>OX344814.1:12025000-14870000 GCA_947034925.1 Eudemis profundana | reverse complement strand
GCCAGTGTCGCTAGGTCCCCACCAAAGTGCTGGCTACACTTGAGGACACCCAAGGTGGCGTCCCCCATCGGGACTGCCGCAAAGCGGCCGTTGGCTCATGATTTCAGCGCTCCAAGTTGGTCTTGAAGGCCGCGCAACCGACACCTCGCCCCCAATTGCGAGGATCAGCAACCATGAGTCTCGGTCCTCACCAGGAACCCCCTGAGGCCATCACTCACGTCATGACCCCCGGAGAGCCAAATAGCTCGGACATCGCGCTATCACGACTCCACACAAGGACAGCCGGAGTCGATTTGTAAGCAATCATGGCTGCCCCCCCCCCCCTTCCTCTTTTTAGAGGATAGGAGTAATGGTGAAGTGTCTCGGGTTTGACCATATTTGACGAGGTAAGTGCTCCCACCCAGCACTACCTCGTGAGTAACTGTGTTCATGTAATTACATTTATAAAAAATTAATGAAATGCACCTCTTGCTAAAAACTCTTTATACTAAAGGATCGATAGGCCGTGCTTTCGCAGTCCCTATGCGTACTGAACATATGGAACAAGCCAGCTTTTGCCCTTTTGCTCTACGCGAGGTTTTTGTCCTCGCTGAGCTGGCCTTAGGACACCTGCGTTATTCTTTGACAGATGTACCGCTCCAGTCAAACTCCCCGCCTGGCAGTGTCCTCGAACCGGATCACGCGGGAGTTGTACGGCGCAACGCCGTTGCCGACGCCACGCCACTCTGCACGCTTGGAACGAAACACCGTGCGCACGCCGATATAATCGACGGCGCACCGCTTCCGCCCAACCGAGTAAGTAATGAAACAATGAAAGTAGTGGTTTTTCAGCGTCGATCGCGCTAGACGACCTCCCACTTATGCTACACCTCTCATGTCTCCTTACAATGCCAGACTAGAGTCAAGCTCAACAGGGTCTTCTTTCTCCGCTGATTCTCCCAAGCCCGTTCCCTTGGCTGTGGTTTCGCTAGATAGTAGATAGGGACAGAACCCACCACCAACCCATGGCTCTTCCTGCCTCACGGCGTACGAGCCGAAACGTGGGAGCTGCGCGCAGAACTTGCAAACTCGGCTCTTCTACTGCGCGCATTCTTGAGCTCCCTACAAGTTATTTCTGTCCCGGCCCCTCTCCCTAAGTCCATAGGGCAGGCTGTATCTTTGCAGTGAACCGACACAACACAGTACTCGGCGCCGAACGTGGAAACTTGCTTCAGCCAATTTAACCTTCAAATCGTCTACGTATGGTGTGCCAGGAGTGCGCAAACTTGCGCAACGCGTTGAAATTCCGGTCGCCCGAAATCAGTTCTGTCCTGGTTAGAGAATCCAACATCTCGGACCTCTCGTCCGCGTATAGACTACACTCCCAGAGGGCGTGATCCCGGTTCTCATCGGACTCACCGCATGGGCACAATGCTGAGTCGCACAGGCCAAGGTTGTTCAGGCGCTGTCTGAAGCATCCGTGCCCGGTGAGCATCTGGGACACCACAAAGTCCGGTTCTACCCAGTCCGACTTTAGCCTCACGCCCACGTCCGGGAAGAAGCTATAGAGATCGCGTCCGTTGTCGCTGGCCTGCCATCGTTCCTGCCACTGGGAAATCGCCTCCTCTCTCACCTTGGTCTTCAGCCCCTTGCGCTCCCTGGGGGCCAACTGCTGTCCCTCCTGGGCGATCCTTCCCGCCCGAAGGACCTCCAGATCGGCCGGTAGAACGCCCGCTAGCACAGGTAACGCTGCGGTGCTACATGATCTGTAGGCCTTCGTTAGTAAAATAAGCGCTGGTCTCTGCGAGCGAAGAACCGATCTCGCAACCAGGCGAGAAGCTCAGCCTATTGCGAGTACCCCAGTCGGACATGTCCCTGAGCATGACGGCGGCTTTCCGTTCTATGTCTGCTCTTGAAGACGCCTCAATCACCACCGACACATCATATGCGTACGCGATCAGGTGAACCCCTTCTGGCTTAGGCAGCAGGAGAAGATCGTTCAGGAGAAGATTCCAGAGCGTTGGACCTAATACTGACCCTTGTGGACATCCCATAGTGCTAGCTATCCTTGTGACAGGACAAATTCCCCACAAAGAAGCTGACGCGGCGATTGGTGAAATAGCTCGCTAAGATACGGTAAAGGTTCGGCGGGGCTCTGCTTTGCTTTCCCTTGAGCAGGATCATTGGCCACCAGGCGTTGTCAAAAGCACCAGAGATGTCCAGAAGGATCAGCAGCGTACGGTGCCGTGCTATTTTCGGTAATGTCGTTGAGTGTACACAGCGCTGACACTGTGGAACGACCGCGAGTGAAACCGTACTGAGCATCTGAAATATTCCGGTACAGGCAGGGAGCGCAGGAGACTATGACGCGTTCCAATAGTTTGCCCAATATGGGCAAGAGAGTGATCGGTCTGTACGCTTTAGGATCACTGAGAGGCTTACCGTTTCCCTTTGGCAGGACGATGAGACGGCCAGACTTCCAGAAGTCTGGGAAAACTCCCTCGGTGATGCACTTCCCTAACATAAGCCACATCTCGTCTGAAGTGGCCCTCCATGCCCACTTGACGATCGCAGCCGAGATACCATCCATACCTGGAGCCGTGTTCGGGAGGGAACGTACGATGCGTTCGACTGTCTCCTTTCCGGGAGCTGGCATGTCGCGACCCGTAGGCGCGAAGGCAGCTGCTACACGGACTGACTTATGGTATTCGGTATCACGCTGCAGCACGTCGTCCGGATACAGCGATCGAAGGAGGCCTGACATGGTATCCCCAGTGGACTGAGTGTAGCCTTCGACTAGCTTGATGCCGTTGGTGACGTTCTGCGGTGGGTCCCCAAGGGTCGTCGTTACCTGATTCTGCAACCTTGCGAAAGAAGTCGAGCTCAGCCTGCTTCATGGCTAACTTGTATCTCACCCGAAGGGTACGAAGTTTGTCATGCAGCAGTTGTTCTGCGAGCCCTCCTACACGCCGCGATTGTTGCCATCGGCGACGGGCGCGGTTAAGCTGGGGTCGAAAGGCATCCAACTGGGGGGTCCACCATTCATACCTGCCATCGTTATTTTTGCCGCACCGACCCAGGGTCTCCCGGGCGGTTCGCAGCAAGATGTCCGAATATCGCTCGCTGTAATCAGTGGCGGAGAGACCTGGATGTATCCTATCCATACGAGAGTGTAGCGTCGAACAGAAGTTGTTCCAATTAACACCACGAGTTCGGAACGGTGGCAACAGGCCCGATGGCTCGCTGGCTGGGAATTCCGACCTACCGTAGACACATTTGAAGGTGATTAGCTGATGGTCGCTAAGGCTGGCGCCTTCGTGTACTTTCCACTCACACACGTTAATTCCCCGGGTGGATATGGTCAAATCGACATTTGACATCCCGTTGGGCCCGCAGAAAGTCGGCGGCTGGTCCGGAGCGTTGTGTACAAGAAGATCCCTCCCGAGGATAAAGCCCTCCATCTGGTTCCTTCTGTACTCCGCATCCGGTCCACGTCCTGTGTACTGTCTCCTATCGCAGTGCCACATAGGTGAATGAGCGTTACTGTCAACTCCTATGTGAGGATAGGTTTGCCCGAGAGCCGTTGAAGAACTGTCTCTAAATGCGCTATGTGACGACCGATATCATGACTGTACTGGAAGTATGCCGATATAACGTACGTGCCGGTGTCTCCGTGTGCTATGTGAATTACCGTACAATGCTCAGTGCTCCAATCGTGAAAGAGCGTAATCGCCATAGTAGGGTTGAGTACTAAGACGCCAGCCTTAGGATTCTGGCCACACTGCAGAATTCCGGCCCGACTGTTGTACTGCTCCTGGACCAGTATTAGATCGAGTCGGTGCGATCTCGCTACAACCGGGAGTTCTGTGGTCACCGCCTCTGAACCCTGCAAGTTTAATTGGTCAAACGAGATAGTGTTGTTGGTGTCTGTATCAACTGCTATCGATACAATGTTTTCGACGCCTCCTGCTGCTCAGCGTGCAATCGTGCGGGGCAGTTGGCGGCCGCGGTGGCGTGTGTGGTTGCCTCTGGTCGTTTGAAGCGCTTGCAAGTTGCGCAACACACAGTCTCCGACTTGCACTCGGTTGCCCTGTGACCGGTTTCGCCGCACTTACCGCACACAATGTCCTTGGACCTGCAGTATTTCTCCGGGTGCCCGTATTGCTGACACTTGGAGCAGCACGTGGACCGAATGTGGTCACACACCTCCGCTTCGTCCCAGCCGATGTAAACATGACCAAGGCCTACTAGCTTGTCCCTGGCGGCCAAGGAGCACTCCAGCACGACGAGGAATTTTGGGCCAATGGGTTTGGAGACTCCAAACTTAACCTCTTTTCTGAACCGGGAAAGGGTCCATTGGGCATCGTCGGCCACTTTCACCCGGTGCAGCTCATCGATGATCTGGTCACCGCTGAGCTCCGCCCGAATGTACCGCAGAGCGATCCTCGGCGAACGTACCTTGGGTGTTGCCACACGGAGTCCAGGTGGCACGCCGTCACGGAGTTTCTGGGCTGAGTCCTCTGAGGCTGTCCTCACGACAACTCCTGAGTTGCCCACTCTGCGTACCTGTGTGACTTTAATGCCAGCCTCAGCCGGTCTGACGGCCTCCTGCAGCATCTTCTTGGTGTCGTCCGATGTTTTGATGTCATCGCTGACCGGATAGAAAATCACTGCAGGTCCCTGGCGCTCAACCGGCATTGGCGGCTGACCCTTAGGCATTTTCAGTGCGTTTGCATAGCATGGGGCCATGGGGGTAGGGGGAGGGACAAAGCTAGCGGGACCATGGTGCGGGGCAGCCTGCGACGCCTCCAGCTCCTTGCGCGCACATTGAAGGCGCGTCGCGGCAACCTCGCCTTCTAGATCGGCGATGCGAATTAATAACTGGGCCACCATCGCCAGGATATCCTGGCCGTGGGTCCCAATCGTGGTCTTGTCCGCGATGTTCAATTTATTTGACGCGTTTGCGATGACGCCAATGCCCTTGACCGCAGCATGCACTGCGTCGACAAGGGCACTTTTGTCCAAAGCGGCGGGGTGAGGTTGCTGCTCCACCGAACACTCCTCCTGACTAGGTACCTGAGTGGCGGAGGCGGGGGCATCGCTGACCGAATCGGGGGCGTCGTCCAGGGGCACCACGAAGCCTACTGCTGCGCGAGTTGATGGGGAGGGAGCGGGCTTGGGCGCAGAGGTGGGGGCGCGGGAACTAGGGGCCGGTGATGGCGCCGAAAAGATGCCGGAGATCGGGGGCACCGATCCCGGCCGCCTATCGGCGACCCTTCTGCGAACGGCATCCTGCACCTCGTCCGGTGACGTCAGCAGACGCTTCCCGGATGCCTGCGGGGCCTCTGAAACGGGCGTACCTGTTCCCTGCGGGGGGGTGCGGGCCAGAGAAAAACGGGGCCGAGTTGGGTCGACGGTTTCGTCCAACATAGCCTCTAGGGCTATAAGCTCCTCCTCCTTGCGGGCCCTCTCCTCCTCCAGCAACTGCTGGTGACGCCTGCACGCCTCCTTATCACCATCCATCTTACACAAATATACGCGAACCCAACGTATGGATTCGCGTATTTAGATCGATCCTAAATAAGTCCCTGTCTATGTGTTCGTGTATTTAGAACAGCAAAAACAAAACGCAGCTGACAGCACGCGTCAGCTGTCACACGTCACACGTCACCTGTCAACCGACAGCCGTCAAACGTCAGCTGTCAACTGACAGCTGTCACACGTCACGCACACCGCGTGCCTAACCTCAAAGCCGCGTGGTCCTAACCTACAAACCGAGTGCTATTTGACTTTCCAAAATCGGTCAAAATCAACGCAAAAATAGGTTTCGGAGCAATTTGGCGATAAGGCTAAGCACTTAAAATCAAGGCACTGACCTGAATGGCCCGGGATTCGACGATTTAACGTCACCGGGACCCACCTTGCCGCGGCCAACAAACCCTATAACTCCTTCAATTCCTTCGGGATCACCTCACAAACAACACAAATGTAGCACTGCACTGGATGCTAAGTGTATCGCACGAAAAAACTACGAAATTCGCTCGTATTCCAAATTTTAATAATTTAAATACGGAGCGCACACCGATCGCACGTCCGAACGCCGCAGCGAGCCGACGCCGAGTAGATAGGGACACCACCAACCCATGGCTCTTCCTGCCTCACGGCGTACGAGCCGAAACGTGGGAGCTGCGCGCAGAACTTGCAAGTAGATAGGGACAGTGGGAATCTCGTTAATCCATTCATGCGCGTCACTTATTAGATGACGAGGCATTTGGCTATGTTCAGCAGTCCAGTGACAGCCGCTGTGCGGGTGGGTTGGCGGACACAAGTGGCCCTAACCAACCCGATGGATTTGTGGGACTTACAAACCGGCACACGCGTCGGTCCGCAGCTTCCCGTGTAGAACACACGCCAGACTTGCCACCCGAACCATGGGGTTCCCCCATTACAAGCACCAACGGGCGCAGCCCCCGCAGCCTCGGGAAATCGAGTGACTCGATGCTAGGAGACTACTACTACACCTTGTCACTGGACTGGTATTGCAACTGGATGGTGCTCAGTTGGCAAGCACCGTCAACCCTGACTGGCCCATTAAAACGGGCCCGACTGTTAGGTTGACGGCGGAAAGTAGGGAGTCTCTGCAGCCCCATTCGAGGGACTTCCTTTCGCTAGTCTGACATTCATGCGCCCACATGCCTGAATACCAGACCTCACTGCCCTACGTGTGCCTAACCCACAGCCCCTGCGATTCCGACGCCATTGGGAGGGCACCGGAAGCCGAACCGGTGGGGCCCCCTCCCCCCGCAGTGCCAGTGTTATCAAAGTTTCCAATGAATCGTTTACTGGTAATCGTCGAGTTCAGAAGTGCTGAAATCTCTCCCTAGCTTAATGCTGAGGAGTCTCGCCAATTCCCCTGATCGGCCAAGGATAAGGTGGATCCACCTCAACTTTATGGGTCAGAGGCCGCAAGGTCAAGCCAAAGACCCCTAAATAAAAATCGGCGCAAAAGCACGCCATTTTTAAAGTTTTTTTTCATCACACTTGCTCGAAAATGGTGTAATTACACGTAGGTTCTGCGGGCCGTAAATGACCTATTACGCCCTAGGGCGTAATGGTTTTCTTTTTCAATTTGAAACGCTGGTTCTGTTTTACTCTTATTTGTCATGTTCAAAGAAAACGCCAACTTACTTTTTTAACTTTTATTACTGAAATATTTATTTAAAGAGAACTGTTATTGCAAATACATGTAAACACATATTTCTGTAACATTAATTAAATGTTTAAATAGTTTATTTCAGTATTTTGCAAATATAAAATCAACCATTTTAAGTCTTTACCGCTATGGTTTCCGAACGTGACTTGTCGTCTTGATATATGTCACTAATGTCACTGTCAGTTTTACAATTTTATTTAGGTGAAGTCAGGTTATTTTAATCAGATTTCCTCACAAGTGTGATGAAAAACATTGTGTGCGGTAAAGGAATTACAAACTCGTGTTATTAAAGCCCTCGGCTTCGCCTCGGCCTTGTAACAAATACTCGTTTGTAATTCCTTACTTACCGCCCTTGATACACAATGTACTATTATGAAGCGAGTTAACGAACTAAAACCTTTTTATCAGTTTAGGTAAACATTTTACTTATAATGAAAGAGGTTACTATCTTCTTTAATTGTTTATGACGATTGAGTACTTTCGAGTGGTTGTCAGTTTCATGTCGTGTCATGTGAGTTATTTGTTGTGGTTAGAATTATTAACTAGAAAATTACATAAATACTCCACCAGACCAAAAAAAATAATAAGTAGAATAACAGAGGCAATCACCTCTGCAAACCCTGCAACGATTTTTTTAGCGGTGCATGCAGACCTAAGAATGGATAAATGGCAACATGTTAACGTAATATCCTGACGTCTAAAGATTGTTTACAAGTAAGTTCATTGACCCAGCCACCTGTTTAGGGTTGGCACAAAGCAGTTTTTGGTCTGAATGTTTAAAAGGTATAGCCGAAAACACATTATTTTGTAATTAATTTAAAATAAACACATATCTGATACTGACTCCAGGTATAAACGCAATAAGTGTATATGAAGTTCGTATGTAACTTGACGTTTTTCTCTACGACGTTTTTGACGAAAGTAGGGACGATTTGTTCTTTTGATATCACATGTAATAAAGACATTTAATCTAATCCACATAATAAAACGTAAATAGTTTGTGAAATGTTTGTATTTGTCTGTTTATCTGTTTGTTTGTGCGCGCATCACCTAAAACTACCGTGTCGATTTTAATGAAATTTGGCATTCAGGTATGGTCCCATTCCCATATGACCCCGGTTAACACAAAAGGTACTTTTTATTCCGCTAATCCGAAACAAAAATAGACTAGTTATTTCAATATAATGTTTCAAATAGCAATTTATCCCTTTATTATATAATATGTTACACTATAAAAATAAAATCTATAGGAAAAAACGTGATGTAACAGGTTAGTAAAATATATATAATTGAACGCATTACTTACGAGGGTGGGTTGATAAGTACCTGTCTTTAAGTACTTCTAGAATCTTGACATGTTCATGTTTCCGGCTATTGTATGACACATTATTTAGAAGTATTTAGGCCAAATTTCAATACAGTCGCATCTTTATTCTTTGAATTATGGATCACAAACTGCACGATTCAGACGACGACGTGGACGTAACTATGAAAAAATTAAAACAGTTCGCCGCAAGATCCACATATATTTTTTTTATTTAATAGGTAATGAAAAAAATAATATTACGTCTATTTTTGGAGACTCTAACTGTTATAGTTCACAGTGTTTTTATTAGAATATAGATTTTTTTTAAATAAGAGCCGATTCTTGACAGTATTGGCTCAAAATTGACACCGACTAATAAAACATATAAAAAATTGGAAACCACATGTCTAGTGATCAATGATGAAGATTTAGGTGATAGCTAAAGTCCTTGACTTACGTGTTGGTGATTTTAAGAAACTTAAACACATTATTCACAAGAATGGGATAAGCAACAGCGTGTGGCTCCAAATGAGCACCAAAAATGGAATCACGATCTCAACTTGCAAGTGGGTTCAGGAAAAAACAGGATAGCGAGTATTTATTGATCTATCACCATTGATTACACTGGATTTCTAGCAAGTTATTTGTATTCACCAAGTTAAAAAAATAGAAAAAGAAAAAAGTTGTACCCTAGTAAAGATACCCCGAAGCCTGTCATGCGACTACTTTACAATTTTGTAATTTGTAAGAAAAAAAATAATGCCACAACAATAATACTTAGTGTATTGAGCTAGTAAAGAGCCTAGCTACAAATTGTATTAACATAAGGTTTTTCTATCTTTACTCTAAATACCTCAAGACAGGTACTTATCAACCCACCCTCGTATTTATAAGAAATCAGAATAAATAAAATAAGACAAGAGTAAGTTACATTATTTAAATTACCTTAAGCATCTTTTTATAATTAATATTGTGTTATACTTATACAGCGAGTAATATGTAACGTCTTATTTAGTGTTTTGTAATAAATACAGTGATGAGTAAAACTTAAAATGTTTTGTGATTTATTGCAATAGCTAAAACCTTTCCCAATAGTCTAATACTTGCACGGTACTGTAAAAATTCCTTGTCTATCTATTACGGTACAAAAGGTAGAACCCATGATAGACCGACAGAAACAAGTTTCTTGCCTGTGGATCCCATTTTCTCTTGCATTTTATTTTGTTTTTATTATTTCCTGTTATAGCGGCAATAGAAATGCACAATTGCACATTTTGTGAAAATTTCAAGTCTATACCTCAAAAAGAGCCAGACAGACGACAGACAGCGGAGGCTTAGTAATAGGGTTCCTTTGGCGCCCTTTGGGTACGGAACCTTAAAACTGACGTTGGGAGTGTAATACTGGTGCCTAAATACAGAAAATATTGTTACAAAATACTATGAATAGAAATAACATTGGAGAGCGTGGTGTGAGGAGATCCAGATCGCCGGAGCCGATGTCGATCGTGTTGAAAATAATTTTCGTTGAAAGTATTAATTAAGCGTTACCTTCGTGATTTTTTCCATATTTTTGGGACACACTGTTTAGAAGATAAAGGGGGGGGGGGGCACAATTTACACAACTTTCGGAGCGATTATTTCCAAATATATTCACTTAATCAAAAACATTACTTTGAAACCTTATAGGTAGTGTTTTTTAAAGAACTGTCGAACTATGTACCCCACGTTGATATTTGCTGAAAAAAAATTTTTTAGCTTCTGTAACATGTATGGAGTGCCCCCCTAAAAATATTTATTTTAGTTGTTTAACTACCAAACTAAGTAGCGGCTCATACAAGACACCTATATTCCAAATTCCATCAATATCCATCATGTAGTTTTTGAGTAAAATGCCTGTGACATACGGACAGACGAACCTGACGGCAAACCCGGCAAGGCTTAGGGTTGCCAACTGTTTCAAAACAATCTGGCAATGAGGGTTGACCCAGTTGCGTATGAGGATCATTTTGTTCTATAGTAGCAATAACGTTAGAACAACAGAAGTTGGTCAAGATGATAAAAATGTCACGCAATAATTTTCAAATCGCAGCATCCTTACCGGGTTTTTGATTGATAGGCAACCCTATGCCATCGTGTAGACGGTGTAGACAATGTGATTGCCTTCATTTTTAGGGTTCCGTAGCCAAAATGGCAAAAACGGAACCCTTATAGTTTCGTCATGTCCGTCCGTCTGTCTGTCTGTCTGTCTGTCCGTATGTCACAGGCATTTTACTCAGAAACTACATGATGGATATTGATAAAATTTGGAATATAGGTGTCTTTTATGAGCCGCTACTTAGTTTGGTATATAAATAATTAAAATAAATATTTTTAGGGGGGGCACTCCATACATGTTAAAGACAGTAAAAAATTTTTTTTTCAGCAAATATCAACGTGTGGTACATAGTTCGACAGCTCTTTAAAAAACACTATAAGGTTCCTAAGTAATGTTTTTGATTAAGTGAATGTATTTGGAAATAATCGCTCCGGAAAAAGTGTTAATTGTGTCCCCCCCCCTTTATTTTCTAAACCGTGCGTCCGAAAAATATGAAAAAAATCACGAAAGTAACGCTTAATTAATACTTTCAACGAAAATTATTTGCAACAAGATCGAGTTAACCGTTTTTGAGTTATTGCCGATAAACTGCGCTTCTCAACAAAAGGACGTAATTGCTATGAAGATACGCTCTTATGTTGTTGTACTTTTTTTACATCGTATTTTTTACCTTATAGTTACGGCTATGGAACCCTACACTGAGCATGGTCCGACATGCTCTTGGCCAGTTATTTATGTATAAACTGGTCAAGACAAACGATGAGAGGTTCTATCTAACTAAACAAGCGAATGAAATTTTTCAAAAAAATCTGGCAATGAGGGTTGACCCAGTTGCGTATGGGGATCATTTTGTTCTATAGCAGTATTAATGTTTAAACAATAGAAGTTGGTCAAAATGACAAAAAATGTCACGCAATAATTTTCAAATCGCGGCAACCCTATGCCTTGAAACGGACAGAGAAAAGAACCTTGTAGCCAGCCTATGTTAAACCAAACTGTAACTAATTCCATATTCCTAAGCCCTGTGGAGTACAGGGAAATACACAAATATATAAAAAATCTAAAAATGAAAATAGTTATGGATTTGACGAACTCCCGCCATCCCTGCTGAGACAGTGTGCGGATCAACTAGCATTACCTCTTACTATCTTAGTCAATCAATCATTTAACGAAGGCGTAGTCCCAGACTTATTGAAAAAAGCTATAGTTAAACCTATTCGCAAAAAAGGTCCTAAAACCGACCCAAACAATTACCGCCCCATAGCTCTACTGCCCACTGCCTCAAATTTTTTTGAAAAAGCCATGTGCAACCGCGTTTATGCGTTCTGTGAAAAATTCAAAATATTAGATGACAGCCAACACGGCTTTCGAAAGAAACGTTCCACGACTTTAGCGGTCTACAAATACATCCAAGAAGTCTTAAACACTCTCGATAAAAAGAAATATGCCGTCGGAATATTATTAGACATGACAAAAGCTTACAACAAAGTCCAATACGATATCCTACTCAATAAACTCTATAAATTAGGAATCCGCGGAACAGCACATAAATGGTTCGCGTCATATCTCAAAGATCGGCAGCAGTGCATAGAAATGGAATATTTTGATAACTTTACTGGCCAAATAATGAGAATCCGTTCAGATTATAGGACAACAGGTGCTTCCATCCCACAGGGAAGCGTGATCGGATGTCTTTTATTTATCCTATATATAAATGATCTCCCCAAAATGATGGAAGAACCATGTGTCCTGTTCGCTGACGACATTTCCATACTAACAACATGTGAAAACAACACAAACTTAAATAATAGACTAGAATCAATACTCGATAAAATTAACACCTGGCTTAGTGATCAAAACCTAGAAATAAACTTTACAAAAACTAAAATAATGGCATTCCACCCATGCCAAAAAACATCTTTAGAAATAGACTTTAACTACAAGAATGAAAAGTTAGAGGTTGTAAATAAATTTCCATTACTCGGCTTGATCATAGATACACATCTAAATTGGAAAACACATATTGATAAAATAAAAACAAAAATATCATCATTTGTATATGCACTCCGTGAAACAAAAAAATCTACTGATTTAAAAACCGCACTCACCACCTATTATGCTTATGCAAATGCATGGTTCAGTTATGGTATAATCCTTTGGGGAAATAGCACAGACGTACCATCACTATTTACTCTACAGAAAAAACTTATTCGCATATTAGTAAACATTAACAACACAGATACTTGCAAACCCCATTTCCAGGAACAGAAAATATTAACGCTGACTGGGCTGTATATTCTGGAGATTTGCAAGTTCGTACGAAATTATCCCGAATACTATAAGAAACGAGAAGATTTACCCACATCTCATCAGCTCCGATATAGGGAAAGACTCATGTTACCCTTGTCTAAACTTAAAATGCATTCAAATGCAACTTATACCATGTCCATAAAAGTATATAATAAACTGCCCGATATAATAAAATCCGAGAAAAAATATCATTCATTCATAAAATTGTTAAAAGAATTCCTTATTAAAAAAAGTTATTATACATTAAAAGAATACTTAGAGGAAACACTACAATAAAATATCGTTACATATATGTATATATCCTACTACGCACAAAATATAAAATAAAATAAGTTATTTTAAGAAATTAAATTTTATTAACTATATATATATATAAGTCGTCTTCTCTCCACTACGTTTTGCTGTGCCCAACAGGGTCCACAATTAAGTTCTGTTATGTAACTACTAAAACTTAAGTTTACCTAATATCTTGTAAACTAACATTGTGGAATGCAATAAATGATTGAGTATTGAGTATTGCCGGGTTTTTGATAGGCAACCCTATGCCATCGTGTAGACAATACAATACAAATATTCTTTATTGCACACCAGAAAAACATATTACAAGGGTACATTACATAATTAACATAACTTAAAAGTACGTTACGTATAAATGGTCAGGAAAAACGATGAGGGGTTCTAACTAAACAAGCGAATGAATTTTTTCATAGAAATCAAGCAATGAGGATTGACCCAGTTGCGTATGAGGATCATTTTGTTCTATGGTAGCAATAACGTCTAAACAATATAAGTTGGTCAAAATTACAAAAAATGTCTCGCAATAATTTTCAAATCGCGGCAACCTTAGGCCGTGCAATGTTTTCTATAGGCAACCCTATGTCATCGTGTAGGCAATGTAATTGCCTTCATTTTTATTTATAAATGGTCAGGAAAAACGATGAGGGGTTCTAACTAAACAAGCGAATGAAATTTTTCAAAGAAATCAAGCAATGAGGATTGACCCAATTGCGTATGAGGATCATTTTGTTCTATGGTAGCAATAATGTCTAAACAATTTAAGTTGGTCAAAATTACAAAAAATGTCTCGCAATAATTTTCAAATCGCGGCAACCCTAGGCCGTGCCAGGTTTTCGATAGGCAACCCTATGTCATCGTGTAGGCAATGTAATTGCCTTCATTTTTATTTATAAATGGTCAGGAAAAAGGATGAGGGTTTCTAACCAAACAAGCGAATGACATTTTTCAAAAAAATCTGGTAATGAGGGTTGACCCAGTTGCGTTATTACTGCCATAGAACAAAATGATCCTTATCATTTTGTTCTATGGCAGTAATAACGTCTGAACAATAAAAGTTGGTCAAAATTACAAAAAAATGACACGCAATTTTCAAATCGCGGCAACCCTAGGCCTTGCCGGGTTTTTGGTAGGCAACCCTATACCATCTTGCTTGTAATGCAATTGCCTTCATTCTTATTTAAAAACGGCCAGGAAAAAGGATGAGGGTAAATTAGCCTTTTTAGTAACCTGTTCAGAACGTGGCAACCCCTAGCCTTGCCGGGATATGAGGTGGCAACCCTAGTGCATTTTGTTTGTTGATGCATGCTCTTTCATGCAGTACTTATATGTTTCGTTAGGAAAAAGAGTGAGAGAAGGTCGCCGTTTGGCGGTATCTTAGGCTAATATGCCGTAGGTAGTTGCACAATAACTAGTTGATTTAAGACCAGGTTTTATTATGACTTGGTTGTAAAATGACACATTATGTATTTTGTCTAAATAGCAACAACGTCTAGGTAGCAAAACGTCGTGGTTGCATAATGACAACGTTATAGGTTACTATTAATAAATTTTGATTTGGCATTTCCTTGTCCTTGTCCACATTCGATTTGTCAATTTGCTATAGCGTAATATTGTCTTCGGTTTCCGCGATTATCACTCATAGTAATAAAACAACTTAAACGGATTAAATCGCGTATATTACTACATTTTAAGTCCCGACGTTTCGTAACTCTTTTCAGCGTTCGTGGTCGCGGGTAGATTGAGAAAATCATAAATAAATAAGTAAATATTAGGGGACAATCTTACACAAATCGAACTAGCCCCATAGTAAGCTCAATAAGGCTTGTGTTATGGATACTAGACGACGATATATTTAATAGATACAAACACTTAAATACATAGGAAACATCCATGACTCAGGAACAAATATTCGTACTCATCACACAAATAACTCTCCTGCTTAAGCGGTCGTCAAATAAATTCCTTCTAATCCGTTTATGTTGTTTTATTACTATTTGCTATAGGGTGTTTTGTATATTTCGCCGTAGCAAGCAAGACGTAGTGCAACTAAGGCCAATATTATACAGAGTCGTTTTAATAATAGGGCGTTTTACGTGCTTTGGCATTTTATAAATAAAACCTGATGCAAATTAGGCCTTTTACTAGCATAGTCATTCTGAAACCTGGTCCTTATGACCCTTACCCAATGAATGTTATTGAGAATTCATTTAAGTTTTATTATGTCTGAAAATTCAGGGTTCTAGCTTTAGCCAGTACAAAATTACGGAAGGCTGAAAATAAATGGCTTTGAGAAAAATATAGTACCTACAGTCGTGCCTTTGTTTTGTTGAACTTGGTGGGGGCACTGCCGTGCCCCCAGATAATATTTTTTTACTATGTATAACCTTGTGTGAACTTATCATTAATATCGATGAGTGAACGTTGATAGCACTTTTCCATTATCATAATTACTTTGTGAACTACTAAACACTATCATCCAAAAGAATTAATTTATTAGACTATGGGTATGGTCTCACATTGTTAAAGGTGGCCAAGAGCAAATCGGAATCGTGTACTAAGGGTTTCTTTTTATAACTTCAAGCCAGGCTGAATTTTATACATATTGATTTAGGTATTAAATTGAGGTTTGCATTTTACAAAATAGAAGATTTTCAAACTATGGTGTCATCTGTAGTGAGCAACTGCGAATTTTTAACCCCATTTGTAGAATCCTTAAAAGCCTGACTCTGAAGGCATTCTACTTCTGAGAAGCTATACGTCTCTGGAGGACCACTCCAGGGTTGAACACTTCAAAGCTCTCATGAGGGCCTTTACCAATAACACCTCGTCAAAGGTCTTAGTCAAAGGTCAGGTTACTTACAGGGCACTGAAGACGGCGCGAACAAAATCTGTGAAAAGCGCGGCAGTGCGGGGCGCGTGGGAGGGGGTGGGGGCGGCGGAGCAACTGAGTGAACTGCAGCCGGCCGGCCGCAGTTGAACGGAGCACTTAGTGATGGGGCGGTGTCTTCTCTATACATAGTAATAATAGCTCAATGACTGATGCCTCAACAAGCACATGCAGACGATAGGGAAGAGTGGGGTAAATACGGGCGCGGGGTAATCCCAGACACAGCCTTTTCTAGAATTCTAGCTGCCCCCATGCCTCACTATCCCGATCTTTTGATTACATGCACCATCTGAAGTGCGTGTATAGTCTTCAAGAAGAAAAGTCGCGCATGCATTTTAAAATAAGTACCAATGACTTTTTTCACGTGTTTTCTTATAATTCTCATCTATATTTAATGACATGTATACACTGTTATGAGAATAACTTCAACTGATTAGTAGGAGTTATCATAACTCCTACTGTTATAACTTCTACTGATGTGTGGATAATTGGTACTGAGTAGTTGAATTAAATATGTAGGATAGTACCCAAAATAACCGCAATACTCCAAGTAGTGTCCACATTTACCCCACATGCACCGGGTAATTCCGGACAGAAAGTCTTTTGTTTTTCTTTAATGATCAATATTTGTATTAATTTTTTAAAAATAAAAGATTATGGTAATTTTAAAAGGTACTGACCAAACTTAAAGTATATAAAAAAACCGGTCAAGTACGAGTCGGACTCGCGCACCGAGGGTTCCGTACATACTCATAAGTAGATACGCGAATAGTTAAAGAAAAACTGTATGTCGATTTGTTTAGTAGGAGCAAATAAGTATATGTTATGATTTTTGCACTAAAAAACAGTGCAAGTTAAGAAAACCGTTATATTTTTCCTGTAATATTTAGAACCTGATGAGTAATGATTGTATTTAATAGATATTTTTTCTGTAATCTGAAACAGGCCATCGCTTAGTTTTGCTACTCTCCGCTAGATGGATTTTAAGTTTTAGTAAATTTCTAAAAAAATATGTAAGTTAGGAAGACCGTTATATTTTTCCTGTAATATTCAGGTTGATATTAATAATACTTTATTTTACAGCTTAAACAATCAAAATAATACAATTCAGTGCTAAATACAAAATGGTCATATAAAACAATATAAGATTTAACACACTTAATTAATAATTGGTAATTATTACAGATTTTTTTGTTCAGTAACTTCGAAGATAATAGGGGGGAATGGTATTTTTTTGAACGTTTTGGTCATAAATCAAATCTTGTATCTTTTTTTACTTTTTTTAAAGGGGGCCGTAATGGGAGTTTGAAAATTTAATGTTGTGCTATTGTATCAAATGGGGTATCAAATGAAAGGGCTTGATTTGTAGATTCCAAAGCCATTTTTAGGGTTCCGTAGCCAAAATGGCAAAAACGGAACCCTTATAGTTTCGTCATGTCCGTCCGTCTGTTTGTCTGTCTGTCTGTCCGTATGTCACAGGCATTTTACTTAGAAACTACATAATGGATATTGATGAAATTTGGAATATAGGTGTCTTTTATGAGCCGCTACTTAGTTTAGTATATAAATAATTAAAATAAATATTTTTAGGGGGGGCACTCCATACATGTTAAAGAGAGTAAAAAAAAATTTTTTCAACAAATATCAACGTGTGGTACATAGTTCGACAGCTCTTTAAAAAACACTATAAAGTTTCTAAGTAATATTTTTGATTAAGTGAATGTATTTGGTAATAATCGCTCCGAAAGTTGTGTAAATTGTGTCCCCCCTCTCTATTTACTAAACCGTGCGTCCGAAAAATATGAAAAAAATCACGAAGGTAACGCTTAATTAATACTTTCAACGAAAATTATTTTCAACAAGATCGAATGTACCGTTTTTGAGTTATTGCCGATAAACTGCGCTTCTCAACAAAAGGACGTAATTGCTATGAAGATACGCTCTTTTGTTGTTGTACTTTTTTTACATCGTATTTTTTACGTAGGCTATGGAACCCTACACTGAGCATGGTCGGACATGCTCTTGGCCAGTTTTTTATTTTTTTTGTTAATCATGTACTTTTTGATTTATGGCTAAAAACGTAAAAAATAACTGGCCAAGAGCATGTCGGACCATGCTCAGTGTAGGGTTCCATAGCCGTAACTATAAGGTAAGAAATGCGATGTAAAAAAAGTACAGCAACAAAAGAGCGTATCTTCATAGCAATTACGTCCTTTTGTTGAGAAGCGCAGTTTATCGGCAATAACTCAAAAACGGTACATGCGATCTTGTTGAAAATAATTTTCGTTGAAAGTATTAATTAAGCGTTACCTTCGTGATTTTTTTCATATTTTTCGGGCGCACGGTTTAGAAAATAGAGGGGGGGGGGACACACTTTACACAACTTTCGGAGCGATTATTTCCAAATACATTCACTCAATCAAAAACATTACTTAGGAACCTTATAGTGTTTTTTAAAGAGCTGTCGAACTATGTACCACACATTGATATTTGCTGAAAAAAAATTTTTTTCACTCTCTTTAACATGTATAGAGTGCCCCCCCTAAAAATATTTATTTTAATTATTTATATACCAAACTAAGTAGCGGCTTATAAACGACACCTATATTCCAAATTTCATCAATATCCATCATGTAGTTTCTGAGTAAAATGGCTGTGACATACGGACAGACAGACAGACAGACAGACAGACAGACGGACGGACATGACGAAACTATAAGGGTTCCGTTTCTGCCATTTTGGCTACGGAACCCTAAAAAAACAGAAAAATCTGTAATAATTACCAATTAATAATGTCAACTTGAATATTACAGGAAAAATATAACGGTCTTCCTAACTTTCATATTATTTTAGAAATTTACAAAAACTTAAAATCCATCTAGCGGAGAGTAGCAAAATTAAGCGATGGCCTGTTTCAGATTACAGAAAAACATTCTATTAAATACAATCATTACTCATCAGGTTCTAAATATTACAGGAAAATATAACTGATTTCCTAACTTGCACTGTTTTTTAGAAATTTGCAAATATCATAATATATACTTATTTGCTCCTAAGTACTAAACAAATCGACATACAGTTTTTCTTGAACTATTCGCGTATCAACTTATGAGTTTGTTCGGAACCCTCGGTGCGCGAGTCCGACTCGCACTTGACCGGTTTTTTTATTCAGACGTTCGCTTAAGTGTCCGCAATTCCCCCACTCTCCCCTAACAGAAGGTTGTGCTGACTCTGAGATCTTGCAGATAAAACGCCTATGCACATTCATACCTAATGTCCTAGCCTGATGCGAAGACGAAGCCTTATCTGAAAAATATACGCTATGTGCCAGAGAAGATAAAATATCTCGGAGCCAGAAAAAGTCTTAGAGTTCTTTGCGATAACGGGACCTAGCCAGGAAGGAAGCTTGCTTGGTAGGAAGGAACTACGGAACCTTAGTGATGATAAAAGTCTTCTAAACATGATTAAAGTAATTGAGTAACACTTCCTATGTAACTATAATTTATTTGTCGGTCGGAAATTACTTTGATAGTGGTTGGCATTCAAGAAAGTATATAACCACCGTTTCATAATGGACGTTCTGTGCAATAATAATATAATCAAAGATATTCCTGTGGAGTGCTTGCTTAATAACTTTATCGACGAAAATTTTGAAACTGCGTTCAGACCGTTGAATTTTATTGATCGCTTATTTATGATGCCAAAATTCCAAATTACTAATAGATTCATAACTCCGACCAACTATGTCAACCACATTAAGTCATTTATCTCAGTTTTGCTTTTAGTTTTGTCGCACGTATTCCGTTGTATTATCCTTGGTTACATATTGAATCAATATTCAAACAATAATTCAGTCATCTTAGTTTTGGGCTTGACTGAAACTATGTTCAGCTTAGGCACCATCTTGATCAACATTGTTAACATTGTGTATAGCAAAAGTGTTGTAAATTCTGGAATTGGTTTCATTTAATTGCTATCCTTATTTTTTACTGGTTTATGACTTCCATAATGGTCGGTTATAATATTATTAACGGTCGTGGAGTATATTCTCTATCCAGTTCTGTACTCTTCTTTCCTGTAATGGTTTTTGATTTTAATATTATTTATCTCACACGAATAGTTTCATTAATAACTAGTTTACTATCATCATGGAATCGAGCTATCATTATAAACAATAGAACACTTGTAAATGGTGCGGATGAAATCGATGGTCGAAAATTAATTAAGGCATTTCTGCAAGCGTACGTGGTGCTACTTGATGCATTCAAGCTTTGTAAAATAATATTTCAGTGGGCGGTAAGTTTATTACAAGTTTTTATTTAGTTTTTCTACTCCTGTACTTTATCTGTCTTTATATATATATACTAGCTATTTCCCGCGGCTTCGCCCGCGTTGTTCCGATTATTGTCCCAAAGAAACTCTTTACCTGGATATAAAGTATCCTTTGTTTCAATCCAGGACTTGGTCTACTTACATGCCAAATTTCTGCTTGATCCATCCAGTTGTTACCCCGTTATTTAGTAACAAACATCTTCACAAACTTTCACATTTAAGTATAATATTAGTGTGAAGATTTTCGAATTTTAAAAGTTTAAATAAGTATACAATTTAATATAACCAGAGATCGGAATAGGTAGAGTATATTTACCTAAACTTCGAAGAACATAGTCGAAAAGTGGAGAGTCCCTTATAACAAAATTTTTATCCGGGACTTAAGTCTCGGAATCTTACTAAAAAAATATATTATTGGTATTCTTTAGCACATTTCTCGAACATTCTCAGTAGTATAGTATATATGAATTTTGAAAAATCCTTTCTTAGTGCACCCCTAGACCTTATAAGGAACCTACATGCTAAATTTGGAATTCTTAGGACCAGGGGTTTGGGCTGTGCGTTGATAAACAAACTTTCAACCCCCATTTAAACCCCTTAGGGGATGAATTTTGAAAAATCCTTTCTTAGTGCACCCCTAGACCTTATAAGGAACCTACGTGCTGAATTTGGAATTCCTAGGACCAGCGGTTTGGGCTGTGCGTTGATAAACAAACTTTCAACCCCCATTTAAACCCTTTAGGGGATGAATTTCGAAAAACGGTGAAATCGTTTTTCTTGTAATCTAATAAAGAATCTAAACATGAAGTTTCAAAGGTCTTACTTCTAAAATCGCAGACTCTCCATACAAACTTTGAACCCCTATTTGAACCTCTTAGGGGGTGAATTTTGAAAAATCCTTTCTTAGTGCTCCCCTAGACCTTATAAGAAACCTACGTGGTAAATTTGGAATTCCTAGGGCCAGCGGTTTGGGCTGTGGGTTAATATGTCAGTCAGTCAGTCAGTCAGTTTCTTCTTTTATATATTTAGATATAAAGATATAATATGAATATTGACGAATATTTGGAAGATTCCGTCTCTTTAGAACGGCATTTTCTGTTATTACGTATGTAGATCCGCCTAAGGTCTACCTACGAACTAACCAAATATGCCATCTAATGAGGCGGAATCTTCTGAATATTTGTGGCCAGGGGAATGACGACCCTTAATAATGACCCAGAACTAGGTATGTAATGATACATAATTTTGCCGATACGATACCGATACCGATTATTGTAGAATATAATCCGATCCGATACCGATATCTTAGCTAAATAATAAAGTATGAACTTCAGATATATGCATGTCCTTATTATACCTAAAACTTGGCTATCTTTAACGGAGAGTCAACCTTGAAAGTGTAAAGTAAAAATAAATAAATTGTCAACTCAAAATTTAAAAATAAATATTATGAACGAAAGATATAATTAACATAAAATTATCATTGCACAAGGTAATAGACAATAACCAAGAAATTACTTTTTGCAGATTTTTTTCATACAGAAATAGTACATTGTGTATCAAGGGCGGTAAGTAAGGTATTACAAACGAGTGTTTGTTACAAGGCCGAGGCGAAGCCGAGGGCTTTAATAACACGAGTTTGTATTTCCTTTACCGCCCGTGGCACACACAATGTTTTTCATCACACTTGTGAGGAAATCTGATTAAAATAACCTTCAAATTTCAAATAGCCTTTATTAACAATCTTATAAACTAATTATTTACAATATTTTAGATTCAGACATCGGAATTCAGATTGTCTTGCTTTCCAGCATAGGCCTCCCCCAGAGTCTTCCACAAGTCCCGGTCATGTACTTTCCTCCGCCATGTGGCACCAGCTGTGGTTTTTAAATCGTCTTCCCATCTCCGTAGCGGTCTACCTCTTTTCCTCTCACCTTCCCTTGGATACCAATCAGTCACGTCTTTGGCCCATTTCTCTTCCTTCGATCTCAGTATGTGTCCTGCCCACTTCCATTTGGTTTTTTTAATGGTATGAGAAACATCTAGTATTTTCGTTTTTCTTCTTATAGTTTTTAGTTTTACTTTGTCGGTTTTCTTTATACTAAGCATGCTTCTTTCCATGTTATGTTGGGATGTTTCTAGGGATTTCAAATTATCTTTTGTTAGAGCCCATGTTTGGCAGCCGTAGGTCATACTGGGAAGGATGCAGGAGTTGAAGATGCGACTTTTTATTTTCAGTGGTACGCTTGGATTCTTTGTTATTTCCTTTAGAGACCAGTACCTGTTCCATGATGAGTTTATGCGGTTTTGTATTTCTTTTGATGTAATCTGCGTAGGAGATATTATTTGGCCTAGATAAGTATATTCGTTCACATATTCTATGTTGTAGTTCTTTAGTTGTATGGGAATTTCAGTCTTATTGGTCATCAACTTGGTTTTCGATGTATTTATTTGGAGTCCTACTTTGTCGCTTTCCGTAACCAGTTGTTCTAGCATTATGCTTAAATGGTTGGCGTTGTCAGAGATAACTATGAGATCATCTGCGAATCGCAATGGTTGAGGAATGCACCATTTATTCTTATCCCATAGTTGCTCCAGTCTACATTTCTGAATATTTCTTCTAAAGTAGCAGAGAAAAGTTTTGGTGACAACGGGTCTCCTTGTCTTACGCCCTTCTTTATCATAAACTTTTCCCCTAGCTTTTCGGTCTTTATTTTTGCAGTCATGTCACTATAGATGTTTTTTATGAGTCTTATGTACTTCTTATGTACGCCTTGTCGCAGTAAGGATTCCCATATTTTCTCATGCTTTAGAGAGTCGAAGGCTTTGTTATAGTCTACGAAAGCCATATAAAAAGGCAGTTGGTATTCGGTGTATTTTTCTATGACTTGCTTGATAGTGTGTATGTGGTCTATCGTAGAAAAACCACTTCGGAATCCTGCTTGTTCCTTTGGTTGATTTTCATCTAGGATTTTTGTAATTCGATCCAGCAGAATTTTGGAAAACACTTTATAAAGATTTGACATCAGACTTATTGGCCTGTAATTCCCGATATTGTCTCTGTTGCCTTTTTTATGTAGTAAGATGATAGATGGTTTCGATTGCCTATCTGGCTATTTAGGTCGCCCATGATGATTAATGTATTATGTACGGTTTCTATTGTGGACTTAAGATTGCCAAAAAAAGAATCTTTTACTTCCTCTTTTGAATTATCGGTTGGTGCATATACTTGGATAATTGATATAGGATCTTTGTTACAAGGTAAATCGATGTTTAAGACTGCTATTCTGTCCGAGATTCCTATAAATTCACGTATCCTATCTTTTAGGTGTTTTCTGACTAGGAAACCCACACCATATAGACCTGGAGATTCGTTATTATAATAGAGAACGTAATCATCGTGTTCTTCGATTTTTTCTTCAGATCTACGAATTTCGCTTAGGCCTATTACGTCCCATTTGATTGATGCTGGAGCATTTTCTAGTTCGTACAAAGAGGCTTGAGTTTTCAGTGTTCTCACATTCAAGGTTGCAATAAAAAGGTTCTGTTTATCTTTCGCGCTCGATTTGTTTCTATGTTCGTTTTTCAATTCGCTACGTAACGAATCTGGGGGGTTTTGGTCTGTCTCCCCACGGTGACCAGCCGGGTTGGGGACGTTTTTGCTTTTGGGTTGTTGTATGTTTAGTAATGTTGTTTTTTTCCTGCTTCCGATGTCTTCTGTATCCTATGCTTTAGTTGTTGATATCTCTGTCAAAGAGTTCGATCTGGCCCTCATGTAAGCAAATGGATCAATTTTGTGCATTTTCGCTGGTGCTATGATGGGCTTCTCGCGAGAAATCGCTCTGATGTAGCCGGTGAAGGAGATGTCGAATTGTCACGTTTCCTTTTTTCATTTTCTTTTTGCTTCACAACGATTTTATTGTTTTTTATATAGGCATCTCGACCCTTTTCTCTTTCTTCTTTAAGTTGTTGTTGTAGTTCCTTGCGCTTTTCTAACGTTTCTTTTGTAAAATCTTCTGTGAGGTATGTATTTTCTGGCATATTTTTCTTTTTCTTAAGTATTTCGATCTTCTTGGAGTAAGTTGTGAGAGAAAGAACGAAAGATATAATTAACATAAAATTATCATTGCACAAGGTAATAGACAATAACCAAGAAATTACTTTTTGCAGATTTTTTTCATACAGAAATAGTACATTGTGTATCAAGGGCGGTAAGTAAGGTATTACAAACGAGTGTTTGTTACAAGGCCGAGGCGAAGCCGAGGGCTTTAATAACACGAGTTTGTAATTCCTTTACCGCCCGTGGCACACACAATGTTTTTCATCACACTTGTGAGGAAATCTGATCAAAATAACCTTACTTAACCTAAATAAAATTGTAAAACTGACAGTGGCATTAGTGACATAATATCCATAGACAATGCGAAAGTCGAGTCACGTTCGGAAACCATAACGGTAAATGCCTAAAACGGTTGATTTTATATTTGCAAAATACTGAAATACACTATTTAAACATTAAATTAATGTTACAGAAATATGTGTTTACATGTATTTGCAATGACAGTTCTCTTTAAATAAATATTTCAGTGATAAAAGTTAAAAAAAACCGGTCAAGTGCGAGTCGGACTCGCGCACCGAGGGTTCCGTAAAAACTCATATGTAGACCAACCATACGACAAACAGCAACACAACCCTGCCTTTAACCCACCTTAGTCCTATTAAACCAGGAAAAATCTTAACAGCGCGATGCAGCGTATGCTACAGCGACATCTATTGATACTAAATAGCGCGTAAATTTTAGTTGTAATTTAAACGTTTTATTATTTCAATCAGCCAATAACAAACAATAATTGTTTGTCAACTAATTTAGTTCTCATGTATCATTTTTCATGAAGGAATCATGTTTTGAAGCACACTTTTGTGTATTAAATTAATATTGCTGCCACAAGCTACCTTATTTTAGATTTGTGTCCCTAGATGGCGCTAGTGGTATTTTATTTTTATGGTATTTTACTAGTGTCAGATTTCCTAACAAACTCCTATTATAGAGTTTTTAATAATTATTGTTACTTTATGTTTTTTCCCGATTCCTGATGAGTGATCATTGTATTTAATAGACATTTTTATGTAATCTGAAAAAATTGGCCATCGCTTAGTTTTGCTACTCTCCTCTAGATGGCTTTAGTAGGGAGGGTAGAAGTAAAATTATATTTTAAGAAATTTGTAAATTTCTAAAAAAATATTCAAGTTAGGAAGAGAAAATATAACGGTCTTCCTAATAATAATAATAATCCTAACGCAGGGCAGCTTGTGGCGAGCTGTTGGGGAGTAGCGACCCCACGTACCCGAGTGCTCCTGGGGGTCCTTAGGGAGGGTTCATGGGTAAGAGTGTAAGGACCTCCGCCTCTGGCTTGCCTTAACCGGCCGCCCAGAGTGGAGTCGCGAGAGCTATATGCTCCAGGCGTGGAAGTGATAAAAGGCATAACGCCGCGAGTACCCTTGGAGAAAGCGCAGCACACCTCTCGACACCCTGCAGCCCTCGGCACTGGTGTTGCCCCTAGCTAGGCCATTGCTCATAATGTCGCTATTTATTTAACAGGGGCCCATCAGCGGAGGGCAAGTCACAGTCTGTCAGTGCCACGAAAGCCATGAGACACTTTTCCTGACAGGCGCCGTCATGTCTCAATCCATAACCCAGTAACTTAGTCCATATTTCCACCGCTATAGCCCAGTAGAGTTAGATTCCATCAATCAACAATAGTCCTTGCATTTGGCGGGGGCTGTCTCTGCGTGCGTCCCATGACACGGGCAGGGACAGCATCCGCTGGGTGTACACTTTGCCTCTCATTAAATTGTCGAAAGGGCCCACCATTGTCTCGTGTACGGGAAAGACATACAAATAATAATCCTAATAGATACATGAATAGTTCAAGAAAAACTGTATGGCGATTAGCTTAGTAGGAGCAAATAAGTATGTGTTATGATTTTTGCAAATTTCTCAAAAAGCGTGCAAGTTAGGAAAACCGTTATATTTTTCCTGTAATATTTAGGACAACATTATTAATTGGTAATTATTATAGATTTTTCTGTTCAGTAACTTCGAAGATAATAGGGGGGGAATGGTATTTTTTTAACATTTTACGCCATAATTCAAAAACTACTTATTTAAAAAAAAATACAAAAATATTGTTTTAATCTACAAATCAACCCTTTTATTTGATACCCCACTTGATATATTAGCCCTACTTTCAATTTTCAAAATCCCATTACGGAGCCCTTTAAAAAAAAAGTAAAAAAGGTATAAGATTTTTTTTATGTCCAATAAGCTCGGGTTAGCTACTTTTAACACTATTCCAAATTTCAAATCGATAGTAGCAGTAGTTCCTGAGATATCTGGCTGTGACAGACGGACAGACAGACAGACAGAGTCGCACCATAAGGGTTCCTTTTTTACCATTTTGGTACGGAACCCTAAAAATACGTTGGCGTTTCCTTTGAACATGACAAGTAAGACTAAAACAGAACCAGCGTTTCAAATTTAAAAAGAAAACCATTACGCCCTAGGGCGTAATAGGTCATTTATGGCCCGCAGAACCTACGTGTAATGACACCATTTTCGAGCAAGTGTGATGAAAAATTCTTTTTCATCACACTTGCTCGAAAATGGTGTCATTACACGCAGGTTTTGCGGGCCGTAAATGACCTATTACGCCCTAGGGCGTAATGGTTTTCTTTTTAAATTTGAAACGCTGGTTCTATTTTACTCTTATTTGTCATGTTCAAAGGAAACGCCAACGTACTTTTTTAACTTTTATTACTGAAATATTTATTTAAAGAGAACTGTTATTGCAAATACATGTAAACACATATTTCTGTAACATTAATTAAATGTTTATAGTGCATTTCAGTATTTTGCAAGAATAAAAACACACATTTTAAGTTTTTACCGCTATGGTTTCCGAACGTGAGTTGACATTCGCATTGTCTATGGATAATGTCACTGTCAGTTTTACAATTTTATTTAGGTTAAGTAAGGTTATTTTAATCAGATTTCCTCACAAGTGTGATGAAAAACATTGTGTGTGCCACGGGCGGTAAAGGAATTACAAACTCGTGTTATTAAAGCCCTCGGCTTTGCCTCGGCCTTGTAACAAACACTCGTTTGTAATTCCTTACTTACCGCCCTTGATACACAATGTACTATTCGCGCTCTTCAAATATCAGTTGTATATAATCGGCGACGGCAATCGTATCGGTATCGGTATCGTTACATCCCTACCCAGAACCATTTGTTTTATTTTATTTTCAGGTAATTATTCAGGTATTCCAGACATTTTTTCAAATTTTGAGCATAGTACAATTGGTAATAGAATTTAGAAAAATTGGACTCAACACAGAGCATTTCGCAGTAAGTACTTTTTAAGAGTAGGTACCTATATTAATTTACAAAGAGGTTGAAATAACCCATTTAAGGTAAGATAAATTAATTTTGGGTTCAATGCAACGCTAAGTTGCATTGAACCGAAAACAGGGTTCAATGCAAGCTTGCGATTATCAATCGATCGTCTTAAAAATGCCCACTTACGTGGCCGTGGTCAAAGGCTACTAATATTACGCAGGTTGAAAAGACACATGATATTGGATCTAAAGTTGATTTTACGTCACACCTGACCATAAGGTGACAATAACCGCCCGCTACGCGTGCGAAAATCCCACTTCATGGCCTGGGGGAGACGTAACTATTTTTTCTACTCCTGTACTTTTATCTGTCTTTTACTTGGTCACGAACACTAATATAAGAACATACATAATATGAGTTCAGAGAAGTCTGTACTCTATTCCCCATAACAGCACTAGTGTCGTTATAGTCCCAAAACGATACTGCTAGCAGCCACAGACTTCTACATCTAGGTTAAACTTAGGTCTAGGATTAAGCGCTCAATTCTAACTTTACGATAAAAATGCACAACTACCAACTTAACAAACAATTAAATTCCTACGGTTTTTAAGAAAAACAAAACTTTTCGAACTAAATTCATTGATGCCAACATAAAAAAACCCGGTCAACTGCGAGTCGGACTCGCGCACCGAGGGTTCCGTATAAACTCATAAGTAGACCAACCTTACGACTAACAGCAACCCTGCCTTAAACCCACTTTAGCCCTATTAAACCAGGAAAAATCTTAACAGCGCGATGCAGCGTATGCTACAGCGACATCTATTGATACTAAGTAGCGCGTAAATTTTACTTGTAATTTAAATTTAAACGTTACTTTTTGTTATTGGCTGATTGAAATAATTGTTTGTCAACTAAGTTCTCATGTATCATTTTTCATGAAGGAATCATGTTTTGAAGCACACTTTTGTGTATTAAATTAATATTGCTGCCACAAGCTACCTTATTTTAGATTTGTGTCCCTAGATGGCGCTAGTGGTATTTAATTTTTATGGTATTTACTAGTGTCAAATTTCCTAACATACTCCTATTATAGAGTTTTTAATAATTATTGTTACTTTATGTTTTTTTCCCGATTCCTGATGAGTGATCATTGTATTTAATAGACATTTTTTATGTAATCTGATATAAACCATCGCTTAGTTTTGCTACTCTCCGCTAGATGGCTCACGTAGGGAGGGTAGAAGTAATATGTTAAGATTTTTGTAATTTTTTAAAAAAGTATTCAAGTTAGGAAGAGAAAATATAACGGTCTTCCTAATAATAATAATAATCCTAACAAGTAGATACATGAATAGTTCAAGAAAAACTGTATGGCGATTAGTTTAGTAGGAGCAAATAAGTATGTGTTATGATTTTTGCAAATTTCTCAAAAACGGTGCAAGTGAGGAAAACCGTTATATTTTTCCTGTAATATTTAGGACGACATTAATAATTGGTAATTATGACACATTTTTCTGATTAGTAACTTCGGAGATAATAGGGGGGGAATGGTATTTTTTTAAACTTTTTTCGCCATAAATCAAAAACTATTTATTTAAGAAAAAAAATAAAAACGGTATTTTAATCTACAAATTAAGTTCTTTCATTTGATACCCCACTCAATATATTAGCCCTACTTTCAATATTCAAATTCCCATTACGGAGCCCTTTAAAAAAAAAAGTAAAAAAGTTACAAGATTTTTTTACGTCCAATAAGCTCGGGTTAGCTACTTTTAACACTATTCCAAATTTCAAACCGATAGCAGCAGTAGTTCCTGAGATATCTGGCTGTGACAGACGGACAGACGGACAGACAGACAGACAGACAGAGTCGCACCATAAGGGTTCCTTTTTTACCATTTTGGTACGGAACCCTAAAAAATATCGTGTTCTGTTATATGTATGGATGGAGTACATAAATAAATATTTATTTTTGATATTCAACTACAAAACTAAGTAGCGGCTTATACAACACACCTACATTCCAAATTTCATCAATATACGTTATGTAGTATTTGAGTAAAATGCCTGTGACATACGGACGGACGGACGGACGGACAGACATGACGAAACTATAAGAGTTCCGTTTTTGCCATTTTGGCTATGGAACCCTAAAAAGGATTTTTAATATCGTCACTGCGTATCACTAGCGAGTATACGTCAAATTACATTCCACCGACTTGCCTATTATTTAACCGTGGAGGAACACATTTTATAGATCTAATAATAGACAAGTCGGTGGAAATCTAGTTCTGTTGATACACTTGATTGACTTCATTCAAAATTTTTCATATTAAACGGTTGAGCTAAGTTTGCACCTGGTTTCCTGGGCATCACATACCAACCAGGTGCAAACTTAACGCAACCGGAATTGAAGGGCTTTGACTTTTTAAAACTCGGCAACCGGAATTCAGGACTGATTTTTCGCAGGCAACCCTATATCACCGTGTTCGTAATAAAATAATCTTTATTTTGGCATAAAGTTTATTCATTAAGCAGACCAGTGCAAATTACTAATATGATGTACCTGTTTATGCCTGGCAACCCAAAAGTTATGACGGGTAAAACATAGGCAACCTAACGTTTGCATATTCTATAGGCTTCTTACTTTTGATTGGTATGTCATTTGTTTATTAAACAAAACGGTGAAAAGTTAAAAAAAATGTTTTTAAATTTTTAATTAATCATATTCTGGACTGATTTTTTTTAGGCAACCCACTTGCAATATATTTATAAACATATTTAATTCAATATAAAATACTTTTAATCTATTAACCAGCTCGGTGAAGGTCGTTCTATACTGGGATCCTCTACTATTACTGCAGAGGCCGGGAGGGAAGTAAGGGGCCGCCGGCCGAGTGCATATAGCTGGCCGAGCGAAGCGAGGCCAGATAGTTACGAGGCTGGCAACTCCATTTCCCGCCGAGGTATGTATAGTGCTTTTCTCAAATATGCAATGAAATAAACCAACTTACTATAATAACCTTACTTAATATTTTATAACACAAACCACACAAACTTTCTGTCAGAAGGTGACATATTATATCCATAGACAACGCAAAAGCTGTTTCAGTTCACATTTTTACCGCGAATATTTAGATGAAATATTTAAATGTGTATTCGTGTAGTTAAAATTGCAATTTAAAATTGTTTATAATGTGTTATTTTTTATGTTCATTTCAATTTGAAATAAATAAAACTGCAAAATATAGCAAACATCGATTTTGTTTTTTTAATGGCTGATGCCGTGATGCTGTGGCCCAAATAAATGTGGAATGGAAATTAAAAAAAAATACATTGTAAGTATGAAACACATACATACAAATTACATACAAATGTAAGTATTAAATTCCATTACGTGCCAAGTGTCAAGCCGCACCGGAAACGAGGTACTTTGCGGCCTATTTTTAGGCACGTAATGTCAACATTTCATGCCATGTTTGAGAAAAATATATTTAAAAAGGGTGATGCCAAAGATGCTGGCAGCATTTCCTCGCTGTATGGCAATACTAATGCGCTGGGCGAGGAAGCTGCCAGCCCATTGCGCCGAATGTATCAACGAGCCGATTTGATAGCTTATTTAATAAGAGCCGAGCTCATGGACCCTACGGGCCATGGTCTCTACACCTTGAGGTAGGTAGGTATAGCCTGACAAACTTGCAAGCCTTACTGGCTGTTGCAAAAATCGGACCCGGTTGGGGCCGTAGCATTCCCTGGGATCGAACTAGATCGCTGGTTGGACCACCTTGAGGGGATCGGACTAGGTGGGGACCGGGGGCGCCTGGGGTGGAACCAGGTCGCTAGTCCCGGTCCAGCTTGAGAGGGTCGGACTAGGTGGGGGCCAAAGTGCCTGGGGTCGAACCAGGACGCTAGGCCAGGGCCACATTGACGTTACGCTGATTGTTCAAAGTGAGCAGCGGAGCAGCGGGAAGGTTGAAGCGGATCAACCTGTAAGTGTGTGAATCGAACGAATGGGAGTTTTAGTTACCGGTTCGCTAAACCTAGCCCAGCTAAGACGACTCCGGCAAGAAACTTAGCTGGGCCCGTGCAAGGTCGGAGTGAAGGGTCTGGACACCAAATAAACAGTTGTCCTTGGACAGAAAGCTACCACTTTGATCCCTCTTACGAGGGAGCTAAATACTTTTTAGAGTTCCGTACCAAAATGGTAAAAAAGGAACCCTTATGGCGCTACTAAGTTTGGTAGTTAAATAATAAAAATAAAAAAATCCAGGAGGGCACTCCATACATGTAACAGAGGCTAAAAAAAATTTTTCAGCAAACATCAACGTGAGGTACACAATTCGATAGTTCTTTTAAAAACATTATAAGGCTTTTATGTACTTTTTTTTGATTAAGTGAATACTTTCGGAAATAATCGCTCCGAAAGTTGCATAAATTGTGTCCCTCCCCCCTTTAACTTTTAAACCGTAAATCCAAAAAATATGAAAAAAAAACCGGTCAAGTGCGAGTCGGACTCGTGCACCGAGGGTTCCGTACAAACTCGTCAGTAGATACGTGAATAATTCAAGAAAAACTGTATGGTGGCACAAACTTAACTTTGCTCTTGTAAAACTGTTGTCTCCATACATCGACATATGCCGCGGTTAGTTTAGTAGGAGCAAATAAGGTTGTCTTACGATTTTTGCGAATTTCTATAAAACGTTGCAAGTTAGAAAAACCGTTTTATTTTTCCTGTAATATTTAGGTTAATATTCATAATCGGTAATTATTACACATTTTTCTGTTCAGTAACTTCGGAGATAATAGGGGGGGAATGGTATTTTTTTCAACGTCTTTGTCTTAAATCAAAAACTACATGTCTAAGAAAATAAATAAAAACAGTTTTGCAATCTACATGTTAAGCCCTTTCATTTGATATCCCACTCGATATATTAGCTCAACTTTTGATTCTCGACATCCCATTTCAGTCCCTTTTAAAAAAAAAGTAAAACAGGTATAAGATTTTTTTTCTGTCCCATAGACTCAGATTAGCGGTTTTTAACACTATTCCAAATTTCAAGTCGATAGCATCAGTAGATCCTGAGATATCTTGCTGTGACAGACGGACAGACAGACAGACAGACAGACAGACAGAGTCGCACCATAAGGGTTCCTTTTTTACCATTTTGGTACGGAACCCTAAAAAGCAGGAAGGTAACGTATAATAAATACATTCAACGAAAATTATTTTGAATAGTAAGGAATAAGCCGTTTTGAAGTTATTGCCGAAAAACTTCTCAACCAAAAGGTTTTAAGTGCCATTGATTTACACGGCATTTAAGACCTTTTGCCAGTTGTTTATTTTTATCTGTAGCACATTTCCTTATAGGTAGATAGGGCTATGGAGCCCTACACTGAGCATGGTCCGACATGCTCTTGACCAGTTATTCTTGAATTATTCACGCATCTACTGACGAGTTTGTATGGAACCCTCGGTGCGCGAGTCCGACTCGCACTTGACCGGTTTTTTTCTGAATAGGAGGTGTAATAGTACATTGTGTATCAAGGGCGGTAAGTAAGGAATTACAGACGAGTGTTTGTTACAAGGCCGAGGCGAAGCCGAGGGCTTTAATAACACGAGTTTGTAATTCCTTTACCGCCCGTGGCACACACAATGTGTTTCATCACACTTGTGAGGAAATCTGATTAAAATAACCTTACTTAACCTAAATAAAATTGTAAAACTGACAGTGACATTAGTGACATATATCAAGACGACAAGTCACGTTCGGAAACCATAGCGGTAAAGACTTAAAATGGTTGATTTTATATTTGCAAAATACTGAAATACACTATTTAAACATTTAATTAATGTTACAGAAATATGTGTTTACATGTATTTGCAATAACAGTTCTCTTTAAATAAATATTTCAGTAATAAAAGTTAAAAAAGTAAGTTGGCGTTTCCTTTGATCATGACAAATAAGAGTAAAACAGGACCAGCGTTTCAAATTTAAAAAGAAAACCATTACGCCCTAGGGCGTAATAGGTCATTTACGGCCCGCAAAACCTACGTGTAATGACACCATTTTCGAGCAAGTGTGATGAAAAAATATATATTTGTACGGTTCCAGAGAAAAATGCTTTCAATGAAATGAAACATTCGATAGTTTTATCGAATGTTTCATTTGTTCGTCGGCGGTTTAAGTTAAGGCTAAATTTATTTTTACAGTTTTCAAGAGATTTAATACCACGACTACCACCTATCTTGTGGGTCTTGAAGAATATGACGCTGATCCTTCATTTGGGCAATGCATTCGAGCGTTTCTATGAGCAAGTCCGAGCAACCGAAGTTTATTGCAGTCAAAATACTCATACGGCGTGTTTAGCGCGTGGCAAAGGTTTGTTCGTCCCTTCCAATAATTGGCTATCTGGGTGCACGGCAGTGCCCCCGCCAAGTCGAGCAAAACAAAGGCACGGCCGTACCATCCTTTTCTCGAAGCCATTCGGGCCATTTTTAGCCTCCCGTAATTTTATACTGGCTAAAGCTAGAACCCTGAAATTTCAGGGATATAGGGCACAATAAGACTTATATATATTCTCAATATCATTCAATTTAAACGTGTACTTTAAGAACTAATGCATGTCAAAGTTCCTTAGTTTTGTCACCGACTCACTGACTGACTGACTGATGATCATCATAATTCTAAGGTACTTCTAGCAGACTTACAGGCTCTAAATTTTAAACATAGTTAGTTTTTAGCCTGTCAAGTCCTAAAAAACCTCCAAATATTACAATTTAATTCACAACTCATAAGTTTGTAATCCTATACAAACACATGCGATTACAAAGTTAGGTTTGCAGTTCAAATTAAAAAGAATGTATTGGAATGTAATAATTAAAGGAAGACCACTTACAAAAAGAAATGAGATTCCATCAAAGACATTACATGTAAAAAGACGCAAGTCTCGCAACGCAGTTCTCCTTCAACAAAAAAGTTTTGAAATATAAAGTTAAACCAAGTTAAACCTAGATACACAATGTACTATTGCGAACCAATTTCTAAAAACGCTCGCACCATAAGGGTTCCTTTATTACTATTTTGGTACGGAACCCTAAAAACCGGTCAAGAGCGAGTCGGACTCGACCACCGAGGGATCCGTACAGATACTTTAAATAAAGACTATATTTTTAAATTTTCTCTCCCTTCGCTGGTCAAAAGTTAAGAGCTTGTATGAATCTACTTTACGTTGCATCGGATTATAGAAGAGAGAACGTTCAATTATATTCTCATATGAGTTTTATCAGAAAATTAGGCCCTGGAATCCTTAATTTCGCATATGTCCACCGGAAAGACGCGAGCCTAAGTCTGACAATGACCGAATTAGTGAATTACTTTCTGTTCATTAGCCCATAGGAGTGTCTACTGTCTACGTCACTCTTACAAAACGCCCAGGCCATACATTTCGACTAAGCGAGTTGATTCACATGCCTATTGTCACAGATATGCGGCGACCGTGCAAGAACGTGTTGCGGTACAACCGCGGCAACTTCTCGCGCATGCGCGCGTGCGGCGCGTTCGCCGTCGACGCGGCGCTGCCGCTGCAGCTGCTGAGCGCCGTGCTCGCCTACACCGTGGTGCTCTTGCAGTTTGCTTTACTATGAATAACTCATTACAAGCTAACAGATTACACATCTTTATCATTTTAATAAATATATTGTTGAGTTTTAAATAAAATTTAATGACGTTAGTTGCACCGCCCACAAGCTATCTGCTTTGCCCTAAGATTAACTGGTAGAGAATGCCTTAAAAAAAAATAATGAATTAAGTTTGCCTTTTGTACGATAAATTTTCTTTTGTGCAATAAAGTGTAAATAAATAATTAAATAAATAGTTATTCCTTCTCTTTTGCTCAATGGTTAGCTGGAAGAGATCCTTTATAGGGATAAGTTCGCCTTTGTACGTAACCATTGATCTCTGTACTGTTTCTGTATGACTTAATGTGCAATAAAGTGTTTACATACATTACATACATAGAATGATTTGGCCATCGTATACGGCAAAAAAATCTACATGCAACCAAAATTTACCTGACGAACTTTATCCTCTTCTATTACTAGCCGACCAACCACTCTGTCCACCTGGTTGGACGGTTAGTAATTTTTCATCACACTTGCTCGTAAAGGGTGTTATAACACGCGCGCTTATAGACCAACTCGAGCCGATTTACCCCCCGTGGGTTACAAATATCTATAACTCCCACGGGAGGAAAAACTGTATGAAAATCTATAACTCCCTCGGGAGTTATGAGTTTAGTTTTAAAAGTCGTACGTCATTTCAGACTAAGGAGGTTTCGAATCAGCCAAGGCTATTTCACATCTTCAAAACTTGGCTACAAAACCAATTTTAGCGTAAAATAAAACTTATATGGTATATTTTACTATTATTTCCGTAGTTTTTGCGATTATTTTAATGCAATTAAATTAATTTAGTTTAAAATTTTATTTTGAAAATCGGTACAATCTGGCGACATTGCCTGTCAAGTTTAAAAACTAAACGCAGTTCTTAGCATTATCTGTGGAAGACTATATTGAAAAAGTTGACAGTTGAAGTTGTCTCTTAGCGGGTGCGTTTAGTTTATTTCATTTTTATGTTTTATTTTTTTTTTTCCTCGCAAATGTGATGAAAAACATTGTGTGTATCACGGGCAGTAAGAAGATTACAAACTCGAGTCATTAAAAGCCCTCCGCCTACGGCGTCGGGCTTCTAATAGACTCTCGTTAGTAATCCCCTTCTTACTACCCTCGGTGCACAATGTACTATTTTTCCTTAACCATCAACCTGGTTGGTTGATTGGTTAGTAATATGAATTTTTAGTATTAGCCGATCAATTATTTTCGGGATAGTTAATGGTTTGTCGGTTGGTAACCGTAACCAACCGAAAAACCGCCTAGCATACCTAGTGTTGTTCGATTAGTTTATAAGAAACACACGACTGCTTTTACACACCATAGTTTATTCATGCAAAAAATTGCTTACTTAACTTTGTGTAAAAAATGACCAACACAAATCTCACCATTTAAAAGTTGCATCTGACATCTTAATATGTACGCATCATTTTTAGGGTTCCGTAGCCAAAATGGCTAAAAAGGAACCCTTATAGTTTCGTCATGTCCGTCCGTCCGTCCGTCCGTCCGTATGTCACAGGCATTTTACTCAAAAACTACAAAACCTATACTGATGAAATTTGGAATATGGATGTCTTGTAGATGCCGCAACTAAGTTTGGTAGTTAAATAATAAAAATAAAATATCTAGGGGGGGGCACCCCAAACATGTAACAAAAGCTAAAAAAAATTTTTTTTCAGAAAATGTCTACGTGTGGTACATAGTTCGACAGCTCTTTTGAAAACATTTTAAGGTTCTTAAGTAATGTTTTTGATTAAGTGAATACCTTTGGATATAATCGCTCCGAAAGTTGTGAAAATTGTGTCCCCCCCCTCTATCTTCTAAGCCGTGTGTCCAAAAAATATAAAAAAAATTACAAAGATAACGCTCAATTAATGCTTTCAACGAAAATTATTTTCAACAAGATCGGATTAACCGTTTTTGAGTTATTGCCGATAAACTGCGCTTTTCAACAAAAGGACGTAATTGCTATGAAGATACGCTCTTTTGTTGTTGTACTTTTTTTACATCGTATTTTTAGGGTTCCGTACCAAAATGGTAAAAAAGGAACCCTTATGGTGCGACTCTGTCTGTCTGTCCGTCTGTCACAGCCAGATATCTCAGGAACTACTGCTGTTATCGGTTTGAAATTTGGAATAGTGTTAAAAGTAGCTAACCCGAGCTAATTGGATATAAAAAAAATCTTGTACCTTTTTTACTTTTTTTTAAAGGGCTCCGTAATGGGATTTTGAAAATTGAAAGTAGGGCTAATATATCGAGTGGGGTATCAAATGAAAGAGCTTAATTTGTAGATTAAAATACCGTTTTTATTTTTTATCTTAAATAAATAGTTTTTGATTTATGGCGAAAAAAGTTGAAAAAAATACCATTCCCCCCTATTATCTCCGAAGTTACTGATCAGAAAAATGTGTCATAATTACCAATTATTAATGTCGTCCTAAATATTACAGGAAAAATATAACGGTTTTCCTCACTTGCACCGTTTTTGAGAAATTTGCAAAAATCATAACACATACTTATTTGCTCCTACTAAACTAATCGCCATACAGTTTTTCTTGAACTATTCATGTATCTACTTATTAGGATTATTATTATTATTAGGAAGACCGTTATATTTTCTCTTCCTAACTTGAATATTTTTTTTAAATTTACAAAAATCTTAAAATATTATTACTTCTACCCTCCCTACGAGAGCCATCTAGCGGAGAGTAGCAAAACTAAGCGATTGTTTTGATTTAAACTTTCACGATTTTCACTCATTATTATAACAAAACGGGACTTAATCGCGTAAAAACATGATATTACCTCGACGTTTACAATCGCCGGGTGTTTACAGGGTTGGTTGCAGTTGCGGGAGTTCTTATATTGGGCAGACCAAGCGCACCATAGCGGAAAGGGTCAAAGAACACATCGCGGCTGTTAGAAAACTCCAAGTAGACAAATCGGCTATAGCGAAGCATCTGTTGGAGTCTGGATCAAACTCATGCTTCAATCATAATACCAAGATCCTGTCTACAGAACGCAATTACTATAGTAGAATTGTCCGTGAAGCGGTTGAAATCAAAAAACACCGCAATTTCAATCGGGAAGATGGTTTAAGCTTTCTTCGTCGTGGAATCCAGTCATCAGCATGTGTCAATATCATCAAGTGTCTTCCGGCAAATCGCCTGATGTTGTTAGTGTAGTGTGTCGGCCGAGTGACAACCCTAATATGCAAAGTAATAATTAATCAAGACCAAGTGCGGGTAGTTCGGAAAACCCGCGCGGCTAGAAGATGTTGACACCCGCCTCGCCAGTCCCTTCGCGACCATGGACGTCACGGCACGTCCGAAACGTCAAGGTAATATCATGTTTTTACGCGATTAAGTCCCGTTTTGTTATAATAATAAGCGATGGTTTATTTCAGATAACATAAAAAATGACTATTAAATACAATGATCACTCATCAGGAATCGGGAACAAAACATAAAGTAACAATAATTATTAAAAACTCTATAATAGGAGTATGTTAGGAAATTTGACACTAGTAAATACCATAAAAATGAATTACCACTAGCGCCATCTAGGGACACAAATCTAAAATAAGGTAGCTTGTGGCAGCAATATTAATTTAATACACAAAAGTGTGCTTCAAAACATGATTCCTTCATGAAAAATGATACATGAGAACTAACATAGTTGACCAACAATTATTTCAAATTTAAATTACAAGTAAAATTTACGCGCTATTTACTAGTATCAATAGATGTCGCTGTAGCATACGCTGCATCGCGCTGTTAAGATTTTTCCTGGTTTAATAGGGCTAAGGTGGGTTTAAGGCAGGGTTGCTGTTAGTCGTAAGGTTGGTCTACTTATGAGTTTATACGGAACCCTCGGTGCGCGAGTCCGACTCGCACTTGACCGGTTTTTACCTTATAGTTACGGCTATGGAACCCTACACTGAGCATGGTCCGACATGCTCTTGGCCAGTTATTTATATCTGAAATTTGTCTTTTTGTAGGTGCTTTGTCTTCACTTATCTGCTTACTGCATACCGTATAAAATGCCGTATCCCGATCCAAGTAACTCAGTAATTGGAGAATGTTAACCCGTTTCTTTCCTAGATTATTATTCAGTTTAAAATTCCAACCTTCGAGAAAAATTCATCGTACGATGCCGTTCTCCGAAGACTGTCCATATTTTTATAAATTCTTCGCTTGATTTGTTTCTTTAAAGACATACAAATATAATTATGTTGATGAAAATAAACAACTTTACGTACTGAAACATGGTGAATTTTTGTCGAAGTGAAAAGGTGTCGGTTGAGAAAAATAAACAAACCAACCAACCAGTTTGGTAGTTAGAAAATAAAATATCAACCAACCAACCAGGTAGTCAGTTAAGAAAAAATAACTGGCCAAGAGCATGTCGGACCATGCTTAGTGTAGGGTTCCATAGCCGTAACTATAAGGTAAAAAATTCGATGTAAAAAAAGTACAACAACAAAAGAGCGTATCTTCATAGCAATTACGTCCTTTTGTTGAGAAGCGCAGTTTATCGGCAATAACTCAAAAACGGTACATGCGATCTTGTTGAAAATAATTTTAGTTGAAAGTATTAATTAAGCGTTACCTTCGTGATTTTTTTCATATTTTTCGGACGGACGGTTTAGAAAATAGAGGGGGACACAATTTACACAATTTTCGGAGCGATTACTTCCAAATACATTCACTTAATCAAAAACATTACTTAAGAACCTTATAGTGTTTTTTAAAGAGTTGTCGAACTATGTACCACATGTTGATATTTGCTGAAAAAAAAATTTTTTACTGCCTTTAACATGTATGGAGAGCCCCCCCTAAAAATATTTACTTTTATTATTTATATACCAATCTAAGTAGCGGCTCATAAAACACACCCTTATTCCAAATTTCATCAATATCCATCATGTAGTTTCTGAGTAAAATGCCTGTGACATACGGACAGACAGACAGACAGACAGACAGACAGACGGACGGACATGACGAAACTATAAGGGTTTTTGCCATTTTGGCTACGGAACCCTAAAAATGAGCCAACCAACCAGATAGTCAGGTAAGAAAAAAATACCAACCAACCAACCAGGTTGATGGTTAAGAAATAAAATTACTAACCGTCCAACCAGGCGGACAGAGTGGTTGGTCGGCTAGTAATAGACGAACTTTACCTCTATTGGTGCTACAGACGTCCCGCGCCATTTATTTTTTTGTATGCGTGAATCTAGCCCGCTAGAGCTTTATTAAATTAGGCCCCATTTAGACGGGGCGAGAACTCGTATGCGAGTTTGATTGCATTGCGGTCTACCTAGGTACGATGAGTACAGTTGCTCGATTAATCGCCGCAATGAAATGAAAATCGCATACGAGTTTTCGCCCCGTTTAAATGGGACCTTAGCACTACTTGTTGCGAACTCGAAAGAAACGAGCGCGAGCAAGAGCTCGCCGCCCGAGAGTCGCGAGAACGTCAACTAGCGACACTGCAGCAAAAGCCGGAGGAGAGTGAGCTGCAAGCCGAGCTCGCCACTCTTGATGCCGACGCGGAGAGCAGCCGTCCGGGGAGCCGCGCTAGCCACCGGAGCTCTACTTGTGTGATCGTAGACAGAACCAATACATGGGTGGAAATTCAACAGTTTAGGGCGTAGCGCTGTCTCTATTTATTTTTAGGGTGAAAAAGCGACAACGTTACGAAACGCGCGTCGACGGCGCGTTTAAAATACGCCATGTGCATAGGCTTTTAATAATGATGACAATAGAGGCGTCGACACAGTAGGGTGTGAGCAACACGTCACTGGTCCATCCCCCAGTCACCCGGTATCACCACCGGCGGCCACGTGGGCAACTGCACCTCCAGTCTTAACCCTCTCATGGGTCGACCTCCTCGCGACAACAGCACACAAGGGCCGCGTCCCGACTTGCCCCAGGACCCGAATGTCCTGGTTTAACTTCACTCCGACCTCGCTCGGGCTCAGCTAAGTTTCTTGCCGGAGTCTTCTTAGCTGGGCTAGGTTTTTAGCGAACCGGCACCTAAAACTCCCATTAGTTCGATACACAAGTTCACATAAGGACAGGATGACCCGAGTCATCCTTCCCGCTGGTCCGCTGCTCACTCTGAGCAATCAGCGAAAAGTCAAGCACATCTCCCACCCTCTTGCAAACGATAGCTGACACCGTTGCAGCGGCGAAGGTTTTTTTGTGCTGGAGGGGGGAGCCTCCGCCTCCAGCCCAAAAAAGCTGGAATGAGTCAGTCAGTCGGGAGTTTGCCTTTTATATGTTTGTATAGGTTACCTACTATACTACCGACCTTTTTTTTTTTTGACCCCGGGAAATGCATAAAACTGCATACCACTACGTAACCTAAGGCCATACGGGGGTGACAGCCAGATGTTACGTATTGGTTATGTGGGGCTCTCCGCTCCTGAAGGGATTGGCCTACCCACTAAAACCCAGGGATGCTTCCGACCTGTGCCTTCACGGTGATGGCATGGGAATCTCCTAACGCCACGCCATCACCAGCACCTCCGCCCTAGGGCGGACCCTCTCCGAAAAAGGCACACTGTAGCATGGCCAGTGTGCCTTCCCTCACCAGCTCCCCCCCGACCGAATGGCCGTCCCCCGGGGAAGCAGGGACCGGCACCAGACACACGGTGTCCCGGTCCCTCCCTCGCCGCCACGGGAGGACAATACGCCCCTACCCCGTGACCACGTGTAGTGGGGATGGTATCCGGGAAAACGTCCCTTCAACCAAACCACCACTACACCCCCATCCCTTGTCAGCAGTGAACTCTGCTATTGCAGAGGACACGCCGAGGGACCGTCAGGGTGGAAGGGTTAGCCTCCGGGACCGGATCATAGGCCCTCTGCCTTTTTTTTTTTTTTTTTTTGCGGTGGGAAAATGCCTTACGCATACCCCCCCGGGGCCTAGGGAGGCCCGATGTTGGTTGGGGGGGTTATGTGGGGCTCACTCCTCTCGCTCCCCTCTGCTAGTCAGAAGGGGAGGAGCATACCCACTAAAAACCCACCGGCGTTTCTCCGCACTGCCGTTTTCGGGGGCACTATGGGATCGGATTCATTCTATCCATATGTGCCCCCCGGCTACCCTGGCTTTTATGCCGTCAGGGCTCCCGCGCCAAGGGAGGGAGGGATCGGAAACCGCCACGATCCCTCCCCCAGACGGGTGGAGTTTAGTTGTGGGCCCCTCACCCACACTCCACTAGGGGTTGAGGCGAGCGCCGAATTGCGCCCGCCTCCTCCCTCTCCGCCTACGCCGGAGCGGGAGCGCGTCCGCAGCTTCCTCGCGCTCTCGCTCCGCGGCCTCCTTCTGCGAAATGACTGATTCGCAGAAGGAGGTCACCGCCTCCCAGGACCTCTCGCTGTCCAGCATGGCCGCGACGATGCTGCGCAGCGAGAGGTCTCCCACTCCCAAAACCGCCGTCATGGTGCGGCGCTCATCGGCCCAATGTGCACACTCCTCCAGAGTGTGCTGGGCCGTGTCATCCGGTGCGCCGCACTCATGGCAGGCCGGACCGGCCTCTCTACCAATCTTGTGCAGGTAATGACCAAAACATCCATGTCCGGTCATTACCTGCGTCATCCTAAATGAGAGGTGCCCCTTCTTCCGGTCCAGCCAGCGGTCGAACGACGGGAGGAGTCCCTCTATGGTGCGGAGTCCATAGGGGGAGTCCTCCAGGTCGCTCTTCCACCTGTCCCTCATCCTGCGCTGAGCCGCCTTCCGGGCGGCCCTCACTTCCTCGGGAGCGGGGTAGATCTCCCGGGCCCTATTTTCGACCCGCTCCCGGTGTGCCTCGGCGAGCAATTGGGCGTCTAGCTCCCAAGGGAGCGTGCCCGCCAAGGCACACGCCGCCGCCCATGCAACCGTGACATAAGCCCTCGCGATCCTTAGCGCCACCACTCTTTGCGGCCTTCGTAAGAGGGCCTTGTTGGCGGCGTTAAGTTTATCGGCCCAGATTGGCGCCCCGTACATTGCCATCGATCTGGCGACTCCTGCGTACAGGCGACGGCACGGGGCGCCGGGTCCGCCGACATTGGGCAGAAGTCGTGCCAATGCCGAGGCCTGGCCCTTGATCCGGGGAGCAAGTTGGCGGAAATGCTCCCCGAAGTTCCATTTCCGGTCCAAGGTAAGCCCCGGATATTTAATGTGGGGCTTCACTTGGACCAGGTCCCCTCCGATGCGTATGGTGGCCCCAGCGGGGGGCCGCCACCCCCTTCCCCCGAAGACTATCGCCTCAGTTTTCGAGAGGGCCACCTTTAGGCCTAACAGGCGTATCCTGCCGACCACCAGGTCAGCCGCCACCGACGCCCTCCTTAGCGCCTCTTCCAGGCGCTGCCCCCGGATGACCACCATCGTGTCATCCGCATAGCAGATGATGGTCATCCGGGGCAGCAACATGCCCCGAATGGCCCAGTCAAACCCGATGTTCCACAGCAGGGGTCCTAACACCGACCCCTGGGGAACACCGCAGGCCATGGGCCATTCGCGCCTCATACCGCCTTTCTCTTCGTAGAGCACTACCCTATCAGAGAGGTAGTGCTCTACGAGCCTTACAAGGTAGTGAGGCACTCCGTGATACCGGAGTGCCTCTTTTAACACCGAATACGGGATGGAGCCGAAGGCGTTGGCGATGTCCAAGGACACCGCCACGGCCCCCTCCCTTCGCCCCACTGCGTCCTCACAGAATGCCCGTAGGGCCCCTAACGCGTCCATAGTGGACCGCCCTGTACGGAAGCCGTATTGGCGGTCCGATATGTTGGGGCCCTCTCCCTCCAGGTGCTGGACGATCCGAGAAGCTACGATGCGCTCCAGCATCTTCCCGGATTCGTCCAGCAGTACGATTGGCCTCCAACCGGACGGGGAGTCAGCCGGACGGCTTTCCTTCCGGAGGAGGCACAACCTGCCTTCTTTCCAGCACTTAGGGAACCGCCCCGTCCTCAGGCAATCGTCAAAAAGATCCTTGAGGCGGTTCCCCAGGTGTTTTAACGCAACGGGCATAATTCGCCCAGGGATTCCATCTGGCCCGGGGGCCTTCTTACAGGCCTTGAAGCGGAGTACACCGGCATGAAATTCGCCGTCTGATACTGGCGGGATGTCAGGCAGCACTTCAGGGTCTTCGCGGGGGATCGACATGCGGGGGGGTGTAAAGTCGGGAGCCGGCGGGAATAAGGCCTCGACTATCCTCCGGAGGAGCTCAGGCTCCAGGGAGTCTATACCGGGGGCGTTGCGCATCTTGTTCCGCACTAACTTGTACGGACGCCCCCAGGGGTCCCTGTCTAGCGAAGCGAGGAAAGCGTCGTGTGCATCCTCCTTTGCTTTCGCTATCGCCAACGACAGGGCCTCTTTGGCCTCCCGGAGGTTGGTATGTAAGAGCTCCTCCTCTTCGGCCGTGTGTCGTCGACGCCTACACCTGGTGTATTCCCGCCGGGCCGCGTTACTGGTGAATCGGAGGGCAGCTACCTCCTCCGACCACCAGTATACCCGTTTCTTGCCGATCGGTGGCCCCGATCTCCGCATGGCTGCGTCGCACACATAGGTGAGTGACGCGCGGAAGTGAAGTGCCCTTTCCTCGACATCCAGTGCCCGATCCGGCTCGGGGGCCTGCCACACCTCAATCATGGCCGCTTCTTCGGCCATGTCTCTGTCGAGAGACGCCAAACTCCACCTGGGGAATGGGGCTCTCCCTCTCCGCTCCGCCGGGCCCGGCGGTGGCTGGGCAATCACCGTTTTGGAGACCCTCATCCTGATATACATGTGGTCAGAGAGGGTCTCCACGTCCTCCAGGACACGCCAACAGGTGGTGCGCGCTGCCACGGCAGGGGTCGCGAACGTGATGTCCACGATAGACCCCCCTTGCCGGCGCACGCATGTGTTGGCAGTACCCTGGTTTAGAACTTGCAAGCCCATAGCCACCGCCCAGTCTTCAAGGGCCTCCCCTCTTGGGTCTGTCCGCGGAGAGCCCCATGCCACGCAGTAGGCCCTCTGCCTACCGCATCCCTGGCCAACCGAAAGTAAGGCCAAGGGCTAGCAAAGTCAACGCAACGCGTCGACAGTTCTAACCCTTGCCCAGCCCAGATGCTGCCCATTAGCAGCCAATGTCTTGGTCTAGACGAGAGGGGTACCCATTACACAAGACATCGGGAGCAATCGGCAACACCTAGGTTACTCAACCACCCACCCTCGCTGGCCGAGAAGTAGCGATGGGTTGGAAAAGTCTACACAGGACGATTCCAACCCATTGCCGACGGCCGAGTGCTTGCCCTTTTCCGTGGGTTCCAGATCCATATCCTCCCCCCCCTGCCCGTAGGCCCCCGAGGCCCCTCTCCCACACCAACTCCCCGGATCCTCGGGAAAACTGCAAGCGGTTTGTCAGGTATTAGCCACCAACAAGCAATGGCCATTGCTTGTTGTTGTTTCCAGGGTGCACCGGCCCAAGCAGTACCCTTCCATGCGGATCAAACCGTGATCAAGATGGATTGGTCAAGCTCGAGCACGCGTGGAGGAACCTGACTTGCACCCCACTATACTACCGACCTACCTCTTTAGTATACCTATTATTACCTATTGAATATTCAAGTCCATCAATAAGCGCTGACATATTAATAAGTGATGATGGTCACTTCAAATTATCGGAATGAAGTAAGTAACTAGGTACTAATGTTTTATGTTACTTAACAACCACATTTCTGTTCCTATTGATAGTAGTGTATAGATTTGTTTGTAGAAGGGTTTAAGGCTACCAGGTTCCTCAGAAAATCGAAATGACTATAACATCACCTAATAAAAGATATTTCAACAATTACATAAATAATAACTTTCAAGATATGCTCTTCCCCCTGGAAACCGCGACATCCATATTACTGATCCCGAAGTACAATAATCTAGACGGTTTCGTGACTCCTATCTGTCGTGTCCAAAAACTCAAGTCGTTAGTAATGAACGTGGTCGTACTGATAGCTGCTTATTTCCGATTCGCAACTTCGTTTGTCTTCAAATTTCAGAATGCTACTACGTTTACCATTGTCACAGTATATATCGATGTCTTCTATTATTTCTTCGCCTTGTCTACTTTTTTCATCAGCAACATAATCAACACTAATAACTACGCCAGCCTTGTCTTAAATCTACAAAAGGCTTATAGAAACTTCCGATTGATTGAAATGGATTTCAAGAGCTTTACATTTTACAATTGGGTGTCAATGTCTATGATTTATGTCTTCTATATCTTGTACATTATTACAACATTCATGGTGTATGGTGATATCATATCCATGTTTTTCAATGTCTTTATACTGATATATTTTGATTTGAGCCTCGTATACATCAGTCGTGTAATGTGGATCATTCAAGAGGAATTAAAGTTATGGGTGAAAGAGATGCAACGTTATTGTAATGGAATCGCGCCGTTGAATGGAAATGTTCGAGGACAGAAGATGTTAGAAAGTTACTGCTTTATATTAGAAGCGTTTGCATTGTTCAAGAAAGTCAGCCTAGTACCGGTAAGTACCTACTTGCCTATCTGAACACATTTTCAATGTATTATAACAGATTAATTTAAGCCAAATTTCATAGTTCTAGGTTAACGGAAAGTACCCTATAAATTTTGGTTTCCTTGTGAGTGTCGAAATGTAGGTTTTTTGCCGCATAAATGACCATATATTTTTTTATGGCACATCTGGCCATAAAGTGGCTTTTTTCGCATTCTGGCCAAGTGTAGACATAACATGATGTACACAACACGGGAGGTAATAAAGAAAGCCCTCGATCGCATATTTACGTCCACCGCTTGCAGCTCGGGCCGCAAACTTCTGCGATCTCGGCCTTTCTTTGTATCACCACCCTAGTTGTGAAATGTACTATTTCATCACACTTGCTTGGAAATGGTGTCATTACACGTAGGTTCGGCGGGCCGTAAATGACCTATTACGCCCTAGGGCGTAATGGTTTTCTTTTAAAATTTGAAACGCTGGTTCTGTTTTACTCTTATTTATCATGTTCAAAGGAAACGCCAACTTACTTTTTTAACTTTTATCACTGAAATATTTCTTTAACGATAACTTTTATTACAAATACATGTAAACACATATTTCGGTAACATTAATTAAATGTTTAAATAGTGTAAAGTAAACTAAAATGGCCGTTTTAGGTATTTACCGCTATGGTTTCCGAACGTGACTTGACATTCGCGTTGTCTATGGACATACAGGGTGTCCCTAAAACCAACTTTTATACGATCAGGGCTGATAGATCAGCTCATAAGAACCTAGATTAAGCAAATTTGACCTCAGTAAAAATCTCTTAGTTTTCGAGATATTGACGTTTTTGTAAAACTCGTGCTAAGTGATACCCTCACTCGGTGTTTTGAGTGTCATTGCTAAAATATCAAGTATTTTACAAATCTGTATTTTGCTATGTGTGGCCAAATAAGTATGCTATTGAACGTATTTTCTATTTTTGCTAATTTATTCATGCTGTGGACACAGTACAATAACAAAAAAAAATTATTCGATTTTTTTCAAATTTCACCTCTGACTTTGAACTAGCGTGGTGAAAAAAAAATGTACCAACATAACCAGGCACTCAACGTAAAAAAATTGCGCATTTATTGTAGTTTCTAAAATGGTATAAAATTTACTAAACACTGTAATAATTTTTGAAATAATGATATTAAACGGTTTTATTTTGTTACAAAATTAACTGTCTGCCGCCTTCATCTCATACGATCCGGTTGAACTAAGTTTGCACCTGGCGTGCTTGACATTGATATGTCCGAGCCTCGGGGGTCCAGGGTGCAAATATAGGGGAAGCAATCAGAAGTCCGTGCGTTCGGTTATCGATTTATTGTCGAACTAACTAGTATACAGACACCGCCAGAGGGCGCGCAGAAGCTTATTTCTACCCACCACCATTACATACATAACACCCCCACTCTTAAATCATATCACTAATCAAACAGGATTGTAAGAGAGCGGGTAACTTAATGACTATTGGACACATGATATTAGAAAGGCACTATTTGGACAGTTAATCAATTTCAAAACCAAATCGGACCGGTGGCTTCCTAACTCTTTTGTTTACGCGGACTTGGACTGGGGAGGTGACAGTGCTGGCCTGAGTCGCAACGGAAGACTCCGCAGGGTCGGTGGTAGCCGGTGTAATGGTCTGCTCTGGGAACTCTTCAACGCTTGGCGGACCCTGGTTAATGTTCAGTGAGACCGGCGACTCGACCGAAGGCTCTTCATTTCCTCTGAACCCTGTATCAGTTGGACCCGTGGGTGGCAAACCCCACACATACCTTTTCCTTAATTGATCAATATGTCTATGCCCTGTAGTACCGTTCTCCTTCCTCACCAAATAATTTCTAGTTCCTTTCCTCTCGGACACGGTTCCTGTAACCCACTTTCCTCCAGCCTTGTACTCTTGCATCCATACCGGATCATCCAGATTCATCTGCTTAGGTTGTCTGTGGATAGCATTGTCTATTTGTTTCCTTTGGGTCAGTTGTACTCGCTGCTCGACTGTAGCCGCTGGTTTCAGCAAATCTAACCTACAGCGCAGAGCTCGTTTTTGCAACATAATAGCTGGTGTTTCTCCTGTGGTACTATGTACGGTATTGCGATAATTCAATAAGAAGGTTTGCAATGCTACATCCAAGTCCACATTTTCCTTTGAAGCTTTTTTTAAAGCATACTTGCACAGCTTCACCGCTCCTTCGGCGGCCCCATTAGACGCAGGGTGATAAGGTGCGGTAAAAATATGTGTTATCCCATTCTGCTTCATGAAAACGTCCACTTCTTGGCTCGAATACGGAGGCCCATTGTCCGAGACCACCTCCTTTGGCAAACCGAATCTGGCAAATGTCTCCCTCAGGACCCTGATGACAGATGCTGCCGTCGTCCTAGGCATTATAAATGCCTCTATCCACTTCGTAGTAGAGTCAATTATTACAAAAAAAGTTTTACCTTCGTAAGGGCCCAGGAAATCCATATGAAGTCTACTCCAGGCTTGTTGGTGATAAGGCCATGGCTGTGGTGCGGCCTTCGCCGGTGCCCCTGCTTCCGCCATACAGATTACACATTCTCGGCTTATTTGCTCAATTTCCCTGTCAATGTCTGGCCACCACACGAAACTGCGGGCTAGTCCTTTCATCTTCACCATGCCCTGATGACTACTATGTAACTCTTTCAGTATACTCTCCCTTAACGGCGGTGGAATCACCATACGGTACCCCCACATAATGCAGCCGCCTTCGACGTATAGTTCCATCCTTCTAGTGAAGTATGGTCTCATCTCTTCATCCCCACAATTCTGTGCCCAGCCACCCCTTATGAAGTGGCTCACCTTTCTTAGTGTCTCATCCTGCTCTGTGGCTTTTCTTATATCTATGCTTGTAATGGGGAGAAAATCCTGCACGAAGTTCAAATAGGTTACCTCCGTCTTTCCATTATCTTCCATCTTTTGTGATGATAACCTTGATAACGCATCTGCCGCATTTTTAGCCGTGGGAATGTACTCTATATCATACTGATAGCCACTCAAGATTACTGCCCATCTCTGCATTCGGCTAGCCGCCATCACTGGAATGCCCACTTTATCGCCAAATATTGTGACCAGGGCTTTGTGGTCTGTTCTTAAAATAAAACGGCGGCCATACAAGTATTGATGGAACTTCCTTACTGCGTAAATAATCGCCAAGGCCTCCTTGTCAATCTGCGAATAAACTTGTTCCGCCTTGTTCAACACCCGAGAAGCATATGCTATCGCCCGCTCCGATCCATCTGGCATCTCATGTGAAATCACCGCTCCAAGCCCTTGGCTGCTTGCATCTGTTGTTAAAATCAGCGGAAGATCTGGTGTGTAGTGCACCAACACCTCACTGGAAGATAACAATTGCTTAACTTTATTAAAAGCATCATTACACTCTGATGTCCAGTCAAATCTAATCTCTTTTTTTAATAGCGTATACAAGGGGCTCAAAATTGTGCTAATATTCTTCACAAACTTCGCATAGTACATGGCCATTCCAATAAAAGAGCGTAATTCAGTTACATTTTTCGGGGGTACCACTTTTAGAATATCCTCTATTTTCTTAGGGCATGTATGTATGCCCTCGCAATTGACTACATATCCCAAATACGTTATAGACTTGGATAAAAAGGAACATTTTTCTTTTTTAATTCGCAATCCAAACTTCTGTAATCGTTCAAACACTAATATCAAATTTGACAAATGTTCTTGATCGTCAACGCCTGTGATTATTACATCATCTAAAAAGACACCTACTCGAGGTATATCTGCAAACATTTGTTCTAATATTCTCTGAAATATTCCTGGACTCGATGCCAAACCATAAATAAGCCGGTTATATCTGAACAAACCTTTATGCGTATTGATAACTGTATATTTGGCAGTATCATCCAGTACTAATTGAGCGTACGCCTGTGATAAGTCAATCTTGCTAAACTTTTTTCCTCCGTGTAACCTAGCAAATAAATCCTCTGCTCTAGGTAAGGGAAAACGGTCAATATCTAAATATTTATTCAAACTTATCTTGTAGTCTCCACAAATCCTCAAGGATCCATCCGCTTTGACCACCGGAACGATTGGAGTGGCCCAGTCTGAAGTCTCCACCGGTGTGATGACACCTTCTTTTTGTAAGCGCTCGAGCTCCCGTTCCACCGGCTCGCGGAGGGCGTACGCCAGGGGGCGCGCGCGTAAAAACACCGGCCGTGCATCGTCCTTCATCCGCAAAGTCACCAGTCCACCATTGTACCGCCCCAGTCCCTCCGCAAAGACGTCTTTAAATCTGGAACTAAATTCCTCCAAGTCAAACATTTTACTTGGTTTTACAAAATGTACGGAATCTACCAACTGATTAAACACGGGTATTCCTAATTCGACTAACCATTCCCTTCCCAACAAATTGATTTTACCATTATCTATGACATACAAGTCCAAAACTTTCTCCAACTGTCCCAATTTCACCACCGGTCTTATCTTACCTAACGTCTCAACTAATTCTCCCGTATAGTAACGTAACCTCAAATTAGTCTCCTCTAAAACACAATCTCTAAAATAATTGTAGTAACAACTAGAACTAATACAACTAATAGTACTACCCGTATCAATTTCCATCAATAGTTCCGTATTGTTTACCGTAATCGTCATAGTATACGGTTTATATCTTACATCAATCTTATTTTGTTTTAGAAAAGAAAGATTTACCTCTAAATCATCTTCGGATACACCATTGTCATTTCCTTCCACATAATTATGTCCAACACTTCTCGACCACTGCGGGCACATCTTTTTTAAATGCCCTTCTCGATTACAAACCCGACAGGTATAAAATCGAAATTTGCAAGTCTCTTTTGTATGCGCTCGACCACACGCTGTACACTGCAACTGCCCGTGCCCTTGACCTAATCTCGTACCGTACGCGTCAGCTGGCCGAGCTGTCAGTTGACCGCCGCCATTGCTCCGACGCAGCCCGCTCGTCCCTGCTCGGCTATTCCCGGTCGCTGCCGCCGCCGCCAATCGCGCGCCGTCGCCTCGGTTCGGTCCCGCTCGGGCGCCGCTTATATTCCCTCTCGCTCTCGCGTACGATGTACCGCTCGCTCCTGCTTCGCTGCTTACCGCATAGCAACCCGTCGACGGGCCGTTTCGACACTCGCCGCTCGTATTATGCCTACGATCTACCGCCGCTGCATTGATTTCTGCCGCCTCCATTGCTACCGCTAAATCCATTGCAGTTTTCAATTTAAGATCTTTTTCTGTAAACAGTCTCAATCGGATACTGTCACTGAACAAACCACACACAAACTGGTCACGAATACTTTCCTCCAACCACGTTCCAAAGTCACAAAACCTACTCAACTTTTTTAAATCCGCCATGTAGTCAGCTATAGACTCATTCCTTGCTTGCTTGCGCTGGCGGAACTTATACCGCTCAGCTAACACACTCGGTTTAGGCTGCAAGTGACCTGCGAAAATCTGCTCAATCTGCGCATAAGTTAACGTCGACGGTTTACGCGGCGTACACAACGTCACTAAAAGGTCATAGGCCTCCGCTCCTATTAAAGTAATCAGGAGGGGCACTTTTCTCTCTTCCTTGACCTCGTTTACCACAAAGTATTGCTCCAATCTATCCTTATACGCCTCCCAATTCCCTTTGTGAATATCAAAAGGTTCGACACGACCAACCGCCATCTTTTTCTGTTCGTCACGTAAATCTTCCGATTCCAGTACCCGTTGCGATTTTCCTTCTTCCTGCTCCTCGCCTGCACGCATGAAGAACGTAAATTCTCGTCGCCAGTTGATATGTCCGAGCCTCGGGGGTCCAGGGTGCAAATATAGGGGAAGCAATCAGAAGTCCGTGCGTTCGGTTATCGATTTATTGTCGAACTAACTAGTATACAGACACCGCCAGAGGGCGCGCAGAAGCTTATTTCTACCCACCACCATTACATACATAACAGACATCACATACAAATTAGGTGCAAACTTCACGTAATCGTCAATATCTCGAAAACTAAGAAATTTTTATGAGGTCGATTTTACTCAGTCTCGTTTTTTATGAGCTGGTTTATCAGCCCTGTTCGCCATTTTGTAAAAGTCGCGAATTTTGATAGCCTGCATCAGTCTTTCGAAAGTCATGACTTCAAATTTTGAATTTCGAACAGAAAAGGTATGATAGCATAATTATTAAGTAATGTTTAAAACAAAAAGCAGATTAAGAAAATACTGAAATTTGAAGTCATGACTTTCGAAAGACTGATCCAGGCTGTTTCGTACGGAACCCGGATGTCCCGGACGAAATTTGACCCCGATACGGAGTGCAAACGAAACCCTTAAAGTACAATGACAACCTGTACTTACCTAATCGCGCGCCGAGGCGGGCCTTTTCGGTCAAGTAAATCACAGTCAGGTCAGTCACAGTCAGAGTCTCGTCAATTTCAGCTATACGCTGATGATGCGCTGGGCCAGGTCGCCACGCGGCAAATCAAATCGCCGGTCCAGACGCCAAAATTATGTGTGGATTCACTCGCGAATACAATTCTCACACTTTAAAATAACACCAAATCGTTTGCATACACAAAATTCACAATAACCCCACTAATTCGGCAAACAAAAGTAATCCGATCGCCTGAGAGCGTTACTTGCCGAGTTCCGGATACGTAATGGTCGACATGACAGCCCAGACGTCATGAAGACCGCGCTTGTTTTAGCTGTCAAAGTATGTTGAGGTTATAATTCTTTTGACATTGACAAAGGGCGCGTTCCGATTCAATGTCGGAACGTAACACAGGCTATCAAAATTCGTGACTTTTACAAAATGGCGAACAGGGCTGATAAACCAGCTCATAAAAAACGAGACTGAGTAAAATTTACCTAATAAAAATTTCTTAGTTTTCGAGATATTGACGATTACGTGAAGTTTGCACCTAATTTGTATGTGATGTCAAGCACGCCAGGTGCAAACTTAGTTCAACCGGATCGTATGAGATGAAGGCGGCAGACAGTTAATTTTGTAACAAAATATCATTATTTCAAAAATTATTACAGTGTTTAGTAAATTTTATACCATTTTAGAAACAACAATAAATGCGCAATTTTTTTACGTTGAGTGCCTGGTTATGTTGGTACATTTTTTTTTCACCACGCTAGTTCGAAGTCAGAGGTGAAATTTGAAAAAAATCGAATAATTTTTTTTTGTTATTGTACTGTGTCCACAGCATGAATAAATTAGCAAAAATAGAAAATACGTTCAATAGCATAGTTATTTGGCCACACATAGCAAAATACAGATTTGTAAAATACTTGATATTTTAGCAATGACACTCAAAACACCGAGTCAGGGTATCACTTAGCACGAGTTTTACAAAAACGTCAATATCTCGAAAACTAAGAGATTTTTACTGAGGTCAAATTTGCTTAATCTAGGTTCTTATGAGCTGGTCTATCAGCCCTAATCGTATAAAAGTTGGTTTTAGGGACACCCTGTATGTCACTTTCTGTTTCGGGGGGCACGGTAGTGCCCCCGCCAAGTCGAGCGCGAAGCAAACACTGCCGTACCATCCTTTACTTGAACCATTTCGCCGCATTTTCAGGCCCCTATTTAGGCAGAACGCAGAAATTTTCGTCATCCAGTAAGCTATAATCACATACTTAAAATCCAAAATTTCAAGTCAGTATGTCATTTAGTTCCGAAGTTAAGCGAAAGCAAAGTTTCGCATTTATGACGCTCACTCACTCATGATCATCAGAATAGAATTAGTACTTCCCATAAACTCAGAGAACTGAAATTTGGTACAGAGTTAGGGTTTAATGGCCACATAAAGGGAAAACTATAAAAACTAGGATAATCGAAGATCTGGAGTACCTGGTGACCCTGATTAGAACCCAACCAAAAATAAAAAGAAAAAAACTGTGTCAAATAAGAAATCTAATAAAATAAATCAATATGCCCACGTTTCTACAAAAAGAAGTGAAATCCCACCAAAAACATTCAGTAAAAAAACATTCTTTAAACGTTAGTGGGTACAAGTCAATTTTGTTTACACGTAATGTTTTATATGTTGTAACTAACTACCTATGTTTGTTAAGCGAGATAATAGCCCATACTGGTATTGGTAATTGGACGCTAGTGTCTCATTTTAGGCTGTTGTTGATTGTGCCCACTAACGTATAATTTAATTACGTATACGCAAATTGACTTGTACCCACTAACGTATAAAGAATGTTCAACGTCCAAGTCACAACAACATTAACTATAATAATAAAGAAATCGCAGTAAGGAACCTTAGACTTGGCACGACTTTGTGTAGATTTCATTACTTTTTAGAGATAAACAAGCAGCTCCATCGAGACTTGGCTAGCTTTTTCCAGAATTAATATTTTCTTGTCATACGGGGTCAATTAGTAAGGTTATATTATTAAAATTACCTCACAAGTGTGATGAAATAGTACATTGTGTATCTAGGGCTGAAGCTTGGACACTAACGCTCAAGGAGGAAAGTCAACTCCTGGTGGCGGAACGGAAAGTTCTTCGGAAAATCTTGGGACCAACCAAAAGAGAGAATGGCACGTTTAAGGCCCGAGGCAATGCGGAGATTGAGGAGTTGATGGCCGAGCCCAATATTATCGGAGTAACAAGGTCCCATAGGCTTCGCTGGCTCGGTCATCTGCATAGAATGGAAGAGGATCGTGCACCGAAAAGGGCATACCTAGGGCGACCAACCGGCCGTCGACCGGTGGGTCGCCCTAGGTATCGTTGGAGAGACGTGGTCAAGGCGGATCTGCGTAAGCTTCAAGCCGAGGATTGGCAAGAAATCGCGCAGGATCGGGTTAAGTGGCGTGTTCTCGTTTCGGAAGCCAAGATCCTTTTTGGGTCACTGAGCTACAGAGTTAGTTTAGTTAGTTTTAGTTAGTATCTAGGGCGGTAATTAAGGAATTACAAACGAGAGCTTGTTATAAGCCCGAGGTGAAAATACGCCGCCGCCGCCGATTTTTTACCAAACGCCGCTGCCGACAATTTTTCAATCGGCGCACATGTCTAGGCTAGTTTGTGATTGTAGCAAAAAAAAACCGGTCAAGTGGGAGTTGGACTCGCGCACCGAGGGTTCCGTACAAACTCATAAGTAGATACGCGAATAGTTCAAGAAAAACTGTATGTCGATTTGTTTAGTAGAAGCAAATAAGTATATGTTATGATTTTTGCAAATTTCTAAAAAACAGTGCAAGTTAGGAAAACAGTTATATTTTCCCTCTAATATTGAGAACCTGACGTGTAATGATTCTATTTAATAGCAAGGACCATTAAATCAAGAGGACTGTCATTCTCCATACAAAAAGCTGTTCCCCGAATTTACAACGCCATCTCTGTATAAGCTTGGTAAAATAATTATAATATTATTTACAATTATTTAACTTTGCAAACGTGACACAGTATTTAAATGTATTTAAATTTATTTATTATTAGCTGTTTACGAACTAATTGTTACTATACTATGTTTCTTTGTTTAATTATAACATCGTTAAATGTTTAGTGTTTTAGCGCCATCACGTTTTGCTCGGAAATCCCCTAGCGTGAAACATGCCATCGCTTAGTTTTGCTACTCGCCGCTAGGGATTTCAAGTTTTGTAAATTTCTAAAAAGGTATTAAAGTTAGCAAGACCGTTCTATTTTTCCTGTAATATTCAGGTTGATATTTATAATTAGTAATTATGACACATTTTTCTGATCAGTTCGGAGATAATAGGGGGGGAATGGTACATAAAAATGTATAAATCAAAAACTACTTATTTAAGAAAAAAAATAAAAATGCTGTTTTAATCTAAAAATTAAGCCCTTTCATTTGATACCCCACTCAATATAATAGCCCTACTTTCAATTTTCAAAGTCCCATTACGGAGCCTTTTAAAAAAAAAGTAAAAAAGGTACAAGATATTTTTTATGTCCAATAGGCTCGGGTTAGCTACTTTTAACACTATTCCAAATTTCAAATCGATAGCATCAGTAGTTCCTGAGATATCTGGCTGTGACAGACGGACAGACAGACAGACAGACAGACAGACAGACAGACAGAGTCGCACCATAAGGGTTCCTTTTTTACCATTTTGGTACGGAACCCTAATTACGACTAAAAGTGACTAAGAACAATGAAAATATGACGCCGCTTGTCATAATTACTAAGGTATAAAATGCAAGTGATAGTTTGTTACCATCAAAATCATTTTATTTCCTCGCAAGTGTGTTGAAAAACGTCGTATGATACTCGTGGTCATTACAGTCTCGGCTAATATAGCCCTCGCCTCACGGCTCGGGCTGTGCAACACAGCCTCGACTGTAATGACCAACATAGCCCACTCGTATCATAACGTACATTATACATATAAGTGATATTATTGCAGATGGTTCTTCAAACAATTGAAATAGTGGGCCATTCCCTCATGTACCTGCAAGTTGTCTTGGACTTGAAAAAGAAGAATATGCCTGACATGAGTTTTATAGATGTAAGTAATCTTATATGCTTAGGTATCTATGGCAGTCTTTGCTGGGTTAGTGGCCGATATAAAAATTGGCAGATTTACGGTTAGGCACTGCGATGTAATGTAGTTTTTTTTGTCAATTAAGTTTTTGTAACATTTTCAAAATGGCGCTACTATATTAACGGTTTGACAGACTCGCGAGGTCTACGTAGCTCACAGAGCTACTCGTTTTGTATTTGTTTGCATTAATTATAAACTTTCAGTTCATTCTGGACCCCGGAGAGGTCATTATCATCCTGTGGTTTTCCAAGAACTGTTTGATTCTGTTCATCTTCTGCTACTGTGTGGACAAATTCTACTATCATATGAGACGTGTTGAAGAGATTTGCTGCTCAGCTCTCAAGTCAGACGACCCTGGTAAGGTTAGGAATAAGCGGTGTGGCCTTATTTAACCGGCTTCACAAAAAGAAGTTCTCTAGTCAGTGTATTTTCTAATGTTTGTTGCCTCAGAACACCATCGTTTAATTTAAATTGAAGGAGGTCTACCCTTTTAATTGGTCGCATTTTTGAAAATACAGTTCTGATGATGATGAGGCCCCAGATCGTGTATTAGCCGCAATCTGGAGCATTCTTTATTCTACCGGTGTGTAATTGTAATATCCTAATGGGAGAATCATTCGTAGGGGCATCCCAAGGAAACGTTATGTAAATGTCACTACCTTTTTAATACTTTTGAGAAATTATGATGCTGCATATTGTTAAAATACAAGCAGGTATATAGTGATTACGCGTTACGTAAGCGACAAAAGTACCTAGACGTTTTCATGGAATGCTGAAACAGTGGTGGTGTTTCAGTGTCGGGGTCGCGGCGGCTGTGCAAGAACGTGCGTCGTTGCACGCGCGCGCGCTTCACTGCGCTACACGCGTGCGGTGTGCGCGTAGGCGCGCGCCTTCCGCCGCGTCTCGCCGCTCTACTCGCCAACTACTTCGCCGTTGTGCTACAGTTCAACTTGACGTCGCTACGCTAATTCAATTTAAATTCAATTCAACCATTAATTTGACACGTTCGGGGTACTGCTGCGGCTGCCGCGTCACTGCAGTGCGCCCCAGCCGCCACAGTCTAGATAAACCTTAAAGAAATACGTTCGTAAGTAAATAGTTATGCCTTTTACGTAACTGCCGAAGAGCAGGGGGATTTTTTAATCCCGTTACAGAAAGAAACCTATAAGTATTCTTATTAATCTTCACTTTGTTATACCCACTGTTACAAACAGTCAGTCAACGTTAGCAGACAAGTGGGACAGTGGCCTAAAAGGCACTGTACCTCTTTACATTGAAGTTACCGCACTAACCTAGTCATTAGTAAGTCATGTATTTATTACCTACTAATAAAATATGGTTTTTCTACTCCTGTACTGTTATCTGTCTTTTACTTGGTCACGAACACTAATATAAGAACATACGTAATATGAGTTCAGAGAAGTCTATACTCTATTCCCCATAACAGCACTAGTGTCGTTATAGTCACTTTACGTTATTGCTAGCATCCACAGACTTCTAAATCTAGGTTAAACTTAGGTCAAGGATTAAGCGCTCAATTCTAACTTCTCGATAAAATTTCACAACTACCAACTTAACAAACAATTAAATTCCTACGATTCATAAGAAAAACAAAACTTTCCGAATTAAATTAATTGATGCCAACATAAAAAAAAGTATTTTAATTATCGTCACATCGTGTCACCAGCCATATCAAAAAAAAGTTTACCATAGACACAACTGTCATGCCGGCTGTACACACTCGGAGAGACCGGACGAGACACGCGTGACGTCCATGTATTTTATATTTTAACCTAGTCGTAGAAAAAGTATTGTATGCAACGTTGTACAATTAAGTCAAAAAACGCTCATTGCGTCTCTATTTGCGATACTCACCGCATTCGCGGCTCGTATCGCAACTCACGCAATTCGCATTTTTTGAACCTTCTTATACAACTGTTGCATAAAAAATACTTTTTTTTTTTTTTTTTAATTTATTTAAGTTAATTAAATACACAAACTCTTACAATTAAGACGCGTTACAGAAACCTGTAGGAGGTTTAAACGTGACGCGAATGTTTCGCACCGCTCACAACATTGCAAGGGTATAAGTATTCTTAACAGTAATAATGTAGCTACCTAATGACACCAGCAATCACACCTCGTCGTTGTCACTAAGATAATATTTTTTTAGTGTGTTTTTACACGATTTTTTGCTATTTAGTATGTTCGCGTGTATATCTTCGGGTAAACCATTTAAAATGTTAGGCAACATGTATTCCCACGTCCTTTTCCCATATACATTTACATAACTAGGTAAAACATACCTAGGTTGATACGAGAGGTAACGTAATTGTTTCATTCTACATTTAGTTTTTAATAGTTTTATTTTATCATACTCATCGAGAACCAGTAACATATTTCTTTTATTAAAAATTGACAATACTTTACAGTGTTTGAAAACACTGCTTTCATCATTAAATCTATTTCTGTATGCGGGTACAATGGTTTTTAGTATACTTAATTGAAGTTTATAAATGTAATTTATGTTGGTTTTATATGTACGTCCATAACTACTTAAGCCGTAACTTATAACAGAGTCAGCAAGAGAAAGGTATAGGAGTCTCAATATATTGTATGGTAATTTGTATTTAAGTATATTCATTTTAGCACGGAATGACCGAAGTTTATTACATACATACTCAATGTGCGGCTTCCAGTTAAGGTTTTTGTCGATCACTATACCCAAGTACATGTGCTGGCCCACCAGCTCGAGCGGCGCGCACGCGCATGACGCCTGCGCGCCGTGCAGGCAGGTGTGACTATGTGCGATAATTTTAGGATCAGCACTTTTTAGATACGGCGAGTGTATATGTAATAATTTCGTTTTGTTAGCGTTGATAACAAGTCCGACGTCGTGTGCCCATTTACATAGGATATTAAAATTATTTTGCATTATTTCCTGTGCCTCAGTGACACTCTTACCATGTGTAATCAAACATGTGTCATCTGCAAACTGGTACACAGAGCCCTCCGTGAAGAGATTACACATATCATTGACGTAGATTAAGTATTCGGTCGGGCCTAGGATCGAACCTTGGGCCGTGCCTCTTTGCGTAGGGATAAGGTCACTATCAGTTCCATTTACGCGTACCACGGTGTTTCTGTTTTTATGATAGTTACGAAACCACTGCAGCAGAGGACCCTGTATACCAATTTGATACAATTTTGAAAAAAGCGTGGAATATTTTAATGTATCAAATGCTTTGCTGAAATCGATGAAGACAACCAGCACCTGTCTGCGGTTGTCCAGGTGCTGGTTGACTTCATTCACAAATGTTGACAGTAGTTGCGTGGTACTCCGACCTCTTTGGAAGCCGTATTGTTTTGCATTTATCAAGTTATTATAAGATAAGAAACTAGATATTTCGCTTTCGAAGTACCTCTCAACTATTTTATCAATGGTCGGCAAAATGGTAATTGGTCTGTAGTTATTGACGTCACTGTAAGAACCTTTTTTATGTATGGGTCTGATTATACCTACTTTTAGTTGATCTGGGTATAAGGACGACGAAATACACGTGTTAATCAGGTGGGTAATTACTGGTGTGATCTCTGTGCTGATACATAATAAGTCCCTTATGCGTATGTTATCTATGCCGGGACTTTTTTTTTTATTCATATGTTTTATAATTTTGTATATAGTATCATTAGTTGCTTTTTTGAGCCTCATAGATACAGATGGCTCTGATTGGAATGATGTGCCAGATAGTAATTTTACATCACACGAAGTACATATATTTTTAACATTGTTGTCAAAACCATAGGCAAAAGTGTTGCAAATTGATTTTGTAGTAGACTTAAAGTGCTTTGTAATTATGCTATCAATGGATTTCGAGACTCTGCCACAAATGTTGTTTATTATTTGCCAAACTTTCTTTTGGTTACTAAAATTATTAATTATATCTTTCTTTATGTAATTATTTCTTGTTTTTACTATGTATTTGTTTGTTAAATTCCTATATTTATTATACAATAGTCTATTTACTTTATTATTTTCGTCTTGTTTACATATTCGTAAAAGTTCTTCTTTTTTTTTAGTCATGTTTAAAATGCGGCTATTTACCCATTTACATTCATGCCTTTTTCCTGATTTTATTTTACATCGCGTCATACATTTATCATACACCTCAAGAAAGTTATCTGTAATAAACTTAAATATATCATTTGGGTAAACAAGATTTAGGGCAGAGTCCCAGTTGATTTTACGTAACTCTGACTCTAATTTATTATTATCTAACTTATTTCTATACACGTATTCAGGGTATTTATTATTAGAATTATGCACTAGAAAAGAACCCGTTATGTAATGGTCAGCGATCGCATTGTTAATCACCGCGGTATGTACCTCCCGATAATTCAACGCGCGTAAAAATATATGATCTATACATGATTTAGTTACTAACTCGCCCTTAGACTCGACACGGGTGTACTGTGTGATGCCACAATCTAGTCCTTTTTCACTCATTGCATCTAGGTATTGAGTTCGTATGGAATTACGTTCACATAAGTTAATGTTCATATCGCCTAGCAACAAATAAGAGTACTCACTTGGGAAACGTCCGACTACACGCGTAATTTCGTTGATAAACTCTGATTTGTTCAGGTCCGGTGGTCTATACACTGTACATAAGCCAATTTTTGTTTTATACGCTGTTTCGATACAACCTATTACGCACTCGGAGTAGAATGTAGGTATCGCGAGTCTTGTAAAACACAGACTTTTATGGATATACACTAGCACGCCGCCTCCTCGTCTCTGTTGTCGTAGTTCCGAATACATGTCATAATTATCTAGCTGGAATAAGTTTTTACATTCATCTTTTATGTTGACTTCTGTGAGTGCAATAATATGTATCGTGTGTTGGCAATTATCCACGAGGTACTCTATGTGGGCAAAGTTTTTTATGAGGGATCGAATATTGACATGCAATACACATAAATGGTTGAAGTTTTTAACTTCGATGTTATCTACGAATGAATTCCAGTCATCGTAAGTGTTCTCTTGGATTGAAGTATCCACTATTTATGTTCTAGAATGTACTTATGAATACCGTGCTACGTAGGTAGATTTAGATTTCCTCCGATATCGTACGTTCGGCTTCCGTTTGTTTTGCGAGGAGGTCGTTAATATCACTTTCGCTACTTATGGTTATTACCTTCTCATTATCCATTTTTCGTGCCAATATCTTCCCATTTATGTACCATACATATTTGAATAGCCCCGTATCTTTGAGGGTTGACCTTGCCCGCCACAGTAGGTATGAGATGTGTGGCGAGAGTAGTTCTCGGATATATATTTTGGTGTCATCCTCTTCATAGCCTAGGTCCTTACCAGTCAGCTTGGCACTCTTAGAGGCCGCTAGCCAGTTTTCACGATGTCCTTCACGCAGCGTGGCAACAATGGTAGCCGGTGCCGTGGTCTTTGCGCTGCCTTTCTTGTGTTTGCGGTACGCTTTTAGTATCGCTTCTGGGCTTATCTTAAATGCGCTGCAGACACCATTACACACCTCCTTAATGTCCTCGTCAGCAGTTTCCTTCACGCCACATATTTCTACGCACTCAGCCAGCTGGGCCTGCTCCAGGAAGGCAAGTCTCTGATGCAAGGTTTCATTTTGGAGTTTCACGTTTTTATATAAGTTCCTTAGATCATAACACTGTTTTTCTAGAGCGCTTGCGTCTTCTTGGATCGACTTCATTTTGATTTCGTAGTCGTCTATCTTGTCGGAGAAGAATTGGAGTGACGTTTGCATTTCTATGCGTATTGTGTCACGTACCTCTCGGCGGAGTTCTTTTAAGATGTTGTTGGCTACGCTTTGGGTGATGATTTCAGTGTCCGTATTATCGTCATCGTCGGCATCGGGTAGGATATACGATAGGCGTTTGGATTTGGCGGAACCTGGGCCCGCGCATTGCCTGCATTTCCACTCAACCGCTTCCGTTGCCTGTAAGGCACTTAGTTGATCAGTTGACATAGACATACATGTCGCGTGAAACCACTTATTGCACTTACTGCACATTAACCCGGGAGATTTTTTGTTGACAACTTTTGTACACTTTGCACATTTCATGATGTAAACCTTTAATGCGTGTGCGCGTAGGTAGTAACGTTATCTCACGAGTATGCGTCCGAACCGGTTCGATGCAAGCGAGCGACCGTCGTCCGAAATAAATGAATTTTATTTTATTTTTTATTACGGACTAGAGGACCCGGTGGTCGCGACTTCGCTTGCGGATGTGAAATAAGCCAATAAAATAATAATTTTGCTTCGGCTTAGGCGAGTAAAAAGTATCCAATGTATTAAACGGAGTCATAATCTACCTGTGCACTAAATTTCATGGAATTGTTGCGTGATGCGCGCACAAACAAAGTTGACTCCAATACAATTTTTAAGCACAATTGTTAAGGCACAATTTTTAAGACGCTTGTACCACTCCCGGCGAGTAAGCGAGTAAAATTGGGCGAGTAGCATTACATTGCTTAGGTATCTGGAAAAGTCGATCCCATCAAAAACATTACATGTAAAAAGATGCAAGTCTCGCAACGCAGTTCTCCTATAACAAAAAAGTTTTGAGATGTAATGTTAGGTAAACCAAGTCAGTACCGGGGGGGTATCAACAGAACTCGATTTCCACCGACTTGCCTATTATTAGATCTATAAAATGTGTTCCTCCACGGTTAAATATTTGCAGTATTTATCTACTAGCTCTCCCGGCGAACTTCGTTCCGCCTCATAACGTTCCGCTTATAAACTGAAGCAAAGCCGTTTTTAGGGTTCCGTAGCCAAAATGGCTAAAAAGGAACCCTTATAGTTTTGTCATGTCCGTCCGTCCGTATGTCACAGGCATTTTACTCAAAAACTACAAGACCTATACTGGTGCAATTTGGAACATAGATGTCTTGTAGATGCCGCAACTAAGTTTGGTAGTTAAATAATAAAAATAAAAAAATCTAATTTTAAACTAAAACTAAAACATAAAGTAACAATAATTATTAAAAACTCTATAATAGGAGTATGATAGGAAATTTGACACTAGTAAATACCATAAAAATGAAATACCACTAGCGCCATCTAGGGACACAAATCTAAAATAAGGTAGCTTGTGGCTAAAAATGATACATGAGAACTAACTTAGTTGACAAACAATTATTTCAATCAGCCAATAACAAAAAGTAACGTTTAAATTTAAATTACAAGTAAAATTTACGCGCTATTTAGTATCAATTGATGTCGCTGTAGCATACGCTGCATCGCGCTGTTAAGATTTTTCCTAGTTTAATAGGGCTAAAGCGGGTTTAAGGCAGGGTTGCTGTTAGTCGTAAGGTTGGTCTACTTATTAGTTTATACGGAACCCTCGGTGCGCGAGTCCGACTCGCACTTGACCGGTTTTTTCATTAATAATAATATACAAAAAGTATATAGAAAACTGAAAAAAATCAAGGTAAACTTCTACATAGTAAAAGTACAGGCACGCGAAAAAATCTTTGGTGTTTTAATCACTTTATGCTTTTTTGTTCATAAGGGGCGTAAAGTAGAGGTATATATCAAAATGTACATGCTCTATGATTGTAGGTACGTTATATGTGACCGTCGTTTATAAATCCTATAACTTACTAATGGTTATTGTTACGAAATACGCACCGTACAGGTGTTTCTCGTACGTAATCAGACTTTGATTTTTATTTATTTCTATACAATAAATTGATGTTTTCAAATCAAGGACGTTATCAATTCCATCCGTAGATGTTTGTAATATTATTTATTATCGAGCGTAAGGACAAAAACAAGTTTGCCGGCCGGCGATGCTGGTAGGTACCTATATAAAAAAAGGTTTCCGGCTGCATAGCGAAACTTATGCTCACTTCAAACCCGATAAGAACTAGTTTTGCTTAATCTTAACAGAAACGAGTATTCGGTATGAGAAAAGTTAGAGCTCTATCGATGACTGTACTAAGATGCATTTGTATGGAGAAGTTTGCTTTGATTTTTTTCAGTTTTCTATATAGTTTTTGTATATTATTATTAATGAAAAAGGGGTACTATTTATGGTACTATTTATTGGTATATACCTAATTTCCAAATTTGAAGTCTTTCTATGTGAAATTCCCGGGTACGCCAGCTTGACGGTGCGAAATTATGTACACCGTTAAGCCCTCGAATATCTCGGCTTCTACGATAGCTAGAGAAATGAAATTTTACGGCCCTAGGGTACTATTTGGGTACTATTTTTTGACATATAAAGCGTTTCCGAAAACGAAGCCGCTCCAAAGATACAAGCGGTGTACGCCAGCTTGACGCCCCGGTAGCGTACACTGTGAACAGGCCTTATAGTTCGAAAAGTTTAAGGGTACTATTTTTTTCACCTGGGTATTTCGTCGGTACTATTTGGGTACTATTTATTGGCTGCATCAGATTCTGAATATCTTTACGGTGTACGCTATCTTGACGGACACATTTATTTTATACGAAAAGCAAAAAAAAAATTCGTATTAATTACAACCAAGTGAACCAAGTTTATGAACAAATATCAGAAACTATTTATAAAGATTAATTGCCTAATTATAATTTACACCGCAGACGAAGTCGCGGGCATAAGCTAGTACATACATATTTTATTTCCGTTAAATTCGACACCTTGCTTCGTACGTCAACAGAAGCCATAACCGTAACTATAAGGTAAAAAATACGATGTAAAAAAAGTACAACAACAAAAGAGCGTATCTTCATAGCAATTACGTCCTTTTGTTGAGAAGCGCAGTTTATCGGCAATAACTCAAAAACGGTTAATTCGATCTTGTTGAAAATAATTTTCGTTGAAAGTATTAATTAAGCGTTACCTTCGTGATTTTTTTCATATTTTTCGGACGCACGGTTTAGAAAATAGAGGGGGGGGGGGGGGGGACACAATTTACACAACTTTCGGAGCGATTATTTCCAAATACATTCACTTAATCAAAAATATTACTTAGGAACCTTATAGTGTTTTTAAAGAGCTGTCGAACTATGTACCACACGTTGATATTTGCTGAAAAAAAAATTTTTACTGTCTTTAACATGTATGGAGTGCCCCCCCTAAAAATATTTATTTTAATTATTTATATACCAAACTAAGTAGCGGCTCATAAAAGACACCTATATTCCAAATTTCATCCATATCCATCTTGTAGTTTTTGAGTAAAATGCCTGTGACATACGGACAGACAGACAGCCAGACGGTCGGACATGACGAAACTATAAGGGTTCCGTTTTTGCCATTTTGGCTACGGAACCCTAAAAACTGTTTAGTCCGTCAGTTAGATTATTAAAAAATATTGTACACGTATTTTTTCTTCTGATTGACAAACAAAAAATTACGAGGATAGAGTGCTTAGAAGTTTCGAGTGACGTCACTCCTAGGTACAATTTTCACCTAGGAGTGACGTCACAAGCCCCCACTCCAGAAGTTTGATTATCTATAACTTTGTCGATTTTTAATATTTTGATAAACCAAAAAATACGTGTCCCTTATTTTTCCATAATCTAACTGACGGACTAAATAGAATTATATAGTTTTAACCCTGTCGTCATCCCCATTATATAAGTCCATTTAAGGATTATTTCCAAAAAATAAATGCACTTCATAAACTACCTCTTACATATACAAAATAACTGGCCAAGAGCATGTCGAACCATGCTCAGTGTAGGGTTCCATAGCCGTAACTATAAGGGAAATAACTATAAGGTAAAAAATACGATATAAAAAATTACAACAACAAAAGAGCGTATCTTCATAGCAATTACGTCCTTTTGTTGAGAAGTGCAGTTTATCGTCAATAACTCAAAAACGGTTAATCCGATCTTGTTGAAAATAATTTTCGTTGAAAGTATTAATTAAGCGTTATCTTTGCAATTTTTTTTATATTTTTCGGACACACGGTTTAGAAGATAGAGGGGGGGGGGGGGGGGAGACACAATTTTCACAACTTTCGGAGCGATTATTTCCAAAGGTATTCACTTAATCAAAAACATTACTTAAGAACCTTAAAATGTTTTGTAAAGAGCTGTCGAACTATGTAGCACGTTGATATTTTATGAATTTTTTTTTTTTAGGTTCTGTAACATGTATGGAGTGCCCCCCCTAAAAATATTTATTTTAGTTATTTAACTACCAAACTAAGTAGCGGCTCATACAAGACACCTATATTCCAAATTTCATCAATATCGATCTTGTAGTTTTTGAGTAAAATGCCTGTGACATACGGACGGACGGACGGACGGACAGACGGACATGACGAAACTATAAGGGTTCCGTTTTTGCCATTTTGGCTACGGAACCCTAAAAACAATCTAATTATTGCTATATGCTATGCATGGAGTTTGAAACCTTTTACTTAAAAAATTGTACGGTCCCTAAACAAACTTTCAACCCCCATCTACTCCACCCGTTGTCGAGAATCAAGATAAATTTTAATGAACGATGAAATCATTTGAGTTCTATTCAGTTTAATCAGTTTTAGATACCCTACTTTAAAAATCGTTTGGTCCTTTTACAAAGTTTTAACCCCCATTTAACCCCTTTTAACCTCTTTTGGAGATGAATTTCAAAAAATGGTTTAACATTTTTTCTGTACCCTTATTGAAGGATCTATGTGCGAAGTATCAGATCTCCTTCTTCAAAAATCCTTTGGATCCTATAAAGAGTTTCAACCCCCATTTAAACCCTTTTGGGGATAAATTTCAAAAAACTGCAATCACTTTTCTTTTCTCTTTTGGATGAGTTCAAGATCTACCACAAAAATAGTTTGGTCCCTATACAAAGTTTCAACCACGGAAGAAAGAGACTATGGAAGTGGCAAGTGGGCGTTCCCGCGTAGCAACGGGCTTGCGGCGAGGCGCAAGCTAAACTTCAGTCTTGTATTCCATGACCAAGGCAACCTGACGTTTGTGTTTGAGTAAAAAATATATATTTAATCGCTGCAATGCCGTATTGCGCAGTATTATGCTGCCGCAATTCGAGCAAATCGGTAAATGTGTCTCCTGGAGGTGTATCTTATCACCGGTAAGTTTTATTTTATTAATATCGAAATAATTTTACATTTCCAAGTTGCCTCCCATTTATTGAATAAAAATGAACTCTCTGTCACTATACATAAAGTTAATAATCATTTGTTCTTTCTTCATGGAAGCGTCTCGAAAATCGCTATTCGAGATGTCAGTTTATTGCTACTCAATTAGAGAGATAGCTAAGGTGAGGTCGATATTTTTATCGATATTGGTTAGGTACAAATAATTGGTTACTTATTGCACTTTAAATGCAAATTTTATCCTTGCAGATTTCCGAAAGATCCACTCCTTTAAGAAGAGTGGATAAATATTACTGGGCGTGATAATTGGTTTCCGCAGCCCCTTAGCAGCAGCACCATATGCTCAGGCCATTTTTTGGAAACTGACATCCGTCTCACTCAACGTGGAAAGCTCTTATTTTGACAACGTACGGAACATTATGTACAAACGTAAATTTTAACAACATGCATAAAAATAAAGTAACATTTCTTATTAAATATGTCTTTTGATTGTAGCTACATATTTGAAAAGTAAATTGGGATTGAGTCAGGTGAAAAAAAAGTATTAAAAGCGCTCAAAAATATATATGTACTTACTCTCAAATTGTTCGCGAAACACTTCAAGTTAAGATGTTTCTAAACTCGCTTAAAAACCGTGTATTTCATCTTTATACAGCTGACTTTATATCGATATCGACAAATCATTCTATTCGTACTTAATCGCACCCCTATTATGATACTTTTTCTCAATAACAGATGGCACTGTTGTAAAATTTTGTAATGCATCTATCGGCGAGTAGACGAACTATTACGACATCTGGTTAAGTATAATCGCAATTTGCAAATAAGCGTTTGTTACGGCTATTGCACGTTGTATTTTGCACTGTAACTTGAGTACTTTAGAACTGATTTTGATTTGTAAAAGTAACGTCTGTTAATCTGTAACGATATTGAAAAGTTACACCAATCAAAAACGTTTTGTATAAGTGTGTCATGTACCGATTATGTTATGGTTGTGTGAGTTTGGCGACACCGGTTTTCATACTAGTTGGCTAACACGCCATTTCCTCTTGTTTTTTCTTCCGTGGTTTCAACCCCCGTTTGACCCCTTTTTAGGGATAAAAAAACGGTAAAACCACATTTCTTTGTTCTTATTAAGGAGTCTATGTACGATGTCTCAGATATCCAATTATAAAAATCGTTTGGTCCCTATACAAAGTTTCAACCCCCGTTCAACCCCTTCTAGGGATGAATTTCCAAAAATGGTGAAATGACATTTCTTTGCCTTTATTGAAGGCTTTATATACGAAGTCTCAGATTTCTTACTTTAAAAATCGTGTGGTCCCCATATAAACTTTCAACTCCTATTTAAACCTCTTTGGGAATGAATTTCAAAAAACGGTGAAATTACTTTTTTCAACTTATATAGAAGAGTCTATGTTCGAAGTCTCAAATCTCCTACTTCAAAAATCGTTGGGTCCCTATACAAAGTTCAACCCCCATTTAACCCCTTTTAGGGATGAATTTCGAAAAACGGTGAAATTACTTTTTTTTCATGTATTACAGAGTCTATGTTCGAAGTCTCAGATATCCTACTTTAGAAATCTTGTGGTCCCCATATAAACTTTCAACCCCCATTTGGGGATGAATTTCAAAAAATTCCTTCTTATCCCTTATTTACGCTATACAACCACCCTACTGTGAAAATTTCAAGTTCCTAGCTTCAGTAGTTTCGGCTGTGCGTTGATCAGTAAGTCAGTCAGGACTTCTTCTTTTATATATATATAGATAGATAGATATCGTCGTTTAATACCCATAACATAAGCAATTCTTAGTTTAGGACTAAACAAGGACTGAATCGATTTGTGTGTGGATCGCAATGTTTATCAGCCAAGTCGAGCAAAACGCACGGCCGTACCATCCTTTTCTCGAAGCCATTCAGGCCATTTTCAGCCTCCCGTAATATTATACTGGCTAAAGCTAGAACCCTGAAATTTTAGCGATATATAGGGCACAATAAGACTTATATATATTCTCAATATCATTCAATTTGAATGTGTAGTTTAAAAACTATTGCATGTCAAATTTCCTTCGTTTTTTCACTGATTCATGCACTGACTGACTGATGATCATCATAATTTTAAGGTACTTCTAGCAGACCTACAAGCTCCAAATTTTAAACATAGTTAGTTTTTAGTCTATCAAGTCCTTAAAAACCTAAATATGTTGTAATTTCAGTCACAACTGCACACATAAGTTTGTAATCCTATACAAATACATGCGATTACAAAGTTAGTTTTGCAGTTCTGAAAATAATGGATTGGAATGTAATAATTAAAGGATGACCACTTACAAAAAGAGATGAGATCCCATCAAAAACATTACATGTAAAAAGATGCAAGTCTCGCAACGCAGTTCTCCTACAACAAAATAGTTTTGAGATGTTAAGTTAAACCAAGTCAGTGCCGATGCCGGGAGGGTATCAACAGAACTCGATTTCCACCGACTTGCCTATTATTTAAAACCACGAAATCTACAAAAACTCAAAAAATATCATCGTATCAAGAACAAATAAAAATTATTGCCGGTTTTGATATTATGTTATAAACATTTTTTACTCGTAATGACCTCAAGAATGCGTGGTTAAAATCTTTTGGATTCCTCACGAGACACCTTGTATGAATAGACATTTCAAAAGGAAATATTTTGATGTTACGTCTGGAGAAAAAAAAATACGTTTTGAGCAATAGGTAACGAACTAATGATTAATAAAATTACCTACCCGGCGGCCCTTTTGTATTAAAGTTGCACGTGCAGATAGAGAGTATAATGGTTTGCAGCGTCGTATTTTTACTGATAATAATTAGCACTGACACTGAGCTTTTACCCGCCATGCCTTTTGTTCATGTAGTTGAAGCAGTGGTCTTGCTTATGCACAAATTAGCGTGTTATTTTTAATCATTGTTACCAATGCCGCTCTATAATCCCCATAAGGAAGATAAGCGATAACGATTACTCTCATTCCTAGAGTTTATATTCCCAGGTACATTAGAGTCGGACTACGCTAAGTTTGTAGAGGTTGAAAGGTTTTATTTAAAAAAAATCATATGGCAACATCACAAGAAAGAGGATAATTCAGTCCTGATACTAGGTAAATATCTTCCGATTTAATAAGTATATATTTGTCTACATGCCTACTGAAATAAATATTCAGGACAGTCTTGCACAAATCGATCTAGTCTCAACCAAACTAAGTAGGTAATGTTTGTATACATGTACATATTTAAATATAATACTTAAATACATAGAAATTATCCAAGAACCTGGAACAGATTTGGTTGGAACTAAATCGATGTGTGCAATACTGACGCAGATATTTATTTCAGTAGGCATGTAGACACATTTTGTAATAAAGGGAAGAATTATTGCCAAGTACCAAGATTTAAAATTCCTCTCGCTGTAGTTTCCACATGTTGCCATAATTATGATTTTTTTTAAATAAAACCTTTCGACCTCTGCAAACTTAGCGTAGTCCTACTATGGGCTAATATTCAGCGTTTTTACGGCGTTTTATTTTTGTCATTATTGTCTCAGTAAATATTGTTCAAAAAACGATGCCTAGGGTTAACTTTTTATGAAACCGAAAAACAGTCCCGAGCTTAAGTCTAGTTTTATCAAAATTGTCACGATTTGTCCTTTCGTTAAGTAAATAATCGTCGGACAATAATGATTGTCAAACCGCGCGGTTAAAACGCTCGGAGAATCGCCCCTATATTGACGTTACCTATTTTTTTTTTTTAATTTATTTCTCACAAATACAGTACATAGTTACACTTTTCATGTCTTCGCCAAACTGCGGAACAGTTTGTTGGCGTAATTTCAAATTATCAACTACCGGTCCATGTCGGCGAGCAACGCAGCTCTGCGCTAAGTTTTTTTAATAAACAAAAATTGGGATAGGCAAGATATTTGTTCCTGAGTCATGGATGTTTTCTATGTATTTAAGTATTTGTATCTATTAAATATATCGTCGACTGGTGTCCATAACGCAAGCCTTAGAGTCTGTGCGGAAAGAGAATAGGATTAATTTTGGGGGGCGCTGTAATGCTTTTGTACCGTATTTTCTGTTCTGTGGCCATACTGGTTAGGTTAGTTCCGTTTTTTGCCACGCCTATTCTCTTTCCGCCCAGACTATTGAGCTGACTATGGGGCTAGTTCGATTTGTGTAAGATTGTCGCCTAATATTTATTTATTTTATTTTATCTTGGTTGGTATGTAAGTTGATGATACTTTTCATACAAAATAAATTAATATTGAGTATTGCGGCCAGCCTCCTGGGCACCGACCTGGAGACCGTGCATTATTTATAGTTTATTTTCTATCCTTTTATTAACCTTAATATTTTTAAGTCTTTTTATCTGTACTGTTTTGCCCATTTCACTATTAACTAAATAAATCTACATATTGAGTTGATGACCATTTTAAAAGACACTTCTGTGTTAGTCACAAGTTAATGTCAACTATGACAGTGTTGGGGTTATGACAGCTCATTTATACTGGTTGGTGATTAAATTAAGATTATGAATATTTTAAAAACGGTATGAGTTACAACATTACTTTCTTGGAGAAATGAACTTAATTAGATCTGAAGAATATACGAATAAGTTAACGGAAACAATAAAAACACGGTGTATAATTCGAGTTAGCGAAACCTGTTCAAAGTTTTAAAGGAATTGTATATAACGTATGGTTTTCACATTCTTGAATAAAAAAGAATGTTTACATTCGGTAGTATTTAAATTGCATACAATCATTGTATTTTACTTCTAAAAACACCTTACCCAAGTTAAAAATAAATAACTACCGCTGCCAGGCACCCTAGATTAGGTTTTTTACTTTTTATTTTATGTATTGTAAAAAAACAACCCAGAGAAATCAAAGATATGCTAAATAAAAAAATAGCAAAAAACATTTTAAAATTAAAACAAAACATTATGTTGGCTAAAGAGAAATCGCGCATAACGCTATCCAATATAAAGCTCGCATCGCTGAGCCACTGAGTAACGACACGCTGTCGTGACTCTACGACAGCTAGTTCGAATGTATGACAGCGCGCCGTACATGCTTCTGGAGTTCGGACGTCGCAGTGAATGGGTTAACCATGTCACGTTTCTCAAAAGTGCTCGTGAGGAACTCAAAATGTATAATTCGACAGTAAAAAAAATATTTTACGTACAAAAATCAATAAAAAAAATCCTTGTATCTTTTTTTCTTGTATTTTTGCATTATGTTATATAACATTTTTTACTCCTAATGATCTCAGGAATGTGTGTTTAAAACCTTTTGGATTCCTCACGAGCACTTTGTACATTATAATAAAATAATGTCATCAACACGATTAACATAAAATCGCATGGTTGCGTATATACATTTACGCATTCATTTTCGATCAATGCACGGGATCAATGCATTCGATTACCTAAAATCTCACTGGTAACATACAAAACTGCATAACTCCATTCATTATTCACGTAGTACCATTATCATGTACGAAAAAATATAACTCCATTACAATTCAAGGAGAAATAAACTTTATATGTACGGGTTACAGTCCAAAACGATTATAAACCAAGTTCGGAGTTACGTCATTATTGGCATTGAAGGAAATACAACTCTCGCCGCTCGCTGAATCACAACACGCTGTCGTGATACTTAAAAGTACTAATATAATTAAAATTTTATTTTTTAAATGTAACTATTTGTTATATTACTTATCGTGTAATTCGCTATATATGGCAGTCATGAAAAAAATTAATCAGAGAGTGTTTAATCTCTATTGAAATTTACTAAAAGTTTAGTGTTCTTAAATAAAGAGATTTTATTCTAATATTCTCAAAATAAGTATCAGTTGCTTTTAACACATCCTTTAAGTATGTAAAATTAAGAAAACGATATTAAAAAGATGTATACTGATGGAGATAAAAGCCAAAAATGCGGTAACGACACACTGTCGTGACCAGCGCGCGAAGAGCGTTCCGAAATCACGACAATGTGTCGTGATTAGCAGTGAATGGGTTAACCGTGGAGGAACACATTTTATAGATCTAATAATAGGCAAGTCGGTGGAAATCGAGTTCTGTTGATACCCCCCCGGTACTGACTTGGTTTAACTTTACATCTCAAAACTTTTTTGTTGTAGGAGAACTGCGTTGCGAGACTTGCATCTTTTTACATGTAATGTTTTTGATGGGATTTAATAAATTCTTTATAAGTTATGAATTTAAACTACACTCCCACCAAATTTCCGAAAGATCGGATAAACGGTACTGGAGTTCTGGTCGCACATACTCCTATAAATCGCGTCCATATGCGCCCCTTGTCGACTCATAGACCTCACTCGCTTCGCTGGCTCAGTCATAAACAGTCCCGAGACGGTAGCGAACACGAGTCACTAACAGTTGCCGAGCTAACTTCGCTTGTCGCGCGGCAGAGCATGGCCTCTCACTGTCACACTATATTGCATGGAAATGGGATAGGTAGTATTTGTCAGGCGACAAAGAGTCGCGCGTTACATTTGTGCTAGAGGTACAGGTCCAAGTTACATGAGACATATTATCAACCCGGTCCTGCCAGCTGATGATCTTTATTGTTGTTACAAACTGACCCCCTCCCCCACCTCACATGACGTGTAGTTTTGACCGAATAATTTATCCTTTAAGAAAACAGTATACCATTCACACAAAAAATCGGGTGGGGTTCTTATACGACGTGTGTGCTACTGGGGTAGAAACCTTAAGAAACTATCGGATATTGGTAATAAATAATGGAAAAGTAATTTGAAAGACAATCATTACGACCATTTATTGACAACAAAGCACGTGACAATGACGCTCGGCTGAAATATATTATCAACGGAGGAAATGTTAAAAGTAACTAATATTTCAATGTTTCATTAGAACATGGTCTTTGGGAATATGACATTCGCTGAGTCTCTTCCTGCTATCCCCCAACACCGCATCCAATATCGCCGTGTTATCCAACGTGCCATCGGCACAAACGAACCCGCGTTGGCGGGCATCAGGGGGGCAACATGCCAACAACCTTCGAGCCAAGAGCGCATGCATGTGCCGAAGTGGTACAGATGCAATCGAAATTGGTCTATATTCCTCCGGAGCAGCAGGGATGTCCTTCTTGGGTACGAATACTGTACGGCACTGCCTTAGGGCTTCGGGCACCTCGCCGTAGAGCATCCATGCGTTGAATAATTCCGCTTTATGCCGGGCAGAAACTTTGCGCCCGTCCTCCGCACGAATGCCGTCCGGGCCTGGCGCTGTCCTCGTATCAATGCGGGCTCCCAGAACCTCGTCCTCAGAGAACGGGCGCCACAGCGAAGAGTAATCACGCTGCCCTCCGTACTGCTTCGCCTGCCGAAGCAAGCGCAAAGCCTCCGGTGTAGGGCCCGAGGCCTCCGACACACGCTCCACAATAGGACACCAATAGGCCTCCATCTCCTGCAACCCGTGCCGAATCCTCCCGCGTGCACCATCTATTACCTCCGCCGCTGCACGAGCGGGACACTTCCGAAAAAGTTCCTGTACCCTTGCGTACTCTAATCTACGCTGTGCTTTCCGCGACAATCTCACGTTGTCGTCCACCAGACCCTCTCGACGCCGACCAGGGCGGCGCGGTGTCGGGCGGCGCGCAGCAGTCCTCTGGCTACCTCTCACAAGGAGAGAAGCTAAGAGTTCCGCCGCACTAGGCCCATCATCGCACTCCCTTGGCTGTTCATCAACGGGGGGCGGCTCGAGCGACCGCACATCAATGACCGGTTCTTCGGCAGCTGCTGGGGCGTCGTTAACCGGCACAGAACGTAACTCAGCTAGGTGCTCACGCACTTTCGCTTTGTACAGCTCACTCCTCCTCTGTCCTTTTATGGCCTCTAAGGTCCTTCCGAACCCTTCGAGAGCGTTGAACAGGTCGACATTCCCACAGCGACCCAACCTGAAGGTCAGATCCGCCTCTGTACGAGCCATGAGATCGATCTCCTCGGCCCTCCACCTCCGTTTCACTGTCCCAGGGGCAGCGTCGAGGTTCGCCTCCATAGGATGTGCGCGACGCTTGTGCACGCCTAAACCTATGGGGTTCTTGAAGACTCGTCCACAATGAGGGCAAGTCGCTCCATCTAACTCCTGATCAGGAGGATCTGCGTCAGGCTGACCATCCAAAATCGGGTGTAATCTGCCCCCCGGCTCCAGTGGGAGACCGGGGCGATTTCTATTCATTCTATTTGTATGATCCTGAGCAATTACATCCACAGCTGCGAGGCTGCTAACCCCGCACCCAGTTCGCATGCCAGTCTCGCTAGGTCCCCACCAAAGTGCTGGCTACACTTGAGGACACCCAAGGTGGCGTCCCCCATCGGGACTGCCGCAAAGCGGCCGTTGGCTCATGATTTCAGCGCTCCAAGTTGGTCTTGAAGGCCGCGCAACCGACACCTCGCCCCCAATTGCAAGGATCAGCAACCATGAGTCTCGGTCATGGCCTCAGGGGGTTCCTGGTGAGGGAACCCCTTGAGGCCATCACTCACGTCATGACCCCCGGAGAGCCCAATAGCTCGGACATCGCGCTATCACGACTCCACACAAGGACAGCCGGAGTCGATTTGTAAGCAATCATGGCTGCCCCCCCCCCCCCCCCCTTCCTCTTTTGTTATCAGCAGCGGCACCACGAGCAGGTAGAGGATAGGAGTAATGGTCAAGTGTCTCGGGTTTGACCATATTTGACGAGGTAAGTGCTCCCACCCAGCACTACCTCGTGAGTAACTGTGTTCATGTAATTACATTTATAAAAAATAAATGAAATTAAGAGAGTCATAGTTACTCCCCCAGTCTTACAAGCTGTTATTCACTTGATACTTGAGACTCGTTACGAGCTTGTACCACTGGATTAAAAGCACTGACTCCTTCACACTGTAATTATCTTCGAAGCTTACCTTTCTTCTTAGGTTTCTCCTTGTTCAAACATTTCACCGTGTGGTACTCCTTCCAGCAAGCGCCGATGCACAAGCCGACTTGGCACTTGGCACACATGATAGTGACTTGGCTTCGTCGGCCAAGCGCTTGGCACCGGCCGCAGCGCCGTCTGCTCCTTCGGTTCTTGCCACTTGGCGTCTCTGTGTGAGTCGGGTAGTGGTCATTTTTACCGTCTAGCCGAATTTCGCCGCTTCTTGATACCGGCTGCGCCGTCACCTTATTTGACCCGTAACGGACCGCCAAATTTTCGGCCAATTCGTAACGGAAGTTCCTGTGGCTTATCGGCTTCGAGTTGTTGCAGTTAGATTGGTAAAGTACGTAGGCGTTAAGGATGCTGGAGTTGAGAAGTCTACGGAATATTTTTATGTACCATTTGAGCCCGCGTTTCCTCTCCATAGTGTAAGACATTTTTTTGTCTTTATCGACGTTGCACTTGTTGTAGTCGTGTAACGCTAAAGGAATCCTTGGAAGCATGTGGCTAAGACTGTTTTGAGCAACTAAGACCATGTCAGGTTTATGATATGTGGATACTATTGTGGTGAGGTCGGCGTCCTTCCAAGATATGATGGAGATATCCCCGCTTTGCCACGACAGTAGCTCCCCTTTCTGTAACCGTTTGTCGTCTATGTTCTTAATTACTTCTGGTATAAGTGGCCTCTCTTTGTTTATCAAGCCTATGACGTCGGTCCGCCGCGTTTTTAAATAGCGCGTCAGAGGGACCTGGGTGTACGTAGCGTCCATGGCTACAGAGTGTCCTTTGTCTAGGAATTGTTGAAGTAGCTTAAGAGTCGTTTTCGCGTGGGCTCTCTCATCGGTTCCTCGACCGGTATCTATGAGAAATTTAAGTAAATAACCCGTTCTGGCTTCGTAGAGTTCATGTGATTTAAAGCCAAACTGCTCTCTGTTCTTAAAGCTTCTCTCCCAATTGAACTGACCCTTCCAGAGCGGGTAGGACTCGTTTAGACTCAAATACTGCCCAGGTACGTAAAGATTGCAGAATTTCATATTACAGTAGTCAATAATCGGCTTGATTTTCGCCAATTTCTTCTCGTTCCCGGTCACTTTAGGGAGCAAAAGTGAATTATTATCGACGAAATGCAGAAATCTGAGTAGCAGTTGAAACCTATTCCGACTCATCAAGGATCTGAAGTTGGGTAGCTCCAATCTGCCTGTGGACCAGTAATCTGCCAGCTTCTCTCTGTGACAAAACGGCATGAAGATCAACACAGCGAAAAACAGATACAACTCTTCGACCGTGGTATCCTTCCATCTAGACAGTCTAGAAGTGTTCGGTATCCCGCCTTCCGTCTTGCATTTCGGCGTGATGGTTTGCCAAGCGTATTTGTTGGTCTCATCTGCGATTTTCTGCATGATGTTCCTGTCCCAAATCGAAGTGAACAATTCGTAGGGGCTTTGACTAGTGATTCTGGAGCCAGGTATGAAGTTGTAAGTTTCCTGTCGACCTGAGAAAGTGCTGAAGTCTTGGGACCAGTAGAAGTTTTGGTTCATGCAGTCGTAGGTGTCGAAGGTTTCTTCCGGGGCGGGTTCCAGCTTGAAGTTGGACTGGTACTGGACGGACAGGAGGGAGCGGATGAAGTCCTCGTCGTCGGCCTCGCTGCCCGAGTCCACGGATATCACGTTAGGGTCTTTGGGTGCTTTATGATTCTGAAAATTGATAGGTATTTTGAAGAGCAAGATTCGTAGCTAATAGGTCGAAACTTGAAAGTTCAAGTGTAAGTGGTATCATAAAGTTATACAAGCGAGTATTAGCAGTTAATGAATACGGTCGTTTGTACTTATGGGATTACGTACTTCGGTATTTCTTTCCTTTCATTTTTAATTTAAAAATGTGACTGTGGTCGACATACATATACACCTTTGACAACTCGTTTAGCCTAGTGGGAGTGATACCACCTACGAAGCTAGAGGTCCCGAGTTCAAATCCTGGTAAGGGCAAATATTTGTGTAATGAGCACAAGTATTTGTTCCTGAGTCATAGATGTTTTCTATGTATTTAAGTATTTATTAGTCTACGTATGTATGTATATCATCATTTAGTACCCATAGTACAAGCATTGTCTAGTTTGGGACATAATAGATTTTTGTAAGATTGTCCCACAATATTTATTTACGGGACCATTGATCCAAAGTTATTAAGTAAATACATTTGAAAAATTTCTAACTATACCTTGTTGATTTCCTCCGCCGCGTCGGCCTCACTCGACGCATGCGCGCTGGGTTCACCTGAAAATCGCAAAAAAACCTCTTTTTTTTCACAATTTTTGCAAAAGTTAGCCCAGTTTAGATTGACTTCAAATTGCTCAGCAAATTGACGTCAATGTAACATTAGCTTAACACATTTGCCGAAATTGCAGGTTTTTTTGCAATTTTCATGTCTGTATATAAATGCGGAAGCTAATTTTACATTCACTGATTGAATCTCAATTATGATTACGTTGCTTATTTTTTTAAAGCACTGACGTCTGTAGATTTTCGTGCTCCGAACGCCAAATAACGCTATTAAAATCACCTGACGTCAAATGCCTGTGGATATGTCACCGCCAACTAGCTTAATTAGCTACTTGGTTAGCTGCCTAGCCTTTTCATTAAAATTTCAGGTTTTGTTTGTTAGTCAGCTTGTGTCCCTCAGAGCAGAAATAGAAGCCCCGCACGGGGCTTCGTCGACCTGCTGGCGGGTCATAGTTTAGTGAAAATGCTAGGCAGTTAACCAAATGGCTAATTAAACCAGTTGCCTGCGACAGATATAAAAATCTTATATCCACCAGCTGGCAGTACGGTGACGAATGGTCTTTTTGACTTTTAGGCCCTCAAGGGCTCTTTTACAAGTCTGATTCTATAGTACATTACACAACTAGGGTGGTAAAACAAAGAAAGGCCGAGATCGCAGATGTTTGCGGCCCGAGCTGCAAGCGAGGGACGTAATTATGCGATCGAGGGCTTTCTTTATTACCTCCCGTGTTGTGTACATCATTTTATGTCTACACTTGGCCATAAAGCGGCTTTTTTCGTATGCGTAGCGTGCGGAAAAAGCCACTTTATGGCCAGGTGTGGCATAAAATATGTATTATTTCTTTTGGCGCTTCGGGTACTGAATGTATTGATGTTAAAAGCTTGTCGTGTGATTGGTGGATTTTGCCGCCGGCTGTTAAAAAGACCATCCGCCACCCTGCCAGTTGGTGAAGTGGGGAAATATATGATTTCTGAAAACCCTTATTAAGCGATGTCAATTCATAACGAGGACTTTGAAGAGGCCTTAGAGGTTTGAAACAGGCTTTCCTCTATAATTTAACACCACAGACCACTATAGTGGTCTGTGTTTAACACGTTCGCCGGCGGTATCGGGTATCACCGTTAAATGTGAACCACGCTATATGACGGCAAGGCTAACAGCATTCATTCGCGATTACCTATAGGTCAGTACGGTGCTTGCCGATCAAAACCCATACCATTATTACAGAGCATACCATACCATTATAAATAACTATAAGTTTTTCAATATTTTCAATTTTCAACGAATTTCTTCTTGAGTTTAGTATCCACTTATAGATAGAAAAAGATCTTTTTACATCCACTGAACTGAGTGGAGTGAAATTGTAAATTAAAATAATGTCCATTAAAAAGCTTTTTATACAATTCTTTTGTTTTGATGGCGACGTAAAGATCGTATCCATCGAATAAAATAATTTCATTAATAATTAATACACCACATTTACCATTGAATGACAAGGTATGTCCATGTTATGCAAACTCTGAAAACAGCTCACCCCTGCCGAGGTCTGCAAAATAACACTCCAAATTGCCAAAATCCAAGCAGAAATCGCATTTTTTGCCCTTTTATTCCACTACGCACAATAAAACCAAATATTAGCTCACTCACAGTTTAAAACACATACAAAACTATCATATACTTCAATCAGTTGGCTAATTTTATCAATACTTTAGCATAGACTCGATTTCCAAACATTTCAAATTTTCCAAGGCCTCATTTAAAAAAGTCGTTTACAAAAATCATATCCACGCGGGTAAAACTTGCAGTAAAAAGCGTCGAACAAAAAATGTAAAAGAAACAAAACAACAATTACTATAGCATACATTTAATTACATAAATACAGTCTAATGTAAGTCCCCTAAAAGTGATATTTGAGGTACAATTTGAAACAGAATAACTTCATACGAACCATACTTACAAATTAATATCATATGGGGGTCCAGTGAAAGGGGGTACAAACATAAAAAGGGTGGGTTTGCTCCCACCGCATCAATTATGTTTAAAATTTGTTTTATTTTGAACTTGATACATTTTATTTGGGCGAAATAACAGGAAAACTTACAAAAAGCTAAATAGTACATTGTGGCGGTAAGTAAGTAATTACAAACGAGTGTTTGTTACAAGGCCGAGGCGAAGCCGAGGGCTTTAATAACACGAGTTTGTAATTCCTTTACCGCCCGTGGCACACACAATGTTTTTCATCACACTTGTGAGGAAATCTTAATAAATATAACCTTACTAATGGCCCCAGTATGGCAAGAAAATATTAAACAAAACAACAACAATGCGAATGTCAAGTCACGTTCGGAAACCATAGCGGTAAAGACCTAAAACGGCAATTTTAGTTGATTTTATATTTGCAAAATACTGAAATACATTATTTAAACATTTAATTAATGTTACCGAAATGTGTTTACATGTATTTGCAACAGCTATCTTTAAATAAATATTTCAGTGATAAATATTAGTAAAAATAAGTTGGTTTTATAATCCTAGAAAAAAACGTTTTGTTTCAAATGATGCTAAAAGATGGCGCTGTCTGTAAAGGCCCAATTGCACATTAGGTAATTCTGTTTTTTGACACTTCTCAGACGCAGACAAAACTTATGCAATACTTCAGTACATAGTATAAAACAAAGTCGTTATCTCTATCCCTATGTCCCTATGTATGCTTAAATCTTTAAAACTACGCAACGGATTTTGATGCGGGATTTTTTTTAATAGATAGAGTGATTGAAGAGGAAGGTTTATATGTATAATACATGCATAATATTATAGAGAAACACCGTGCGAAGCCGGGGCGGGTCGCTAGTATAAAATAAAACACATTTTAAACATAACTGATGCCGTGGAAGCTAACGATGACCCTCTTTATGTTTGTATGGAAAACCGACCGACTCGAATAACCTTAAGTGCAAAAGGTCACAAGTCTATTATAAGACTTAATCTCCTCTGCACTTAGGCTATTTGTGACTTGTACCAATTGTAGGTACCCCTTTTCACTAGACCTAGAATAGAACATAATCACGAGCAAAAATGTGTACCCGAGTGTAGATTTATTATTTGAAAATATTCGCCAAATAGCGTCTCGTAACTACTCAACAGCTCAACCGATTTTTAGAAATGACACTTCATTAGATTCGTCTTCATAAACTCAGTAAAAAAATCAATATGGCGGATTTAATTCGTTTAAATGTGCGGGCTAAAAAAAATTAACTTTTTAATTAATGCACCACAGTCAGGTTTTTAGTGTTTTTTATTATTCTATTTTGTATATTTTTCTCGGCTAATTTCATAAACCCGCGATAGTAATAGTGTAATGCCTATCCCTATTATACAACAGATGCATACACATGATTTTAAATTCCTACAAATTATGACCCTTAGCAAAAAATTTCAATTTAGGATACTATTGTAAAGAGGATTAAATCCTTAAAACTCTTATACCCCTAAGTATATATATATTTTTAAGTATTTTTTTACGTCGTGATTTTTAACACTATTCCAAATTCCAAATCGACAAACGATATTTATGCCTCACCTGGCCATAAAGTGGCTTTTTCCGCACGCTGCGCGTACGAAAAAAACCGCTTTCTGGCCAAATGTACACATAAAATGATGTACAAAACACGGGAGGTAATAAAGAAAGCCCTCGATTGCATATTTACGTCCCTCGCTTGCAGCTCGGGCCGCAAACTTCTGCGATCTCGGCCTTTCTTTGTATTACCACCCTAGTTGTGTAATGTACTATACCATTTTGGTATGAGAGCCTAAAAAATAGAGTGTGTACTATTTTAGATTTAGCTAATTTCATTTTTACAGATGTGCATCAAAGTTAAATACATGCCGTTAATATTTCATTTATATTTTTAGAGTGTTACTGTTAAATAGTACGGAAAAAGTCGCTTTCTAGCCAAGTGTAGACATAATCGCATATTTACGTCCCTCGCTTGCAGCTCGGGCCGCAAACATCTGCGATCTCGGACTTTCTTTGTATTACCACCCTAGTTGTGTAATGTACTATTTCATTGGTTACGGGACAATTTAACAGTTAAAAACTACCAATATAAAAATACTGAGTGAATAAAATAATACCCCAAAATTATTCTACGACACGCCTTTAAAATAAAGAAAAATAAATAAAACCTATATTTTAATTAATTAATGCATCGAACATTTCATGATTGTGTAACTAGGTACCTCATTAATAGTTTTGGCAAGAACCCACTACGCGAGTTCACTGTTTGTATGAATCGGGAAACACTGCTCTAAACATGTTATGCAGCATTGTTATCTGTCGCCGATGGTTCGCCGAATGGGCTGTTTTACAAAACAACTTTATTATATAAAACAGCTAAACAACGTTCAGATAAATTGCGATGGTCATCGCATTACCCTACGTTGAAGAAAACTGTTACCTAAGATGTAATAGCCACACTGTCTATACCAGATTGTAGTAATGACACCAAACCGAAATTATGACTTTTGAGTTTCAATACGCCTCGCTTTTCATTGAAATAAATTATATTTCATTTCATTTCACATTAACGACATAATATGTTCATGGCGGAAAATACGTTATATTACCAGTATTTATTTAATTTCACCTGCCCCGGTGTCTGTGCCTGTAATCAAATCTTGCTGGTTAAATTTGACCCACTTCCCGGTATCCGATTGAACTGAAATTTTGCAAGGCTATGTAAATCAGGTGACAATGCAATATGATTATGACATGGAGCTCTGATAATTAAGGTGAATGGTAGCCATAGGAAAAAACCGGTCAAGTGCGAGTCGGACTCGCGCACCGAGGGTTCCGTACAAACTCGTCAGTCGATACGTGAATAATTCAAGAAAAACTGTATGGTGGGACAAACTTAACTTTGCTCTTGTGAAACTGTTGTCCCCATACATCGACATATGCCGCGGTTAGTTTAGTAGGAGCAAATAAGGTAGTCTTACTATTTTTGCGAATTTCTAAAAAACGCTGCTAGTTAGGAAAACCGTTTTATTTTTCCTGTAATATTTAGGATAATATTAATAATCGGTAATTATCGCAGATTTTTCTGTTCAGTATCTTCGGAGATAATAGGGGGGGAACGGTATTTTTTTAAACGGTTTTTGTCTTCAATCAAAAACTACATGTCTAAGAAAAAAAATATAAATTCTTTTGGAATCTACATATTAAGCCCTTTCATTTGATATCCCACTCGATATATTAGCTCAACTTTTGATTTATGACATCCCATTTCGGTCCCCTTTAAAAAAAAAGTAAAATAGGTATAAGATTTTTTTTCTGTCCCATAGGCTCGGATTAGCGGTTTTTAACACTATTCCAAATTTCAAGTCGATAGCATCAGTAGATCCTGAGATATCTTGCTGTGACAGACGGACAGACAGACAGACAGACAGACAGAGTCGCACCATAAGGGTTCCTTTTTTACCATTTTGGTAAGGAACCCTAAAAATAAACTACACAAGATAAATTAATCTTGTTTGGACTCATTTGATTAGTTTTGACGTGCAGTTTGCGATTATACAAAAAAAGTACAGTGGGCAATAAAAGCTCGTCTCAAAAACCCATTTTTTAACAGAAACTTTTATTTATAAGCTTTTTTTAACGGTTAACTATTTCATTCTATGTATTCAAATATTATACTTTATAACGGGTGAATCCTCAAAATATAATCATCGCGGGCCATATACAAACTATCTCGATGTATCCGCGGCGGGCCGGATAAAATGGTTTCGCGGGCCGGAGTTGGCCCGCGGGCCGTACTTTGCCCACCACTGTTCTATGCCATACATGGAATTACTCGTTTTTTTGCAGTTAATAAAACGTCAGGCGCTGCTGTTTTCTTGGTAATATTTTCTTACGATGATGAGATTTGGCTTATACCTTGATTATCGATGAATATAATTGATTGATTACATTCAAAAGATGGCTATGAACAAAAAAAAAACAAAAGATATGATTCCGCCCGGGATCGAACCGGGGGCCTTCTGCGTGTTAGGCAGATGTGATAACCGCTACACCACGGAAACGGATGAGTAGAGGGCCGAAATACTTGATCAAGTTCTATTACCGAATTCGTAACAAGATCGTTTCCCAAAGAGAAAAAGGAAAGGATTTGGAAAGGATCAAAGCGATGGTCTAGTTCACACTCGTACTAATTATATTTTTTTGGCCAATGAATCTGCGTGTTAGGCAGATGTGATAACCGCTACACCACGGAAACGGATGAGTAGAGGGCCGAAATACTTGATCAAGTTCTATTACCGAATTCGTAACAAGATCGTTTCCCAAAGAGAAAAAGGAAAGGATTTGGAAAGGATCAAAGCGATGGTCTAGTTCACACTCGTACTAATTATATTTTTTTGGCCAATGAAATTGCAACTTGGCGGGAGTAACTATGACTCTTAATTACATGAACACAGTTACTCACGAGGTAGTGCTGGGTGGGAGCACTTACCTCGTCAAATATGGTCAAACCCGAGACACTTCACCATTACTCCTATCCTCTAAAAAGAGGAAGGGGGGGGGGGGCAGCCATGATTGCTTACAAATCGACTCCGGCTGTCCTTGTGTGGAGTCGTGATAGCGCGATGTCCGAGCTATTGGGCTCTCCGGGGGTCATGACGTGAGTGATGGCCTCAGGGGGTTCCTGGTGAGGACCGAGACTCATGGTTGCTGATCCTCGCAATTAGGGGCGAGGTGTCGGTTGCGCGGCCTTCAAGACCAACTTGGAGCGCTGAAATCATGAGCCAACGGCCGCTTTGCGGCAGTCCCGATGGGGGACGCCACCTTGGGTGTCTTCAAGTGTAGCCAGCACTTTGGGGGAACCTAGCGAGACTGGCATGCGAACTGGGTGCGGGGTTAGCAGCCCCGCAGCTGTGGATGTAATTGCTCAAGATACAAACGAAGTGAATAGAAATCGCCCCGGTCTCCCACTGGAGCCGGGGGGCAGATTACACCCGATTTTGGATGGTCAGCCTGACGCAGATCCTCCTGATCAGGAGTTAGATGGAGCGACTTGCCCTCATTGTGGACGTGTCTTCAAGAACCCCATAGGTTTAGGCGTGCACAAGCGTCGCGCACATCCTATGGAGGCGAACCTCGACGCTGCCCCTAGGACAGTGAAACGGAGGTGGAGGGCCGAGGAGATCGATCTCATGGCTCGTACAGAGGCGGATCTGACCTTCAGGTTGAGTCGCTGTGGGAATGTCGACCTGTTCAACGCTCTGAAAGGGTTCGGAAGAACTTTAGAGGCCATAAAAGGACAGAACCCACCACCAACCCATGGCTCTTCCTGCCTCACGGCGTACGAGCCGAAACGTGGGAGCTGCGCGCAGAACTTGCAAACTCGGCTCTTCTACTGCGCGCATTCTTGAGCTCCCTACAAATTATTTCTGTCCCGGCCACTCTCCCTAAGTCCATAGGGCAGGCTGTATCTTTGCAGCGAACCTTCCCCTACTGGGGCTCGACAACACAGCACAGTACTCGGCGCCGAACGTGGAAACTTGCTTTAGCCAATCTATCCTTCAAATCGTCTACGTATGTTGTGCCAAGAGTGCGCAAACTTGCGCAACGCATTAAAATTCCGGTCACCCGAAACTAGTTCCTCGTGGAACACTGGACCCACTCTACTGTCCTGGTAAGGGAATCCAACATCTCTGACCTCTCGTCCGCGTATAGACTGCACTCCCAGAGGGCGTGATCCCGGCTCTCATCGGACTCACCGCATGGGCACAATGCTGAGTCGCACAGGCCAAGGTTGTTCAGGCGCTGTCTGAAGCATCCGTGCCCGGTGAGCATCTGGGACACCACAAAGTCCGGTTCTACCCAGTCCGACTTTAGCCTCACGCCCACGTCCGGGAAGAAGCTATAGAGATCGCGTCCGTTTTCGCTGGCCTGCCATCGTTCCTGCCACTGGGAAATCGCCTCCTCTCTCACCTTGGTCTTCAGCCCCTTGCGCTCCCTGGGGGCCAACTGCTGTCCCTCCTGGGCGATCCTTCCCGCTCGAAGGACCTCCAGATCGGCCGGTAAAACGCCCGCTAGCACAGGTAACGCTGCGGTGCTACATGATCTGTAGGCCTTCGTTAGTAAAATAAGCGCTGGTCTCTGCGAGCGAAGAACCGATCTCGCAACCACAAACTTGGACGAGCGTTGGTACCATACTGCCGCAGCGTACGTGAGTGTCGCCACGTATGTCCCTGAGTAAAGAACTCGAAGGGCCCGGTACTTAACGCCCCATCTGGACGCGGAAACCCGCGACATTTTGCCGAAGCAATTGGAGGCCTTTTCCCCTATAAAATTCGCATGCGGCAAGTAGGACCTAGCCTCGTCCAGAGTTACACCGAGCAGCGTCGCGTGGGTGGTTGCCTTGATCGAGACGTCATCTAATTTAACTGTTGGAGCTCGTTTGAACTTACCATTGTAGGTCATGGTCAGGGACTTTCCAGGCGAGAAGCTCAGCCTATTGCGAGTACCCCAGTCGGACATGTCCCTCAGCATGACGGCGGCTTTCCGTTCTATGTCTGCTCTTGAAGACGCCTCAATCACCACTGACACATCATCAGCGTACGCGATCAGGTGAACCCCTTCTGGCTTAGGCAGCAGGAGAAGATCGTTCAGGAGGAGATTCCAGAGCGTTGGACCTAATACTGACCCTTGTGGACATCCCATAGTGCTATCCTTGTGACAGGACAAATTCCCCACAAAGAAGCTGACGCGGCGATTGGTGAAATAGCTCGCAAGGATACGGTAAAGGTTCGGCGGGGCTCCGCTTTGCTTTACCTTGAGCAGGATCATTGGCCACCAGGCGTTGTCAAAAGCACCAGAGATGTCCAGAAGGATCAGCAGCGTACGGTGCCGTGCTATTTTCGGTAATGTCGTTGAGTGTACACAGCGCTAACACTGTGGAACGACCGCGAGTGAAACCGTACTGAGCACCTGAAATATTCCGGTACAGGCAGGGAGCGCAGGAGACTATGACGCGTTCCAATAGTTTGCCCAATATGGGCAAGAGAGTGATCGGTCTGTACGCTTTAGGATCACTGAGAGGCTTACCGTTTCCCTTTGGCAGGACGATGAGACGGCCAGATTTCCAGAAGTGTGGGAAAACTCCCTCGGTGATGCACTTCCCTAACATAAGCCACATCTCGTCTGAAGTGGCCCTCCATGCCCACTTGACGATCGCAGCCGAGATACCATCCATACCTGGAGCCGTGTTCGGGAGGGAACGCACGATGCGTTCGACTGTCTCCTTTCCGGGAGCTGGCATGTCACAACCCGTAGGCGCGAAGGCAGCTGCTACACGGACTGACTTATGGTATTCGGTATCACGCTGCGGCACGTCGTCCGGATACAGCGATCGAAGGAGGCCTGACATGGTATCCCCAGTGGACTGAGTGTAGCCTTCGACTAGCTTGATGCCGTTGGTGACGTTCTGCGGTGGGCGTGTGCGCCCACAGGCTTCCCTGTACGCTAGACCCCAAGGGTCGTCGTTACCTGATTCCGCAACCTTGCGAAAGAAGTCGAGCTCAGCCTGCTTCATGGCTAACTTGTATCTCACCCGAAGGCTACGAAGTTCGTCATGCAGCAGTTGTTCCGCGAGCCCTCCTACACGCCGCGATTGTTGCCATCGGCGACGGGCGCGGTTAAGCTGGGGTCGAAAGGCATCCAACTGGGGTGTCCACCATTCATACCTGCCATCGTTATTTTTGCCGCACCGACCCAGGGTCTCCCGGGCGGTTCGCAGCAAGATGTCCGAATATCGCTCGCTGTAATCAGTGGCGGAGAGACCTGGATGTATCCTATCCATACGAGAGTGTAGCGTCGAACAGAAGTTGTTCCAATTAACACCACGAGTTCGGAACGGTGGTGACAGGCCCGATGGCTCGCTGGATGGGAATTCCGACCTACCGTAGACACATTTGAAGGTGATTAGCTGATGGTCGCTAAGGCTGGCGCCTTCGTGTACTTTCCACTCACACACGTTAATCCCCCGGGTGGATATGGTCAAATCGACATTTGACATACCGTTGGGCCCGCAGAATGTCGGCGGCTGGTCCGAAGCGTTGTGTACAAGAAGATCCCTCCCGAGGATAAAACCCTCCATCTGGTTCCTTCTGTACTCCGCATCCGGTCCACGCCCTGTGTACTGTCTCCGATCGCAGTGCCACATAGGTGAATGAGCGTTACTGTCAACTCCTATGAGGATAGGTTTGCCCGAGAGCCGTTGAAGAACTGTCTCTAAATGCGCTATGTGACGACCGATATCATGACTGTACTGGAAGTATGCCGATATAACGTACGTGCCGGTGTCTGTCTGTCTGCCCAGTGCTCTGAATGTCAACGTGAAGAAATTCAAGCAAGCGCGGGTAAACGGCGGGAGTAACTATGACTCTCTTGGCGGGAGTAACTATGACTCTCTTAATTGCTTTTATTGACGTGATAACGTCTTATAAATCGATGAAGCCGGCTGCACGCACGAAAAAGTGTCCCGTTACCTTGCAGGGTCGTTACCTGTCAAATAGGTACTTTATATTATTCCAGCACTAAAGTCGTTAAGACGATAGTTTCTTACAAATTGTTAATAAAATAGCCCTTATTCCCTAAGATACGGCTGTCAAAAATCTCTATTGAATGACAAGAGACCAGTGGCGGATTTGCCCTAAGGCCCAGTAGGCCCGGGCCTAGGGCGGCCAGATATTAGGGGCGGCCAATCGTGACAAAAAATCACTGCTGCTGCTGAGAAAAGGGCGGCTGGTACTCAAGTCAAAGTCAAAGTCAAAGTCAAAGTCAAAGTCAAAGTCAAAGTCAAAGTCAAAGTCAAAGTCAAAGTCAAAGTCAAAGTCAAAGTCAAAGTCAAAGTCAAAGTCAAAGTCAAAGTCAAAGTCAAAGTCAAAGTCAAAGTCAAAGTCAAAGTCAAAGTCAAAGTCAAAGTCAAAGTCAAAGTCAAAGTCAAAGTCAAAGTCAAAGTCAAAGTCAAAGTCAAAGTCAAGGTCAAGGTCAAGGTCAAAGTCAAAGTCAAGGTCAAGGTCAAGGTCAAGGTCAAGGTCAAGGTCAAGGTCAAGGTCAAGGTCAAGGTCAAAGTCAAAGTCAAGGTCAAGGTCAAGGTCAAGGTCAAGGTCAAGGTCAAGGTCAAGGTCAAGGTCAAGGTCAAAGTCAAAGTCAAAGTCAAAGTCAAAGTCAAAGTCAAAGTCAAAGTCAAAGTCAAAGTCAAAGTCAAAGTCAAAGTCAAAGTCAAAGTCAAAGTCAAAGTCAAAGTCAAAGTCAAAGTCAGGGTCAAGGTCAACGTTATCACGTTCGACTATCGTCAGTAAACCGACTTTACAGACAACCGATTTTTTTTTTAATAAATTCAATTACATGAACACAGTTATTCACGAGGTAGTGCTGGGTGGGTGGCACTTACCTCGTCAAATATGGTCAAACCCGAGACACTTGACCATTACTCCTATCCTCTACCTGCTCGTGGTGCCGCTGCTGATAACAAAAGAGGAAGGGGGGGGGGGGGCAGCCATGATTGCTTACAAATCGACTCCGGCTGTCCTTGTGTGGAGTCGTGATAGCGCGATGTCCGAGCTATTGGGCTCTCCGGGGGTCATGACGTGAGTGATGGCTTCAGGGGGTTCCTGGTGAGGACCGAGACTCATGGTTGCTGATCCTCGCAATTGGGGGCGAGGTGTCGGTTGCGCGGCCTTCAAGACCAACTTGGAGCGCTGAAATCATGAGCCAACGGCCGCTTTGCGGCAGTCCCGATGGGGGACGCCACCTTGGGTGTCCTCAAGTGTAGCCAGCACTTTGGTGGGGACCTAGCGACACTGGCATGCGAACTGGGTGCGGGGTTAGCAGCCCCGCAGCTGTGGTGTAAAATTGCTCAAGATCAGAATAATATGAATATAAATCGCCCCGGTCTCCCACTGGAGCCGGGGGGCAGATTACACCCGAGTTTGGATGGTCAGCCTGACGCAGATCCTCCTGATCAGGAGTTAGATGGAGCGACTTGCCCTCATTGTGGACGAGTCTTCAAGAACCCCATAGGTTTAGGCGTACACAAGCGTCGCGCGCATCCTATGGAGGCGAACCTCGACGCTGCCCCTGGGACAGTGAAACGGAGGTGGAGGGCCGAGGAGATCGATCTCATGGCTCGTACTGAGGCGGATCTGGCCTTTAGGTTGGGTCGCTGTGGGAATGTCGACCTGTTCAACGCTCTCGAAGGGTTCGAAAGAACCTTAGAGGCCATAAAAGGACAGAGGAGGAGTGAGCTGTACAAAGCGAAAGTGCGTGAGCACCTAGCTGAGTTACGTTCTGTGCCGGTTAACGACGCCCCAGCAGCTGCCGAAGTACCGGTCATTGATGTGCGGTCGCCCGAGCCGCCCCCCGTTGATGAACAGCCAAGGGAGTGCGATGATGGGCCTAGTGCGGCGGAACTCTTAGCTTCTCTCCTTGAGAGAGGCAGCCAGAGGACTGCTGCGCGGGGCCCGACACCGCGCCGCCCTGGTCGGCGTCGAGAGGGTCTGGTGGACGACAACGTGAGATTGTCGCGGAAAGCACAGCGTAGATTAGAGTACGCAAGGGTACAGGAACTTTTCCGGAAGTGTCCCGCTCGTGCAGCGGCGGAGGTAATAGATGGTGCACGCAGGAGGACTCGGCACGGGTTGCAGGAGATGGAGGCCTATTGGCGTCCTATTCTGGAGCGTGTGTCGGAGGCCTCAGGCCCTACACCGGAGGCTTTGCGCTTGCTTCGGCAGGCGGAGCAGTACGGAGGGCAGCGTGATTACTCTTCGCTGTGGCGCCCGTTCTCTGAGGACGAGGTTCTGGGAGCCCGCATTGATACGAGGACAGCGCCAGGCCCGGACGGCATTCGTGCGGAGGACTGGCGCAAAGTTTCTGCCCGGCATAAAGCGGAATTATTCAACGCATGGATGCTCAACGGCGAGGTGCCCGAAGCCCTAAGGCAGTGCCGTACAGTATTCGTACCCAAGAAGGACAGCCCTGCTGCTCCGGAGGAATATAGACCAATTTCGATTGCGTCTGTACCACTTCGGCACATGCATGCGCTCTTGGCTCGAAGGTTGTTGGCATGTTGCCCCCCTGATGCCCGCCAACGCGGGTTCGTTTGTGCCGATGGCACGTTGGAGAACACGGCGATATTGGATGCGGTGTTGGGGGATAGCAGGAAGAGACTCAGCGAATGTCATATTGCGGTGCTAGACTTCGCGAAAGCATTTGATACGGTGTCGCAAGGGGCACTGTTGAAGTTGTTAGTAGCGAGGGGCCTGCCGAGTCATTTCTGTGAGTACATATCTGGACTGTACCGGTCTGCCACGACTACGTTGGCGGTTGGCGGGGAGTCCAGTCTTCCTGTTCGTGTGGGCCAGGGTGTCCGCCAAGGTGACCCTCTTTCCCCAATTTTGTTTAACATGGTCATGGACGTGATTCTTGCGTCCCTTCCAATGCAAGTAGGCTATAGGCTGGAGGGCGAGCGTGTCTCTGCTCTGGCTTACGCCGATGATCTTGTACTCCTTGCCAGCTCCAGGGTGGGCTTGCAGGAGTCACTGCAATCTGTTGAACGAGTTGCGGGGATGATGGGTCTTTCGTTGAGTCACCGGAAGTGCTCTGTCCTTTCGATGGTACCCGATGGTCATCGCAAGAAACACCATTACCTCACGGAGAGGACCTTCAAGCTTGGTGGGAGGTATATAAAGCAGGTGTCTTGCATTGAACGTTGGCGTTACCTCGGAATAGACTTTCAAGCGTCTGGATCAGTGACGTTAGAGTGTTCAATACAGCAGGCCTTAGACAACATCACTAAGGCTCCCCTGAAGCCTCAGCAACGTCTGGTGGCTGTCAGGGGCCACCTCATCCCGAGGTTTGTTCACGGCCTAGTGTTGGGTCGAATCACGGACGATAGGTTGAGAATGCTCGACATACAAATCCGGAAGTCAGTCCGTTCTTGGTTGCGGCTGCCTAAGGACGTCCCCACGTCTTATTTCCACGCTTCAGTTTCAGAGGGCGGCTTGGGCATCCCGTCGTTGAGGGCTTGGATCCCGGACCTCATTGTTTTGAGGTATGGGCGTCTGAGTTCCTCTCAGTGGGTAGTTACCAAAGCTGCCGCCAGGTCCGAAAGGATCCGTAAGAAGCTGAAGTGGGGTTTGAAGCAGTTCCAGAGGTTCTCTGCTGAAAATCCTAACACGCACAGGAGGTCTGTGCGGCAATACTGGCGTGAAGCCCTACATGCATCTTGCGATGGTCACGACCTCCGTGAATCGACGCGTACCCCGGATTCCACTAAGTGGTTGAGGGAGCGGTGCATGCAGTATACCGGCCGGGACTTCGTGCAGTTCGTGCACACTCATGCGAATGCGCTACCGTCCAGAGTCAGGAACTCTAGGGGACGAAGGACGGGGGTTGAGGCGGATCTTCTGTGTCGTGCCGGTTGCATGATTCGGGAGACGCCTTACCATGCCATTCAGCAGTGCCACAGAACACACGGCGGCCGAATTGAACGTCACAATTGTGTTGCCCGTTCGGTAGCGAAGGCGATGGAGGGTGTTGGATGGAAGGTGGAGGTCGAGCCGCACTTTAGGACATCGGACCTAGGATTGAGGAAGCCCGACATCATTGCCTCGAGAGGTGGTGTGGGTGTTGTCGTGGACGTACAGGTAGTTACGGGTCGCAGGCCGCTCGATGACTCCCACCGTGAGAAACGTGCTAAGTACGGGAATCACAGGGAGTTACTCGAGTTGGTAGCGAGGAGACTGGAGCTACCCGGAATTGAGTGCGTCCGCGTTACGTCCTGCACTCTTTCTTGGCGGGGTGTTTGGAGCTTTGGCTCGCATAGCGAGTTGAAGTCTCTGCTGGGGCTGAAGGGTTTAACTCTTCAATCGCTTCCCGGGCTGGTCTTGCGAGGCTCACACATGAACTGGACCAGGTTCAACCAGATGACGACTGTGACTGGTGATCCTGCGTTAGGTTGATCATCCAGATAGGGATCCGGTGGGGAGGGGCAACTGACGGGCCCCTGCCGCTCCATAACCCTGCAGGGATTTATTTTGCCTTTTGGTACCCTGTATCGTCTTGGTTCTGGTCATCTGGAGCGGCCATACTTTTTTTTCCGTCAAAATTTTGCCATGCTGGATGGTGGGTTCGGACTAGGGGGTTGCTCACCGCTTACCAGAACAGTTGAGCCATGATGATTACGAGTAAGCGTCACTAATGACTGAAGCCTGTGTGGCAATTGAACCATAGCCAAATGCCTCGTCATCTAATTAGTGACGCGCATGAATGGATTAACGAGATTCCCACTGTCCCTATCTACTTTTATTTGCATTTATTTTTTATAAATTCAATTACATGAACACAGTTACTCACGAGGTAGTGCTGGGTGGGAGCACTTACCTCGTCAAATATGGTCAAACCCGAGACACTTCACCATTACTCCTATCCTCTACCTGCTCGTGGTGCCGCTGCTGATAACAAAAGAGGAAGGGGGGGGGGGGGGGCAGCCATGATTGCTTACAAATCGACTCCGGCTGTCCTTGTGTGGAGTCGTGATAGCGCGATGTCCGAGCTATTGGGCTCTCCGGGGGTCATGACGTGAGTGATGGCCTCAGGGGGTTCCTGGTGAGGACCGAGACTCATGGTTGCTGATCCTCGCAATTAGGGGCGAGGTGTCGGTTGCGCGGCCTTCAAGACCAACTTGGAGCGCTGAAATCATGAGCCAACGGCCGCTTTGCGGCAGTCCCGATGGGGGACGCCACCTTGGGTGTCCTCAAGTGTAGCCAGCACTTTGGTGGGGACCTAGCGACACTGGCATGCGAACTGGGTGCGGGGTTAGCAGCCCCGCAGCTGTGGATGTGTAATTGCTCAGGACTCAAATAATGTGAATATAAATCGCCCCGGTCTCCCACTGGAGCCGGGGGGCAGATTACACCCGAGTTTGGATGGTCAGCTTGACGCAGATCCTCCTGATCAGGAGTTAGATGGAGCGACTTGCCCTCATTGTGGACGAGTCTTCAAGAACCCCATAGGTTTAGGCGTACACAAGCGTCGCGCACATCCTATGGAGGCGAACCTCGACGCTGCCCCTGGGACAGTGAAACGGAGGTGGAGGGCCGAGGAGATCGATCTCATGGCTCGTACAGAGGCGGATCTGGCCTTCAGGTTGGGTCGCTGTGGGAATGTCGACCTGTTCAACGCTCTCGAAGGGTTCGAAAGAACCTTAGAGGCCATAAAAGGACAGAGGAGGAGTGAGCTGTACAAAGCGAAAGTGCGTGAGCACCTAGCTGAGTTACGTTCTGTGCCGGTTAACGACGCCCCAGCAGCTGCCGAAGAACCGGTCATTGATGTGCGGTCGCCCGAGCCGCCCCCCGTTGATGAACAGCCAAGGGAGTGCGATGATGGGCCTAGTGCGGCGGAACTCTTAGCTTCTCTCCTTGTGAGAGGTAGCCAGAGGACTGCTGCGCGCCGCCCGACACCGCGCCGCCCTGGTCGGCGTCGAGAGGGTCTGGTGGACGACAACGTGAGATTGTCGCGGAAAGCACAGCGTAGATTAGAGTACGCAAGGGTACAGGAACTTTTTCGGAAGTGTCGTGCAGCGGCGGAGGTAATAGATGGTGCACGCGGGAGGATTCGGCACGGGTTGCAGGAGATGGAGGCCTATTGGCGTCCTATTCTGGAGCGTGTGTCGGAGGCCTCGGGCCCTACACCGGAGGCTTTGCGCTTGCTTCGGCAGGCGAAGCAGTACGGAGGGCAGCGTGATTACTCTTCGCTGTGGCGCCCGTTCTCTGAGGACGAGGTTCTGGGAGCCCGCATTGATACGAGGACAGCGCCAGGCCCGGACGGCATTCGTGCGGAGGACTGGCGCAAAGTTTCTGCCCGGCATAAAGCGGAATTATTCAACGCATGGATGCTCAACGCCGAGGTGCCCGAAGACCTAAGGCAGTGCCGGACAGTATTCGTAGCCAAGAAGAACAGCCCTGCTGCTCCGGAGAAATATAGACCAATTTCGATTGCGTCTGTACCACTTCGGCATATGCATGCGCTCTTGGCTCGAAGGTTGTTGGCATGTTGCCCCCCCGATGCCCGCCAACGCGGGTTCGTTTGTGCCGATGGCACGTTGGAGAACACGGCGATATTGGATGCGGTGTTGGGGGATAGCAGGAAGAGACTCAGCGAATGTCATATTGCGGTGCTAGACTTCGCGAAAGCATTTGATACGGTGTCGCAAGGGGCACTGTTGAAGTTGTTAGTAGCGAGGGGCCTGCCGAGTCATTTCTGTGAGTACATATCTGGACTGTACCGGTCTGCCACGACTACGTTGGCGGTTGGCGGGGAGTCCAGTCTTCCTGTTCGTGTGGGCCAGGGTGTCCGCCAAGGTGACCCTCTTTCCCCAATTTTGTTTAACATGGTCATGGACGTGATTCTTGCGTCCCTTCCAATGCAAGTAGGCTATAGGCTGGAGGGCGAGCGTGTCTCTGCTCTGGCTTACGCCGATGATCTTGTACTCCTTGCCAGCTCCAGGGTGGGCTTGCAGGAGTCACTGCAATCTGTTGAACGAGTTGCGGGGATGATGGGTCTTTCGTTGAGTCACCGGAAGTGCTCTGTCCTTTCGATGGTACCCGATGGTCATCGCAAGAAACACCATTACCTCACGGAGAGGACCTTCAAGCTTGGTGGGAGGTATATAAAGCAGGTGTCTTGCATTGAACGTTGGCGTTACCTCGGAATAGACTTTCAAGCGTCTGGATCAGTGACGTTAGAGTGTTCAATACAGCAGGCCTTAGACAACATCACTAAGGCTCCCCTGAAGCCTCAGCAACGTCTGGTGGCTGTCAGGGGCCACCTCATCCCGAGGTTTGTTCACGGCCTAGTGTTGGGTCGAATCACGGACGATAGGTTGAGAATGCTCGACATACAAATCCGGAAGTCAGTCCGTTCTTGGTTGCGGCTGCCTAAGGACGTCCCCACGTCTTATTTCCACGCTTCAGATTCAGAGGGCGGCTTGGGCATCCCGTCGTTGAGGGCTTGGATCCCGGACCTCATTGTTTTGAGGTATGGGCGTCTGAGTTCCTCTCAGTGGGTAGTTACCAAAGCTGCCGCCAGGTCCGAAAGGATCCGTAAGAAGCTGAAGTGGGGTTTGAAGCAGTTCCAGAGGTTCTCTGCTGAAAATCCTAACACGCACAGGAGGTCTGTGCGGCAATACTGGCGTGAAGCCCTACATGCATCTTGCGATGGTCACGACCTCCGTGAATCGACGCGTACCCCGGATTCCACTAAGTGGTTGAGGGAGCGGTGCATGCAGTATACCGGCCGGGACTTCGTGCAGTTCGTGCACACTCATGCGAATGCGCTACCGTCCAGAGTCAGGAACTCTAGGGGACGAAGGACGGGGGTTGAGGCGGATCTTCTGTGTCGTGCCGGTTGCATGATTCGGGAGACGCCTTACCATGCCATTCAGCAGTGCCACAGAACACACGGCGGCCGAATTGAACGTCACAATTGTGTTGCCCGTTCGGTAGCGAAGGCGATGGAGGGTGTTGGATGGAAGGTGGAGGTCGAGCCGCACTTTAGGACATCGGACCTAGGATTGAGGAAGCCCGACATCATTGCCTCGAGAGGTGGTGTGGGTGTTGTCGTGGACGTACAGGTAGTTACGGGTCGCAGGCCGCTCGATGACTCCCACCGTGAGAAACGTGCTAAGTACGGGAATCACAGGGAGTTACTCGAGTTGGTAGCGAGGAGACTGGAGCTACCCGGAATTGAGTGCGTCCGCGTTACGTCCTGCACTCTTTCTTGGCGGGGTGTTTGGAGCTTTGGCTCGCATAGCGAGTTGAAGTCTCTGCTGGGGCTGAAGGGTTTAACTCTTCAATCGCTTCCCGGGCTGGTCTTGCGAGGCTCACACATGAACTGGACCAGGTTCAACCAGATGACGACTGTGACTGGTGATCCTGCGTTAGGTTGATCATCCAGATAGGGATCCGGTGGGGAGGGGCAACTGACGGGCCCCTGCCGCTCCATAACCCTGCAGGGATTTATTTTGCCTTTTGGTACCCTGTATCGTCTTGGTTCTGGTCATCTGGAGCGGCCATACTTTTTTTTCCGTCAAAATTTTGCCATGCTGGATGGTGGGTTCGGACTAGGGGGTTGCTCACCGCTTACCAGAACAGTTGAGCCATGATGATTACGAGTAAGCGTCACTAATGACTGAAGCCTGTGTGGCAATTGAACCATAGCCAAATGCCTCGTCATCTAATTAGTGACGCGCATGAATGGATTAACGAGATTCCCACTGTCCCTATCTACTTTTATTTGCATTTATTTTTTATAAATTCAATTACATGAACACAGTTACTCACGAGGTAGTGCTGGGTGGGAGCACTTACCTCGTCAAATATGGTCAAACCCGAGACACTTCACCATTACTCCTATCCTCTACCTGCTCGTGGTGCCGCTGCTGATAACAAAAGAGGAAGGGGGGGGGGGGGCAGCCATGATTGCTTACAAATCGACTCCGGCTGTCCTTGTGTGGAGTCGTGATAGCGCGATGTCCGAGCTATTGGGCTCTCCGGGGGTCATGACGTGAGTGATGGCCTCAGGGGGTTCCTGGTGAGGACCGAGACTCATGGTTGCTGATCCTCGCAATTAGGGGCGAGGTGTCGGTTGCGCGGCCTTCAAGACCAACTTGGAGCGCTGAAATCATGAGCCAACGGCCGCTTTGCGGCAGTCCCGATGGGGGACGCCACCTTGGGTGTCCTCAAGTGTAGCCAGCACTTTGGTGGGGACCTAGCGACACTGGCATGCGAACTGGGTGCGGGGTTAGCAGCCCCGCAGCTGTGGATGTGTAATTGCTCAGGACTCAAATAATGTGAATATAAATCGCCCCGGTCTCCCACTGGAGCCGGGGGGCAGATTACACCCGAGTTTGGATGGTCAGCTTGACGCAGATCCTCCTGATCAGGAGTTAGATGGAGCGACTTGCCCTCATTGTGGACGAGTCTTCAAGAACCCCATAGGTTTAGGCGTACACAAGCGTCGCGCACATCCTATGGAGGCGAACCTCGACGCTGCCCCTGGGACAGTGAAACGGAGGTGGAGGGCCGAGGAGATCGATCTCATGGCTCGTACAGAGGCGGATCTGGCCTTCAGGTTGGGTCGCTGTGGGAATGTCGACCTGTTCAACGCTCTCGAAGGGTTCGAAAGAACCTTAGAGGCCATAAAAGGACAGAGGAGGAGTGAGCTGTACAAAGCGAAAGTGCGTGAGCACCTAGCTGAGTTACGTTCTGTGCCGGTTAACGACGCCCCAGCAGCTGCCGAAGAACCGGTCATTGATGTGCGGTCGCCCGAGCCGCCCCCCGTTGATGAACAGCCAAGGGAGTGCGATGATGGGCCTAGTGCGGCGGAACTCTTAGCTTCTCTCCTTGTGAGAGGTAGCCAGAGGACTGCTGCGCGCCGCCCGACACCACGCCGCCCTGGTCGGCGTCGAGAGGGTCTGGTGGACGACAACGTGAGATTGTCGCGGAAAGCACAGCGTAGATTAGAGTACGCAAGGGTACAGGAACTTTTTCGGAAGTGTCGTGCAGCGGCGGAGGTAATAGATGGTGCACGCGGGAGGATTCGGCACGGGTTGCAGGAGATGGAGGCCTATTGGCGTCCTATTCTGGAGCGTGTGTCGGAGGCCTCGGGCCCTACACCGGAGGCTTTGCGCTTGCTTCGGCAGGCGAAGCAGTACGGAGGGCAGCGTGATTACTCTTCGCTGTGGCGCCCGTTCTCTGAGGACGAGGTTCTGGGAGCCCGCATTGATACGAGGACAGCGCCAGGCCCGGACGGCATTCGTGCGGAGGACTGGCGCAAAGTTTCTGCCCGGCATAAAGCGGAATTATTCAACGCATGGATGCTCAACGCCGAGGTGCCCGAAGACCTAAGGCAGTGCCGGACAGTATTCGTAGCCAAGAAGAACAGCCCTGCTGCTCCGGAGAAATATAGACCAATTTCGATTGCGTCTGTACCACTTCGGCATATGCATGCGCTCTTGGCTCGAAGGTTGTTGGCATGTTGCCCCCCCGATGCCCGCCAACGCGGGTTCGTTTGTGCCGATGGCACGTTGGAGAACACGGCGATATTGGATGCGGTGTTGGGGGATAGCAGGAAGAGACTCAGCGAATGTCATATTGCGGTGCTAGACTTCGCGAAAGCATTTGATACGGTGTCGCAAGGGGCACTGTTGAAGTTGTTAGTAGCGAGGGGCCTGCCGAGTCATTTCTGTGAGTACATATCTGGACTGTACCGGTCTGCCACGACTACGTTGGCGGTTGGCGGGGAGTCCAGTCTTCCTGTTCGTGTGGGCCAGGGTGTCCGCCAAGGTGACCCTCTTTCCCCAATTTTGTTTAACATGGTCATGGACGTGATTCTTGCGTCCCTTCCAATGCAAGTAGGCTATAGGCTGGAGGGCGAGCGTGTCTCTGCTCTGGCTTACGCCGATGATCTTGTACTCCTTGCCAGCTCCAGGGTGGGCTTGCAGGAGTCACTGCAATCTGTTGAACGAGTTGCGGGGATGATGGGTCTTTCGTTGAGTCACCGGAAGTGCTCTGTCCTTTCGATGGTACCCGATGGTCATCGCAAGAAACACCATTACCTCACGGAGAGGACCTTCAAGCTTGGTGGGAGGTATATAAAGCAGGTGTCTTGCATTGAACGTTGGCGTTACCTCGGAATAGACTTTCAAGCGTCTGGATCAGTGACGTTAGAGTGTTCAATACAGCAGGCCTTAGACAACATCACTAAGGCTCCCCTGAAGCCTCAGCAACGTCTGGTGGCTGTCAGGGGCCACCTCATCCCGAGGTTTGTTCACGGCCTAGTGTTGGGTCGAATCACGGACGATAGGTTGAGAATGCTCGACATACAAATCCGGAAGTCAGTCCGTTCTTGGTTGCGGCTGCCTAAGGACGTCCCCACGTCTTATTTCCACGCTTCAGATTCAGAGGGCGGCTTGGGCATCCCGTCGTTGAGGGCTTGGATCCCGGACCTCATTGTTTTGAGGTATGGGCGTCTGAGTTCCTCTCAGTGGGTAGTTACCAAAGCTGCCGCCAGGTCCGAAAGGATCCGTAAGAAGCTGAAGTGGGGTTTGAAGCAGTTCCAGAGGTTCTCTGCTGAAAATCCTAACACGCACAGGAGGTCTGTGCGGCAATACTGGCGTGAAGCCCTACATGCATCTTGCGATGGTCACGACCTCCGTGAATCGACGCGTACCCCGGATTCCACTAAGTGGTTGAGGGAGCGGTGCATGCAGTATACCGGCCGGGACTTCGTGCAGTTCGTGCACACTCATGCGAATGCGCTACCGTCCAGAGTCAGGAACTCTAGGGGACGAAGGACGGGGGTTGAGGCGGATCTTCTGTGTCGTGCCGGTTGCATGATTCGGGAGACGCCTTACCATGCCATTCAGCAGTGCCACAGAACACACGGCGGCCGAATTGAACGTCACAATTGTGTTGCCCGTTCGGTAGCGAAGGCGATGGAGGGTGTTGGATGGAAGGTGGAGGTCGAGCCGCACTTTAGGACATCGGACCTAGGATTGAGGAAGCCCGACATCATTGCCTCGAGAGGTGGTGTGGGTGTTGTCGTGGACGTACAGGTAGTTACGGGTCGCAGGCCGCTCGATGACTCCCACCGTGAGAAACGTGCTAAGTACGGGAATCACAGGGAGTTACTCGAGTTGGTAGCGAGGAGACTGGAGCTACCCGGAATTGAGTGCGTCCGCGTTACGTCCTGCACTCTTTCTTGGCGGGGTGTTTGGAGCTTTGGCTCGCATAGCGAGTTGAAGTCTCTGCTGGGGCTGAAGGGTTTAACTCTTCAATCGCTTCCCGGGCTGGTCTTGCGAGGCTCACACATGAACTGGACCAGGTTCAACCAGATGACGACTGTGACTGGTGATCCTGCGTTAGGTTGATCATCCAGATAGGGATCCGGTGGGGAGGGGCAACTGACGGGCCCCTGCCGCTCCATAACCCTGCAGGGATTTATTTTGCCTTTTGGTACCCTGTATCGTCTTGGTTCTGGTCATCTGGAGCGGCCATACTTTTTTTTCCGTCAAAATTTTGCCATGCTGGATGGTGGGTTCGGACTAGGGGGTTGCTCACCGCTTACCAGAACAGTTGAGCCATGATGATTACGAGTAAGCGTCACTAATGACTGAAGCCTGTGTGGCAATTGAACCATAGCCAAATGCCTCGTCATCTAATTAGTGACGCGCATGAATGGATTAACGAGATTCCCACTGTCCCTATCTACTTTTATTTGCATTTATTTTTTATAAATTCAATTACATGAACACAGTTACTCACGAGGTAGTGCTGGGTGGGAGCACTTACCTCGTCAAATATGGTCAAACCCGAGACACTTCACCATTACTCCTATCCTCTACCTGCTCGTGGTGCCGCTGCTGATAACAAAAGAGGAAGGGGGGGGGGGGGGCAGCCATGATTGCTTACAAATCGACTCCGGCTGTCCTTGTGTGGAGTCGTGATAGCGCGATGTCCGAGCTATTGGGCTCTCCGGGGGTCATGACGTGAGTGATGGCCTCAGGGGGTTCCTGGTGAGGACCGAGACTCATGGTTGCTGATCCTCGCAATTAGGGGCGAGGTGTCGGTTGCGCGGCCTTCAAGACCAACTTGGAGCGCTGAAATCATGAGCCAACGGCCGCTTTGCGGCAGTCCCGATGGGGGACGCCACCTTGGGTGTCCTCAAGTGTAGCCAGCACTTTGGTGGGGACCTAGCGACACTGGCATGCGAACTGGGTGCGGGGTTAGCAGCCCCGCAGCTGTGGATGTGTAATTGCTCAGGACTCAAATAATGTGAATATAAATCGCCCCGGTCTCCCACTGGAGCCGGGGGGCAGATTACACCCGAGTTTGGATGGTCAGCTTGACGCAGATCCTCCTGATCAGGAGTTAGATGGAGCGACTTGCCCTCATTGTGGACGAGTCTTCAAGAACCCCATAGGTTTAGGCGTACACAAGCGTCGCGCACATCCTATGGAGGCGAACCTCGACGCTGCCCCTGGGACAGTGAAACGGAGGTGGAGGGCCGAGGAGATCGATCTCATGGCTCGTACAGAGGCGGATCTGGCCTTCAGGTTGGGTCGCTGTGGGAATGTCGACCTGTTCAACGCTCTCGAAGGGTTCGAAAGAACCTTAGAGGCCATAAAAGGACAGAGGAGGAGTGAGCTGTACAAAGCGAAAGTGCGTGAGCACCTAGCTGAGTTACGTTCTGTGCCGGTTAACGACGCCCCAGCAGCTGCCGAAGAACCGGTCATTGATGTGCGGTCGCCCGAGCCGCCCCCCGTTGATGAACAGCCAAGGGAGTGCGATGATGGGCCTAGTGCGGCGGAACTCTTAGCTTCTCTCCTTGTGAGAGGTAGCCAGAGGACTGCTGCGCGCCGCCCGACACCGCGCCGCCCTGGTCGGCGTCGAGAGGGTCTGGTGGACGACAACGTGAGATTGTCGCGGAAAGCACAGCGTAGATTAGAGTACGCAAGGGTACAGGAACTTTTTCGGAAGTGTCGTGCAGCGGCGGAGGTAATAGATGGTGCACGCGGGAGGATTCGGCACGGGTTGCAGGAGATGGAGGCCTATTGGCGTCCTATTCTGGAGCGTGTGTCGGAGGCCTCGGGCCCTACACCGGAGGCTTTGCGCTTGCTTCGGCAGGCGAAGCAGTACGGAGGGCAGCGTGATTACTCTTCGCTGTGGCGCCCGTTCTCTGAGGACGAGGTTCTGGGAGCCCGCATTGATACGAGGACAGCGCCAGGCCCGGACGGCATTCGTGCGGAGGACTGGCGCAAAGTTTCTGCCCGGCATAAAGCGGAATTATTCAACGCATGGATGCTCAACGCCGAGGTGCCCGAAGACCTAAGGCAGTGCCGGACAGTATTCGTAGCCAAGAAGAACAGCCCTGCTGCTCCGGAGAAATATAGACCAATTTCGATTGCGTCTGTACCACTTCGGCATATGCATGCGCTCTTGGCTCGAAGGTTGTTGGCATGTTGCCCCCCCGATGCCCGCCAACGCGGGTTCGTTTGTGCCGATGGCACGTTGGAGAACACGGCGATATTGGATGCGGTGTTGGCGGATAGCAGGAAGAGACTGAGCGAATGTCATATTGCGGTGCTAGACTTCGCGAAAGCATTTGATACGGTGTCGCAAGGGGCACTGTTGAAGTTGTTAGTAGCGAGGGGCCTGCCGAGTCATTTCTGTGAGTACATATCTGGACTGTACCGGTCTGCTACGACTACGTTGGCGGTTGGCGGGGAGTCTAGTCTTCCTGTTCGTGTGGGCCAGGGTGTCCGCCAAGGTGACCCTCTTTCCCCAATTTTGTTTAACATGGTCATGGGCGTGATTCTTGCGTCCCTTCCAATGCAAGTAGGCTATAGGCTGGAGGGCGAGCGTGTCTCTGCTCTGGCTTACGCCGATGATCTTGTACTCCTTGCCAGCTCCAGGGTGGGCTTGCAGGAGTCACTGCAATCTGTTGAACGAGTTGCGGGGATGATGGGTCTTTCGTTGAGTCACCGGAAGTGCTCTGTCCTTTCGATGGTACCCGATGGTCATCGCAAGAAACACCATTACCTCACGGAGAGGACCTTCAAGCTTGGTGGAAGGTATATAAAGCAGGTGTCTTGCATACAAAAAAAGTACAGTGGGCAATAAAAGCTCGTCTCAAAAACCCATTTTTTAACAGAAACTTTTATTTGATACAGTGCTTTATGACAGCTAAAGCCAATTAATTTACTGTGCATTTCTATAGAAGGTGATATACATATTATTATGCGACGCAAAGTTCAGCAAAATTGACTTCATACTAAAAACTCCATATATCAGAAATTTCATTGCGTAAAACGAAAATCAAACGCTGAATTTCAAGTTTGGTGTCATAACAGGAATGGCTAGAATGAGCTAGACGACTAAAAAAACTGTTTAGTCCGTCAGTTAGATTATTAAAAAAATATTGTACATGTATTTTTTCTTTTGCTTGACAAACCAAAAATTACGAGGATAGTGCTTAGAAGTTTTGGGTCACGCCACTCCTTGGTACAATTTTCACCTAGGTCACACGCCCCCACTCCAGAAGTTTGATGATCTATAACTTTGTCGATTTTTAATATTTTGATAAACCAAAAAATTCGTGTCCCATATTTTTCCATAATCTAACTGACGGACTAAATAGAATTATATATATATATATATATATAGTTTTAACCCAGTCGTCATGCCTATTGCAAAATTGTACATCAACGCGTAACGAACTAAGGAACGGGTAGGAAGGCCTCTAACTTTTGTCCTTGTGCTTCTCCTCCGGCTGCCGGCCCAGCAGGTCTCGCTTGCAGCACTTGTCGTCCTGTAACAACCAACACTTATGTTAATGTTTCTTGAAGGTCTGATGTTATCTGTGACAAATCGACCGTGTCGATATGTAAATGCGAACGATCCAACCTTTTGTTTCAATCCTTACACGAGCTTTTTTAGGGTTCCGTACCAAAATGGTAAAAAAGGAACCCTTATGGTGCGACTCTGTCTGTCTGTCTGTCTGTCCGTCTGTCACAGCAAGATATCTCAGGATCTACTGATGCTATCGACTTGAAATTTGGAATAGTGTTAAAAACTGCTAATCCGAGCCTATGGGACAGAAAAAGAATCTTATACCTTTTTTACTTTTTTTTTAAAGGGGACCGAAATGGGATGTCATAAATCGAAAGTTGAGCTAATATATCGAGTGGGATATCAAATGAAAGGGCTTAATATGTAGATTCCAAAACAGTTTTTATTTTTTTTCTTAGACATGTAGTTTTTGATTGAAGACAAAAACCGTTAAAAAAATACCGTTCCCCCCCCTATTATCTCTGAAGATACTGAACAGAAAAATCTGCAATAATTACCGATTATTAATATTATCCTAAATATTACAGGAAAAATAAAATGGTTTTGCTAACTTGCAGCGTTTTTTAGAAATTCGCAAAAATCGTAAGACAACCTTATTTGCTCCTACTAAACTAACCGCGGCATATGTCGATGTATGGGCACAACAGTTTCACAAGAGCAAAGTTAAGTTTGTCCCACCATACAGTTTTTCTTGAATTATTCACGTATCTACTGACAAGTTTGTACGGAACCCTCGGTGCGCGAGTCCGACTCGCACTTGACCTGTTTTTTTTTTTAACTTGCTACGTTCGTATTAGGGATGTAACGATATATAATTTTGCCGATACGATACCGATATTTGAAGTAAATTATCGGCGATACCAATACGGATATCTTAGCTAACTAATGAAGTATGAACTTCAGATTTATTATTTGTATGTCCTTATTATACCTAAACCTTGGCTATATTTAACAGAGAGTAAACCTTGAAGGTGTAAAGTAAAAATAAATAAATTGTCAACACTATTTTTAGGGTTCCGTACCAAAATGGTAAAAAAGGAACCCTTATGGTGCGACTCTGTCTGTCTGTCTGTCTGTCTGTCTGTCTGTCTGTCTGTCTGTCCGTCTGTCACAGCCAGATATCTCAGGAACTACTGCTGCTATCGGTTTGAAATTTGGAATAGTGTTAAAAGTCGCTAACCCGAGCTTATTGGACATAAAAAAAATCTTGTACCTTTTTTACTTTTTTTTTAAAGGGCTCCGTAATGGGGTTTTCAAAATTGAAAGTAGGGCTTATATATCGAGTGGGGTATCAAATGAAAGAGCTTAATTTGTAGATTAAAATGCCATTTTTTTTTTTTTTTTTAAATAAATAGTTTTTGATTTATGGCGAAAAAAGTTTAAGAAAATACCATTCCCCCCCTATTATCTCCGAAGTTACTGATCAGAAAAATGTGTCATAATTACCAATTATTAATGTCGTCCTAAATATTACAGGAAAAATATAACGGTTTTCCTCACTTGCACCGTTTTTGAGAAATTTGCAAAAATCATAACACATACTTATTTGCTCCTACTAAACTAATCGCCATACAGTTTTTCTTGAACTATTCATGTATCTACTTATTAGGATTATTATTATTATTAGGAAGACCGTTATATTTTCTCTTCCTAACTTGAATACTTTTTAAAAATTTACAAAAATCTTAACATATTAGTTCTACCCTCCCTACGAGAGCCATCTAGCGGAGAGTAGCAAAACTAAGCGATGATTTATTTCAGATTATATAAAAAATGTCTATTAAATACAATGATCACTCATCAGGCATCGGGAAAAAAACATAAAGTAACAATAATTATTAAAAACTCTATAATAGGAGTATAAAAATGAAATACCACTAGCGCCATCTAGGGACACAAATCTAAAATAAGGTAGCTTGTGGCTAAAAATGATACATGAGAACTAACTTAGTTGACAAATAATTATTTCAATCAGCCAATAACAAAAAGTAACGTTTAAGGGTGGATTTCAGAGCGTTTCAACCGCCGTCATCACCAATCCCGATATTATGATGACATCTTTTTAAAAATTACATAATTTTTGATCAAAACGTGAAAATAGTAGGTACTATTTTCTGATTTTATCAAAAGAATGGGATACATTCTTAGAGTGAATCGTCGAAATTTCGGGATTGGTGATGACGGCATTTGAAACGCTGTGAAATCCACCCTTAAATTTAAATTACAAGTAAAATTTACGCGCTATTTAGTATCAATAGATGTCGCTGTAGCATACGCTGCATCGCGCTGTTAAGATTTTTCCAGGTTGAATAGAGCTAAAGCGGGTTTAAGGCAGGGTTGCTGTTAGTCGTAAGGTTGGTCTACTTATTAGTTTATACGGAACCCTCGGTGCGCGAGTCCGACTCGCACTTGACCGGTTTTTTTTTTATTATGAACCAAATATATACTTAACATAGTAAGTAATTATTATTGCACAAGGTAATAGACCAATATATAAATTAAGTCAGTAATTGAAATTACTTTTTGCAGATTTTTTTCATACAACCAATTCTTTTCGCGCTCTTCAAATATCGGTTGTATATAATCGGCGATACCGATATATCGGTATCGGTATTGTTACATCCCTGGTTCGTATGTAAGTTCTGATTTCAAAATTTGTAAACCATTTTTAAACCATCCATAATTTCCATCCATTCAAATATCCACATTTTTGGGAATTGGCCCCAGACGCCGAATTGATGGTCGTTTTGCTGATTTATTTTCCCAAGCATAAAATGCTATTTCACCAAATATTGAGCCTAAAGTGGTTTCCGAGAAAATAAAAAAAATTAAAATCGGTTTTTATTTATTTTTATCTAAACTGCTGAACCGACTTTTTTGTAACTTAAATATAGTATACTAGTAATTTTGACGTATTTATAAAAAAAAATTAAGTCCCAAATAGTCTAGGCCGCCGCCGGTTTCTTTAACGCTGGTTGGCCAGGTCAATGTGTGCGTGCTGCGGGTAGTAGGAAAAAACTTGTTGGTACTAAACAACCGGCCCACTACAAACGCTTCAGTTGAAAATGAAAAATGATTTATTGACCATAACTAAGCATACAAGGGTGGAAATCTATGGGCCCGGGAGGGGAACTACCTTACATCCTTTAGTTAACTCATTCTATTGAAAGGAAACATTCCTTTATTTTTAAAAAGAGATATAACTGCACCATTAACTTCGAAAAAAATATAGAAGGTCCACAATTCAAACCTCGCCGGGATTCGACAGTAACGTGCGATAGGAGTTGGAAAAAAATACAAAAAGATGGCCAAAGAGTTTGTGTCTCACCCGGGAATCGAACCAGCTAGAAATAAAAAAAATAAGCACTCACTATTTTATTCTACTAATCGATAGGACTACTGTTCAGGATAAAATCTCTCTAATAAACATTTGGTCTTACAAGTAAAAAAGATCGCGAAATCTATCATTAATTTTATTTCACCATCAATTCCATTACAAAGGCCAAGAGAATTTAAAAAATATTTGAATGCAGTTTTGTTTCTTTTTAAAAATAAAGGAATGTTTCCTTTCAGTAAAATGAGCTAACTAAAGAATTTAAGGTAGCCCTCCAGGGCCTATAGATTTTTTCCATTCTGTATACTATAGATCCCATCAAAAACATTACATGTTAAAAGATGCAAGTCTCGCAACGCAGCTCTTATACAACAACAAAGATTTGAGATGTAATGTTAAACCAAGTCAATACCGGGGGGGGGGGGGTCCACAGAACTCGATTCCCACCGACTTGCCTATTATTAGATCTATAAAATGTGTTCCTCTACGGTTAAATATACCAGTATATTTGAGTAGTTAAAAATATTTGAGGGGTATGCATTACGAAATAAGTAAAAAAATATTTAAAAAAAAAATCCTAAAAAAGTTGTAACTACTAAAATATTATGGTAGGTATTTAAAATGTCAGTTCTCTGTGATGATGGGAACCCGTGCCGACTTGGCTTCAAAGTTTGTATGGAGATTTGCTTTCTGGGACACCCTACTATACATAGCTACTAGCTCACCGGTTCGCTGTCGCTGGAGTCGCCGGTGTCGCTGGACGAGTCGGTGTTGTAGTGCCCGAGGCCGGGCAGCACGCCCACGCACCGCAGCGCCCCCGCCTCCGCCCCCGCCCCCGCCCCCGCCTCCGCCCCGCAGCTGCTAACGGTATTACATCCTATGACTTCTATACCCTGTTCACGTTAACAAGCTAGTACTAGAAAACTCCGTATCTGAGATGAGAAGCATAACACTGCAAGTGCCTCCATAGCCGAGAAGTACAACACTGTAGGTTTATGTATTTAACATAGCACATACAGTGTTTTGCTCCTCGGGTACACAGGCACTTACAGCGTTATGCTTCTCAGGTACGGAACTTAGAGTACGCGCAGACAGAGCGCGGTCTGGCGTTCCGAGTTCTGCGGCCAGAGTTCTGCGTTTTGACCGTTCGAGAGTTCCAACGCACGCTAGAGGCGTTCTAATGCTTGCGTTCTATTTTGTATGGACTAAAGCGACATTTTGCACGTAGAAAGACATGGGTCTTTGTCGCTAGAAAGTTCATCTTCCGAAGAAAACGCATTGCTTTTGTACTTTCCGGTGGCGAATGCACTAGTCTCAAAACGCACTATTAGTCAATACACTCTAATTTCGAAAGCCCCTCTTCTCATAAGAAACTAGGCCCAAAATACCATATTTCCAAAAAGGCTCATTCTCGATTTACACGAGAACCATTGAGAACTAGTCCCAAAATACACCTTTCCCAAAATACCCCAAATGTTCACCTGTGCGTGGCGAAATACTTTATTCTCATAATCGTATTTTGGAACTACAGTGTTTTGAGACCAGGACCTATGCATTTTTGGAAATATGGTATTTTGGGCATAGTTTCTTATGAGAAGACGGGCTTTCGAAATTAGAGTGTATTGACTAATAGTGCGTTTTGAGACTAGTGCATTCGTGACCGGAAAGCTTTTGTAGAGCCTAGAAACTTCTAGGAAAAGAAGAAAATATTGGGTGCGCCCAATTAACACAACACGACAAGAACAGGGCGGATTCAGTAGTATTTTTCATCAATTACTTAGATTTTTGTAGTGTACTTGACTTAAATCATATAATAATCTCCTTTCTCTAACCAATTTAATCAGTATTTCTATATTTGCAACTTCAGACATCGTGGTGAACGCGGCGTTCTCTGTCTCGGCGGCAAAAGAACTCTAGAACGCGGCGTTCCGCTTTGACCGCCGCGGTCTGACCGCCTGCTGTGTGTATTATCGTAAGGCACTCAGTACATTCGAAAGAACGCAGAACTCTGAACGCGGAACTCAGAACTCCAGACCGCGCTCTGTCTGCGCGGGCTCTTAGACAGCACGTAATGGCCAGCGATCAGCGCACCGGGTTAGTTTACAAGGCGGTGAAAATTCAGTCAACATCTGTCTCTAGTAGGGTGCGGACGCGTTATAGTGCTCTCCTTTCAATTTTTTCCAGTTTAATCCGTGACTCGGTTTGCTTACTGGACTATCTTTTGCTTAAATAAAAGTTGGTCCTTTAATATGTTAAAAAAATAAAACAGAAAAATTATAAATAAATATTCCGAGCGACGGCATAGAAGCCGAGTCTGACAGTGTGGTGCCATTGTTTACGCCCACTGCCCTTTTTTGTCCTTTTCATTTGCACACAAAAGTGCGAAAGAGAGGCCGCTATACTAGCTTGTTATCGTGAACAGGGTATAGACACTTCCACCAGCTGCCACTGCGGCGAAAGGCCTATGTGACAATATCGTCGGGGGACAACCCCAACTCACTAATTAAGAATACTGAAATTATTGGAATATTAACCGTGCTGTTAGTCTAGTAATAGTATATTACATACCGAGGCCAGTAAAGTAAGAAATGTTTCCTCGGCTTCGCCTCGGCCAACAATTACATGTGACCTGAGGTTTTCTTATTTACTGGCCAAGGTTTGTATACTATTTTTCTGTTCGACGGAGCCAGAAAGCGGCATTTACGTTTAGCGCAGCGGCCGATAAGGTGACGCTTTCCGGCCGGAGGACAGAAAAGTTGATATTTACTTTAACTTTTTGAACGTAGTGAGTTTTGGTTGTCACCCGACGATGTATCGATGGCAAAATCTTGTGGCGTGATTGACAATAATCAGTATTTACAGATCGTTCGAAATGCAGTTTTCGTGCGTTAACAAGAATATAATGATAACATTTAATAAAAAACCGGTCAAGTGCGAGTCGAACTCGCGCACCGAGGGTTCCGTACAAACTCATAAGTAGATACATGAATAGTTCAAGAAAAAGTTATGATTTTTGCAAATTTCTCAAAAACGGTACAAGCTGGGAAAACCGTTATATTTTTCCTGTAATATTTAGAATAACATTAATAATTGGTAATTATTACAGATTTTTCTGTTTAGTAACTTCGAAGATAATAGGGGGGGGAATGGTATTTTTTTTTTACGTTTTTCGTCATAAAACAAAATCTACATATTTAGGAAAAAAAATAAAAATGTCATTTTAATCTACAAATGAAGCTTTCATTTGATATCCCACTCGATATAATAGCTCTACTTTGAATTTTCAGAGTCCCATTACGGGGCCGTAAGTCGTTTAAAAAAAAAAGTAAAAAAGGCATAAGATTTTTTTTCCATCCAATAGGCTCGAGTTAGCGGTTTTTAACACTATTCCAAATTTCAAGTCGATAGCATCAGTAGATCCTGAGATATCTTGCTGTGACAGACAGACAGACGGACAGACAGACAGAGTCGCACCATAAGGGTTCCTTTTTTACCATTTTGGTACGGAACCCTAATTAATGAATAAACTAGATTGAGCGATATTGATTTAATTTAAAGTTACATGTTTTTCATTTGTCAATATAACAAAACCCCTTCCCTTCCGCCGACGACGATATATCATACTTTTATATGAGTACGTTCCGCTTTGTTATAATAACAAATTGTGTGATATTTACCTGTCTGTGATGAGACCATTCTTGGCGGGTGTAGCGCCTTTCTCTGCCTCCGTGTCACTCGCCTTGCGCTTCCTCACGACCACCTAAAGCAATTGAATACGCCTTATTTAAATATTTAACATTTCGAGCTCGTGCTTTCGTCACACTTCTATCACCGCATCCCGCCTCAGGAATAACTCCCTCCTTCTCCCTTAATTTATAGAATCTGGGGGCACGGCAGTGCCCCCGCCAAGTCGAGCAAAACAAAGGCACGGCCGTACCATCCTTTTCTCGAAGCCATTCAGGCCATTTTCAACCTCCTGTAATTTTGTGCTGGCTAAAGCTAGAACCCTGAATTTTCAGGGGTATATAGGACTCAATAAGACTTAAGTATATTCTCAATAACATTCAATATGAACGTGTAGTTTAAGAACTATTTATTGTACGTCAAAGTTCCTTAGTTTTGTCAAATGTTTTGAATGGCTTTGAGAAAAGGATGGTACGGCCGTGCCTTTGTTTTGCTCGACTTGGCAGGGGCACTGCCGTGCCCCAGATCCCAGGAGATTACTAGCTATCTGGAAGGAATAGATTTTCTTTCCAGATAACCCTTAAAAAACAGTTATGTGTGGGGAAAATAAATTCCCGGAGATTACCAGTTATCTAGCCACGGTTATCTGTAAGCAACAAGGGATACGTACCCCCTGCAGCTTGTTGCTGTGGTGTTTGGGCGCGGGCGCGCGCGCCGGCGCGAGCTGCGCGCGCAGCCGCGTCAGCTCCTCGCTCTCCGCCAGCGTCGACACTCGCTCCCTACAACACGAGCTGATTAGTTTGTTTACCCTTCATTTGGAAATGTCCAGCCGGGTAGACAAATATATACACCGTGCCCACGAATAACCCGAAAAACTTTAACTATAGATTCTAACAACTATTAAGAGTAAATAACTGGCCAAGAGCATGTCGGACCATGCTCAGTGTAGGGTTCCATAGCCATAAGGTAAAAAATACGACGTAAAAAAGTACAACAACAAAAGAGCGTATCTTCATAGCAATTACGTCCTTTTGTTGCGAAGTGCAGTTTATCGGCAATAACTCAAAAACGGTTAATCCGATCTTGTTGAAAATAATTTTCGTTGGAAGTATTAATTGAGCGTTATCTTTGTAATTTTTTTTTATATTTTTCGGACTCACGGTTTAGAAGATAGAGGGGGGGGGGGCACAATTTTCACAACTTTCGGAGCGATTATTTCCAAAGGTATTCACTTAATCAAAAACATTACTTAAGAACCTTAAAATGTTTCAAAAGAGCTGTCGAACTGTGTACCACACGTTGACATTTTGTGAAAAAATTTTTTTTTAGATTCTGTTACATGTATGGAGTGCCCCCCTACATTTTTTTATTTTTATTATTTAACTACCAAACTTAGTTGCGGCATCTACAAGACATCTATATTACAAATTTCATCAGTATAGGTCTTGTAGTTTTTGAGTAAAATGCCTGTGACATACGGACGGACGGACGGACGGACGGTCATGACGAAACTATAAGGGTTCCTTTTTAGCCATTTTGGCTACGGAACCCTAAAAAAGCTATATGATGTATAGTCGAAAATCGGTTACTTTCCGGATATTAATTATTTTTTAAATGAAAACTCCCAGGTGTGTAACAAGCCCTTACAAATGTGACTAAGATACTTTTATTTAACTAAACAGCAATTAACCTTCGCAGTATTTGATGGTAAGCGAGTACGAGTCCAAAAAAAAATTCCTTTTGTTTCCATTTTAGCTTTTTTTTCCTTTTTGATATCTTTTCCTCAATTAGTGCGGAGAGGCTCAATTTACTGATTTATTTTGTTCCAAAAGACTATTAATGTAAAATGACAAAATTCGACCTATGTTGATATAACGTTATTTACATGTAATACCATTAGGAATACGTGGTTAAATTTTTTCGGGTTATTCGGGGGCACGGTGTATATATATATATATATATATTTATTTATTTATTTATTAATACATGTTAACATGACATTACAGTAAAAAAAAACCAATGCGTCATGAAACGTAGAAATAAAATATCTATTTAGGCGACGAAACGGCGTGGCCCCGTTGCATCGTCGTCTCCGGTGTAGGATTCGGCAGGTTGCCCCGGAACCGTCGGAACACGACACCCTTCGGCCAGAAGTCAGCACTTGCGATGGTTTCTAGCAGCGGCCGCGGCACGCGCACCACAAACGAGCTGAAGTGCACATAGTGGCGCGAACACAGCTGGAACACCCTCAGCGAGAAGCCGGTCTTCTGACGAACGTACTCCACCACCTCATCAGCCGTGGCGGTGTAATGTAGGCGCGATACATATAGCGCCTTGCTCGGTGTGGCGACCCGCAGACCACAACCAACCGGTTCTGCAGTACCACACTGACTCTTGCGCGGCTTGCGCTTCCTCGTCACCATTGTGAAGCCCTCCTTATTCACATCGGTGCGCGGGGCTTCTCCTTTCGAGGAACCCGAACTTCACGCGGTCTTGAGGGCGCGTCTCTCCGATCGGCTGCGACAGACCGACCAGCTACGGCATCAGCATAGCGATGACGTGATTTAGAGGAGGGGGCGAGGGGGGCCCGGCGCGAAGGGGACACACGGGCCGCGGAACGGCATGCGCAGTGTCAGCAACATGCGAACTGACCGAGTCGACACTTGACGCCCGGTCATTACTCTTGAAATTTGACGCCGCTGGTGACCGAGTTTCCGGGGCACTATTACGCAAACTGATAATTTCTTTGCGTAACTCGGCAATAGTAGTCTGCGAATCGTCAAACTTTCTCAAAATTTCAGCCATGCCTGCTTTAAGGGCCACGATTTCCTTCAGCAGGCCACTCACGTCGACATGTTCTGGAATGCAGGACGGCAATCTGGAGACCTCCGTCGCCACGAACTCAGGCAAGTCGCTCTCTCGCTCCCTCAGAACATCAACGATGTCCTTAAGGGACTTTTTTCCGGTTTCGTCTCCTCTCCGGTGAGGTATAACTGTGCCGGCGATCCCGAGGGACTCGAACAGCACCTTCTTCGCTGCGTAGATGTCGGCGGCACTGAAGCTCGCCAAACACATCTGCTCCGCGTCCAACTCATCTTCCCGCAGTGACCGCAGCAGAAAGGTGAGGAGCTTATTCACGACAGGTTTACTCATCGTTTCAAAACTATTAGCAGCGGCAGTGCCGCGCTAATTCCGCAATTAATTAATTAATTAGTCATCAATGCGTCTACGTCGCTGCGCGCATTGGACTCGACCGATCCGACCCGGCCGGTACGCCCGACCCCCGACCGGTCGATATTATATATATATATATATATATATATAAATCAGTAGCGTGACGTCTAAAGAACTCAAATCCTATCGGCTTGCCTGCTAGTTTTTAATAAAACAGTTTTTTTGTACTATTTAGATTTGCTCAAATTGGCTTAAATTATGGTAATTTTTCAAATAAGTGAAACTGAGGGTTATAACTTAAGGTGATTCGAATCGGTCGTACCTCCATACAAACAAAAAGAGGGTCATCATTCGCTTTCACAACATCAGTTATTGTTGAAATGTATTTCATTTTATAGCATCATACATGCATGAGATTCAGAGGTCAAAAGGCATGAGATTCGCATAAATCATAAAAAAACATAGATACTATCGTCATGCCTATAGCGATTTGGGTATCTTTAGAGTATAGTAAGATAGTTTGAACTGTTACATCTGATATTTAATTCGAAAATCTGCTTCTGCGGTAAAATTTTATCCACGCCGATTTTACGGCGATCGGACGGTCGGCGGCGGCAGCATGGCAAAAACGCCGGCAACGGCGGCGCGCCTGCGCGCCGCACTCGCCTAGTATGAAGTCGGTCATTTTAGATTTTTTCATCACACTTGCTCGTAAAGGGTGTCATAACACGCGCGCTTATAGACCAACTCGAGCCGATTTACCCCCCGTGGGTTACAAATATCTATAACTCCCACGGGAGGAAAAACTGTATGAAAATCTATAACTCCCTCGGGATTTATGAGTTTAGTTTTAAAAGTCGTACGTCATTTCAGACTAAGGAGGTTTCGAATCAGCCAAGGCTATTTCACATCTTCAAAACTTGGCTACAAAACCAATTTTAGTGTAAATAAAACTTATATGGTATATTTTACTATTATTTCCGTAGTTTTTGCGATTATTTTAATGCAATTAAATTAATTTAGTTTAAAATTTTATTTTGAAAATCGGTACAATCTGGCGACATTGCCTGTCAAGTTTAAAAACTAAACGCAGTTCTTAGCATTATCTGTGGAAGACTATATTGAAAAAGTTGACAGTTGAAGTTGTCTCTTAGCGGGTGCGTTTAGTTTATTTCATTTTTATGTTTTATTTTTTTTCCTCGCAAATGCGATGAAAAACATTGTGTGTATCACGGGCAGTAAGAAGATTACAAACTCGAGTCATTAAAAGCCCTCCGCCTACGGCGTCGGGCTTCTAATAGACTCTCGTTAGTAATCCCCTTCTTACTACCCTCGGTGCACAATGTACTATTGCATTTGCATTAAAATTTTCGTTGCGTACGCAAATAAACACAGAATCAAAACAATATACCTTGACACTTTTCCTCGTGTCAAATATTGCAGGATTTGTAGCTGTGAGAATAATCAAACATAAACCCTGATTTGTACAACATAGACTTCTCTAAGGCCGTCGATTGCACGCCAGCCAAGCAGGGACATACTTACGGACGCCATTCGAAGACCCGTTGTACAGTGTACACTGGCGTCCAGACCGCGGTCGAATGTAAGTACTATAAAATATAGTATTGTACTATATTTTGGCTTTGTGTACTATATACGGTCGAAAAAATATATAGTACGCAAAAATACTATATTTCGACCAGTTCTCACAAATGGGGTTTGAGTTAGCCGATTTTACTATACTAACTTTTTATTAAATGCCAACATCTATAGGCATTTGTTTACAAACAGGCTTTTGTAGAAGTTAAAGTTGCCCAACGCAATTGAAGATAGAAATGGAAGGTTAGTAATCAATCATTTTACACTCTTTAAAGGGCTTTTTCTTCAAAGTATACTATATTTTCTGTCAGTGAACTATATTATTTAAAAACCTTGGGCTGGCCAATACTATATTTGCCGAAGAAAATGTTGGCAACCCTAAATGTTAGTAAACTGTCATTACCGGAACTCCTGCATCTCCCTCTGCTCCTGAATAGAGATCTGCTGCGCGGCCTTGGCCTTGCTGCGCTCCACCAGGTCCAGGAAACCCACTTCATCATCGTCCAGCCCTCGGATCATGTTCTCTGCAACAGGTTATTGGACTCATTTAAGCCAACTCATCATTAAAATTGGATGTCAACTGCTGAAAACAGGTCTGTTCCATAGAAGCTTTTTGCCTTTTCGTCTTCCGTCAACCGACTTTGTTCCAACTGCAGTCAACTATCAAAGTTAAATTATGATTTATGGAATCGGTTTGTACAGACTTTAATGAAACTAATGTGTATTCGTCACATCTTATTTATTTCTGGGCGATTCCGCGGGAGACGAACCCTGACATCAATAGGGTACTTGCCTGTAGTCAATATAAATTACTTCACGCTAGCCTTGAAATCTGCTTTCGAAAATTTGCAAAAATCAACTAAAATTCACCTATTTAACGTTTTTAAACGATTTTTAAAAGACCAAAAGCTATAAATGAGGAGATGATTTGATGTTTGAGCACAATGACGTCATTATGCTTTTTTTCATAGAAACTTCATACTATCCGAGCGTTTTGACAATTCATAAAAAGTAACTGATTTGATCTGTCAGGAAAGTACCCTATTTGTAAGTCCCAATATTTGTTACTTTTTTGATATCATAGTGTAAGGTGAGGTGTCTTAAATTAATTGTTATGGACTTAACTTCATATAAAGGTTGTTAACGCGCTTAAAAACCTTAGCATTCTAAGATTTAGGACCAACTGTGAATCACACGATGTTGCACCCGCGATCGTTTTAACAGTGAATGAATTATTATTTATTCAGTGAATAGTTGATTGTTTTTTGTCTGATCTGATTGTCTTTCGATATAAATAGGCAAAACATTTTAAATGTTTCACAATTAAAGACATTTGTGTTATTGTACTATGATTGGAGAGGTGGGCCGATTTGTTTGCACCCGCAATAGCACTTTAAACCTTTCTCGTGGCTATTTGTACATTTATTTTAAATACATACGGAGTACAGTGCAGTTACTAGATCTATCGGGAAGCAAATGGGACCATAGATAATAGAACATAGTTTACCAGACAACTGTATACAGATAATAAAATAACTTTCACATAAGACACTATAGAATAATTTAAGTTTTCAATCCAGAACAAGGAGTATGTGGTAGTTTTGTCTGAATTAAAGAGACCAAATAAAAGGCCAGACTTGAATTATAGAGAAAGCTTGCAACAAAATAGCCTAAATTGATGAGTCCTCCTGTGGCCCATGGTACCTGTAGGACTAATTTGAATCAAGTAATGAACTTTATAGAATCTTCCAATTTCAAAAACATAAAGTGGTTTGGGCCTTAGACGGCTTATAAACTTACTCAATTTGTGAGCTTCCTCATATTCAGCATCCTTCCTCATTTTCTGTTCCTCGAGGCGCTGGTACAGTGGCCTGGTATCATATGGCTCCTCTGGGGCCTCTGTAACATAAATTCTTATGGGTATTCCCTCTAATGTTCTATTATGTTTATGTCATTAAATTGTTGAAACGAAATGTCAATACATTGAAGATATATTGATGAACATAACTAAAATGGGTTATTTAGAGGTGTCTAAACTGAAAAATCACCTATTTTTATTTAATTTTTAGGGTTCCGTACCAAAAGGGGCACAACGGCACCATATTACTAAGCCTTCGCTGTCTGTTTGTCCATCTATCACAGGGCTCTAGCTTTTTTTTTTTTTTTTTTTTTTTTTTTTTTATTGTAATGGGAAACAAACAGCATACAATTACACTTAATAAATTAAGTAATATAGCTAGATACAGAAGCCAAAACAGTTTCCACTAATAGTAAGTACATTTTTGCTCTGAGAGTAACTAAAAACAACATGCATTAAATGTATCTAAGTTATATATTTATACGTACAGGTTATTAATACCTGTCTAGTTGCGAGAACATAAAACAACATTGAGAAAAAAAAAACATAAAAAGTTAAGTTAATATTAATTCAATACTGCAATCTTAATGTTTTTGAAATAATTTAAAATAGATTTGTAAAGTAGACTATAGTTTATCTATTGCTTTCAATACAGAAACAAATTTGCGCTGATCTAATTGAAACATGTCTATATGTGAATATTTCTTATTATAAATTTTGCAAGCTCTTACTACATACCTATTATTTACATATCTTTTACGACTAAACGGCGTTGAAAATAAGTCCGTGGACCGAGTTCGAAAGCTTGGACATCTAAATGTTACTTTACTTGTGAGATATTGAGAATCGATAATATTACGAAGGAATTTAAATAAAAACATAATATCCCTTTTTTCTCTTCTTATTTGAAGACTTTCAATGTTCTCACAGACAAAGGAATTGAATTTATATTTAAGGCGATTGAGGAACTTTTTTTGTATACGTTCTACGGAATTAATGTGGACTGAATAGAAAGGGCTCCATACAGTGGATGCATATTCTAAATAGGATCTCACGAATGCATTGTAGAGGAGCAGTAGTGTATTGGGGTTCTTAAAGTCTTTGCTTTGACGCAATATAAATCCGAGCATCCGATACGCTTTACCTGTGATTTTATTAACATGGGATATTAACTGGAGTTCGCTATCAAAATATACACCCAAGTCCTTGACCTCATATACCCTCTTAAGCATTTGATTACCTATTAGATAGTTAAAAAGAATAGGTTGACGTTTCCGCGTGAAGGTGATCACGGAGCACTTGTCAATATTCATAAAGAGTTTATTATTTAGACAATAAGTATTTAATCTGTCCAGATCCTCTTGTAACTTAAAACAGTCAGCTTCTGATCTGATAACCGTAAAAATCTTTGTATCATCCGCGTAAAGTAAAACGTTGGAGTGAAGAAAACAGGCGATGACGTCATTAATATACATATTAAATAATAATGGGCCCAAGTGGGAACCCTGGGGGACACCTGACGTAATCGGAACGAAAGTGGAAGTATAACCTTTAACAGTGACAGCCTGAGTCCTATCACGCAAATAAGAAGTGAGCCACCGAAGTAGATCGCCATGAATACCGAAGTGTTCTATCTTTTTTAGCAAAATAAAATGGGAAATTTTGTCAAACGCCTTGGAATAATCTGTATAAATGGCATCAACCTGATAGTTTTCATCCATTGCACTCATAATATAATCCTGAAATTCACACAGGTTTGATTCTGTAGATCGCTTATTGACAAAACCGTGCTGTTGAGTTATTAACAACGGTCTTACTGTTGGGTATAATGTATCATAAATAATCTTCTCGAATAATTTGGGTAAAACTGATAATTTTGATATACCGCGGTAGTTTTTTACGTCATGTTTGTCGCCATTTTTAAAAATAGGGACAACAATTGATTGTTTCCAAGCCTTGGGTAACAAACCTAATTTTAAAGAACAATTAAACAATATACATACTGGTAACGCTAGGGTTCTACTACAACGCTTGAGAAATATAGGATGAATACCATCGGGACCACTTCCTTTTGACGCATTTAATGAATTTAGATATTTCTCAACTAAAGGCAAATTTATTTCAACAGTATTGATGGCGTTCACAGAAGGATTATATTCGGGGTCAATTGAGCTTGAACTATTTCCAATCGGTTCAAAAACTGATTGGAAGAATTCATTAAATAAATTAGCCATGCAGTGTCCGCTATTTGCTATTCTGCCATTAAGATACATAGAGTCAGGCAAACCACTGTTGTTTCTATCAGTTTTTGACTTTATGAACGACCAAAAAGATTTGGAATTAATTTTGATGTTATTTTCAGCTCTGGATATAAATAGATTATAACACGATATTTCTAGGGATTTCACTTCTTGGCGTAAACTAGAGAAAGCGTCATAGTCCGATAATCTCTTATAAATTTTCCATTTTTTGTGTATTTTATTTTTTTTCTTTATTAATCGGATAAGAGAGTTAGAAAACCATGCAGGATATTTATTGTTGTTGTTAGATATTGTTTTAGATGGAACAAAGTCATTTATAATCTTATTAATTATTGTGTAAAAACAATCTACAGCGCTTTCAATGTCCTTAATATTTAAGTGCGATTCCCAATCCACTTGGCTTAAGTTCGAATTAATGTTGTCATAATCAGCTGCATAAAAACGACGAATGATACGTGATGCAGGTTTTAAATGACGCTCAATCAAGCCCATATCAGTCGTTACACAGAAGACTGGGTGATGAGTGTCAATGGGTACTAATGGGTCCACACTACTGACCTCACAATTACGGTTGGAAAGAACTAGATCCAAATGTCTGTCATTTTTATTAGGTATGTGATTGAACTGTTGCCAGTTACAAAAGTGCATTAATGCCGCTAATTGCGTAGTAAGGGTATTAAAGTTAGGGTTAGCTAATTCAAGGGCCTGTGAATAATTATCGGGCCGGACCCAGGCTGCATCACCGATATTAAAGTCACCGATAACTAAAAATTCGTCATCGGGAAAATCAGTATATAAATTAGAAAGATATTCAAAAAATGACAGCTGGGAGTCTGCTTGTTCTCTTCCCTGAGGAAAGTAGCAAGTAAACAGCCTAAGCTTTCTAGCAACGGGACCATGAGTAAGGGGAACAACGAGATACGTTATATCGGCGTCCGGTAGGGATACCACGGACTGCGTGCCGTTCGCGTCCGCCCGAAGCTCACGGCGCACGGCAATAAGTGAGCCGCCACCCCTTGTAACCCCCATTCTCTCGCAATCTCGATCGGTTCTATACACATTATATCTCGAATCGAACAGTTCAGAATCAAAAATGCCGGGTAACAACCAAGTTTCAGTGATACATATGAAATCATAATTTGATTTTAACACATTTCGTAAAAATTCAATAGTCTTCGTACGAAGCCCACGAGCATTTTGGTAATAAAAGCTAAGTAACATCAACAATTAAATGTATACTGTATTTAATATGTATAGTACTCTGTGTCGTAAAAAGCGTAATATGTTTATACATAAGTATTTTGTTTAATTTCTTATCGAAATATAAATTAATTGTTGCAAAATAGACCTGTATCAGATATGAAATGAAATTTAAGGTAAATATTTTGTTTCTGTAGTGAAAGAGTTGTATAACACTATTAATGTAAGTAAGCAATAACATCTTCAGATAGTATAAATAAATGGTGCGGTTCATTCTCATGTTATTTTGTTTAAAGCGTCTTCAGACGTTATGAACAAAACGGGTGAATTATCAGTCTTTCGGACCATTACAGTGCAATTTTGTACCCAACACCACTTATACTGCTTTTGAGTTTTTCTGCGTTTAGCTTCTTTAAGTAAATATTTATTATAGCTAGACAGATGATCATTTATATAAATTCGATTATCATTGTTGGAAAATCCCAAATCGGATGCCTTCAAGTTCTTTATCTTACGTAGAGATGCAATAAAGTCGTCTTTCTTGTATCGCGCTTGCAGCTTGACGATGATGGGCTTTGGTTTATTACTGTCGCTGTCATTCTTTACGGCGACGCGGGTCACAAAGTCAATATCTGTGGCAACATTAAGTTGATAACCACTTTTACCTGCCAGAGCATTCAAAATTGTGTACAGATTTTCACCGCTCGTTTCAGGTACCCCGTTAATCTGAATATTGGATCGCCTAACCCACTGATCATTCCTACGCATTTCCGACACTACATCATTAACCACTTTTCTAATATCGTCGACCTCGGCTTTACAATTTTCTAAATCCGACACTTTTGACTCTATAGTGTCAAGTCGCCTAGTCATTTCTTCAATTCTAGAATCCAGACAATTTTTCATTTCCGTCACATCTGATTTGACTTGGTTGATATCTGACTGTATTTTTTGGATAGCTGAAAATTGCGTCTGTAATTCTGTTACCTTGAGAAGGATGCTGTTTAGTAGCTCCGCGTGTTGCGTAGACATTCCGGAAGCGTGGTTCCCTACGTTCAATTTATTGGGAGGAGTGCAAAGGCCAGCACTACTGTCTAGATTACTAGTACCACATGCGTCCACAGGCAGTCTAGATTCATCCAATGTGGCATCACAGGACATAACGGAGTCATCCAGTGTCACTTCAGACACTGATGCGTGTACAGGTGTATAGTCGTTTCTGCGGCGGCGACTATTCACAGAGGTACAGAACGAACACATCCATGAGGTGGCAATCCTTTCTACGTTTTCTATTGACTGATCCGTGGTCAGATTTAGGCAGCGCAAATGGTAAGATCCACCACATCCTGTGCACTTCAACAAGCGGTCCATCTCGTTGTTCTCAATAGTTTTGTTACAAACTACGCACAGCATCTTCTAGTATTAATCTTATCTGCAGTGCAATAAAGTTGTATTTGGATTGCTCTTCGATTGTATGGGCGGTAGCGTCAAGCACCCGCCGGTAGCGATGACTAATTTCGGCCGCTCGCTTCCAACTATCCGTGGCTCCGTGGTAAAGCGCTAAGCTCCGGCGCAGCAACCGCGAGTTCAAATCCCGGACTTGGCACAAAAATAATGCAAAAAGATTAATTTAAAAATTCCGCCACTGCGCTTACAAACACTTGACACCGACACTAATACACTCACAGTTCCGGTGGTTGGAGCGAAAGGTCCGACACAGTACAATATGGCCGCCAGTAGAAATGGACGAAGTCCCAAGCGAAACAAGGAGGTACCGAGAATCGTTAAAACTTTAGAATAAAATAAGCAGAAGCTAATAAATTAAAATTGCAAAAATTAACAGAACGCACGTCCACTCAGAGCAAAGGTACGGCGCAGAAAAAACTTTTGATCCATAATAGGTATAGACATGTAATTTTCCCAGAATATGTATTTGCCGCTATAACAAAAAATCATAAAACAAAATAAAGTTTATAATAAAAACATATTTTTGCTGACTGTGGTACGGAGCCCTTCATATGCAGAACCGACTCGCACTTGGCTGATTTTTTGGATGTTTGTATGTATCTGGCAGTGGCGTGGCATCTATATAACACGATTCCCATCGGCTTGCCTAATATTAGGCAGTTCAGCACTTAATTCTAGTGCTCTTAAAGAAAATCGAAGCCAAAGCTGCTCCGGCTTGCCCAAGGATTTCTTCAACGCCATGCCACTGGTATCTGGCCATGTTAGCCAAATTTCAGCAAAATGGCTTACCATCCAATGAGGGAACTGAGGATGTGCAAGGTTACATAATCTTTGCATATTGGACTATCATCCCCATGATCATTCTTTCGATTAACCATATTAGATCTTTGTAAAACTGTTGTCTACAGTTATCTACCTACCCTGTGTGTTCAAGTTCCCCCATTTGACTGTATGTCTCAAACTGGTGGATAGGATACTTTTTCTCCCTTGTGGAAATCACAAGCATCTAGTATTGTTATACAAACTTTCATAAAAGATGGTTTCTGCATAGGATACATTGTTATATGGACTGGTGTCTCCCGTCTCTTTATTGTATCCTAAAAGTGGGTATGATTTGGATAATTTTTAGTCAACCAAGTGCTAACTTACCTTAACCATGTAAAAAATCAACTATGTGATTAATTAATCCCATTCGTTCCATTTGATAATAGAACTAGTTATTTGCTGATGTAGACAACTAACGTAGTTATACATAACTACGAACAATGTAACCCATATTAAAATTGAACTTAGATACACGATAACATGGTACCATACTTTTCGTCAATAACAAATATGTACCCCGAACTCGCGTCAAAACAATTTTGGCAAGATATGTAGCGCACCTTTGGGCTGGTCCTCTGTTCGAACTTTGTCCCATTCTTCTTGACGAAGTCGTCTCGCCTCCAAGATTTCAGATTCGGATATAAATCCTGAACTCATGTCTCTTAATTTTGACGAAATATGAAAATACACTAAAAGAAAATTATCCTTTATCTCGGTTTTAGCTAACCTAACTTTTTTTTTTATGCTTCGATGTTATTAATTGATTACGTTCATGAGTTATGCTATTGTTATAATAATGGCAGTGATAAAAATCCATTTCCAAAACAATTGCAGAATTAAATATATTCAATCATTTTGGATGCAAAATTTGAGAATCATATTATAATAAAATTTACATAGTATTATAAGCATTGTATTATTCATGTTGTCAGTTAATAATGTGATGAGATTGAATCATATTGAATAATTAAAATGATATCCATGACCAAGCTGTAGCAAACTTTGTAAACGTTCATAACATTTACAAAGTCTCATATGATAAAAACTTGAATAATATTCAATAAAAGTCAGTCAATCAACTTTAGGTATTTACATGATGCTAAAGATAAATTCTTTCGGAAAACAAATGATGTTATTTATTTGGAATATTTTAAGATTTTATTGCATGCGGTATTATTTTAAACTTCACTAATTAAAATACGAACGTTTATAGCATTCCTTGCACACGTAAAATGTCACTGTCATTTCCAGTCATCTCACCTCACCTCACCCTCCTTCACCCTCTCCCCCCAATCCCCTTTCCATGCTGCACCTGCGGTGCCGGTTGGCAAATCTAAATTTTAACAATTTACTTACATTTAAATTATAGTTTTGTTCTTAATTGTGACTATTATCATAGTCCCTACTTCTCAAAACTATTCACCACTATGGCTGACGTTGAAAACAAAGAAGATCTCGTTGAAGACGGCAAAAACAAGATGAATGTTAAATGTAAATTCTGCAGTTCTAAAATACTGGACAAAAAATCAGCGAAATACATCACGCAAGAGGTAACATGTAACGGGCCGACTACTGTTTAACTCCGATTAAGATTTCAGAGATAAAATTTTCGACAAGAGTGTTCAAAACTCTTCTCAACTGTTGAAAAACTATAATGAAATTTTGTTTTACAGAAAGAACTGCCGCTAATGCAACAAGACAACAACCGGAAGGAGGGTGAAATCCAGAACGAGACAGTGAACGAGTTCTACCATGTAGAAAACATGTACACATTTGAGAACATAGGTTTTACACATACAGTTGATAATTACAAGTATCTTAGCTGTGCGGACTGTGATGCTGGACCGGTGGGTTACTATGATATGAATACAAAACAAAGTTATGTGGCTTTGTCCAGGATTGTACATTCTTAGTCTAAATGCTTGAATCAAATGAAATTTTAAATTGATAGGATAAGAAAATATCAATAGAATGACTGCTTGTAATTGGAATTTGTATATATATTATTCTAGTTGTCACTGAGTGAGAGTGCGGATATCATTTTTTGAGTGGCGAGGTTTCAATCATGTCCTTGGAAAAGTGATTGCAGAATTGACTCGTGCTTTCTTCAGCATATGTCTTGTGTCCCAGACAAAAGCTAAAAATGATAGGATAGTATCTCCATACTGGTACCTATTACTATGTCAACTTTGAGTAAATGCTCAGAGCCTCTGCATAGATTCATGTGGTCCATGCATATCATTTTTGATGAATTTGCTGAAAACAAAATGTTGATGCACAGATATTATGAAATTTGTTCCTCAAAATACCTTGTTGTTATCCTGGGAATGTGCACAGTGGCACATTTACCACATAGCAGAGGTATCAATTGCTACTGGCCCCATGCTGGCTAAATCTGCCTCTGAATGTGCACATATGTTTGTAAGAATAACTGGAACCACCTGATGGTAGTTCCAGGAGGATTCCTTTAACGGTCCTGACATGTTGATAGACAGAACACCTATAGGTGTTGAAGGTTTATTACTTTTCCCAAGGATGTTCTGTCCATCAATGTTAACCGTTGCTCAGCAAATACTTTAGGTCTCCGAATGTAATTAATTACTTTGACTGTCTGGTGTTATGTGCAGAGCACAATTTGAGCTTATAGCTTCTTGATCAACATTATTTTGTATGTTTTTACTGTAAATAAACATTTAACGCGTATTTCTGTATTTTGTTCTTAACAATCATAACCATCCTTTTGATGGTCTAGTTCACATTCGTACTAATTACGAGAAAAAAAGTTTCGTAATTAGCACGTTAGAACACAAATCTTAAAGTTGCAATTTCATTGGCCAAAAAAATATAATTAGTACGAGTGTGAACTAGACCACGCTTTGATCCTTTCCAAATCCTTTCCTTTTAGTGTTCCGTACCAAAATGGTAAAAAAGGAACCCTTATGGTGCGACTCTGTCTGTCTCTGTCTGTCTGTCTGTCTGTCCGTCTGTCACAGCAAGATATCTCAGGATCTACTGATGCTATCGACTTGAAATTTGGAATAGTGTTAAAAACCGCTAATCCGAGCCCATAGGACAGAAAACAAATCTTATACCTGATTTACTTTTTTTTTTAAAGGGGACCGAGGGATGTCTAAAATCAAAAATTGAGCTAATATATCGAGTGGAATATCAAATGAAAGGGCTTAATATGTAGATTCCAAACCCGTTTTTATTTTTTTTCTTAGATATGTAGTTTTTGATTGAAGACAAAAAACGTTGAAAAAAATACCATTCCCCCCTATTATCTCCGAAGTTACTGAACAGAAAAATCTGTACCTAATAATTACCGATTATGAATATTATCCTAAATATTGCAGGAAAAATAAAACGGTTTTACTAACTTGCAGCGTTTTTTAGAAATTCGCAAAAATCGTAAGACAAACTTATTTGCTCCTACTAAACTAACCGCGGCATATGTCGATATATGGGGACAACAGTTTTACAAGAGCAAAGTTAAGTTTGTGCCACCATACAGTTTTTCTGGAATTATTCACGTATCTACTGACGAGTTTGTACGGAACCCTCGGTGCGCGAGTCCAACTCGCACTTGACCGGTTTTTTCTCTTTGGGAAACGATCTTGTTACGAATTCGGTAATAGAACTTGATCAAGTATTTCGGCCTTCTACTTATCCGTTTCCGTGGTGTAGCGGTTATCACATCTGCCTAACACGCAGAAGGCCCCCGGTTCGATCCCTTATCTTTTGTTTTTTTTTGTTCATAGCCATCGTTTGAATGTAATCAATCAATTATGTTCATCGATAATCAAGGTATAAGCCAAATCTCATCATCGTAAGAAAATATTACCAAGAAAACAGCAGCGCCTGACGTTTTATTAACTGCAAAAAAACGAGTAATTGGAAGTCTGAGACACGAACCATGTATGGCATAGAACATTGGTGGGCAAAGTACGGCCTGCGGGCCAACTCCGGCCCGCGAAACCATTTTATCCGGCCCGCCGCGGATACATCGAAATAGTTTGTATATGGCCCGCGATGATTATATTTTGAGGATTCACCCTAACTAAAGAAAAATATTTGAATACATAGAATGACATAGTTAACCGTTAAAAAAAGCTTGAGAAATTTCGGAGGGCCAGAATTGCAGCAAAACTGCACTTTTATATAAAACCGTTAAATATTAAAATTTTGCAGTTTTGCTGCAATTCTGGCCCTCCGAAATTTCTCAAGCTTTCTGGCCCCCCATGAAAAAAGTTTGCCCACCACTGGCATAGAAACACGATAAGTGCCTAAGTGGCAGTAATCGTAAGGAGTTCAGAATACGACTAACCCCACTCTACCAAATTCTTTGTGTACACACAAAGAATTTGGTAGAGTGGGGTTAAAATGTGCATTCTTTCGTTTGGTCTAAACCCACCTTAACAAGTATAAAGACAAGACACATGTGTAGCCTATTTGCAGAATAATGTTTCTTTTATGAATGCTGGTACAAACTTTGAGTAAGTACCTACTTAAATCTGTGCAAAAAAAACAAAATCCAATGTCATTTAAGTAGTCTTACTGACAAAGACGACTTATCAAGAATGTTGTTAAAGTATTACTAAAGAAAATTTTGTAGCATTTTTATACATATACCTATACATAATGGAGAGTGATTCTTATGAGATCGAATCTTTTAAACTTGATAAGGAGATAAAATCCATCATAAATGTATTGGCCGGGACACACGAAAAAAATCCAACAGGCCTTGGCATACATACGGCAGACCAAGACACTATTGAAACTACGGGGCCTCAAACACAGACCAGTAATTCAGTTGTAGCCAAGAAGAAAAGAAGAAGATTCGAGATACCAAAACGGTCATTGTTGCAAAGGGTGGCTAAAATTAGAGCCATTATACAAATCTCTAGAATGGTAAAGGGAATACGTGGGAAAAAGAGTCGAAACATACACGGCAGAGGCAAAGTTATGAAGAGTCTCGTTAAGCCAGATTCCTGTTTGAGTGTAAGCAATATCAAGGCAAGCGGAGAACCGCCTGAAGGCAGAAAGTAGGTTATAGATATGCCATAGAACCCATCATCGAAATGTTTTCGTACTGTTATGCCGCGGCTACATTATCGGGATTCGGCGAAGGTTCGTGGTGGAGTCTCTTTCTCTAACATATACAGAGATCGAGACACCAACACGAACCTTCGCCGAATCCCGATAATGTAGCCATAGCGTTAGTGAATCAAATTTCCGTTTTTTAATGTTTTACCTCAAAAGCAAAGAAATCCTGTAGCCTTTCACCTATAATCGCACTTTATCTCGGTAGAACAAAATCTTTATAGGTAGATTTTTTTTAATGAAGCATTTTTTGGCGTGGCTTTTAACATTAGTATTGTAACTAGCTGTTGCTACTATAGGGTATTTGACAACAATCAAAATAATTCTAACCAGCAAATTACGCCTCCAAAATTGCCCGGATAAAATCATTAAAACTTATTTTCGTGCCACCAACGATTTTACAATGACGAAAACTAAAAATAAGGCACCATGTTGAGCATGACGTCACATGATAGTATTTCATACTAAACTGCATACCTACTTTCGGATCGTTTTGACACTTCATAAAAAGAACTGCGCTAAACGCGCTAAACGAAGTTGCCGCTTTCCGGTTCTGTCGAACAGAGAAATGGTATACAAACCTTGACCAGTAAATAAGAAAGCCTCAGATCACATGTGATGTGATCATTTCTTACTTTACTGGCCGAGGTATATGATATACATTTATACATTTATTGCATTTTGTTTTCCGTGTAGTATTTTACTCTAGACACATTTCACCGGGACTGATGTTTGTTTCGGACCCTATTTAGTTTGACATGCCATGCGTTTGTAGCTGTAGTTTGATGATGATGATAAAATAGATATTCAGACTCAAGGCGATAGTGAAATACACGATCGAGGTGAAACCCGACTAGATATACCTATTAGCGCCCAAAAAAAGTAAACGATTGACCCACAACGCGAAAATTGAATCCCATCAAAAACATTACATGTAAAAGGATTCTTTATTTGCGAACTATAAAATGTGTTCCTCCACAATTAAATATAGGCAAGTCGGTGGAAATCGAGTTCTGTGGACACCAGCCCGGTACTGACTTGGTTTAACGTTACATCTCAAAACTTTTGTTGTATCGGAACTGCGTTGCGAGACTTGCATCTTTTTACATGTAATGTTTTTGATAGGATCTCATTTCATTAGTGTTCTTCCTTTATTAATTACATTCCAAATTATTTTATTTGAAGTACATAAGTAACTTTGTAATCGCGTGTATTTCTGTAGGATTACAAACTTATGTGTGCAGTTGTGACTGAATTGTAACATTTTTAGGTTTGGTTTTGTATGACTTGATAGGCTAAGAACTAATTATGATTAAAATTTGAAGCTTGTGGGCAGAGGCGTAGCGAGGGTGGTACAGGCAGGGTGCGTGCCCTGGGCGCCGACAAGCGGGGGGCGCAAAAAACGGAATTAAGTAACTACCTATTACAAAAACATACATTCCAAATTCGCAAACATGGCAAAATAAAGACCTACACATGGATGTCATATTCGCTAACAAAGAAGCGCAGTTTGGTTGGATGCGTGCCCTGGGCGCCGTTTTACGTCGCTACGCCACTGCTTGTGGGTATGCTAGAAGTAGGTACCTTAGAACTATGACAATCAGTGAGTAAGTGAGAGTGTGAGTGAGTCAGTGACAAAACTAAGGAACTTTGACGTGCAATTAGCTCTTAAATTACAAGTTCAAATTGAATGTTATTGAGAACATATCTAAGTCACATTATGCCCTATACCTACATACATATACCTACCTGAAAATTCAGGGTTCTAGCTTTACCCAGCACAAAATTACAGGAGGTTGAAAATGGCTTGAATAGCTTCGAGAAAAGAATAATATGCTGCCGTGCCCCCAGATATACGATCGAGGTGAAATGCGATAAGGTGAAACGCTTCAAGATTTTTTTTCTTTTGAGGTAAAATACTAACAAACGCAAGTTTCCACGGGGCCGCTTTGTGGGTTAGTTCCTGTTTGCAGGTTTATACGCTATTGAACCTGTGGGCCTATATTCCATTTTGCAAATGCCATATCGTCTCTGATACCCCAACCAAATAAAAAGGGTAAAAGTGTAATTGAGCAATGTAACCGAAGACCACAACAAGTTTTTCAATGCTACATGTAGCCCACTTGGAGTAATTTCTTTGTTAGTTGGTTTATTTTATCTAGTTTATTAAAATGATTTAAAATAAGCATATTATTTTTATTTTTTCTTGGCTATATGGCTTGGTCGTAAGTTAATGTTACAACTTTATCATAAGTTTTTAACACTTTGCCTTTATTACGCAATAAATAAGTACAACATAAAATTAAGAAACAAATACAACTTAACATTTTAAAACATAATCAACAATAGCCCTATCTACCCTAGTTTTGCGTTAGTGAGCTTATTATGATTAAGATAATCATAATGAGCTTCGTACACATAATAATCAACAAGGGAATCGTTTGTATCCTTCAGTCTTCCCGTATTGTTCTTTTATCATATCAGCCGCCTTTTCTGCAATCACGATGGTCGCCGTAACCGTGGCTGTCGAAGGTACCGACGGCATCACACTGGCGTCTACCACTCGCAGGTTCGTCATTCCTGTGACGAGCAAGTTGTCGTCGACCACCTCACCCATAGCACAGGTACTGGTGGTATGGTAGAGCGGTATGGCCATATTCTTAACGTAACATGCCCAGTAGTCGTCAGTGTCGAATTGAAGACAATCGCATTCTGGCAACGGTGGTTTGAGGAGTTTGCCATCCGCTTTGTTAAAGTACGAGGTCTTTTCTACTTTTACTAATTTTCTGACAGCTTCCACCATTCTTTCAACGTCATATGTATCAGAGAAGTAATTGTTGTATATCTTCGGCGGGTCCTTGGGATCTGCGCTGCGCAGAGTCACTCGACCAGTAGATGCTGGCTTTGCTAACGTAGCAAGTATAGTATTCTTTCCTTTTCGGGCTGCGTAAGGTATAATGATTTAGAAACTTCTAGGTTTATATTTAAATTATTAAACAAAACAAAGAACAATAATGGATTTAAAGAACCAAATATTAAGCTGTAGTGCATGAGATCCAGATCACCCGATGAAGAAGAAAATGAACCGGAAACTATGGGTCCCGGGAAGGAGCCTAAGTTTGTCGACAGCCCTGTGGTTACTCCCGACGTCAGATCACTCTGCCCAGTTATCACTAAAGGGGCAACTGCTTGATCCTGTAGGCCATACCCTACAGGTAAATTTTGAACAACGGATATACCAAGAGGCTCCAAATCTTCTTTACGTCCTATGCCGGATAACATCAACAACTTCGGTGAATTGTACACTCCAGCTGAAATAATTACCTCTCCTGCAAATACATTAATTATGCCCCATTTCGTATTTACCGTTACCCCCTTTGCTTCTTTCTTATCATCCGTTATAATTTTAGTCACAGTCGCTTCTTTGAGAATGTGTAAATTCTTTCGATCTTTGCAGGGTAATAAGTATTCCTCCGCAGTACTTGCTCTTCTGCTTTCCTTGTCTGTTATAAAGAAATAATTTTCACTGGTGCCGTTTGGGTATGGTATTAAAGGATCAGAAAGTATGGCCATACCAATTTCTTCATACGCTTTCAGCATTACTTTATTCTTTCCTCTTAAAAGTTCGTTGATTACTTGAGGTTTTGCGCTCGTAGTTCCTTTATTGCAATGGTTTTTGGATGTGGGACCGGACGTTAACCTATTGTCCAGCATTTTTTCAACTTTCTTGATATAAGGAAATACGGTTTCGTAGTCCCACCCAGTATGTCCATCTTCAGCCCATCCATTGTAGTCGTATTTAGTCCCCCTGGAAAGTCGAAATTGCTAAATCATCTCCATGTAGGCAATAAATAATGTTAATAAAAAAGTATTCAATTGGAGGCATGCATTTAACCACTAATATCGCTTGTAGTTACAGAATCGTCCGAACTCCGCGTACCCTGTAGGTTTTGTTGTTTATTTGGTTTGTACATACATGAAATCGATGTCTTTTGCAATCTCGCAGAGATTCAATAGGTAATAATTCGATCATCAAAGTAAGGATCTTAAAAAACGTCCATAGAAATGACTTGGTTGTTTTATGTAGGTACCCGAATGAATGAAAAACTGAAGGAACGAAGCTTTGAATACCTTTGGCTTATAAGGTGTCCGATGGAAGAGGAGCCGCCGAGGACCTTCCCGGCGGTGTGCGTCGTTCGTCGACCTCGCTGCGCCTGCGATGACCTCTCGTCGATCTCCGAGTAATAGTCCCAGTCCATCGATCCGTGCGTCAATAGCGGCCAAGCTCCAGGTATCTGTCACATTTTAATAGCTCTATTACCTAGTTCGTATTATTCATATCGTTGGAAAGCAATAACGTCGTAACTTACTATGAAAGTCCTTGCAGGTTACATAATATTATATGGAAACTCGCTCGCAGCTCGCTCGCAAATCGCCAGTGTGATAAGATCCTTAAGGTCAACCGGGGTCATTGCGTCTATGGGGGTAAATGCGTCTTTACAGATTCCGTTAAATCCGAACTCTTTAAAATTATTCCTACTGTACCTGCCTGTAATAAATAAATAAATAAATATTAGGGGACAATCTTACACAAATCGAACTAGCCCCATAGTAAGCTCAATAAGGCTTGTGTTATGGATACTAGACGACGATATATTTAATAGATACAAATACTTAAATACATAGAAAACATCCATGACTCAGGAACAAATATTCGTGCTCATCACACAAATAAATGCCCTTACCGGGATTCGAACCCAGGACCTCCTGCTTGTAATATACGCTGTTAAAGGATAACTTGGCCACGAATATCTTAAAGATTCCGCCTTATTAGAATGGCATTTTCGGTTAATACCTATCTAGAGCTTGGGAACTTTTTTTATACAATTAGGGTGGCAAACAAGCATACGGCCTACATAATAACCAAAAATGCCATTCCAAAGATATGTGTGTACTCACAAGGCCGGAGGCCCAAGGTGTTGCCGGCACGGTGTCACGTCTCATAACCCTCTAATTACAAAATGCTCACCACACTTGTTAACGTGGGGTCCCCTCCAGCCTCGACACACAGCACACGCCAATCGGGCACCTCGGAGAGACGGTTGCACAGCACAGATCCTGCTGTGCCACAACCCACGACGATGAAATCGAAGCGATCGCCATCTAGCGGGGAAAATGTTAAGCGAATTTTACAATCTTACAAACTATTTTTAGCCTTGCTCTCCGCACCTTCAGGTTCCATTTATGTGCTAACGTTATGTCCAAAATCAGAACTCGGTTTTTTAGGGTTCCGTATCTCACAAGGAAAAAAACGGAACCCTTATAAGGTCACTTTGTTGTCCGTCTGTCTGGATGTCCGTCTATAGACGCTTTATACCTATCTGGAACGCGTGAAGGTATCGAGTGTGTGAAGTGTAGGTATGGAATTTAAACGATATACTCAGCTCTACGGTCCCTTGAAGCTGTTAAAAAATCAAGCTTCTACGTTAACGGGAAAAAAGATTCCGCAAAAAACGTAAATTGTGACAGTCAAGGAAACCAAAATTCAAAGGGTCGTATACCGTCTTATTTCCTTAATTTCAGTGGTGATTGAATAACACTGTTAAGTACACATTTTCTTGGTGACTGATACACACATAACATAACTCTCTATCTCAAACACGACTAAACCGATTTTGATGAAACTTGCTTAGTTCCCTAAGTTACACTATACCTACTCATTGTAATAAAACCGGTCAAGTGCGAGTCGGACTCGCGCACCGAGGGTTCCGTACAAACTCATAAGTAGATACATGAATAGTTCAAGAAAAAGTATATGGCGATTAGTTTAGTAGAAGCAAATAAGTATGTGTTAAGATTTTTGCAAATTTCTCAAAAACGGTGAAAGTTAGGAAAACCGTTATATTTTTCCTGTAATATATAGGACGGCATTAATAATTGGTAATTATTACAGATTTTTCTGTTTAGTAACTTCGAAGATAATAGGGGGGAGTGGTATTTTTTTAACGTTTTTCGCCGTAAATCAAAAACTACTTATTTAAAACTTACTTTTTGTTCGGAACCCTCGGTGCGCGAGTCCGACTCGCACTTGACCGTTTTTCATGATTTTATTACAAATGTATAGTTTTTACATTTTTCCCTATACTTGTAGTATAAGACGGTAATACTTGCCAAATTTCATAGTTTTAGGTCAACGGAATAAATTCACCGTCTTTGGGTTCATTTGATTAATAATTGTGACCTGCAGTTTGCGATTATACAAAAAAGTACGGTTGGCAATAAAAGCTTGTCTCAAAAAAACATTTTGAAACAGGAACTTACTATCATATGATAAGTTTTGAATGGGTTACCTTTTACTGAGGTGTTTTTCGGCCAAGCAGTATTGAAGTAGGAAGAAGCCAAAATCAACACATTTAGGGCGTTTATTACCCCACTAACCAAGACTTCGGGATCGAAGAAGGCATGACTCAAAGTAGGTGATAGAAGATCCATGGTTTGTCGCAATTAACCGTAGACTGACTCGTTGCGTGGAGATAACACTGAATATTGATACGTAGGTAACACATATACTTGCGCACTAACGCTTATACTCGTAGACCAAGATACAGCTATTGAGAACCTTATCCGATCTAGTGCAACAAAAGAAAAAACCGTAAGTAGGTAAAAGTGTACAGATAGGATCGCAACGAGCCAGTTTTTGTTCAATCATTGTTTAGAAAACGCGAGCCGGGTTCGCACACGAAGGGTTCCGTACCACTGTCAAGCAAAAAGACGCCAAAAAACACATATTTCTACTCCTGTGCTTTAATCTGTCTTTTACTTGGTCACGAACACTCATATAAGAACATACATAATATGAGTTCAGAGAAGTCTATACTCTATTCCCCATAACAGCACTAGTGTCGTTATAGTCACATTACGATACTGCTAGCAGCCACAGACTTCTAAATCTAGGTTAAACTTAGGTCGGGGTGCAAGTCAGGTTCCTCCACGCGTGCTCGAGCTTTACCAATCCATCTTGATCACGGTTTGATCCGCATGGAAGGGTACTGCTTGGGCCGGTGCACCCTGGAAACAACAACAAGCAATGGCCATTGCTTGTTGGTGGCTAATACCTGACAAACCGCTTGCAGTTTTCCCGAGGATCCGGGGAGTGTGGGAGAGGGGCCTCGGGGGCCTACGGGCAGGGGGGGGAGGGCATGGATCTGGAACCCACGGAAAAGGGCAAGCACTCGGCCGTCGGCAATGGGTTGGAATCGTCCTGTGTAGACTTTTCCAACCCATCGCTACTTCTCGGCCAGCGAGGGTGGGTGGTTGAGTAACCTAGGTGTTGCCGATTGCTCCCAATGTCTTGTGTAATGGGTACCCCTCTCGTCTAGACCAAGACATTGGCTGCTAATGGGCAGCATCTGGGCTGGGCAAGGGTTAGAACTGTCGACGCGTTGCGTTGACTTTGCTAGCCCTTGGCCTTACTTTCGGTTGGCCAGGGATGCGGTAGGCAGAGGGCCTATGATCCGGTCCTGGAGGCTAACCCTTCCACCCTGACGGTCCCTCGGCGTGTCCTCTGCAATAGCAGAGTTCACTGCTGACAAGGGATGGGGGTGTAGTGGTGGTTTGGTTGAAGGGACGTTTTCCCGGATACCATCCCCACTACACGTGGTCACGGGGTAGGGGCGTATTGTCCTCCCGTGGCGGCGAGGGAGGGACCGGGACACCGTGTGTCTGGTGCCGGTCCCTGCTTCCCCGGGGGACGGCCATTCGGTCGGGGGGGAGCTGGTGAGGGAAGGCACACTGGCCATGCTACAGTGTGCCTTTTTTTTCGGAGAGGGTCCGCCCTAGGGCGGAGGTGCTGGTGATGGCGTGGCGTTAGTAGATTCCCATGCCATCACCGTGAAGGCACAGGTCGGAAGCATCCCTGGGTTTTAGTGGGTAGGCCAATCCCTTCAGGAGCGGAGAGCCCCACATAACCAATACGTAACATCTGGCTGTCACCCCCGATGGCCTTAGGTTACGTAGTGGTATGCAGTTTTATGCATTTCCCGGGGTCAAAAAAAAAAAAAAAAAAAGGTTAAACTTAGGTCAAATTTTAACTTTACGGTAAAAATGCACAACTACCAACTTAACAAACAATTAAATTCCTACGATTTTTAAGAAAAACAAAATTTTCCCAATTAAATCCATTGATGCCAACATAAAAAAAGTATTTTTACCATCGTCACTTCGTGTCATTAACGAGTGAATTCTAATTAAGAAAAAAAGTTTACCATAGACACAAGTGTCAGTCAATATGTCATATTGATGTCATATTTGCCTTGTTTGAGAGCTGTTTAATTAGGAATGTATTTTATATTTTTAAACCTAGTCGTAGAAAAAGTATTTTTTCTACTCCTGTACTGTTATCTGTCTTTTACTTGGTCACGAACACTAATATAAGAACATACATAATTTGAGTTCAGAGAAGTCTATACTCTATTCCCCATAACAGCACTAGTGTCGTTATAGTCACTTTACGTTATTGCTAGCATCCACAGAGTTCTAAATCTAGGTTAAACTTAGGTCAAGGATTAAGCGCTCAATTCTAACTTCACGATAAAAATTCACAACTACCAACTTAACAAACAATTAAATTCCTACGATTCATAAGAAAAACAAAACATTCCGAATTAAATTAATTGATGCCAACATAAAAAAAAGTATTTTAATTATCGTCACATCGTGTCACCAGCCATATCAAAAAAAGTTTACCATAGACACAACTGTCATGCCGGCTGTACACACTCGGAGAGACCGGACGAGACACGCGTGACGTCCATGTATTTTATATTTTAACCTAGTCGTAGAAAAAGTATTGTATGCAACGTTGTATAATTAAGTCAAAAACGCTCATTGCGTCTCTATTTGCGATACTCGCCGCATTCGCAGCTCGTATCGCAACTCACGCAATTCGCATTTTTTGAACCTTCTTATACAACTGTTGCATAAAATACTAGTATGCAACGTTGTATAATTAAGTCAAAAAAAACCGGTCAAGTGCGAGTCGGACTCGCGCACCGAGGGTTCCGTACAAACTCATAAGTAGATACGCGAATAGTACAAGAAAAACTGTATGTCGATTTGTTTAGTAGAAGCAAATAAGTATATGTTATGATTTTTGCAAATTTCTAAAAAACAGTGCAAGTTAGGAAGACAGTTAGACAGGTTTTCCCTGTAATATTTAGAACCTGACGTGTAATGATTCTATTTAATAGCAAGGACCATTAAATCAAGAGGACTGTCATTCTCCATACAAAAAGCTGTTCCCCGAATTTACAACGCCATCTATGTATAAGCTTGGTAAAATAATTATAATATTATTTACAATTATTTAACTTTGCAAACGTGACACAGTATTTAAATGTATTTAAATTTATTTATTATTAGCTGTTTACGAACTAATTGTTACTATACTATGTTTCTTTGTTCAATTATAACATCGTTAAATGCTTAGTGTTTTAGCGCCATCTAGTTTTGCCCGGAAATCCCCTAGCGTGAAACATGCCATCGCTTAGTTTTGCTACTCGCCGCTAGGGATTTCAAGTTTTGTAAATTTCTAAAAAGGTATTAAAGTTAGCAAGACCGTTCTATTTTTCCTGTAATATTCAGGTTCATATTTATAATTAGTAATTATTACACATTTTTCTGATCAGTAACTTCGGAGATAATAGGGGGGGAATGGTACATAAAAATGTATAAATCAAAAACTACTTATTTAAGAAAAAAAATAAAAATGGTGTTTTAATCTACAAATTAAGCCCTTTCATTTGATACCCCACTCAATATAATAGCCCTACTTTCAATTTTCAAATTCCCATTACGGAGCCTTTTAAAAAAAAGTAAATAAGGTACAAGATATTTTTAGGGTTCCGTACCAAAATGGTAAAAAAGGAACCCTTATGGTGCGACTCTGTCTGTCTGTCTGTCTGTCTGTCTGTCTGTCTGTCCGTCTGTCACAGCAAGATATCTCAGGATCTACTGATGCTATCGACTTGAAATTTGGAATAGTGTTAAGAACCGCTAACCCGAGCTTATAGGATGTAAAAAAAATCTTGTAACTTTTTTACTTTTTTTTTAAAGGGGTCCGTAATGAGACTTTGCAAATTGAAAGTAGGGCTATTATATCGAGTGAGGTATCAAATGAAAGGGCTTAATTTGTAGATTAAAACAATATTTTTGTATTTTTTTTTAAATAAGTAGTTTTTGATTTATGGCGAAAAACGTTAAAAAAAATACCGTTCCCCCCCTATTATCTTCGAAGTTACTGAACAGAAAAATCTGTAATAATTACCAATTATTAATGTCATCCTATATATTACAGGAAAAATATAACGGTTTTCCTAACTTGCACTGTTTTTGAGAAATTTGCAAAAATCTTAACACATACTTATTTGCTCCTACTAAACTAATCGCCATATAGTTTTTCTTGAACTATTCATGTATCTACTTATGAGTTTGTACGGAACCCTCGGTGCGCGAGTCCGACTCGCACTTGGCCGGTTTTTTTATGTCCAATAGGCTCGGGTTAGCTACTTTTAACACTATTCCAAATTTCAAATCGATAGCATCAGTAGTTCCTGAGATATCTGGCTGTGACAGACGGACAGACAGACAGACAGACAGACAGACAGACAGACAGAGTCGCACCATAAGGGTTCCTTTTTTACCATTTTCGTACGGAACCCTAAAAACGCTCATTGCGTCTTTATTTGTTATAGCTGCAATAGAAATACACATTCTGTAAACATCTACCTATTACCATTATTAAAATCGAACAAAATACACGTTTCTTCTATGAGGACCCCCTTTAATTCTTGATTTAATTTTATTTTATTATTTCATCTCTCAGCGACCATAGAAATACATATTCTGTGAAAATTACAAGTCTTTTTCTATTACGGTTCTAAAGATACAGTCCTATGACGAGACGACCGCTTTAGCTTAGTTGGTAGTGACCCTGCTTACGAAGCAAGAGGTCCTGGGTTCGAATCCCGGTAAGGGCATTTATTTGTGTGATGAGCACGAATATTTGTTCCTGAGTCATGGATGTTTTCTATGTATTTAAGTATTTGTATCTATTAAATATATCGTCGTCTAGTATCCATAACACAAGCCTTATTGAGCTTACTATCTATGGGGCTAGTTCGATTTGTGTAAGACCCCTTGTCCCCTAATATTTATATTTATATTTATTTATATTTATGACTACGTTTCTTGCATTATGTCTTTGGAACCGTAATATGTAGAGACTTGAAATTTTCACAAAGTATGTATCTCTATTGCCGCTAGAACAACAAATAATAAAAACATACAAGAAAGGGTCCCCATACAAGAAACGTGTTTTATGCTTGACGTTGGGACGGGACCCTTCGAGTGCAAATCTGACTCGGAACTGGCCGGTTTTTTAAAGTAGATTAAAAACAAATTTTCTCCACTCTTCAAGAATAGGGTGGATTGTGTTTCCTTCAGTTGCATCTTGGTGTATACTTAATCCACTTAGGGTACCTGCACGGTAATTATTTTGCGGACACGGTACCGTCATTAAATTATAATGGTTATTTGCACATATGTGCGTACTTGCGTGTTTCATCAAGGTGATATTTTGTCACGAAAACAGATAATGCGTGAAATCGGTCAAGTCCGGAGACTGACATTGATAAAATTACACATAGAGTCAAATATGTTTAACCTACTTCAAAAAGGAGGAAGGTTTCCCTTGTTCCTTACAGATAACTGTAACTGGCAGTGAACGGAAATAAGACATGGAAGCAGCATCCGAGAACATTACCTTTCAAATTATCGGGACAATTTGCGCACAGACACAAATACGCACACATTTAAATTTGACGTTATGTATACAGAGCTTTTATTCGAAAATAGTAAACGAAATAATAGTCATCTCTTTCACACTGTTCTAAATAATAAGGTGTAAGAGAAACGCATATTTAGGCAATATCTACGAATCACTAAGTTCACTAACATTTTGGCCAATAAATAATGGACTGCAGCAGAGATATTAGCCAATCTTAGTTGATCAGGGATCCTACTTTAAACCTCTTCGTTCATTCATTCGTCTATCTTTCTCTCTATTCTTCTTATATGCAAGAGCGATAGAGACAAACGAAAGAACACGGTGATTGACAATAGCGCCTCAGATGACATGGATAGGTTTATGCAATACATTAAAGTGCCAGTCAAATAATGAATCAAATAGATTAAAAAATTAAAATGTGGTTATGAAATAATAATTTTAGAAATAAAATGTAATTTCAAATTGTATTTTTATATTTTATGTTTATTGTGACGTATTAATGAAATCGAATGTAATAATGTCATACCTGTTGTTATATTTAAAGATTTAAAAAAAAAGAGAAACTGGTGAGTTTCTTGCGGCGCTTCTTCTCACCAGAAGGTCACTACCCAAAGCGCCAAAAGAAATAATATATAGAATCAGACCCGTAAAAGAGCCCTTGAGGGCCTACTTGCAGAGATAAACTATTTTATTTTATTTTGTACAGGTAATGGGCGTTTTCCATAATAAATACCGGGGTAGCTACTTTCTCAAAATATGGACTTTTGAGGTTTTTCTGACTCAGAATCGTTAGTACTTTCGAACATTATACGTAAAAAAGTGTCTTTAATTTTGTATGGAATTTTTTTGTTCCACTACGTCACGTTCATACAAACATAGTACAAAATGGTGACGTAATGGAAAAAATAATTTAGGACACATTTTTTCACGTATGTATAAGGTTCGAAAGTACTAACGATACTGAGCCAGAAAAACCTCAAAAGTCCATATTTTGTGAAAGTAGCTACCCCGGTATTTATTTTGGAAAACGCCCTAATACATCTCAAAAACCGCCATTTATTCCAAAAAACTAGTAAGTTACTAGGTTTTATTAAGCTGTGTAAACCCCTTTTTTGATAAATATACTTAAGTCTTCATCTTTGAAATGGATGGAACTTATCACAGTTTTTTTACTAGGCATCCAATCATTCTCCTGTCTCGCAAATTGGACAGCTTTTTTCCATAGATCTCTCCTAACAGGATCTTTTTTGGAAAGCTAAATAAAAGAAAACATACTATTATAATTATTAATTATAAGTTCAAAATCCAAATCAGTAGTTAGGAATTTCTAACAATATACAATATTAAATATGAAAATCCAATTACGCAATACAATAATGTTCTTCATTTGGCATAACATCATCCCCATAGAGAAAATGACATAATATTATTTTGCATATTTCTGTTAAATTAACCATTTACTTACATGTGAAAACTGACTCCACTATCCTTCGAAATATTGGAATGGCTTTTGCACCACTTCACTGCACAGGCAGGCATATTTAATCAATGTAACATACGTTAAAACATTGTATGAAAATAAAAAAATTGCGATCCGTCACTCACTGTCATCCCGATCGCACTGAAGTCTACGCAGGTAGAGAATTTAAGCACCGCCCACTAGGGTAGACTTTATAGTGAGATTCGATACAACTGAACAAAAACAATAACAAATATGTTGACTGACAATTTGGATCTATTGTCTATGGATTTACTGTGAAATAGTGATGGGAAAGGTATAACATTAATTAATCAATCCATTTGACATTCATGAAATTATTATTAACTACAAGTAAGTGAGAGGAACTTAAAGTATATCGTACTATTATTAATCAGATACTTTTATCATTATTAAATATTTTGTAACAATGAAAAGCTAGGACGGGGAACTATGTTTGGTGGGTGGTGTGATTGGTGGATCTTGACGCCTACTGTCAAAAAGACTTTTCGCCACCCTGCTGCCACGTCACGGCTTGTCCGAAATGTCAAGAGTTGATGTGATGGATGAGTATGATTTCACCAGGCCATTGCTGCCCTTGGCTGCCCGCCTTTGTGCGAAACCTATGCAGCAGTTCCTCTTTATTGTCGTCGTGTTTCGACTTCCGGCGCCCCTATCACCTTGGCGCCTGTGTGCGCTGCACACTTCGCACACAGGGGCGGCGCAGCCCTGTACCAGGCTCACATAATTTGTCACTTCTTTTGGCGGTTGTAATCAGACGAGTAAAAACGCAAGTATCTTGTTTTAGCCTTTTTCGTAGTTGGGTTTTCCTATATACATTTATTGGATATGGCATTCATTGCCAAAATCTATAATTAAAAAATAATCTTTCCGAAATACTAATCGATATCAAAATGTCATTGTTAATAAAAAGTAATACATTTTTAAAGAACGGACATTCCCATCACTACGAATCCAAAGACATTATAGACTTTTACATTTTAGATGAGTAAAAAAAATTGAGTAACATTTGACATAAAGAAAAATGGTATTGACTAAGTTTGTTTTTACTGAAATATTAATAATTAATGGATATTTTAATTAAAAATGAATGAAAATACAAGGTTTATGTATATAAATTGTTGATAAGGCTATGTTCGTTCTTAAAAAGTGCGTGATTACGAAGTAATGAAGGTAAATCCGTTTGTTTACTTGTTTGTCCTTTTCTATTGAATCTCACTATACAAGGTGCCATTATTGAGGGGACTGAATGCTTCCATGTTTTATTTCCGTTCACTGGTAACTGGTAATCTGTGAAGAATTTTTTTCTTCGAGTATAACTAGTTATCTCCGGGATTTTATTTTCCACACAGATAACTGTTATTTTTAATGGTTATCTGCAAAGAAAATCTATTCCATCCAGATAACTAGTTATTTCCAGGGATTTTATTTTCCCCACAGGTAACTGTTTTTTTTACGGATATCTGCAAAGAATAGTAGATTGTTCAACTAGGGACTAAAACAAGCCATAATGACACGAGGTGTTTAGCCACCCGAGCGTAATAACAAACGACCTGATGACCTTGAAGACCTGAACCGATTTCCACCAAACATAGCTAAGAACACTCTCGACTGATATACCTTTCAAACAAAAAAAACCGCATTAAAATCGGATCATCCGTTTGGGAGCTACGATGCCACAAGGACAATTACACATTTACACACACAGACACGTCAAACTTATAACACCCCGTCGTTTTTGCGTCGGGGGTTAAAAATCAAACTTAATAGGCGAGGTCTCACACAAATACCTCACTGTTTAATTAATTAAAGGTTAAAACATAATTTAAACTAATAACCACTGGTCATACATGTACATACATGGTCACCTACATTAATTATTGAAGTAAAATCACGTGATCAAGATACGTCAAGTGCCATCGCTTTCGCGGAAAAATTTACAGATCTTAAGTAAATAAACTTTTCAACACACTTGCTCGTAAAGTTGCTACTTTTTCTTTGGTCTTACGCCCGGAATGCGGGTGCACACTAGTGCGTTTTACTTTACATTGCCACAGTGTAGTGTTTTTCTTGTTACACTTTTTTTTTAATATCCGTAAAGAGGTTGTTACCAATAGATTTATTATTTTGTGAATAAATAAACTTGTTGTAGTCAAAATCTGATAAGATAAGATGCGACTTCTATGACTTTGTTTATATACATGACAGTGACAAGTTATTACTCATAAATTATCATTGTCATTATTTTTTTAAAGAGGTTGTAATCTCACAGATACAGATTAGTAGGGTGACAAGGAATTTAGGATAAAACTGATTTCGAAATAAAAATTACCACAGAAAAAAAAATTGTTTAGATGTAACTAATTACGACATCAACGTGACTGCTATCAATTACTGAGTTAGAAAAACTGGTACCTGATTACCGTTTAGATACCATCGTGTATCCGGCAGGGGGTAAGCAAAGTCTGACAAAATAAACAATTTTTTTTCTCGGGCTTCTCTTATTCAAAAAGTTATATCTAAAATTCCAAGGTGATAGAAACATATTAAGGGGTTGCACAAAGTGATCAGTAAGAGAGTAAATGTACTGAAACGCATATTTTATATATCGATACCTTTAGACTCAAAGGGCGTAAACACTGTAGGTGCTAATGGCGTTTACGCCCTTTGTGTCTAAAGGTATCGATATCTCAAAATAGTTGAATTTGAATATACGGGTCAAAACGTTTAAACAGCCTCGCTTCACATTTTTGTCGAGATCTCGCCGAGGCTTTTACATGAGTGAGACTCAGAAATCGAGCGAAGTGAAATGAAATGAAAATCAAAAGTTTGGAAAAATGAAACAGCCTAATAATTATATGTGTATATGCCACATCTATAGCAATTTTTTTTTTCTTTGATCATAGGCAAAAATGTTCAATGTTCATACGCTTTGTACTTAAAACACTAAGTATACAATGGGCGCAACCGGTTTAGTTATTTATAAAACTAGCGATTAAGTGGCGTTACGATAAACATAATAGTTTAAAACTGTAATGAAGAATACATTGCCAGTGTCAAACAGACTTGCAAATGTAATAGGATCCAATAGCCGAATTTATTAAGTTTTTCCACTAACTTTTACACGATCGTCAATTCAAAATTTTGAAATTAGTAATTAATAAAATATGGATTTTACAAGGTCGCTTTCGAAAATAGCAGGCATTCCGATAAACTGCCCTTACTCGATTAAGCTTTCCACCCTGTGTAGTGTGTATTTTTCAGATGCCTAATGAGTGTCGTTTTGCGAATATTTTTCTATGGCATATATATTGTAGTTAAACAATTAAGGGGTATATGTATAGGGGTACGGCTCTTGCAGATTTTTTTCCATATTTTGTATAAAAATCGGCCAAGTGCAAGTCGGATTCACCCACGAAGGGGTCCGTACCACCGTCGAGCAAAAAGACGCTAAAAAACACTTTTCTTGTATAAGGACCCCGTTTTATTTTTTGCTTTATTTTATTGTCTAATGTTGTAGCGACGATAAACATACATAATCTGTGAATCTTATCAAGTATCTACCTATTACCATTATTAAAATCAAGCAGAAAAGCCGAGAAAACACGTTTTTGGTATGGGGACCCCCTTAAATGCTTAATTTAATTTTCTTTTTATTAATTTGATATTTTAGTGACAGTAAAAATACATATTATGTAAAAATTTCAAGCGTTTATCTATTACGGTTCAAAAGATACAGTCCTGTGACTGACCGACACAAACGCGTTTCTTGTATGGGGAGCCTCGTTTATCTTACATTTTGTTGCGTTTTTATTATTTTTCGTTAAGTGGCAATAGAAATACACATTCTGTGAAAATGTCAAGTCTTTACCTATTACGGTTCAAAAGTTAGAGCCCTGTGTCCCGTTGGAACCCTTTGGGTACGGACCCTTAAAAATCGGTCCGGTAATTTATGCGTGATGCACAAACGTAAAAATATGGGGGTATAAAATCTCCCGTCCTATATCTTAACCCGACTAAACTTTTTTTTTTTTTAGAAGAAATGCATGAAACTGCATACCACTACGCAACCTAAGGCCATCGGGGGTGACAGCCAGATGTTACGCATTGGTTATGTGGAGCTCTCCGCTCCAGAAGGGATTGGCCTACCCACAAAAACTCAGAGATGCTTCCACCCTGTGCCTTCCTGGTGATGCTGTGGGATCGCTAGCAAGCCACCACGACATCACCGGCACCTTTGCCCTAGGGCGAACCCTCTCCGAAAAAGGCACACTATAGCATGGCCAGTGTGCCTTCCCTCAGCTGCTTCCCCCGACCAACGGCCGTCCCCCGGGGAAACCAGGAACCGGCACCGAACACACGGGGTCCAATCGTGTATCCGGCGCCAGTCACCGGCCAAGACGCTTCCCTTTCCTGCGGATCAACCGGAAACCCGACTAACCTAGCTCTATACCATAGGGGTTAGCCGAGTATTAGCCTGAGGATGGCAGAAATACTCAAAAATATGTCCAAATATACCTGCAATAAGAACTTCGTATTTATTCGATACATATCGTCGACCGTAGGCTGAATTACGGTAAAGGACAGGCAAAACTATGTCCCTTACCGTAATTCAGCCTACGGCCGACGATATTTTTGCTCTTGACTGTACTAACATAGACTTTGCTATTATAATGAAGGTATAAATAATAGATAAGCAATTGACGAGTGGTCAATAAGTAACGACTGGCCAATAATACCTTGGTTTCCTACACCATATAGCATGAATTCAATAGATGTCAATCATCTCCGATGACCTCTTCACAATGCATGTAAATTCAAATAGTGACGTAAAATTGCGTAAAACAATAAAATTAACAAATTGCGAATGTCCAAATGCAAATGACAGTGTTAATGAATCACGCGACGTAAATATATGCCGTTATTTTGGATAATTTGCATCGACGTTCGTTTAGCAATCGCATATTGTGAGATTATTCAACAGTATTCTCACGCGTATTTAAGAAATAACAATCAGTCAACTTGCAACTGTAAAGTAAAATTCTTTAAACATACGTTATATTTAACAACATAAACAGCATGTTTAAGTACCAACGTAACCATGTAGTTACTTTGAGTAGTGAATAAGGCACATACCTCCAAACCTACAAACTCCTTTTTCAGCTCCCCAACTAATCTGATTATAGTCTGGCGACTGATCGCAGATAACAAGACAGGAAAAAAAGTATCAACTAAGCGTCTTTTTTAGTAGTTACAGTAACCTACCTGAGTAAAGTCTAGGATAGACATTTAGTGTAAAGAAAAGATGAACTGGATAAGCATACATTTATTGCTAATTGAATACATATTTATCAATGGCTATGCTCACTTAAATCACTTGCATACATATTTACCTACGTACTATGCCACTATTGATGGTTAAGTTTGCCGGAAATCGTAGAAGGCAAAAGCGTGCGACCGTTCGTTGTGGAAGACTTTGGAAAAGTACCCATTTGTATCGTGTACTTAAAGGGTTCCAATTAGAGATTAACAACAATGATTCCACTAACATCGCGAAATAAGCTCGGTGTGTAGAGAATTTTAGCCCGTTGTACATGTACAACCACCACTACACATCCAAAAATCCCCTGCCTCCTTATTACGATACTTTTAGATACCGACGTGAAGCATCATCTGTTCGAGTATCTATGTGTGAGCGGGGCAAATGCCTTAAGTTGACTTGTTATTGCGGCAAACATCACTACATAGTATAAAACAAAGTCGCTTTCTCTGTCCCTATGTCCCTATGTATGCAACGGATTTTGATGCATTTTTAGGGTTCCGTAGCCAAAATGGCTAAAAAGGAACCCTTATAGTTTCGTCATGTCCGTCCGTCCGTCCGTCCGTCCGTCCGTCCGTCCGTATGTCACAGGCATTTTACTCAAAAACTACAAGACATATACTGATGAAATTTGGAATATAGATGTCTTGTAGATGCCGCAACTAAGTTTGGTAGTTAAATAATAAAAATAAAAAAATCTAGGGGGGGCACTCTCTTAAGGTTCTTAAGTAATGTTTTTGATTAAGTGAATACCTTTGGAAATAATCGCTCCGAAAGTTGTGAAAATTGTGTCCCCCCCCCCTCTATCTTCTAAACCGTGTGTCCGAAAAATATAAAAAAAACCGGCCAAGTGCGAGTCGGACTCGCGCACCGAGGGTTCCGTACAAACTCATAAGTAGATACATGAATAGTTCAAGAAAAACTATATGGCGATTAGTTTAGTAGGAGCAAATAAGTATGTGTTAAGATTTTTGCAAATTTCTCAAAACAGTGCAAGTTAGGAAAACCGTTATATTTTTCCTGTAATATATAGGACAACATTAATAATTGGTAATTATTACAGATTTTTCTGTTCAGTAACTTCGAAGATAATAGGGGGGGAACGGTATTTTTTTTAACGTTTTTCGCCATAAATCAAAAACTATTTATTTAAAAAAAAATACAAAAATACTGTTTTAATCTACAAATTAAGCCCTTTCATTTGATACCTCACTCGATATAATAGCCCTACTTTCAATTTGCAAAGTCTCATTACGGACCCCTTTAAAAAAAAAGGAAAAAAGGTACAAGATTTTTTTTACATCCTATAAGCTCGGGTTAGCGGTTCTTAACACTATTCCAAATTTCAAGTCGATAGCATCAGTAGATCCTGAGATATCTTGCTGTGACAGACGGACAGACAGACAGACAGACAGACAGACAGACAGAGTCGCACCATAAGGGTTCCTTTTTTACCATTTTGGTACGGAACCCTAAAAATTACAAAGATAACGCTCAATTAATACTTTCAACGAAAATTATTTTCAACAAGATCGGATTAACCGTTTTTGAGTTATTGCCGATAAACTGCGCTTCTCAACAAAAGGACGTAATTGCTATGAAGATACGCTCTTTTTTTTTGTTGTACTTTTTTTACATCGTATTTTTTACCTTATAGTTACGGCTATGGAACCCTACACTGAGCATGGTCCAACATGCTCTTGGCCAGTTTTTAGGGTTCCGTACCAAAATGGTAAAAAAGGAACCCTTATGGTGCGACTCTGTCTGTCTGTCTGTCTGTCTGTCTGTCTGTCCGTCTGTCACAGCAAGATATCTCAGGATCTACTGATGCTATCGACTTGAAACTTGGAATAGTGTTAAAAGTTGCTGACTCGAGCCTATTGGATAGAAAAAAAATCTTATACCTTTTTTACTTTTTTTTTAAAGGGGTCCGAAATGAGATGTGGAAAAAGAAAAGTAGAGCTATTTTATCGAGTGGGATATTAAATGAAAGAGCTTAATTTGTAGATTCCAAAACCATTTTTGTTTTTTTTCTTAATTTTGTACTTTTTGATTTATGACCAAAAACGTTCAAAAAAATACCATTCCCCCCCTATTATCTTTGAAGTTACTGAACAGAAAAATCTGTAATAATTACCAATTATTAATATCATCCTAAATATTACAGGAAAAATAAAATGGTTTTGCTAAATTGCATAGTTTTTTAGAAATTTTCAAAAATCGTACACATACTTATTTGCTCCTACTAATTCAGTAATTCTATGTAATCAATGTATGGGAAAGACAAACAAATTTATAAAGTTTTCAAACTTATGTGGCATGATACCTTTGGGTGTGGTGTTCAAAACTCACAACTCTCCCCTCCCCTCCACCTGACGCAACACCCCCCCTCGTAGTGAAATGTGTCCCTTTTATCGGTTTTATCACATTTTCTCGAAAACTATAATGGATACAAAAAAAGTGTCAAAAGTAAAAATGATCCTCATTAAATTGTAAACAAAATTTGTTCTATATCTTATTTTGATAGGCTGGACGGTTTTCAAGCTGTAGGTAGTTAAAAAACTAAAATGAAATTTTTCATCAGATTAACGACAATATAGTCATTATTTATTGGAATGAAGTAAATAAAAAGCTGTAGGTGGAATCATTAGGGGTGCACTAAGAAAGGATTTTTCAAAATTCATCCCCTAAGGGGTTTAAATGGGGGTTGAAAGTTTGTATATCAACGTACCGCCCAAACCGCTGGTCCTAGGAATTCCAAATTTAGCACGTAGGTTCCTTATAAGGTCTAAGGGTGCACTAAGAAAGGATTGTCCCAAAGAAACTCTACAAACTACATATACAAACTTTCAATCCCCATTTAAACCCCTTAGGGGATGAATTTTGAAAAATCCTTTCTTAGTGCACCTCTAGACCTTATAAGGAACCTACGTGCTAAATTTGGAATTCCTAGGACCAGCGGTTTGGGTGGTGCGTTGATATCTAAACTTTCAACCCACATTTAAACCCTTTAGAGGATGAATTTCGAAAAACGGTGAAATTACTTTTCTTGTAATCTAATAAAAAGTCTAAACATGAGGTTTCAAACCTCTTTACTTCTAAAATCGTAGACTCTCCATACAAACTTTGAACCCCTATTTGAACCCCTTAGGGGGTAAATTTTGAAAAATTCTTTCTTAGTGCACCCCTAATGATTCCACCTATAGCTTTTTATTTACTTCATTCCAATAAATAATGACTATATTGTCGTTAATCTGATGAAAAATTTCATTTTAGTTTTTTAACTACCTACAGCTTGAAAACCGTCCAGCCTATCAAAATAAGATATAGGACAAATTTTGTTTACAATTTAATGAGGATCATTTTTACTTTTGACACTTTTTTTGTATCCATTATAGTTTTCGAGAAAATGTGATAAAACCGATAAAAGGGACACATTTCACTACGAGGGGGGGTGTTGCGTCAGGTGGAGGGGGGGGGGGGAGAGTTGTGAGTTTTGAACACCACACCCAAAGGTATCATGCCACACAAGTTTGAAAACTTTATTAATTTGTTTGTCTGATAAACACATAATTACCACACTATACTAAGCTAACGGCCATACAGTTTTTGTTGAACTATTCACGTATATACTTACAAGTTTGTACGGAACCCTCGGTGAGCGAGTCCGACTCGCACTTGACCGGTTTTTTTTTAAATAGAGTGATTGAAGAGGATGGTTTATATGTATAATATAATAGAGAAACACCGTGCGAAGCCGGGGCGGGTCAATAATAAAATAGGGGACAATCTTACACAAATCGAACTAGTCCCATAGTAAACTCAATAATGCTTGTGTTATGGATACTAGACGACGATATATTTAATAGATACAAATACTTAAATATATAGCAAACATACAAGACTCAGAAACAAATATCACACAAATGACACAAATGTTTGCTCTTACCGGGATTTGACCCCAGGACCGCCGAACCGAGCGACCGAGCTTCGTAGGCAGAGTCACTTACCACTCTAGGCTAAACCGGTCGGCAATAGAAATACGCATTCTGTTAATATTTCAAGCCTCTACCTATTACGGTTCAAACGATAGAACCCTGTGACCGGCGGACAGACGGACAGCGGATGCTTAGTAATAGGGTTCCGTTGGCAATCTTTGGGTACGGTACCCTAAAAACAAAATAAAATTTAAAATAAAAACGGGTCTCCATACTATAAACGTGTTTTTCCTCGACGGTGGTAAGGATTAACCCTTCGTATGCGAATCCGACTCGCACTTGGCCGATTTTTAGGGTTCCGTACCAAAATGGTAAAAAAGGAACCCTTATGGTGCGACTCTGTCTGTCTGTCTGTCTGTCTGTCTGTCTGTCTGTCTGTCTGTCTGTCTGTCTGTCTGTCTGTCTGTCTGTCCGTCTGTCACAGCAAGATATCTCAGGATCTACTGATGCTATTGACTTGAAATTTGGAATAGTGTTAAGAACCGCTAACCCGAGCTTATAGGATGTAAAAAAAATCTTGTAACTTTTTTACTTTTTTTTTAAAGGGGTCCGGAATGAGACTTTGCAAATTGAAAGTAGGGCTATTATATCGAGTGAGGTATCAAATGAAAGGGCTTAATTTGTAGATTAAAATAGCATTTTTGTATTTTTTTTTAAATAAGTAGTTTTTGATTTATGGCGAAAAACGTTAAAAAAAATACCGTTCCCCCCCTATTATCTTCGAAGTTACTGAACAGAAAAATCTGTAATAATTACCAATTATTAATGTCATCCTATATATTACAGGAAAAATATAACGGTTTTCCTAACTTGCACTGTTTTTGAGAAATTTGCAAAAATCTTAACACATACTTATTTGCTCCTACTAAACTAATCGCCATATAGTTTTTCTTGAACTATTCATGTATCTACTTATGAGTTTGTACGGAACCCTCGGTGCGCGAGTCCGACTCGCACTTGGCCGGTTTTATTATTATTTGTTATTAAGGCACTGGTCCCACCGCCGGTGAGTAAGCGAGTAAAACTACTCGCCCAACTTTACTCGCTTATCTCGCTGGCGGTGGGACCAGTGCCTAAAGCGGCAACAGAAATACACACTCTGTGAAATTTCAAGTCTCTACCTATGATGATCCAAATGATACAGTTCTGTGACAAACAGACAGAAGGACAGACAGCTAAGGCACAGGTTTCCGTTGGCACCCTTTTGGTACGGAACCCTAAAAAAGGACGGTTCTCAAGTCGCCTGTATGTTTCTTTGTAATCCGATTACTCGAAGACGGCTGGACCATTTGGAAAAATCTTTTTTGTTTGAAAGGGTGCATCGCCGAGATGGTTCCATTGCAATCAAATCAAGATTTGATGATGGGATCTTGGAGAAATCGAGGGAACTCCTCAAATATTATAGGCTCACGTTTAGTGATTTACGTATTTTTAGGGTTCCGTACCAAAATGGTAAAAAAGGAACCCTTATGGTGCGACTCTGTCTGTCTGTCTGTCTGTCTGTCTGTCTGTCTGTCTGTCTGTCTGTCTGTCTGTCTGTCTGTCTGTCTGTCTGTCTGTCCGTCTGTCACAGCAAGATATCTCAGGATCTACTGATGCTATCGACTTTAAATTTGGAATGGTGTTAAAAACTGCTAATCCGGCTCGGATGGATAACACTATGGGACAGCAAAAAAATCTTATACCTTTTTTACTTTTTTTTTAAAGGGGACCGAAATGGGATGTCGTAAATCAAAAGTTGAGCTAATATATCGAGTGGGGTATCAAATGAAAGGGCTTAATTTGTAGATTCCAAAACCGTTTTTAGGGTTCCGTAGCCAAAATGGCAAAAAAGGAACCCTTATAGTTTCGTCATGTCCGTCCGTCCGTCCGTCCGTCCGTCCGTCCGTCCGTCCGTATGTCACAGGCATTTAACTCAAAAACTACATGACGTATATTGATGAAATTTGGAATGTAGGTGTGTTGTATAAGCCGCTACTTAGATTCGTAGTTAAATATTAAAAATAAATATTTCTAGGGGGGGTATTCCATACATGTAACAGAAAGCGAAAAATTTTTTTTTCATCAAACATCAACATGTGTTACATAGTTCGACAGGTCTTTTAAAAACACTTTAAGGTTTTTAAGTAATATTTTTGATTAAGTTAATACTTTCAGAAATAATCGCTCCGAAAGTTGCAAAAATTGTGTCCCCCCCCTTCTATCTTTTAAACTGTATGTCCAAAAAATATAGAAAAAATCAAGAAGGTAACGCTTAATTAATAATTTCTACGAAAATTATTTTCAACAAGATCGAATTAACCGTTTTTGAGTAATTGCCGATAAACTGCGCTTCTCAACAAAAGGACGTAATTGCTATGAAGATACGCTCTTTTGTTGTTGTACTTTTTTTACATCGTATTTTTTACCTTATAGTTACGGCTATGGAACCCTACACTGAGCATGGTCCGACATGCTCTTGGCCAGTTATTATTTTTTTCTTAAACATGTAGTTTTTGATTGAAGACAAAAAAGGTTAAAAAAAATACCATTCCCCCCTATTATCTCCGAAGATACTAAACAGAAAAATCTGTAATAATTACCGATTATTAATATTATCCTAAATATTACAGGAAAAATAAAACGGTTTTCCTAACTTGCAGCGTTTTTTAGAAATTATTTGCTCCTACTAAACTAACCGCGGCATATATCGATGTATGGGGACAACAGTTTTACAAGAGCAAAGTTAAGTTTGTCCCACCATACAGTTTTTCTTGAATTATTCACGTATCTATTGAAGAGTTTGTACCGAACCCTCGGTGCGCGAGTCCGACTCGCACTTGACCGGTTTTTTCATAGTGATTCGTACATATTTTTGAGCAAGTGTATTAAAAAATGGTTTCGGACCGTTCTGTCTGTTTCCCAAAACATCCGGACCCGAAACAACCTTTTCCTAAATAATCCGTTTCCCGATAGAAGTGTTTCCCAAAATGTGCTTCTCCCAAAAGATACGTTTGGCTTGATATCCGTTTCCCAAAAAGACCTAATTCCGAAATGACCGTTCCCGTCACAACCTTTTCCTAGATAATCCGTTTCCCAAAATGTGCTTCACCCAAAATAAACGTTTGTCGTGATATCTGTTTCCCAAAACACCCGTTCCCAAAACATCCGTTCCCGCCACTATCTTTTCCTTAGTCCTTTAATAATCCGTTTCCCGATATATTTTACTCAAATGATAGGTACGATTGGCTTATTATGCTGATGCCGACTATACTTATTGTTAAAATGAACTTGAATAAGTCTAAGGTCGAAACACATCTTTTGGGCATACGAGTATAATGAGAAACGGATCTTTTGGCATCCGGATACAACGAGAAATAGGTCTTTTGGTATACGGACGGTCTTTTGGCATACGGCCGATTAAGGAAATTGTTATTTTGGAACGGGTGTTTTGGGAACGGGTGTTTTGGGAAACGGACAGAACGGTCCGGAACCGAATGTGCGCCAACGTTTGTGTGAAAATGCAACCAAATACAACCACCTTAAGCTTTAGATGAAATTAAAATAAGTACACCTATTTTGCGATGTTTTAGTGCCGGGTATCTGACCTCCATCAAATAACCTTCGGCATGATTAATATTGTAAATTATATATAAAAAGTATATAAAAAGTACTTATAACGTAGAAGCGTATAATAAGCTTGTAATGGATTCTCTACAGCTTGTAGTGATGGGCAGTCGGAAAGTTTCCAAATATGGAAACTTTCGGAAACGAAATTTTCTGAGAATATTTCCGTAATATTTCCATAACACGAAAAATATGGAAATTTATATTTTCTACTACTAAAACTAAAATGAATTTAATCTGTATAGTTGTCTAATTGCATTGTAAATATTATACATAAAAGGCAGACCATTTTTATAATGCATTGAGAAGTAAGGAGAATATTTCAATATATTTCCGTAAATTCTCTTAAATTTCCGAGAAACTTACCTTGAAAATTTCAATAAGATCAGAAAAATAAATCAAATATACCCTTATATTTTAACTTACATAATTTTATCCTTAGTATTTGTTGATAATAAGCCGTTGAGTGTTATTTGCAAGTGTCGGATCATTCAGCCGGTCAGACACAGGTGCGCAGGTAGTTGAAAAACTCCATGCGAGGGATGCTCGTCGAAAGATAGTGAGATAAAACAAAAGGGTTTAAGCTTAATTTTAAATCAGTACTGTTTTAACAGTTGTCGTAAAAGCATTTAACCAAACAGTTAGTTCGTGATTTAGTCTACGAGTGACGCCGAATGGTTTATAAAGAAACCAAAGTCAATCATTTCAATATTTCGAAAAAAAAAATAGGCAAAGATCTCTTCAGAGTCACACTTTTGTAACAACATAGGAATCCACTTGTTAGGAAAGCGGCCGCTCTCTTCCAGGTCCCGACGATGAGCTCAGCCGGTCCAGCTTCATCAGAGGCCGCTTCACCCGGCGCCCTAGGAGCTTCCTCACTGACCCGGACGACATCTCAGCAGGATTCGAAAAAATCATCGCTGTGAGGTCGTCGGACGGAGTCCGACGCACACAGTGTCGTCCCCGCCGGCGGGGTCGACCTCCTCGCGACAACAGCACACAAGAGTCGCGTCCGACTTGCCCCAGGACCCGAATGTCCGGGATTTACTTCACTCCGACCTTGCTCGGGCTCAGCTAAGTTCCTTGCCGGAGTCTTCTTAGCTGGGCTAGGTCGTGGAAGGCAGCAGCTTCCTTCTACAAGGATGTGATGGCGCAGAAGGAGGAGGCGGAGCGCGGAAGGGAGGAAGATCCGGCCTCCCAGCCAATGCGTCGCAAACGCGTAACTTCTCCCATAAGGGAACCCGTGGGCGACAGGCACGTGGACGTCTGTCGCCTACACGCAGGTCCCCGAGTAGCTGGCTGCAGACCATCGGCACGCCCCTAGAGAGGAAGGGGGAGAGAGTTTCCCCAGAGACGAGTCCGGAGTTCGGTCAGCCGCGGGCGAGGCTACGGAGGAGTGATTACACCGTTCCCGTGGTCTCGCCCTATAGCACGGAGGCGGCACTTAGAGGGGTTTTTAGTGGATAAACCTTGGCCTCATCAGCCAACAAGGGAGTCCCACATAAGCGTAACGCATTTTCCCCTCTTAAAAAAAATTGATCAGCTTCAACCTTCCCGCTGGTCCGCTGCTCACTTTAAGTGTAACCCCACCAACGTAACTGTCCCACGCGCTTTGGCCCCCACCTAGTCCGACCCTCTCAAGGTGGACCGGGACTAGCGACCTGGTTTGATCTCAGGCGCTCCCGGCCCCCACCTAGTCCGATCAACTCAAGGTGGTCCGGCCAGCGACCTGGTTCGACTCCAGGGAATGCCACGGCCCACACCTGGTGTGCAATACCAAAACCAATAAGGTGTGCAAATTATTCAGGCTTCTAAAAAAAAAGTAATTTACAAAGTTCAAGTGCAGTGAATGCTACAAGAAGTAACAGAACCAGAACTAGTTGCCATACAGAGCGAAAGTGATGCACCAAAGAAAGAAGAAATAAATAGTGCTATTGCACGCGTCATATAAATGTGACTGGCTCGCCGCTGTCGATGCTAGAACATTATATTCATAAATCATAAAGATATTTGGTAAATGCCCTAAAACTTGTGTTGTGACATTTACTTAATAAAACATGTTTGATCACCAAACCATCTTTTTAGGGTTCCGTACCCAAAGAGTGCCAACGGAACCCTACTACTAAGCCTCCGCTGTCCGTATGTCACAGGGATCTATCATTTAAACCGTAATAGGAAGAGGCTTGAAAATTTCACAAAAAATAAATAAAAGGGGATCTCCATGCAAAAGACGTGTTTTTTGGCGTCTTTTTGATCCACGGTGGTATGGAACCCTACGTGTGCGAATCCAACTCGCACTCGCACACACTCGGCTCGTGTTTTTATATTTCGTTTTTATCCCTACATCCTATAATTTCATACTAAACGTAATTTTCGTAAGGAAATTTCCGGAAATTTCACATGAAATTTAAGAGAATTTATGGAAATTTATGGAAATAATACTTAAAATAGACGTAAAATGAATTTATTTAGGCATAAGAATAAAGAGCTTTATGGTATTAAAATATTTCGTTATTAGAAAAAAACAGGTATCCATATAATAAAAACTAGTTTTTAAGTAAATTGCCATATTCGGAAATATTACGGTAATGTTTCCGAGAATATTCTCTCAAACGGAAATATTCTCTGCAATTTCCCATCACTGAGCTTGAGGCAAAGGAAACTGTTCGTTATGCCAATAACACAATCTGTACGCCATTGTCTAACATTTGATAACCGGGTCGTCTCTTCACACTTCCACCTTATGCCTCATTAACTTAGTATTTACTACAATATTTTTTGTAATTATTGTGTTATTATAACTCAAGCACTTAGAATAATTCTGAGGTGTGCAACGAATATGATTTGATATTTCCCATTGGCTTTTTGGTGAAAGAAAAAAATCCCGACCCGTGCTAGGCCAGCGAGGGAACCACAGTCCCTTCACTCTCATATATGAGAGTAGGCCTGACCCTAGCAGCAGGACGTAGGCTGATGATAATAGTGCAACGAGAGAAAGCTCCCAAAAGTTAGGCTAAGGGCCTTTCCGTCGGAACCTGATAGCTGCGGGCGGCGCAAGACCATTCAGATGGTGTTTTTACAGGGAGGCGTATGTTGAGTGATCGTCTTTCGGTTGATTATGCATTTCTCGTAGGTATTATTAGATCTAAAATAGATTAAACCTAGAGACATTAAGGAAATATTCAGCTAAAGTAAGGGCTCACTACGCCGCATCTCGCAACGGTATTGCTCCTGAATCCGAGTATGGCCGATACATTTCCATCTAGGATACAGCGAGGTCACCCAATGGATGCCTTCATAATCGTTTGATGCGTTTTGCTAGAAACTTGCTGCCTCGCACGACTGAACTGTGAAATAAATTGTCGCCTGCAGTGTTTCCGGATCGATTCGACCTTCAAGAGAAGAGCGTACTCCCGCCTAAAAGGCCGGCAACGCACTTGTGACTCTTTTGGTGTTGCTGGTGTCTATGGGCGACGGTGATTGCTTACCATCTGGCGACTCGTCTGCTCGTTTGCCCCCTATTTCATAAAAAAAATGATCATAAGTATAGGTACCGCAGAAATATATCAAGATAGAAGGAGAGAGTGTATGTACCTCGCATGCTAAAAAGAAGGGCCGAGGACCTTCTTTGCTCGACGTCAACTTCAGTCCGTTCCGGAATATAATACAAATAATTAGCCTGATGACTCGATTTTTTTTCTGTCCTAAATCGATTCTACTATTTCTGAGGAACAATATCTATATGACACCTAATACATTGGTATAAGTATAACAGCTACAAATTGTAATCAAAAGTAGCAGATCGGACTGAGCATTGAAAACGCTCTATACAAAACGGTAGGAATTTATGACATCATCCGTTGCATCGCTGTTCTAAGTCTGTATGAAAAAAATAGCATTTTGCCATTTTGAGCACGAAAAAGTGCGTTTAAGCACATAGTTGTCATACATTTATTTTTTCAGTGTTATTTAAGCATTCCGAATTTGACTTTAATTTTTCTTAAAGACGATAAAAAAAATATCGTTTTTTTTTAAACTTTGTGGTCTCATAACTTTATATTTTTTTTCTACTCCTGTACTGTTATCTGTCTTTTACTTGGTCACGAACACTAATATAAGAACATACATAATATGAGTTCAGAGAAGTCTATACTCTATTCCCCATAACAGCACTAGTGTCGTTATAGTCACTTTACGTTATTGCTAGCATCCACAGACTTCTAAATCTAGGTTAAACTTAGGTCAAGGATTAAGCGCTCAATTCTAACTTCACGATAAAAATTCACAACTACCAACTTAACAAACAATTAAATTCCTACGATTCATAAGAAAAACAAATCTTTCCGAATTAAATTAATTGATGCCAACATAAAAAAAAATATTTTAATTATCGTCACATCGTGTCACCAGCCATATCAAAAAAAAGTTTACCATAGACACAACTGTCATGCCGGCTGTACACACTCGGAGAGACCGGACGAGACACGCGTGACGTCCATGTATTTTATATTTTAACCTAGTCGTAGAAAAAGTATTGTATGCAACGTTGTATAATTAAGTCAAAAAACGCTCATTGCGTCTCTATTTGCGATACTCGCCGCATTCGCGGCTCGTATCGCAACTCACGCAATTCGCATTTTTTGAACCTTCTTATACAACTGTTGCATAAAATACTATTATACATTTTTTGTTTATTTCTTTTGTGTTATGATAATTTAGTATTTTGCAATCCATGTGACTATATTATGTTGTAACATTCAACATTATTCAACATCCCAATTGGTAAGAGAATCGGTTTGTCACATGTAAATCGATGATTATCAATCAGTGCCGCGCATTTCCGTTTACCACTAAATTCTACTCTTGACGCCAAACATCAAACGCAAAATCTTACACGCTTGGTTCCCATAAAAAAAGCGACGAAGTATTTCCTTCTATGTGATAGGCAAACACTGTAATCTGCACGTACGTAGATTACCTGATTAAGAGAGATACAGTGCTATGCACCGATAAAGGTGTCCCTCTCATGAGCACGTAGATTAGTCATATAAATATAGTATAGTATTGTATCTTGGGAGGTTAGAAGTAGAACGTAACTAGAGTATATTGGAGTGAGACTAATTACAAGCATGTCCAAGTATATTGAGTTATTTTGGTTAAAACCACCCATACCAACCCCACATATTACACTATCTCGATATAATATTTCTGTGATAAGTAGACTTTCATCTTTAAAATGATGACTTTTCATCAGTGTGCATCACTTCACAGCAGGAGCGCAGACGATTGAAAGCAACCTACGGCATTTTTGCGGAACGGAAGTTCTATAGATCTGTGTGCCCCTGCCCTTTGGGTCAGGAAGTCCCCACGTACGCGCACCGAGTGCGATGAGTTGAGGTTAAATACTTGCGTAACATGTTTGTAACGTGATCAATTACTGATTACGTGCCGCATGGGCCACTGTTACACCCGTGAATCCGACGGACTTTCTCTAGAATGTTTGGCTTAGGTCACCGCTAGGGTTGCCAAATGGTTTCCTAAAAGAGATGTTCTATTTAGCAGTTTAAACTCTTGCAGTGTAATTTAAATGTGTGTTTATTTAAATAAGGTCAGTTATTATCATATATCATATTTACTCTGGTCATCCACGGAACGTCGAAAATAATCGGAGGGATGTTTACAAAAACAACACAACTGACTAAGCTGGTTGACACCTATTGTCATTAAAATTGTTCCTATATAAGTATCAACCAGTCTAGTCAGTTATGTTGTTTTAGTAAACATCCATTTAATTTTAATGTACAAAAATTAAATAAAGAAAGATTCTGATGAACTGAGAACCTTAATCACTTTTTGGAGTCGGTTAAAAATAGCAAATCCCAAAAACAGGTGTGTCTAATATTGGAAGATCTGACTCCTCTAGATTCTGATTCCTTATATGGTTCCTGATTTTTTGTTAAAAAGCATTCGCAATAATGTCGAATCAATGATGGATCCATAAATAATATTTCACTGTTTTATCTGTGTACAATTGTAAGAACACAAACACTGAAAGAATTTATTACCATTCCATTTTGAACCTAACCGAATCCTCATTTTACGGCAACCCTGATAGCCGCTTAGAATGGTATTGAATATCGAACCAATCTTTCCCTTATAAGTGCCGGTGAAGTGCATCTCGACTGTCTGATCTTGTCGGGCATTGAATCATTGAGACTTGGAGTGCGTCGAGATTCTGTAATTGCTCTTTAGACTCTGCTCGTATTTCCAACTTCAACTATCTTCTATATTTGTTCCGTCCAATGTCTAATACCTGGCTAAACTCAATAAAACTCCATAGCAGTTAGCCGGGTTTTAGTCATGGGATGGAACAACTGTTTTCTGGGTTCCTAGTTTAAAACAAATCAAGGGAAGGTGGCAGTTCCCTTCTTCCTGTTGGAAGAGAAACCTACCCTACACGCTACGGCCCCATCTGGTCCAATTTTTGCTACATCCAGTAAAGATTGCAAGTTAGTCAGGCTTAAAAAAAACCGGCCAAGTGCGAGTCGGACTCGCGCACAGACTGTTCCGTACAAACTCATAAGTAGATACATGAATAATTCAAGAAAAACTATATGGCGATTAGTTTAGTAGGAGCAAATAAGTATGTGATAAGATTTTTGCAAAGTTCTCAAAAACGGTGCAAGTTAGGAAAACCGTTATATTTTTACTGTAATATATAGGACGACATTAATAATTGGTAATTATTACAGATTTTTCTGTTCAGTAACTTCGAAGATAATAGGGGGGAATGGTATTTTTTTAACGTTTTTAGCCATAAATCAAAAACTACTTATTTAAAATAACCACATTTTTATAAAAAAAAACCCGACCGCGGTGCACTTTGAAACTGCATTAAATCCGCCATTTTGTTTATTTTAACGAACTTCATGCCCAGTGACACTCGCACCATCAAGACGAATCTAATGATGTATCATTTATCAAAATCGGATGTGTCGTTGAGTAGTTACGAGCGGACACAGGAACGGACATACATACATACATACAGGCCAAACACATAACCCTCATTTGGGCTTTGCCGCAGTCGGGTAAAAAATAAAAAAATAGCGTTTTATCTACAAATTAAGCCCTTTCATTTGATACCCCACTCGATATAAGAGCCTTAATTTCAATTTTCAAAGTCTCATTACGGACCCCTTTAAAAAAAAAGTAAAGAAGTTACAAGATTTTTTTTACATTCCATAAGCTCGGGTTAGCGGTTTTTAACACTATTCCAAATTTCAAGTCGATAAGCATCAGTAGATCCTGAGATATCTTGCTGTGACAGACGGACAGACAGACAGAGTCGCACCATAATGGTTCCTTTTTAGGGTTCCGTAGCCAAAATGGCTTAAAAGGAACCCTTATAGTTTCGCCATGTCCGTCCGTCCGTCCGTATGTCACAGGCATTTTACTCAAAAACTACAAGACGTATACTGATGAAATTAGGAAATATAGACGTCTTGTAGATGCCGCTACTAAGTTTGCTAGTTAAATAATAAAAATAAAAAAATCTAGGGGGGTACTCCATACATGAAACAGAAGATAAAATATTTTTTTTTTAGCAACCGTCAACGTGAGGTACATAATTTGATAGTTCTTTTAAAAACATTATAAGACTATTATGTATTTTTTAGGGTTCCGTAGCCAAAATGGCTAAAAAGGAACCCTTATAGTTTCGTCATGTCCGTCCGTCCGTCCGTCCGTCCGTCAGTCCGTATGTCACAGGCATTTTACTCAAAAACTACAAGACGTATACTGAAGAAATTTGGAATATAGATGTCTTGTAAATGCCGCTACTAAGTTTGGTAGTTAAATAATAAAAATAAAGAAATCTAGGGGGGGCACTCCAGAAGCAAAAAAATTTTTTTTTCAGCAATTATCAACGTGAGGTACATAATTCGATAGTTCTTTTAAAAACAGTAGGCTTTTATGTACTTTTTTTTGATTAAGTGAATACTTTCGGAAATAATCGCTCCGAAAGTTGCATAAATTGTGTCCCCCCCCCCTTTTAACTTTTAAACCGTACGTCCAAAAAATATGAAAAAAAAAACAAGAAGGTAACGCTTAATAAACACATTCAACGAAAATTATTTTGAATAGTAAGGAATAAACCGTTTTGAAGTTATCGCTGAAAAACTTCCCAACCAAAAGGTTTTAAGTGCCATAGATTTACACGGCATTTAAGACCTTTTGTCAGTTGTTTATTTTTAGCTTTATTTTTATCTGTAGCACATTTCCTTATAGATACAGCTATGGAACCCTACACTGAGCATGATCCGATATGCTCTTGACCAGTTATTTTCGATTAAGTAAATACTTTCGGAAATAATCGCTCCGAAAGTTGCATAACTGGTGTCCCCCCCCTTTAACTTTTGAACCGTAAATCCAAAAAATATTAAAAAAATCAGGAAGGTAACGCTTAATAAATACATTCAACGAAAATTATTTTGAATAGTAACGAATAAACAGTTTTGAAGTTATTGCCGAAAAACTTCTCAACCAAAAGGTTTTAAGTGCCATTGATTTACACGGCACTTAAGATCTTTTGCCAGTTGTTTATTAAGACTTTTTTTTTACCATTTTGGTACGGAACCCTAAAAACTAACGTATAGCTGCGTTCTTACTTACGGAAGTAACACTTACAGGTGTAAATCCGGCCTAAGTATCATCAAAATTGACGAACGTTTTTGGTCTTTAGAGTGCCAAAGGAACGAACATTCCTACATAGACTGATAAAAACAATTACTTTCCTTATCATCGCGCAGTTGTGTAAAAAAAAACATGCAGTCAAATTCAGTTAAAAGATTAGATATTCTTGTGACTAGACAAATCGAACTCATCAACGCCTGTTGAGGGTCAAACTTGAATCATTAGCGCAAGTGATCTCGACGCGAGAAACATCGTGTTAAGGTAAATGTTCTGCTCCATAATTTTTCTGCGGTTGACAACTTGTTAAATACAGTCACACCAAAAAGTGCATTTAGCAATATTGTCATCGATATTTTATGCGTTAGCTACTCGACTAAATCAGAAATGAGGAGATACGTAGAAGAACGAGGGTCACCGACATAGCTAAACGGATAAGCTTGTTGAAGTGGCAATGGGCAGGGCATATAGCACGTAGAACGTAGACGTTGGGGCCGAAAGGTTCTCGAATGGAGACCACGAATCGGCAAGCGCAGCGTCGGACGTCCACCAACAAGATGGACAGATGATCTGGTTAAGGCTGCTGGCTCACAGTGGATGCAGGTTGCTTCCAACCCAATTAAGTGGAATTCTATGAGGGAGGCCTATGTCCAGCAGTGGACGTCCTATGGCTGAAATGATGATGATGATTCGACTAAAAATCCTGACTAGCTGAATATTACTTTTGACCTGTAGGTCAACTGCCTGTAGGTCTCACTGTAGTGAAGCTAAAACAAAAGTTATGACACTTTTATCTTCGTGGAAATTGTAAACGTTGGAATACGTCGGCGGATTGTTCTGTTAACGCTGTCAAAAAACTTACAATCAATAGTACATTGTGCACCGAGGGTAGTAAGAAGGGGATTACTGACGAGAGTCTATTAGGAGCCCGACGCCGTTTTAATGACTCGAGTTTGTAATCCCCTTACTGCCCGTAATACACACACACACACACACACAATGTTTTTCATCACATTTGCGAAGAAAAAAAATTAAGACAAATCAAATTATTTAGTATCAACTTTTTCAATATAGTCTTCCACAGATAATGCTAAGAACAGCGTTAAGTTTTCAAACTTGACTGGCAATACCACCAGATTGTACCGATTTTCAAAATAGTACATTACATAACTCGGGTGGTAATACAAAGAAAGGCCGAGATCGCAGATGTTTGCCTCCCGAGCTGCAGGTCGATTGCAGCTCGGGCCGCAAACATCTGCGATCTCGGCCTTTCTTTGTTTACCCACCCTAGTTGGGCCAATATTCAGCGTTTTTACGGCGTTTTATTTTCGTAATTCTTGTCTCAGTAAATATTGTTCAAATAAACGATGCCTAGAGTTAACTTTTTATGAACCCGAAAAACAATCCCGAGTTTAAGTCTTGTTTTACGAGTATCTAAATTGTCACGATTTGTCCTTTCGTTATAGTAAATAATCGTCGGACAATAATGATTGTCAAACCGCGCGGTCAAAACGCTCGGAGAATCGCCCAGTTGTGTAATGTACTATTAAAACTAAACTCATAGCTCCCTCGGGAGTTACAGATTTTCATACAGTTTTTCGAGCGAGCGAGCACTTGTGTACTTACCACTCCAAAGGTCACTGTTTTGACCGTGACGCTAAAAGCTCAGAACTCCGTGTTGACATGTTATTGCCCAATAATCGTTATAAATGACTTGAAACAAAGCACTTCGTGCATGAGATTTGCTGTTTTACCATCGATGATTTGCAAGAAGTTAAAAGTAGCATCCAAAGCTTTTTCGTTCGGCCGGTCGCCGGTCGCCGGTCGCCAATACTTACCAACAAGCGCGTGAATTCAAGGACACCTCCATTAATTGAATGAACAGTAAGGGCGACACCCTGCTTTCACCTCGATTGCTAATGACTTATAGTACATTTCATAACTAGGGTGGTAATACGAAGAAAGGCCGAGATCGCAGAAGTTTGCGGCCCGAGTTGCAAGCGAGGGACGTAAATATGCGATCGAGGGCTTTCTTTATTATCTCCCGTGTTGTGTATGTCTACACTTGGCTAGAAAGCGACTTCCGTACGCGAAGCGTGCGGAAAAAGTCACTTTATGGCCGGGTGTGGCATAAACATTTAAAATGGCGACTAGTGACAGTACAGTGTCGCACACTATAGTAGGTATTTTATGCAACAGTTGTATAAGAAGGTTCAAAAAATGCGAATTGCGTGAGTTGCGATACGAGCCGCGAATGCGGCGAGTATCGCAAATAGAGACGCAATGAGCGTTTTTTGACTTAATTATACAACGTTGCATACAATACTTTTTCTACGACTAGGTTAAAATATAAAATACATGGACGTCACGCGTGTCTCGTCCGGTCTCTCCGAGTGTGTACAGCCGGCATGACAGTTGTGTCTATGGTAAACTTTTTTTTTGATATGGCTGGTGACACGATGTGACGATAATTAAAATACTTTTTTTTTATGTTGGCATCAATTAATTTACTTCGGAAAGTTTTGTTTTTCTTATGAATCGTAGGAATTTAATTGTTTGTTAAGTTGGTAGTTGTGAATTTTTATCGTGAAGTTAGAATTGAGCGCTTAATCCATGACCTAAGTTTAACCTAGATTTAGAAGTCTGTGGATGCTAGCAATAACGTAAAGTGACTATAACGACACTAGTGCTGTTATGGGGAATAGAGTATAGACTTCTCTGAACTCATATTATGTATGTTCTTATATTAGTGTTCGTGACCAAGTAAAAGACAGATAACAGTACAGGAGTAGAAAATTAGTACAATTATGATACGCGTTGGCGATGTTGGTCATTACAGTCGAGGCTGTGTTGCATAGCCCGAGCCGTTAGGCGAGGGCGGTATAGCCGAGACTGTAATGACCAATGCCCACGAGTGTCATACGACGTTTTTCAACACACTTGCGAATAAAAAATAACACTTATCATTTAAAATTCTTGTTTTTGTACATATTTATTTAGTGGTTTATCTACTCTCGTCTATCGTCACCTCGTCGTGTGGTGTCGGCGTAGTGCGGAAACACACAGTTCATTCATCATTCATTCATCGTCTGGATAACAGAGCTGTAATACTTGCATAAAAGAACAAAAATGCTTTTATGCAGAAGATACTCAGCTTGTCGTACAATTATTCAAAACTTATTAATCTGTTACAATGCTATTACACAGCTATTAGCAGTATAATTTTGTGCTCAAACTGCTTGAATAACATCTGGGTAAGCGCTTAATCAGCTAATTACGGTAGTCATATTCAGCAATTAGTTTCTATGACTGCTGTTAAAAAAAACTTACTCAGAAGGTTTGTGCTGGCTGGGGCGCGCTCATGAACAGGCACGAGGTGTCGGAGCTGCGCGGGGATAATATCCGCGCGCCGAGCCACATGACGTGCTCTCATTGGCCAATTGGCGGTAATTACAGTACAGCACTTGTGCGGTAATGTAAAGTAAAAAGAACTTGTGTGTAATAAGCTGCGTTCCACGCGTAAGAACCGCCAAATAAGAGCGACTTTATGAGCAAGTGTGTTGAAAAGAATATTATATTTTATATAATATGATCACATGGACTGGGGAATACTAAATCATCATAACACAGAATAAATAAACAACAAAACATATAAAAGTTATAAAATTATGAAAGTTCATTTCAGAATGCTTCAATAACACTCAAAAAATTTATGTACGGTAACCAAGTGGTTAAACACGCACTTTCGTGCTCAAAATGAGAAAATACTATTATTTTCGTACATACTTCGGTTGTTCTTCACAAATAGTAGAATCGAGTTACATCAGAAGCAAAATTTAGTGCACAAGCCTATTACTTGATTAGAGTTCCGTACATCCCTTTTAACTAACTCCCCCATGGCTACGCCATTTTGAAAATGTTCCTACTTTAAGTTTAGTCTATGAAGTCCTAACGGACATGTTAAAGTCAACAAATAGAAAAAGCTAAAAGATCGTTGTTACAACTGGCTACTAACCTAACAATGAGCTAATCGATAGATCTAAATCTATCAAAGCAAGGCTTGTAATTGTTGTCGATAAAATGCTAATACGTCTGGTAAAAGAACAATCGGTAGGCGCCGCGCCCACTCCATCCTTTCATAACACACTATAAAACAACAGAGATAGGATCAATCCCAAAATGAGATCTAGTTGAGATCGACATCCAAAGACACCCATTTAAGATTGAATTTAAAATGCGCTTGCTTCATGATTTAGTACATATTGAAGTTAGAATGAGCTGTAGTCTATATTGTTGTTCCAATTATAACATTGTATTGCATAATGGGCCATACTTTCTTGAATAATAACGCTCTGCCTCTCACTAGATAGCCATCATGAGAGCTGCAATAGAAATTCGGAAACAATTAAATGTCATAACGATAGTGCAGAGTTGTTTGAGGTAACGTTTTAATCCTATTTATAGCATGTTTTTGTTTTATATTGATATCGGTTTTCCCGCTACTCAGCCCAGGAACCGTGTATTTTCCGGGACAATGAGCCTATGTCATCCTGCGGCTACTCACTATCATAACAATTTTCTAACTATCATCACACTAAGTTAAAATTAACAGGAACTTAACTTTATTCACAATTCCTTAGGGATTGCGGTTTGGTAGGAGTAGTAAAAAAAGCTGTCACATGATTTAAAACAAACGAACTAATGTCCCCGGACATATGTTAAGCAAAATAAAACAGCACCTGCGATCTGAATCATTCTTTACTTAACCAAACCACACTATGTATGTAATTCATGAATTCCATCAAAAACATTACATGTAAAAAGATACAAGTCTCGCAACGCAGTTCCTTTACAACAAACATGTTTTGAGAAGTAATGTTAAACCAAGTCAGAACCCGATTTGTTTGCAAAATTTCACTGACCAAGCGGGATACAGGCAAATAATAAAAAGTCTACGTTAGTATAGGGCGGCTGTTACGTATTCATCGTGGGAATCGTGGTCGTGAATATACGGTATCTATGTAACCAGCAAAGCAGCGTCTCACTGATCGGAGAACAATAAACAATCGAGAACTTGCATTTCATCAATGTATTAATAGCCCAAATATGGGCGTCATGATCTTATGTAACTTGATGTAACGACAACCTTAAAGTGTGCTCACAGTCAGCCAATACATCGGAGATCATAGAGTGTGTGGATAGATTCTTTAAATGCCATTCATGGTGGCTTTAAGGAGCATTCAGTTTTTACGAGATTTTGCCGGCGTCGAATGGCCGCGCGGCGCGCGCGCCGGCCCGCGATTGACGTCTTTGTCGCTCCGATTGCGTGGATACCCCGCCAAGTCGAGCAAAACAAAGGCACGGCCGTACCATCCTTTTCTCGAAGCCATTCAGGCCATTTTCAACCTCCTGTCATTTTGTGCTAGCTAAAGCTAGACTAGAACCCTGAATTTTCAGGGATAGCTATATGGGCCATTTATTTTAAAGTTGTACACTTAACTTTTTTTTTAGATCTGAGAAATTTTACATCATTGTCCCAAATCTTTCATACAAATATCGCTCTTCCGTTCCGTTACCGCCATACAAGTGTGTATGAAAAAATAACGGAAAAAAAATTGGGACACTTTTGTTCTCCAATCAGAGACGATAGTACGCGTGATTCTGAGTAGAAATGATGTAAGGTAACGGCGCCTATTACCGGGGGTATCAAAATCGGCGACCATTACCGCGGCATTTAAAAATATGCGTTTTATAAGCAAGCCGTTCGTTTTACAATAAAACATATTTTTACAAAAATGAAGCTTATTTAGTTGACTAACGGATTTGTTATGCAAGTGTGTGTGATAGTAACAACAAGCTGGCAATTCGTTAGTTCCCGCGACGGCGGCGTAGAAAGAGGTTGTGTCATACTAACGCGTCTCGTCACAAATGAGTGTACCCGAACCTTATTTATTATGTAAATAAGATTCGGGTACACTCACGTAAAATATGCTGCTTTTTGTACCCTCGGTATTAGAAGCTAAATTCGCGGTAATAGAATTACATCCTATGCATTACCACGGTAATAGAAGATTCTCCTTTTCTGGTTTCAATAATTATTTTGTCAAACATAATAAAATAAAATAAGTTCAAAAAGTAGCGACTCCGAAAGTTTAATAGACACTCTAAAATAAATCTCGGGCGTTAAGGTGCTCTCATACCCATAATTTATTGGAATCATTTGAAAACTACCTAAATACCACGGTAATAGGCACCGTTACCTTAAAATTCCTCAGACCTAAAAAAAGTTAACTGAATAACTTTAAAAAAACTTACTTAAGTATATTCTCAATAACATTCCATTTGAACGTGTAGTTTAAGAAATCCTTTCTTTTTGTAAGTGGTCTTCCTTTATTTATTACATTCCAATCCATTCTTTTCAATTTGAACTGCAAAAGTAACTTTGTAATATTTTTAGGTTTTGTAGGACTTGATAGGCTAAAAACTAACTATGTTTAAAAGTTTGAGCTTGTGGGCCTGCTAGAAGTAGAATTATGATGTTCATCAGTGAGTCAGTGAATCAGTGAGTCAGTCAGTGACAAAACTAAGGAACTTTGACGTGCAATAGTTCTTAAACTACACGTTCAAATTGAATTTTATTAAGAATATACTTAAGTCTTATTGTGCCCCATATATTTATCCCTGAAAATTCAGGGTTCTAGCTTTAGCCAGCAAAATTACAGGAGGTTAAAAATGTCCTAAATGGCTTCGAGAAAAAGATGGTACGGCCTTTATTTTGCTCGACGTAGCGGGGGTACTGCCGTGCCCCCAGATGATTTAACGAAAGAAAATCAAATACTTATATCATAAGTTTCCACATTACGGACCGGAACGGAATTTAATGTGGAGTAACAAATTAACTTATTATTAACTTTAAGAGGTTATTATGAAACTGCAATATTAAGGCATTTACAATTAATTCAGAACTAAATGACCGTTTAGCTGGTCATTTGCATATATTTATCTCGACTCCGCTTTGATGAGGATCTTTCAACACACACATTGTTTTAACTCAAGTAAATAGCTATGGAGTCAATTTGACAGGTTGACTCTACCGCATTCGCAACACGCCTTTACTCTAGGGAACGTGCAGGAACTATAGGTGGCAGCACTAAATCGACAAAAGAGACACGATGCGGACGGTAAAGGAAACTTATCGGTCGTGAATAAATTTTTAAAACAAAAAATAAAAACCGACTTCCAAAAACTTAAACTAAAAACTTCAAAAATAACAGGTTAAAAACTATAAATATCTGTATACCTATGTATACATATGAATCGTTGATTATCCATTTCTTTGAGGTAATTAACATATTATTTTCTGGTTTTTAGTTTAAGTTTTTGGAAGTCGGTTTTTTAACCGACTTCCAAAAGAAGGACGGTTCTCAATTCGTCTGTATGTTTTTTTTTTTATTTTTTTTTTTATTTTTTTTTTGTGTGTTTGTTCACCGATTACTTGAAGACGGCTGGACCGATTTGGAAAATTCTTTTTTTGTTTGAAAGGGTAGACTTCCGAGGTGGTCCCATTGTAACCAAATCAGGATCTGATAATGGAATCTTGGAGAAATCGAGGGAACTCTTCAAATATTATAGGCACACATATAGCGATTTCAGTATTTTTCGTAATTTCTCGTCCATCTCTTATGAGCAACGAGTTTCTAGTGTTAACCGACTTCAAAACAAAGGGTAAATTTGTATCTAGGTTCCTTCCCCGATTACTTGAAGATGGCTGAACCTATTTGGAAAATTCTTTTTTTGTTTTAAAGGGTATACCTCCGAGGTGGTCCCATTGCAACCAAATCAGGATCTGATGATGGGATCTTGGAGAAATCGAGGGAACTCTTCAAATATCATAGGCACACATATAGCGATTTTGGTATTTTTCTTAGTTTCTCGTCCATTTCTTATTAGCAACAAGTTTTTAGTGTTAACCGACTTCAAAACAAAGAGCAATTTTTATGTAGGTTTGTTCCCCGATTACTTGAAAACGGCTAGACCGATTTGGAAAAATATTCTTTTAACTAAATAGACGTAAGTCTATTTTTCAAAACAATATTTTTCCAGCGCCACTAAAAATTAAAAAAATAAAGTAAATTTTTAAAACAAAAAATAAAAACCGACTTCCAAAAACCTAAACTAAAAACCAAAAAATAATATGTTAATCACCCCAAAGAAATGGATAATCAACGATTCATATATACATATACAGATATTTATAGTTTTTAACCTGTTATTTTTGAAGTCGGTGCCAGCTAAGGAGCTCAGCATAGCCAGCTTTGCGTGGCAGTGGCAGGCACCGACTTCAAAAATAACAGGTTAAAAACTATAAATATCTGTATATGTATATATGAATCGTTGATTATCCATTTCTTTGGGGTGATTAACATATTATTTTTTGGTTTTTAGTTTAGGTTTTTGGAAGTCGGTTTTTATTTTTTGTTTTAAAAATTTATTTGTTTTAAAAATTTACTTTATTTTTAAATTTTTATTGGCGCTGAAAAAATATTGTCTTAACCGAATAGACTTAAGTCTATTTAGTCAAAAGAAAAAAAATCCAAATCGGTCTAGCCGTTTTCAATCAAATAGCCGTAATCGGGGAACAAACCTACATAAAAATTGCTCTTTGTTTTGAAGTCGGTTAAGACTGGAAACTTATTTCTAATAAGAAATGTACGAGAAACTAAGAAAAATACCCAGATCGCTATATGTGTGCCTATGATATTTGAAGAGTTCCCTCGATTTCTCCAAGATCCCATCATCAGATCCTGATTTGGTTGCAATGAAACCACCTCGGAGGTATACCCTTTAAAACAAAAAAAGAATTTTCCAAATAGGTTCAGCCGTCTTCAAGTAATCGGAGAAGAAACCTAGACACCAATTAACTCTTTGTTTTGAAGTCGGTTAACACTAGAAACTTGTTGCTAATAAGAGATGGACGAGAAATTACGAAAAATACCGAAATCGCTATATGTGTGCCTATAATATTTGAAGAGTTCCCTCGATTTCTCCAAGATTCCATTATCAGATCCTGATTTGGTTGCAATGGGACCACCTCGGAAGTATACCCTTTCAAACAAAAAAAGAATTTTCCAAATCGGTCCAGCCGTCTTCAAGTAATCGGTGAACAAACACACAAAAAAAAAAAAACATACAGATGAATTGAGAACCGTCCTTCTTTTGGAAGTCGGTTAAAAAGTGTCATACTGGTTATAAATGTCAATGTCAAGTATAGTAAGACTGTACTAACGTTAATCGTCCTTCATCGCGATGTTAACGGCGTTTCCCGTTAATATGGCCCCAGCATGAAGTATAAGATTAAGATTGGCGGCACCAGTTGGTAGCACCTGAACGGCAACGGGCACAAAGAATAGGGTATTTGACAACAATTAAAATAAATTCATTAACTCTAACCAGCAAATTACCTGTATGGTGGCATAAACTTAACTTTACTCTTGTAAAACTGTTGTCCCCATACATCGAAATATGCCGTGGTTAGTTTAGTAGGAGCAAATAAGGTTGTCTTACGATTTTTGCGAATTTCTAAAAAACGGTGCAAGTTAGGAAAACCGTTATTCACACCTCCTATTCAGAAAAAAGTATTTTGATCCCTCATAAGAGGGATCAAAGTGATACTTTTCTGTTCAAGGACAACAGGGTATTTTTAGTTTGAACCTACTTGAATATGCCATACCATAGACAGCTTTATTAATATATTACACACAGAGGGCGGTATAATAAGGAATGGCCCAGATCACAGGTGTTAGCGGTCCGAGCCGCAGGCGAGGGCCATAAATATAATATGGAAGTGGTAAATTCGTCCCGTCCGTAAAAAAATAATACACGTTTTATAAAATAATAAGAGACTATAAATTGAATAATTTAACATTTCATTTTATTAAAAATGTGTGATGCTCTTTGATTAACTATATATTTCGTTATTTTGGTAGGTAGCGTTTGTATTTAAATTTTCCTCATAGTCGGTGTGAAAAGTAGTATGTGTCACAAGGTAGCAAAATTATTTTCACCTCGGGCGATAACACTTGATCCCTCACTACGCTCCGGATTCTACTTTAGAATCCCTCGCTGCGCTCGTGATTCAATTGTAGAATCCATCGCTTCGTTCAGGATTCACCCGCGTACCCTCGCCGTAAATATATCATTTTGCTCCCTTGTGACACAATCTACTATTATTTTTCCTGTAATATTTAGGATAATATTCATAATCGGTAATTATTACAGATTTTTCTGTTCAGTAACTTCGGAGATAATAGGGGGAATGGTATTTTTTTCAACTCAAACTCAAACTCATTTATTTCTGTAAGTAGGCCTCAAGGGCTCTTTTACATGTCTGATTCTTTTCTTTTCGCTTCGGTAGATGACCTTCTGGTGAGAAGAAGCGCCTGAAGAAACTCACCAGTTTCTCTTTTAAAAACAACATTACAACAATTGTGACATTATTACATAAGATTACATTTATAAAACGCAACAAGCAAATAACTGGGCACAGTTTTTTTTTACCTTTTACCGAGAAACTTATATAATCTCCGGATCCATTACATTACAAAACTTAAAACTCCATTTTTAGAGATGTAAAGGGTGTCTAGGCGTCAAAACACGATAAAAAATATAGAAAATAGGCAAACATAGACTAAAATTAATGGAGATGTAAGGAGTCTCCGTTGTCAAAACATTATATTTTGGAGGTGTTAAAGGACCTCCAAACGTCGAAATACAAAATGGGAAACGTATGTTTCACGTCGAGAAATATACTATTAAGCTAACAGTCATTACAACTAGCTACAGTATACATAACAGGTATGTATTCAGTATGTCAAAATGCAAATAATGAAATAAAATTACATTAAAATTGTGAATGAAACAATGGAACGATACAGCCCGTAGCAGCGACGCAGCATCTGTAGGCATAATGTACCTAAACCTCTCCGGGACACTGCCCTATTTCGACGACTGCTGCGACTGATGCTTTGGCCATGGTTCTTTGTCATCAAAGTAATCTTGGACTTTATAATAAGCTCTCTTCAAAGCAGCGCAGATTTTATGTAATTTTTAAACGACTATAAGGCAGTTCCCATGCATCTAGGGGTACCTTATTGTAGAATCTAACACAGTTGCCCACGAAAGATTTTCTTACTTTCTGTAGACGGATTTTTGGGACAAACAGCTTATGTTTGTTCCGCGTATTTAAACTGTGGACATCAGACTGCTTTTTGAAGGAGCTGATATTCTTGTGCGCATACATTATCACGTCTAATATGTACTGTGAAGCCACTGTGAGGATTTCTATTTCCTTAAAACGTTCTTTCAGCGAATCTCTAGATCCTAAGTTATATATGGATCGAATCGCTCTTTCTTGTAGAACAAAGATGGTGTCTATGTCTGCTGCTTTACCCCAGATCAGTATGCCATAAGACATAATACTATGGAAGTAACTGAAATAAACAAGCCGAGCGGTTTCCACGTTAGTGAATTGCCTTATTCGTCTTATAGCAAAAGCGGCAGAGCTCAGCCGATTAGCCAAAGTAGATATATGAGGCGCCCATTGCAAGTTGTGATCCAGGGTAAGCCCAAGAAAGAGTGTGTTGTTAACAAGATCAAGTTTCTCACCGTTTAAAGACATAGATGTGTCAACCTCTCTTACATTTGGCAAAGAGAATTTCACGCACTTTGTCTTCTTTGCATTCAGAACCAGGTTATTTGCTGTGAACCACTCTAGCACTAATTTTAAGGTCTCATTGATGTGACTACTTATTCCAAATTTCAAGTCGATAGCGTCAGTAGATCCTGAGATATCATGCTGTGACAGACGGACAGACAGACAGACAGAGTCGCACCATAAGGGTTCCTTTTTTACCATTTTGGTACGGAACCCTAAAAAAGGATGGCAAGGCCGAGCCTTTGTTTTGCTCGACTTGGCGGGGGCACTGCCGTGCCCCCAGATTGGAATTTGAATTTACTCGTAATGTTTAGTCATTAACGTCATGTGCACCATTCGCTCCGTCATTCACAGCTGAAGCCATTTGCAAGACAGGATTACGATTAAGCGTTGTTCTGATTTACACCTTATTCCACACAGATCAAGGTTAAGAATCAAATAAACGGATTAACACTAATATGAGGTTGCAAAAGTTAGCTGTCTAAATGTGGAAGTCGTTGTATACGGACTAATAAGCTCGTCTTCCGGGGCACAAATTGATACAGATTTATTTATTTAATGGTACGGCATAGGTAATTGAGTCGCTTTACAAGTAAATTCCAAACCCATTGGGCTGATAAAACCAATATTATTTTTGGTTTCCTCGCTTACTCGATTATTGATGGATTGAGCGAAACGTCTCGATTTCAGCTTATGTAAAAATTCTGTAATATATTATGTCCAGCGGATGTCTGTCTTCTTTACGCTACAGGTCGCATTCCTCAGCGGATTCTCGGGAAATTTTGTGAGCAGGTTCGATTTTCAAGCAAATTCAAATGCTGTAAAAGGTTCATAGCATCGGGATTTGTAATAGTACAATTACTCACTTAAGGCGGTAAAACAAAAATGGGTCAGATCGGAGTTGTAGCCCGGGCCGTTTTAATTGCGGGGCGGGCGAGATCACAAACATGTGATCTGGAGCTTTCTTTGTGCTGTAAACTTAGCTGGGGGCACGGTAGTCCAGTCCGCCAAGTCGAGCAAAATAAAGGCACGGCCGTACCATCATTTTCTCGAAGCCATTCAGGCGATTTTCAACCACCTGTACTTAATTTTGTGCTGGCTAAAGCTAGAACCTTGAATTTTCAAGGATATATAGGACATAATATGACTTAAATACAGTCTCAATAACATTCAATTTGAACTTGTAGTTTAACAACTATTGCATGTCAAAGTTCCTTAGTTTTGTCACTGACTCACTGATTCACTGACTCACTGACTGATTTATTTATTTATTTATTTAAACTTTATTGCACAAAAGAAAACTTATCGTACAAAAGGCAAACTTAATGCCATAAGGCATTCTCTACCAGTTAACCTTAGGGCAAAGCAGATAACTTGACCATCATAATTCTAAGGTACTTCTAACAGACCCACAAGCTTCAAATTTTAAATATAATCGGTTCTATCAAGCCATACAAAACCTAAAAATATTGCAATTTCAGTCACAACTGTACACATAAGTTTGTACTAATTCTATACAAAAACATGCCATTACAAAGTTAGTTTTGCAGTTCTACCGGAAAAATTAATGAATTGGAATCATTATTGGAATGTAATAAGAAAAGAAGATCACTTACAAAAAGAAATGAGATCCTATCAAAAACATTACATGTAAAAAGGTACAAGTCTCGCAACGCAGTTCTTCTACAACAAAAAAGTTCTGAGAAGTAATTTCCACCGATTTTTTGTTGTAGAAGAACTGCTTTACGAGACTTGCATTATTTTACATGTAATGTTTATGATAGGATATTTATGTTCCCTTCATAAAGAACTGGGATTGTCTGCTTAGCGGGCGGTAAATGCTACTTACGGCCTAGGCTCTTGTTTAGCACATACCAAATCCCGCAACCCCTGCCGTATGTATATAACATACATCTTTTTTCAATTGAGTGAGCCTCGATGGAACCTTGTCACGACGAGCTGTCAAACGATCCGCGTCGCTAAATGTGCTCTTCTTCTAAGCTAAGACATTAATTTCTCATAATCGTTATATCATTCTACGGTGGCCTACTATTTAAATTGGCTTACCTTACATGCTTTACTACATAATTGCAACTGCATACTAATGTTTTCTGCATTTTAATGTATTATTATTTTAGATACATAACAGAATGTTCAATAGAGAGCGCATAGCCTGAAATAACTTCACTTAGTATCGTAAAAAAGCAGGAAAGGAGTTTGCAACCTTATCTTCATAAGGGTTGCAAACTGCTTTCCTAGGCAGTGGATGAAAGTAACATTTTCTGTGTTGATATTATACATGTTTAGGCAAAGAAACATGAACACTTATTAGAAATTGTGTGTAGTTTATGTGCAAACGATTAGTTTAAAAGCTTAATAGAGTAGTACTACTAATCCAGACACAGACCAATTGCCATTGCCAAACTAACCATGAACACCAATTGTCACCTCGCGAACGCTTAATTCAAAAAGTCTTAACTGAGATAAAGCCTTCCCATTGTCTAATTTGCGCAAAACCTAAATCCGATTGTGTTTTCTTGCTAATTGTTGCTTCTTCATTAATTGGTGTCAACCCCTCCCAAAAGTCGACAACGAAACAAAAAGCACATGAACTCTCTCTACCTGTTGAAATCTCCTCGCGAGAGGTCACAGTACCCTGGCAGTTACACCAACGTAAGTAAAGCTTCATTAGATGTTAATGTGTATGAATAGGAAGGTCTGTCTATGGTGGTGGTAGAAGTAGCGAAAAGGTTAAAAGCGTGGTCTATGGTCCGCACGCGTGCACTCGTCTCTCACACGCTCGCTTGGTAGTGTGTTCTTTTTTCAAACTTTTTTTCGGAAGTTGCAAAAGTTGGTGATTGTAGTGTTGTGAATTGCGGCTTGTTCCTTCCGTGCCTTGAGTTTAGACATATTGAGGTGAGTTTATGATTTAAGGAAATAGCGATTAAAGATAAATGAAGTGTCCATAAACCTAGGTACTTATGATATTGTATTTATTTTCACTTAAACGTGCTGCCTAAAAGTTTTTCTAGTTATATTTCGGCTGCAATTTACCTATCAACATATTATCATAATTAGCCATCTTTTAAACATCTTCTAAACACACCGATTACTTACAGAAATTCAAATCTGGATAAATTTAATCACGCGCTTAACAAACGCTTTAAGATTTAATGGAAATGATTATTTAAAACACAACTCATCTTACTATTTTAGAAGTCAATTTTTTTTAACTTAACTGATTTCAAATAAATTCAATGCATTTTCTATAAAATGTTTTCTAAAATCAGTGTTGATAAATATGTGCTCAAGTTTGCTAAAAGTAACAAACGTTCAAATGTAAACTTTCGAACAAGTAGCGTTTGTAGCGTCAAACTTAAATTATTTCCTTTACTACAGTCGAATGTTAATTAGGTAACAAAGCAAGTGGATTAATATTGATCTGTGCAGTGTATCGAGAATGCAATTACATTTGCAATTACGTATATATCGTGTCTTCGGCAAATACCCTGAGAATGGAGACAATGAGGGCATGAGATCGCGCTTCGGACTTTTTATAGGCAATTTTGTTGTATCGATCCGTTGTTATCAATTCTTTTGATTTTTCTTGTGTATTTGATATATTAGTATCGTGGTGTCAAAAATATCATTGAATAAGCCAAGCCATTTTGTCTGTGCTTATTCTGAGTGGATAGGTGGTTACTGGATGGGTAAACGTCCTCAGTATTTTAAAATAGTCCAGCTGAAGGAAATCGAGTTCCATGGACACCACGGCATTGATATATAGACAATGCACCAGTTTTTCTAAAAGGTGCATCTTTAGCGTAGATACTTGTTATTACTAGATACTATTACTAATAGGCCAATATATTTTTTTGTTCTATCTTCTTTGGTTTTAGTTATTCTTTCTTATTTGCACAAACTATTAAAAAAGTTAGTTTTTGTACATATCCATTGATTTTTTACATTGTTTCTATTTGATTTTACGGACTATAAAACGTTTACATACTTACATACAACTCTACAGGCATTTCAATTTTATTAATTTCAAACGTTTGATATAGTACAATGAAAAAGGAATAGAACTCTATGTAGTGCGACCGTACCTAAGTTGGTATCATAATTCATACAATCAGCATCAAATAGTCTGTAACAGCCAAAGCGCCATATCGATACTTTTAGACTCAAAGGGCGTAAACACCGTAGGTGCTAATGGCGTTTACGCCCTTTGAGTCTAAATGTATCGATATATGTATATCGCAACATATCTTTATTTATTACTATAGGTAGAAAGGTGTGTGACTATATTTTGGCGCTTTGGGTGTTACAGACTATTTCATGCTGACTGTACGTGATTCTTTGACCACTTCTCCAGATCATAAACGGTTTCCCCGAGGTCATTATCGGTCTGGGGCGCGAACCCGCCTCAACCACTTGCGATTTCATTGAAGATTCACTCACGATTATAGTGAATTACAATTTCTTAGAAAGTGAGGTTGATAGTATGTATCTATTTTAGAATCATGTACAACATATTATGCATGCATGGTTTATATTGATAATTTTAGTGCGATAAATAAATGCCAAAACCCCCATGACGTTACAAAAATCATGCAAATGCATGGTGGATGCTTTATGGTCATTTTCATCACACTTGCTCGAAAATGGTGCATTACACGTAGGTTTTGCGGGCCGTAAATGAGCTATTACGCCCTAGGGCGTAATGGTTTTCTTTTTAAATTTGAAACGCTGGTTCTGTTTTACTCTTATTTGTCATGTTCAAAGGAAACTACCGACTTACTTTTTTAACTTTTATCACTGAAATATTTAATTAAAGAGAACTGTTATTGCAAATACATGTAAACACATATTTCTGTAACATTAATTAAATGTTTCAATAGTGTATTTCAGTATTTTGCAATTATAAAATGAACCGTTTTAGGTCTGTACCGCTATGGTTTCCGAACGTTTCGCATTGTCTATGGATATGTCACTAATGTCACTGTCAGTTTTACAATTTTATTTTCATCACACTTGCTCGAAAATGGTGTCATTACACGCAGGTTTTGCGGGCCGTAAATGACCTATTACGCCCTAGGGCGTAATGGTTTTCTTTTTAAATTTGAAACGCTGGTTCTATTTTACTCTTATTTGTCATGTTCAAAGGAAACGCCAACGTACTTTTTTAACTCTTATTACTGAAATATTTATTTAAAGAGAACAGTTATTGCAAATACATGTAAACACATATTTCTGTAACATTAATTAAATGTTTATAGTGCATTTCAGTATTTTGCAAGAATAAAAACACACATTTTAAGTTTTTACCGCTATGGTTTCCGAACGTGAGTTGACATTCGCATTGTCTACGGATAATGTCACTGTCAGTTTTACAATTTTATTTAGGTTAAGTAATGTTATTTTAATCAGATTTCCTCACAAGTGTGATGAAAAACATTGTGTGTGCCACGGGCGGTAAAGGAATTACAAACTCGTGTTATTAAAGCCCTCGGCTTTGCCTCGGCCTTGTAACAAACACTCGTTTGTAATTCCTTACTTACCGCCCTTGATACACAATGTACTATTAGGTTAAGTAAGGTTAATTTTAATTAGATTTCCTCACAAGTGTGATGAAAAACATTGTGTGTGCCACGGGCGGTAAAGGAATTACAAACTCGTGTTATTAAAGCCCTCGGCTTCGCCTCGGCCTTGTAACAAACACTCGTTTGTAATTCCTTACCTACCGCCCTTGATACACAATGTACTATTACTTTTTCTATTTATGTGCATTACTAGTAGACTAGGAATGTCACATCTTTATTCTACAAATATGACCGCAGAAAGGCAGCGTTGGCAACCTAATGTCCAAATCAAAATGGTCGTTACCCTAAAATAATTGCAAAACTTCGATTGAAGAAACATTCTGAATTGCAGAATCGCGAAAGAACAATAATATTCTCTAGCTGACAGGCCTTGGTGTATTATTTATTTATTTCACTTCACTCTAACTTTGACTAAATATTATTTTATTTTTATTTTATTGTTTATTCGTGGCAAAATACGTGGTATTTTAGACGGTAGGTACTTACATTAATAAATAGTATAGTATATGTATACCTCTTTAGGGAATAACGTCTAACCGAATTACTAAAATTTTACAATCCAAAACTTTATTGCCTAATAGTTAACTGACGTTTTCCGCGTTATATTATACTAGCATTTTCCCGCGGCTTCGCCCGCGTTATTCCCGTTATTGTCCCAAAGGAACTCTTTGCCGAGATATAAAATCCTATGTTTCAATCCAGGACTTGGTCTACTTACATGCCAAATCTCAGCTTGATCCATCCAGTTGTTACCCCGTTATTAGGTAACAAACATCCAAACATCAAAACATCTTCACAAACTTTCACATTTATAATATTAGTGGGATGGGATTAGTGGGATATCTTCCCCTGGTTTGAAATAATTACAGAAAGTTCCGTATACCTAACAAAGAAGATAATCTATAACATTATCTAACATCGTGTTGCAAGTTTTACCTGAAAGGCAAAGTGTGCACTATGTGATGTGACCTTAATAAGTCGTCCTTCACAAATGAGGAGTGTCTTTGCAAAAGGGCTTATTTCTCTATGAAAACCATAGAAAAATAAGTCCTTTTGAAAAGACACTCCTCAAATGTAGTAACACAACACAGACAGAAGCAAACATTAGCTTTATTCGAATATCATTAGCTCAAATCATCATGATGACCATCTGCAATTTGTTCCATTATCATTAAATGACAGAATTCATCTCGTGACGCCCGTTGAATATACAATTCTAACGCTGTCTTAATAAAGACTGAAATTGTAATGAAAACCAAAGAAAAGACTGTGATGAATGAGAATCATATATTAAGTTTCCTTCATAACAATGAATTTTATTGCTATTTAATGTCCAATTTGCGTAGTATGGGAAAGGTCGCTTGAGTTACAATGCTCTGTGACAAGGTAAGCCAAAATGCGGAAAACGAGTACCTAATTAATTAAAAAAATCTAATGAAGTTCTTACTACACTAATTAAAATACACGGAATAAATACCTACTTGAGATTATCACTTTAAGTAGGTATTGCCGCGCTATCTGCGCTTTATCCCAATCTACCCAGAAAACACGACAACATTAATAGGTATTAGAATTAGAAATAAGTTTCTGTAAACAATTAACCCTAACAAGTTAAACCTGGCATTGATGCCACAGAGTGTATTCGATAGTATAATCTGTACGTAATGGGCCAACTTTAAAAATAAATCCTGAAAAGTTTGAACTTAAACCCTTCTAAACGAAGAGCTTGACTAGAAATTTATCGAATGTCCCATTTTGAAGCAGTTTTCAACTTTTCACTTAGGTATAGTTTTAATAGGGATGATGAATATAATACATGGCTATATACTTGTATTTATCTGATAATTAACTAGTTATACTATTAAACAAGACGTGTCTACACGTAGGGCTTCCTTCCGAGTTGTCATAAGTTCGAGTGAAATCGAAAGTGGGGTCGGGGCGAGGGTCAGCGAAAGCGAACCTAGAGCTTGCCGCTCCTGGCGCGTTGATCCGTGATGCACACTGCACTTATACTGCAGTTGGAGGCCAAGGATTCTTACTAAGAAAGTGCGTCGTTTACAATGGCGTTACGTAAAATACATCCTTGGGAACATTGGAGCATTTTGTTCACTTTTAGTTGAAAAGCGTTAAAGAAGGCCAAACCTTAAAGATTCCAAAACCATATTTATTTATTTTCTTGATCATGTACTTTTTGAATTAGGACGAAAAACGTACAAAAAAATACCATTCCCCCCTATTATATTGGAAGTTACTGAACAGAAAAATCTGTAATAATGACGAATTATTAATATCATACAAAATATTACAGGAAAAATATAAAGATTTTCCTAAATTGCACCGTTTTTAAGAAATTTGCAAAAATCGTAAAACATACTTATTGGCTCCTACTAAACTAACCACCATACAGTTTTTCTTGAACTATTCACGTATTTACTTACGAGTTTGTACGGAACCCTCGGTGCGCGAGTCCGACTCGCACTTGACCGGTTTTTTTAATCTGACTTTACCACTCGTGGCAGCTCGGGGCTATTTAATGATATATGTGCGTGTAAATATACGAAATGCATGTTATTCTTGAGGCCTACGTGCCCTATAGCATTTCGTGCGTAACTGATCATCAGCTTTTCCTGACATTTTATTTAAGGGCCTAAGCACTTTCCTTATTACAATATCATTAAGTTGACCGAGTATGATGATGATGATCGGAATCTTAACCATGTTAGGTACTTAAAGGTAAATTACCTGAATCTCTTCTTACTATATTTTTCTTTCTTTCTGTACTCTCTTTTCCTTTTCACTGACGTTCATATAATTATCACACACAAATAATAGAATGTACAATAGTGATGCATTTTGATTGAAGTAATAACTGAAACTGGTGATGTGACATAGTTGAAATTATACCTAATTAATTGGCTTTATGGTTTTGGTTTACTTTTATATGCACTTTACAGGCACAAAATTTGATTTACCCTTAGAAATAAAATTCGCACAAACTCTTTCAAAAGTATATTATCTTCCTATTTGCCATGTCCCTTTCTTCAAATCAGACGAGAAGTTCTCGTAATAGTACATTGTGTATCAAGGGCGGTAAGTAAAGAATTACAAACGAGTGTTTGTTACAAGGCCGAGGCGAAGCCGAGGGCTTTAATTACACGAGTTTGTAATTCCTTTACCGCCCGTGGCACACACAATGTTTTTCATCACACTTGTGAGGAAATCTGATTACAATAACCTTACTTAACCTAAATAAAATTGTAAAACTGACAGTGACATTAGTGACATATATCAAGACGACAAGTCACGTTCGGAAACCATAGCGGTAAAGACTTAAAATGGTTGATTTTATATTTGCAAAATACTGAAATACACTATTTAAACATTTAATTAATGTTACAGAAATATGTGTTTACATGTATTTGCAATAACAGTTCTCTTTAAATAAATATTTCAGTAATAAAAGTTAAAAAAGTAAGTTGGCGTTTCCTTTGATCATGACAAATAAGAGTAAAACAGAACCAGCGTTTCAAATTTAAAAAGAAAACCATTACGCCCTAGGGCGTAATAGGTCATTTACGGCCCGCAAAACCTACGCGTAATGACACCATTTTCGAGCAAGTGTGATGAAAAAAATACGAAAGTTCATTTGGTCACAATAATGAACTCTCACTGAAGACAATCGCAAGGGATCCCCTTGTTACTTTTATTCGCTTAGGTTAGAGTTTTTACAATATATATATATAAAAAGTAACATACAAAATGAAATTACAAAATATAAACACATTATAAAAAATAATGAGTCATACTGTATTGTTACTCATAATTATCGAAAGTCATACAGTATTTGTTTTTCTAAAACGGTAATATTTACAGGCTATTTTAATATGATAGCATATAGAAAACAATAGGTTAGGTTTGTTTTATACCAATTCTAAAAACTTAACAGTTTTATAGAAAATAGGTTGTATGACTTTCGGTAAATATGGCCAAAAATATAGTATGACTTTTAAAAAGTATGGGAGATAATACAGACCCCAATCGAGTCCTTTACCAATTTAGGTAGTACGTCGTCCAATGGTTTACATAATCAAGTGATTATGACGTTTGCAATCGTAAGTCCTTATTCCTTTATCAATTTTAGTTATGTGCCTTCCAATGGTTTAATTAGCTTTTCAGTGATTACCTCTCAATTAAGATATTTGCTATTACAAATCCTTATTCCGAGCGCTGGCCACCCGCGACGCAGTTTACAAAAGCTGCGCTGAAGTATTTATAGTACCTACTAGAGACAAACGTCTTGCAAAATCACAAACAACTCGAAATCAGTCCAACCAACTAATCGGGGTACCCAGTAATCACAAGATGCTCGTGTCAGTAATCATTTCATTACTAATGACTGAGAGCTCACGACAAACAATTTGGTTGTGTTTACATCTTCAGCGGTAATGGTAATGTGACATAACATACGCTTACGTGCAGGACCGCATCATACCGAAATGCTGTATTTTTGTATGGTGTTCACACATAGATACTGCGTTTTAACATGACACGGTAGTGCATAATATTTATCATGTCAAGTCATATCGATATTTTACTGTTTGCGTATTTTAAAGTAATAGCGTCGAAGACAAACACTACAAAAGAAAACATGATTGAACTTTGAGATTTCTACTAAAATATGGGGCGAAAATCTTAGATAGGTTAAGTATGATAATGTATGATGCTAACTTTATAAAAAACATAACTAAATATTTTTACTAAAAAAAACCCGACCGCGGTGCACTTTAAAAGTGCATAAAATCCGCTATTTTGTTTATTTTCGACGAACTTCATACCCAGTGACACTCGCGCCATCAAGACGAATCTAATGATGTATCATTTATCAAAATCGGTTGTGCCGTTGAGTAGTTACGAGCGGACATAGGAACGGACATACATACATACATACAGATCAAACACATAACCCTCCTTTGGGCTTCGCGGCAGTCGGGTAAAAATAAAAACATTAAGGCGAGGTAAGACGAGAATGGCGCGGAAGCCTAGTTTCCAAATCATTTTTAGAGCACTTATTTGACTCGTAGGTCACTGTAAAACATATATAATAATATTCAGAACTGTATCTAGGGCTTCCTCTCACTTAGAACACGATAGCGAACACTTCGCTCGATAGAAAAGTAACGCGAAAACACTATAAAATAAAGTATTTTTTTCATTTTTTTCATTTTGTTCATTACCAGTTACCTTTTCTGACAAAATTAATACCTGACAATCATGATTTCACAGTCATGCAGGGCATCCTCTCATGTTTGGGTTGATAACGTATACTTACTTTTATGTTAGAAATCGAAGATAATCTGCAATAATCTGCATTCCGCCCGACCCTAGTTGTATGTGAAATGCGAGCCAGGTCCTACCGGGCCTTAAGTAGGTATATCGTTTCACTTTAGATTTTTAAATTTACGGTAATTTTTACCCAATTTTCTTCGTTTTCCTAAGAGTTCCAGAAGTTAATATTTACTATTTGAGATCACTTATTTCAATACCTTACGTTTTAGTTACGCACGGCTCATATTTTCTACATAAAATGTTTTTTTTGGACGGTTTGGAAATACGTTGCGCACACCCACCCCCGAAGCAATACCAAGCTTTAGTGGGGGCTATGTGGGACTCTCCCGTCAGAAGGAGGGGTATACCCACTAAAACCACACCGGTGATGAGCTTCTATAGCGGGGCCTGCATCCGTTGCCCGTTGCTGCACGTCGGAAGTAGGCCGGAACTCCTCAAGAGCTTGGCAGCAAAGTTTCCAGATGATTTTCTTTGAAATCGCATGACGGATAAACTACTATTCTTGTAATTTAAAATTAAATGAGGTATAGTTTTAGGTCAGTTAGTAGGTACTTAACTTTGGGCGCTATGAAAATCCTTACCTTCGTTATTTGCTTTGCGTTTGATGACTCAATTCTTGTTTATGCCACCGTTCCCAAGAAGTTAAACAAAAACGTATTCCTCCTTGGTTCAATTGCTAATATCTCCATCTTGAACCTCATACAAAAGGTAATAAATCTCCAATTGTCCTAATTTAGTTCACAACCAATGACATATGACCATTTTTGTTCTCATCGTGTCCAAAAAAGCCTTTGACCTTTCACAGATCTATTGTTACGTGGAAAGTTGCATCATAATCGGACAAGCTTATTTTTAGATCATAATCGCATGTCGGATGAAGGTAACCAGAATTACATCTTGTTTAACAAGGTGACCTAGAAATGCGGGAATTTGTCTCACGTTTATTTCATTGTAGACCTACCTATAAGTAATTCATCTATTTAGGTAAACTAATCCATACCTAGTGCTAGTTAGTCTGCTAGTTTGTCCTTTTTTCACGCAACACAGTTATGGATCTATTTGAGCAGCATTATTCAAAATACAGGTGTACATTATCCATGCGTATTTTACGCACCGGTTTAGAAAGTACGCTTCAAAATAGTAACGTATAAGTCACGTCTGCGTTTAGGGTGCGCCATCGGTTTTTACACAGTGGTGTGGACGGCACTCGTTAAAAACGTGACGCATGAGTCCACAGAAATATGTACAGGGTGAATTTAAAATCGTGAATCGTAACCACGTTTACCGGTAAAGCTACTTAAGACTAATACAGAGCACTAGTGTTAATTACAATTAAAGACCCGCTTAATTAATTATAAACAAAACGGTGGAGGCGTTTATTACCATTAATCGTAATAAAACTGAATTATTTTATGAGTAAATACGATTTTTAAATACCTACTTATGTTGACAATGTCGACGATGTTGACATTTATTGACAATACGTGCCAAAATTCTATCCAGCCAACTTCAATATTGGGAGGATGGATATCTAATGTTGAAATTTTCATGACAAGTACGAAACATGAATGTAGGGTGACAATTAAGGTTCTTTTTAAAAAAAAAATAAAAAATAAAAAAAAAGGTTTAAAAGCATTGTAAGTTATTGTTAACTATGTATAGACTTCAAAAAAAATATAACGGTTCACGATTTAAAATTCACCCTGTAGAGATAGAAGGAAATAGTTCAACGATTTGTATGGGAACCATGCGTGTAACGTTTTTCGCTTGGCGTTTGACGCCAAAAGTGTAATTAATTTAGTGATGGAAAACATAAATTTTCCATTTCATTTAGTGGTATTTGAACAATTAATTATATCATTATCATTTTTTTTGATTTTCAGTATTTGAACAATAGGGAATATGCATGAATTTTTTTTAAACAGATTTCTTAACAAAATTTGAAAATACTGTAAAAAAGGTGACATACTGTCAAAATAAAATTGAAATCGACCGAGAAATACGGAAGATATAAACATTTTAAAGCACTAATCAGACTGCGATTAGAGAGAGAGATCCGATATGGACTATGACGTCATAGTACACGGCCGCCATACAAACTCCATACTATATTCTGTTTTGCGAGAAAGAGATAGAGATAAATCTTTGTTGTGTTATATCTTGGTTATTTTTATAGTTATTCGAAAAATATTTTTTTCCTACTGTTTTTTATATGAATGATCTTTTATTAAAGTAAATAAAAAATATCATGCATATTCCCTATTAATTATATCACTATAAATTTTTATTTTAATAATATTGACGGAAACTGAAGTTCATGGCGTACAAAGTAGGTCATCGCCACTTGTTTTTAGCACGCGAGGTCCATGCACATTTTCTTCCTAACTCGATATATTTCTGTAGTCACATCCCTGCGTTAACGGTGCGTCAGCGTATTTTGAGCACCGGTATGACCGCGCCTTTATACATATCAAGCATTCTATAATTATAATATCTTGGCTTAAATGCCCGTTATCATTATGAGGTACCTCACATATTGACCAATCACCACGCTGCCTTTAAAATTGCTGGTTTCAAAACGTCAAATATGAAACAATGGCGGATCCTATTCCCAGATTTTGCATAACGCCTGTGAATGCGCGTACACATTAATTGTATTTTTTTATCTTTCGATCTTACCTTATTCAATCAAGTTATGTTAGTTAAAGGAGGGTAATGTGTTCGTGCCAATCGGAGAGTTAATCACAGTTTTTCACTGTCATTTGCTGGTAGAGTAAAAAGTTGATTGATATGTGCATAGGTCATACGTGCAAACGAAGACACAGTTAAGTGACCATCAGTAGACCTTAATACATTGTAATAAGGGTGACAAGTGGTCAGTTAGCTGTGTCTTCGATTGTACAACACATAAACATACTTCACAAATACTTTTAGGTATTTTATTACCACTGATATAGCAAAATAATGAATTAAAGAACGACAATAATAAATGTTGAAAAGGGGTACGCAAAAATACTCGTCGGACTCGCGCACCGAGGGTTCCGTACAAACTCATAAGTAGATACATGAATAGTTCAAGAAAAACTCTATGGCGATTAGTTTAGTAGGAACAAATAAGTATGTATTACGATTTTTACAAATTTCTCAAAAACGGTGCCAGTTAGGAAAACCGTTATATTTTTCCTGTAATATTTAGGATAACATTAATAGTTGGTTATTATGACAGATTTTTCTGTTCAGTAACTTCGAAGATAATAGGGGGGGAATGGTATTTCACGTTTTTGGTCATAAATCAAAAAGAATAAAATAAAAAAAAAATCTTTGGAATCTACAAACTAAGCCCTTTCTTTTCATATCCCACTCGCTCTACTTTTGTTTTTTCACATCCCATTTCGGACCCCTTTAAAAGAAAAGTAAAAAAGGTATAAGATTTTTTTTCTATCCAATAGGCTTGAGTTAGCGGGTTTTAACACTATTCCAAATTTCAAGTCGATAGCATCAGTAGATCCTGAGATATCTTGCTGTGACAGACGGACAGACAGACAGACAGAGTCGCACCATAAGGGTTCCTTTTTTACCATTTTGGTACGGAACCCTAAAAACGTTAAAAAAATACAATTCCTACATATATAAATACAAATGGTGGTGGTGTAATTTACCCGCATTAAAAACCAAATGAAGAGACAAAAATGTTCCTTTCATATAAAATACCATTCCTCCCCTATTATCTCCGAAGTAACTGAACAGAAAAATCTGTAATAATTACCGATTATTAATATCATCCTATATATTACAGGAAAAATAAAACAGTTTTCCTAACTTGCAGCGTTTTTTAGAAATTCGCAAAAATCGTAAGACAAACTCATTTGCTTCTACTGAACTAACCGCGACATATGTCGTTTCTCAAGAGCAAAGTTAAGTTTGTCCTACTATACAGTTTATCTTGAATTATTCACGTATCTACTGACAAGTTTGTACGGAACCCTCGGTGCGCGAGTCCGACTCGCACTTGACCGGTTTTTATCTAAGAATAGGGAATATGCATGCTATTTTTTATGTACTTTAATAAAAGCTCATTCATATAAAAAACAGTAGGAAAAAATATTTTTCGAATAACTATAAAAATAACCAAGATATTACATAACAAAAATTTATCTCTATCTCTTTCTCGCAAAACAGAATATAGTATGGAGATTGTATGGCGGCCGTGTACTATGACGTCATAGTCCATATCGGATCTCTCTCTTTAATCGCTGTCTGATTAGTGCTTTAAAATGCTTATATCTTCCGTATTTCTCGGTCGATTTCAATTTTATTTTGACTGTATGTCATCTTTTTTACGGTATTTTCATATTTTGTTAAGAAAGCTGTTAAAAAAAGATCATGCATTTTCCCTATTTTCATAATATAAAGTTCTAATTACTAAACATTAATGAGAACTGCAATAAAATTCAGAACTACGCGCAGGCTAACAATTCACACAGATGTATAACTTGACAAAAACCCTAATAAAACCCAATGACTCGTAAATCAAAGTTATTGTCTAATCAAATAAAATTCTGGTAAGTGTTGCGCTCCAAATAATTTACCTACATTCAGTTATGGCTCAATTGACACAATCTAAAAGGTTGTATAGGTGTTAGGATTTGATTGGTTTATGCGTCATTTTGTTGTGAGATTGCGTGCGCATGCGATGGTATCGGTCGCAAAAAGCGTTCTCACGTATACAATGAGCAGTTGGATAAACATTTTGCATGTATGCCGCGTTAGACAGAGGACAAAGGACATGTGGGCTCAGTATCTACTTTCAGAACTGCAGTGCACAATTAATTGAGCGAGCAAGCGCAAAGCACTCTTCGTTTCAGCTTGCGTTAAAATGTTTTCGTATGTTCGGCTCTTCGTCTCTACAGGTTGCATTTATCGACCAATTCTCGTGAAATTTTGTAAGCAAGTTCGACAAATATAGAGATTTTTAGTCGATTCTGTTTCTGGAATATTTTCAAAATGGGTGTTGTCAGACTCGTGAGGTCTACAGGTCACAGATGCACTAGTTACTATAGACCGTCTACAAATACATGAAATTTAATAAAGAACTTCCTTGGATATTATTGCTTGGTGGGAGCGTACTCCCACCTGAAAACCGGCAACGCACTTGTGACTCTTCTGGTGTTGCAGGTGTCTATGGGCGACGGTGATTGCATAACATCAGGCGACCCATCTGCTCGTTTGCCCCCTATTATTTCATAAAAAATAAAATATGTAGGCGAGAAAGATTTGTCGTTCTCAAAAGGAGTTAACAGGGGGTGACAGTTTGTAACGAAAGTTACGAGGCGAGTCCAATCATGAAATCATGATCGAATAGTGCTTCGTAAATCACTAATCTTCATAATATTTGTCGTGTGATGTCTTTCCAATCCGATTCAGGCCTTCTGCCCTATAAAGCAACGCATTAAGGTCTCCCATTCACACAACACTTGATACGTAACTGTTACTCAATAGTTTGAATTCTAATGCTTTTTGAGGTCGCGATGGAGGTTGGAGTGCAATGATTTCGTATGTATTGGCAAGCTTGAGGACACTTGACAGTTATAATATTAACGATGAAAAGTTGTAGAGGGTTATGCATAGCCATTATTTGTTAATTTACTTGTAAAGCGCTTGACCTAATGACTCTTGGAAGTGTTTCGAGACCTTTTCGTATAAAACATTGTGATCTTTTAAAACTAATAAGTACCTATATTGCCGTTTGTCATGGGATTTTAATTCAAATATAACTTCCATTGAACCATGTTAGGTGATCCACTTTAAAAGTCTCTCGGTCTATATGTTATACAAGAAATTTCAGACTCATTACATGCTTCGGGACCTGATTTTCTGAGTTTGTGTTAAGTTTGTTGTCCATTAAATTTGATCGAGCAAAGGGTAGTGACAACCGCAAAGTCACGTTTGCAAACTATACGCCAATAATAAACTTAAACTTTATGTTATGCACCGCTGGCACGACATGTTTATGGCACACATTCCTCATTATTTTGCATAAGTATACTGTAGACTGTACCCCAATTGAGAAATAATACATAGTTTTACAGGTTAATGCTTAACTGAGCGTATCGATGTGCAACTCCGACGAAAACCATAATAGATACATGATATTTTGCTATGTTTGCAACGCTTTTTACATTGCTTAGCTTTTGACTCTAATCATGATGGTACGCAACGCAATGGCGGAGTCCTCAAAGCCTAGACACCAAGAATAGGCCTAGGTTTTTTGGTCTGAGGTGACTACATAACTATTTGGTAAAGTTTATACAAAAAAAAATTGGGGAATTTTAAAAGTAAGTTATAAAACGCAAATAAATAGTTTTTTTAAATTTCTGTCTGTTTGCCGATTTGTCTGTTTGTGCGCGCATCACGCAAAAATACCGGATGGATTTCCTTGAAATTCCGGTTACAACATAGTATACTTTTAACCCGTCTACCCCATGAACGAAGTTGCAGGCGTTCCTCTAGTTATAAATGTATTGTTTTATTCGTTCGATCTCTAAAATGCAATGACTGCCATATAACGAGTAGGTATAAGCATGAACGGTCACACGACACGTTTTTATAATCTTTGCCGGTGATTATTCGATCAAATGCAAGCGATACGGTGAGAAACAAACAGTGATACAGAAAATTGAGCCCATTCAAAGCAGGTTGGCTCATGTTGTCAATTAGAACATATGTAAATAAACGATAGCCACCGGGTGGGTCACATCATATTTGGCAGATCAGAATAACTCGGGATAGCTACCATCTGACCTTCCGGCGACAGAAAAACCTACCATCGCCATACGATACGAACATTAATTAAGATACAAGTGCAGTTGGGTGCTTATTATTACAAGCTTTTATTTACTTTTACCTGTCCCGGTGTCTGTGTGTCTGTAATTAAATTTTGCGAGTCAAATTTGACCCACTTTCCGGATTCCGATGGAGCTGTAATTTTGCAAAGATATGTATGACAATGCAATATTATTATGACATGAAGCTGATCCAATGATGGAGCCGGATGGTAGTCATAGGATCATTTTAATTACACAAGATAAATTCACCGTGTTTGGGCTCATTTGATTAGTTTCGACGTGCAGTTTGCGACTATACAAAAAGTACAAGTCGGCAATAAAGGCTTGTCTCAAAAAACCATTTTTTGGACAGACACTTTTTTTGTTGAAACTTAGGACAATTAAGTTCACCACCCTTGCACCGGCCACCCCTCGCAGCCTGCTGCCCTGGGCCATGGCCCACGGCAGCCTGCTGCCCTGGGACATGGCCCACTTTGCTCTGGGGTAAATAAAATACGCCCAAACGCCCAATTAAATGAGCCCAAACGCCATAGGTTTATCTGATGCAATTTAGATAATTGCCACCTTTTGGCTTCATCATTAGATCGGCTCCATATCATAATAATATTGCATTGAAATCCGATTTACATATGCATGCAAAATTAAACTTGCATAATTTGAATACAGAGAGACAGATACCGGGACAACTGAAATTAAATAAGAAGCTTAAAATAGTACATTATGTTACGAGTGGGCGAAGTTGGTCATTACAGTCGAGGCTGTGTTGCATAGCCCGAGCCGGCAGGCGAGGGCTGTATAGCCGAGACTGTAATGACCAATGCCCACCAGTGTCATACGACGTTTTTCAACACACTTGCGAATAAAAAATAATACTTATCATTTAGAATTTCTGTTTTGTACATATTTATTTAGTGGTCTATCTATCCTCGTCTACCGTCACCTCATCGTGTGGTGTCAGGTAGTGCGGGCGCGCTCATGGACAGGCACGAGTGGCGGATTGGTGGTGGCGGCGCTGCGCGGGAATCATATCCGCACGCCGCGCCCCAAGACGACGTGCTCTCATTGGTCAGTTGGCGGTTATTAAAGCACTTGTGTGTAATAAGCTGCGTTCCGCGCATAAGAACCACCAAATAAGAGCGACTTTATGAGCAAGTGTGTTGAAAAAAATATATACGAACAATACCAACTCTACCAAATCCCAGTGAATGTCCCATCTTGCCTATCACTAAGCAATTAAATCGTTAGCATAACATCGTTTCCGGCATACATCGTTTAACCTCCAAATTGTACACCGCATTCGTTTTTATGCTAAGTTTACTGCCATAAATTGCCCGTTAAAATACTAGTGACTGTACGATTTCACTAAATCACAGTAATTGAGTGCAGAACGGTTAAATAATTACTGTTTTTTAGTAAAGTTACGTCAATATTTGTATTTTATTTTTATTTAAATTCGGATATAGTATTCGCGTAATCTATTACGTTGGGATATCTCTAGAGCTGTAATGTCTTAAATACGATTCCTACATAACATACGGTCATGAAATTCTCACGTTATCGATGACTTTAGACATTTCAAATACTTATCAATTTTAACTATTTCTTTATGATTCGAGAGTTCCAGAACCACTGCGGTCAGTGGTCGAGCATGCAGTTGAGATATATGTTGTTACCATTTCGTGGCGAAATATTACTGCAAACTGCCTATGTTTTTTTTTCAATCTGAAATCGCCTTTTTCGCTATCATCATCATCAGCCGCTAAGTGCTGGGCACAGGCCTACTCTCATAGATGAGAGTGAATGGGCTGTAGGCCCGACGCTAGCCCATTGCGGATTGGGTACGTGATATACAATACAATTATACAAACAATAAAACCAAATATTAGCTTCAAGAGCACCAGCAAGTCAAACAAAAATATCATAATACTTCAATCAGTTTTGTCACAATCTCGATTAAAAACATTTGAAATTATCTAAGACCTGTTAATTCAGGACTATAAGAATTTACAGTTAATACAGCTATTGAACAAGAACAGCGCCTTCCGCCGCCGCTTCGCAGCGCTTCTTCACCAAATGTCTTATTTTCCAAAGCGTAGAGGTAACCTCGATCAGACAAAACCGTTCAATATATACAAAACTCTCCAGATTACCTTGCGTCACAAGCCTCATTTCCCTGTGTATTAAGAAACTCAACCACAATCGATATATCGGACAAGAATCGCGACAATCGATCGATCATGATCGATTGTTCGATTACATCACCACTGACTATAAATTTTAAAGCCTTTCCCATCCTCTTATGATGATTAGAAGTGTAGATTCTATTCTGCTTAGAGCAAAAGCGCTTTTGGAACCAAACCCTTGCTGATACGAGGTTGAAAAGTAAGTCGATATTGAGTTGGAATAGTTGTATAATGCAAGTTGTTCCGTTTTATTGTTAACTTGATTCACTTCGCAATATAAAGATCTGCTGGGCTAGTACAACTAGACGCGAGTTCCTTATCGCGCGACAGAGTATGACTCTGTCACTATATTGAATGGAAAAAGTTACATAGTATTAGTGCACGTCACAGTTTCGCTAAAGCAAATTGTAATATTTACACGCGAACATTTTATTTGCCCTGGTTGTTACTAAATTCTATAGTAGGGCCAATATTCAGCGTTTTTACGGCGTTTTATTTTCGTCATTATTGTCTCAGTAAATATTGTTCAAAAAACGATGCCTAGAGTTAACTTTTTATGAAACCGAAAAACAGCCCCGAGTTTAAGTCTAGTTTTATCAAAATTGTCACGATTTGTTCTTTCGTTATAGTAAATAATTGGCGGACAACAATGATTGTCAAACCGCGCGGTCAAAACGCTCTGAGAATCGCCCAGTAAGTAGATGAGGGACACAAGATTATCTCATGCATTCGACTAGCACTGCAGCAGGTCATTGCCTTCAGATTTGCTATGAATCATGATTTGGAAGCTTTATTATGCAACATCATGTTTTTTACACGTAAAGCATTAATTAACTTTTCATCACACTTGCTCGAAAATGGTGCATTACACGTAGGTTTTGCGGGCCGTAAATGAGCTATTACGCCCTAGGGCGTAATGGTTTTCTTTTTAAATTTGAAACGCTGGTTCTGTTTTACTCTTATTTGTCATGTTCAAAGGAAACTACCAACTTACTTTTTTAACTTTTATCACTGAAATATTTAATTAAAGAGAACTGTTATTGCAAATACATGTAAACACATATTTCTGTAACATTAATTAAATGTTTCAATAGTGTATTTCAGTATTTTGCAATTATAAAATCAACCGCTTTAGGTCTGTACCCCTATGGTTTCCGAACGTTTCGCATTGTCTATGGATATGTCACTAATGTCACTGTCAGTTTTACAATTTTTTCTACTCCTGTACTGTTATCTGTCTTTTACTTGGTCACGAACACTAATATAAGAACATACATAATATGAGTTCAGAGAAGTCTATTCTCTATTCCCCATAACAGCACTAGTGTCGTTATAGCCACTTTACGTTATTGCTAGCAACCACAGACTTCTAAATCTAGGTTAAACTTAGGTCAAGGATTAAGCGCTCAATTTTAACTTTACGGTAAAAATGCACAACTACCAACTTAACAAACAATTAAAATCCTACGGCTTTTAAGAAAAACGAAACTTTCTGAACTAAGTTCATTGATGCCAACATAAAAACAAAAGTATTTTTAACCGACTTCCAAAAGAAGGACGGTTCTCAATTCGTCTGTATGTTTTTTTTTTTTTTTTTATTTTTTTTTTGTGTGTTTGTTCACCGATTACTTGAAGACGGCTGGACCGATTTGGAAAATTCTTTTTTTGTTTGAAAGGGTAGACTTCCGAGGTGGTCCCATTGTAACCAAATCAGGATCTGATGATGGAATCTTGGAGAAATCGAGGGAACTCTTCAAATATTATAGGCACACATATAGCGATTTTAGTATTTTTCGTAATTTCTCGTCCATCTCTTATTAGCAACGAGTTTCTAGTGTTAACCGACTTCAAAACAAAGGGTAAATTTGTATCTAGGTTTCTTCCCCGATTACTTGAAGATGGCTGAACCTATTTGGAAAATTCTTTTTTTGTTTTAAAGGGTATACCTCCGAGGTGGTCCCATTGCAACCAAATCAGGATCTGATGATGGGATCTTGGAGAAATCGAGGGAACTCTTCAAATATCATAGGCACACATATAGCGATTTTGGTATTTTTCTTAGTTTCTCGTCCATTTCTTATTAGCAACAAGTTTTTAGTGTTAACCGACTTCAAAACAAAGAGCAATTTTTATGTAGGTTTGTTCCCCGATTACTTGAAAACGGCTAGACCGATTTGGAATTTTTTTCTTTTAACTAAATAGACCTAAGTCTATTTTTCAAAACAATATTTTTCCAGCGCCACTAAAAATTAAATAATTAACCACAAAATTAAAAATTTTTAAACAACCGGCTTTCAATAAGCTAATTTCGATAATAAATGCCGAGACTATGTAAAATAACCAACTCACCGTATGTGTGCCTATAATATTTTAAAAGTTCTCTCAATAACTGTAAGATCCCATCATCAGCTCGTGATTTGGTTGCAATGGGAAAATAATGTTCAGCCATGTTCGAGTAATCGAGTAACAAATGTATAAATTGAATGCCGTTTTTCCTTTGCGGAGGTCAGTTGACATAAACACACATGAGACTATAAAAATACCCAAATCACCATATATGTGACTATAATATTTGAAGAGTTCCCTCGATTTCTCCATGATCCCATCATCAGATCCTGATTTGGTTGTAATAAGACCACCTCTGACTACTTATCCCCTTCCAAACAAAAAAAGAATTTTCTAAATCGGTCTAGCCGTCTTCAAGTAATCGAAGAACAAACCTACATAAAATTTTCTCTGTGTTTTGAAGTCGGTTAACTCTAGAAACTCATTTCTAATAAGAAATGCTCGAGAAACTATGAAAAATACCAAAATCTCTATATGTGTGCCTATAATATTTGAAGAGTTCCCTCGATTTCTCCAAGATCCCATCATCAGATCCTGATTTGGTTGCAATGGGACCACCTCTGAAATATACCCTTTCAAACAAAAAAAGAATTTTCAAAATCGGTTCAGCCGTCTTCGAGTAATCGGTGAACAAACACACAAAAAAAAAAAAATAAAAAAAAAAAACATACAGACGAATTGAGAACCGTCGTTCTTTTGAAAGCCGGTTAAAAATAAAGTAAATTTTTAAAACAAAAAATAAAAACCGACTTCCAAAAACTTAAACTAAAAACCAAAAAATAATATCTTAATCACCCCAAAGAAATGGATAATCAACGATTCATATATACATATACAGATATTTATAGTTTTTAAGCTGTTATTTTTGAAGTCGGTGCCAGCTAAGGAGCTCAGCATAGCCAGCTTTGCGTGGCAGTGGCAGGCACAGACTTCAAAAATAACAGCTTAAAAACTATAAATATCTGTATATGTATATATGAATCGTTGATTATCCATTTCTTTGGGGTGATTAAGATATTATTTTTTGGTTTTTAGTTTAAGTTTTTGGAAGTCTGTTTTTATTTTTTGTTTTAAAAATTTACTTTTTAATATATTCACTGCGTGTCAACTTCATTTAAAAAATAAAAAGTTTACCATAGACACATACTGACAGTCATACGTCATATTTGCCTTCTTTGCAGGTTATGCCTTGTTTGTATTTTATATTTTAAAACCTGTCGTAGAAAAAGTATTGTATGCAACGTTGTATAATTAAGTCAAAAAACGCTCATTGCGTCTCTATTTGCGATACTCGCCGCATTCGCGGCTCGTATCGCAACTCACGCAATTCGCATTTTTTGAATCTTCTTATACAACTGTTGCATAAAATACTATTATTTAGGTTAAGTAAGGTTAATTTTAATTAGATTTCCTCACAAGTGTGATGAAAAACATTGTGTGTGTCACGGGCGGTAAAGGAATTACAAACTCGTGTTATTAAAGCCCTCGGCTTCGCCTCGGCCTTGTAACAAACACTCGTTTGTAATTCCTTACCTACCGCCCTTGAGACACAATTTACTATTAATGGCTTACCACCTCCAAACTTCATATCCCCCCTCTCACCTAAAGAATGCGCTTAAAATTTCATTTCGCTATTTCCAGGGGTTTACCTTAGTTACGGAACTGTTTTATATTTCTAAAAGATGTATATCGTCTATGATTAGGCATGGCAGTTCAAAGCAAGTATTCCTACGATTATCAGCTCGGTTCCCAGGGCGAGTAACAAGCTCCTCGTGACTTATTTGGCGATGGCTCGGAGAAAGCATTGATTTATACATCATTCCACGAGCCATCGGTTGAATCCGAGTGGTTTTCCCCGAAAAGGAACGATTTATTTTATTAATTCTTATTGGCGTCGTACATGTTGATATTGGGAGAGTAATAACATAAGTATGTACAATCTGCTGCAGAGAAAGGTGACGTCACAGTGGCACAAACATAATGTAAGATTCAAAACCATTCGTCCTATGTGATGTGGTAAACTATTGTATATCTTTAAGATATACCTTTTTAGATATGAACTAAGTATTTGTCAAGATGCACACAAATCGGTAATGTATTCAGACAATTATTCCGGGTTGTTTGTTAAGTTGTAACTATTTTCAGCAAAGAATGGGTAAGTAACTTGAAAATAAAAAGTTGTTATCAGACAAGACAGATACTGGACGGATAAAATCAGATGTGCTTTACTACTCGTAGTAATTACAATACAATACAATCATACTTTATTGCATACCAAAAGAAAAATGACAATGCAAACTTAGTAGGTAATTAGGTTAGTCTCTCACTAATAACTTAAACTGATGTTCTTAACTTTGTACTGTAAACAATTGGAAGTACGTGTTTGAAACATTCGGGCAAAACCCTTTACTAACCAAGATTATAACAAAGAATAACAATATGTAACTTAATCTTTACACTGTATATTTGCAACACGGGTACGGCGGCGTGTCACTAACAATACACTTTCCATCATTAGAGCTTCCTAGGATCTGCAAATAGAAACAACACAGTGACATAAGCTTGCACACTTTTGCGTAGTACTTGCCAGTTTCACCTTATTCCGTGATAATATATTTATACATAAAACAAAGTCGGGTTAGTTACCATTTATAAATTGAGAACGTAATAAAGTACATTTTTAAAACAAAAAATAAAAACCGACTTCCAAAAACTTACACTAAAAACCAAAAAATAATATGTTAATCACCCCAAAGAAATGGATAATCAACGATTCATATATACATATACAGATATTTATAGTTTTTAACCTGTTATTTTTGAAGTCGGTGCCACTGCCACGCAAAGCTGGCTATGCTGAGCTCCTTAGCTGGCACCGACTTCAAAAATAACAGGTTAAAAACTATAAATATCTGTATATGTATATATGAATCGTTGATTACCGTAAGGTCGGGATACTTTCGCCCTGGGATGGTAACTTTGGCCATAGAGATTAACTCGATTCAGGTTTTACTATTGCATTTAAATTACGGCACATTATCATGTGGTTGGTTTTAGCTGACCATTCATGTTTTTATGTTTATTATCAGACCTTATAGATTTGAGATATGTGATTTACAATGTGGGAAAAGTTACCCTACATTTGGCCAAAGTACCCCGACCTTACGGTATCCATTTCTTTGGGGTGATTAACATATTATTTTTTGGTTTTTAGTTTAAGTTTTTGGAAGTCGGTTTTTATTTTTTGTTTTAAAAATTTACTTTATTTTTTAATTTTTAGTGGCGCTGGAAAAATATTGTTTTGAAAAATAGACTTAAGTCTATTTAGTTAAAAGAAAAATTTTCTAAATCGGTCTAACCGCTTTCAAGTAATCGGGGAACAAACCTACATAAAAATTGCTCTTTGTTTTGAAGTCGGTTAACACTAAAAACTTGTTGCTAATAAGAAATGGACGAGAAACTAAAAAAATACCAAAATCGCTATATGTGTGCCTATGATATTTGAAGAGTTCCCTCGATTTCTCCAAGATACCATCATCAGATCCTGATTTGGTTGCAATGGGACCACCTCAGAGGTATACCCTTTAAAACAAAAAAAGAATTTTCCAAATAGGTTCAGCCATCTTCAAGTAATCGGGGAAGAAACCTAGAAACAAATTTACCCTTTGTTTTGAAGTCGGTTAACACTAGAAACTCGTTGCTAGTAAGAGATGGACGAGAAATTACGAAAAATACTGAAATCGCTATATGTGTGCCTATAATATTTGAAGAGTTCCCTCGATTTCTCCAAGATTCCATCATCAGATTCTGATTTGGTTACAATGGGACCACCTCGGAAGTCTACCCTTTCAAACAAAAAAAGAATTTTCCAAATCGGTCCAGCCGTCTTCAAGTAATCGGTGAACAAACACACAAAAAAAAAATAAAAAAAACATACAGACGAATTGAGAACCGTCCTTCTTTTGGAAGTCGGTTAAAAATAAAAAAAAAAACATACAGACGAATTGAGAACCGTCCTTCTTTTGGAAGTCGGTTAAAAACATTGTGTTTGTCGAATTGTTGGTTTGTTAGTTCGCGCATCACGCAAAAACTTCTCGAACAATTTCCATAAAATTGTCTGTGTACAAAACAGTGATGTTATGACCCCATTAAAATTAAAGATATTTTTTACCCGACTACGGCAAAGCAAAAAAGTACCACTGGGGTACCTTTTTCTTCAAAAAGACTCCTGCTTTTGTAGGTTTTGAACCCGGGACTTCCAGCATCGTAGCCGGTATCACTCGCCAAGCTAAGAAGTATTGTTTGTAGAATATGAAGCTTGATTTGATACCAGCGTTGCTAGATTTTTAACCGACTTCCAAAAGAAGGACGGTTCTCAATTCGTCTGTATGTTTTTTTTTTTTTTTTTTTTTATTTTTTTTTTGTGTGTTTGTTCACCGATTACTTGAAGACGGCTGAACCGATTTGGAAAATTCCTTTTTTGTTTGAAAGGGTAGACTTTCGAGGTGGTCCCATTGCAACCAAGTCAGGATCTGATGATGGAATCTTGGAGAAATCGACGGAACTCTTCAAATATTATAGGCACACATATAGCGATTTCGGTATTTTTCGTAATTTCTCGTCCATCTCTTATTAGCAACAAGTTTTTAGTGTTAACCGACTTCAAAACAAAGAGTAAATTTGTATCTAGGTTTCTTCCCCGATTACTTGAAGACGGCTGAACCTATTTGGAAAATTCTTTTTTTGTTTAAAAGGGTATACCTCCGAGGTGGACCCATTGCAACCAAATCAGGATCTGATGATGGGATCTTGGACAAATCGAGGGAACTCTTCAAATATCATAGGCACACATATGCGATTTCGGTATTTTTCTTACTTTCTCGTGCATTTCTTATTAGAAATAAGTTCCCAGTCTTAACTGACTTCAAAACAAAGAGCAATTTTTATGTAGGCTTGTTCCTCGGTTACTTGAAAACGTCTAGACCGATTTGGATTTTTTTCTTTTAATTAAATAGACTTAAGTCTATTTGGTTAAAATAATATTTTTCCAGCGCCACTAAAAATTTAAAAATAAAGTAAATTTTTAAAACAAAAAATAAAAACCGACTTCCAAAAACCTAAACTAAAAACCAAAAAATAATATGTTAATTACCCCAAAGAAATGGATAATCAACGATTCATATATACATATACAAATATTTATACTTTTTAACCTGTTATTTTTATTTGCCAAGTCGTAATTTTGAAACTTTTTGAGTAATAAAATAACTGGCCAAGAGCATGTCGGACCATGCTCAGTGTAGGGTTCCATAGCCGTAACTATAAGGTAAAAAAAAATACGATGTAAAAATAGTACAACAACAAAAGAGCGTATCTTCATAGCAATTACGTCCTTTTGTTGAGAAGCGCAGTTTATCGGCAATAACTCAAAAACGGTTAATTCGATCTTGTTGAAAATAATTTTCGTTGAAAGTATTAATTAAGCGTTACCTTCGTGATTTTTTTCATATTTTTCGGACGCACGGTTTAGAAAATAGAGGGGGGGGACACAATTTACACAACTTTCGGAGCGATTATTTCCAAATACATTCACTTAATCAAAAACATTACTTAGGAACCTTATAGTGTTTTTTAAAGAGCTGTCGAACTATGTACCACACGTTAATATTTGCTGAAAAAATTTTTTTTTACTGTCTTTAACATGTATGGAGTGCCCCCCCCTAAAAATATTTATTTTAATTATTTATATACCAAACTAAGTAGCGGCTCATAAAAGACACCTATATTCCAAATTTCATCAATATCCACCATGTAGTTTCTGAGTAAAATGCCTGTGACATACGGACAGACAGACAGACAGACAGACAGACAGACAGACAGACAGACGGACGGACATGACGAAACTATAAGGGTTCCGTTTTTGCCATTTTGGCTACGGAACCCTAAAAAGCGGAAGTCTTTGGTCGAAAGCGGGACATAGTAAAAAAAAAACTGGTCAATAGCATGTCGGACCATGCTCAGTGTAGGGTTCCATAGCCGTATCTATAAGAAAATGCTATATGCAAGTTAAAGGGGGGGGGGGCACAATTTATGCAACTTTCGGAGCGATTATTTCCGAAAGTATTCACTTAATATACTTACTTAAAGTACATAAAAGCCTTATAATGTTTTTAAAAGAACTATCGAATTATGTACCTCACGTTGATGTTTGCTGAAAAAAAAATTTTTTAGCTTCTGTTACATGTATGGAGTGCCCCCCCTAGAATTTTTTATTTTTATTATTTAACTACCAAACTTAATAGCGGCATCTACAAGACATCTATATTCCAAATTTCATCAGCATACGTCTTATAGTTTTTGAGTAAAATGCCTGTGACATACGGACGGACGGACGGACGGACGGACGGACGGACGGACATGACGAAACTATAAGGGTTCCTTTTTAGCCATTTTGGCTACGGAACCCTAAAAAGGTATATAATCAGAATTTTTTAAATATTTATCTTTTTATTCGAGTTTTAAATTACGTTTACGTGACAATAGACGACAAAAATAACCATAGTAAATGTATTTTAATACAAGTATGCCACCCGCCCGTACTTCCTTAGCAAGCTGAACGCACGGTCGAGTTATCCATGAGTTATCCCCAAAAAGCGGGACTGAGCCTGTCCCGCGCGGGACATTAAATTTTGATTTAAAAATCGGGACGTCCCGCCAAAATCGGGATGACTGGCAACGCTGCTTGATACTGATGTTTATTGCGACGAATTTACATAGTATATATATATGTATTTTCGTGTGCTGGTATTGTTATGTAAGAGATATAAAATGCTTGCACGGTTGGTGAGTTTATGTAACGGATGACTAGCCTCTATGTATGATTCTCCTTTTATGAATAGAACGAATGGTACACGGGCGGTTAGACCGCAGCGTTATTTATGGTTCGTACCAAAATGAAACATTTATGGAATTACCTTAATATTCTATCGTTAAGTTTCATTAATACGCTTAGATTGAGTTATACTTAGAGTTAATAAATGTCATCCATCACCAAGGGTGTGACCAGGTCCACGATATTTAAAAAGTAGCAAATAGAATTATACATTAAAAGCAAATGAATCTATGCGTTTGAGATCTAGGGTGCTAGTGCTACAGTCAGATTCATACACACGGGTTAAAACTCAAAATATCTTCTTTTTACGTCGAAATAAAATATCGGTTTCTAACCGTTAATAAAACGTCCATGATAATTCTAGTACACTGTACTTACATTACACCTTAAGAAATTAAAATTAATACACCATGACCCGCAAGTGTACAGCGTCTCAACTTTGACATTTTATTACACAACACGGGGCATCACAGACCCAAAACCGTTCAAAACAATGCAACATTCACTACGCAAACGCAGCTCGTTTCAAAACATCACAACAGCATTTATATTAATATTAGCGATTACCGACTTTCTCCACTCAAACTTAAGACTGAAATTGGCTCATACAGGTATGCTAAATAGTTATAAATTGCGGTTATTTTGGCACGTTCCAACGTTGGTATCAAAACGTCTGAAGAACAATTCTGTGTTGAGCTAATACCGACTCTCAGGTAATTAACTCAAGACTCAAATTGGGTTACATGGTTGTTGTTACTTTCTCACTTGGTGATTATATTTTTGCTCACCATTCATGGATGGTGATTTGGTCAGAATTCGCTACAATAGGGTGTCGCTGATTTAAGTGGGACTTGACCTACGGTGAGCCCGACAAAAACGGTCGATTCATTGTAGGTATATTTTAGCGTATATGCCCCCATATAGGCTAAAAGCATACCTACACGGCAGTGCCCCCGCCAAGTCAACAAAATTTGATATTTTTTTTCGTAAATAAATAGAATATATGGGACCATCCATAAAATATACCCTCCGAATTAACAATTTTGCTTAGGTATTTAGTGTATTAATACTATGTATTTAGCAAATTTACAATGACACTTCATACTCGTAAACTCTGATTTTTTATTCCGTGGAATTCTGACATCTGTCATAATTTGACGTTTCAGAAGTAAGAAACATTTTTTTATACAAGCTACATTTAATATGCGCTGTTTTAATAATTTTGTATTATGGATTGCATTGAAATTATTATCAGGGAATTAAATATTCTACGATAGGTATCTAAAGCTACAAAATAAGTAAAGAAACCGAATGACGCGACACGACGGACGCGTCAAAGAATGGGGATGACGACTGGGTAAAAACTATATAATTCTATTTAGTCCGTCAGTTACACTATGGAAAAATATGGGACACGTATTTTTTGGTTTATCAAAATATTAAAAATCGACAAAATTATAGGTCATCAAACTTCTGGAGTGGGGGCTTGTGACGTCACTCCTAGGTGAAAATTGTACCCAGGAGTGACGTCACTCGAAACTTTTAAGCACTCTATCCTCGTCATTTTTTGTTTGTCAAACAAAAGAAAAAATACGTGTACAATATTTTTTAATAATCTAAATGACGGACTAAACAGTTTTTTTTAGTCGTCTAGCCCATTGTTTTGCATAGTTGGCTGCACATACCCGTACGGCTGACAGACAACTTTGACAGCTGGCGTTTTGCTTTATATGACGGGATGCGGCGGATTATTATTTATATTGCAATGTAATCAATTTACTAATAATCAAGAATATAAACTTATAATTTTGAACCAATGGTTTGTAATATATGAAAGTCATCAGAGTGATACCGGCAACATTATTTTTTTTCCCCAGAAAATAACATTGTAATTTATTGTGTCCAAACTATGCAATTTAAAATTATGCTTTCTATGTTGTAATAAATGATATATTACAGGTATTGTAATTTCATGTATATAAAATACAGAAGCCAAGTTCTGCATTTTAATTATTTTGAAATTCTTACCACAGACACAAGGAGTTTTTTTTTGTCTGGTAATACCAAGAAACGTCAGAATTCCACGGAATAAAAAATCAGAGTTTAGTCCAGTATCTTAACCTCAATCAAATCAACAAACTTCGAAGTAACTAAAGTGACCTTCAATTTATTTACAGCCAAATGCACCTATGTAATAAGCTTAGAAACAGTAATTCAACATTTTTTAGGGTACCGTACTTACTAAAATTGTAGGGTGAAACGTTAATTGACCGAGTTAGCAAAGCGTCTCCGTTTTAGCTTGTGCAAACATGCTTTCGGTTGTTCGGTGGATGTGTGTCAGTTCTCCTCTACAGGTCGCATTTCTCAATCGATTCTGGTGAAATTTTGTGAGCAGGTTCATATTATACAGGTTTTTTGAAGATTCCGTTTTCGGATTTTTTGAGCTATGGGGTTTGACAGACTCGCGAGGTCTACAGCTCACAGAGCCACTAGTTTAATTCTACACACAGGGAAACAGATAGAGGGATACGGGGTACTTTTAGGTATTTAAAAAAAGGTAAACAAAAAACCACGTTCAGCCAATGGTATTGTGCCACAGATACAAAACGTTGCTTTGATTGGCTGAAAGACCCGAGTCACGTGGTTTTTTTGTTTACCTTTTTAGGTTTCCGTACCAAAATGGTAAAGAAGGAACCCTTATGGTGCGACTCTGTCTGTCCGTCTGTCAGAGCAAGATATCTCAGGATCTACTGATGCTATCGACTTGAAATTTGGAATAGTGTTAAGAACCGCTAACCCAAACTTATTGTATGTAAAAAAAATCTTGTAACATTTTTACTTTTTTTTAAAGGGGTCCGTAATGGGACTTTAAAAATTGAAAGTAGGGCTATTATATCGAGTGGTACCAAATGAAAGGGCTTGATTTGTAGATTAAAACACTGTTTTTTTTTTTAAATGAGTAGTTTTTGATCCGACTCGCACTTGACCGTTTTTTTTTAAATACCTAAAAGTACAGACTATAGTAAGGATTTTTCCCTTTTAAGAATTTTGCGCGTACCCTTAATTTTTTCAGCAGGTGACTTCAGGCGTCTTGCAGTCCTATTAGGTGATTACACAGGATATAACATATATTATCCAATCAGTCAAAATGTAATAGCGGCATGCAAATATGCCTAAGGTTCAAGAAGGTGTACTTCGGTACTCGAGCAAAAACTTATATTCACAGGTCCTTTGCATAACAATTGACACTAATATGACGAATGACCTACGCTTGCGACGTGCTTGCGACCTGTTGTTTACAGAGTTACACAAACTTACCACTTACTAGTGAGTTTGCGTGTTTATGCTACAACTTAACAGAATCTCGCAACGGTGACCTGTCATGTCATGACATAAGGTGTTGAAAAAGAAAATGTATTAGTAACACAAACTATGATTAGGTTTGAAGAGTTGGTATTAAATGGAATGGTTGCTTTTTGGTTGTATTTTGCATGGATTTTAATCTCATAACTTACAATGTACTTAATTAATTCTTTTGACCTTCTCCAAGCTGCAGATCAGTGGGCTCTATTAGATTAAACATTGATCAATCTCGCACTTATGTACTTGTCAGAATGTGACGGATTCTTTATCATTTACTTATGGAGCGACAAAGCCTAGCTTTATAGGCCTGCAGGTGTAGGTAAAATAAGCCTGAAGCAGGACAATTTAGTCATTTGTAGGGCAGCAGTAGATTCTATATCCCAGCGATCGGCAACCTGCGGCCCGCGAGCCTTCCTGGCTATTTTGTATGTAAAGGTAAAGGTTATATTCAGAATAGTGTAGTCACAAACTATTAACAAAGTGCGGCCCGCGTCAATTTCGGTAACTACTATATGGCCTTATGGCCCTTGACTGCTAAAAGGTTGCCGACCGCTTATATCCCGTTAGTAGTATCCTGTTACTTTTGAGGCTGACTTTACCTAATTTCAGCTTAATCGGATTACACAAAGAACTCGGATTAAGCTTATGGGGAGTAACAAATAAAGAGCAAGAATATCGTTACATTTTGTGGCGAAATTCCATTTTGACTAAATGAAGAAATTCGAGACTTGTCCCGCTTTTACATCGAATGAATTTATGGAATTTGAAAGTTTATTTTTCCTTAGTGGATCCTACCGCGATGTGTGATTTTCTTGATGAGTGACCCATTACAACATTCCATAATGAGATTGAAAAGTTTAAGATACCTTCAAATATAACCATAATAACCTTCTGACCCATTATCTGTTATGAAATGGTGTTAAAAGTAATGACTCCAGAAAAAGAACAGCGCTAAAAATATCGACATTGATACAGCTATTGAAACACAACACAATGGCACAGGACTAATAGTGTAATGTTCTCCAAATGCAGTTAATTAAATTAGACAAAAGCATGCAATTAAAACGTCTAGCGATAGTTCAGCCACTCAGCATTGTTCGAGCTGAGACGAAATATTTATAAACGAAATGTAAGACCATGTCAAGGTTCAATTAAGCCTGTTTAACATAGATGAAATGTTTACGAAAGTGTTTTATTATCTTTCATGTCCTCTAATGATACGTGCCTGAAGCTGAAATATCATAACACCCTATGATGCTGATTTCATTTCCTTCGTGGGGTGAAATAAGTTAATGCCTCTGTTTTGCTTCAGCCTTACTACCAAATTTCATGAAATTTAGTCCAATATTTTTAAGTAAAGCACACAAACAAACAAACAAAAGTTCCATAGCCAATTAATTTAGTACCTAACAGTGGCGTGGCGTAAAAGATATCCTTGGGCAAGCCGGTGCAGATTTGGCGTACATTTTCCTTAAGAGCTGTAGAATAAGGTGCTCAAATGCATTATATTAAGCAAGCCGGTAGGAATCGAGTTATTTGGACGCCACGCTACTGCTACCTAACCACATAGCCGTGTCCATGGCTACCCGCCGTGGCTACACCCATAGTGTAGCCGCTATCGAGCCACGAAGATAACCGCCATTGTGCGCGCGCGACGATAGATCAAACCTGGGAATCGAACCGGCAACAATGCACAATGCGTGCAGCCTTACGCAATGCTTACTTTGTGAACTTAATTTACATTTTTTTAAGCTAATTATTTTTCTAGTTTTCAACGGGAAGTGAAATTTGTATGAGAAAAAATGCTTGTTTTACCAGACAAAGATTGTTACCCCATTCTCGATGTTGTCTAGATGAATTTAGGACTTAAGAGTGGACAGAAGAACACATCCGTGGTTTTCAGTACCATCTCGTGATACATACATACAAGTTTATATTTTGCAGTATGATAATTGTATTTTAAAGTAATACGACTAAATGCGGATCCGTTTTTGATTTCATTTCTATCACTATTTTGAAGAGTTGTTCATGATTCCCTTCATAAATGAGACAGTTAAACATTTCCATGTTACGCGTAATTATTATTTGTATTGTATCTCATTCAGTATAAAATTCGTTTTAACATAATTATGAATGTTTGATTACAGATGGCGCGGTGGTGCGCTATCCTGGCGCTGTGCGCGTTGGCGGCATACGCTAACGCGGGGGAGGCGCAGTCAAGACTACGTAAGTTCTTTACTAACTATTCATGGATAGTATCGTGATAGATGTTACGGAAATAGTACATTATGATACGAGCGGGCGAAGTTGGTCACTACAGTCGAGGCTGTGTTGCATAGCCCGAGCCGTCAGGCGAGGGCTGTATACCCGAGGCTGTAACGACCATTGCCCACGAGTGTCATACGACGTTTTTCGACACACTTGCGAATAAAAAATAATACTTATCATTTAGAATTTCTGTTTTGCACATATTTATTTAGTGGTTTATCTATCCTTGTCTATCGTCACCTCGACGTGTGGTGTCGGTGTAGTGCGGGCGCACGCTCATGAACACGCTGCGCGGGGATAATATCCGCACGCCGACGCCGAGTCCCACGACGGCGTGCTCTCATTGGTCAATTGGCGGTAATTACAGCACTTGTGCGGTAATGTAAAGTAAAAAGCACTTGTGTGTAATAAGCTGTGTTCCGCGCATAAGAACCACCAAATAAGAGCGACTTTATGAGCAAGTGTGTTGAAAAAAAAATCTGATACAGGCGTAAACTTACTAAGAACTGGGGTATGCGAAGCTGTGAGGGTGCAGATAAGACAAAGCTAGACTAGTCTCACCGCATACTCCTAAGATCTAAGTAATCCGAAATAACTACAAATTATGATATCATGTTCTATGACAATGTAGGTACGTAGGTACTGTTACTTTGAGTTTAGCTGTAGTAAACTTCTCAAATTGTTACATGCCTTAAAGTAAGTAGCACTAGCTACTGTGTATATGATACAAGAGTGAATCCAGTACGAAGCAGAATTAGAATTATTTTAAAGGAAGTTATTAATGGGTGGACTATAAAGAATTAATAGTCCTAGAAATTAACATTGATCATTGTATTTTTTTTAAATCTTATCATTGTAAATAATTAAAATATGCATTACAATATTTTGTGCAATATTGAACTAGCGAATGGACCTGAAAATATATAGCATCGATATTGTGTGACGATTTTTAGGGTTCCGTACCAAAATAGTAAAAAAGGAACCCTTATGGTGCGACTCTGTCTGTCTGTCTGTCTGTCTGTCTGTCTGTCCGTCTGTCACAGCCAGATATCTCAGGAACTACTGCTGCTATCGGTTTGAAATTTGGAATAGTGTTAAAAGTAGCTAACCCGAGCTTATTGGATATAAAAAAAATCTTGTAACTTTTTTACTTTTTTTTTAAAGGGCTCCGTAATGGGATTTGAAAATTGAAAGTAGGGCTAATATATCGAGTGGGTTATCAAATGAAAGAACTTAATTTGTAGATTAAAACACCGTTTTTATTTTTTTTCTTAAATAAATAGTTTTTGATTTATGGCGAAAAAAGTTTAAAAAAATACCATTCCCCCCCTATTATCTCCGAAGTTACTGATCAGAAAAATGTGTCATAATTACCAATTATTAATGTCGTCCTAAATATTACAGGAAAAATATAACGGTTTTCCTCACTTGCACCGTTTTTGAGAAATTTGCAAAAATCATAACACATACTTATTTGCTCCTACTAAACTAATCGCCATACAGTTTTTCTTGAACTATTCATGTATCTACTTATTAGGATTATTATTATTATTAGGAAGACCGTTATATTTTCTCTTCCTAACTGGAATACTTTTTTAAAAATTTACAAAAATCTTAACATATTACTTGTACCCTCCCTACGAGAGCCATCTAGCGGAGAGTAGCAAAACTAATCAGATCAGATTACATAAAAAATGTCTATTAAATACAATGATCACTCATCAGGAATCGGGAAAAAAACATAAAGTAACAATAATTATTAAAAACTCTATAATAGGAGTATGTTAGGAAATTTAACACTAGTAAATACCATAAAAATGAAATACCACTAGCGCCATCTAGGGACACAAATCTAAAATAAAGTGTGCTTCAAAACATGATTCCTTCATGAAAAATGATACATGAGAACTAACTTAGTTGACAAACAATTATTTTAATAAGCCAATAACAAAAAGTAACGTTTAAATTTAAATTACAAGTAAAATTTACGCGCTATTTAGTATCAATAGATGTCGCTGTAGCATACGCTGCATCGCGCTGTTAAGATTTTTTCTGGTTTAATAGGGCTAAAGTGGGTTAAAGGCAGGGTTGCTGTTAGTCGTAAGGTTAGTACTTATGAGTTTATACGGAACCCTCGGTGCGCGAGTCCAACTCGCACTTGACCGGTTTTTTAAAAAGGAAAACTATTAATTGATGAATGAGAATAAGTAATCGCAAACACGATGTAAATTATTGTAATACAACAAAAACAAACAGCAAATTACAATGACCAAACATAACATGTAGTAAAACACAATGCTATTTTTACAGAACTAATACGCAAACGGGCTAGGAGTGGTACGTACACAACAAATTACCACCAATACCACCTTCCACCATCATCTGGGTCATTAACGGATTGAGAAATAAATAATGTTCCTTTTGTTCCCGAAGTTAAGGGCACTGGACTAACTAAGTGCTTTGAAGTGTTAATTCTCACCCGTTTATTTAAATTTGACAAAATTAGGACCAGATTTTAATTTGAGATTACAGATTATGTATTTAATGGTCCCGTGCCCATAACTATCAGGAGCATCAATCACGAGTTTGAATCTCTAACGTATGACTCATTTGTCTAATCTACTCAACCACCACTTCATACAATATCACATGACGACATTTTATTGCGCGGTATATCATGGACGCAATTTGGAAATAGCGAAGCATATATTTAAGCTTGTAAATAACCGAAACAATTCGATTTTGTTCTGTTACGAACACAAAAACTCAAACAATTTACAAATTTGAAAAGATGAAGTTTGTTTGTCATGATAACCGTAAAATCAAATGGCGTGTCATATAATTGTGCTCCCTCGTTCCATGTAGCTATTTATTTCATTACACTTTCAATCTGTTTGCAATTTGCCTGTACCGATATGACAATCAGCTCACTTTCACTGATGCTATTTTTATATTCAAATTGAAAACACACATCTTGATTCAAGGTATCCAGCTTTTTGCGTTTACTTGCTTACTTAATAACTACACATTTATTATATTAGATGAAACAGTTCTCTATTGTCGAATGTTATCACGTCTGCTGTAACATAATTAGTATTTACGTATTTTTCTTCTGTATCTTCTTCGTTATTTTCTCTCCAGTTTCCCTACCCAAATATTGTTTCCTTAAAATTTTCCAGCCTTGTTGATTAGTATAAAATTTATAATTTATCACTTGTTTACTCTTGTACATAAGTTGTTTTTGCAACCATACGGTTTATGTTTGTACCATATGAAATGTATTAGGTATTTATGTGTTAATTTACAAACCTACTTGTATTAATTTATGATTATTATTTAGTATTAGTCTTGTTGATTCTTAACCATTGACTTGGCCATTCTTTGATCTGGTGCCATCTATTTTTGTAAAAATCTTTGCGGCCAGTAATATGTGGTTGTATATATGGTTGGTTTTTACCAGTCTCTTTGACGCTCTTTCTTATTTTTTTACCTTGTATGATATCCTTTCTAATTCCCTTGTTTCATTTTTATCCTTTGCTATAATAAGTCTAATATTTACTAAATTTCTTGACACCTATTACGTTTGTAAATACTGGTAATTTACATTTTCATATTAGGAACATTCACCGCACTTACTCGTGCCCTAGACTTCTTAGTACTGACATATTTCTTTACCGTCCTTATTTCTGATTTATTATTCTTAAACGTATTTAACCAGAAACATTCCTCATTATTGTTAATCAATAGTGGTTTTGTATTCATTTTCATACTCATACCTACTTTCCTTAGTCTTGAAACTCTTCTCATTGAAATAATTTTCTGGTTCAGTCCATAACTAAACCCCCTTTTAATCGGTGAATCGGTGTCTTCTCATCATTACTGATGACTCCTGGTCTTGCAGCCGACTTGAGCCCGGCCCGCCAGGCGGAGGTCGATGAGATGGTCAGCAACCTTCTACAATGGATTCAGGGCTTTTACCAACAGAAGAATAGAAAAGGTTCGATACTCTCAAAACAAGTCTTAAGTTACGATAGGATTAGGAATTAGATGTATCTGTATTATTGAAATAGGTAAATGGATATTAAAATACTTATTGCATAGTATATAATCTACACATGATTTTAATAACTTTCTTGTATATTTTCAGCTCGGCAGTATTTTGGAGGAAAGCCAGAAAGGCCTAGACCATTCGAGCCAGCTAGCTACTTACCCCCAACAGGCTATCCACCATCAGGCAACCGTCCAACGCCATCGTATAATGAAGGGCCCTCGCCATCATACCAGCCAAGCCAGCCTTCCCCGAGCCCAACGTATCAACCTGAACAGCCATCCTACAAACCGACGCAAGAAGATAATCCCTCCTATCAATCGAGCCAGCCTCCGTACCAACCTAGCAAACCAAGTCAGCCGAGCCAGCCTCCGTACCAACCTAGTAAACCAAGTCAGCCGACTCAGCCATCTTACCAACCAAGCCAGCCCAGCCAACCATCTCAACCTTCGTATCAGCCCAGCCAGCCAACCCAGCCTAGCTATCAGCCCAGTCAACCAGGCTATCAACCTAGTCAACCAACTCCTCCCGCCTATCAGCCAAGTCAGCCAAACAAACCTGACGAAACTACTCTCCCACCTTATGAACAACCACAACAGCCTCAACAGCCTCAACAGCCACAGCAACCGCAGCAGCCCCAACAACCAGACATTGGAAGCGACGGTAGCTCCACATCTCAAACTTCCGCGGTGTCCGACGATGATGACCGCCATCCTCCACACATCCACGCTATAACTGTCGACTGCGGTAAAGATATGATGACCATCAACATCGAATTCAACAAGGTTTACAACGGAATCATTTACTCTCAGGAGCATTTCAATGAACCAGAATGCGTTTACGTTAGAGAAAACTCAGGCCAAGTCAAATACTCGTTCACAGTCAGCTTGAACACTTGTGGAACAAGATTCTTCAGTGACTTCGAGAACGAAGGTCAGGCATACTTAGAAAACGTACTAGTATTACAGAATGAGCCGGGCATTCAAGAGGTATGGGATCATATTCGCCGCGTTAGATGCCTGTGGGAAGGCAACCTCACTAAGCAACTGGTTTCCTCTTTAAGCGTCGGTATGTTGAACCAGATTACGAGCAACTTCAGTGGCGATACTGCTATGGCCCGTCTAGATATTCAGACAGGTCGCGGCCCATTCGCGCCAGAAGCCAACGGCTTAGTCAAGATTGGAGAAATCATGACACTAGTCGTCTCAGTAACCGGTGATGCCGGCTTCGACATCTTCGTACGAGAGTGCATAGCCAGAGACTCCGAAAGCCGTCATATTGTTCCATTAACTGACAGTAACGGTTGCGTGCTAAAACCAAAGATTTTTGGAGCCTTCCAGAAGACCAGAGATACTGGCAACACTGGAGCTTCAATTATAGCGTATGCATACTTCAACGCTTTCAAGTTCCCAGATGAAATGGATCTCGTTATTCAGTGTGATGTGGAGCTGTGCAAGACAGACTGCGACGCATGCCCCAACCCAGGCAGCATAGAGCCAAGAAGGCGAAGGAGAGATATTATTCATTTCGGAAATAGAACTTATGAGCCATCTACTACCATTGCCAAGGGTTTGCGGGTAGTTTTCGCCGAAGATCTGCCAAAGGAAGTCAACAGTTTCTGCGTATCACCAGCAGCTGCGTTGTGGGGCAGTATATTGGTTCTCTTCGGATCCCTGATGACCAGTATCGTAGTATCCTACCTTTGGCAAAGAGCTCGTGGTTCCAGCAAATTTTTATAAAAGCGCCAATATTAGAAAACTAATTTAATTAGGTGCGGCTTTACAGAATGCTTCGATTAATGTTTTACTATAAAGATGCTTAATTTATTTTGTCCATAAAATGTCATCTTTTACCATGTTACTTAATATTTGTCGAAGTAAACTGCGGAACGAACAACGAATTTTAAGTATTTTTGTGATTTTATATCTTCAATTTTTTCTTTTTAAGTGAATTATTTTTGTGTTCATTGTATAGATTTGTGATGTAGACATTTTTAAGTGAATTAATAATTAAGCCTATAGAGGCTTAAGTTCTTCTTAACACTGCCACTAAGTTTAACTAATGAATACAGATTTAAGAATTCATAGCATACGATAATGCTTAGAGCGATGCTTGGCTTTTGTAGCGTCTACAGTGACTCTTGTAAGAACGTCTACGCTTTCGATATGAACCCGATAAAAAAGACCATTCAAATTCATGATGATCAATCCTTTTTGATTTTTTTCACGGACGATCCCATTATGATGATTTTCTGAAATCCCACTGCCAGCTGATAGCACCGCGAGTGTTCTTTTTGACAGCAGATTACAAAATATTGAGATGCGATTAGTAGATATTTACATTTCCACCTGCTGTCAAGACCTTGTTGCTGGCACCTAGTAGACTACGATATCTGAAAACCCATATTCGGAAACCGAGCTGTTAGTTCGTCAGTAATTACTCACAACATGCCAGCAAACTTTTTATATGATGATTGTACAATACTATAATCTTTACTGTTTGTATTGTAGTGATAGATATTATTATTGTAAATACTAGTTAGATTATATTATAAATATAAAATACAAACAAATGATACGTTTTGTTTTATTTCCTAAGAATCTGATGAACATTTTGATACAAGGTAATAAGTCCAAAAAATATACTTCTACTATGGAAATTGAATAGAATAATTTCTTTTATCTACACACATACCTATCATAAATCCTCTATAATGTGTTCAAAAACCGCAAATTGTGACAAAATAAAGATAAACTGCTTCGTTAGAACAATGTTCTTTTCTGTGAAAACGTTATTTTTTCATAATAACATCGAATTCAATGTTATTATGAAAACATTAAAATTTCGAACATCTTTGAAAAACAAAGCATTTTGATTTGACCTCAGTTCTAATATCAGTCGGAATGACGTTCTATTTGAAATGAAATGTCAATTGCAAACAAATTTGTCAAATCTCGCACGTTACTTGATAACGAACGATATGATAGTAGAGGCTGACTCTAGTTTGTCTTTGAATTAAAAAAAGCTACGGCTGTGTGAGGTGCGTAAAAAGTTTTCATTTACCGCCATTTGAGATTTTTAATTTACGGTTTTTGAACACATCATACAGAGCTTATAATGTGTGTGACTGTGTGTAGATAAAGCAGTGTATGCAACTGTACATAATGAAGCCTTAAAACACTCGTGTTTTATGGCCTCCCATTATGCATTAGTTCCTTAAACAGGATAAAGTTTAAGGCACACATAACAGCTCGGCACTGGAACGACGCTGGAACGGCACTCTTCACGTCATAGTTTCGCCGTCGACCATACGCAAACACGAAATGGAAGCGAATCTGCCTGTCCGAGCTGTTTTACGGCTTTTCGGCAGCGCGCTTACCGTGAAGGGCAGCTTTGGTTACCACAAGCGACGTGCGAGCGAATCGCGGTCCCCGCGCCGGCGGCGAACGGCAAGCGCAATGGTAAGCGCGATGACCTGGAGTCACCCACGCACCGCTAATCTGGGCTGACTTTACAGTATGGAGTTTCTTACAACGAATACTGGGCGGCTCGAGCTGTGCCGCCGTCGTTCCGTGGCCGAGCTGTTATGTGTGCCTTAACCTTAAGGCTGCGTTTCCACCAGAGGTAGAGGAGCGGTATGCAAGGAAAAAATCCACCAATCAACGAGTCTAGCCTCGCTCGGCGCGGCCCGGCATTGGTGGATTTTTTCCTCGCATATCGCTCCGCTATCTCGCATAGCTCTGGTAGAAACGCAACCTAAGAGCGGTTGAAAAATCAAGAAAATCTAGTGACAGTGTAAGAGTAACGATAACTAGTCGAGCTTTTTATTTCACGCCCAAACCTCAACCTCTCTCACACCTTTCAATTAAGTTGTACGCCTAAAGAAATCAGATTGGTTGACTGTACACAATGTACATATTAGCATTAGTCTCGCCGTTATCTGCTGTGATCCAGTCTAAGCAAACTGACAGTTGCACGCTGGTATCAGACACGTGGCGGCTCGGGTGCGAGTGCCTTTCTTTGACAGTTAAACATAATAGTAAGTATACAAGGCGGTAGTAACCTTTGCCGAAAAATTCGGCCTTTATCTACATCAGGGAGCCGCAAATGTTTGATTTTCTGGGTTGGTTAGGAGTGCGGTTCTATCTGTTTACTCGCAAAAATCTCAGTAAAACTTTGCGATGCGAAGCTAAAGTAGTCGTTTTAGCCCTTAGGGCAATAATGAAATCACCATAATTAGCGCAAATGCGCGCAAGCCGCCGCCATAACGACCGTGAGCAACATACTAATTGTAAGTGTGATAGTGTCATGTCATAAAATAAATATTAAATAAAAATAAAGCCGGTCAAGTGCGAGTCGGACTCGTGAATAATTCAAGATAAACTGTATGGTGGGACAAACTTAACTCAGTTCTTGAAAAACCGGTCAAGTGCGAGTCGGACTCGCGCACCGAGAGTTCCGTACAAACTCGTAAGTAGATACGTGAATAGTTCGAGAAAAACTGTATTTAGGTTAGCTTAGTAGGAGCAAATAAGTATGTGTAGGTACGATTTTTGAAAATTTCTAAAAAACGATGCAATTTAGGAAAATTGTTTTATTTTTCTTGTAATATTTAGGATGATATTAATAATTGGTAATTATTACAGATTTTTCTGTTCAGTAACTTCGAAGATAATAGGGGGGGAATGGCATTTTTTTGAAGTACAAAATTACAAAATCAAAAAGTACAAAATTAAAATGGTTTTAGAATCTACAAATTAAGCCCTTTCATTTGATATCCCACTCGATATAATAGCTCTACTTTTGTTTTTTAACCGACTTCCAAAAGAAGGACGGTTCTCAATTCGTCTGTATCTTTTTTATTTTTTTTTTTGTGTGTTTGTTCACCGATTACTTGAAGACGGCTGGACCGATTTGGAAATTTCTTTTTTTGTTTGAAAGGGTAGACTTCCGAGGTGGTCCCATTGTAACCAAATCAGGATCTGATGATGGAATCTTGGAGAAATCGAGGGAACTCTTCAAATATTATAGGCACACATATAGCGATTTCAGTATTTTTCGTAATTTCTCGTCCATCCCTTATTAGCAACGAGTTTCTCAGATTCAGATTCAGATAATTTATTGCATATCACATTGTAGGTACATATTATACAGTAACATGGTTTACAATATGACACCCTGTAGGGCACAGCAAAAGAAATAAGAAGGGCAGTGGAGAGTTTAAACAACAAAATTGAACAACAAAATTGAAGAGAGTCTAGATATAAAAGTATACAGATACAGGTATTCAAACTTTAAACATATGCGGACTACTTTCTTGTCTTATTTTGTTAATCGTTAAAAAAATCATTTAAACTATAGTAGGCTTTATTAATAAGGAAATTCTTGAGTTTAAGTATGAACTGTTTATCGGACTGGCTGTTTTTTATATCGTCACTTATCTTATTGAATATTTTTATTGCCATGGAATTGGGACTACTGCTATGTAGTTTGAGTTTTGATAGTGTTGACGGTATAAGTTTGTTTTGGGACCTGCTAACGTAACGTCTAGGAAGATCTGACTGTTTAGTGAAAAATTGTGGGTATTTTTTAACGAATTTGCATACTTCAAAGATATAAATTGATGTTAGTGTTAAGATTTTTAGCTCGATAAAATGGGGCTTGCAACTATCCATATTCTTAATATTGGCTATCACCCGGATACACTTTTTTTGGAGTACAAATATATTTTCTACGTCAGTGCTGTTTCCCCACAAAATTACTCCGTAAGATAACCAGGCATGCGCGTAGGAGTAATAAGCGGTCAAGGCAGTTTTTTTATCGGTGGCTTTTTTTAATTCTTTTAGAGCGTATGTGAATTGGGATAATTTAGTTTTTATTTTCCCTACGTGGGCTTTCCAGTTGATATTGCAGTCGATTTCTAATCCTAGCAGACACGATGTATCTACGCATTGTAAGTCCGTGCCATTGAAAGAAAAGTTAATACTGAGAGGTTTCTTTTGATACGGTCTAAATTGTAAGATTTTGGTTTTTGAGAAGTTAATTTGTAAGTTGTGATCAGTTAGCCAGTTTACTATGTTAGTGAGTAGACTGTTTAGTTCTTGATTTAGGTTTAAGTTGCTAGGACACGGTGTTAGAAGAGAAATGTCATCGGCGAATAGGGTACATGTTTGTTGTATAATTTTTGGGAGATCGTTTATGTATATGAGAAATAAGAGACACCCGATCGTACTCCCCTGGGGGATTGAGTGGTTGATTTCTCGTAAGTCTGATGTTATATTGTTTAGTTCCCCGGAATTGTGATTAAAGTGTTGAATTTGTACGAATTGCTGTCGGTTTTGGAGATAAGATTTAAACCAGTTATATGGGGTACCTCTGACACCTATGCCATAAAGTTTTTCTAGTAAAATATTATATTGGACCCGATCGTACGCTTTCGACATATCAAGGAGCATTCCAATAGCATATTTTTTGTCATTTAATATGTTGAGTGTTTCTTGTATGAAGTTATATATTGCTAGGACAGTTGAGCGTTTTTTACGAAATCCATTTTGATTGTCATGGAATATGTCATATTTTTCGCAGTACGCATACAATCGTGTGCTCATGGCGGTTTCAAAAATTTTTGACGAGGTGGGCAATAACGCGATAGGTCGGTAATTGCCGGGATCTGACGAGCAGCCTTTTTTATGAATAGGTATGATTTTTGCCGTTTTTAATAAGTCCGGAAATTTTCCAAGTGAAAAAGATTGATTTATTAGTAGACATAGTGGAATTGAAAGTTCATCTGCGCATTGTTTTAACAAAAAGGGAGGTAATTCATCAACACCGAAGCTGCGCTTACTTTTCATCGAGGAATGCTTCGAGGGATGTGGTTTTATTGCACAGGCTTTGCATGTTCTGGAATAAAAAGCGAAAGGTCTCAGTGTTTCCGAAAGTTATAGGAGTTGGAGCTTGCGGATGGTTCAGGTGATTTTATTTTTTCGTGCGTTTCGTTTGCTTCGTTTGCGGTAGTGTCTTGACTCGTTTTCGTGTATAAGTGTTCGGGTTCCTGTTCTAGTAGCTGTGATGTGTCGACCGTTTTACCGTTAATTATAAGTTTATTATTCCGGATGACAGCGTGTTGGCCATTTTGTCTAGCGAGACGTAGATTCGCTTGCAGTAATTTTCTGTCTTGTAAAGATTTTTCGTCCAGGTATTCCGAGACAGATAGGCCTGTGTTTTTAAAATATCGCGCATTCTGGATTATATATTTGCTCGTTCTTTTGCTAATCAATTCGACTACAACAGGTCTATTGGATTTAGTATATCGGCCGATCCGAAACAAATCCTCGATATAGCCGGATATGTCTATGCCCAGGATGTCATAGAACACATTTGTTATACGATTTTGTAGGTCATTTTCATTTTCTCGGTGGTATTCGACGAGCCCATGTAGGACGATTTTCTTATTATTATCCAGAGTTCTCATTACAGTTTTATTATCCAGTTGTGGGGTTCTCACTACATTATTTATCTGGTCGTGTAGTTGTTTCATTTCACGCTTTAAAGCTATGTTCTCTTGTTCTAGACGTTCTATTTTTTTATCTATACTCTGAATGTTTGCTTTTGTAATGTTTTGTTCTAGGGTTAGCTTTTCGGTATATGCAGTAAGACTATTTTTAAGATTAGAAATTGCTTGGAAGATGTACTGATTATTTTGTTGCAGTTTCTGGTCTAGTAGTAAGCTGACATTTTCTAGTGTTAGTCCACTGTGGGAGGCTTCATTATAAGGCAGCTCCGTACGGCGGGCCGAGGTTGCATAAGGGCGGTTAGGTGGTGTCGTGAAAATTTGGTTGGGTTGGTTGCGTAGGATAAGACTCTCTTGCTCTTCATATTGTGTGTTGCCGTCAATTGACATTGTGGTTTCATTTAACATCGCGATGTCATTTAAAGCAGTCGGATTACGTTGTACAGGGGTGTCATCATTTTTTATACGCCGGGTGACATTTTCACAGGAAGGGCACTTCCAGTTGGCTTCAAGCTCAGACTTTTTCCCCATATACTGTGCTGAAGTCATATTCAAACACGCAAAATGGTATTTTCCACCGCATGCTGTGCATATTATTTGTTCGGAATCGTATTTGATTTGGCGATTACAGGCAAGGCAATTCATTTTTCTATGTATTGACGGTTTCTCAGATCTCCGATTTGGAAAAATTTTCTTTTAACTAAATAGACTTAAGTCTATTTTTCAAAACAATATTTTTCCAGCGCCACTAAAAATTAAAAAATAAAGTAAATTTTTAAAACAAAAAATAAAAACCGACTTCCAAAAACTTAAACTAAAAACCAAAAAATAATATGTTAATCACCCCAAAGAAATGGATAATCAACGATTCATATATACATATACAGATATTTATAGTTTTTAACCTGTTATTTTTGAAGTCGGTGCCAGCTTTGCGTAGCAGTGGCAGGCACCGACTTCAAAAATAACAGGTTAAAAACTATAAATATCTGTATATGTATATATGAATCGTTGATTATCCATTTCTTTGGGGTGATTAACATATTATTTTTTGGTTTTTAGTTTAAGTTTTTGGAAGTCGGTTTTTATTTTTTGTTTTAAAAATTTACTTTATTCACATCCCATTTCGGACCCCTTTAAAAAAAAAGTAAAAAAGATATAAGATTGTTTTTCTATCCAATAGGCTCGAGTAAACGACTTTTAACACTATTCCAAATTTCAAGTCGATAGCACCAGTAGATCCTGAGATATCTTGCTGTGACAGACGGACAGACAGACAGACAGACAGAGTCGCACCATAAGGGTTCCTTTTTATTTACCATTTTGGTAAGGAACCCTAAAAATTGAAATGGTTTTAGAATTCACACACTAAGCCGTTTCATTTGATACCCCTACTCGATAAGCTCTACTTTTGATTTTAACCGACTTCCAAAAGAAGGACGGTTCTCAATTCGTCTGTATGTTTTTTTTGTGTGGTTGTTCACCGATTACTTGAAGACGGCTGGACCGATTTGGAAAATTCCTTTTTGTTTGAAAGGGTAGACTTCCGAGGTGGTCCCATTGTAACCAAGTCAGGATCTGATGATGGAGTCTTGGAGAAATCGAGGGAACTCTTCAAATATTATAGGCACACATATAGCGATTTTGGTATTTTTCGTAATTTCTCGTCCATCTCTTATTAGCAACAAGTTTCTAGTGTTAACCGACTTCAAAGCAAAGAGTAAATTTGTATCTAGGTTTCTTCCCCGATTACTTGAAGACGGCTGAATCTATTTGGAAAATTATTTTTTTGTTTTAACCTCCGAGGTGGACCAATTGCAACCAAATCAGGATCTGATGATGGGATCTTGGAGAAATCGAGGGAACTCTTCAAATACCTATCATAGGCACACATATAGCGATTTTGGTATTTTTCTTAGTTTCTCGTCCATTTCTTATTAGAAATAAGTTTCCAGTCTTAACCGACTTCAAAACAAAGAGCAATTTTTATGCAGGTTTGTTCCCCGATTACTTGAAAACGGCTAGACCGATTTGGATTTTTTTTCTTTTAACTAAATAGACTTAAGTCTATTTGGTCAAAACAATCCCATCAAAAACATTACACGTAAAAAGATGCAAGTCTCGCAACGCAGTTTTGTCCTACAGCAAAAAAGTTTTGAGATGTAAAGTTAAACCAAGTCAGTACCGGGGGGTATCAACAGAACTCGATTTCCACCGACTTGCCTATTATTAGATCTATAAAATGTGTTCCTCCACGGTTATACAGGGTGGGAGGGACTATACCGACATACTTTAGCCATGAATTCCTGGTGGTGTGACGAGTAAAAAATGTTATATCAACATGGGTCGAATATTGTCATTTTACATTAATAGTCTTATGGAACAAAATAAATCAGTAAATTAAGCCCCTCGTTATAAACATGTCCTTACTGGCTGAAAAGTTATCAAAAAGAAAAAAAAAGCTAAAATGGAAACGAAAGGTAAATTTTTTGGCCTCGTATTCGCTTACCATCAAATACTGCGAAGGTTAATTCCTGTTTAGTTAAAGGATTTTAAAAAAAATAGTAAAGGTATCTTAGTCACATTTATTAGGGCTTGTTTCACACCTGGGATTTTTCATTTACAAAATAATGAATATCTCGGAAAGTAAGCTTTTTCCGACTATACATCACATAACATTTTTTACTCCCAGAGTCCGAAATAAATGATTTTTAATTTAATTTATGCCAATACAATAAAAACTAAACAAACTAAAATACCAAACTAAATCTAAAAAAAACAATATCAAACTTATACAGCTAAATCTATATAAAAATAAAAAACCAACTTATTTATACAAAAAAAAAAAAAAAAAAAAAAAAAAACACATTAATCAAAAAGACCCCCCCGCATTACTCCCGGCGCAAAAGTGCCCATCAATTCATTTTTACTCCTGGGTCATTCCATAATAAACGTTGGTGTACTGCCGTTTCGACGAAATATGTTTCGTCAAATTTCACTTGGCAACCAACTTTTCGCCGAAGTTTTATTTGGCAAATCAATTCTTGGCATAACTTTACTTCGCATTTTTTTTATTTCGCCACATTTTTATATTGCAAAGTTTTATTACATCAATGTTTTATGTGGTAAATAATTGTATAGCAAATGATTTGCTTAAGCAAATAACATATCGTCAAATAACATTTAACCAAGTTTTACATTGAAAAGTTTCACTTCAACACACTTTTATGTGACAAACAATTATGAAGGTTAGCACTGCGTCCCCCTACCAAAACGAATGGCTATCAAAAAGTAGGTTAGGTTTGAACTGCGTCCCCCAACAAAAACGAACTGCTATCAAAAAGTAGGTTAGGTTAGTAAATTATAAGTGCACAGAAGAAAAAGGGGGGACGGGGGGGCGAAGCCCCCCACAAGGGGGGCTCGGGGGGCGAAGCCCCCCGCATTAAAAAAAACTCAAACCATAAGTTCAATTAGGTTAGGTTAGGTTAGGTTAGGGTTCGAACTGCGTCCCCCAACAAAAACGAACTGCTATCAAAAAGTACGTTAGGTTAGGTTTGAACTTCGTCCCCCTACCAAAACGAACTGCTATCAAAAAGTAGGTTAGGTTAGGTTAGAACTGCGTCCCCCTACCAAACCGAATGGCTATCAAAAAGTAAGTTAGGTTAGAACTGCGTCCCCCAACTAAAACGAACCGCTCCCAGAACAGTAGGTTAGGTTCAAGGGAGTCCCACATAACCATCAGGGTCCGTCCCCGCACCCTGTTGGTATGCGTAACGCAGATTTTATTTGCCATTCAATATTTTACTAAATTACGATATGCCAATCAATACATTTGACGAAATGAGAAATGACGTCTTAAAAAAAAACCAGGTAATAATTTGCGTAACAATAATTTATCAAATCATATATTGGTAAATGATATCAGTGCGAAACGTTGAGTTGGGAAATAACATTTTGACCAAATAAAAATATGGGATAAAAGGTTTGGGAACTAAAAATTTGCGAAATAATTTTTGCCGAAACATTAGTAAACCTAAACGTTACTAAGGGCTCAAAAACTATTATTGGTTTAACAAGACAATTCTAATCTATTTCTATAGAAAACATACCCAACCTCAATGATCAGAAAGAAAATTAAAAAATATTTATTTTTTCATATTTTTCCGTGTACTTGAATGTAACGTTTGAATCATAGTCGTCAAAGTGCTTTGTAAACCAATATATGGCAAATCTAATTAAAAAGAAAGTAGCAGTGAACTGTCACAACTTTCCAGCGGTAATTTGAGGTAAGATAATGTATTTATATTATTCGTCTTAAAACATATTTAAAAGCATGAATTAATCAGTTTTTAGAAGAGTATTCTAAACTGTTGTCTCGATGTAACACCCGAAACGAAAAAGAGATAATAGTTTGTGTAAGTTATCGCTTAATAAACTGTAGCCTAGCATGTTTTGTCAAAGTAAGGTTGTTATGTGGGCCTATTCAAATGTGTGATAATTTTTGTTTTAGCGTATGCTTTAGTTGTATGTTTTAAAGTTTGAAGTTGTGTAACACCCGAAACGTTTCGGGCGTTACATTGATGTAAGCTTACCTTAAACTGATTTCACATACTAATTTGGGTTTATACCGTCCGTTTCATAACGCAATGGTGTGTGTTATTGTGGTAATTGTATTTTTAGGGCATATCATCATGGGATCGTCAACAAAAGATCGGTTATCAAAGCTAAGGGAAAACAGAAAGAATGATCCTGTCAAATATGCTGAATATTTATGCAAAGAGAGTGAAAGGGATGCTATTAGACGGAAAAAGAAGAAAGAAGAACTATGTACAGAAGATCTTAAAATGAAACATCGTTTAAAAGTGCGTGAAAGAGTACGAGCACATAGGGAAAAGAAAAAAAATAATGCAGTTGTAAATTGTGATTCTTCAATAGGGTCTTACAACTGATTGCAAACGTTTTCAAAAGCTGTCAAAAAGGTAAAGAAATTTCTCCCCGTTTCGCCAACAAAGAAGGCTGCTGTTATCCAGAAAGTGATAACTGACGTGTTAGGAGGATCTTCTCAGTTTTTCAAAAATAAGGGCCCTAAACTTTCTATGGAGACACAGAGTGCAGTAAAAGATTTTTTTACAGGAATGACGTTAGTCGTCAAGCCCCCGGGAGGAAAGACTGTAAAACGGTAAGAGACCCTGAAACTGGTGTAAAAGTGAAAAAACAGAAAGTTGTTGATGATAACGCATCTACGTTCAGACCTGACAATAAGGACTTGAGTTATGTGCGTTATAAGGACATAATTTCCGTATTACCTAGTCCTACTTCATACGTAGAAAATGATGGCACCTACTACTCGCGAATTCTCAACGAAAATTGATGCCTTCGAGAAAAAGTTAATTTATTGTTAAATATTCATGTATTTTTTAGTAATTCAGCATTTGCTGCTATTTTTCTTAATACGTAGTATTATAAATACGATAATTTTAATAAAATGTTTCAAAATTTTGAACTAATCGGTTTTAATTTTGTACTCGTAACACCCGAAACGAACCATTAGTAACACCCGAAACAGGTACTTAAATTCATAAAAAATAATTTGAAAGCGACATTGAGGGTTATTTTAGCATTTTAGTAGACTTAAAAAGCTATACTATGACTTGTTATGAATAAAACTACAGGTTACTTAAGAAAATTCGCTGAATTATGCATTTTGGGACTAATGGTCAGAAGGTATAGGCCAATTCGTGTAACACCCGAAACAGCTACTTTTCAGTGATTTTCTCGTTATTGTCCTTACACTTTAATTATTGTTATTGAGGAAAAGAAAAAATTATCAAAATAGTAGATGATTCAAAGTTATAACCTCTAGGTCCTTATAATAGAACATTGAACAAAACCTTATTTTACGAGTTCAAGTGTAACACCCGAAACGATGGAATGACCCTCCTAATAGTTGTTAGAATCTATAGTTAAAGTTTGTCGGTATAGTCCCTCCCACGCTGTATAATGATTTTTGAAACAAGCTTTTATTGCAGACTGTACTTTTTTTGTATAATCGCATACTGCAAGTCACAAGTAATCAAATGAACCCAAAGACGGTGAATTTATCTTATGCAATTTAAATGATCCCATGGCTACCATCCGGCTCAATAATCAGATCAACCATGTCATAATATTGCATTGTCATCTGATTTACATAATTTTTGCATAATTTCAGCTCAATCAAATGCTACAAGTTGCAAGATTCCAACCGAACAAACATAGTTACATAAATACGTACATTGCAAGTTAAATAAAAGCTTGTAAATGCCCAATTAACTCCTCGTTCTTGACAGAGTTAGTTCAATGTACAGACCCTCACATAGGCGCAGCTACCCTAAGAATTGATTAAATTAAACTAAATAAATAAACACACGTCATTTTAAAACAAGACGGTAATAGTTTCCGTGCTTATAAACTTCGAAACAACATGCAGCAGTTCAGTCATTAAGGAATTATAATAACTGTGAACAAATTAGATATTAGTTTGAAGCGTTTGAGCATAATGAGAAAATCTTTAGTGATACAAATTTTGGCAACAGCTGCAGGTAAGTAGATGGAGGAAAACCCTCACGAGGACAGGAAAGTTTGCCAGCTAAATACTTAGGTCCAGGTTGAAAGCTGAGATCGTCGTTCGTCTTTTCCTCATTTCGAAAAACAAAAAAATAACTTTTCCTCAAGCCATCTAACCGTGTTTCTGCCTACTCGAAATTCAAGTTTTTAACCAATTGCAAACAATGAGCAGGTTCTCACATCGCAGTTCCTCGGAACCTTTGTTTTAACCACGACCACGATGGACGGAACGGAACTACGCCTCCGTAAATGTGTTTAGAGGTTAGAGGTTGTTTATATGTGTGTATATGTATTTCAGTTACAATTTTACTGCTCGAAAATTTAGATAACTTGAGATATTACGTGCCGTGACGTCCATGGTCGCGAAGGGACTCCCTTCGCGACCATGGACGTCACGGCACGTCCGAAACGTCGAGGTAATAGCATGTTTTTACGCGATTAAGTCCCGTTTTGTTATAATAATGAGTGAAAATCGTGAAAGTTTAAATCAATAACTTGAGATATTCTTTAAGCCCTGTATATTGTATCTTCTATCATTCCAGTTGCCTTCCAAGGGACTCTGACCGGCGCCGGCATGGGTTGGCCATCAGTGACTGTGGCCACGTTCACTTCCAACTCCACAGTCCTGTCTCGACCCATGACTCTCCTGGAAACGTCCCTGTTTGGGAGCCTGATCAACGTCGGCGGCCTGGTCACTGCACCCTTCTGTGGCGCAGTCTTCAATAAGTTGGGAAGGAAATATGGATGTGTGTTTTTCGGCTTACCTTTCGTTGTAAGTACTTTGTGATTTGCAGTTGTGTCCTTTCACTTGATCGAAACCTCTAAAATAGGATAGATGTCTTGTCGGTGAAACCTTTATTTTTGAACAGATCAAGCGCGTTTTTTTGTATCATTATTTTCCTTGGCAAAAACATGTCAACATTTACATAAAACAAATACGTAGTAGTAATTGTATAAGTAGCTGTAAGCTGACGTCAAACCCTCCAAAAATGATATAACTCAGTATTGGGCTGTTACTATCTCATGTTTCTTACGAATTATCTAAAATATTATGATCTTGAAGTGGCGATTACGATGTTTTCGTTACACGGAAAGTGGTTGGTTGCCTGAAACTCGTGTCTTAAAAAGTTCTCGGATCCAAATTGCCTCTTGGAAACAAAAGAAAACGAAATAGGGAAACCGAAATTGTGATGGATTTTTACTATGCTCTTTCAGCTCGCTTGGGCTATTATATCTGCGACATCCGACGTCACAATGGTGCTGTTAGCTATGGCATTAGCAGGCATAGGCGCCGGTGGGCAAGCTGTATCTCCAATCTTCATCACGGAGTTTGCTGAAGATTCAGTCCGGGGAGGACTCTCAGCATGTACTGGTAATTGACCAAGCAGTGCGAAGTGCGAGCGATGAAACTCCGTTCCGTAGGTTGGGCAAAAATGCTTTCGTAAATATGTCCAACTGTTCTTCTCTACAGGTCGCATTTCTCAACCGATTCTCGTGAAATTTTGTCTGTTGTAGCTTTTGGATTTATTTCTAAGCGACAGAGCTATGGGAGTTGACAGACTCGTGAGGTCTACAGGTTAAGTCTCATACTACTAGTTTCTATGTCCAAAATGTGTACAAGCAACGAAGTGAACCGCCCTACTCTGTGAAATTAGTTACAATCAAATGGGAAGTCCTTCCCTAAGAGTGGTTGATTTTTGAAGTCACGAGCCATTCTCAGATCATCTAATGCCTTAAATACTCGAAATGATTTTCTACATCCATATAATCACATAAAATTCAGTTCTATCAGCTCTTGTCTCTGGAACATTTCCTGCTCTGTCCGTAGTTTCTCTCTTCTTCGTTAGTTCATGTCATGCTTCAAACCATTTCAGGAACTGGATACTTCGTGGGCCTCCTGATGTCGTACGTGATCGGCGGCTACTTCCCTTACCGCACGATGGTCCACATCCAGCTCTCCATGTCGATCTTGGGCATCGTGTTCATTATGATGCTTAAGGAGACGCCGGTGTATTTAGTTCTCATTGGTAAATACGAGGTACGCTTGTACAGTAAGCCAAGAAAGTGGTGTACCACTTTTCAACTTTATTGGTATTAGAGTTCAAAAGTAAACATTCTGATCGCTCTTTTTGTATATGCTGGTATCGGATACCCACGCACTAACTTACACAAATACGCACAAACTGCTTCGACTTTTTAATCAATTATGAAAACCATTCGACAATCGACATACCCACCGTCTTTTAGGGTTACGTACCAAAATGGTAAATAAGGAACTCTTATGGTGCGACTCTGTCTGTCTGATTGTCCTTTTGTATGTCTGTCTGTCACAGTCAAATATCTCAGGAACTACTGCTACTTTCGATTTGAAATTTGGAATACTTTTTAAACTCGCTAACCCGAGCCTACTAGATCTAATAATAAAAATCTTATAAATAAATAAATATTAGGGGACAATCTTACACAAATCGAACTAGCCCCATAGTAAGCCCAATAAGGCTTGTGTTATGGATACTAGACGACGATATATTTAATAGATACATACATACAAATACTTAAATACATAGAAAACAAAAAAAAAAAAAAAATCTTATACCTCTTATACTTTTTTAACGGGGCCGAAATGGGAGGTCGAATATCAAATGGAGTAGGTATCAAATGAAAGGGCTTAATGTGGAGATTCCAAAACCATTTTTTTTAACCATTAACCAAAACACTATTTTTGTAATTATTTTTAAATAAGTAGTTTTAGATTTATGGCGAAAATCGTTAAAAAAATACCATTCCCTCCTATTATCTTCGAAGTAACTGAGCAGAAAAATCTGTAATAATTATAAATTATTAATGTCATCTTATATATATCAGGAAAAATATAACGGTTTTCCTAACTTTCACCGTTTTTGAGATATTTGCAAATATCTTAACACATACTTATTTGCTCCTACTAAACTAATCGCCATAATAGTTTTTCTTGAACTATTCATGTATCTACTTATGAGTTTGTACGGAACCCTCGGTGCGCGAGTCCTACTCGCACTTGATCGGTTTTTTTTTCTTCAATAGGAAGCAGCGAAATCAATAGCGTTTTACAGATGGGCAAATGTTTCTTCAAAAGAAGTTCAAACAGAAATAGCAAAGATCAAGCGGGAAGCAGATCCGAATCTCGAGAACATGCTCTTACATGATGACAAAAGTAAGTTCATTATTTTTTGAACATCTAGAAAGACAAGTTAGTATAATTACTCTGCCAAATACAGAACATAAACACAATTACAAAAAGACTCATCTCTAGGATTTGTGTCTCTCCACTCATGGCTTAATAACGAGCCCACCATACCACAACTAAATTTTTCAGTATTTTATTCGTAGAAATTATAATTTTTGCCATTAGATATTTGCATGTAAAAGATGATTTTAAACAAAAAATATCCATTTTTTCAGAATTGCGACCAGTTACTGACGTAGAAGAAAACGAACAAAAGCCAATGGAAACGAATACTAAAAGTAGTTTTATATCGCAACTTAAATTCTTAAGTAAGTAAGCAACATTTGTTTCTCGTCATGATTTCTGCCCCTCTGATCTTTTATGTTTCTGCCCAAGGTCAAAGGTCCCTCATTGATGGAGTCTGTTAGCTCAAACCGGTGCACTGGCAAAATGTGATGATGAAATGTGACCACTCGGCTCTCACTGGCCAGTTTTTACAGCCTTTAGATTAGATTAGATTCATTTATTTCCTATTGGAAATTACATAGGTAGTGTTTTAGATATTAAAACTAAAATGAATTCACAAAAAGATCGTCAAAATAAAATGAAATAATTACAAAATAAATTACAATAAAAAATTAAAATCAAAATGTCAATTGGGAAAAATAACTAATATCTAATCTAAATATATGTTCAGAATCAGAATCAGAATCAGAAAATCATTTATTGCCACACACAGTAACTTAAACTTAACAAAAATAATAATATGCATTACAGTAACAAATAATGAGTAATGTTGTATACGATCTAGGCCATCCTAGGTAATACAATGTCAAAGCAATAAATTCAATATGTCGAATATTTTTACAATGCAATATTTATAATTTATAAAGACACCCCGAAAAAACTCAGCTGTTAATATTATTTTTTACGATGATAACGAATTGTCATCCTTGGCTGAACAGAATGCCTCTTATCCTACTACTTCTCAATGATATTTTATAAGTAGATAGGTTACAAGCACTCCAAAAGTGAAGCACTGAAACCACGATAATTGTATTGGTGCCCTTTTTGTAGTGGGTAGTCACTCGCGGGTCGGTCAACGAAACGCACGACGATGTCAAGGGTGAATATTTACAAGATTCACAAAAAAATGCCGTCGTGTGTGATCAGAAAGTGCACCAATCATAGCAAAAAGTGCAACAAAGCGCAAGGGATCACATATCACCTGTAAGTACGCTGAAATAATTTAATTTTATCATTTTTATTATTTTATTTTTCAAATACGACGCCATCTTACTACCATAGAGGTCATTTGAATGAAAGAGACAAACTTACGTCTTTGACAATGAGAGTGACAAGGATAACCAACCTTCTGCGTGCTTAATCTGCGAGCGCCGAGCAGGTTCCGAGTCAATCCGAACCTAGCCGATGGGTTCACTCGGTTACGTTTAAAAATTAATCGCGCAAGTAACAAAAAGCTAGCTGTCTCTTTTTTTTGCATTATTGTAACTATGCCATCTCTTTTATGCAATCTGTTAATATGTGTGAGTATGTACACCGTACAGTGAGGTACCAATGTGTGCTGCTGCTTTCTTGGAAGCATATTTCTCAGCTGGCGAGTATGCGTATAACGTATCTTCTTATAAAATATCATTGACTACTTCTATCCTTCTTATTAATTCTTATTCGATACATTACATATACCTACATAAAACAAAGTCGAGTTAGTTACACCATTTATAACTCGAGAACGGGTGGACCGATTTTTATGATATTCGATTTTTTGGTTTATCTGTGCCCCGAATAACAGAATAACTATAAAAACATCAAAAGAATATATTTCTCTATTTTATTGACGTGACAACGTCTTATAAATTGGTTTGCCGGGTGACACTTCAAGAAACTGCGTTACGCTCCGCTCACGTTATGCGCTCACAATGAGAGCGAGTGAGAGGCACGCGTCCCTTCCACTCGGGCATGGTTAGTCGTTGTCACGTAAAACTTTCGCCCGTATACCGACTTTTTTATCCCCCAAAAAAGAGCCCCCTTGAGATAATAATGTGACTAACGCAGGTAAAGCAATGTGAGTAACTGCTAGCACTGGATATTTTATAACAGCTCATGCTGCCGTTTATTGAGAGAATTAGTAGTGAAACGGATAAACCGTTTGGACCTGTATCGTATTGTACAAGTGTAGTCTTCTTCTCTGTTGTTTCGCTCTTTGGCAGAGCGGGTGTGGTCACGTTGAGGCATCCATGTCGGCGTTAGGTGGTAGAGGCGGACAAAGCTCTCCGCACGATCTCCCGCCATCTCTCCCTGATGGCAGACTGTCCTTCTTGTCCTGTCTCAACACCTAAAATGTCATATTGGTTTTTTCACAGGTAACTCCCGATCTTCAAAGCTTGCGCTTTTCGTGACATCATCCCTCGTGTGCATGTCCATCATGATGGGCTCACTGGCTGTCCAGGTCTATGCCGAGCCGCTCTTCAACAGGGCTGTGCCGTCCCTGCCAGCCAACCTGTGTGCCATATTCTTGGCTATCCTGTTTTTGGTGACCAGTTTGTTGTGTGTGTTGCTGGTAGACAGATGTGGCAGGAAAGTAAGTAGTAGAGATTGGGTAAAACGATAATTTCAGACTAGCCATGTATCGACTACCGCATACATGGTTTTGGGTAATTATTTGAGCGTTTCACCCGCCTTACTTTCGTGGACACATTATTGTTGAGATTCCGGCAGATTTTAATGTAATTTTAAGGCATTTGTTAGCAGTCCCGGATATGTACAAAATATCTCGATATGAGACTAAAATCTGAGGGAACTTCGACAATAATGTGTCCACGAAAGTGAGGCGGATGAAACGCTCAAATAAATACCCTTTTAAAAAGTGCCAAGTTAATCCAAAAGCTCCTTTATACGGCTTTTAATATAAAAACTACGAGTGATAATATTTTGTGTTCAGCTTCTAACGTTTAACAAATGAAATCTAAGGAACGAATTAATCTTGACGAATTATTTCGAAAATATACAACCCTTATCATAAAAAGAAAATTCTATGAGTCTCTACTTATAGATCACAAGCTTCCCGTTTTCCTTCTTTTGCAACCAGTCTTGAATCTAAGCTTGTCATTGTTCCAGTAATCGCCGTCTTGAATGTTGAATGGTATCAGCTATAGGCATTAGCGTCTCAAGCAATACCTTAGTTAAAAGTTATAAAAGTATCCCTCAATAATGGCGTGTACGTCTATAATTATGGTACTGACCATTTGTGAGCACATGCGTACGTACATTGGCGATTTGGCACTTTTTACCAGGTATCAATAACGTTGTTAAAGAAGTTCTTTCCTCTACAGATGCTGATAATTGTATCGTCGATGGGATCAGCTCTTTGCTCGCTGCTCCTCGGCTCTCAGCTGCAGCTAGGCTGGGCGCCTGCCTGGTTCTCCGCACTCCTCATCTATGTTTACAGCTTTGTGTACACTTTGGGAGCTGCTGTGGTTCCATTCATCGTGACGTCTGAGGTGTTCTTGCCTGAGGTACCAATGACATTTTAACCTAATTCTTTACTCTTGAACTGCCAATTCACTCTTGGCCCAACTGCTGACCTGAGAACGAGAAATGCATCGCCAAATATCGATACTCCTCTGCATTTCCTCGACGGAAACATTATTCCGAAGGTCAAATAGGCAGCGAATGCCAATCAGGTGGTCAAAAACCAAGTAATGCTTGAGAATCCATGCAAATGGAAGCTCTTACGCTTATTGATCGTGTCAAATAGAACTTTGTATTATACTTTTATAATTGAAAATCAACTCAGAGAACGAAGACAAAGCGAAATGTGAGAACAAAGCGAAATAAAAAATGTGATCGATGAATTGAGTAAACTGCTTGTATTAGCAAATTACTGAAAAGAAACTAGCAGAACACGTCCTAACTCATTTTCTGCAGAATCCTGACCACCGTTATATATATATAAACAAAAATCCGGACAAGAGCGAGTCGGACCCGCACACCGAAGGTTCCGTATAAATACTTTAATGAAGACTATATTGTTTTTGATTAAATTACAAATATATAGTTTCAGATTTTCCCTATACTTGTAGTATATGACGGTATTACTTACTTGCCAAATTTCATAGTTGTAGGTCAACCCTTAAGTTGTAGGGTAGGTACCCTATAAATTTTGGCTTCCTTGAGAGTTTCGAAATGTACGTTTTTTTGCGGTATAAACGGCCATATCTTTTTTTACGGTAACTTAGTTTGATTTTTTCACAGCTTCAAGGGACCGCAGACTTGTGTATAATATGGTTTTAATTTCAACTCGATACCTCCACGCATTCCTGAGACAAAAGGTATTGACAGACAGACGGACAGTCGGACGGACAGACGGACAACAAAGTGATCTTATGAGGGTTCCGTTTTTTCCTTTTGAGGTACGGCACCCTAAAAAAACATTTACCCGGATGTCTCTTTCCCGTTCATTCATCACACGCATCTCGCTATCTCGTTCTGTCATTCGATCGTCCCAATGTATCTCGTCCTATATTTACTACTTTATCATTTTTCTTCCTTGCAGGTTCGCGGGCTGTGCACCAGCTTGGTGTCCCTAGTGCAATGGAGCATGAGCTTCATGGGGCTCATGCTGTTCGAGCTGCTGCTGCCCGTGCTGGGCGCGGGGCCCATCTTCTACGCGTTCAGCGCCGTCGGCGGCGGCTGCGCGGCGTTCACGTGGACGCTGCTGCCGGAGACCCGCGGCTTGTCTGTCGACCAGATACAGCTGGCGTTCTTGAGGGGGAGGATGAAATAAAGGAGATTAAAGCGGATATTTATTTCTTTCAGTTTCATTACTTTGCGGAAATCCATGTTAATTAAAACAAAAATATTATTTTGCTAATCCGCGATAAGTATGATAACGTGTTAGTCAATTAGTGCTAGCTCGTTATAATTACTTGCATATTTTTTCAAGCATTCACACGCAAAGTAAAAACATGCTAGGTACCTAATAAATATAACAAACCACCATCAAAAATACAAAACTCGACACGTGTTTCTTATAAGTTTTTTCATCACACTTGCTCGAAAATGGTGTCATTACACGCAGGTTTTGCGGGCCGTAAATGACCTATTACGCCCTAGGGCGTAATGGTTTTCTTTTTAAATTTGAAACGCTGGTTCTATTTTACTCTTATTTGTCATGTTCAAAGGAAACGCCAACGTACTTTTTTAACTTTTATTACTGAAATATTTGTTTAAAGAGAACTGTTATTGCAAATACATGTAAACACATATTTCTGTAACATTAATTAAATGTTTATAGTGCATTTCAGTATTTTGCAAGAATAAAAACACACATTTTAAGTTTTTACCGCTATGGTTTCCGAACGTGAGTTGACATTCGCATTGTCTATGGATAATGTCACTGTCAGTTTTACAATTTTATTTAGGTTAAGTAATGTTATTTTAATCAGATTTCCTCACAAGTGTGATGAAAAACATTGTGTGTGCCACGGGCGGTAAAGGAATTACAAACTCGTGTTATTAAAGCCCTCGGCTTTGCCTCGGCCTTGTAACAAACACTCGTTTGTAATTCCTTACTTACCGCCCTTGATACACAATGTACTATTAGATGATTTTTACATGTTCTGTATATTTTTATGTATTTGGATATGTATATACTCATATATATGTATTTATTTATTTATATATGTATACAGTATATGTTTTTATTTTGTTTATTTACATATAAATACCTCTATAATCTCTTGTACATGTTTCTCAGTTTGTCTACCATCTCTCTTGTCTCATCACTCAACTGCTCAAAGGTTGCTGCTACAAAGGGAGATCCCTTAAAGGGATAAGTTCGCCTTTGTATATAAACCTTTATTTTGTAACCCTGTACTTTGTCTTATTTTGTGCAATAGTGTTTATTATATATATACATACATACATATATACATCTTCAGGAGAAACTGTAGATTTTGACAGTCCAGCGTCCGTTGATCTATCCGTCCGTCCATCAACGGACGCCGTATCGAGTTTAGTATTTTTGGTGGTGGTTTGCTATACATCGTGGGCCCGTACAACCCGACCAACTTTAACCACGTATTCCTGATGATATTACAAGTAAATAACGTTATATCAACATAGGTCAAATTTTGTCATTTTACATTAATTAATAGTCTTATGGAACAAAACAAATCAATAAATTCAGTCTCTCGTTATAAACATGTCCTTACTGGAGGCAAAGTTATTAAAAAGGAAAAAAACCGGTCAAGTGCGAGTCAGACTCGCGCACCGAGGGTTCCGTACAAACTCGTAAGTAGATACGTGAATACGTGAATAGTTAAAGAAAAACTGTATGGCGGTTAGCTTAGTAGGAGCAAATAAGTATGTGTACGATTTTTGAAAATTTCTAAAAAACGATGCAATTTAGGAAAACCGTTTTATTTTTCCTGTAATATTTAGGATGATATTAATAATTGGTAATTATTACAGATTTTTCTCTTCAGTAACTTCGAAGATAATAGGGGGGAATGGTATTTTTTTGAACGTTTTTGATCATAAATCAAAAAGTACAAATTTAAGAAAAAAAACAATAATGGTTTTGGAATCTACAAATTAAGCCCTTTTATTTGATATCCCACTCGATATAATAGCTCTACTTTTGTTTTTCCACATCACATTTCGGACCTCTTTAAAAAAAAAGTAAAAAAGGTATAAGATTTTTTTTCTATCCAATAGGCTCGAATAAGCGACTTTTAACACTATTCCAAGTTTCAAGTCGATAGCATTAGTAGATCCTGAGATATCTTGCTGTGACAGACGGACAGACAGACAGAGTCGCACCATAAGGGTTCCTTTTTTACCATTTTGGTACGGAACCCTAAAAAAAGCTAAAATGGAAACGAAAGGTCAATATTTTGGCTTTGTAATCGCTTACCATCTAATACTACGAAGGTTAATTGCTGTTTAGTTAAAGGATTTTAAATAAGGGTTCCTTTTTTAACCGACTTCCAAAAGAAGGACGGTTCTCAATTCGTCTGTATGTTTTTTTTTATTTTGGTTTTTTTGTGTGTTTGTTCACCGATTACTTGAAGACGGCTGGACCGATTTGGAAAATTCTTTTTTTGTTTGAAAGGGTAGACTTCCGAGGTGGTCCCATTGTAACCAAATTAGGATCTGATGATGGAATCTTGGAGAAATCGAGGGAACTCTTCAAATATTATAGGCACACATATAGCGATTTCAGTATTTTTCGTAATTTCTCGTCCATCACTTATTAGCAACGAATTTGTAGTGTTAACCGACTTCAAAACAAAGGCTAAATTTGTATCTAGGTTTCTTCCCCGATTACTTGAAGATGGTTGAACCTATTTGGAAAGTTCTTTTTTTGTTTTAAAGGGTATACCTCCGAGGTGGTCCCATTGCAACCAAATCAGGATCTGATGATGGGATCTTGGAGAAATCGAGGGAACTCTTCAAATATCATAGGCACACATATAGCGATTTTGGTATTTTTCTTAGTTTCTCGTGCATTTCTTATTAGAAATAAACAAAAAGTAAAAACTGACTTCCAAAAACATAAACTAAAAACCAGAAAATAATATTAATAGACAGACAGAACAGACAATAAGAGTTACACAAATAGGAAATGTATAAAATATAGAAAGTTAAAATGTAATCAAGTATAAACAAAACCTAAAACTAAATAAACATATTTTAATTACCTCAAAGAAATGGATAATCAACGATTCATATATATGTTGGATCTTCTCGCGTGACTGACTGTCAGGTCAGGATGGGTTAGCTGCAGAATGCTGGCCGTTGAGGTATGTTGGTTAAAGAAGTGGATTCATGTCAGATCAAATCATTTATTCGTCTGATACTTTTGGCCGCTTCGGTAATGACATTCTGGTGAGAAGAAGGGCCGAAGAAACTCACCAGGTTCTCTTTTCAATCATCAGGCTTTACAATAGTTGTTACAATATTATGGCGTAGATACTCAAGAGAGCAAATAGACAATTACGTTACACAATATGATTCTTTTCACTATTAATCGACAGAATTACAATTATCAAGTAGCAACTTTAACTACTGGCAGGCGAACTGACAGAATCGTAAGACAAGTGTTGTCGCCACGACAGTCAGAAAGAGAATCGACACTCTTGTCCAACGAGCCCGCCCACGTGCAACGCAACCGGTCGTTACGTCACACGGCGTTCGCGCCATTTTAAATCTACTTAGTACTACAGTAGTCAATTGACGATCTTAGATTTCTTGAATTATCGCTGCTGTCCCCGACACGGCCATCCTGCATAGCACACGTCCTCGTGTGTCTATCCTGAAACAGGCAAAAAAAAACAAGCACAGTACGCCATTCGGTCATTCCTGACAATAATCACCAAAGTGACAAAAAAAATTAAAACCGACAAATTAATTTTATTTTCATTTCTCCGTAATCGGTCTTTATGCTACAACTAAACACATAGCAAAGTAAACTATGAAAATAAAGTGAAATTTGTGGTTTATAATTTCTCAATATTTACAGTGGTACCAATCAACTTTCAACCAATTACCGATTGAATCATTACTTGGATATTTATGTGCTCACATATAGTCTAAGATTTATGTACCAACAGCAATGATTAGCTAAGCAAGAGACTGGCAACCTGTTCGTGGCCTATGGCAATTAAGCCCACACAGCAAGTCACATGCTTGCTTACGCGCATCCACCAAATGGATCGCCGTGCATCCCCCTGGACTACACTACGGTCTGCAGTAGACCCGACCTCCACTAGGGCTAGCCGCGCACCGCGCACCCACGGACTACTCAGAGCAGATACCGACTTCTAACGGGCTACGGCTACGATCTAACCTCTAGTATAGTCGACCAACCGAACCAAGAACCATCTCTAACTAAGCAACTGATAAAAAAATCATAAAGCAATATTATCGTTTCAATTATCATCCCGATTTTCCTTTTCTACAGTAATGTCAATAGGTATTTGGCTTTCAGGCATTTTTCGCAGCCTATCGTGTGCGTACTTATAGGAGTATCTAGAGTTTAGTACTTTCAAAACAAAACACCACTTTGTGATATCAAATGGACCTTTGAATTTGGGGCGAACTTTATCTAGTTCCTTTCTTGTTTACTAAATCAAAATAAAATTTAAAGTTAGAGTTCAAGTACCCATTACGAATTATAACCAAACATTTTTTCAAAAACTAAAATATCAAGGTAAGTACCGCTTTTGTCCGGCAATTTCTGTAGTGTTACAACCATCCTTGTGGTTACTCGACATTAAACCAACTCCGTAGTCCTATGCGACACATCCGATCACCACTGAGATCATTATGACTCCAAAGGACATTTATCTTGATTACCAAATTTAAAAATCACACAAATTGTACTATACGGAAATTCTGAATTACTAAAATTAACGGGTATTTGACTCAAGACCATTTTTAGCACATCGCAATATTTTCAATCACTAGAATCCATAGAACCGCGCTTTTTCTCACATCAGTAAACTTTACATTACTTCCAAACACAATACGTAACTAGGCATTTGTAAAATCATTAAATTTAAAGGTAGTTGAAAACAACTGTTGACAACATTTATTTCCCTTTTGGGAAACGTAGTCTTGATTCAGATTTACGAACGGAGAAAACTATATCCGAAACAGCTCGAACAGTTTCTATATCGTAATTCGAACAATTGTCGGGTAGAACGTAAAAATAAGTGACTGTCATAAACAGTTACTTCGTGAACTTGTTTGTTACTGCTAACTTTTTCATTGTTAATCTCAAATGGTAAACTTTAAAGTTTTTCTGTCAATTTAAAAGTAAAGTTTCGCTTTGTGAGAAAATACTCGGGTCAAGAATCGTAATAAAATGGGTACGACTCACCAGATCGTATTGGATTTCCACAAACTCGCGAATCTTGCAGGTGTTGGTGCTTGTTGTTGACTAACGCGCCTGAAGCACCGTTGCCGCCCATGTCACCTTGTAGTGGCTCATCCGTAGTGTGCCGTGATGTAGTCCAAACGACGAATCTTCTTTTGCTCGCGGCAGCAGATCAAGTGATGATATTTCTTGTGGCTTCAAACCGTACTTCTTGAAGGATTCTTCATTGTTTGTGACTATATTTCACGGTGTTGACTGTTGTGCAGTACAAGTGCCTCTTTATTTTCGGAGATCACAATTAATAGTGTTGCGGTCAAACTTTCTTCAGAGACTGCATTTAAACAAAACCAGAAGTGTTGGATATTCTGAATACATTAACGTAGGCTGTGCTGCAGTTGCTGGGCTTGCTTTGAAGGTAAGAAATTGTCTTCTTTTCTAGTAAAACCATTTTTGTTCTGTCACAATGATTCTTTCACTGGATATTGACGAAGATGTGGAATGCCTCAAACACTGGAAATCATTCACATCCTGTGGGCGCTGATTACATCCCACGCCTGATGTCGGATTCAACACGTGATGACTGTCAGGTCAGGATGGGTTAGCTGCAGAATGCTGGCCGTTGAGGTATGTTGGTTAAAGAAGTGGATTCATGTCAGATCAAATCATTTATTCGTCTGATACTTTTGGCCGCTTCGGTAATGACATTCTGGTGAGAAGAAGGGCCGAAGAAACTCACCAGGTTCTCTTTTCAATCATCAGGCTTTACAATAGTTGTTACAATATTATGGCGTAGATACTCAAGAGAGCAAATAGACAATTACGTTACACAATATGATTCTTTTCACTATTAATCGACAGAATTACAATTATCAAGTAGCAACTTTAACTACTGGCAGGCGAACTGACAGAATCGTAAGACAAGTGTTGTCGCCACGACAGTCAGAAAGAGAATCGACACTCTTGTCCAACGAGCCCGCCCACGTGCAACGCAACCGGTCGTTACGTCACACGGCGTTCGCGCCATTTTAAATCTACTTAGTACTACAGTAGTCAATTGACGATCTTAGATTTCTTGAATTATCGCTGCTGTCCCCGACATATACATATACAGATATTGATAGTTTTTAACCTGTTATTTTTGAAGTCGGTGCGCGCTAAGGAGCTCAACATAGCGAGCTTTGCGTGGCAGGCACCAACTTCAAAAATAACAGGCCGTTCCGTCACCGACCAGCATATGTCATACCGTTTCTGATACGTTCATAGTACGGTCATGACATGATACGGTGTAGTGGGCAGAGATCTTTAGAGTGTGTTGAATTGTACGCGCGTTCTGATTGGTTGTTCGTTACACATGCAGTGTTGCGTGAGATATGTCGCAGCCGTCATGTGCTAAAAGTGCAATATCTTTCATTGAGAGCATAGGTACTTAAGTCTTATTCTGTCCTACATATCCCTGAAACTTCAGGGTTCTAGCTTTAGCCAGCACAAAATTACAGGAGGTTGAAAATGGCCTGAATGGCTTCGAGAAAAGGATGGTACGGCCGTGCCTTTGTTTTGCTCGACTTGGCGGGGGCACTGCCAGATCCTCCCTCCACGGGTAAATAATAGGAATCGAGCTCTTTGGACACCCCCCCGGTACTGACTTGGTTTAACATTACATCTCAAAACTTTTTTGCTGTAAAAGATTTATATTATTGCCGTCGTTTCTTAATTTATTCTCAAAATAACCACATTTTTACTAAAAAATACCCGACCGCGGTGCACTTTAAAAGTGCATAAAATCCGCCATTTTGTTTATTTTAACGAACTTCATACCCAGTGACACTCGTGCCATCAAGACGAATCTAATGATCTATTTATCAAAATCGGTTCAGCCGTTCAGTAGTTACGAGCGGACATAGGCACGGACATACATACCTACATACAGGTCAAACACATAACCCTCCTTTTGGGCTTCGCCGCAGTCGGGTAAAAAAAATATTGCCATATCCGATGTGTTTAGCTTAACTTAAATACCTAATAGTATTTTATGCAACAGTTGTATAAGAAGGTTCAAAAAATGCGAATTGCGTGAGTTGCGATACGAGCCGCGAATGCGGCGAGTATCGCAAATAGAGACGCAATGAGCGTTTTTTGACTTAATTATACAACGTTGCATACAATACTTTTTCTACGACAGGTTTTAAAATTATAAAATACAAACAAGGCATAACCTGCAAAGAAGGCAAATATGACGTATGACTGTCAGTATGTGTCTATGGTAAACTTTTTATTTTTTAAATGAAGTTGACACGCAGTGAATATATTAAAAATACTTTTGTTTTTATGTTGGCATCAATGAATTTAGTTCAGAAAGTTTTGTTTTTCTTAAAAGCCGTAGGATTTTAATTGTTTGTTAAGTTGGTAGTTGTGCATTTTTACCGTAAAGTTAAAATTGAGCGCTTAATCCTTGACCTCAGTTTAACCTAGATTTAGAAGTCTGTGGTTGCTAGCAATAACGTAAAGTGGCTATAACGACACTAGTGCTGTTATGGGGAATAGAGTATAGACTTCTCTGAACTCATATTATATATGTTCTTATATTAGTGTTCGTGACCAAGTAAAAGACAGATAACAGTACAGGAGTAGAAAAATGTATTTAGCAACATCGTTTTATTTTCAGTATATCATATTATGGATACTTAGAGTATTGTCCCCTCCTTCCTACAGTATTATTAGATGATTGTGTCTGGAGAACTCAATCGGGCCATTCGCAACTGCGCTGCCGCTGTCACCTCGCTCCCTAATATACAGCGTGGAAATTCAATACGAGCTAACAATTAAATAGCCAGATATAGGGTTTTGTACACATATTGTTTTTTTCTTAGAATATAGGCCTTTTGGATTTTTCTTGCTCAGAATCGTTTGTACTTTCAAACCTAATACACGACAGTTTTGTCCCAATTTTTTGTATAGGAAAATATGTTTCCATTGCGTCACATCCATAGAAATAAAAAAGTGACGAAATGTGACAAAAAGTTGCTATTATAAAAAAAAAATTTTTTTTTTTTTTATTAATTAAGTGGGTTTTTAGGGTTCCGTAGCCAAAATGGCAAAAACGGAACCCTTATAGTTTCGTCATGTCCGTCTGTCCGTATGTCACAGGCATTTTACTCAAAAACTACATGATGGATATTGATGCAATTTGGAATATATGTGTCTTGTATGGACCGCTACTTAGTTTGGTAGTTAAAGATTTTAAAAAAATATTTTTAGGGGGGGCACTCCATACATGTTAAAGAAGCTAAAAATTTTTTTTCATCAAATGTCAACGTGTGGTACATAGTTCGATAGCTCTTTAAAAAACACTATAAGGTTTCAAAATAATGTTTTTGATTAAGTGAATATATTTGGAAATAATCACTCAAAACACTTGAATGTGTCACAATACTCTGAATTATTTTGAATAGTGAATATTTTCATTATAATTTTAAGTAAAAGTTATTAATACTTCTAAGGTCATGCTAGCCAAGTAGCCACCATTGGAAGATTCGCCCATTTCGTATAATTCGTAATTGGAAGTCAAAATATGGCGTTCCGGTCGTCGCTTCGACTTTGACGGACACTCAGCAACATCTTATACACGGGTGCAATAATGTTAGAGTCGAGTTCTACAGCAAAGTTGTAAATTACGCTACTTGTCATGTATTAGAGTAACTTTGAAACCGACTCCGACTAGTATGATGTTAAGCGTAGTGAGACTCGGTTGTTATCACTTATCGGGTTGTTTATAAGGAAAATGATGGGATAGCAGGGATAATTTATTATCTGTTTAAAATGAAGTAATTAATTTGGAACTGGGTTAGAAATATAAAACAAGTAAATAACCGCAGTTACTTGAGGATATTAGAGGATCAGTGATGTTTCAAGTGAATAAAGTCTAAAAGATGCCACAGTTATTCATAGCTAAGAATAGGAATAAGTTTTATTAGTCTTAGAATTACAAAATAAGCACTAAGTATTAATACTAACAATGGTGTGTAAAATAATAGCAGTGAAGGCAAAAGTACAGATTTCAGATGTAAATTACATATTTAAAATAATGCAGATATTTACGATTATAAGTCTAATAGTTTCATCCGCCAATATAAGCATTCTCTAGATAAAAGTTTCTTAATATTACCTAGGCCGTCTTTTGAGCATGTTATGTCCTGTTTTAGAAAATGGTATGACCAGGTAGGTACATAATATGCTGCTATTATTTTGCACACAACTGTTATGTACAGTTACACTAATATTACATAAATACTCCTTTTTACCTCACTAGTCTTAGCACGAGATATAGAAGTAGGTAAAGGTATGGTAGGAGTTGTACCCACTAACGGATAAAGAATGTTCAACGGCCAAGTCACACAACATTAACTATAATAATAATAAAGAAATCGCAGTAAGGAACCTTAGACTTTTTAGAGATAAACAAGCAGCTCCATCGAGACTTGGCTAGTTTTTTTTACAAAATGTTTTTGGTGGGATAGATTCTACTATTACAGGGTTTCTTAAACTGTGGTCCATGGACCCCTTAGGGGTCAGTGATACGAGAGCCAGGGGTCCGTGATACGAGAGCCGGGGGTCCGTGACTATGCCTTCAACACAAACTTTCATGTGCCCTAGATTTTCTTTTTAACCGACTTCCAAAAGAAGGACGGTTCTCAATTCGTCTGTATGTTTTTTTTTTTTTTTTTATTTTTTTTTTTGTGTGTTTGTTCACCGATTACTTGAAGACGGCTGGACCAATTTGGAAAATTCCTTTTTTGTTTGAAAGGGTAGACTTTCGAGGTGGTCCCATTGCAACCAAGTCAGGATCTGATGATGGAATCTTGGAGAAATCGAGGGAACTCTTCAAATATTATAGGCACACATATAGCGATTTCGGTATTTTTCGTAATTTCTCGTCCATTTCTTATTAGCAACAAGTTTTTAGTGTTAACCGACTTCAAAACAAAGAGTAAATTTGTATCTAGGTTTCTTCACCGATTACTTGAAGACGGCTGAACCTATTTGGAAAATTCTTTTTTTGTTTAAAAGGGTATACCTCCGAGGTGGACTCATTGCAACCAAATCAGGATCTGATGATGGGATCTTGGAGAAATCGAGGGAACTCTTCAAATATCATAGGCACACATATGCGATTTTGGTATTTTTCTTACTTTCTCGTGCATTTCTTATTAGAAATAAGTTCCCAGTCTTAACCGACTTCAAAACAAAGAGCAATTTTTATGTAGGCTTGTTCCTCGGTTACTAGAAAACGTCTAGGCCGATTTGGAATTTATCGAGCCAATATTTTTCCAGCGCCACTAAAAATTTAAAAATAAAGTAAATTTTTAAAACAAAAAATAAAAACCGACTTCCAAAAACTTAAACTAAAAACCAAAAAATAATATGTTAATTACCCCAAAGAAATGGATAATCAACGATTCATATACAGATATTTATACTTTTTAACCTGTTATTTTTGAAGTCGGTGCCAGCTAAGGAGCTCAACACAGCCAGCTTTACGTGGCAGGCACCAACTTCAAAAATAACAGGTTAAAAAGTATAAATATCTGTATATGAATCGTTGATTATCCATTTCTTTGGGGTAATTAACATATTATTTTTTGGTTTTTAGTTTAAGTTTTTGGAAGTCGGTTTTTATTTTTTGTTTTTGTCTGATTATATTGGGAAAGGGTCCGTAAGGTTTTCGAAATAATGTAGGGGGTCTGTGACCAAAAAAAGTTTAAGAACCTCTGTACTATTATGTAATCCTTAGATTTTATCTTTTTCATACAAATTAAATAGTATTTTCAATGTACGTTAACATCAGTCTGATTGACGTCGCTTGTCACGCTACTACAAACATAAATAACTGGCCAAGAGCATGTCGGACCATGCTCAGTGTAGGGTTCCATAGCCGTAACTATAAGGTAAAAAAAATACGATGTAATTAGTTAAAAGAAAAAAAATCCAAATCGGTCTAGACGTTTTCAAGTAACCGAGGAACAAGCCTACATAAAAATTGCTCTTTGTTTTGAAGTCCGTTAAGACTGGGAACTATTTCTAATAAGAAATGCACGAGAAAGTAAGAAAAATACCAAAATCGCATATGTGTGCTTATGATATTTGAAGAGTTCCCTCGATTTCTCCAAGATCCCATCATCAGATCCTGATTTGGTTGCAATGGGTCCACCTCGGAGGTATACTCTTTTAAACAAAAAAAGAATTTTCCAAATAGGTTCAGCCGTCTTCAAGTAATCGGGGAAGAAACCTAGATACAAATTAACTCTTTGTTTTGAAGTCGGTTAACACTAAAAACTTGTTGCTAATAAGAGATGGACGAGAAATTACAAAAAATACCAAAATCGCTTTATGTGTGCCTATAATATTTGAAGAGTTCCCTCGATTTCTCCAAGATTCCATCATCAGATCCTGACTTGGTTGCAATGGGACCACCTCGAAAGTCTACCCTTTCAAACAAAAAAGGAATTTTCTAAATCGGTCCAGCCGTCTTCAAGTAATCGGTGAACAAACACACAAAAAAAAAAATAAAAAAAAACATACAGACGAATTGAGAACCGTCCTTCTTTTGGAAGTCGGTTAAAAAAAAGTACACCAACAAAAGAGCGTATCTTCATAGCAATTACGTCCTTTTGTTGAAAAGCGCAGTTCATCGGCAATAACTCAAAAACGGTTAATCTGATCTTGTTGAAAATAATTTTCGTTGAAAGTATTAATTGAGCGTTATCTTTGTAATTTTTTTTATATTTTTCGGGCACACGGTTTAGAAGATAGAGGGGAGGGGGACACAATTTTCACAACTTTCGGAGCGATTATTTCCAAAGGTATTCACTTAATCAAAAACATTACTTAAGAACCTTAAAATGTTTTCAAAAGAGCTGTCGAACTATGTACCACACGTTGACATTTTGTGAAAAAAATTTTTTTTAGTTTCTGTTACATGTATGGAGTGCCCCCCTAGATTTTTTTATTTTTATTATTTAACTACCAAACTTAGTTGCGGCATCTACAAGACATCTATATTCCAAATTTCATCAGTATAGGTCTTGTAGTTTTTGAGTAAAATGCCTGTGACATACGGACGGACGGACGGACGGACGGACATGACGAAACTATAAGGGTTCCTTTTTAGCCATTTTGGCTACGGAACCCTAAAAACATCGCAATTCATTGCGGTTTCAAATAAACTTTAAAATGTACTAAAAATGAAAACATTAGTATTTTATGCAACAGTTGTATAAGAAGGTTCAAAAAATGCGAATTGCGTGAGTTGCGATACGAGCCGCGAATGCGGCGAGTATCGCAAATAGAGACGCAATGAGCGTTTTTTGACTTAATTATACAACGTTGCATACAATACTTTTTCTACGACTAGATTTTTTAAAATATAAAATACAAACAAGGCATAACCTGCAAACAAGGCAAATATGACGTTTGACTTACAGTATGTGTCTATAGTAAACTTTTTTTTTTAATTTTAAATTGACACGCAGTGAATATATTAAAAATACTTTTTTTTATGTTGGCATCAATGAATTTAGTTCGGAAAGTTTTGTTTTTCTTAAAAGCCGTAGGAATTTAATTGTTTGTTAAGTTGGTAGTTGTGCATTTTTATCGTAAAGTTAAAATTGAGCGCTTAATCCTTGGCCTAAGTTTAACCTACATTTAGAAGTCTGTGGCTGCTAGCAATAACGTAAAGTGACTATAACGACACTAGTGCTGTTATGGGGAATAGAGTATAGACTTATCTGAACTCATATTATGTATGTTCTTATATTAGTGTTCGTGACCAAGTAAAAGGCAGATAACAGTACAGGAGTAGAAATAACTGGCCAAGAGCATGTCGGACCATGCTCAGTGTAGGGTTCCATAGCCGTAACGTAACTATAAGGTAAAAAAACCGGTCAAGTGCGAGTCGGACTCGCGCACCGAGGGTTTGTACAAACTTGTCAGTAGATACGTGAATAATTCAAGAAAAACTGTATGGTGGGACAAACTTAACTTTGCTCTTGTGAAACTGTTGTGCCGATACATCGACATATGCCGTGGTTAGTTTAGTAGGAGCAAATAAGGTTGTCTTACGATTTTTGCGAATTTCTAAAAAACGCTGCAAGTTAGCAAAACCATTTTATTTTTCCTGTAATATTTAGGATAATATTAATAATCGGTAATTATTGCAAATTTTTCTGTTCAGTATCTTCGGAGATAATAGGGGGGGAACGGTATTTTTTTTAATGGTTTTTGTCTTCAATCAAAAACTACATGTCTAAGAAAAAAAATAAAAACTGTTTTGGAATCTACATATTAAGCCCTTTCATTTGATATCCCACTCGATATATTAGCTCAACTTTCGATTTATGACATCCCATTTCGGTCCCCTTTAAAAAAAAAGTAAAAAAGGTATAAGATTCTTTTTCTGACCCATAGGCTCGGATTAGCAGTTTTTAACACTATTCCAAATTTCAAGTCGATAGCATCAGTAGATCCTGAGATATCTTGCTGTGACAGACGGACAGACAGACAGACAGACAGACAGACAGACAGACAGACAGAGTCGCACCATAAGGGTTCCTTTTTTACCATTTTGGTACGGAACCCTAAAAATACGATGTAAAAAAAGTACAACAACAAAAGAGCGTATCTTCATAGCAATTACGTCCTTTTGTTGAGAAGCGCAGTTTATCGGCAATAACTCAAAAACGGTACATTCGATCTTGTTGAAAATAATTTTCGTTGAAAGTATTAATTAAGCGTTACCTTCGTGATTTTTTTCATATTTTTCGGACGCACGGTTTAGAAAATAGAGGGGGGGGGACAGAATTTACACAACTTTCAGAGCGATTATTTCCAAATACATTCACTTAATCAAAAACATTACTTAGAAACCTTATAGTGTTTTTTAAAGAGCTGTCGAACTATGTACCACACGTTGATATTTGCTGAAAAATTTTTTTTTTACTGTCTTTGACATGTATGGAGTGCCCCCCCTAAAAACATTTATTTTAATTATTTATATATCAAACTAAGTAGCGGCTCATAAAAGACACCTATATTCCAAATTTCATCAATATCCATCATGTAGTTTCTGAGTAAAATGCCTGTGACATACGGACAGACAGACAGACAGACAGACAGACAGACGGACGGACATGACGAAACTATAAGGGTTCCGTTTTTGCCATTTTGGCTACGGAACCCTAATAATATTATAAATGTCGCTGAACAAATGTTGTTAAGTTTGAGGATTGCAATCTACGTTTGAATTATTTGATCCTAGCACAGGCAACACCTAGTATATATAGATAGTAATAAAGAAGAGAATAAATAATTATGTTGAGATATAAAGAAACTATATGATAACAGAGCATCATACCCTACTTCACCTTCATGACTACCTTAGACCGATTAATTATAGTTTAATATGATAATCTATATAATAAAGTTTATAGTGTTAATTGAGGAATTACTTCTGTCTGTCGACGAGTCATTTAGTTACGGTACATATTCGTTATCGGTTGTGCTGTGTTGGATCCTATAAAAACTTAATCACAATAATAACACGAATTAAACATAATTTAGGCAATTGCGAAATGGAAAATACAAAGGAGACAGTTACTTGGAAGGCGTTTTTCATACAAATAATGGCAACAGTAGCAAGTTAGTACCTATATGTGTATGTCATAATACTAGTATGTACCTAATTATATTAACATCTGTGTATAGGTATATAAATATTTCCTAAATGTTAAAAAAATCAGAGAATTCAGTGTAAGTTATAGCATAATTACAATAAGTGAAAAATATGATAAACTCGAAAAAATCTGAACTCCTTTTATTTAGGTATATCCGAATACTGCTGCTATAGCTATTTCATAGTTTTATTATCATAGTTCACGTTATAAATGTCACCCGTATAACTGTCACCTGCTCACAAAATTTCACGAGAATCGGTTGAGACATGCAACCTGTAGAAGAGTACAGACAGACATCCGCCGGACATACGAAAGGATTTTTTTTTCTTAAAACGGAGACTCATCGTTGGCTTCGCTCACTCAGGGCCCCTGTGTGCGAAGTGTGCAGCGCACACAGGCGCCAGGGCGACAGTGGCGCCGGAAGTCGAAACACGACGACAATAAAGAGGTGCTTCATAGGTTTCGCACACAGGGCGCTGCCGGGGGTCGGTGCGGCCATGCGCTCACTCGATGAATTATAGCATAACTTAAGTACTGTTCTTCAAGGTTCGTGGGCTGCAGCCTGGCCTCCCTAATGCAATGGACTTTCGTATGTCCGGTGGATATCCGGCTGTTCTGCTCTATTTACCCGACTGCGGCGAAGCCCAAAGGAGGGTTGTGTGTTTGACCTGTATGTATGTATGTATGTCCGTTCCTATGTCCGCTCGTAACTACTCAACGGCACATCCGATTTTGATAAATGATACATCATTAGATTCGTTAAAATAAACAAAATGGCGGATTTCATGCAGTTTCAAAGTGCACCGTGGTCGGGTTTTTTTTTATAAAAATGAGGTTATGACAGGTCGTATTTCTCAAACTATTCTCGTGAAATTTTGTGAACAGGTTCCATATTTATATACATTTTTAGTCGATAAAATTTTTAGGAATTTTTCAAAATGGCGAAACCACGGGAGTTGACATGCTCGCGAGGTCTACAACTCCGAGACTAGTTTAATGTGAATCATAAGATTTTGAAAGCGCCTAGAAGAATACTAATGGCAATATTTAGTTAAAACTGCACATCTTAGTTTTTGTCACTCTTCAGTCGTCACTCTTTACTGACCGTGTTGGTTGGTTGGTTGGCAAGACGTCGTGTTGTGCCACGATGTGACATATATATTTATTTTATATACGTGTATATTTATGTATATTTACATCTATTACCTACTGTATCAGTTTATTATTTTTAACCGAGTTTGGTTCTAAACTAAATTTAAATGCCGCACCTATAATGTCTGTTTACCTGGATGGTTAGCTGGTAGAGAATGCCTTACGGCATTATGTCCGCCATTTGAGCTTTCCTATATTGTGCAATAAACTTTAAATTAATAAATGTGACGTCATGAGCAATTAATTTTTAGGATTCCGTACCTCAAAAGGAAATAAGATAAACTAAAAACCAAAAAATAATATGTTAATTACCCCAAAGAAATGGATAATCAACGATTCATATATACATATACAGATATTTATACTTTTTAACCTGTTATTTTTGAAGTTGGTGCCTGCCACGTAAACTTGGCTGTGTTGAGCTCCTTAGCTGGCACCGACTTCAAAAATAGCAGGTTAAAAAGTATAAATATCTGTATATGTATATATGAATCGTTGATTATCCATTTCTTTGGGGTAATTAACATATTATTTTTTGGTTTTTAGTTTAGGTTTTTGGAAGTCGGTTTTTATTTTTTGTTTTAAAAATTTACTTTATTTTTAAATTTTTAGTGGCGCTGGAAAAATATTATTTTAACCAAATAGACTTAAGTCTATTTAGTTAAAAGAAAAAAATCCAAATCGGTCTAGACATTTTCAAGTAACCGAGGAACAAGCCTACATAAAAATTGCTCTTTGTTTTGAAGTCGGTTAAGACTGGGAACTTATTTCTAATAAGAAATGCACGAGAAAGTAAGAAAAATACCGAAATCGCATATGTGTGCCTATGATATTTGAAGAGTTCTCTCGATTTCTCCCAGATCCCATCAATCAGATCCTGATTTGGTTGCAATGGGTCCACCTCGGAGGTATACCCTTTTAAACAAAAAAAGAATTTTCCAAATAGGTTCAGCCGTCTTCAAGTAATCGGGGAAGAAACCTAGATACAAATTTACTCTTTGTTTTGAAGTCGGTTAACACTAAAAACTTGTTGCTAATAAGAGATGGACGAGAAATTACGAAAAATACCGAAATCGCTATATGTGTGCCTATAATATTTGAAGAGTTCCCTCGATTTCTCCAAGATTCCATCATCAGATCCTGACTTGGTTGCAATGGGACCACCTCGAAAGTCTACCCTTTCAAACAAAAAAGGAATTTTCCAAATCGGTCCAGCCGTCTTCAAGTAATCGGTGAACAAACACACAAAAAAAAAATAAAAAAAAAAAAAAAAAAAAACATACAGACGAATTGAGAACCGTCCTTCTTTTGGAAGTCGGTTAAAAACGGACAAGTGTGGGTCGGACTCGCCCACCGAGGGTTCCAAACAAATACTTTAAATAAAGACTATATTTTTTTAAATTTATTTACAAATTTATAGTTTTCAGACTTCTCCCTATACTTGTAGTATAAGACGGTATTACTTGCCAAATTTCATAGTTCTAGGTCAACGGAAAGTACCCTATACCTAAATTTTGGTTTCCTTGAGAGAGTCGTGACCGTTTTTTGCGACATAAACGGCCATACCTTTTTTACGGTAACTTAGAAGTTTGATTTTTTCACAGCTTCAAGGGACTATAGACCTGAGTATTTAGTTTTAATTTTAACTCGATACCTCCACGCGTTCCTAAGATAAGACTCGCTACGAGTTCGCCGCGACTGGTTTTGTATGGAAACTCGCCCGCAAATCGCAAGTGTGATAATGATAAGGCCCTAAGACCTGGCTGCGCGTTTTTGCCGCTCAGGTATGCCGCCGGGTACAGGGCACCTGGACAACAAAGGTGCTGCCAAGGTGGTGCCTCCAATCCGATTCTTGTAATCTATCATGCTGGAGGCTGGAGCTACATTAATGGCATAAAGAAGCTAGAGTACGACTACGCTAAAAATGTTTTTATGTACAAAATAATTCTGATTTCAGATTCAGACTCGTGCCCCCCCCCCCCATAAACCCCCCGAATACCAAATTTGGGGCCCCTACGACCATTTTGAAAATCGGACGCCATTCGCAAACGCGTGGTGCGGGGGGCTCCGCGGGGTGCTAAGCTATACGTAAGGACGCAAGCGTCGGAAGACCGGGGACTTTTAATATGTTATTTAAACCATTGTAATAAACATGTATGCAATTTTTTAGCTGGTTGGCAAAGATTTTGCATCTAAAACCATGAGCTAATCTGCTAATGTGTCGCGGGACAAACGTTGCTAATTGTATGTACCTACATACATACTAGCTAGTTTATTATTGCATTCTTTTTTTCATATTAATGCTTCGTTTTCATATACGTAGAAACCGAGCTATAAAATTGGCCACTTATGTAAACGCAGTGATAACTTGATAACGCGCGATTATTCTCCACCGCAGATTAGTTTATTGACAGTGCTTTTAATGATTATCTGATGTTATCATTGCAATGATTCGATGTCCTCATGCTGACTCGCTCGAATGTTACCAATGGATAGATCTATGAGGAGACAGGATCAAAATTTGATCCGTATAATGAAAATGTACGGGTACTTTCCGTTGACCTAGAACTATGAAATTTGGCAAGTGATACCGTCTTATACTACACTCTTATGCCCGCGACTTCGTCTGCGGTGTAAATTATAATTAAGCAATTTACTTAACAAACTTTCAGCCCCTACTTAACTCGTTTTGGACATAAACTTTAATAAATGTTGAAATCATTTAATAATAAATAATAATAAATAATAAATATCAGGGGACAATCTTACACAAATCGAACTAGCCCCAAAGTAAGCTCAATAAGGCTTGTGTTATGGATACTAGACGACGATATATTTAATAGATGCATACATACAAATACTTAAATACATAGAAAACATCCATGACTCAGGAACAAATATTCGTGCTCATCACACAAATAAATGCCCTTACCGGGATTCGAACCCAGGACCTCCTGCTTCGTAGGCAGGGTCACTACCAACTAAGCTAAAGCGGTCGTCAAATTTCAGTTCTATTCAGTTCAATCAGTTTTAGATTTCCTACTTCAAAAATCGTATGGTCCGTATACAAAATTTCAACCCCCGTTATACCCCTTTTAGAAATGAATTTCGAGAAACGATGAAATTAGCTTTCTTTACTCTTATTGAAAAGTCTATGTACGAAGTCTTATTAAATCTCTTACTTCAAAAATAGTTTGGACTATTGCGACTACGCCCCTTTGGCCTGAAACCCTCGATATAATATATATAGAAGAAGAAGAAGTATAGGGAAAAATCTGAAAATTATACATTTGTTATTAAATCATAAAAAATATAGTGTTTATTTAAAGTATTTGTACGGAACCCTCGGTGGGCGAGTCCGACTCGCACTTGCCCAGTAGGCGTATGATGCTACGTTTTGTCGCGTGATAAATAAATGATAAAGCATCCGTCACGTTCTAACAAATAGTGTGGAAGAGTGACGGATGCTTTATCACTTATTTATCGCGTGACAAAACGAGGTATCATAAGCTTACAGTTTTTAGGGTTCCGTACCAAATATGGTAAATAAAAAATAACCCTTATGGTGCGACTCTGTCTGCCTGTCCGTCTGTCACAGCCAGATATCTCAGTAACTACGGCTGCTATAGATTTGAAATTAGGATTAGTTTTATTTAAAAATCAGTAACCCGAGTCTACTTGACGTAAAAAAATCTTAAGCCTTTTAAACTTTTTTTTAAAGGGGCCGAAATGGAAGGTCTAAAATTCAAAGTTGGGCTATTATATCAAGTGGGGTATCAAATGAAAGAGCTTAATTTGTAGATTCCAAAACCATTTTTTTTCTTAAGTCCGACGACTCGCACTTGGCGGTTTTTTTATACAAAGACTAACAACTTTAAAATGTCAATTTAAATCCTGAACGTCGTCAAATTGGCTCACAATTGCCTTATTTCGTAATGAGTTATAACATTTTACCAAACTTTGTATCGTTCTCAAGCACTTTTTTTGTACAATCGCAATCACATTGTATGTTCGTTGCAGTCGCCTTCCTGACTTCTCTCACGGGTTTCACATACGCCTGGCCGTCGTATACCATAGAGAACTTCCGATCCAACGAGACTGTTTTATCGCACCCGATGTCCTCTCTTGAGGTGTCGCTTCTAGGCAGGTAAGTGTATGGATTACATGTCATAACCACATTTTTACTAAAAAAAAAACCCGCCATTTTGCTTATTTTAACGAACTTCATACCCAGTGACACTCGCGCCATCAAGACGAATCTAATGATGTATCATTTATCAAAATCGGATGTGCCGTTGAGTAGTTACGAGCGGACATAGGAACGGACATACATACAGGTCAAACACATAACCCTCCTTTGGTCTTCGCCGCAGTCGGGTAAAAAGATGCAAGTCTCGCAACGCCTGTTCAAATGAGAAAAACAACAAAAAAAATTTGAGATGTGGTCCACAGAAAATGTGTTACTCCAGGGTTAAATAATAGGCAAGTCGGTGGAAATCGAGTTTTGTGGACACCGCGGACCCCGGTACTGACTTGGTTTAACATTACATCTCGAAACTTTTTTGTTGTAGAAGAACTGCGTCGCGAGACTTGCATCTTTTTATGATGTAATGTTAAACCAAGTCAGTACCGGGCAGGGGGGGGGGGACAGAACTTGATTCCCTGCGACTTTTATTTTTTTTCCTCGCTAGTGTGTTGAAAAACGCTGTATGACTCTCGTGGGCATTGTTCATTACAGTATCGGCTATTACAGTCCACGCCTTACGGTGCTGTGCAACACAGCCTCGACTGTAATGATCAACATACGCCGCTCGACTCGTATCATAATGTACTATTACGGGCGCCTTCTGAATTTCCACGGTGAATTAACAACATGGTTAAGCTAGTTATGTTGCTCGTTTGTATGTGAGTCAAAATGCACAAGGTGGAAACTGAGCTCAATCATGAAGTGTGGAGTATTAATGTCCAGTTTAAAAGACAATTCTGTTTTTGATAGCCTTACCAACGTCGGAGGCTTGGTGGCCACCCCGTTCTGTGGGTACGCCGTCAACAAGTTCGGGAGGAAATACACTGCTATGCTGTATGGATTACCATTTGTGGTAAGTTTGTGACGTCCATTGTCATCTAATTCTTAAAGAAGCAAGATCGGACTCATTTTAATAGTAAAGGTAGCGTTTGCCTATCAGGCCCTAGCCTTCAGACTCCTCCTTTCTGACTCCCTACTTTACCTACCGCAATCGTTTCCATCTATTTCTATTCCAGACTTGTAAAGAGCCCTTAAAATCATAGTACTGTAAGGAGGGGTCCGTCGGTGTTGTTTATTTAAACGACAAACTTGTGAATTTATATCTGTATTCTTTACAAGATCTTTCTATGATATGGTGGCGCTCAGATGAGAACTGAATAGATATTTTATATTAAAAGATTCTGTTAAACTGACAGATAATTGAATGAAATTACTTTATTCAGTAACTAAACAATAAATAACAACAACAATAAATATCATAACTTACAAATTAAATTAAAAACTAAATACTAAACTAAAACTCTAAAGTAGAAACAATATACACCTAAAATAAAAGCCTAAAGTAAAAATTAAAATATACCTAGCTAAAACTAAAATGTAATTAAATTATATCATAACTCTTATGTAGACGCTGGCTGCCTCTACAATACATACCACAATTATGATAAAGACTAAAATATGTATGTATAAAATTTTGAATATAATTCCACAAACATATCCGGTATAGTTTGTGAGTCTAACATCTGAACACATGAGGCTGCATTAAATGTATTGAATATTCCATGTATTTTGTATGTGCTTGTTCATTTGCAGCTATCCTGGATAATAATCTCCCTCTCGAACTACGTGCCTCTAATCCTCGCAGCAGTATGCATCGCCGGGTTCGGCGCAGCCGGTCAGATAGTCACCGGAGTATACGTGTCCGAGATAGCCCAGGACGCGATCCGCGGAGCCCTAACTTCAAGCGTCGTCTCTGGGTTCTTCCTTGGACTACTCTTCTCCTACATATTAGGGGGCTACTTGACGTACAACCAAGTTGTGTACACGTTTCTGATGTTATCAGTGCTGTATATTGTGATGTTAAACTTTCTGAAAGAGTCGCCTGTATTTCTGATGCAACAAGGAAAGGAGAAGGTAAGAACGTTAAAAGCAATCGTGGCATATCTCTCGACGCTCTAAACGCACACGTGTATAAACTATCAGTGGCGTGGCATCCAAAGAACTCGATTCCTACCGGCTTACCTAATATCAGGTATTTGACCACCTTAATTTACAGCTTTTAAGGAAAATGTACTCCAAATCTGCACCGGCTTATCCAAACATACAATTGACGCCACGCGACTGTTAACTATACACATGATACTACGCCTTGTCACGCGATAAATAAGTGATAAAGCATCCGTCACGTTCTGACATATATTGTGTGAGAGTGACGGATACTTTATCACTCATTTATCGCGTGACAAAGTGAATACCTCATCCTCATTTGTTTCTTTATTTTTTCTGGTCAGCTGATGCTTGTTTTTCGACGTATATTTTTACGTAAATACTACGTAAATCTGTTTAAATATTGTAATCATAGTAAAATTGCGATTCCTCTTAGAGCAGGGTGAATGATCTTAAGATCCTTCAAATAACTTTATTGCTTTCATTGTTCAAATACACGGTCTTTATTTGCAGGAGGCTGCCGCGGCGATAGCGTTCTATAGATATGTACCTGTTACATCAAAAGAAGTGGAAATCGAGATGAATAAAATAAGATTACAACTGGATCCTAGAATAAATGACTTGCTGAACTGTGAAAATGGTAAAATCTACTCGTACTGTAATGTATGATGCTTATATTTGAAGAAGGTGGCAATGAATGCCTCACATCTATCTAAATATATAAAAGAAGAAGTCCTGACTGACTGACTGACTGACTTACTGATCAACGCACAGCCGAAACTACTGAAGTTAGGAACTTGAAATTTTCACAGTAGGGTGGTTATATAACGTAAGTAAGGGATAAGAAGGGATTTTTTGAAATTCATCCCCAAAGGGGGTTAAATGGGGGTTGAAAGTTTATATGGGGACCATACGATTTTTAAAGTAGGAGATCTGAGACTTCGAACATAGACTCTTTAATACAATTTAAAAAAGTAATTTCACCGTTTTTGGAAATTCATCCCCAAAGAGGGTTAAATGGGGGTTGAAAGTTTATATGAAGACCACACGATTTTTAAAGTAGGAGATCTGAGACTTCGCATATAGACCCATCAAGATGAGTACAGGAAAGTAATTTCACGGTTTTTTGAAATTCATCCCCAAAAGGGGTTAAATGGGGGTTGAAACTTTGTATAGGCACCAAACGGTTTTTGACGTTAGAGATCTGAGAGTTTGCACATAGATCCTTCAATATGACATGAGAAAAGTAATTCCACCCTTTTTTGAGATTCATCCCTAAAAGGGGTTAAACGGGGATTGAAATGTTGTATAGGGACCAAATTATTTTGAAGTTACAGATCTGAGAATTCGTATATAGACTCCTCAATAAAGGTCGAAGAAAGTAATTTTACCGTTTTTCAAAATTCATCCCCAATGGGGAACATCCTAAATGGGGGTTGAAACGATTTTTGAAGTTGCAGCTCTGAGACATCGTACATAGTCTCCTCAATATGAGTACAGAAAAATAATTTCACGGTTTTTCGAAATTCATCCCTATAAGGGCTTAAACGGGGGTTGAAAGTTTAAATGGGGACCAAACGATTTTTAAAGACGGAGATCTGAGACTTTGCACATAGACCCATCAATATGAGTACAGGAATGTAATTTCACGGTTTTTCTAAATTCATCCCCAAAAGGGGTTAAATGGGGGTTTGAAACTTTGTATAGGCACCAAACGATTTTTAAAGTTAGAGATCTGAGAGTTCGCACATAGATCCTTCAATATGAGATAAGAAAAGTAATTTAACCCTTTTTCGAAATTCATCCCTAAAAGGGGTAAAACGGGGGTTGAAATATTGTTTAGGGACCAAATTATTTTTAAGTTACAGATCTGAGACTTCGTATATAGACTCCTCGATAAAGGTCTAAGAAAGTAGTTTTACCTTTTTTCAAAATTCATCCCCAACAGGGGTTAAATGGGGGTTAAAACGATTTTTGAAGTTGGAGCTCTGAGACATTGTACATAGGCTCCACAATATGAGTGTAGGAAAGTAATTTCACGGTTTTTCGAAATTCATCCCCAAAAGGGGTTAAACGGGGGTTGAAATTTTGTATAGGCACCAACGATTTTTGAAGTTGGAGATCTCAGAGTTCGCACATAGATCCTTCAATATAAGTAGAGAAAAGTAATTTCACCCTTTTTCGAAATTCATCCCTAAAAGGGGTAAAACGGGGGTTGAAAGTTTAAATGGGGACCACACGATTTTTAAACTAGGAGATTAGTTGCAAAAAGTAATTTCACCGTTTTTCAAAATTCATCCCCAACGGGGGTTAAATGGGGCTTGAAACGATTTTTGAAGTTGGAGCTCTGAGATATCGTACATAGTCTCCACAATATGAGTACAGGAAAGTCATTTCACGGTTTTTTGAAATTCATCCCCAAAAGGGGTTAGATGGGGGTTGAAAATTTGAACTTTGAAGTTAGAGCTCTGAGAAATCGTACATAAACTCCTCAATAAGAATAAAGAAAAGTAGTTTTACCATTTTTCGAAATTCATTCCTAAAAAGGGGTCAAACGGGGGTTGAAACTTTGTATGGGGACCAAACGATTTTTGTAGTAAATCTTGAACTTCGTTCATAGACTCATCCATAAGAGTAAAGAAAAGTGATTGCTGTTTTTTGGAATTCATCCCCAAAGGGGTTAAAATGGGGGTTGAAACTTTGTGTAGGATACAAACGATTTTTGAAGTTGGAGCTCTAAGACATCGTATATAAACTCCTCAATAAGAGTAGAAAAAGTGATTTTTCGTTTTTCTAAATTCATCCCTAAGAAGGGGTCAAACGGGGGTCAAAACTTTGTATGGAGACCAAACGGTATTTATAGTAGATCTTAAACTTCTTACATAAACTCATCCATGAGAGTAAAGAAAAGTGATTGCTGTTTTTTTGAAATTCATCCCCAAAGGGGTTTAAATGAGGGTCGAAACTTTGTATACGGACCAAAAGATTTTTGAAGTTGGCGATCTGGGACATCGTACATAGACTCCTTAATAAGAAAAAAGAAATGTGGTTTTACCGTTTTTTCATCCCTAAAAAGGGATCAAAAGGGGGTTGAAACTTTGTAAAGGGACCAAACGATTTTTGTAGTAGATCTTGAACTCATCTAAAAAAGAAAAGAAAAGTGATTGCAGTTTTTTGAAATTTATCCCCAAAGGGGTTTAAATGGGGGTTGAAACTCTGTATAGGGTCCAAAGGATTTTTGAAGTAGGAAATCTGACACTTCGTACATAGATCCTTCAATAAGGGTACAGAAAAAATGTTAAACCATTTTTTGAAATTCATCTCCAAGGGTTATAAATGGGGACCAAAACTTTATAAAGGGACCAAATGATTTTTAAAGTAGGGTATCTAAAACTGATTAAACTGAATAGAACTCAAATGATTTCACGGTTCATTAAAATTTATCTCGAAGACGGGTTGAGTAAGTAGGGGTTGAAAGTTTTTTTAGGGACCCGTACAATTTTTAAAGTAAAAGGTTTTTAACTCCATGCATAGCATATAGCAATTAGTAGATTGTTTTTTTGTGTAAGTAACAAGCGGTTTATTAAGTGCATTTATTTTTTTGGTAATAATCCTTAAATGGACTTAAGAATTGATTTTCACGGTAAATGTGCATTGTGCAGTTTTGGGCCCAATATTTGAGGGTTTTGTTTAATTACAACAAAGTTTATGAACAAATATCAGAAACTATTAATTGCCTATTAAGATTAATTGCCTAATTATAATTTACACCGCAGACGAAGTCGCGGGCATCAGCTAGTACATATACATAAAACAAAGTTGTTATAGTTACACCATTTATAACTCGAGAACGGGTGGATCGATTTCTATGATTTTTGATTTTTAAGGTTTGTCTCTGCCCCGAATAACAGAATAACTTCTAAAACATTAAACATTCTGAGGCGGAACGAACTTCGTCGGGACAGCTAGTGCTATAATATAACTTAAAACCCGTCTCAAGCAGTTGAATCTTGAATTTACTAATTAATAACTCTTCTTAACTCATTGTGACTTTATAATTGAGGACTAATTTGCCACAACTATTGTCATCCTCATCGTCGCCGTCGTAGCCTTTTCGTCATCCGCCTTCGGACATAAACCTCCTCCAAAGTGTTCCATATAATTCCATAACTATATGTGGAGGGAATTAATAGCAGATTAGCAAAAAAATATAAGATATTGCGTAGGTATTCCTATTAAGGAGAGAGATTAGGTACCTAGATGATCCGAAATCGCACGGGAATCCAATCCCTTATCAAATCCATGATTTTTTTCGAGTCTGAGGAGTCATCGTATCTCTCAGCACAGCACCAGAGCCACTGCCTTAGCAACCAGGAAATATTATGTTCTAAGTCAGTAAGTTAATATTTCCTTGAAAACTTGTATCACTTGACGTATCCAGTATTTGTTAAATAATCCTGGCATGTTGATTAAGTCAATTTGCAAAGACTTTATCAGATAACGGAATGCTATCTATTTATACACTCGTAATTTTATGACAGAAGTGCTCAAATTTAGAATTACATCACTTTACCGGGCATTTCTCCAGAAATATGTCTGCGACTCATTCATCTGTCTCCATAAATATAGTATGAAAAAGGGCCAGATGAATGAGGTGACCGCAGACATATTTCTGGAGAAATGCCCTACCACACTTTACCTATGTTTGAAATTTTAATGTATAAAACAAAGTCGTGTTAATTACACCATTTATAGCTCAAGAACGGGTTGACGAATTTTTAACCGACTTCCAAAAGCAGGACGGTTCTCAATTCGTCTGTATGTTTTTTTTTTGTGTGTTTGTTCACCGATTACTTGAAGACGGCTGGACCGATTTGGAAAATTCTTTCTTTGTTTGAAAGGGTAGACTTTCGAGGTGGTCTCATTGTAACCAAATCAGGATCTGATGATGGAATCTTGGAGAAATCGTGGGAACTCTTCAAATATTATAGGCACACATATAGCTATTTCAGTATTTTTCGTAATTTCTCGTCCATCTCTTATTAGCAACGAGTTTCTAGTGTTAACCGACTTCAAAACAAAGGGTAAATTTGTATCTAGGTTTCTTCCCCGATTACTTGAAGATGGCTGAACCTATTTGGAAAATTCTTTTTTTGTTTTAAAGGGTATACCTCCGAGGTAGTCCCATTGCAACCATATCAGGATCTGATGATGGGATCTTGGAGAAATCGAGGGAACTCTTCAAATATCATAGGCACACATATAGCGATTTTGGTATTTTTCTTAGTTTCTCGTCCATTTCTTAATAGCAACAAGTTTTTAGTGTTAACCGACTTCAAAACAAAGAGCAATTTTTATGTAGGTTTGTTCCCCGATTACTTGAAAACGGCTAGACCGATTTGGATTTTTTTTCTTTTAACCAAATAGACTTAAGTCTATTTGGTTAAAACAATATTTTTCCAGCGCCACTAAAAATTAATAAATAAAGTAAATTTTTAAAACAAAAAATAAAAACCGACTTCAAAAAACATAAACTAAAAACTAAAAAATAATATGTTAATCACCCCAAAGAAATGGATAATCAACGATTCATATATACATATACAGATATTTATAGTTTTTAACCTGTTATTTTTGAAGTCGGTGCCAGCTAAGGAGCTCAGCATAGCCAGCTTTGCGTGGCAGTGGCAGACACCGACTTCAAAAATAACAGGTTAAAAACTATAAATATCTGTATATGTATATATGAATCGTTGATTATCCATTTCTTTGGGGTGATTAACATATTATTTTTTGGTTTTTAGTTTAAGTTTTTGGAAGTCGGTTTTTATTTTTTGTTTTAAAAAATTACTTTATTATGATCTCTGATTTGTAGGGTTTGTGTCTGCGCCCAGAATAGCAGAATTACTATTAAAACGTCTAAAGAATTCAAAATGCTGAAGCGGAACGAAGTTCACCGGGTCAGCTAGTATATACATAAAACAAAGTTGGGTTAGTTACACCATTTATAACTCTAGAACGGGTGGACCGGTTTTATGATGTTTTGGGTTTGTCTGTACCTCGAATAATAGAATCCCATCAAAACATTACATGTAAAAAGATGCAAGTCTCGCAACGCAGTTCTTTTACAACAAAACAGTTTTGAGATGTAGTGTTTTGGTTTACCAAGTCAGTACCGGGGGGGTGTCCTCAGAACTCGATTCCCACCGACTTGCCTATTATTTACCCGTGGAGGAAGGATTCTTTATTTGAGAAGTAATAAATGTTCCTTAACTTATGTGTGCAGTTGGGACTGAAATTGCAATATTTTTAGATATTGTAGGACTTGATAGGCTAAAAATTAACTATGTTTAAAATTTGGAGCTTGTGGGTCTGCTAGTAGTACCTTAGAATTATGATGATCATCAGTCAGTCAGTGAGTCAGTGACAAAACTAAGGAAATTGACGTACAGTATTTCTTAAACTACACATTCAAATTAAATGTTATTGAGAATATACTTAAGTCTTATTAGGCCCAATATATCCCTGAATTTTCAGGGTTCTAGCTTTAGCCAGCACAAAATTACAGGAGGTTGAAAATGGCCTGAATGGCTTCGAGAAAAGGATGGTAAGGCCGTACCTTTGTTTTGCTCGACTTGGCGGGGGCACTGCCGTGCCCCCAGATAATTATTAAAAAGCCTAAAAAATTAAAAATTCTGAGGCGGAACGAAGTTTGCCGGGACAGCTAGTATTTACTAAAACTGACAATAACGAGAATACAGTAGACCCTAAACTAAAACCTATAATAAAACTAAAACCTAAAATTATATATGTACAATAAAATCGAAATTTAAATTTTAAACTATGTTCACTTTATTTATAACGTTTATTATAATTATGTTTAAGAATTAAGGATGTACGCTATTCACTTATTTAGGTTCGATGCCGCAATAGGCCAAAGAATGCTATTGAGAATTAGATCCGCATGTTAATGCTTCCATGGGAGTTTTGCTAACTCGAACAGGAAAGACTAATAACAACCTAAATACGTGCCTAAATCTGAGTTATAGAGGTACATTGAAGAATTAAAAAAACTAAGTATACAATTGAACAAACTTAGACTAAAACTAATTGATGTCTCCCATATCGGGTTCTTGCTTTACGTAGGTATCAAAATTTTTTTAACTTTTTCCTCAATTTCAGAACCTGACTTAACCAACACGCTTTTAAAAGAAGAGCCTCAGCCGGGACCTCAAAAATGTGAATCGGCATGGCAGTTCTTACGTAAGTACATACTAAGTACCTATTCAAGATGATGTAGGTTCAATTTGTATTTGGTTACATTTAAAATTGTCGTTTATAAATCCATCGTTGGGTTTTAATTGTCATGTTCCTGATTTTTGGGAAAAATCAGAACGTGGTTAAATCAATCGATCATAAATCTTGTATTCATATCAAACAGTTCCATGGCTAAGGTATTAACAGACGACGTACAACCTAAACCACTGCACACATATTCATTAGATTAGATTAACTTTATTTCATATCAAAAGAAAATTACAATACTAACTTATACAGAAAATATCCTATTGATAAACAATGCAATTTAAATTAAATAAAACTACTTACTAAACATTATAAAACTATTCTAGAAAATTAAAACTAAAACTAATAAAATAAAACTATAAAAAGAAAACCCCTTCTAAAAGGTCTGCCTGCGGCATCGACCCCATGACGCTGGCAGCAAGCGATTAGATTAGGTTATTTATTTCTCATTTTAAAATTACATTATAAGTTGCATTGCATGTCATTTGGGACGTAGAGCGAAGCGTAATCTAGTTAGGTTATAATTTATAACCTCCTTAATTTGTACCCATTACTGTTTTCAGTGAAATCCGAATCATCGAAGCGCGCTCTAGCCACAGTCCTCATCGTGATGGCGTCGACCATCATGATGGGGTCCATCGTTATCCAGGTGTACGCCGAGGAGATGTTCAAAATGGCTGTGCCGTCCATGCCGCCCAATCTCTGCGCCATAATTCTTGCGATCATCTTTGTCTGCGCGTGCTTCGTGTGTTCGGCTATCGTTGATAAGATTGGGAGGAAGGTGCTTAGATTTCTTGATCCATTTCCAAAAGAAGGATGGTTGTCATGTGATTGTATGTTTTTAATACAAGCTTTTATGTAACTTGCAACGTTCGTATATAAGTTAAGTATGTAGATATGTAAGTAAGTACGTAAGTTGTGGTTTCAAAATTCGGAAACCATTTTTCAACCACTTCCTGGTATCCGAATGAGCTGAAATTTTACATACTTATGTAAATTGAGTGACAATGCAAGGTTAGGGTACCATCGAGCTGATCTGATAATGGAGCCGGAATATGGCCAAGGATCATCTAAATTACATTAGATAAAAAAGTTTGGGCTCATTTTGATTAGTCTTGATATCCAGTTTGCAATTACACAAACAAGTAATGTCGGCAATAAAAGCTCGTCTCATAAATATCTGGGGGCACGGTAGTGCCCCCGCCAAGTCGAGCAAAACAAAGGCACAGCCGTACCATCCTTTTCTCGAAGCCATTCAGGCCATTTTCAGCCTCCCGTAATTTTGTACTGGCTAAAGCTAGAACCCTGAAATTTCAGGAATATATAGGACACAATAAGACTTATATATATTCTCAATATCATTCAGTTTGAACGCGTAATTGCATGTCAAAGTTCCTTAGTTTTGTCACTGACTCACTGATTGATTCACTGACATCATAATTCTAAGGTACTTTTAGCAGACCTACAAGCTCCAAATTTTAAACATAGTTAGTTTTCAGCCTATCAAGTCCTTAAAAACCTAAATATGTTGTAATTTCAGTCATAACTGCACACATAAGTATGTAATCCTATACAAATACGAGCGATTACAAAGTTAGCTTTGCAGTTCAAATTAAAAAGAATGGATTGGAATGTAATAATTAAAGGAAGACCACTAACAAAAACCGGCCAAGTGCGAGTCGGACTCGCGCACCGAGGGTTCCGTACAAACTCATAAGTAGATACATGAATAATTCAAGAAAAACTATATGGCGATTAGTTTAGTAGGAGCAAATAAGTATGTGATAAGATTTTTGCAAATTTCTCAAAAACGGTGCAAGTTAGGAAAACCGTTTTATTTTTCCTGTAATATATAGGACGACATTAATAGTTGGTAATTATTACAGATTTTTCTGTTCAGTAACTTCGAAGATAATAGGGGGGGAATGGTATTTTTTTTAACGTATTTCGCCATAAATCAAACACTACTTATTTAAAAAAAAATACAAAAATAGTGTTTTAATCTACAAATCAAGCCCTTTCATTTGATACCCCACTCGATATAATGGCCCCAATTTCAATTTTCAGTCTCATTACGGACCCCTTAAAAAAAAAGTAAAAAAGTTACAAGACTTTTTTTACATCCCATAAGCTCGGGTTAGCGGTTCTTAACACTATTCCAAATTTCAAGTCGATAGCATCAGTAGATCCTGAGATATCTTGCTGTGACAGACGGACAGACAGACAGACAGACAGACAGACAGACAGACAGACAGACAGACAGACAGACAGAGTCGCACCATAAGGGTTCCTTTTTTACCATTTTGGTACGGAACCCTAAAAAGAAATGAGATCCCATCAAAAACATTACATGTAAAAATATGCAAGTCTCGCAACGCAGTTCTCCTACAACAAAAAAGTTTTGAGATGTAAAGTTAAACCAAGTCAGTACCGGGGGGGTATCAACAGAACTCGATTTCCACCGACTTGCCTATTATTAGATCTATAAAATGTGTTCCTCCACGGTTAAATAATAGGCAAGTCGGTGGAAATCGAGTTCTGTTGATACCCGTACTGACTTGGTTTAACTTTACATCACAAAACTTTTTTGTTGTAGGAGAACTGCGTTGCGAGACTTGCATCTTTTTACATGTAATGTTTTTGATGGGTTCTTTTGAGAGAAACTTATTTGTTAACTTAGCTGACACACATCTGTGATAGCACGCATTCCCGAGATAAACGGTCTAAGACGGACAGACAGATAGACGGACGGAGAGGACTGACAGATGGACAACAAAGTAATCCTATAAGGGTTCCGTTTTTTCCTTTTAAGGTACGGAACCCTAGAAATAAATAAAAGAAACATCATGTTTCTTTCCTATGGTAAACTAGTAGATGTTTTTGACAAATATAAACGCTTCCTGGCCAGCTGCTGCTAACAAGCACGGCGGCAGCGTCCGGAGTGTTCACGCTGCTGCTGGGCACGCAGCTGGAGTTCGCCTGGGCTCCGCCCAAGGTCACAGCGCTGCTCATCTACCTTTACTGCTTCATCTACACCCTCGGAGCTGCTTGCGTGCCCTTCATACTCACCGCTGAGGTCTTCTTGCCAGAGGTAACTTTTCCTTTATCACTGGGTGTGCACTTAACCAAGGTCTCACGAGGTAGAATTATGGACTATTTCCACCAAACGGCCCGCATCGGCTCGGCACGGAAAGAATACGAACGGACGCGGCGACAACCGATCGCGTCCGGCAGCGTGTCGACGCATACGATCGGCCGGTAACAGCCGTTCGCGGCCGACAGAATGTCGACGCATACGATCGGCACCGTACGGTTGCTTGGGAACGTATCCGCACCCAGTCAAATAGTTTCGCGGCGGCGGCATCGACAGCCGAAAGGTTCCGACCGCACACGTCGACACCCGAACGGGGCCGATCGGTAGCGAACGGAGCCGATCACGTGTCGCGGAAGACGCCCGCCTTCAAGCTGTTGTGCGCAGCTTGGTAATGTAGACTTAAAAACAGTACACATATGATTCAGTATCGTTTAAAGGCCATAAAATTCTTTCCGTGCCGAGCCGATGCGGGCCGTTTGGTGGAAATAGTCCTTTAGTGGAGAACTTTTTACAGTCGTCAATCGTCATACATAATCATCAGTTAAAACTGGCTACTTCGTTCTATATCCAGTTTTGGACGTAGACGAAGACGAAGCCCTAAAGAAAGTCATCACGCCGGTAACGAGTAGCGAAAAGCGACTGTCACCTGGTCATCAGATAAACTTGTCGGAGATATTCCCATTTGCTTTGAGATTATTTAATTAACTGACAGACTAAAGGAGATTGCCGACTTTTGGTACCAATATCGTTATTAATTGTGTCACAACGAAAACGATACCAAAAACTTAGTTTTATTTTTTAAACCAGAGGGATTTTTTTATTACTGAATTTAAAATGGGAAATCTGAGATCAATTAAAAAAGAATTTTGCTGTACGATTTCCGCCGCCACCATGAAAGATGTATGAATTCCTTAGAACTGTATTTGACAGACAAAATCGGTCAAAATCTAAAAGGCCTATGACAGTGGCACCACCGTCTACGCGAATGTATACAAAAATATTAATTCCATAAAACTCCGCGGTTCTTTCTAATACGAACTGCATGATCTTAGCAAGAAAGTTGACAGCTTGACATTCTGTCTTATTCTAAGTTTAAATATTAGGCACTTTATAAGACACGTCTTTTCACAATTTTTTGTCGAAGGACGTAAATCATTTTAAATTCTTTATTTGGTACAAATAACTCGTGATATCTCGCTGATACTTCACTATACGAGACATTGCGCGTAAATGTAATGTTACAATATTTTTTATCTCACGATGTATCAAAATAGTTTCAAAGAACTTTTTTTATAATAACATTTTAACAATCTGAATAGGCACAATAAAAAACCTAACACAGGTATCTGAAATGACATGTCATACGACTAAGTTAAGTGAAGTCTCGACAACGTCAGGAATTAAAGTTATTAGGTGATTTTGTATTTGGCCGGTTGACAAATATTTAGACGGTTTGCTACGCAAAAACTAACTTCGAAATCAGGAAATCAATCTCAATTTCCTATTGATCTCCGAATACAATTTTAATGGGATTTAGTGATTCGGAAAGGCAGTTTCTTGTTCTCTAAGATACAGTCGGTTTCGTGTTGACACAATGACTTTTGATTTGGTACGAGGCCCCATAGACGCGTCGGCAATCTCCTTTACGTTTTGCGTGAACAATCTATGCGATGAGATAGCGCACTCAATCTATGTTCGCTATCTGGTTAAAACTTATTTCTTGTCCGACACATAAGGTAGACTTTCGAGAGTTCGACACTGTCCCAGTAACTACCATCTTGAATGTTAAGTTATCAGCAGACCTAGGAAAGTAAGGGGCAAACGCCTGACAGGTACTAGAGGTAGACGAAATTTTTTATCGACATTTATGGATATCGATATTTTTGTTTTCGACTTTTCTTACCATATGAAGTTCTTGACAAATAATACTGAAGAAGTCCTTTAAGACTAAGACTATTAAGTTAATACCTAATTTCTATATACTTAAATAAAACACAAAGCTGGGTATGATTACTAGTTTAAGCGTAAAGTATCGAAGAGAGATCGCGCATCGCGGAGAGTATCGATACGCGAACTTTCTACTTGCCTTTCCATTCTGCACCAAAAACTTAAATATGTTAATGCCAAAAATATCGATAGTCATAAACGATAAAAAATTTGGTCTCCCTCTAGTACCTGTCAGGCGTTTGCCCCTTACATTCCTAGGTCTGGTCGGTCAGCAATAGAGGTGATAGCAGGGTGTCAACTATTAGGCATTAGCGTGTCGAGTACTTGGACATTTACATTACAATGGTAGCAAACTGCATGCGACCTAAACAATTCATGGTGAAAATGAGCTTCTTATTTAATAGGAGTTCCCAACTCCAACTTTTACGGCTAGTACAATAATTGTTAAACTAATAACCATTTTCAATTAAGGTCCGGGGCCTTGGCAACACCCTCAGCATGGCCTGCATGTGGATCTTCAACTTCATCACGCTGATGATCTTCAACCCGCTGGTGGAGCTACTGAGCTTGGGCATCGTGTTCTGTGGGTTCTCGGTGACGTGCTTCCTGGGCGCGCTTTACAGCCACTGCTGTCTCCCTGAGACCAAGGGGTTGCCGGCTGATGAAATACAACTGCTATTCCTGAAGAAGAAGACTAATAATAAAGTTTAGTTTAAGAATCTGGCTTTCAATCCCCATTCTCCATAACACAAGCCTTATTGAGCTTACTATGGGGCTAGTTCGATTTGTGTAAGATTGTCCCCTAATATTTATTTATTTATTCTTAACGGCTAAGATACCGCGCAATTTGAATTCACCATTGCGATGCTCATTTAAACCTGTAGGCTTATGATGCTACGATTTGTCGGTTGATAAATAAAGGACACGTTGGTCACGTTCTGACAAGTATGTAAGTGTGAGACTGACGGATGCTTAATCATTTATACATCGATCTACAAAACCTAGCATCTTACGCCTACTGGAGACTTCCACTGCAACTTGTGGGGGACCGGACCATGTTGCATCTTCAGGTTCCGGGTGTCGAGAGCCTTTACGCCCCATCGACCATCGAGCTAGGCCAGCCCAGCCCATTGCCGCTACAACTTGCTAACTCTGGCAGCTACTCGTATGTCTGTCTGTCTATCTGTATTTCTGGAATGGTTCATCTAATTATTTCATTGTAACTAATATGGCCTTTATATCGTCGGACTGGCTGGCCTATTCGTCATCAAACATCGAGAACCACCGCAAAGAAACCAGCTATCAAACACAAATCAACGGTTCACCAGAAAATTACTAGACCGCAGATGATCCGTAACACACCAGATTATTCATTTTTAGGGTTCCGTACCAAAATGGTAAAAAAAGGAACCCTTATGGTACGACTACAGACAGATAGACGTCTGTCTGTCTGTCTGTCACAGCAAGATATCTCAGCATCTACTAATGCTATCGACTTGAAATTTAGAACAGTGTTAAAAATAGCTAACCCGAGCCTATTGGACAGAAAAAAAAATCTTATACCTTTTTTAACCGACTTCCAAAAGAAGGACGGTTCTCTATTCGTCTGTATGTTTTTTTTTTGTGTGTTTGTTACGCGATTACTCGAAGATGGCTAGACCGATTTGGAAAATTCTTTTTTTGTTTGAAAGGGTATATATACTTCCGAGGTGGTCCCATTGCAACCAAATCAGGATCTGATGATAGGATCTTGGAGAAACCGAGGGAACTCTTCAAATATTAGAGGCACACATATAGCGATTTCGGTATTTTTCGTAGTTTCTCGTCCATTACTTATTAGCAATAAGTTTTTAGTGTTAACCGACTACAAAAAAGGAACAAATATTTATGTAGGTCTCTTCCCCGATTACTTAAAAACGGCTGGACCGATTTTGAAAATTATTTTTTTGTTTGAAAGGGTATACTTCCGAGGTGATTCCATTGCAACCAAATCAGGATCTGATGATGGGATCTTGGAGAAGTCGAGAGAACTGTTCAAATATTAGAGGCGCACATATAGCGATTTTAGTATTTTTTTCTCGTGCATTTCTTATTAGAAATAAGTTTCCAGTCTTAACCGACGTCAAAACAAAGAGATTTGGAAAAAAAAATTTTTAACTAAATAGACTTAAGTCTATTTGGTTAAAACAATATTTATACAGCGCCACTAAAAATTTAAAAATAAAGTAAATTTTTAAAACAAAAAATAAAAACCGACTTCCAAAAACTTAAACTAAAAAACAGTTAATAATATGTTAATTACCCCAAAGAAATGGATAATCAACGATTCATATATTTATAGTTTTTAACCTGTTATTTTTGAAGTCGGTGTCTGCCACGCCACGCAAAGCTGGCTATGCTGAGCTCCTTAGCTGGCACCGACTTCAAAAATAACAGGTTAAAAACTATAAATATCTGTATATATGAATCGTTGATTATCCATTTCTTTGGGGTAATTAACATATTATTTACTGTTTTTTAGTTTATTACTTTTTTTTAAAGGGGACCGAAATGGGATGTCAAATATTAAAAGTAGAGCTATATATCGAGTCGGATATCAAATGAAAAGGCTTAATGTGTAGATTGCAAAACCGTTTATTTTTTTTCATAGACATGTAGTTTTTGATTTAAGACAAAAACGTTAAAAAAAGACCATTCCTCCATTATCTCCGAAGTTACTGAACAGAAAAATCTGTAATAATTACCGATTATTAATATCATCCTAAATATTACAGGGAAAATAAAACGGTTTTCCTAACTTGCATTTTTAGAAATGCGCAAAAATTGTAAGACAAACTTATTTGCTCCTTCTACCCGGGATGTATGGGGACAACAGTTTGTATAGTTTATCTTGAATTATCCACGTATCTATGACGAGTTTGTACGGAACCCTCGGTGCGCGAGTCCGACTCTCACTTGCCCGGTTTGTTTTTCTCATTGGACTGACAAGTAAGCCGAAATCTTGGCCTCCTACACAAGAGCCTGCTATGTATTTAGCTTAGGCCTGAGCTGCAGTCTTGTGTTAGCTGTATCTGAATCATGTCATAGATTAGGCTAAATTAATACAAAATTACTGACTTAATTACATACATATGACATTATAAACAACTATTTTACCCGTGGCTTCCTGTTATCCCAAAGGAATTCTTTGCCAGGATATAAAGTATCCTATGTCGCAATCTAGGACTTGGTCTATTGCATGACAAAATTTCATCTCATCGATTCAGTTGTTATCAAGTTATTTAAGATACTCGACATAAACCTAACTTTAAATAAGGACTACTACCTACCTAAGGGACGCTGAAAATAATGATTCAAAATGTTAGATTATAAAGGAATAATTGCATTGACCGTGAAAACGTTTCGTTAGCCGTAACGATCCAAGAGATAATGAACTACATATTAGATAATACTAATCCAATAGCTATATTCCACGTAGAACCTAAGCCAAGTCTCGCAACTTTTGCATTAGTTTATGCAACTGATACATAATGAGAGGCCTTACAGGGCAGTTTTTTTTAAGTGTCCTGTTAACAGGTCGTTGATAGTCGTCACAAAACTGACGATTAGTGTCAAACTGTATACATTTCGTCACTAACTGACAGGTGAGACGGTATTGAGACATAGCGTAAGTTTCACCTAACAGTACAATTTAAAATAAACTTGCCCTAAAACACGAGTGTAGTTTTATGAAGCCCACCTTCGGCTCATTTCATAATTAGATAACACTCGTTATCTAATTATGAAATGAATGTTTACTTAAGGCTTCATTATGTACAGTTGCATACAATTCTTTATCTGCATACCATAAGCATTCTGGGATGTGTTTAAAAACCGCATTTTAAAAATGTCAAATGGCGAAATCGAGGGAACTCTTCAAATATTATGGGCACACATATAGCGGTTTTGAGTATTGTTCATAGTCACTCGTGCATTTCTTATCAAAATAGGTTCATTGAAACTCGGTTATTTTATAGTATTTTATGCAACAGTTGTATAAGAAGGTTCAAAAAATGCGAATTGCGTGAGTTGCGATACGAGCCGCGAATGCGGCGAGTATCGCAAATAGAGACGCAATGAGCGTTTTTTGACTTAATTATACAACGTTGCATACAATACTTTTTCTACAACAGGTTTTAAAATTATAAAATACAAACAAGGCATAACCTGCAAAGAAGGCAAATATGACGTATGACTGTCAGTATGTGTCTATGGTAAACTTTTTATTTTTTAAATGAAGTTGACACGCAGTGAATATATTAAAAATACTTTTGTTTTTATGTTGGCATCAATGAATTTAGTTCGGAAAGTTTTGTTTTTCTTAAAAGCCGTAGGATTTTAATTGTTTGTTAAGTTGGTAGTTGTGCATTTTTACCGTAAAGTTAAAATTGAGCGCTTAATCCTTGACCTCAGTTTAACCTAGATTTAGAAGTCTGTGGTAGCTAGCAATAACGTAAAGTGGCTATAACGACACTAGTGCTGTTATGGGGAATAGAGTATAGACTTCTCTGAACTCATATTATATATGTTCTTATATTAGTGTTCGTGACCAAGTAAAAGACAGATAACAGTACAGGAGTAGAAAAATATTATTATCGTTTTATTTATGGGTTCAATATTGATTATGATCCCAGATTTGGCAGGTCGGATTTGTAGCCGAGCCCTCAATAATATTGAAATTACATAAACCGAACTTGACATTGTCACTTCTGTGCCTACAATGTTTCGTAATACCAACGTACGAACGTTCTACGCCGCATTAGACCAAGCAGGGTTTAAGAATTTTGAAAAGGATATTATAAAGCTAAAGCCACCATTCTCCCCTGCTAAGGTAATGGATGGTTTCTCAAAAAAACTTTTACGGTTCGGTATTCTTTAGTTTTTAACTAAATATAGTCGTAAGTGACATAATATAACACGAACGAGTAACGCTGCAACCAAACCGCTGCTTAAAAGACGTTGACGTACCGTATACGGTATGCGTCACGTATTTGACGCGCACCTTTCAAACTGGTGCTTAAAATACGTAGTATGCACGTATTTTGAGCACCGGTTTTGACGGGACACGTCAAAAACGTGACGCATGAGTTAAGTTCATGCGTTTACGGTGCGTCAACGTCAACGTCTTTTGAGCAGTCGTGTACACAGAATGCGTTAAAAACGTGACGCCTAAAGCGCGTCACCGGGTATACAGTGCGTCAACGTCTTTTGAGCAGCGGTTTAGTCGCAGCTTAAATCTAGTTAGATACAACCCTCGAAACATCAAAAAATCGTACCCCCAAATCATATTCAACTTAGCGAAGCTCAGTCTCTGAGGGACTTCAACAGGCGCGATAAATGCGACCATCCAATATATATCTATTCCGTATGTGGAGCAAATGATAGAATGCACATGCCTGGGACAGTGAATTCACGTAGTATCGAAAAATTTCTGGAGTGTGAATAATATGGGCAATAGTACCGATGTTCTGAAACCAGCGGGACATTGACTGTAAGTTATAAGATATTTATGCCACACCTGGCCATAAAGTGGCTTTTTCCGTACGCCCACGGAAAAAGCCGCTTTCACGCAAAGTGTCGGCATAAAATGATGTACACAACACGGGAGGTAATAAAAAAAGCACTCGATCGCATATTTACGTCCCTCGCTTGCAGCTCGGGCCGCATACTTCTGCGATCTCGGCCTTTCTTTATATTACCACCCCAGTTGTGTAATTTACTATTTTTTTCGGGAGAGTGTGTTGGAATGGACAACGTTATTCTGAACTTAGCGCCCAATCTTTGGCAACTGATAAACCACTATTTCAATCGTAATTTGCTATCTCTCTAAAACAATATTTACCTCGTCTTCAAATTGTCCCAACGTTTATCTGTCTGCTGAATGCTCTCGTGAAATGTCTTAAACAGTTTTAGCAGGCGTCCTTAGTCAGTCATAAATAAGATTTTGCTAGATTGCTACCGTTCAGTTAGCAAGTGTTAGGTAATTTTAGTAATAAGTAGGTCAATTAATCAAAATGGGAAAGGTACAGCAATTTATAACAGGACTGGCCGGTAAGTTTTGATAAAACTAAGCAATACTAAATCCTGGTACCAGATGAAATTAGCGGAAGCCTACATAGAAACACTTGTATTGTGGCAGGCATTTCCTTACCTCACGCAGTAATGAAATAAATACATAGGTCTCAGCTATGCTTTCAAACTCTAATGTAAATCGAATCCGTAACTGTTGTAGTAAACGAGCATGATTTATACCGGAATAAAAGGCGCCTTTTATTCCATTTACCAAGAAAAAGTGAAGGGTTTGATAAATTATTGCTACAACCATAAATTATGATAATGTTCGGAGCTAGTAGAGTACCAATATGATTCGGCTTGCCAAAGAATATTTTCGGATGTCGCTATAAAGCTAAACACTCGCCATTACTCGCTGCAAAAACCTAAACTTTCGACATATATCGGTAGCAACCTAAAATATTGCGAGTACCTACCAAGAACAATCAACATTTTGGTTTGACACAGATTGACGTCCTTACAGATTTACCTAGATTAAAATCTTAATTCTATTTTGTTAATATTTTAGCAAGCTTTGCCGCTATTCTCATGGGTTCCCTGAACACTTGGCCGTCGTACACACTGGAAATTTACACATCCCCAAACACCACTGTGATATCAGCACCAATGTCAGAGTTCGAGACTTCTCTAGTCAGCAGTTTACCTTCTTTAGGCGCCATGGTTGGTACAGGGGCCACAGGGATCATAATTGATACGTTGGGAAGAAAAAGAGGTTCAATGCTGCTTGTGCTACCGTCATTGGTAAGTTCAATTATCAGCCATCTTTCGGAGGTTTGACTGCATTAACTTAAGTAGTCCATTTATACCTTCAGGTCAAGTGGTTAACTTAGCAACGGATACGTGAGAAAGTACTGTTTAAACTTGTAAAGACTTCCACAGAAGGACGTTTTTCAAATTTATACGTTTGTTACGTGATAACTCGAAGATGACTGGACAGACTTGAAAAATCTGGGGGCACGGCAGTGCCCCCGCCAAGTCTAGCAAAACGTAGGCACGGCCGTACCATCCTTTTCTCGAAGCGATTCAGCCAATTTTCAGCCTCCCGTGGTTTTGTGCTGGCTAAAGCTAGAAACCTGAATTTTCAGGAATATATCGGGCATTTTGCAATTTCAACAACAAATCAATTTCAATACAAACTGAATAAGTAATCCTATACAAACACAGGCGATAACTAAGTTACTTTTGTAGTTTAAATGAGAAATAGAATGGATTGGAATGTAATAATAGTATTTTTTCTACTCCTGTACTGTTATCTGTCTTTTACTTGGTCACGAACACTAATATAAGAACATACATAATATGAGTTCAGAGAAGTCTATACTCTATTCCCCATAACAGCACTAGTGTCGTTATAGCCACTTTACGTTATTGCTAGCAACCACAGACTTCTAAATCTAGGTTAAACTTAGGTCAAGGATTAAGCGCTCAATTTTAACTTTACGGTAAAAATGCACAACTACCAACTTAACAAACAATTAAAATCCTACGGCTTTTAAGAAAAACGAAACTTTCTGAACTAAATTCATTGATGCCAACATAAAAACAAAAGTATTTTTAATATATTCACTGCGTGTCAACTTAATTTAAAAAATAAAAAGTTTACCATAGACACATACTGACAGTCATACGTCATATTCCTTCTTTGCAGGTTATGTCTTGTTTGTATTTTATATGTATTTTAAAACCTGTCGTAGAAAAAGTATTGTATGCAACGTTGTATAATTAAGTCAAAAAACGCTCATTGCGTCTCTATTTGCGATACTCGCCGCATTCGCGGCTCGTATCGCAACTCACGCAATTCGCATTTTTTGAACCTTCTTATACAACTGTTGCATAAAATACTATTTTCTACTCCTGTACTGTTATCTGTCTTTTACTTGGTCACGAACACTAATATAAGAACATACATAATATGAGTTCAGAGAAGTCTATAATCTATTCCCCATAACAGCACTAGTGTCGTTATAGTCACTTTACGTTATTGCTAGCAGCCACAGACATCTAAATCTAGGTTAAACTTAGGTCAAGGATTAAACGCTCAATTTTAACTTTACGGTAAAAACGCACAACTACCAACTTAACAAACAATTAAATTCCTACGGTTTTTAAGAAAAACAAAACTTTCCGAACTAAATTCATTGATGCCAACATAAAAAAAGTATTTTTAATTTAAGTATATTTTAAATTAAAAAAAAAAGTTTACCATAGACACTTACTGTCAGTCAAACGTCATATTTGCCTTGTTTCCAGGTTATGATTAATTTTGTATTTTATAATTTAAAACCTCGTCGTAGAAAAAGTATTGTATGCAACGTTGTATAATTAAGTCAAAAAACGCTCATTGCGTCTCATAAAATACTATTATGCAACAGTTGTATAAGTGGGTTCAAAAAATGCGAATTGCGTGAGTTGCGATACGAGCCGCGAACGCGGCGAGTATCGCAAATAGAGACGCAATGAGCGTTTTTTGACTTAATTATACAACGTTGCATACAATACTTTTTCTACGACGAGGTTTTAAATTATAAAATACAAAATTAATCATAACCTGGAAACAAGGCAAATATGACGTTTGACTGACAGTATGTGTCTATGGTAAACTTTTTTTTTAAATTTAAAATATACTTAAATTAAAAATACTTTTTTTATGTCATATCAATGAATTTAGTTCGGAAAGTTTTGTTTTTCTTAAAAACCGTAGGAATTTAATTGTTTTTTAAGTTGGTAGTTGTGCATTTTTACCGTAAAGTTAAAAGTGAGCGCTTAATCCTTGACCTAAGTTTAACCTAGATTTAGAAGTCTGTGGCTGCTAGCAATAACGTAAAGTGACTATAAAGACACTAGTGCTGTTATGGGGAATAGAGTATAGACTTCTCTGAACTCGTATTATGTTGATATTATGTATGTTCTTATATTAGTGTTCGTGACCAAGTAAAAGACAGATAATAGTACAGGAGTAGAAAAATAAAGGAAGGCTACTTACAAAAAGATATGAGATCCCAGATGTAGGTAATGTTAAACCAAGTCAGTACCGGGGGGGTGTCCACAGAACTCGATTTCCACCGACTTTTCTATTATTTAATCGTGGAGGAACACATTTTGTAGCTCTCAAATAAAGAATCCTCCACGGGTAAATACCGAATAGGTTAGTCGGTGGAAATCGAGTTCTGTGGACACCCCCCTGGCTTAAAACTTTTTTGTTGTAGAAGAACTGCGTTGCGAGACTTGCATCTTTTTACATGTATATTTTTTTCTTTGAAAGGGTACACCTTTGACATAGTCTTTCATATCAAGGTGTGATGATGAGATCTTGGAGAAATCGAGAGAACCCTTCAAATATCATAGACACACATATAAGGATTTGGCATACTGACGACGATCTGCTAAATATCAATGTTGTTCATACAGTCGAGTTCATCATTATCTGAGCAAAGATTGGACCAAAAACATCTGAACAAGACCCTATCGTCAGAAGCATAAGAACTAGATCAGATATTTTTGATTCGTTCTTTGCTCAGATAATGATGAACTCGACTGTACATGGGCCTGCCCGGGACCGGCAGACCGTCGTCTGTGTGCCAAAACCTATAATGTTTAGGGTATTGTTTATAGTCACACGTGCATTATTTATCAAAATAGAGGTAAATTATTGAAAACTGGTTATTTGATTTCTGTTAATTTTGTGGTCATATTTATTATTCTTTTTATTTTCAGCTTTCTTGGATCATAGTAGAATTTTCTTCATCGTCGATTCCCATAATGATTGCTCGATTCATTGGAGGCATATCTGGAGGGGCCAACTTGGTTTATGCTCCAATCTTTATATCGGAAATCTGTGAGCCTTCTATTAGAGGAACCCTTTCCTCAGGTATTGTGTTTTATGTTATTTAAACCTAACCAGTATTTGGCTGTGTTATCGTTTGTTAGTAAGATATTACGGCAACGACGTCGCCATGTGTCTACTAATTTAGCTTACTGATCTAATAGATCATTTATTAGGGTTCCGTACCCAAAGGGTAAAAACGGGACCCTATTACTAAGACTTCGCTGTCCGTCCGTCTATCACCAGGCTGTATCTCAAGAACCGTAATAGCTAGACAGTTGAAACTTTCACAGATTGTGTATTTCTGTTGCCGCTATAACAACAAATACTAAAAACAAAATAATAATAATAATTAAGGGGGCTCCCATACAAAAAACGTGATATTTTGCTCGTTTACCTTGAAACCCTCGTATCTCGGGTATCTCATGAACCGAGATAGCTAGACAGTTGAAATTTTCACAGATGATGTATTTCTGTTGCCACAATATAACAACAAATACTGAAAACAGAATAAAATACATGTTTAATAATATTTTTTCAATTTATTGTATTTACATCTAGCGCCTTTCGAAGATTTACGAGCCAAAGCCTCCTTTCGAGAATTAATAGCAATTTTATTTTAGATAATGGTACGGAACCCTTCGTGCGCGAGTCGGACTCGCACTTGGCCGGTTTTTTAAAGTTCCGTACCAAAATGGTAAACAAGGAACCCTTATAGTGCTACTCTGTCTGTCTGTCTGTCCGTCTGTCACAGCCTGATATCTCAGGAACTACTGCTGTTATCGATTTGAAATTTTGAATAGTATTAAAAGTAGCTAACCCGAGCCTATTGGATGTAAAAAAAATCTTGTGACTTATTTACTTTTTTTAAAGGGGTCCGTACCGTAATGGGACTTTGAAAATTGAAAGTAGGGCTATTATATCGAGTGGGGTATCAAATGAAACAAATTAATTTGTAAATTAAAACGCCGTTATTGTTTTTTTTTTCTTAAATAAGTAGTTTTTGATTTATGACGAAAAACATAAAATAAATACCCTAATATCTTCGAAGTTACTTAACAGAAAAACTGTTATAATTAATAATGTCATCCTAAATATTACAGGAAAAATATAACGGTTTTCCTAACTTGCACCGTATTTGAGAAATTTGCAAAAATCGTAACACACACTTATTTGCTCCTACTTAACTAATCGCCATACAGTTTTTCTTGAACTATTCATGTACCTACTTATGAGTTTGTACGGAACCCTCGGTGCGCGAGTTCGACTCGCACTTGACCGGTTTTTATCTTAACATAATTCACTTTTGGTTTTGAAATTTAATGGAACCTTCTTTCATTCAATGTGTACGATAGATTTAGAGTACTCAGAGAATTACGAGGTTGTAAATCATTTACGTTATGAAATGATTAATTTATTTTCAGGGACGGTATCATTGTATTGCTTCGGTGCTCTCTTGTCGTATCTAAGCGGCTGGTTCCTGTCATACGGGATGATCATCTGGATGAACCTGGCCCTCGGTGTGGTCAATCTAGTCCTGTTCGTTTTCGTGGTGGAAAGCCCACTGTACTTGCTCAAGAAAAAGAACGATCACGTGAGTTAACAGCATTGCGATATTATCACCAGCATATACGTCCCAAAAAGGTTGTCTGGTAGAGAGCGAAACGACCGCCTATTGTTTACCACTGTTTTTATATAACTATACAATGTAATTAGGGTTCCGTACTGAAATGGTAAAAAAGGATCGCTTATGGTGCGACTCTGTCTGTCTGTCTGTCACAGCAAGATATCTCAGGATCTACTGATGCTATCGACTTGAAATTTGGAATAGTGTTAAAAACCGCTAACCCGAGCTTATTGTATGTAAAATAAATCTTGTAACTTTTTCACTTTTTTTTTAAAGGGGTCCGTAATGCGACTTTGAAAATTGAAAGTAGGGCTATTATATCGAGTGGGGTATCAAATGAAAGGGCTAGATTTGTAAAATAAAACACCGTTTTTGTTTTATTTCTTAAATAAGTAGTTTTTGATTCATGACGAAAAACGTTAAAAAAAATACCATAGGGGGGCCTATTATCTTCGAAGTTACTGAACAGAAAAATCTGTAATAATTACCAATTATTAATGTCATCCTATATATTACAGGAAAAATATAACGGTTTTCCTAACTTACACCGTTTTTTGGGAAATTTGAAAAAACTCAACACATACTTATTTGCTCCTACTTAACTAATCGCTGTATAGTTTTTCTTGAACTATTCATGTATCTACTTATGAGTTTGTACGGAACCCTCGGTGTGCGAGTCCGACTCGCACTTGACCGGTGTTTTTTTCTTTTGGTGTGCAATAAAGTATAATTGCATTGTATTGTCCCAGTGCTGAGAGTGACGATGATGAGAGAGATGAGAGTGAATGAGCTGCGTTCCGACACTAGGTAGCCCAGTGCGTATTGTTGTATGAATTTCAGCAATGTTGCTAGTTTAGACTTGTAAAATTGTAACTTGTAGCCTATGTCTCTAAAAAAAAATATTTTTTAGGGTTCTGTACCTCAAAAGAAAAAAACGGAACCCTTATAGTATTGTTGCGCCGATGGTATAGGTAAAATCTTCAAAGGTGATTTTCTGTGCTTAAGAAGCGTTTTCAGCAGGCTGAAAAGTGATTTCAGGCCGTTTCAGAGGTGGCTCTTTCACATACCAGAAGATTGAAAATTCACCCTAGTTGCCGTTGTTTTCAGGCGCCTGAAACATGTTTTCAGTCCGTTTCAGGGCACCCTCTATCAGATGGCGCAATAACCTGAAAACCCGTTTTCAGGCGTTTTCAGGACCCCTTATGGGCCTTTGAAGTACACTTCAGTATATGGCGAAATTTCACGAAGGAGTGAAAGAGATAGCACTATTAGAGAGAGACAGCTATATTGAGAAGGCTCGAGAAGTGTGTGAAAGAGACAGAACTAGAAAGGGATAGCAATAGTCGGGAATGTTCCAGCCGAATCGAACATCGAACAATCTAGATTGCCTAGAACACTCGCGATGCGTTATTGACCGAGGGGTCACCGACCGCCCTTGGACCTTGGACCGAACATTCCAGATAGGAATTCTCCGGAACATTCGAGAGCAAGGGTCTCCGGATATATAAGCCGCGCGTCACCGACGCCCCGGTCAGTTTTTAACTAACGGCGATACAGTGCGAGTCTCGAAGCGAACCTAAGCGAAAAGTTAATAAGTGCGTTGTAGTGAAGTGATTTAGTACAGAAATTTATTAAGTAAGTAAGACTTGTTAATTAGTAATTCTGTAATAAAGTTTGCATTTTTAATTAGTGGTTAATTAGTGTATTTTCTATCACGTTACCTACCCCACGGACGTAACAGTATCAACTCGTTGTCCGTCTGTCTATCCGTCCATCTGTCTGTCTGTCAAGACCCTTTATCTCGGGAACTCGTGGAGGTATCTAGTTGAAATTTAAACCATATACTCAAACCTACGATCCCTTGAAGCTCGAAAAAAATTAAACTTCTAGGTTAACGAAAAAAAAAGATATACTTTTCTGAAAGTATATTCTCGTTATCCTAATTTGCGGTTAACTTCTCAATGGTATTGTATTCTTTAACAGCATTAGCCCACTTCAGGGGATAAAACCTATACCATGGGGTACATGGGGTCATATTGTCGCTCTAAAATCAATAAGTTGTATTCACCATGTTTTCAGGAAGCGTTAAAAGCACTAGCCCACTACAGGGACGGGTCGGTGGCGTCAAAAAGCGTAATGGAGGAGCTATCGGTAATGAAGCAACAGCTGATGCCGGCGGTCGAGCTGCTCTCCGTGAAGTCGGGTAAAACTCATTTCCTTTGTAATTGGCTATTTGACAACTTTTTTCTGAGATATGTTAAGATCCTGAGATATCTTGCTGTGACAAACGGACAGACAGGGAGACAGAGTCGCACCATAACCCAAAGCTGGGGCCACCCGTTCTCGAGTTATAAATGTATGTAATGTAACTAACCTGACTTTATTTTATGTATGTACTAGCTGTCCCCCTCAGAAATTTTAATTTATAGATGTTTTAATAATTATTCAGGGCAGAGACAAACCCAAAATACAAAAATAATAAAAATTGGTCCATCAGTTCTCGAGTTATAAAAGGTGTAACTAACCCGACTTTGTATTATAGATTTAAGAGATAGATACGATACTGGTGATTTTAATTTTTAGATGTGGACAAAAAAGAAGAAGAAGCTGAAAAGGAAAAGCTGACCGATGGCGACATAGTGCCAAAGAAACAAAAGGCATCTTCCATCAAATTATTGTGTAAGTGCACATTCTTCACTCACGGACAATGAATTCGGATCAATTTCTATATAAGTGTTCATAGAAAATGACCCGAATTCATTGTCCGGTATGGGAAATTCAGATTGGTCTTAAAATATTTGTAGAAGTTCCCATTTTATTTTTCAAAATAAGGTATAGACGTCTGAGTACTTGTCACTGTCCCCGTGGCCACGATTGAGGCAGTGATCATGAATGTTAAGTCATTAGCAATAGAGGTGGCAGCAGGGTCAACCATTGGGTAATAACATGTCAAACACTAGGACATTTACCTTAATTTTGATACCTAAGACGAAATAATGGCTTGCAAGATTCGACACCCACACAAATTATCTCACACGTACGCGTAGCATGCGGTAAAAGCTACCTTATAGCCAGGTGTGGCATAAAGTACCTACCTAGTTTCCGGTGCGGCTTGACATTTGCCATATAATGGAATTTCATACAACATTGCCGGCCTAGGCCTAGCACTATACATAACTCGGCGTGAAATGGGGTTGCCAGCCTCGTAACTATCTGGCCTGAAACACACGACACAAAAGTAAATATGTATTAGGAATCTGGGGGCACGGCAGTGCCCCCGCCAAGTCGAGGCACAGCCGTACCATCTTTTTCTCGAACCATTCAGGCCATTTTCAGCCTCCCGTAATTTTGTACTGGCTAAAGCTAGAACCCTGAAATTTCAGGAATATATAGGACACAATAAGACTTATATATATTCTCAATATCATTCAATTTTAACGTGTAGTTTAAGAACTATTGCATGTCAAAGTTCCTTAGTTTTGTCATTGGAGTCATTTTGCATTTAACCGTGGAGGAATACATTTTATAGATCTAATAATAGGCAAGTCGGTGGAAATCGAGTTCTGTTGATACCCCCCCGGTACTGACTTGGTTTAACTTTACATCTCAAAACTTTTTTGTTGTAGGAGAACTGGCGTTGCGAGACTTGCATCTTTTTACATGTAATGTTTTTGATGGGATAATTAAATAAATGTATAGGTTCGGTTCAGTTACAATTATTTATAACATTATAACTTTACACGAGTACGCATTTAAGATAAAATTACAACGTTGTTTAAGATACCCGCATGATCGTACAAACAAGACAAATCAAACAAATTGTGGTAATTTCGCATTATAGTATTTATAACATGACAGCTGAATTAACTTATCAAACTTTATCTCTTGCTAGGAAACTAACTTGTATCTGTCATAATAATTAATAATAATAATTTATTAAAAAAAAAAAAAACATATTTTTACATAATTAACTTAACTAGAATTCTACTTCCTAAATAGGTTATCGAAGGTACATTTATTTTACCTCAATTATGTCTGGTGATCTTTATAAGGAGATAGCAAAATGTCTCATAGATCCGGCTTTTTGGTCACCCGGACTACTCCGGCTATTTTGAACACAGGATAAATCTCACCATTCAAAAGGGCAACGTTGCCAGCCTCCTGGGCACCGCTTCTACCGTAGATGATCGAGTAAAGCATCTCCGATTCAGCTTAAACAAAAATGCTTTCGTACGTCTGTCTGTCCTGCGGACGTCCGGCTGCTCCCCGGACATCCGCCGGGGAGACATGCGGAAGCATTTTTGTCCAATCTGAAACAGAGAGCGTTCGCTCGCTCGGTCAAAAAATTGTATTTATCAAAGCTAAGTAATTGCGGGTTTGTACATATATATACCCGCAATTACTTATTTGTGTTATGATTTTGCTTCCAGTTACTGAACCAACCAGCCGAAGAGCCTTCATGGTCGTTGGAACCGCTTTGACGCTGCAGGTAGATCGTTGTCTTATAGTCATCATCATCATCAATAAAACTTTAATAAAGAAAACCGGTCAAGAGCGAGTCGAACTCGCGCACCGAGGGTTCCGTACAAACTCATAAGTAGATACGTGAATAGTTCAAGAAAAACTGTATGTCGATTTGTTTAGTAGGAGCAAATAAATACAAGTATGTGTTATGATTTTTGCAAATTTCTAAAAAACAGTGCAAGTCAGGAAAACCGTAACCGTAGTACTTTTCCTGTAATATTTTAGATAATACTATTATTATATTTTGGTAATTATTACAGATTTTTCTGTTCAGTAACTTCGAAGATAATTACGTAAAAATCTCTTATACCTTTTTTACTTTTTTTTTAAAGGGGGTCGAAATGGGAGGTCAGAAATTTAAAGTTGGGCTATAATGTCGAATAAACGGGCTTAATTTGTAAATTTCAAATCTATTTTTAGTTTTTTTCTTAATCATAAGCTTTTTGAATTAGGACGACAAACGTTAAAAAAAATACCATTCCCTATTATCTTCGAAGTTACAGATCAGAAAAATCTGTAATAATTACCAATTATTAATATCATCCTAAATATTACATGAAAAATATAAAGTATTCCTAACTCACACCAGTTTTTAGAAATTTGCAAAAATCGTAAAACGCTTATTCGCTCCTACTAAACTAACCGTCAGTTTTTCTTGAACTATTCACGTATCTACTTACGAGTGTGTACGGAACCCTCGGTGCGCGAGTCCGACTCGCAGTTGACCGGTTTTTATGTTTTAAGATAAGCAATTGTCGAGGGACCTTACATACAGTACTAAAAACAGGCGGTCCCTCGACAGCAACTTATCTTAAAACATAAAAGGCTAATCGATTGGTAGATACTATATGTAATATAATACTTTAGATTTAAGTTTTTGTACTAAAATTCCATTTTATGCCGAAAATGCCTTACATCATTTTCGAAAAGAGCTGACACTCTTAAAACTGCTGGATCGATTTTTACCAAACATAGCTAAGAACACTCGCAAGGAAACCTGATTTGACGTAAAAAAAACCGCATCGTAATCGGTCCATCCGTTCGATAGCTACGAAGCCACAGACAGACACACGGACAGACACACAGACATTAACGTCAAACTTATAACACCCCTCTTTTTGCGTCGGGCGTTAAAAATGATTTCGTATGTCTGTCTTTATGTCCAGCTGTTCTCCTCTACAGGTAGGACTTCATAACCAATTCTTGTGAAATTGTTAGCCGGTACGATAATTCGAGGAGAAGGAGGTTCGAGGAATTACTCGTATATAGAACATAAAAATGACGATTCAGTTTTAGGAAATTTTATTATTTGAAATTTTTTCATCATGAAGATTGACAGACTCGCGAGGTGTACCGCTCACAGAGACTCTAGTAACAAGGGTATAATATACTAGGGAAACGACAATTAGGTATCTGTGATATCGTGCTAAAGAGACTGATATCCGTGACGTTCCAGGTGCTGATGGGCATGGTGGCCGTGCAAGTGTATGCTGGGGAGCTGTTCTCGAGAGCAGCGCCGGACCTGTCGAAGCACTTCTGCTCAGTGCTGCTGGCGTTAACGCTGTTCGCCGGTGGAACGGTCACAGCTGTCATCGCTGACAAGGCTGGCAGGCGGGTAAGTCTACAGCTCGCATTCTGTCTTCGATACTCGCAAGTTTCGGTAGACACAATTGACCTACGGGTCTCGAAGTGACTCGTGCATCGGTATATTTTCAAAGACATAATTTCTCTGGCCACAAATATTTAAAAGATTCCCCCTCACTAGACTGGCATTTGTTGGTTACTTGGTAGGACTTGACAGATTCTACATTGTAACCAAAAGAGCCAATTCTAGTAAGGCAGAACCTTCTCAGTATTCGCCAATATGTAATGACAGCGAAATGACGTTTTTGAAAATACACCCATCTATTGTTTTCTTTCCGGCTTTTACAACAATCTACTATAATTTAACGACCGCTACTGACTGGGAACTCTATAAAAAACCGGTCTAGTGCGAGTTGGACGAATTTATACGGAACCCTAGGTGTGCGAACCGAGGGTTCCGTACAAATTCGTAAGTACCTAGATACGAGAGTGGTAGGTGCAAGATAAACCGTATGGTAGGACAAAAACATTGTGTGTACCACGGGCAGTAAGGGAATTACAAACTCGAATCATTAAAAAGCCCTCCGCTGTCAGAGTCGGGCTTCGTTCGGCTTCTCGTAAGTAATCTCTTTCTTACTACTCTTAATACACAATGTACTATTTTATGTCCAGTAGGATTGGGTTAGCGATTTTTAAAACTATTCCAAATTTCAAATCGATAGCAGCAGTAGTTCCTGAGATATCTCGCTGTGACACACAGACAGACAGACGGACAGACAGACAGACAGTCACCATAAGGGATTTTTTTTACCGTTTTGGTACGGAACCCTAAAAAGTCCAATGAAAAGAAAAACAGTAAAATACCTAAATGTTCTTCAGGTCCTCGTGATATCGTCATCAGCGCTGGTGGCGCTGTGTATGGGCGGGCTTGGCCTGCAGATGCAGACCGGCTTCCTGCCACCCTGGGCCTCCGCTGTCATTGTGCTTGTCTACTGCTTTTGCTTCATCTACGGCGCTGGCTCTGTGCCCTACGTGCTGCTAGCTGAGGTCTTCACTCCTGAGGTATGTGTTCGCTATAATGTTTATCCTCGTTAACGCGCCCCCTTATCTCAAGTCACCAAAGTACTTAACTAGACCATTCCATAACTTTGACAGACCGACTCATTGGCATACGAAGGCCCGGTCTGTATCCTGAGCCTAACGAGTGGATAACTTAAACTACTCATTGAGGTGAAACCTCTTTGATTATTTTAGCGATGTTAAATCTCTATAGAAAAAGGTAATGTCATATACATTGATGTGTTGTGGTCTTGTAAAAGTCATACGAATAAAAACTGATTATCTTTTATACTATCTTTATTAAGTATGTGCTTTATCTAGTGGTGCACACTTCTATCCGCTCTGCTATTACTACAAAAGGTTATGGGCCCAGCACGCTTGCTTCCCAGTTGCAATTGCTAACAGTATCTCAAGAATCTACTCCTTGTCTATATCTGTCACAAAACTGCCGATGTTTGTCTATAAGTTTTTCTTAGGGTTCCGTAGCCAAAATGGCCCTTATAGTTTCGTCATGTCCGTCCGTCCGTCCGTCCGTCCGTCCGTCCGTCCGTATGTCACAGGCATTTTACTCAAAAACTACAAGACCTATACTGATGAAATTTGGAATATAGATGTCTTGTAGATGCCACAACTAAGTTTGGTAGTTAAATAATAAAAATAAAAAAATCTAGGGGGGCACTCCATACATGTAACAGAAGCTAAAAAAAATTTTTTTCACAAAATGTCAACGTGTGGTACATAGTTCGACAGCTCTTTTGAAAATATTTTAAGGTTCTTAAGTAATGTTTTTGATTAAGTGAATACCTTTGGAAATAATCGCTCCGAAAGTTGTGAAAATTGTGTCTCCCCCCCCTCTATCTTCTAAACCGTGTGTCCGAAAAATATAAAAAAAATTACAAAGATAACGCTCAATTAATACTTTCAACGAAAATTATTTTCAACAATATCGGATTAACCGTTTTTGAGTTATTGCCGATAAACTGCGCTTCTCAACAAAAGGACGTAATTGCTATGAAGATACGCTCTTTTGTTGTTGTACTTTTTTTCGCTCATTCCCAAAATACCGCATTCCTAAAATACCAGATTTTGAAAATACCAGATTCTCGATACATCAAATTCTCCGTATACCAGATTCCCAAAATAATACATCCAAGAAAGTTATTTAGATCCTTGAGTAACTTACGATTTTCTAACGTAGTGTAACGGGAATGTGGTAAGACAGGAATCTGATAAATCGAGAATCTGGTAGGTATTTTGAAAAATCTGGTATTTCAGGAATGCGGTATTTTGAGCACGAGCGCTTTTTTTTACATCGTATTTTTTACCTTATAGTTACGGCTATGGAACCCTACACTGAGCATGGTACGACATGCTCTTGGCCAGTTTTTTTTTAAATTGGCAATATTCGGCCTCTTGCAGGTTCGATTTAGCTGTGGCAAGTTTGGTGATAATCGAATACTATATTACCATTCAATTGTTCTAACAATAGACACAGAAGGTGACCATAGAAACTCCTAAACTATACATTATATCGTGTTTGGATCCGTTTGATTTATTGACACACCACAATTCATGTCAGTTTGAGTTCTACTTTCAGGACTGTTTATGCGGTGGTCTACTCTATGTTATCTATCTGTATTTCTTCTCAGGTCCAAAGCATCGCCTCCATGATCCTCGTAGAATGGGTGTGGCTGCTCAACTTCCTCATCATCGCTGTTTTCCCCTACATGGTGCTCTCGCTGGGGATCCACGGGTCCTTCTATGTGTTCGCGTGTGTGGGCGTGGCCAACACGGTGCTCAGCTACTTTAACGTACCGGAAACGAAAGGGATGTCAAACAAACAAATACAGGAGGTTTTCTCCAAATAAAATGAGCTAATTCAAAATTTGTGTATTATCTCAAACCCTTCTCGGCGTCAAATAGAATTAAGATTAGGGCGATTGACATAGTTTATTATGCAACACAAATCAAAAAAATACAAATATTAGTTACAGAGCAGATGGTGGCCATGGTAGAGAATTACTTATAATCCATGATACTGTGGCATAACCCAGACTTATACAAGATAAAATACGTACTCTATTCTCATCGTATACACAATCTGGTTCAACCAAAAAAGCCAAATTTCAGCCTTATGGTGACAGCGCCATCATAATATGTGCAAGTGTACAAAATACTTAGGTATGTACAAGTCTATTTTTGCACAAAAGAAAATGTAAGAATGATTCTGCAAATATTTCCTTGTAGAAATTACGTAGCTCAAAAATATTTACGCAGCAGTAGGTACATAACATGTATTCCAAACATCAAGTACCTAAATAATATGGCAGTGACAATGGCATTCAGTATTAACTCCAGTTTTCTTGAATACTAATTGTTAAAACAGACTCAATTCTTGTAAATGTACAAATATTTGTAAAATGCACAGCTTTGCGCATTCGTTAACAGATGGTTACAAATTGTCTTTAACATCACTTCTTTACTGGTATCAAACTCTTTGTCACTCTTAAATGTATTGGCCACGTCTAGGAACCCCTGTGCCGTCCTATCGTTTGGGTTTTCTTCTACAAAATACCTGGAAAAGAATAAAACTTTGAGAAATACATGTTTTGATTCAATCTCAGCTAGAAAGTATTAAAACTACTTGGATTTATTTAGTTAGAGGGCAAATAATCTAATTCGCGAACAGTGAAATTAAACCTTGATCTTTTATTATAGCAAACTGTTTTTTTCCGCAAATTTCTATATGTAAAACAAAGGCTCCTACACACTATATCGGTGGCCTGGTCGGTGGCTTTTAGCCGCGCATATAATACGTTCTAAGTGTAATCACGTATAAGGTACTTAAATTGATTTCGTGTGAGTCGTATCCCATCACAAACATAAATGCAAGGTTCGTAAACAGTGTCGCTAATAAAGGGAGTGAGATCTACCAGGAAACCAAGTTCTTTCAAAGCTTAGATCACAGCTCAGTCATGCCATGCACGTTCTTCAATTGCTTAAAATGATTTGTTATGGCACGTGCTATAATAATACTGCGACTATGCGAACTTGGCTGACACACTGCCATGTGTTTGGTTATTTATTGGAGGTTACCTTGAAAAATCATGCGCAAATCAGGAAAGTATCCGAAAATACACACTTAATTTCAGAACTGAACAGGTAAGATATAAAAAGTACCAGATTTACAAATTTTAACGAGTTAGTGTTACCTTAAACATTCCTTTATGTAGTCAAAATGTGAGAGGAAACAAGTGCACTGTCCACATTGCAGTGCTGGCGTTTGCGGCGACCCGCTGTCCAGCACCTCATTCCTCGACGACTGTCTCATGTTCTCTGTCTTCTTATAATACACTTCATCATCCCCAAACTTCTTCAAATACAACTTCCTTATCAACGTGGAAGTCGTTACTGGCATTTGTTTGTTTATGGTAATTTCCCTGATTCTTCGGTTGTACTCTTTGTGGTAGCGGTCTATGGCCACCTCTCGTTTGACCTCGGTGAGGATGGACTCGAAATCGTGAGTGTCCGCCATTTCCTCGATCTTGCTGCAGAGGGATTGGACAAACCATGAGCCGCGGAGTTCGTTTCTGAAATTTAAAGCACAAGGCGTTTAGAATAATTAAGAAACAGGGATCCATTGTAGCTCATAGTAGATGGGTGATAAGGTATTAAAACTAGTTTTGAGGTCTAAGTAAGGTCCATCAAAATGAACAACGGCAGACGATACCTCAATTACACACACAATATGTATAGGCTAGTACAGAACCGAGAAGTAACGTAATATAGAAGAAGAATATACTCAGTCTTGGATGGATAATAATTGAAAAGATAGAAGTTCTAGCAACACTAAGGTGTTAAAAGAGTCAATAAAAGAAATACTTTTTGGAAATATTAGGTGAGAAAACATTTCACAACTATTCAAATGAAAATACAAACTATAAGTAGGTACTTTAACTTAGGGTTACAACCCAGTTATTATGCAATAGCATAGTTGTAGCATAGATTAGATAGGTGTCAGTGTCACCCTCTCATAATGTTCTCAAACCAGAACAGAAAAAACTGGTCAAGTGCGAGTCGGACTCGCGCACCGAGGGTTCCGTACAAAATCGACAGTAGATACATGAATAGTTCAAGAAAAACTATATGGCGATTAGTTTAGCAGGAGCAAATAAGTATGTGTTAAGTTTTTTGCAAATTTCTCAAAAACAGTGCAAGTTAGGAAAACCGTTATATTTTTCCTGTAATATTTAGGATGACATTAATAATTGGTAATTATTACAGATTTTTCTGTTCAGTAACTTCGAAGATAATAGGGGGGGAACGGTATTTTTTTTAACGTTTTTCGCCATAAATCAAAAACTACTTATTTAAAAAAAAATACAAAAATACCGTTTTAATCTACAAATTAAGCCCTTTCATTTGATACCTCACTCAATATAATAGCCCTACTTTCAATTTGCAAAGTCTCATTACGGACCCCTTTAAAAAAAAATTAAAAAAGTTACAAGAATTTTTTTACACCCTATAAGCTCGGGTTAGCGGTTCTTAACACTATTCCAAATTTCAAGTCGATAGCATTAGTAGATCCTGAGATATCTTGCTGTGACAGACGGACAGACAGACAGACAGACAGACAGACAGAGTCGCACCATAAGGGTTCCTTTTTTACCATTTTGGTACGGAACCCTAATATCCAGCCGTGCTATTAGGGCATGCTCCCGGTACTGGATTTCCATACAAATACGGTACCGGAACCGGGAATTCCCGGTTCTCGCCATACAAACTCAGTACCGGGAGCATACCCTACGTGCTATCATGAATGGAATTGCCTTTAAGAAATGGTTATGCGCGTTGCGCTCAGCTTAGAGCGGCGGTGATATGTCGTCAACGACATATTTTGTCCCTTTCTCTCCATCACTGTGGAGTGAAAGATACAAAGTGTATCATCGACAAGATATCGTCGTCGATTGGGGCCTAGTTTCAGTAGTCCGGTTTGAACGATATATAGCGCCGGACTAATACTAAGCCTTCATCGATAAATATAAAAAAACCGGTCAAGTGCGAGTCGGACTCGCGCACCGAGGGTTCCGTACAAACTCATAAGTAGATACGCGAATAGTTCAAGAAAAACTGTACGTCGATTTGTTTAGTAGAAGCAAATAAGTATATGTTATGATAGTAATAAAACAACTTAAACGGATTAAATCGCGTATATTACTACATTTTTAAGTCCCGACGTTTCGTAACCCTTTTCAGCGTTCGTGGTCGCGGGTAGACTGAGAAAATCATAAATTTCCTCTGTCAAAATTACTGTTGTGCAAACCTACCCACTTTAAAAAATACAAATTCAATATTAGTGTTGCCAGATGGGCCTAATGTGTAAAGATGTTCACACACATGCCAGAAGGGCTTAAAACCTAACCTTAGAAAAAACTAGCGGCGCTTCCAAAAGGCATACTTGATAAGAAAGAAGGCCAAGGAAACTTATCAGCCACGCCTTATGCAAAACAAGAAAATAATTTAAGCAAAAGACTCTAGGTATGCTATTTTTGGTAAAACAAATCAGAAAAAATTTTTTAGTGTTGCCAGACGGGCCTAATGTGTAAAGACGTTCACACACATGCCAGAAGGGCTTACTATCCTAACCTTAGAAACTAGCGGCGCTTCCAAAAGGCATACTGGATAAGAAAGAAGACGCCAAGAAAACTTATCAGCCTTGCCTTATGCAAAAAAAGAACATATTTTAAACAAAAAGACTCTAGGTATGCTATTTTTGGAAGAAACAAACACCGTTCAGTGTTAAGGTTTTACAGTGCCGTGTCTCGCCCGTCCCTTGATGAGATGTAAAACAGGATCCCAGGCAGGTGGTAGAGACAAACCATCTTCTCTATTGAAATTAGGATACTTCTTGATTTCAATAGCCTCGCGAAGCATCCTTGGAAAATAGCGCTTCTCCTTAGCGAGGATCGAAGCATCATCAAACTTGATTGAGTGGCTAGGTTTGTCCATGACATGCTCGCAGACTGCAGACCTGTTACAGCGACGGTGTTTGACATCAGCCGCGTGCTCCTTCACCCGAGTGGAAACACTTCGTTTCGTCTGGCCAATGTATGAAAGACCACACTGACAATCAAGCTTGTATACACCTGCACTTTGCAAAGGGATGTTACACTTCACGGGTCTGAGGTATTGTGACATCTTCTTCAGCGGCTTAAAATATGTCTTGATAGAAGCGCGCTTCAAAATATGGCCGATCTTATCTGTAACCCCTTTGACAAAAGGTAACACAGCAGGCTTCCGCTCAACTGTCGGGGTCTTCACACGCGGTTTCTGACTGGCACGAGGTATCCTGAGACCATTGGCTCGAAGAGTACTCCTGACATGCCGCAGCTCAGCATCCAAGTGCTGGCTATCGCAGATACCCCTGGCCCTCTGAAACAAAGATTTGCCTACTGTAGCAAGTTGACAGGGATGGTGGTGAGATTTACCATTCAGATACCTATCAGTATGAGTAGGTTTCCTATACACAGTATGACCCAAGGTGTTATCAGATTTCCTTAGAACTTTAACATCCAAGAAAGCGAGAGAACAATGATTTTCTAACTCCATAGTAAATTTGATTTTACCATGGATGGAATTAAGGTGGTCTAAGAATGCTGAAACACTAGATTTAGGTAAAATAGTAAAAGTGTCATCTACGTATCTCTTAAAGATCCTCGGTCGGACAGGTGCCAATGCAAGTGCTCTCTCCTCGAAGTCCTCCATGAAGATATCAGCGACCACAGGAGACACCGGAGACCCCATTGCCACACCATCGACTTGCACGTAGAATTCACCATTCCATAGCATATAGCCAGATGTAAGGCAGTGTTCTAAAAGCTCAGCGTATTCCATTGGCATATTCTCATCATTCAATCTCCTTCTCACAATTTCAATGCAGTCCGGTACCGGTAGGCATGTGAACAGTGACTGTACATCGAAACTGACCATAGTCTCATCGTCAGACAAACGTAGATGTTGTAATTCACTGACGAAATGGTAGGAATCACGTGTGTACGCTTCCGTCTTGCCCCGAAGTGACGACAGTACCCCCGCTAAGTGCTTAGCTAATCTGTAAGTCGGAGCATCAATCTGGCTCACTATAGGGCGTAACGGTGCACCGGGCTTGTGTATCTTTGGTAACCCATACAACTTAGGCGGCACAGGGCAGGAGGGCACCAAACTTGACACATCCAAATTAAGGTTTTCCGAGTGCTTATTTATTAGCTCGGTAGTGGTTTTCAGAACTTTCGCAGTTGGGTCTCGTTTGACATGTTTGTATGTTGTGGTGTCCGACAAAAGAGAACTCACTTTCTGGTTGTAGTCAGCGGTGTCCATAACAACCGTCGCATTCCCTTTGTCAGCGCGAAGAATAGTAAGGTCCGGATCCTCACGCAAGCTCTTCAATGCGTCAAACTCAGTCTTAGATAAGTTACTCTTTGGTGGCTTCGCTCGTCGTAATAATGACGACACATCCTGGCGCACAGCCTCCAAATCCTCCTTTCTCATGTGGTTTTTCACCAGACAATCCTCCACACCAACAATAATATCCTCAAATGGAATGCTTAATTTGGATGTGTCAAGTTTGGTGCCCTCCTGCCCTGTGCCGCCTAAGTTGTATGGGTTACCAAAGATACACAAGCCCGGTGCACCGTTACGCCCTATAGTGAGCCAGATTGATGCTCCGACTTACAGATTAGCTAAGCACTTAGCGGGGGTACTGTCGTCACTTCGGGGCAAGACGGAAGCGTACACACGTGATTCCTACCATTTCGTCAGTGAATTACAACATCTACGTTTGTCTGACGATGAGACTATGGTCAGTTTCGATGTACAGTCACTGTTCACATGCCTACCGGTACCGGACTGCATTGAAATTGTGAGAAGGAGATTGAATGATGAGAATATGCCAATGGAATACGCTGAGCTTTTAGAACACTGCCTTACATCTGGCTATATGCTATGGAATGGTGAATTCTACGTGCAAGTCGATGGTGTGGCAATGGGGTCTCCGGTGTCTCCTGTGGTCGCTGATATCTTCATGGAGGACTTCGAGGAGAGAGCACTTGCATTGGCACCTGTCCGACCGAGGATCTTTAAGAGATACGTAGATGACACTTTTACTATTTTACCTAAATCTAGTGTTTCAGCATTCTTAGACCACCTTAATTCCATCCATGGTAAAATCAAATTTACTATGGAGTTAGAAAATCATTGTTCTCTCGCTTTCTTGGATGTTAAAGTTCTAAGGAAATCTGATAACACCTTGGGTCATACTGTGTATAGGAAACCTACTCATACTGATAGGTATCTGAATGGTAAATCTCACCACCATCCCTGTCAACTTGCTACAGTAGGCAAATCTTTGTTTCAGAGGGCCAGGGGTATCTGCGATAGCCAGCACTTGGATGCTGAGCTGCGGCATGTCAGGAGTACTCTTCGAGCCAATGGTCTCAGGATACCTCGTGCCAGTCAGAAACCGCGTGTGAAGACCCCGACAGTTGAGCGGAAGCCTGCTGTGTTACCTTTTGTCAAAGGGGTTACAGATAAGATCGGCCATATTTTGAAGCGCGCTTCTATCAAGACATATTTTAAGCCGCTGAAGAAGATGTCACAATACCTCAGACCCGTGAAGTGTAACATCCCTTTGCAAAGTGCAGGTGTATACAAGCTTGATTGTCAGTGTGGTCTTTCATACATTGGCCAGACGAAACGAAGTGTTTCCACTCGGGTGAAGGAGCACGCGGCTGATGTCAAACACCGTCGCTGTAACAGGTCTGCAGTCTGCGAGCATGTCATGGACAAACCTAGCCACTCAATCAAGTTTGATGATGCTTCGATCCTCGCTAAGGAGAAGCGCTATTTTCCAAGGATGCTTCGCGAGGCTATTGAAATCAAGAAGTATCCTAATTTCAATAGAGAAGATGGTTTGTCTCTACCACCTGCCTGGGATCCTGTTTTACATCTCATCAAGGGACGGGCGAGACACGGCACTGTAAAACCTTAACACTGAACGGTGTTTGTTTCTTCCAAAAATAGCATACCTAGAGTCTTTTTGTTTAAAATATGTTCTTTTTTTGCATAAGGCAAGGCTGATAAGTTTTCTTGGCGTCTTCTTTCTTATCCAGTATGCCTTTTGGAAGCGCCGCTAGTTTCTAAGGTTAGGATAGTAAGCCCTTCTGGCATGTGTGTGAACGTCTTTACACATTAGGCCCGTCTGGCAACACTAAAAAATTTTTTCTGATTTGTTTTACCAAAAATAGCATACCTAGAGTCTTTTGCTTAAATTATTTTCTTGTTTTGCATAAGGCGTGGCTGATAAGTTTCCTTGGCCTTCTTTCTTATCAAGTATGCCTTTTGGAAGCGCCGCTAGTTTTTTCTAAGGTTAGGTTTTAAGCCCTTCTGGCATGTGTGTGAACATCTTTACACATTAGGCCCATCTGGCAACACTAATATTGAATTTGTATTTTTTAAAGTGGGTAGGTTTGCACAACAGTAATTTTGACAGAGGAAATTTATGATTTTCTCAGTCTACCCGCGACCACGAACGCTGAAAAGGGTTACGAAACGTCGGGACTTAAAAATGTAGTAATATACGCGATTTAATCCGTTTAAGTTGTTTTATTACTATGAGTGATAATCGCGGAAACCGAAGACAATATTATATATGTTATGATTTTTGCAAATTTCTAAAAATCAGTGCAAGTTAGGAAAACAGTTATATTTTCCCTGTAATATTTAGAACCTGACGTGTAATGATTCTATTTAATAGCAAGGACCATTAAATCAAGAGGACTGTTATTCTCCATACAAAATGCTGTTCCCCGAATTTACAACGCCATATATGTATAAGCTTGGTAAAATAATTATAATATTATTTACAATCATTTAACTTTGCAAACGTGACACAGTATTTAAATTTATTTATTATTAGCTGTTTACGAACTAATTGTTACTATACTATGTTTCTTTGTTCAATTATAACATCGTTAAATGTTTAGTGTTTTAGCGCCATCTAGTTTTTTTCCCGGAAATCCCCTAGCGTGAAAAAGGCCATCGCTTAGTTTTGCTACTCTCCGCTAGATGGATTAATGGATGGATTAAGTTTTTGTAAATTTCTAAAAAAGTATTAAAGTTAGGAAGACCGTTCTATTTTTCCTCTAATGTTCAGGTTGATATTGATAATCAGTAATTATGATACATTTTTCTGATCAGTAACTTCGGAGATAATAGGGGGGGAATGGTACATAAAAATGTATAAATTAAAAACTACTTATTTAAGAAAAAAAATAAAAATGGTGTTTTAATCTACAAATTAAGCCCTTTCATTTGATACCCCACTCAATATAATAGCCCTACTTTCAATTTTCAAAGTCCCATTACGGAGCCTTTTAAAAAAAAAGTAAAAAAGGTACAAGATATTTTTTATGTCCAATAAGCTCGGGTTAGCTACTTTTAACACTATTCCAAATTTCAAATCGATAGCATCAGTAGTTCCTGAGATATCTGGCTGTGACAGACGGACAGACAGACAGACAGACAGACAGACAGACAGACAGACAGACAGAGTCGCACCATAAGGGTTCCTTTTTTACCATTTTGGTACGGAACCCTAAAACGCTATAACGAACTAGTCTTACCTGTGGGAAGGTTTGCCGACGTAAGAGCTGTGCAGTATAAGCATGTCCGACTCGACGGGCAACGTGTAGGGCTCCACCTCCTCATCCAGGTCCTTCCGCACCCGGCCGGCTGAGAGCACCGCCATGCCGGCCGTCTGCTTCGTGCCACGGCACGCCTGGATACAGAACAACACTATAGACGGATAACTAAGCACCGGGGTATGAATGATGAGGGATGAGGAACAACTAAGCTAGGCTAGTTACCGATGCTCTCTCCGCCAGTTCGGCATTCAAAAATTTCGGCGACATTGTCGCTATAATCTGCTGTTGGTATTTTCAAGATGGTGTGGTTGGGGATTTTTTTTTTTTTTATCTTTTTTATATCTTGACAAATTTTGTCTGCACAAAACCACATGAGAAGTATTATTTCAACCCGCAGATGTCCAATACATTACTTATGTCTTCTTCACAGTGGACAATCGCTCGTTTTTTACCTCCATCGAGTTCCAAAATATCTAAATTTACATTAATCGAATTATTTAGATCAATTTGGGAGAAATACCTGGATGATGAACAAGACCGGCTTGGTGGCGAGCATGGGCCTGTTCATGAAGTGGTTGAGCAGCTCGATCTCGTTGTAGGGCGCGTCGCGCGCGCGCAGCAGCCCCTGCCGGGAGCCGTGCGTCAGCACCGCCACCGCCACGCACCCGTACTCCGTGAAGTCCGTGTTGCTGACTAAAAGTGGGCATGAACAAATTAAAAAAACCGGTCAAGTGCGAGTCGGACTCGCGCACCGAGGGTTCCGTACAAAATCGTCAGTAGATACGTGAATAATTCAAGAAAAATTGTATGGTGGGACAAACTTAACTTTGCTTTTGTAAAACTGTTGTCCCCATACATCGACATATGCCGCGGTTAGTTTAGTAGGAGCAAATAAGGTTGTCTTACGACTTTTGCGAATTTCTAAAAAACGCTGCAAGTTAGGAAAACCGTTTTATTTTTCCTGTAATATTTAGGATAACATTAATAATCGGTAATTATTACAGATTTTTCTGTTCAGTAACTTCGGAGATAATAGGGGGGGAATGGTATTTTTTAAAACGTTTTTGGTCTATATTCAAAAACTACACGTCTAAGAAAAAAAAATATAACGGTTTTGAAATCTTCATATTAAGCCCTTTCATTTGATATCCCACTCGATATATTAGCTCAACTTTTGATTTTCGACATCCCATTTCGGTCCCCTTTAAAAAAAAAAGTAAAAAAGGTAAGGGATTTTTTTTCAGTTCCATAGGCTTGAATTAGCGGTTTTTAACACTATTCCAAATTTCAAGTCGATTGCATCAGTAGATCCTGAGATATCTTGCTGTGACAGACGGACAGACAGACAGACAGACAGACAGAGTCGCACCATAAGGGTTCCTTTTTTACCATTTTGGTACGGAACCCTAAAAACCGGCCAAGTGCGAGTCGAACTCGCGCACCGAGGGTTCCGTACAAACTCATAAGTAGATACATGAATAGTTCAAGAAAAACTATATGGCGATTAGTTCAGTAGGAGCAAATAAGTATGTATTACGATTTTTACAATTTTTTCAAAAACGTCGCAAGTTAGGGAAACCGTTATATTTTTCCTGTAATATTTAGGATGACATTAATAATTGGCAATTATTACAGGTTTTTCTGTTCAGTAACTTCGAAGATAATAGGGGGGAATGGTATTTTTCTTAATGTTTTTCATCATAAATCAAAAAGTACTTATTTAAGAAAAAAATAAAAACGGTATTTTAATCTACAAATTAAGCCCTTTATTTGATTCCCCACTCGATATAATAGCCCTACTTACAATTTTCAGAGTCCCATTACGGACCCCTTTAAAAAGAAAGTATAAAAGGCATAAGATTTTTTTTCCGTCCAATAGGCGAGGGTTAGCGGTTTTTAACACTAGGTATTCCAAATTTCAAGTCGATAGCATCAGTAGATCCTGAGATATCTTGCTGTGACCGACAGACAGACGGATAGACAGAGTCGCACCATAAGGGTTCCTTTTTTACCATTTTGGTATGGATCCCTAAAATCCGGACAAGTGCGAGTCGGACTCGCCCACCGAGGGTTCTGTACAAATTTATAAATTTTTATTCCTTAAGTAAAGTCTATTTTTAGGGTTCCGTACCAAAATGATAATAACCCTCCTTTGGGCTTCGCCGCAGTCGGGTAAAAAGGGAACCCTTATGGTGCGACTCTGTCTGTCTGTCCGTCTGTCTGTCTATCCGTGTGTGTGTGTGTTACTTTTTAAACGGTTTTATTTCTAAAGGGGTCCGAAATGGGATGTAGAAAAACAAAAGCAGAGCTATTATGTCGAGTGGGATATCAAATGAAAGGGCTTAATGTGTAGATTTCAAAACCGTTTTTAGTTTTTTTCTACTCCTGTACTGTTATCTGTCTTTTACTTGGTCACGAACACTAATATAAGAACATACATAATATGAGTTCAGAGAAGTCTATACTCTATTCCCCATAACAGCACTAGTGTCGTTATAGTCACTTTACGTTATTGCTAGCATCCACAGACTTCTAAATCTAGGTTAAACTTAGGTCAAGGATTAAGCGCTCAATTCTAACTTCACGATAAAAATTCACAACTACCAACTTAACAAACAATTAAATTCCTACGATTCATAAGAAAAACAAAACTTTCCGAATTAAATTAATTGATGCCAACATAAAAAAAAAAGTATTTTAATTATCGTCACATCGTGTCACCAGCCATATCAAAAAAAAGTTTACCATAGACACAACTGTCATGCCGGCTGTACACACTCGGAGAGACCGGACGAGACACGCGTGACGTCCATGTATTTTATATTTTAACCTAGTCGTAGAAAAAGTATTGTATGCAACGTTGTATAATTAAGTCAAAAAACGCTCATTGCGTCTCTATTTGCGATACTCGCCGCATTCGCGGCTCGTATCGCAACTCACGCAATTCGCATTTTTTGAACCTTCTTATACAACTGTTGCATAAAATACTATTTTCTCAGATATGTAGTATTTGATTTAAAACCGAAAACGTTAAAAAATACCATTCCCCCTATTATCTCCGAAGTTACAGAACAGAAAAATCTGTAATAATTACCGAATATTAATATCATCCTAAATATTACAGGAAAAATAATACTTACTAGTATTCTGTAATCGTTGTTACGGTTTTCCCAATGTGCAGCGTTTTTAGAAATTCGCAAGAATCGTAAGACTATTTTGCTCCTACTAAACTAACCTGCGGCATGTTTATGACGGCCGTAAGTATCTTTTTAGGGTTCCGTAGCCAAAATGGCAAAAACGGAACCCTTATAGTTTTGTCATGTCCGTCCGTCTGTCTGTCTGTCCGTATGTCACAGGCATTTTACTCAGAAACTACATGATGGATATTGATAAAATTTGGAATATAGGTGTGTTTTATAAGCCGCTACTTAGTTTGGTATATAAATAATTAAAATAAATATTTTTAGGGGGGGCACTCCATACATGTTAAAGACAGTAAAAAAAAATTTTTTCAGCAAATACACACGTGTGGTACATAGTTCGACAGCTCTTTAAAAAACACTATAAGGTTCCTAAGTAATGTTTTTGATTAAGTGAATATATTTGGAAATAATCGCTCCGAAAGTTGTGTAAATTGTGTCCCCCCCCCCTCTATTTTTTAAACCGTGCGTCCGAAAAATATGAAAAAAATCACGAAGGTAACGCTTAATTAATACTTTCAACGAAAATTATTTTCAACAAGATCGAATGTACCGTTTTTGAGTTATTGCCGATAAACTGCGCTTCTCAACAAAAGGTCGTAATTGCTATGAAGATACGCTCTTTTGTTGTTGTACTTTTTTACATCGTATTTTTTACCTTATAGTTACGGCTATGGAACCCTACACTGAGCATGGTCCGACATGCTCTTGGCCAGTTATTTCACGTTAATTTAGAAAGTTGATTTTTTCACAGCTTCAAGGGACTATAGACTTGAGTATATGGTTTTAATTTCAACTCGATACCGCCACGCGTCCCCGAGATAAAAGGGTCTTGACAGAAGGACAGACAGACAGACAGACGGGCAACAAAGTGATCTTAATAAGTGTTTCGTTTTTTCCTTTTAAGGTATGCAACACTAAAAAAATTCAATATCCAAGTAAACAAACGAGAGACACAGTGGAAGTATTATGTCATTGAGATGATCCTATGGCCACTTTCTGGATCCATCATCAGATCAGTTGGAATGTACCATAATATTTGGATTCCCTCCGGAGTGTTGTGTCCAGTGTCGAAATTGCGTCCAGATCGTAAGAAGTCCTTATCTTACAGCGTCTAAGTCAGTGGTTCCTAACCTTTATTGCCACATAACCCACAGGCCCCCTCTAGATTTGTATCATTACCCCTCCAAAAAATAGGTAATACAGACAAGTATATGAAAGTACTCAAAGAAAAACGACTTAATATAAGTGTTACCCCTGAGAAAACTTAATTTTACTATAATTACCCCCAGGTTCGGAAACACTGGTCTAAGTCATGCCACGTTACTTATATAAGTAAGTATGCCAAATTTCAGTTCAATCGGATACCAAGCAGTGGTCGAAAAAGGGTTGCAAATTTTGAACCGACAACTTATAGCTGCCGCGCACCACATCGCGCGCTGTCAACTGCGTTAGAAAATGCAGCAACAAGATATCCCTCAAAATAAGGCGAGTTCGCGGCGTCTCGTGTCGGAGGCCGAGATCCACTAAGCCATCGAAATAAGTTAATTAGTTGTTAGAGTATAGCCAATGGTTTAACTATTAACCCGTGCCAAATTCATCGGATGGAACCCTCTAAAATTTTATCAGGCCGGAGGCTCGTGGTGTTTTGTTCTCTCCACCGTCCTATTGTTACGCCAGTGGGTGTAGCTACCGGGGCCTTTAATTAAATCTGGTTTTAGCCTAGCCCTAAAACGACCTCGCAAGCCTGTCAACCCGATGAGTCCGCCATTTTGAAAAATATCTCAGAACCTTCTCAGAAAATTTTACGAGTATCGGTTGTGAAATGCGACCTGTGGATGAGAACAGCCTGACGTCCAGACAGACATACGAAAGCATTTTGTCCAAGCTGAAACGGACATCACTGAGCGCGAAGCGCTCTCTCGGTCAAGAGAGCGAAAGATATATCTGCAGGTGGTGTAATGCTTAAGAAACAACCAAGTCCCTCTAATCTTCTGTTCTTGATGACGAGTTTGACGTCAAGATTAGTGTAGTGAGCTGCTTGGAATTTACAGTTTTATCAGTTAGGTAGCCGTGACATATTTATTTTTCCCCACATATCAAATTGGCCTGGTGTTCGATAACGTATCTAAGAACATCCGCATGGGATATTATAAACAAAGATGACTATTATTTCAACAATACTTTCGCATTCCTCAAGATAAAATTCCGTGAACCTGAACGAGGTAGATAACGCAAGCAAAAAGTAGGAACTAAGTTATATAGCCAGATACGATCGTGGAGGTGAATCGCGTCGCTCGGTTCTACATGAGGTACATACAGATATAAAGAAGGTTGATTTTTACCCTCTTTTCGGTTTATGATAGGTACTTTATTTACCGAGCGAGCTCGAAACACGAGCGAAGGGAGTTTGTTTCAACTTAGGCCAGGGGTTCACAATCTTTTTCAGCCTGTGGCGCACTTGAAAGTTTAGTACTTCGTCACGGCGCCCTACCCTAGTTCGCTCAAAATAGGTATTGTTGCTTTATAGGTAGTTGTGGTTTTAGATAATGATAGAGGATCGACTCACGACACCCCTCTTTACATTCTACGGCGCACCAGGGCACCGCGGCGCACACTTAGAACCCCTGGCTTAGGCAAAACTGCTTCCTTATGTGTGTGTGTGTGTGTGTGTGTGTGTGTGTGTCAACCAATATTCTTCAGACATGTAAAAGAACCCTTGAGGGCCTACTTGCAGTAATAAATTATTTTGATTTTGAACCGATTCACGTGAAATTTTGTGAGCAGGTTCGATCATTGTCATGTGATCATGGGAGTTAGGGGACTCACGAGACCTACAGCAACAGTCCCACTACTAGTAAGATAATTCATTCTAATAAGAATGGCAATTGTAAATAACTAGGTTCCATGAATGCTCAAAATTTTATTTAGCCGACTGTACCTACATGACTTTCAATATTATTGCCACTCTCCTCATTTTCAACATAAACAAACAAATTAATAATTGCGCAATAATATTATGAGATACGGGTAGGCCGCTTTAGTGATCCAGCAAAAACGTCGGAATACTTACAATCCTCAAGCTCGCTAAACAGATCTGCTTTTGTCCTGTCCTTTCTCTCTTCAACCTCAAACCCGAACCTCTTAAACGTCCTCTCTAAAGCCTCTACATCCTTTTCGGTTCCCATTCTCTTTGCATACCCATCAATATTCTCCTGGTTAAAGATGATCATCGCATTCTTCTGAAATCTCTCCAATTCATACGTTGTACTATATTGGGATAGCGCTTTAGTGTTATAAACCTGTTCTTCAGGACTGGGTTCACTTTCGTTCCCTGTCTCTTTGTTTTCTATTTCTTCTCCTAACCTCTCTTTAAACAGCGGCACGTTTTCAACTTCTGGTGACGTCACAGCTGGAGGAGCTATCATCATTCCATCTTGCACTACGCCGTCATTACGTCCGATGTCACTTAGAGCATCGACAGACGCATTGGTTTCTCTGTTAGACCCGACGCCTTTAATAAATCTAAAATGGGGCTTCCTTCCTCTTATTTTGTTAGACCTTGCTAGCACATCTTCGCTATCACTATAATGAATGTTAGATTCGCTTTCGGACGAATTAGACATTTTCAAGTCGATTCACATTACTATTTACACCCGTTTACTATAACACTTTTCAGTGACTGGTTTCAAAATGCCTTTCAGAGGCTTTATCTTATCCTTAGCCGCATCATGTCCTTTAATACATCATGTCATAATATATTTTGAACCTAATTGCCTACAGAATTGTGTTGATTTTATTACGGCTTCAAAATTTACAAACACAATCAAATACAACTGTATATCTTCTGCAAAAGATCTATATTCATTTGATATCAATATCAATGTATATTTTATAGCACGTTGTGTGACTCAGATTATCGGAACTACAGATAAAACACTTAGATTTGATGAAAGCAAGTAAGTAGTCTATATCTGTTTTGATAAATAAATAAATAACACAAGTAGTCATATAAACGTACCCACGATTTCTTAGTGCTTAATAGATGGCGTTAGCGCCTAATTGACCGAGTCAGCGAAGCGAAGCAATGAAAGCTTTCGGCAGTGTAGGCCAGATTCCGATTTCGGCAGATTCTATGGAGGTCAGGTTCCAATTTCGTCAGTTGCCACATATGTCTGATTCCGATTTCGACAGATTCCTAATAGGTCAGATTGCGTTTTCCGACAGATTCCTAGTAGGTCAGATTCCGTTTTCGCCAGATTTTTAGTAGGTCAGATTGCACGTTCGTGTGATTCATATGTCTGATTCCGATTTCGACAGATTCCTAATAGGTCAGATGCCTACTTCGTCAAGTTCCTAGTAGGTCAGATTCCGAAATGGTCAGTTTCTTGGTAGGTCAGATTTCGAATACGTCAGTTTTCTATTTGGTCAGATTCCGAGTAGGTCAGTTCCCTATTTGGTCTGTTTCTATTTAGTCAGATTTAAATTTCTCTAGGCTTATGGATATCAAAAGTAGAGCTATTATATCGGGCGGGATATCAACTGAAAGGGCTTAATGTGTAGATTCCAAAACCGTTATTTTTTTTTTTCTTCGACATGCAGTTTCTGCTTTAAGACATAAGAACGTTAAAAAAATACCACCCCCACCCCCTCCCCCCCTCATCACCGACGTTACTGAACAGAAAAATCTGTAACAATTACCGTCCTAAATAATTATTTGTCCCACCATACAGTTTATCTTGAAATATCCACGTATCTACTGACGAGTTTGTACGGAACCCTCGGTGCGCGAGTACGACTTGCACTTGACCGGTTTTTTCTATTTATTATGTGTTGAATAAATTAAAAGTTCTAATGGATCTTAAGAGTTTGTACGGTACTGACACATTTGCTTATTAGTACCACGAGAGCATGCCACTAATGAGCACGTGCTTATTAGTGGCATGAGTGTCTAGTCGTTGCTACTAATAAGAAGCATGCTTAATTCGAGCATGCTTAAAAATCAACCGCTGTTTGATTTGTAAGCATGCTACCTGAGGCGCGGGTGGAAGGGGCATGCTTCAAGTTCGTTTGAACAGGCTTGCTTATTAGCACCTTCCTCTAGCGTAAACTTTCCCGGATTATGTCAAATAATGACATACCAATTTGATACAAATATAAACTAGTACTTTTTGATACAAGTGCGGAAAGTATATGAATAGTAGTTGCCGTTGACACCTTTGCTAGTATATCTCGTGGTGTTGAATTTATTTCAAAATCGTCTGAATCGCTCATTTTTCACAAAAGTGTTATCAAACTAATGCGTGATAATTAATAATTACAATCATGAATGAAAATGGCGGGAATAAAACAAAATGTGTTACTTTTAATTGCGAACTTTTTCCAACGTGGCAGCGTTTGTCACCATTCAGCCAAATAAAAATAAACTATTTTGGGAACAGACAAACGTTCTAAGATAATTTAACTGCATTTAAAAATGGAAAAAAGCAATAAATATTTAAATACTTAATAGCTCATTAATTTCCAAGTAAAATGTAATCTTTAGTGCCGGAAAGCTAGTTGTCATTTATAAAACTCGAACAGCCTGCACCATATTATCTTATCTGTGACAATTTTTATTTTTTGGGTCTCGCATAATACTAGTATTATGCGAGACCGCTGACTAAACTACTCATTGGTAATACTCAAGAAGCATACTTTTTAAACTATTTTAATATTAGATAACAGTTTAATTGTTTATAATAAAAACAATCAAACGTTATATATGTGGATTTAATATTTTAAACGTATCAAATGTATACTTTCATTCAATGTCCACTGACGTAATAAAAACAAAGAACGTATTTGACCATTAGTTGGATGTATGTATTTGAACAACAGTAAATTAAAAAAAATGGGAAATAAAAAGCACTAGTTCGCAAAATCGAACTTTGCGCACGATATACAGCTACAAAAAGTACCACTTTTTGAGCAAGTGTATTAATAGTACATTACACAACTAGGGTGGTAATACAAAGAAAGGCCGAGATCGCAGGAGTTTGCGGCCCGAGCTGCAAGCGAGGGACGTAAATATGCGATCGAGGGCTTTCTTTATTACCTCCCGTGTTGTGTACATCATTTTATGTCTACACTTGGCCAGAAAGCGGCTTTTTCCGTACGCCCAGCGTGCGGAAAAGGTCACTTTATGGCCAGGTGTGACATAAAAAAATGTTTTCTAATATTATTCTAATAATTGAGTACTTAATTAAAGAAGCATTGAAAATCGGGACATACTATTTTAATGCAATTTGTTGGAAAATCGACAAGAAAATAGTACATTACACAACTAGGGTGGTAATACAAAGAAAGGCCGAGATCGCAGAAGTTTGCGGCCCGAGCTGCAAGCGAGGACGTAAATATGCGATCGAGGACTTTCTTTATTACCTCCCGTGTTGTGTACATCATTTTATGTCTACACTTGGCCAGGAAGCGGATTTTTCCGTCAGCCAGGTCTGCCAGGTGTGGCATAAATGGATATTATTGGGCATTTTTATTTTTTGGTGTACCAACAGATTTAATACGATTTTTTTTTATGTTATGTATAATTAAAAACTATTAGGTAGTAAACTATTTTTAATAGCCTTGGGTATCTTTATTGAACAATGTTTTTGTAAAATATGCAGGGATTTAATAAATATTCCGTTTTTAATATAGGTTGGCCACAAATTTTCCTCCCTTTCGTTACCATAAACTTTTGTTGATATTAATCATACGAAGATATAATAAACATACATTAATGTTTTATTTTCTTACAAATATAGTAAATTATCATATTTATTGCTGTTTACACTGAAATTCTAACAACTTTAAAGAACACTTTCACATTCACATTCCGTTACCAAATGGCCAAAACGTATCACAATTTTCTCTGTCAATCAATTAAAAACTACGAAGTTTATTAGCTTGATTATTTTTACCCAAAAACCATAACTAATTAGTTACATACCTATTTCACAATCATAGGAACATTTCTGCATTTGTGTTGAAATAAAAAATAAAATATTACTTTTTGAAATCGGACAGTAACGAAAAATATCGTAACGGAATCATAAGGCCGCGGTTATAAAGGTCATTGAAAACATATTCTGAATCCAGCACGGAAAGTGATTTATACACGGTGGGAGGGACTATACCGACAAACTTTAACTATAGATTCTAAGAACTATTAGGAGTAAAAAAAGTTATGTGATGTATAGTCGAAAAACGCTTACTTTCAGAGATATTCATTATTTTTTAAATGAAAACTCCCAAGTGTGTAACAAGCCCTAATAAATGTGACTAGAGAGTTTTACATTTTTTTTAAATCCTTTAAACAGCAATTAACCTTTGCAGTATTTGATGGTAAGCGACTACGAGGCCAAAAAAATTACCTTTCGTTTCCGTTTTAGCTTTTTTTTCTTTTTGATAACTTTTCCTCCAGTAAGGACATGTTTATAACGAGGGGCTGAATTTACTGATTTATTTTGTTCCATAAGACTATTAATGTAAAATGACAATATTCGACCCATGTTGATATAACATTATTTACTCGTCACACCACCAGGAATTCATGGCTAGTATGTCGGCATAGTCCCTCCCACCCTGTATAGAAAAGTTATGTTGGAAAAAAAATCACAAATTACTTTAATCCATAAATTACATTAAGGGAAGTTTAAGTAGAATAAGAAACATGTCAAATAAAAAACACATTAATTATTTAGCTAAATTTTATTCATAATTATCTTGTATTTATTTACGCTTATAATCAGTGATGGGTGTTTTGGTTGCCACTATTTCCATCACTAAAAATATTAGTGCAAATATAACAGTGAGACTGCAAAACCGATGGAAACATGCAAAAAAATCATATTAAGTATTATATATCCATAAAACACATGGTATTTGAGTAATTAATACTCAACATCAATTGTAAATGGACGTAGCATCTAATGCTGCCTCTACACGATGGCCCATCGTGATGGCCCACTATGATGGGCCAGCGTGTAGAGGGCATAGTGGTGACGGATGGCTTATGGCGCGTGCGATGGTCGTGGAATGGCGACGGTATCGGTTTTTCGGCCGCACATCAAAGGGAGTGGGCCAGCGATGGCGGTACGCATCTACACGATGGCCCATTCCATAGTGTGGACGTCAAATATCGCATGGCCATCTCGCTGGGCCAGCGATGGCCCATCGTGTAGTTGCGTATCAACCATCGCATGGCCACGGTATGCCCCTATCGCTGGGCCAGCGATGGCCCATCGTGTAGAGGAGCTATAACACGCCGATTATAATTAAGCCAAGGAAATTTCCTTCCATGACATCGATGGCTTCTAAAAGATACGTACTTACCTATAACATTAAAAAAACAGTCTCTTGCTTGCGCATTAAAATTACTAAGGCACTTTTATTCAGTCATCAGTAGGTACTTTAATTGGACCGCCCCAGAGCACAAATTAAAGTTAGTTAAATTCAGATAACAACAAGTTTTGAGTACCGTCTAAATAAAAGTGTTTCTTTATAAATTGCAATTTAGTTTCATACATGAACAATGAAAATTATTATTGTTGTAGAAACTTATTATTAATAAAAGTACTATCAAAACCGCTTCCGTAAGCCCAGCATTGTTTAAATACTTTAACACAAATCTTATACTTGGCTATCTAGTGGCATCACTATCTCAAGTAAGGCAATAGAATGTTTACAAAATAACTCAAATTAAACTATAGAAAACAAAAATACTTCAGGCAATCAATCACAGATCACAGTTTAGTTTCTTAAACTAAATTGTGCTTATAACAATTATTTATGTTGTATAAATGACATCTTGTAATAAAAGGCTATCAAAATAAAGGGACACTACCCAAAATCTTACACATATTTGAGATCTAGTACATCACTGTATCAGCTAATCTTTAAATAATGGTTTAATGGCAAATCACAGATTAGGTAAGATTATAGGATCTTATTGTTACAGATACTTATTTTATTATAAAAAAATAAAAATACTACTAACAAGACATTCTTAAGTAACGCACACAAACACAGTTGTTTAAATAAGTACTTAACACAAATCTTACATGTATAGCTCTGAATTAGGACAATGGAATGTTTACAAAATAACTCAAATTAAACTTTAGAAAAAAAAGCCTTATAGCAAATCAATCACAGTTTAGTTTCTTATATTATAAATCACTATATAAATATAGGGATACTACTGAAATTAATGTTAATATTTGTACTTTACTTAAAAATCAAGATGCTAATTTTACAGGAACAATTTACTTAATGTATCAATTTTCTGGGGGACCATATTCCAAGCATATATCGCAAATGTAGTCTCTAAAAGTTGGCCCACCAGTACAAGTAAAACAATACATTTTCTTGCAACACATACAATGTCCCATCAGATTTGAGGCAAAATGCATCTTCATCTTACACTGACCGCAATCTATAGATCGCGATACTACTGTACGTAAAGATTTTGTAGCTCTGTTGTCATTTTCTTTAGAATGTTGTCTCATGTTTCTGATTTCCTTTTCAGTTTTAGTCAATAAACTACTATTTACTTTGACCGGCATTTCAATCTTCTTTTCGTCGAACTGTTTACTTGTAGTTTGATTTATTTTCCTATTTGTATTGTTAGAAAGAGGTCTATAGGATTCTTGTTGAATAGATAAAGATTCAATTCCAATATGCAGTTCATCGGAATCGTGACGCATCGTGTCCAAGTCAGCGCCAGGCTGAAAAATATCACTTTCCATTTCCACATCTATATCAAGAATCGTCAAATCAGAATATTGCTCGGCCATGCTTTTAGTTTTTACCTTTTCAAAATCTTTGTTATCATATGAATCAGTCAAATCTAGAATATCGTCAAAATTATATCCCTCGTTAAAAGCAGGCTCATTAGCGTCAATATTATGAACAGCATCCAATAATTCTGAGTTGTTCTTTGATTCATTGTTCTTTCTGAGGCATCATGACTTTAATTTAATTTCCTTCACTGTGTATTGTGTGACACTTTGGATTTTGGTGATACTGAAGGAAGTGTGTGTGAAGCAACTGCAAGGAACATACATAAGCAACTGTGAAGAAGTGAACTTGAAGTTTGAAGTGAACTGTCGAACCGAACTGTCAAACCATGGACGTATTTTTTTTTTGTTTAAGGCGCACACGCCCTGGATGCGGGGTGTATTTGCCAATGTCGAGTGTCGACGTTTCGAATCAGATACACGAAAGGATAGTGTTCGGTTGTAGAAATAGGGTAAACACCCAATCGTTGGCACTCTTCCAATTATTGGCATTTAGAGCTTAATTTGAAAATATAAGGAAACCATGGATTATTTAACTTTGGTTTGCATTGAAAAGTAAAATTGTATTATTTTTCTGTTGAAAATTAGTAACATTATCGAAAATAACAAATATGGCGATTGAAAAACATCAGTTTAAATTTTGTGCTCGTAATTTGGTGCAGTAATTTTGTTTTTTCCTAAAGGTGGGTTTAGATCAAACGAAAGAATGCACATTCTAACCCCACATAGTAAAAAGTAATTTCAATTACTGACTTAATTTATGCACTGCACTGGTGACCGAAGGGCTGGCAGCTTCCTCGCACAGCGTATAGGCATAGCTATACAGCGAGGAAACGCTGCCAGCATATTCGGCACCATGCCAAGGGGGCCCAATTTCTTTGATATTTTGTAATATACACTTTAGTCTTAGTTTTTTAGGTTAAATTTACAGTTAATTTTAGTTTACTAGTAGTTAGATATAGTTTTTAGATTGTCAAATACAATGTAATTTATTTTCTGTTTCAAAATATATCTATATATTTCTGCATAAGGATATAATTAACAGTAATTATCATTGCACAAGGTAATAGACAAATACATAAATTAAGTCAACCCCACATTCGAATTTGGTAGAGTGGGGTTAGAATGTGCATTATTTCGTTTGGTCTAAACCCACCTTAAGGTAAGCGAAGCGCTTTATTAATCATCGCATATCGCAGCTATTCGGCTAATTTATACTTTGAAACTAAATTGATTTACTTAATTGGGCGATTCTCCGGGCGTTTTGACCGCGCGGTTTGACAATCATTATTGTCCGACGATTATTTACTATAACGAAAGGACAAATCGTGACAATTTTGATAAAACTAGACTTAACCTCGGGACTGTTTTTCGGTTACATAAAAAGTTAACTCTAGGCATCGTTTTTTTAACAATATTCACTGAGACAATAATGACGAAAATAAAACGCCGTAAAAACGCTGAATATTGGCCCAATTACATATCTAGGCAGTAGATTCAAAGATTATATTTTGAATATCTTTATTATATTTTATTTATTAAATGTGCCAATATATGGATAGACAATGCGAATGTCAAGTCAAGCTCGGAAACCATAGCAGTGAAGACCTAAATTGGCCATTTTATTTGATTTTATATTTGCAAAATACTGAAATACATTATTTAAACATTAAATTAATATTACCGAAATATGTGTTTGCAGGTGTTTGCAATAACAGTTATCTTTAAATAAATATTTCAGTGATAAAAGTTAAAAAAGTAAGTTGGCGTTTCCTTTGAACATGACAAATAAGAGTAAAACAGAACCAGCGTTTCAAATTTAAAAAGAAAGCCATTACGCCCTAGGGCGTAAACATTGAGTGTAAATGTAATGTAGCAATATTTTTTATCTCACGACGTATCAAAATAATTTCAAAGAACTTTTATGATAATAACATTTTAACAATCTGAATAGGCACAATAAAAAACCTAACACAAGTATGAAGTATCCGAAATGACATGTAATACGACTAAGTTAAGTGAAGTCTCGACAACGTCAGGAATTAAAGTTATTAGGTGATTTTGTATTTGGCCGGTTGACAAATATTTAGACGGTTTGCTACGCAGAAACTAACTTCGAAATCTGGAAGTGAATCTCAATTTTCTTTTCATCACACTTGCTCGAAGATGGTGTCATTACACGTAGGTTTTGCGGGCCGTAAATGACCTATTACGCCCTAGGGCGTAATGGTTATCTTTTTAAATTTGAAACGCTGGTTCTGTTTTACTCTTATTTGTCATGTTCAAAGGAAACACCAACGTACTTTTTTAACTTTTATTACTGAAATATTTATTTAAAGAGAACTGTTATTGCAAATACATGTAAACACGTATTTCTGTAACATTAATTAAATGTTTAAATAGTGCATTTCAGTATTTTGCAAAAATAAAATCAACCATTTTAAGTCTTTGCCGCTATGGTTTCCGAACGTGACGTGAATCCGCATTGTCTTTGGATAATGTCACTAATGTCACTGTCAGTTTTACAATTTTATTTAGGTTAAGTAAGGTTATTTTAATCAGATTTCCTCACAAGTGTGATGAAAAACATTGTGTGTGCCACGGGCGGTAAAGGAATTACAAACTCGTGTTATTAAAGCCCTCGGCTTCGCCTCGGCCTTGTAACAAACACTCGTTCGTAATTCCTTACTTACCGCCCTTGATACACAATGTACTAATGGATCCCCGAATACAATTTTAATGGAATTTAGTGATTAGGAAAGGCAATTTCTTGTTCTTTAAGATACAGTCGGTTTCGTGTTGACACAATGACTTTTTATTTGGTATGAGGCCCCATAGACGCGTCGGCAATGTCCTTTAGAAAAAAAAACCATTACGCCCTAGGGCGTAATAGGTCATTTACGGCCCGCTGAACCTACGTGTAATGACACCATTTTCGAGCAAGTGTGATGAAATAGTACCTAGGTGTATCTAGGGCGGTAACGAAGGAATTACAAACGAGTGTTTGTTACAAGGCCGAGGCGAAGCCGAGGGCTTTAATAACACGAGTTTGTAATTCCATTACCGCCCGTGGCACACACAATGTTTTTCATCACACTTGTGAGGAAATCTAAATAAAATTACCTTACTTAACCTAAATAAAATTTTAAAACAGATAGTGACATTAGTGACATATATCCATAGACAATGCGAATGTCAAGTCACGTTCGGAAACCATAGCGGTAAAGATACTTAAAATGGCCATTTCAGTTGATTTTCAGTTGAACCAAATTCTTTGTGTGTATTGTTTGGTAGAGTGGGGTTAGAATGTGGATCCTTTCGTTTGGTCTAAACCCACCCTAAGAATGAAGGCGGAATGGTTCACCTTGTGTTTGAGAAACTGCCAAACTAAAAAAAGAGGATAACAAGCATATTTTGAAAAATATTTCTTATTCTGAATAAATATTATGCATTCACGAAGACGACTAATTTGATGATGATGGTCATATTAAAGTCAACCAAAAGCCTAGCATAAATGAAGTTGAGAAGATGCTGATCGGTGAATATAATAAAGTTGATAGCATACCTCAACAAAGCGGATATTTACTTATTAAAAAAGAGTTTTTTATCTTTACCCAAGGCAATCTAGGTATTTCTTATTTTCAATGATAGGTATTTGCTACTTAAAGTCCATGCCAATAATTAGACGAGTAGATGCCAATATTTAGAATATCTATGCCAATAATTGACAACATTTAATTTTTTTGAGCCTTTAATTTTATTGGTTCACTGTATTTGGTTTGAAAAGACGAATACGCTGATAGTTTATTTGTTTCACCAGGATTTGTAATTAATTTATAATTAATATATTAATATTTACTTATTCTAAAAGGGCGTAACTACAGTTCTACGGTAGAATAAACCATTACTTTAGTCTTATCGCGATCGAAAAAAGTAAGCGATCTCACAGTATGCATTGACAATGTCAAATTCAAAAATTATGACAGCTTATTTTTTCTGTGGCAAAAGGCACTGGCATTTCATCTATTGTGCCGTAGAACTGGTAAAATGAGAACATGTTTTTTATTCATTTGTATTTTTTATATTAAGCGATATAAAAAAATTATAAAAAATAGTGTAGTGTTCAGGAGACAAAATGTTTTCGAATCGTATATACATTTTAAAGTGTTCTTAAAATGAAATTTGTCAATTGGATTTTGATGCAGTCTTTTGGTTCTAATTAAAAAAAGTTTATTAAATACTAACTAATCACATAAAAACGGTTATACAAATAAAGATTAAAGTATTTCCTTCGATACTGTTACATATTTCTTCTACTAGATTTTGTAAATTAAATTTCATGGTAATTTAATTTCAGACTGACCTCTTAAAGTGCCAATAATTGGGTGGTTTACCCTACTACATTCAATAAATTGAAGTTGTTATGTGTGAGCCAGTGTTGCCAGACCGTGCCAAATAGGACGATTTTTCGCCCCTTTTGTCGCCACATTGTCCTCTTGTCGTCATTTTCAAGTGGCCGTCCCTATTGGGACTTGTTCCAAAAATGTATCATAATGAAATAAAATAATTTTCACTTCTCATGCTCTTAAAATGTTAATTTAGTCTCTGTATATAATATCGGGACTAAAGTTCCTTATTAATCTCTAGGGATTAAAGTAATTTTTTTTTCTAATTGACTTTGAAAACCCCTAAACAGCCAATCGGGGTGTTTGTGGTTGGAATATTGTCGCCATTTTTAGTGATTGTGTATAGACAATTTTTGGGTGTGAAAATAACCTAAAAAGACAACTGTGCAAAAATATAAAAAAAATAACGATTTAATATAGTAATAATGATTAATTATTACGAATATAAATCAATTTAACTAGATTAGGGGTAACTTAATTTTATTTTGCATGATCCAATTAGTTTTAAAATAGGTAGTTTTCACGTTTGAACCTGTTGGCTAAAAATGCCAGCATTTAAAGCCTGAGTGACTTCAGTAAGTAAAAAAAAATAAAGAACCGCGGAAAAATTTTTCTTTGCTTTTTGAATGTTCATTATTCGTATTGAGCACAATATTTCAACAATTAATGTGTATAGTGCAACTTTATACCGAAAGTGCGGAACAATAAATATTGTAATTTTGTGTAATAGAACGTCGTTTTTTTCCTCGCATTCAAAGTGAAAAGTAGAGTGTTTAACGCGGGACTAAACAACCATAATGACATTCGATCTATAGTCACCCTCGCTACGCTCGGGTGGCTAAACACCTCGTGTCATTATGGCTTGTTTTAGTCCCTAGTTGAACATAACCTTCCTTAACCTAAATAAAATTGTAAAACTGACAGTGACATTAGTGAATATATCCATAGACAATGCGAATGTGAAGTCACGTTCGGAAACCATACCGGTAAAGACTTAAAATACCTACGCAAAACCTACGTGTAACAACACCATTTTCGAGCAAGTGTGATGAAAAAACTGTTTCTGTCCCTTTGGTTCCAAGCCCTCCCTTTTCAGATGACATGTTGTCCGGAATTGGAGTCACGCGCTGGCAACACTGGTGTGAGCAGTCAGCACGCACTGAAGAGTGTGAAGATTTTTGAATGCAGTGCAGTACAGGGCTGCCAGATTGTATAATTGGATACAAAAATTGTATAATCGGAAGGGTGATTGTATCCTCTTTGTATCGTGGTCTCTCATGTATAATTGGATACAATTTTTTCCATGAGAAATTTTTCACAAAGGTTTAAGTGCTTACCAACATTGATTTCAAATTTATTTAAATATGATATCGTGTAAAAACCGCTTTACAGTGCTACCAACCTTATTTTTGTGCATGGAGAAGTAAGGATGATAGCGCTGCCACCATGCGGATAAAAAGTTAGAGGTGCCACCATGCTTGGGCGCACATTGCGAGAAGGTTTATAACAGAAAAGTTTTATCCGCCTCATATACAATAAGGAGAAAAAGATACTTATTTGGAAAAAAATTATGGTGCCTATTGGGCATATTATATTCGGCCGGACTAGACGAAACACGTATGTCGTACTCTTTTCACGGCATAAGTAATTAAATATAAGCGTCATGTGTCTCGCCCGTTTTCATCGAGTAGAATAGAATGACATTATTGCTATTTGCTGTCATGTAGTTTTATAAGTGTTGGTGCAGGGTTATAGGGTAAATCATGACACCCTGTAAAGGTACCTACTGCAATATTAGGATTATAGGATTAACTTAAAACTATGTATGATATCTTTATCAGAATTATCTATTGTGTTATTTTCGTTTAAAAAAATCATTATCACTGTAAAAACACTTTTTGACTATATTCGCTCTCAATTTATTTTCAAAAACTGTGTACTTCGGTTTATCTGAAACATTTTTTTAGAGTTTGTGTAATGAAAGCTGAACTTGAAAAGAAGCGCCATATTAAAAAAAAAATATAGTAGTTTATTAATGACTTAGTAGTTTAAAAAAGTACACGTCTTCTCTCCCTTAGTACCACCAAAATAAGAAAACAGTATTAAAATAAATAATTCTTACTTTGAAATACCATTTAAAGGTTTCATTAGGCAGACTAGTATAAATATTATTAAATTATTATACACTTAGACTGACATTTAAATTGGAATTATTCAAGTTATGAGTACCTATTGGTTACTGCTTACCATCAGGCAGGCCGCACGCTTGTTTGCCACCCTAGTTGTATATATATATATATATAAAAAAAAACCTAAATCTTAAATTAAGTGTACAGATGTATGTACAAGCGCCATTAGAATTTTCAGTCCAGTGCTTTAAATTGTCTGAACAGAAACCAAATTGGATGATTAGAATAGAACGCACTTTTTCGTTTTCGCGCGTAATATCAATATGGCTCCTCTTCTCTGTTCTACTGACGAAGGATAAAGTTTAATGCAGAAAAGTGTAGAATACCGCCAGTCAGGAATTATTTGGGGTTGCCTCTTAAAAAAAAAATGTCGCAATGACATTCTCTTCATAAAAGATTAATGTGAGTTTTAAGTGCATCGAAATAACAATAATTATATTTAGATTTTTTTTTATTGATTGTATCCTGAGAGCCAATTTTGTATAATTTCAGGGACCTGGCTGTATAATACAAAAAAATCTACTGGCAGCACTGGTGCAGTATTACATTTTTATTTGCGGAAAACATACAATATGACGTGAACACTGTAGCTTTATTAAATTAAGCTTATAAAATAGTATTTGGTTTTTAGGTATAAGCGGGGCAAAGTTGGGAAAATGTTCAATTACAAGTATTTAAGTAAAGACCACTTGGAGGGTTTCGATAATTATAAGGTAATATTTTATTTTATTTCGCGGGACATTAGTTCATGTAGTTTTCTTTTGGTGCGGCTCTAAAATATTGATTAATTACATAACCTTAAAATACTAGTTTTGCGCATCGCATCGCCGTGCCGTGGACTAATTAAAATTGTTAATTTAGGAGGAAAACATGTTTTTTTATTACATGAACCTTGGGTGACATCTACGCTCTAATATACATGTTAAAATTTCATTTAATCTTTAGAACATGTAATGTTATGGTATGTGTGTTATTATTATTTTGTTTCCGAAAACATTACGCTTATCCAACTCTGAACATCATGAGTTTTAAAACTTAAAATTTATGACCATAATATTGACAACATTGCTCACAGAAAAAGAAGGGTACCATGTTCCAAAAATTACACTTATCTACAGACCTACATCAATAATATAGCAATACATATTCTAGAGGCACATCTAAATGTGCAATATTTTTCTACTAGGTATTTGTGGCCGGCAACTGTGTGTGCTTCAGAATATGAAGTAAAAGATAGTCAGCAAGACATACCGGCCACAAATTGCAGTAAAATATTGCCTGCGTAGAAACATCTTAAAATGTTTGTTTTGTTTGCTTATATTCATCAATTATCTCAATATATTAAAATATTAGAACTAGACATGAAATGCAAACCCAAAATTAATTGTAAAAAATAGTTAAAAAACCGGAGAAGTGCGAGTTGGACTTCGCACACAAATGGTTCCTACCATCATCGAGCAAAATACATGTTTATTGTAGGGAGACCCCCTTTTATTTTTATTTTTTGTTATACCTACATTCTGTGAAAATGTCAAGTCTTTGCCTGCCGTATTTAATTCCATTACTAAAAACATGTTCTTGAATTCCCTCTTAAGTTAAACCATGTTAATCTTAAAAAACCTTTGTATTTTTCAGTATATGGCGATAGACACAAGCCCTCTGAGTGTCTATGTTATGCACCCATTTTGGAATAAAGTGGTGGAGGTAAGATTATCCAACTTACTTATGTACTGCCGGTAAAGTGAATAAACGCAATCTTAAAACCTAATAAAAGTGTATATTTTTAGGATCAGCTTTTAAATCTCGTCACTTTGATACGCCACTCCCACTCGATGGGGTCGGAAGATTTTTTTTCTTCAAAGCACACAGTATGGCGTACAGAATCCGCCATATTGTTTTTATGATGACGTCACATAGCCTATGACCCTGAGGATAACTCAGGGATTCTAAAAATATCCAACATGTCTAAATCCTGCCCGAGACATATAATTTTTCAATTTTTCTCTTCTAATAAAATTTAGAATTCGTTGGCAGTCGTTAATGCTTTAATAAAAAATCATGTCTAAATCGGTTGACGAGTTTAGAAATTATCATGGAATAATGAAACCTTATACACTTTTAACATACTTAGGTACCAGTGGCGTGGCATCCAAAGAACTCGATTCCTACCGGCTTGCCTAATATCAGGCATTTGACCACCTTATTCTACAGCTCTTAAGGAAAATGTACGCCAAATCTGCACCGGCTTGCCCAAGGATGCCGGCTTACGCCACGCCACTGTTAGGTACATACATGAACCCTGAAATGATAACACTCCTTATTTTGGGCAGTAGTTTAAAAATGTACCATAAATCGTGAATGTACTTTTCTGCTCTAAGCATTTTTAATTAATAATATTTTAATATATGAACTTGTAGGTAGTGCTAAATTAAACAATAACTAAATCAGGGGCCAAATCCAACATAAATCAACTTTTTTGAGATTTCTCACGTTGATTCGCGCAGACAAAATGTATCACGCTATAAAATAAAACACTGAAAAAATATCAACAGTAATTTTAAGTTTACCAGTATAGTCCAACTTAGGGAACTGTGCACGTTTCATCAAAATCGGTTCAGTCGTTTTTGAGATAGAGAGTTAAGTGTGTATCAGTCACTAGAAAAACGTGCCGATGGTTTGACAGCGCAAATGATGTAAGTAATTACAACTGAAATTAAAAAAAATAAATAAAAGAAGGCTCCTTTACTGACTCATAATGTAAAGTTGAGATCTCTATCACTTGATAACATTATCTTGTTATGGTTAGATGCGCGTCATGCATTTCATGTTGCTTGACTCACCAGTTTCCTATTCAAACCATCCCTACTCGAATACTGTAAACACGTAGAAATATGAATACTTTCTTTTTTAGTTAAGAATTTTCATGTCTGTTTGGGCTGGTTTTGGTAAAAAATCAAATTTGGTAAAATCATTTGTAGTTTACGATTATGAAACAAAAGGAATTGGCAAAAACTTGTCTCAAAAGTATCTATTTTGACAGAAACTTCTATTTGCTACACCCAGTAATTTTACATATATAGATACAAGAAATCAAAGTACATAGAAAAATTAAATGGCACTCGCCTGTGTACAGACCGGGAATCGAACCTGGTACCTCTGGATTTCCGGCCCAGTGACTCAACCATTCGTCCACCGTACACTCAGAAAACGCCTTCAAATTTGCCATCTACTTTGACTTCCCGCACTATTCTGTTTTAATAGGAATTAACCTAAGAAATGTGGTGTAAATTACCCGCATTAAACCAATAAAGAGACAAAAATGTTTCTTTCATGTAAAACCCAGTAATTTTTTTGGAAAAATCTTTAATGAACAAACATGGTTTTGTTACTATTTTATTGACCGAGTGAGCGACGAAAACGAAGGTCTGTTCTTCAGCTTAGGCAAAAATGCTTTCCTATGTCCGGTGGGGCGGATGTCTATTTGTTTTTCTCTACAGGTCGCAACTCTCACCTCAAACGATTCTCGTGAAATTGTATAGAGTGTGATAAATAGTATAAAGTTTTTTGGACCACTAACACAATACTAACGTTTTTTGGACCGCTAAGACCGCGCGACGTCTACTACTCACAGAGCCACTGGTTATAGGTATAGTTAGGTACCTATATATTTAATTCTATTCATTTATTTTGCAAACAGCCTTCAAGGGCTCTTTTACTTCGGAAAGTGACCTCTGGCACAGTACCTATAATAGCAGTCATTTTTATATTATTTTCAAAGTCGGGTGGGAAAGACCATTTTAAAAGCAGTAAAATTTTAAAAATTATTAATACACTTGAATTTATGGTTACTTCGTTATGAAACCGTTACGATAATAAACGCAAGTTTTAACATAGCTGAAAGGCAAACTTTTGACTTGCCCACACAAAGTATAACCGTACGATGTCACACAGCTAGTATGCTTTAGTATGAAGCGTTTTTTGGGAAAGTAAAAAAAAATGTGTTTTTAATATTGTTGTATCTCGTTTTTATGGCATTGAAGTAGTTTTTTTACCCGCCTGCGGCGAAGCCCAAAAGGAGGGTTATGTGTTTGACCTGTATGTATGTATGTCCGTTCCTATGTCCGCTCGTAACTACTCAACGGCACAACCGATATTGATAAATGATACATCATTACATTCGTCTTGATGACGCGAGTGTCACTGGGTATGAAGTTTGTTAAAATAAACAAAGTGGCAGCTTTTATGCACTTTTAAGGTGCACCGCGGTCGGGTTTTTTAACCGACTTCCAAAAGAAGGACGGTTCTCAATTCGTCTGTATGTTTTTTATTTATTTTTTTTTTATTTTTTTTTTGTGTGTTTGTTCACCGATTACTTGAAGACGGCTAGACCGATTTGGAAAATTCTTTTTTTGTTTGAAAGGGTAGACTTTCGAGGTGGTCCCATTGCAACCAAGTCAGGATCTGATGATGGAATCTTGGAGAAATCGAGGGAACTCTTCAAATATTATAGGCACACATATAGCGATTTCGGTATTTTTCGTAATTTCTCGTCCATCTCTTATTTTAGTAAAAATGTGGTTATTACTGATATTTCTATTATTAAGGTCTTTCTATAACGTACCACAGAAAAAAGTTGTAAAGTAGCCTACCGTAAGGTCCGTACTTTGGCCAAATGTAGGGTAACTTTGCCCACCTTGTAAATCACATATCTCAAATCTGTAAGGTCTGACAATAAACATAATGACCACAAAATTAAAAATTAAAAAAAAAACAGCTGTTCCGCGTAATCGGGGAACAAACCTACATAAAATGTTCTCTTTGTTTTGAAGTCGGTTAACACTAGAAATTCATGTCTAATAAGAAATGCACGAGAAACTATGAAAAATACCAAATTCGCTATATGTGTGCCTATAATATTTGAAGAGTTCCCTCGATTTCTCCAAGATCCCATCATCACATCCTGATTTGGTTGCAATGGGACAACCTCAGAGGTGTACCCTTTCAAACACAAAAGAATTTTCAGCCATCTTCGAGTAATCGCGTAACAAACGTATAAATTGAATACCGTTTACCACTTCTGAAATATGTCCTTTGAAACAAAAAAAGAATTTTCAAAATCGATTTAGCCGTCTTCGAGTAATCGGTAAAAAACACCAAAAAAACATTCAGACGAATAGAGAACCGTCCTTCTTTTGAAAGCCGGTTAAAAACATGAACGGTCAGCTAAAACCAACCACATGGCAATGTGCCGTAATTTAACTGCAATAATAAAGTTACCCCCCAGGAGGAAAGTACCCCGACCTTACGGCATTGTTCTGTCCGCTTCCAGCTGGTACCCCGCTGGGTGGCCCCCAACCTGCTCACGTTCCTGGGTTTCCTGCTCACGGTGCTGGACTTCGCGCTGCTCTCGTACTACGACTACTCGTACACGGCCGCCAGCGCGCGCAACGAGACCGTGGTGGAGCTGGGCTCGCGGCCGGAGGTCATTCCGCAGACGCTCTGGTACGCGTTGGCTGTGTTCCTGTTCCTCGCGTATACTCTAGGTGAGCCTCACTTAATCGAACAGCCTCCTGCAGGTTCCCTTTATTTGGCATACGTTTTATTTGACCGAGTGTATTGTTAGCCGGAATTTTATTTCGCATAATTTTCCTCTAGTTTTAACGGAAAATATTTTGCGAAATCATTTACACCAAGACGAATAAAATTATGCCAAAACAAGGTGAACCCTCCTGCAGACAATGGTGGCGCGCCTGGACGGACCCGTCCACTGCTACTGGGACAGCCTGTACAGAGCTGGGCCGTATAGGGAACGTGCACGAACTATAGGTGGCAGCACTAAACGACAAAAGAGACACGCGCGGACAATAAAGGAAACTATCGCCCCTGTCAAATCAAGCTGTCAATGTCAATGATAATATGTAAGTGTCAATGTCAAATATAGTAAGTCGTAGCTACACTGACGTTAATCGTCCTTCAACGCGATAAATTAACGTTATTAACGGCGTTTTCGTCAATGTGGCGTCAGCATGAGGCGGCACCAGTTGGCAGCACCTTCGTCGTGCACAGGGAACGTGCACGACGAAGGTATACATAATGGATGCAGATAGGGACTATTGTGTATGTATATTACTAACGTACTTTTTAAGTGTTACTGACTTACTGTTACTAATAAATTATGGAAATACCTTTCTGAAATAAATGAGTTGAAATTAATCCTATCCCACTAATATTATAAACTATAGCATTTACCCGCGGCTTCGCCCGCGTTGTTCCCGTTACTGTCCCAAGGGGATCATTTACAGGACAGTTCATTCAGTTCAGTCGTAACAAACATCCAAAAATCTTCACTAACTTTCGCATTTATATTATTAGTAGGATAAGATTAATTACTTAATAAGAAGGATATAAATTAGTAAAGAGATCTTCGCAAAGCCGTGGGTAAAAACCAGTTGTTATTAAGCGAGGTCCAAGCAGAAGACGTTAAACTGAGCACATCACCATAGTAGAACTGAGTGCGCGGCCGTAATACTGGGCATGAAACAAGAGATCTTACCGCGCACGCTTTCGTATGTGTTAAGAGGAAACAGGAGGGCAGTTTTTCCATACAAACGTAGTCCCCTGTTTCCTCCCTGGTTAATTCCAGTAGAGCAATATTTTTTTGTCCAAAAATCTATGGCTACTATTGATATGTTCCTATGTTTTCCTTTTTACGATAAATTGATTCTCAAAAGAGATATTAACCTTCAAAAACCTAAAAAAAATTCCAGATTTTCCGCTGTGTTCACGCATCCAGAAAACAAATTTGACTAGATTATTAAAAAAAAGGTAACATAGAAACATGGCCAAAGCCTTTCTTTAATGTTTAATGAAAAAAATAGTTAAATAGGTTAAGTTTTGGGGAAGAAATCAGGGGACTACGAAACGTTGTTTTCATGAAATTTTAAAAGGTATTTTCGGTCCAAGCTGCAGTTGTCTCTATCGCGCTCTGCGGGGGAGAGGCGGGCAGTGCGGGATAGCGACACATTTTACAAATACCTAATTTTCAATTCTCTCGGCCTTACTGTTTCCTCTTAATATTGCGTTTCTGTTTGCGTATACGCTAGGCAGGTAGGTTGCACTTCAAACTGAGCACCAGAATGGCATAAAACACAAATATGTCGAGATAGAAGGAAACCGTTCGTCGATTTGCATGCCAAACGTGCGTGTAAGGTTTTGCGTTTAATGTTTGACGCCAAGAGAGTAATTTACTGATGGTAAACATAAAACCGCGCGACATCGATTCAAACGCATTGATATGCACGCGGTAAATCGATTCTATTACCCATTATTTCTATTATATTCCAGAACGGACTGAAGTTGACGGCGAGCAAAAAATAGTACATTGTGTATCTAGGGCGGTAAGTAAGGAATTACAAACGAGTGTTTGTTATAAGCCCGAGGTGAAACCGAGGGCTTTAATAACACGAGTTTGTAATTCCTTTACCGCCCGTGGCACACAATGTTTTTCATCACACTTGTGAGGAAATCTTAATAAAATAACCTCACTTTTCGACCCAGTATGACAAGAAAATATTAGAACAGACAGTGATATTTGTCACATATGTCCATAGACAATGCGAACGTCAAGTCACGTTCGGAAACCATAGCGGTAACGGCCATTTTAGTTGATTTTTGATTTTATATTTGCAAAATAAAGAAATACATTATTTAAACATTTAATTAATGTTACCGAAATATGTATTTATATGTATTTGCAATTACAGTTATCTTTAAATAAATATTTCAGTGATAAAAGTTAAAAAAGTAAGTTGGCGTTTCCTTTGAACATGACAAATAAGAGTAAAACAGAACCAGCGTTTCAAATTTAAAAAGAAAACCATTACGCCCTAGGCTATTTGCTAATAGGCTATTTACGGCCCGCAGAACCTACGTGTAATGACACCATTTTCGAGCAAGTGTGATGAAAAGGTTATTTTTGGCACGCGAGGTACATACGCTCTTTATATTTCTGTGGTATAAAACACGGTATAAAAGGATAGAACTAGAAGGTGTAATTGAAGCCCTTGCCCATTAACATATTTGTAATTCATTCTATGTCGCTTTTAATCGCAATGTATTATTTTAGACGGCATCGATGGCAAGCAGGCTCGCCGCACGCAGACGTCGGGCCCGCTAGGCGAGTTGTTCGACCACGGGCTGGACTCGTACTCCGTGTTCTTCATACCCGCCTGCCTCTACTCCATCTTCGGCTGCCTCGACTACTCCGTCAAGCCCATCAGGTAACCATAATGCCCTCTTTAGGCTACCTATCCGCTGTAGAGGGCCAATTAACCTATGGAATTTCACCCTTAAATGCATGTTTTTTTTATTGTTACTAAAAAAAATATCTGGATACCTAATGGCGTAATAAACACTTGAAATTATTTAAAAAATCTATAGCAATTTTTTGGGCTATTTTTGCATTAATAATCAAATGTAGGCTAGATCCTATACGATCAAATATTGTTTACTTATAGACTGAAAACTTTATTAAATTTAGTAAACTTTTAATGATATGTGCCACAACATTATACTAAAAAATAATTACTGTTGTACTTACTATTTTGTTAAAAACCGTTAAACACACTCAACGAAAACCTTAAATATAATGTAACTTTTTCAAAATTGCCGCCATTTTGCTCAAAAACTCTAATAACTTTTTTTAAATACAATTTTGCCAAAAATGAGTCATAAATATGAAAATACGTTAATTTTCCATGCAGAATTAATCTTAATAACAAAATAAATATTTCTAGTTTTCAAAAATGAATCATTTTTAGGGTTCCGTACCAAAATGGTAAAAAAGGAACCCTTATGGTGTGACTCTGTCTGTCTGTCTGTCTGTCTGTCTGTCTGTCTGTCTGTCCGTCTGTCACAGCAAGATATCTCAGGATCTACTGATGCTATCGACTTGAAATTTGGAATAGTGTTAAGAACCGCTAACCCGAGCTTATAGGATGTAAAAAAATTCTTGTATCTTTTTTACTTTTTTTTAAAAGGAGTCCGTAATGAGACTTTGCAAATTGAAAGTAGGGCTATTATTTTGAATGAGGTATCAAATGAAAGGGCTTAATTTGTAGATTAAAACAGTATTTTTGTATTTTTTTTTAAATAAGTAGTTTTTGATTTATGGCGAAAAACGTTAAAAAAAATACCGTTCCCCCCCTATTATCTTCGAAGTTACTGAACAGAAAAATCTGTAATAATTACCAATTATTAATGTCATCCTATATATTACAAGAAAAATATAGCGGTTTTCCTAACTTGCACTGTTTTTGAGAAATTTGCAAAAATCTTAACACATACTTATTTGCTCCTACTAAACTAATCGCCATATAGTTTTTCTTGAGCTATTCATGTATCTACTTATGAGTTTGTACGGAACCCTCGGTGCGCGAGTCCGACTCGCACTTGGCCGGTTTTTTTTGTTTATGTACGCTGCATCGTACACCATGCATTTAAGGGTTAAGCTCCTATCCGCTTCGTTGTCATTGTCACACGTTTTCTACACACATAGTTGCGTGAATGCACCGTCAGCGTACTTCGAGCAGTGGTGTGGCGACACCTTCAAAGAAACAGCAGCACCGCTGAGATTAAGATTCCCTATCAGCGTCTACGTTTCCGTTGACCATACCGTACGACTTGGATGACTTTAAGGCAAGAGTGAACATGCTTAACAGCAGTTAACGTCGCCCGTGGATATCTGCAACACTGGTGTTACCCATACGTTGCCGGTCTTTGAAAGCCCGGTCTTTGAAAGCCCTGTTTACTCGTTCCTTGTACCTGTCGCCGCCAACTAACTTAATTAGCCATTTAGTTAACTGCCTAGCCTTTTCATTTAAACTTTAGGTTAGGTTTGTTAGTTAGCTTGTGTCCCTCAGAGCAGAAATAGAAGCACCGCGTAGCGGGGCTTTGTCGAGTTGCTGGCGGGTCATAGTTTAGTGAAAATGCCAGGCATTTAACCAAATGGCTGATGAAACCAGTTGGCTACGACATACCTATTACTTATTCCGTGACACTGGTCGGTTTCAGAATGTACTACATAATGTGGAACATCCTGCTGAACTTCTACCTGAGCCACTGGGAGAAGTACAACACGGGCGTGTTGTTCTTGCCCTGGGGGTACGACTTCAGCATGTGGGTGAGTGAACTTCACTGTTTTTTGGCAAATCGGGAATCAATTTTGTGACATTGCTGCCACCTAGCGGCGTTCAGTATGAGTCTGAACCAACATGGCTCCGCTGTTTCGAAAAAATCCATAAAGTGCATGAAAAAAGAAATCTAAATAATTATCAAACCTGGTCACGAAATTTCACGAGAATTGGTTGAGAAATGCCACATGTAGAGGAGAATAGCCGGAGAAGTACACGAAAGTATTTTTGCTCAAGCTGAAAAGCTTCGCGCTCGCTCGGTCAATGAGCAGGATCGATTCGGTTACAAAGGATGATTCTTCCGTAACCCCTGCACAGCTAGCACAAGTCGGCCGCGAGATATATCGCGTGCGAGGCAGCATGTAACAGCCAATGGGAACGAGCATTTGTAACGCAGCTAAATGTACGCGCGTTTTCATTACCTGTTACATGCTGTGTGCAGATTTTACTCATGTTTGGATTTCTAAATTCTGGTGATTTCAAACTAAACATATTCGAAAGAAGTAAGGCACGAACCATAAACCGCCACTCGTGCGCGGCGCGAGTTTTAAAATGTACGGTTAGACGAAAATTAAGTTTAAAATACCGTCTAACCTGTCAGTTGGTGACGAAATATATGGAGTTTGTCACTAATCGTCAGTTTTGTGACGACCTGTTAACTGCCAGCTAAGAGGACATTTCAAATAAAAAAACCCAAATGTCTCCGTGTGACGTAAATAACCACAATAAACAAAGAACGCTCTCAAGGCGCGGCGAAGACGCCGCTACGAAACGCGATTTATAGTTCGCACCAAGAAGAAAGTTACTGTTTCGGGTGAACTAAGTTTAAACGTGTACCGTTAATTTCAGGCAATATAATATAATTTACATGCACTGGTTGTCGGCGCATCAGCAACCCAATCGCAAATAGTTTTACCTCGACTGTATTCTGTACATTATTTTAGTCTAGTATTATTATATTTTAAATTTATTATTATTATTATTGTACAGTCGATTTAATGACAATTTTATTTTTATTTGTACACATTTTAATGGGATTTAATGCCTGATAATAAAACATTTTCATTTCAGGCGTCAACGATGTTCTTCCTATGGACCGGGTGGAAGGGCACGGCGTGGTACAAGCGGTACATATTCGGCGGCTCCACGCTCGCCGACGGCTTCGAGTGGCTCGTGTACGCGACCGGCGTGCTCACCAACCTGCCCGTCGCGCTCTACAACACGCACCAGTGAGTGCACACACCCGCCGAGAGTGCGCATCTGTCACAACCCCATCGGCTCAAGTGACATTACTTTCGTTCAATCTATTCGTGCCGGCTCTTGTGAATCGACCTGTACGTGTACGCGCCGCGGGCGAACTTACTACAAGCAACATTTTGAGAATGCTCCAGTACGTATCGCACTGTCTATCGATCGATCTTGAATAGATATTCGCTAGGTGCATAGTACTAGGTGGGGGTAACATAATCTATCGCAGCGCGCGTCATGGCCAAAAAAGGAACTTTCAGCCAGCACCCAGCGAATCGCGCGGTCCTTTATGACGGGCCGAAGTTTGACTACTTCCTCCTCCTCCTTGCATCGGTTTCCTCATTCATTGTGGTGGTCATTTCTTCGGACCAGTCAGTCAGTTTGACTACTTATCTGTCTTTATACTGTGCATCTGTAGTAATACTCGTCTACTTTCAGGTCGTATAAGCTGCGAACGGGGAAGATGCGATCAGCCACGGAGGCGCTGCGGCCGCTGTGGGCGCTGCTGACCGTGTTCGTGGTGTGCAGCGTGTGGGTGCACCGCTCCGAGCGCCTGCCCGCCGCCGACCCGCGGGTGCTGTTCCTGCTCATCGGGACGCTGTTCAGTAACGTGGCCGTGAGTATACTGTACCACGGAGGCTGCGGCCGCTGCGGAGCGTGCTCGTGGTGTGCAGCGTGTGGGTGCACCGCTCCGAGCGCCTGCCCGCCGCCGACCCGCGGGTGCTGTTCCTGCTCATCGGGACGCTGTTCAGTAACGTGGCCGTGAGTATACTGTACCACGGAGGCTGCGGCCGCTGCGGAGCGTGCTCGTGGTGTGCAGCGTGTGGGTGCACCGCTCCGAGCGCCTGCCCGCCGCCGACCCGCGGGTGCTGTTCCTGCTCATCGGGACGCTGTTCAGTAACGTGGCCGTGAGTATACTGTACCACGGAGGCTGCGGCCGCTGCGGAGCGTGCTCGTGGTGTGCAGCGTGTGGGTGCACCGCTCCGAGCGCCTGCCCGCCGCCGACCCGCGGGTGCTGTTCCTGCTCATCGGGACGCTGTTCAGTAACGTGGCCGTGAGTATACTGTACCACGGAGGCTGCGGCCGCTGCGGAGCGTGCTCGTGGTGTGCAGCGTGTGGGTGCACCGCTCCGAGCGCCTGCCCGCCGCCGACCCGCGGGTGCTGTTCCTGCTCATCGGGACGCTGTTCAGTAACGTGGCCGTGAGTATACTGTACCACGGAGGCTGCGGCCGCTGCGGAGCGTGCTCGTGGTGTGCAGCGTGTGGGTGCACCGCTCCGAGCGCCTGCCCGCCGCCGACCCGCGGGTGCTGTTCCTGCTCATCGGGACGCTGTTCAGTAACGTGGCCGTGAGTATACTGTACCACGGAGGCTGCGGCCGCTGCGGAGCGTGCTCGTGGTGTGCAGCGTGTGGGTGCACCGCTCCGAGCGCCTGCCCGCCGCCGACCCGCGGGTGCTGTTCCTGCTCATCGGGACGCTGTTCAGTAACGTGGCCGTGAGTATACTGTACCACGGAGGCTGCGGCCGCTGCGGAGCGTGCTCGTGGTGTGCAGCGTGTGGGTGCACCGCTCCGAGCGCCTGCCCGCCGCCGACCCGCGGGTGCTGTTCCTGCTCATCGGGACGCTGTTCAGTAACGTGGCCGTGAGTATACTGTACCACGGAGGCTGCGGCCGCTGCGGAGCGTGCTCGTGGTGTGCAGCGTGTGGGTGCACCGCTCCGAGCGCCTGCCCGCCGCCGACCCGCGGGTGCTGTTCCTGCTCATCGGGACGCTGTTCAGTAACGTGGCCGTGAGTATACTGTACCACGGAGGCTGCGGCCGCTGCGGAGCGTGCTCGTGGTGTGCAGCGTGTGGGTGCACCGCTCCGAGCGCCTGCCCGCCGCCGACCCGCGGGTGCTGTTCCTGCTCATCGGGACGCTGTTCAGTAACGTGGCCGTGAGTATACTGTACCACGGAGGCTGCGGCCGCTGCGGAGCGTGCTCGTGGTGTGCAGCGTGTGGGTGCACCGCTCCGAGCGCCTGCCCGCCGCCGACCCGCGGGTGCTGTTCCTGCTCATCGGGACGCTGTTCAGTAACGTGGCCGTGAGTATACTGTACCACGGAGGCTGCGGCCGCTGCGGAGCGTGCTCGTGGTGTGCAGCGTGTGGGTGCACCGCTCCGAGCGCCTGCCCGCCGCCGACCCGCGGGTGCTGTTCCTGCTCATCGGGACGCTGTTCAGTAACGTGGCCGTGAGTATACTGTACCACGGAGGCTGCGGCCGCTGCGGAGCGTGCTCGTGGTGTGCAGCGTGTGGGTGCACCGCTCCGAGCGCCTGCCCGCCGCCGACCCGCGGGTGCTGTTCCTGCTCATCGGGACGCTGTTCAGTAACGTGGCCGTGAGTATACTGTACCACGGAGGCTGCGGCCGCTGCGGAGCGTGCTCGTGGTGTGCAGCGTGTGGGTGCACCGCTCCGAGCGCCTGCCCGCCGCCGACCCGCGGGTGCTGTTCCTGCTCATCGGGACGCTGTTCAGTAACGTGGCCGTGAGTATACTGTACCACGGAGGCTGCGGCCGCTGCGGAGCGTGCTCGTGGTGTGCAGCGTGTGGGTGCACCGCTCCGAGCGCCTGCCCGCCGCCGACCCGCGGGTGCTGTTCCTGCTCATCGGGACGCTGTTCAGTAACGTGGCCGTGAGTATACTGTACCACGGAGGCTGCGGCCGCTGCGGAGCGTGCTCGTGGTGTGCAGCGTGTGGGTGCACCGCTCCGAGCGCCTGCCCGCCGCCGACCCGCGGGTGCTGTTCCTGCTCATCGGGACGCTGTTCAGTAACGTGGCCGTGAGTATACTGTACCACGGAGGCTGCGGCCGCTGCGGAGCGTGCTCGTGGTGTGCAGCGTGTGGGTGCACCGCTCCGAGCGCCTGCCCGCCGCCGACCCGCGGGTGCTGTTCCTGCTCATCGGGACGCTGTTCAGTAACGTGGCCGTGAGTATACTGTACCACGGAGGCTGCGGCCGCTGCGGAGCGTGCTCGTGGTGTGCAGCGTGTGGGTGCACCGCTCCGAGCGCCTGCCCGCCGCCGACCCGCGGGTGCTGTTCCTGCTCATCGGGACGCTGTTCAGTAACGTGGCCGTGAGTATACTGTACCACGGAGGCTGCGGCCGCTGCGGAGCGTGCTCGTGGTGTGCAGCGTGTGGGTGCACCGCTCCGAGCGCCTGCCCGCCGCCGACCCGCGGGTGCTGTTCCTGCTCATCGGGACGCTGTTCAGTAACGTGGCCGTGAGTATACTGTACCACGGAGGCTGCGGCCGCTGCGGAGCGTGCTCGTGGTGTGCAGCGTGTGGGTGCACCGCTCCGAGCGCCTGCCCGCCGCCGACCCGCGGGTGCTGTTCCTGCTCATTGGGACGCTGTTCAGTAACGTGGCCGTGAGTATACTGTACCACGGAGGCTGCGGCCGCTGCGGAGCGTGCTCGTGGTGTGCAGCGTGTGGGTGCACCGCTCCGAGCGCCTGCCCGCCGCCGACCCGCGGGTGCTGTTCCTGCTCATCGGGACGCTGTTCAGTAACGTGGCCGTGAGTATACTGTACCACGGAGGCTGCGGCCGCTGCGGAGCGTGCTCGTGGTGTGCAGCGTGTGGGTGCACCGCTCCGAGCGCCTGCCCGCCGCCGACCCGCGGGTGCTGTTCCTGCTCATCGGGACGCTGTTCAGTAACGTGGCCGTGAGTATACTGTACCACGGAGGCTGCGGCCGCTGCGGAGCGTGCTCGTGGTGTGCAGCGTGTGGGTGCACCGCTCCGAGCGCCTGCCCGCCGCCGACCCGCGGGTGCTGTTCCTGCTCATCGGGACGCTGTTCAGTAACGTGGCCGTGAGTATACTGTACCACGGAGGCTGCGGCCGCTGCGGAGCGTGCTCGTGGTGTGCAGCGTGTGGGTGCACCGCTCCGAGCGCCTGCCCGCCGCCGACCCGCGGGTGCTGTTCCTGCTCATCGGGACGCTGTTCAGTAACGTGGCCGTGAGTATACTGTACCACGGAGGCTGCGGCCGCTGCGGAGCGTGTTCGTGGTGTGCAGCGTGTGGGTGCACCGCTCCGAGCGCCTGCCCGCCGCCGACCCGCGGGTGCTGTTCCTGCTCATCGGGACGCTGTTCAGTAACGTGGCCGTGAGTATACTGTACCACGGAGGCTGCGGCCGCTGCGGAGCGTGCTCGTGGTGTGCAGCGTGTGGGTGCACCGCTCCGAGCGCCTGCCCGCCGCCGACCCGCGGGTGCTGTTCCTGCTCATCGGGACGCTGTTCAGTAACGTGGCCGTGAGTATACTGTACCACGGAGGCTGCGGCCGCTGCGGAGCGTGCTCGTGGTGTGCAGCGTGTGGGTGCACCGCTCCGAGCGCCTGCCCGCCGCCGACCCGCGGGTGCTGTTCCTGCTCATCGGGACGCTGTTCAGTAACGTGGCCGTGAGTATACTGTACCACGGAGGCTGCGGCCGCTGCGGAGCGTGCTCGTGGTGTGCAGCGTGTGGGTGCACCGCTCCGAGCGCCTGCCCGCCGCCGACCCGCGGGTGCTGTTCCTGCTCATCGGGACGCTGTTCAGTAACGTGGCCGTGAGTATACTGTACCACGGAGGCTGCGGCCGCTGCGGAGCGTGCTCGTGGTGTGCAGCGTGTGGGTGCACCGCTCCGAGCGCCTGCCCGCCGCCGACCCGCGGGTGCTGTTCCTGCTCATCGGGACGCTGTTCAGTAACGTGGCCGTGAGTATACTGTACCACGGAGGCTGCGGCCGCTGCGGAGCGTGCTCGTGGTGTGCAGCGTGTGGGTGCACCGCTCCGAGCGCCTGCCCGCCGCCGACCCGCGGGTGCTGTTCCTGCTCATCGGGACGCTGTTCAGTAACGTGGCCGTGAGTATACTGTACCACGGAGGCTGCGGCCGCTGGTTCGTCTTGGGGTGCAAATATGTGGGAAGCAAATCAGAGGTTTCGGTTATAGGTTTATTGTCGAAGTAGCTCTATCATACAGACACCGCTAGAGGGCGCGCTGAAGCTTATTTCTACCCACCACCATTACATACATTACAGTCTCAAAAACCATTTTTTAACCGAAACTTATTGCCATTGTTGTCCCCAGTGCCGGCTCATAGTCAGCCAGATGAGCAACCAGCGCTGTGAGCTCGTCAACTGGCTGCTGTGGCCGCTGTGCGCGTGCGCAGGAGTGGGGCTACTAATGCCGCAGCACGAGCTCGCCGCCTTCTACGGCGTCACGGCGATGTGTGTGCTCGCGCACATACACTACGGCGCGTGTGTGGTATGTACGAATGACAGCTGGTTTATTACTGGTGTTTTCACGATGTGCACGCACACATGCATGCATACACATCAGATACGAACCATGACGACCGCTTTAGCTTAGTTGGTAGTGACCCTGCCTATGAAGCAGGAGGTCCTGGGTTCGAATCCCGGTAAGGGCAATTATTTGTGTGATGAGCACGAATATTTGTTCCTGAGTCATGGATGTTTTCTATGTATTTAAGTATTTGTATCTATTAAATATATCGTCGTCTAGTATCCATAACACAAGCCTTATTGAGCTTACTATGGGGCTAGTTCGATTTGTGTAAGATTGTCCCCTAATATTTATTAATCAGCAACCAGCGCTGCGAGCTCGTGACTGGCTGCTGTGGCCGCATGCGCGTGCGCGGGCGCGGGGCTGCTGCTGCCGCAGATACTGATGAATAGAGACCGGATCTGATGTAGCGATCTCAATATTAATATGGATATCACTGGTGTAATTTATTATTTTTTCTACACACAAAAACAATGTAACTTATCGTAACTTCTTATTTAATATTTCTTCTTCACAATGCACAGTAAAATTAAGACCTTATACACCGTGGGCCCGTATAACCCGACCAACTTAAACCATAGATTCTAACAACTATTAGAAGTAAAAAAAGTTATGTGACGTATAGTCGATTAACGCTTACTTTCCGAGATATTCATAATTTTTAAAATAAAAACTCCCAAGTGTCTAACAAGCCCTAATAAATGTGACTAAGATACTTTTACTGATTTTTAAAATCCTTTAACTAAACAGCAATTAACCTTCGTAGTATTAGATGGTAAGCGATTACAAAGCCAAAATATTGACCTTTCGTTTCCATTTTAGCTTTTTTTTCGTTTTTAATAACTCTTCCTCCAGTAAGGACATGTTTATAACAAGGGACTGAATTTATTGATTTGTTTTGTTCCATAAGACTATTAATGTAAAATGACAAAATTCGACCTATGTTGATATAACGTTATTTACTTGTAATACCATCAGGAATACGTGGTTAAAGTTGGTCGGGTTGTACGGGCCCACGGTGTATAACCAATTGCACTAGTCATATCCATATTAATATTGAGATCACTACGTCAGATCCGGTCTCTACTGATGAAACGTGACTAATTGCGATATAAACACCTACTAAATAGCCTTAGTCGTCAACTTTAATTTAGAGGCAGTAGTATTTTAACTAGTTCCTAAAACTTAAAATTTACCAGTGTTTACTAATTTGCACCTTGTTTGTATACGACGCTCTAGGCACTAGGTGCAAACTTATTCTTATTTTCAAGTCTTTTTTTTTGAAACATGAATTTGACACTACATTTTCGTTCACAGGTCCAGCAGATGTGCGAGCACTTCCGAATAAACTGCTTCCATATAAAGAAGAGGACGGATTGACTCTTAGACGACAATGCGTGTTAGTAGCGTAACATCCACATGCAGACAACAGTACGAGTACGTTTACACATATATTCGTCGCCCCTCGCCAGTGTCACATCTCTAGGTGTCGATTTACGTTTAAATCATCGACATGTCATTTCATCGAAAGCATTTTTCTCGGAAACCTTTTTTTGACAAAACTAACCTAATGATAAATGTTTAGATGAAAACGAAATTTGTAAAATCGTATGCCTCAGGCAGGTTTCGAACCTGCATCTCCAACGGCTCTCCGGGCCAACACAGGCGCACTACCAATTGGGCGGCCGAAGCGTATTCGCTAGCCATCCAATTTTTCAACCAATCACTTCATCTTTTATACGCCTTAAAAGAGACTTGTGGCACCATCTATCGCTGCAAGGAAAAAGGTGCCGACTAAATTAGATATTCGACAATAATGAAAACAAGGTATAAATTTGTTTGACTTAAGACTAATTTAGTGTAACAGTTATTTGCACTTATAATGCTTTACATTTCGAAGTGGTAGTTGTGGCCACAGTTAACAATTCAGATAATAAGTATTGTTCGTCAGGTACAAAGCTAAGTGAATTCGCTCTAGAAAAAGAATTTCTACTGTACGTGTTGTTTTTACGGCGTAGCACCTTGTCCACGTTAATTTTGTGATATCATGCTTATAAAAAGCCATACAGTTTTGATTCTTCTTCCAACTAAATATATTTGTATGATCTTGATCACGCACCGAATTGTGGCACTGAACGAAGGTACGAAATTCATTACACGTATCACTCAATTATGATTCAACAGGCTATTAGTATTAAAACTCGTCTCCAAAATATATATTCTCAATCAATACAACAAAGAAACTTGATCGCTTAAAAACATGGCTCTTCCACGTTTCGAGCGTGTTGTAACGTCCATTCTGTTGATAGTTTTTGGAACTACCCGCACTTGTTCTTTAGTCATATTTAGAGACCGGATCTGATGTAGCGATCTCAATATTAATATGGCATATCCATTTTAATATTGAGATCGCTACATCAGATCCGGTCTCTAGTCATATTACATTGGGAAGTCTAGTAAACGTCAAGGTAAATAAAGTCCTTACGCGATTAAATTCCCTTGTTATATAAGAAGTACGTAAACTTTGTGGGTATTGATTATTTGGCAGTCACATCCACATATTATGTCACAGTCAAGGGATCTACAGAGCGTGACATAATGTGACAAGAGGGAGGAGTCATAGGGGGCGTAACGTCACGTGTAAAAAACTCGATATTAGGGTTAAACGAGAGTTTTTCCTGAGTACTTCATATTATTATGCCTTGTTCAATCTGTTGTTCTCCGATGTTATGTTATATTGAAGATTATGCACAGTTTCTAATATATCAAACCTTAATATATACTCCATATATCACAGTAAAGAGATACAGTACTTTGACTACTTATAAGGCTCAGTTTACAGGTCGATTCACAAGCTGGCGCGAATTTTGTATGCAGCCAGTGCTTATTTCATATTGAATCCGCGCCAGCTCTTATGAATCGACCTTGTATATTATAGACTAAACAATAGTCGTAGAAACGGGTTCCATTCCGCCCACATTCCAATTCTTGTTGCTGTATAAGCTGAAACTGTCTTCATGACTATAAAGTCAATGTACTGATATTAGTTCCACTGTGGTATTATAGGTTTTTCATGCGAACTTATCTTATATTTTTCGATTGTGCATTTTCTCATGAGTGTTTGTAACACGCATTGTCTATTTTATTTCACTTTTATCAATTTGTGTTTTAGTATTGTTCTTTTACATGTTTACATTTTTAGTTACTTTAACAGCTATTGCTATTAATTTTAATATTCAGCCAAGTTCATAAATATACATACATTTGTGAATTAGACTGTACAACACATAGCTCGTTTAACACGGTACGTTTAAGTGTGTGTTCTTTGTCGTCTTTAGTGTATATCAGTGGCGTGGCGTTTACGTAACACGATTCCCTACGGATCGCCCATATCGATACCTTTAGACTCAAAGGGCGTAAACGCCTTAGGTTCTAATGGCGTTTACGCCCTTTGAGTCTAAAGGTATCGATATTAAGCCATTGAACTCTTTAGACTTTTGTCTTTGAAGAAAGAGTAAGCTAAATCTGTTCCGGCTTGCCCAATGATATTTTTCACGCCACGCCACTGGTGTATATTTCAATATTTTATTCATATACCTAATCACGATTAGTATTATTTTGAAGATCTAAATAAGTTTTAAATTTTACCTGTTTGTGGACTTTTAAGTCATTAAGTTTAGGAGCCATTCGTTTAATTTTTAAAAGCTTTTATTTAAATTACAATGTTTGTTAGTATTTTTACAGCAAATCTTGCTGAAATAGAATCACGTCCTGGCGTTCGATTGAGCTCAAGTTTTGTATACTTCCGTATCGTTAATGACAATGTCATAATCTGGCACAACGGAGCTGGTCTGATGATGAAGTCTGAAGGTGGCCATAGGATCATCTCCATAATATAAGATTGACCCACTGTATTTGAGCTCATTTAGATTGCTTTTGACATACAGGTCGATTCACAAGAGCTATAGGTAATTTCACGAGAGTTGAGGTGAATGATTACACACACAGCGACATGAAGTACTCATTGCAAAAAAAGTGAATAAATGAAATGAATGAGTGAGTAAATAAACACAAGGCTATAGTTTAAACAAACTTTTTGGTCTATCTTGCAATTCACTGTTGAACCTGCTATCGGTACGAAAAAAGAACAGTAATTTAAAATCCCGTTGTCATTACATGACAGTGTTGTTGTGTGCGTGGCCTCAACTTTCGTGAAATTACCTAAAGCACGAATGGATTGATCGAAAGTAATGTTACTTCTCACTACTGAGTGACACTTTGTACACTTTGCAATGAAACAAATAAAAGGTACAGTCCGCAATAACAGGTTGTTTGTCTAAAAAATAATGTTATTATTGAGCCCAATCGAACGTCAAGAAATGGCTCTAATTGAGCTTCCAGAATTTAAACCACACAAACATACATATTAACACGGTAAATTAAATAAACGCTTGTAACATTGCTTTTTACGGGACGAGGTTGATTTGCATAAAATAATCCCTCAATATTTATTTATATTTTTTTAATTATCCTGGAGATAGATAATTTTTTTTTACGCCGGCTTAGCCACTGATAGATGCGGCATTATGAATGGCTCCAATGTACATAGTTTTAAATCTTTGTATTTTTTAGTATACCTTATTTATTTACTCTCGTGTATTAAGAGAATCTGTATTTTATAAATGTTTGGTTAGTTAATTGACTGCTTGAAATTATGTATATTAATAAGTAAAACCTATGCCTTATATTACAAACCACACTGAAAATATAATACCACATATAATATTATCAAGACATAACATGGTAGCAATTAAATAATCGGAAATAGCAATATTATGTGATTTTCGTGCAATAATTACGTATCTATTTTCACTTGTTTCGTTACTTCCATTGACCTAATTTTTAGGGTTCCGTACCAAAATGGTAAAAAATGAACCCTTATGGTGCGACTCTGTCTGTCTGTCCGTCTGTCACAGCAAGATATCTCAGGATCTACTGATGCTATCGACTTGAAATTTGGAATAGTGTTAAAAACCGCTAACCCGAGCCTATTGGACGGAAAAAAAATCTTATGCCTTTTTTACTTTTTTTTTAAAGCGGTCCGTAATTGGACTCTGAAAATTGAAAGTAGGGCTATTATATCAAATGAAAGGGTTTGATTTGTAGATTAAAACACCGTTTTTGTTTTTTTTCTTAAATAAGTAGTTTTTGATTTATGACGAAAAAAGTTAAAAAAAAATACCATTCCCCCCCTATTATCTTCGAAGTTACTGAACAGAAAAATCTGTAATAATTACCAATTATTAATGTCAATCTAAATATTACAGGAAAAATATAACGGTTTTCCTAACTTGCACAGTTTTTCAGAAATTTGCAAAAATCGTAATACATATTTATTTGGTCCTACTAAACTAATCGCCATACAGTTTTTTTTTAACTATTCATGTATCTACTTATGAGTTTGTACGGAACCCTCGGTGCGCGAGTTCGACTCGCACTTGACCGGTTTTTAGTACAATTTTATACATACAAACACAGTCAAAAATTCATGATAAACTTTGGGATATAAGGCAGTTTGGTTTACATTTAGTTTTAAAGATGTGTTCTTAAAATATCGGCTTAAATCTCATATTATGTGCGTTACAATTAAAGTTTGGCTGTCAAGACAACGATCTTAGACAGGGATATTTACAATATACATACAAATGCCAGGTAGGCAGAGAAAACCTATGTAGACAGAGAAGGCAATAGAGATTTTTATCAACCAAAGGGATCCCCTAAGTGCTCGTTAGATATTAAAATGCAAAACAGCCTAAGAACACACCTTATCTGTCCTAACTACCAAACAAGTATCTACCCTCAAAATGCATCTATTTGCCGAAACCGTTAAAAAGCGGTCTCGGTTGTAACTTACATTTTGAATACCAGTTTTGCCAATTTTTGACCAAGATTATTTTATTCACGGGAAATGTGCATCTTGAGGGTCGAAACTTGTTTACTAATTAGGACAGCTAAGGAGAATTGCACTGTAGGTTTTTCTTGTGATCAAAACGTTTGGTATACTGATGAGAATAGTCTAAGCAAAAAATGCTAATTCAAATTATAAAAAATATTTGATAGAAACGAGATAACTTTGAAAATCATGTGCATTTTGTTTACATTCTCACCTTGAATAATGGCCTATGGGGTCATCTATACATTAAGTTAGGGGACTATCCATATAGTACGTTGACGGGTCTACCCAAAGTGATGGCCTACGTTAATAAAGAAGAGAATAGAGTTTGAGAACAGTGTGAAAGGAGAAGGATGTCATAAAATCCTACGACGTATATGGATGATCCCTATCTATATTTATTTTTGAAAATACTCTTGTATGCTTAAGTTTGTGATATGTTTGTGTAAATAATTTGACTGAATAGGCAATTCATGCGAAGCCAGCGAGAGTTCCAGGGCCTGATAGTCCAATCAGCATCGACATCAAACATACCCCAATCAATTATTTCATAATGTTATATCAACTTAAAACATCGCAAATCTAGAAACAGCTTAGTTGTACTACAGAATATTCGAGGCAGCATATTCATTATAAGTATGCGTGTCTTTATTGATTGGGGTAACCAGGTACATTAAGATTTATAACGGTTGTCTGATACAATATTCATTTTTAGAGTACCTTCAAAAACGAAATAATACGTTTATAGCGATGTTGTAATACTCTATGTGATATTTCGTTTTTGAACGTACCCCTAACTCTGTAGTCTAGTATATACGCCTTATCCAAATCTTAATGTCTTATTTATTAAGCACATAACCTTAAAATGCTCGTATTTTATTTACAAATTCCATTTTTTTTAAATACTGCGTACGAAGACAAACATGGCGATATTAAATTGTGGGTCTGGAGAAAATGGGTAAGTCACATTTATACCAGGTACAAAAGGTCATAACTCTATTGTATGACTTAAGCTCTTTTGCACCTAGGTTTTATTTGACTTTAAATAAAATTAGTCTTTAACACTTTCACGACCAACAACCCGCCTAGTAGGCGCTGGTAGTTTTTACTCAGATTTTGCGTTGCTCATTATTGTCCTCACAGCCCACCTAGCGGGCTCTGTCGGTTTCTGGGGTATTGTTCAAGTTTTTGTCTGGTCGTCAAAGTGTTAAGGTAAAATGAGAGCATTGCAAGTTATGTCCCGCTAAATGAGACATTAAGATTTTGATAAATGTGTTATGGCTGCCCCGCATGCAGCGGGGCAAATCGCTAGAGTTAATGTCAAGTGCCTCACGAGTGAATGATATTTTTGTCACATACGATATTCTAAAAAATCCATACTTTTGCCAAGTCTGCGCTTCTCCAAAAACTCCAATCGTGCGTCGTACGACTTCTTGTCGTGAATTTTATAATACACCTTACCATATTGGCCTATAAGTTTGCTCCCGTTATGACCCAATCTACTAATACTACTACGAAATTGAAAAAATATCGTAGACGTGGCAAAAGTCTGGCTAGTATTACATAATCGTAATATAACATATTAACCACTAAAATGTAGATAATTACTAGCAATTAAATGGTATATGGTCACCTTTGTCCAAGCCTTATCGCATATCAGGCCTAGACAAGTGACCATCATTAGCCCAACCCTCAGTTCGACCGAGGTAGTCTATCATGAGATTGTCTACTATATGAATGTCACTTTCTCGGTCTAAGGTCATATAGGGAACGTGCAATAACTACAGATGGAAGCACTAAATCGACAAAAGAGACTATGCAGAGACAGTAGACTGAAAAAAAATACTGCTTATAAATTCCAATGTAATAGTAAGTTGTGGTGTAATACTAACGTTAATCGTCCATCATCGCAATAATTAACAGTGTTTTCCGGTAATGTGGCCCAGCATGATAGAGTACCTACAAGATTCGGATTGGCGACACCAGTTGGCAGCACCGTCGTCGTGCACGTTCCCCATAATGTTAGCCTAATGTATGACTTCTATAGAATCTCAGATAGGCATCACCTCGATCGAGTCTAAGAATGGGGCCGCAGATGTGTCGATCACTGGGCTCTAACATTGGACACAGTATCTTACGAATCTGACAAATTTGAACCCTACGCTACGCTTAAGTCTCTAATTCTCTATTTTTAAAATTGCCACATCGATGGTCTAGTTCACATTAAAAAGTTTTGTAATTAGCACATTAGTACACAAATCTTAAAGTTGCAATTTTATTGGCCAAAAAAATTAATTAGTACGAATGTGAACTATACCCTTGACATTTAGAATTCTACTACTATAGAATCCTACGCTACGCTCTGGATTTAAATTGCTACCCTCGCTAAATATATCAAGGTGTCTGTAATGGCCTAGTTTCATTAGTTCGGTGATTTTAGACCGGTTCAGACAAATATATATGAACCGGACTAAAATCACCGAACTAATGAAACTAGGCCTCTGTAACATAATTTTGTCACCCAGTCCAATTGATATAAGTCAGTGGTCACACCTAGTCAAATCAGACATAGATATAACTATTGAAACTTTACTAGTGATACTTGTGAAAGGGTAGGCTCGACCGAAACTTCTAGAATCTGTTACAAGAATTTTCTGATAGAGTTAAGCCCTAGTTCAGAGATGGCAAACCTATTAAAATTATGTGAGCACGCAAAGAATTATTTTACATTGACGTAACACGATGATCAAAAAAGGTTCGTCATCCCTGCATCAGTTTATTGAGATGACACAGCATGACGCTATATGAGCAAAACCTATCTCTGATTTGTGAACGCATTTACTGATGCAATATGATTGGTGCATTTATTTCTCATGCTATGTCGCCTTAATCAACGGTAGGCCTCTCTCTTATGATGATTATCTTATGATGATGAATCATTCTTGTTGTCATGTAATTATGACTGAATTTTCACTGTCATAATAATGACTGGTTATTTGCTGTCTGTATTGATGACAAATATTGTCACTGTTAATGTAATGATGAGATTTTCTTTGTCATCGTATCTTGACAATCATTTAAGAAGTCGGTCGAGTTCAGAACAGGTTCTTCCCGATATGCCTTCGTTGTTGTGATAGAGTAGTCGGCTAGTGCTTTTTACACCAGTCACGCTTCACCCCGCTGGTCGATGTAATGTCACGATCAATAAATGATATCAACCGATTGGCTGTTTTATTTCAATTTAAAACCCACCACCTTAATAAGGAATCCTAAGGTTGTCTGGAAGAGATCGCTTATTAGCGATTAGACCGCCTGTTGTTTACCATTTATGCTGTTTTAGATTTAAGCTTTTGTAATCTTTTGTTTTGGTGCACAATAACGAATATTGTATTCTAAGTAAACGTCCCAGTGTTTGACGCACTCATGCCCAATAGTTGACAGCCTGCTGCCAGTATTACTAATGACTTAACATTCAAGATGGCAATTATTGGGCCAGCATCGAGCACTTGGGCATCTACCTTACTATACGTTGCGTTCAAACGATGCGATATGGTCAGCAAAAGAAATGCGCGTCTTTATCGATTGGCTGACGAAATTATGCCGTTCGATTAACCTTCGTTGATCAAGTCCTTGGGCTGCCAAGCTTCCCTCGGAGTTCCAAATGGGGGGATTGTTTTTTTGATTTTCGAAGTACCTAAAATATATCTCAATATTCTCAATGGGGGTAATATTAAGTGTATAACTAAGAGTCACGTCATATATTTTATTTAGAACTTCAACCTTAAACACACCATCACAATATCATACTTATGAATAGTCTTGCTTTTGTATTCTAATCTAAAAGCTACAACTTTTGCAGTGATGGTATAATAAACTCAAAATCCAACAATGCAGAACAAACGTCAACCAACAGTACTTTAGAATATAATATTTACAAAATATAAATAAATAATATTTGAGCTTGAAAACAAAATAGTTCTGTTTCATTTACAATTAGTAGAAATAAATTGATAGTAAAATATAGACAAGTATCTGACTTTAATCTTTTCAACACTACTGGTGAAAAAATGATCACTATAAAGTCCTAATGCAGTACCAGAGGATATCAGAAATAACTATGAATGCACTTGAATGGATTGACAAAATGTTTCAATCACTGTTCTTTGTCACCAAATATTAAAGAACAATAAGTTTCTGTCAACAATTTTATACTTGAGACAAGCTTTTGTAGCAGACTACTTTTTATAATCACAAACTGCATGTTATAAAGAATCAAATGAACCCAAACATGTTGCATTTATCTTATGTAATTGAGATGATCCTATGGCCACTTTCTGGTACTATCATCAGAATAACTCCATGGTACCATAATCTTGCATTGTCATGGAACTTGCATAAGTATGCCAAATCTCAGCACAATTAGGTACCAGGAAATGGTTTCCAAATTTTGAAACTATAGCTTATTTACATATAAAAGTTGTAAGTTAGATAAAAGCTCGTAAAAAGGTCAGACATACAATGAAAATGTTGAACAATTGAATACTTTGTCATAGTAAAACATCAAATAAAATACATGTAATGTAATTTGAATCAAGAATGTCAACTATAAAGTGACAAGGTTTTAAGTATGCTTAACATTTTCATTGTTACTGCAGGTACCATTACCTAAATCTAAGTATAAATACATATTTCCATTCCAAATAGATAATCTGTTTCTTCAGTTATATCAGTACACCCAAGGCAGTGGCTTTAAAGTTTTAAAACTGAAGGGTCACAGGGAGTCCTGCACTCTCTTTGTGTATTCTGACTTTATTTTCTCCCTCTCTTCTTCATCAGGCATGTAGGGATAAATACCTCTGGCTTTTCTGTCACTGTACACCTTTCCCTAGAAAATAAGAGATATCAAGGGAGGATAGACCAATATTCACCCTCAACCAGGCTCATCATCATTATTTCAACCAGGAGACATCCAGTGCTGAACATAGGTCTCCCGATCCCGAAAGACTTCCACAGTGAATGGCGCTTATACGCATAGCCTAAAAAAAAGTGGTTGCTTTATCTCTAATTAAAACTTACAGCATAAGCTTGCAAAATACATACCCAGAACTTTTTACAGGTATTGTAGTTATCAAAATACGCTGCACATTTTTTGTGATCAAATCCATTTTTATTGAGACACTCGTAAGATTGGTCCTGCTCCTGAAAAATAAAATTACATAATTTATTTTTGTTTTGAGATGTGAATTCGACAGGTGACCATTTGTAAATATCAATAAACCTTCAAGCAAGGGTTCATTCGAGCAGCATTTGGGTTATTTAATTTCGTCATAGTTTATATCCTTTATGTTATTAGAATATATAATTATTTCAGAGTATTAGATTCATTCGTTTCAGAAAGACAAACAGTCGAATCGAAGCAGCTACCCCCCAGGCTGCCGCAAGACCTGCTACACGTGAAACGTCAAATTTGACAGTGACAGCTCTAGAGCTATGTCAAAAATTGCAGTTATTATAGCATTTTAATCATTACCTCAAATAGTGTCATCCATTTGATTTTTAATGAAGTACTATGCATGAATCGGAACGGCTTGAAACTAAGTTAGTTTCCTATTACGATATGCAAACACCAATCAAATTAAAATAGATTTCAAGAACATCCAATGACATTGTAATAATTGAAACAATTACTAATGCCATAAATATGTTGTAAATGAAATCTAACTAAAATTACGACGCGAGCGAGAGTCGAATAACAGCCTTTTACTGAAAGCAATAATCGTCTAATTTAATAAAAACTTTTATATTTAACAATGTTATATTGCTAATGAAGTGCCTAAATATTTTGATGGTTTTTTTATAAGTAGTGTAATAAATGCTATCGTGATGTCGAAGAACAAAATCGCCGCGCGGATAGACAGTCAAAATGTTGAAGTCAAAACTAAGGTAAGTAATTTCTAATTTTTCCTACGAATAAAGTGAGTCACGTTATCTTTGAGCCCTAGTTTATGTTCTTAGGGCAACTGGGTGCTTAATTTACTGTGACATTAGTAGATGATGAGTAGAGGAATGCTCGTAGGCAGCGGTTGCCAAGGTGAATCGAGATAAATAGTATAATTATGTATCGGTTGAATGAAAATCACGTACAGCCTAATGATGTATAATTAAAAACATCCTATTTATACTCATCTTTAAAAATTCTATTTTTGTAATGATTGTACCTGAATATATTACCTAAGTTAGAAATTGCCGACTTTATCAAGGAAATGTCTGATCGGGTTATTCCCACCTTTTACCACCAAGTTGTTACCAGTGGTAACAGATGGGAAAAAAATTCCCACTAGTTACCACTAAGCGGTTTAGTGGTAACAAGTGGGAATTTTTTTCCCATCTGTTACCACTAAAACAATTGGTGGTAACTAGTGGGAAAAAAATCTTTAGTGGTAACAATAATATATTTTACTGGCTTATGCTCACGACTTCGTCCGCGCAGAAGGATAAAAAGTATAATAGTATAATAGTAATTTTGGCCTGTTTTCTCTCAAGACCGTGAACAAACTGTATATTTTGCAAGCAAAGGAAAAGTGTGCGTGTGTGTATTTGTGGTGCAAAACACAAAATACTCGATTTTTTCGGGGTTTATTCTATAATACAGTGCAAAGCCTTGGTCGAAAAGTAGGTGTTGTAGATTTTTAAATAGGTATGTTTTTGCAGACGATGTTTTTTTCACCTAATACGATTAAAAAATAAAAAAAGTATCAGTTGGATACATTAAATTGTATACATTACAGATATGTATCAATAGGAGTTAAGAGTATTCTTAAATCGTAAAACCTAATTTGTGTTTACGTATATTTAGTAACTGTAGGTTTCATGAGTACCTATAGGCGGGTTTGTATAATAATATTTGGAGAAAAATAAACGAAGAAATTCAACTAAGTAACAAGATTAATATCTTCTAAGCGGCAGTTCTCAGTACACATTTAACAATGCAGACAATGAGTATTGTTCGTCAGGTACACAGCTAAGTGAATTCGCTCTAGAAAAAGAATTTCTACTATAAATAACAATAGGATTGCAGTCATAAAATGGCACTGCACTTCACCTGCATAGAAGCGAAACGTAACAAGCAGCTTTGAACAGTTACGGTGATTAGTACGGTCGTGCACAGAATAGAGTCGCAATTTCTTTGACAAAAGGATGTAGTTACTGCGATCATACGCTTAACCCTGGAGATCTTGTTTGCCATTCGTTATCTATTTGAAGTTGGCGAATGCAACCCAGTGATTTTCCAAATTTGCCTGAGCACCCATCTCGGTGTAAAAGTGCGAGTAACTCCGTTTGATGTTATTTTGTTAAAATATTTTAATTATGTTTTGTCGTGGTCGGTTGTGGGTCGGTTGTCGGTTACAATATATCCCATTTTTGCCATCGATATGTACATATAATACATAAACGGTAATCGGTAGGGTAGAAATCATTGTTACCTGCGGGGCGTCAAATCTGGAGTTCATCACCCATCACCAAATTTCGAGAAATCTCTATCGCACTGACATATTTGTAAGAAATAGTAGGAGATAAAAAAAATCGAAATGCGCGATCTTCGCGCTAGCCGGCCTGTGGTTTATCAAAGTTTTAAAGTAACGACGTTCCTAAAAACCTTATTAATGCATTTTTATATGTTACTGATATAAACAGAATAGAAGATCTAATCCTCAAAAAACGAGATATAGTGACAACCCTGAAAAATCGGCCGTTTCGTAAGAACTCGCTAGAGGAGTCGGATGACATTGCCTTTGGCCATCTATAATTGTATAGTACGAACTCCCCTCGGGAGTCGGGTGACATGTGAGCAAAGTTACTGAGAACTCGCTAGGGGCGTTCTTGACAGTGAAAGTGTTAAAGAATTAGGAATGACTGAATTGATATTTCGCAAGAAATGATCAGGTGGAAATGACGGATATTTCCTCAGTATCATAAGAAGTACCTAGAGTGGATGATATTTTTTTCTCGGCTGCTGATTTCACCATTCTAAAGCTGCGCAGAAGCCCACTCCAAAGAAACTTCCATACAAGCCACCTGCTGCGCAGGTTAACTTATATTATAGGTACTATCACTTTTTTTTCGTGGCACCAGCGACAGCTTAAGGATGTTATTTCCAACATTCGTTAAGAATTGTATGTAGGCTACGGCCGCTGCCAATGCCAATATTTGTGACAGAATCACGTTTCATTTAGATGAGTTTTGTTAGCTCAAATATCTGGCTTTGAAGCCTCATACCTATCTCAAAAACGATTAATTTTACAGAGCTATTAGTGAGCTCAAATGTTTTTGAATGAAATATTCTTTTAAAGTTATAAAGTAAAAAATGTGAATAAACCCATAGTTATGAATTAAACATTTTTTAAAGGCAAAAACGACGAGTTGTGTAGGAATCGTAGTCTGTCGTCTCTGCCTGCCCAAATGGGATACAGGTGTAAGTATGTATGTACATATATCTCCAGACTTCATCAATATCATTAAATAAGCTAAAAAAATTGGTGGTAACTACTGGGAATAAAATTCCCATTTGTTACCACCATTTATTTTAGTGGTAACAGATGGGAATTTAAATTCCCATCTGTTACCAGTGGTGAAAGATGGGAAAAAAATTCCCATCTGTTACCACTGGTAACAAATTGGTGGTAACAGGTGGGAATAACCCGTCTGATCTTATAATTAACATATTATGTATAGATATCTTAGCAAAGATCAGTATGCTTCATGATTTTAATTTAAATACACATTAAGGGTACCTAACCACCTTTCAGTTAGAATATCTCACTTAATAAACCATTGAATAGGAAATCTGAAAATTTGTGAAATGTTTGGTATTCATCAGATAAACAAATGTGTAACGTTTACATACAGTGCTGTGATTTAGCATACAGTGAGTTATTTGGGTTATAATACAATAGAAAACCAAATGGCTTTTGATTGTACTCTGTACTATTAAGCAACATGCGTGATAACAGTAATATGCTTAAAAGATAAGCCATTATCTACCTGTAATCTAAAAACACACAACTCTATTTGCTAAGCTACCTACCATATGCTTTATTGTAAACAAGAATTACTTAGGGCTATGTCAGTATGAAGAATTTTTTTTTTACATAAGTAAAAAGTATTCGTCATATCCACCTATTGCTGTACGAAAAAGGTAGAACTCTGTCCTGCTGTGTTAGCTTTGATCTAACAATATGTTTACAAAATAGAAACCTAAAATTTATAGAAACCTTGAAATAGCCTATTCCAGTAATTTTAAGTCCCTAATTAATGTAGTTTAATTATCTATGTACATAAAAAGAAAAGGTTCCATGACTAAGGTACACAATACAATAGGTACACAGACAATGATATATAATATTGATACCTTCAGACTCAAAGGGCATAAACGCCATTAGAACCAGCGGCGTTTATGCCCTTTGAGTCTAAAGGTATCAATATAGTCTAAACCACTGCCAATAGGGGGATGAAATTGGAAATACTTGCTCTTTAGGTTACATAAGGTCAACTAATTAGAAGATCTTTTGAAATTCATCCCTAGGGTTGGAACAGGGGATCAAAATTTGTTTGAAGAATTCGGGAAATCATAGAGAAGTCTAGTGGTGCAGTCTAGTTTCACATATTTATGAAAATTGCATATAATTGATGGTTTCCATTTATATTAAATAGTTGGTGTTGATATGAAAATGGTTCTTGTAGACATCCCAAGAACCCAGTATAAGGAAAATGGTGACCACAGTACACATGAAGTCCATGAGTCAGTACTGTCACTATTACATTGAACATATTTTTAAACGATATACAGTCCTTTCTGGGACTTTTGAAGGAACAATGCACTATAAATCAAAAATAACAGAATTAGACATTATTTTACTGTTTAGTTTGATGTAGTAAGTCAGATGACAATGCAATATTATTATGACACGGAACTGATCTGATGAGGGACCTGAAAGGTATAAAATCATCTAAATTACATAAGATAAACCTTTTGAAGTGAGCCTCTGCAGGGGGGTCTACATCTGGAACTCCTCCGGAGCTCACTAATGTACTATATACCAAAATAAATCAAATTATTTAATCATAATCATAATTTATTGCATAGTCATGTACATAAAGGTGTTACAATTTAAAGGTCAGTTCATGACGCCCTGTGAGGGCACTAGGAGGGTTGAAATTATTAGAAATTTCATATTCATTAGCACAATTATGGCTGTAGCTAAATAATAAGTATATGATCATTTGAAATATATTGTTTTTCATAAGTACAGGTTTCGGATGCTTCAGGGCAGCGATTGTACTAAAAACTCGTAACCATTATGTTGATATTCTTTCACAGTTCGATGCAGAATTCCGCCGATTTTCCCTCAACCGATCAGAGAAGCTCAAGTACGAAGACTTCAAGGCCTTGATAGAGAAACTGCACCGGTTGCACGATGTCACATTCCTCATCTCCTACACGGACCCACGGGACGGGGACCTGCTGCCCATCAACAATGACGACAACCTGGCCAGAGCGCTGCTCACCGCCAGGCCGCTGCTCAGGGTCATTATACAGAGAAAAGGTATGTTCTGGCTGAAATATTTTCTGGAAACATTACTTATGGGCATTTCTTTTAATGTGTGGATAGGTAAAACCAGGAGTGAGTCACTCTGCAATTTTGGGTAGCCTTGTAAAGGGCTTTAGCCAGCGACCAGAAAGAGCACGCGTTATGCGATAGAGAGGGATGGTCGGATGCGGTGCGTTCCGTCCTGTGGTCGGACCTGAACGTCAGGTTTGTTAGAGAGAAGCTTCTGTATGTCGGAGTAATACTTAATCTGCTGTAAAGCTTAGATAATGTTTTAATAGTCTAACCTGTGAGTCTGTGAAGAAACATGCCGTTTGATACTATGAGGCGCGCTAAAAATAAGTGATAAATAAATCAGCCTTTGGATATTTTCTGTTTATCTCATTGTTCACGCATCACGCATAAACTGCTGAACCGATTTCCATGAAATTTAGTGTACAGGTGTATGACCCATACACAAACATAGAGCGTTTTCTATCGGACTAAGCCCAAGCAAAAAAGAGACATTCAACTTTTTTCAACCTCTACGAACTAAGATGCGGCGGTTCCGCTAGTTAATAAATGTGATGACGTGCAGTCTAAACAAACTACAGCCGCTAAAGGAAGTCAATTTACATATAATGTGGGCAATCCAGTGACTGATGTCAAACTCACATTGACACTTATTGTTCTAAAGATAAAGTTCATTACAGTGTATTTGAAATGACATGGATTTAGTTTACAATGAATTGAAATTCACACAATATACGTTTGTATTAATTTAACAGTATGAACTTTTTAATTTCACTTTCACGTAACTAAGTATGTTAACGTATAAAAGTCTTCTGTCATAGTGGCCATATTGACTAATATGTAGTACATATTATCTGATCACCCGACCTATTACACATTGTCAGGCATATCCCACTAATATTATAAATGCGAAAGTTTGTGTAGATGTTTGGATGTTTGTTACCTTATAACGGGGTTACAACTGGATGGATCAAGCTGAAATTTGGCATGCAAGTAGACCAAGTCCTGGATTAAAACATAGGATACATTATATCCCGGTAAAGAGTTCCTTTGGGACAATAACGGGAACAACGTGGGCGAAGCCGCGGGAAAATGCTAGTTTATTATAAGGCAAAATGGGCCATGGCCCGGGGTGGCAGACCGCAACGGGCTGCAGGGCAATCCACTATCAAAGCTCTTCCAAACTATGTCGGTGGCTTATAACCGCGCAGGTAAGCCGCGGGCATTATCAGCCCAGGGGCTATGCTGGTGGCATGCCGGCGGCTCGATTGTGTGGCAAACCCGGCATTATAAATACACGCCAGCAGCAATAAGTAATATTACGATACGACGTACAGAAGTCTCTCTCTCTCTCTCTCTCTCTCTCTCTCTCTCTCTCTCTCTAACAAAATTGTCGTTCAGGTCCGACCACCGGACGGTACGTACCGCATCCGACCGTCTTTTTCTATCGCATAACGCATGCTCTTTCCGGTCGCTGGTTAAGGCCCCCTACAGGGGGCCCCAAGGTCCCACGGCGAAATCGCGAAGTGATTCACTCCTGCCGCCAAGTATGCCGCCGGCTTACTGTGTAGGGCCTGCACGCTCAATTTAAAGCAAGTACCCTGAGTGGAGCGGTAATCTTTATGGGTTTGAGTACTAAATAAACTGGGTTTAAATAAAACCGTTTAAAAATTAACCCCCAACCAACGAAAGTATCACTACATTCGAAATTTTAATGTGTTCATAAACAACTTCAAAAAATCTGTATATGCAAAGCATTCATAATCAATAGTTTCATTATAGGAAGGAAATACTTCCAATTAAAAATCCAATAGAAGACATTCCAAAGCGTAACAGATTTTTAATTAATTATTTTACTATCCTTCCTTGTACCTACTTAATAACTTACATAAACAGTGTAGTTAAACCACTATAAGATCACCTTCCTTTGTATGCCTCCACATACAGTTGAGAGTCACAAATATATCGGACATTTATAATGTCACTAATGACCAGAACATCTTGGCCCCTGGTTTGTTAGGAGAACTATAGACTTCAGAGTTACGTAGAGGTTTGCTGCCGTTCGGTGCACAGTCACTGATGCGTAAAGACAGGTTGAATGCACGTGAGGGTACATAAGTGACAAGCTGAAGCGATTTTTGGACATTAATTTTTGGGTTCAAAATGGAATATATTTCTTCCTGCTGAACCTGGTCCTATCTAGTAGTTAGCCTTTGGCAGCTGTAAAATGAAGTAATTTAAAGAAAACAAAATAAAAAATAATAGGGGATTCTGACATTTTATTCAGATTTGTTATAAAAAATGTGACAACTTCCAATCAGCTGACCTCCATTAAATGTATCTATGATTCCTAGACTCTTTCAAATGTATATGTGTGTATGTCTTTCAATGTTTTTTTATTTTATTTATTTCGAATTACCAACAGATACAGCATACGAATAACAGCATCTTAGATTATCACACATGTCACACAAAATGCCTATTCAATTATAGGTTTAATGGAATTGTCAATATTATCCTCCTGTTTAAACTTGGTTCAACTAAAAAATATTCTCTTAGTGCTCACCTATCTTTCGTGGATCCATAGCAGGATGGGCGTGATGATGATTTAAGGGTTGTTGTTTTTTTTGTCTTTATATTTTATTTAGACAAGTTAAAATACAGAAGTAGATACATTAAAAACAAAACTCGTTTACAATTAAACTAAGTGATGTTTTGCTAAGACTATGTGATGTTTTGCCTTGTTTAATACCAAGGACCTTCAAATAAATAGCCGGACAGAGCATCACTAACAAAGAACTGAAGCATGTCTGATCGGCCAGCTACCTATCTATGTGTGCTGCTCGCAATAGGAAAAAACTAGTTGATTTGTGCGTGCGGCTCCTAAGTACAAGCAGCCGGCGCATTCGAAATGGCTTCAGTTCTCTGTTGGCGAGCCTCCGTCCGGCTATTTATTTTAAGGTCCTTGTTTGATACTAGTTATTTCGCTTAACACTTGTACCAACGTTCCGTACCATGGTCATGGGTACAAAGCGTCAGTCTAATTAAATTACACATCTGAGCTACTAGTCAATCTAGAGTGGTACATCATTCTGGAATCGGGACCATTACTATTGTGATGTATCGAAAACAACCGGAAATGTTAGTTCCGTAGTTGGGATTTTTATGTGTAACCTTGCGTATTATTGACATTTCATTTTATTTAACGTTCTAACCCAAATACACATACCTTTCCTATAAATTTTCAAAATGGCGGAGCCATGGGGGTTGACAGACTCGAGGTCTACAGCTCATAGAGCCAGAGGTTAGAGGTTTAGGCACAATAGATTTACTTATAACTATGTCCCTAACTATATTAGTCAGCCTTACTTATTCGGAAACTTGATCAATTGAATGCAACAGCATTTATCAATTGAACTGAGGTACATATTTAGTGAATGAGTAACGCAGGCCTTGTAAAGAACAATAAGTTTGATTGAATAATGCTACAAACATTATGTTTAGGTACAATGGAAATCTTACGTTTGAGGATAATTTGTCTCGGTGGTTAGCACGTAATTAAATGATTTTGCTATTTTTACAAGCTCTTATTCTTATTATTAGTCTCACCTGTCCCAGTGGCTGTGTGTCTGTAATCAAATATTACAGGTTAAATTGGACTCACTTTCCGATTTCCGATTAAGCTGAAAATTTGCAAGCATCTGTAAATGAGATGACAATGCAATATTATTATGACATGAAGCTGATCTGGTGATGAAGCCAGATGGTAGCCAAAGGATCATCTAAATTACATAAGATAAAATCAGGTGTTTGGGCTCATTTCATTAGTTTTGATGTGCAGTTTGCGATTATACAAAAAGAGTACAGTCGGCAATAAAAGCTTGTCTCAAACAACCATTTTTTGACAGAAACTTATTATTTAGTGCAATAAACTGTTAACATACATGTGTATTAAGAAAATAAGTCTGGCGTGTTGATAGTTTGATCAGGGTCGGATTTTCCCTTACTGTAGCCCTGGGCACCATAAAAATGCAGCCCCATTACGCACATTCTACACAAAATTCATGATTAATAGAGCCCTGTGACAGACGGACAGACAGCGGAGGCTTAGTAATACGGTTCCGTTAATACCTTTTGGGCACGGAACCATACAAAAAGCTCAAGTGTCTCCCATACTTTTTAAAAGTCATACTGTTTTGTTAGTCATAACTATCGAAAGTCATACAAACTATTTTCTACGAAACCGTTGTTTTCAGAATTGGTACAGAACAAACTTATTTCTAGTGCCCCTAGTGTAACTGATGGTGATATATACATAACATACACTTACAGGCGACAGCCTCGAGGAGCTGAATGGGTACGGCACGATGCGGCACCGGAACTTCATCTCGTCCATCCTGAGCGGCACGCCGGCCAAGAACAAGGGCCTGGCCATCTCCAACCCACACGACTTTAGAATGGTAAGCCAGCCAATCTACTCGTAACATGCATGCCCACCCCAGGCTGTTGGGTTATCGATTTTGCAATACACTTGCCTATATCCTATTTCATTGCTCTTACGCGTGGAACGCGCGAACACTCGTGCGTTTTACTTTACCGCACTAGTGCTATAATTACCGCCAATTTACCAATGAGAGCACGCCGTGGGGTTTGGCTGGCGGATATTATACCCCCACCGCGCAGCGCGCACCCCACACATTACCTCGCGGTGTTGTTAGATAATCCACAAAATAAATACAAAAACAGAAGTTCTAATTATTATTTTTTATTCGCATGTGTGTCGAAAAACGTCGTATGGCACTGGTCATTGGTCATTACAGTGTCGGCCAATACCGTCCTCACTTGGCGGCTCGGGCTGTGCAATACAGCCTGGACTGTACTGACCAACCTAGCCCACTAATATCATAACGTCCTACATATTAAATTCAAGGATGGTCACCTAAATAGTGGCGTTTCGAGAACACCCTAAAAAAATAACGAATGAAAATACACTGCTATAAAGCACACATTATAGTATTTTATGCAACAGTTGTATAAGAAGGTTCAAAAAATGCGAATTGCGTGAGTTGCGATACGAGCCGCGAATGCGGCGAGTATCGCAAATAGAGACGCAATGAGCGTTTTTTGACTTAATTATACAACGTTGCATACAATACTTTTTCTACGACTAGGTTAAAATATAAAATACATGGACGTCACGCGTATCTCGTCCGGTCTCTCCGAGTGTGTACAGCCGGCATGACAGTTGTGTCTATGGTAAACTTTTTTTTGATATGGCTGGTGACACGATGTGACGATAATTAAAATACTTTTTTTTATGTTGGCATCAATTAATTTAATTCGGAAAGTTTTGTTTTTCTTATGAATCGTAGGAATTTAATTGTTTGTTAAGTTGGTAGTTGTGAATTTTTATCGTGAAGTTAGAATTGAGCGCTTAATCCTTGACCTAAGTTTAACCTAGATTTAGAAGTCTGTGGATGCTAGCAATAACGTAAAGTGACTATAACGACACTAGTGCTGTTATGGGGAATAGAGTATAGACTTCTCTGAACTCATATTATGTATGTTCTTATATTAGTGACCGTGACCAAGTAAAAGACAGATAACAGTACAGGAGTAGAAAAAAATTATAATACGACACCAAGGACACTTACTCCCGCGTTAAATTCAATATTCATACGCGACACAACCGAACACGAAATATACAACATTACGAAGCGTATAAAAAATAAAAAAAGTTTTGGCATAGACGAACTTCCGCCAGCGTTAATTAAACTGTGCGCGGCGGAACTCAGCCCCCCATTAACGCGGCTGATAAACCAGTCGTATGAGGAAGGAACCGTCCCGGACGCCTTAAAGGTAGCCAAGATAATTCCGATTTTAAAACCAGGTGGCGACAGAAACGATTTAAGCCAATATAGACCAATCTCATTGTTGTCATCTATTTCAAAAATATACGAAAAGACGATGTCAAATCGGATGTACGACTTTTTCGAGAAATTTAATTTATTGGACAGTAATCAGTACGGATTCCGCAAGAAACGCTCCACGGTGCTTGCAGTGTATAAATACATACAGTCCGCATTAGACTTTATAGACAATAAACAATACGCAATAGGGCTACTATTGGATATGTCCAAAGCATACGACAGGGTTTCCCATTCCATCCTACTAAACAAACTCTACTCACTGGGAATAAGAGGAAAAGCTTATCAATGGCTAAAGTCATATCTACATAACCGATACCAACTCGTCCAGATAGATCACTACCATAAAGAATCAAACGAAGTCAAAACAATAACGTCTAAATTGCGTGTCACCTCTTGTTCCATCCCCCAAGGTTCTGTGATTGCTTGCCTTTTATTTATCGCATATATAAATGACTTACCGAAAGCTGTAGATACGTCTTGTGTTATGTTTGCGGATGATGTGTCACTATTGTTAGGCTGTACGAGTAGTACTGAATGTAACGAAAGATTAAAACAAACCCTTCAATATGTAACCGAATGGCTTATAGACCATAATTTATTGATAAACTTAAAGAAAACCAAAATAATTCAGTTTAAACCCATTCAAAAAAATCATCTTAAAATAAAACTAGAAATCAACGGTCAACCTATTGAAGAGGTCAATGATTTTAATTTACTAGGATTAACAATAGACACAAGTATTAACTGGAAATGCCACATACAAAATGTAAAATCAAAATTGTCTAGGTTTGTCTATGCGCTAAGTATACTTAAAAGGAATACAAATCTTCAATCCGCATTAACAGCATATTATGCATATGCGCATGCATGGCTTCGCTATGGCGTGGTTTTGTGGGGTGCCAGTACCGATGCACATGACTTATTTGTTATGCAGAAAAAATGCGTCCGCATCTTGACCAACACGCACGTGCCGAACAGCTGTCGCCCGCACTTTAAAAAACATAGAATATTAACATTGCCGTGTTTATATATCTTGGAGGTAGCACTTTTTGCAAGAAAACACTCGGATCTATTTAAAAGCAAGAAAGATGTCTGTAAAACTAGAAGTAGGTATAGAAACCAATTAGTCATACCAAACTCCAAGCTAGTTATGTGTAAAAAAGGCCCCCACTATCGTTGTGTCATCATAACTAATAAATTACCTGTAGCACTCAAACAAGAGCCGAGCGATAAGGTATTCAAAAACAAATTGCAGAAATTACTTCTTGATAAGGCCTACTATTCAATTGATGAGTTTTTGAATGACCAGTCGCTAGATAACTTAAGCATTGTATAATTTTAATTTCAATTCATAATTTCAATTCATAATTTGACGGTATATAATAATATCAGTATTATCCATTATTATTAATTTTGAATCTCATTTTAGTCTTAGAACATGACCTAAAAAAATTAATCAAATTTTAATTCTAATAGAATAATTAATATAATGACGACATATATTTGGAGCTTGAATTTGTATAACTTTATCTGTTCTTTATAAATCTAAATTACGCTGTTAGCATGTTAGTATGTAAGACATTGCAATGCCCTAGCAGGGTATCATGTACCTACTGTATAACACTTTAAGATCTATTGTATGGACAATGAACATGATCGCAATAATTGAATAAATTAAATTGAAAAAGGTCAGGGAAGTGTAAGAGGTCATCGCAGTTGCGAATTTCTCACAACCACGTTCATGCCAAGAATGACCGGAAATAACCTTCCTAAAACAAAACAAGCGATCATTGCGGTGTTTAAATATCAATATGTTCATATTTTCAGGTGTCGGCAATTATCGACGTAGACATAGTCCCGGAAACGTGTCGGAGGGTGAAACTGCTCAAACATGGGTCAGATCGGCCGCTAGGATTTTTTATAAGGTAGTTATAGTCTTTCAAGTTCTCGTTGTTGGCTTTTTAATTTTCACAATGTCTTATGAAAATTACTACTCTTCAAAATAAAGGACATTCAGGCGTGTGGCCCAATTTAAACTGTGTGTTTTTGAAAAAACTCTTCGTAATTGTATATGAAAGCAGTAGCAGCTGTAGCGAAGTGTGCGATCAACCTTTTCACACCGGCAAGTATCAGGGATTTTCAGTGCACTTATTCTTCTGTTGTTAAAGAAAGAGTAAGCCGAATAAACCCCGGCTTGCTCAAAGATAGATAAGAAAAAATAGTATATGAAGAAACCGGAGTATATGAGTCATGCTGCTAGGGTGTCCTAGAAAGCAAATCTTCATACAAACTTTGAAGCCAAGTCGGCACGGGTTCCCATCATCACAGATAACTGAAATTTTATACACCATAATATTTTAGTAGTTCCGACATTTTTAGGGGGTATGCGTTACAAAAAAAAAATAAAAAAAAAATCTTGCCCATACAAAAATTTTTTTTAATTTTTTTTTACTAACGCATACCCCTCAAATATTTTTTAACTACTCAAATATATTGGTATGTAAAATTTCAGCTCACTGTGATGATGGGAACCCGTGCCGACTTGGCTTCAAAGTTTGTATGGAGATTTGCTTTCCGGGACACCCTTTGCTGCTATCTTTTAAAAGTAATGAGGTACTGAAAAAGTGAACTTTGGTACTCCTGGACAGGGTAAAAACGTAGGTTAAAATGACCGTTATAATGAAACAACGTATTGTAATGTAGAATGAAATTATCAGAGACGGCACGTCGGTCCGCGTGACGCCGGGCGGCGTGGAGCGCTCGCCGGGCATCTTCATCTCGCGGCTCGTGCCCGGCGGGCTCGCCGAGTCCACCGGCCTGCTGGGCGTCAACGACGAGGTCCTCGAGGTCAACGGCATCGACGTCTCCAACAAAACCTTGGACCAGGTGAGACGTTTGCTGTGCACCTGTGAAATTAGTGCCGTTGTCGGAATAAAGACAATATGGTTGACCACTTCTGACGCCATTTGCCGTCATTACGCTGAGTCCACCAGCTTGCTGGGCGTCAACGACGAGGTCCTCGAGGTCAACGGCATCGACGTCTCCAACAAAACCTTGGACCAGGTGAGACGTTTGCTGTGCACCTGTGAAATTAGTGCCGTTGTCGGAATAAAGACAATATGGCTGATCACTTCTGACGCCATTTGCCGTCATTACGATGAGTCCATCGGCTTGCGTCAACGGCATAGATGTCTTCAAGATCCGCGACCAGCTAGCACAACTGGCCGCGACTTCGTGTGTCGCGCGATAACACAGCATGACCTGTCACTGTTACACTATATTGAATAGAAAGGGATAGGTAGTATTTGTCGCGCGATAAAGAGTCGCGTCACAGTTGTGCTAGAGGTAAAGGTGAGACGTTTGCACCTGTGTTTCCCGTTGTCGGTACAAAAGTAATATGGTTGACCACTTCTGACTTCATTTGCCATGATTACGCCGAGTTCACCGACCTCCTGGGAGTCAACGACGAGGTCCTTGAGGTTAATCAAACTCTTCTGAAACGGGCCCCGGTGAGACATTTGCACCGGTAAAATTCATACCATTGTCGGTATAAAAACAATATATATGTCGTAGCCAACTGGTTTAGTTAGCCATTTGGTTAACTGCCTAGCATTTTCACTAAACTATGACCCGCCAGCAGGTCGACTATTTCTGCACTGAAAGAACACGAGCCGACTAATAAATCTAACCTAAAATAAGGAGTGTGTTTAATGAAATGGCTAGGCAGCTAACCAAATGGCTAACTAAACCAGTTGGCTGCGACCTATACAAAATGTTTTCATTTTATTTATGCCACACCTGGCTATAAAGTGACTTTCCGCACGCTGCACGTACGGAAAAAGCCGCTTTCTGGCCAAGTGTAGACAGAAAATGATGTACACAACACGGGACGTAATAAAGAAAGCCCTCGTTCGTACATTTACGTCCCTCGCTTGCATCTCGGGCCGCAAACTTCTGCGATCTCGGCCTTTCTTTGTATTACCACTAGTTGTGTAATGTACTATTGCATTATATTGAAAGGTTGATGTTTGCAGGTGACAGACATGATGGTGGCGAACTCTTCGAACCTGATCATCACGGTGCGGCCCGCCAACCAGCGCGCCGGCCCGCCGCCCGACGCGCGCCTCAGCCAGAGCCAGCCCAGCAGCGAGCCTGACGAGGACAGGTACCCCACTTTTTCCTTTTTAGGGTCCCGTAGCCAAAATGGCAAAGACGAAGCCCCATGCACTTTAAATTAGTATACACTAGCATTTTCCAGCGGCTTCGCCCGTTGTTCCCGTTACTGTCCCAAATTAACTATTTACCGGAATATCCTATGTTTCAATCCAGGACTTGGTCTACTTACATGCCAAATTTCAGCTTGATAAATCCAGTTGTTACCCCGTTATTAGGTAACAAACATCCAAACATCTTCACAAACTTTCACATTTATAATATTAGTGGGATACTTTATGCCACACCTGGCCATAATAGTATTTTATGCAACAGTTGTATAAGAAGGTTCAAAAATGCGAATTGCGTGAGTTGCGATACGAGCCGCGAATGCGGCGAGTATCGCAAATAGAGACGCAATGAGCGTTTTTTGACTTAATTATACAACGTTGCATACAATACTTTTTCTACGACTAGGCAAAAATATAAAATACATGGACGTCACGCGTGTCTCGTCCGGTCTCTCCGAGTGTGTACAGCCGGCATGACAGTTGTGTCTATGGTAAACTTTTTTTTGATATGGCTGGTGACACGATGTGACGATAATTAAAATACTTTTTTTTATGTTGGCATCAATTAATTTAATTCGGAAAGTTTTGTTTTTCTTATGAATCGTAGGAATTTAATTGTTTGTTAAGTTGGTAGTTGTGAATTTTTATCGTGAAGTTAGAATTGAGCGCTTAATCCTTGACCTAAGTTTAACCTAGATTTAGAAGTCTGTGGATGCTAGCAATAACGTAAAGTGACTATAACGACACTAGTGCTGTTATGGGGAATAGAGTATAGACTTATCTGAACTCATATTATGTATGTTCTTATATTAGTGTTCGTGACCAAGTAACAGACAGATAACAGTACAGGAGTAGAAAAAGTAACTTTTTCTGCGCGTACAGAAAAAGTTCTAGTGCTTTCTAGCCAAGTGTACACATAAAATGATGTACACAACACGGGAGGTAATAAAGAAAGTCCTCGATCGCATATTTACGTCCCTCGCTTGCAGCTCGGCCCGCAAACATCTGCGATCTCGGCCTTTCTTTGTTTTACCACCCTAGTTGTGTAATGTACTATTTTGATATAATATAAGTGCAGAAAGTATGTCATTTCTCACGAGTCACGAGGTGTATCCGTGAGTGAGCCGTTAGACGAAGGACAATACCCGGGACGAGTGGAAATGACACTTCCGCGCGTGTATCAAACGAGGTTTTTTAATACGTTTGCGAAAAAATTGCAATGAAACGAAAACATGGCACCGGTTGTCACCATTCAGCCAAATCAAAAGAAACTATTTTGGGAAGGAACATACAGATTTTAATTCAATTTAAACATATATTTATTATTACTTTGTAGTTTACTTATTTGCAAATAAATGTGTTATTTACTGTTCAAAAATTAGCTGGAAAGTAAAAAGCACTAGTGCGCAAAATACAACATTGCGCACGATTTACAGCTACGAAAAGTACCACTTTTTGAGCAAGTGTATTAAAAAAAATCCTTATAACCCTTCCAGGTTCGACCAGGACGAACAGGACGAGATCGTGGACCTGACGGCCGTGACGCTCGAGGAGCCCGAGCCCTTCCCCCTCCCCAGCAAGGACGACGGCCAGGTGCTGCACCTCTAGCGCCCTCCACCCTCCGTGCAACGTGCTGCACCTCTAGCGCCCTCCACCCTCCGTGCGGACTAGTGCCCACTACACACTTTTGTACGATTCGACTAGGGACCTTCAGTTTAACGGTAAGGTATTTTCCAATAATCAATTGTATTACACACATAGGGCGATATAATTGGGAATGGCCCAGATCGCAGGTGTTTGTGGACTGAGCCGCAGGCGAGGGCCATGAATATGCGATCTGGGGAAACTAATCGCCGCCCGTGGTGTGTCCTTGATTTTACGTCTGCCCTTGGCCAGGAAGTGGCATTTTCTTCCTGTGCAACGGGTGGAAAATTCCAGTTACGGCCTAGAGTGACGAACGCTTACCATCAAATTAGTAGGAACTTGTTTACCTGCTTACGATAGATAAGGAAGGATCTTACTGTAATAACTATTGAAAGAAGCGGTTATAATGATCTAAGCGTGACTCTGTTTTTGATGATTACGGAAAATTGTCGAATTTCACAATAGTATTGTGCAGTGGGTTTGGCTCGCGTACTTTGTGAAAATGTAGCGATGACATCTTTAACGGAAAATCTTCAGAGATATTTCTTTACGTTGCACGGTGCACAACGTTTTATATAACATTTTTTGACCTAATGTAATTGACACATAATTAGGAATCACATAATAGCACCGAGTATAGCGCGTTGTCTTCATTTCCAACGACGTTAAATCTTTAAGCAAGAAACCTTATGCCTATGCATTAGGTGAAAAAAAGTTATGTAAAAAATGACACCCATATTTATAAGTAAACTCCAAAAGGTATTGACCAATAGTACATTTTTAACGGTCACATACTTGTGTCAAATGACTGCACGAGTGTGACCGGCAAGTCTACGCCAGTTGAGAGCTTCCAAACAACACATCACATTATGTGTTGCACCATTAGGTACCTTGTTACCAGAGTTTGGAATAGGCAGTGCTAGTTTACCTGAAGTTCGATACATATTGAGAGAGAAAAAAGTTAATTCTGTCTATTAACAGTTGACAACTCGCGACTTATGAGTGAAAATAAATAAGCCTCGTTTTTTCTTATGTATCGCATAATAATTCATAATATCATTTGTCATAATTTACTTGCCGTAAAACAGTAAATTTTCAGATTTCTATCTGATTACGTTAAACAATCGTGATAAGTTAACGGATTCAACGAATAAATATTGACGATAAAGCGTTATTATGAATTAAATTATGTCAAATTAGTACTATCTATTCCGAAGCCGGCTTATTACTTAGCGTAGACTCCAAATACTTACTGACTAATATGGGAGGTCGAGTTACGGTTAAAACAATGAGGAAATAATTATTCCGTGTTCATCCATTCAACAGGGTCACAATTGATAAATGACAACATGTCAATAAAAAAATATATGCTGTCATGCAGGGGTGTATTTTCAAAAACGTCATTTCGCTGTCATGACATCGAATACTGAGAAGATTCTGCCTTACTAGAATTGCCACTTTTGGTTACAATGTAGAATCTGTCAAGTTATAACAAGTAGCCAACGAATGCCAGTCTAGTGAGGAGGAATCTTTTAAATATTTGTGGCCAGAGAAATTATGTCTTTGGAAATACACCCTCAGACGCTGCTTCAGTCAAGGCATTCAAGTCTTTTTAGCAGGTTGAAATAGCAGAGGAAATTTCAACGATTAGAGACATTACGTCCTAACGCCTTAAGTATCATGTAACGTAATCTTCCTTGCATTTGAAATTTCTACAATTTTTTTTTTTATTAAAAAGAACTTGAGTGGATCTGTGTCGGATTTATCCCTTCACCAATCACCATACGGGTCCATGCAACCGTGATGTGAAATCAACATCACAATACTCTAGCAATAATTAGATTGGTCAATTTTAAACCTTAACATTCCAGAAGGCTTGAAACAATTATTTTTAAGATTAGTTCCCTTTTATACTGTCGACAATAAAAAATAGTTTTAAATATTATATTTAGTGTCAAAATCCATCCATTTTGAATGTATAGTACCTATTCCAAATCGCCTATGCTATTTTTTAGTCCCATCTTGCAATAATAATCTTAATAGTGGCATTTACCGTCCGCTACGCCGGTAGGAAATGCCACTATTAGGCCAGTCAAAGACATAAAATTATGTACACGTAACGTAACGAGATCATATACAGGGTGGGAGGGGCTATACCGACATACTTTAGCCATGAATTCCTGGTGGTGTGACGAGTAAATAATGTTATATCAACATGGGTCGAATATTGTCATTTTACATTAATAGTCTTATGGAACAAAATAAATCAGTAAATTCAGCCCCTCGTTATAAACATGTCCTCACTGGAGGAAAAGTTATCAAAAAGAAAAAAAAAGCTAAAATGCAAACGAAAGGTCAATTTTTTGGCCTCGTAGTCGCTTACCATCAAATACTGCGAAGGTTAATTGCTGTTTAGTTAAAGGATTTAAAAAAAATAGTAAAACTATCTTAGTCACATTTATTAGGGCTTGTTACACACTTGGGAGTTATCATTTAAAAAATAATGAATATCTCTGAAAGTAAGCGTTTTTCGACTATCCGTCACATAACTTTATTTACTCGTCACACCACCAGGAATTCATGGCTAAAGTATGTCGGTATAGTCCCTCCCACTCTGTATAAAGGCTCAGATTGCATACGAAATTTATACTTATGAAACAACCTCGGATATAAACTTCTTCACTTGAACATTGTAAAATTCTCTTATCCGAATTATTTCTTGCAAGCTGGCTCCTAACATTAATTATTACTTAAAAATTTAATCAATGCTGAATACGGCTCACCTTTTTGATTTTTTTCTTTTCAAAATTAGTAATACATAAACATACTCTTCCCATGGAAGGTGCTATTATGAAAGTGATGGAAATCCAAGAAATTAAATTATGTGAAAACATTTGATTACAAGTGCACATTTATCAGTTTTTTTTAAGCCTGGACGTAATCATGTACTTACACAATTAGTTCCTATCTTATGAACTAGCTATAAAAAATACATTTAGCATACCGATTGTGTAATAATAATCATCTAAATAATACTGACAAAATGCTGTGAATTACATCTTCAGGTGATCCGAGTCGGCCGGTTTTCCGTACAAGCATAAAGAGGGGCATTGTTTGCTTCCACGGCAGTTATGTTTTAAATATGTTTTATCTTATAGCGTGATACATTTTATTTGCGTGACATGATATGAGAACTCTCTAAAATCCAAAAAGATACAAACAACAAAAAGGTTTAGTTTCGAATGATGCTAAATACACTCGCGGTCATAAATTTCGGGTCAGTGAAATACCGCCATATTTCCTAAACTACTCCCGGGTTGTGAAATTACTGAAACCCGTTTTGATCTTTAACCCTTTGACCGCCACAGACGGCAATAACGGCCCTGGCCGACAACTTTTTTTTAAATTAAAACCTATTGAAAAACAGCCCATTTTTATGGTGGCATTATTTTTTTACCCATCTTTATTTTACCCCCGTGGCGTCCCTGACGTATTCCTTCGCCCTTGAGCGTTCAAAAGGTTAATACATTTTAGATATTATCTGCAAAAATAACACTAAAAATAATAGCAATTTCAGGTATATATCGAACTCGTAAAAAGCCATGAAAAATAAAGACGTATATAATATTTATGTGATGGGTTAGCAGATATTGCTAATACAGCCAGGTAGCCAGGTATAGTATGTAAGTGAAACAAGTGTCAAATATTAAAAAAACACCTATTTCTATTATTTAAATTACGGTGACCCGAAACGTTTGCTCTTGAGTATATATATGACCGTAAAGGCGAAATTGCACGGTCATTCTGGCTTTTTGAGACTTCTCATATCATTTTGCGCAAACAAAATATATCAAGTTACGAAATACAAGATAAATCTTAAACATAACTGGTGCCATGGAAGCTATCAATTATCCACTTTATGTTTTGAGAAGTCTATCAGTCTGATTTTGATTCCTTAAAAAGCACATACATGGTAAAGGGTACATGAAATGTTAGGGTGCTACTACATCAATTGATCGATCGTCCATACGAAATTGGTCAACTGCTTTGGTATGAACGATCGCTTATACAGGGTGGAAAAAATCTATGGGCCCTGGAGGGAACTACCTTAAATCCTTTAGTTAGCTCATTTTACTGAAAGGAAACATTCCTTTATTTTTAAAAATAAAAAACTGCATTCACAGATTTTTTTTTCCATTCTTTTGGCCTTTGTAATGGAATTGATGGTGTTTTACTTGTAAGACCAAATGTTTATTAGAGAGATTTTAACCTGAACAATAGTCCTATCGATTACCTAGTAGAATAAAATAGTGCGTGCTTATTTTTTTAAATTTTTAGCTTGTTCGATTCCCGGCTGAGAGAAGCAAATTTTAGGAAATCTTTTAATGCAGTTTTATTTATTTTTAAAAATAAACGAATGTTTCCTTTCAGTAGAATTAGCTAACTAAAGGATTTAAGGTGGTTCCCCTCGGCCCATAGATTTTTTCCACCCTGTATATTACGTATGGTAGTTTGGTATGACTGATCGACGATTGATTGATTGTGTCAACACAGTAGCATGAAACGAGTAATTTTACGAGAAGCTGTGTCAGTATTTTTTGATGTTTTTTTATATATCAACGAAAACATACATTCCAGTTAAAGACATTTAGTGCCTTGAATCTCTATACCTTGTTTTATATGCATTTAGATCGTATGTATAAATTAAATAAGTTATTTGCTAAAATATTGTCTCAGAATACTACACCCATTTTTACCTAGCAAGAAACTTATAATGCGCTTTTTAAACATACCAGTATTTTTTAAAAATTCGCATGTCTCTGCGGTAAATGACGCTGCAAGCCTTCCTAGTGTGAATAAACTTGAAAAATTACGATTCTGTTATCGGTCTCAGTGGCACAATTGGAAGTGCGCCTATGTTTGCCCGGAGAGCTGTTAAGGATACAGGTTCTAATCCTACCTGAGACTAAATGTCAAGTTAAAAAGTAATAGCAGACTCTTGGGGGCATTAAATTTAATGGACGTTTGTGGCACTGGATCTAAGGCTATACATTGCGTTATACAGTTAAATCTCGCCTAAACTTTTTACATTATCAGATATAATTGATATTACAAATGTATTAAAATGACGATTCGCAGTATTTAGGGCATAATAGGTAAAAAAATACAGCCTAACATCGTGCCTTGTATTATCACGATAGTTTGCAATCATTAGCGTTTTTTACCATTTTATACACGATATAATAAGCGTATCACCTATTTATACTTAACAATTATATTGACTGTACATATTCACCGTACAGCAGTGTGCAAAATAATAGCAGTGAAAGCAAAATTACAGATTCAAGATGTAAATATAGACTTATATATTTAAAATAATGCAGATATTTACTATTCTAAGTCTAATAATAATAAATCAGTGTCAGTAAATACTCTCAGTGTCAAAGAAAACTATGCAATGAAGACATTTCAATGACACTGATATTTATATGGAATGTGATTTTTTTATTCGTGAATTAAATGGTCGATTTTTTTTTTTTCAGTGGCTAATACGAGAATTATCTAGGTTAAAAGTTTCTTAATATGACCTAGAAATGTCTTAATTTAGAAATAGTACATTACACAACTAGGGTGGTAATACAAAGAAAGGCCGAGATCGCAGAAGTTTGCGACCCGAGCTGCAAGCGAGGGACGTAAATATGCGATCGAGGGCTTTCTTTATTACCTCCCGTGTTATGTACATAATTTTATGTCTACACTTGTCCAGAAAGCGGCTTTTTCGGTACGCGCAGCGTGCGGAAAAAGTCACTTTATGGCCAGGTGTGGCATAAAGACATTTTAATGACAATGATATTTATAAGGAATTTGATTTTTTTAAATTCGTGAATTAAATGTTCGAAATTAAATTTATTTTTTCAGTGGCTAATAAAATAATTATCTAGGTTAATAGTTTCTTAATATGACCTGGACGTCTTTTGAGCATGTCTTAGTTTAGAAAATAGTATTCCAGGTACGCTGTAACGTGCTGCTATTATTTTTCACACTACTGTATGTGGCGTTCCTAGAGAGGTACTAATCGCTGTTTGTTAATAAAGACAAAAATTTGCTTGGGCACGCCACATTTCTTATTAAAATGTAAAATCAGCAAATAAACTTGTCAGTATATAATCCACCGTCCAATTCATTTCATATGAATTCTTAATTAGTAACTTTGCTGTTCGTTGCTACTCTAAAGGAGTGTTCCAATATGTATATCGTTGAGCATATCTTTTTGAGTTGTGCATACCATAATATTGCAAAATGTCTCAAGTGTTATACATTCAATGTTTTTTTAGTTGAAGGTTATGTACCTAGTTGGTCATGGCAATATCATACTTAATTGTTATAACACTATAAGCAGTTTTCTATATGAAAAGATCTATATGAGTAAGAATGGGACAATAAGATGAATGAAAGATGGATAAACGTTTGTGGTCATTTTATATAGACTTTTTTATCGCTTTTAATATTTTTTTCAGTTTATTGTATCAAATGCTTTAGTTACTGTTTATTTCTAGATCAAAATAATTTTAGTTTCGAGCTTAAATTAAATTTGTAGGTTTATTTGTATTTTATTTAACGCATGTATTGTTAGATATAGTTATACATATCATGTAAGGCTCAGGAGATGTTGGATCAAATGTTGGTAGTTATTGGCCTATTGATACATTGGTTGTTGCAAAAATCTTTTATGAAATATGTTATTCACAATGATTGTTAGAGTAAGTTGAAAATGTACCCGACTGATAAAATTTGATGCACATAAACTGATTCAGTATTTCAAAGCATAATCTTGCAGGGATATGAAATATCACCGACATCACCATGGTTCGATTTTTTAACATAAAAATATTTTAATAGGTTTTTGCGAAACAGGATCTCTTCATTTTGGTGGTATTATACGCTGTTTAAGCGGCTGAGCGAGCGCGAAGCGTCTCCGTTTTAGTTTGGGCAAAAATGCTGTGCAAAATGTTGTATGATTACACAACTTTGTTTACACTTTATAAGGCAGGGGGAATATATTTTCCACGACATTTTAAACTTCACGTGTTTGTGTGGTTGTTATAGTTTCAGAAGTTAACTACTACAGAAAAAGGAGCCTAAACCGCCAAGCATTCGTTTCTTATGATGTTTGTAGTTTTGGTGTTAAAGAACCGAACTATAATGTGTAGAAATTTAGTCAGACAACAATTATGTTAACTTGAATCTCAATAAAATCAGTATCCATCAATACCAAGAACCAATGTTTTACTGAAATATTTATACCATACGTCAAGCTGTTTTCATAAACAATAAAATGTACAGTTACGGTGAAAACGTCTCGATATAACCTTGTGAATTATGTCGTTGAGTATACAAATGAATTCCATAGTATTACTAAGTATTTTTTTGTAATTTTCATGTATATTTTTAATCAATGAGTGATATTTCATTTGACATCATTTTTGTTTCCTTATACATTTTATGTTTTGTATTAATGTTCACTTTGTACTTAATTTTGTTTTTTATTCACACGTTGCCTTTTAAGCGTTTTCGGACGGAATTTACATATTATTTGCTGATTGGCTCAAAATTGGTCCAAAATGATGATTGTAGTCAAATGATTATACATAGTTTAGGGAATAAGTTATATTTACACTCTAAGCTAGTATACATTTGTGTTGTATGTAATAAAATATATTCTTATTTAATCTCTATGTTTTATTCATCGCCTGATATAGAATTTATTTAGCTTATTTTTAAACAACTTCAAAAAAAAGAGAGGTTACCAGTTTTTAGGAATCATTGTTTTTAGGGTTCCGTAACCAAAGGGTGCGAACGGAACCCTATCACTAAGCCTCCGCTGTCCGTCTGTCACAGGGCTGTATCTTTTGAACCGTAATAGTTAGAAAGTTGAATATTTCACAGAATATGTAATTTCTATTGCCGCTATGACAACAAATAATAACAAAATAAAACGATTTGTTAAAAATCAAGAGAAAGTATTATTTTGTATGTTTTACTTAACACATACTTTCTTTACGTAATTCTTGAGATAGCTGCCTTACTAACCCAGTCCCAAGCCGAAAATAATCAGACCTGGATTTTATAAATAAACAGTCTACTTTACCTCACATAATACGAAACTAGGTCAACGACACCGCAGTCAAACAAACGCAACGGATCAAGTTCATACAGAGTTCGATATTTTTGGCAGATGAATTGTGTCAACTCTATGTCAAGGTCAGTTCAACAAAAAAACGACTTTATTTTCAGCAGCATTAAGTCCAATTTCGAATGCATAAGCAGTACAATTCATCTCAAATCAGTCCATATCTATCAATATTGTTTTTTTTTTAATATTATTATTTTATTGTGCATCGATATTGGACCTTGTTGTAGTACATTTAAGGTTTGTTATTGTGTGGTAGTGGAAAGAAAGATGTAGTTCAGTGACATTCGCCCAGGTGGGCTAGGGCGGTTTGTTTTCAGCCAGTGCTAGGAGCGATGTCGGACCAAATTCAACGCGGTAAGACCCAGTGCTTATTAAATTAATAATGTGATATTAATTAGGAAAGTTCCCCTCAAGTAGGTATCCCTTAAATATCTCAAGTACCTATCGATTGTAAAAGTAATTTCGTATTCTATTTAACACGATAAGCGCTATAACGGGTGACGGCTATACCGGTAACCGCCGATAGCGTGTAATATATCAACATTTACAGTAACTGGCTTTAAACAAATTTGTATGATTTTGGTATTAGTAGGTAAGGTACCTACTCAATTTAAAGATAATATGTCGTTATCAGACAGAAGCTCTCACCTTTCCGACTTGCCTGGCTTTTAATAAATCGATTAACGTGCAGTCTTTACATACCTAACAGTAACATGTCAGTAGGTTCTTAATGACAACCAGCCTAGCCTTTCCCACAAACTAAAACCTCTAAAAGCCCTATAAACTACTAAATTATGATCTTGTTAGTTTTTCTTCAAAAGTTTTTACGTTTTACATTGTAAGTATTTGTAAGAAAAAACGAAGCTTCTCCTGTCATCCTGATAAACAATGAAGCTCAAATACAAAGATTGCTACAGGAGGCATGACTATTTATGTTCTCGTCTATAGATATGTCGCTATATTGTGTTCAAAACAGTTTTATTGCAATAATGTCATTGTTTTGCTACATTCTAGAAAAAGAAAATTACCATCTCCAACACATTCATAAAACACTTACAATACTCACAAACACACATATACTCACAAAAACTATTATTACACATGTCACAAAATATAAAATCTACAAATGCATTACTTACATGCGGCTAAACAACCACACCGCCATATACAAAATACCTAACTTTGTCTTACACAAATTTTCAACAATGTTCTTACAAAAATGGATAGTACACTCACAACTTTAGATCAATTAGACAATTTAGCTATTGCAAATTCATCTGAATGCCAAATGGAACACTTTTCTAAACATGTCGACATAAACTCATCTGACTTCACAATAATTTCGCAAAACATTCGAAGTATATATGGCAACATAGACAATCTGCAGCTCACATTATCACAGTTTAACTTTAATGCTGACATTTTAATATTAAGTGAGTGTAGACTATGCCCTAACAAATCCATACCTCACATTGAAAACTACGTTTCTTTTTTCACAACTAACCATTTAAATCAAAATGACGGTGTGGTAGTTTATATTAAAAATATACATAAAGTCAAAGTTAAAGAAATAAAATTATCACAGGCTTCATGCCTCGAGGTTTCTATCCTAAATATTAAAATACTAGGTATATATCGTTCCCCGTCAAATCTAAACACGGATAATTTTATTACGGCCCTGAATTCTCACCTAGAATCTATAAAAATATGTAAAAATATAGTTATAACTGGCGATATAAATATAAATATTATACAAAAGCTTAATGAGCAGTCCCATGAACGTACAATAGTATTTTATGCAACAGTTGTATAAGAAGGTTCAAAAAATGCGAATTGCGTGAGTTGCGATACGAGCCGCGAATGCGGCGAGTATCGCAAATAGAGACGCAATGAGCGTTTTTTGACTTAATTATACAACGTTGCATACAATACTTTTTCTACGACTACATTTTTTTAAATATAAAATACAAACAAGGCATAACCTGCAAACAAGGCAAATATGACGTTTGACTTACAGTATGTGTCTATGGTAAACTTTTTTTTTTAATTTTAAATTGACACGCAGTGAATATGTCAAAAATACTTTTTTTTATGTTGGCATCAATGAATTTAGTTCGGAAAGTTTTGTTTTTCTTAAAAGCCGTAGGAATTTAATTGTTTGTTAAGTTGGTAGTTGTGCATTTTTATCGTAAAGTTAGAATTGAGCGCTTAATCCTTGGCCTAAGTTTAACCTCGATTTAGAAGTCTGTGGCTGCTAGCAATAACGTAAAGTGACTATAACGACACTAGTGCTGTTATGGGGAATAGAGTATAGACTTCTCTGAACTCATATTATGTATGTTCTTATATTAGTGTTCGTGACCAAGTAAAAGACAGATAACAGTACAGGAGTAGAAAAACAGACTAAACTACCTAAATATGTTATCCATGCACGGGCTTCTACCAGGCCATTTGCTCCCAACTAGGGACAAAACTTGCCTTGATCATTTTATGCTTAAAATAGACAAAAATAAAACTCATGCCACTATATTAGTACTCAATACGACTATAACAGACCATTCTATGATATTCCTTAAATTATCCATGCTAAACTCTATAAATAATAACAAAAAAACTAAAACTGTTATTGATTTAGAGCAAGCACTTTGTTGTTTATCAAAAGAAAACCTCTCAGACTTATACACATACACTGATCCCAATAAATTATCCGAAACTTTAATATACAAAATACGACATTGTTTGATAGAAAATACTATTACCACTCTAATACCTAGAAATCAGCGAATTATTAAACCATGGATAACTTTAGGAATTTTACGCTGTATAAGAAATAGAAATAATATGCAAATGAAACTACGCTTAGAACCGGATAACTTTACACTTAAAATCACATACAGAAGATATCGTAATCATTGTAATAATTTAATAAAAAAACTAAAACGAGCATTTGATAAAGAACAACTATATAAAGCTAGTAAACATCCAAAAAGCCTATGGAAATCTATTAACAACATAACAAATCGCAAGCCAAATAAAACTGAAAATATAGAATTACTAGATATCAGAAACACTCCACTTGAGGCCGTAAACGCTGTTAACAACTATTTTGCTGATGTGGGTAAATCTTTAGCGGAAAAAATAGTATCTAATAATTCATACGAAACTGATCAACCATCACGCCCTTCTTTGACTACGTTTGTACTGTTAGAAACCGACCCTAATGAAGTGTATACGGTTTTAATGAATCTGAAATCGGATAGTGCTCCTGGTTGGGACAACATATCTGCTAAGTTCCTAAAATTGGCAAGTGGAATAGTTGTGCCGATTATCACGTATCTAGTAAATCTTTGTTTTAAGGAAGGAGTTTTTCCGGACAATCTTAAGGAAGCAATTATTACCCCAGTGTATAAGAGTGGTAATAGAGACGATGTGACAAACTATAGGCCAATTTCTGTTCTACCTGCCATTTCAAAGATCTTAGAAAAGTTAGTTAATATCCGTATTCTAAAATATCTAGATAAATTCAATATTCTGTCTACATCTCAGTACGGTTTCAGACAAGGAAAATCTACAGAGGATGCAGTAACAGCACTATCCTCTCTAATTGTTGATAATATAGATAAAAATAAAAAATGTTTAACAGTCTTCTTAGATCTCAAGAAAGCATTCGACACTGTTTCCATTCTGACCCTTATTAAAACTTTAGAAAATATAGGTATACGAGATGTTCCTTTAGAGTTGCTTAAAAATTACCTTTATAACCGAAAGCAAAAAGTAAAAATAGGAAACCATATTAGTGATACTACCAACATAACATACGGCGTTCCTCAAGGAAGCATACTCGGTCCGACTCTATTTTTAATATACATCAACAAACTCTGTGATATTCAAATTACGAAGGCAAACATCTTCGCGTATGCTGATGATACTGCAGTAGTTTTCACTGGAAACTCTTGGGATGATGTTCAAAAGCATGCAAATCAAGGTCTCTCAAAAATTGCTAATTGGTTACAGTCTAACTTACTTACACTAAACATAAATAAAACAAACTACATTTGTTTCACAAATTACAATAGTTCCCAACCAGAAATTCACTTTACAATCAAAATACACACATGTAACAACCCACAAAGTCTCAACTGCTTATGTTCCTCGATTAATAAGGTAGAAAATACAAAATATCTTGGTGTTATACTTGACCAGCGTCTGACGTGGCACTTACACATGGAACTACTAATGTCTCGAATTAGAAAGCTTACATGGGTATTTAAAAATCTTAGATACATTGCTACAAGGAAACTCCTCACACAGATATACTTAACTTTGGCTCAATCCATTATTACATACTGCATACCGGTCTGGGGAGGGGCAACTAAAACTAAATTCTTAGAGCTTGAAAGAGCACAACGATCATTACTAAAAGTGATGTATTTCAAGCCATTCAGATTTCCCACCATAGACTTATACAAGCTTTCTGATGTCTTGTCCGTCAGAAAATTATATATAATGTCTGCAGTTCTAAGACTTCATAAATCCATAGCATATATACCTATTGTACAGAACCGTAGGAGAAAAAATAACATAATACCAACCGCTACGACTAACACTACCTTTGCATGTAGGCAATATCATGTAAAATCTGGAAAACTATATAACCTAATCAATAAAGAAATAAACATTTATCCTTTATCACGCTATGAAGTTAAAAATTTGATAGTTAGGTGGCTTAAAACAAAGACATACCATGACGTAGAAAATTTTCTATAATATATTACTCAGAATATTTATAATATTATTGAAATGTAATAATGTAATACACACAGTAAAACTCACACATACACATACACACACACACACACACACACACACACACACACACACACACAGACACACACACACACACACACACACACACACAGACACACACACACACACACACACACACACACATTTTAGCTTTTACTCAAACGTTCTAAGAAAAAGATCTCATTAAGTTAAGTTTTAGTTAGAATATAGGCCTTTAGTTTTGCTATTTTGTTTAAATATTACTAAGTAATAACTTTTCAATAATACATGTTAGTTACCACCTAAGAAGAGCGGTGCCTCTTATCACAGGTATCATGATACTTAAAAAGAGGCGCCAACACTTTCTGTAAAAATAATTTGTGTTACTGAATAAATACATTTTTATTTATTATTTATTATTATCTCATAAATTAGGTACCTACATGTAATATTTCAATTGCCCGTGAATCTGGTAAATTGAGACAGCTAATTTGAAACTCTGGCCAATCTAATTTAATCGCGCCAGTTTGAGCATTAATGTGTTTACGAAATATCTCTCTGACGTCCTCGCCTCATTCAGTAAATTGCCAATGACGTCACAACTTCAACAGAAGCTTTATTTACGACTGGTAGCGCTCATTTATTATTCCTATAACCATCACAAAGACTTCATAACGACATGCTGACTTTCTTCTCAATGCTTTATATACCGGCAAAACAATAATACGATACGACGTCAATTATAAATAAATACGCCGTATCACGAAGCCAGAAAGTCGAGAATTAGGTAAATAGTTGTTTTCAAGGTGTAAAATTATCGTTGCCAAGGTTAGGGCCTCCAGAAATAAATGTTACATCCTCCAGAGTTTGTGAGGTGGTGCCAAGTTTTCGCCGTCCTTAACCGTTGTCTCGTCAGTCCACGTTCAAAAATCGAACCCGATGGTCAACCGTGAAGTTGCATGCCAGTGTGAAAAGTGCCAGTGTTCGTAACCATAATTTAAACAGCTAAATCTAACGGGCCAGCTCTCATATCTAACCTTTTTACTTTATAACAACAGTAAGATCCAAGATGGGGGACGAAGAATATGAAGTTATTTCAAGAATGGAGGACATCACGGAACAAGACGATAAGTACTTAGCAGGAGCCAGGAAGGAAATAAGAAACGATTTAAGCATCATTATACCCGAGAATCCTTTCCCAGAAATAGAAGTTGATGCTTACCCGCCTCTGAAATTCTCCTGGGTTATTCCAAAAAAACTGGCCGCCATGGCCTTTCCAAGAAATAAAGAAAACATCAAGTACCTGACGAATCAAGGTATTACGCATCTGGTAACACTGACCGCGGGGAAGAAGCCTCCAGTTGACGGGGTTGCCAGGATACGGTGGACTGAAATACCTGTCGAAGAGTTTGAAGTACCCTCATTGGAGAATATTAAGAAATTCATCGACGTCTGCAAAAGGGCCGATAAGAATGAAGAGGTAAAGTTCGTTTCAATAAAAAATTCTGTTTGTCTTTAGGTAAGTAGAACTTCAGATCATTCACACACATGGCAGAGTAATTTGCAATGCGAGTATAACGCAGAATATTTCCTAAACATTGTTTCGGTAGATACTCTGAATAACAAAGCAGATACTCTGAATACTCTAAAAGGAGAATTGCCATTTAAACGACGCAATACGCTCCCCTCTCTCTACACTTGCTTACCCGTGCTTGCACCTAGTCAGTGGTGGATTAAGTCGGTGTCGGTGACGGCTGGAGGCTCGGGACGAACCATCGTCTCCCATCCCTCTTAGTACCTATTGCACCAGGTTTGTATTGAGTGCAGCATCGAAGGCACCAGGTCACCTGGTCCAGGTGTACCTACACTAAACAGTATCGTCGAACGACTAGCGGTCTTAATTGACATTTTTGTTCTATTATATTCATTCCGTAAACTGTTCCACTTCCTAGGCAACAGATTTTTTGTTGTAGCCAATTGGCCTTAATTGATTCCATGAATTCAAAACCAATCACTCTTTCTTCACTTATTCCTTTGAAGAAGTTACTGAAATAGTTGCAAGTGAAAATCATTTTGAGGTTATACTAAACCCACGTGGTTTTTATTTATACACAATTTGCCGAAGTTTCTAAAAAAAATTGGCAAGGATTATGAGTCGAGCGGTCGCTGGGTTCAAGGAAGTTCTGTTGGCGAAGAATACCAGACTCATTATAACTCTCAAATGATAGGATGCATTTTTACAATGTTAAAGTTTTCAGATATTCTTAGGTATGAGTATTACATTTTTCTTCACTATTATTTATGAAACATTTCGTTCAAAACTTACCTAATAAAGACAGATACTTAGCTCTCTGATCTGTCCCCAAGTCCCTATGTATTCAAGTATTAGGTACCTACTTATCTAATAGTTTTGGAGGTAATCATAATCATAATCATAATAATAAAGAGCAATCATAAAGAGTACGCGTTACCTATGCGACAGAGAGAGATGGTCGGTCCCGTTGAGTTCTGTCCGGTGGTCGGATCCAAACGTCAGATTTGTTAGAAAGAGAAACTTCTGTACGTAATTACTTATTCTGTAAACAAAGTGAACCTTCACAGTAGCGGAATGCCGCACAATCTAAATGTAGCACAATTCTGAAAGAGTTTTCGTGTGCAGGTGATGGGGGTCCACTGCCGCCAGGGCCGCAGCCGCTCGGGCGTGATGCTGGCCAGCTACCTGGTGCACTTCCACCGGTTCCTGCCCGACCAGGCTCTCAACACCATCCGGATGATCCGGCCAGGTACACGACAATCTATAGCTACCATCGTCATCTCGGAGGACGCTGCTGAACATGACTGCTGACTTTATCACACATTTCCACAATATACGTTCGCACGTTTATCATGTATTGATTTTACGACCTTAACCTATAGACAGGGCCGGATTTGGAGGTGTGAAGGCGTTGGGGCAACGAAGGAGCGGAGGCCCCTAACGGATTAGAGGAGCGGGACCGCCTGCCCTCCCGCAAATACGGCCCTGCCTATAGCGATCAGAAAAAGTAAATCAAACATGGTTTACAGTGTTGTGGCGTACTAACCGTGGGTAAACCGAGGAAACCTATGTTCTACGTTAAATTAGTTTAGGTGGTGATAAGTTCGCACAATAAAGGCTTCTTTTGATTCAGCGATCGCTTCTTCGATCGAGACAACGAATGTATGATGATAACCATCGAACTGAAATATTTGGTTGACAGGAGTAGGTACACAAATATTAGCAACCCATAACACTGGCTAGCAGTGATATGATACCTATTAGTGGCCTTGACGTGACTTGAGTAGGTATGCCTTTAAAATAATTTGGTATTGGCAGTAACGGGGTGGTAACGGGCCTGTAAACAGTTTTCAAGATCAGGTCTAGTTTAAAAAAATTGCCATTTTCGTGCTACAGTCTATACAAAAGTTACTGTCTCAGTTTCTCTACAAAAAGAGCTGATTTTTGTATCGGGCTGTGTAGTTAATGTATATTTAATGGCAATCCTCTTCACGTCACCAGGATCGTGCGACTTCCCCGAGCACGAGGAGGCGGTGGGCCAGTACTTCATGTACTTGACAGAGGACAACCCGCTCAAATTCGGCGTGTCGGGCGAGGTCATGGAGGACTTCGTTCAGGCCGCCCGCGAGTGCAACAAGAACAACACGCAGTAGGGCCAAGTTACTAGGGAGATGTGCTCAGGGCCGTGCCGCCCCTCTGTGCGAAGTGTGCGGCGCACACAGGCGCCAGGGTGATAGGGGCGCCGGAAATCGAAACACGACGAAAATAAAGAGGTGTTTCATAGGTTTCGCACACAGGCGCTGCCGGGGGTCGGCGCGGCCCTGGATGTGCTGTTTGTGGGTAACGTGGGGAGTATAACAGTACAGTGGCGGTGTAAGGGGGTCGGAGGGGCGGACCGCCCGTGGTGTACAGCACTGAGTTGTAACACAACGGACCGCAGGTCAGACCTACTACGCCGCCCCGGATGCCCGACTGACTTAAACCGCCACTGGGGCAGAATGACTCAGATCGACAGATTAAATATGGAATCTGGACTTTTGTTTGTTACCGCTTGTGATATTCATTTGACGCCTTGCCCTGGTCGGGATGATTAGATTAGATTATTTATTTCTCATTTTAAAATTACATTAAAAGTTGCATTGCATGTCAAGTTATAAGAATTTAAAGCGGAACGGTTTATGTGGGAATTTCAAGCAGAAAAAGACCACTTAACTTACGGCCTAAAGTGATATTAAATACTGTTTAGAACGGACATGGCAAACGTGTGACTCGGAAATACGAGACTAGAATCACAACTAGAACGAAAAACCGGAAAACCTGATATTTATGACATATTGACTCTATTTACTTCAACTGAAAGTAGGCGTATTGCGAACAGCCTCGCTTCAAGCTCGATTATTTTGAACGATTTAAATCAAAACCTGTAGAAACCGACTTGACCAGATCAATGTAATAAAGTGAGCAAAAATGAGCCATAACTTAAAATATAGTACATCTCCCTGTTCAATTTAATGTAAGTGTAAGCCTGTGATCTAAGTATATCGACTGATGTGATTGAATATTTATGATTGTTATTTGTTGTACCTGAAATTTAACATTTATTAAATGGTTATAACCAATTATACTGAAGTTTTTAATTTCATAATTGGTCCTCCGAACCGGATACCGTTAGCAAACAGTACAGTACAGTTTATTCAAATTCAGATAGTACAGCTGTGTTCACTTTTTAATTATTATGATAAGGAGGCTAAATGTCTCGAACACATTTTCACAAAGTTCAAAGGAATGTCCCCAAAAAAGCAAACTTTAGTAAGTTACGGATTTTTAACTCAAAATTCTTTTCATACCTACGAAAATACTTTTGATTGATGTGCTGACCGGAAGAGTTATTGTCTATCTATAAATATAAATAAATAAAATAATTTATTTCTGTAAGTAGGCCCTCAAGAGCTCTTTTACATGTCTTACATTCTTTGTCTTCTTTTCTTTTTGGCATCTGTAAGTCTGTACGCCTGTTTATATTTCACCGACCGATTTAAAGATTCCGCAGTCAAAATACTTTTAGATAACTTCATGGCGGAGCTGCTCGTTGAATAAATTCTAGTTAGAGTCTAGGATTTTTCTAATTTTAGTTAGAGTCTAGGATTTTTATATTTAAGTTTTAGCTCGTATAATAAGCACCAATCGTTAAGTAGCAGTTAAATCGATTCTTGCGATGCTCTCATTGCTTAAAATAACTAATTAATTTATACGTAGGTATAAAGACAGGCCTGCCAACGGACACTGGCGGACGCCCAAACGCTGCCAGCCCGTCTGCCGGTCTGAAATAGCTACAAGATCTTGTACGTCGTATATAGGCTACGTTATTACTTCGCTAAATAATCGCATAATTGTTTGTTTTGATTGTGAATGAACTAGTGAGTGCGTAAGGTAAGTTTGGTTTTGTTTACCCTGTTCTGAATCTTTATACGTGTATTGGATTGTGAAAATATGGTGTAGATATCTAAATACATCTAGCTCTAAGTCCGATAGTGTTACTGTATTGGACTTAGGTACCTAAATAATATTGCACTGGAATATTCCTTGATTATTTCTATTATAGCTGCGACATTAACCAGTAGCTACAGTTACTTACAGAAGACATACGATTCTCACCTGTTATTGGTAGGAATCGTGTGTCAAATTTACATAGTTAATTTCTCGGTGTGTAGCTAGATGTCTCTATAGGTACGGACACTGTTTTGAACACGTTTTGAACTTGGGTACCTATTATCATAGAGAAATACACAAAAACAACCGAATGTCTCATATATAGATACAATATAAACCAATGAAGAGACAAAATGTTTCTTTCATATAAACCGAATGTACCTATATTAAAGCTTCCTTTAGTAGACATTTATATTCCTTATTATTCGTCAAATGAGTGTTTCCATTTACAGGATCAAGATAAAACCACAAAATGAGTTCACGGTCCATGCAAACCAATCTCAAACTCTCAAGGCTTTTCTACAAATACACAGAAGAGAAGAAAGAGGAAAAACCCGACGAAGACAGCCCGAAGCCCGTCGAAGAAACAGACTACGAGTCTTACCCTCCATACAACTTCTCCTGGTTCATAGAAGGCAAGGTCGCCGCTATGGGGTGGCCGCAAACGGTGGCCAATCTGAACTATCTAGCAGATGTAGGCGTGGACCATCTGATCACACTCTCGCCAGAGAAGCTACCGCCGATCCTGGAGTGCAAGAAGAAGATGAAGTGGACCGAGATTCGGATAAAGGAGTTTGGGACGCCCACGCTGCGGCAGATCATTAAGTTTATTGAGATTTGCGAAAGAGCTGAGATTAGAGGAGAGGTTTGTACTATATTTGAAGAATGTATTTTCAAAAGGGCTTATTTTTCTATGGTGTTCATGAAGAAATAAGCCCTTTTGAAACGACACCCCTCAATTACGATCATTTGATTTTTATTGCATGCTAAATTTCAACTCAATCCATTCTGTTGTTACTACGTTATTCAGTAACAAACATCTGCAATATTTATAATATTAGTAGTATACCTAAACCAACAGCGTGTGCACGTTGGGTAAGTAGTCACGACCGAGCGAAGCGTCTCCGTTTCAACTTGGGCAAAAACACTTTTGGTATGTTTGTCTGTCTACAGGTCCCATTTCTCAACCGATTCTCGTGAAATTTTGTGAGCAGATTCGATAATTCATGCCTGTGATAAAATAACGTAGAATCTGTAATGAACTAATGCAAGTCCTGCGTTGTTGTGCTAAGGGTGCAAATAGTAGATTTCTTTGTCGGTTAAGTTTGTAGAATATTTTCAAAATGGTGGCACCATACGGGTTAACAGACTCAGGTATACAGCTTACAGAGTTACTGGTTTTACGCTACAACTTCCTTCCAGTACGTTAGCATAACTGGTCGCGACTTCGTTTCTCGCGCAACTGAGCATCACCTGTCACTGTCACACAATATTGAGTGGAAAGAGATAGGTAGCATTTGTAGCGCGACAAAGAGTCGCGTGTCACAGTTGTGCCAGAGGTACAGAGTTCTAGAGACAGTTGCAGAATCAACACTTTCACGACCAACAACCCGCCTAGTAGGCGCTCATAACTTTTGCTCAAATGCCAGCCGATTTTGCGTTGCACATTAATTGGCCTCACAAATCCACCTACCGCTCCGCTAACCGCTCAGTCGGTTTCTGGGGTGTGGTTATAGTACATTTTGATACGAGTGGGCTATCATCTCTACAGCCCTCGCCTGACGGCTCGGGCTGTGCAACACAGCCTCGGCTGTAATGACCAATACCCACAAGTGTCATACGACTTATATAAAGAAATAATACTTATCATTTCGAACTTCTGTTTTTGTATTTATTTTGTGGATATCTAACCTCGTCGCATGGGATAGTGCGGGGCGCGCGCCCATGTACAGGTATACGGTGTCGGCGCTGCGCGGGTATCATATCCGCCGTGCTCTCATTGATCAATGACGGTAATTACAGCACTAGTGCGGTAATGTAAAGTAAAACGCACTTGTGTGTAATAAGTGTGTTCTGCAATTAAGAACCATGAAATAAGAGCTACTCCAGGACGAGGTGAGATAACCCATAAAATAAATACAAAAACAGAAGTTCGAAATGATAAGTATTATTTCTTTATATAAGTCGTATGACACTTGTGGGTATTGGTCATTACAGCCGAGGCTGTGTTGCACAGCCCGAGCCGTCAGGCGAGGTCTGCAATAGCCGAGCCCACTCGTATCATAACGTACTATTGCCCGGCCGTGAAAGTGTTAACCGGGTGTATTTTCAAAGACATAATTTCTCTGGCCACAAATATTTAAAAGATTCCTCCTCATTATATTGGCATTCGTTGGTTACTTGGTAGAACTTGACAGATTCTACATTGTAACCAAAAGTGCCAATTCTAGTAAGGCAAAATCTTCTCAGTATTCGCCAATATGTCATGACAGCGAAATGACGTTTTTGAAAATACACCCAACCATATTGTTCGTGTCAGGTGGTGGGCGTGCACTGCCGGCACGGGCGCGGGCGCACGGGCACGCTGCTCGCGTGCTACCTCGTGCACTTCCAAGACATGGCGCCCGAGCGCGCCGTGCTCACCGTGCGCGTGCAGAGACCAGGTCAGCGCCCACTCAACTTTCATACACTTTGACAACCAACAACCCGCCTAGCAGGCACTAGTAACTTTTGCTCAGATACCGACCGTTTTTCGTACCGCTTTATTCTGCCGTCCTAATTGAAAAGGACGCATCTCAGTTTCATAGGTTTTGAGAAACAAGCAATTTTAGTTTTGGAAATGGCACGGTGATGAGCTAAATTTTCTTAATGACTTTTAAAAATGGAGCATTTAAAAAACTAGGTAAGATTTCTTTTTGGAAATGTCATATGATCCATTGATATATTTTATGTGCAAAAATGTTAGAAAGTGAAATTAGATTTTATTGAGATGCGTCCTTTTGAAATTAGGACGGCAGTATTGGCCTCACAAACCCGCCTAGCGAGCTCCGTCGGTTTTGGGGTGGTTTTTAATTTTTTGTTCGATTGTGAAAGTGTTAAGGTGGTTCAAGTCGGTCGGTCTCCATAAAGAGGGCCATTGTTTGCTTCCACGGCATCAGTTGTTTAAAATGTGTTTCATTTTATAGGTTGATACATTTTGTCTGCGCAAAATGACATGAGAAGCCTCAAAAAACCACATGTGCAATTGGGTTTTACGGTCAGCGCCATCTATTAACATAATATGGAACTAAAAGTTGTTTTTTTTTTCCTAAAAATACATATTTTATGGCTTTTTAAAAGCAATAAAATAAAGCACGTTTCAAACATAATTGATGGCGTGGAAGCAAAGGATGACCCTCTTTTTGTTTATATTTCCATATAAACAAAAAGCGGGTCATCATTTGCTGACCAACCGACATGAATCATCTTAAAGCACATATTAAAGAAACTGAAGAGTTTAAGATTCACACAAGTGTGCTACGACAGATACACTAGTTTCAACACCGAGATCCCGTTTCTCGGGCGCTATGCTCGTAGCAAGTGTACGCTGCATACGCATTTCCCCATGTTATTGTCTACAAGCGTAGCGAAAATCTTGGTTGCGAAACGGTTAAGAGCTAGCGCAGCGGTGGGCAAAGTACGGCCCGCCGACGGTCTCTCGAAATAAGTCGTATATGGCCCGTGATAAAACAAAATTAAGTTTTGCTATAATGGGGATGACGACTGAGTCAAAACTATATAATTCTATTTAGTCCGTTAGTTAGATTATGAAAAAATATGGGACACATATTTTTTGGTTTATCAAAATATTAAAAATCGACAAAGTTATAGCTCATCAAACTTCCAGAAGTTCACTCCAGAGTGGGGGCTTGTGACGTCACGCCTAGGTGAAATTTGTACCTAGGCGTGACGTCACTCGAAACTTCTAAGCACTCTATCCTCGTTATTTTTTGTTTGTCAAACAAAAGAAAAAATACGTGTACAATATTTTTTAATAATCTAACTGACGGACTAAACAGTTTTTTTTAGTCGTCTAGCTCATTCTGGCCCTCCTCTGAACATTCTTAAATTTTGTGTATTGCCATGAAAAAATGTTGCCCACCACTGAGCTCGGGTGTTTAAGAGCTCTTCATACGTCCTAAGATTATTTTTGTATACTTCAGGATCATGTGAAACTTATGAGCAAGAAAAAATCGTGTGCCACTACCACGACTGCATGAGAGGGACCATACCGAAACCAGACTACCGCCTCGTGGAGGACAAACAGTACTTCGACTGCTCCATGAAACACATGTTCGAGGACAGCGACGAAGATGCCGACGACCAAATGGGCGCCAAAAAACAAGATGGCGGAAAGAAAGAAAATGCCGCGAGAGAAACGGTTGTCAAATTCGAAGACGAATTCGTCGACAGAAGCGAGCTTATTAGAAAGTTGTGCGAAAAAAAAACGAACACAATGATAATTAATCATAAGATTTATTTTTAGTTTTATTATAATACCATTATGTACAGCCCTTACCATTTTAACCTGCAAGTTTGTACTTTTGTACGGAAATAAAGACAATTAAAAATAAATTTTTGCCAGCTTTAAACATAGGCTTATGAAGGACGCTGACAAGACCCAATGGATTGGTGGCCAAACGACTAACAGAGACATCAGAAATCAATACAACAATTTTATTGTTGTAAGCACTCCACAAACGTCAATTTAAACATAACAGTTCTAGTTGACATTGATTTAAAATTCGTTGAAATATCCTTGATATTTTAGAAAGTTTTTTTCATCCTTACTGGTTTTATTTAGTAAACGATTATCTACTCTCAATATGCTTGTTTGCAACTAAATACTGCAAGCCAGTAAGTAAAACAACCAGAGACAATACATCTTTTCGTCCTACTTAACTTAAAGTTTTTAGGCAAAAATGTTACATTTCAAGGGTAGAAAGTTATTTAACAAATACTAAAGATGATATAAAACAACAATTTAACAACCACATAGCATTACGAGTTAGTGCGCAGCCTACGAGATCCTGTTGATCTGGCACCCGAGCAGGCCCGGGCGCGCCCAGGGCCGCGGCACGACGGCGAGGTTGAGCACGAGGCGCGCGCGGCGCACGCGCACCGCCACGCGCTGCCCCGCCGAGTGCGCCACCACGTCGTGCACCTGCGACATGTCCGCGAAGTTGCGCGCCGTCACCGACCCGAACTGGATCACCTCGTCCCCCACACACAAGCCCTGGAGGCAGACAGCTCAATTAGAGGCAGCTGGAACTCATGGGTGACTTTAAAAAGCTGCAAGACCTAGCAAATGATAAGGCACTCATCTCATTTGTAGCTGCAGTCTCCAAGAGTGGGTGTAAAATCTGTTCTTTGTTGAAGACACAAATTCCATTACCTACTAATTAGCTTGGAATTAGGCGACTTTAAAGTAAATATATTGGGGGGACAAGCTTACACATATTAGCTTAGTCCCAAACAAAGCAATGCTTGTACTATAGGTACTAGATGACGATAAACACACTTATACAGGGTTGGAGGGACTATATCGATATACTTTAGCCATGAATTCCTGGTGGTTTGACGAGTAAATAATGTTATATCAACATGGGTTGAATATTGTCATTTTACATTAATAGTCTTATGGAACAAAATAAATCAGTAAATTCAGCCCCTCGTTATAAACATGTCCTTACTGGAGGAAAAGTTATCAAAATGAAAAAAAAAAGCTAAAATGGAAACGAAAGGTCAATTTTTTGGCCACATAGTCGCTTACCATCAAATACTGCGAAGGTTAATTGCTCTTTAGTTAAAGGATTTAAAAAAATAGTAAAACTATCTAAGTCACATTTATTAGGGCTTGTTACACACACTTTTCATTTAAACAATAACAAATATCTCTGAAAGTAAGCGTTTTTCGACTATACATCACATAACTTTATTTACTCGTCACACCACCAGGAATTCATGGCTAAAGTATGTCGGTATAGTCCCTCCCACCCTGTATAGATATACATACATACTTAAATAGACAGAAAACATCTTATAAACTCATGGACAATAAATTCGGGTTACTTTCTATGAACAATTATATAGAAAATGGCCCGAATTCATTGTCCATGACTGTAGATACATATTTAACTAACACATGTCATATGAAATGAGAAAAATTTACTACAGACTGCCTCAAAGGCAGACTAACAGATTTTTTTCATAAGTATATGCCCTGCATCTTCGATAAAATAACTTCTTCTGTATATTAATGTACCAAATCATCTTTGATTTCTCTAAAAACTAGTTCATAACAACATAGACAAAATGGGCCTGTCAAAAAACCATAAATGTGTACTCACCGCCTCATCAGCTGGTGAGCCGTTGTGGACAAAAGAAATCCTCGCAAACACCTCCCGGTCATCCTCAACCTCAGTAGGAGCAACCTCGCTGTGAAGATGTGTTCCATTTCCATTCATGTGCCGGGTTTCTGCTGCTGATGGGCCTTCTCCAGCGGAGCCCATCAGGTTGGCATGCACTTCAGCCAACCCCTGCTCTATTCTTTTCATTAGAGCTTTATGGTCATTTTGAAGGCCTGAAAATATTTTATATCTGTTTTATAGAATCATACTCACATTCAAGGTGTTAATTCTGTAATGCCATAAGCACAATCAGGACATGTGTACTTTACTGGAAGTATATAGAAGGAAGCAAAATGTTAATTGGAAGAAATCATGTTATATGAATGCAAATACAAATACTATTCACTGTATTACAACAATACTAGTAAAATTATCTGTTAGAAATACGCAACATATTTTATAATTTTATGACTTCTTAATAATATAATGAAAATTTTGCCATGACAAATCTAGCTAGGCAATGTTTTAGCACATTCTAGTGCCAAATTGAACTACACAAGGACTATACTAAACTACTACTATAACCAGTTAGATAGACTTGCTCTCTTAATAGCTCAGAATGGTGTGTTAGTGTTTTTATACTTTTTTTGTAGATGGAATGGACTAGGACTTACAAATGATTTGATGCCGGGCGTGGCGCACCTTGTAGACGTCGATATCGTTGCGCGGGAAGCCGTCGGCGTCCACCAGGGAGTCGTGCATGCCCACGTTGTTGGTCTCTAACACGGCCGTCTGATCACGGATCTCGCTCTCGATCCTGTCTTTCTCCTCCATTAGCCTCAGCACTCGGTCCCTTGCCGGCCCATCCATGTTAATCCCAACCATATTATTTGGCTTTTAGTGAAAATAAATTGGAATTAAAATATAATATCAGAATTTGTTGTGATTGTTGATGAAATTGCGTTTTTTGTTGTGACATTGACAGCAAGAATGACACTGACAGTTAGATATTTCGGGTTGGTTTAAGCCTTATGGAAAAAGCGCGGTTTGAATACACAATAACAGTCGTCTCTATGTATAGAAAAGTATCCGTCGAAGCTAGGGGCAAAGACTACAAACTACAATATTAAGCCCATTACACAATGAAAAAAATAAGGTATAAGAGTTAAGGAATAAGGAACAAGGAATAAGGAATAGCACAGAAATCAAAACACAATAGGCGATAGGCTACAATATTCAACCAATTATCGTATTTTTTTTAACCGATTAATAGTAATCGACGAAATCTCCTCATGATGAATTACGTCCTGAATTCCGAATGTCGGGTTGAATTCTTCATCCGGATTTGCATAATCCAGTGGCAAACAATATTGAACGTGATCCATTTTTTTTTGCACTTTAAAACTTTGAATGAACTCGGAAACGGAAAGAAAGGTTATGTGGACTCACGACACTTCGTTGAAAAAATTCCCTGCGATTGGCTGGCTATAAGAAATAAGAAACAAATTCCCACCGCAACGGAAATTTTATTCTTATTTCTTATTCCTTATTTTTGAATGGTGAATTGATAACGGTGCTGCCTTCGCTGGATTCCGCTATTCCTTATTCCTTATCTCTTATACCTTATTTTTTTCATTGTGTAATGGGCTTTATACTTGGACACAGAGACAGACAGGCGCCGGGAGAAGTGAAAAGCTTGTAATAGCAAAACGTATTTATTTAATCAGTTAAAAATAATATAACCATTTCAGGTGCATTAATTAAAATAAACCCTTACGCCTAAGTACCAACGAAAGTAATAAGGAATATACAGGTGACTGGAAATTCGCCGTATTCCTTGAAAGGGGTTTTTCTACAGCTCATTTGCAATGATTTAGGCCCAGTCAACTAGGGGTCAAAACTCCTTGGTTTTCGAAATATTCAAGTTTTTTGGTGGGAAAAAAATCTGGAATTTCTGACTTTGAATGCTTTTATTTGTCAATTGTTGTCATGTTTTGGCACTTTTTACAATTGTAATGTAATCAGTAGTTTATTAGCTATTCAAATATGTTTTTTTTTATTTCAAAATTGCGTAGTTTCTACACAATCACCAGTTTTATGTCAAGAGGATGATATTTAAAAAGAAAACCAGAAAACTTGAATATCTCGAAAACCAAGGAGTTTTGACCCTTAGTTGGCTGGCCTAAATCATTGCAAATGAGCTGTAGAAAAACCCCTATCAAGGAATACGGCGAATTTCCAGTCACCCTGTATAATTAACTCGCAATTATAAATCAACTTTCAGACAGAATGAATCTGGATTACCCACACGTAATTTTTTTCTAGCAGATAGAGAACATAATTCGTCTATGCTGTTTACGGATTGGGCAAATGCAGGTAGACTTAGACTGTCAGTTCTAATGCCAAACTTCCAAATATTCATACAAAATTAACTGATAGTCGGGTTCTCACTAAATGTGTTAGAAAAAAATTCAAGTACCAAATTGTAGGTATTGGGTCTCTCGACACTAGTGGTCCTCGACTCCCGGGGGTGGTGGCTCCTCTGTCGCGGTAGTGGCCTTCGACTCACGGGGCGGCGGTTCCTCAGTCGCGGTGTCACTAACGCTCGGAGCCTCATCGGCAGCATTGGAATCGGTGAAAGGCGCTGCTTCATTGTTTCGCTTTCGGCACTTGTTCTTATAGTGTCCGATTTCACCGCAAAAGAAACATTGAACTCCTTTTACAGCCGTTTCCTGCGAAACAGATTGACAAGCGGCTACCTTATGCCCGGTTTTACCACATTTGAAACACTTCTGTATAACAGTATTTGGAGGAATTGCGGCGTTATTTTTGGCAGCTTTACGAGCAACCCGACAGACGGTCGCATCATGTCCAAACTGTTTGCAGACCGTGCAGCGTAATCCTTTTTTCGATGCTTGGGGCGCAAAACGCTTATAGCAATTGGCCTCCAAATGCCCATATTTTAGGCAGAAGCGGCATTGTGGTTTCCCAGCGTTATTAGAGGCCGGGGACGGCAGCGGTGCACTGACCACCGCAGGCGTCGGCACTGTGGGGATCTTAGTCCGGATGGATTCTGCGGTCTGCAGATACGCGAGCAGTTCCTCGGGCTCTCCGAACTGTGCTGCCGCCCCGAACAGCCGCACGGGCTCGTCACTGATGCCATGCAGCACGCACTGTACCGCCTGCCGACCCCTGATCCCGCACCGCTTCACCAAAGTATACTTATCGTGAAAATAATTCTCTAAAGTCTCCACGCTTTTAGATTGCCTCTTGTCTAATTCTTGTAACATCTCCCCAAAATTAGGGCACGGAAATTGCTCAATGAGCTTTTTCTTCCATTCGGCCCATGAGTGCACGAAATCCTTGCGAGCCAAGTACCAACACTTGGCGAGGCCCGCGAGTTTGGGCATCGCATATTGAAGAGTCTCTTTCTCGTCCCAACCAAACAACTTAGCGATGTCGTCGACTCGAGTCAACCAGGTGACGATAGCATTTGCCTTATCAAGAGGATCGAATTCCGGGATTACATCGTTATGAGGAATTTTCTGACTTTGTGGTTCTTCTTTGACGTCTTTTATAATGCTAATGAATTTCGAGAGGATATCGTTCGTGGCGTCGGGTTGGGGAGTTTCGAGACGTTTCTTGTAAACATCCTTTTCCGTGGAACCGCTTCTGACTTGCTTTTTCTCTCGGGAGTTACTTCTTTGACGTTTACGAAACTTTCGATCTCTGGAACTACTTCTGTCGCGTCTTTTATCTCGAGAGTTACTTCTGTTGATTCTTCTCAGTGATGGGAAATTGCAGAGAATATTTCCGTTTGAGAGAATATTCTCGGAAACATTACCGTAATATTTCCGAATATGGCAATTTACTTAAAAACTAGTTTTTATTATATGGATACCTGTTTTTTTCTAATAACGAAATATTTTAATACCATAAAGCTCTTTATTCTTATGCCTAAATAAATTCATTTTACGTCTATTTTAAGTATTATTTCCATAAATTTCCATAAATTCTCTTAAATTTCATGTGAAATTTCCGGAAATTTCCTTACGAAAATTACGTTTAGTATGAAATTATAGGATGTAGGGATAAAAACGAAATATAAAAACACGAGCCGAGTGTGTGCGAGTGCGAGTTGGATTCGCACACGTAGGGTTCCATACCACCGTGGATCAAAAAGACGCCAAAAAACACGTCTTTTGCATGGAGATCCCCTTTTATTTATTTTTTGTGAAATTTTCAAGCCTCTTCCTATTACGGTTTAAATGATAGATCCCTGTGACATACGGACAGCGGAGGCTTAGTAGTAGGGTTCCGTTGGCACTCTTTGGGTACGGAACCCTAAAAAGATGGTTTGGTGATCAAACATGTTTTATTAAGTAAATGTCACAACACAAGTTTTAGGGCATTTACCAAATATCTTTATGATTTATGAATATAATGTTCTAGCATCGACAGCGGCGAGCCAGTCACATTTATATGACGCGTGCAATAGCACTATTTATTTCTTCTTTCTTTGGTGCATCACTTTCGCTCTGTATGGCAACTAGTTCTGGTTCTGTTACTTCTTGTAGCATTCACTGCACTTGAACTTTGTAAATTACTTTTTTTTTAGAAGCCTGAATAATTTGCACACCTTATTGGTTTTGGTATTGCACACCAGGTGTGGGCCGTGGCATTCCCTGGAGTCGAACCAGGTCGCTGGCCGGACCACCTTGAGTTGATCGGACTAGGTGGGGGCCGGGAGCGCCTGAGATCAAACCAGGTCGCTAGTCCCGGTCCACCTTGAGAGGGTCGGACTAGGTGGGGGCCAAAGCGCGTGGGACAGTTACGTTGGTGGGGTTACACTTAAAGTGAGCAGCGGACCAGCGGGAAGGTTGAAGCTGATCAATTTTTTTTAAGAGGGGAAAATGCGTTACGCTTATGTGGGACTCCCTTGTTGGCTGATGAGGCCAAGGTTTATCCACTAAAAACCCCTCTAAGTGCCGCCTCCGTGCTATAGGGCGAGACCACGGGAACGGTGTAATCACTCCTCCGTAGCCTCGCCCGCGGCTGACCGAACTCCGGACTCGTCTCTGGGGAAACTCTCTCCCCCTTCCTCTCTAGGGGCGTGCCGATGGTCTGCAGCCAGCTACTCGGGGACCTGCGTGTAGGCGACAGACGTCCACGTGCCTGTCGCCCACGGGTTCCCTTATGGGAGAAGTTACGCGTTTGCGACGCATTGGCTGGGAGGCCGGATCTTCCTCCCTTCCGCGCTCCGCCTCCTCCTTCTGCGCCATCACATCCTTGTAGAAGGAAGCTGCTGCCTTCCACGACCTAGCCCAGCTAAGAAGACTCCGGCAAGGAACTTAGCTGAGCCCGAGCAAGGTCGGAGTGAAGTAAATCCCGGACATTCGGGTCCTGGGGCAAGTCGGACGCGACTCTTGTGTGCTGTTGTCGCGAGGAGGTCGACCCCGCCGGCGGGGACGACACTGTGTGCGTCGGACTCCGTCCGACGACCTCACAGCGATGATTTTTTCGAATCCTGCTGAGATGTCGTCCGGGTCAGTGAGGAAGCTCCTAGGGCGCCGGGTGAAGCGGCCTCTGATGAAGCTGGACCGGCTGAGCTCATCGTCGGGACCTGGAAGAGAGCGGCCGCTTTCCTAACAAGTGGATTCCTATGTTGTTACAAAAGTGTGACTCTGAAGAGATCTTTGCCTATTTTTTTTTTCGAAATATTGAAATGATTGACTTTGGTTTCTTTATAAACCATTCGGCGTCACTCGTAGACTAAATCACGAACTAACTGTTTGGTTAAATGCTTTTACGACAACTGTTAAAACAGTACTGATTTAAAATTAAGCTTAAACCCTTTTGTTTTATCTCACTATCTTTCGACGAGCATCCCTCGCATGGAGTTTTTCAACTACCTGCGCACCTGTGTCTGACCGGCTGAATGATCCGACACTTGCAAATAACACTCAACGGCTTATTATCAACAAATACTAAGGATAAAATTATGTAAGTTAAAATATAAGGGTATATTTGATTTATTTTTCTGATCTTATTGAAATTTTCAAGGTAAGTTTCTCGGAAATTTAAGAGAATTTACGGAAATATATTGAAATATTCTCCTTACTTCTCAATGCATTATAAAAATGGTCTGCCTTTTATGTATAATATTTACAATGCAATTAGACAACTATACAGATTAAATTCATTTTAGTTTTAGTAGTAGAAAATATAAATTTCCATATTTTTCGTGTTATGGAAATATTACGGAAATATTCTCAGAAAATTTCGTTTCCGAAAGTTTCCATATTTGGAAACTTTCCGACTGCCCATCACTAATTCTTCTGTCCCGGGATCTACTGTTGCTTCTCATCCTAGACCGGCTTCTGTGACGCTTCATATCTCTGGAAACACTTCTATCGCGCTTGGTCTTGAAGTTGTTTTTGCTGCGGCTGCGTCGTCGCCGTTTCCTATCTTCAAGACTGTCATCTTCGGAACTGCCAGAACGCGCTCTGTCGACTCTGAACTTCCTGGAGATACTACTTGCGATCTGGATGCCCAAGTTGGCTAGAGGTACCAGGTCTCTGCCGAGGCGCCGCGCGGGAGACTGTGACCGTCCTCGCCCGTGGGAGTGTTCTGGCTCGCCTCGTCCACGATTGGTAACTACAAAATAAACAAAACATTTTTCTTTCCCTTAAATCAAAGGCATTAAGCAACAGAAAGCATAACAGCAGTATTCAGTATCGGGCGTACTGCCATATTGCGATGGTATAATTTGCATAAAATGTTTAGCCTGTTGACTCGATTTTTTTTCTGTCCTAAATCGATTCTACTATTTCTGAGGAACAAATATCTATATGACACCTAATACATTGGTATAAGTATAACAGCCACAAATTGTAATCAAAAGTAGCAGATCGGACTGAGCATTGAAAACGCTCTATACAATACGGTAGGAATTTATGACGTCATCCGTTGCATCGCTGTACTAAGTCTGTATGAAAAAAATAGCATTTTGCCATTTTGAGCACGAAGAAGTGCGTTTAAGCACATAGTTGTCATACATTTATTTTTTCAGTGTTATTTAAGCATTCCGAAATTGACTTTAATTTTTCTTAAAGACGATAAAAAAAAATATCGTTTTTTTTTTAAACTTTGTGGTCTCATAACTTTATATTTTTTATACATTTTTTGTTTATTTCTTTTGTGTTATGATAATTTAGTATTTTGCAATCCATGTGACTATATTATGTTGTAACATTCAACATTATTCAACATCCCAATTGGTGAAAAGCATACTAGGGCTCTCTGTACCCACGTTTTCTACCTAGGTACATATGTTGTCGTATGTGGCAAGTAGGATGAAAGTATTTTACATGTACGGGGTCTTTGTATACTTATTCCAAGAACCAAGAAACTGATATATAATCAGAGGGAGGTTGAATTGAAACACTAATTTATGATTAATGCAGTGGCGTGGCGTCAAATATATTCTTAGTAAAGCCGAAGCAGATTTGGATTACTTTTTCTTCAGGAGTAGATAGGCTTGCAAAATCGGTCGACTTCGGAATTGGGTTCGATTTTTACCTTCAATTCCGGAATTCCGGAACTGGTTCCGGAATTTATTACTTTAGTTTTCCAATATGAGACATTGGATTAAAATACATTTAAATAAGAATTAGGGTTTCTGCTCGAGACTTCTCGAACTCGAGACAACTCGAGAGTTTCACCTCCATTCGAGACGAGAAATAAATAGCTGACTCTCGAGACTGTCGAGTTCCGGCACAAACGAAATAAGGGCTAAAGTCAAGCTCGCCATTTTTTGGCTTTTAACAATGATAAACATTTGAAACGTTACACCCTGTATATAACACAGTGACACCGTGTATATATCACAGTGACACCCAGTATATAATCACAGTGACACCTGCTACTTGACAGCTAACAATTACCGAATGACAAAATACGCACACGATTGGCGGCAGAATAGTTGCGCCCATTTTGTGAATGACCAGTTACCCCTTTTTTTTTATTGATAAAATGAAATATTTTGCTTACCTACTGATTGCTTACCAAAATTTGATTAATTGTAGGTCGCTTAATGCAGCTCAAATACTCAATTTGCTGACCAAAATAATTTAGAGCAGTTCAGTATATCATTAATTGCAGACAGATTTATAAATGTTTGCTAAGCATAAGTTGCTTACCAACTAGCTATTTTGGCTGACCAAATACATATTTCTGCTCACGCTCATATGAATATTTTGGTGATCGATTAAATGATACCTTTTTATTTGTTTTTTATTTTATTTTCAACAATAATTTACAATTTCTTACTAAAGACTCGAGAGTCGAGACAACTCGAGATATTGGAGTAGAGATTTCTCGAAACTCGAGAAAAAAAATGAGGCGAGAAACCAGAAACCCTTAAGAATCACCGCTCAGAATACAATCAACAAATAGGTATCAGCGTAATTCGTCCCATTCGTTTTTCGTTCAATTCGTATTTCGTGTCATTCTATATTCGTCACACATTCTTTATTAAGACTATTCTTTATACATAAAGAAAATTACGCTGATACCAACAAATACGTACCTATATATATAGTATCCTATCAAAAACATTACATGTAAAAAGATGCAAGTCTCGCAACTCAGTTCTTTTACAACAAAAAAGTTTTGAGATGTAATGTTAAACCAAGTCAGTACTGGAAGGGTGTTCACAGAACCCGATTCCCACCGACTTGCCTATTATTAGATCTATAAAATATGTTCCACCCTCCACGGTTAAATAATAGGCAAGTCGGTGGGAATCGAGTTCTGTGGACACCCACCCGGTACTGACTTGGTTTAACGTTACATCTCAAAACTTTTTTGTTCTAAAAGAACTGTGTTGCCAAACTTGCATCTTATTACATGTAATGTTTTTGATGGGATCTCATTTCTGCAGTGTATTGTTATAAGTACTAAAGGTAGGTAGATTAAGCATTAGATATATAATCGCGGGTATGCCGACTCGCGCTTGACTGTTCTGGCAGTCGTCATTAAATCGTGTTTGAAGTAACATCTTGTTTTACTTCTCGCCCAGTACATCACATGTGGCGCAGTTACGAACCTTTATATCGCGTTAGTAGGTGCTGAGTACAATCATGTCAGTGGGCAAATTAAAAGAATTCGATTTAGGTAGTGCAAAGTGGTCGATCTATTGTGAAATTGTTGAACAATACTTTCTGGCTAACGATACACCGGCCGAGAAAAGGGTACCCACATTGTTAGCAAGTGTGGGCACGGCTTCGTACGAGTTGATGGTGGATTTATGCAGCCCCAAGAAACCGAAGGAACTTAAATATGACGAGTTAATCGCGCTGGTTGCTGCACACATCGAGCCAAGACCATCTTTTCTAGCCGAGCGGTATAAGTTTCGTTTAGCCAAACAAACTGCGACTGAGTCGGTCGCTCAGTTTGCGGCCACGTTAAAACATCTCGCGACAACATGCGACTTTAAGAGCACTCTGGATGACAATCTGCGAGACCAGTTTATATGTGGCCTAAGCAGTGAAGCCACCCGCCAACGGTTGTTTACAGAAGAAAGCGGCCTTGATTTTAAAAGGGCATTTAGGCTTGCACTATCGTTGGAGTCCGCGGCCAGAAACGCTGCGGCCGTTGAACATACTCCATCCGGGTCAACGGAACACGCACTTCACGCGGTTCACGCCACATCGGGCTACGGACGCGGTGGCGGCGGCGCGCGCTTCGCTCGGCGGGGCGGTGGCGTCTACGGAGGCGCCGGCGTGCCGTCCGCCGGCAGAGGACGCGGCGCCGGCGCACCGACTCGACCACTCAGAGGGGGTGTGGGCCCGCGTCAGCCATCTCAGCTCTGTCGTTGCTGCGGAGACCGAGGACACGACCACACAGAGTGCAGATTTAAAGATTATGTATGCAAGATATGTCTAAATAAGGGCCACCTGAAAAGGGCCTGCCCCAACATTCGCGATATGAACTACACTTCCAATGTGGACGTATTGGGCTCACGGTATGGGCTCGATGACGACTCAGACGACGATGGGGACGAGGACCGCGAGGAGCGAGGCGAGACGGGCGGCTCCGCGGGCCTGTACCACGTGGAGCTAACAGGACGGGAGCCGGTCGTGGCGGAGGTCGTCGTTGAAGGAAAGAAACTTCGTATGCACGTCGACACCGGCTCGCCGTATGCGTGCATAAGTGAGGGACTGTACACAAAGTCGTTCGGCCAACATGCGTTACAGCAAGACGATGTAAAATTGCGTGGTTACGATGGTGGACTGATTCGATCCTTAGGTTTTATAAGAGTGAGTGCGGAATACCTAAGTGTCAAACGAGACCTAAATCTTTATGTTATCGTTAACGGTGGCGTCCCACTATTGGGACGAGAGTGGTTAAAATCATTAAAAATGAACGTTATCGCCACAAACTCGGTATTGAAAATCGAAAGAAGTGAAAACAATTGCAGTGATGTGTTTGATAAGTTAAGTCTGAAACGGGATCACGCGCGCGTGTTTCGTGAGTGCTTGGGGAGGCACTTACACGCGCGCGCCGAACTGCGCGTGCGCCCGGACGCCCGGCCGGTGTTCCGACGCGCGCGCCCGCTACCGCTAGCGCTCCGCGCGCCTGTCGACGCCGAACTCGAGCGCATGGAGCGCGCAGGTATTATCACGCCGATTCCTTCCTCCGATTGGGCTTCTTGTTTAGTAGTAGTTGTCAAGAGTAATGGTAGCCTCAGGATCTGCGGAGACTATAAGTCCACGCTTAATCCGGTTCTGGAAGTAGACAAATACCCCCTTCCGCGCGCCGAGCAGCTGTTTAACAATTTAAGCGGGGGAAAATTATTTTCCAAACTCGATCTAAAAGAAGCCTACATGCAAATCGAACTAAGCGAGGACTCGAAGAAGTACACAGTGGTTAACACACACCGCGGTCTCTATGCATACAATCGGCTCGTGTATGGCGTCGCGTCGGCGGCATCTATTTTTCAACGAATCATAGAACAGGTGGTGGCCGGGATCCCCAATGTGGCCGTTTATCAAGACGATGTTCTCATAACCGGAAATAGCGAAGCCGAGCACATAATGAACCTAAAGAGTGTTCTAAACCGGTTTGAAGCAGCGGGATTAACACTTCGAAAAGAAAAATGCACTTTTTTCGCGAAAGAGGTCAAATACTTGGGCTTCGTTATTTCTGAGGACGGTGTAAAAACGGACATCGACAAAATAAAACCCATATTGGACGCCCCGGCACCTGAAAACACGTCGACTCTAAAGTCCTTCCTGGGCATGGTTAACTTTTACTCGAAATTTATAAAAGGTTTTACCGATATTCTAGCACCTATGTATCAATTATTAAAGAAAGGACAGCAGTGGGAGTGGGCTCAACCCCAGGCTGACGCCTTTAATAAAATAAAACGTGCCTTGACAGATAGTCCCGTGCTAACACATTATAGCGAGAAGTTGCCACTTATTCTGTGTTGTGACGGGAGTCAGACGGGGGTCGGCGCGGTCATCCTGCACCGCACTGAGGAGGGTGAGCGGCCCGTTGCCTATGCATCGCGGGCATTAAATGCGGCAGAACGAAATTACAGTCAAATTCACCGTGAAGCGTTGGCCATCATTTTTGGCGTAAAAAAATTTCACACGTATTTGTACGGGCGACAATTTACCCTTCGCACGGATCACCGCCCCCTGGTCACCATATTTGGGTCTAAAACGGACATTCCGACCACAGCTGCCGGGCGGCTCATTAGGTGGGCGCTTTTGCTATCGGGCTACCAGTACGACATAGAGTACGTGAAATCCGCAGATAACATAGCAGACGGGTTATCACGTCTACCGCTACCATTGGTTGACCAGAGCGACGTTAGTGACGATTGTAGTCATGTACAATTTATCGAAAATAACTTTCCAATCCGCGCTCTTGATGTCAAAAAGGAGACTGCCGTTGATAAGGCGCTAGGTTTAGTAACGCAGTATGTTAAAACAGGGTGGCCGGTGTCGGGAGTGCCGTCCGAGCTTACCCCGTATTACAACAGACGAGATGAATTGAACGTAGAGGGGGGTTGTGTGATCTGGGGCTCCCGCGTCGTGGTGCCCACGGCGCTACGGCCTGCCGTGCTGGCCGAGGTGCACGGCGGCCACCTGGGTATAGTCAAGTGCAAAGGCATCGCGCGTAGTTACGTTTGGTGGCCGAAGATAGATTTGGATATCGAGCAACTTTGTAACTCGTGCCGTGTTTGCGCAGAGACCGCGGACTCACCCGCGCGAGTGCCTATTGTCCCTTGGACTACTTCTAAAAAAGCATTCGATAGAATACACATAGATTTTCTAACATATAACTCGGTGACCTATTTAGTAATAGTAGATAGTTTCTCCAAATGGATAGAAGTGTTTGTAATGAATACCACGACCGCCACCTCGACTGCGGGCAAGTTACGCGAGGTATTTGCTCGATTTGGAATTCCATCTAAGGTCGTCTCGGACAATGGGCCTCCATTTAGCAGTGAGGAGTTCGCGAGTTTCTTAAAAACAAACGGTGTGACACACGTAACGTCGGCGCCGTATCACCCGCCATCAAACGGGGAGGCCGAAATAGCAGTCCGTACTATAAAAAAATGTCTCAAGAAAGCAAATAAAGGAAATATAAATCCACACACGTTTTTACAACGCTTCCTATTAGATTATCGCAACGCTAAGCACTGCACCACGGATGAGTCACCGGCCGCGTTGTTGCTGGGGCGTCAGTTAAAAACCAGGCTCGATTTATTGAAAGACGGTCTATTCGACACTATTGAAAAAAACAAACTAAGAAAAATAGCTCAGGGACCTCAGAACGGTAGATATTTAGAAATCGGTGATTCAGTGTGGGCTAGGGACTATCGTAGTGGTAAGAAATGGATCGAGGCTACCATTGTTCAGAAAACTGGGCATAATAACTTTAAGGTTCAAACGGAGGAGGGTCTTATTTCGCGGCATACGAATCAATTGCGCGCACGCTACGATAACGAGTCGTCGGGGTCGAACGGCGCGGGGGGCGCGGAGGGTGCGGGCGGAGCGGAACCTGGCCCACCGCCGACCGCCGGGAGCCGCGACGCCCGCGCGCCGCGTCGCGACGACATGAAGCGCGGCGTGCAGGTGTCTCCCCAGGTCGCAGCTAGTTTTAGGGTTCCGACGGACGCGCCGCCTGCGCCGGCCGCTCGGCCGGTGCGGGCTCGTCAGCCGGTTATCCGCTATGGATTCGAAGAAGTATATCCTTAAAAATAAATATGTACCTTCGTCATTTTCCGTTTAATTTTTTTTGTTTGTTTCATGTTAGTTGTAGGGGAGAGTAAAGCGTAGAAGTTATGCATTAGCACATAATAAACAGAAAGTTTAAATAATCAACCCAACATTTGAGTCCATGCAGTTTCGGTTGATATCGATAAGTACGAGTATACAAAAAATGAAAGATGTTATTCCTATAAAAAAATCCAATATTGTATATAATGTTAAGTAACACATTTGAAACTGTCTCTTCTTACTGTAATTACTTATTTACCTATTAATTACTGGCAGAAAATATTAATAAGATAAATCTTATCAGTAAGGGGGGAAGTAGTGCAGTGTATTGTTATAAGTACTAAAGGTAGGTAGATTAAGCATTAGATATATAATCGCGGGTATGCCGACTCGCGCTTGACTGTTCTGGCAGTCGTCATTAAATCGTGTTTGAAGTAACATCTTGTTTTACTTCTCGCCCAGTACATCACAATTTCTTTTTGTAAGTGATCTTCTTTTACATTCCAATCCATTCTTTTTCCAATTTAAACTGCAAAACTAACTACTGTAATCGCATGTATTTGTATAGGATAACAAACTTATGTGTGCAGTTGTGACTGAAATTGCAATATTTGGAGGTTTTTTAGGGCTTGATAGGCTAAAAACTAACTATGTTAAAATTTGGAGCCTGTGAGTTTGCTAGAAGTACCTTAGAATTATGATGATCATCAGTCAGTGAATCAGTCAGTCAGTCAGTGACAATGACAAAACTAGGGAAATTTGACATGCAAAAGTTCTGAAACTACACGTTCAAATTGAATGATATTGAGAATATATACACCGTGGGCCCGTATAACCCGACCAACTTTAACCATAGATTCTAACAACTATTAAAAGTAAAAAAAGTTATGTGACGTATAGTCGATTAACGCTTACTTTCCGAGATATTCATAATTTTCTCCCTAATAAATGTGACTAAGATACAGCAATTAACCTTCGCAGTTTTAGATGGTAAGCGATTAAAAAGCCAAAACATTGACCTTTCGTTTCCATTTTAGCTTTTTTTTCCTTTTTATAACTTTTCCTCCAGTAAGGACATGTTTATAACGAGGGACTGAATTTATTGATTTGTTTTGTTCCATAAGACTATTAATGTAAAACGACAAAATTCGACCTATGTTGATATAACGTTATTTACTTGTAATACCATCAGGAATACGTGGTTAAAGTTGGTCGGGTTGTACGGGCCCACGGTGTATAAGACTTATTGTGCCCTATATATCCCTGAAATTAGCTTTAGCCAGTACAAAATTACGGGAGGCTGAAAATAGCCTGAATGGCTTCGAGAAAAGGATGGTACGGCCATGCCTTTGTTTTGCTCGACTTGGCGTATATTACAAGTACAACACTTGAGACATAATTATTTAAAAAGTCTCAAATAAATGCAAATCGAAAGTAGCAATTAATTTATCACCATATTATCACAAATTCTGTAATTCGACATCACGTAATATTAGGGTGGCCCTTGTTTCGTCGTTTTTAGGGTAACGTAACTCAAAAGGAAAAAAAACGGAGCCCTTATAGGATCACTTTGTTGTCCGTCTGTCTGTCAACGCCCTTTATCTCGGCTCGGGAACGCGTGAAGGTATCGAGGTAAAAGTAATACCATAATACTCAGGTCTACAGTCCCTTAAATCTGTGAAAAATACAAACTTCTAAGTTAACGCAAAAAAAAGACACGGCCGTTTATGCCACAAACGACACTCTCAAGGGAATTAAAATTGGTTTTTTCCGTTGATCTACAACTATGAAATATAGCTAGTAATATCGTCTTATACTAGAAGTAAAGGGATAAATTTGAAAACTACACTTGCAACTAAATCATTAAAAAAATATAATCTCTTTATTTAAAATATATGTACGGAACCCTCGGTGGGCGAGTCCGACTCGCACTTATCCGGTTGTCGTCGTCTCGTGTCGGACATCCTTTCATTTTGTACTACTAAATCATAAAACATTCCTGTTTTTACCCGACTGCGGCGAAGCCCAAAGGAGGGTTATGTGTTTGGCCTGTATGTATGTATGTCCGTTCCTGTGTCCGCTCGTAACTACTCAACGACACAACCGATTTTGATAAATGATACATCATTAGATTCGTCTTGATGGTGCGAGTGTCACTGGGCATGAAGTTCGTTAAAATAAACAAAATGGCGGATTTAATGCAGTTTCAAAGTGCACCGCGGTCGGATTTTTTTTTATAAAAATGTGGTTATTATTGTTTAAGTTTTAGAGAGTTCTTAAGGAAAGTTTGGAAAAAAACCTCGTAAGGTTTTATCAGGCCGGCGTTGCTGGAAATGTTATTGGGACCTTCTCTAGTGCCAAAGATTTTCATAAATATCAAGGCATTATACAATACTTAAAAAAATACTTTTATTGGGTCGGAGGCATAACGCACATAATGCGAAGACTGGGCAAGAAGATAATTAGCGTTCGTTTATTTTATAACGTCGTTATTTTGTAAAATAACCGTCTTAATTGTCTCTATTACACTGGTTTCAATTCCGGAATTTTAAGTACATAAATTCCGGAACTGTCACATCGGAAAAATTGGACGGAATTCCGGAATGCAAGCCCTAACTCTGAGTCAATCAGCCAATCATCGCTATTGTGGAAAGTGGGGACAGAGATGCAGGTACAACATATGCTTAGTAAATATGTCCATAGCTACTGTGTTCCGCAATATGACAACTGTTACCAATACAACCCAATATGACCCGATGCTGCTGACGCCACCTGTGCTTTCCTGGCCTTATAGAGACCTCAAATACAGGAAGGAAACTAATGTTTGTTTAGAAATCATAAATCCACCGGCTAGTCTATGGACAGTTGATGTTAAAATTTTGTGGTGAATTTATGATTCTTAAGCACTAGGGAATGCAATACCCGTCAAATACAAACCTACAATGAACTTGCCGGTATTGCCGGTCGTGTTAAGTAAGATAAACAAGCATGTGATGTTTTTTCGCGATTGCTTTAAGGTGGCTTAGATTTTATTTATTACCTTCAGAATAAAATGATACATGCATAATTTTTATTAATTACTAGGTTTTTTTAACCCGGGTTCAGAGTCAAAATACCCGGGTTTTACCCGACCCTAAATAAAGTCGGGTACCCGGGTTGCATTCCCTACTAAGCAACCTCATTCAAAGTATGAAAAATGAAAATGAAGATATCGACTCGATATTTTAATTTTCATTAGTCTATTTATGAATGTTTATGTGGTTACACCTGAAATCTTGAAGTCGTCAAAATGTTAGTCAGGAGTTCATGGTACTTTGCCGTCGATATGTCATGTATTCTTTTTCAAAATTTAAAATGGAAATAAATACAAACCACTCCACCACTCAAACCAGCACTCGCTGTAGGCTAGATCGGTCTAGCACTCGTGTGTAGTGCTTACTCTAGGCCAGTGGGCAAATTTTCTTCATGGTGAGCCAGAAAATTTAAGAACTTTCAGAGGAGGGCCAGAAATAAAATATCAAATTTATTTAGTTCTAAAATCTCCACCTGTGTTTATCAGTGTGGGCCGTGATACCCTGGGGGGTCACAGGGCCTCTAGAAGGGGGTCACGAGGGTCGAAAAATCTCAGGCAAAAAGGAAAAAAAAACAAAAAATCTCAAAAGTGTAAAGGAATTAAATTCAGATTGGAATTCGTGGAGGTTAGGGGGTCACGAAATATTATTGGGCCAGATTGAAACCACGCTTGGATTGTTCTTTGCAGTGGCGTAACTACAGGGTGGCAGGGCTGGCAAAATGCCACGGGCCCCCGACCCAAGAGGGACCCGGCGTAAGTATAACGTTAAAATAATAAAGCTTAGTGATAGGGCCCCCATTAAAGGAATTTGCCAAGGGCCCCAGATGATATAGTTACGCCACTGGTTCTTTGCCCACCATTGCTCTGGGCGGCAAAGGATGCCCAAATGCGAAATGCGATGAAGTGAAAGACAATCTCGCTTTACACTGATTAAGGAAGGCGGGAGTTACCATGTCTACTTATTACTCACATGAAGCTTGATGTAGCGGTCGTTCCTGTGCGTGCAATTCGTTCATGCTCATAATGTTCCATTTTGTGGAGTTGCTTCCATGGGGAATACGATTGACATTGTGGGACGAATGGTTGCCTGCTTCTTTTTTCTCTCGTTCATCAATTAATTTCATGACGTGCTGCATAGAGGCATCGGTTTGCCATGGTTGATACATTTCGAACCAAAGCTTATATTGGAAAAATCTCCCACAAAAAAGTTATTTTAAGTACCGCTTACTAACAAAACCCTTTTCAATTTGCATAATTTACACCTGAAAACTCAGAATATCGAATGAAAATAAGGTTAGCTCCCATATAAACTACTAACTACTTTTGTTTGTGGATTAGATTATTTTCGATGTAGACTAACCTGACAGTCAGTTCTCTTTCACATATACTTTTTTAGCCTGCGTTGCAATCAACGAAGGAGAGACTATTTGCGGTTTTATTATAGACTCGAACAGTAAAACCGATCCATAATATTGCCAATGTAAAAACTGTATAACCGTTATTGGCTTTTCAACGAGTTAAAAAATTAATTTCCAGATAAAATTTGTTCCTAAAGCGTGTAGTTTTGATCCTGTTCAGTTAGTGTTGTTAGAAGACTAGTCTTGAAGACGTTCGAACCTTACAGACTCGCAAACCTTGATTGTTCAAGCTTTGAAGACTCGAACTTTGAAGGTTTGAGCTCAAAAACTGTTTAGAACCTTAACTCACGCTTTTTATGAGCTCTAAAGAGTTGAGTTTTTAAGACTCGGGCTTCATAGAGAGCTCATGCTTTAACCCTTAAATGCATAATGATGTATATCTGCATCGTATATTGTATGGCCAGTGCTTTTTTTGATGTTTTTTTTTTATTTTTCCCTCAATCTATACAACAAGACACATCTATTTCAATTCATTAAAAAGTTATACAAAAATCATGCATTTAAGGGTTAAGAACTCGTTCCTATTAAAAGCTCAAGCCCCTGAAACTCAGACCTAAGTCAAGCGTTAAGCTCAAACATTGAGCGCTCTAGGCTCCCTGGCCTTCCCAATCTTTTTCAGCCCGTGGCGCACTTACAGTTTAGTACTTCATCACGCCGCCCTAAGTACCCTAGTTCGCTTAAAATAGGTATTGTTTATTTATAGGTACCCGCGAATATTTGTGGTTATAGATAATGATAGAGGATCGACTCACGGCGCCCCTCTTTACTTTCTACGGCGCACACTTTGGGAACCCCTGCTGTAGGCATTAGGTATTATTATGTATTTATATAAGAATATTATAAATAAACCTATCTATGTATAGGTTGGTGGTAGACATAGATTAATAATATTCATACATATTGAAGTTTGAGGGTGAGATAACGAAATTGGCTAAGACTGAAAAAAAACATCATGGGTGTGGATGTCGTTAGGTTCTAAACCGTTTTTGAGCATCCCCTAAACGTATAAATCCATACCCATGACGCTTTTTCCGTTCGAAGTCCACGTGTAACACGCAACACTCTTGTCGTTTACGCACCGCACGCACTTGTCGTAACTGCTCTAGACAGTCTAGACCCGGGCCTATCCTATGGCGCTTTAGGGCAATTAAGCCAATGGAGAGAGAGTAAGCGGATCGGTCGTTTATGTGTTACATTCGGAATTAAAAAATAAAACGGCGTTGTAATATTTGTTATTATTTTATATTTTGAAATCAAAAATGAGATTTTAAACACTGTAGCTCTTCAGAATCATTATTTTATACAAAAAATATTGCAAGCTTTTTAGTTGCTTTGATTTTACGTTTAACAAATATAACAATGATTTAAATAAAAATGACCAGATTAATAGTTTAATAACTCTAATAATAAAGACTTAATTGTAGAGTCAGATTTAAGATAAAAATTAACAAATACAAGTGTGAGTGTTGGTTAACATTTTTTTTATAAAAAGAAGGAAGGTTACATTTTAAAGCGTTATGTATCATACAACAAAGTTATTCTTAGCATTTATAAGTAATGTCTTTTGCGACAACGTGTACTTTAGTTAAATCTCTTAAACATAAAAGTCCGTTTTTGGAATATTTTTATGAGCAGATATTTAACACAAAAAATACACACCGCTCTGGCGATAGCAGTGTGCAATTCATGCTCTATGTTAACCAAATAACACTTTATTCCCGTTACAACAAAACATTGTGCAATATCACCGTATAAATATAATAACACGTACATAATGTGTATGTACATACATATCGAATGATAATTATCAAACCATTCAAACGAATAAAAGTGAACACAAAAAGATATACAATGAAATAATGAAAACATGATTGTGCATACAAAATTAATTACTCGACGACTATTTATCACCTTACCAGATGGCCAATCACAGTTTGACTGCGCTATCAATACACGAAACCTGGCGTAGCAACGTGCAAGAATCCGACCAGTACAAACGATAATCGGCCATCACCTACTCAATAGTTCGTTACAAAATGGTCCCTAAAAGAAAAAATAATATTACAAAAAGATTACAAAATCACACTTTTCCGTCCAGTCTCAATAGAGAGACCGAAATACGTATTTTACATACAAAACATACACTAACATATGGCAACGTTGACAATAAATAAGAGAAAGGGGGAATATTCACAACGATACAGAAATAATATCTCGCTCCAAAATAGCAAGAACTCAACTGGAGAATACTGACAGCACAAAATAAATAAAGTAATCCAATGTGCACAAAACTGCACAGATTGTAGAAAAAATAAGTATACAAGGCAACAAGTGCAGACTTTACGTTTTACTACTACCATCTATAACTTTTACTTAACTAAAAAGCCACATTCGCAAATTCGTTTTCTCTTTTACATAATTAAGCTTGGCTTAATTCGCGAATCGGTTAATTCTCGGTTAGTATCAATTATATAACATTCTCTATGCTCATGACAGTCGCACCGACTCACATAATAAATTTCCTTAAAAGATGGAATAAATTTACAGAATATTTTGGCCTAGACATCGATTACAATTATGCAAACAATAATCGTGAATACGTAATATCACAAGTCAAAGCGACTCTCATCACACAGGTAACTAAAATCCGCGAACTTTCACTGTTCGGAAAAATTATCTTCGGAAGACAATATTTCTTGACGGTGTCGTTTCGCAGATCGGTTCGAATCGTCCGTAAGTCGTTTAGAGTCTGAAAGGCTCGCGCTTCTCTATCGTCCTCGAAGAGGCGGGGGTGCCGCGGCGCGAGCCTGGCGCCGGCGTGGCGGGCGCGCCGCTGTCCGACGCGTCCGACGGCTTGCGCAGCAGCCGCGACACCGCCGTCTGCTGTCCCGGCCGCACCGGCGTTGTACTGCCGGATGGTGTCCTTTGCCTGTCACATTACATTTCAGTTACAATTCGCACTCATTTTCAGTTGAAATCATGCTCTCACGAAATTAAACCAAATAAATAACCAAAACCAAAACTACGCACTGAAACTACCATTTGATAGGTACTAAGTGTTCTAACCTAAAAACATTCACAAAACAAATACAACACGACACTACAAAACTTATGAAACGGAAGAAACAAGCAGTAGACGTTCATAAAGAGGCATTACCTATTGGAATTACTGTTAGTATGGTGCTCCTTAAGCACTGGAATACGGCTGCGGCCTGGAGTGTGGCCGTCGGTCGAGGCAAACGACCCGCTCCTAAGAGTTAGCGCGCGAGATAACAAGATGATTAGTCACAGACAAGAATAGAAGAGAATAAATAAGAGTTAATGCATGTACCGCTAGTACCTTAATATAGTATAGGAAAACATGGAAATGGTGAAATATCAATTGTGCAACTTTAAGCTACATAAAAGAATAAGGTTAGAATCATATTATTGGGTAGCTAAGATTAGGTGTTTAAACAGGTAAAGAGTAAGTGCATTAACTTGGAACAAGGTAATGAACAATATCATACATAGAAATTAACGATGAATTATAGAATGATATGAATGTACAGTAAGAGTAAAATAAAATAAAATGATTACAGGTGTCTTTTTAGGTTTTTTATACAAAATATAACGATTTTTTTTTAACATAATTCGTGACTTTTCCAGGCAAAAGCTCAGTTAGCTCGTTTGTTTTCACAAGTGGTATCACTTGTGAAAACAAACGAGCTAGTGTAAAAAGCCATATTTTGTAGGGAAACTCTAAACAAGTGTCGCATTTTACACCATCACATCACATTTTTGATTCCATTTGCAACTCAGTACTTAGCCGACTGCTAGGGCTTTATTGAGAACCATCTATCTACTTTTTGCCTGAGACCGTCACAACTGTGTAAGCCATACGCCAGGAAAGCGAACATGAAGTAAACACGCTAAGGCAACTGTGCTGTTAGTTTGGAAGCATGATGGTAATATGAAATAAAATGTCCCGAATATACATTAAACGTGTGCGAAGTGACGAAGGTATCAAGCGCAGGATGACCCATGTGAGCAGAATGAGAGAAGTGATATATGAGTGATATTCCATTACAATTCGGTATGAAGTCGAGCTAATTTGATAGAAAAGTGAATTATGAATGACTAAAACATGATGATGACAAACTAAAAGTCCAACATTCAACGGGCATCAATCAAATTGTCGGGTCAAAAACGAAGCTAGCATTCTACAAGCTTGTACCCTTTGATGTCGCGCTGGGTCGGCTTAGAGGCGTCGCCGCTCGACTCGCTTATGTTACTCTCATATTCATTGTCGCTCGTCATTCCCGATATGCTGAACAACGAGGAGTCATCTTCCGGACTTCTCTGCTCGGATTTTCTCGAGGGGTCTTGGGATGTGGGACTGGGTTCTTGAGACGTTTCTCGAGAATGGGTTTTTCGGGACACCTTTATCCGTCTATCAACAGACGGAGACCTCTGGGATCGAGTACCCACGTACACCGGGATCTTCGTGGAACCCTGGGTTTGGAATGCGGGATGAGTGTGAGATGCGGATTTGGGAAGTTCGGACGCCATCGAGGATGGCTGGGAATGTGTGGAGCTGTTATTTCGTATCCATTTTCAGATTCGATGCATGCGGAAGGAAAAAAAAATACAAATTTAATTATTTCTTTTCAAATCAACTACCTACAAGTTGTTAGTTGTACGTGAATATGTTAAGCAGTGTTATGTTATACTAAATACCGACATGCCGCCAGTTTTCCCTGTGATAAACTCGTCGAACATATATGGAACCTTCAACATATAGTAAAAATAAAATCCCATCACCATTTTTTGAAACCAATGTTTTGAAAGTCCTTTATAGCGTTTACGTGACGAACCAAAATACAGTGTGCGCTGTCAAGTTCTCAATTTGCCGTATGCTGCTCCACTACTACATGAATCCCTAATCCCTTTCAAGCGACGTGCTTCCACAATCGTGAACACCCAAAACAAACTGCACGGACGCAACCTGTATCAAACTTTAAAAACTGTTTGCTATACATTAAATCGACCGACGAAATGGGCATGATTCTAGGAAATATTTGAGGGAAAACAACTAGTAAATCTCTCAGATATTGATTCTGTCGAAAATAATTCTCGGTAGTTTCTTTGATAGTTTGAAACAGATTACATTCGCGTATTCGTGACACGTGAACAAACTCTCAATCATGGCCTGTACCTCACGAGCGCCGGGACCGGCGACAGGGTCGGAATACTGGACGTGCGGTACATCGCTCCGCTAGGGTACCTGTCCGCGCGCACAGCACCGTTTAAAATAACACTAGATAATAATCTCTAAGAATATTGAAATCGAATCCTGTAAACCTATTTCTTACAGTGGTCTTTTGAACAGTTAGAATCGTATGGATGTAGATAACTGGTTAAATTTTAACCTTTAACGTTAACATTGAAAATAACGTCGTAGCCACCCGGAACCAATTCGAGCAATAAACGAGTGCGAAGTCAATTATACGCTTACACGAAATAGTACATTCTTGCTGTTTTCAACTTCGACAGCAGAGAGTAGTAGTTGACTTCAATAGTACGACTAGCTTTTTATAGTATTATCTGCATCCATAGAAAAAAGTCAAGCTGGGTTCATTCTGAACGTACCTTCCGCTAGCCGGCGTGAGGAAGCCGGTTGGGGTGCGCGGCCGCGAGCCCCCGTTGGGAGTGGCCACGCCGAGCTTAGCCGCGTTGGCCGCCGCACGCGCCGTTGAAGTGCGCGTGTTGGTCACTTTCCGCATCGGTATGCGGGACGGTGTTAACACGTCATCTGTAAATACGACAAGTTAAATTAAGATTTTTTTTCTACTTCTGTTATCTGTCTTTTACTTGGTCACGAACACTAATATAAGAACATACATAATATGAGTTCAGAGAAGTCTATACTCTATTCCCCATAACAGCACTAGTGTCGTTATAGTCACTCTACGTTATTGCTAGCAGCTACAGACTTCTAAATCTAGGTTAAACTTAGGTCAAGGATTAAGCGCTCACTTTTAACTTTACGGTAAAAATGCACAACTACCAACTTAACAAAAAATTAAATTCCTACGGTTTTTAAGAAAAACTAAACTTTCCGAACTAAATTCATTGATGCCAACATAAAAAAGTATTTTTAATTTAAAAAAAGTTTACCCATACTGTCAGTCAAACGTCATATTTGCCTTGTTTCCAGGTTATGATTAATTTTGTATTTTATAATTTAAAACCTCGTCGTAGAAAAAGTATTGTATGCAACGTTGTATAATTAAGTCAAAAAACGCTCATTGCGTCTCTATTTGCGATACTCACACAATTCACGCAATTCGCATTTTTTGAACCCACTTATACAACTGTTGCATAAAATACTATAAATAAATTAGAGAAACCACTTTCAAATAGCAAGTAATACCTTTAAGAATACTGAATGGCATTTAACACGGAAAAAATCGTTAACTCGTATTTTTACAAACCTGTACTATCCAATGAAAGATTGGATCCGTGCCTCGAAGGAGGCTTCGAACCCGTTCTCGATCCTGGCCGGGAACCTGGGCGTGATCCTCCAGGCGTTAGTGTTGATCTGCAATAAACATTACAATAGTTTAATGACAGCCAAATACACCAACCTAATACAAAAAAAACGACACTAAAACAATGCATTAATATAATTTATATCCAAAATATTTTAAAACAGAAATCAAGAAATTGCAGTTACCTTGGCACACTGGGTTTCCTATACCGCGCCCCAAGTCCACTGGCGGCCTCGTTGTCGCTGAGTGAGTCCGGTGTGCCCGCGCTGAGCGAAGAGCGTGAAGCGCGGCCCTGTACACCGCCCGACATCGGTACCGAGCGCGCCGTGCGTTCGCGCACCTAAATGTTAAACACAGTTATAAAATAGGCTTTGTTGTGCTCCGCAAATGTGGATTGATTGTTACTGTTGAAGTTATAAAAAGATCTGACCTTATTCCTCAGTCGGATTATTTTTTATAACATACTGGTGATTATTTCAAATTTAATGGTAGGTTTATCTTGAAAAAATTGAATATAAATATAATCTGGGAATCCATTTTTCAGTCACCATATGGCGATTTATCCAGATTGTATTTAAAATGGACCAAGAAAGTAATGCACGATTACCTATTATTGATTTGTATTTGTCATGACCATGCTAAGCTAAAATGATTTTCACAATGGAGGTTGCCAATCTCATTACTATTAAACATTGACAATGACAATGGACTTACACGAAAGACAAATAAAAAAAAAAGAGCTGCAAAACTGAATGATGTCAAGGGTGCAAGTCAACCGCGGCGCTATCGCGAGGCCTGTATATTACCCAGTGGTATCCTGGAGAGGGCTGGTAGCCGTGGTGGTGCGTATAGTGGTGCGCGCCCGGCGTCGTCGAGCCCTGTGATCTTGAGTGGCCGTATATGAAGGCCTGCTTTGTGCCGTGCGTGGAACCGACGTGCAGCGGGTACGAACACGGAAGCTCCTCCCGTTGCCTTAACGCCTCAAATATGGGCTTCAGCTGCTCCAAAAACTCCTCGGCTAAACGCACCAATGCAAAACCGGGACAAAATATTACGGAAAGAAAGACATCCGTTACAAAACAAAACTATTTTTGCCTTCATAGTGCCAATCGTTTCGACGAGTAGCGTATGCTTACGATGTACTTATTTAGAAACTTCGTTACGATTAGTCCACACGCTTAGTAGACGACGCGCGATTTCACGAAATGCGGGTGTGATGGGAACGAGCAGGAAGGGGAACGAAATACGTTACCATAACATCCAAATGCGCTGACGTGCCACCTCTCCAATGCAGTGGATCCAATGAATATGCTAACAAACAACACCAAACACTACACGAGCCTGTGCTTCAATGCATAGCTTGATCACTCTAATGCAATACGACCAAACGCTACGAGCTTAACACATGCGGCACTCACGGGCCCCTTGCAAACGGATGCAAAGATCCATGTGCAAGGTGCAGCGAAAAAAAAGCAAAAATGAAAATCCCAAACCGATTGCTCCCTCCAGTAACTACTGTGCGTTTTATGTAGTATGTGTGTGAATTATAACTAAAATTATATCCTGTTGAAAAGAAGAATTACTTGTAACAGTAGCCGTTTCTAGCTACTTACCTTAGTGATGGGTCCGGTGGACGGAGGGGTGTTTGTGTTAGAGCGGGGCGTACGCGGTCGGAACGCGGCCATGCTCTGCGACACTCCATCAGCCAGAATGAACTGTTCCCTCAGTTCGATGTTCGTACGGCCCTTGGCTGCATGCGGCGTCCGGTGCGCGGGATCACAAAGGACGGGAGAGGACAGGGTTCAAAGAAAACCGTTCGGTTAAAGGGTAGGTGAAAAATAACACCAAAAAGTGTTAAGAAAAACAGGACAGCGTGCAATGGAAGTGAGGAAAAAAAACAACAAAAATCAGAACATGTCAAACAAAACAAACGTAATCGTAAAAAAACAAGGTTTTTAAAATCGTGTGCAGTTAGGGACAGGAATTTCAAAATACCATTAGTTATCTCTTTCACCAAGTTATGCATAGGATATAAATCAAGCGCAAGATATATAACATCTTTCTATCATTTAGTTTATAGTAAAAGTCAGTTTCATGTCAACACAGCAATGTATGTGAAATAAAATGCAAATGTCGAAGTGCAATATTTTTTGTGTTTATGTACAGTTGCGTGTAATATTTATGTAACATCTTGCACTTGTCTTATATACACATTTACTACGGATTAAAAAAAATCTTACGCAAATAAATACCATAACATGCTTTTAGTGAATCTAAGCAATTCATTAATTTTATACATCAATACCACTAAGCCATGATTAATTACGGATGTCGGATATGAATTACGGATGTCTGATATGAATTACAGAAGCATACTACATGATTAATTTAAATAATAATTTTCTAACTACTAAAAAGCATAATTGTGGAAACATCGATAATTTACAAAGTACACGCGACGTATCGATTAAACCAATATAAACAACAAAGCGTTACAACAGTCAACGCCCTGCAATGGAGTCTTCAATTATTTCAGTGAAATAATAAGCAGAGAGTGAACATTTTATGAGAGTACTCCAAAAGCAGGCCGTATTTTCTTACCGAGCGGGCAACAAGCTTCATGCTGCTCCGGCTTGCTCGGATCAGGCAGCGGTAGCACTAACGACACTACTCATGTAAGGGGTTTCGAAAGGATTTATAATGTAATATAAAATAATATAAACAAAATGTATAATTTTTTAAGGGCATAGGGAATTGGGAGGGTGAAAGCCAGAACGCATTAGTAAATTAGTAGCAAGTCAACAATATTGTTTATTGCGGATGGTTTTTTGTTTCTTTAGCAGGTACAATTTGTGGTACTAGCCTACTCTGCTATGTGTAACGTGTGCTAACAATGGAAATGGATGTGAATTGATATATTAAGGATATACAAATTATTTATTTTTAAAATATATCAGTATTTAATTGTATCTTTTTTGTACCTATATATTCGAGAAATCTTTTGAAAATCATAAAGTTTTAAGCATAAACGTTATTTTTTAATACGTTTACTCCTGATAACGTTTTAACGATGGTTAGTTTTAGGCTGGTATCACCGCCTACGGCGCTGCGCAATGCGCATGTCATGTCACAAAGCTTCGCTTCGGTCGGTCGGCCGCTTGTAAAAACACAGACAATGGAATTCGCTGACGGTCGATTTTACCGTGACTCAGTGTTTTAATTTAATGTGTTTCGTGATTCAACCGCCCACAAAATGACAGGCACTATAATCGAGAACCTGAGCGGTCGAAAACTTGCTGTTTTAGTCACATTTCTATTGTTGTGCCAATTAACATGTTTTCTAATCGGTGGTCTGTTCGCACCCCTGCCATCAAACGCTCAAAGTATCCTTGGGACAACGTGCAAGGATACTCTGACGGTTAAAAATGACACGACGAAATGGTTCTACTATCGGGGCAAAGGCGCTTGTGAAAAGATCGACATAACCGGGATCTATCAAAACATCAACGAGAACGACATCGTGTTCGCATTTCAAATGCCGGTGCCGCGCGAGCACAGGATCCTAGACTATTCTAGGTGGCAGCAGAACTTGATTGGCGTACTGCAGGTGGACATACGGTATCATTCGCAGATGGAAGTGCAACCGCGCAGTTTGATGACAATCGATGCACGCTTGGCGTACCGGAACAAAGGAGACCCCGAGAACGAGTGGAAATTGTACACGCAATCGGTCGAGAAGCGACATTTGGACTGTGATATTGCTGTGAAATCTGAAGAGTACTCGTACAATTGCTCAGCCCTGCCTTTGTTTGAACTGGGCTCTTTGTTCCACGATTTTTATTTACTCAATATCAGGTTGCCAGTGGAAACTCCGGAAATGAATGCGCACATTGGTCATGTGCAGGACATGTGGCTAACAGTTATAAACCAAAATGGAGGCTTCACAAAAGTCTGGGTGTTTTTGAAAACTGTATTTTTCCCTTGTATCATAGCTATTATTGCCTGGTTTTGGAGAAGGGTGCACATATTACAGAGGAAGCCTGTACTTTTGGAGAAAATGTTGCTGAGTTTGGGTATCTCCCTGTGTCTACTGAACATGCCTCTTGAATATCTGACATTGCATTTTGACCTGCCATTTATGCTGTTATTGTGCGACATTAGGCAAGGTGTGTTTTATGCAATGCTATTTTCATTTTGGTTAGTTTTTGCTGGAGAACACATGCTGATCCAAGACACATCATCCCAGAGCTCTCTCAAACAGTATTGGCGTCACTTGAGTGCAGTTGCTTTGGGCTGTGTGTCTCTATTCATCTTTGACATGTGCGAGCGGGGCGTCCAACTGAGAAACCCATTTTACTCCATCTGGGTCACAGATCTGGGGACCAATCTCGCATTGACCTTTATAATACTGGCTGGCATATCTACTGGGGTGTATTTCCTTTTCCTATGCTACATGATTTGGAAGGTATTTGTGAACATTTCCCTCAAGCGTGAATCTTTACCCACAATGAGCTCGGTCCGGCGTTTGCACTATGAGGGAATCATTTACCGTTTCAAGTTTCTGATGTTGGCCACCTTGCTTTGTGCTGCGCTCACTGTCATTGGGTTTATATTGGGACAAGTTGCTGAAGGACAATGGAAATGGGATGAGAATATTGAGCTGGAATACACTTCAGCATTCTTTACGGGGGTATATGGCATGTGGAATATTTACATCTTTTCTCTGCTTGTATTGTATGCTCCGAGTCACAAGCGCTGGCCAGCAGCCGAGAACACATCTGATACCCAGAATTTGAGTGAGGAAATTGAATTTAGCCGTTTGCCGAGCGAGGGGGCCAGGAGTGAGATATCCTCACTCACCTCTTTCATTCGGAAGCCTAATATTGATTAAAACTTTAGGTACAATACAAAGCTTTCATGAACAATACTTATTTGCAGTAACAGTATTAACTTAACAAATTTTGTACTCAAACATTTAGAGGGAAATGTAGACCATATTTAGAAATCTTTATCTTGCCTGTAGGAAATAGTTGCTATCTCTGTATGGAATAGTTTGTCATACAATATTTAAATGTCATATGATATAATTAAGGTTTTTGTTTGCATTATTAATTTATTATAATGTGAATTTTTTTATCTTTTATATGTTGCTTTGATGTGTTTTGGAATTAGTCACTAAAGAATGTCTGTCTATATAAAATGGACTTGTTTGAGCTAAACAGGTTTTGTGACCTTGGTTGGCGCTGTGCTTCCAAATTTAACAAATTTGTCTGCTTTGAGAACTGTATTGTAATTTACATTTTTACTGTGATAGTTTTTTATGACTTCTTTCTAATGATATTTCTAAGTGTTGTAAGGTCGTAACAGTATTATAAGCATTTCTTTTTGTATTGCTAGCATGTTTTAAAGTAGCCAGACGTTGCCAATAATGCCAATATTTCATACCTTTTCTACTAAAGTAAAAGAGGCAGTGAAACAATCATTATTAACAACTGTCTGAACTTTTTAGAGGAAATAGGTGTACTTAAGTCTAATGGAATGTAACTTTAATGTGTAGTAATCGTAACTCCGATTTTGTAAGCGGTTAGAAGTTATAACAATAAAAATTAATACTTCAAGTTATGTTGTTATTTCGGCAAATTGGGCGAGTATTTTCATTCAGTTCTCCTGAAAATATTAGCCCTAGAACCCTAACTGTATTAGACGTCACAAGTATTAGTACCCTTGTTATGGGTTAAACACAAATATTATTTTCCCGATACTTGGATTGACACTTTGAATATCACCATAAATATTTACCAGCTCTTCTTGTACTTAACACATTTCAAATTAATAATAAATACAAATGAAGAGCTAGTTTCATCTAAGTTTGTAACATATACAGACAGTAAAATGGTTGTAGATGTTACAAACCAATCACAAATGTAAGGCTGGTTAGTTAAGTATTCTGCATATTTATTATATATTTTCCATTTCTGTCTTACTCAACTAACAAGCCTTGAACATGAATATGGCATTTTAATGAGTTCACATCATTTGTTACCAGATTTAGCAAGTGTAAGAATTTCTAAAAATACTGAAATTAAAATGCCATATTTTCTGTCTCTTAATATATGAAAAGTAAGAATTAAATCATTTTCACAGATCGAATATTTTTTTGACTTGCGTTGCGTTTTTGAATAGTATTTAATAAGCAACAGTATAGGTATATGAATCATCAATCAAGAATATATTCGATTAATACCTGATTCGTTATACCTTTGTTTACTGTGAATCTCGAAACAGAATTATTTCATCTGATAAAATATATTACTCGTATGTTAAATATAGAACCTCACTTCTACGCCAAAGAGTTAATTGTTACTTACATATTCTTTACGTAAGTATATAAGGAGTATGTTTACGAGAACGTGGCTCGGAATATAAATAAAGTAGAAGTGAAGTTACTGGCAAACATTTAAATCTAATGAGATGGCTCGTGGTTTTAAATCGGTCAGTGCAAAGCGCATATTACCAATATCCAAAATATCAACTTACAGAATTTAAAATATTGGTGTGAATCACATTCCTTCCTTAATAAGAATGCTCCATTTTAAGGATTTAAAGAAGTTGCCCCTAGGAAACCATAGTTAGGAAATGATTCCACCCTATACAGCATCGCTATCATTTCCTAAAATATGACATCATGTAATCACAGAATTTTTATATAGTTTCTCATTTTGTATGATCTGTCATTTTGAGTCCAACACAGAATGTTACTCGTACAGGTATAATGTTTTTTTAATGATTTGTTCATAGCTTGGTCGACTGATGTGGCCAGTTGCTACGGGTCTGAATTAATTTATTCAGATCACATCTATAACGATATGTATCTAGATATGTACGCGCGTTTTCATTGTCTGGTACGCGCTGTATCGCGCGCGAGATACGAGTATGTCCTGGCCGTCTTGTGCCTACTCCAGGCTGTCTAGCATAACTGGCCGCGACTTCGCTTGTCGCGCGACAGACCATCACCTGTCACTGTCACACTATATTGGGTGGAAAGAGATAGGTAGTACCTATTCGTCGCGCGACACTAGAGATACTGTTTTTTTTTTTTATAAACTGACCAACTCGCGACCCTTATTGGGCATAGCGGGTGGTCGGCCATGGCGTTGCCTGGAGTCGAACCAAGTCGCTAGCCGGACCACCCTGAGTGGGTAGAGATACTGGTAACTGGTATGCTATGGTTTAACCACGAGCCACCCCTCGGCGCGCCCCAGCGCCGCTTCGTCCGCACTTACCTCGGCAGGGGTCGTTCTTGACGAGGAACTCGTCGAGCGCGACCCAGCCGCCGCCGACGCGCACCATCACGGTGGAGCGCAGGATGCGCACCAGCCGCAGCTTCTGCGAGTCGCCGAACTGTGCCAAACGACTGCTTTGTTAATATTTGTACTTGTGTGTAGGCACCAGCCAGAGAGGCAACGGTTGGGGTTAATTGCCGTAGAATTATTCGACCTGTCACGTGACCATGATACTCTGACAAAGGTGTCCGACAAAGAAGAAGAGAGGCTCAAAACACTACATCGAAGTAGTAACAATACAATGTCTCAAGATCAAGGGTAGCCTTGGCGACAAAATAACACAATTTCCTTCCACCAGCTTGTCTAATATTGGTAGTTCAGTACTATATCCATAGAATAAAGTACTCAAATACCAATATTGGGAAAGCTCCGGATTGCCCAAAAATCATTCTTTAGAGAATAATAATAAAATGTTTATTGTACACAAGGTAAACATTATCTTTGACACCATATTACTGTTAACTAGATGCACCTTGTGATGTGATAGCTCCACTTTTGACTCTTGAGTTTTAACGTGTGTATCTCCTTTCTCGTCATTTGATAGAGCGACTATTTGCAAAATCTTTTACTGCCACTGTCACTCATGGATATTCTCTTTATTTTCTGTTGAGGGCTTGACCAATTGATCTATTGTGGCAGCCATTTGTATAAAAAATCACTGCGTAAGATGCATTCCTTTGGGTCGGGGCACAATGACATTTTCCGGTCGTGTATAGTGTATAAGTGTGGATACTCACCCGGTACTTGCCCTCGCCGACCTGGAAGACGCGGAACTTCTGCCTGCACGTGCACAGCATGACGAGCCGCTTCACCTCATCGTGGATCTTGTCGGCGTCCGTCGGCGGCCCGCGCCGCTCCACCTGCACACACGACACGTCGTCACACGCACGAAGAAACACAGGGGAAGGGGGGGACTGACCATCAACATCACACATCACATCATCAGCCTGAATATGTCCCACTGCTGGGCACAGGCCTACTCTTATAGACGAGAGTGAATGGGCTGTAGGCCCCACGCTAGCCCACTGTGGATAGGGGACTTCACATACACCTTTGAATGACTTCGCGGATGTATACAGGTTACCTCACGAGTCACGATGTTTTTCCTTCACCGAAAAGCTAATTTACCAATATTTAATAATATTTCTTGCATAAGTTCCGAAAAACTCATTGGTACGCGTCAGGATTCGAACGCACGACCTCTGCTTGGAAGGCGCATGTTAGAACCACTCGGCTACTATAGCGGACTATCAACAATTATTATAAATGATAACAAAACGGAATTTCATTCAGATTATTTTCATTTGCAAATAGATAGATCTCCGCTTAGAGGAGGAAGTAGAAGCTTTCGCGAAGCTACAAGTTACAATTTTACAAGTCTAAACTTGCATGGGTCAAACCGACAAGTGGTGTTGTTGTTTTTGACCAATGTTGCTAGTTTAGGTGTGTAAAATTGAAACTTTTAGCTTTGTGAAGGGGCCACAAGTTTCTTTTATAGGTTTGATTCCACCAGTGCTTCAGAACAAGATATATGAGTGAAAATCGTGAAAGTTTAAATCAATATAATAGCAAGAAAATCATATGGCGGAGTCATGATCCTCAGCAGTGAGGGACAGATTTAGAAGATGCGAGTCCAAACGCCCCGCTTACTATGATACGCTTACAACGCTTACTTGACGATATCCTACCCGGAATTTGGTTACCCTAATTTTGTTCTTTTTCATTTTTCCCTTTTTTGGGGTGCGCTTAAGACAACGATCCCAGATTTGGAAAGTCATTTTATTATTTTTCATCACACTTGCTCGAAAATGGTGTCATTACACGTAGGTTTTGCGGGCCGTAAATGACCTATTACGCCCTAGGGCGTAATGGTTTTCTTTTTAAAGTTGAAACGCTGGTTCTGTTTTACTCTTATTTGTCATGATCAAAGGAAACGCCAACTTACTTTTTTAACTTTTATTACTGAAATATTTATTTAAGGAGAACTGTTATTGCAAATACATGTAAACACGTATTTCTGTAACATTAATTAAATGTTTCAATAGTGTATTTCAGTATTTTGCAAATATAAAATCAACCATTTTAAGTCTTTTACCGCTATGGTTTCCGAACGTGACTTGTCGTCTTGATATATGTCACTAATGTCACTGTCAGTTTTACAATTTTATTTAGGTTAAGTAAGGTTATTTTAATCAGATTTCCTCACAAGTGTGATGAAAAACATTGTGTGTGCCACGGGCGGTAAAGGAATTACAAACTCGTGTTGTTAAAGCCCTCGGCTTCGCCTCGGCCTTGTAACAAACACTCGTTTGTAATTCCTTACTTACCGCCCTTGATACACAATGTACTATTAAAGCGACACCTAATCTTTAGTGAAACATTCAAAAAGAAAAGTGGTCTAACGGCCTTCAGGATTTGTTTGACATTAAAAAATTGCAAGTTTTCTAGGTACCAATGCCCCTATATAAATAATTTATTGCTTCGGTATTTGACTAACACTTGACGTAGATGAATTCGCGGTCAAGATAAGTATCAAAATATTAATGTAAAAGTTAAACCACAAACTACAACGTCTACTATGGTTCACTAGCTGGTCTGGCGACCAGTGTTTTAAGCGACCAAGAACCGCATATATAATACGAAAATTTTACTAACTTTACTTATATAGGTTATCGGTTCACTTTTTGCGCAACTCGACGACAGATATACGGCTATTTTGCGTGAACTAAAATTACTTACATGGAAATTAAATGATGCACATAAGAAGCACTAAACTAAGTGTCGGGTGTCACAAGACCAGGGCAACCGCATCTGTAACGCGACTCTGCAGATCGATCCGACGCGGGAAGATTAGATAGCGCGGGCAGATCGATAAGTCTAATCGTTTTACACGTCAGATCTAGATACGTAGTCATTTGGCAAGTACTATTTAGATTAATGAGGGTATTTCGAAATTAAAATAACCAGCTAAAGCTATTTGGGCGTTGGGTTAAAAAAAAATGCGTTATGTTAAATTTTTCAGTTTTTTAACGACTTGCTTTAAATTACAAGAATAATTATGATTACTAATTTCCGTAAAATAATGCCGCCATATACCTACTGCTCTTGATATCTAAACCTAACTCATTTTAATCTAAACTATTTGACAACGATACCTAAGAGTAAACCTTACAACGTGTTATTCTGATTCGGTTATAAACAATAAAAGACGATTAGATAAATATTAAGATGTCTCACAGAAAGATACAGATCGCTTTTCCTGCGTATGGCGTTGCCAAACCATAGCAGATAACCAGTGACCGGCACTATCGGTCCAAAACTTTAACAAAACTTGTAAAGCTCACATAAAGGAGAACTTACAACAAAGGAAATAAGAATAGGTAGGTATTACTGGCAGATCAGTTTTAAATTTAACTCTATATCGAAATCTCGGATTTCCAATACTTGAGTATGAAAATATTGATATTTTCATAGCTGTAAGCACTCTATTACGTCCGCTTGGTAAGTTTAGTTGAAGTTCTGCACCGGTAGTGCCGACCACTGCAGATAACAGAGGTGGGATGACTCACCCAGTCGGGGCGCAGCGCGGCGATGAACTCCTCCCAGTCGATGAGGCCGCCGCCGTTCCTGTCGAACAGGTCGGCCACGGCGCCCATCTCCAGCCGGGACGTGTCGAATTCTGAACAAACAATGTCACCATTTTACAACTTAGTACGTTCAAAACAGACAGTTTTTCCCTGGATTTTGTAATTTCGGATTATTTCTGCAAAAGCAATTCATGGGGGTTGACAGACTCGCGGGATCTACAGCTCACAGAGCCACTAGTGACAATGGGGATACTGACTGGTGTTGATGATGCCGTCGATGAACTCGTTGCGCGGGATGAGGCCGTTGTTGTCCTTGTCCATCTTGCGGAACAGGTCCGTCAGCCGCGACTTCTTGTGGTTCATGAACTTCAGGAACTGCGAGGAAATATCGCCTTTAGTTTTAGGTACAATTTTTCTTACACCACATTCGACTCATCGATCTGTATAATTTATTAATAGGAATAGAGTATTTTGCAGAGGAGTTGGGTAGGGAACAGTGCTTAGTTAGTTCCCGATTTCCAACTACCTGACTCAATGAAAAGACCTCATCGTAAAAATAAATCAAACAGTTAAATACAACACGTCAGAATTATTTTACAGGCGCAAACAGTTAAAAGCTCAACGAATGTTGCTTATTTGATGCGACGGGACATCTATCTTAGCTGTTTATTTCGTATCTCTCAGAACTGCCAAAGTCGCTTTTATTTTTAGCTATGATAACCAAGTCCTAGTAGGGTCCTGGTAGGAAATCACACGGTTTGTTCTCATTAGCCTAGACGCAGTAAATAGCAGTAATTTTTTTTCCTACAAAAGGTACATAGCGCGGCTTGTACCTATGTGTGCGCGCCGTGAACGAACGCGCTACAACCAAAGTTTTACGAATGCGTAAGAAAGCTTCAGTACAAATCGCACCTGCGCCTCGACTTTGAACAGGTATCGCGCGTTCCTAAACGGCCAAAGAGTGACTACTTGTCTATCTTTATACTTCGACGCAGACATTGCTGGGGCTATTCTTCAGAAATGTTCAGAAATATGTCTGTGACTCATTCATCTGTCTCCATACATTTAGTATGAAAAAGGGCCAGATGAATGAGGTGACCGCTGGCATATTTCTGAAGAAATGCCCGCTGATGGTAGACGTACCCGCTTCCTCCAGTCGTCCCAGCTGAAGTTGGAGACTCGCTGCAGCTCCTTGAGGTGCGCTCGGCGCTCGTGCAGGCGGCGCTGGCGCTCCCACGCCAGCAGCCACACCGTGCGCCACTTGTCCCACAGCTGGCGCACGCGCGGCGACCGGAACTCCGGCTCCGCGCCCTTGCTGCGATCCGATAACGGTTACTTTAGTTTATCGGCGTCAACATGTCGACCTTTGGTGTAAGGGACAAATCGATGACCCTTACCCCAATGGAACTTATGGTTGACGATAGGACAACTTGAGATCGAATATGAGGGGGATACAGACGATGCTTACTGGAATTTTGATGATTCTATAGCCGGAAAGCTATTTTAAAGTCTGGTGGACTCTTTTTTATTGGAAAACCTCATTTTGTGAAGTGGCTAAATTTGGTTAGAATAGAAGTGGCCTTTTTGAAGCCATTCAGTTATGAAGAGGTCCAGAATCTATGGTCAAATATTTTCAAATGAATTTTGATGAGGATAAAACAATTTTAAAACTAAGAATTTTGATTCGAGTGTTCATGGACGATAGAAGTACCTAACTTAGAATTCTTGTAGATATAAAATATACGATTTACCGGAGCATATTTTCTCAAATGAAAATAATAACTACAGTATCAACGTGCAACATAAAATTGCTCAACAAAAAAAAGGCGAAAATCCTTAACATAAAAAATGCATAGCAGCGACAGGGCTGTCACACACATTATAATCAGTAAAAGATAGAACCCAAGCGTAAACTTATCCAATGACACAGTCACACAATCCCAAAAGCTAAAGGTATTTATATCATATTAAAATTACGCCACAAAAACCTGCAATGTGTTTTTTATCGCTATTAAAATTTGATCATCTCGCCTACTAGTGTTTTTATGTATCTTAACAGTGAATTGTTCGTATTAAATAAATGTAGAAACACAAAGTATGTTAGATAGGTCACACGTCATATATATTAAGTATGATGTAGTATTTGTTTTTCTTTTTCAGTTTCTGAATATTGTGTTTCTAATCAACAAGATACACGATCATTTGTTTGATTTAGCTTTGACCCTATATTTTTAAAAGTTGACTAACTTGTTACTGCTGTGTGTGTTTGTGTCTGTGTGTTGCCTTACCTGCCCCTCGGCGGGAACCGCGGCCCGTAGTGCGGCAGGTGTCGGTCGGGCGTCTCGCGGCCGGGACTCACGCGACTGCAGCACACGCATCATTGTACAACACCATACACACCGTTAGAGGCAACCCTGCTCCAGTGTACCTTATTGTGTCCCTTATTCGACCATACTTAGGTAGGATTCAATTTTAAAGAAATGATACAGACACCTAAATTATTCTATAGGTGTCCGTTTCTGAATTTTTTTTAATAAATATATAATGCTTAAACGAACAAAGCCTATTGGTATTCAATGTTTTGAAAATTGCTCAATTCGTGCTTCAGACTAAGCGAATGTTGGCACAATATTTTTTTCATCACACTTGCTCGAAAATGGTGCATTACACGTAGGTTTTGCGGGCCGTAAATGAGCTATTACGCCCTAGGGCGTAATGGTTTTCTTTTTAAATTTGAAACGCTGGTTCTGTTTTACTCTTATTTGTCATGTTTAAAGGAAACGCCAACTTACTTTTTTAACTTTTATCACTGAAATATTTATCTAAAGAGAACTGGTATTGCAAATACATGTAAACACATATTTCTGTAACATTAATTAAATGTTTCAATAGTGTATTTCAGTATTTTGCAATTATAAAATTAACCGTTTTTGGTCTGTACCGCTATGGTTTCCGAACGTTGCGCATTGTCTATGGATATGTCACTAATGTCACTGTCAGTTTTACAATTTTATTTAGGTTAAGTAAGGTTAATTTTAATTAGATTTCCTCACAAGTGTGATGAAAAACATTGTGTGTGCCACGGGCGGTAAAGGAATTACAAACTCGTGTTATTAAAGCCCTCGGCTTCGCCTCGGCCTTGTAACAAACACTCGTTTGTAATTCCTTACCTACCGCCCTTGATACACAATGTACTATTAAAGATTATTGCCCTTCCAGGTTTAATAATAACAGTAACTGGGCCAATAATTTGAGGTCACACTAAATTTTTAACCTTAAAAATTAGGAGGCATAAAGTTACCTCAAAATTAAAACTTGACGTATTAAAATGTCATGGTTATATCGTCGGCCGGATCAATTGGTGTAAGGGACATTAAGTTGCCTATCCCTTACCCCAATGGAACTTAAGGTCGACGATATGGAAAATCGAAAAAGGGATTTAGAAAAGGTATCACTGGTATTAAGAGTTGTTGCGTGTTAGGTTGACAACATGTTGTTAGTCGTGAGTCATGTCGGCGTGGCTAGCTGGTTAGTTTGTGTTATACAGGAAAACGTGAAGTTTTGCAGTTTCCTTACCCATGAGAACAACTATTCATACTAGAAGTGTGTTTATTTTGAAAAGTTTGTTTGAGAGAATTGTTCAAAAGAGAATTAATTCAGTGATTAATTTTTTTGTTGTGATCGACAGCCCTACTATTTTAAATAACAAGCCAGAAGCCCCAAAATAGTACAGAAGATAAAATTAAAGCGGTATTTCTACAAGCAAACGTGATTTATACCAAACCGCTTGATAACCAAAATGCTCTAAAAGCAATATAAGTAATATGAAATATCACCCAAAGAAGATGAGAGAGGCAATTTATATAACTCAAAAGATATGCTAATAATAAACAGAACAATAAATAAAAGTTAAAACATATTTACCGAAAATATCCAAAACGACTGTAGATTGCAAGCCGTAAAAACAAAAATATATAAAATATTAAAGAAATAAATAAAATGTTGAAAAATGTCTGGGTTTGTTTTTTTTTGCAAACAGCCAATTTAGTATAGTTAAATTACATCAACTCTTGCAATACAGACAAAATAATAATTAACTACTAAAGCCATTCAAATATAAACACACAAAAAGCTCTAGAAAACTCTACAAAAAATAATAAAATCAAATCAAACCTTCCTCTCCTACTTCGAGGGTGAATCCTGGACCTGCCCCAGCGTGGCGAGATGAGACAGAAAGCGACATTTACGAGTGTTAAAGCGAGACGACGTTAGGTTGCGTGGTTCTACGTCAGATAATGACAAATAATAAATGCAGTCACGCCAATCCCTCAAGCATAACTGTGCCGAATAAGACCCATCCCTTTCCAATGACTATAGTGTGACAGTGACAGGTGATGGTGTCTCTTGTGACGAGTGAAGTTCCGGCCATTTAAGGTGGCACGGCAGAATATAATATCCAATCTTTTGTTATTCTCTGACGTAAAAATAATGACATTGAAAAGCAGTATGTTAACACCATGAAAATTCAAATTATGACAAAACAGTGAAATAAAAACACGGACAAAATTAAAGATCAAAGGGGCAACATTGAGAAAACTGACAAGTAAAAATTGTAAAATGAAATAATTAAGAAAATAAGATACAAAAAAGGGGAAATAAAAAAAACACACCTGTACCGCCTAGAGCCGTAATAATCGGGCGACACCGACCTCTCCCTGTTCAGGTCGTGCTGGGAGCCGCGGCTGTGTGCGTGTCGTGTACACATGAAGCGGGCACACCATGCAATGACGTCACAATGGCGCGTGAACGTGAAAGAGACGGAACGAAAAATGAAATAATGGAACATAAATAACACAGAAGGGACATATACGCGTAACGGCGACCACACAACCCGTGGACCTTGTTAAGTCAAGTTTATCAAACATTTTGCTTTATTTGCTCAGTATATCGTCAATTATAGGTAAAATTGGTGTAAAGGACAGCGCTGCACCTGGCCCTCAACCCAATTGAACTTAAGATCGACGATTATTATTAGAATTTCCAGAAAAGACGAAATGAAGTCCACCGGTTGTTCGATCTGTAATAGGCTTGCTTTATATACGAACCCAGGTGCGCCCTTGGTGGCAGCCTTCGCCGAAACCTTGCGGGGCGTAGATTCTCTTCCTTGGCTTTGACTCTTGACCTAAAATTAAATGGACATTTTAATTATGCTATAAAACCATCATCAGCCTGTATAAATCCCACTGCTGGGCACAGGCCTACTCTCACAGAAGAGATGACAGTGAATGGGCTATAAAACCTTATCTCGTTTTATTGACTCTGGTTTCCATGTGATTTTAGCTAGCCGTTAATATCGCGAATAGCCTGTGTATGCAATTGAAATCTCTCTCCAAAGTATACCTTATTCCGTGCCCCATAAGCATAATATTCCACTGTACCTGATAGGCCTTGCAGACGCGGTCGACCTCGTTCTGCCTCTTCTGCGTGTGTTCCATGAGCTCCTTGTGGTCCTCGATGAGACCCTCCAGTAGTTCGATGGACTCGGGAAGGGGTTCCGCCTCCAAAGCTAGAGGAAAAATTAAACATGAAGTTTCATATTTATGTCGAAATCTCTTGGTTTTGAGAAGTTCAACTTATTAAGAGGCTGAGAATGAGTCCATTTAAAGTATTTTCAAAACATATCTGCATTCTGGATAAGTAATACAACAGGAAACGGTTGTTTATTAGCAAATAGTCAGTTTTAATAACATTAACCACCCGATAGTCGGTTTCAGCATCTAGGCACGATTTTCTCTACATACGGAAATTAGCGTGCTATCAGTAGCGTAGCGTCCAAGAACTCGATTCCTACCGGCTTGCCTAATATAGCCGGCATTGAACAATCAGCAAATAAATATCAAAACAAGCGAAAAATACCTGGGCTTAATAATGGACAGCCAACTAACATGGAAGCCACATATTGAGAAGATTAAAACAAAACTGACATCCTTAACTGGTTCCATCCGTGGTTTAGCTCGCTGTCTCCCACAAAAAGTAAAATATCTAATATATAATTCCCTAATAAAGCCACATATTGATTATTTAATAGAAATATGGGGGACCGCAGCGAAAACTAACCTGGCCAAAATACAGATAGCGCAAAATAAACTTATAAAAGCGTTATTTAACTACAACTACCGAACCTCGACCGAAAAAATATATAAAGATCTTAAAATTATGAATATTACTCAGTGTTATAACTACTATACCTGCTTATTAGTCCGGAAAATACTCCAAAAAGACATACATTCACGTATAAGCTTTACAAAAAAACACCAAGTACAAAAAATGAAATTGAGAAATGCTGATAACTTAATATTACGAACCCCCCGGACAAGTTATGGAAAAAGAAATATTATGTACGAAGGTGCCCAAAAATATAATAAGTTACCGAAAGATATTAAAGAGGCTAAAACTATAACTATGTTCAAAAAACATCTAAGATTCTATATACTCAATAACATAAAATAAGTCTAATCTAATTTAAAATAATATCTTAAATTAATAATATGATGCCGATTTACTTAAAAATCATAATAATAAAGATATACTGAAATAGTTATAAAAATTGCTATGTTAAATAATAATAAAAAAAAAAATTGCTATGTTAATTAATTATTACTATGTTAGCCAATAAAATGAAATTATTATATCTAATTATAATAATACCATATTTACATTAATCTAATACAATAAAATGAAATTGTTATATAGCTAAGTATAATAATTACAAATATAATACAATAAATGAAAAATAAAATAAAAATCAATTAATACTTCCTTAAATTTCATAATACATTTTAAACATATTAACACTATTTTACCTGCTAAAAATATAAACAAAACACTGTTTCTAATAATGTCTGTAGTACGCGTGGCTATACCGCATCCATCCATGTTGCCTTCTTCGAAACTCGTGAACACCCATTTGAACTTGTTTGTTATCTACGCTGCGATGCATTGAAATTATACGGTCAAAGTAATGTCGTTCTCTAAACCACTGTTATGATAACTGCAAATTTCTACCCACTTTTCAATGTAACTAGAGTAACTACACAAAAGAATAATACGTAATGTTAATAGAATTATGTGCTGCACGCTAGTCTTAAATTTGTTTTTATATAACTTATCTCATATAAGTGAATTTTGTAAATTCTTTATGAGAAATAAATTTCTTAAACCACAATATCAGGCATTTGAGCACCTTATTCTACAGCTCTTAAGGAAAATGTACACAAAATCTGCACCGGCTTGCCCAAAGATATCTTCTACGAGTTCTACGCCACGTCACTGCGTGCTATGGACTACGGCGTGCCACGCGTACCGATCTTTAGCCAGCGACCAAATCGAGCACGCGTTATGTGATAGAGAGAGACCGGATCCGTGCGTCCGTCCGGTGGTCGGACCCGAACAACAGTTTTGTTAAAGTACATAGTATAGTACTAATACTTATTTTGTGACCAGGCCAACTTACAGAGCAGCGTATTTTCGAGTCCCATGAGCCACTGCAGCAGCTCTTCGAGCACGGAGTCCAGATCCTTGAGGCTCTGCATGTGTGCCTCGAGCTTGCCTCCGCGCTGCATCGCCCACTGCCACACCTACACCCAAAACGAATCGATAAATAACACAAATATGATAGGAGACTGTTTGGCATATTTTTAATGAACTTCTACGCTTTCTTAGAAAACACTTCAGAGATAGGGAAATCAAGGATTACTTGACGAATATTATCTGCGTCGCTTAAGGTCGGCTCTGTAAACCACATTTGTCAGGCCATCCATGATTTCTCGGCCTATTTTCTAATGTATACATCTAATAATTGGTTCAAAACTATAATAAAGAATAGAAAATAATGGCGATCACACAGTCGGCAAGAGCATAACAGAAAAATTAGATGAAGAGGTAAAAAAAACCGAAAGTTTTGCAGAAATTCTGATTCCGCGTACTTACAAAAATTGTATTTTACCAAGGAGAGTGTGTTACCTGCCCTGGAGTGACCCTACTAAAAATTCGTATCACGGGCATAATCGACACCATAGTTTTGCGTGGTTTCACTTTTTCCTCCATCTCTTACAATATAAACACACCATTACATCAATATTACACTGGCTGTGAGAAAATTGCGACTTAAAACAGAAACTGTATCGGAAGATATGGTTTATCTGTGATAAGTCGTGATTTGATTAATTAAAGGACATTGATAGATAGGAAACGAAATGCAGTAAATCAGTGTCGATCTCATTTCATTGTTTTCATTACAAGGTAACGTCGAGATGAACGGTAATTATATTCACTTGTTCATGTAAAATGGTAAACAAACACTATATTTAAGTATTGAAGTATAATATAACAAACTGTTTTGTGGAAATAGGCTTTTCTAAGAAAATATAGAAAAGATTACAAAAGGGGCGGTTATCATTGTCATATTAAAATACTACATCAGAAACCGAAAAGCAAGAAATCGCTAAATAAGTATGATTATATGACAGAGCGCGAGCGAGGCCCTAGAAATATACGAGACAGGAGATTCCTATCCATGAGAAAAATAGATGCCCCAATATATGTTTTGGCAGAACATCAAAAAGTGGAATACTTCTCGTTTGGCAAGTCACAGCTTATGCCACCTGTTTGTAACTATCCACTTGCGAGTCGCGACAAATATAATATGTATGATGTTAAATAGGCACTGACCTCATCCCACCGGCTCTGTATGATGGTGATCCAGTGCTTGATGACCATGACGGCGTCGGGATGCGCCTTGCTCAGGATGGAGTGAGCGAGCGTGATGGTGTCGTCCTTGTCGCGCTGCTTCTCCTTGAGCTCGCGGATGAACCGCTCGTGGTCGCGGATCTGTTGCTGCGTCTCCTGGTCGCCCTCGGGGAGCTGTCCGGAGAAGCGGAGCTTGGTCTCCGCGTCCGAGAGCCACTCTAGCAGCATGTTCACGGATTTGTGCAGTTTCTCAGCCTGGAATACAAACATGATTAACACTTCAAGTTCATGATTTTTTCTATCACAATTTTCATATCGCTAGTCCGTAACTACGTAGACTAATTGTAAGTATCTCTGCTAGTGTGTGATTCTATGAATCTTTACAAGGTGTGGCTGACGGTTGAAAATGAATCATCATTCATCATCATTTCAACCTTGAGACGTCCACTGCTGAACACGTCTCCCCCAAAGACGTCCACAATGAACGGCAGACGTAGCGAGAGTCGGATCTCCATAAGACGGTCTGACCACCTGGTTAAGGTCGCCGGAAGTCGATGAAGGCAAAAAGCGACCATTCGTTGTGAAAAACGGTTATAACCCTTGTAAAGATTGATGCAATACAATAACCAATTTCTCCAAACCGACAGGTATCTTAATCAGGAGTGTGCGTCTCGCTATGGCCCCAGTATAATAGTTGCAATTTTTCTTGCCACTAAGGGTACATCGCGCGGCTTGCACGTGTGCGCGTCGTAAACGAACGCAATACAACCAAAGTCGTAAGAATACCTACGAATGCTCCAGTACGGATCACACTGTCTACTCCTCGACCTTGAATACGTATGAAGCGCTCATAAACGGCCGAAGTTTGACTACTTGTCTGTATTTATACTTTGGTATGGCGATGTGTTACCTCTTTGAGCGCGGTCTCGAGCCGCTGCGCCTTCTTCTCGCTGAGGGTCTGCACGGAGTCCCACGCCTGCTTCAGCTCACTGCACTGCTGCCGGATGCTGCTCGCGTCCTCGCGCGGCACCTATCACAACATTACGTATTAACAACCTCCATATAGGACAGTGTGAAATCAAAGAAATCAATGTCGTTTTTTCGTCGCTCGTCACAATTATACACTTACAAAACAGTTCTTCAGACAGTCATAAGAGGCGACCTCTCTAATGTAGTACCCTGCTTACCCTAATTGTCTTTTCCAAATAGGTACAATACTTTAGTATTACTGTACACTTAAGATTTAATTATGAATTTAACTTTACTCGTATTTATGTATTAGGAAACTATTCTGATATAAAGCAAATTTTTGGCAGTTATTGATTGTATTTTGTAGTTTCTATTGTCATACCGTGGCTTCCAGTTCTTTGCCGGTCTTCAGTACAGACTGCATTTGTTGTTCGCGCGAGTGTAAATCTTCCTCGAATTGCTGAAAAATAACAAAGGGTAAGCATTTGTTGAACATGAAAAATCAATTTTTACTAAGTATTTGACTAACAGAATAAATATTTCCAAGGGATTAAAAATTTTACTTGAAGTTAGTTGTCAAAGTTCACTGCCAACAAAGTGTATATGACCTGTAGACAACCAACTTACATTAAAAAAACTTGTGGTTACTCTAATAACTTCGTAACTCAACACTAGATTGAACCAGCTCCGTCCGCAGGCATTTGTTACTTTGTGAGTTTTGCTCATGAAGAGACGAAATGCAGTTTTGAACTCATTCATTTATTAGTGTTCCGTCTCCATTTCAGGATATGTTTCACTATGAACGAAATCTGAACCTTACACTCCTGAAAGAAGGTCCCATTTACCTTGTGCTGTTCAATGAGCGCCATGACGGTGTCGAGGTCGCCGTGCACGGGCGAGTCGGCGGCGAGCTGCTTCTGCTGCTTCTTCAGCCACTCCAGCAGGGCCGACATCGCGTCCTTGAACTGACCGGAGTATAGGAGGGCCTCCTCTAGCTTGCGTTGTCTGTGGACGTCGGAAAGTTTGATTAGTGTACCGAGTAATGGCTACAAACCAAATACAGAGATCAGGGTAGATCGAGAAAAGCAAAGATTCTTTAACAGTGTGATCTATATGTCGCAGCCAACTGGTTTAATTAGCCGTTTGGTTAACTGCCTGGCATTTTCACTAAACTATGACCCGCCAGCAGGTCGACGAAGCCTTCGCTGCGCGGGGCTTCTATTTCTGCTCTGAGGGACACAAGCTGACTAACAAACATAATCTAAAAGTAATAGTGTGTTTAATGAAAAGGCTAGGCAGCTAACCAAATAGCTAACTAAGCAAGTTGGCGGCGATATATACACTATGGACTTGAACAGTAGTATAAGTGATTTCAAACTGAGACGATAGATGCGAATAGATTCCATCTGATGAAGGTCCGTGGACATAAATAATCTCAGTAATGCGTTCAATTAACAACTTGGGGGCCTAATTTAATCACGAAGCTTAAGGGCAAATTAAGCTAACCAAAAAATAACGATTGCGTTGTAACATATTGCATCTATAATCCGATTTTTGAAGTCACATAAGTCTTTCAAGTGACAGTGGTGCCGGTAGATGAAACTTATACTCGTACGTCGGCGACATCAGCTTTGCGAGGCTCTTTTGTCAAGTCTCTACTGTCAAGTCATGATGCTTTTAACATTTGCAAGATCTGCTACAACAATGCTACTAAGCAACTCAGTAGCATTGTTGGTAATAGAATGGCCACAGAACCGTTCTAGAAACGTCCCTTGGTTCACTGACCCATTATTCATATTCTGGTTCCGTACGTTAGTGAGATTTGCTAGTGTTAGATTAGTCACCTGTCGACGGCCTTGGAGCAGACCGTGGTCCACTTGGCCTTGAGGTCGTGCAGCATGGTGCGCAGCGCGGGCTCGTCGGCCTTCGGCGCCTTGTCCTTGAGGGCTTTGCCCGTCTTCTGCGTCTGGTCGTAACTCGGCTGCTTGGCCGCAAGCGCCTTTTGGAACTCGCGGTGTTTCGACAGTCTGTGAAACAATTAGAGCTTTAGATATAGTAGTTCGACTCGAAGAATCTCCAGACTTTTTCTGTAACCACTCAAATGATTCTGCTGATGATCGAAAACATAGAATCATTTGAGAACAAAGACGATTACTTTTAAAATACTTTCGAAATCGATAAAGCAAATGCACAAAAGACGTTTTAATTTATTTGTAATTCTTTATATCTGTTATTGAAGCAGAAAGTAGAGCATGAAAGTATGGATACCTTTGTTTGATTTTCTCCGGATCGTTGACGGTGGCTTCCGCGTTGAGCTCGTCCAGTTGCTTCTCGGTGTCCGACAGCCAGTTCATCAGGTTGTTCCTAACACGAAACATCCGATATAGCATCACTAATTCAAACACCATGTATTAAAATGAACTGAAATTGACCAATATAATGACCAAAAATAGTAAGCCATAGCAACACTGACGTCAATAGTCCTTCATCGCGATAAATTAAGGGCGTTTCCGTCAATGTGCCAGCATGAGAGACTTTGATTGGCGGCACCAGTTGGCAGCACCTTCGTCCACCTTCCCTATGGGGCAGGTTTTGAAGGTTCAGGTTATGGACTCACCACATGTCGTTGAATTCCCTGGCCTCCTTGACTCCGTGGTCGAGCGCGCGGGTGCGCTCGGCGCACTTGGCCACGACGCGCTCCCAGCGATGCTGCACGGACACCAGCAGGTTCTTGATCAGAATCACGTCTTGCTTCTGGCTGAAGTACTTCAGGTGCGTGCCCTTCTTGTCCAGCTGCAGCATCGTCTCGCGGTGCGTAGCTACCTCCTTTTGGAATGACTTGTGCTCCTCGATTTGGACTGTGGGATGAAGAGTTGAAATAGTGAAGTTGATGTATGTAGTAATATTTCATACATAAAGCATCGTTTTCTAAGAAGGATGTGGCTTCAAGGAATATAGCAAATTTATTATTTTTACGAAAGTAAAAATTGAGTCCAAAATTGATAAAACTGATGTTAATCATCACTATTTAATCATTTCTATTTTCCCGCAATCTTTCGGCCTTATCTCTGGAATTTAATTGATGCCTTGGACAGGAGATAGAACAATATTTTCACGCGACTGTTAAAGGTGTTACACATACCGAGTAGGGTCTCCATGACCCTGGAGACGGGTTTGGCGGAGGTGAGCGTCTTCTCGGCGCCGGTGAGCCAGTCCACGAAGGCTTGCAGCGCGTCGTGGAACTCCGTCGCCTCCTTCAGCGCTATCTCCAGTTTGATCTTCTTGTCTGACGCTCTATGGAGGTAAAGTGCTGGTTAGAATCTTGTAATACCCAAGTCGTAGTAGCTTTTGTCGAATCGTTGGCGTTTTGTCAGTCTTGATAAGCCCCAAAACCTCGTTTATATATTTGAAGATTATCTCCTGTTAACTTTAGAAAGCAGACAAGGATGGACTCCAGATTTTTCTATTTATTTTGTTGGTGGAGAAAAGGGAAAAACAAAATCACGTGCCAATGCTCAATATTTTTCTGAAGCTAAAATGACACATACCTGGCTGTGATGTTGTCCCATCGCGACTTGAGGTTCTTGAGGTTGTGGTGCAGTTGTGATGTAGGGTTGGGCTTCTCCTGGCGCTTCAGGTACCCTTGTCCTTGCTGCAATACAGCCTCCACCTTCGGCCGGTTGGCCTCGATCTCGTTGTACACCTCCTGTTAACATAAGGTATTTGTTAGGTATTGAGACTAAGAGTTATAGAAATCCAAATATATATATACGCGATATACGCGCTCTGTATTACGGAGAACGATATCGCGAACGACGAGCTATGGAGAATGATTTAGTCACGAACTTCAATATGTGGCCCACCTAACTTTGGGCTGTTCACAAGGTTCTCAGCGCCCTCATGACATTATGAATTTTCTAAGAACATTTCTGGGAAATGGGTCACGAATTAAAGATCGTGACTGTGCAAATGAAGACTAATATAGATACAAAATGTAGTGATAGCATGAGATCTCACCATGAACCGCTCGAGTTGCTCGGATGCGGTCTCGGGCAGGCCGCCGACGGGCTTGGACGCGGCGATGACGCCGTCCACCTCCGACAGCCACGACAGCAGGTCGCCGATCTCCGCGTTGAAGCTGGAAGGTGAATACCATGTTAGAGGATACCGACATTTGTGACCAATTTTTAGCAATTTTATTTCAAGAAAAGCAGATCCAAAGCTCCTATGTACTTGGTATTGAGAACGCAAGCCTGCTTTTGGGTTTATATGAAGGGTCCACCACTGGGGCCTCTTTAGGCTGGCCGGGGTCTTGTAGGCCTAGGCGGAAATCCGGCGTATGAAGAAAAGTTTTCAGCAGCCGTAATTCTCTGACATTACTAGCAACGGCTCATCTTGTCCTTTCTGCCCTTGCAACATGGCACCCTTACACCACACGAAGCAATCGAAGGGATTTAGCAAAAGCGAGTAACGAACGCTTAATAGTTAGTAACGTATACTGTCGTCATATGGCTAAAACTCAGCTAATTTCCATAAAAACGCAAAAGTTGGCCGGGTTTTAATCATTAAACGGCAGCTGTGACACCGAAGAGTTACTATAGACTCTTCAGATCACATTTTCTGAGAGATTTTGATTGTGCAAGTGTTCCGTTGTAATTGATTGTGGTAATGGAGCCTAAAGTAGTAGTTACCTTTGAGCCTCCCGGAGTGCGTCCTCGAGTTCGGCTTGGCGGTCTCTGGCCTTCTGCTGCAGCTCTCGCCACTTCCTGTTCAGCGTCGCGAGCTTTTCTGCTGTCTCGCTCGCCTCGTCGGTGCCTGCGTCCAAAGACACTCATAACACCAGGAATAAATACATACTACATATTCACTCACTTGCTTGATATTTTCCGTTTAACTCTATTGCTTTAGACATAAGCGTGTTGACAGGTAGCTATAGCTACCAAAAGCAAGTAAGTAGATATATGTACATAGGTATGAACATACCCATCTATTGCCATCAATCAACTGGCGGTTCTTTTAACTACTGTGTTATCTTCAGAAGTCTCACTGTAGGGTAATAATGGGAAGACCCCATGCAGTATTACGAGCTTGATCAAGCGAGGATTGGTTCTTAAAGATTAGATTTGGTTCAGGAATCTAGGGGTTTCTTGGCGGAAATTTAAGTTTACAAAAACGAATTAAGAAATCTTAATTAGATACTCGTAATTAAACCAACCGCAGAATATGTTGACTTTGCGACGCCAATATATTTTACAGTTAATTTCATACTCATACTGAAAACTTGACACTATGTCAGTACTATACACAAAATGATTTACAAATTAAAGGATATTTATAGCAACACAAAAGACAAAATTGGTTGACATCAGCAGTCAGCCTCATCTCATCCATCAGTTATGTTGCATTTACTAAACGCCTTCAAGTTGTGTTGTTAGTTGTGTCGATAAATTAAAATCGCCTATGACCTCGAAATTTGGTACCATGTTAATTCGGAGGTTATTCCTATTTATTTTTAAATAAATTCTATTACTAATTCGCTTGGACATAGGAGATTTTCATATAGGTCAACACAGTTGTTTAAAATAAAGTAATAAAACGATCACATAAGCGTTACAGGAAACTGTAAAATGAAAACAGGTTTGATATATTACGGTGTTCACACAAACACACGGACAAAAACGAAAGCTGAAGCATTAGTGCCGATTGTGACTGACGTCGATGTTTTTGAAAATGGCCATGATTTAGAGAAAGAATACGAAAAACGTCAGTATCTGTTAAATGTATTGAATAATGTACCGTGAATTTTCAAATGGATGGTGTCCTGTAAGCCATTGTAATTTTATTCCAATTGAAGTATCAATGCCTCTAGTAAATAAGGGAATAAGTCGCTAACTCGTATAAACTCGGTGCAAAAGGGCGCCAGTCTCATCGCAAGACTTAATGGCTTTTGTTTTTAGCTTACATGTAACTTATTTCCTTCTTTATTGTATAAGTGAAAACCAGTAGTTCTGTGATACCGGACACCATCAATTTGAACAGTCAATGACAAAAATGAAACCTTTTTTCACGCCTCTCCGTTACTAGAAGCTGAAAACTTTTGTCATCAACTGTATAGTTGTTAGGAAAAATAGAGAGCTATTTCTCATACATGGCTTTGTACCGCCCAGTGGTGTAATAATAGGATGGCAGAGCGAGCTAAATGACACGTCTCTGACATCTCAGCCTGAGGCCCGGCCTTGACCTGAGATCGTGAAAACAAAAGGAACATTATGCTTGTTACAACATTTGGGAGGCCCCATTCGATGAATTTGCCACAGGCCTTAGATGTAGCTACGCCAATGGCGCTCTCCATTTTTCCAATAGCTACACCTAGTAATGTGTGTATAAAGCTTGCGCGTGCACATACCCGTACCCTGCTGCACGATCTGTGCGCCGGCGTCGTTGAGCGTGTCCACGGAGGCCTGGTGTGCCGCGATGTCGTTCACCAGCACCTTCAGCTTGGCTAGTTCCACCTCTAGGATCTGAGGGTCGCCCGCCACCTGCACACAACATGCATGATTACTGGTGATACATTTAAGAAATAAGAAAGAAAGAAGAAAGAAATAATTTATTTAGATACTACGGTCATCATCTTTCTTGTTCTATTGCCCTTTATGTTTTCGGGGTACTGTTTTGACTTGGCAGGCAGATATGGCAGTTTAGATTATAGCCTTCCAACGATTGTCATTTGATCTCCGTAACTCATTCAATAGAGAAAACAGAATGGTTACCTCAGATTCCCTCATGATAATCTTCTATACGTTATTTTGTCATTAATCTTCGCGTTGCCCGAAGCAAAAACAGTGAAATAAAACATGATCCAGTGAATCATCATGGACACTTTTCTCATAGGTAGCCCCTACGGGAACTTCGAAAGTTTGAGGAAATGATTTCACCATCAACCACAAGGCACGCGACCAATGTGGTTTCAAATGAAAGTTTCTAGAAATAATTTTTCCACCAGTTAAGAGCACGGTGGCGAAAAGTCTAGGTAGGACAGAAGATGTCAACATCTTGTGATGTGATTGGTGAATTTTGACATCTGTTATCAAAAAGATTTAGTAGTTAGGGTCTAGTACTAGTTTAAAGTAAGTACTATTTCTAGAAACCCTCATTGGCGATCGACGTCCTGTCGGATAGTGTGTGTACTGACCGGCTTGAGCGTGTCGAGCGTGTCGCTGGTGTGCGTGATCCAGGCGAGCAGCTCCTGCAGCGCGTGCTGCAGCTGGCCGAGCCGCAGCAGCGCGCGCTCCAGCTGCTGCTGGCGCTCCACCATGCCGCGCAGCAGCGCCGACCAGCGCGCGTTCACCTCCGTCAGCGGCTGCTTGATCGTGTCGGATAGTGTGTGTACTGACCGGCTTGAGCGTGTCGAGCGTGTCGCTGGTGTGCGTGATCCAGGCGAGCAGCTCCTGCAGCGCGTGCTGCAGCTGGCCGAGCCGCAGCAGCGCGCGCTCCAGCTGCTGCTGGCGCTCCACCATGCCGCGCAGCAGCGCCGACCAGCGCGCGTTCACCTCCGTCAGCGGCTGCTTGATCGTGTCGGATAGTGTGTGTACTGACCGGCTTGAGCGTGTCGAGCGTGTCGCTGGTGTGCGTGATCCAGGCGAGCAGCTCCTGCAGCGCGTGCTGCAGCTGGCCGAGCCGCAGCAGCGCGCGCTCCAGCTGCTGCTGGCGCTCCACCATGCCGCGCAGCAGCGCCGACCAGCGCGCGTTCACCTCCGTCAGCGGCTGCTTGATCGTGTCGGATAGTGTGTGTACTGACCGGCTTGAGCGTGTCGAGCGTGTCGCTGGTGTGCGTGATCCAGGCGAGCAGCTCCTGCAGCGCGTGCTGCAGCTGGCCGAGCCGCAGCAGCGCGCGCTCCAGCTGCTGCTGGCGCTCCACCATGCCGCGCAGCAGCGCCGACCAGCGCGCGTTCACCTCCGTCAGCGGCTGCTTGATCGTGTCGGATAGTGTGTGTACTGACCGGCTTGAGCGTGTCGAGCGTGTCGCTGGTGTGCGTGATCCAGGCGAGCAGCTCCTGCAGCGCGTGCTGCAGCTGGCCGAGCCGCAGCAGCGCGCGCTCCAGCTGCTGCTGGCGCTCCACCATGCCGCGCAGCAGCGCCGACCAGCGCGCGTTCACCTCCGTCAGCGGCTGCTTGATCGTGTCGGATAGTGTGTGTACTGACCGGCTTGAGCGTGTCGAGCGTGTCGCTGGTGTGCGTGATCCAGGCGAGCAGCTCCTGCAGCGCGTGCTGCAGCTGGCCGAGCCGCAGCAGCGCGCGCTCCAGCTGCTGCTGGCGCTCCACCATGCCGCGCAGCAGCGCCGACCAGCGCGCGTTCACCTCCGTCAGCGGCTGCTTGATCGTGTCGGATAGTGTGTGTACTGACCGGCTTGAGCGTGTCGAGCGTGTCGCTGGTGTGCGTGATCCAGGCGAGCAGCTCCTGCAGCGCGTGCTGCAGCTGGCCGAGCCGCAGCAGCGCGCGCTCCAGCTGCTGCTGGCGCTCCACCATGCCGCGCAGCAGCGCCGACCAGCGCGCGTTCACCTCCGTCAGCGGCTGCTTGATCGTGTCGGATAGTGTGTGTACTGACCGGCTTGAGCGTGTCGAGCGTGTCGCTGGTGTGCGTGATCCAGGCGAGCAGCTCCTGCAGCGCGTGCTGCAGCTGGCCGAGCCGCAGCAGCGCGCGCTCCAGCTGCTGCTGGCGCTCCACCATGCCGCGCAGCAGCGCCGACCAGCGCGCGTTCACCTCCGTCAGCGGCTGCTTGATCGTGTCGGATAGTGTGTGTACTGACCGGCTTGAGCGTGTCGAGCGTGTCGCTGGTGTGCGTGATCCAGGCGAGCAGCTCCTGCAGCGCGTGCTGCAGCTGGCCGAGCCGCAGCAGCGCGCGCTCCAGCTGCTGCTGGCGCTCCACCATGCCGCGCAGCAGCGCCGACCAGCGCGCGTTCACCTCCGTCAGCGGCTGCTTGATCGTGTCGGATAGTGTGTGTACTGACCGGCTTGAGCGTGTCGAGCGTGTCGCTGGTGTGCGTGATCCAGGCGAGCAGCTCCTGCAGCGCGTGCTGCAGCTGGCCGAGCCGCAGCAGCGCGCGCTCCAGCTGCTGCTGGCGCTCCACCATGCCGCGCAGCAGCGCCGACCAGCGCGCGTTCACCTCCGTCAGCGGCTGCTTGATCGTGTCGGATAGTGTGTGTACTGACCGGCTTGAGCGTGTCGAGCGTGTCGCTGGTGTGCGTGATCCAGGCGAGCAGCTCCTGCAGCGCGTGCTGCAGCTGGCCGAGCCGCAGCAGCGCGCGCTCCAGCTGCTGCTGGCGCTCCACCATGCCGCGCAGCAGCGCCGACCAGCGCGCGTTCACCTCCGTCAGCGGCTGCTTGATCGCCGCCGCCTGCTCCGAGGATGTGCGCTCCGTCAGCTCTTGCGCTTGCCTGCCGAGTTAACACCGTGTTATGGGGCGTTCGGGCTTTCGTATGCCGAAGCGGCTCGCATACATGTGCTCGTCGTATGCCTTGTCCCAGATTGGTATCTATACCTGTAGTATGCCGCCAGATACAAGCTTGCGAGCCTATCCAGCATACTACAGAAATAGGAACGGATCTGGGACACGGCATATCGTCCCTTTACTTTCTCAACCTCGTAGCTACTTGAATAGTTTCATAGGAAAATCGCACTTTTCTACTCGTAACACAGGTGCTTTTTCTATGATACTATTCGAGAAGATAGTATAGGATAGGTTGAGAAAGTAAAGGGACGATATGAAGGCTTAAAAGCGAGATTGTGGGTAGCACTCGCGTAACGTCACGTTTAAATCCTACCTTCGAAAGTGCACGATTGAACTCATTTATTTATAATTAGTAAACAATGAAAGAGATGGCTTTTTATACAAGTTTAATCGCAACTGGTTGTCTTGTAATTTTGAATGCATTAGCTCAATTATTCAAAATAAGTAACATTTTAAATAACGTGACGTCATACGATATTCCACTACATCGACGTACACACTTTCTAGAAGATACATTATGCATAACCACACAAAGATAGAGAAACGAAAAAATAAGAAGCAAAGGAAGCGACGATTACACTAAGCAAAAGAAATATAAAAATAGGCAAAGTACAGTAACATAATGTTAGTATCACTCAAAATCCATTCATATGTACTATTTTTAATTACAAAACAATTTAGGTTCACTTTTTTTGTCTCGAATACATCCAGCTACAAGGGTAAAATGAAATGACGCTCCTTCGCAAAGTCCTGATTAAAATGTTTTGTAATTTAGTTAGAGTTAATCTTCATCTAAATAATGTACAGTCTACAAAACGGCACACAGGAAACTGTTAATTCTTGCCTCATCAAACTCCTTTTTTTGTTGTCGGTTCCAATCCGTAGGAAAAGGGTCGCATAGAAAAATACACAATTAATATTAATGTGGAAAGGTGTTCAGTCCTTTTAGTGGTCATTGATTTATAAGGTTTTATAACAGGAAACTAAAACGTGGGACAGATATTTTACTTGATATATTTTGTAATCAAACAGATAAACTAAAATAAGATCTGAAAACATCACTAAAATTGTATATTGTTTTTGTGACAATAATGTCGTTAGAAAATATATCAAGTATTAGATATCACAGTGGACTTTAGTAATTAAGTTATATAATATAACATAGTGGGAAATACCACAAACAGTTACAGAATTGGTTCAAAACTAAAGGCATTAATTTAAATAAAACCATCACCAAAATATTTTCAATCTCCTAGAGGTCGAATTCATTACATTTTAAAAGTATATTTTGTGAAAAAAATCAATGTAGAATTAATTTATTAGACAACCACAAGCCCCAATATAAAAACCAATTTAGAACGTATAACAGCTTTTTACCAACAGCAGAAATTTGTTTCTGCATTTGGAATTAATTTCTGAAAGAATTGTCGATGGTTCGAGAGTTTCCTTTCGGAAGAACTGCTACCACCAAATAATGACTCGATCTGATTTCGCAGCGTGATTGACAGGTGTCTTACAATGATTTATCAGATTCCGTATTTTCAGAAATCATAATATCACCAAGTAGCAGATGGCGAAAATGGCCGATCACCTCAAAAGATTTTAAATCTTCTAACAAGAATTCCCGCCGTACCGGTTTCAGCTGGTGGCATTAAGATTACTGAAAACTTTTTCTTGGTTGAAATCTCCTCGAAAAAACCCCCGTGACCTCCACAAGCCGACGCTCCAGACGACGAAGCCTCACCTGTTGAGAGCCTCGACCTTGACCATGTGCGGGTCGACCTCCTGCTTGAAGGCGGCGAGCTGTGAGATCTGCCGCTTCACGGCGTCGATGTCGGCGCCGAGTGCCCCCATGTGCGAGAACTTGTCTTCTGCCTTGTCCAGGAACTCTTGTAGGTTCTGCAAAACGAGTTACATTAAATAATCAACATAATGTGTTCTAAATGACTTAAGAACTTTTATGCCCGACTTGTAACAATCGGTAGCGAGCCGACTGATTGTAAGGTGTGTAAGCAAGTTGCAGTTGTCTTACACATACATCTAACTGCGACTCCGCCCGATCGCAATTCGATCATGCAGCTACCGTTTCACGAATCAAGAAGAATGTTCTAGAAGAATGATGTTCGGTGTAATTTTCAGTGTAGAGTTTGCGTTACTATGACACTGATTCAATATCGATTAAAATAGTTATAAAAAGTGAAACATGGAACTGTGTAATAGCCAGCGGTCTGTTAGTTAGAGATATTCGTAGTAACCTGTAGGGTGTCGTGGAACTCCATGGCCTTCTCCATGGCGTCGATGAGGTTCTCCTCGCGACGCGCGTAGAGCGCGGTGACGTTGTCCCACGCGCTGTCCAGGTCCTCCATGTGCTTCTTCACCTCCGGCTTGTCCGGCTCGCCGCACAATGACATCAGGTGCGAGCCCGTCTTGCGGACTTTCTCCACCTGACACGAACGTTACAATGTTAGGGAGATACCACAGTGGCAATGACAGTCGAGTATCCTAGTGAAGTAGAATACTTCTAAAAATCTTGATATCGAGTCCGTCTAAATTAGTTGCAATTATGCAATTACCGAAGGCTCAACCTGGACGTGGGCTTCAGGCTACACCACGATTTCGAAATACGATTAAATTTCTATTTAATTAAGTTTCAGTTCAAGAGCAGTATAATTCTCTAAGTACAAAATATGAGATAATGTTATCTCTCCCCTTTTTCTTAGATTCCAAGTAGACCCTTTAATACCTATGTAACCAAGTATTTTTGGTCACAGAACGGTTCTTCAATCTTTCTTCGAGAACCGAAAATAATACTAGGATTTAAGGGTCAACTTTGAAGACAAGAAAAAGAAGACGTCAGGAGTCGCTAGCCATAATATCGGTAGTAATCTGGTCTAGCAGTAATCTAACAGTAATTAAGTGGAAATCTATGAGGGAGGCCTATGTCCAGCAGTGGACGTCCTATGGCTGAAATGATGATGATGATGAGTAATGTAACATCCAAGATATCCAGCATAAAATCCAGCGTGAGCACTGACCTCCGGCTTGGTGTGGTCGATCTCGTGGCGGATCTCCTGCAGCGCGACCTGCTGCGCCTGGATGGCGCGCGGCTGCGCGGCGGGCGGCGGCTGCGCCGTCAGCGTGTCCTCCAGCTCGGCCAGCGTGGCCATCAGCGCGTCCAGCTGCTGCCAGAACTTGCGCGCGATCTCCAGGGCGCTCTCCAGCGAGTGCCCGCGGTCCGACGTCGCCTTCTGCACGTCGTCCCATAGCCTGAACACAAGAATCGAGTTAGTGCTCGGTAACGAAGTAAACCTAAACGACGAAACAATCATCGTCAATTTTTATCTCAATATTTTATTGCGGATTGTAGTTTTTTTTGTACATTCGTAAACTGCGGGACGAAACTAATCCAGTGAGCTCAAACACGGTGGATTTATCTTATGTAATTCAGATGGTTCTAAGGCTCCGGCTCCATTGTAAAATCAACTCGATGGTGCTATAATCTTAAATGGTCACCAAACTCACATTATTAAGCCAAATTTCTGCTCAATCGGATACAAGGAAGTGATCGAAAAACGATTTGCACATTTTGAAATCACAACTTATGAAAGTCAAGGTATACTTATACGTATAGCAATAAGTATACATATGTAAGTATACGTAGAGTCGCTCAATGTGCTATGGGGAGAGCTATGCTCGGAGTCTCTTTACTTGATCGAGTAAGAAATGAGGAAATCCGTAAAACTAAGGTAGTCGAAATCGTTTCCAAGGTTAGCAAATTGAAGTGCTGAGCTGGGTACTCACTTGTGCAGCTTTTCGAGCTTGTTGCGGATGTCCCTGACGGCGGGGTCGCTCTTGTTGGCCTTGCTGATGACGTCGGAGGCGGCGCGCTGCACCGCGTTGTACGCTTCCGTTCTCTTCTCCAGGTCCTCGATGAGGGCGTTGTTCTCCTCGATCTGGTCTCTGTTAATGAGAACAGGTTTGTGTCATTCCAATTTATATTCCATCGATTGGCCTCAATGAGAAAATCTGGAATCGGATTGCAGATATCGTCACCATTTGGTCTCACTTTTTAAAGTTTTATACCTGCATTATCAGGTTGAACGTCGCTACTAAAACCCGGGGATTTTGATTTATGTAATGTAAATGTCGCAGATAAGATATATATTCCACCGTATTATAAATCAACACCTGTTAAACTAAAAACTTTTGTCCCCATTAAGCATTAGACGAAGGTGCTGCCTACTGGTGCCGCCAATCTAAGTCTTGTACCCTCTCATGCTGGGGCCACAATGATGGAAACGCCGTTATTTTATCACGATGAAAGACGATTAATGTCAGTGTAGCTACGACTTACTATATTTGATATTGACACTTGAAGAGATAATTTGAATTGACAGCTTGATTTGACAGGCATGATAGGCTTTAGTGTCCGCCCGTGTCTCTTTTGTCGTTTAGTGCTGCCACCTATAGTTCGTGCACGTTCCCTATAGTGCGAGTAGCTTGACGGTCTAGTTCGGCAGTTCGGTTCATTAGTTCGAGCCGGACTAATATCAAGCGAGCTACTGAAACGAGGTCGGTGGCCGGGTACTGACTGTATCTTGGGCGGGTGCGCGGAGACGGGCTCGGCGCGCTGCAGCTGGTCGTGCGTGCCGGCCAGCGCGCGCAGCATGCCCTCCAGCTTGTCCGAGAACTGCGACGACTCTTGCAACGCCTAAAAACAAACGATAACATCATAATACTTATTCACGTTACCAACCTCAGGGCAACACACTTAAGTTCCCCTTGTAATATAGTTCGAATGTTATTGTTCGTCATGTTCAGATCAATTATAAAACAAATCGAATGTAACCTATTACAAGTGACTAAGATTTTCAGAAACGTTTGTCGTTTAAGCTAGAAGAAAACAGTGCCAATTAATAATCGGATAAACAATACTTCCGGGCAAATAAAGTTTTGCCAAACAGACGTCACCCGACACCCGTCTTTAAAATTTAAAAACAATCAAAATAAACAAATTAACTCTAATCATCAAATTAAGTTTCCAAAACTGCTATCGTGCCACCAACGATTTTAAAATGTCAAAAACTAAAAATAAGGCACCATGTTGAGTATGACGTCACACGTCAGTATTTCATACTAAACTGCATACTGACTGAGCGTTTTGACACTTCATAAAAATACTGATTTGAACTGTCATCAAATAGCTAATTAAATTGAATAGAATAATGACGGACCTGTTCAAGCGCCTGTTGTCGCTGCCGCAGCTCTGCCCGGAGCGCGTTGTACCGCTCGCAGTCGGCCTCCACCACATCTTGCACCTTGGCCGCGTCTTCCTCGCCGCACAGCCTCGCTAGCGCCTCACCGGTCTTGACCAGCTTGTCGACTAGCGGCTTGTGCCCCAGGATCGATTGTTGCAGCATCTGTTCAAGGATTAAACAGGAGTTAGTGTTACTTATTAATGAAAGAGCTGAGGCAATAGTAAAGAAGAGAACGGAATGGCGATTCATGTTCAAAACTGATGGACCGTAATAGACTTGGTGGTAAATGAATAGTCCAAATATTACTGATAGTAATATAGTCGGTACCATCCTGATGAAAGCCAAGAACATGTGATGATAAGTGTGTAGTCATTACCATCCTAATGGAAACTAATATCTTCTTATTGAGCTGTCTCCTTGATAAACCCTAATAACAGTGATTATTTTATGTAGGTCTGTGCAGCGGGACCTAACGAGCATGGTCGGTGCTCCTGAAGGGCACACAGCCGGGAAATAACAGTAAGTAGCCACTAAAAACCGATATGGATTCGAATATCAGTTAATGTCAAACGAGTCACTGTCATCTTCCGCCCACCGAATCAGTGCTCGCTCAAGTTCAATAGGAAGAAGATAGGCAGTTGAATAAACAAAGTCCGGTCAAAACCAGTCTTCACAACTACATTAATTATTTGTATATGACTTACTCTAATGACGCAGAAGATGTACCTGCCTCGTTGTATTTGGTCAATTCGATGCGTAATGAGGCGGTAGAAGTACGTACCTCGTTCTTATCCTGCTGCTGCGCGATCTGCTCGGGGCGCAGCGCCGGCATGGCCAGCATCTGGATCTGCTTCTCCATGTCGTCCAGCCACATCGATAGTCTGCAAAACGTACAAATATGTTGAGAAAATTAAGTAACACACAAGATCATTTGCTTCTGGTCAACATTTTCTTAAAAAGAAATTTGAATGGAAAATTTCACGTTAATTGCAATGAGGCAATGAAGACAATTGCACCATTATTTACAGAATTTATGCTTCTGCCATGCCGGGACCAGCATCACATGTCTAGATCCAGTTTAAAAAAGCTCATAATAACAGAATTGCTAGCCTAAAATTATAATCTCTAATGACTGGTAAAATTTTGACTGATATCGAAAAGCGAGCTTACCCGTGGTGCGTGTCGGCGAAGTGTTCCGCTAACGGTAGGGCTTGTTCCAGCGCCGCCAACCGCTCGGCACTGAGGTGGCCGACTTCCTCCATCATCTCCTTAAGCTCCTCGCTGCGGTCGCGGATCACCGCCGTCTCCTCGGATGACTGGCATTCACGGAGCACCTGAGGAACGGAGGACAGTCAAACGACCCGTTTAAACCCGTTAAAATTAACCAGTATGGAGGCAAAAAGCGTACGGTACGTTGTGGAAGTTTTTTAAGGACACCTATGCACAGCAGGTCTTCAGGTTTAAATGATGATGATAATGAAACAATTTTTGAATAATGTGAAATAACCAAATAATAGTTGCTGTCGTGCTAAGGAAAACTTCGACGTAGATCACTTATTTTGACATTTAGTAAAAGAGTTACTGCTAGATTGTTATTTTTGTCTTTAAATATGTGGCAAGTGATATCAGAGTCTTCGTCGAGTATACAATGCCAGAGAGTCTATGCTGGTGTTTGGCGTTCCGTTCTTTAGTTTCTTGAAGATCGTTTCGGTAGGTATAAAAGATCGGAAATATCTCAGGAATCAGTAATTTACCCAGGCTAGCACGACGGGGCTTGCCAGGGCAGACCTCGGGACGGCAAAGTCACGGTAGGAACCTAGATAAGGGAGGTAAGACCGACCTTCTTAGCCTGGCTGAGCAGGTCGCGCACGCGCACGCGCTGCGCGGCAACATCGTCGTTGAGCGGGCGCTGCGCCTTGAGCTGCGCGCGCACCAGCGCGGGCTGGCTCGACGGCGGCTCCGCCCCTCGCAGCTGCGCGTCTACTGTACGCAACCATTCCAGGAGCTCCTCCATGTCGCCCACCACTTCCATCGAACGCTGGAGGGAGACGAACATTTGTAGCACTGTCTAACACATACGACGATAACGAGCACGAAACTAGACCGAAAGTGGTTCGTGGAGATTAAATAGGGTCTCTATCCATGATTTTTTTATCGCATTTCTAATAAAATATGAAAATCCCTATTGACAGTTCGCGACTTCCTCCGTGATCCTTTAATCAATTCTGTTCATTTTCGAGCGGCCTCAACGACCGAACTTAATTGAAGTACCGGTGAAATTACGAACATTCATACTAGAGATCTTTGCCCAACAGTGGGCCAAACACAGGCTAAATAACAAAGTGTAGCCGCCTATTGTTTACCACTGTTTTTATATAAGTTGGCCATGTAATTGTCTTTTGGTGTGCAATAGAGTATGATTGTATTGTATCGTGTAGTACCTTCTTGCTGAGCAGCAGCCGCTCAGCCTTGCGCTGCACCTGCTCGGCGATGGCGTCGAAGCGGCGGTTGTCGCGCGTCACGATGCCCTCCACGTGCGTCGCGCCCTCGCCCGGCGAGATCTGAACACGGCACACGTTAACAATGGCTATATGTGGGTACGGTAGTAGTCTGGGTTATGGTATAGGAGAGACCTCACCCCGCCTAGGGTAGGGTACAAAAACATGCTTTTCACGGCCCTTAGCTCTCGCCCTGGATCTGCTCTGGTTTTTTAATTTTCACTTTATTCATGCGTTTAAAAAAACGGCCACCATAAATGCAAAATTGACAATTAAATTTAAATCTGTATGACATAAAGTGGATAACTCCATTCTGTTTTTTTTTTCTATTTTAAAAATAGACAACCCGATTGCAGCTGTATTCCTTTTTATAAAGATTTAAATTACATTAAGCTTGTGTACTGCTCCTTTAAAAGGCCTTAGCGCGGCACCCCAGAATTTAAAAATATGCTAAGTTATCAAACTTTACATTTGGACAAATCATATCATGTGGTAACGCTCCCAACTTGAGCACTATCCTCTAAACGATTTGGTAAAAATTCCAATCTGGATATAAAGTGTATAGAAATATTCCGAAGGAATAAGGATGTGTATTAAATGTGAATCACCTGGCACAGCTGTGGTCCGACGAGGTTGATGGTGTCGAGCACGGGCCGGAACTCCTGCAGGTCGCCCTCGAGCCGCAGGATGTCCTCCTCGCGGGGCTCCACGGACTGCAGACACGACTCCGCGGCCGACATCCACTCCGTCAGGCTGCGGATAAATTACAGATGAATACCGAGTGAAAGCATTAAGAAAATAAAACTTTAAACCCGCCATTTTAACGGATCAGTTGAACAGTACTGCTGGCTGCCGACGGGATCGTATAATTGTTACGTAGCACAATGTATAGTCGCGGAATGAAAAGGTTCGTCACTTTTAAACCTTCAACTCTTTGACATAGAGGCCAAAAGTGCCGAACACTTTCCGCGACTATACGCGCGTTCTCAGTGTCGCAGCCGTCTTGAGCTATCCACACCTCATCAAATATAACCGAGAACCACCTCAGGAAACTAGCTATCTAATACAGAAGGCTGCATTCAAATTGGCCGACACGTTCATGCGCTAAGACGTTAATCGGATCCGTTTGATACTGGGTTTCGAAATCGGGTGGTTTCAATAATTGTCGTTGATTAAATGACGTATAGGAGACGGCAATAAAAGAACCCCTCTTCTGCGGATATCTTCCCGATTCTTCTAGAGGTGCGATCGAGGTTGGTTCGGAGTTGTGTAAGAAAGACTTATCAAGCTACAAAAGCGCGATCTGTTTAATAAATTCTTCTACTTGGCACTAGGTATCGCTAGTAACGTCGCTATGGCTTCGAGTACTCACGTGGTGTGGCTGCTGAAGAACTGTTGCACAAGCGGCAAGGTCTCGGAAGCCACCCGCAGTAAATCAGCGCCCTTGCTGGTCAGGTCGTTGTAGCGCCGCTGCAACGCGTCAAGCTTGTCCTTCAACTGTAGCGCCTCGTCTCCTGAGATGTGCTTCATCAGCTCGAGGCCAGAGTCCACGGTGCTGTCGACTGCTTCTTGCTTGGAGGCAATCTCTTCCGTTTTTTCCTGGTGGAAATTACACATTATTACACAATTCTAACAAATTTGCTTGAAACTGAACCTTATCTACATATGATACTTGAGCGGTATTGCACTATGCCCGACGATATGTCGCTCCTATCCTCAACCAACGAATCTCTTGAAAAAACAAGCAACTTTAAGTATCGTTTTTGGCAATGCCGGCCAAAAACAATACTTAAAGTTGCTTTTAAACCTGTGATAAAAACAGGAACCGATAAAAGGGTCATCTACAGCAAAGTAGATGGATCAAGTCTAGAGAGACTATTTTAGGTGCAATCTAGTACTATTTTACGAGCAGAGTGCAGTAGCAGTCTAGGTACGCTCACTTAGTAAACATAATAATCAGCATTAGGCACCATTGGAGTCAAGAGCAAGCATTTAATGTAACAAAAACATTGAGTGTACTCACGGCAAGTTCATCCATCTGCCGCAGCAGTTTCTCCATGTGCACTGGCAGCACCTTCCTCTTGGCGAGGTACTGCTCCATGGCGTCCATCCACGCGGACAGGTCCTGGTACGTGAGCACCAGGTGCCGCAGGCCCTTGCGAGACGCGTCCAGCAGCTCGCCGATGTTCAGGCTGTGCTCCACCAGGGCTTGGTATCTGGGAAGATAAGTAAGGTTTAGACGCAGCCAGTAACGCTGTGGTGCTGGCAGCAAGCGCTGGCTCTTGAAAAACTGTTTATACGAAGCCAATAACAAGGCTTCGTCTAAACCTAGCTTAAGATTCCGTAGGTGAGCATTTTTAGAATCGACTGAGAAATGTTTACTGAACATAGTTTCGTTGTACGCTTTTGAATATAATCAGAGGTTTAGATTATACTGAAGCGTCCGCCAGCTTTGGGCTTAAAATCACTAAATCTCATAATACCTTATTTGCTAATACACCCTATTTTCAAATTACCATGAGCTCATAAAACCTAAATGTCAAATTGTAACATTCTTAAAATGAACGAAATTCATGATGACCTTGACTTAAAACGGCATATTCTCTAAATGCCTGAAGATTGAAATGCACAATCCTTCAATTACCGAATGACAGAAATGACAAAATATCAAAACAACTCAACCTCAAAATACCTAAATTTAGGCATTTTTCCTACCTACCTTTCCTAAAATACCTAATTTTTTTTACGTGTGTTTATTTGATAGTATAAATTTAGGTATTTTGAGGTTTGGTTGTTTTAAGCATATGTTGTTTTGCCATAATGCTGTTTTGAAGTTTAGGTATTATGAGCCTAAGGTATTTTGAACATCGGCGATATTAAGGTTTCGGTTGGTTGTGAAAAAAATTTAGGCATTCTGCAATTTAGGTATTTTGAGGCCATGAAGTTTTGAGATCTGGGAATATTGATAATGAGGTAAAATGAAATTTAGTGATTTTAAGCCCAAAGCGTCCGCCAGGTGAAAAATCCACGTGACAAGGACACCAGACTGACGGAATCCGGTCAATATCCTCTGTTTTTCCTCACCGCAGGAGCATTGGTTAATGCAGTAGTATTTAGGTACAAGACAGTACCACCCACAGACACCGACAATGTGTATTAGAATCTCCATTGTCGAATTCTGATAACGTAGCCACAATTATTCTGACTGTTCGGATTACTGTGAACGACGAGTACTGGTGTAGCTTTGGCACGTAAAGAAATACTTGTAACACAAATCAATCGCTAATCAATCATAGCGTTACGTGAGCGACAAAAAGTAGATGTTTTGGGTTTTTCCCATCTGTTACCACTAAAACCATACATTTAGTGGTAACAAGTGGGAATAACCCGATGTTTTCATGGAATGGCCCTGATGGAGATCCGGCCAGGGGCTGATAAGTACCTGTCAGTGGCGGCCTGCAGGCGGTCGGCCAGCGCGGCGGCCTCGTCGTCGCCCACGAGCGCCATGAGCGCCGATGCGGTCTCCGTGAGCTGCTGGAAGGCGCCTTGCTTCGACAGAATGTCGTCGTGCAGCGCCTACAAATTACAATGTTTAGTTTTGAAAATATTTTCGCACTAGCCTAAGTGAAATCCGCTGTAGGAAACCGCGTATCTGATTGTGCCAGACAGTGTGCCAACAGGGAGAGATGGCGGGAGATCGTGCGGAGAGCTGTGTCCGCCTCTACTACCGATGTAGACGCCTCAGTGTGACCACGACCGCTGTGCCAAAAGTGGAACAACAGAGAAGAGATGCGCTCTAGCGCAGTAGCGTAGACACAACTTGCAGTTTTATCATGCCGACTGATTGCAAGGTTTGTAGGCAAATTATGACTGTTCTTCCCATACCAACCGCGACTCCAACTGATCGCAACAACAAGTTGGCGGTGAAGTTGTAAAGGTATGAGACTTACATTAGTTTCGAACAAAAATTGATGCTCAAATGAACTAGACAGACCAGGGGTGCATACCTTGTGTTCCCTGATCTTGAGTTGGATCTTTTCCTCATCGGTGGGCACCAGCTCGAGCACCTTCACCTTGCGTTCGGTGCTGCTCAGCCACTCAACCAGCGGTTGCAGCTCCTCTTGGAATTGTCTCGCGACCTGTAACATAACAAACATGTTATATCTATGGGGCGATTCTCCAAGCGTTTTTGCCGCGCGGTTCGAATACCATTGTCGTCCTTATTTACTACAACAGAAGGCTAAACCGTGACAATTTTGATAAAACTAGATTAAGAGGTCCCGAGGGACTGTCTTTCGGTTTCATAAAAAGTTAACTCTAGGCATCGTCTGTTTGAACAATATTTACTGAGACTACAATGACGACAATAAAACGCCGTAAAAACGCTGAATATTGGCCGTATAACAATAAAGTGTACGACCTGAGTGGACGCTGCACAAAACCCATAGACGCTGCCAGTGCCGGATTAGCCATATAGCAAGAGTAGCAAATGCTACGGGCCCCGCGCATTGGGGGGCCCGCGCCCACTCGCAAAAGGGGACCCCTCCCCCCTCCGCGTTATGTCATTTCGTCACGTATAAAATTAGCGGTTAGTCGGTATTTAAGCCGACCAACCAAGGGCCTCTTTGAAGACATGCTACAGGCCCCGCGCTGCTTTAATCCGGCACTGGACGCTGCCCGCCCCACCGGACGCAACGCTGAACGCTCGCCACTCAAGCCTTACACTTACACTAAGGCAGCTAGGGGTAAGCGAGTAGTTCTCTTTTCCACCTTCCGAATTTGAAAGTGAAAGAGACAAAAGAAGCGAGGTCCTTTAGAACTGAAGATACCGGTAACCAACCTTCATGGCCTGTTCGAGGTCGAGCATGCGCTGCTGCGCGCCGTCGGTGAGCGCGTCGAAGCGCAGCATGAGCCCCTTGAGCTGCTTCTCGATGGCCTTGCGCTCGCCGCTGTCGCAGCCCGCCGCCACCTCGTTGCCCATGGCGAACAGAGACGACATGCTGTTCTGCCGGTCCATCAGCATCTTCTTCAGGAACTGTGGGTGACACGAAAATAATTTAAATATATTTACTGGGAATATTTTGATTCTTTTGAATTTTATGTGGAAACACCATAATCTTTACTATAATTAAAAAAATGTCTCCCTCGCTGACTACTCCTGTAAAGGAGTAGAGGTGGGAGGCACTGGGTGCGCAATCCGCATGTCCTAAAGCGGAGTGAAGGCAGGAAGCCTTTCAAACGAAAAAATATACAAAGGTTAGTAACGCTAGTAAATACACGGGAAATTTCAGTTATTTTTGGATTTAATTAGATGATAGTATAGTATCTCGTATTGAGACTCAGTGAAGTTCTGTTTTTTGGAACCCGTAGCAGGAGTGATTTACTCCGCAATTTCACCGCGTTGCCTTGAGGCACCTGTAGGGCTTTAGCCAGCGAACACAAAGAGCACGCGTTAGTATGCGTTACGCGATAGAGAGAGAGACGGTCGAATGCAGTGCGTTCCGTCCGGTGGTCGGACCCGAACGACGGTTTTGTTACAGAGAGAAACTTCTGTACGTAGTAGGTACTCATACTTATTCTGTGTCTAAACTCGGAGAGTCTGCGACATGGTATGTAGTGTTCCAAAGGTCGCTAGTAACCACATTGAAAATTTCAATTTGTTTTGTATTTAATTAGATGATAGTATAGTGTCTCGTACCATCAGTAAAGTTTTGGAATCTGAAGTCGGAGAGTCTGCGATATGGTCTATATCTAGCTTTCCGGAAGAGATACAACTACTCACTACCCAAAGAATCTGGAATTCCATAGACTCAACGGGCCTCTGCAGTGAAATCTAACAAAAGGGCTGCCACAATAGATCAACAGTGGTCAAAGCGGCACATAAAAGGCCCGAAACCCAACAATAATAATAATAATATCGGCGCCGGAAAGTAAACACGTAGTAACTACGCACGTAACACGTAGTTACTACGTGTTTGCTTTCCGGCGTCGAATAGGGATGATGACTGGGTTAAAAATATGTAATTCTATTTAGTCCGTCAGTTAGATTATGGAAAAATATGGGACACGTATTTTTTGGTTTATCAAAATATTAAAAATCGACAAAGTTATAGATCATCAAACTTCTGGAGTGGGGGCTTGTGACGTCACTCTTGAGTACAATTTGTACTCAAGAGTGACGTCACTCGAAACTTCTAAGCACTCTATCCTCGTCAGTTTTTGTTTGTCAAACAAAACAAAAAATACGTGTACAATATTTTTTCATAATGTAACAGACGGACTAAACAGTTTTTTTTAGTCATCTAGCCTATTATGGTACTTGTGTTACCTTTTGTTCCTGCAGCTGCGCCTTGACGACCTTGTAGTCGGCGGAGGGCGGCTTCTGGTTGCGCACCATGTCCTCGGTGTCGGCGAGCCACTTGTCGAGCCCGGCCAGCGCCTCTGCGAACTTGCCCGACTGCAGCAGCCCCACGTCCAGGCGCCGCTCGCGCTCGTTCATCTGCGCAACAACATACCATCATGTCGTATTATAGTACATTACTTATCTAGGGCTGTAAAACAAAGAATGTCTCAGATCGCAGATATTTGACGCCAAAGCCGAAGTCGAGGGCGATAAATATGCGATCTGAGGCTTTCTTTATTACCGTCCGTGGTGAGTACAACATTTACGTCTCCCCCAGGCCATGAAGTTGGATGTTCCGCACGCGTAGCGGGCGGTTATTACCACTTTATGGCCAGGTGTGACGTAAAGTAAAAATTTGATGATCTGGATTGCTCTTTATAGGGAAACAATCCGCAGAAATCCGAAAAACTGATCGTCGTTTCGTCGTTCATCAACAGACAAGGTGCTTATACAGAAATAGCGGAAATAAGGTTACTCAGCGATTACAACTTTAGGTTAAACAAGTTGCAGATATTGTAAACCATTAATCATTATCAATAAGGAGTGCTTCAGAAGCACTCTCTAGGTGGGAGTCGGGACTTTGTGTTTGTACGTTTAAGCGTATCGATTCATTGACTGTCCCATTGAATCAATGGAGTGCGAAAGATAACAGCAGTCGTTTCTAGATATTTAGTAATGGGTTAAGTTAAGTTATTTTAGATTTAAACTTTTGTAATCTTTTGTTTTAATGTGCGAATTATTCATTAAATTTTCTATAATGTTGATATTTAGTGGTCAATAACATAAACTAAATGTAAGTTCTATCTTTCAACAAATTGATCCTTTCCGTTACCTTCTCCTTGAGCGCGTTCCACTTGTCGTTCATCTTCTCCAGATCCTTCTCGAGCTGCTGCGTGGACACGGCCTGCAGCGCGGAGCGCACGAGCCCCTGTCCGATCTTGTTGCAATGCGCGACGTTCTGTCCGAGCGGCTCGAGCGTGCGCCGGCGCAGCTCCGCGAAGTCCTTCTGCTGGGCACGGATCTGCTCCACTTCGGACGAGACCGGCTTCAGGCTGCGGACTTGCTCAGAGGCCTGTGGGGTAGATACCGGCTTTAGAACTACTTTTCGCAGCTTTGAAACAACGCATCGAATAAGATGATATAGATAAACGCGCAGAGTTCTGAAGTCGAGTTGGTAGCGTGTATACGTCTAAACGTCTTGCAGATAATCTCTACGTAGTGCGTAAAGGCTTGAAATTTAAACACGTCCGTAATCTAGTGCTGCTTGGCTATCGCTATGTTGCGTTTCTATTATGTGCTTAAAAGGGATATAGATTAGGTTAGCCATTGAGGATATACACGCAGTCTATATTCGAAATTTCACGTTTGCCATATGAATTACAAATCCATTTAACAATGAAAAGCTTTGATTTCAAACACGTATGATTCAAATACGAAAATGATGATAATCTGGATATAGAAGACATTCTAATTTTAACATACCTCTTGGACATCATCCATGACGGAGTCGTAGGCCTTGTAGAAGGCCTCGAGCTTGCTCAGCGTGTCGTCCAAGTCTTGTTCTCTGGCGCGAGCGCGTTCGTCCAACTTGCCCAGTTGCTTGCGGAGGCCTTCCACCTGGGGACCGACATATTCGTGAGTTAAACATATCCAAGCCTTATTTAGATCTTAAAACAACTGGTATTAACACTCACTGGAATCTGTACACTTATAGACGGAACTTTTCAATACAAATTTTTATAAAAACTCATGAGTCAAAAATCTATTTACACCATTTTTGTGGAACTGAACGTCAAGTCAATCCACGAGGCGTAAAACTGATGCTCGAAGAATTCTATTGCATGTAGTAATTGAGTCATAGTCATATTTGGGGATTAATTTATGTTCATGTATGATCTAGGTAAAGTATTTCATCCAAGCAGTTTCTGTAAATTTTGCGTGTTCATTGAAGCAGACACGATAACTACAATCCTCACCTGGTCTCTGGTCTTGGCAGCGTCGCCGGCGTAGCCCTGGTCGACGAGTCCCTCGGCAGCCCGTTCGGCGTCGGCGACCAGGTCGTCGGCCTTCTCGAGGCGCTTGTAGAAGCGCGCCACATCGTCGAGCTGCTGCCGGACTGTCTTGATGTCGCGGCCTGGTGGCTTCATCGTGTCCAACTCCTTCTCCAGGTCGGACAGATCCGCCGATAGGCTCTTTACTTTGTCCTGTGAGAGAGTGCCAGGTTAGTTTAATCGTCTTGTTTTTACAATTTGAATTAGCATCATACGGTTACGTAATAGGTATTTCCTTAATATGCATTATAGGGAAGATACACCAGATTGGAGATTGGTTTGGATCTACAATGGCATATTTACGGTGAAAATAGTTTGCTACATTTTTCTTATTCGTTCTACCGCCAGATTATTATTGATATATACTATATACTTCTTTAATTCTGAATTTATTTACATGGGATCTCCATGTAAATAATTTCAGAATTAAAGAGGTTAGATAAATTTCCTTGAAAGACATTGATTTTAGATTACAGAGTACTCTCAATTAAGTATTGGCAGTACTTAGAATCGGAGCGATACCGTGAAGGAAGCCTACAGAGGCAGAAAACCGTGTGGAGTGTAAAATTTTGTTGCGTTAAACAAAGGCCTCTTATGCCGAATCCAGACTGGTGAAACGTAACATGAAATGAAAGGCAGAATTATACATTTCATATTACGTTTTACCAGTCCGGACCCGGCATTATGGTAACGATCCTAAGAGAATACGGACATTGGGCCACTAGTGGCGGCCACAAGCTGCGGGCTAGTTTTCTCATACATATTGTATGGCACCGGTGCACACCGGGCGTTCGAGTGGCCGCATTCGGCCCACAAACTACGGAAGTGGCGCGCACTCGCTACTTGTGGCCGCGTTTAGTGGCCCTATGTGCGGCCGCTCTTAGTCATGAGGAAGTTAAGTATTTGTTACCTGGAAGTGAGTCATGGCGCTAGCGGCGCCCTGGAGCCTGTCCCGGGCGTCTCCAGCGCGGGCCTCCAGCTCGTCCAGGCGCTCGGCCAGCGCCCCAGCCGTCGCGTCCAGCACGTGGCGCGCGCGGCTCGCCGCGTCCGGCCCGGCGCATTCCAGCGCCATTGTCACTATGTCATCCACAGCTGAGTTTACGCTCTGGAAATTAAGGGAACATGCGAATAGTGGAATGGTTCGTAATTCAACGATATGCGGCAGTGGCGAGGCGTCCACCAGACCCGATTAGAAGCTATCTTGAAAGACTTGAGCAGCCTTGATGATGCTTACTGCTCTTGATGAAATAGTCAGATCGGTTCGGCTTGCGTTAGTATAAAATTGACGTTATGCCATTTTGTAAATGTGTTTGGAAAGAGCGGTTGGCAGACAAGCCATTTGATCAAATAAAATTATTGAAAAAAAAATTGGATCATATCAATGGTCTAATAAGTGAAATACCAACCCAAAGGCACTGAACATTGGGCAATACATAACAATTAGGGAAGCACATCTCATACGCTATCTCCACGGAAAGTTAGCCATTTCCATCACGTAAGCTTACCGAGGCATTTTCTGTTTACTACGCTTACTTATATATACTTACTTATAATTGCGATATGGAACTAGGATGTGGGGAAACTTTAGTTGAGTTTTAGCAGGTATGTCTGGCGTTCTACCAGTCATATCACCTTCTACGTACCTGTAGTGGAGCCCTAAGGGCCTGCACGGTATCTGCGACCCTCGCGACGGCCTCGGCCGCCTGCGCTGGTGGCGCCCCAAGGGCATCCTGCAGTCGCTCTTCACACCGCTGTAAAGGTGTCTCCACGGCTCGGACTCGTTCTTGGAAGTCGCCTAGCTTGCGGGCCGTGGACTCCAGGAATTCCACTTGTTGGAGGACCTCTGTTCAAGGAATAGTAGTGGTTATTGTTGGGGCTGTTGGTTGAGCTAATTTTGCACCTCTTCTCAATGAGAAGTATGAACGGCAGGCGCAAATGTAGCCCAACCGTACTTCAAGAGCAATCTGTTGCTAATTTGAGACATCAATATCGTTGACAGGAAGCCGAAAGTTTGAAAAAGTTTACAATTGTTGAAAAAAGCAAGTCTCACCGTTGTTGAGGCGGTCCCAACGCTGTTTCATGCTGTCCAGTTGAGAGCGGACGATTTCTTGGTCCACGTCGCAGGCCGAGATGAACGTCTCTCCGAGCGTCTTGTTGTTCTCGTATTCACCAGACCTGTGGTCATATGCGAGTTAGGAGAAAATTATATATTTAATGTCCCTAGCCTTTTAGAAACATAGAATCATCCGCTACTTTCTGCAACAGTGTCTAATCCTAATAGAAAGTGCTATCTATTGATCTCTTCTAATAACGTGACTGCTTGTAGGTATAATAATGCGTGTCAGTTTCTGTTGCGTACAATCGAACACACTGTCAACTGTACATTTGTAAACGAATATCAACTTTATTGCAACGTCTATGGGTAAGTCTCTGGGTGGTCAGTTAACAGTGGCTTCGTTTGTACAATCTGGATGTTTTTATTCAGGTATCATTTGGGTAGGTGCATTCATCTTAAGTCTTGTCTCCAGGGTCATACGAAACCAATTAATCATCAAAAATGTCTCGTCAATTAGGACTTTGTCAGTTGCACTTACCTCTTCCAGATATCATTCCTGATGCTCTGCAGTTCCCTGAGCTGCTTCTCGACGTCCCTCTTGGTGAAGGCGGCGGGCGGCAGCTTGCTCAGGCGCTCCTCTGCCTCCGACATCCACGGGAGGAAGTTCTCTTGCGCCTTCGTGTATTTGCGGCAGTGCTCCTGTTAACAAATTACGAAGTATTTTAGTATCCGTATTATTGTGCAAAATATAAGAAGAATAAAGATGCAAAAATTTTAAGGAGTAATAGCCGCGCAAGTCTATCTTTCGTAACTTAATTTGCGCGAGATGTCTACAACGTCGCATACTGCCGAGGTGCAAGTTCAACCGAGATAGTTCTAGTTTGCACCGCTAGTGATAGGAAATCTCATCCGGAATCTGTGTTTTATGTGACTTATGAACTGGATTTCTTTAAGGCAAGAGTGAATAAGTTCTGGGTAAGCGTGCTCCATCTTAGACCTTTCCATCGGGTGAGATCAAGATAAAATGCAAACCCATCATCCATAGCGGTCTGCAGTAAAAATAGTGTCCTCACCATAGCGGCCTGTAGGCGGGTGTGTCGGTCGTACGTCTCGCGCTTGAGCTTCTCCCACTGCGCCTGCACGCGATCTAGGTCCTTGCGCAAGCCCTGGTGCGCGGGCTTCTTCTCCATCTCACGACCTGTTGGTAGAGAAGGTTATCGATAAATTATCAGATTTGGCCGGTCTTAAGGTGTGCCTCGCTAATGAACACACGGGCCTATCACACAGCGTCTTCAAGGAGACAGACTGTCTGGATGCGTCTCACGATGAGTCTTATCATGCCTGTCCTATAATGTCCTAGTGAACCCAACCTTACAAAACAAGAAGCAGTATCTAGTGTCTCTGCTGCCCACCTTTGTCGAGCAGCATCATCAGCTCGTGCTCGCGCTGCGTGAGCTTGCTAATGTGTTTGGAAAGAGGGGTTGGCACTCAAGCCACTTGATCAAATTATTGAAAAAAATAAATCGGATCAAATCAATGACCTAAGTAAAATACCAACCCAAATACACCAAAGATTTGGGCATTACATGAATTTGTAAAACATTAGGGAAGCACGACTCAGGCGCCGCTTAACTTAACCCGAGGAGTCCCAACTTCACAAAACAGGAACCCAGTATCCCTGCCGTCTAGCACAAATGGCCACGACTACGTTTATCATGCGAGAGAGCATGACCTGTAACTGTCACGATATATTGAATGGAAAGAGGTAGGTAGTATCTGTTGCGGGACAAAGAGTAGTGCTGGTGTCCCCGGTGCCCACCTTTGTCGAGCAGCATGATGAGCTCGTGCTCGCGCTGCGTGAGGTCGCGGTAGAGCGGCTCGTGGCGCTCGAGCTGCTGCTGCAGCTTGTGGCGGTCCGCCGACACCTGCAGCTTGCCCGGCAGCGCGCCCAGCTCCGCCTGCAGCCAGCCCAGCGTGCGCGCCACGTTCTCTTCCAAGTTGCGGCCGTCCCTGCCACACGCACAATCGAATATCATCATTATCAAACTGAGTTATTTGAAAGGATGTTTACAAACAACATAACTGACTAGACCGGTTGATACTATAGCGAAACATTTTTAATGGCAGTAGTTGTTAACCAACTTAGTTATATTGCTTTTGTAAACATCCCTTCAATTAACAACGAATGCCATGGCTGTTTTATAGGCGAACGACTTAATTAAGCCGGGCTACATGACACGTGAGGTGTCGGAGGGTTTGACGGTGACTAGTTGATCGCTTTATCGTACATTACCTCTGCACCTCACGCAATACGCTGTTATATGCCTCAAACAAGATATTAAATGAGTAAAAATTATAGACAAACCATCGCTTCCCACCGTCAGTAAAGGAGAGGCATCGCGACACAATCCACCAACAAAAAACAAAAGTGGAATCAATCTTTGCCTTAAATGCATGGCTAAGAAAAGTGGTAGTAAACTTACTTGAGCGCCGCTTCGATCTCGGCCTTCCTGTGATCCAGCTTTCTCTGCAAGTTATCGTACTGGCGCACAACGGCGGCTAGCTTGCTCTGGATGTCCTGGCGGGACGCGGGGTCGGACAGCACGTTGGCCAGCGCGGCGCCCGCCGCCTCCAAGTCGGCCAGTAGTGGTCGCTGGCCTTCCAGTTGACGTTCGAGGTTCTACGGATGAGAACAGACATTTTTACAAAAAGCTTTGGCGTCTGTAATGTTAGATATATAATGGTCGACGCATTTTAAGATTTAGGTATTTAGAAACATCATTAAATACCTGAACTATGTAGTAATCGTACATGGTATAATCGCGATCTTTAATTTGTGGTCCATTTTCCATTGATTTTTTTTGAACTTATAATGTAATAAGGACGCTGAAACGTATGGGATTCAACTTAGGTGGTCACATGTTAAGGATCGCGATCCTGGTCACGGCACCAAATTGTAACACACCTCGATCTTCCTGAGTTGCTCCTCGGGCTCGTTCTCCATGGTGAGGTCATCGAGCTTGTCGCCAATGGTCTGCAGCGCGTCGCGCAGGCGCGCCAGGCCCGCGTCGAACTCGCGCGACGTGTCTGCCGCCGCGCCCAGGCTTGATGCGCGTTGTTCCAGTCTGTAGACATAGATATAGGGGTTATAATAATATCACTACGACATAGGACAACATGAAATTAAATATTAGATGCCCTAATAAGCCAATATGACCCACAAAAACAAATTGATCCACTTCAGTCGATAGAAGTGGTGCGAAATACAAATTAAAGACTGCTTAAACGAAACGTCCAGGTATATACGAGTAAGATTATCGGTATTTAAACTCACGTGTTCTAAGTAAAATTAAGATTATCGGATTTATAAAAGCTTCTATAATATGGAAAATCAAAAGTAGACATAATTTGACGCATATCGATGTAGCATCAATACGTTGTTGGCCTTTTGCTATTGCTTATCTCTATCTGCGAATAATACCCTTGTATAGTGGCGGAATGAAAAGGTTCGTCGCTTTTAAACGTTAACTTATTGACATGCAGTAGAAAAGTGACGATTTTTTTCATCCCGCGACTGTACCTAATTGTTTTTATGTTTTTAGGCGTGCAATAGAGTTCACCGGTGTATTGTACGTGGAAACTTGAAAGTTAGGTACTGACTTGTTGAGCAGGTCGGCCCAGCGGTCCTGCAGGTCCTTGAGTTTGGAGCGGACCTTGTCGGCGTCGGGCGCGCGCGGCTCGAGGCGCTCCAGCACGGCCGCCGCCAGCTGCTCCAGGTGGGACAGCTGCGGCTGCTGCGTGCGGAACTCCTCGCGCAGCACTTGCACCTGCCAACCGACGAAACGGTCAGAAAAGTTACACACCAAGGCCGAGAAGAGGTAGATCAATGGCATGATTGCTCAGGTGATTCCGAGTTGAATCTGTTCAGTGCCCCATACAAGTATATGGGTCACGACGAACTACTCCACAAGTCCGCGCACCAGATATTGGTCAGTACGTTATTTTTTATACACTTATACAAAGTAGGACGTACGATTGAAATAATTTGCTGTAGGCGTATGATGCTACGCTTTGTCACGCGATAAACAAATGATGAAGCATCCGTCACGTTCTGGCAAATGTGTGTAAGAGTGACGGATGCATTATCTTTATTTCTCGTGCGACAAAGCGTAGCATCATAAGTATACTGGACTTGTAACGGGACTGTTGTAAAGTGTTAAAATCGTAATGTATACGACATAACTTTTGTATGTCACAGTTATTTTCCTCGGAAACCATTGACATTAAAGTATTGTTGAATAAGTCTGTAGAAACAATTAGGTTAATTTCGTTTTATAATAAAAAGATTTATACCAAATGGCATGTCATCACAAATATAACATTATGACTTAAAGTATACGATACAAAATGACGTCATACCTGTTGCACTTGCGTCTGCACCATGCGGCTGTCGGAAGAGATGGGCCCGAGCGCCGTCATCATGCGGTCTTTGGACACGAGCCACGACGACAGGTTGCCGTGCGTGTCCTGGAAGTCCTTCACCTCCTCCATCAGCCGGATTCTGGGAAATCAAGTGTGGCTACAGGACAAAGACTACCCTCAAGCCAAATAGGCGCATATCAGACGTGAAAGAAAACGGGCCCGCATAAATCTGTAAACTGTATGAGATAGTAATTACTCTCTCATTTTCCACGCATCCCCTTTTTAAATTATCTTCCACTAATTTCATCAACGGTTTAGCTCCCGTTAATTGTACCGTTTTTTCTTGGATTGTTGTTATCGAAATGTCTAACGGATGCTCGTTTTTTATCCGTTAGTGATTAATTAACTGCAGGTTTTCTTTGGTTGAGACTTGAGACTCGTCTTTAATAACTCAATAACTTAATTTTAGAGTAGGAATACTCTACCATAATTTCTTTTGTCACCACCGTACCAGCATTAAAATACCTCGGGGCTTAGAAAAAGACACTAAGACGGATTGTTTTGTTAAATTCCATAGATATAGTAGTGTGGTACTGACTTGTCCTTGCAGGCGTCATGCAGGCTCTTCCAGCGCGACACGACATCCTCCATGGCGTCGTGTAGTCTGTCAGCGCCTTGCACGCCTTGCTTGCGTCTCAGCAGCTCGCGCACCTAAACATAGAAATTCCACATTTATTCTTCAGATTCCTGCCTCAAGTACTCTTCAAACAATAACAAAAATTCACAAATATATTGGATAGGTAAATGGTGCTCGAGTTATCGTCGAACACATACATTTGAACACTGATTTGATTCCCACTACCCAGTTAACCCATAAACCTAAAATATTATAATTCAACAGACCTGAGTCTTGGTAGAGTCGAGGGCGCTCTGCTTTTCATACATTTCTTCGAGCACGGCGCGCGCCTGCTTGATGGTCTTGTCGGCTTCCTCCTTCGTGTTGGGCACGCAGTCCTTCGGCAACTGCCTCTGCACCTGAACACATAACATGCGAGTGATTACAACATCCTTTTTCACACCTCCTATTCAGAAAAAAGTATTTTGATCCCTCATAAGAGGGATCAAAGTGATACTTTTCTGTTCAAGGACTACCTACAGGGTATTTTTAGTTTGAACCTGCTTAGAATATGCCATTGCCATACCATACATTATAGACTCTACATATTGACTCTACATATCAACTCTACATATCGACTCTACATTATTGACTCTACATATCGATTCTACATATCGACTCTACATATGAACTCTACATATCGACTCTCCATATCGACTCTACATTATCGACTCTACATTATTGACTCTACATATCTGTACGAGCACTTGCCTGCTAGTACATTGCTTGATAGATTGTTGCTTGGTTTGAACAGGAAACACGGTTTTTAAATGTAAACTTGATTTATTGATATATGTGTGCACACTTATCGACTACGAACTTGAAACTGAACTTATTACCTAAGTTATATAAAATAATGCTGATGAGGCTATGACGCGTGTGCGATGTACTCGTACATAGTCCGGGGCACAGAAAAGATGAGATGAAGATGCTGTATGTAAAAACTTGATAAAACAATTGATTAAAATTACAATGAATTAAAAGTAACTACTTTAAAATTAGGGGTCGTAGCTTTATCTATTCGCGAAGTACTTGCTGCCTCGCTGTCATCTGAGTCGTTGTGCTGACTGGTTCTGCTTGCTGTGGTGGTGCGCGGGACCGCGCGGGGCGCGCGCGGCGCGGGCTCGCTCGGGAACTCATTGACGGCCGGTGTCGGCACCGGTGGTACTCTCCACTCAACTCGCCGTATGATGAGCCACAATGCTAAGACTCCAATCCCTCCAAGTATCACGTAAATCATGGCATAGTGATGAATATCATGATATGATATGTTCTCTGATGAGACTTCCACTTCCTTTAACTGCTTAATCTTCTTGCCGAGGTTCGCTGTTTCCTGTAGCAAATCTTCTGTTTCTGATATATTTTTCTCTTGAATTTGTGGGATGGAGATATTGATAACGTGATTTATTGGAGCCATAACCGGGTTGTTTAAGTCCGGTTTTATTTTAATTTCTGACCAGTGAGGTTTGTGTGGAAAAATGGTGAAATTATCCGTCTTGATAATGCAACCGTGACCTATGTTAATAAGTCCGGCGTTCGTCAGCCCGTGAGCGGTAACTTGATCCGCACAGAGAGTGCGAACTTGACATTGCTCGCAGCAGAAATAAATGTAAGTATTTAACGCATTATTTTCTTGCCAGTCGTTTTTGTAAATTGTCGTGGTAGTTTTGCATTCAGAATTTTCTCTCTCACAAAAACTGTTGTCATCTTTTAATTGATAAACTGGTTTCTTGATGTTACAAAAATATGCGTCTGATAATAAAGAGCATGATCCAATGTCGTTTACCGACATGGGGATGTATGTATCTTTCTTCATGTTGATCGATACGTAATCCGATACTGGTAAAATACTGATAATCTTGTTGCCGACTTTCTTGGGTATCGGGATGATCTTCAAAAGTTCATAAGTATCTCTAGCGATGAGCGGTAATTTTATCTCAAAAATAAGGACGTCTTGCATCATCCTTGTCTTCACCTTCAAAAGTTCGTGTATCTTGCGTAGATCCGAATGTAAGTTATCAACCGGCAATGACACGTCTCTTGGTAGCGTGCTTGCTATGGTACTTAGTTGATTAATAAGTTGCTCTGGAGTCAGTAAGTGTAAGTTAAAACGTCCATGATAAATATCCGTAATAGTGTCAAGTAACATGTTTTGAATGCCCTTTAAATTGTAGAGCATATTACTTGCTATAGTGGCTCCTATGTTGAAGTCATTAATGACGTTATTTGTTTGAACATTTTCTTGTAAGTTCTTGAAAGTTGTTTCTAAATTATTCATTTCTTGTTGTATCATTTTGTGTTGTTGATTCATAGTTTCTTCCGTACGTTTGAGTAAATTGTATTCTGCCTCTACGATGGATGTCTGATTTTTCCATAGTGATGCAATATGCTTTGCGTTGCTTCGTAACTGCAAAATATCCTTTTGATATTGTTCGGCGAATCTTTCGTCTAATACGCCGAAGAGACTATTAGCGATGTAACCGACACCATCGATAAGACCGCGGCGCTGACGTAGTGCGCTTTGTCGCGTGCTGGAGTGCTGAGTGAGTAGCATCTGGTTGTAGTAATCGAGTTTGGAGAATCCGTGACGTAGCTGTAGTGATACTACGTCACAATGAACTTGATGTTTTATTTTCTCGCATGCTTCTTTAAGAAAGTTCGTATATTTTTGAAATGCATTTGTTGCTTCCCAGTACGGTTCCATGTTGTAGTACACGATGAGTTTCCATTCGTCTCGAATCAGCATCATGTCTGCTAATTTATCGAAATAAAGACGTTGCGAGTGACGAAACGGTATGATGTTTGCGTCGCATTGGCCACTTGATAGGCATGATAAAAACAACAACAGAGCGGCGAACCTAGATGTTAGTGAGAACTTGGCCTTGTTTGCACTTGTTTTTTGACGTATTCTTGGTAGGTTTTCCTTGTTAACCTCTTGATTGCTCGACGACGGTTCTTGGTTGGTCTCGGGTAGCTCATTCTGTATATTCTGACAAGATTGAGAGCTTTATTACAGGGCATTTTAATGTCCCATTCTTCGTCTTGAGGGTCACGACACGCACATATCCATCTTGTCCAGGGTGCAGCTCAATAACTCTGCCCTTGACGCGGAGAAACCCTTGTTCATCAATGAAAGGAAATAAATTCAAGATGTCACTTTTAGACGAGACTGAACCGCTCTTCTTGATGTCTTGAAGTTCTTCTTGAAATTCTGTGTTTTGGACCCGTTTGATGATCATTTCCTTTGTTTTTCTCAGTTCTGATATGGTGAGATATTTTTCTGTCCTTCTATCTTGTTTCTTGGTGGTGAAACGACGAACCCATGCTAGGACATGCACGAGCTTCGTGAATGAGCTGTATTTGTTTATTAAACTGTCTATAATATTGTCTCCAGTTTCACTGTTCACGGCGACATTGACTTGTACTTTTTTCTGTTCTTCGTTTGTGGTGTAAGTTATAGGCGATTCTTGTTCTTCAACCTTGAATCTTGATAACCAAGTCGGTCCTTGCCACCACAAATGATGCTGGTTTAGTTGCGATGCTGTGAGACCCCTGCTTGCGCAATCTGCGGGGTTTTCAGCAGACTTGACGTAACGCCAGCAGTCTGGCGGTATTACGTCCGTAATTTGTCGCACCCTGTTAGCGACAAAACTCTTCCAGCGGTTAGGATCCCCTTGAAGCCATCCTAAGACTGCTGTTGAGTCCACCCAACCATAGGCCTTGATATTATGGTTGGTTAAACAATGCTTGATTTTAACCATGAGTTTGGCGAGCAAGAGTGCTCCGCACAATTCCAGTTTTGGCAGTGAAATTGTCTTATTGTTGGGTACTAATCTTGACTTTCCCGCAAGTAGAATAATATTCGACTGCCCTTGAATATCTACTTTGCAATAAATGACACATGCATATGCTTGTAGCGTTGCGTCACTGAAGGCAAGTAATTCGATATCGCTTGTTGCGCCCGTGCCGATCCAACGTGGTATTTTAAATTTATTTATGTTGCTATGTAGGTCTTGCTTGATAATTATCCATTCTGCATTGATGTCATTTGGAATCTTGTCATCCCATTTTAGATCTGCTTTCCATAAGCTCTGAAATAGCAGCTTCAATTTGGTGGAAATTGGTGTGAGCCACCCTATGGGGTCAAATAATTTGGAGATATCAGATAACAGTTGACGTTTCGTCGTGTCCTTGATTGCGACCGAAACGTCTTCAATTCTTGATTGAAAGTGAAATGTATCTTTTACTGGATCCCAGTTCAATCCTAAAGTTTTTCTTGACTCTACCTCTTTGAAGTTGTAGTTAGTTTTTGCCAGGGCATCCTCGCTGGGGTCCTGAATGAATCCTTGGTGATTCGACATCCATTTTCTCAGGTGAAAGCCTCCTGACTGGAGGAGCTCTTGTAAATCTTGCTTCAGTTTTTTGGCTGATGTAACAGAATGGGATCCATGAAGAAGGTCATCCATGTATAAACATTCTTCTAGGGCCTGTGCCGCTTCAGGATAGCGTGATTTCTCATCATGCGCGAGTTGTTTCAACGTCATCATTGCTAAGAAGGGCGCGGCTTTAAAACCGTAAGTGACTGTTGTAAGTTGATATTCTTGTAGCCTTTCTTGTGGTGAATTTCTCCAAATAATCTTCTGCAAACTTTGGTCTTCGTCATGAACCCAAATTTGACGAAACATTTTTTCTATATCTGAGATAAAACATATACGATGCTGTCTCCATTTTAAAATTAAAGTCAGAAGGTCCTTTTGAAGATTTGGACCCTTGTGCATAAGGTCGTTAATGCTAACATTTTCTGATGACTTTGCTGATCCATTGAAAACCACTCTTAAAGGCGAAGTAATAGAGTCGTTTCTTAGTACACAATGGTGCGGCAGATAGCACTCGCGTGGCTTGTTTTCTTGTGTACTCGCCGCGGGTTTCATATGACCGAGCGATAGGTACTCGTGTATGAATAGCTTATATTGTTGGGCGATATTTTCGTTCCTGCTAAATTTATTTTCTAACTGTCGAAATTGCATGATAGCTTTATTTTTCGAGTTTCCCAATTTTTCCAAACTTGTGTCTTTAAGGGGTATTCGTACTTGATATCTTCCGTCCGGCAACCTTGTTGTTGTCGATTTGTAAAACTTGATGCATTCGTCTTCTTCGCTTGTATAGGGCGTATTTTCTGGAATATCTTCGATTTCCCAGAATTTTTGAATGTCTTCCATATTGTTTATGACTAAATTACAATTAAATCCTTGTTGAATTTTTCCACATAAGATCCATCCCAGACGTGTTTCTTGGACGATTAAAGGCGAGTTATTGTTTTTATGAATTCCTTCCATTATTATATTTGCATAGACCTCGGCCCCCAATAATAAATCGATTGAGTTACTGACGTGATATTTAGGATCCGCCAGAGGTATCGTATGCAAAAGGTCCCATGTTGGCTTCGAAAATGTGGAATTAGGTAAGTTTCTTGTTAAACTTTTCATGATGAATGCGTCGGCATTAAATGCGTATTTCTCGTCAGTGGAGAAACAGTTTAGTTTTAGCATGCCTTTACAGATGTTGTCGTTGATGCCCACCCCTGTGATAACTCCCTTACATTTCTGTCGTGGCCACCCTAGTTGTTGGGCCGCGTTCTCCGAAATTAGCGTGATTTCGCTTCCTGGGTCTATGAGAACCCTCATGAGGTGGTGTTTTCCATCAACTCCTAGGACCTTGATCATAGCCGTGGCCAGAAGAATTTTTGATTGTTCACCGTCGCCACGTTGTCGTGCCACGTGCGACCCTCTTTCTTGTTGAGGTGTTTGATTTCCGTGCGCATTTGTTGGCGGTGCGCTTTGATTGCGAAATACGTCGTGCAGTATTGTATTATGATACCCATTGCATTCCTGGCAACGTTTAACAGAATTACACGGTTTTCCGTTATGCTTATAAAGACAATTGCTACAAAGTTCATGTTTCGCAATTGTTTTCCGTTTAAGTCCTGTCGGCATCTCTTTGAACTTTGTACAGAAATATATTCCATGGTCATCTTGACAGACCGGACACTTTCGCTGGTACACGTGGGAGACCTTATTTGATGTAGCCTTGTTGCTTGTATAGTATTGGTTGAAACGACTTGTTTTTGGCAGATTCTGTGACGTCGACGGCGAATATAAACTGGACTTGTTCCCAGTGGCTTCTTGCTTGCGCCGTGACGATTCCATGGCAGTAAATTTACCCTCCAGGAATGTCAAAAACTCCTTTAATGATGGCAGATCTCTGGGTTGTTTTAGTGACGCCATATATTCATTATGCGTTTCGGAATCCAATTTTTGGGTCAATAAATGAACTAATATCGGATCCCACGTGTCAGTGTTGACGCCTAAATTCTTGATACCGTTTAGGCTTTCGACAGCGACGTCATGAAGTCGCTTGAGATAACTTGATGTGGCTTGCTGCATTACCGGAATGCTCATGACGGCATTTATATGAGTTGTGAAAATTAATTTCTTGTTGTTGTATCGATGATTCAATATTTCCCAGCATGTATCGTAATTATCTGAACTTATGGGTAAATGTTGTATAAGGCGTTCTGGTTCGCCCTTGATTTTACTTTTCAGAAACTGCATTTTTTGCGCGTTCGATAGACATGTATTTCTATGTATTGCTTCTGTAAATAGGTCTTTAAAGGACACCCATTGCTGGTAATGGCCTTGAAAAACAGGAATGTCTAAACGCGGGGTCGCTTGTTCCCTATGCGATGTAGACCATAACTTGCTGTTAATTTCTTTCTTCATTGACGCGTAGTCACTCTCGTACTTGGTGAAAGTGTTTTCATAGTGTTCATCTTTGCCATCAAGTTCACTGTCGATTTCCCAGTGAAGCGAGTCGATGGCGGACCAACGGGAGTCTAGGGACTTGATGAGGTCTTGGAGCTCCCATTTCTCTCCAACACCGTCCAGCTGGATATTTGCCAGTGTACGTGATAATGCCTTGAAGTTGCTACTTTGCTTGCGCAGCATTTCATCTAACTTGCTAAGATGTCCACGTGAGGTAAATCGTATATCAGTATTCGAGGTGCCTTGTTTTTCCTCGGTTGCTGGTATTGTTTCCGGGTTTGAGGTGGTGGGCCCGGGTTGTTGCTGTAGGGGCGGTTGCCTTGTTGATGGTGTAGGTTGCCCGCTGGTGGGCGTGGGTTGTGACGACTTGTTCATCAACTCCTTGGTTTCCACGTACAACTTATGTGTTTCATCGTAAACGTCATGGAAGAAGTAGTCATGACCTTGATTGCCAAACAGACGTAACTTTTCATCGTTGCCGTTGAACTCCTGCCAATGTTGTTCTAAAGTTTGTAGTCTCCTCTTGATATGTTCAGGAGTCTTGCGATCTTGACCATCTTTCTTGAAGTTGGTTTTGAGTTGTTGTATAGTACCTTGTAGCTGTAGCTGAATTTGATACAACTCCTCCATGTTTTACGTTCTTGTAAACGAATAGAAAAAAATAACCTTGAGGATTATGAAGACCTTGACAAGCTTGTCCTTGTAGGTGGGTACTTGACTTGTTTTTCAGTTGAGTTGAGAGACTTGTTTCCTCAGTTTTCTTGACTTTTCTTGTTCACTTGATTTGCTTGAGTTTCAATATTGTTCGCGCCTTGTTCAATATAAGTAAGCCTTGATGCTTTGCTCTTGACGTGATGCCTTGATGCTTCTTACTTGTTGAGTATAAGTAAGCCTTGTCGCTTTATTCTTGATATGATGCCTTGATGCGTCTTACTTGTTCAGTATAATTGAGCCTTGATGCTTCTTACTTGTTGAGTATAAGTAAGCCTTGTCGCTTTATTCTTGATATGATGCCTTGATGCGTCTTACTTGTTCAGTATAATTGAGCCTTGATGCTTTGTCCTTGATCTATTGCCGTGGTGCAAATTAAGATAACCTTGTTGTCCAATTCGACGTCTTGATATCGAAATTCTTGCTTGAAAGGGACTGTCCTGCTAGTCCTGGGCTAGTTAATTTTGTATTCGTCCGCTTGGTCTATGCGCCTTCTCAACTCAGTCGGTGGAACCCGCTTGTGGGAAGCCGACCGAGCCGATTCGCAACCAAACGAAAAGAATAAAAAATTAAACACTCAACCCTGTTGTTGAAGGTTCGAAGGACCATAAATGTACGAGCACTTGCCTGCTAGTACATTGCTTGATAGATTGTTGCTTGGTTTGAACAGGAAACACGGTTTTTAAATGTAAACTTGATTTATTGATATATGTGTGCACACTTATCGACTACGAACTTGAAACTGAACTTATTACCTAAGTTATATAAAATAATGCTGATGAGGCTATGACGCGTGTGCGATGTACTCGTACAATATCGACTCTAAATATTAACTCTACATATCGACTCTCCATATCGACTCTACATTATCGACTCTACATTATTGACTCTACATATCGACTCTACATATCGATTCTACATATCGACTCTACATATCCACTCTACATATAGACTCGACATATCGACTCTCCATATCGACTCTACATTATCGACTCTACATTATTGCTCTACATATCGACTCTACATATCAACTCTACATATCGACTCTACATATCGACTCTCCATATCGACTCTACATTATCGACTCTACATTGACTCTACATATCGACTCTACATAAAGTCGATAATAAGGAATGGCCCAGACCACAGGTGTTTGGGGTCCGAGCCGCAGGCGAGGGCCATAAATATAATATGGAAGTGGTAAATTCGTCCCGTCCGTAAAAAGTAATAAACGTTTTATAAATAATAAGGAACTGTAAATTTAACAATTTCACATTTCATTTTATTAAAAATGTGTGATGCTCTTTGACTAACTATATAATTTTCATCACACCTGCTCGTAAAGGGTGTTATAACACGCGCGCTTATAGACCAACTCGAGCCGATTTACCCCCCGTGGGTTACAAATATCTATAACTCCCACGGGAGGAAAAACTGTATGAAAATCTATAACTCCCTCGGGAGTTATGAGTTTAGTTTTAAAAGTCGTACGTCATTTCAGACTAAGGAGGTTTCGAATCAGCCAAGGCTATTTCACATCTTCAAAACTTGGCTACAAAACCAATTTTAGTGTAAATAAAACTTATATGGTATATTTTACTACTATTTCCGTAGTTTTTGCGATTATTTTAATGCAATTAAATTAATTTAGTTTAAAATTTTATTTTGAAAATCGGTACAATCTGGCGATATTGCCTGTCAAGTTTAAAAACTAAACGCAGTTCTTAGCATTATCTGTGGAAGACTATATTGAAAAAGTTCACAGTTGAAGTTGTCTCTTAGCGGGTGCGTTTAGTTTATTTCATTTTTATGTTTTGTTTTTTTTTTCCTCGCAAATGTGATGAAAAACATTGTGTGTATCACGGGCAGTAAGAAGATTACAAACTCGAGTCATTAAAAGCCCTCCGCCTATGGCGTCGGGCTTCTAATAGACTCTCGTTAGTAATCCCCTTCTTACTACCCTCGGTGCACAATGTACTATATTTCGTTTTCGTTATTTTGGTAGGTAGCGTTTGTATTTAAATTTTCCTCATAGTCGGTGTGAAAAGCAGTATGTGTCACAAGGTAGCAATAGTACATTGTGCACCGAGGGTAGTAAGAAGGGGATTACTAACGAGAGTCTATTAGAAGCCCGACGCCGTAGGCGGAGGGCTTTTAATGACTCGAGTTTGTAATCTTCTTACTGCCCGTGATACACACAATGTTTTTCATCACATTTGCGAGGAAAAAAAAAATAAAACGAAAGAACTGCGTTTAGTTTTTAAACTTGACAGGCAATGTCGCCAGATTGTACCGATTTTCAAAATAAAATTTTAAACTAAATTAATTTAATTGCATTAAAATAATCGCAAAAACTACGGAAATAATAGTAAAATATACCATATAAGTTTTATTTTACACTAAAATTGGTTTTGTAGCCAAGTTTTGAAGATGTGAAATAGCCTTGGCTGATTCGAAACCTCCTTAGTCTGAAATGACGTACGAATTTTAAAACTAAATTCATAACTCCCGAGGGAGTTATAGATTTTCATACAGTTTTTCCTCCCGTGGGAGTTATAGATTTTTGTAACCCACGGGGGGTAAATCGGCTCGAGTTGGTCTATAAGCGCGCGTGTTATAACACCCTTTACGAGCAAGTGTGATGAAAAATTATTTACACCACGGGCGTTAACACTTGAATCCCTCACTACGCTCCGGATTCTACTTTAGAATCCCTCGCTACGCTCGGGATTCAATTGTAGAATCCTTCGCTTCGTTCAGGATTCAATGTACGCCCTCGCCGTAAATACATCATTTTGCTCCCTTGTGACACAATCTACTATTTATAGATCGTAAGTTTTCAATTTAGCGTTTGAAAATTCTGGAAAGTTTTGATCGAATTATTCCCCAAAATGTCTGAAGTATTTTGAAAGACTGACGTCACTCTTTGCAGAAACTTTCTGAGACGTCTCTCAAAGGGTCAAAACTAGGCTTTCGTGGGCCGCATTGGGGCAGCTCGCAGGCCGCATTTTGTAGATCCGTGTAGGCTTATTACGGTATTAATTTATTTCTTGCAACTATGATATTATGTCGGTAGGTTTTATCGAGTGATAAACGAATCTGCCGTCACAGTCCAAAACGAGAATTTTCGCTAAGGAAACTCATAGCAAAAAGTCACCTTTTAGACTATGCATATCTCTAAAAATGTAGGTTTAAGTTTAATGTAACGTATTAATGAAATCAAATGTAATCATGTCATGGTGAGTTTCTTCCGGCGCTTCTCACCAGAAGGTCACTACCCGAAGCGCGAAAAGAAAAGAATACGATCAGACTTGTAAAAGAGCCCTTAAGGGCCTACCTGCAGATTTTTTTTATGACGGCAGAATTGGTGACGCAGCCGTCATGTTTCGAGACAACTATAACAGGGCAATATAAGATAACAGGGCTGCAGGTACCTTATCGAGGAAGTGGTGCGTGGTGCGGATGGTCTCCTCATGACGACGCAGCTCTTCGCGGACTGCGTCCAACTCGCCCTGGCGGTCGGCCAGCTTCGTGCCCAGCAGGCTGTAGCGGTTGTTGATCTCCGCCAGCTGCTGCTGCACCGGGGATAGCTCTGCAATGTTATATATACGTTAGTATATAATCAATTATCACGGTTCTCGAGGAGCCCGGTAATTTAATGACATTGTGGTAATAGCATTATCTTAGAAGACATTAGGACAGGTATATCCATCTAGTTGTCGCCCGCAATACGCGACTTTCATACCCCCTTTCAATCCTTTTTCAAATCCTTCCTACAGCAAACTTTCATACTCCGTTTCAATCCTTTTTCAAATAGTGAACCTTTACATCTCCTTGTTTAGGCTGTACTTTGGCTGTCAGTACCTTCGTGACAGAGCTTTTTTATATGTACTAAATTTTAATTTGGTTTTGTCCAACACATAAAATGAGGGTGTTGTTATAAAGCTTCCCAAAGGATTTACTAAAGAAACAGATCACCCAAATACCGAAGATGCCATTTTCTTGTGGTATGACTGGTATATTTTACAAGCTTCTTTGAAACTTTCTGTGAAAAAGGCCGATAGAGTACTACCTGATCATTCAATTAAAACACCTCTTAGGTAAGCTTACATGGTTAAGCAGTTGTCACATAGCCTTATCACACTTAGCGAGTTGCGAACGTCTTTTCTATACAAATATCAGTCGTTCGCCGCGCGGTCGCCTTCATACAAAATACGCAATAAGGCTATTAGGATATTTTACCTTCAAGATGCAGCTGGTCTTGCGAGGAGCGGCGCGACGAGAAGCCGCTGGAGGTGGAATGAGTGGAGCCCGGGCTCACGAGCCCGTGGCCCTTGCTCGGGGACGGCGAGCGCCCGTCCAGCGTGCGCACTGGGGAACCAACATTTAAGTTAATATATTGTGCATTTCTGAATGGGCAGTCGGGCAAAGCTAAGTATATACAACTCGATGGAACCCCGTGACTTCATCCGCGTGAATTTATACGAAGTTATATCTTCCGTTTCCTCTTTAGAGGTTGAATTTCGAAAAACCTGTGAATCTTTACATCCCTTAAAGAACATGTGTTTCAAATTTCATCCCACTCTGCAGTGGTTAAGGCTATATATACTTTGGTTCTGGAAGAGATCCCTTAAAGGATAAATTTGCCTTTGTATATATATTTTTATTTTGCAACCCTGTACTGTACTTTATTTTATACCGGCTTGCCTATCAGGTATTTGAGCATCTTATTCTACAGCTCTTAAGGAAAATGTAGGCCAAATCTGCACCGGCTTGCCCAAGGATATCTTTTACGCTACGTCACTGTTACATACATACATACCTGTCAGTACCTCAGTCACGGAATTGTTACACATTTACTGCCGAACCTCCCTTTCGGAATAAACTTGTATAAATTGAACAGTGAATGTTATATGTATAAATAGATGTATATAAGTAGTAACCTGGAGTCTGGCGCTTGGTGGGGCTGTAGAGCTGGCGCTTGCGGTGCGGGCTGTCCACGCGGTCGCCGCGCGTCAGGGCTTCGTACACGGCGCCTGCCTCGTTCACCTGACACACATTATTGGTTATTGACTTGTAGTCGAAACAATCAAGTGTTGTTGAATAGTTTCTTTAAATTAAGTGCTCTCAAAGATGATGTAATCAAAGTACTCTCGGATAGTAATTGAGCGAATATTTGGTTCAGCGAGAACCGGATATCCTGAAGTTTGATCGTATTGAATGCAATCATTTTTTTACTATAGTGAAATGTAGCGGGTACTACAAAATAGGCAACATAGCTAGGGTGATATACCACGATTATTTGAATAGAGTGAGAGGTATAGCATGACTATGTATACCCTTTTCCCGTTACCTAAGTACTCATCAAACAGAGTCAAGGACTGTGACAGATCTTTCCCCAGCTTCTTCTAGTAGTGTTTTTGTTTTTAAAATGTACACAGACTGGATTCAAAACCATTCTTAAACCGACATGATATTGGAACTTTCATAGAAACAAATAGTCTAGTGTAAGAAGTTCTGTTACCTTGTCGATGGTGATGGAATAGTCGCGGTACTCCTTGGCCAGGGGTCGCAGCTCGTCTGTCTGCTGCTTCAGCAGCTCTAGGTCCAGGGCCACGGGCTGCAGGCGCCCCACGCGGTTCTCGAACGACTGGAGCCACTCCAATACCTGGAACAGTGGAATGTTAGTAAAATCAGCCGAAAAACATCCATACATTGAGTATCTTATTTAATTAATGATTAATTTTTGGTAAAAAAGTGATTTTTGACACAGTGTTTTTCGATGAAAAATCCAAAATGCAGTATGCTGTTCGACAACAATAGTTCTTTCTGTACAAGAAAGTGACTCAGAAAACATAACAAGGTGCACTTTAAATCAAGGAGGACAGCCTAAATGATTGTTTCCACTTTCTGCGTTAGGAGTAAGGATAACATTGTGTTATTTGACTGCAGTGTTTATTTTCATCGGGTAGACTGCATGCTTCTTTGTCACTTAGTTATATTAAACGCAAGGGGCATCACGATGTGGAATGAACTCCCTCCAGAAGTGTTTCCGGGGCGCTATGGCATCGGGTACTCCAAGAAACGAGTAAACATAAACAAGGCTCTGAAAGATCGGCAACGTATAGTCAATACCTCTGGTGTTGCAGATATTCATGGGTGACGGTGACTGCTTTTGGATCAGGCAGTTCGTTTGCTCGTTTGCCACTTATTACAATAAATAATAAAAATAAAAGTTTTATTTGTGTAGTGACCTGGGCGCGGAGGGTCTCGTACTGGGACAGCTGGTCGGCGCGCTGCTTGGACAGCTTCTGCTTCTCCTCCAGCGACGTGTTGAAGTCGCGCCACGCGTTCTCCAGCAACTGCCACGAACACACATGACACAAACGATGAGAAACCTTCTCGAACACTTCGGGTAAGATCATTCAAAATGTTGACTTAAAGAAGTAGTCGTTTGTATCGCTAAACAGTAACAGAACAAATAATGGGTGACAAACTCACAAGATGGGGGACCGTTTAGTCTCAAACTATAGATACTAAATAACGACAGAGACACTTACATAGATAAATATACTTACTTAGGTACTCAGATAGAATACATACGAGTACAAGATTTAGTAACAAATTCTCCGTGCTCGTAACACGAATTCCATTAATGGTTTTGATTGTCAAATAAAATAAAGGGTTGGAATAAAAATTATTGACAGCCTTTACAAAATGCATGCTTGAGGATAGCTTACCTTCATCCTGTCACGAACGACATGTGTATCCGTGACATCCTTTTTAGAGATCAACTGCTTGCCTTGCTGTAGACATTCGTCGAGTAGTGGCATTTGCACGTCCCTGAATAAATTATATGCGTCAAAATCTAGCTACATTTGTAATGAATGTTTCATATGGTATGACTGGCTTGGCTTTTAATCCACGGTATATTAGAACAGTAGCCAGCGATAGCCAGACAAATGAACGATTCGTAAAAATGTACACGATCGTAGTCCATAAACTCAATTTTTTTTCCTCTACCATAGCTTTAGAATATTGTTTTCAATGTATTTAAAGCTTTTTAGTTTTTCAACAATATTTAGTATGTCTGAAGAAATGATGGGTTTTTTTATTTATTCGGATATAAGTATAATGAATAACTGAACAATCTTACGTAAGTTAAAGAAAATAAAAGTACTAATTAAACTAAAATTAAGTAAAAATTAAACAGTGTTGTTTTCAATTTAAATCTTGAGCAATTAGGTACGGTATTCCATATCGTCGCTGGAAAGCAATAATGCTGTAACCCTCAAAAAGTAAACTTTTCACTAGAGCCAAAAAACGTTTGCATTTTTTTAGAAAAATTCATAAATCTCAAACAAAAAGAGATTATTAAACCCCCTTTGGTAGACTCGTTGTAAAAAAATCGAAGTTTATAATCTTGGTGGTAAACTTACTATAAACTTGTTTTTAATATGACTTTTGTCGTTTACAGCATTTCGATATTTCTAATCATGGCACGCAATAATGCTGTAACCTACAAAATTTTTGTATGGAAACAATATTTTTACCAAATCTCACAGAGTCGTTTTAAAATGCTGTAAGTCTAAAAAGTGGTTCGTAATACAATTTTTGGGCCATGAAAACTTAAATTGACAAGATTTTTGTACTGCAATGTTGCTGTAACTGAATGAATGGAAGGAAACAGGTATGAATGAATTTGAATTATGTTGATCCATTTTAAAATGTCAGTGGTAAATAATTGTTGATCTGTAGTAATAATATTTTCTGAACTACTTAATTAATATGCCACACATACATATCTTTAAGCTTAAAATGTTATGTATTGGCTATTAAAAAGTTATCATTAAGTATTGTTATATTTATGCTGTTGGACTGTATGCTTCTACATGCAGCAGCACTATGTAATCGCCTAAACTAATTTTAATCATTTGGTTTGGACGATGATTGAGAACGGAAGTATGGTATTTATCAGGCTATAAGTACACAGTATTAAAAAATCTTATTTTTTTTTACAAAATAAAGACGTATCAGAAACGCCTGGAGGAGCTTGTGGTTGATGAAAACACTAATGGTGGGAAACCCCTTATATCCCTGAAATGTAAGCTCATGGAGATTTAGTGCATTCTACCCATTCTGACTTATGGCGCCCAGTTAAGGTCTAGGAGGACTTCAGAGGTAGAGGAAAGTATTAGAAGAGAGGCTCATGCAGAGCAGAGAGACACTAAATATACTAGTTAAAACAATCGTTGTTTTAAGGTTGACGTGTCAATTTATTTAAAAAAAAATATTATTTATCTAATCGATAAATATATTCAATTCAATTCAAAAAATTATAAAGATTGTTTTACAGAACAGTTATGATACACGTATAGTTTACATGCATTAAAGTTTGAACGGAAAAATAATTAACGTGTTTTTCTTTTAAAGTAGGTTATGCTTATATTACCTCTATAATCTAAAGGGAGCTTTGCAAACATTTATATTTAATTTAAATCATGATTAAATCTTTTAAAAAAACGAAAACTAGCAAACTACAAATAAAAACGACCCTCAATACTATATACATACAAACTTACTATATATTTTAAAATGTATTTACTGTCATTATTCATTTATTACTGTATCTTTAAAATGCTGTACACCATAGTTTATTCACAACATCTCCCGACAAAATGCCGTAAATGACAAAAATTGGTCAAAAGTTGAAATTTACGGAAAGCAAAAATGCTGTACGTGATGACGGAGAACTAATTGCGGAAACCATTTTGCTGTAAACCACAACGCAGTTGAAAACACGGGATTTTATGCGGGTTACAGCGTTTCTTCATTCCGCGATTACAAATTTAGGTGAAAAAAAATATGCTGTATACATTTTATTTATCATCACAGACAAATAATAACTATACCAGTCGACGCAGAAAAAAAAATTGAATAAGAATATGCAAAAAAAGCATTTTCGATGGTGGTGCGGGTTACAGCATTATTGCTTTCCAGCGACGATATGTACTAGTAACTCAAAGCTTCAACTAACCTGAAGTGCGCCAGATCGCCGAGCCTAGCGCGCAGCTCCTCAGCGTTCATTCTGGAGAGTTCTCTAGAGTCGGCCTGCTCCAGCAGCTGCGCGTGCGCGGCGTCGAGCTTGCTCGCCAGCTGCGTGAAGTGCGAGAGCTCGCTCCACACGCTCTCCAGGAACTCGTTGCGTTTTGTTGAGCGTTCCAGCAGTTTTTCGTATCTGCGGATATTGTTAGGTTAGCGTATGACGTTACGTTTACGTTACGTTACGTACAGTCGGTATCTAATGGTCTGTAGAATCCAAAGTGCCATATATATCATAAGACATCTTTACAGTAATAAAGATGTGTGACGATATATACAGCGTTTTGGATGTTTGGGTATCTGATGCAAAGTGAGTGAGTGAGTTCTGTCGCGAAGTGAGTGAGGTCGCGGCCAGTTGTCCTAGACTGGTAGTTAGTCTAGGACAGGAGTCGACAAACTTTTTAGACAAAGATGCCGAAAAATACCGATTTTTCGGAAACTCAAAGAGCCGCAGTTCTCTGGTTTAGGTTTTTCACTGTACTACAAAAAAAAAATTCAGAGGAATTTGAAGAGCCGCAACTGACCCTACAAAGAGCCGCATGCGGCTCGCAAGCCCTTGTTTGCCAATCCCTGGTTTACGACAGTTTGTAACTTGATAATGACCTGTTGTAGATGTCCTCGGCCCGTTGCTCGAGCTTCTTGGCGATGCGCGCGTTACTAGGTGTCATGGCGGCGTCGCGCACGCTGCCGAGCAGCTTGGCGAGCGTCGCTCGCCGCGCCTCCAGCGAGTTGTGCGCGATGCGCTGCTCGCGGACTTGCTCGTCGAGCCGCTCGCGGATCAGGGACGCCGGTTTTGATTGAGTCCTGGAATACGCGGATTATTAGTACACATACGAATTGAAATACAAGCAAATGCTAGTCGATTTAAGATGAAATGAAATCAAAAATCATGAGCAAATACTCGTAAGCTGTCAGCGAAGTAAAGAATCTGATGTTTACATGGCTTCTCTAATAAATACAAATTTATGTAATTTTTTTAGTGACTGTAATTTGCCGATTGTGACTAGACTAACATGACATTTTTAGACGGAACATATTAGCGAAATTCTTCTATAATTTGTTTGTCAATGGCACTGTTGAAGTTACTCAAGTGGATTCTTCAAATAGTTAGAATACTACCAAACCTATTTAGAGTTTGGTTTGACCTGTTTCCTCTAGGGGCAAGGGGGTTACTTGCCTCTGTAGCTTACTGTAGGTAACACAACTCACTTGAACAGCGTCTCGGCCTGCTGCAGCCACTGCGCCTGCGTCTCGGCGGCGTCCTGCAGCCCCTGGCACTGCAGCAGCGCCGCCTCCAGCTCCTGGCAGCGCGAGCCCACGGCGCCGGACAGCTCCGCGTAGCGCGCGGTCAGGTCCAACACCGGGACCTCCAGTTGCCGGATCTCGGACGGGGTCAGGTTGCCTTCCAGGGATTTTACTAGCTGGTCGCAAGCCTGAATAGAAGCAAAGGATTAATGCTCGTTTTAACTTTCGTCCCCGATTTACCATGTATTCTATCAGAAGTGTGGAAGATTGTGCCGTTCTTGCATCGATCTTTATAGTCATCAGAATGTCTGAATAACAAGGTTTAAACCGTCTGAAATAGACGCAAAGGCCAATGATGATGGCAGAGTTTTACCGTTGCACAGAAATCAAGTGATGGACTATTTTGTATACGCATTAGTTACCTTATATACTCGAGGACAAAATTTAAGGCTACAAGAATTAATTTCACTGCACAATGTTGGTGCTAGAGACAGTTGACGAGACTTTTTTTACTAAAGATGTGGAGTAACTTACATCCTTCGCGTTGTCGACTAGGCGGCCTTGTGCGAGGATCTCCGAGTGGAGTGCTTTGGCACGCGCAAGTTGTGTCTCTACCGCGCGCGGCTCTCCGCCCACCGGCTCCGATAGTACTGAGCGGGCCTGCGGCTCCATCTGCAAAACAATACAATGTGATGATAATTAAAGAACAGAAATACAACATTAAATCTAGATGACATTTGATGTCCATCCGTAAACGTTCAAAATTCAGGCAGCAATACTAATTTGAATATTCAATTGGGGTTCTCTAAGTAATGAGATTGCTTTTAACTCCAATGTCGTCTAAACGTCGAAAAATAGAAGGAGGCGCTGATATTGCTTACCGTGTATCTAGTCATAACTCTCTTTTTTAGACATTCTAGTGCATTAAGGCCACGCTTCCACCGAAACTGCGAGGTAGCCAAGCGATCAGCGAGCAAAAAGTCAACAATCGACGCTACGCTTATGCTACGGCCACACACATCGCGATAACGCGAAGATTCGTGTTGGTGACTCTTTCTCTGACATACAAGAAGAACGAGACATTAACTACACACATCACGATAACGTGAAGATTCCTTCACGTTATCTGATGAGTATAACTGTAGTATTAGCGATGTCCGCATAGGTCCATTGGAGCTGGAGATCTACTGACTACTAAGCCTTACGACAGGATCCGTCCACACTCGGAATGACCTCGTCCATAATAATTTCGGTACCTGAGACGCATAACACTGTAAGTAAGTATGGAAAACATTAAGACTTACAGCGTCACGCCTCTCAGGTACGGATTTGTCATTGAATGAAATAAAACCGCACCTCCTTGATCCAGCGCTGCGCGCGGTCCAGCGCGTCGTGGTACTGCCTGGTGACGTCGGCGGCGCCGCGCAGGCGCTCCTGCAGGCGCTGCGCGCGCGCCGCCAGCTCGGCGTGGCGGCGCCGCGCCGTCTCCGCCGCGCCGCGCACCAAGCCCGCTTGCGACGGGTGCACGTGCGACAGCCGCGACGGCAGAGATGTGCGGTACTCGTTGAGGATCGTGAGGAACTCCTGGAATTATTCACGTCGATATAATTTGACGAAAATCAATATAAAGGACCATGCGTCAAAATGGACCCAAAACCGACAGAGCTGAGAGTTGTGTCATTTAAAATAATATAAAAAATAAAATAATTTATTTCTGTAAGTAGACCCTCAAGGGCTCTTTTACATGTCTTTCTTACATTATTTTATCTTCTTTTCTCCTTTTCTTTTGGCGCTTCGGGTAATGACCTTCTGGTGAGAAGAAGCGCCGGAAGAAACTCACCAGTTTCTCTTTTCATACATGAGATTAAATAGGTCTTTACATATACTTCATTTCATTATACGGGCACCAAGTTCAATGCCATTGGAAAACTGAGATATTCAAATTCAAAATTGTATGAGCAGCAAAAAGTGAAGTGCGCGAGTGCCATTCTTTGCCCGCCCGCCGCGTGCGCCCGCTCCGTGCACCCGCGTCAGCTAGCGTAGGCGTACTGGCGTAGGCGTTTCTCAGAAACTAAAATAGGAATATCTCAGTTTTGCAATGGAATTGAACTTGGTGCCCATAGAATGAAATGAAGTACATGTAAAGACCTTATAAAGACATAACCCTCAGCTCTGTTGGTTTTGGGTCCACTTCCCATACAAAGTTGTCCATGGTCCTTTATTAAATCTAACCATCTAATTACGTTTCTAAAACTGACCGGATCAAATCGATTAGACTCATTTTCGTGCCAACAACGATTTTAAAATGAGATAAACTAAAAATAAGGCACCATGTTGACCGTGACGTCATATTTCATACTAAACTGCATACTTCCTGAGCGTTTTGACACAAAAAGAAGCAGATTTAAAATTTCATCAAATAGCCTATTACTATTGAGTTCTAAGATCAACTTTTTTGACTCTTCACTATATATATTAGCGCTAGAGCAAATATATCGCGTTGAGCCCTCATTCGGCAGACCTACGTTTATACTATTTAAAATTTTCGAAAACTTTACAAGCTAAACTGCGTTACATTATAAGTCACCGACAAGAATTTTATTGTAACAACACAGCAGTCAAATACTTAAACACCTATGCACATCTGACATGTTCAGAATCGCGGACGGAAGTTTTTAAACCCTTTACGTAAACCCAACCTCTCTCATTGGGACTCCGATTCACGGGCATAACTCCCGCCTTAAAAGAGATCTCCCTTGCATCCTGTATTCCTATAAGTATAGAGCACGTACCTTGCTCTCGTCGACGAACTTCTGCGCGGCCATGGTGATGAAGCGCAGGTCGGCCTGGTGCGCGACCACGTCGGACACGAACTCGCGCAGCTGCTCGCTCTGTCCCGGGAGGTTCTTCAGCTTGGACAGTGCAGCCTCCTTCTCTTCCAGAGTGCGGTACGCCGCCTCCATCCAAGTGTTGAATGTGTTCAGCTCGTTACTGGAAGAGGAATATGATAAATATATGGCCTTTTTTATTGGCAGACGGCCCACCTTGTGGAAAGTGGTCACCGCCGCCTATAGACATTTGCAACACCAGTTATTGTGGCCGTTGGGAAAATCTTAGCAGGAAGATAAGCAGCTTGGCTGTCTTTCGAAACTTCGTAACATTTGTCCACGATTTTACCACCAGTAAGTAGTGAGTAACCCGTTTCTCGAAGCTACAAGTTACAAATTTAAAACACCAAACTAACAACAATTGTCAAACCAATCAAATTGGTGTTCATCTTTGACCAATGTTGCTAGTTTACACTTGTAAAATTGTAACTTGAAGCTTCGTGAAACGAAACACAGTGACATGGCACCGCATGTCCTAAGAAACACGTAAAAGACGCCAATTCAGTAAAACAACTGTAGAACTGAAATAAATAACATTTGGGGCGATCACCATGAAACAACAATGCGACTTGTGCATAATATAAGAAAGGTCACGTAAATCGCTCCAAATATAGGTATCGATGCAATCTCGTACATACATGGCTTGAGGACCGTTCTACTTTTTTAAGTCTATCAATTGAAGGTACATGTGCCGTCAAATAGTCTGGAGCATCTAAAGCACCATATATATCGTAACGTGGCAAAAGCCTGCAGTAGTAATAAATATGTGTTTATTTTTAGTATTTGACGGTGACTGGAGTTTAAACTGTTAACAGCAACCTACATGAACAAGGTGCACAGTAGCCAAGTCAACTCACTTGAATTTGCCGAGCTCGTCGCGCGCGGCGGCGAGGCGGCGCAGCATCTTGTCGCACTTGTCGGAGCACTTGTCGCAGCGCTGCTTCAGCTGTCGCACGCCACGCTCCAGTGCTGCCACCTGTCGGACAAGTTCACGCATGTATTACTCCTACTGTTCGGATATCCCAAGAGGACAGCCTGCCTTATATAAAGTATCCCATGTTCCCGGGACTTGGTCTAGCCAGGTCATTGTAAACTAACAAAATTAGATCAAATTTATCTGAAAAATTAACTATTTGAATTTAATCCAGGCTTTGTATGTCAAATTTCATCTGAATCCTGTTACCGCGTTATCTAGTAACAATAATTCTAATATCGAAACAAGTGAAGAGATAAAATTATGTACATAACACGGGAGGTAACAAAGAAAGCCCTCGATCGCATATTTACGTCCCTCGCTTGCAGCTCGGGCCGCAAACATCTGCGATCTCGGCCCTTCTTTGTTTTACCACCCTAGTTGTGTAATGTATGTAACTATAGCAGAAATAAGGGCAGGTATTAAACTGGAATAGTTAACACTTTCAGTGGCAAGCACACTCAATCTCCATACAAAACGAACCCGATAAGGTTGTTCGTACTGAATGTGTTAAATATTACTGTGACGCTTGTGAACTGACCTCATGCGGCGCCAGTACGTCGCCGCCGGAGACCAGCAGCTGCTTGGCCTGGTCGGCGCACGCGGACACTTGCCGCTGGTGGCTCTCCAGGTCGTCCTTGATCAGCTGCCAAAAAAAACAACCTTCAGTAACCGATCGTGATAGGTGCAGTTCATCAATTTGTATGGAGTCAAGAAACTGCAAGGAAATTCGCAAGTTCTGCGCGCGGCTCCCAAGATTCGGTTCGTACGCCGTGAGGCAGGAAGAACCATGGATCGGTCCAAACTGTACACTCTGTACTCTACCTCTAACACAATGGGGGCTACCGCGAATGAATTTCACCGCTAGAGGCGCTAGTGTAGCGTGTGGTCCCCGAAATGTCAAATGTCACTGTTTGTTGGGGGCTACACGGGTTTATTTTTTATTAGAATAATGTTATCAATATTTTGCAATATCTGAGATTATTTATGGCAAATATGAGTTACGGGTCAACGAATGTCAGTGCTTTGAGACAGTTTCATAATTGGGAAACTTATGTCCTCTTTTTCTTCGAACTAAAGCAATACTGCAGCATGCTCGATATTTTTATGGTACGGTTTTAAGGCATTCAGTACGAGAAATGTTAACTTCGCTTTCACACCCGTAATGACAAACTGACAGCTATACTTCAGGACCCTGCTCGACAGTGGCGCCAAAAACGGTAGCCGTCATTGTGATGCCCGACTCTTTATCAGGCGACGAATATCAAATATGTATTTTACAAGTAAGTGTAAGGTTCTGTTTCAGGTCTGACTTTAACAGCGCTTCGGAAAATATGACTTATGACGAGAAGAAAAACTAATCAGTCTCTTTAAAAAAGATTTTTCATTAAATCTGCTGTACAGATTCCGGTCCCAAGGTATAGGTATCAGTGTTCTATAGATATGGACACGAACTGGTCCTTAAAATGTGAATATTTACGTATTTTTTAGCTCACTTATAAACGCTTAGTTCTTATTCGAGATGGTGATAACAAATTTGAATTAGCTCTTACGTATGAATAAGCGATTAGGAAAATTTGCTATATCCTTCGCGACAAAGACGAGCACATAAACTTATAGCGCGATATCACTAGCGTACATTACTAGTGATGTCGTACGTTTATAACGCGTGTCGAATAAACGGCGTCGATATAGTAATTAATTCATAGAAAATACCTTTAGAATATTGATTTGGTTGCGCAGTTCGTCCAGATCTTCTTTGACGGCTTCTTGGTTGGCCAGCCGCTCTTCCACCACCGCGATCCATTCCAACAGCTTCGACAGGGTCTCGTCGCAAAGCCTGTACTTCTCCTCTACTGCTTGCTATATCAAAAACATACATATTAGTACAAAGTACGGGACTTAGCACTGCGATTGTACAAAGCCCGCTGGCTTTTGGGTGCCTCTAACTACTCAGCAAATTTTACAATGCATCTATCTACGGAGTGCAGTCAGTCACTTTGTACAGGACGACTCGAATTGAGAAAATTATACAGTGCTTTAAATTCCAAGTAAAGATGCAATATGTAACAAAAACATTGAAATATTTACAAAAATCTTCAATATTACTACATGCAAAATTTGAATTTAAATAAAATTTCCGACGAAAACCTGTAAAGGAAGATTACAATTATAGACAAAAACTACGCAGAGACAAAAGCAAAGACGAGTCCTCAGAAAAACAAATAGACAAAGGCGAAACCACAGACAGCCAATACACAATAGCGTGAAGATGACAACACACAACCCGTCCAAACGTTGCGTACGTAACATAACATGCAAAGCGTGGCATGCAAGCAGTGAATCAAACTCACAAATGTCAAAAGTTTAAAAAGTTATCAAACAAAATGGCCGCTTTTGACATTTGCAGATTATGGTATTAACATCTTCCTTATTCTTAAATTAAAATTACGTTTTGATTAGAGTTAATTGGTTTTATAGTTTAAAATTAGGATTAAAAGTACCTGTTGAAATCTGAAACTTTGAAATGTTTTGATGTAAAGTAAAAGTAAGGTACAAGAAACATTTTGCAAAAAAACTTTGAAAGAATTTACACGTATGTTTAAATGAACGAGAAACATTTAACTTTAATGAAATTTCATTTCATTACAATGTTACAAATAAGATTTTAGTAAAGTTTACAAAAGAAATGCAAAAATATTTACCTCATAATGAAATGAATTCTCAAAACAAACGAGCATTTTAAACTAAGACGAAAATATAAATACTACCTTCCGTATTTGTGTTTGTCGAAAATGTTTAACCATTTGATGATATTGTGAATGTTTGTGAGCCGCATACAGAAACATCACAATAGCATAGCGTGGCTCATGCATCCACAATGTCAGCGTCCAAGGAATGAGTATATCGACTTATTTCAGGGTCTAAACCGAAAAAACCAGCCGGTCATAAATCACTGGTTTCCACATGAAAAAAGCAAACAAAAGAAAGCTTCGAAAGGTGAATCGTACGGAACGAACACGCATTCGATCTCTTTCGCAAATTCTTAGCACATAGTGATCATGGGATGTTAGGTATTGGCGAGACGGTGATGGTTCTTTTATCGTCGTTAATATGATCCCTCACAGGCAAGCATTCACGATTTAGCTCAAAAGGGTTCTTAGCATCGCAGGCAACGGCTGGAAATAAAAACAACATACATCGAGCCTTAGTACACTGTGAATAAGCATCGTCGCTTACGCAATTGCTAGTCCGCTCAAACAGAACACTGTTTAGTAGAAAACTCACAATTGAAAGCGAAACAACCTAAACTTAAGCTTCTAATCGTCTAGAGAACATTACAGTAAAAAAATCTTCTATTTATAGAAATTTTGACCATCTACTAGATTTATAAAATTTTGCTCTATCCGTAAGTGTAAAGCCAACTATGCGGCAATTTAAAATGTACAAAGATCTTGTGATTAAGCGCTTTAACTACTTCTTACAGTGAAAACTACGGGATCATTTCTATCAATTTCTAAAATTTGTTTTGATTAAATATAGTGAAAATAGTTTCAAGATCTTTTAAAAATCGATAAAATATCCCACCTTCAAATTGAACTCAAAACTCTAATCCCTTCAAATGTTTCAAATATGTATGATTCAATAAAACATGTATTCTAGTGTATGCCACAACAGTGACTCCCCATTGCATGTAACCCATTATGTATCGACACTTAAGTCTCGTGGGTGTCGTGCCATGCCAATGTTCAAGCCAAACGCTTTAGAGATCACCTTAAGAGTAGAGTAGGAAATAAAGCAACACCTTCGCTTGATAGAAGCACAAAAAGAGAGGAAAAATAGTGACACTTACCCTTGTTTCTGCTGGCAGTAGGTATCCCTTCTTTAGAGCTTTGACTAAGTCCAATGTGATAGCTTTAGTTGGATCTACAACTAGTCTGCCTTCGACTGGGTCAATTAACTTCTGTTCTATCGCTTGTACTAAAGGACAGATCTTGCCCGAGTCTGGTTCTTTGACAACAGTGCTAGATGGATCGACAATGCCTTGTTGGATCGCTTCGCCCAGGTTCAATCTCTTTCTATCTATAACACTCGTCGTTATAAACGGATCATTCAGTGCCCCAGTGGTCGGATTGTAAATACCAAAGTTGAGCGTTTCGATCAAGCTGAAGCTCTTCTTTGGTGTCATGAGCAAACCGCTTTCTATGGCCGATGGAAGCGTGTTTAGTTTAGAGGTCTCCGTGTCTAGAATATTGCCTTTCTCTGCGTCCATGAGACCTTTACGGAATGCCTCAGGGAGTTTTACTAACCTCTTCTTGAGATTATCTTTTATTAGCGCTGTGTCCGGATCGATGTAGCCCAGTGTGGCCGCGTCTTTGATGGTTAATACTTCATTGGAATGTGGATCTGTAAAGCGGGCCGTGTTGATGTTCAGGTGACCGCTCTCTATCGCTTGCTCAAACGTTAGGGGTTCGCGAACGTACACGATCAGACCGTTTTCAAAGACGAAGCAAAGTGTACGTGACCTACCTGTCTGAGGATCGAACGATCCCTTAGCATTCTTATCAATTATACCTTCAGTAATACCTAACTTTAATGGAATGTATTTGTTTTTATGAGGATCCTTAATGACAGCCGTGTCCGGATCAATAAATTCGTATTTAATAGCTTCGTCTAACGTGAATTCTCTAAGCATGGCTTCTTTTGGGGCCGATGAATCTGTGACGTGGCGTTTTGTGACGGTTTGCGACGTAATTGGCTGAACAACCGTCACAAGAAGACCCTTATCGAACGCGATGTCTAGGCTGTAGGTCTTCTTAGCTTTAGTGTCGAGAACCCTACCTTTCGTGACATCGACGTCACCTTGTTGAATAGCTAAGGGTAGCGGTTTGAATTTGTTTGTGTAGCTGTCCTTAACTACGGTTAGTTCTGGATTCATTACACCAGTTTCAATAGCTTTAGTTATATCCATGAATTCGTTGGTGCTAGGATCAACAATCTTGCCATTATCCGCCCTAAACAAACCGTTCCTAATGATTTCCTCGAGGCCTAGATTTCTTTTACCCGTTACTACAAGACCACGATGTTTAGCGTCAAGGAGGTTGATTTGATTACCGTTTGGTAAGACGTAGACGCTGTTATTATCGTCGACGATGCCTGTTTTTATGGCTTCGTCCAATTTGATGTATTTGCTTGTGGGAATGTTTTTGATTAAAGACGTTTCTGGGTGGATTAATTCATCAACTATAGCGTTTTTAAGGGAGATCTTTCTTTCAGTAACAGGGTGCACGAATGCGTGTTCGGTGATGTCGTATAAGTTCATAGCGAGCGTATCGTATAAAGTGAAACCTGCGCTTTCGATATCGACGATGAGACCCAGGCTCATGGCCTCGGAAAGAGGGATTTGAACGTCGGAGCATGGCTCGTGGAACTTCCCGGTCCTCCTGTCAATGATCTCACTACGGCAACACTCCCCTAGAGTCAGCGGTTTTTCTGACTTCTTATCGAAATAGCAGAGATATTTGGGACTGATAATAGATCTTCTAAGCGCTTCGTGCAGGGTGATTTTTCGGCTAGTCGCTGGGTCAATGAATTTGCCAGTACTATCATCATACAGGCCTTGATGTAACGCTCTTTGTAAACTAATTGAAGCTTTGCTATCAACCAGCAATCCTATTTCGAAGGCTTGACGAAGACTAATCTCTTCGTTGTCCGCATTTATGTTTATTATTTTGCCAGTCTTATCATCAATGACACCGGTCTCAAGAGACTCGGGAATCGTGATCTTATCCCATTTGCCCAATCTGTTGTCCTGAATATGAACTGAGTGTGGATCGATAAGGTTCAATTTAATAGCCTCGGTTATAGTATACTTCTTGCCGCTTTGAGGGTCCATGAATAGACCAGTTATTTCATTGTAAACGCCCTTTTCGATAGCTTCGATCAGAGATAGAGGTTTCCTAACTTCCACTAAGATGCCCCTCTCAAACGCTTCACGGAAATCTATCCTTTCGTCGCCTAACAAGATTGTACCCGTCCTACTGTCTACGATACCTTTATCGACCGCGAATTCGAATGGAATTACTTTTCCGGCGGCGTGGACTAAAGTCGACTGAGGGTCTAACATGCGTTTTTTAATGGCTTTGTCGGTTGGAATCTTTTCTTTGCTCTGAGGATGAGAGAACTTGCCAGTTTTAGGATCGTAGTAGCCCTTGAAAACTGCCTCAGGCAAACTCAGTTTACGTTTAGCTGGGACTATGAGGCCACGTTCTGATGCGTCCGTTAATGAAATTTTATCCCCTTGAATAGGATCTCTAACCTTACCCTCTTTAGAGTCAATAATACCCATTTTAATAGCATCAGAGAGTGAAATCATATCGCCAGTTACAGAGTTCCTGACGGTCATGGCATCTGGGTTAATATTTCCGATTTTGATGGCATCTTCGAGCGTCATTGTGACATTGTTGATGGTTAACAAGCCAGTTTCTGGGTCGTAGCAACCTTGAACAAGACCTTCTTGCAAAGTCCACGGCTTTTTGTCACTTAACAAGTATCCCTTTTCACTAGCATCTTTAAGGTTCAGAATTGGCGCTGTGATTATTCCTTTTTCTAAATCAATGAGGCCAGATTTGACTGCGTGCTCAAACGGCACTACTGCCTCAGACTTATCCTCTTTAATTTTAACATCTGTAGGATCAACTAATCCGTCTTTAATAGCTTTGCTAAGAGAAATTGTACGGCCAGTTTTGGGGTCCAATATTTTGCACGAATCGGGGGAATAATAACCTAATTCGATTACATCAAATAAGGAGTAAGTAACTGATTTTGTAGCGACTAACCCCTTTTTCAATGCATCATCTAATGGAATGTGTTTTCCAGTCTTTTTGTCCACAATTTTACCTGTTTCAGGATTAATCAGTTTAGTGTCAAGAGCTTCTGATAATGGCACGAACTTTTCCAATTGGGTGTCTTTGATTTCAGAGATTGTTGGATGAACTATGTTTCTTAATACCGCATCTTTAACAGTAACGAGTTGTTCTGTTACCGCGTCTTTAATTTTTCCGGACTTAGGTTCATACATGTCGTTTGAAATTACTGCTTCGATTGAAATCGGTCTTCTTGATATGATAATTAAACCTCGTTGTATAGCTATAGAAATCTCTATAATTTCTTGGGTTTCAATAATAGTCACAACGCCATGTCTGACTTCAACAATACCGCGTTCAATAGCATCAGACAACGTGATGCTTTCGTTTGTATGAGGAACTCGGATGAGAAGTGATTCATGATCAACAAGACCGCTTTCAACCGCTGAACCTATGGGCACCAGTTCGCCCGTATTTATATCCTTAATTTCACCAGTCTTCGGATTGTACAATCCTTGCTCTAATGCCGATTCGATAGTAAGCTGTTCAGCTACTGACACATCCTCAGGTTTCTCAACAATCCATCCTACTTGCACACATTGTAAGAACGGAACGCGTTTGCCAGTTTTTGGATTAACCATATGGCCCGTTGTTTTATCTATTATCGGTCTTGAAATCGCTTCATCGAATGGGATATAATAATCTGACTTTGAAGTTAAATCTTTGACTAAAATGGATTCTGGGTCAAAAATTTGCAAACCATAAACTAATTCTTCAAAAGATATTTTGGCACCTGTCTTGGGATTCAAAAATACTTGTTTTTCAATGTCGTAGACACCCATTTCAGAGAGCTCTTCAGGAGTAAGCTTCTGTGAAATTGCCACGTTATACTTGGGTTTGGATTCTCTGACTATAACGATATTTTTAGAGACTACATCTACGGGGGTGAATCTACTGATCTGTTCCTGCTCTAAAGAGTCCTGTACTGTTAACGGAGACTCTATACCGTTAATTATAATTCTACAAACTTTAGGCTCGATTTTATTTTGCATAATTGCGTCTATTAATGGAATGTTTTCGTGAAGTATCTGTACCGATTCTGATTTAACCTTTGTGACGTTTTGTTCAGTGATTTCATCTATAACTCTCAGAGGTTGTCTTTCAGCGTCAATGAGCAAGGCTGAAACTGTTTTTGCATCATGTTCATTAGATGTATGTTTAGTGACTATAACTTCCATGATTTTATGTTCAACTGATGATGACGTCGTTGTCACAGATTCAACAGGTTTATATTGGGTAGTTGTCGTAATGGTTACTTCGCCTGGAAGTTTTGTTATTTTTGAAACTTGTTCTATTACTTCTTCGTTCGGTTTAGACTCCTTAGAGGCATTTTCAATAGCCAATGCCTCAGCTGGTGTGATTTCACTAATTTCAACACCATGATCAGGAGTAGTATGATCCTTAACAAGTTCAATTGTCCGTTTGTAAGTTTCCGAATCGATTATGCCTCGCCTTTGGGCTTCTTCTAATGTCACTTTATCACCCGTCTTAGGATCTAAAATAGACGTGTTTTTAACGACCTCCACTATTTTCGACACTGCTAATATTGGGGCCCCTACAACGGCTACTAAGCCAAGTTTGGCAGCGTCCGCGAAACTCATTTTCTTTCCCGTTTTATCTTTAACCTCCCCAGTCTTTTTATCAATTACACCTTTAGCTACAGCTTCGTTTAATGTTATTTCTTTACCTGTTTTAGGGTCTACAATTTTAACAGCATCTTTGGGTATAGTTCCCTTATCGACAGCTTTCAGCAAGTCATCCGGGATGCCTGTTTCAGTTGAAATGACAGCCGCCGTTTTAGGATCATATAATATGCCCGGTACCACCTCCACTGGTGTAGTTGACTGAATCTCTTCTGAGATTACTCTATTTGCTTCACGGGCTCCTTTAGCAGAACCTGCTTGGTCTTTCAAGTTTTGTTTAGGATCTTTAGCTTTAGGAGCAATATCATTTATTTTATCTGCTGGTGTTCTATCTGTCTCATCAGGGGTTTCAGAGTATTTTGTCTCGTAAGTCTCAACAGTTGTTTCACTATATTCTTGAGGTGCGTTGACCTCTTCACTAATTACGTGGTATGATGTTGATTCATTTTGCATTATCTCCACTGTTGTTATTTTGGAAGACTTTGTGACTACTGTGCTTGTTGTGTGTTCCGTAATGTGTGTAGTAGGTTCAGATGTCGTGACAATTGTTTTAACAATGGTCGTTATTTCATCGCCTTCTGGTGTAGTCTGATGGAATTCTTGTATAATTGGCGCTTCTTCAACAGTTTGATCTGACTGTCCGAGAGTTTGTTTTGGTGCTAAATCTGTAACCTGCTTTTCATGCGTAGCGTCTACATAACGTGGTTCTTGAAGAGGCTTTTGCTCTTGTGTTACTGTGACACTCTTTTTTGTTGTTTTCTTATCCTGGCCTTTAGACGCCTGTTGCTGTTTTAAATCTTCTAAGATAGCCTGATGCGGCTTTTGCAATTCTTTTGGACTTTCTTTAGGACTTGTTTGTTTCGGTTGTATTTCTTCTGGCTTCTTTTGTACGGGTGCAACAGTACTCTTAACGGGAGTCATATCTCTGGGCTGTTTAGTTTCTACAATATCTTCTTTTTGAAGGGTTGTTGCTTTAGTATCAACTGAAGTAGGCTCGTTTGTCTTATTTAAAGGCACTTTGGTAGACTTAAGCTCGACTTCAAATTTATTTTCTGTTACAATAGATTTATTTGTTACCGGTGTAAGTTCTTGTTTAGCAACTTCATGCAGCTGGGATGTTTTCGGAGCTACTGCTGGCTTAGGGGCTTCTTGTCGTTCAACATCTAATTTTTTAGGTTCATCAATTTTACGAGTGTCAGCAGTATGCAATTTATGTGTCTTTTCAGTGATAACTCTGTTTGATGTTTCCGTCGCTTGGGTGATTTCTTGTTTGGGTTTCATTATTTTGCTTGTCACCATCTTGGCTCCTTGGACTACAGCCATGCCTGCTAAAACGGGAGCAGCGACGATAGCTACTAAGCCCATTTTGGCAGCGTTTTTAACGTCGATGGACTTTCCGGTTTTTGGTTCCTTTAATTTTCCAGTCTTCTTGTCGATTAGTCCCGAATCTACAGCTTCTTTTAATGTTACTGGTTGACCTGCTTCAATATTGTAAATTACTGAGTTGGGATTTATTATGTTCTTGTCTAAGGCTTCTTTGAATGTAATTGTTTTATTAGGAGATTTGGGATCTCTAAACTTCTGTGTCTTTTCGTCGTAAAGAAGATCAAATGCTTCATTTAAGTCAAGCATTTCCATTTCGCTTTTCGGTTTAGGTTCCGTTACTTCTTTAGATACTTCTGTGGTTAATAACCCAGTGCTGACGGCTTCAGCAATAGGTATTGTTTCTCCAGTATTTGGATGAGTGAACGTACCCTGTTCAATGTTAATATATCCGTGAGTGAGCGCATCTTCGAAGCTTATGTTAGTGTCGCTAGTTATAAATTGTTCTTTGCTAACCTGTTCGTCTCTAACTATACCTTGTTCTCGTGCTTTATCTATACTAATAACTTCACCTGTTTTAGTATTCTCTACCTCGTTTGCATTTACCAGCACGTAATCAGCTAGAAGTTCAATCATTTTAGTGGTTATTGTATGTTGAGATGTGAAGGTTTCAGTAATTGTTGTAACTACGCCACCCATTATTTCTGTATTGGGTTTAACGGCCAGAAGGCCCTGCTCCATTGCCTTATCTAACGGAATAACATCTCGCGTTTTGGGATCTGTGAATGTTGCATCCTTCAAATTAACTGCCCCTTTATTTAAAGCTTCCTCCAACGTTATAGTTTCCTCAGATTGTGGGTACGGTATCGCCATTATCAGATCTTTTTTTACGGCTTCCTCGACGGGTATTACTTTTCCTGTCAGAGGATGCTTGATTTCACCTGTTTTAGGGTTAATTATGTTCTGTTTAATAGCAACAGAGAGTGTCATAGCAGCGGGTGGTATGTTTTCAGCTGACTTCACAATCTCAGGCTCCGGGAAAACGCCCGCGTTTACGGCTGTGACTAAGTCTAGTGGTCCATCACTGGTTTTAAGGACGTTTTTGTCATTATCAATGATATTTTTTTCGATAGCTTCGGCAAGTGTTATATTCCTACCAGGAACAATTGTCACTACTGACAGAGGATCCACGATTTCGCAAATGATTGCCTCTCGTAGTGACAATTGGCTGCCGGTTTCTGGGTGGATTATTTTACCGGTTACCGGATTGAGTAATCCCTGCTCTAAGACTTCGGGGATGGATAGGCTCTTAGCCAGGGGAATCAATACTTCGTCTTGGCCTTCTCCATCCAACAGACCTCTTTTGAGAGCTTCTTTTATAGTAACTACATCACCATGAACTGGATCACGGATATTGCCTTTACGTTCATTTACTAAGCCTTTTTGAATGGCCTTTTCGAGAGTCAAGGGCGACCCGCTTTCGTCTTTGTAAACTTTGACAGCTTCCAAAATGGTTGCTGTCTCTTTGTCAATAAGACCCTTTTCAACAGCCTCCAAAGGTGTAACTACCTGTTTCCTAAGCTTTTGTAAGACGATTGGCTTTGTTTCAAACTGTTCAATTACTCTTTCTTGGGCTACGTTTACGCTGTACTTCGGTTTCTGAGTGGTAACTTTAGCTATTTGTATAACATCTGCTGGGTGAACTTTTGATTTTTCCGCTGGTAATTCAATAGTTCGCCTATTGTCAGCCGAGAGACTGTTTTGGATAGATTCAACTGTAATAAAGCCCTCCGATACGGCAGCTCCTACAGAAATTTGTTTATTGGTTGCCTGAGAAATCTTCGTTGTGCTAGATCCTGGCGTTCTCTTAGCATAATCAGTAGAGTCACTGTCAGGTGTCTTATCTCTCAAAGACTCCTCGTATTTCTTAAATGTGACTGCATCGACCAGACCTCTTTCGTATGCTACTTCCATTGGCACTTTCTGTCCAGTACGCGGATCCACGACCATAGTGCTTTTTACGACTTGGATAATTTTTGACGCACCTACTAGTGGTGCTCCTACCACAGCTACAAGTCCAATTTTAGCGGCTTCTGTAAGGCTCATTTTCTTACCAGACTTATCCTTGTATTCACCCGTCCTCTTGTCAATAATACCTCGTTCTACCGCTTGGCTTAGTGTGATAGGAATGCCTGTTTGAGGTTCAAAGACTTTAACCGTATCTGATGGTACTATACCCCTATCAACAGCCTCTAAAATGTTTTCAGAAACGCCGGAGGTTGTAGATATGACTAGAGCCGTAGCTGGATCAAATATAACACCAGGAGTTACTTGGACGGGTTCAAACGCAGACTGGTCTTCCGTGGTTATATCATAGGGAGACGCAGAGTCACGGGCTTCAGAAATTTCCATTTTGTCAGGCATGCCAGCGACTGATGTGATAGTAATAACCTTCTGTGCGGACATGGAGATAGAGGATTGTAAGAAAATGAGTAATTTTCTTTCAATCGCCACTCTCATACTAATCATTCCAGAGGTTTGCTTGTACCGTCCTGTGCTATCGAGAACACGGTATTCAAGAGCTTTGTCTAGAGGGATTTCTTTTCTAGTTCTAGGATCGACTGCCATGGCGGAGTCAGGGTTGATGATGTTAAGTTTTAACGCCTCTTCAAAATCGAGAACTCTGTCTGTACCAGGAATAGTAAACGTTCCCGATTCAGGCTCGAACAACCGTTGTTCGATAGCATCTTTGAGGGACCAACCACCACGAGGTAGTTCAATGGTGTTTTTCTTTATAGTCATGGAAGTCACCGTGGGCTCCGTAACAACTGATTTTGATGTAACAGTTCTAATTTCCTGCATCAATCCTTCTGACGGCTGGATGGTTTCGCGGACTACATAATCGGGACTTTTGACAGTTTCAGGACGAGAGTCGCCTTGGACTTTGCTCTCAGGGCTAACTGGCAAGTCTTGTATATAAGACTTTTTCGTAATTTTCAGTTCTACTACTTGCCCGGGCATTAGGTCTTTCTTATTAACGCGATCTAACTGAATTACGCGGGGCTCGTTCTTTTCTACACCTAAGAGGCCTTCATCTAAAGCTTGTTGTATGGGGAACACAGTCCCGGTAAGCGGGTCTGTGAAGGTCTGCGTGCTCTCATCTATGAGACCTCGCCTTACGGCTTCTGCAAAAGTAATAATCGTTTCAGATCTTTGAGACGTGTTAGTGTTGGTAACTGTGACGTACCGTTTGACCGTTTTCGTGACAGTCTGTAAAGTGAGAGTAATATTAAGTAGAGAGTTTAATAATGCCGCTCCTTCAGGAGTTATCATGTTAATTTCTACAGCTTTATTAAAAGGAATGGGTTTTTTAGTTGTCGCGTCAAGTAAGTATCCTGTTTTAGGGTCTAGAATGTTTTTGAATACTGCATCGAGCACACTGAGCTCTTTCCCGTTTTCGTAAATACCTATTTTACGATTGAACATTTCTAACACTTCTGGCCTAACAATCGACACCTTTGTGCAGTCCTCTAGGTAAACAAAATCTCCGCTTTCGGATTTAAGGAATGTTTCGCCGTTGACGTACTTGAGATTACCTCGGCTCATGGCGACGTTGAACGAGACGAATTCGCCTGTCTTTGGGTCTCTGAAACCGTCGATATCGAAAATGGATCGCTGTGACACCGACGTGATTAGACCGCGGTCCACTGCTTCGGGAATCGTGCAGATCTCACCGGTGAGATTGTCTCGGAACTTACTATCGGGTTGAATAATGAATGCACCTAGAGCTTCAGATAACGTCAGTAATTGAGCCGATTTGGTATCTGTAACGCATTTTACGTCATCACTATCTAGAACACCTACCGAAATAGATTCTAAAATGTTTAAAGGCGTTCTTTTAGCAGGTGACAAAATTTTGCCGTCATTTGTCATTAAATTGTGATCACAAGCGTCTTTAAGTGTCATGGGTTTGCAAATTAACCGTTTGTTTGCCGCGTCTTTGAAGGAGAGTTTCTCTTTAGTGACATTGTGTACGTATTTCGAATGTTTAGTATTTATAATATTCTTTTCTATCGCTTCAGCAAGCGTTATTTTCACATCGTTTTTAGGGTCGACAATTTCCCTAACATTGGGATTGATTAACTCGTTTTTGATAGCGACGTCTAATTGGAACTTATCGCCCGAATTTCTGTCCAGAATCCAACCATTGTTATCGACTAGATCTTGGTTAATCGCGTCAGATAAAGACAGAACGCTAGATTTTATTTTGATAATCTCATTGTAGATGAGGTAACCCCTCTGGTACGCTTCGGCAATTGTGATATAGCTGCCATTGGGCAGTCTGTAGAGACCGTTCTGTAGATCTACTTGTCCCCTGTTCAGGGCATCGGAGATACTCATTCCTTGTGTGCTCGGTCGGTCTCCTTGAACAGTTACCTTTATTCTCTTCTCCGCCGGATCCGCCAGCCCCTGCTCGGCGTCGTATAGTTCGCTCTGGATAGCTTCTAGTAAGGTAACTTCGTTTCCGTCTTCGGTCATACCACAAGGTCCTGTTAATCTAGCAGCGAGTTTGGGGTCGATGAGACCTTGCTTGGCTGCTTGTTCTATAGTCATGGTTTGTCTCGTTTCGGGGGATGATAGTAATCTCCCCGTTCGAACGTCAAGTATTCTCATGCTTATAGCTTGTCCGACTGTGAGGATCTCTTTCGTTTCCGGATGGACGATGCCTCTGGATTCTATTATATTGGGTCCCTCGTACATCTTGTGTACTCGTTTGAGATTCCTAATGTCAGGTCTGTCGTCTTCGATTATTGTTTTGGAGGAATAGTTGGGCGAGACTAGTTTTCCGTTGGACATAGGTGAGTGTCCATCTAGCTCTGTCGAATGCGACGTCCTGACGTATCTGTTATAAGAGGTGATATATTTATAAAGCTGACACACAAAACGTCCACTAACAGATTTTCTTAATCGAATTTTCATTGATGAGCTTACGATTGCAACAAAAAGTCAAATGTTTATAATCGCTATAAAATTAATACCAAAGATAGTTCTTATCAATGATATTGATGAATGATGATGATGAGCGAGATAATTTGATTAAGAAATTCTATTAGCATTGCTCATTCTTTAATAATACGACATAATAAACTTATATACACTCTGCTCAATATGGATTCATCTTATATTATACGCTATGCTTTTAAGGTAACGAGTAATCGTCCGATTGTTTGACCCTGTCCCAGTAACTGCCTTCTTGAATGTTAAAGTCATTAGCAATAGCGGCGACAATAGGGTGTCAATTATTGGGCATTAGCGTGTCAAACACTGAGACGTTTTACCTTAGTCTAGTTTTGGATGTCGCATTATTAAACCATATGTAAGCTACCTTAGCAACTTCACCACCAATTTATTGTTTGATCGGAGTCGCGGTTGGATTTACGTGGAGGACAACCGCAAGTTGCCGACGCACCTTACAATCACTCGGTTTCGTTTATGGTTAAAATTTGTTCGTGGTAAAGTTGCGAGGTGAGTAGAGCGCACAAGCCACAAGCAGACTCACTGTTCGGAGGTAAAGGTGGTGGTGTACGTGTGCTCGGTTGAGCTCGCCAAGTCCTGCATGTTGAACTCCTGGCGGAAGGAGCGTGCCGAGCGCGGCGCCATCGCCTCCACGAGACGCTGCAATTAGGAAAAAAATCAGTCGAACGTTCAAAACAACCGGGGAGTTTTGCAATAGAAATTGAAAAAGATTGTTCTGTGGTACGCTTTGACTATGACCATAGATTTGGCAGGTTGTTACAATGGAGCGAATATCATCTGAACTCCGTAACCCCCGCGACAAGAAACTATTCGCTCACATATCTACGATAATTCAGTCTGCCGCAACCGTATTCAAAGAAATTCATACATGCGACTTACATTTAACCGTCGCAATATATAAAACTGCAATGGTGGGAGACGCATTATTTAAAATACCACTTTACACAGTGAAAAGTTATTACATGTTTCAGACTAACACAGTTAATCAGGCTCAAAACTAAACTAAGTAAGTATGGTCTAGACCTAGACTAAGCTATGGAAACCTGACAAAGTACAATTAAAACCTAGCCCACCTAGAATTCGCTGAATTCTGTATTCTCGTCTTTACGACCTTATATGCTGATACGTACTAATTAAAAAAAATCTATTGCTTGCGTGATAATAAGGCAGGTTACCTCGAGTTCGCATGTGCCATAATAATTATAAAGATCTAGATTTATAGCTTTCACTCCATTAGGTCATCATATCACCCTCTCCGAAAGGGTGGCGCGCCCCTAGTTTATACAGAACTATGGAGATATCTTGCTATGTATTTATAATACTAGGCATATCTATGCCCGATATGATTTCCTTTTTAGCCCGAGGTATTTCCTTTGGCAATAATATTTGTCACACTGTAGGTAGGTGTGACTTGTGTACAACATGTTATGCTTCACCCATACGTTTAAATTACTTTATTGTCTGTCTCTATTACAATTTCTATTAACTGGATAAATAGTTTGGTAAGTTTAAAATACCAACCCGACACTCGTACGCGAAATCATACTCGTACTCGTCCATTGTCACAGTTTAAACACAAACACTAGAACCGTCTCACACAACACTGACACATTTCACACAACGTCTGCAGATCATCACTTAAAAATTTAAAATGTAACCTACAAATAAAGTTCCATTAGTAAACTACAGAAGAAATAAATGATTCAAATAAAATAATGATATTTAAAGGAGTGAAATAAAATTGAAACGATAGTTAAGGAGTTAAGAATACAGTTGACGAACATACTGTCTGAAAACTGAATGGAAGCCAGAAAACCGTAAATCGAAAAAACTACCGATTCTAATTTTAACCGAGATGGCGTCCGGCGCGGCTGGTCATGCGTCTAATTATTTCGTTAATTACCATCGTTTTAATTGTATAGGTCTAAGGTTTAGCTAAACAGCTGTTCGGCTTTGAGGTTATGACGGTGACTAGCTGATTCGATTCGGAAAATGCGTGGAAAATATGCGCGCGCATCGCGCCGCGCCGGTGCGGCGACCGCTTAATCTTGACACTCTGACACCGTTTTGAAAACACAATCGCATTATGTAAAGGTGTGTTACATAATACTTATAGGGTAGTATTTACTTTGTTAGAGGGAGGGTTTAAGTCGTGGCAAAGTCGTTTCAGTTACTAATGACCACTTGGGTCGTTTTGACACACCATTCTAATAGTTAGAACAGATGTAGTATAAAGTAGGCAGTCTTACAATTTATTCTACGACTCAGAGTACGCTGTACTACTTAACTGTACTTAAGACAATTCACCAGACATAAATGACATATTTTGATAACAGGAAGACCCTCAGTGCTTAGAGCTACGTTGCTCACAAAGTTAAGTCTTTCGTATACTTGACGGGTGTTCACTTTTCAGGCTTCCTAGTTAGGGCTGCACCAATTGATAGACATTGAAGCAAAATAACGTAGCAAAAGTTGAGAACGTTTTTATTAGCGATGTTTAATTGCTGTATTATCACCAAGTTTATCTTTACATTTAAATTTAAACTAAAAATTAACATTTAGTAAATAGAAGTGGTAATTGCTGCAAAGATTCCGCTTTGTAGAACATAAAATCGCGAAAACCAACATTATATTTTTATGACTTAAACATTTACGATGCCTAATTAATAAAATAAGCATTTAGCGGTTATTTTACTGTCTCTTCAAAGGCGAACGGATAAACAGTGAGTGTGCACGCACCGCGAGAGGGTTACGACTTATGACATAGATATAGTAATCTCTATATTTAGACCAATGATCCAATGGCGGCATTCTTCCAAATGACGGATATGGTGGAGTGGGTGATTAATATTTTGTGGAAATATTTAAACTCGACAAACGAAGCACAATAATTTAAACTACACTCCGGTTTAATGAATTCAGGTAACCCTAATTTAAATAATAGAAATTGGTGTTTTTCAATATTTGACACTTGTTTCATTTTAATATACTATTCTTCAATACTTGGCTGTATTAGCAATATGGGATCATTCAACAATTACGTGATCACCGGAAGGGGGGGAGGGTCGGGTGCTTGTATATACATTTGGATTATTTGGGGGGGAGAATCCATGATTACGTCATCATTTTATAACTTGTTAGCTAAAGAAATTTTCTAAAAAATGAAAAAGGTGTTGTAGAAGCTAGAAATACTTTTAATTAGAAAAGTAATAAGATTACTTTAGTCATCCACCTGAGAACATTATTGTAAAGCCAATTTAAATTTGAATGTTTCATCCTTAGATCGTTTAGATCGTTTGACGACCGCTTTAGCTTAGTTGGTAGTGACCCTGCCTACGAAGCAAGAGGTCCTGGGTTCGAATCCCGGTAAGGGCATTTATTTGTGTGATGAACACGAATATTTGTTCCTGAGTCATGGATGTTTTCTATGTATTTAAGTATTTGTATCTATTAAATATAACGTCGTCTAGTATCCATAACACAAGCCTTATTGAGCTTACTATGGGGCTAGTTCGATTTGTGTAAGATTGTCCCCTAATATTTATTTATTTAGATGGCTCCTTTCTGTATGACTGGATTAGCTTTATTTCTGTGATTCTTTCACATTTTTTTATAAAACAAACAAAATGGATTAAGCACGGACGAAGATTACGTTATCAAGGCGAGGGGGGGGGGGAGAGAGTTAAAAACAAAAGCTTACGCTGAGATCACATAGGAGGATTAAAAAAACGGCCAAAAATGATCACGTAATTGTTGAACGATCCCTATCCGCTAACCCATCATAATAGTATTTTTTCTACTCCTGTACTGTTATCTGTCTTTTACTTGGTCACGAACACTAATATAAGAACATACATAATATGAGTTCAGAGAAGTCTATACTCTATTCCCCATAACAGCACTAGTGTCGTTATAGTCACTTTACGTTATTGCTAGCAGCCACAGACTTCTAAATCTAGGTTAAACTTAGGTCAAGGATTAAGCGCTCAATTTTAACTTTACGGTAAAAATGCACAACTACCAACTTGACAAACAATTAAATTCCTACGGTTTTTAAGAAAAACAAACCTTTCCGAACTAAATTCATTGATGCCAACATAAAAAAAGTATTTTTAATTTAAGTATATTTTAAATTAAAAAAAAAAAAGTTTACCATAGACACATACTGTCAGTCAAACGTCATATTTGCCTTGTTTCCAGGTTATGATTAATTTTGTATTTTATAATTTAAAACCTCGTCGTAGAAAAAGTATTGTATGCAACGTTGTATAATTAAGTCAAAAAACGCTCATTGCGTCTCTATTTGCGATACTCGCCGCATTCGCGGCTCGTATCGCAACTCACGCAATTCGCATTTTTTGAACCCACTTATACAACTGTTGCATAAAATACTATTATGCAACAGTTGTATAAGAAGGTTCAAAAAATGCGAATTGCGTGAGTTGCGATACGAGCCGCGAATGCGGCGAGTATCGCAAATAGAGACGCAATGAGCGTTTTTAGGGTTCCGTACCAAAATGGTAAAAAAGGAACCCTTATGGTGCGACTCTGTCTGTCTGTCTGTCTGTCTGTCTGTCTGTCTGTCTGTCTGTCTGTCTGTCTGTCTGTCCGTCTGTCACAGCCAGATATCTCAGGAACTACTGCTGCTATCAATTTGAAATTTGGAATAGTGTTAAAAGTAGCTAACCCGAGCCTATTGGACATAAAAAATATCTTGTACCTTTTTTACTTTTTTTTTAAAAGGCTCCGTAATGGGACTTTGAAAATTGAAAGTAGGGCTATTATATTGAGTGGGGTATCAAATGAAAGGGCTTAATTTGTAGATTAAAACACCATTTTTATTTTTTTTCTTAAATAAGTAGTTTTTGAATTATACATTTTTATGTACCATTCCCCCCCTATTATCTCCGAAGTTACTGATCAGAAAAATGTGTCATAATTACTAATTATAAATATCAACCTGAATATTACAGGAAAAATAGAACGGTCTTGCTAACTTTAATACCTTTTTAGAAATTTACAAAACTTGAAATCCCTAGCGGCGAGTAGCAAAACTAAGCGATGGCATGTCGCTAGGGGATTTCCGGGCAAAACTAGATGGCGCTAAAACACTAAACATTTAACGATGTTATAATTGAACAAAGAAACATAGTATAGTAACAATTAGTTCGTAAACAGCTAATAATAAATAAATTTAAATACATTTAAATACTGTGTCACGTTTGCAAAGTTAAATAATTGTAAATAATATTATGGCGTTGTGAATTCGGGGAACGGAGAATGACAGTCCTCTTGATTTAATGGTCCTTGCTATTACATAGAATCATTACTCGTCATGTTCTAAGCATTACAGGAAAAATATAATTGTTTTCCTAACTTGCACTGTTTTTTACAAATTTGCAAAAATCATAACATATACTTATTTGCTCCTACTAAACTAATCAACATACAGTTTTTCTTGTACTATTCTCGTATCTACTTATGAGTTTGTTCGGAACCCTCGGTGCGCGAGTCCGACTCGCACTTGACCGTTTTTTTGACTTAATTATACAACGTTGCATACAATACTTTTTCTACGACTAGGTTAAAATATAAAATACATGGACGTCACGCGTGTCTCGTCCGGTCTCTCCGAGTGTGTACAGCCGGCATGACAGTTGTGTCTATGGTAAACTTTTTTTTGATATGGCTGGTGACACGATGTGACGATAATTAAAATACTTTTTTTTTATGTTGGCATCAATTAATTTAATTCGGAAAGTTTTGATTTTCTTATGAATCGTAGGAATTTAATTGTTTGTTAAGTTGGTAGTTGTGAATTTTTATCGTGAAGTTAGAATTGAGCGCTTAATCCTTGACCTAAGTTTAACCTAGATTTAGAAGTCTGTGGATGCTAGCAATAACGTAAAGTGACTATAACGACACTAGTGCTGTTATGGGGGATAGAGTATAGACTTCTCTGAACTCATATTATGTATGTTCTTATATTAGTGTTCGTGACCAAGTAAAAGACAGATAACAGTACAGGAGTAGAAAAAAATATTGTTATCCAAAAATGGTGATTTTTGCGATATCTCACTCCATTAAAGTCATTATTTTTCATGTTTTTTTAAGAGTTCGATCTAAACCTGAAATTGCTATTATGTTCGGTGTTATTTTTGCAGATAATATCTAAAATTAATTAAAGATCAAAACGGGACACAATAATTTCACAACCCTGGAGTATTTTAGAAAATATGGCGGTATTTTACCGACCCGAATTCATCGTCCGCGAGTGTATATACACAGTTGACTATAAACTTGCATTTTTATGAGTTACTAGAGGAACTAATACGTCATTATTATAAAACTAAATATATTAAAAACATTTGTGAAGCATAAACATAGAATAGCACAAATAAATAAAGCAAACAAGCTACCGATTACCGTCCAACTCCGTGTAAACATATTCAAACAAATCGCGGAACATTAGCAAACAATGAGACTGTATTGTTAACTCAACTAATACATGTTTACTTTCAGGCCCAGTCCAGTAAACGTATTAAATAGACATATTATAAAAACAAGATTGTTAAAATATAAGTTTCTTATTTGTGGACAGTGTTAGGACCAATCCTAGTTTTAATTTCAGAAAACCATCAAGGTGATACTAAATACAACAAAGCATGATACGCATTTAACTATAACCGAATAAATACGCCAAACCAAATTTAGGAAACGACCATTGGGTTACCCCAATGGTCAAAAGGAGATATCGAGATTAAGCAAACAATAAAGTCACCGAAAATCCACAATAATATTTGAACAACCAAATTGGAGATCTGATAGCAAATTGGTTTTGGCAGTCATTCAAAAAGCCCTAAACCGGGTCAGTGACCCAGATGTGTTCCGCAATGGGACGTTAGTCAAAGGGATCGTTGCGCAAGCGCCTATAAAATCATCTTTTAAGCGCTTGTCCCACCGCCAGCGAGTAAGCGAGTAACAGTTCACTGCGGGCTGACGAGGTGCGATCAATGGACCCTTCCAGATCCGTAATTTAATGTAATGCTACTCGCTTACTCGCCGACGGTGCGACAAGCACCTTGACCAGTAGCTCTAACACCACGCGCGACTCTTTGTCATGTGACAAATGCTACCTATCTCTTTCCACTCAATATAGAGTGACAGTGACAGGTGATACTCTATCGCGCGAAAAATAAAGTCGCGGCCAGTTATGCTAGGCGCACGTTACAATAAAAAGAAGTTCAAATGTTGATCTAATAATACTGAGATTATAGCTTGGCAACTTCGCTGGTGACACTTCCATGTGTGCTTTTTGTTATGTGCAGCCGTAACTACTTACACAAGTGACCCGACGACCGATCCAGCCGGACCAGAGGCAGCCTTCGTCGGTTGCCGTTCGTGTTGGCGGTAACTTGTGTAAGTAGTTACGGCTGCACATAACACAAAGCACACATGGAAATGTCACCAACGAAGTTGCCAAGCTATAGCACAACTGACCGCGACTTCGCTTGTCACGACTGTCTCTAGCGCACTGTGCTAGATAAAAAGAGATGGATGACCTTTTCTCACGTATAAAGAAGTCGGCTCAGTTGTGATAACCTTCTATTCAGCGAAAATAATTAGAGTCGATTGTGTCGTCTACAACTTTACATGATTCCAGATGTCGCGCATGACAACGTGACGGATGCTTTATCATTTATTTATCGCGTGACAAAGCGTAGCATCATAAGCCTATAGGACTAAAGAATGAAGCGATAAAACGACTTCAGAAACAGAAATATAATTTCCATCCTACTATTTCTACTATTCTAAAATTTTACTTAGAACACCACCGTGAGCCGGGCAGCGTTCGCGAACACTACTCATGATTAAGGGAATGCCGAATGCTCCCGAACCATGTCGAATGGACGTCTCGTCTTTTGCATAACGTGAGTGATCCGTTTTTATTATTACAATATTCTAAAATTTGTGCATGTATTACGTACCGACGAAAAGAACTCGAGAATGGTCTTAAATCGGCAAGGATGAGTGGTTGGGGAGTATCAACTACACGTTTTCGTTCGTTTGAAGTTGCTTAAAAACAAAATATGTATATATTTTATGTATGGAGAGGTTACTCAACCAGTCCCAGCGATACCCATAGCTGCCAGGTTGTAGATGATGGCAAGCCAAGTAGTTCAAGTGAATTAATTGACAACAACACAGGCTGTAACTATTAATATTATGCATATTTAATTATCTCAGGCATCTGTTTGTTTTAAGTGTCTGTCTGCAAGACTTATGTCCAAAATATTCAAAGAAAATAAAAATACAGCAATTTCTACGTCTAGTGACATTTAAGACGCAAATACAGAACCGGTATTCATTATAATACCAAATTCTCTCCGCCAGCCAAAGACCTTGGACAAGATCTGAACAAATTAAAAAAACCAGTAACACGTCATAGGAATGACTAACTGCAACCTTGGTACCTTAATTTAGGCAATAAAAGTTAGTGCAACATTTGTTATTACGATCTATATGATGTTCGACCTTCATACTAACTGCCTGCGATTTATGGAACAAAAAACATTATTAGCGTTATCATAACAAACGTAAGGTTAGAGAAAACGGAAATCCGTTGAGCCAAGTCTACAGGCAGGAAGAAATACATGTGATGACTACATTTAAATATTAGCACCTTCGTTTGATGATTTTGGCAACGGTAAATAAATTAAAAACTCACAGAACGGCAGAGACATGTAAAGAGGTCCATTAAAACTTATCCCGACTAGAGAAAGATCGAATGAAAACAAAAGCACCTATGGGCAGGACGCAATTTGGCAAAACACGCAAGGCTCTTGTTTCCAACACCGCAAGGTCGATTTAAAACTTAATAGAGTTTTAAGGACTGCAAATAACAGCAATGTCATATGGCAGTGCGTAAAAATAGTATCGCGAACGCATTCTATAGTGCGATCGATGCCAAATCTTGACCTTAAAGTAAAAAGGTCACAAGTCTTATAAAAGTTCAAATGGAAATCAATTCTATACGGAGCCTCAAAAAAATTGAAATCACAACTCCCCAAAATATCAGTTTAAACTATTTTCAGGTCTAGATATGGCCGATGAATGGTGCACGGTTGGATCGCTCTCATGGCGGTCTATTCGCAAGTAAAATTCCTCTTATTTTAATAAGTGTGAAAGCGTGAAGTTTTCCAATATGGTCGTTAATCATGCATTGACGCAGTTTCCCCCGTTGTTTCGCAACGATAAACTCTTGATTTTATCTCAGCATCTTTCTGTTACAAACGTATCCTTTCCTTCGCGCGGTACACGCGATATTAGTTGGGAGCAATGTTTTTCTGGTAACAAGCTTTCTAGTACATACTTGACATGTATGTTATTAAATTCTTAACAGATTCCGCTTTTTACTGGGGCGGAGCGAAGATCAGGGTAATGATTATATTCCATGTTCATAAAACATAAGTATACATGACATGCAATTTCAATCGCGGTAAAGGTCTTTTTGGGGGGGCGTGGGGGAAGTCGTAAGTTCTACACCTTAATTACGATATAAGTTATTTTGCTACTGCACTTTAGCGATCAAAGTATCATAATCATTTTGACCACTTTTTGTGATGGGATAGCCTGCCTATTTACCATATGATAAACGAATGTAAAATAAACATACTTGTTAAATAAAAATTTAATCGGTATCTACAAAGCATAGCGAAAGCATAATGATAAAAGTCACGGGGGGAAGACTTTTGACGAGAAGTATAAGTAGTACTAAAATCAAATCAACAATAATGCAAATAAAGTAAATATTTTCTATACCACCATTCTGTAACCAGTTTTGTCTGGCAAAACACTGAACAGCCAGTGTCGAAAAGGGTGGAAAAGCCAAAAAGAAGACGAGATAACAAAAGTTGGCGGTGTTTTTCTGATTGTCGAATGCACGCCGCGACGGCCCCCCAACCATAATTAATTCCACGCTGCGTCAATTTGTTTTGGTCTACTTTTGTATGTACAGCTTCGAACATATTTGTCTAGACACGATGCAGTGTGTATACATTTAAAACGAAATATCTAGACTTGGTATTATTAAGTCGCACCTGGATCTGAGTTCGGTAAAAATCCGTAGTTTTGTAGAGTGCCAAGTAAAGTTGATCGATTTTAAACTGTAACTTCATATAATTGTTGTGGACTGGCAACCGTTTGGCTACGGAACCCTAAAAAAAACGCTACTGCTCCGAAATATGAAATCAAAACTCATCCATCTAATTATTGCTCACTTTCCAGCCTCTACAACAGTTCCCTTAATCATGAGTGGTATTTGCGAATGCTGCCTGGCGACTAGAACGTCTGTACACAATGTATACTGTATATATGATAAAGTAATAGCATAACCTTAAAGCGCAAGATCATTTTTTCCAATAATTTCCACACAGCTCCTAGGATCAGTCATCGCCCAGACGCAGAAACAAAACAATGAACCAGAGACGGGCGTTTCCGGCGCGTATTTGGTCTCGTTTTTTGAAACAGGTGATGTCATTATACTGTGTTATAAAGATTTGCTTAAAATTAAGAAACTTGTGAAATTAAATAATTGTATTGTTGCTTCGCTTTGTGTTTTCCACACATGCTTATGATCAAGACTCAGGAGAGAAAGATGAAAATTGTGTGAATTAGTCATTAGCCAGATAGCTGTGATTCTTTTTGGTGGTGTAATACAGTTGAACGATCACTGATTAACATGTAATATGACGTCGCCGTTTTCTTATTATGCATTGATAAGAAGTGTTTATATGATTGCTACCTTGAATTACCAATGTTATGGTTTTGAATACGTGTTTAATATAGGTTTACATTAATGTTTACCTAATACAGTTAAGTTGTCAAGTTTCTGAACCGATACAACAAAAGAACATGGTTGTAACTTGTAACTAATAAGTTGTATACAACTTACTAATTTTATCATAGTCATAAGATAAAAATATCCAAAAACAGGTTTTTGTATTAACTGATACCTAGGGTATTTTCTTACAAACTATACTGAAAAGCATGATATACCACACTGCAATGTACTATCTTGTATTAATAACGAAAATCTATAGTAATAAATTCAGCTATCGTATTTCGACCAGAAATGTTATCAGATAATCTATACAAGAGTGCATGTTCCAGCTCAACATTGTTTATAGTTCCAAATATAACATGCAAATTTAAAAGGAGACCCTTTACAGTATATGTCATTAAAATACGAACCGAAAGGAACTGAAATGGCAACGAAGAAGAAATCCGATAGAGCGACAAAATCGCGTGAGAGTAAAAAGAGGTTTTAAATTTAAACTTGTTTTTCCTCGTGTACAACGAAGTTCAAGAAATGTTCAACTTTTAACCAAATAGACTGGCACCTATTACACAAGAATTGAGTTACTTTTAAAGTTAACAGTTAAATGCGAATTATTACTAAATAGACCGGCATGTAGATCATATATATTTCAGTATTATTTAACTGATAGGATGTTATCATTTGTATACATTGTAGGATAATCTAGCGTGTAGATAATGCAATCAACAGAAATAACTCTTTCAGCTGAGTTACAGAATAACTTGTAAAGTCAAGGTTTCTGATAAAAACCCTTGACAACGAAATGTAAATAAGTAAACATATTTCAAAGCATATCGCGTTTTGAAGACGCTTTGGTACATCACTATGTCATAGACAACCTTTCAACACAACACCAAAAATACTGGCACTCAAACACTCATTTGCACATCGAAATTCGAAATTTGAAAATTCGTTCGTCGGTCGCGGAGCGTTCAGTGTGCGCCGGGCGTCGGGCGCCGTCCGTCGTTCGCGAGCTACTAAAAAACTCTCGCACGCGTCATCGTATCGAATTCTGCTATCTGTACGACTGAACGATTCGATGCAATGTCCTTTGATACGTCACTTACAGAGCCAATAAACTTCTTTACCCATAAAGGGAAGCCTATCTTTTACTTTCCTTATAAATAAACAACCATAAATTTCTTAGTATATTTTTCACACACGTGAAAAACCTTGACATTTGGTCTAATACGAATATTACGAACGCACCCATTTATAATTATTTAAAGTTTAAAGCCATACCCATAACTGGTTAATCTCGTTCGCTACTTAGTATTCCATTCAATAGAATAATCTGCAAACCTTGACACCATGACCATGCGATTGATGTCGCGACTTACGTCACCCAAGTAATAACAACACTTACTCTTGTAAATTCCACACGTACTTCATACATGGCCGTTTTTGGCAAGAGGTGAAACGACTCTTTGTATGCGGGTGGAATAGCAAGGAAAAACCTTGAGTTAACTCATGATCCAGTGTATATCAGAAAATGCCGCAGTCACTTGAAATGGTTTACTCTCTGGTTTACTTACTGAATGGACTCTAATTTTGTCGACCTCGCTTAACGGATGCGTTAGGGCACGACACTACATCACCGTTTCAAGTTTAAACCAATCAAAACTCATCAATCATTCCAAATTCAAATTTTTAAACGTCTAAACCATAGTGTTTAAATTGTTTGTTTTTGAGTTTTTTCGAGCATTGGCGCTAAATAGACAAGTTTTTTCTCCGTCTGTCATCGCAGTCAGTTATAAAAGCAAAAAGTAGAGCAAAAAGCCGGTTAGAAAAACCCCTTCGCCCATTCATTGAGTTTCGTGACCGACGGCCGTATATGCGGTCATTTAGGTAGGTTCAAAGCCCGTTTGCAGATAGCAGTCACGCAGATCTGTTACATTCTGCCCTCAAAAACGTTGTTAAACTTTAACTAAACTACAATTGTATGCTAACTTCCAAACTATTTTATTGAAGTTGGATATATACACAAAATAACGCAAGCGTTAAATTTTTGGTAGAGTTTTGCTACAATTACACCATTCGAATTTGCGTAGCTGAAATAATTCTACAGCAATCTCTGGGTATTACTTTGTGGGCGGCGGAATAACATTTTTAACTTGATGCTTGGTTGAGGATAATGCTTCTTAAGGTGACGTCATGGTGAGTAATTAAATTAGCGAACTGTACAAGAACGTCAGCAGTTAGCCGCAGATTGGAGTCGGTTCTTAGGATTCCGATTTAATTGCTTCGAGAAACGATTAAGTTTTTAAAACAATTTTAATCAAATATTCAAATATGTCCGGAGATTAAACAAACTAAATATACAAAATATTACATTGTTTATTTTCTTCTTCTTCAAAGTATTGAATTGTAGGTTCATAAATACAATCTTGATAATTCTTCAAATGAGATCACCATTTTAAACCACTTAATCGCCATCTAAAATTAAATCAAGGGAATTTGAACTCTACAAACAGGACAAACGATCAGATAATGCCTATTTACAGATGACAATGTAAACCCCATACAAAACTCAAGTTTCAGCCATAGAAAAGAATAATAACTCGCACACTACAAACCGGTTTCCATATTACAGCACTAAATTAGCACATGCGAATGACAACTGTTAAAGTATACCACTCGTAATGTCTAAATATAGTTTACCTTATAACAGTTGAGATATGTGTTAGGTCAGAGTGTGACCTAGCGCATAATATCGAATCTGTGTAACAATGTTAATGTAAATTAGACTGTTAAAATGCAATACGGGTCAAATCTCAGCTCAGATCTCAGCACTCAGGAGGTTGCTGAGTACGTGTGAGGAGTACGCCAAGTTGCATGGCCTCCTCTACAATGTAAAAAAATGTGAACTTATGGTGTTTCACCCTAAGAGCCGTAAAGTGACGACTATGCCCCCAGTGCTGTTAAATGGTGTGGGCATAGTTAGGGTGAATCAGTTTAAGTATCTCGGCCATGTGGTAACGGAGGATTTAAAAGATGATAGCGATATTGAGAGGGAAAGGAGGGCGATGGCGGTTCGCTGTAACATGCTGGCCCGCAGGTTTGCACGATCTAGCATTGAAGTAAAAATTACTCTTTTTAAAGCCTTCTGTCAGACCTTATATACGTGCAACTTGTGGGTCAATTACACGCAGCGAGCCTACAACGCCCTCCGAGTACAATATAATAATGCCTTCAGGGTGTTGCTGGGGCTCCCACGCTACTGCAGCGCCTCGGCAATGTTTGCGTACGCGCACACGGAGGGGTTCAGCGCGGTGATTCGTCACCGAGTCGCATCACTCATGCGCAGGGTGCGGGGGAGCCACAACACCATCCTGAAGCTCATCAGTGAGAGGACGGACTGCCCCATTCTGGGACACTGGGTGCGTACGCATGCGCACGTACCGGGTGCTCCAGAGGGTGGTAGGTATATGAATTAATTAATTTTTCTACTGTACTGTACTAACATAGCTATTAAGTATCATGTAACTAACAATATATGGATTATGTCCGAAATAAACAAATTTTATTTTTATTTTTTTTTTTTTTTTTTAAATAACCAATTATTTACTAACTCCTCGCCGCTTCCTGGTAAAATATTTAGGTTTTTTTAAATCTTGAACTTGATCCCCTTGCGTGCCAAGTTGCTAAATCTCATCTGTTCATGATTTACCCGTGATCTAAACATCTTCACAAACTTCATCATTTATAATATAAGTGATAGTTATTCTTGTGACAAAAACCGTAATAGATTTGGACTGAACTTTATGAAAACCTGACGTGTTCGGGAAAATGCAAATTAGGTATATATTTAATTAAAGCTGTCGACAACTTAAAAAAAAAGTCAATAAATGATCGAATCAAGCAGTTAACCTTATCTTCAAACATAATTATGCAACTTGAACGTTATTAATGCGATAAAGTAGCGGTCGATACTTATTTATCTTAAGAATCCTCTTCAAAGCATTGCGATTGCCTTCATTGCCTCCATTATTGCAAATCGGAGAACAAGAGCACTTTATACCGGTTTGAATGAAATCCAGATGTAAAATTGACTTATTAATTAACTGCATCGTTTAGACACTTCAAATCAATTTCAGATGGAAGTATGTTCTCATCGACCAAGCGAGCGCGAAGCGTCTCTGTTTCAGCTTGAGCAAAAATGATGTCATATGTATGTCTGTCCAACTGTCCCGCTGTTCTCCTAGACACATGTCCAGGAGAACAGTGGGTGCAGCTCTCAACCGATTTTCAACTACTATTAAATTTTTCGACGAGTATTAAATGGATGATCATTGGTCAATCTAGACATGTGTCAAACAATCAATAACCTTCCAACCACCTGTGCACAATGATAACTATCATAACTCTAGGCTTAGTGCGATTGGTCCCATGAGACAACTTTTGAATATATCTATCTCAGATCTATCTCAGATCTGCTAGCCAACTAATTTATATTAGTACTTATTTTAATAGAATTTAGAGGCAAGAAAATATAACCACAAAAAAAACCGATATGACATGCACGAGGGACTATGCACAATATCCAAGATTCTCGATTTCTCTAAGATCCCATCATCAGACCCTGATTTGGTTGCAATGGGACCATCTTGGAGGTATACCCTTTCAAACAAAATAGTTTTTTTTTAATCGTTTCAGCCGTCTTAGAGCAGTAGAGTCCGTCTACGCTAAGGCGACAGGGGTTATTAAAAATATATATGTCAACATGGTGAAACCACGGCAAGGGGATTATTTAATTTTGATACTTGACAATAATTTTTCCGTTTATTATGATATGTGTACATACCTACTGCTACATAAATATCCGGGTCAGTCTTGCACAAATCGATCTAGTTCCAACCAAAATACGCGATTTGTTCCAGGGTCTTGGAAAATTGCTATGTATTTAAGTATTATATTTGTATATGTACATGTATAAGAGCATTGCTTTAGTTGGACTAGATCGATTTGTGCAAGACTCTCCTGAATATTTATTTCAGTAGGTATGTAGGCATTATATACTTATTAAACGGAAAGATATTTGCCAAGTATCAAGACTAATTAATCCTCTTACTTGTGATTAAAACCTTTTTCCGATCTCTGCAGACTTAGCGTAGAGTCTACGATCAGCGTCTATGTCTACAACAAACTTTAAAAAAAAATCAGACAAATTGAGAATTGTTCTTTGAAAGTCGATTAAAAATTCAGTTGGCAGTCTCCGCTTTTCTAAGTAGGTAGATCAGACAAGCAATGTGGTTAAAACGTATTTACTTGTTTATGTAAAGGCGGATATGTTTTCGAATTAAAAGCAGAAAACAAACGATTGCCATATAGAGTCCTGCCCACGGCTGAGGTCAGCGGAGTGGGCGGACGACAAACAGCGCTTTTAGACCGACTTTAATTGCACGCCGTAGATAAATAGCAGGCTAGGTTTTACAATTACTCAAACGTGTGGGATTTTGCATATTAGGCGCCTAATCCCACTGGGTTTCGAGTTTTTTTAGGCCGCAAAAAATCTTACAAAAACTGTGGTCATTTTCTGGTAGCTAACTATGTTTTAAGCTTTGATAAAATCAAACTTCTTTATTCTTCAAATTAGACATATTGTGCACATGTCATCAGGTGAATCAAAACTCACTAAATAGGCACACTAAACGAATCACAGATATAGCCAACCTTATTACTTTTCCAACACGGTTGATTTTCCTTTGAGATTTTCTTGTAATTAAATCATGAATTTTGCTTGATACCCGACAATATGAGTCTACAACAATGCAACGCAATGCTAATTTTACTATTTTTATTTTATTTATTGGAGAACAAACAGATACAAATGTAAAAAGGTGGATAATGATTCTAAACACTAAAGTAAGAGTAAGCTTGTAAACGACACTATGTAGAAATTCTAGGTAACAACGTTTAGTGTGTAAAGTAGCCAGAACAGCGCTCTAGACTAGTCCCAATTGGATTGGCGAACGTTTAATGGCATGAGTGTTTTCTACGTTTGTACTTTTTGGTGCAGCACATTAGCAGCGAGGGGACGTGTTTCTGCATAGAAATTACCTACTTATGTATACTTGCGGAACGCTGCAACATGCACGATTCCCAAAAGGATAGGCGAAACAAACACTGGTATGAAATGTCTTATGTTATAGCATTAAGCTTGTTTGTCGTATGAGGGGTATCTTTTGTGCTGTAAAGTTTAAATAAACAAATACGCGATGCAGTACAAAAGCAAATCCTATAGCTCCTTTTCCCCAATCCTATTTGGAGCTGTTTCCCTTATTCGCTTCTTACGACAATCTTTTAGTAGGTAAAATGATTGTGGTTGGTGATTCGGACTGTGAGTAATATTCAGTGCACCGAATGCATTATCCGCGATGACCTTCACACTATATTTCATAACAATTCGCTCGGAATTGCGCACTTAAACCGCTAGGCTATAAACAACTCAATTTTATTGTATAATGAGTGAGGTTAAAGGTTCCGTTTTACACTGGTTGTACGATAGACTATGGAAATGTTGAAAGACGAAGAATCGAGCTGCATGGAACTGCAATTGACAACCTTTCATTTTTTTGAGCCTTTAATTTTATTGGTTCTCTATATTTGGTTTGAAAAGACGAATACGCTGATAGTTTATTTATTTCACCAGGATTTGTAATTAATTTATAATTAATATATTAATATTTACTTATTCTAAAAGGGCGTAACTACAGTTCTACGGTAGAATAAACCATTACTTTAGTCTTATCGCGATCGAAAAAAAGTAAGCGATCTCATAGTATGCATTGACAATGTCAAATTCAAAATTATGACAGCTTATTTTTTCTGTGGCAAAAGGCACTGGCATTTCATCTGTTGTGCCGTAGAACTGGTAAAATGAGAACATATTTTTTATTAATTTGTATTTTTTATATTAAGCGATATAAAAAAATTATAAAAATAGTGTAGTGTTCAGGAGAAAACATGCTTTCGAATCATATATACATTTTAAAGTGTTCTTAAAATGAAATGTTGTCAATTTGGTATGGTTAACTCAAAGACGGAGAACGTAAATATGGAGAAATTTAAGTTTTTTGAAAGCTAAGATTGCTGCGAATGCTACTTGACCGTTCATTTATCAGGTTCAATTGATATTTATTAATTATACCACACATTCATTTCTGCAAATTGCTAGAAGCTGTAAACGTTACAATAGTGTAATATAGTAAACAATCAAAACTGCCAGTTTAAGGAAACCCAAACTTTAAACCACGTCTTTTTTCTAAAACAGTGCAATAAACCCACTCCAAGCAAAAAACGGACTAAGCGTTGCCCAAAATAGACATTGTGTTTGTCGTTGTTTTGTCAAGGAAACATCAACTACAACATTCTAAAATAATCCTCCATTAACTCACTGCTTTGCCTAATGGTTGACTGGTAGAGAATTCCTTAAGGTATTAAGTACCGTACCCAAAGGGTGCCAACGGAACCCTATTACTAAGACCCCGCTGTCTGTCTGTCTGCCCGTCTGTCACAGGTCTTTGCCTTTTGAACCGTAATAGGTAAAGACTTAACATTTTCACATAATGTGTATATCTATTGTCGCTATAACAAATAATATAAAATCGTTTCTCCTGAATAAGTGTATTGACGTATGCTTTAGCAGACTAAGTCAAGGGAAGTATGATTGACAGGCTTCGTAACTTTTTATCTGAATCACGTATTTACGAGAGATCGTTACGGCGGCGTCTTGGCATTTACCGGCCTTCCTCGAGCCCAACAAATGACATAATGGTGACATCACTGCCGAGAATTATACGTAAACACGCGAGGCGCACACGTGGGATCCAGTTTAATAAAATAATAATATGTGAAATACATGTGTTCTTAGGGAAAATGTAGCAATTTACTAACTGTAAATAAGGTCCGCATAGTCTGCTAGTATGAATATACACTTAAAATATCGTTCTAATTGACAAGCCAGCGGCAACTCTGTTGCGTGAAGACGTCATATAACAGAGCCTTATACAATTCGAGAAATATTTTCATATTAGACACGTTTGCGATGCGCAGTGGCATATGGCGGGAGGCATAGAAGTATGGAAGATAAGAATTGCTGTGTGAATGATTGAATTATTCATTTAACTAGCATATTCGTAGTATCAAACGAAGTTTGTAATAATTAGCGTAAATAGCTTAGGTATTAGTGAGCCTTAGATCATTGCTTCTTTTTACATGATTATACACTTATTATAGAAAGTTAAGAGTAAAGTGGCAATAACTTGACGTGTCAAAAACGACCGTTTATTCCAATTCAAACCTAACGTTTTCGATATATATCGCAGTTCAGATCGCGTGCTCACATGATTTCCGTTTTCCATTGATTTAAACGACCTTGGAAGTGTACGTTAATCGTGATTCTTAACAATAGTGTCATAAGGGTCATATTTGTAAAGTGGTAAGTAATAAAGTGTCATTGGTTTTAATTTTTAATTGCTGCAGTTCGGCAGAGTAAAAAATACGACTTTGCATTGTCATTGCATAGCAGACGTTGTGTGAAGTATTTTAACAGACCTTTTTTATCATTTTGAATTTTAAACCCTATTGAGATCATATCTATGTATAACCTACCGTAATTTCATTATCTGTATAAATATATTATCTAAATTGAGTATATCAGTTGTTTTCGAAAATTCTATAACGTCTGAAACATGTATATGACTCAAAACTTTTTAAAATCTAAAACCGTACACAAAATTTTCAAAAGGCCATAAATGATGCATCCCCACATTCAGTCCAGTTCAATGCACCGATCAAAACGATTAATCATTGTCCACATCGATAAGCAAATATTGACCATCTATAGTTCGGCGATCGAGTGAGCGTTGGCCATACATTTGGAAGAAATTATCTTATATGGAATACATTACATAATTAGGGTGGTAATACAAAGAAAGGCCGAGATCGCAGAAGTTTGCGGCCCGAGCTGAAAGCGAGTAATTTTATGTCTACATTTGGCCGGAAAGCGACTTTTTCCGTACGTGCAGTGCGGAAAAAGCCACTTTATGGCCAGGTGTGGCATAATAAAAATGAAAGCACTCACCAAAGTAACAATGTCTCCAGGATTAGCGGCGGCGATCCTCCTCAGCCTCTCATAGAGCATATCCAGCAATCTCTGATGCTTCGCGTTCAGATCGTCCAGTTCCCTCGCGACCGCTTCAGCTCCGCTCTGGTCCGGCACAGCCTTGTTCCTGCCGCGGTGTCGCTCGGCCTGGTCGAGCTCCGCCTGTCTCTTCAACTGCTTCATGTCGAGCGAGGGGTGGACCTCGTCACAGAGCCACTCCGCGTACCGCTGGCATCTCGACGAGTGGATCTAGGTCGAGTTAGGATCGAAGCGGGTTATTTTAGGTTAGTCCGTGACTGCTCTTTTTCTTGAAGCCAGTTTTATTCCGGTTACTAATTTGATAGTTATTTTAACGGTTATTGACGAATTATAAACTGTATTGTGTGAAATTTGGAAAAAGAACAATCAGTTTTGTTATAGTTAGCATTCAATATTAGAATCATTTCTAAATGCGTCCATTCAACCATTCATACAATACCTACGTTTCTTTTGGAATAAATTAAATGTTTCGAATAAACTTTTACAAGATTTCTAGGCTTTCATACATAGCAACTTCCATTTTGTATTTCATTCTTCGTACATTCAACTTAAGATTATTTTTGAATGGCAACACTGTTCAGCTTCAAGGTATCCCAGGACAGAATCATGCTGGGAGACAGTCAAAGCTTAATTTATACATTTTTAAAGCGTGCAACATCAAACATTTAGTGCAAACATCTTGGTACCCCTTTTTCGTGCATTTCACGCCCAAAGATTCACCAAAGCCAGAAAACAGAACAAATGTAAAGTTTTTTCTATTGTATCTAAACTTATAGCGACATTGATAGAACCAAACAATGCATGCAAAGCTAGACATTTCGGATCAATGCCCTCAATTATAAACTGTCCAAAACAATCTAACATGAACTCTGACTCAGAACCATTTAAACGTAAAAGAGGGTCTCTATAAAATGGGCATATAAAAAAGACATCTGAATTACAAATTTAGAATGTTCAAGATGGTGCGTAACATAATTGTTTGCTAATTCTTTTTCGCTTTAGTCACAGTGCAGTTTCGATGAGCAGTAATAAATTGCTGGTTTCATCATATAATTTTCATCCACACATCACACATACAAATGTTAGTGTTAACACGATGCACACACGTTTAATCACAAAAGGTTTAAGGATTACTTAAAGCGCAAAAGCGTTATCTTTGGCCAAAGCAGACGTGCGTCTAAAAGTCGTGCGACAATTCATAGACAAGACAGAGAACCTAGACGAAGACCCAAAAAAGAAGACGAAACGAGCGAAAACGAGGATTGAGGAAAGGTGTGATGAAATGCTGAACCATTCCACGTCTTCCATCCAACAACAATCATAAACAACCCTAATTAAACAGGCTTGAGGAGTATTTAAGAAAATACATTTCGAAAAATGTAAAATCAAAATAAATATTTAAAAAAACAATAGGTGACACTTTTAGAACAAATTCTGTGAATGTAAGTTTTAAGCCAGCTCGCTTTTGTAAACATCCTTTCAGTTTTAGCATGTTTTCATAAACATGTGTAAAACACGCTTAAACTAACGTTTTATTGGTAAATACTCCTCATAGCATTCGAAAAACAAAAGCAAGTTTCAAATGTCGAACTATAACTCTACCACAACTATATCCCGCCACTCTTTGTCACGCGACAAATTAATTCCTCCCATCTCTTTCTATTAAACATACTGTGAAAGAGACAGGTCATGATCTGTCACTTGACAAGCGGAGTCTCGGCCAGTTGTAGTAACCTGGCTGGTCCCATACGGGTCACAGACTAAATAGATTCCATAGTAAGTTTTAGTGAACTGTGATTTACCTTCGCCTCTCTTATGAATCTGCCACCGTCAACGTTAACCTTTTCTATCTTTGGCGTTCGCTCCACAACACTGGTCAGTAGATTCTGTAATTTGAACCACAAGACACCCGGAGATAAATATTATTAGTAGTAAAGTGCACTCATGCGAAAATCGACCTTGTTTCGTGGTAAATAAATGGCATTTTGGGTTTAATGGGATATTTAACATGCAATTTTGTCGAGTTTCTTAATTGTAAAACCAAAAATCTTAGAGTATAATTAGTAAAACTGACTTGAAGTTAATAAACCTGTGCATGCTTTAAATTTAATTAGGACTTGTAAGTGGTAATCCACATCCAGCCCCAGTTTACATCTTAATTTAAGTATTAAGACCTTTTCAGACATGCTGTTTAAGAATTATAGGTTTTAGGATTTATGACTTGAAGTCGAAAAAGGACTCGAGAAACGGTTCTATCAAAAAATACCCTAAACTGCCAACAATAAAACTCTGTTAAAGTTATTTGGGAGTAAGTCGTGAGGACTCTGAATGATTTGTATAGCAACCAACACATACTGTTTTTAGTTATAAAACGATGTCGGAAGTTACCAAACAAATCATTAGGGCCCAATCTACGTGCCATCGAAATCTATCTATCTTCAAGATTCCATAGAACTGTATCACCATCCTTGTCTACAACATGGTGCTAAAAGGAAAAGATGGATATTTATTTATGGTAAAATAAGTATAAAAAGAGTCACGGTCAGTTGTTCTGTTCTAGCTTTCGATGCCTAGATAGTTGTTACAAGCCTCGTATCGTGCTATCGGCACCAAGATTAACATCTCTATAGCACCGCTGTAGTACCATCGCAGTTTTTTAGTAAAATAAAAAAAGTCAGGAGCCAATGGATCCTGTTTTATTTCCAATTTCAAGACAGATAGATCTCAATGACACCTAGACATAGCCAGGCATTTCCCCAAGCGTTTCAATGACCGTAGCTTCGGTGAGATCGATATTGTCGAAATCCTGCGAGAGTAGGGCAGCATTTTGAGTTATTTGATAGAGAACCCCGACGTTTACTCCTAATCGTACGATTGCCGTCATAATATCGTAGTTTCGACAATATCGAGCCCACTGAAGTCACAGCGTTTGAAATGCTCGGTAAAATGCCAAGCCAGAACCTTGTTGGCAGCACTCACCCTGGTCGGCTCAAACTGCTCCTTCGGGCGCACTTCAACAGGTGGCTGCGCTTGCAGTTTGCCGAACGAGTCGTCGATCCACTCCGCCTCCTTCTCTAACCCCGCGCTGTAGTTGCGCAGGAGTTGGTACGCGGCCTCGCAGCTTCGGAGACTGCAATAAAATTCATCATTATAGTCTAATCATAGACCGGCTTACATTTATACTACTCTCTATCATCGTAAGGAATAGCTAATGGATAAACTAAAAGTCGGGTAGTAGATCGGCAACTGCGACATACGAAGGGATAAACCATGAAGTTCTGGAACTCTCCATAAGGTGCCGGTAGTTGTCGTATCAATGGTTTGTTCACCAGGTTCTGCGCCGTCTACATCCAGAGCAGATCTTCGCCACATATACTTACCGCTCGGCCAGCTGCCGGCACACGTCGCTTTGTCGTTCACCTGTTCCACCTGGGTCTGTTGCTTGCTCACTGCCACTTGCAGGTCACACATGTACACACGGCTCGGCCAGCTGCTGGCACACGTCGTGACGTCGTTCACCTGTTCCGTCTGGGTCTGTTGCTTGCACACTGCCGCTTGCAGGTCACATGTACTCACGGCTCGACCAGCTGCCGGCACACGTCGCGTCGTCGTTTACCTGTTCCACCTGGGTCTGTTACTAGCTCACTGCCACCTGCAGGTCACACGAACGTCACGCCGTCGTTCACCTGCTCGATCTGGGTCTGTTGCTTGCTCACTGCCACCTGTAGGCTACATGTACTCACCGCTCGGCCAGCTGTTGGCACACGCTGTTCCAGCGGGCGTTGAGCTGCCCGACCTCCTTGTCGAGGCGCTCGAGGTCGATGTGCTTGCCCTGGCGCGGCAGCGACGTGTGCGGCAGCGCAGCGCGCGAGCTCTCCACGAGGCGGCGGCAGTTCTCCGCGTCGTCGTTCATCTGTTCCACCTGGATCTGTTGCTTGCTCACTGCTACTTGCATGCGGAGCAGGTCTTCGTGCATCTGTGGAGACAATTGTTTAATTCCAAACACAAAACTGACCAGAAGGGCTACCCTCGAGCCAGTTGTTCCAGATGGCTTCTTTATCACTACGCTGGAACATAACCGAGATCGGCAAGTCGTAAAGACTTACTTTAACAGCGAATGCATCAATATCTAACCTTACAGGTTTATGACTATGAGTAATCGCATACTTTTGTTATTTATTTTTTACACCGTCTTGTTGGAGACAGTTAGTACTTACGTCCTTCAGCAACTCGATGTCGTTGGGCAGGTCGCTGAACTGCGCGAGCTTGATCTCGAACTCCGAGATGGTCTGGTGGTTCTCTTCCATGCTGTTCACCACGATCTCCACATACTTCAGTCTGGGGAGAATTACAATTGTCATTAACAACATAATCATTGATAACAAATCAAAACGCATTCAAAACGTCGATTGGCAGAAGTATTTATTAACCAATCAATGGACATGGCTGTTTTTTCCTCTCTATGTATATCGTCGTCTAGTACCTTTAGTATATTATGCATTTGAAGGAATTGTTACAAAAACAGCATAACTAAATAAGCAGGTTGACAAAAATGTTTCTCTATAAGTATCAACCAGTCTAGTCAGTTATGTTGTTCTTGTAAACATCCCTTCATTTGCTGTAATTCACTTTTTCCTCGCTTAAATGAAACGTATGCGCACGAAACTGCTGGTTTCATTTTTAACCACCTCAATTTCATATTCCATAGAAAGCCTACAAACATTGTCGTGCCTTACAATTTTATAAAGTTGATTAATGATGTTGATAATGATTGACAAGTTGATAGAAATTGTAACACACCCCGACCTCTTATAATCGATGAACCTAAATTAATAATAACGAGGTCTTTATGTCATGCCCACACTTATTGTGTCACTCGCGTGGTATCCCCGTATCCTGTTCAAACCCACATTGAGGTAAACGTCATTCTGCATCACATTTAATGATTGTAAGATGACCCACGCAAGATAAAATTGACCAAACTTAGCTACGACAACATGCAAACGTGCCGTTCCCAGGTAAAATATACCACTTTGCCGCTTTCAATAAGGGCCCCTTTTGAATTTTTACTGAGACAAAAATGCAAACAATATCGTCTTCGTTGATAATGAATTATGACGATTATTTACCTGTTTGGATACGTTACATATAGACAGAGTATCGTACAAAAGAGGTTTTACCGAAATATTAATAATACCCGAATATAAAATATTAACTCTATTCGGAAGCAATTTTAAGTAAACCAAGATGCGCGCTTCCTTGCCTACCGTTGCAGGCAACGATATGTAGTCGCCGGTACTCCCTGTAGCTTTCACTCTACAGTGATGGAGATAAAGGGACGGGGTATCATCGACAACATATCGATGCTTGTATCGGTAAGTGTGGATAATGTGACAAATTATTGAAATTATGCGTCACGTAAGGACTAATTTTAAGTGGCAAAAGTGCTGGCAGTCATAAGAGATTAACCGTTATCGTTAACGCGGTGGTCCATTAGGGAAAATAGCGTGGAATGCGTGACTCACCGTTCCACGAAGAGCTGGCTCTTGGACTGCATGTCGTTCCACTTGCCCATCACCTTGTCTAGGTTCTTCTTCATGGCTGGTGTCTTCAGCGCGATACCTAAAAAAATACAAAGATAAAACGCTACTACTTAAAAAGTATCTACGGTTTACAGATAACCATTCTCGTAGGCACTAAAATAGTTTTGCAAGTAGAAAATTGTACTTCTAAATATGTACATATTTTTGGGGACCAATAGCACTAAAAAATTCAATACCTTTTTTCATTTATTGTGATTGCCTCCGAGCGAGTGCACTCATTACGGAATATTTCTTTTTTTTTTCTTGGGATTATTTATCATACAAACCGAAACTATCAATCTTTTCAAAAATCATGAAAACTTTAGGGTTTCACAGAAAAATACTGTCGATGAAATAAAAATTCGATGAAACATTTGTTGACGAAACGGCACTTAATACTCGTAGGAGGCCTGCCGTTTTGTCGGTAAAATGTAGTTTCCCTCGTCCATTAAGGGGGATTGGTTATTGGGCAGGTGACCGACCAATAACCATTCCCCAGTGTAATCGTGGTATGTAACAAACTTGAACCAATTTTGCTCATGTATGAATTTCAAATTTCTGATGGCTTCAACTTCTTTTCTACCAAATTTTCGAAGGAGGAAACGAAAAATCCGCGAGGTTGCTGTTGGGGACAAACAACTGTAATATTATTGACTGACCTCTGAAGGTGGCCTGCACCTCCTCGACGTCGCGCGTGAGCGAGTGCACGGCGGACTCCCAGTCCTTGTGCTGCAGCACGAGGTGCTCGAGCGAGTCCAGGTCGCGCGGGATGTGGCTCGCGATCCGCTCGTGCAGCTGCCTCTCCAGCACTTCCAGCCGCTCCAGCAGCGAGGAAGACTGCTCCGTGAAGATGCGAGCCGCATTCTTGCTCTCCTCTGGAAAACGTTGACGTGTATTTAAACTTGAGCTTCACTTTGAGTAGCGGGGAGTCGGTGGATTCGACCTGTACTCTGTGGCGATCGGTCTATGGGGAGATCTTTGTCGAGCAACGGACGTCCGTGGATAGATTGATAGAACTTTACTTCGCTCTCATTTACGAAAGTAGGCCTGTGCCCGGCATTCGGACGTAAATAAGCCGCTGATGGTGATGTTTAGACTTGATTCCATATTTCTAGGCGCGTTGGATGTAATGAGGGACAATAGTTTCTACCTACCAGTTGCACAGATTTCACGTAAGTATGACATGTAACTATTTCAAACTTATCTGTGAAATCTACATCGAAAACAAATATGGCTACTTCAATATATATATGTATGTATGTTTGTTCGGGTCGCATAACCACTTGTTACAACCACAACACATTTATTATTCCCTGTTCCTGTTTTCGTCAATTAACTACACTGTTCAATGGGCATCAATTAAGACAACATAAAATCACCATCGCTATGTCTCTACGTATCAATACACTAAATAATAAAAATATGAAAGTACAAAACGTCACCTGACAGTCTATAGTCAAACCACGTGCGTTCAAAAGTTCTCCTTCTAAACACTGTCACAACTCTCTGAAACATTTAAACCGAGTTTAAGCGCTCGAGCGTGTGTCTAGTCTAGCGCGTTCACTTCTAGCAATAAGACTGAAAATTGCTGCCTAACACTTTGGAGCGATTTTACAGTTAAGCTTGAGAGCCGAGGTCAAATTCGTGTATTTTATTTTATTTTATTTGATTACCAACTAGGTATTACCTCTACCTATTATGCCAGTAAGCGAATACGCTTGATATTGAGTTGCATAAATAAGGTAAGAACTCAAATTCGAAACTTTTGCTGCTTTTAAAATTGACATAAACTTAGTGTTGAATAAATAATGAATGTAAATAATCATATTGAGATAGATGATTTCACACCGACGTACACATAACTAAAATTACACATTTTGTCATCCAGTAATAAATGTAATGATCTCTCATGATATCTATCTAAATCTCCATATTAACATCAACGTTTGGGTCATAATAGTACATTGTGTATCAAGGGCGGTAAGTAAGGAATTACAAACGAGTGTTTGTTACAAGGCCCAGGCGAAGCCGAGGGCTTTAATAACACGAGTTTGTAATTCCTTTACCGCCCGTGGCAGTGGCACACACAATGCTTTTCATCACACTTGTGAGGAAATCTGATTAAAATAACCTTACTTAACCTAAATAAAATTGTAAAACTGACAGTGACATTAGTGACATTATCCATAGACAATGCGAATTCACGTCACGTTCGGAAACCATAGCGGCAAAGACTTAAAATGGTTGATTTTATTTTTGCAAAATACTGAAATGCACTATTTAAACATTTAATTAATGTTACAGAAATATGTGTTTATATGTATTTGCAATAACAGTTCTCTTTAAGTAAATATTTCAGTTAAAAAAGTACGTTGGCGTTTCCTTTGAACATGACAAATAAGAGTAAAACAGAACCAGCGTTTCAAATTTAAAAAGAAAACCATTACGCCCTAGGGAGTAATAGGTCATTTACGGACCGCAAAACCTACGTGTAATGACACCATTTTCGAGCAAGTGTGATGAAAACCTTATTACCTATTGTAAGCGTTATTTCCAAGAACAGGCTTACTTTTATTTATATACAGAACGACTTGATAAAATCAGTTTGCAATTTTTTTGATCACCATTATTACTCATTAATAGTCTCTAGTCGTAGTGGCCCTTGTCCACACCATTTATTCTTAATCTTCAGATTATTTTTATCCTTTTTATAGATCAGTTGATAAAGACTTTATACTTATAAGGGTTCCCAGTTCGACTAAGAAGCCCTGGAATCAGCAATTTCAGTCTCTTCTTGAGTAATCATCAAACTTACTGTACACGAAATGTTTTCGTGAAGCGGTCACCTACGTGGCGACTCGAGGCCGACACCTAAAATTGCCCTTGCAATTGAGTAACGACAACCATGACATCACCCAAGTGTAGGCGCATTCTCGGTCTTGATCATCGTTCGAGTATGTCCATATTTTAACAATTGAACCTATTTCATCTATACGCATAAAACAGTTCCGTGACTGACAGACAACGTGCAGCCTAAGCTACTGAAACTAACTAGGTCGTTCCTTAGGGGATCTAGAGGTGTACTATGGAAGGATCTTCCGAAATTCAACCGTTGTCAAGTTGTTGTAAAAATTTACGCGGACACTCGTCATTACGCATACCTAAATATGTGATCAATACGGGTTCCAGAGCAGTTACAACGAGAATTTTGTAAGTTTTTGTAACATTGGTATACTACATATTTACTTTTCTTTGACTCGATACGGGTTTTCTACTACTCAAGCCTAGGTCAAACCGGAGTACTCTATGATACATAATCATTCACACTAACTACTCCGGTCATATGTCATGATTGCATTCAAAGATTCTTAAGATTGTATCATTCAGTGACTATATATATCGGTGACATGCCGTTCCACAACAAGAGGGTCACGATAATTTGACCTTAGATGAAATAACAGGATGAAGGTCAATAGCAGGCTTCATATTAATTCCTTTATTTAAATTGTAGTTAAATTTTAATTAGGACTCATCTGGCACTTTAATGTCTGAATGCACTCACTGTTTTTATGATCCAGACTGACGATGAAATGAGTCCTATATTTAAATTGCAATTTTTAACTGCTGTGCCAAGATAAACACCACATACCGAGTTTAGTATAGCGTCAATCTGTTAAATGTATAGGGTACTTTTTTGTCATAGAATTATGAAGATGATGTTCTCTATTCACCTGTGTCAATCCTTGGAGCCAAAGATAAGTGTCTATGGACGCGTAGCATCCGTGTTCTGTTACGCGTCGACCAATTTGAGTGCAGTTTATTACTTACTAGCATTTACCCGCGGCTTATTTCCGTTAATGTCCCAAGGGAACCCTTTACCGCGATATAAAGTACTCTATATTTCAATTCAGGACTTGGTCTACTTGCAAGGTAAATTTCATCTCAATCCATCTAGTGCTACCTCGTTATTTTGTAAAAAACATCTAAACAACCAAACATCTGCACAAGCTTTCACATTTATAATATTAGTAAAATTTACTTGTTTCTTATTAGATAGCCAGTTTGCCTGCGGTGGTTCTTAATTATATTTGACGAATTCATTAGAACTTTTTGGGGATATTTCCAAATTTATAAAACATTATTCAACTATGGAATTAGTAATATATTATTGGATATACGTTTCAAGATATTGTACACGATAGTTTGTATTCTTAGACAAGTCAGACAGAACCGCCATCACCGAAACATTGTGTGGAAGAAAAAGCACTATCGCCGTTTTAATTGAAACGTCGTATATAACATTTCGTATGTATTCGTATGAAGGTAGCAATAGATAAGTACGTCCCAGATTTCATATTTACCATCTTTTCCACGCGAGAATATCCGTTTAATCGTCTTCATACTTGTTGTCCTTTATTGCGCACACAATAAGGCACAAATTGTCGTAATCACTGTTCGACTGTCAATAATTGTACTCAGTTCGTTACATATCATCACAACAATAATTAAATAAACTGTAGGTATATACTTAATTATGCTCTGTTATTTGTATAATAATTCGAGTATTCAATTGATATTTTATTCTACAAACACAAAATATGCCTCCTATATAAATATAATAATGCCTAGGAAAGTATTTTACATTTAAGCTTTAGAAAATTAATATGTTTTTAAAAATTACTAAATAAATATCTACACAAGAGTAATGAACACTGTAAAATATTTGTATGGAATATTTATACAAATTGTACCAATTTTCATTGCACTGTGCTATATTTCAAAAGTTAAATAGTTGCCCTATAAATATAAATTCGTAAGCACAAAACAAAGAACACAACGCAGTAGTCTAACCAAGGCCCTTTCTTTAACAAATAAAAAGTGTAATTTAAGCAATCAACGTCACTTCTCGAACGGAAAACGCGTCCGGCGTGAATCGGGCACGTTCGCGTAGTACCGACTAATTGCGACGGGCTCCCGTAGGACTGTTACGCTACTGTCGTTTGTGACCCCAACATTGACGAGCGGACTATGCTGTTTTGATACTTGTAAGGAGAAAGAATTTTGTTCTACGATTACTCGAAGACGGGTGACCGATTTGGACTTTTTAGGGTTCCGTACCAAAATGGTAAAAAAGGAACCCTTATGGTGCGACTCTGTCTGTCTGTCTGTCCGTCTGTCACAGCAAGATATCTCAGGATCTACTGATGCTATCGACTTGAAACTTGGAATAGTGTTAAAAGTCGCTGATTCGAGCCTATTGGATAGAAAAAAAATCTTATACCTTTTTTACTTTTTTTTTAAAGGGGTCCGAAATGGGATGTGGAAAAACAAAAGTAGAGCTATTATATCAAGTGGGATATCAAATAAAAGGGCTTAATTTGTAGATTCCAAAACAATTTTTGTTTTTTTTTTTAATTTTGTACTTTTTGATTTATGACCAAAAACGTTAAAAAAAATACCATTCCCCCCCTATTATCTTCGAAGTTACTGAACAGAAAAATCTGTAATAATTACCAATTATTAATATCATCCTAAATATTACAGGAAAAATATAACGGTTTTCCTAAATTGTATCGTTTTTTAGAAATTTTCAAAAATCGTACACATAGTTATTTGCTCCTACTAAGCTAACGGCTACAGTTTTTGTTGAACTATTCACGTATCTACTTACGAGTTTGTACGGAACCCTCGGTGAGCGAGTCCGACTCGCACTTGACCGGTTTTTTTTTAAACGGCTTACCTCCTAAGTGATCTTATTCGCACCAGAGCAGTATCTGATGATGGGATCTTGGAGAAGACAAGAGAACTCTTGAAATATTAAACCATTATATTATTGTGTATTTTTATAGTAATTCGTGTATTTGTTATTGAACAGCTTCGTTTGAAATTTTTTTTTTTTACATTTTCCCTACCTATACTTTAGATACGAATGTTGGTGTTTTGAATATCTTTCGTTGGCGCAGAAACTGAGCAGCGATTGGACGTGTTTTGATTATTGATGAGAGAGCACATCTTTGCATCAAAGTGGTACAAAATATAGAAGGACAATACCTAGGCGCAGAAACGTCTGGATGCTGCCACTTAAATTTCCCGCTGTGCTCAAAAGCGTTTGATGGTAAGCGACTACGAGGCCGCAGATGTAGCTCGCCAGTTCACTAGATGCCTATTTACTCGTGTCTTGAAGAGTCCTAAGTTGTATTTGTCAGGAAAAACAGACGCTGACACAGCTATACAGGTACGAGTATGTGCTCAGTGCAAGTGTCAAGACCAGTTATCCTTAAGCATTAAGGTGCATCCACCCACTTGGCAATTACGCTATCAGTCTGTCACTGGCGCTATCGCACGCGACAGTCCCTGTCCAACAATCCAACAAATTAACGATTGCTGCAAGGCTGACCAATCTAGAGAACAGCTAACAACTTAAGTTTATTTCATTGTAACCTATTGAGCGTCTACTGATGGGAAACAGTATTTTCATTATCTTCGTTCACATCTCGCTATGTTGGATCAGACCTGGACATCCTTTGCTAATCCTATCCACATTTCGTCACGATTCTGTCGTAAGTCGTATCCCACTAATATTATAAATGCGAAAGTTTGTGAAGATGTTTGGATGTTTGTTACCTTATAACGGGGTAACAACTGGATGGATCAAGCTGAAATTTGGCATGCAAGTAGACCAAGTCCTGGATTGAAACATAGGATATATATCCCGGTAAAGAGTTCCTTTGGGACGATAACGGGAACAACGCGGGCGAAGCCGCGGGAAAATGCTAGTATACTGATTTTAAAGTTAACAATTGAAACGTTTTGAAATAGACAAAAAAACCATTCAAAGAGTTTTAATCTCGCTGAAACTGGATAACAAAAGCTGTAGAAGCACTTTATTTTATTTATTGTACTTCATAAAAAGACTACCCAAATGAGCTGCGTATAAGCTTGCCTACATATATGTTTGACGTCACGTATCTGACTGATAATGAGTGCAGTTAGGTAACCATTATTACAACATTGTTAAAATCGGTGTGAATTGTCTATCTCAATTTCTTATTGGTCAAATATAAAAAAAAAATCTTATTCGTCAAAAAGCACTCAGCAACAGTTGTCACCTAAATAATAGCAAGAAAACAAAACAATTGCCCTACAATTTTTCACTTAACGCAGTCTTGTGTAACACAATAAAATTGATTAATTGAATGTTAGCGTAATTTAATCATCAGACACACAACAGGATATTTATTTTCATTTAGAGTATGAAATTATCTTTTTAATAGTATATTTAAAATATTCATCATTTTATATTGACACCGATGAGAAAATAAAATAGGATCTTTATAACGCATGTGTAACATATGCAATTATATCATCAAAAGCTTCTGTCTACAAGCTGACTATTGGATAGCACTAAGGCATTACGTCATATCACATCTCGTTCATATGATGTAGAAAAGACGTGCGATATTTATCTAATAATTATCAAAATTAAATACCCTTGAACATGGAAAAACTGAAAATGCGGCTTTTATATAATTAGCAGCAAAAGATCAGTTTCCTACTTGTACTAGATATAAAGAGCGGTTTCGTGCAGATTTCCATTATTTTGTCTCTAACAGACTAGGATATCCATGAGAGTGGTGGCTAAAACGGCTACTGATTCAATTCTTAGACTATATTACACAGATACTGAATTTGCCGTGGGTGGAGCGATACTGCAGCAAAAACTTTCTAATGCCCACGTGTTTGTGGTGGTGCGTATGGGCACACAGTCACCGGTATATGAGCTAGCAAAGGTTTGTGAGATGTAGTAGTGACAGAGAGAGACCTTGCTGTTTCCCGGTCCGTCAGGGTCAGAGGCTAGAGTAAGACCTACGGACTACGGTGTTATACAAATGGCGGTGGCTGTACCCGTCGCGACGGAGTTCTGACAGTGATTACACCGATGGCTCGCTGTGGTCACTGTGTTTTTAGGGTTCCGTACCAAAATGGTAAAAAAGGAACCCTTATGGTGCGACTCTGTCTGTCTGTCTGTCTGTCTGTCCGTCTGTCACAGCAAGATATCTCAGGATCTACTGATGCTATCAACTTGAAATTTGGAATAGTGTTAAAAACCGCTAATCCGAGCCTATGGGACAGAAAAAGAATCTTATACCTTTTTTACTTTTTTTTTAAAGGGGACCGAAATGGGATGTCATAAATCGAAAGTTGAGCTAATATATCGAATGGGATATCAAATGAAAGGGCTTAATATGTAGATTCCAAAACAGTTTTTATTTTTTTTCTTAGACATGTAGTTTTTGATTGAAGACAAAAACCGTTAAAAAAAATACCGTTCCCCCCCTATTATCTCCGAAGATACTGAACAGAAAAATCTGCGATAATTACCGATTATTAATATTATCTTAAATATTACAGGAAAAATAAAACGGTTTTCCTAACTTGCAGCGTTTTTTAGAAATTCGCAAAAATAGTAAGACAATCTTATTTGCTCCTACTAAACTAACCGCGGCATATGTCGATGTATGGGGACAACAGTTTCACAAGAGCAAAGTTAAGTTTGTCCCACCATACAGTTTTTCTTGAATTATTCACGTATCTACTGACGAGTTTGTACGGAACCCTCGGTGCGCGAGTCCGACTCGCACTTGACCGGTTTTATTTTTTGTGCTTGGACGGATGTTAGCTCTATGAGCTGTCACAACAGTCAGACTTCGTGGCGGTAGGTATGCCTCGCAAAACCTCAGCACCACGGGTGTAAATCAGTGGCGTGCGCGGGCACTCGACCACGATGAGGAGTGTACCTAGTCTAAGTATGGTTGCAGTATATCGTCTTGTCTGTTATTGTTCTAACTAAATTTCACGTGAAGTCGAGGGGAAATGTCACAACATACAACTTACAGAGTCTTCCCACATCGTCCATTAGATGGCACCAGTGGTGTACATGTCGCAGCCAACTGGTTTAATTAGCCATTTGGTTAACTGTCTAGCATTTTGACTAAACGGCGACATTTAAGTGCCTGGATGAAATTTAGCGAATGCGTCAATGTATCAATTAACGATATGGCTGGCCAATGCTTAGGCCGTTCGTTTAGTAGGACAACTATGAGGAGATTAAAGTTTTCTTTCTAAATAACTATGGCCCCCCAGCAGGTCGACGAAGCCCCGGTGCTTCTATTTCTGCTCTGAGGGACACAAGCTGACTAACAAACCTAACCTAATGTGCTTTTTCCATGCGGCAACGCCACTTTTTCCATGTGCCCCCCCCCCCCATGTGAGATCAGGTTCTAGGACGGAATAGATTTATACAACTAAAATTTGACGGACTCGGCTAGGCGGGTTATTTAATGTTGTCGAATGAAAGTAGTTTGCCTAGCCGTTTGATAGAAAGGCTAGACGGTCCCATGTTCATCCAGGCACTTAATTGAATGGCGCCGTTTAATGAAAAGGCTAGACAGTTAACCAAATGGCTAATGAAGCTAGTTGGCGGCGACATACACACTAGCAGCTGAGCATGAATGAATTACCTTCGGCGCGCGCGCGGCGCTCGAACTCGTCGAAGAGGCGGTTGACGTCGTCGATCTCGCGGCGCAGGCGGCGCAGCTGCGGGTCGGCCGGGTCGCCCTCCGACAGCAGCTTCTCCGCGTCCTCGTTCAGCGCGCGCCGGATCGCCTGCCGCTGCTCCGCGCCCATCGCCACGAACTGTGGACGGACAACACCGCGTCACATACCGAGGCCGGTGAAGTGACTAATGTCTGCTCGGCGAACCTCGCCTCGGTCGACAATAGGGTATTTGACAACAATCAAAATAAATTATATAACTTTAACCATAAAATTAGGTTTCCAAAACTGCTTGAATAAAATCAATTACACCCATTTTCGTGCCACCGGCGACTTTAAAATGACAAAAACTAAAAATAAGGCACCATGTTGAGCATGACGTCACAAGTCAGTATTCCATACTAAACTGCATACTTTCTGAGCGTTTTGAACTGTCATCGAGTAGCCTATTACATGTGATCTGAGGCTCTCTTATTTACTGGCCAAGGTCTGTATACTGTTTTTCTGTTCGACAGAGCCAGAAAGTGGCATCTTCGTTTAGCGCAGCGGCCGGCAAGGTGACGCTTTTCGGCCGAAGGACAAAAAAGTAATTTAGGATGCTAACACATTAATGAAAGCCAACCATTTCATATACGGAAATCATGAAAATATTATTGTCTAATTTATTATAGTAGTTTTTCTACTCCTGTACTGTTATCTGTCTTTTACTTGGTCACGAACACTAATATAAGAACATACATAATATGAGTTCAGAGAAGTCTATACTCTATTCCCCATAACAGCACTAGTGTCGTTATAGTCACTTTACGTTATTGCTAGCATCCACAGACTTCTAAATCTAGGTTAAACTTAGGTCAAGGATTAAGCGCTCAATTCTAACTTCACGATAAAAATTCACAACTACCAACTTAACAAACAATTAAATTCCTACGATTTATAAGAAAAACAAAACTTTCCGAATTAAATTAATTGATGCCAACATAAAAAAAAAGTATTTTAATTATCGTCACATCGTGTCACCAGCCATATCAAAAAAAAGTTTACCATAGACACAACTGTCATGCCGGCTGTACACACTCGGAGAGACCGGACGAGACACGCGTGACGTCCATGTATTTTATATTTTAACCTAGTCGTAGAAAAAGTATTGTATGCAACGTTGTATAATTAAGTCAAAAAACGCTCATTGCGTCTCTATTTGCGATACTCGCCGCATTCGCGGCTCGTATCGCAACTCACGCAATTCGCATTTTTTGAACCTTCTTATACAACTGTTGCATAAAATACTATTATACAATTGATACATAATGAAGGGCTTTAAACGCGAGTGTGATCTTATTATGAAACGCGAGTTTCATAATAAGATCACACGACTGTTTTAAGATTTAATTTACAGTTGCATGCTTTGTTACATCTTCACAGATTAATATATTATCATCAAGGAGATCCAATCCCTACATCCTAGCTCCATCATCAGATCAATTGTGCCATAATATTGCATTTTCACAATAATTATACCAAATTACAGCTTAAGCGAACACTAACAAGTAGTCACAATTTTTAAAACGGACATCTTACAAACATTGCAAATAAATAACGATATCAAAAGAATAACGATAACTTTACAGGTGTTACCTGTGGGACCACTTACCTGTGGGAAGTCCCATCCCTTCACCACCTTGATGGTCGCGAAGATCATGTTCTGTCTCATGCGCAGTTGTTTGCGCTGCCACAGCTGGATCACCTGCGCACACAACCTCCACGTCAACACTAATACACCGTCGTATATCATACATTGCACACATAGTGGGTACGTTGAATATTTTGATAGACATATGAAGAGCGCATAGAGAAAACTAGAGGATACAGCTAGGCGCATGTCTTCAACGGCGCAAAGAAACTGATATTGTGTAAATTATGGAATTTTACTTAGTAAGGGGTCTACATGACGAGATTGAGTCTTGTAATGGCTTAATTTTGTTTATGATATTAAATCATTGTCAAAAGTAATTTACTTGGTGCGATTCTAGTTCCTATTTACGTTATTATAAAGTCTAATTTACGTTGGTGACAATGATTTTCAATTGTTTGTGTTAATAATCTAAGTAATTAGCAGTAACGATTCTCGTAGTTGTAAACGATCTAGTCGGTTGGAGAAAGTGATTTTAATCTAGTTAACGCGTTTACCAAATGCTGTAGCAGTACAATTTATTGAGAGCCGGATGATGCATGAGACTACGATAAGTTCAATGGTGGCTACCATTGCTTCTCTTCGCAACAAACGGTCGCACTTTTTGCCTTCATAGACTTCCGGCGCCTATTTATGATAGTAAGTACGTATTACGCATGATGCTCTGAAAGATATGCCACATTGCTAATCACGATGGACGCAATTCGGGCCCCGCCCGCCTCACCCGGCATTTTCGCGCGATTGCTCTGCCTGCGCCTCTCCGTCAACTGATTGTATCGAACACACTGTTAACTGTACATTTGTAAACGAATGCCAACTTTATTCCAACGTGTTAAAGTCTATGGGTGGTCAGTTAACTGTGGCTTCGTTTGTACGTTCCTTACCCTAAGGCCACGTCATCGGGGATTCGGAAAGAAAAAGAACGAGACCTCTACACGAATATCGCTCCATTATTTTCTCAACCACGTGTCTACTCGAATAGTTTGATAGAAAAAACACCTGTGTTACCAGTAGAAAAGTGCGATTTTCCTATGGAACTATTGAAGTAGATACGTGGTTGAGAAAGTAAAGGAGCGATATGCGTCGAGTCCCTATAATATGGACGTAGCCTTAGAACAAAGTTTAAAGACAGTCAAGTAGTCTGCGGCCGTTTAGGAGCGCGCGATACGTATTCAAGGTCGAGGCGCAGTGCGAACCGTACTGCACCATTTTCACGCATTCGTAAAACTTTGCTTGTAGTCCGTTCGATAACGCCGTGCGATGTACCTTTTGTACTGTGATTAGATGTATACTGTGATTAGAGCGTGTGGCACGTACCCTGTCATACGCGTTCCTCAGTCGCATGGCGGCGTCCTGCGCGTCCGCGCACGGCGGCGGCAGCGCGATGACCGCGCCGGGCAGCTGGGCCTCCGTGCCCGCGCCGCCCAGCCGCACCAGCCAGCGCGACCGCCCCGAGTTGTCCACCACTGTCACCGCAGAGCCCTTCTCGATCGCCACCTGACCAACATACACATGAAATTTTACTATACCATTAACGTCTACTTACGAATTCTAAATATTTTCACCATACACCTATGAGATCACTCAAGCGTCGGTGTCTGCTAAAGACACCCTGTGTTGTCCTGAAACAAAGACCCAACTTACCGGAATAAACTTTCCGAGTTTGACTCACTCTGGGCTATTAGTTCATATCATAACTGATGTGCGATAGTAGGATATGCTGCCGTCCTAATGAGGGTGTTTAGAAATCATAAACCCCCCAGTTGGCAGCAGGGTGGCGAAAGGTCTTTTTGACAGTAGGCGTCAAGATCCACCAATCACACCACCTGATTTTGACATCTACTGCCAAATAGACCTTTCGCCACCCTGCTGCCAGCTGGTGGATTTCTGATTTCTAAATACCCTCATTAAATGGACGTATTTAAAAAAAACTAATTTCGTTTTTTTGCATTCTTGTATAGAAAATATACAATGCACCATATGACATCTCCAAACAGAAATCTTAGTTAAAAAAAAAATACTTAAGAGTCATTAAGAAAATTTAGCACACCTCCAAAATCATGCCATTTCCACAACTAAAATTGCCTGCTTCTCAAAATCTAGAAAACTGAGACGCGTCCTTTTGAATTAGGACGGCAGTATGAGCAATGAGAGTTTTTGGAAATCATTGAAATGTCAAAATTAATAGCGGAAAGGTTACCAGCCTACAGCTAACCCAAAGTTGTGTAATGACTTCTAAAAATCCCCTTTTCAAGATCTTCTCTTAGTTGATCGTGAGCTCATCTGAATGCAAGTTTCTAGAATGTTCTCTACTTACGTTGGCGTGTTTATAGGCGCACACAGTCTCGGCCCTCAGCGGCCTGGTGACGGGCGCCCGCCTCTGCTTCACGGGCCGGATGGTCTGCGCCTCCTCCACCAGTCGCGACACCACTCCTCCGTGCGAGTTGAGCTCCTCGCGCAACTCCTGCATGCCCTTCAGCAGGCGCTCGCCTTGGTCCAGGGTGAACTCCGACTGGGAGAACGTCGAGTTTAGGGCCTCTTCGCGTCTGTGGACATGATTATTTTGAAAATAAAGCATGTATACTCGACTCATGTGTGTGGAGGACTCTTTAGTCCTTAAAGCAGATAATTTAAGGATGTCGTCGTCTAGTACCCATAGCACAAGCATTGCTTAGTTTAGGACTATAGTTCATACCGGATAACAATAGACTCTAGAGGGACACAGAAGAAGAGATTCCAAACATTTTCTGTAAAGTTTCACTTCTTCTTCGCGATGGTCGAGTGACAACACAAAGAGCAAACGCCTCTTCCACTGCCCCGCAGAATCACTCATATTGAATGTTACAAATAACTATTCACCAAATACTTTGGAATGACAAACTATAACAGAAACAATTAAATTTTAAAAACGTACAAATTCGATATAACTATTTGATAGAACAATATAATAATGACAGCTCTGAGCTGTCTCATTTATATTGAGTGTTGCTTATCTCTGGCTCTTTGGGTATTTTGTAAGGATACTTTTTTTATTTTCAGCCAACCAAAAAGTATGGACATCATCAATATTTTATTTTTGAGCATCTACTTTAGAAATGTCATTTATTGAATGTCAACCTAAAACCGGCACAATAAAGAACCTTTTTTATCTTCTGTCTATTCCTATACGAAACAGACTGTAGCTCGATTTGTGTAAGATTGTCCCCCTATATTTATTTATTTTATGTTAAATTCTTAAAAGGCGTCTGCATCAAATGTGAAACCACTCGTTTTAAAATTATCTGAGACAAAGCTATTGTGTGAATTCAATTAAATGCCATGTTATATCGAGAAAAACTGTGTGGAACTGTGTTGCTTTCATTTAACCATGTTTCACAAAAATTTTAACATAAAAATTTGGTCACGTTTGAAATGGAACAAGCATGTAGCCAAGTATACTTACTTTTGAATCCACTTCTCCGCCTCCTTGACTTCTTCGAAGAAGTTGTGGTACTGCGTGGTGTGTTTAAGATGTGTTTCTAGGCAGAGGGTCAATTGCAGGACCCACGCCCATTGCGACTGCATCACCTGTTATGACAAAGTTTAACCATTGCTTACATGTACAAATTGTAATAGGTAAAAATTCCCCAAATGATTGTAACGCTGCGATTATAGAGGTTAACTGTTTGTGTACAAAGATTGAACGTATACTAATATTTTAAATTTGTCACTTAACAAAACCGGAAAAAAGTAACATGGTGATCTAGGTATAAACATTTTTACATTTATTAAACTTATGCAACTACATCACTAGATATAGTTGCATAAGAACACTAAACAAAGCAATCGTATAGAAAACGGCTTTAAAAAATTTAGAAATTATTCTAAACTAGAACTTATGTTTATAAGAATAAAGTCCAAAATATACTGACTTGCAAGTGTGCTTCGATGGTCTTGGTGGCCGGGTGGTGTTGCGCGATCAACGCCTCCCCCCGGTCTATCACATTACTGAACTGCAGCTCTCTCTTCTCCAGCGACGACATCAGTTGCTGCAAAACCAACCTTATTTACAACACCGTAAAACTCACTTTGCCTTAAGCATCAACAAGCGTGTAAAAAAACAGCAACTGAAGAGAAATTAAATACAAACTAAAGGAACAAACCTCGCTATCTTCTCCAAAGGAATGCTTGCAAGGATTGAAAAACGGAATTTCGTAAACAATTTCTCAAATAAATGGTACAACAACATCTTATAGGTTATTCATTCAGTCACTCAATTTCGGAAGTTTGGGTAAGAATATTTAACCCAGAGTTATTATTCAGTAGCAATAACTAGGAGTTATATATTAACCGCAGCTTAGGAAAGTGAGTTTTAGTCTAAGATCAAAAGGACTATGAAACTACTTCAAATTCTACGCATTATTCATCTTGACAGTCGAGTATCTCTCTGAATACTAATAAAATTAAGGGATGCTGAATTTTAGGGTCGTGGATTGATTTGTTGAAACTATATGTACATGCATTTCTTCTCGACAAGAAGGAATACGAGCAGTTAACTCTTTTACGTTCTTTAATAATTTTAAGCATCTAAGTATGATATAACCATCGTCTTGTATATCCTCTACTATAGTCTACTAGCTGACTATGACTACTACGGGCTACTGACTAATGTACTGCCTAGACGGAACATCGTTATCGTTTTGTCAACAGATACTAATGCAACTATCCGTCAAAGAGGTAATTGTCTCATAGGGAGTAACTTAAGCGAGTACGGTGGTAGGTACCTCGTAATAATGTTGAACGGCGGGCAGATTGATGTGCGGGTCGGCCCAGTCGCGGGACAGTTCCACTTGCTCTTTCTCGTTAAGCCAGTTTAGCTCGGCTGTTGCGCTCTGCAGGAAGTCTTGCAGCGCGTCTAAGTCTGATATACTGTGGAAGAAAGGACACATTTACGATACCGAGATCTTTTTGCCAACAAAGTATCACTGAAACACAAAGGGCTAAAATCACAGAAGGGTCATTTAGAAGGTGCGAGAACTATTGTGCGAGTTTAATTATATTGCATGATGTAAAAATTTATGCAACTCACACGATGTTTTTTGCACCATCTAAATAAATGTCTAAATAGTAAAGCGACATCTGATAACTTACACCGTTTTCTTTCACGATATTTGAACTTACCGCTTGGTGCTGGTGGACAGTAATTCGGCGTATAGCTTCTGCAGCTGGCTGAGGTGTTGGCTGTATAGCGCCAGCTCTTCGCCGGAGAAGTTGGCCCGGTTGTGCACGCATTGCTCCACCTGAGAATAAACACAATTAATGCCATCGCCATTTTTTTTACTAAACTTCTTCCACTCCGTTAAGGCAGCTACGCCATAAGTAACTTATGTTTGAGAGCATGCTATGGCCGCCGGAATACGTTTGAACAGAAATTTAACTCGCGGACTTGAGAAGACAATATGTCCATCCCTAATGCAAAGGGACTTATGAGGTACAACAGTACTAAATCTCTCACCTTGGCGTGGAACTGGTCGATCTGTTTGTGCTCGCGCTGATGTCTGTCGAGTTCGTGCTGCACGCCCGGCAAGTCAGAGCCGTACTCCGCTTCGTGGAGCTTCTTCTGCAATACCACAAACGGTGTGAATTAGTACAAATTATTCCTGCTATCGAAGATTACGCTTGGTGACGTGACGAGGAACAAATTCTGACAGATAAGATACTGTGTGTGTGAGTTTCGCTGGAATATGATGTATCCTTCGACATAACTCGATTTTTTTTTGCTTCAACATGCCAAATATAGTGCCTCTGGGGATTGAGTTTTTTCCGCATCAAAAGCACTTTAAATACGCCCAATCATTTTGAATACAGTAGAAATCACTCTACGGGTGTTGTATTTTTTTTAAGCTGACATACTTGCAAGTCGTACTGACTGTTGCAAAAATCGGACCAGGTGGGAGCCGTAGCGTTCCCTGGGATCGAACCAGGTCGCTGGCCCAGACCACCTTGAGAGGGTCGGACTAGGTGGGGGCCGCCGCCTGGGATTGAACCAGGTCGCTTGGCACGAACCGTAAAATACTGCAAATTCTGATGAGGCTTGACCGCCATTTATGCAGCTGACTTCAATAGCGCGGTGTAGAACATGTCAGAATTGAAAATTAACAGAAGAATTTGCACAAATGAAAGATTCAATGTCCCTGACACGTTTTGGATTGTATAGCAAAGATCGATGGGAACCAAGAATTGTCGCAGCGACTCACCAGTCTATCCTTGCACCACTTGGCCGCGTCGTGCAGCTGCTGGAACATGGGGTCGGCGTCGTGCACCCTGGTCTCGAGCACGGTGCGCGTCTCGCGCCGCACCGTGGTCTGCTGCACCGGCAGCCGCACGGACGACAGCCGCGGCAGCAGCCGCCCCGTGAACGCCTGCCGCGCGCCCAGCCAGCGGTCGTGGATTTGTTGCACGCTGGAAATTATACAGGCACACGTTATTTCTAGTTGAAATTACGAATTATCGGGTATGACACCCGAGGATGTCATCCATGAGGATGGCTGGCATTTCTAGACCTTTCGATCGACCCGCCCTGAAATGTCTCAAGATATGTGGATGATACACACACTTCCACCAAATTAGAGGCGGTTCAAAGGCTCACGGACGGACGCCTAAAGACTGTTTCCAGTCTGGTACCGACATTTTTTAAGTTTGAGCGTCTTGAAATCTCACAGATGCTATTCTCCATGTTCCTCAGACCCTACTCCAAGCTCGACGCATTTATATAGGAGAAGAAAAAGGACTCACCGTCTTTGTAGCTCGGAGGCCTGCGGGTACCGGCCCTCTTTGAGCGCTTGCGCGTCCTGGAACATCTCGTGTATGGTGTTCTCCATGGCCCTCAGGTCCTGTTCGATCTGCTCGGCGGCCATCTTGGCCTCGGCGGGGTGCACGCCGCGCTCCACGCGCCGGATCTCGCTCTCGATGTGTCGCTCCACGCTGTCTAACCCTGACTCCGTTTGTTTTATGTCTCTGAAAATATAAAAAAATATATGAATATTATGACCATGAGATATACTTTTAATCGAAAAATGTAATCATGCAGTCTAGGGAGCTTTGCTGTAAAAACAACAGTCTCATGTGATGACGGGGTCGTCATCACATGAGACTGTTGATTCTGTCTAAAGAAACGAGACAGAGGGGGTTCTGTCTCGTTTCTTTAGACAGAATAAGACGGCATTTTCGCAAAAAGAAATCTATTAGGTTATACTTAAGTTGTGTTTAAATGTTGTCTAGACTTTCTACTTTGTAATCAAACCTTTGCTGTGGACATTAAATGTCAGTTTTATCACCACCGCTAACCGCTAGTTAACTGGAGTTCTCGCGAAAATGCTCAAGAAAGAGGTATGTCCTCACCTGAGCAGCTTCTCCGCGCGCCGCTGCAGCCGCTCGAGGCGGCGGATCTCGTCGGCGAGGTCGCGCTCGCGCTCCTGCTGCGCCATCAGCAGCCGCGCCCACGCCTGCTCCAGCGCCTCCGGTCGCAGCGTCGGTTCTATATCGCACTCGCCCACCGACTCGAAATATTTCTGAAATCACAACGATACACATTGATACGACATTTCTTTATAGATAGTAAACGACGTCGTGGGAAGTAATCTTGATATGTGATTTGAGATATCCTTTCTGGTTCGCATCGCTATTGCTTGGAATTCCGTTTCAGCGTTTCTTAAGACCTGGATGTTATTAATGCAAATTTCAACCGGCATCTCATAGGTGAGCATGTTGCGTCTAAGACCTCGGCTCTGCTTGCCATCAGGAGAGACCAGTTTAAAAGAGCAAGATCAGAGAAGCAATTCATACGTTGTTAACCTTTTAATGTAAAAAGTGCCCCATTGATCAGACTTAACCAATCTAAATGAAGAGTACCTTCTCAAAAAACTCGTCACTTTCGCAGTTTTGCTTCTAAATGCTAAGTGCCCTATAAGGATCATTATGGAACTGACCTCTAGTTCCCTGTACTGGTGGAAGAGCTTCTGTTTCTCTCGCTGCCGGATGGGCACCTCCTCGCTGCGGAACCGCGTGCTCTCGCTGAGCAGCTTCTTCATCTCGATCAAAGTTGACGGGAAAGCACGGTCCTGGGGAACAAACAACATTGCCAATTAATAGTACTTCGAAGTTCTGCAACGTTAACTTTCTGAGGCTATGAAACTTAAACGCCACGTTTATGAATAACTGAAAATGGCATTAGGAACAAAGTTACAAATCACATTAGACGAAATTATGTTGTGAGTTACAACTAACTTGTCCTTCTAACGTGCCTAAGAACCGAATGATTGTTCAAATCAAACCGGTGACTTACAGATACACTTAATTGCTGCTTGCAGATCTCCTTGAGCTTTCAACTGCAGTATGCATCGAAGTTGCTAAAGAGGCCGTATCGAGTAATGACAAGATGGTATACTGGATTGGTCCTTCGAACTGGATGAGTTCCCTATCTCGTGCAGTCAAGCGCAGTGCGCGGCGGCCTGAGATGTTAGCAAGTATATTCGTTCGGTTGTTCGGACCCTTCGAATCGGATGAGTTCTCCGTCGAGATGCGAGTGCTGCAAACGCTACGTTTTCGTGCAGCCAGGCGCGGCACGTGAGAACGCTTCTTCTTCAAAATAAAGTGGTCCTTCGAACCGGATTTGACCTTTGAGGAATTGAATCCTAGTCCAAGAGTTTACCTGCAGCAGCCCGATGTTCTCGTGGAGCCAGGCGGCCTGGGATATAAGCAAGTATGTCCGTTCGTTCATTCGAACCGAATAAGTTCTCCATCGAGACGCGAATTGTTTACCTGCAGCAGCGCGATGTTTTCGTGCAGCCAGGCGCGGTGCGCGGCGGCCTGCTCGGTGTAGGCGGCGGCGCGGCGCTGGGACTCGGCGTCGAACAGCGGGTGCACCGCCGCCGGCTCCGGGAACGTCTCGTACAGCGACGAGATGTACGTGATGAGTGACTTTTCATCGGGCTCATGTGTGTCCACGTCTGGAAAAACAAAATATTATATTTAAAGAAAATCGCAGGGCTTGGAATTAGAAAAACATGTGTATGATGACGATTACTTATTGAATACTTAACTGTATCTTAGTAGTTACGACGAAAATAAATTTATTATTGTTCTCTTTTAAGCAAAACCAAAATTTGCGCAAAAAAAGCAAAACGCAACTACTTGCGACGAGAATAAATTGAGCTGACAAAATATCTTAAAAACGCTTCTTAATTTTTTTAGACAACCTATATGACGTCATAGAGTTTTATGACACACTCGCTGTTTTACCACCCATGCACCAAGACTAAGTAAAAAGCGTCTATTTACGAGAACATCTTCAAAATTCATAAAATCAGTCATGGTCGTTGTGCAGCTAACCACAGTGCTTAATTCGAAACGATTTGTTATCTCTGCATCGCCGACAAAGGAAGGCGCGATTATTTACGCCAAGCGCGACATACGTGCCCACGCGCAGCGGTTTTAGCAATTTTCTGCGGGTCAGCGAGACGCGATGGTTCCGTACTCTTATAGGCTGTAGCAAGCTTTTTTTTGTTTTTTTTTTAAGCTGACATACTTTTAAGTCAGGTGGAGGCCGTGGCATTCCCTGGGTTCGAACATTTCGAACTAGGTCGCTTGGCTCGGACCACCTTGACAGGGTGTAAGTGGTGTACAAGCGGTGTGTTTTAGAAGTCCTTAAATCCCCCTTGACATCGACCCTTCCCTCTCCACTACAACTTAAGCCTTCATATTTTTGGCAATTTACGAGCGTTGTGGCGAGTTGTGAAGTTGCTTGAAACGCTGCGTTAGCGTAACGAACTAGCTCCGTTTTGTCCGCGTTTTGGGAGTATAAAGTCGTGGCGGCGATCTCAATGCAAACGCGATTATTAATCGCAGCGCTTGGAACACGCCCGTAAATCGCCAGCGTGATACAGCGCTTTAAAATTATAATTTATTTAATGCATTTTATATACCCTTTTATTATACATATATCTTATAACTTATACGATAAGCCTTATAAGTTATAATTATACGGTTTTTAACTATTACATAATTTCACATTATGCGTCATTTTCAAATAAGGTATCGAAGGAAACATCTACGTTTCATTCACACATAAATCAAGCCCAACACAAGTCGACATGTAACGCGTATCAACTTATAAATTTAAATACACTTTGCACTGTAAACTGTAAGTGTATTTTTTGCGAGTGACGTCACGCGAGGCGACCGTGAACAATGCCTCGTAAACTCCTGCGCAGCTCTCACGGGCGCAGGGTTGTCGAAAAGGGGAGGTGGGATTTTCTTAATACTGTTAATCATCGTATTAAAAGCCTGTGTTGTGCATGTGTTTGCTAGTTAAGATGCAATTATTCACAGTTATTCGAGGCGATCGAGATCATCGAAAAATAGAACAAGAGACAAAACAAAACAGGATTTGAAAGGAGCTATGGAAAAAATGATTAAAACAGAATTATATCTCGCCAAGTAAATATGCATAATATGTTTATGATAAACTAGCTGTCCCGGCGAACTCTGCCCGGCCTCAGAATTTTTACTTCTTTAGGAGTTTCAATAGATTATTTTTGTATTTAGGGCAGCAACAAACTCAAAAAATCAAAGATCTTAAAAATCGGTCCACCCGTTCTCGAATAAAATGGTGTAACTAACCAGACTTTGTTTTAAGTATATAAGATAGATTTCAAGCGAATCGGAAAATTGCCGAAACAAAAATTATAATTTGGCAACCCTGCACAAATGGAAGAACAACTTGAAATTGTTTGAAATCGTCCGCTCATTGTTTTTGAGCTAGTATAATAAAATGTTTATTGCACTTTGTATGTTTTTCAAACTTACATACTTGTGCCAACCGTAACCGACACAGTGAATAGGACTCTGTCGACACATTGTTTAACTTATTTATTTATATTTACTAGGATATCCTTACGCCTTTAAATAGGTTACAGTGAAAAGAAATCTATTAAAAAATGTCTGAATACTGAAGATAGACACAGTCTAAACTAAACAGATCCCTTTAGAATTATGTACATGTATGTATGTACCAGTGGCGTGGCGTAAAATATATCCTTGGGCAAGCGTAAATTTTCCTTAAGAGCTGGTGCTCAAATGCGTGATATTAGACAAGCCGGTAGGAATCGAGTTCTTTAGACGCCACGCTACTGATATGTACATACAATTAATGTTTGGATAACATAGTAGAAAGGAGGAAATAATAAGTGTTAACTTCTCTATAACGAGTCAAGCATACTCAGGAATTTCGGATATTACCGATGTGAATAATGAAAATGATATAATACAGGAATATAGAATATGGCTAATTATTTGCCACCGCAAATGCCATTATACAACGCAAAAACTTCTAGTTATAACAACAGTACCCGGAGCGGTGATCTATTACATCGGTAGAGAAAAAACTGCACTAAAACTCAATGCAAATACTGTTTTTAATGAAATATGGCGAAGTAAAGGAAGGGTAACGATTACTCGGCTTAAATTAACCCATTACTTCCGAATCGGACGCACCGGAGCATCGCATAATCGATTGTTTAACATAATCGATCGATGAATCGATGCGGCGACGATCGGTGCAGAACCGTTACGATACGTGGGTAGGGCTCGGTTCGTATGGACAGGTGGTATGCACTCAGGAAGCGTATGGAAATACGTATTAAATAATAATATTGGTTTGTTGCAGTGTTGCAGTTGAACTTGCACCGATGACTGGAAAATGACAATACAATATTAATTTATGTAATTACTGTCGTGTATGTCGGTGAGCCATAGCCGCTTTTTACAAAATTGACTGGACGAAAAGAGTTCAAATGTCATACAAACACATATCGCAGGATGTCCCTTTTCGCTGTTGCTATACCAGAGCCAGCATATTATACAAAGTCAAGCTAATATTTTTTTAAAAAACCTTCATTCAAATGAATTTATCTTTAATAATAACCGTTTTTAGAACAAAATCCAAGTACCCTAATTACTGTTGTTACCCTCTTGACACCTATTGACGTTATGTTGGTGAAACCCGTCAGTCAGAAACCGTTATGGAACACGCCAGATACCGTCATCGCCTCCGAATGTGCCCGATCATGCCCGGCGATAATCGTTGACATGTCAGTCGTGAGCTCGGGACGTTGCCCGCGAGACTGACATGTCAATAGTTGACCTCGAGCGTGGGAAGCGAGGGATAGGACTTGTGAGGATGGGAGCGTTAGATGGTCGAAAAAAATATCGAGCTCCTATCAACCGACTTCAAAACTCGTTTCAAAAGTCATAAAATATTAAAGAGTAAAGAGCAACGCAATTTCAATTGCATACTATCGTAATATATGTCAGAAATACTCGTATTAAGGTCAACTGGTAGAGAATGTTTGCATTAACTTCGTTATTTGTACGATAAGTTTATTTATACTATGTATAATAATTAAAAAAAAATAGTAAATACCCATAAATAAGTAAACCCTAGAGCAGAAAACTCTATCGTCCGAAAAACTTCGTAAAGTCCTAGCTCATAATTGTTCGCTGATTTAGGTAGATAAACAGCAAATCTGAAGGGTTAGTTAAAGTATGAAATTATTACCTTCAGGGTCCAGTAGCCTGGTGACTCCATACTCCTTCTCGACCACGTGGAAGGCTGTCTCCAAACGCTCGCGGACCTGCCTTGACCTGGAAATAACATGTATTTCAGTAGGTATTCACAACTAACAGAGCTCGTCACGAAAAAATGCTCCAGATACCACTAGTCACTTGTGCAACCGGTAATTTCTATCCGAAAAATATTACCATGGATTTTATCCTTAGGTAATCAACTCTTAGGAAAAATTAATGGATTTCCCATGAGTAAAAAGCAATAGAGACAATACTCAAAAATTTAGCGTAGGGTAAAAATATTCACACGATATCATCAAAATTTATTATCAAAGTTACATTAAAATAAATGATAACACCAATAAAGTGAACGGTGAGTTCTTCCCTCAATAAAATATTAATGTAGTTGTGGCCTTCATAATGCGATGTAAATGATCTTTTTCACACGGTGCAAATTAGCTTTATTAGCCTTCTAAAGAAAGCTTAATAACGTAACGGCACCGCTTAATAGCGGGGATGTTTATGCCAAAATAAAAAAAAAAAGGTTACTTATGGGCCAACATAAATACAAGCAGTTATTCATTTATTGAGGAAATCAGTAATATGCTGCGAGAACAATACCCACAGTTAAAAAAAATACAAGTAAATTATCTCGCTCTAATCTTATGACATCTAGCAACGGTGTCTAACAACTTCTTTACAGCCACCGTGTACCTCCACCACAGCTGTGCCGAGCGAGTGTTTGTCGTATCACAAACACCACATACTATCTACCACAACTGGCCGCAACATTGCTTGTCGCGGCCTGTCACCGCTGCTAACGCTCAGTAAAAAGCAAACCAACAAATCTCACCTGATATTACGCCAGTCTATCAGGTCAGGCCGGTTCCTGTGGATGAGCGCGTTGAAGGCGAGTCCGTCCCTCCAGGAGGACGTGAAGTCTGTGACCCGCACGCCCGGATATTTGGCCGTGGAGCGCCGAGCCCAGCTCAGCAGCGCCTCGCGGGCCGTCACGTTGGGCTCCTGGCCCACCACGATGTCGGAGATCTGGGGAAGAAGACCAGTTGTTAGAACATATTGCAATAGTTGAATTACATATTGAGTTAACTAAAGATCTATCTCTAGAGCTAACGGAATTCAGAGATTAGCAGTACGAACTAGGCCTTTCAATACTGGTATTTTTTTTGTATGGACATCCAGAGACAGGGTCCCAGTCCCACTATCGAACATACCAACAAAATCGGCATTAAAAGCTTTAGTTTGCACGTTAAATGAGTATCAGTACGGCGTTCCCTCTTTACACAAAACAATATTGTGGTATATGCCAGAAAATAATCCACTTTGTATTTGGCTTAATCATGGAGGTTTTAATGTTGGAATTAAATCTTAAGAAGTTGATGTAACTAGTTGGGATAAAACTTACTCTAGTTGTATTCCATTCCCTTCTAAATTTAATAAAATGTCTCGCTTTAATGTTCTTGTCGAGTAACAAGTCAGAGAGAGCATATCATAACCAAATAGAGATCTTAACTCGGTAGTTTCTTCATTAACATACAAATGAACTAAACAAAGCCATCTGCAGCTTATTAAAGATTTAATCTCGATTCGCGTGCTTTGGGAAAAAAAACAATTATGCTGTTACTGCTAATAACAATGGACCAATACTGCACTAGCCAACTAGTAAGGAAATTGTACCTTATACTTATGTGCGTATGATATACTGCTTATTGTATCGTCTCAATCAGTAGTGCATGAAAATGCGAACGATAAATAACAAGAACTTTTAAGATAATCTTTACTGGATAGTTTTCTTTAGAACTTTCACATGATATTAGCAATATCCACTCGAAAAATGGAACTTAGGTTCCGTTCTTCTCATAACCATGCAGCATTTAATCACAAAGTCAAAAGAAACACAGTTATTTTACGGAAAATTTGATAAAATTGAGTAGGTATATGTAATTGAAGCTTTTTATTTATCTATATCTTATATATTCTATATACTTAAAACAAAGTCGGGTTATTTACACCATTTATAACTCGAGAACTTCGAGGTCGACAGAATTTTAACATCTAAAAAATAAAAAATAAATTGAGGCGGAAAGAAGTTCGTAGTAGTAAATAAGTCTTGTTGTTGTTTTGTCTAGTAGGTACCTTCAAGTGCAGAAACTTTTTGAAGATAGGCATACATAGATACCGATTCTGCACGCAAGCCGCTAGTCATTATTGTCAAGTGTATGTATGTGGCTGTAAAGTTACATGAACAGAGCTCCACTAACCCACGATTACCAGTTTTTGCCCGATTACCTCATATCACATTAGGAATGGGCCGATACATTTCATATAAACAATGACGCCATCTTCCCACGGCAGCAAGAATGCGCCAAAAAACTTAGCGCTTCTTCCAGTCCTCTGCGATCCGAGCTCGGTTTCCGTCAAGTAACAACTGCCAATATAAACCCTATTTCCTCTGATATTAGGTTAAAATTATAACGGCAAAATCTTATGGCTGGAGGCAAAAGTAAGCGCGGCCACTTTGCTTGTCTTGGGAGGCATTCGATTGCTATTTAATGCCATCGTTGCTTAGCGTGACGCTTTGATGGTTGTACTTAGTAACATTTTCCCGAGGTTTTGCCTGCATGTAATAAGCATTTTTCTTTAAAATTAAACATAGTGGCCTATTTTGAACTGAATTCACCTATTGCAAAGCTAACACCCGTGCATTGCTTTTATGACTGTTTGTCAAAAACTATAGTATCACTTGTGGTCAAGAAGAGTTAGAGAATGCCAGTGGTCCTTCTCAGATTACACTAGATAGATAGAGATGCTGCTAGTTGAATGAAGAAATAATCATCATCAACAAGTCATCGTGCAGACAAACGCGAGAACATTACTATACGCGAGTGCGAAATTAAAACTGACCACAAGCCGTTGCCGTGCCATATATGGCGATAACCGCACAAATCACGTTACAAACCAAAATCACCTCTATCGACATAGTTATAAGACTCAATAGATCACGGACGTCTAACTGAAACCAATAATAGCTTGAAAGTATGAGGAAGCGGGCACGCGCTGGATTCCTAATGGTCGAATTAAGTTCTAAATTAAACCTGACTATAACCTAGGGTTATCTAGGCCTAGGAATGTCGAAGCTATCGGTGGCTTATAAGGAAAGCCGGTGACGAAGTCGAACCTTAGCGCAGTAAAGAAAAAATCACATCGGAGCTCTGAGAAAGAAATGGACGGAGCGACAGTTATTCGCAAATGGCATACAGGAATACGAATTATGACGAAAGACAGATAGGTGTGGTTAGTAAGACTTCATTTTATTTACAATAATAACATGCCTATAGTAGCATAAGTTAAGTGTTTTATTAGTATTTAGACCTCTCCTATGAAGTTGGTTGTGAAACTCTAATTTTATAGGCTGGTGAGTGATTTAGGTCTGGTTGCGTCTCCAAACTTGATGCTGATTCACCTTAAAGATGACCTTTCTGTGAAGTCTGAAAGTGCGCCAACGAGCACTAGATTTTAGTCGCTGAATTTGACCTAAAGGTCGGGTCACGAAACATGCCAATCGACTAAAGGCACACCTCTTTCGATTTACTCACATTATCACCAACTCGTCGATGGCGGGAACTGAACTCATCAGTTTTGTATAGGCTTTAAATGTCATATGAGAAGGGTCAGCGCTAGTCACGACTTCGCATACCTACACCACAGTCTAATCTAGGGAATGCTACTCAGTTTTTTTTGTATGGAAAAAACTCGGTTTCGTTTAAAACTCGAGTTTTGTACATACTAAAAATAACCGATTACAATCCCTAGTCTAATCACATAAATACCTACAGCCAACGCAGACATTTAGGCAGAGCAATCGGGGGGGTGGGGCAAGGGGCGAGACGCGAGTTGGGCAAGCCTTAGACGCATACATCGCTAGAAACTCGGGACATAAAGTGTTAGGGCTTAACTGACAACGTACTTACTGTCATATCATAGGTTGTAACCCCGATAGTATGGGCATCAGTATCAATGTTTTAATATGCAGCTATACACTAGCTTCGTCCTCTACAACTCCTACTACGGAAAGAGATGAATAGATAGTCGCGTAACATGTGCGGCTTGAGTAATTAGTCATCTAGGGATAATTCCTCTTTTAAAAATACCGATATCGAAATTTTTCACATATTAAAATTAGTAATGTTTCAATTCTAGGTAATACGATTTAAATATATGAGTTCACATAGTTTAAAAACAACGATTAATATAACTGGTTTAATAATAAAGATCCACGGTGCAAAAAGCGGCACATCTACAAATGAAGATAAACTAGAATTCTTCTACCATATAATTACTGTAAGGCCAATAAATCATTTTGATTGCCCCAATCATACGGAAGCTGGCATCAGAAAAGATAGCTGTAATTTAGAAAGATTATATTTCTATCACTTTACACTATTACCCTTGATTATAACGACCAGGAGTCTTATTTATTTGAAGAGAAGTATCGTCCGAACAAGACATATGACAGATCATAAGATACTAGCTTGAAGGGCTACTTGAGACTTAATTACGTAGATTCCGTTTTACGTTTTTCTGAGACGTCAGGCATGCGGCGTGTGTTTATCGGGATAGCTAATGGTTATATTACGCTTCTTGTAACCATCTATAACGCAATAGTCAAGTTCTATATCATTCACAAACGACGTGTAGAAAGAACATAATGAAGAGAAAGAATATTTGATTTGAAGAAAGGGAAAAATTTCGACATGTAAATAAAAATAAAATAATTTATTTCTGCAAGTAGACCCTCAAGGCCTCTTTTACATTTCTGATTCTATTCTTTTCTCTTCTTTTCTTTTTTAATCCTGTTTTAATATATTGCTCCTTCCTTTAATAACTCAACGTTTTGGTAAAATAGAAGATGTTTTATTTATGTCTAAGCATCTGAATTTGTCTAACATCGTTGAAATAACTACGTTAGACACTGCAACATCAATGGAATTTAGGTAAATGCTTACTTATCTAAGACCGCTTCTGTAACAATGGACGGAGCCTTCGCGAAATGTTACAAATCACGTAATTCTATTATTGTAAACGAATCTCGGCCAGTGAACTCGGTGTCAATGCCAAATCGAATCGATCAGCTGATTAGAGTTCATCGAACCGTTTGACCACTTGCCAAACATTAGGCTTAGGGCTTTTCTTTACTACGTGCAATATAAAGTATCACATTTTAAGAATTCGAGAATCGAACTATAAGTTGTCATAAGGAAAACAAAAAAACTTCACAGTGAATTTTAATACCAATTAGATACTTAACTTCGAGGTATAAGTTCAGTACCTATTTAAAATTTGGCTCGAATATTGTTTAAACGTCAATAATTTATAACGTAACTTTCTTCGGAAAGTAAAACGAGGAGTAGGCACGTACGTACTACTGTCATTGTTACATCAAAAGAAATACCTGAAATTCAAGCCAACAAAGGCGTGATAATTTACATACCGAGCGCTTTTCGCATGTTAACGGCGCTGATAATTTCAACGGTCATTTAAAGAAAAAAATGTCAAGTCAAGTATGTTTATCGAAAAGGGTTCTGCAGAAATGTAAACCTCAAAACTTATACTTCTTTGTATAAGTATTATACACTTGTTCATAAGAAAACTTAGAACAAAAAGAAGAAGCTGAAATAAGAAATTCTAAGGAGTGAAAATCCTTGATAACAGTTAGTAACTCTAGGTCGTTGCTACCCAAAAACTGCATATCCAAACAATACATAGGTTTTTGGCAAAAAGGCACTAAGGCGCAGATCTTAGGCAGATAAGAAAGAAGTTCTTTAACAAATCCACGGACCTCCTAACTAGCCCAACGGAAACAAAAATTAATTTGTCTTTACACTTGCCTTGTGCTGCTACGCTTGACATGGTTTTGATTTATAAACATTCCCATGAAACATATTTAACCACATGACTCATAAGTATTTAATTAACGAATACTCAAAATGTTGCAAGAGTAAGTTTAGATTCCCAAAATGTGCTTATTTCAATTTATTTTGCGTATGTTCTTCAAAATGACCACATGACGCGACGGATTTGAAAGTATTAACTGAAGTGCAATTTTCATTTCTATTCGTTTTCTTTTCATCATGTTCTCGTTAAGTTTTCCTCAAAATGCAGAACCCCAAATGGTTAGTTACATTAATACCGTTGCAACAAAGAATCCGTTCATAGAGGAAAAAGATTATGCTTGCTGCATCTCAATTGAATACGGTAAATTTATTGAGTGTCAATATTTTTTGTCCATTTTACAAAGTGAACGTTGTACAAAGTGAACGATTTGAAAAAGGTCATGATGAAGATTTTATGTCATGATTTTAGTGTAATTATTCTTTCGACTTACTATTATAATCTCCGGTCCAAAAATATGTCGGTTTCAAAAATATGTTAGAAATGTTCCTTGTAGTTACAATAAATCTTACAATCTTCTTGGTTTAGTTACTGTGATTTTGCGTTTGGAAGACCACAATTGAATGTCAGTGCCACGTTTTGCCATCTCGCTTGTACGCAAGATACGAGTAAAATTAAATTTCATATCGCTTAATTGCGATTTATTATTTTTGCCATCGCTTAAGATTTCTTGTTAATTGGATACACTCAACAGAACTGCAGAACGAGTAAATTTCCAGCTATTCCAGTTCGACCCTGTGTCTGCACTGGTCTTGAATCGCAGTGGAAACTAGTTTTCGAATGATCGGATCAAATGAAAGTATCATTATCATAGCAAATGCCATGGGCAGGGGAATCAGTCCATGACTTGTCTGTATGAGCATTGCACACGGACATACTTTCACTGTCTATACAAATGTTTGGTAATGTGTGTAGGTTTTTGTCATTGACATCTGACTGATCAGATGATATGCTATATTTGGCAACATTCTGATATTGTGTATAATCAGGTTTTAATAGTTTTTCCCTGACTGTTTTGCAAGGTGAAGAAGCATTAACTTATAATTATTTTAACAAAACCTTTTTCAAGCCACAGTTATTGCTGTTGTTTAAATTTAGGACAACTTTAAAACGGAATTTGAAGGAAAGCAAAAGTACAGCTAAACAAAAGAAGTCAAAGTGCCATCTTTAAGTTAAGGCCATCCATCCACGCTTACGAAAATGCTAATTAGTACGCGTATTGCGTAAGACGTTACAAAACCGCTGCCCTTAATATGAATTAAGACCAACCATTTTTGGAGACTAATACTCCCTTCGAATCTATTTTGATAAGCTTGAGGCTATTTTGTGAACAATTTACGTTTGCGCATGAATCTACATTGGTCATTGCATTTTGACTTTTAAGATATTGGCAATAAGGCCTTAGTCTTAATTCGTGAGCCGAAACTGATGCTTTAATACGTAGGTGTAGTCTCTGAGGCTAAAGAATTCATGATGTCAGCGGGTAGTGTGTCAGGGCCTTCACTTAGTCGACACTTGGTTTTTTATTGCATATCTGGTTGCTATATAGGCTTGTCTTTAGTAGGACGTAAAAAAACAATTAAAGTCGTTTATAATACACCCACTTTGAAATCGATAGTTTGTATTAAAATATAAAAGGTGTCTTGGAATTTGACTTTACAATTTATTTATGGAGTAGTAGTTTAACTCAAACATTCGTCATTAATAGTGAAAATGACGGAAGCATAATTGCCAATTGATTACTTGGCCAAGAAAATTACTAACATCTGTTTAAACATTCTACTAAGCGCAGTAAATAACGGTTTGAATGAACTCCTTTGATTCCTTATAATTCGTTTTAGCTGATTCTATAGCATAAAGACATAGGTTAGGACACGAAACTACTTTGACCTGCCTGCAATATTACTCAATCGTCCTTACATCCAACATTAGCATCTTATTAGCGCCATCACCTCAAGTATCATTGACTCCAAACAATGCTCCCAAAGCGGTCGCTGATTGTCCATCAGCTTTGATGAAACGTTGGTCATGCTTCAGGTAATCACCGCCATCTATTCTATTATTAAGAACCTTATAATTATCGCTATTGGGTTCAAATTCGCTCAGGTCTGCTTTGTGGTTTCGAGCAGAATGGACAATGGACTGACGCCGTGAAATATGGAGCGAGCTAGGTTTTGTACGGATTGGATTCACCGTTTTTTATGTTATTACAAATCTTTGACCCTAATGCAGTTGATCTATGGCTCGGAATGTAATTCGAGTCACGACTCCAGCGGCTGCACAATAGACCCTCACAATGGTGGTTGTCAGAACCCGCAAATTTAGCGGAAAAGTTCTTCAAATTATCATAAATGGATCTAAGTTTATTTTATTATGCTTGGTAGTTTATGAAGACATGTCTTTAAGCAAAAGCAAGGAGGTAAAATAAAACTATTTTGGTAAGATAGTTACCACAAGATGAAGTGTCTAATTCTCAGGAGAAGATTATTTAATCACTTCGTGGCAATTCCATACTTCTCAAGCTTGTAGCGCAAAAAGATAAAACCAATAATTTCTATAAGTATTTAGTTACGCTAATTATAATTTACTTTTCTTTTTATTTTCCCTTTTGAATCGTGAACTAAGAAGGTAAATGATGGATGACATCTTAATAAACGACTAGAACAATATTGTTTAAGTTCCTCGGCGGAACAAATAGCTGTGGTGTTAAACACCAGCCGAATCGTCAAGAATGCGTGCAACCACATCGGAATCGAATTGTTGCTACCAATTTGTCGGAGTCGTGAAACTATCTTATTTGACAATCGAATCGTGATCTACAATTTTTTAGAGATTATATCGAATGATTTGAAATTAAAGTTTCTTCTAGTGATTTGAGTACTTCTTTATGGTTATACTAGGTATGTAAAATATAGCCGCATTTCGGAAAAAGTAACACCAACTAATTAGGAAACGAAAAATACTTAAAGAAAAGATGATTATGCTTATATATTGATTGAATCCCTTCACAATTCACGTTACGTTGCATACGAAACATGATATGACCAGATATTGTTAAAGAACCAATGTGAAATTCTGTATACACATTCACAAACTTGGAAAATATGGTAAAGTCGATGCTATAATTAGCAATGCCTCCCTCGTAAGTAGAGATATAATCATCATATTGAAATTCCTCAATGAATATTTTATGGCAATAAGTGTTCTGCTTTTAGATTAGCCACTTGACTAAAATAGAGGGGTTCAATGGCATTTGAAGTTCAATACTGGTTCATGATCATTGCCAGATGCAATCGATCATCTTTAATGAAACAAAACGTTTCTTACTATGCAATATCGACTCGTTGAAAAATTATCTTACCAGTTTTAGAGTTCTCGTTTTCAAGAATATTATTGCGAATTACATCTTTGACTGTATTTGTAGTTAAAAAAATATTTACAATGACATTGTAGATCTTTATTTTTGGAACACTTAATTAAGTAATTTTAACAATTTTGTAACTATCCCATTTGTGACGCTTTGAGCTAATTTTGTAAATTAAGACTAATTAAAGCCAATGTTAGGTAGAAAAATACACAAGTTGAACTAAAACATTCGCGCTAATTATCAAAATACATTATGACAAATTGCCGTTGAATGTTTGTATGATCTGAAAAATCGACACCTATGTAAGTGATATCATCAGCGTTTTATGACAATGTTAAATCTCATCCAGCTTATTTTAAGTTTCAACTGGAGATTTTTTTTTAAATAACGGCAACATTATGTGCCATGAGAAAGTATGCTTTGACAACTTATTTACAAATCCAAGTTGAAGCCTAGTTCTCTGCACAATATTTCATGCCATTATAAAGGTCCAAACAGTATCAAGCACCTGGCATCACGGGTCCGGAGTGAAACATAAGAATCGTGGGGCGGCGAGCGTGATGCTGCGATAACCGTCCGCCACGACATAATGAGCTGCCGTCAGTGCTCAACAAACATAGCGGAACTGGACCTAGCCAACTTATTTACAAACATTGCTCGAAGAATAATTTGAACAACTAGCACGGAACTACCAATGAAGATGAAGACGGATTATCCATGACCACACGCCATTACAGAAAAAATAAAGAGCAAGTATGAAGGATGGAACAATCAAAGAAAGGCATGATTCCCAATCTGAGACTCCAACTTTCCAAAGAAAATGGGGGCAACAACGCATTGATCACTGCTCCGTTAGCGCCGGAGATGGCACAGATAGGGAAACAATCCGGCAACAATTCACGTCCGACAATCCTTGCTCCCACGTTATCGTACATCTTTATTGAGTCTGCGGCTCTGGAGTCGCATGGTTTAAATAATTGGCTAATTGTTTCGCACCTTGCTACGCGAGGTTGGCTGTATTGTACTTAGTGCAATTCCATGGCTGCATGAGTACTTTAGGTTGGATGTGAGCCAAAGATAAGCCTTGGGAAAAGCCTTATAACCATTCGATTGGATACATGATGACGGAGAGTACAGAATTCTGTATTTTTAAATAAATTTTGTAATCTTTGACACCATGCAGTCTCGTCGGTGGTATATAGAAACCGCTTGAACTCCTCATCTTGTACAGTCGAGTTCATCATTATCTGAGCAAAGATTGCACTAGATCAGATATTTTTGATCTATTCTTTGCTCAGATAATGATGAACTCAACTGTACCTATATGGAATAGGTAGTCTGTAATATATGTAACTTGCTATTTAACTGAATGTTATCTATTAAAGTGTTACACGGACAAACAAAAGGTATTTCGAAAGTAAAAAAGTCTGAACTAAATTAGATAACCTAATATTATCGACACAGGTTAAATAACACGGCAAGTGAGGTCATCGGAGAATCGTTGACATCATGACTATAGATGGGCATTCGACAAGGCCGGTATCGATAGATCATCATCATAAAGCGGTAGGTAAACATGGCGTCGGAAGTAAATGGCTATGTAATTGATTCATCTCATTTGTTCTTCGTTCGATATGGATTTCGATGATTTACTTACTATCTCTAATTTGTTTTATACCATACATTGCGTATCCTAAGTAGCAAAATTCCGAAAATAAAAGTTCCTACATACGAAATTCCTAAATTCCTAACGTACCTACGAAATATAATATGTACTTCTTAAAGTTTTCTTTATCATTCCGATTTTACAGAAAAATGATACTGTCATTTAGATTGATATGATATTTTCCATAAGGATGTTATTTTATTATATTGTTTAAACTGGAATATCACAAGAGTATGTAAATTTAATCGACTGAGGAGTCCATTCCCGCCACATTCGGCGTTTCCACCTCCGAAACAGATCATCAACAATCTATAATATAAAATTATAAAATATAACAGTAAACTGTATAATTGGTTGGAACAACCACATCGTGCCATAACGTTCGGCTAGCTCCTAAATTTTCAATAAAGGCGAAATAAATGTAATTAATGACAAAGTTTTAATTGCATGTGATCCTTATCAGAAAGTCCAGATTGTATAAAAGCACTGAAAGGCAAACAGACAATCGAAAAGCAGCATTCGATATAAAGTCCGTTACTCCACCCACAGTAAGAATAAATCTGTAAGAACTGGACCGTCGGACAATCGTAGTTTATCGAGTGAAGTACATACATGGAGGTAACGGTCAACATGTGGGAAGCTCTTACGGATTTTGAGAGAATGGCATCTGGCGGGACGTATTGGATTTTGAAATGACAAATATACCCACTGAATTTCATCAGTCGAAACAAATTACATACTAATCTATATTTATAAGTGAGAAAGAATTCGGAACCGTAGTTTAAAGATGCGTCAGAATTATTGAAGTTTATATACATCGGCGGTAAGTTACTTATAAAGTCTAGTATTTAAATAATGGAGGTCAAGATTGTATACCTAACTACAAACTGTAAGATATTTCAGTCTTATAGCGACCCATGACATTATTATAGTTTTATGTCTTAATTAATAAATAACAATAAATCATGACTATGAACACATGCCACCACCAAATATGTTATGTCCAAATAAGTAAGACTTTTGTCCAACTGTCTCCATAAATCCACACATGTCCGGATCCTTTTTATGGTCCGCAAACCGTAAAAATGGCCGACTTAGCATAAATTCATTTTATATGCCGTTACGAATACATTTATATGGCATATTTAAAGTTTGCTAGGTAACGGTTTAAGCTGCAAATTCTTCGTATTTTGTGCAGTTACAGCCACATTTTTGGCCATAAAATGTTTACCGTGCGACAAAATTACTTTAGCTTATCTTTACTTAAGTGAAATTTTCCGAATAAACTTTAATCTCTATATTAGAAACCAGTTAACTTCGTTCGCGGGAGTGAAATAAGTTATAAATGGGACTTATTGGGAGATCCAATTTGATTTTTATTTTATTTTTTGCATTGTATTTCTGACATCGTGTATTTTTATTGTGATTTATATTGTATTTTAAATTTTTTTGTCGACCATAATATGAAATTCATGTAAATTGACATTGAAAAAATTAAAATGTATATTTTTTGCTTCGGCATAGTCGGGTAAAAAAATTTCTATGTGTTAACCGGAGGCCGGTAGTTTTTTCGTGATGCGCGCAAAACCAAACAGGCAAACCCATCATAAACTTCTGAAAGTGGGTGGAAGTAGTCTTTTTGCACATATATCTAATGCCGTTTAGTGATTCGCAATATTTGCTCTACGTGGGCGCTAGATCTAGCGCTCTTATCGCTCGGCATGCAAATACAACAATTTACATAACACTCCAGTCCAGTGTTATAGTGACTTCATTACTCGGTTCGGTTATAGTTAAATTAAACCAGGTTTCTTATCTTGTATGCAGAAACGTAATTTGCATACATTTGTCAGATTATTTTCATACTTGTAACTAGTATTCACACTATTTTTAATCGAATTTACAAAAAGGAGGTTTTTTTAGACGGTAACATTTTTAATGTTTGTTTCCTCAGAACTCCGCGTTTATGAATCGATTTGTATTTTTTTTATTCAAAGGAACTACTCCCATTTTTAGGGTTCCGTACTTCAAAAGGAAAAAAATGGAACCCCTATAGGATCACTTTGTTGAACGTCTGTCTGTCTGTCTGTCAAGACTCTTTATCTCGGGAACGCGTGGAGGTATCGAGTTGAAAATAAAACCATAAGGGCCGAGACAGACGGACAGCATTTGAACTGCAACCCAGCTGCAAAATGGCAGTTCAAGTGCAGTTCTGCTGCAGTTGGTGTAACTGCATCCAAACTGCAAACAGACTGTGCAGTCCGCTTGCATTTGCCGTGCAGTCCTGTCAACCGCACACCGACTGCTAGCTGGCTCCACGGTCGTAATGCAGTTACATTGCAGTTGGAAAGTCTGCAGCAGAACTGCATTATAACTGCAATGCCGCCTCTTGCATAACCCCGGTTATCTATTCACTTTACGAGTTCGACGATTTCGACGACGAAGCAAAAGAAGCAGCAATAATATTTCGTCAAATCTCATACTGAAATACGTGTGAACTCTATTCACTTCTACGAGTAACTGGCGGAGCGGATCATAAACACTGCAAACATTATGAGCCGTTCTATTGCAGTCGTATTGCAGTTGCTTCAACTGCAATACCACTGCATTACGACGGTGCAGCCAGCTTGCAGTCGGTGTGCGGTTGACAGGACTGCACGGCAAATGCAAGCGGACTGCACAGTCGGTTTGCAGTTTGGATGCAGTTACACCAACTGCAGCAGAACTGCACTTGAACTGCCATTTTGCAGCTGGGTTGCAGTTCAAATGCTGTCCGTCTGTCTCGGCCCTAATAGTCTACAGTCCCTTGAAGCTGTGAAAAAATCAAACTTCTAAGTTAACGTAAAAAAGATACGACCGTTTATGCCGCAAAAAAACGTATATTTCGACACCCTCAAAGAATTCAAAATTTATAGGGTCCTTTCGGTTAAATCCTTTCGGTAAGTAATACCGTCTTATACTACAAGTATAGGGAAAAATCTGAAACTATACATTTGTAATTAAATCATAAAAGCTACAGTCTTCACTAAGGGAATCAAAAGTTATAGGATACTTTATATATGTATGTACCTACAAAATTGTACGGAACCCTAGGTTGGCGAGTTTGGTTTTTTATTTTTGAGAAATTTATAGAACTCCTCAAATATTATAGACGCATGTATAGTAATTTAGTCGTATTGATTTAATTTTTAAGTCAGTATATTTTTCAAGTTTTTATTTGTATATACACTTCACATATTTATATACGAAAAGTCCATTATTGCGTCTATGAATATATTTGCAGCATAGTCTGTCCAGTTTATCGCGAGAAGGTATTTCCATAAGTACATTTTCATATCTCTCAGGCCTTCAATATTTCAGCCAATAAATGAAACGATAAATGTTCCAATCAAATTCAATATAACGGAACTTCAATCCGACATAAGAAATAATGAACACGGCGACTCATTATATTGATGAGTTATCACAATCTGCCGTATAGAATACCAGTCTCCGGGATCGCGTGTCCACTTATCGCCGTCTCACTTTCGCAATTAGAAGCCCTTTGCTTTCTCTGTCTGTGGTTATTAGTTCGGAACTGCCACTTTCGATGCTGGCTCCATTGAGAATACTTTGTTTAATTGCCTCTGTAACCCCTCCTGGCCTAACTATCACAATGACACTTATTCTTAATTAAGTTTCCAAGTAGGAATTAATGGTTTTCACACGTCATTTCTTATGTAGGTTATACAGTAATATTTAAATTCTGCTTTTAACTCTATCTGCTAGTATAAAATAGTGAGTATTGTTTAATTTAGCCTCTGACGATGAATATTTTTGGGTAACGAGTGTAATTAAAGATAACTATACGAAAGCATTCGTTACAATATTTATCAGTTAAAACTCAATTAAGTATTGATCATAGTAATAATAGCATCTTAAACAAGTGACTATTTGGCTTAGTAAGAATCCCATCCAGTTTAGTTAAAATTCTGAGTCAGTATTGTTTAACATCACAGTGATTCAACGGCAAAAAATAAAAGCTGGATTCATCAGAGCTTGAATCATCGTGTTTTGAGCTTTTAAATGCAGATTGAATCAAATGATGTAAATAACATAAACAGAGCAATAACGTTTTAAGAAAGCCTTATAAGACGACTCTTGCATCCTGCCAAATATGGTAATGCGGGTATCTCGTTTAAGTTGACAACATATTAAAGAGTGTAAATGTGAAATGTACAGCCAAGCAAGAGCAAACATTTCATAATATGTATAAGAAATACCCTAGAGTAAGCTGATTGTAGCCTTTATTGTGCATAGAATAGGTATCAAAATTTCTACCTCTGTTTGTTTATAATATTATCGAGTGAATTCTAAATCAAGTTGTAAAATATCTAGGTTTAGAAGCGCGAAATTTTGAGGCCAAAAGGGGTCGAAAGTTGGATGGAAATCCGATTGAGTGCTAATAAAAATTCAAGCAAGCCACCCAAGAACGTATCCCACAGAGCATAGAGCGCGGGGCATAGAGCACGGGTGTTCACGCACGGCCGCGCACGCGCCGCACCTGTCTCGCCTTCCTGTCGGCCATCTTGCGTGCTTGTCGGTTGATAATTGTTTCACGTCGAGACACTGACCGCAGATCTGTCGCCATGGAAACGCAGATAGCCTGTCTCAAATAGTTAACCACATGACGGAAACGACGGAATCTATTTCAAGGCTGGAAATCCACAATGTTTTACAATAAGGGTAGCCTTAAAGTAAGAGTTTCTCTTACTAGGAAGTTGATTAAATTTAATTGCATTTGCTTTATGAAAAACAGTGTGCAACATAAACGTTAACGTTAGTTCACGTTACGATTTTATTTTGCGTTTAGTTTCATTTCTGTCGACCATAACAAATCACTATGTTGATAACCGATTCGTGGCAACAGCTGAAAATCAATTAAAACCGGCATTGACCTAAAAGCCGTTACATAATTTTGGATTGGGAACAAAACAATGGAAGACAATAGGACCTGCTGTGCAAACGTCTGCACATGATTTCGACAATTGCGCGCAGCGGCGCGCATCTCCGCGTCTCAGGTGATTTATGACTGCTACCGTGCTTCGATAGAGATGTGAAATATATGAACGTATCCGTCGTAAATCTGTACCTTTAGCACAACTGTTCCATGCGACTCTTTGTCGCGCGACTAGCGAAGTCGCGACTAATAGTGCTGGCCCTTAATGCCGACTAACTGGCAACATCCACCTTAAACTTTTGGGAGTTCTTAAAAACGACGGAGGACAATAAAAATTATAGGCAAATAAGGTAAACGTCCTATTGCTCGACACGCTAATGCCCAATAGACGACACCCTGCACCCTACTGCCACCTCTATTGCTAATGACTTAACATTCAAGATGACGACTTCTGGGACAGTGTCGAGCACTCGGGCATTTACCTTACATTGCCAACCTTACAGAGCCTTGTTTACGCGCTTATTGCTTAGTTAATCGACCAAATAGGGAAAATATCCATTAAAGACCGTCTAGGACGAAGTATTTCAACAGTTAACGACAGTTAGCCAACCGTCGACATCTCTAGTGTGTCTAATCCGCGAAATCGTAGCGGCGACACCAGCCCACTGTCGCATGATTCAGAAAATTGCACTGCTTCGAAGTCCAACGACCTTAGCAGCTGTGTTTTTTTCTTAATAATGCTTTAAACTCGTATAACTATTTGCCAGTCCTTGTTCTAAGAATTGAGAGGATGATTATCTAAGTGACGTCACAACGTCGATTAAATAGACTAAGTATAATTATGAACAATTTACGTATTGTGTCACGTAGATTGACCCCTACAACTCCTAGTCTCTCACATCTACTTCGTCTAATGTCATATTGTGCAATTGTTTCTACTTTTAACCCTTATGTTACACAAATTGACTGTGCCATTAAAATATATTTAGTCATTTGAGCTTCAGGATTAACTATCTATTATTGCATGTAACTAACGGACTTGATCAATTCAATAGGTACCTAGTACCTATTGATATTACGGGTCATTAATTATTAACAAAAGAAAGCCCACGATTATGCAAAAAGCATATAAGGGAGCAAAAAGCGTTAAGTATAGAAACTAATTACATGCAACTACAAACTATATGCAACAGTGGACTCATAAGCGTGCCTTGCGGTACTCCCATCGGCATTTGCGGATATGCGAGAAGCAATACCGTATCTTCTCTTATTTGCTATGGGCCAGCGATGAATTTGGAAATCAATGCAAACTGATGTTGAATTTTGCAAAAGATATTTATTTCATACGTAAAAAAAAATCGTTAACCCACTTTTTAATGAAGTGTCTCCAAATATAGTGTCCTCAATTACTGGGGCTATAAATTCTAACAAAGAAATTAATAGACGTTCAGTGTCAAACGATAAATCACAATCCAAACTTAAACTACGTACAGTCGCCATCAGATATATCTGAGCTGTCAGTGTACTCATAAATATCTGAACACGGCTTTATTTTCATAGCATTAGAGCCGTGTTCAGATATTTATGAGTACACTGACAGCTCAGATATATCTGATGGCGACCGTACATTACATACGTGGCAGTACAATTTATGCAAAATCTTTTCAATGAGAATGCAATTATGCTGCAGCCGAAGCAGCGGGCCGTGAGATGGTTTAAACTAGCAGAAAAAATACTGACTGCGTAGTTAATAAAACTATAACTTATTAGGGCGCTTATATACAGCTGGATCTGACTCGCAGCTTACATAGTTTTTCCTATTTCAATTCTAATTGACTCAAAGTGACTTTTTTTCTTCGGCTGATTTCATATTATAAAAGAATCACGGTCTTGCTTTCTGGATGTCGTAGATTATGACTATCGGTGATAAGTTAGTTTTAAGGCTACTTAGTGTTACAATTAACCAACAACATGTGCAACCACAAATTAGGGCATGTAAATGAACTAAACATGTTCACGACAATGCAAGCGCATATCTCATGGTTAGTTAGCTGAACAAATCGCCCACGCCTAGCCGTCCTATTACTAATTAAGAGAAAATCTATCCATTGTGTGGAATTAAAATGATAACGTACTTTCACTGGCTGAATGGATTCCTACAAACCGTTAATTAAGAAAAACCAACATCTACGTTTTTAAATTTGGAATGTACAACGCAAGTGCAATTGCAAGTTGATTTGAATATGATTCTTATCACGTAATCGATAAGGTTTGTAATCAAGTATTAGGGTGCAATATTTTCGTCTTCACAGACGGTTGAACCTTTGACATTACTCCAGTTATTTCAAGAGCTGAACTTTAGGCGCCGTCGTCATGTCTATGCTATTATTGTGACATTATCTCTGGCTTTCGATCTGCTATTTTAAATTTCGATCCAAATCTGCCTCTTAGTTTAACGAGTTATACATTTTGACAGCCAACACGATTTAGCTTTGTTTTCTTTTCTATTTTCAAGATAATAAATTGGGTCTTCATATTTACAACTTCATTTAGGTAAGTAGGTAAGGAAAACAAGCCTATACCTAAACCTAGGTAAGTAGTTAAGTTAATAAGTTAATTGTCAGTATATTCAACTGAAAATTAGTGGACACTATGCCGCCGCTTTTCAGATTATTATTAAAAACTCTAAACTTTAGTCTATAGTCTATAGTTTAGTAACTAAATTAATTTAATTCTTACGTAAAATGCTTCAGTGATTTTGTAAGTGTAATCCTTCGAGAGTATTTTACTTGCGTTAATTATTTTCCGCGCGTAGGTCTGCAAATGTTGACTATGCAATTATTTATTTAAGTGTAGCCTGAAGCTAAGCGGTTGATGGTTTGTTATTGCTTTAATTATAGTGATTTTTATTCATAATAGCGATGCCTTATTTGTTTCTAACTCAAAGATAGATTAGTATTTTTTTGGGGTTTTAGCTTTAGTGTGAGGTTTTTATTAGAGTCACGCATTGTATAAGTATTCCACCATGTTAAATTTCGGAATACACAACTGATAAAAGCCCGATTAGATGTAATAATGCCTTCTAGCTTATTATATTTGGCAGTGCCTTTATCAGAATCCTGCGACTTTCATAGCATCTGTTTTCCAGTAGCATCTCCTACTAGTAATGTATAAATACAATTGGTGCCAAGGTACGGAGACATTACCTACTTGTGAGTAGCCTGCTACCAATCGACAGCCTTATGAGAATGTATTATGACAGATCCATTATAAATCTAGCTTATCCTCTTATCCTTATATGGATGTTGGTCGCCGAGGTTCACCCACGCCGTGACCTCATCGATGACGTCACGGGCGCCTTTTCCACTCATGCGCACCTCAACATTTGAATTGTAGAACGGTGTTGGTAAGCCAAAGATCGTTATCTTAATTTTATTCAGTGTGAATTTAATTTGTTTTTTTACGACTGGCCACGGCGAAGGTTGTAATGCAAAATGAAAATAAACTGTTCATTATTTAGTGCGCGATAAGTTTGCAATACTTTGACTTGATCTCATTTAAGTTGAATATTTATCCATGATCACGTTTGAACGAAACAAAGTTATATAAACACACAATGTATTATTAACAATGTACATAACATTAACATATTATGTGTATGCACAATGTATTATGAGTTTATAACTTTGTATTATATGTTTATAGCTCAATAACTTCCCTACTAGTCACTAATTAGTATCAAGAAATTCAGGACAGCTGTCAATATCTCAGTAAACATTTTATTAACTCTTCCGATCCCTTCACACGTTCGATACATTTAGGACACACCGTTATATCTCGACCATATGCGAGTACAGTACACAACGCACTCACGAGAGCCCAATACGGATCGAGCTAATTTATCTAAAGAGAGAGCAAACACAGATATTATAGCCCATTCACGTGCATAAAGTCTGCGCTGTTTCACATCAGTATACATCAGCGGTCGGCAACCTTTTAGCAGCCAAGGGCCATATAGTAGCTAAAGAAATTGACGCGGACCGCACTTTGTTAATAATTTGTGATTTTATACAATACAAACCTTTACATACGAAATAGCCAGGGAGGCTCGCGGGCTGCGGGTTGCCGACCGCTGGTATACATGGATGGGGTCAATGATATTTGAGAGTCGCTGTTCTGGTTTCCGAACTGACATACAATCAAGAATATAGATTACACTCGAAGAAATAAACATTAAGTATAAATGTAAAAGTGGCAATTATGACTTAATCCTGATGTAGATTTTGAGAAACCTACCCGATTGAAGTGATTTCATTCCAACATAATTTTCCGTATTGCTTGATATTCTTCCGAGATTATTGTAATGTGATAATGATGTATTTATTGTAATACTTAATTACGAATTATTTATAACTTGAAGTATTTAAAGGACCTTGTATCGAAGAGTACCTATAAAACCAATACCAATAGTGTTGTAAATACAGGTTGTTTATACATTGAAATGCACAGTCGACTACAAAGAGATCCATACGACCAACGTTACAAAAATATGTATACACGACCTTAATGTCGAGGCAATAGAATCGTGCATACATATTTTTTCATCACACTTGCTCGAAAATGGTGCATTACACGTAGGTTTTGCGGGCCGTAAATGAGCTATTACGCCCTAGGGCGTAATGGTTTTCTTTTTAAATTTGAAACGCTGGTTCTGTTTTACTCTTATTTGTCATGTTCAAAGGAAACGCCAACTTACTTTTTTAACTTTTATCACTGAAATATTTATTTAAAGAGAACTGGTATTGCAAATACATGTAAACACATATTTCTGTAACATTAATTAAATGTTTCAATAGTGTATTTCAGTATTTTGCAATTATAAAATCAACCGTTTTTGGTCTGTACCGCTATGGTTTCCGAACGTTGCGCATTGTCTATGGATATGTCACTAATGTCACTGTCAGTTTTACAATTTTATTTAGGTTAAGTAAGGTTAATTTTAATTAGATTTCCTCACAAGTGTGATGAAATAGTACATTGTGTATCAAGGGCGGTAGGTAAGGAATTACAAACGAGTGTTTGTTACAAGGCCGAGACGAAGTCGAGGGCTTTAATAACACGAGTTTGTAATTCCTTTACCGCCCGTGGCACACACAATGTTTTTCATCACACTTGTGAGGAAATCTAATTAAAATAACCTTACTTAACCTAAATAAAATTGTAAAACTGACAGTGACATATCCATAGACAATGCGAAAGTCAAGACACGTTCGGAACCCATAACGGTAAAGACCTAAAACGGTTGATTTTATATTTGCAAAATACTGAAATACACTATTTAAACATTAAATTAATGTAACAGAAATATGTGTTTATATGTATTTGCAATAACAGTTCTCTTTAAATAAATATTTCAGTGATAAAAGTTAAAAAAGTAAATTGGCATTTCCTTTGAACACGACAAATAAGAGTAAAACAAAACCATCGTTTCAAATTTAAAAAGAAAACCATTACGCCCTAGGGCGTAATAGGTCATTTACGGCCCGCAGAACCTACGTGTAATGACACCATTTTCGAGCAAGTGTGATGAAAAACATTGTGTGTGCCACGGGCGGTAAAGGAATTACAAACTCGTGTTATTAAAGTCCTCGGCTTCGCCTCGGCCTTGTAACAAACACTCGTTTGTAATTCCTTACCTACCGCCCTTGATACACAATGTACTATTGTAACGTTGGTCGTATCGATCTCTTTGTAGTCGACTGCACAAGCGATTCAAATTCCAATATGCTGAGCTATCTGGTCGATGTAAGGGTTATTATATTGATCAGCATTTTAAACCGTATTGCTATGTACTTAAGGAGCCGGTAATATACTGCCTATTTCGGGAAGTCTCTCAAGCGGCCGATGTGATGCATTGTGGCTTTTAATGAATCATCCTTCGGTGGGCAAGATTTATATAGTCGCAGGCCTCCTTAGATAATAAACAGTTACTATGTCCACTTTTTTTAGTTAAATTACCTGTGCTTAGATCATTGTAGTTAAGTTAGATGTCCACATCACTGATATTTTTGCAGATTTGATGCAGAATTTCAGATTAAATGTGATTTGATGCATCAATACAGAGACCACCAAATCTATACAGGATGCGGAAAATAATAAATCTGTAAAACTCATTGTTTTGCAAGTTAGAACGCCAATATCCGTTTCTTGCGTCAACACACGGACAAAAGTCGCCCATAACACTTAAATACTTTATACATAATTCATAAGTTTGCGGTTTCAATATTTTTAAGCGGTTTGTCAAATATTGGAATAGGATAAGATAAATCCCAGAAAATTATTACATATTTACTCAATATCCAAGTTAGTGAAGGAATCAGATGTACAGTGACCGGCAATAATATATGTGACGTTCCGCGGCTAAAGCTAGGTACCTTGTGAACGTTGTCGCTTGTGACCTTCTATCTTGATATCCTATAGTAACGGAGTCGGATACGACGCAAGCGACAACGTCCATAAGGTACCCGCGGAATGACACATATGATGAAACGGGACACGCAAGCATATACAGGGTGTCCCTAAAACCAACATACATTCAAAACAGCTGATAGACCAGCTCATAAGACACCAGATTAAGTAAATTTGACCTCAGTAAAATGTCGTAGTTTTCGATGTATCAAATCATCGAGATAACAAAAATAGGAATTGCGATCAATAGCATAGTTATTTGGCAACCCATAGCAAAAAAACAGATTTGAAGAATACACTAAGAATAGAATATTGATATTTTAGTCATGACACTCAAAACACCGAGTCAGGGTATCACTTAGCACGAATTTTGCAAAAACATCAATATCTCGAACACTAAGATATTTTTAGAGGGGTCAAATTTACTTAATCTGGTGTCTTATGAGTTAGTCTATCAGTCCTTTTCGCATGTACGTTGGTTTTAGGGACACCCTGTATATCTGACTTGAACTAATTCCTATAGGAATAAAGTAGTGTCAAGTAGACACCAGAGCGCTACTGTTCCTCCGACATCTTCAGACACAACTTTCGTGTGTCATGTATGTTATCGGCGTGGCCGCCTCCATATCGGCCTTACAAGTCATGAACACCGGTAATGTACCTTGATAAACGCTACTTGAATCATCTTTTAAAGACCCAAGAGACCAACGATGATCATGAGTGTCAAGATTTTTTTCAATCAAATATTATTATTGCCAATCTGCTGCAAAAAAGTAACCTCCTGGCCATACTGCGAATGTAAATAGGTACGACAAACAGATTCCTTCTCTACAGCTGACTGTACCATATATCCCAGCATTTTCCCTGTAACATTTGGATACGTAATCATAGCTTGGCACCCAGTAATAGCAGTCTGCACAGAGTGATCACTCATTTCTCTAATAGTAGGCAATTTCGTCATTACAACGCAAGTTAATTTAACCACTGGTTTTAAACAGTGCTTTAACCGTAAATGACTTACTTTAAGATTGATGAGCGCTTTTAGACTTATCTATCTGTTTAAATCTTCTGTGTAGTTCAATTTATCTCCTATCTGTCGTATATGGAACACGGATAAAAAGTACCTTAAGAGTAATCGTTAACGTTCATTTCAATAGCGTTTGAAATGATTAAAGAGAGTTGGCAGATCAAAAATCTTGATAAAGTACTTAAAAGAACAAAAGCAAACCACTTAACCACATTATCAGTCGAAACGGACATTATCATGACAACCTCATCAGTTTCCGTTCGTTAAAATATGGCTTCCGCAATTAAAATCTCAAAGACTTAATTACCTTCACTCTTCGCGGGTGAGTAGCTTCCATCTCCACGTGCCTATAGTGTTCGGCGGACCTGTGCACCTCGCGCGCCTCTCCGCGCCGCGTCAGGTCCTCGGCCGACGCCTTCTCCTCGCCCCTGGTCAGGGTGGTGACCTTCCTCACGATCCTGGTAGTGATCCGCCTCTGGCCGCTATCGTCTTTCTTCGAGATCTTCGTCGACTCTAGCGAAGAGCCTAGTATCTCGGTCGACAATCTTTTGTTCGTGTGAATCGCCTGCAGCTCCGACACCCCGTAGCCGCCGGCCGAGGTGGGCACGGCGACCGCGCCGTCGGCCGCGTCGTACTCGAAGTGGGTCTGGTTCCCGTCGTGGACTATCCGGCCGTTGTAGCTCTCCTCGCGGTACGACCCGGACCGGTAGCTCGACGTCCTCTCCATGCCCGGGTAGTTGCCATCGTACACCGTCTCATGTTTCGTTAATCCCTCCCTGAGACTTCGCGGTACGGAAGCCAAGTTGAGGCTCGTCGTGATGGGGGAGCCGACGGGAGACGGTGTCGATTTCTTCAGGCTGGACTTCAAAGGTTTCGAGTCGTCGTTCTCGAGCGTCCCTTGCACGAACAGCCGCTTGCTGCTGCCCTCTTTTACGAATCTGTACATCGACATTTTCGATTCGTTCTCGCCTTCACAGGCGTAATTTTAACATCGCTCGCACACTACAACAGATGTTGAATTAACAATTCGATGCGCGTTTCTATCATAAAGCCGGTGACAACTTTGAACAACCTCATTTCTCGACAATAAGTGGGAATTTTAGACAATAGATCTTGAAAGTGAATTCGAAAATGTTGAAATTGAAAGGCGCAAGTTGGTCGGCGGATTAGACGGCCACGTCGGGTGTGCGGGCGCCGAATATGGTGCGACCCTTCCGGCGGACGTCACCAGTCTACGTCGTAACTGAGCAGCCGGTGACATCGTATTTGGTATGTAAAGGACTGACGAGTTAAGTCTTTAAATATGAGTAAAGCGTTTCAGATAACAGTTTAACAGGACCTAACATAAGTTTGGGATATGTAGTAAACCCGACCCACAGCATATTTGTCCTATAAAGGATTTTAAATGTGTATTCATATAGTTAAGTTTGCAATTTAAAATTATTGGAAATTATTTATAATGTGTTATGTTCATGTCGATTTTATATAAATAAAACTACAAAATATAGCAAACATCGTTTATTGTTTTTTTAATGGATGAACGCCGTGATGCCGTGTCCCAAATAAATGTGGAATGGAAATTAAATAAATGTATGAAATTCCATTATATGCCAAGTGTCAAGCCGCACCGGAAACGAGGTACTTTGCGGCCTATTATAAGGCACGTAATGTCAACATTTCATAGCATGTTTGAGAAAATTATATTCCGATTCCATGCGTACAAACAATACCATTTATAATACACTCACGGACAATGAATTAAGGTAACTTTCTTAATAATTGTTCAGAGAAAACGACCCGAATTCACTGACCGTGAGTGTATATGTGACAGATCTAAGGGAGAGATTGGAAATGAATGGACATGTCGAAGCGAATGAGGTAAACCTTGACCGAAATACGAGAGCAAACAACATATGAATAAACATGTTGACATAATAGGAGATCAAATATGCGGCGACAATACACGGCTCGAATATAATAGAAACCATATGCTTCCGATATACTGATACTCGTATGATTGCTGTAGATACTGAAGTTACATGTTTCTCAATAAGCCGCCATGTTTTTCCGCAGTTCAAATAGGCAAATATAGTTTAATACTTTCCCGTGCCTCAATAGAAAAATACTACAAAATTAGAATAATTAAAAGATGTCAGCATAACATTTTAGAAATGTAGCATAAATGATTATTTATTGTAGTTTACGTTCAGTTATTGTGCTATTAAATACCGAAATATAGAATGAAATACTCATTAGAAATCTAACTTACAAAAAACCCAAAAGAGAGAAAATTCGAATCATAAAAATTCGAATCCTACAATTTACAGAAAGATCAACTTTCGTTACTACGTCACCAAGGTTGGAACTGCCAAACCCTCTTGATTTTAACAGTTCTATCAATGTACAGAACGTAGCAGGTCTAGTATTGGATTGGTTGAGCACACAATTATGCAAGAGCTGGACTTGCTAATTGAGTCTGCGTTGCACAGCGTGGATGCAAACTCGGCGATAAGTAGGTACTAACTACTCTCGTTTGAGCGTTCAACTCTTGCCTTTCGAGATACTTTTGTGCTACTTTTAGTGCTTCAGATACTCTGAAATCTGAATTAAGCTTCCGATAATAATTTTAGATGTACTAGAAATCTTACAAGTTTTTCACTTGCAAGTTCTATAAGAATGTGCCTATGTATCGGACTTTTATACTTTCAATGGTCATATCTTAAGCAAGCTTATCTTGTAAATAAGCTTAACATTTTTGGTAGATAGAGAATGCAATCCGACCCCAAGACCACGTGAAACATATGTTATGTATGTCTTGTAACAATTTATATGAAATCAACAAAATGAAGTTAAAGAAATGACTTCTTCAATTAATCATACTATTTGTAAAACTCATTTCTATCGCTATTTGGCTTTTTATATCTATCTATCCTAACTTCGCACATATTTTGAGATTCTGAATAGGTACTCGTTGCGTATGTTTTAAAGCTGCCTAAAATTCTCTACGCCTTTTTTCGCATTAGAACATTATCGAAATAATGCAAATGATTTAGCTATTGGCGTGTGGGCTATGTGTGCGGGGGAGGAGTCAATGGTGACACCTACGGCAGACCTTGCGAGACCTTATGTGGTATCTTGTAATTGTCGGTATTTTTACAGCAGGAATGCGTAGCTCTAGATCCATACCTACCAGTCCCTTTACAAAGCAAAGGCACCTTGTCCTATCCTGACATATTGCTACTCGTTTATTGCAACAAAAGAAACTGCTGCCATTTTGAGAAGCGAATGATTTGTTGTTAACGCTCATGGAATTAAAGATTGTCACATCATGAGAGATATTGCTCTTCGTAAAAATCAACTGAAATAAACACGCGGCGACAGATAGAAACGCCGTGTAGGGACGCGAATTTACTGTCATGAAGAGAATTATCCTTAGACACGTGTGATATCGTTTTCGTCATATGTAACATAGATTTTTTTTATTACAAGTCGACATTTTGGGAAAAGCTCCTTCCTGACCGCCATCGCAAGAGCCTTATGTAGGTTAAAATTTCTCATACAGCGAATTTAAAAGCATCTCAAAATAAATGCTCTTATTCAGTCACATCGTAAATCTAGTTCTTTGATGCCGCGGCTTTATGTCACGACTTACAAAGTAAAGGATGTTACGGTAACGAATAAGGAGGGCGTCATAAGACGAGTGTCACATATCGATACCTTTAGACTCAAAAGGCGTAAACTCCATTAAAACCTACGGCGGTTACGTCCTTTAAGTCTAAAGGTATCGATATATCCTGTGACACATCGACAAGCGCGGTTTGCTGGAAGCCAAATAAACGTCATTGGATGAGGCATTAAATCCTTTTCACAGCTTTCTGTGCTAGAAATGTCAGCCATAAATACTCGTAAGTTAATTTAAGTTCAAAAATAATATGAAAGTGGTGTTCAGACAAATTGTTTCAGTGGCAGGGCGTTAGCGTTAATTAATTTCATTTCCTTCATAAAGAAGGTCTAATTAAGTACTCTCAGTATTCATGGATCTAGTAGTTCTAGTAGTATCTAGTCATGAAATATACTTCGCAGATATTGACGATTGCTGTAGGTTTTTAAAGAAGTGAACCAAATATTTAAATAGTATCTCGCTACTGAAGCCTCAAAACAAATTGCGTCCAAACCAACTCCCATAAATTAAATTAGTCTTATATTGAAATGTTTATAGTAAAAGTGATGTCACGTCTGCATATAAAAACGATTTTCAAATGTGTTTGTATGTAGATTTGATTGCCTTCTACATAAGGAAATCTAATAGTCTGCAATTTTTATAATTCATTATAATTGCCGAGCTACATTTAGTTTTAAATTAGATTTTAGCGTTGCATTTTTTTACCTAACTTCAAAATGAAGAAGTTATCTATATATTTTTAATTTTAGCTATCACAACTTTGTTACTTACGAACTGATTGGGATGATTCTATTCTTCACATATTTTAGCTAATTTAACTTTTGGATTAAATGAATCTTCATCAATTTCGCTACAAAATACCGAAAACCGGTTTAATAGTTCCACTGTGAAATTGCAGCGAAATAAACAACTTCATAGTTATACGTGACCTATAGTTATTTTTGTTAGAATCCCCCAAAACAATACTTATAACAATACACTAACAACTGTGTAGAGTTAATGAATAATCTTTGTTATGTTTGCAAAAGGTCGTATGCGCATGAGATTTTCATCATCTTCAGTGGCGCTTACGCAGTTTCAGTCCTGCGCGAACTTTGCTCTTCGCATGCTCCGGCACATACGTTACGTCAAACTCAGACAATGCAGTCCTTGTATGTAAGCAATAAAGATTACTTGCCTAATAAAAACGAAATTAACATAGAATTTGCTAACTATTAATACACATTTTAGCGTTTTACTGCTAAATACCCAATGTTTTTTTAGAAACTACGGCATTTTACTGACTGATACAGAAATATTACTTATCCTATAAAGTTATGATCATTTTGAGTAATTGTTTCTAGAAAAATGCAACATTTGCGCGTGTGTGCGTGTGGCTGCATGCGTATAGATGGCTCAACATCTAACCGTCTATCGCAATGAAATCCCTACTATTTTCCCACAACTAAACCCTAATCAGCAAAGACGCCAAAAATTATATATCTCCGCTAAAAATGCGCACCAAACAGTGATATTAATCAAACTACAATTCCTAAGCCGCTAAAGCTGTCACCGGCATAAAAATTGCGCATCGAATCCACCAGTCACGACACTAAATTAAAAAAAAAACACACCACAGTTCTTTTTTCAAATCACTGGTTAGTAATTAGTCGTGTTAGTTAACGTTCGTTTCGTTTCGTATGTTTGAAATTGGAACTGGACGCGGCGCGTGCGGCTCGAGCGCGGGTTGACAGGTGACTGGCGCAGGCGGCGGGCGTGACGACGGTGCCGTATGCAGGTTTGTTGTTAAACAATTGGACAATTCATGGGGAAATAGATTTCAGACTTCGTCGTAGAGGGTGAAGACGGGAAGTCATATCCTGCGCTTTAGCGTAGTCCCGTAAAAAATATCCTGAATTTATAGTAACCGCTCTACATAAGATGTTACGCAGTTTAGATGTTATGCAGTATCAGACACCTGTAGCAATAGGCACAAAATTCTAAAGAGTTTATAATTCCCTCTATTTACTTTTGGATATAAATATTTGTTTAATTTGGCAGCCATTTATCTTTTGATGATAAATAAAAGATACTATAGTGACATAAAACAAATACTCCTCATTATTTTTGTTACATCTTATAAAACAGGCTATACATTTCAATCAATAAATAGGTACCTATATATGGAATATACGGAATTCTTTCATAATGAGCGAAGGTTTCGCGTAAGAAACAAAAAATACAGCCGAATTGAGAACCCTGCTCTTTTTTGAAGTCGGTTAAAATTAAGTAGGATGATACACAATTGGAATTCCAGGGCGAATATGCGAGCTAACTCAATGCCAGTTAACTTTCTAAATGGCACCATCTGGCGAGCTTTTAACAACAGACATAACTATGATTAAGGTGATAGCTAAATATCCTCATACTTACTCGAGATTTTCCCTTTAATTCCGACTCACGGACTCAGACTAAACGAAACGGCCAGGTCATACTTTTGATAAAGATGAAGAGAGGGCTTGTAGAGTTTGAAAGCTTGGCTCTACATATTGATTATTATTTAACAGTGAAAGCGTTATTTTTGAGTCTTGATAACCTATTTTACATATATGTAGTTTGGTGGTTTACTCAAATTGAATTCCATCGTTCATGTTTCGTTCGTCCTATTCTTTCATCTTTGAAACTCTCCATACCACCAAAATGAGCCCACTCACTCATAACATAACATATTTCATGAACTCGTCAGCTAAGATAATTAAATAATAATATGGTACAATACCATATAAAAATATGTAATACATTTAATAAGACCGCCCATATGCCCACTCGCGCAAATGCGAAGTCAACAAGCAGCGTAGGTCGATCCGGAACAACACCTGTCTTGAACTGAGCTATTTCTTCCTGATTTTACTTCCTAAACTAACATTCGAAGAACATATCGTCATATTGGAGGTAAGAGTTGACCTGTCTCCGACAGAAAAGCAATGGCCGTCTAGAGTTCTAGAATTAATTAGATGATAAATACAAATATACAGTTCAACCTTGTTATAATAACGAAAAGTTAATGTCATAATAAATCGATGACTTCACAGCAAGGTTCTATGACAAATTACATTTTATATCAGGGTCGTTTAGGCATAGGAACTCTACAGAACTATTTTTGATCAAACTTTTAATAAAACTAATCCTACTGTGTGCAGGTTATTATGCAGGTACAGTAAAAATGTCAAAACAGGTAACTAATTAAACACTGCTTACATTTGCTTTTAATTACTTCGGTGAGTATTTGTAAAAGTTTCGAGATTATGAAAAGCACTAATAAAATGTTTATCTCATAAACAATTTTTATAGTTATTTCCATTACATATACCGTTAGCGCCACCTAGCAGCGTTGGAAAGCGTTGCCAAGCGAAGCTTAGCCCACAATCCCGCGCATCGCGCACAGAGCCATCTCTCGGCAGCATCGGTAAGCGCCAAGCGAAAGCCTTTCTGACGACTTACCATCATAGTCTGCACGTTTGCATGGACAGATAAAATATGTGAGACACGGTTAAAATATGATTAAAATATAGCTCTCTAAATATATCTAGGTCTAGGTACCTACTCCTATTCGCAGATATTCAAAAAACTCAGGGGCGGGGCGCTGGAGCTCTGGTTACTAACTTGCTGGTGCAACTTAGAAGTAGCTTCACAGAGGAAGCCTCATTATGATTCATAAAGAAAAACTAAATTGATCCTGGGCAAAATATACCTCAACAAATAGTGCCAATAGTGCCTCAAGTATAGAGAAATAAAGACAAACGACAAGTACAGACTACTAACATCCATCTTTTAATTATTCAAATATTGAACGGTTGTTTTTCAGGGACATTATACAGCCCAACCCTTGGTTGGTGCGATATGGTGAGACAAGTAGTACTTACATGGTAACAATGACACAGATACAGTTGACCTATATAAAAGATCTAGACTCCGCAGTTATCGTGTATAACGATCGGTAGATGCTTTAATCAGCTGCCTTTGCGCATACATTTCAATCACAATTAGACTTGTTTATTACCTCTGTTGTTTACGATTGTTTTCAATACAATATAAACATAAACATTAATGGCTATCTCGATTGCTATAGTTACTTGGAAATTTGTTCTTTATTGGTTGTGTTACTCATATTTTTGCTGATCGTTGCGCGTTTTACAATCGATGTGATCACGGAGGTAATGGATACTCCCGCAGAAAGCTATTTGGACGTAGCTATGCAATAACGTTCCAATCCACAAAACAAAGTATCAACCTTCTGTCTTTAAAAACAAAGTCCATAATCCAATAAATTTTGCATGTGGAATGGAACGTTATTGCATAACTACCAGTGGCGTGGCGTTGAAGAAATCCTTGGGCAAGTCGGAGCAGTTTTGGCTGGTTTAAGAGCACTAGAATAAAGTGCTGTACTGCCTAATATTAGGCAAGCCGATGGGAATCGAGTTCTATGGACGCCACGCCACTGATAACTACGTCCATTTATTGGGCATTGTCCACCTAAAATACCTACCAAATAAGAGTAGGTATATTTATAAATGAAGAATTTACTTGTCTGCTGTACGTGAGTAGCGAACTTCGGAACTGAGGACTCGATCACATTTTATTGATTAAAATTGTATGAAATCCTTATGCTTCTATGTAGTCTTGTAACAGAGAGATTCAAATGACTAAGTACATCAATAACAACATCTCTAGTGCATTTATCATGAGGTCCTCTGCTTAAGGCAGCGTAGATGGCGGATACAGTGGAGTTTTTAAACTTTCCTCAGAAGGGTCTCTTCAAGAATAAGTACTCACTAGGTAAGCATGTATCATTGACTTTGTCTTCACTAGTTAACTAACTGATGAGATGGAAATCAAATGCTTTCAATGCGTAAAAAAAATACAGGATTTCTACATAATTTAAAATATAATAATTTTGGAGGTTTTTCTTCTGTAGCCGTCATAAGACATTCACAAATTCGCTTATCAATGACGTAGCAAAGCGGAATGTACAAAGGATACTAGAAAGCCTCCGAGGGCGGCGTGGGCGGGCCATCTGGCGCGGCCTTCCGACCTACGTGCCGCCCTGTAGGTCGCTACTCGCTGGCATTGGTGACATGACGCGAAAAAATATTTCGAAATATCTTGCGGGAGAAAGGTCAGGGTCCTTTGAAACGGGAGTTTTAATTTGGAAAGTCAGCAGAAGATTGCCTATTTATTTATATCTATATGTGATGTCTAAACTTACATACTGTTCTGAACCTACGAGTACGACAATATGCTAGCCTTAGTATAAATAAGGTCACCATGTGAAGGCTCTAGTCTAGAGGACTGATATGGTGTCACCTCTACATCCCAATTCGACTAAGTTGTCTTAGAAAGAAAATAGGAAAATACTTTGGACGCAATGTTATTATAGAATTTCCTAGGGCCTAAAGAATAAGATCCAATATCGTCCAGATATTTTTAGATTCGGCCGTGCAACTTGTTTCGTAAGACGTTTAATATCCGCGACATCTGGTGAGACAAGAGCAAGTCCGTTTAAACCGAGGTTCGGCGGAGCGAGCACAGATGGCGCTACCAGCCTCAATGTTTACATTGCCGCGCTAAACAAAGGCAGAGCTAAGAAACACCTGTTATCATTGATAATCTGAGATATATTTACTATGTTGAATTAGAAGATAGCATTAGAACTGAGAGATAAGATACTGTTAGATAAAACAATGTTTGCATTGTATTTTATTTATGATTTAGCTATTTATTTAAGTTCCGTCTTTAATCAACTAGGTACACAATTTTACAGAAGATTTTTTGTTTTCTTTACGATTGCAACCAATACACTTGGTACGCAACTACGCATTCATAGGTTAATGAAAAGATTTTCTGATGGTGAAACTTAAGTTAGGTATGTTTAAAATATCGTCTAACCTGTCAGTTTGTTACAATTTTACAAAATGTATGGAGTTCAACACTAATCATCAGTTTTGTGACGACCAATTGCCAGTTAATAGTACATACTTATGTAAATGAAAATACCCATACATAGCTATCCTTTCTTTTGAGTGGAGTGACACATTTTGCTCATGTCTACCGCAAAGTTGGAATAGGCAAGGCATATGAGCGGCGTGTCAAACGCACATACGGGCCGTTGACCCCCGACCGCGCAGCCTCTAGCTTCCTGGGTGCATGCCCGCGACACCATAAGGCCCCGCGCGACTAATGAGCTTTAACGTGTGACTAAATCTAGTGGCTCTGTGAGCTGTAGACCTCACGAGTCTATCAACCTCCATGGCTCCGCCATTTTGGAAAATTTCCGAAAACTGAATCAATAAGAAAGTTCTACATAATTTCTGTAATAATAACCTGCACACTAAATTTCACGAAAATCTGTTGAGAAATGCGACCTGTAGAGTAGAACTGATAGACATCCGCGGGACATACGACAGCGTTTTGCCTAAGCTAAAACGGAGACACCTCGCTCACTCGTTCAACTAGTAGGTACCGTGGCGTCAAACTCTGTGGCAAACTTGGCTGTCTTCTCAAGACTAGGTGCTCATCATCATAGCTTAAGCTTAAGAGCTTGGCTCAAATCCGCGAAGTAATTTCCAGCTTAATCTCTACATTCTGCCTTTTCCTTCATCTCTTTTGACGATAAAGCATTTTTTCATTTGCTTCATGTAAGTTCTTCTTCTTCTAGGTCTTCCCCTTTTTTTTTCAAAAGAAACCCTTTTCTAAGGTGCTCGAATGACTTAAACCCTCACATTTATAATACCTATACAATTATCTTCATTGCACACCAAACAATTAAAAAGATCCTTAAATAAACAAGAATTTAAGTAATAAGTAGCAGAAAAACGTTGTAGGTTTTCTAAATTTCAAGACAATTCCACGAATAGAAATGGGTAAAAAGCGACATGCAAAATACATGCAGTGAAATTAAAAATTTTAAACCATGATACCTTCATTAATACCGGTTGTTTATCTGTACGGTTATTTTTCAAGCTGATATAAGAACTTGAATTTGTAGTTACTAATGTGTAATTGTGGCTAATACAAATACTTAAATATACTGTAGTTGTTAAAATTATTACATTCCTCCAGCATACATTATGGTATGTGCAGTCCGGACTGCACTTAATACTTCCTTATTATTATTTGATTGAGCTACATTGACGCAGCATCAAGCCAATAATTGCCAATTTAAAATCTTTATTAATAATCTTAAGGAATTCTGCACAATCCAGTCTGTACAGTCTGGTCTAAAAATATCTACGCATTCCGGAACTTATGTCTGTGACATAAGATTCAATATCGTATACACATTTTAAGACTTGACCGTACACAAATGTCTATGTCGAAGCATTGTTTTATATTATTAGCCGCACGCACGTGGTGTATTCATGTTATCAGAATAGAGAGTTGCATACCTATATGTAATAGAATGTTATTGGCAAAGAAAAGCCAGCCAAGTGAGAGTCGCACTCGGACACGAAGGGTTCCGTACTACCGGTAAATTTCAAAAAAATATTGTTAGTTGTTATAACGGCCATAAAAAGATATATGTATCTATCACTTTATATCTATCTTACAGTGTGAAGTCTACCTATTAACTTTGACAGACGGACCGATAGACAACAGACCCTTAGTAACAGAGTCCCGTTGAATCCAAGTGTTAACCTTAAAAATTAGTCTTTCAAAAGCAGCAATTGACCACAATTTAACTTAGATGGCTCCACTAGTGGTTTTCAATAGATCGTAAGTAAGGCACACATTTAGAAAAACTTTATTTTTTCTATAACTGACCTACGATTGACCTCGGTAGCCTCCTCGACGTCCTAAGTCGCTTTTCTCACCAGATTCCCATGTTTTGTGTCGATTTAGTATTTGGACATCTTTCAAAATGGCAGATCCATGGAAGCTGACAGACTCGCGAGGTCTACAGCTCACTGAGCTACTAGTTGTAAATTATCCTAATGTACATTTTTTAAATGAGATAGAAGAAAAAGGAAAACGACAAATTTCGTGTATGAGTATAATAATGTCAATTTTAGATTTTTCCCAATAGTTAGGATAAAGCAAACCCCAGTTACCTGTATAATAAGATTAGAACAACTCGCTATAGCACTTGATCCGGCAGCGAGCATGAATAATCATATCGGTTATTATTTCTAACGACCCGCCATAAACGGGTACTTACAAGCTGATGTCTTATAACTAAATACGGTGTTACACTATAGTAATCAAATTGAAGACTTCGTCAGAATGTTTCTAGTTGCTGGCTCGTTAAATATGATTGACTTGAAACGTTTAAGGAATTAAAAACGTTTTTAGGCTTGTTTAATAGCTTGGTCTGCGTACATACCACCATCTGTTGCCAAGTACGAATACTCTCTACTACCAGGGTAGTAAATCGCCCAAAAATCAGCGACATCGGGAATTCAAGCCTCCTCGGGGCTCGATTGCCCCTGGCCCTTGCCTGGTTTAAAAAAATGCCAAATGACGATGTTGAAAGGTGGTCATTTTCGCTTTACAATTTTAATTCTGCCCTATAAAGGGTTAATGGGTCTAGGCATTGTAAATCTTGTCGCCCATCCCATTTTTAATGCCAAATTTAAGGTAAAAAGTTACTTTTTAGTCCGTGGCATAGACTATTTTTTATCCAGGAAAATGACCAGTTTTAAATAAATAAATAGTTGTGTGTTTGCAACATTTTGTATTCAACTTGCAGTTGAAAGTGATTAGGATAAGTAGGAAGAAACTTCTCAACCATCTTTCAAAGTAGAGGCGGTCCTGTCCCATGCCCCACATCGACTTAATCTTTAAGAAAAGGACTTTCAATACGCATTTTTTACAGTTAAGATTTTTTATAGCAATCTTTTTATGTCCAAATTTTAATTTAATTTTAGAAAATGTTTGAACGTGATCTCTTGACGTTAGTTTGTATTTTATTTAGGTTATTTTTTGTACAACTTGGCGGTATTTTTACCATTACGTCAGGATCAGGACGCCCGCACTGGCCCGCAGTATCGCGCTCCTTATAAGGCCGCGACAGGTCCGGCCCACGCGTGTCACCCGCCGTTTAATATACCGTACCCGCTTGCAATTAGACTGGTACTGTTTTTGTTGCAAAAGTAAAAGTGGTTTAGTTTCAGTGATTAAGAAACTCGGCGGGGAACCTGCCGGGCCCCCAGATGTCAGTCATATCTATTAACCTTTTGCTCCTATTTGCTTAATATACGGAACAAGATAGACCATTTGGAACCTGAATCAAACGAAATAAAACCATATCGAGCGTCAGATAAACAGAGAAATTGACACGTTGGAAAAACACATAGTAATTTTGAAGTACTGACAAGAACTTGACTGTGACAGCGGTAGCATCAAACACTCAGCAAAAAATCCAAGATACGAGGCAGACAATACCTAAGTAATAAAATGCAATATTTTATGGAGCGAAAGTGAAATGAGTGATTATTCAGTTGGCAGGTTTTGCCCACGTAGGTTGCGTCAGGATGACTCACGCGGTGACGTCACAAGGCTGTGGTTTTTGCAGGGATTTGTGACAGGACGTCACTTACATACGAATGTTTTAGTGGCGTGAGTTGACGTATTAGTTGGGATGGTTCCACAAATATCCGCAGGCATACCTCTATAGCGTTTATGAGCAAGCATTTGTTTGATGTTGACCTGAAGTGAGAATAGGATCAAAGATGTGGTACGGTTGACTAGATAGTGTCTATCCTCTGAAGTGTAAATACTGAAAGTGATTAAAATTAAACCGCTGCACTTTTCTAAGAAAAAGTTGGCTAGTTCAACATTTTGGCTACATATTTACAAAATTAGATATCTTGGTATCACTACCTATCGATATTCAGCTGAACAATGAAGTGTGATATCGTCACAGTGGTCTCTAGGCAGCAGTGACGTAGTGTCAAATATATTTTTGGTAAAGTCGGAGTACATTTGGATAACTTTTTCTTCAGGAATAGTAGATACTTCGGTCATATGCTTTAAAATAAGGGGGTTCTAAGAACGGCACGGTACTGCTAGGCAGGAGATTTATTCCGGCAATCAAATATAGGACTCAGAATCAGACCACTAACAACGAATCTATCCGATCGCAAACAGTCCTTAACCAGAGCTACCTTGATTGCAATAAAGACAAGAAACCTTTAAAGGCAAATTGATATCCCAAATTACAGTGAAACTTGATTATACAAAAACGGCAAGTTAAAAACAAACTTTCCTTCATCGGTAGGTACTTTAAACAATTTCGCTTAAAAATACCAATTCACTTTCGTTACGAACGTTCTTTGAAACAGTTACAATTTAAAGCTCTCGTATAATTTCTTTTTGTAACCAAAAATAACCCTTTCCATTGAGTTTTTATAGTTCAAATTTAAATAAACGTGAAAGTGCAATATGAGTTTGCGATACTAAAATACCACAAAGTTCACAATTCTTGTATAGAGTCTCATTTTGTGTGTCATAAGATCGAATCTGAAGCTAACGCTTAAAATCGAATTTTAAAAGATGTCAACGTTTGCGATAATTACCAGAGGATGCCGCATTTAAAACAAAAGGAAGTCAGTCCCGCTTAGTCCACTTTCAATTCAATTCAATAAGAATGCCAATAAGATTTAAATTTGATTGTACAAAGATTAAAAGTCATACAGGATTTAAATGACGTAATGTGACAGAGAAAGTTTCGGGTTTCGTACGATCTCTTTGAAGAGCAATTACGCAATGCAATGACATTTTAGGAGTATGTGGGTGGGCTTGAGTAAGTTTTTATGAATGATTTATTTCAAAGATCGCATTATGATAACTGTGTAGTATTTCATTTAAGCTTTAATAAAAATGAGATGCTATCTATAAAAACGGTATGGCACGCGCGGACAGATTGGTCTGTCTTAATTATAAGTAGGTATTGTTGGCAAACATATGTTTTTTATACATGCGCTGAAAGATTACCACTGCAATAGCTACAATATAAATTGCTAATCCTGTTAGGGTTAATGGTGTTCTTTCAAAAGCTCAGTAAATGTTTGAAACTAAATGTGTGAACAGCTCTGCTTCTCTTACTAGACCCTCTGTCTCGCCGGGCAATCTCGGAGTTCCTAACCTGTACTTATCTACCGTAATCTAACACAATAGTAAACTACATATAGCCACACGAATTAAATATCCGACGGAAAGATACCCTATATTTTTTTGTTAGAGAAAACAACAGACTATCACAACCATTTCAATAGGGTACTTGATGACAGTTCAAATCAGCTTCTTTTTATGAAGTGTCAAAACGCTCCGAAAGTATGCAGTTTAGTATGTAATACTATCATGTGACGTCATGCTCAACATGGTGCCTTATTTTTAGTTTTTGTCACTGTAAAATCAATAACTTTTTTCAATTAAATTTGTTGGGTCTACTTTAATACATGGTTTGTGGTTCAACCTTTCCTTATTGTGAGTCTGTTATCGGATCGCACAAATTGAGCGTACGGATCGACGGGATTGGTGGAAGCGGTTCTACCTTTCCTTATTGTGAGTATGTGATCGAGCTAGACTCTAGCTGCTAGAGGGAGTTTTAGATGTCAGTTCGCTAACCCTGGCCCCAGCTAAGAAGACTCCGCCAAGAAACTTGGCTGATCCCGACTGTGATCGGAGTGATTCTAATCCGGGCTATTCGGATTGGGGCAACTCAGAAGAACGCGCCCTGTGTGTAGTTGTAGCTATGAGGTTGTCTTTGCTGACGGGTGAGTGTCGGGCTCCGTCACGTCCTGCCACGCGATAAGCGAAGTCGCGGCCAGAAGTAGAGGGTGAAATGCCATAATAATCATACGCTGATGACTTGACACTCTATTCTATGCTATGTCAAGTCGTGAGCGTACATAACCGCACAAAAGAATCTATGGCCCAGTTAGGTGCCTTCTTTAAATTTAAAGAAGGATTGCCTGCTCAATTCATTCACAGTGTTCACATCGTTGAACTACAACAATGTAGCCGAGTTAGTAAACACGCTGGAGTCTGTTTTACATAGTATATAGGTCAGGTTGCCAGTAAATTAGGTTGCAAGCCTTATTGTTTCTATACAATGTAAACTATAATAAAACCGCAGTACTAAGAAACAATCCCGACGAGATACGTCCGAGTGCCTGACACTGTTCCTGTAGTTGCCATATTGAATGTTAAGTCATTAGCAATAGAGGTGACAGCAGAGTGTCAACTATTAGGCATTAGCATGTCAAACACTAGGACTACCTCACATAGACTTACATGGACATGTCGTAACAACGGTGTTACTCTATTCCCGTCGAGAAGTAACGTTTCAATAGTACATTGTGCATCGAGGGCAGTAAAAAGGGGATTACTAACGAGAGTCTATTAGGAGGCTTTTAATGACTCGAGTTTGTAATCCGCTTACTGCCCGTGATACACACAATGTTTTACATGACATTTGCGAAGAAAAAAACAAGACAAAAATCAAATTATACTGTCTGAAATGACGTACCTGGTAGGTTCTATGTTTTATGCCTCACCTGGCCAGAAAGCGGCTTTTTCCGTACGCGTAGCGTAGTACATAGTACATTACACAACTAGGGTGCTAAAACAAAGAAAGGCCGAGATCGCAGATGTTTGCAGCCCGAGCTGCAAGCGAGGGACGTAAATATGCGATTGAGGGGTTTCTTTATTACCTCCAGTGTTGTGTACATCATTTTATGTCTACACTTGGCCAGAAAGCGGCTTTTTCCGTATGCGTAGCGTGCGGTAAAAGCCACTTTATGGCCAGGTGTGGCATAAAAGAACTTATGCATTGTATTGGTCTGAAGGAAAACTTAATTACTTAAAAGTTAATAGTCTAAGATCCGAATATACAACGACCTTTACCGAACTGGTTAATGGATGAAAAGTATTTTTTCTACTCCTGTACTGTTATCTGTCTTTTACTTGGTCACGAACACTAATATAAGAACATACATAATATGAGTTCAGAGAAGTCTATACTCTATTCCCCATAACAGCACTAGTGTCGTTATAGTCACTTTACGTTATTGCTAGCAGCCATAGACTTCTAAATCTAGGTTAACTTAGGTCAAGGATTAAGCGCTCAATTTTAATTTTACGGTAAAAATGCACAACTACCAACTTAACAAACAATTAAATTCCTACGGTTTTTAAGAAAAATAAAACTTTCCGAACTAAATTCATTGATGCCAACATAAAAAAAGTATTTTTAATTTAAGTATATTTTAAATTAAAAAAAAAAGGTTACCATAGACACATACTGTCCGTCAAACTTCATATTTGCCTTGTTTCCAGGTTATGATTAATTTTGTATTTTGTAATTTAAAACCACGTCGTAGAAAAAGTATTGTATGCAACGTTGTATAATTAAGTCAAAAAACGCTCATTGCGTCTCTATTTGCGATACTCGCCGCATTCGCGGCTCGTATCGCAACTCACGCAATTCGCATTTTTTGAACCTTCTTATACAACTGTTGCATAAAATACTATTATATTAAATTACATATGTTAATAAATATATTGCAAGTGGGTTGCCTAAAAAAATTCAGTCCAGAATATGATTAATTAAAAATAAACGAGGTGCAAACTTAGCTCAACCGGTTAGTATGAGAAAGTTAGGATGAAGTCGGCACGAATCGGGTCGGGGGTTCACAGAATGAGCAGATTTTTGGTTTAGGGGCATTTTAGCACATAGCAAGCCGCGCCGCTCCGTGTGTTCTTCACCTACGTGCGACAGAGAGGTCCCAGCGAACCATCCCATTGCGATAGAAGAGTGTTATGTGCTAAAATGCCCCTAAACCCAAAAATCTGATCATTATGTGAACGGGAACCCGTGCTGGGATCCTCTACTATAAGGGCTAATTTTGAAGTGAGTACCTAAATCCAATCCTTTGGCTATTTTAAAGAATAAAGCTAATAACAATTTTGTTACAAATACCCTATTAATTATTATATTTTTACCCGACTGCGGCGAAGCCCAAAGGAGGGTAATGTGTTTGACCTGTATGTATGTCCGTTCCTGTGTCCGCTCGTAACTACTCAACGGCACAACCGAACTTGATGGCGCGAGTGTCACTGGGTGAATTTCGTTAAAATAAACAAAATGGCGGATTTTATGCACTTTTAAAGTGCACCGCGGTCGGTTTTTTTTTAGTAAAAATATTTAGTTGTTATATGATGTTGTTGTGTTGATAAATTGACTAAAATTAAAAAAAGCATAACCGACTTCTAATTAAATAATCTATTCAATTAAAAAATCGAACAGTTTCTTGTGACAATGGGAGCACCTGGAATATACACCCTTTCAAACAAACAAATATTTTCCAAATCGTTTCAGCCATTTTCGAGTAATCGGGGAACATTGTGTTTATGAAGTCTGGTAATAATAATTTCATGTTCTATTCACATTTAGTGACATGGTGAAGAGAAACTAAAAATCATCGATGTTTATAACTCAGTAGGTACATACGCTAACACTCTAATAGTAAATTCGTAATCGAAAGAGTCACCGTGTGCACAGAATACGTGAATGCTGCACAAATGTGACAGTCTCAAACAAAAGGCACCACTTTGCCACGAGGACACATTAAATAGTTACTTAGTTTACGTATAAAGGCGCAAAGGGATTTCGCCTTTATTGCCTAGCGGCGATTGCTACCTTTTGGCTGGGAGCGACGCAAATAAGGATATTTCGCGAGGCTTTGTAATTGGCTACTTGAATTGAATTCAAAAGTAGCCGACTGGCCAGGTTGCGAAAATCTGGCGCCTAGCGGTTGCCAATTTGGTTGTCGCAATGCGTAAGTGGCACTAGGCCTTATCCCATAAAGTCATAAACCAATACGCTAATCGAAGACTATCCTGAAGAAATAAATAAAATAAAATGCTTAAACAGATCATTCTATGTCTAAAACTTTTTTAACAAGACTACATGGGCACTTTTACAAGAGACAGAGTCTACTAGCACCTCTCGAAAGAGAGAGGCACGCAGGCGAAGAAAACTTTTTACTGATAATGGGGATTAAAAATATCGGCAGCCTACAATGTTTCGTTCAAACACCCCGGTCGGTGAAGTGAAATTAAAATCGTAGAAAGACCAGCCACCACCTCATTTCTCCGAAACCGGAAAAAAACAGTAGGAACTCACATTCTGCGGTGTTTCAGGTGTAAGTAGTTGGTCTTAAAATTTAGAGCAAGATGCAAACCCATGCATTTTCTTATTGAAATTGATGCTATTAGTTAAACGAGCCCGACGAGCCGAGTATTGACCATAAAAACACTAACGCACAAAATATTGCCAACAATTCACACCGCTATTTGGCATTTTCTGGCCGTATGACAGAAACCTTGGCCCCAATAGCGTGTTTTTAGACATAATCCTATTACCTCAACATAATATCATTAGATTAGTACGTGTCAAAGTTACATACAAGAATACCATTATAACGAGCCGTGCACTGGACATTAAGACCTAATACTCGGCGATAGGGACGGTTTTTGTATGTAGTATAAATGTTGCATTAGATTAAGTTGATACGTTTAATCGAGCATAAGGAAGCTCTAGTAGAAATGAAGTTATTTTGTTTAGCTGAATAGCCGCTGATAAATTGCTCCAGGTTTACGTCATTTTGTTATTTTAAATAATTATTAAACATCTTATAGTTCTAATACGTCATAGATACTGGAGAAAATACCTGAATGCATTAAGATATGAACAAACGCAGAAAGCACTGTCGTGACTGACACCGTTCTTTCTACAAAACTTACTGACACATATTATATTTTCACGCCTATTTTAAATACTTGAATTAGCGCAGTGCAAATGACATGCGACAAAATCGTTACCAGATCCTAAACGATTTGACTTCTAGGGGGCTTTCGAAATCAGCGAACATCCGACAAAGTCAGTAGAATCCTATTAGATGATCTGAATCAAACGGTTCCACAGAAATTCACTGTTATACAGATGAAAAAAAATCATTATAGGAAGTGACTGCTTTCCTAGGGAATGTTAAAATAGTCAAGGAAGGCATTTCATGAACAACCGTGAAGTGAAGTGGGCTCATCTCGAAATATACAAGTTCGAATTTTTACGATGACTTTTAATGAAGAGGGATGACATGCGTTCTAAGAATAATGACCGTTCTCATGGCACTTTATCCTAAAACCTTTAGCTTAAGGAAAAAGGTCATAACTTCTGGAAAAAAAAAGATTATCGTTCTACACCTAACTCTTTTCTTTAATATAATAGGCACTGACCTGGAAGTGCAGGATGATGGTCCATATGAGCCCGAGGGTGAGTTTCGGGTTGCCGTCGACGATATCCTCGGCTCGGATGTTGACGAGCTTGATCTTCTTGTAGCGGAGGAAGTCGAGCGCCATCTGGACGTTCTGCAGCATATGGAAGCGCATTCTGCCTCGCTCGCGCGGCTGAAACGTTGGACAGTCATTGGTTAGTTACAAATACAGAAAAGAAAGTCGAATGAATGTACATATATTAGGAAAACGCTTAATGTATCTGAAAGCACAAAGTATACGTTTGTACAACATTTGGTATGTAATGGATTATCTGCGAACCAACGTCAAAGGACTTTGGTTCGGACTAAACCAAAGTCAATGGACTACAATTGTACTGCAAATTTAAACAAGCATACTACATGTTTTTTAGGGTTCCGTACCAAAATGGTAAAAAAGGAACCCTTATGGTGCGACTCTGTCTGTCTGTCTGTCTGTCTGTCTGTCTGTCTGTCTGTCCGTCTGTCACAGCCAGATATCTCAGGAACTACTGATGCTATCGATTTGAAATTTGGAATAGTGTGAAAAGTAGCTAACCCGAGTCTATTGGACATAAAAAATATCTTGTACCTTTTTTACTTTTTTTTTAAAAGGCTCCGTAATGGGACTTTTAAAATTGAAAGTAGGGCTATTATATTGAGTGGGGTATCAAATGAAAGGGCTTAATTTGTAGATTAAAACAACATTTTTATTTTTTTTCTTAAATAAGTAGTTTTTGATTTATACATTTTTATGTACCATTCCCCCCCTATTATCTCCGAAGTTACTGATCAGAAAAATGTGTCATAATTACTAATTATAAATATCAACCTGAATATTACAGGAAAAATAGAACGGTCTTGCTAACTTTAATACCTTTTTAGAAATTTACAAAACTTGAAATCCCTAGCGGCGAGTAGCAAAACTAAGCGATGGCGCTAAAACACTAAACATTTAACGATGTTATAATTAAACAAAGAAACATAGTATAGTAACAATTAGTGCGTAAACAGCTAATAATAAATAAATTTAAATACATTTAAATACTGTGTCACGTTTGCAAAGTTAAATAATTGTAAATAATATTATAATTATTTTACCAAGCTTATACATAGATGGCGTTGTAAATTCGGGGAACAGCTTTTTGTATAGAGAATGACAGTCCTCTTGATTTAATGGTCCTTGCTATTAAATAGAATCATTACACGTCAGGTTCTCAATATTAGAGGGAAAATATAACTGTTTTCCTAACTTGCACTGTTTTTTAGAAATTTGCAAAAATCATAACATATACTTATTTGCTTCTACTAAACAAATCGACATACAGTTTTTCTTGAACTATTCGCGTATCTACTTATGAGTTTGTACGGAACCCTCGGTGCGCGAGTCCGACTCGCACTTGACCGGTTTTTTTTATTATAGCATTAACGACTGCCAACGAATTCTAAAGCATTCCGAGGAGATGCAGGTTTGAATCCTGCCCCAGACATACAATTTTTCTCTTCCAATAAAATATAAAAACTTACTATATTTTGCATAAACTCATATACCTACCTGCACATTTTGGTTAAAAGTTTAAAACTTACTTTTGCCATCGCATCAAGAATTATCATGCGCCTGATACGCCTACAAACAAAAACTAACAAAAATGTATTTACTAGAGACGGACCGTCACAGCCTTGGCCTTGCGTTCAGTAATGACCTTATAATAATACTCTGGGCGTATGATTACCTCAGTTATAATGTGGTAGCCATCGATTTGATCTCTCGTAGATAATTTCTCCAAAAGGAGTCGACACAATTATTTACATAGGTCAGTGCCATTTAAGTACGCTCACCTACCAGTATTTATTATTTTTCTACCATATTACATGAACAGTACCTACTCTTTCTAAAGACTGTGTCTGTCTACGACTAAACTTAGGACGATATCGTTATTAGAGTAAGTAATTAATTGAAAATATTGTTAAAGTAAACCAAAACACGGCCAAAAAGCTTCGTCATGTGATATAGCAATGAAAGTCATCGTAAATAAGTGAGGTACCACGCCCTTACGGTAATTATATCCCAAAAGTTAACTGATAAATGGGGCATGATATGGGTGAATTAATTTTAGCAGGTTCCGAAATAAAAACACGCTAGAAGGCATATACGAAAACGGCAAATTCAAGCATTGTATAAAGTTAAAGAGTACCTCTAGTATAAGACAAATTTTATTTAGAGTTTATTCACAGTAATAAGCATAACGTTTACATAAATAAATTATCATCAAGTTTTTTATACGTTCAAACCAAATTAATATAAATGAGGTTAGGGGTATTCACCCTTAGACCCCTTTTGAAACTGTTGGGGTGAAGGCGCGTCGAACCACACCTGTCTATGGCCGATAAGGGGATAGATAACAGTTTAAAAGCTATCAACGTTTTGGAAATAAGAAATGATAAGGTAAACGCTAAGGCTAATATTTGATACGCTACTGCCTAATAGTAGACAGACACCATGCTGTCAGCATTGGGACAGTTTCAAGCACTTGGGACGTCTAGTCATCTACCAACTACACAGTAAGCCATAAAATAAAGGTTCGAACAAGTAGGTGTCGTAGGGTTTCACTTTTTCTCTGCTGCTAACTGCACATTCGCAGGCGATAACTTGATGAGACGTGTCAGACGTAAATATTGGACACGACCTAATTTTTAAAGGAAAGAGTAGCGTAAGATACGTCTCTCGTCATGTCTCGATTCATCATTAGATAATTGCCGACGACTGTACTTGAACTTAATGTGTTAACAGAGACATGCTATTTTTAAAACACTACAAAAGATCCTACATAGAAACACTGTCTTTACATTTGAAACTCAAAAGTGGACCACGCAGCTTAACATTCCATATATCACCAGCTATAGTTATCTATTACCAGGGACTGTTCAAATCGGCTCGATGGCACGCGATACCAACATTACCACGCTAACGGGCCCGGACAGAAATTTAAAATTTAATTAACCAACGGAGTGCAAAAGTTTTTAATCTGTGGCGATTAGTTTGAGCGTTGATTGACTCAAAATTAGAACAGTCAGGCGTACCTCGATTAAAAAAGTAAAAGTCCTCGATTAAAGTTTTAACGGCTAAACATTTGACTTTCATGTATTTTGAACTTTGAAAACTCGTAACTTCCTTTTAATATTGATGAAAATATAGTATGTGTTGATTGACTCAAAAATAGAACAGTCAGGAGTACCTCGATTTAAATTAAGTTCTAACGGCTAAAGATTTAGCTTTCGTGTATTTTGAACTTTGAAAACTCGTAACTTCCTTTTAATATTGATGAAAATATAGTATGTCAATCCGGAAAACGTATGATTTTTATTAATTTAATCATAAAAACATATAAAAGGGTCATGTTTTCCTCAAATTCCTATTATAATTAGAAACCATGCATTTAAATTACTACTTAATTCACACAATATTTCTTAATATTACGTGATTTACATGTATCATTCAAAGAAACTACTAGACGAGGCAATAAAAATGATTTTAATTCGACTTCAATTTTGAACTTCGTCTCCAATGGAATTTTTATTCAAAACTGATCATGTTTTTACTAGCTTAAATGAGGTAAGATATCAAAGGTAATGGATTACTTGCAAAATCAATGAAACACGAATATTTTTGCATTCGCATCGAGCTAAAATCAATTCAAGCCATTCCTACGTAAGTGGTCCTTCAAATTAGTTAATTTTATAACTAAAAACATTAATTAAAAGCTCCTTTGTCCCTAATTCGATATGACAAATTGAAATCGTTATTATACATTTGGTCACTTAACGCTATAAATAATAAATAACTTGAGCTGTTCATTTTTTAAATGATCTCCGTATCGTGGCACAATGTCTTCAGTTGTTAATCTTCTTCAAATTTTAGTTATAGCAATACGGGAGTTGACGTTAATGTTGTATAGTTAGTTTGTAACTCTCATAAGTTAAAAGCCCGGCCACCTGCAGCAATCAGCTACAACTATATCCAAGGCGTTCTTACGTGCCCTGTCTGCGCAAGAGTTTACGGTAACAAGATCGGGTATCGGGTAGGTACGTAAGCCATACAAGAGCACACGAGCGCAACCAACACCGAAGTTGAAGTAGTCGCTGAGGTTGAAAACGACTAGGAGGGTATATAAGTGGTTATACTCACGAGGTGTTCGCCAGAAAGCACCTCCAGCAGCGAGATGAGGTTGAGTCCATCGCGCAGGTCCTCGAAGAGGTCGTTCACGTGCCGGTTCACCTGCGCACACGCATATATCGTTAGCAGATTATTATAATGAAGGCACAGATCCAAAGGGCTTTTTTGAACTTGTATAGTAAGTTAGCCCGTGGTAAAAAAATACATAACAAAAAAATATAACAAAAATAATGAGGCTTGTACAAGCCTCATTATTTTTGAACGCCGAATTAATTTACTAATATAGATATACCGTTAAAATGTATGTAAATGAAATTCTAATCAAACTAAAGTATAAACAGTCTAAAATCAAATATTTAACCCTTTACAAAACATAACAGTTCTTTCTCGCGGAATTTGGAGGACTCTGGGTATCTAAGATACAAGCGACAAAATAAAGAAGTTTTTATTACTCTGTAAAATGTAAAATACTTTTATTTTACATACTTATCACAGGCTATGAAATAAAAGGATCTTTATAACTAATAAATAACTCTACACGAAGTCTATACATAGATGTAACAGAACTCTGAAAAGTGTAAGTCTAATTAATTATAGTACTCATACGTACTAGAATGAAAACGATTGAACACAAATCTCACAACACCAAAACGAAGCCATCAAAAGAAAATAATCATAATGTGAAAATTAGTGTAACTCAACAACAAAAAATAAGAAATCATTAACTAAGGAAGAAAATCAAACAAGCAATGTAACTGAGCTCAAAAAGAGAAAGAAATAATAAAATGATGACTATGATGAAACTGATGGTGATAATGGTAGCGACTATTAAATAACTATTAGCCTGCATGCCAACTCCTAAACAACAATAAAGCCAACACGACTCGAAAATAGCGAGAAATGCCCGTCAAACTTGGAATGTCAGTGATTGTTAACGGAAAAATTTAAAGGGTTCCTCTAATACCAGAGGAAGCTACTTCTTTACTCGTTCAGTTTGACGGTGCATCTCTTGAAGAGTCAGCAACACCAAGACTTACTTGTTGGGGAGGACAACATGGCTGGTTGTTGACGACCTCGCACACATGGAGTCGAGTGTACGTCTGTCCGAGCAGCATGGTGGAAAGATACGATAACACCTGGATAAGATGAGGTTGTAACCAAAAGGAGCATACATAAACGACCACAAAATCTATGGCCAACATACATTCGCTCGGTTGACTGACAACTCGACATGATCAGAAAATATTGCAGCAAATAATAAAAGTGCGTCCAACAATAGATTTGGTGGTATGTAGTTCATATCGGAATCATATATTTATATTTCGATTAGATAAGATGGACCATAAAATGGATATTACGCTGCATGACATAATACTTAAATTTGCAGTCTTGCTGACTATAAAAGCATTTTTTTAACAGATGCGATGCATATTAATACTTGGGCCTTGACTGATGATCTAAAGTCACAAACCACGAACTTTAACCACAAATTTGATACTCCATTGTTGTGATTTACCGGCCAGTCGCCATTAGTGGCGAATACCGTAGTGACTTTGGAAACGAATGAACGAACGATGGTTATTTTTAACTTGAAACTCTAATGTGCAGTAGAGAGTATTATGCGTAAACAAAAACAAGGATCATCATGCCATATCGTGAGATCTGTAACTATGAAACCCGTCATATAAATAAATTATGACATTAAAATTTCAAATAACATATATTGGCTATTCGTACACTAATTCAGTTGCTAAAATAAATACCTAAACAGATGAGGCATGCAAACCAAAAACAAAAGAAGCCGACGCTTAACAACGAAAACAAAACAAACCAACACGATGAGTTTTTATTAGTCTGTCAATGGACATTACCGAGTTCAGTGACTTCAAAATGAACATAATATCCACTGATATCTTTCACAAACTCGCATCATAATGCTAAGATGCAAAAACAAACTTGCTCGTAGCTAGTAAAGTTGATATTGAAACACGTAAACGTTGCCTGCGAATTTAAAAGTAACCAGTTGATATCAAAGAATCGAAAGCAAAAAAGGAGGTTAAAAAAAGCTGTGTATATTACAGACCTTGAGATGTTTCCAGTGCTGCTCCATCCGAATGACAAGCGATGAAAAGTCAAACAAATTATTATTGAACAAAACGTGCTCAGAAAGTGCGTGTCCAGCTATGATAAACGCCGAAAACCCTTTGGTTTATCCTAGTATAAGTATCCTAGTGTAAGAGATTGATTCCATGATCCCAAATAAGAGACTAGCAAATCAACTAACTCTCTTGCAAATACGTGTTAATATTGGAATTTCTGCATTAGGCATAAAAAATTGATAATCACACCCGTACATCATCATTTTCTTACTTTAAAGCAGGATACCAATAAGCAACGAGTAGATTTGTAAGGTTTCTTTATGCCTTACTGTCGTAGTTTAGCAAACCTGTAATCCTCTGCTTGTCCACATACTACTCTGCATTTGCATAGAGGTTTTGAAAAACTTAATAATAAACCCAAGTGAGAGTTTTCATAGAAATTGAGCCATAGAAGTAAACACAGAAGGATATAGAAAAAGAAATGCGAATAAGATCACTTAAATACTTAAATTGAAACACATTTACTAGAAAACCTGTCACAAGTTGTCTATTGTTGGCAATCGCTGATTGCCAACACTATTTATTCTGTTAAGAGTTAAAAGTGGTAAAGCTAATGCATTAAATAACCCGTTAATAGTTACATCCTTTGAACGCAATCTAATAAATATCCGTTCCCTTCCAAGAACTAGTATACCATGTCCGCCAAAAAACCGATTAACGCATATCACAGGGCTCTGGTTTCCTAGTAAACCTTACGGTAAACACAATACATCACCCCTCCGGTATTTAGGACACGGTAGCATGGATCCAAATGCATACATTCTCGAAACTTTGCATATGCATGCACTCCATCTTTGTTGCCGTGCATTCCTTTATGCATGATGTCAGACAGCCCTTTAGATTCGGACCCATTCATTTTACATCCTTGGAGAATTTGAAAGATTTACAACAATGTTTTTAATGTTATTTTTAGCACAACCGATGCTTCGACCTTCAACCTTCAACCGGTTTGGGCGAGTAAATCAGTCAGCCGGAGTCGCAAAAAATATATGAAGTAATTTATGCGCGACTGGTTCTAAACTAGCACTGGAAAAGTAATAGCTTCTTATTAACATACCTAGTGTTAGTTCTCGACTATATCATTGTATTCATCAGGAAATTTCTATTTATGAGAATAACCGAGTTCATTTTTATGACATTCAAAAGAACTAGCTCATATGATACGATTAGCTACGGCATAATCAACTACTCATACTAAAGAAATTCGCTCAGTCAACTTAATTACTTCTCCGAACTGGCTTCTAAAAATTCCTCCAATGGCCAGTGACTCAGGCGCATGAATAATTTCGCCAGTAAGATCCTATTATGTTTTCAGTCCATCCAACGTTTCTACATCGTTATCACTTCCAACCCCCTTGATATGATAAACTCTACGCCGACGAAAAGTATTCCTCCCTCCCGGTCGTACATAATCATAACACAGCTAACCAATCCACCAGGATTTTTTCAAAACTATATTTACCCCAAATTCGGTATTATTGATATACTAAATAGAGTTATTATTCAAGCTAGTTTGCAAGGAGTTGAGCTAAGTAATAATACGTTCTTATAAGTTCTTCACTTTGGGTCGGCCCTCGAACTCACTCGTCCATCTATTGCTTACTTTCCGGCCTTAACAACAATATACTTAACGTCTGTCGTGTTAGTTAAAAGTTTAGTCCTTGATATCGTTGACCGGTTGAGGTATAAATCAATGTTCTACCTCAAAACATAAGTCTGATCGCTGGCTTGTTAAGTCAGATAAGAATCAGGATAAATAATGCCTAAGATGATTAATTGAATTCTGCGAAACGCGTTTAAGGAGTGAAACGCGCCTTTCGTAAACAATGGAGAAAGTACATAAACATCCTTGTTGCAGGCTCCATTAGTACACATGTGAATAAATATCCTTTGGATTTAATTTACAGTTTGAAATGCATTTGCCCGATTTAACTTAATTACATACGTTCGAAATAACGTTTGATTATTTACCCTAAAATACATCAGATTTTTCTCGGACGCAAAGAGCGTGATCAGCTTCCGTAAAATGATCATTATTGTCATCAATTATGTCATTTGAAAGAAAGGAATTTACGTTAAATCGATTATTGTTTCAGTTTGTTCTGCTCTTCTGCTTATGCGAGTAAAAATGGAAATATTTTGCCGGCACCGTTTATCTTTGTTATTTAGATCAGGATAACCAAATATTCATGAAATATGAGATGAAATTAAATAGAATATTGTATAACTTAAGTCACTAGTGCTTTAACTGTAACAAACTTTGAGAATAAACATACGTGAAATCCATTGGAAGTGTGAATGGCACGCATACCTATGTTAACTAGACTAACTAAGATATTTTTATTATATTTGTCATAATTTCGTCTTAATCGACATATAGTTCACCACGAAGTCACAGGGTGTCATTGCGGGCACGTGGGTTTGTCTGCGTAGGCGCCGGTCCGGGATTGACCACTCCGCATAAGGTTTAGTCGTAAATCTGACTTCACACCTACAGCCTTGCGTCATCGGTCATTGTTGATGACGACGGAATATTCTGGAGCCGGTTAGGAAATTTTGTCACACGAAAACCTTCGAAGGTTATTGATGCTTACGTAAAGTATAATGAAAAATGTTCGGCTCGGACTGGACATGAAGCGACACCTTGTGCCATGTCGGGGCGCAAGCTTTTAACCAATTAAACTCTTAATCCAATCTAACACCTCAAAATAATAAAAAAGAACAGGCTAATTGACCAAGCGAGCGAAAAGTCTCCGGTTCAGCTTGGGCATAAATGCTTTCGTAGGTCTGTCTGCCCGGTGGATGTCCAGCTGTTCTCGTCTACAGGTCGCAATTCGTGAAATTTTGTGAGCAGATTCGATAGTACATAATATAGAATATTTTTTGTCTCGCGACTGACTCGCGATCTACACAGCTCATAGAGCCACTAGTTGCAATAGTCTATCTTGTCTTCATTCCTTCGAGATAATGACTGAACTTAAAACGACCGTTATTTCCCGAATTGTTTGGCAATCAGTAAATGCTAATGTTTTCTCGGAATCTAACCGAATCTCAATTCTCTGATTTGAATAGCCTAGCCTAGCCAGTCAATTAAATAAGGCAGGTGATAAAGTTGGTATTCTTAGCAACAACCCTGCCAGCAATTAACAGTATTGAAAGTATTAAACTAGAAGCATCCACTTTCCTTAGATTCCTTACATACCCTATCGTATGGTTCTATGACGTTAGAAAGTATGCATAATTACAAATTACATATAGTTTAAAAATGTGTAACTACAACTCGGTAACGAAGTAATACGTGCGACATCATCATGGTCACGTTTTTTTCGCATAATAGATTGCCTATTTTGAACAATTTTTGCACAAGCTTAAAATCGAATTAATAGAGGTTTGTCCTTTGGGGTATCGATTAGTACTACAGAAAAACCTTATCATATATCCGAGCCCTACATTTGCAAAAAAAACACGTCTTCTTTGGCATCGACGTTTCACCGATCTCGAATCGAATGTGATTCTATTCTTTGAAATCAGAGTTTATCTAACTCTGATATTTATTGCTTACGGTCCAAAAATAATAAGTACTTGAACTTCTCAGTTCGTCTGATGTTAAGAGCTTAACACCACCCAGGTTTAGCGCCCTTAAGATTACTTCACCCATGAGTCAGCATTGGGTCAATCGTATAACGACAACATCCAGCGCGCCAGCGGCGTGCGTCACAACATCCTTTGTTATCGGACCATGTTGCTTAAACCTGCATTCGACCTAGTCAGCCATGTAAATATTTAACCGGGGAATTATTTCTATACTGATTGTTGAAACTGTAATCTATAGTGGAAAAACTGCCTCATCGGTTAACTGTGCCTACCGTACTGAAACGTGCGTACCAGCCCTTCCTCAGAGGCGAACTAGTAATTCTGCCTTTTACCTAACCTAACCCATGTATGTATGCGTGAGTGATGAAGAAAGGGCAACTGGTACCAGTTGCCCTTTCTTCATCACTCGCGCAACCCCACGTAGTCCTACAAGCAGAGAGTGAGCTATTTATGGCAGTTTTTTGTTCTTTTTTTGTGTATTATTAGATTCCTGTATATCTTTATTTACTTATTGTTCGACACCGCTAACAATAACAATCAGATTTATTAATACACCAGACACCTGCCTACGTCCAGCAGTGTACTGCCGCAGGCTGATGATGAGATTTATTATCGACGAATGATCACCCGAAAAAATTGACCGCCCTAGGCCTACTTGGACTTAGGGAAAGTCCGCGTCTGCCCCTCATGTCCTCTGCATATCATATATGTATATTAGGGGCATAACGTAGATGTGAGTTGCGAGTGAAAAATTATAAGTTGAGACTTCGGTCATAACTCACTCACTCACACTCACTTGCGTATGGGTATAAAACTCACAAGGCGAGTTATACAGGGAATGTTAGTTTAGGAAGAAGAATGAAGAGCTCCACGCTTCATGAAGAGCTCTTTGTGTTAGAATGTACGCTTAATATACATAGAGTAGCAGCAGTGGATTCAGGAATTTGAGCCCTTTGAGATTTTATCGAAATAGAAACTAGAAAAATACGCAATATTTCGTAGTTTCTCTGGGAGGTTTGATATCCTTAGAATGGATCCGATACAGTAGAGTGGCCCTTAGAGTTTTGAGGGGACGCGTGGAAGGTGTCATTCACCAAGTGCTAAAACCACTAAAATGAAGCCATATGGCGAGTTCTTGCCTAAAGTTGCAATCAACAAATTTAAGATTATTTCGAATAAAATAACTGGCTTTTATCAAACCAGTTTGTGTTACAGACCCGACCTTTAATTATAATGGTTAATTAAGATATATGTTATCCCTTAATGATTACGAAAGCCGACAAGGCGCATTAAGTATCTGATAATAATTAACCAGTTTTTAATATTTCCTTGGAATAACTCCATGTAAACGTCCAGTAAGGCAAGTTCTATATATTGGCGGAAATCTCGCAAGAATTACGGCAGAAGGAAAGAAGAATTTGAATAATAAGCCATACAATATACAAGGCATGCACAAGTAATATAACGTATAAGCACGGTAGGTCAATGAAAATCTTGTGCACGTTAGTGCTGTGTCTAATACGATAACAAACTTATCTAAATACGCTGAAAATACTTCCTAAAAGTTAGTTAAAACAGATAAGCAAACTTGATATAACTACACCCAGGATAAGTGGGCTTATTGAGAAGAGGCCAAGCCAGGTCATTGGTTCCATACTCCATATGGTAACAGCAAAAGTAATTTCATATACGGGCGCTCGCAAGATTGTAATGATATCAATCAACAAAGAACAACGGGCCAAGTATTGGTGATTTAGACGGACAGTGGACCTTTGTGTGAAAGTGCAAAGACATCAGATAAGCATTAGTATGTACCTACTGTTTGCAATAGCGAGTCGTTGTGAGTAACATTGTGTTGGCTTCAATGGGCCAGTCTTTGGTGTTTGAGTTTCTTTCACAAAAATCGTTAAATTTCAACACGTCGCGTGACGTTAGCTCTAAGGACGTTAAAAACCGGCCAAGATCGACTGGGACTCCGTAACACAAGATTTCTTGGAGAAAATTTCGTGTAGACACTATTACAGTTCAAAAGATATAGTCTAAGACAGGCGGATGAATGAAGAGACAGATAGTGGTGCCTTAGTAAGGTTTTGGGTATGGAGTACGAATCGTGATGGGCAGCTTGTAAGTTACGAAAGTGAAAATTTCACTTAAATTACATGTAAGTTACTTATGAAAGTTTCACTTAAATTACATGTAGTTTCCTATGAAAATTTCACTTATATTAATTATATGTAAGTTTCTGTAATTTTCAGACGTAAATTTCCCTTTCGTGTGTAATTTTAAATTGCACACGACGCACGCTGCATTGTGCATTTTTTTTATAAAAGTTAACATAATATAGTCAAGGATGAAACGTTACTACTTAACCTGCCACGAAAAATGGGTTAGTCTCATCTCGTCTAAAAAAGCAGCTGGTCTAAGCAGTTAACTGGTCTAAAAAGCAAATGGTCTAATTAGCAACTCGTCTAAAAAGCAACTGGTCTAAGTAGCAACTTGTCTAAAACGCACCTAGCAGCTGGTCTAAAACGCTTCTCGTCTAAAACGCAACTGGTCTAAAACGCTACCCGCCAATAATGCAACTGGTCTATAACGTTCTTTGTCTAAATTTCATACCGTCAAAAATTAATATCTTCTTAACTCAAATTAGTCAGCACTGATTTGTATCAATCATAATATTTTTATTATTATTTAAATTTTAAATATCTATATGTACAGTCAACTCCTTTACTACAAAGACATGTGTCCACTTTTTCACCTTATTGTTATTGCATTGAGATAAATTCAAAAGTGGATACTTATTTTCTTAGTCTACATAGGTAGGTAGCCTACCTATTTGCGCTTGCGTTAAAGTATTTACCCGCAGCCCACTTCTATGTACAGCCGGCTGCAAAAGTCCATGGACAGATCGAAATCATTTTCCTGTGACGGGCACCCTTGGCGCCCTTGAAAACAATAAAGATCCCCACTACTTGGTCCAGGATCCATATTTAAATTATAATTAAAATGTAACCATTTCACATAACAATATTCAGCACGAAGGCAGGAAAACATCACATAATAGAATCAAGTTGTCATTAACAAACACGGTATCTATAATCTAAAGTGACCAGTATGTTTCCGATGTAAAGGAGTTTGAATTGTTATTGTTTCCACTTGCAGACCAATCGGTAATCAGTCAGTAATAAAAATTGTTTAAAAAATATTTTTTTGATAGAAACTTATTTACCTTTCCGTACATGACATATGCATTTTCACGAGTAAGTACGAGTCATTGTTCTACTTTATTCTGGTAAGACCTGTAGACCAGTTGCTTTTTAGACCACTTGCTAATTAGACCAGCTGATTTTTAGACCACTAGCTACTTAGACCAACCGCGTTTTAGACCACTTGCTAATTAGACCATCTGTGCGTTAGACCAGTTACTACTTAGACCAGTTGTTTTTTAGACGAGTTGCTAATTAGACCATTTGCTTTTTAGACCAGTTACAGCTTAGACCAGCTGCTTTTTTAGACGAGATGAGACTAACCCCGAAAAATGATTAAAGAAATATTTTATTCTCGATTGTATGAAATAGAACAACATTTGTTTATGAACCAAGTGAGAATTAGAGATAGATGTGAATGCGGAGCAACTCAATATCTATTTTTCAATGTTGTCTCAGTGTTCAAGAACGCAGTGAAGTGTTTTAATTGCAAGAAAGTTTTATTTAAAGCTTATAGGTATAGTGTTATAGAGCATTAGTAATGGAGTCTTTAAAAGTTTAGTTAAGAAGATTTAAAATGTATTTTTCATCACACTTGCTCGAAAATGGTGTCATTACACGTAGGTTCTGCGGGCCGTAAATGGCCTATTACGCCCTAGGGCGTAATGGTTTTCTTTTTAAATTTGAAACGCTGGTTCTGTTTTACTCTTATTTGTCATGTTCAAAGGAAACGCCAACTTACTTTTTTAACTTTTATCACTGAAATATTTATTTAAAGATAACTGTAATTGCAAATACATATAAACACATATTTCGGTAACATTAATTAAATGTTTAAATAATGTATTTCTTTATTTTGCAAATATAAAATCAACTAAAATGGCCGTTACTGCTATGGTTTCCGAACGTGACTTAACGTTCGCATTGTCTATGGACATATGTGACAAATGTCACTGTCTGTTTTAATATTTTCTTGTCATACTGGATCGAAAAGTAAGGTTATTTTATTAAGATTTCCTCACAAGTGTGATGAAAAACATTGTGTGTGCCACGGGCGGTAAAGGAATTACAAACTCGTGTTATTAAAGCCCTCGGTTTCACCTCGGGCTTATAACAAACACTCGTTTGTAATTCCTTACTTACCGCCCTAGATACAAAATGTACTATTACGCTTGTAAGCAATAAAGTTCTTACTATTAAAACAACTATTTTATTACGTGTATCTACGTCACTAGTATTTTATTCTTTTTTACAAAAAAAAAAACGGAATCCTTATAGGATCACTCTAGTGTCCGCCTGTCCGTTCGTCTGTTACAATAGAAACAATTTGCTTACAAACTATATCACCATATAAATTAATATTTGGCACACATACATTATTTTTCATCACACTTGCTCGAAAATGGTGTCATTACACGTAGGTTCTGCGGGCCGTAAATGGCCTATTACGCCCTAGGGCGTAATGGTTTTCTTTTTAAATTTGAAACGCTGGTTCTGTTTCCCTCTTATTTGTCATGTTCAAAGGAAACGCCAACTTACTTTTTTAACTTTTATCACTGAAATATTTATTTAAAGATAACTGTTATTGCAAATACATGTAAACACATATTTCGGTAACATTAATTAAATGTTTAAGTAATGTATTTCTTTATTTTGCAAATATAAAATGCCGCTTACCGCTATGGTTTCCGAACGTGACTTGACTTCGCATTGTCTATGGACTTAAATGTCACTAATGTCACTGTCTGTTTTAATATTTTCTTGTCATACTGGGGCGATTAGTAAGGTTATATTATTAAGATTTCCTCACAAGTGTGATGAAAAACATTGTGTGTGCCACGGGCGGTAAAGGAATTACAAACTCGTGTTATTAAAGCCCTCGGTTTCACCTCGGGCTTATAACAAACACTCGTTTGCAATTCCTTACTTACCGCCCTAGATACACAATGTACTATTTCATCACACTTGCTCGAAAATGGTGTCATTACACGTAGGTTTTGCGGGCCGTAAATGACCTATTACGCCCTAGGGCGTAATGGTTTTCTTTTTAAATTTGAAACGCTGGTTCTGTTTTACTCTTATTTGTCATGTTCAAAGGAAACGCCAACGTACTTTTTTAACTTTTATTACTGAAATATTTATTTAAAGAGAACTGTTATTGCAAATACATGTAAACACATATTTCTGTAACATTAATTAAATGTTTAAATAGTGCATTTCAGTATTTTGCAAAAATAAAATAAACCATTTTAAGTCTTTACCGCTATGGTTTCCGAACGTGACTGTCTTCGCATTGTCTATGGATAATGTCACTAATGTCACTGTCAGTTTTACAATTTTATTTAGGTTAAGTAAGGTTATTTTAATCAGATTTCCTCACAAGTGTGATGAAAAACATTGTGTGTGCCACGGGCGGTAAAGGAATTACAAACTCGTGTTGTTAAAGCCCTCGGCTTCGCCTCGGCCTTGTAACAAACACTCGTTTGTAATTCCTTACTTACCGCCCTTGATACACAATGTACTATTATGAAATAGCGGGCAAACGAGCAGACGGGTCGCCTTATGGTAAGCAATCACCGTCGCCCATAGACACCTGCAACACCAAAAGAGTCACAGGTGCGTTGCCGGCCTTTCAGGTGGCAAATAAAAAAAGGAAAAGACATGCTTTGCTTGACGTGGATTTGAACTCCTGTACGTTATGTAACAATCGGTTACAATAACCCCTTGGCCACTCGGCTATTGACAATCAGTGTCGAATTTTCCGATCAGTATCCGGTCTACTGGCGTCAGAAGTAGCGGAAAAGTGACATGAAATTTAAGTGAAATTTATTCGGTAACATTACTCTCAGAAACGTTTCTTGTCAATTATGTAATATTCAAAAATTGAAATATGTCACAGTTAAGGTAATATGTGAAATGTTTCAGAAATTGCCCATCGCTAAGTACGAAACGCTAAAAAAATTATAATGAAAGCTAGACTTAGCTATCTCGAATAAATTCACCAGTCCCGACCAATAAGCAACATACGTTTCCGCTTGCCCTTGCGGTGAAAGCCGTGAGAAATATGAAATTAATTTGCTTAAGTCACGGTAGTTTTCTATTTAAGACATCAAATATTGCAATGAAAACATATAGTACATATATTTTCCGTTTCTATTTAAAATATGTGTTTTTCAACTAAAGTGTAAGTAAATATTTATCCATCAGATATCAAACACTACTTAATATTTCCCTCATCACGCGGCGCCAGATTTCTAAAGCACATTAAAAGCCACTTTATATTCCACGGAAATCAAATTATAGAAAATTTGACACATAGACCATAAACGTACTGCTTCGGAATACATAGAAGCAATATCAAGTACCTTAAGTTCTGTTTGAAATAATAATAGTTTTCCTGTCTTTATTTTTAACTCCGAAATAGTCGTATAAGGAAGTAATAATAAATTCCTCAGCGATAACTGTAACCAAAGTTATTTGAGACAAACGAGCACTTATTTCGATGCAATGATTTAGAATATCTCAGTTCTGCAATGGAATTGAACTTGGTGCCCATATAATGAAATGAAGAACACGTATAGACCTTTTTAATGACATAACTCTCAGCTCTGTTGGTTTTGGGTCCACTTCCCATACAAAGTTGCCCATGGTCCTTTGATTTTATTTATGAGGAAGTAGCTGTTTTCGAAAAAACCGGTACAGCCAAGGGCACGAATATGTATACCCACCCACGTAAAGCAAGAAAGATGATGAATGAAAGATAGAAACGTATGAAGCATGAAAGTGCGAGCTGAAAACTAGCGAGAACTGGTATGAAAGAGTAACAGCTAGAATAGACCCCGATTATGTCAGGGGACAAGAAGTATGTATACACCACAAAGTTTCAAAAATATGTATACTCGTACAGCTCTTATTATTATAGCAGTAAGGTTTAAGTATACATATTTTGGAACTTTGTGTGGATATTTATCCTTACCCTTGACTGTAGCTGTAGTTAGTAGTTTACTACTTAGCTAAGGAAAATCAGCTGATCTGTCAAATAAAGACGAAATGCAGCGGCCTGCATCGCATGCAGTTACTTTTTTCTCAGTCTGTATGTGATCCTTTGATCGTTGCTGTTGAAAGGCCTGCAAACGGAACACAAAGGGCGTCTTGGCTTGTTAAACGATTAGTCATCACTTTAGTTGATTGAGTATGTATGTTCTCATCTCATACGTATAAAGAAAGGTTAGGTCATTGGTAGCGAGAAGTATCAGTTATAAAATAATCCATTTCGTAATCAAAAAAAAGAAATAGCTTTATTATTTTTTACCTACAACTTAGTTTTATCAAAATATGCTATCTGCGCCTATTATTTAAAGTGTCTCTTTTGATTTTATTAAATGTTTACCTTCTAATTATGGATATTTTCTTCAAATATTTAACTAAAAAGCATACACCTAACAGTATTTTTATTGAGGTTGCTTACCTAGATAATAAATTGTTATTAATGCATTCAGAAACCAACTTTTTAGTTGAAAAATCGACGATCCACTGTACTAAGAGCAGAATATTTTTGTGAATAGCTATGAGTAAGATGGAATGTTTATTTAAGTAACGGTGTAAGGGTACATGGTACATTATTGTATTTTAGACGTGATCACTTACGGTAGCCTACAAGACTAGTAGGGTACAACGTACATCTATAGCTGTCTACTTTTGCAGCAATCGGAAGGTTCTTCCTTCCTCAACAGGTCAACAACTACTAATATCACATAGCCTTCAATAGCAATATTTAACCTAACCTAAAGGAATTTAATATTCAAGTCAAGGCCTTATATTTTACCATAACTTTTCCTTATATTTGTCATTACTATTCCCCACTGACTCCGCGGCGTCACGACTCGCGTCAACAGTCATTATTTGACATGTCATGACATCAGTGTCAATTTGTAGTACACGAATCGTTTACTAAGTAGCTGTATGACGGTGTCAATGCAACGTTTTAAGGCTATCTTAATGCTTTGTTTATTAGACTATCAACTATATATTATGATAAATTCGTTCAGATCGGTCCAAGCGCTACAACGCCACAATGCAGGGTGGATTTTAGAGCGTTTCAACCGACGTCATCACCAATCCCGAAATTTCGACGATTATCGTTATGAATGTGTCCCATTATTTTAATAACATCCGAAAATGGTACATACTTTTTTCATGTTTTGATCAAAAAATATGTAATTTTTAAAAATATGTCATCATAATATCGGGGTTGGTAATGACGGCGGTTGAAACGCTGTGAAATCCAACCGCCAACAGACAACTTAGAACACCCCTCTTTTACGCCAAGAGTTAAACTTCCAATAGGCCATATGTTTAGGGTTCCGTACCAAAATGGTAAAAAAGTTTATCTTGAACTATTCACATATCTACTTACGAGTTTGCACGGAACCCTCGGTGCACGAGTCCGACTCGCACTTGACTGGCTTTTTTATGAGAGGCTAGCTCACCGCGTCGTACGGTCATTTCCTGTAAGCTTATGATGCTCCCTTTTGTCACGCGATAAATAAGTGATAAAGCATCCGTCACTCTCACACACTATTTGTTAGAACGTGACGGATGCTTTATCATTTATTTATCACGCGACAAAACGTAGCATCATACGCCTACTGGTCGCGAGCTCCTGAGAAATTCCGGCCACTTCCAACGTGCAGCAACGGGCCGCGGGTGCAGGCCCCGCTACAGAGGCTCCATCACCGGAGTGGTTTTAATGGGTATGCCTTTTCCTTCTGAGGGGTGAGTCCCACATAACCTCCCCGAAGGGCTCTTTTAAGGGCCTGGTAATGCCTGGGATATGCGTAATGCATTTCCACAACGTTAACAAAAAAAAGGCTCCTAAATTTTTTCGCTTCTTTTTCTCAAGAGTTCGAGACTCGGGTGTTTCGCAAGGCAAGCGCACTTGCTGATATTTCTTATCAGTAGGTAAGTAACGTTCCATGAATTTAAATTTGATAATGTTCAAGATTCATTCTGGAATTCCGCGATGATCTAACCAATAAAAATTCAAATGATATATACTATTCATAAGACCTCAATAAGACACAAATTGACAGACCAGGCCATATTGTCATACTGAATTATTAAAAACTCGGACAGCTTGTGACAGATTTTCCACAACTTTTTATAGTCGAGATCAATAAAAACGAGTTTACTTTCCATAAAAATGTCACAAGATAAAGTATAGAAGTTTTCATGCTCCCGAGTGTACATAATTTTAATAAACACACACAGACAATTGAAAAAGAAAACGTCATATTTTTACCTTTTTAAGGTGTTTGTTGACCCATTTTGTGAACGTCTTCTTCTGTATGGCATCTCGTTCGTCTGAAAAGAAAAAAGCTCAAATTAATACAAGTACGTATTATGAATTTAGGCAATAAAATTAGGATATCTACTTAATAAACACATTACTATTTATACTGACCACCCAATTAAAAAAAAAGTCGAATTGTAGAAAAATAACTCCACACTTAACGCCTTCAAACGTACCTACTTATACTTGAAAAATATATAATTTACCTACTAAACTTAACTGAACAGCCTTTTACAGGATTACCGTACTGCCCAGACATGCCCATGTCTGTACTGTATGTACCATACGTACGCCTACACATGTCAAAATCAATAAGTCCACCTAAACGTTTACGTGTTATCCAATAACAACAGGTGAACGAACGGGGATCAACGCGCTAGGCTAAAATTACTGGGCTATTTCAGAGAACCGCGTATTCCTAGGTCGGAAGCAGGAACTGTTCCATGCCAAACATTCGCTACTTGAATTGGCAACAAATGATCACTCTTATTAGTTTTGGATATTCGGAACTATTCTCAACTCGGTTTTTAATGGTTTACGCAACAACGTCCTAAACAAGCCTTTGTTTCAACGAGAAGTGCCTACTTCTTGTTTGATGTTTATAAGTCTGTACTGGTCTGTTTCCATCACTTTCGCTGTCCAGGGAATAAGACGAACAACCCATTTTTTTAGAAACTATACTACATAGTACATCGTTTTTCTAAGATTAAAAAAATTGTGTGTTATCCGTCACGCGGTTTCAAGCTAAACAATCTTGTATCGGGAAAAAAGTATGCGTCGAGCAACCTTTCAAACGTAATAAGATTACTAAAATAAATGAATTAGTACAATATCTCTTAACCTAGGTAAACGAAGAAACGCGGGCGAAAATGACCGTTAAAAAACCGAGGTATAGAACTCTATCAAGAAACTCAAGAAATAAGATTGAATGTGCCTCGAGAGGTATTTCGGCAACCTAGCTCCTAGCCTTTTTGACACCATCTGTAGGTACTTGTGCCTATGTGTTAACGAAGCCTAAAGGCCTTATCACACTTGCGACTTGCGGGCGCGCTGCGGGTGAGTTTCCATACGAAACCAGTCGACATTTGAATGAAACTTCGCTTCTAACTCACCCGCAAATCGCAAGTGTGAGGCAAGGCACTAAACCTCTTCAGAACAACATAATCTCGTGTCATTTCTATAATTACTAACCCGAGAATGCGGGACTAGCGGCCCGTCCATCTATCTATCCGACACTGTACTAACCGTGTTAGACACGTCTTAATCAACATCAAGCAATCCGTAGCAACTAATTAAAATATCTCGCACTACCAGGCTGGCATGAGTAGCTAGATGACCAAGTAAGGTATGGTCACCGCTGCAAGACCCGCCCACACTATGGCCCTTTATAGATTTTAATCTAGAATTGATGGCTCTAACGAAACTGGTTGGAGCAGGAATTCCGTACTTCGTTGTGATACTTGTGATGCATTTTACTGTTTATGCAGATCTGGTGTGAAGTGTTGGCTTAATATTTATTTATTGATTTACATGTACTGCAGGTAATGCAGTTTGCTAGTCGAGTAGAATATTATTCTAACAAAGCAACCAAATTAATCGCTTTTGAGGCTTTGAAGGAACGCAAACCCAATTCAAGTAAACAATTAATCTTCCTTCTTGTAATTTTGTACCGATTTATCTACACAGTGTCTACCTACTATTATCATGTCTTCTGCAGCCGAGTTCTTTTATCGGGTCATCGACAATCATCTCCAGTGAACTCACGAAAGTCTGCCACATGCAAATACGAGTACGTTCACATTTATGTACCACTTAAGCCTATCAGCAAGTTGATTAACATTCGCAGATGTTCGCAGTCTCGAGTTACTCGATTGCCGTCTCCCGACTTGTACGGCTATCAAACTTTATAGGACGAAGTCCAGATTTACTAAGAGCTATCAGTCTTATTACAATTACAACCGCAGAAGTTAGTTCATCTGAATATTGGCAACAATTAATTTATCGTCTTCTTTAATTTCAGTTTTCCTCTCGTCGTTAGAGCAATCGCCAGTCCTTTTCTACGTCAATTCCAGTACCGGTCCGTCACGATTTTGATCTTCTCCTTTTCAAAGTTGTTCAGTTCAAAGTAGTGGCTTTTTGGTATTTCCCTCAATCTTTCCTTCAATAATCTTAAGGCGAGGTGAGACCAGAATCGGGCACGGAAGCCTAGTTTCCAAATCATTTTTAGAGCACTTATTTGACTCTTAGGTCACTGTAAAACATATATAATAATATTCAGAACTGTATCTAGGGCTTCCTCTCACTTAGAACACGATAGCGAACACTTCGCTCGATAGAAAAGTAGCGCGAAAACACTATAAAATAAAGTATTTTTTTCATTTTTTTTCATTTTGTTCATCACCAGTTACCTTTTCTGACAAAATTAATACCTGACAATCATGATTTCACAGTCATGCAGGGCATCCTCTCATGTTTGGGTTGATAACGTATACTTTTATGTTAGAAATCGAAGATAATCTGCAATAATCTGCATTCCGCCCGACCCTAGTTTGTATGTGAAATGCGAGCCAGGTCCTACCGCGCCTTAAGGAAATGGCCTAGTCGTATCAGATGTCCCATCATCTTGCCTCTTCTGTTGTCTATGAGCGATAACAATAACAAGTCCTATTTTCCTTTATTCTATTTAGAAAAACTATGGTAACTATTATAAATGTCGTAATCATTTTAAAATATTCTGCGTGCACGCAAAGTCAAGGAAAGTTATTGTATTAACGAAAGTTCATCAGAAAATATCTAAAATGTATGCGTGAACTGATATTCAAGGAAATCTAAAGAAAATGAAGTATTTCTACCAATCACATCGAGAAATACCGACGGAAATTACAACCTGCGCGGCGGAAATGCAAATACCGTGCGACGCGTGCACACGTCGGTGCTAAGTTTAATGTGCACTTAGCCCCACACAACTTAGTGTTTTACTTTAACGGTAACTTTAACTCCCATGCATATAATGGAAATAAACTGAACTGATCACAATGAACAACAAATGCATTTCTAGGTTAGTAGCATTTTTCATACTATAGCTGGGTGAATAAAAAAAAAATCTAATAAATAAACTAACAGACAGATGGCCCACCTGATGAAATGTGGTCAGGTCACCGCCGCCTATAGACATTTGCAACACTGGATGCATTACCAATGCGTTGCCGGTCTCAAAGAAATTTGATGACACACTTTTTAAAAAAATGCATATTGTCCCAAATTAAAACTTTTAGTAAATAAAGGGTCGATTGCATGTTGTTTTTTAACTTTTTAGGATTTCTCATGTTGTTTCAAGCAAATGAATTGATTTAGGCTTTGAAATAAAACACATTTCAATCAAATTTGATGCCGTCAAAGTCTTTTCTTAACCTTCGACTCGTCCACCTTAAACAAATTAGGACAAACTTCATCGTCCGCAAACTCCTCAACAATTGAAGCGATTGCTGCTGAAATGCATTCTTAACGAGGTCTCAACTCAATGCAATTCCTGTTACGAGTGCACAGCACTTATTAAATTCTTTATGCACAGAAGGGCGTAAAAGATTTTCACATAATAATGTTCGATCGCGTTTCTTTGTGGTTTTTGGCGCGCACACCCGAGGCAACGGTAGTGGCCATAATATCCATCAGTTTGGGGCACCATAGCCACGGTTAGGGTTGCCAGGTTTTTTTTTTTTTTAAACCTGACAAACTCACAGCCCATAACCGGGCATGGTGATTGTCGGGCCGGGTGGTTGGCCGTTGCGATCCCTGGGGTCGAACCAGGTCGCTGGCCAGACCACCCAAAGGCGTCCGACCGTGTGCCGTACACACAGTCGGCACGCACATCGGGCTGGGTAAGTGCCGGGGGGTGCCTGGAGTCGAACCAGGTCACCTGTCCCGGCCTACCACGATAGGTGTCGGACTAGGGGTTGCCAGGTCGCCAAACCTAATAGCCGGACAGATAAGCCAGTTAGGCCGGACATTTACCTATAGGTAAAAACGCCGGTCACCTTATATTATTGAGGATTATGTGTCTCAGTATTAATAGGTACGACAAAAAATTGGCCGGACACCGTTTATTTTAGCTGGACATGCAATCAATAAGCCTAACTATGGCCGGATTTATCCGGACGCCTGGCAACGCTAGCCACAGTATAATAACAGTAAGGGCCGATACAGACGGACTGCAACCCAACTGCAACTCCCTACGATGTGTATGGGAACTGCATCACAACTGCGCAGTCGGCGTGCAGTTGTGATGCAGTTCCCATACAAATCGTAGGGAGTTGCAGTTGGGTTGCAGTCTGTCTGTGTCGGCCCTAAGTTTTCATCCTACAAAAGGTACATCGCGCGCTTGAATGTGTGCGCGCCACATACTACAAAGTTTTAAGAATGCGCAAGAATGTTCCAGTATGGATCGCACTCACACAGACGTGTTACCGCGCGTCTGCGTGAATAAGTGTCGCGCGCTTCTAAACGGTCGAAGTTGGACTACTTGTTGGCCTTTACATTTTGCCATAGTTCTCTAACGCGTGGACATTTAAATGCGGTATCCTTCTTAACCGACTTCAAAAAGGGGGTTCTCAGTTCGTCGGAATCTTTCAGTTTGTTTCGTTGCGACCAAATCAGGATCCGATGACGGGATCTTAGAGAAATCGGGAGAACTGTTCAAATATTATAGGCACACCTATGGCGAATTGGGTGTGCTAAATAGTAACTCGTGCATTATTTTCGAATAGGCTTGTTTGAAGTCGAATATTTTAGAATTTCAAATTTTCTATTATTAGTATATGGCAGTGGTTCTAAGCTATGTTGGATGAAGATAAAGTCAGTCAATCCGAAGTACATAGAGGTTTCATGAAGTATGGAAATATTTGAAATGTATCGAATATTGCTATTCTCTCATTACACCCTCATTGCATTATAATTAAATCGACAAACCTGCGTTTTAAAATTAATTGAAATTAGGGCAAGAAAATTATACGTCTTTTTGTTATTGAGGGCTCGGTAGCGCCGGCGTCGATGGTACTTGAGCCCTCGAGTGGCATTCATAAACCAGAAGCGATGTAATTTGCACTGTTTTATCATAAGTGCCCTTTCGCCATTAATAAAATATGGAACTTGTAAATAGGCTTGTGTCCTGATTTTTGTTACATAGTCCGTCAGATAATATAATATGAATTGGGGCATGCAAAAATATCTGACACCACTCTATTACTAGTAATAAGGTTGTGCCAGATATTTATGCGTCCCTCGTTATACCGGGTGGAACGGAACGAAGGACTTTCATGCAAATGTGGCATTGTTTAGCCGTAGTAAAGTTTAGTTAGTTATTTTCTATATTAATATCTATCACCGTTTTCAAGTTATAGTTAGTTAAACTTTCATACAAAAAACTGCGTGTTTCAACCCTGTTTAGAAGTCATATGCGGGCACGGGCAGGAGCGCGTAGGTATAGTAAGACCCGTGTCTCGGTAGCGGCGGCGAAACATTAGGATCGAACAAATTTTAAAAAATATTATCTTGATAGTTTTGTTTTTCTTCATTATTACAAGCATTTAACTATTGTACATCAAATATATGACACTATATTTTCAGGAAAGGCCCTCGTTTCATTCCACCCGGTATATTATTTCCGGTGACTGTACGCCTATTAAAGCCAAAGATATCTGCTGCCTTTTATTCTCCGTGCAGTTCAAAAGTGCAGATTGACCCAATATCAAGTGCGTTGGCGAGTCAAGATGGAATCATCAGTTAGCGGTCCGGTGCCGTGATTGACAACTCAATTACATGTGTGTTGATGAATCATTAAGATGGACGGCACGTGAAATGATTTCAAGTAGGGATGTAACGATACCGATACCGATATATCGGTATCGCCGATTATATACAACCGATATTTGAAGAGCGCGAAAAGAATTTGCTGTATGAAAAAAAATCTGCAAAAAGTAATTTCAATTACTGACTTAATTTATGTATTGGTCTATTACCTTGTGCAATTATAATTACTATGTTAATTAAATCTTTGGTTCTTAATAAATAAAATGAATTTTGAGTTGACAATTTATTTATTTTTACTTTACACTTTCAAGGTTGACTCTCTGTTAAATATAGCCAAGTTTTAGGTATAATAAGGACATACAAATATCTGAAGTTCGTAATTCATTATTTTGCTAAGATATCGGTATCTTACTTCGGATTATTTACTGCAATATATCGGTATCGGCAAATATGTATCGTTACATCGCTCATTTCAAGCGATTGAGAGTCTTGTCAACGTAGAAATAGGAGCATTATTAGACGTCGAGGAATCTATAACCAATGACCTACTGCTTTTTTGATACAGACACTGGTATACGTTTTGTAATGGCAGTTATTCTTATGGTTCCCGAACACTTTGAAGATATGTGTATAGATAAAGCAGTGTATGTAACTGTACATAATTAAGCATTAAAACACCCGTGTGATGTTATTATGCAACTCGCCATCGGCTCGTATCATAAAACCACACTCGTGTTTTAATGTCTCTCACTATGTACAGTCATATAACGTTTAAGTATAATTGAACTTGAAAACAAATCACATCACATTGATGACACTCGAGTATTTCTATACATGTTTCAGTACAGTCCGTGAACCTTAGAGACACCCCACACTAACTCCCTTAAAGCGCATTTCATCAGCACCCGCCCAGGGTCGACGCGTCATTCGAACGTCCTTAAGACGCTGCTGGCGTCGCGGCGACATTGCGCCAACGCTGCGCGGGCGCTGACAACGACGACGACGCGCAAACGACCCTAGTGTGGATTGCCTCATAGTCATAATCATCGATGGTGACTCCGCATGCTTGGAGTGTTCCATTTTATTTATCATTCATTGAGTTTTCTATTGCAAACAAACATGTTTTTATTTTCATTTCGTATTGTAAGCAGTCCGATTAATATAACGGAAGATGCTTCATTATCGACAACTGACCTAGGCCTTAAATAATTGTAATAAGAGCTGTTTTCCTTCTGTAGTTATCAAGCTTCTGATAATCGATCAATTATCATCGCAGCCTCGTTATAGAATAGTACACTCGCTCTAATCGATTGACTTTCTTTCCTAATGATTTGACGGATCGTTATTAGTACATTGTGTATCAAGGGCGGTAAGTAAGGAATTACAAACGAGTGTTTATTACAAGCCCGAGGCGAAGCCAAGGGCTTTAACAACACGAGTTTGTAATTCCTTTACCGCCCGTGGCACACACAATGTTTTTCATCACACTTGTGAGGAAATCTGATTAAAATAACCTTACTTAACCTAAATAAAATTGTAAAACTGACAGTGACATTAGTGACATTATCCATAGACAATGCGACTTCACGTCACGTTCGGAAACCATAGCGGTAAAGACTTAAAATGGTTGATTTTATTTTTGCAAAATACTGAAATGCACAATTTAAACATTTAATTAATGTTACAGAAATATGTGTTTACATGTATTTGCAATAACAGTTCTCTTTAAATAAATATTTCAGTAATAAAAGTTAAAAAAGTATGGTGGCGTTTCCTTTGAACATGACAAATAAGAGTAAAACAGAACCAGCGTTTCAAATTTAAAAAGAAAACCATTACGCCCTAGGGCGTAATAGGTCATTTACGGCCCGCAAAACCTACGTGTAATGACACCATTTTCGAGCAAGTGTGATGAAAAATGATTTTTATAGTTTATTTACAGTAATTTTGGTACCAATTATCGCACGATAAACACGCAGCATCATTTGGATGAACGGCTTTTCTAAATATTGCACTTCACGTTAAACAATCCCCTGGAATGACGAGCAAATGAATGAAAGAGTTAAACCCATACAGAGTACCACGTGTGAAAGTGAGATACACTATGACATTTCCTGTCACTTATTCGAGTATGCGTTTTTGAAGCTTGCCACCGGCTTCTGATAATCGATTATGATGGGCGTCAATGAGACAAACCCGACCAAATTAGATAGGATATAACAATGCTGAAGTCCGGTATCTATGTGTGATAATTAATTCGGGTTATGAATATCTCCATCTCATAGGTATACGCGAACCCTTCGTCTGTGCTTTGTTATCCTCTGCCTACGACGTAAAAGTACACTATCTCTCAGAATGAGAAGTTGAACTTGAAATGATACGCGACGGACTTATGTGAATGGTAGTTAGAGCCCCAGGTGCCATATTCGACGTATCGCTAAAGATCTGGTAAAGGTCGCTGAAATACGTGATAATTTGTATGATATAAGATCGGTAATGGGTTTCAAGATCACTAAGTGACTCTGTGCTAGACACATCTGTCGAAAGCGACCTAAGCGATGGGCCAAATTAGCTAAGGAATATACCTCATAAGATGATTACTGGGTCAGAGGCAGGCCGAAAAGGAGATGGTGGAATTATTTAGACTCATTTTACGCCTAGTTACAGGAAGGTCTTTCTCTAGTGTCTGTGTTATTCACAACATTTGAGGTATGACAGCTTAAAGGATTTAATTTGCTGTTGGTAGTGTCACCGGCAATAATATATTATGAAATGGGCCGATCATAAATAACTAACGTAACCTAATTGCTATAGTAATAGAGCGGTAACAGATATTTTCGCATGTCCCATTAGGTCATTGCTGGTGACAGTACTACAAATTAGGTCCAGATCTTACAAGATTTGACCAAATGTGCAACAAACATGTAGGCGGCTAAAAAAACTTGTATCATACACATTGTAAATACTCAATAACCTTTCGAGGTTTCTTATTTAATTGGCGGCCAATTAAATAAGAAAATGGAATAAGGCCGATACTGTCAGCCAGCAAAGATCATTTTCATCACACTTGCTCGAAAATGGTGTCATTACACGTAGGTTTTGCGGGCCGTAAATGACCTATTACGCCCTAGGGCGTAATGGTTTTCTTTTTAAATTTGAAACGCTGGTTCTGTTTTACTCTTATTTGTCACGATCAAAGGAAACGCCAACTTACTTTTTTAACTTTTATTACTGAAATATTTATTTAAAGAGAACTGTTATTGCAAATACATGTAAAGACATATTTCTGTAACATTAATTAAATGTTTAAATAGTGTATTTCAGTATTTTGCAAATATAAAATCAACCATTTTAAGTCTTTACCGCTATGGTTTCCGAACGTGACTTGTCGTCTTGATATATGTCACTAATGTCACTGTCAGTTGTACAATTTTATTTAGGTTAAGTAAGGTTATTTTAATCAGATTTCCTCACAAGTGTGATGAAAAACATTGTGTGTGCCACGGGCGGTAAAGGAATTACAAACTCGTGTTGTTAAAGCCCTCGGCTTCGCCTCGGCCTTGTAACAAACACTCGTTTGTAATTCCTTACTTACCGCCCTTGATACACAATGTACTATTACGTTGACATTTCGTTCCACTTGTTAGGGTCAAGAATAATTACGATTATTATGGAAAGATTTCCTAATGAACTAAAATAAATCGAGGGAATTGCATGGCTTCACTAAGTATAAAACTACGAAACTACAAAGTGTCAATTAACTAAAACTGCACTCCGGACGTGAGCTACACTTTTTAATCAAGTCGTCAGTTTTTTAAATAGCATTTTCCCCAATTACTTAAAAAGGGCTGAACTGATATGAAACCCATAGCAGCTAACAACAGCAACTCTTCAAATATTACAGGCACACATGTAGCGATTAGGGTATTTTTTATACTCGTTCATTTGCTATCGATAGTATGTTTTTAATTTTGTAATATTTAGTTTCGACGATAATGTTTACACAACTAGGGTGGTAAAACAAAGAAAGAGGCCGAGATCGCAGATGTTTACGGGCCGAGCTGCAAGCCAGGGATGTAAATATGCGATCGAGGGCTTTCTTTATGGAAAGTAAATTTTTGGTCAGCCGTTATTAAAATTGATCCGCAAAAAAAAATAAGCAGTTAAATCATTTGGGCAGCATACAAAGATTTGGCTGGCAATAAATAAAATCGGGCGGCAACTCTTGTTCAGCAAACAGTTTAAAAACGGTCAACATTTTAACCAATATTAATCTGCTTTTTTATCATTTGGCTGCCTAATAAACAGTCGAGCTGCAAAATAATTACTTGGGTAGCAAGATTTTACAATTGGTCAGCAGAGAGTTTAATTGAGATATACAGGGTGTCACTGTGATATATACTGGGTGTCACTGTAATGTATACAGGATATCACTGTATTATATACAGAGTGTCACTGTGATAGATACAGGATGTCACTGTGATATATACAGGGTGTCACTGTGATATATACAGGGTGTCACTGTGTTATATACAGGGTGTCACTGTCATGTATACAGGGTGTCACTCTAAAAACGAAACAGCTCCCAAAAATAGGTAGGTTAGGGTAATTTTTTTTCGATGACCCTAAAACAAAACAGCTCCCAAAAATAGGTAGGTTTGGGTTATTTTTTTTGATGACCCTAAAAACGAAACGGCTCCCAAAATAGGTAGGTTAGGGTTATTTTTTTTTTGATGACCCTAAAAACGAAACAGCTCCCAAAAATAGGTAGGTTAGGGTTATTTTTTTTAATGGCCTTAAAAACGAAACGGCTCCCAAAAATAGGTAGGTTAGGGTTATTTTTTTAATGGCCTTAAAAACGAAACGGCTCCCAAAAATAGGTAGGTTAGGGTTATTTTTTTTAATGGCCCTAAAAACGTAACGGCTCCCAAAAATAGGTAGGTTAGGGTTATTTTTTTTGATGACCCTAAAAACGAAACGGCTCCCAAAAATAGGTAGGTTAGGGTTATTTTTTTTAATGGCCTTAAAAACGAAACGGCTCCCAAAAATAGGTAGGTTAGGGTTATTTTTTTAATGGCCTTAAAAACGAAACGGCTCCCAAAAATAGGTAGGTTAGGGTTATTTTTTTTTGATGACCCTAAAAACAAAACGGTTCCCAAAAATAGGTAGGTTAGGGTTATTTTTTTTGATGACCCTAAAAACGAAACGGCTCCCAATAATAGGTAGGTTAGGGTTATTCTTTTTTTGATGACCCTAAAAACGAAAGGGCTCTTAAAAATAGGTAGGTTAGGGTTATTTTTTTTGCTGACCCTAAAAACGAAACGATACACGTTGTGAATAAATAATATAACTTCTAAACATTATGAGATGTATAAAAAATCGAAAAACCTATTTTATATGAGCCCATCACAGTGACACCCTGCATACATTACAGTGACACCCTGTATATAACACAGTGACACTATGTATATATCACAGTGACACCCTGTATATATCACAGTGACATCCTGTATCTATCACAGTGACACCCTGTATATATCACAATTACATTCTGTATCTATCACAGTTACAACCTGTATATAACACAGTGACACCCTGTGTATATCACAGTGACACCTGCTACTTGACAGCTGACAATTACCGAATGACAAAATGCGCACACGATTGGCGGCAGAATAGTTGCGCCCAGTTAGGTTTTATTGCCCCCTTTTTTTTGATGAACAAAATGAAATATTTTGCTTACCTACTGATTGCTTACCAAAATTCGATTAACCGTAGATCGCTTAATGCAGCTAAAATATTTAATTAGCTGACCAAAATAATTTAGAGCAGATCAGTATATCATTAATTGCAGCCTGATTTATAAATGTTTGCTAACCATAAGTTGCTTACCAACTAGCTATTTTGGCTGACCAAATACATATTTCTGCTGACCAAAATATGAATATTTTGCTGATCGATTAAATGATACCCTTTCTTTATTACCTCCCGTGTTGTGTAGGTACATCATTTTATGTCTACACTTGGCCAGAAAGCGACTTTTCCCGTACGCGTAGCGTGCGGTAAAAGCCACTTTTTGGCCAGGTGTGGCAGAAAGGTATGTTTCCGAAGAATGATCTTAAAGATTTCGAATAATTCCTCTATAGGCCCAATTTTTTCACGATAAGTAAGCTTCACTAAAGAATATAAATAAGCTCGTACACTTTGAGCGTTGTTTAAGTGTGCGCACTGCACTCAATTGGGTGCTCATCTAATGAGCGCAAGCGCAGGCATTTAACAGCTCCCCGCTAATCTGTTGCATTAGCGTCAGTTTGGTGATGCAACGAGGATTTGCGATTATGACGACGCATGCGTGATGTTGCAATTTATTTGTTGAATAATCCTATAGGGAACGTGCACGAACTATAGGTGGCGGCACTAAACGACAAAAGAGACACGGGCGGACAATAAAGGAAACTATCATGCCTGTTAAAGAGCTCCAGGTATTTCGGCACTGTTGCAAGCGCCTTGTGAATGGACATTCAACATGGTCATGTTAGCTTAAAATCTTTGATCTTATCAGTTGTTTAACGTTAGTCAACTGACTTGGTTTATTGGTTCAGCAATAGATTAATAGTCTTAAACAATTTCAAAACTGATCACAACTAAAGAAGACTTATACACCAAAAATATCCCTATTTCAATATCCACGCATATCATGCGAAAATGTATTTTTTAGTCTTTCTTACGCGACACGTTTCTTATGGAACACCAAATAAAGGTTTTTTTGCAGCCTCCTGCCGCCCAAAGGCCTATAAAAAGGACATATATACTTCAATGTGATTTAAATCCTTATTAAAAGGAATAAAGTTCAATTTGCTTTGTTTCTTTTCAAACTAAAAAATAATAAATTCATCTCTATTCCATGTCAAGTAGGTTCAAATTTCATTGTCAATTTTGCATGTACGGTGGGCGGCTAGAGGTTAAATAGAATACGGAGGACGCACGGCAAGTACATAGGCTTCTTTGTATTTTGGAAAAAAAGCTCAGTTCTCGAACGATAAGCAGTATACATTTACCACTGGCGAACCCTAGTTTATTGTAACACATTTAAACTAATCCACATAACTGACCACTGAGAATAGACCCACAGAATTTAGAAAAACTTCTGGTGGTAGGAAAAGTCGAGAGAAAAAGACCACGCGGACGATCTCCTATTCGATGGACGGACCAAGTGAGAGAGAACTATAACTGATCTCCCTATCACCGCTGCCTTGAGAAAAGCCGAAGACAGAAACAGATGGCGAATAATAGTGAAGACCTCAGTGACGGTCTTTCGAACTGGACAGACACGACCTTGAGTAATGAAGAGTACGACGAAGAAAGACAAAACTGACTTTGCATACATTTAAAGCCAGTACTGATGGAAACAATCGAGTTTCCACTGTAACCGCAGATCCTATATAGCTTGGCAACTTCGTTGGTGACACTCACCTGTGTGCTTTATGTTATGTGCAGCCGTAACTACTTACACAAGTTACCGCCAACATTAACGGCGACCGACGGAGGCAGCCTCCGGAGACCCCCGTTTGTGTTGGCGGTAACTTGTGTTACTAGTTACGGCTGCACATAACAAAAAGCACACAGGTGAGTGTCACCAACGAAGTTGCCAAGCTATAGGTATTATTGCTTTACCTAATTGCCTTGGCAACCGGTCCGCATTGACCCAGAGCTAACTTCGCTATCTGCGAGCTTATCGGATTCCTGCGGTTCCGTATATGGCGTGGAGTCAGTTCCGCAGCGTCACATCAGTATATTACTATGTCTGGATAGGTTGATATCTAAGTAGATTATCGTTAGTTTAAGTTTTAATGTCACTGATATGTTAACTTTTTTTTTATTCACTATAGGTAAGCATTTTTGTGTGTGTAGGGATATTACTTCATTGTTAAATTGAACCTATAGTTAAGTATTGGTCCCGCGATGCATTGTAATTTATATACCGGGTGTTGCCTGTGACAGGAGCAGATTATTAGAACTTAATTCTACTTATCAAACAATAAAACTTTCGTACAACAACTTTTAAAAATAATGTAATCTTTAGATTTTATCTTTTTTCATACAACTTAAATATTATGTTCAATGTACGTTATCATCAGTCTAATTGACGTTACCTGTCACGCTACAAACATAAAAAAAACAGCCCAATACATTACGGTTTCAAATAAACTTAAAGTGTACTAAAAATTAATACATTATTTTTAAATGTCGCTAAACAAATGTTGTTCAGTTTGAGGAGTATAATCTATGTTTTAATTATTTGCTTCTAGTATAGGAAACACCATGCGTCAATGTTCTTAATCCAAAACGAAGACACTTTAGTGATAATCAGTAGACCTTATTTCGTTGCCATCAGGTTTGGCTGGTCAGTTAACTGAGTGTGCAAGGGCTAACAAAAATATGTTTTATTTAAAACAGACTTATGATAATGTAATCAGGAGTTAAATGCATTTGATCTCGATAAAGCACATTTGCAAGTCACCACTTAAGGTCCTTGCAGCCGAACCAGCCAAATTGGCCGAATTACGAGATTCGTTCCAATGTCGTCTAGTGTGACCGGTCACCCTCTCTGACCTTCAGACTGCATCAATAGATGCCGCCACAGGTACTGAGTTGTACAATTATTGGCTTTAATTGCTGTTTTATGAAGAATTCGCTTTGATCAATGGCGACATGTATCAAACAAATCATTGTTTCTAACTGGCGATTTCAATTTGCTGCGATCATATACAGCCATGTATTTGACATCTAAAAGAAGCGTCTAAGGGTGCGTTTCCACTGACGTGAATATGGGCGGAGCGGACACGACCGGTCCGTGAGTTAACCAATTATTCGGAGTGCTCGAGGCCTCCACTTCGCGTCAGTATAGTGTGATTGGTCACTTCACGGTCCGATCCTCTTCGTTCCGCCCAGCTCCGCGTCAGTGGAAAACGCACCCTAAAACACAAGACAGCGTTTTCACACCTACCGATACTGACAACATACGTTTTTGACGACATCCAGAGTCCCTTTCTCCCCATCGCTGTAGAGTGAAAGGCATCGACGATGTCGGCGACAAATCGGTGTAGTTATCGGTAGGCGTAGAAACTATTTTAGCTCAAACAATTTAGTTACTTATATCTAGTACAGTCAAGTGTAAAAATATGGGTGAATACAAATGCTCAAAATATGTCCGAATACATATTTTACAGTGGTGATAACAACTCCGTACCGTATTCGTATTTTATAAAACGAATTATTCGATACGTTTTTGCACTTGACTGTACAACAAATTATTTCCTTATATTTGAAATGTTAGTAAATAAAACAGACAGGCTCGATGTTAACGGGCAGCATCACACGTCATGTAAAACAAGCTTTGACCACACATCACACAAAGACATAAGACTACATCGATCTTGAGCTAGATGCAGGGCTCGAAACCGGTATTTTGCAAAAAACCCCGAAATAGCCCAATATTTTGAATTATTTTATGCTTTTTATGTGGAGCTCAGTAATGTATTTAAGTCGTGATTTCGTATTATTAGATTGTCTGATTAAAAAACGAAATAATAAACCAAAGAACGATAAGAACGGAAAGAATACCGGTATTTTTGTTTGGAGCAAATACCGGTTTCCGAGCCCTGTCAATGATGCGTCCTAGTTTTATTTGCACTTCGTCTTATCGGACAGGAAAGACAGCAGGTGCGACATACCACACCGTTAGAGGAAAACATATGACATTCTTGGCAACAACTTGGCAACATTATCAAATTGAGGTTTTATTAGAAGAAACAAAGGTATTGTCTAAACTCTAAAGTCACTCTCATTGTAAATAACCGAAAATTTTTCGAGACGTTTCGATTGCATCTGGGACTCTTAATCCCAGGGCTCGGAACCGGTATTTTGTAAAAACCCTGAAACAGTCCAATATTTTGAATTATTTTATGCTTTTTATGTAGGGCTCAATGATGTATTTAAGTAATGACTTCGTATTATTAGACTGTCCGATTAAACAATTAAATAAAAATTCTAAGAACGAAAAGAACGGAAAAAATACCGGTATGTTTGTTTAGAGAAAATACCGATACCGGTATCCGAGCCCTGCTTAATCCGTTTTTAATTCAATATGATTGAGTCTCACATTAATTTTCTAAATAAAAAAACATTTCGTGTCTATGGCCACGAGTGTCGAATTTCGAAAGACTCCGAATGACCAAATAAATCCTTTTTAATTATTACCATTCACGAAAAAACAGCCTGCATTAAGAACGAGCAATTTAAAAATAAATGACAATCTAAATGCGTTTCGCTTAGTTTTAAATGGCTGGCTTCTTAAATGTCCCAAAAGTTTGAAGGCAAAACCAGTATTTCGAATGGCGATATGTTTACTATGTTTTTAAGTTGATGGCTGCCGACGTTTTGATATATAATAACGCATAAAAGCAACGACCAATTAATGTTGAATATGTAAATGTGTTAGCGACTTGATTTGAAAATATGGAGGCGGTATCTTAAAATTTCCCCAATTAGTTTGGTATGAAGCCTTTAAATGTCGCTTAGCAAATTTGCTGGTAAGAGATCTGAGTCAGCTAACCGTAATGTATATTTTTTATTGAATTATGCTAATGAGAAATACGTTCAAAGAGTTAGAGAAAATTGTCACACGCCGGGTTACTCTCACTGTTAATGTGGTATACTTTGTGACAGTTCTCAAACAAGCAAGTAAAGTGTATTAAACAAAGTTTTTGATAATTTTAATATATGTGTCTGATCAGTTCCATTTTACAAAAGAAAGGCCAATATTACTGTTTCAACTTCTTAAATGCAATCGAAAAAGAATGGACATTATTACTGTCCACAGTTTCAAATTCTTAAATGTTTTGCTTAGAGAACCGTCACAAACTAACACCCCTACAGAACGCAAGCATGTTGTACACAAGTCCACAACACACCACACGCATTCTCTATAACCTCCACCACGAACCTGTCTGCTGTATAAAGAATCCCCAACATGTGGTACCTTTGAACTTGGTCAAGTTTTCCTCGTACACCTGGTCGTGGGAGTCGGCGGCGTGTCGCCGGTCGCCGCGGTGTCGTTTCGGCGGGTGGTCGTAGAAGCCATTCCCAGTCCCGTTGGCCACGCCGTCGACCTCTTGCGGGTCGAACCCGAGCCGTTCCTTGTAGTACGCTTGCGTCGACATGATCAAAACACTCGCATACCGGACACTTCACTATTGGTACACTTTTGTTTTTCAGAGCGACGGGATTCGCCAAAATCCCGCAACCCGTTTGCGAAGGCCCTTTAAACGATTCACCGGTTCACGTCATCGACTCCACAAAAGGAAAGTTGCACAGATCCCTTGACACACACTTTTTGATCTTGACACGATTTTTTTCACTTAATTTATCTGTCACTGTGTTACTTATCGATTAAAGTTTGTTAATATGGCAACTTTATGGTTAGTTTCAAATTTGGAATGCTTGGTTACTTTTATAATCGAATGTCGGTTCGTTTTCGTTTGTCTATGATTCACGTCGGGTTTCACATGGCTTCTTGCATCTGGTTAAATAGAGAAGCAGTGGAAACACCTGCGGAATGGAAACAATGGAATGAGATAATCTCCATATCAAGTTTCGAGGTCCTGATTGCCTCATACACTAATCATTTTATTTACGCTCTTTCGGAGGTTAGTTAATGACGGAGATTATAAAAACGCGACGAGGATTTCGGCATTTAAAAACCTTGTTACGGAGTAGGTATTCGCGGCTCTGATGGGCATTTTATGTTTTGCCTCTCTATCAAAACATGATTATGACGAAATCGTTTATAAATGGGAAATAATTAGTATTTGATTATACGCGTTTGATCCAGTGATTGATTGTGTTAATTAAATAGTGTTTTATTGAGAAAAAATAATTCATTTAGATATTAAGGGTATGAGCAATTGGCTAATTTATTTTTGACCTTAATGTAATAGTACATTCTCAAAAAGTTAAAACCATGATTCTCCATCCTAATTGCGGAATTCAAACACATTAGTATAATATTATACGTATGTTATCAACGCGATAAAAATAACCGACCCGTCAGACGGGGTGCCTACCTGCGCGGACGATAGACCTTTCGATTTTATTCGACTAACCGAGTCGAATTCGCGAGTCGCCACTCAAAACATACATATTGAATACATGCCTGTTATCCCATTTGATATTTTAATGAATGAATATTTTAAGACATACCAAATACAATGTTTAGTAAGTCTGTTTAAGTTGGCAAAACCAAACCAAAACGGAAAACGATCAGTACAATAAATGTACAAGACAACTTTCGCCCATTAATTCACAGATCTGTCAATGCCAATTACTGTGAGTGTGTATTTGTCGAAATTCGGAATGCAATAAGAGGTGCATTTATCGAAATTAAGCCCGATTACAGTCGAAATTGTCCCTTTATTTGGTAGAAGATAATACCTCGTTTCACGGCCGATTTCCAAAAACGAACATTTATCAAGTCAAATAAGTTCATATAGGTAGGGAGCCATTGTGACTAACGGAAAATAATTTATTTTGACCCTGGCACCGATGGCCGAATTGGTCGCGTCATGGTCTTAATTGCAATCCTTTATCATCAGCGTTCACAAATTACTGATTTTGATTACTTCTGCTTCAAGATGGCCAAGTTTTAGTTGCAATTTCATACTAGCAAAACAGACAAGCATCATAAAAACATGTCGTCTTCGTTTGATAACTTTATACCTCAAGATACAATGTAACTACATATTTCAATAATATACTGAATCAGTTGGAATTGATCAAGATGTATGGCCGGTACACAAATAGTTCGATATTACTCAACAACTCATGCTTCGTTCTCTTATAAACTGATAAAAGGAGCAATTATGAAATTGAATTGAAATTACACGCCAGAGTGACCTAACATACGGCAGATCTTCATTCAACCATCTTTTATTGAGCAATTTTATGCGTATCATGATTAGTATACGAATAACGAGTCAAACCCGATTTTCGGGTCCAGAATCGCCAAAACAGATCGTGCGACAGTCACAAAATACACGGCAGACAAATAACTCATCCAAGGTGGTGACCTTGCTACAAACCTCCAACGTGGGAACCTGATGGGCGCCGGGAGCCCCAGTAGTAGCGGGGACAATGGCTGCAATTTTTTTTGGGTTTAACCCAATTGTGTAAGACGTAGGATTATGAGACAGTAATTTGTTAGTGATTTCGTGTTATCTATAGAATAATCGTATCTTAGTTTGATTTTGTTTTAATACCTGGACCATAATTTGCATTATCAGTTAATCACAGTATTGTTATCTGAGTTAATTACTCGTTTAATGTCAATTTATTAATGCTAAATATGAAATCTAATTATGCAACAAATTATAATGTAATCTTTGATTATTTGGTGTAGGTACACCCGTAAATATAATAGCGTTTCAGAGGTTAAATTGTCAATAAAGTGGCGGTAATAAAATATACCCTTTCACTTTTTATTTCAATATGTATATTTTAAAACTGTCATACATAAAACTCCGCAGCTGCATGCAACGCCACGTGGTCAAATCTTACAAGGTTACTTTAAATAATACCTTGTGATTAAACTGCTCTAGGATTTTAGATGCAGACTGATATACAACAACAACAAATTCCAGTGTTTAAAAACTATTTGCAATTTAAAAAAACCCGCTCAGATTCTGTAACCGCTCGCACTGCCGCCTCGTTAGGTAAGGTCACACAAGGTATTTTCACTGCATTGTCCAGTTTCCAACCGACCCAAGAACATGTGACACGGTTTCGTAATTCCAAATTATACTAGCAATGATTAAATATTGCAGCTAATGCTGTCATTACAGGGTAATCTGACGGGCAAATGGCTGCAGATGAGACCGCCGATGATTAATGACCACGTGCAAAAAAGCTCTAAGGAAGAATTTAATTTTATGAAGTCAATAGACGAGCAAAAAGTTAGATGCTTGAAGTAAATCGTTTAGGAAAAACGAACTAAAAATTGGCAGTCATATTTTAGATCTCAGAATAGTGCCAACAAAATCCAACGTAAAAGTATTAGATGGACAGTTTCCTTTAAAAATGTAGCATTCATTGTTATCTTATCAGCTAGACTTGGTCATTACACAACTGACGATTAATGTCAAACTGCATATGTTTCGTCACAAGTTGACAGATTAGATGTATTTAAGCATAAACTTAAGTTTGGCTTTACCCTGCGCGTTTAAACAAAAATGCCTAGCTGTAATCGATAATACAATTAAAGAAAAGAAATGAACCTATTTATTAATGATACCAGTGAGTGGATAGATCGTATAGAAAACAATGTAAGCCCACCTGTCTCGACAGTTTAAGTGCTATTAGCCAATCTAACGGAATGGGACAATCACGCAAATAGGCGTAACGTTTCCTCGCCAAAGTTTTTAAACATCCTTTTTTTCAACAGCGTGTAATCGTTGCCTAATTCCATTAGTTTCATTCAATTGTTTTCAACCTACGTGAAGATCGGCAACTTTTTACTGAAGATAGTTGGAAAACACACCTTCACAACAATGTTATCCATACGTCTCGAAATTTACTTCTGCATATTTTAAGCCTTATCACGTTCGAAATACAGTAGTTTATGGGAAATAGTAGTTTGTTCGATGTTAATGTTATCATTGCACACAATTAGGCCGTATCATGTCACAAGAATTGTTCCTAATTGAAAAATTGTGTTCGATCAGAAACAAAGACGAGTGTCTGTCGGTGTTTCTCATGTTCACTGTGATCGCATGATCTATGTGCAATGCACATTGTGCATCGTTAGAAGGCTTAGTCTTGATGTCATTATTAACGCAGGGACGGACTGAACTGGTTATATCGTCGCACCCATGATGATGAAGGTGAACTTGGATTTTAGATTTAAACCTATACAGATTACGATCGAATTTGCGAATCTCGCAAAGTGGTCGATTCGTGAGTTTACCATGGGTGCGACGAATTATAGTCGAGATTGCATTAGCCAGCTGAGCCCTAGGTTTCGCTGGTCCTCTACCCTGCCTACAACATAGTATCCTATTTACCATTATTCCAGACAAAAGCCATTAAATTATAATGCCTAGGCCTAGTCTGATACTAAACACAGACAAAGATTGATTATTTAATAGTCAACCTCTAGATTCTTTATGAATTCCATCTTCGTTAGACGAGCTTATAAAAAGTTGTATTTCATAAAATAAGTCACAGACAAATAAAATGTGTAGCGAGCGAACTACAGCTATTGCTCAGCTTGCTATTGCAAAATAACGGCAGACAAGTAAACAGGCGGATGTATTTAAAACATGTCTTGCGGGTAAAACTAAGCGAGCGCAAACAGATATGTCCACAGAAGTCTATTCAGGGTACACAAATACTATTTGCTTGTTTGGACAGTGGCTAACAGTTGAACGCTATACAACTAGAATGCAATTAACTACTGAGAAATCGTTACGTTTACCAAAACGGTATATTTATAACAAAACTAATAGAAGATTGAGTTTAGGCGATGTACACGCGTTAAGTTTTAAATATCCTAAACAGAGCTATACAAATATGTATTTAACAATTGGAGGAATTTGCAAGCTGTTTAGTAGATTTTGAGTAAACAATCTCAAAAAATCACTAAATCCGCTAAAGAGCTCGGCGCATTGCTCTGTCTGTATGAGACCAAATTTGATGATAATACTTAAACCCATTGCCGTGGGAAGCTTAATATCTCAACTCGGATCAGCCATTGTGAAGAATACAGTTTAAAAAAGCAGTTAAAAAATAATCCAATTCATTTGACCATTGACCGGGATCACCGTTACCAGTTATTGCCGTGAAATCTCTAATATGCAGTCCGCCATTTTCTTCTTGAATAGTTTTACGTTTTTTGGCCGCAAGTTATTTCTTAAATGGAATTTATTACGCTGATTCAAAACTTGTAGGGAAGGGTTTCCGTTATGAAGAAAACAGAAGGAAAAATAGAATGGAAAGTAAATTTTTGGTCAGCCGTTATTAAAATTGATCCGCAAAAAAAAATAAGCAGTTAAATCATTTGGGCAGCATACAAAGATTTGGCTGGCAATAAATAAAATCGGGCGGCAACTCTTGTTCAGCAAACAGTTTAAAAACGGTTAACATTTTAACCAATATTAATCTGCTTTTTTAATCATTTGGCTGCCTAATAAACAGTCGAGCTGCAAAATAATTACTTGGGTAGCAAGATTTTACAATTGGTCAGCAGAGAGTTTAATTGAGATATACAGGGTGTCACTGTGATATAAACTGGATGTCACTGTGTTATATACAGGGTGTCACTGTGATAGATACAGGATGTCACTGTGATATATACAGGGTGTCACTGTGTTATATACAGGGTGTCACTGTAATGTATACAGGGTGTCACTGTGATAGATACAGGTTGTCACTGTGATATATACAGGGTGTCACTGTGTTATATACAGGGTGTCACTGTAATGTATACAGGATGTTACTGTGATATATACAAAATGTCATTGTGATATATACAGGGTGCCATTGTGTTATATACAGGGTGTCACTGTGATAGATACAGGAAGTCACTGTCAGCAGAGAAAACATGTCTGTAAGCAGTTTAATTGAGATATACAGGGTGTCACTGTGATATATACAGGGTGTCACTGTGTTATATATAGGGTGTCATTGTGATAGATACAGGATGTCACTGTGATATATACAGGGTGTCACTGTGTTATATACAGGGTGTCACTGTAATGTATACAGGGTGTCACTCTAAAAACGAAACAGCTCCCAAAAGTAGGTAGGTTAGGGTAATTTTTTTTTTGATGACCCTAAAACGAAACGGCTCCCAAAAATAGGTAGGTTAGGGTTATTTTATTTTGATGACCCTAAAAACGAAACGGCTCCCAAAATAGGTAGGTTAGGGTTATTTTTTTTGATGACCTTAAAAACGAAACGGCTCCCAAAAATAGGTAGGTTAGGGAATTTTTTTCTTTATGACCCTAAAAACGAAACGGCTCTCAAAAATAGGTAGATTAGGGTTATTTTTTTTTGCTGACCCTAAAAACGAAACGATACACGTTGTGAATAAATAATATAACTTGTAAACATTATGAGATGTATTAAAAATCGAAATACCAATTTTATATGAGCCCATCACAGTGACACCCTGTATGCATTACAGTGACACCCTGTATATAACACAGTGAGACTATGTATATATCACAGTGACACCCTGTATATATCACAGTGACATCTTGTATCTATCACAGTGACACCCTGTATATATCACAGTATCACTCTGTATCTATCACAGTGACACCCTGTATATATCACAGTTACATCCTGTATCTATCACAGTTACACCCTGTATATAACACAGTGACACCCTGTATATATCACAGTGACACCCTGTATATACCACAGTGACACCTGCTACTTGACAGCTGACAATTACCGAATGACAAAATGCGCACACGATTGGCGGCAGAATAGTTGCGCCCAGTTAGGTTTTATTGCCCCCTTTTTTTTGATGAACAAAATGAAATATTTTGCTTACCTACTGATTGCTTACCAAAATTTGATTACCCGTAGATCGCTTAATGCAGCTCAAATATTTAATTTGCTGACCAAAATAATTTAGAGCAGATCAGTATATCATTAATTGCAGCCTGATTTATAAATGTTTGCTTACCATAAGTTGCTTACCAACTAGCTATTTTGGCTGACCAAATACATATTTCTGCTGACCAAAATATGAATATTTTGCTGATCGATTAAATGATACCCAAATAGAATCACTTAAGTAACAAAATATTAAAAGACAATTATCCAAAATCCCTCAAGAGGAAATCAAAAAACATCCTAAGAATCCATAATAAATGATGAATTAAATTGAATACTTCAGAATTGTGAGGTTACTCACAGAAAATATGTCAAGACCTATTTAGTTCACCGTGTCATTTATGTCAAGACCGTGTTGACTCTATTCCAGCTGAATCACTGGCAAACATTTTCAAAAACCCATATAGACAATTAAATAATTACCATGATAATACCGTTTCTCAATAACAAGCTACAAAGAAACAAAACATTTGTTACGAAGACACTCTTGTTGATTTCAACTATATATGCCTCTACAAATGTACGGAATAATATGGATGATCTCATGTTTGCGAATAATTTTAACAGCATTGTATTAATTTATTTATGAATGCAAGTTTTATATTAAGTTAGTAACTGCAGCAGAAACAGTTTTAATTAAAATAATATTAGTCATAATGACGCGATCGAATTCTGAGGATGTATTCAGTTTCATGAGAATATTACTGAAATCGTTATACCTTCTACAGTGGAGCTTATCAAGAATCCTTTAACAGCTAAAAGGTATCGCTTTCTTAAAGAATTTAAGAAAGGGATTTTAGTAATAGTTATACCTAATAATACTGCGGATGATCATAATCAAAGTAATCATATTTGCAGCACAGCCATTTTGCACAATAAGAGAAGTAACCGATAGTCAAACAGTGGAGATAAAGATCACAACACTGGTCCATTGAGGAGGGAGCAAAACATGGGGAACAATGATCGGAACGCGGGCCATCCGACCGGTTCTAACGGTACCGCTAAGTACATTTCACGTACGAAACTAGTATCCGAGATTCGATGCGGCATGATTATCAACACGGTTTTAGTATTAGTTCGTAAATCGGCATCTTAGCTTAGAACCTAGATGTACTAAATGTGATTAGAGCTTCAGTTTAGCAGTAGGTACATGTTATTTGTTTCAAATTTATAGTTAAATGCGAATATTGATGAACATAATTAGCTTAATTTCGAAACTATTACAGGTCGCAAGTTTACTGGAGAAAATGCCAATCAAGGCGAGGTGTGTTCGTGACTTGCGTGCATTTTGAAAGTGATTAACTGGCAAAGAGCCTTATGGGCTAAGTATTGACGACTTCTTCATCGCAAGGATTCAGTGCCCAGGACTTCAATTTTCCTAAATTAAACTAAATTCTGGTTGTAAGAGATCAATGCTAACACAGAAACAGTATCAAGCACGTACTTTTAATCGTCATCGTAATACAGAGTCTGTGGCGCAAGGAGAGGAAATACTTTGAAACCACAAGTTAATATGTGAGCATTAGCGTTATGTTTGAAGGTAGAATATCAAGGCGTGATATATTAGATGTGAGGTAAAATATCTGAGCAGGTTTTTGCGCGTCGATCTCGATATCTGATCGATACACCGCCGCCGATGGCGCCCTCATTACAAGCGGCTATTTAACTTTTTATAAGTCCTTTTTTGTTTACCAACTGTCGTGCTGATTGCAAATCAATATTAGAAAAACAATAATATCAAACACATCAATCAAATAAATCAAGGAACTCGAGAATTGATTGAAAAGGATTAGAAAAGGATCTAGATTAGCTGAGTGTTGCCTACGAATTAACTAATTTATCCTCTTCATAGAATCTTATCTAGCAACACTTAAACAATTGAAGCCTAATTCATCCGAATCCGATTAGACTCGTGTCATTAAAGAAAGAAACATCTACACAAAAATCTATAGAAGCGGCTAGCAATACCTAAACTAAAGAGTGTACGTTTGTTTTAGATGCCCGGTACTCCGCAATTACTTGGCTTGTACACCTAAGAGTTAATTACTTACTATATGCAATGTTTAATATTACTTTAATCACCATTACTACTTTTACTAGCATAGTTTGTAATTACATTGTGTATCAAGGGCGGTAAGGAATTACAAACGAGTGTTTGTTACAAGGCCGAGGCGAAGCCGAGGGCTTTAATAACACTAGTTTGTAATTCCTTTACCGCCCGTGGCACACACAATGTTTTTCATCACACTTGTGAGGAAATCTGATTAAAATAACCTTACTTAACCTAAACAAAATTGTAAAACTGACAGTGACATTAGTATCATATAACAAGACGACAAGTCACGTTCGGAAACCATAGCGGTAAAGACTTTAAATGGTTGATTTTATATTTGCAAAATACTGAAACATATCATTTAAACATTTAATGAATGTTACAGAAATATGTGTTTACATGTATTTGCAATAACAGATCTCTTTAAAGAAATATTTCAGTCATAAAAGTTAAAAAAGTAAGTTAGCATTTTCTTTGAACATGACAAATAAGAGTAAAACAGAACCAGCGTTTCAAATTTAAAAAGAAAATCATTACGCCCTAGGGCGTAATAGGTCATTTACGGCCCGCAAAACCTACGTGTAATGACACCATTTTCGAGCAAGTGTGATGAAAATGTGTTTTTGCTGATCTAGAAATGATTGATATCTACGTGTGCCCAACTATAATTTATGTACAGGAATTTAATGATGTAATCGAAAATCAATCAATGATCAGAATCAGTGGATTAGTAGGAAATGACAAAATTATCTAGAAGGACGTTTATTCATGAATATTCATATTTTCTTACAACCTTAAAAACAAATTTCTTATCCGATTCGCCATTGAATCGATCGGACCACACGCATATATTAATACTTAACATAATGCTAGCAATTACCATTCAAATACCAAATGAAGGAGCCAAAGATAAACCGCAAGTTCATATTAACGAAATGCGTAAATTTTATGTTGTAAATATGTTGTTTCACTCAGTTAGGTTACTGTTTTTCAGAACAGTTTAAAAAGCCTGTCTAAGAAATAATTGCGCATCAGTGAATTTGACTAAAACTGTGAAGACACCACAGGGCTGAACTAGAACACTATTGGGCTGGACCGTTTTCAAAAAAGGATGTCCATTGTTAGGGCTTTATTAAACAACGTCTTAATCTTGTTCCTTTGTGTAACGAAACTTACCATTCAATTTATAAGCTCATTTTTAAAATACCGCATTCCTAAAATACAATACAGTACAATCATACTTTATTACCAAATATACCAAAAGAAAATTACATTGCAAACTACCAGATTTTAAAAATACTCAATTCTAAATATATCAGATTCTCCGTATACCAGATTCCCGAAATAACACATCCACCAAAATCATTTAGATCCTTGAGTAACTTACGATTTTATAATCTAATGTAACGGGAATGTGGATAGACAGGAATCTGATAAATCGAGAATCTGGTATTTTGGGAATGCGGTATTTTGTGCATGAGCGAATTTATATGGTTAACTTTCGTCACACAAAGGAAAAGTTTGTTTAATAAGAACACTTTGTTTAATAAAGCCCTAACTACGGACATCATTTTTGGAGAATGACCAATGAATCCCCAAATATGCACAGTTTTCTCCTGTTATTATCACAAAAGGGATCCTACTTCTGTTCCACCAACGGTTTAGCATTTTTAGGGTTCTTCCGTAGCTCAAAAGGAAAAAACTGAACCCTTATAGGATCACTTTGTTGTCCCGTCCGTCTGTCCGTCTGTCAAGACCCTTTATTTCGGGAACGCGTGGAGGTATCCAGTTGAAAATAAAACCATACACTTAGAGGTCTACGGTCCATGAAGCTATGAAAAAATCAAACTTCTAAGTTTACGTGAAAAAAATACGATCCTTTATGCCGCAGAAATAGTAAATTTCGACACTCTCAAGGAAACCAAAATTCAAGGGGTACTTTCCGTTGACCTACAACTATGAAATTTGTCGAGTACCTAATACCGTCTTATACTACAAGTATAGGGGAAAATCAGAAAACTATATAATTTAATTAAATCTTTAAAAAATTTACTTTAAGGGAATACAAAATTTATAGGGTACTTTAATATACCTAGAAATTTGTACGGAACCCTCGGTGGGCGAATCCGACTCGCACTTGTCCGGTTTTTTAAATAACATTAGCCGTCAATTTTGTATCAACTAGAGTAAACTGCTGGCGAATCAGAATATTTTGTTTTGGCACGTTTTCAAGAGTGACGTAGATCGTTGAGAGCAATCGATAGTTGAATGGGCCGCGGATGACAAATTCTGGAATGTAGCCCATATATTCATTCATACTGTGATTTAAGCAGTTTAAGAAAAGATAATGAAATGAAAATGCCGCTGACAGAATGTGCCTCTTACAGAGTTACGATCCGTCGAAATATTTGCGCTTTTATTTTCAAGGAAGCTTTAAACTTTACCTTGCTGGCATGCTGTGCAATTTTTCCCTTCAATTACCGAGCTAAGAAACGTTTTTTTACATCACTAAATAAACCACAAGTAGGTCCCAAATCCAACATTGACCTAACCAAGAAGGCCAAGAACTAGTTTGTAACTTTGTAGTTTTTATCAATCTCATCTGAGATAAACAACGTAATAACAACAATCAACACAGTAATAATGTCAGATAAAAACAATTGCATCACTTTCAGACACAATAGTGCATTCGAAATGCACTGGGTTTCCTTTCATTGCGAAATCTGTCTGAAGGTCGGTGGTGAGGCCAAAAAACGGGTAAGGACCGTTTTAAATGCTACATACGTCTTGATTTTTTCTGATTGCTTTCATAAAAGTGGGTCAATTTCAAGCCCCAATGATTTTAAAAACAATACAGTTTCTGAAACATCACGTAATATAATGTATTCCAGTAAAGTGTAAATTATGATCTGCCTGGTTTACTGTAAAGTGCCAAAAATAAACGAGTCGACAAACTTCTATATTAAAAAGTCCAGTATAATTTGATTACGCTGTAGGATTATTACTTTCGTGCATGATAGATAAACAATAACTCTTATCAGTAAAAATATTCAAGACTATTGCATTTTATCGGGGACCAGCATTGAGCAGTTTGTAAACAAAACGGGCGCATTAATTCTAGTTTGACTTACATTCCATTCCATTCCCTAAATGTTGAATGTATTTAGAGATTATCGACTAGAGTGCGAATATGGTATTTAAAAGTCACATTTTCATAGAAATTTGACTTTTAAACGGAGGTGTCGCCATGTCACGCTCTGCAAAGTTATCGTAGTCGCACCTAAGGTTCTTTTTATATTTTAGTCTTTAAGAGGCAGGAAGAACTGACACAGCTCGGACCTAAAAACGTTTACGCCACACCTGGCCATAAAGTGGCTTTAACCGCACGCTACGCGTACCGCTTTCTGGCTAAGTAGGTATAGACATAAAATTATGTACACAACACGGGAGGTAATAAAGAAAGCCCTCGATCGCATATTTTCGTCCCTCGCTTGTAGCTCGGGCCACAAACATCTGCGATCTCGGCCTTCCTTTGTTTTACCACCCTAGTTGTGTAATAGCTATAAGTAAATTCCAATGACAACAAAAACACAATATTTACCACGAGCGCTGATGAAAATGTTTGCCCAAGGGTTTAGCGGCCAGTCACATATCTTAACCCGAAGTTTACAATTCCAGCCTTCAACCGAGGCAGTAAAGTTGATAATTCATAATCAATATATTACAAATGACGTTATCATTATCAATGAGTCAAATGTAAAGCGATACGAGTTTTTGAGTTATTAAGGTTTTTTTGTACAGAAATATAAAACGGCAGAATAATCTTTTGTTAGATAAGTATTATATTTTTAGGGGATTCTCCTATGTGTACTAAATAGTGGCATTGTGAAATTCTTTAGTTTTTGCCCTACAAAATACCAACGATTTCGCAATGTTTTAATTCTTTTGATGTAGGTAATTTACTAAGGATTAATTAGGTAATAGCGATATTAAATTAAACGGAAATACATTTATACATACGCGATCTAACAATAACTATTATTTCCTTATTATTTGTGGTAAATTTAATAAAGAACATGACATCAACAATGAGAATACGCTTACTCTTGCATTAATAATGGGTTATTTGTAATTATTGGTGACAATCATCCAAAACATCATTCAGTGATTTTGATATTAAAATACAATAAATTTAAAGATCATGTCATTTTTTTTAAATAATAATATACATTTTATTGCGTTTATATCTGTGTAGAATACAAGGGACGAGACTGTGTTTTTGGACTTTTAAAACTACTTGCAGAAAAACTTTTGTTTTCAATTCGAACGGAATGGCGTGCGTTGAAATCTTTTGGCCAACGGACTAACCCAATTCCTGAACGTTAACCGTAACCTATTTCCAGACTATTTTAAAAAGATACGATCATAGTTAAAGTAGATTACTTGTTTCACAAACTATGAAGTTTTATGAACAATCAATCAAGTTTATATGGTACTAAATTATATTCAGATTTAAATAAAAAAAGTTTGTTAAAATGTCAAATATACCGAAAAAATGGAAAAGCCGGTTTGGATAATAACATGCCAATTTGTTGAATTTAGTCCGTTTTCCTCGATTTTTTTTCTTTATAAATAAACGGAAACTGTTATGCACTTGTGCGCTATGAATATGAACACTCACGACAAATGCAAATATCAACAATTATTGCATTACATCATTCAGACTCACGCCATCGGTGCGTTAGAAAAAAAAAAACATCGGCCAAGAGCGCGAATACGTTTATAACCTTAAAAACAACCGTTTGAAAATACCGAATTCACAAAGCGGCGTCAATGATCAAAATTCCAATTTGAAATTTGTATTTCGAACCTCCGAGAGAGCGTTAGCACACACAACACTAGTTGGTAACACGTACGGTTTATTTTTTAAACTCCGAATTTTGTAAATACAAAATGGCGGACGATCGTGCCGCGACGCCGTGCACCGGCAAACTGAACTGAGTGTAGCGAGAACTGTCAAACTGGCTTGCGCTCAGCTGTGTGCGTGAGGTGTCGGTGTGGAGAAGGCTTGAATGGATAAGGCAAGCAAACCCTCCGCGCATACATACTTACTAATACTTGGTGACTCAACTTGATTATTAACAACTGCAATTATATTTGCCTCATTATGAAAAAGATACGACGCAACGAATTTCTAATCTTAGTCTAGGCCGCGCTTTTGTCTCGTTCAATGTACTTTAAAGATATCTATTGCGTTTCAAGCACCGTCTATGACAGTGTTGTTTCGTATATTTTAAATCATTAAAGAGGCGCAAATTAAAAAATGCCAATACATGTTCGGTATTTATTTTAGCATTTAAAAAATCCACAGATCTAAAGTTAAACCAAAACGGAAAAAAGTAACATCAATACCCGTGAAGCAATACCAACCAAGTATTAAATGTTCCTCCACGGTTAAATAATAGGCAAGTCGGTGGGTCGAGTTCTGTGGTCACTAAGGAACTTTGACGTACAATAGTTCTTAAACTACACGTTCAAATTGAATGTCATTGAAAATACACTTAAGTCTTATTGAGCCCTATATATCCCTGAAAATTCAGGGTTCTAGCTTTAGCCAGCACAAAATTACAGGAGGTTGAAAATGGCCTGAATGGCTTCGAGAAAAGGATGGTACGTGGTACGGCCGTGCCTTTGTTTTGCTCGACTTGGCGGGGGCACTACCGTGCCGTGTACGAACACTCTTTGTAATTTTGGTCATTAGATTCGTTCAGTAACTGACAGTTGTCAGTACCACGCCATTTATTCTGCTCGAGTCCAAATTGAGGTTAAAACTGACATGAATATCCCACGTTAGGCAATTACTTTTTTTCTTTCGCACTTCCGTGACATACAAGTTTATATGCTTTTTGAGCTCTTGTATCCGACTTTACTTTTAATATAGACACGCAAAAGGTATGCGACATGCGTGTTCTTCGAATTATCTTCCTTCTTCAGAAATGTTCATGCAATAACTGCATATTGACATTGGTAAAAAAAAATCAATTTTAAAGAAAGAAAAAGGAAAACTGTTAATGTGTTGTATAGTCATACCTACATATGTCAATTATCAAGTATAAATTAAATACCACAACAAATTCGGAGATGAATAAAAGAAGATGAATGACACGCAAGTAGAAGAAACATTTGCTGACAATAATTTTTAGAATGGTCAAGTGAAGAATTCAGGCATTATACCTATGTTTAAAATCCGGCTAACTATATGACTCCATAACAGCCATATTTAAGTCATAGCACGGCAAAACTGCTCGTATAGTAATAGGTAGATTCAATTAAGATCTAAGCTAACAAGCCAGGGGTGCAGCCGCGACACGGACACTAGCTTGCCAACTAGTTGGCGCTAGTTAAGATCTCGATCTCGCGTCGAATTGGCTAAAGGATGTTAAATTGATTGGAATCTTGGTTCGGAAATCGCTAATAAACCGACTGGCCGATTGATTGGTCCGGCGGACGGCGGTGCCGCGTTAGGGCTATTATTTTACAGTCAAGTGCAAAAACATATATCGAAGTAATCGTTTCATAAATATGGTACGAAGTTCTTTATTGCAACTGCAGAAGTCGGACATATTTTTGAGCATTTGCATGCAACCATATTTCTACACTTGACTGTACCTACTGAAATAATCAAGATAAACTATACCTAAGTGTACCTAACACAAGAATTGTTGAAAATTGGGATTCGATTTTAATGTAACGAGCTAGGATTTTTCTCCTGTGTCTTATGTTATCCGATAGCTTTCACTCCCGGTTTCCGCATTTTAGGGACTGAATCTCAAAATAAACAATATCTGTTGTTTTCCCTCCTCTGCAGTGGTTTAGGCCAGAGGTCTCCAAACTACGGCCCGCAAGCCGGTCAAATCCGGCCCGCGGAAGAGCCCATGATCCAGCCCGCTAGATAGGCTCTACTGTACGTGGTCTATCAGTGAACTAAGGACACGAAACTGTTTAATATTAATAGATCAACCGCATCAGTGTCTAATGGGTCTATGTCGGTCGCATTTATCCCCATAGGTATAGGTAGGTATATATAATAATGATGATACCTATCACTCTACCATATTATATTCACATCCATTCAAAACTTGGGTATTGGGCAACCCTAAATCATAATGCGCCCGAGGCATTTCCTAACGAACGCATACAATGTAGTTTAAGAAGTGAGTTCGTCTGTCCTACTTCGTCAAACAAAACCGGAAAGAGACAGCAAGATTTACAACAAAACTTTTCTAGTTGAGAATTGAGAAACTATTGAACCGATGAATAACTAAGATGACGTCACAGAGGATGTTAAATAGTTATTTGTATGACGTCACTACTCTTAGACATCCTGGTACTTATCGGCTGTTCAGACATGTATTGAGACTCGTTTGATGCATAAACTAAGTGACTGTCTTAGTTAGTACTATTATAATACTACAACTATAGCAAGTTACAGAGGCTATCTCTTACTTGCTTTATGAACTTTATTCCAGTAAATCGACTTATACAATTACTTTTCTAGTTCCTTCTGTCTTAGAAACGTATTTTACGGAAAGTACCTGAAACAAACAAAATAATTATGATGAACATAGCTTTGCTCAAAGCTTATCATTGAATGAAAAAAATGCCGTAACGTAGAAATATTTTAATGCAATATCATAAATAAATAAATAAAAAAAAATATTAGGGGACAATCTTACACAAATCGAACTAGCCCCATAGTAAGCTCAATAAGGCTTGTGTTATGGATACTAGACGACGATATATTTAATAGATACAAATACTTAAAAACATAGAAAACATCCATGACTCAGGAACCAATATTCGTGCTCATCACACAAATAAATGCCCTTACCGGGATTCGAACCCAGGACCTCTTGCTTCGTAGGCAGGGTCACTACCAACTAAGCTAAAGCGGTCGATCATAAAATTCATAAACCATAAACATGTGTCACCAATTCCGGTGAGCTCAATTTATAGAAAACATATTTGACCTAAATAACAAATGCGTGGAAATAATTACGATCTCCTTAAATAAGCTTAAATCTTAGTCACAGTTTTATAAAACTAATGGGAATTGAGTGAACTTCCAAGAATCCTTGCCGTTTAAAGGTTGGAATTATTTTGACGGTTTCCTTTTTATTTTAACGATACGGCGAGGCAACCCTCCGAAGGCCGGGCTGGGTACTTTGTTAACAGGCTTAGCTCAGCGAAATAGTACATTGTGTATCTAGGGCGGTAAGTAAGGAATTGCAAACGAGTGTTTGTTATAAGCCCGAGGTGAAACCGAGGGCTTTAATAACACGAGTTTGTAAGTCCTTTACCGCCCGTGGCACACACAATGTTTTTCATCACACTTGTGAGGAAATCTTAATAATATAACCTTACTAATCGCCCCAGTATGACAAGAAAATATTAAAACAGACAGTGACATTAGTGACATTTAAGTCCATAGACAATGCGAAGTCAAGTCACGTTCGGAAACCATAGCGGTAAGCGGCATTTTATATTTGCAAAATAAAGAAATACATTATTTAAACATTTAATTAATGTTACCGAAATATGTGTTTACATGTATTTGCAATAACAGTTATCTTTAAATAAATATTTCAGTGATAAAAGTTATAAAAGTAAGTTGGCGTTTCCTTTGAACATGACAAATAAGAGTGAAACAGAACCAGCGTTTCAAATTTAAAAAGAAAACCATTACGCCCTAGGGCGTAATAGGCCATTTACGGCCCGCGGAACCTACGTGTAATGACCATTTTCGAGCAAGTGTGATGAAAAATATATTATAGATACATTGAGCAAATTCCTAAAAGTGAAGCTAAAATTAGCAAGAAAGAACTTTCCAAAAGTTAAGGAGCTGGAAAGCAAAGAATAAAAGTTGCGATTGTAGATGTGAGGCTGAGCCCCCTACTGGGCGCCCTGTTGAGTCTACAGTAAAAAAAACCGGTCAAGTGCGAGTCGGACTCGCGCACCGAGGGTTCCGTACAAACTTGTCAGTAGATACGTGAATAATTCAAGAAAAACTGTATGGTGGGACAAACTTAACTTTGCTCTTGTGAAACTGTTGTGCCCATACATCGACATATGCCGCGGTTAGTTTAGTAGGAGCAAATAAGGTTGTCTTATGATTTTTGCGAATTTCTAAAAAACGCTGCAAGGTAGCAAAACCATTTTATTTTTCCTGTAATATTTAGGATAATATTAATAATCGGTAATTATTGCAGATTTTTCTGTTCAGTATCTTCGGAGATAATAGGGGGGAACGGAATTTTTTTTAACGGTTTTTGTCTTCAATCAAAAACTACATGTCTAAGGAAAAAAATAAAAACTGTTTTGGAATCTACATATTAAGCCCTTTCATTTGAAATCCCACTCGATATATTAGCTCAATTTTCGATTTATGACATCCCATTTCGGTCGCCTTTAAAAAAAAAGTAAAAAAGGTATAAGATTCTTTTTCTGTCCCATAGGCTCGGATTAGCAGTTTCTAACACTATTCCAAATTTCAAGTCGATAGCATCAGTAGATCCTGAGATATCTTGCTGTGACAGACGGACAGACAGACAGACAGACAGACAGACAGACAGACAGAAAGACAGAGTCGCACCATAAGGGTTCCTTTTTTACCATTTTGGTACGGAACCCTAAAAACCATTGCAATATGTGTGTTTCGTTAGCTCCTCTATTTAAATTTCTTATAATTAATGGTGACCTCGGCAAAAACAATGCATTCTCGCAAAAATACAGGGAAACAACAGAACTAACCTAATTTCCTTTCCTGACCTTAGGTTATATTATGTGCCCTACTGACCATTGAGTCCAGTTTCGTTTTCCTTTAAGGACCCTTTTAACTTTTAACACAGAATGATGTCACACAGTTATATGTAAGCAGATGTCACTGAATCATCGTCACTAATGAAATCTGTTTGTTGCTGCGAATGCTGAGAATGAATCAACTTGTAAGTTTTATAGCCAGCTTAAAAAATATTAGTCTTTTCTAAAGACTTTAATATTTATTTAGAGTTCTACGCCTTCCATTTAACGGGATAATTAGTTAAGTAACAATCCGACGCGGTCGTAATCATCTTGAAGAATCAACTAACTTTAACTATTACATGAAGTTCAATTTCCTTAATCTCTAAGCGATATGTAAACTGTATCAACTTATCAAAATAACACGTTATTTTACAATTTACTTACTAAATAAACCTAGCTTAACCTATTGGGACCTTAACTACATTTTATGTACAAATGTCTCCTGTGTCGCCTCCTGTAGGGAGGGTGCTCCTAGAGCTAGCTGCGTTGCCTCTAGCCTCGCTGGATGGACTGAGCGAGGAACGAGCCGATATTAATAAAATAAGCAGGGAGTCATTGGTCTTGCACTCCCCCAGACAGACAACGACGCTATTGATTAGAAACATCGACTGATGTACCAAATACGTAAAGTCTCGATAAGGCCTCGGGCTCGAGAAAGTGCTCCAGTACACCGCTACACACGTTTGAATTATATATCATAGCTACTTAGGTATTTCTGATTGAACTGGCTTAACAGACGCCCCTGGCGGCGGATTCTGTAAGTGAAAATGATCGATCAAGATAATAACTTAATAGATACCTGGCAAGCTTTAAATTCTACTCTAAGGGTGAAGCCAGACGAGCGTAATTTTTTTAATTGTTAGTTTCGTATTTTTTGCTACATTCGGTTTCATACAAAACTCCTGTTTGGTTCACACGGCGATGCAAAATGAGTTGTCAAAATATATAATGAAGCCAGACGAGCGTAATTTTGTGAGTACATACGCTCGTCTGGCTTCACCCTTAGAGTACAGTAAACTAAGTTTGCAGTTAGCGCTTTAGTAATAAGGTGGAGTGGGGGTGGAGGGCAACGTCTGTCTTGTATTTTCTCTTTAACAGTCATACCCACCTTTGTCTGTGTGCTTCCACAATTCCAACTAACTTTTAATAGATGGTGTACCAGGAGTATAAGATTTTAACAAAATCAACATTACGAGTAAATAGATAAGTTAGGATAAAGTTTCCTAAAACGTTAAATTGTTACCGAAACCAAATAACTTCTATTCAATCTAGAAACTAAAAAAATGTAATAAAATGGATAAACAACGATTGCAATATAAAGTAACGGTCAACTTTACTTTAAATAAACTATGCCAGACTTCCCCCCCCCCCCCCCATTGACGTCACTTACGAAAAAAATCCAGAAAGGTACGTTAACTTCATACAGTCATAAAAGTATGCACCTATATCATTGAATCAGGAACATTACAGCTGCTGTCAGCTTGAGCAAGCCAATTCAAGCCTACTCGAAATATGATTAGCATCCCATCTGGTGACTAACCCCTCCTACGGATGTTAATTAGTGCGTTTAGTCACTCGGTGGCGTAACACTCATTTAGACCTCACCACCGAACATAAATAGTCAAAAGCCAGCTCACGTTCTTTTTCGTGCTATAAGTAGTATCCATGTTCAATATGTACCTATACTATTCAAGACGAAACTTCAGCGGGCGGATCCAAACTTTAATTTGATTGCATCCAAAGTAGGACATCGACTTTTTAACCGCCACTCGTAGCAAAGAAGGATAGTTCACAACATTTGTTTATTTGTGGTTGTAATTTTTTCGATGGACATGTTTTGTAATATGTTATGTAATTAATTATTCCCATTCCATTTTTTCTTTTTGACGATCTTTTTGTGAATTCATTTTAGTTTTAGATGATAAAAAACTATGTAATTTCGCAGGGAACAACCTAATTTCAATATAGTATTTTTTTATCGAAAAGTCGAATTTAATTTAATTTTTGTACATTATGTCGTCCGTTTGATTAAGTCGTTCTCTTCTGTCAGTTATATGAGTTTCATGTAACTAATAGGGCATATCTGTCGTGACTGTTAATGGGTCATACAGATTTTAAAGTGCGAGTTAAGTGCTCCCATTTTTCCTGTGGACATCACAAAATTAGGGGCTTTAAAAGCCTAATTTTCTAGCTGCACCCCTATAGGCAAATAACCCTACTCTTTTACTTCTAGGCCTATATGACAAAAACATAGTGATGTGTATTCGGGTCGTTAACTATCATTGTTTTGTCCACAGGAACAAGACGTTTTTTCGAAATCTATGACTCTAATATATGACCGTTTTAGAATTATCTAACTTAATCAAATACGGCCAGCGAAACCTGTCGATTCATCAGCCCATTGATGGAGTCGACAGCACTGACAGGCGACGATGTTAAACTAAGCATTATTTCCATATACACCAAGGCCCGGATTCTGGGTCGCCGCCATATCTAGATTGGCAAGGGGACCAACATACATACTGAATGATAATCGCTTTATTAAATGAGTTGCGGTTGGAATGGTGATGTCAATTGCGAATGATTACGTGTTGTAGAACATCATCTGAAATAACGGCGCACGACCACAATTTACATAGGTCTGCAGCTTAAATATATGTAAGTGAGTGACACTGGTGCATTATTTCCGTTTAGACAAGGTTAGTTATTTAGTTATTTAAATAAATACCAGATTCACTTTTTATTAATCAAAGCCGCTGATAGCTCATGCTATTGATGATTTCCATTAAATATTTAGCAGTTTAATACTAGCCGAGTACGGAAACGTACAAAAATGTGGAACAATGCGTTGAAAATGAATGTAGACATAAAACGTATAAAAAAATTGTGAAAAACGATACATTCTGTCGAAATTTCTGAAAATTCGCATCTCGTTTAATGTCACAAATTCACGGGACAAAGGATTAAACTTACTTAACAAACTATGCACTATTGCAACTGCAAAAGTTTGACACACCGTTGCCGCCAGAACTGCTCACGAATATGCAGTTGATGTTTAAAGTTGTCTAACATTTAGAACAACTTACAACACGCTCTCAACTGAATCAACATTTCGAGCTATTTGACAACTTGAATGACGCGCAATAAACACAGCTTAGTCGTGGCCAGCTTAGACGCACAGACAAATCGCACATTTATTGGTACTGAGCGAGCAAACGCGCAATAAAGGTGTCATAATGCGGGCGACCGGCATTAGCAATGGAAAGTCGAACGTTGTTGGCGCTACGCCACATTCATTAAATAAGCACATAAATGCAGAATATACCTCTGGAGATATCGTGTTAGCTAAATTATGGGACTTTAAGTGAAATTTGCAGCGCAGAGAGGACGGCACGTAGAAAAGGTTTAACGCTACACTTAAACGGAGATTTTGCTACACAGTAATCAGGGCAGGGCCTGTACTCCGAACGCTTCGTTCGTATCCTGTCGTCTAGCTCATTTAAATGTTGTATAACAAGAAAGAGAGAGGACCGGCATGAGATACATTTTGAACGGAGACATTCGGAGCTTAGGCACAGTTTCCGATTAGGGTTACTGTCGCAAGACCACAGTACAGGAGAACCAATTTTAAGGTAAACTTCAAGCATACTTCAAAATACTACTAATGAATAATAGTAATGTAGGTACCGCCGATTTCTATACCAGCTAAACAGACACTAAATTTTTTTAGGAGCTGACCAACTCGCAACCTTTATGGGCATAGCGATTGTCGAACCGGGTGGTCGGCCGTGGCGTTCCCTGGGGTCGAACCAGGTCGCTAGCCGGACCACCCCGAGTTGGGTCGGACTGGGTGGGTGCCGGGTGTGCCTGGGGTCGAACCAGGTCACCTTGTCCCGGTCCACCTCGATAGGATCGGGCTAGGTGAGGGCCTGAACGCCTGGAGTCGAATCAGGTCGTTTGGCCAGGGCCACCTTGACTTTTCGCTGATTGCTCAGAGTCACACTAAAAAGTGACATGCTTACTTATACTTATAAGATTTCAGCCTAAAGAAGTACATTGATAAAACGATTGTACTTACATATACGAATGCTATGGGCGTTTCCTTTACAGCACAATTCATCAAAATTACATAATAAATCTACTCCAAACCAAATCAACAATACCATATCAGTATCCCATAAAGTCAATCCAATCGGTCCACTTTTGATAAGGCTCTCATTTTGTCGGGAATACTTCCATTTTGAGGTGGTTATTATATCATCACAAACTTATTTAACAAGTAACAGTGGCGCCGTCATCGCTGAATAGACTTTCCGCTTGTTGGTAGAAAGGTTACTTCCAAATTTGACCACCGGGTCTTATAAGGTTGTAAGGACTGATCGCCATTAGATCACCATACCTCCTACGCGGCACCTACGCTATCTAGTGGCGAGTAGCTGTCAACATTCTTATGTTGATCTGTCACTTGCTGAACCGAAATAATACTACGCCAATTTCAGTGCTTGCGAAAGCAATTCGAATGTTTATTCGACAAGGAACTTTTCTCAAACATGGCATGAAATGTTGACATTACGTGCCTAAAAATAGGCCGCAAAGTACCTCGTTTCCGATGCGGCTTGACACTTGGCACGGAATGGAATTTCATACTTACATTGCCGGCCTTGTATTTTTTTTAATTTTCATTCCACATTTATTTGGGCCACAGCATCATGGCATTCAGCCATTAAAAAAACAAAAAACGATTTTTGCTATATTTTGCAGTTTTATTTATTTAAAATTGACATGAACATAACAAGTAACACATTATAAACAATTTCCAATTATTATAAATTGCAAACTACACCACAAGAATACACATTTAAAATATTTCATCTAAATATTCGCGGTAAAAATGTAAACTGAAACAGCTTTTGGTTTCCGAACGTGACATTTGCATTGTCTGCGGATATAATATGTCAGTGTCACTAACTTCACTTAGTCACTTTCTGATTAAAATAATATTTAGGGTAAGTAAGGATATCAGTAAGTTTATTTATTTCATTGCATATTTGAGAAAAGCACTATACATACCTCGGCGGGAAATGGGATTGCCGGCCTCGTAACTATCTGGCCTCGCTTCGCTCGGCCAGCTATACGTACTCGGCCGGCAACTCCTTATTTCCCGGCCTCTGCAGTAATGTACTATTGTGAAAACTAGGTATTAAAACTCAAGTAAACACACAAGTGCGTTGTAGAACGCACCTGGAACGCACCCAACTACGAAGCTGTTAGATTCAGTTTATACTTTGTTGCACACCGTTTCCTTCCCGATAGGTGTGAGAGAGAAGTTACGCATTCGAGAAATTAGTGAATTGCACAGTTTATTCGTTCTGAGTAAATCGTTATCCGTGTTCAGAACCTACATATCAATATCACTCTTAGGTCACCTGGAATACGTCTTAATTTAGCTTGCGATCATTTATTGCCAAATGTCGTAAACCCAGGGCTATTAAATTTGAAAATGGTTTGAACGAGGAAGCAGAATGTACGGAATTAGTATGCTTCGTCTAAGGACTATGGCACTCGTGATATACGAGCTCATGTCACGGCTTAAGGCGCTCGAGGCCCGAGCCACCGCCGGCGAGTAAGCGAGTAAAATTGGGCAAATAACAATTCATTGCGGGCTGACGAGGTACAATGTGATTGAATAACCTTTCCATTGCCGCAATTTTATGCTACTCGCCCAATTCTACTCGCTTACTCGCCGGTGGTGGGACAAATGCCTAAAGTTACCAACAGTGTAAGCGCCACAATAAGCCGAACCAAGGACCATTAAAACACGAGGACTGTCATTCTCCATACAAAAAGCTGTTCCCCGATATTTACAACGCCATCTATGTATAAGCTTGGTATAAGAATTATATTATTTACAATTATTCAACTTTGCAAGCGTGACACAGTATTTAAATGTTAGAATTTATTTAGCTGTTTACGAACTAATTGTTACTGTACTATGTTTCTTTGTTCAATTATAACATCGTTAAATGTTTTTTCATCACACTTGCTCGAAAATGGTGTCATTACACGTAGGTTATGCGGGCCGTAAATGACCTATTACGCCCTAGGGCGTAATGGTTTTCTTTTTAAATTTGAAACGCTGGTTCTGTTTTACTCTTATTTGTCATTTTCAAAGGAAACGCCAACTTACTTTTTTAACTTTTATTACTGAAATATTTATTTAAAGAGAACTGTTATTGCAAATACATGTAAACACATATTTCTGTAACATTAATTAAATGTTTAAATATAGTATGTCAGTATTTTGCAAATATAAAATAAACCATTTTTAGTCTTTACCGCTATGGTTTCCGAACGTGACTTGACGTTCGCATTGTCTATGGATATGTCACTGTCAGTTTTACAATTTTATTTAGGTTAAGTAAGGTTATTTTAATTAGATTTCCTCACAAGTGTGATGAAAAACATTGTGTGTGCCACGGGCGGTAAAGGAATTACAAACTCGTGTTATTAAAGCCCTCGGCTTCGCCTCGGCCTTGTAACAAACACTCGTTTGTAATTCCTTACTTACCGCCCTTGATACACAATGTACTATTTCATCACACTTGCTCGAAAATGGTGTCATTACACGTAGGTTCTGCGGGCCGTAAATGGCCTATTACGCCCTAGGGCGTAATGGTTTTCTTTTTAAATTTGAAACGCTGGTTCTGTTTTACTCTTATTTGTCATGTTCAAAGGAAACGCCAACTTACTTTTTTAACTTTTATCACTGAAATATTTATTTAAAGATAACTGTAATTGCAAATACATATAAACACATATTTCGGTAACATTAATTAAATGTTTAAATAATGTATTTCTTTATTTTACAAATATAAAATCAACTAAAATGGCCGTTACTGCTATGGTTTCCGAACGTGACTTAACGTTCGCATTGTCTATGGACATATGTGACAAAAGTCACTGTCTGTTTTAATATTTTCTTGTCATACTGGATCGAAAAGTAAGGTTATTTTATTAAGATTTCCTCACAAGTGTGATGAAAAACATTGTGTGTACCACGGGCGGTAAAGGAATTACCGCCCTAGATACACAATGTACTATTCATCACACTTGCTCGTAAAGGGTGTTATAACACGCGCGCTTATAGACCAACTCGAGCCGATTTACCTCCCGTGGGTTACAAATATCTATAACTCCCACGGGAGGAAAAACTGTATGAAAATCTATAACTCCCTCGGGAGTTATGAGTTTAGTTTTAAAAGTCGTACGTCATTTCAGACTAAGGAGGTTTCGAATCAGCCAAGGCTATTTCACATCTTAAAAACTTGGCTACAAAACCAATTTTAGTGTAAAATAAAACTTATATGGTATATTTTACTATTATTTCCGTAGTTTTTGCGATTATTTTAATGCAATTAAATTAATTTAGTTTAAAATTTTATTTTGAAAATCGGTACAATCTGGCGGCATTGCCTGTCTAGTTTAAAAACTAAACGCAGTTCTTAGCATTATCTGTGGAAGACTATATTGAAAAATGTTGACAGCTGAAGTTGTCTCTTAGCGGGTGCGTTTAGTTTATTTGATTTTTATGTTTTATTTTTTTTTCCTCGCAAATGTGATGAAATAGTACATTGTGCACCGAGGGTAGTAAGAAGGGGATTACTAACGAGAGTCTATTAGAAGCCCGACGCCGTAGGCGGAGGGCTTTTAATGACTCGAGTTTGTAATCTTCTTACTGCCCGTGATACACACAATGTTTTTCATCACATTTGCGAGGAAAAAAAAATAAAACATAGGTAAAAATGAAATAAACTAAACGCACCCGCTAAGAGACAACTTCAACTGTCAACTTTTTCAATATAGTCTTCCACAGATAATGCTAAGAACTGCGTTTAGTTTTTAAACTTGACAGGCAATGTCGCCAAATTGTACCGATTTTCAAAATAAAATTTTAAACTAAATTAATTTAATTGCATTAAAATAATCGCAAAAACTACGGAAATAATAGTAAAATATACCATATAAGTTTTATTTACACTAAAATTGGTTTTGTAGCCAAGTTTTGAAGATGTGAAATAGCCTTGGCTGATTCGAAACCTCCTTAGTCTGAAATGACGTACGACTTTTAAAACTAAACTCATAACTCCCGAGGGAGTTATAGATTTTCATACAGTTTTTCCTCCCGTGGGAGTTATAGATATTTGTAACCCACGGGGGGTAAATCGGCTCGAGTTGGTCTATAAGCGCGCGTGTTATAACACCCTTTACGAGCAAGTGTGATGAAAAACATTGTGTGTACCACGGGCAGTAAGGGGATTACAAACTCGAGTCATTAAAAGCCCTCCGCCTACGGCGTCGGGCTCTTAATAGACTCTCGTTAGTAATCCCCTTCTTACTACCCTCGGTGCACAATGTACTATAGTTTTTTAGCGCCATCTAGTTTCTGCCTGGATATCCCTTTGCGGTCGGGGCACGATCCAAAGTATGGAGAATGACAGTCCTCTTGTTTTAATGGTGGTTTTAGTGGTCCTTGGCCGAAATAATTAACAAATGAAATAATGCTGTCAGGAATACAAAATAAAACCGGTCAAGTGCGTGTCGGAGTCGCGCACTGAGGGTTCCGTACAAACTTGGAAGTAGATACGTAAATAGTTCAAGATAAACCGTATGGTGGGACAAGCTTAACTACGCTGTTGATAAACTGTTGTCCCCATACATCGATATAGGTCACGGATAGTTTCGTAGCAGCAAATAAGTTTGTGTAACGATTTTTGCGAATTTCTAAAGGGTATCATTTAATCGATCAGCAAAATATTCATATTTTGGTCAGCAGAAATATGTATTTGGTCAGCCAAAATAGCTAGTTGGTAAGCAACTTATGGTAAGCAAACATTTATAAATCAGGCTGCAATTAATGATATACTGATCTGCTCTAAATTATTTTGGTCAGCAAATTAAATATTTGAGCTGCATTAAGCGATCTACGGTAAATCAAATTTTGGTAAGCAATCAGTAGGTAAGCAAAATATTTCATTTTGTTCATCAAAAAAAAGGGGGCAATAAAACCTAACTGGGCGCAACTATTCTGCCGCCAATCGTGTGCGCATTTTGTCATTCGGTAATTGTCAGCTGTCAAGTAGCAGGTGTCACTGTGATATATACAGGGTGTCACTGTGATATATACAGGGTGTCACTGTGTTATATACAGGGTGTAACTGTGATAGATACAGGATGTAACTGTGATATATACAGGGTGTCACTGTGATAGATACAGAGTGATACTGTGATATATACAGGGTGTCACTGTGATAGATACAGAGTGATACTGTGATATATACAGGGTGTCACTGTGATAGATACAGAGTGATACTGTGATATATACAGGGTGTCACTGTGATATATACAGGGTGTCACTGTGTTATATACAGGGTGTAACTGTGATAGATACTGGATGTAACTGTGATATATACAGGGTGTCACTGTGATAGATACAGAGTGATACTGTGATATATACAGGGTGTCACTGTGATAGATACAGGACAGGATGTCACTGTGATATATACATAGTGTCACTGTGTTATATACAGGGTGTCACTGTAATGTATACAGGGTGTCACTGTGATGGGCTCATATAAAATTGGTATTTCGATTTTTTATACATCTCATAATGTTTAGAAGTTATATTATTTATTCACAACGTGTATCGTTTCGTTTTTAGGGTCAGCAAAAAAAATAACCCTAACCTACCTATTTTTGAAAGCCGTTTCGTTTTTAGGGTCATCAAAAAGAAAATAACCCTAACCTACCTATTTTTGGGAGCCGTTTCGTTTTTAGGGTCATCAAAAAAATAACCCTAACCTACCTATTTTTGGGAGCCGTTTCGTTTTAGGGTCATCAAAAAAAAAATAACCCTAACCTACCTATTTTTGGGAGCTGTTTCGTTTTTAGAGTGACACCCTGTATACATTACAGTGACACCCTGTATATAACACAGTGACACCCTGTATATATCACAGTGACATCCTGTATCTATCACAGTGACACCCTGTATATAACATAGTGACACCCTGTATATATCACAGTGACACCCAGTATATATCACAGTGACACCCTGTATATTTTAATTAAACTGCTTACAGACATGTTTTCTCTGCTGACAGTGACATCCTGTATCTATCACAGTGACACCCTGTATATAACACAATGGCACCCTGTATATATCACAATGACATTCTGTATATATCACAGTAACATCCTGTATACATTACAGTGACACCCTGTATACATATAACACAGTGACACCCTGTATATATCACAGTGACATCCTGTATCTATCACAGTGACACCCTGTATACACTACAGTGACACCCTGTATATAACACAGTGACACCCTGTATATATCACAGTGACATCCTGTATCTATCACAGCGACACCCTGTATATAACACAGTGACACCCTGTATATATCACAGTGACACCCAGTATATATCACAGTGACACCCTGTATATCTCAATTAAACTCTCTGCTGACCAATTGTAAAATCTTGCTACCCAAGTAATTATTTTGCAGCTCGACTGTTTATTAGGCAGCCAAATGATAAAAAAAGCAGATTAATATTGGTTAAAATGCTAACCGTTTTTAAACTGTTTGCTGAACAAGAGTTGCCGCCCAATTTTATTTATTGCCAGCCAAAGCTTTGTATGCTGCCCAAATGATTTAACTGCTTATTTTTTTTTGCGGATCAATTTTAATAACGGCTGACCAAAAATTTACTTTCCATTTCTAAACTACGCAAGTTAGGACAACCGTTATATTTTTCCTGTAATATTTAGGATAATATTAATGATTGGTAATTATTACAGATGTTCAATATCTTCAAAGAATGGGGGGTATATCGGTGAAATTTTATTTCGTCATACTTTATACCATTTTTCGAAAACGAAACTTCTCGTTGACCGAAAGAGCGTGAAACGTCTCTGTTTCGGCTTAGGCAAATGGTTTTCGTATAGTCGGAATAATTTTTGTAGACCTTACCTTTTTACCTGCCAAACAATGCTATTATCTGCATTGTTCGTTAATAAATTCTCCTCTTCATAATAATCTAACCTGCTCGCAAAATTTCACGCGAATCAATTGAGAAGTAATCGGTCAATAAAGAAAAGTAGCAATTTAAATTGAAATTGTGGGAGTGGTGTGGTGGTCGCAAAAACAGGCAAACCTAGCAAATATCCCCGGTAGCTTGGGCGCGTCCGCAAATAGCGAGGTGCACGAACCCCGATGTTGATACACTTCCGAACCTGTCCGTGCATTAGCAAATGGTTTACCGATACAAAGGTTATGTTGGTTCTTTTAATCCCTGTGCCTCTAGCACAACTGAGGAGTGTCTTTTCAAATGAGCTTATTTCTCTATGAAAAACCATAGAAAAATAAGCCCTTTTCAAAAAACACTCCTCAACTGCGATACTCTTTGTCGCGCGATAAATACAGGTAGTATTTGTATCGCTTGCCTCTTTCGTTCACCTTTCATCTCCACCCACTCCATAGCCCGGTCCCTTCATTCCCCTTCCATTCATCATCATAATTCGCACATTCATTCATATCATCATTAGTATAAGTTATAGTTTATCATTATATAAATTTTCTTATACCCATGGGTGGCCCTTCGGGCTTTGGCCCTTGCGAATTCGCCACCCAGGCGAATTCAGGCAGATTTGAAGAGTTCCACCTAAACTAGGAGCCCAAAATCTAAGTAGAGGTAGACTCCGACAATGACAATGCCATCGCTTGCTACTCAATATAGTGTGACAGTGACAGGTAATACTCAGTCGCGCGACGGTTGAAGTCGCGGCCAGTGTGTGAGCCTGAGCCTGTTTTTGTGGCAATAAAGGTCTCGAACGCATAGATCTGAGGTGGTTTCTAACTACGTTGGGTGATCCACTCCAAGATGTAGGGTTTGGCTGGTATGATTGTCCAGAGCATATGCATCATTTATTCATTTGTGGTTTAATGGTATGGAATGGAAGTAGAAGACATGCTTGTACTTCATGTCTTCTACATCCATACCTCTCTATCACCCGTCATTTCAGCATTAACATAATAACCACATTTTTATTAAAAAAACACCCGACCGCGGTGCACTTTGAAACTGCATATAGTCCGCCATTTTGTTTATTTTAACAAACATCATACCCAGTGACACTCGCACCATCAAGACGAATCTAATGATGTATCATTTATCCACATCGGATGTGCCGTTGAGTAGTTACGAGCGGACATAGGAACGGACATACATACATACAGGTCAAACACATAACCCTCCTTTGGGCTTCGCCGCAGTCGGGTAAAAACAGAGTTTTAAATCGGTGTACCAACTACCAGCTACGATGTATAAATTTTTGCAATCCAACTTGTAGTTTCTGAGATATGCGCAGACAAACATACATACTTACATACGTTTACGAAATTTCGCACATGTTTAGAAACTGGTATAGACTAACATATATAGAAACTGCGTAATTCTGAGAATATTACAGGGAAATTCTATGAAAATATAACGGAAGTTACCATTTCATCTCGATTTTTACCCGACTGCCCAAAAAACGAAGTGTTCTTTATTTACGGTGTAAATTAGAGTAATAATCTTAATTTAGATACGTATAACTTCCATCCCTAGATATATTGACACCTGAATTTGCATCATCAATTGGTAACTTGCGTTACTCTCTGTCGTAGAATTGCCCTTATACGGGTCGAATTTATAACCTCTTTTTTGCGAAGGCTGTTAAAACAAATACCCAAATCGCTTTATGTGTGCCATTAATATCTAATGAATTCCTTCGATTTCTCCAAGATCCTGTTGACAGATCTTGACCTGGTCACAAGGGGATCAACTGGAAGGTCCTTCCAAACAAAACAAAGGAATTTCCTAAACGGTACATACAGTCATCTGCGAGTAATCCGGGAAGAAACAAATAAAACCAACGAACCGCGAATCTCCCTTTTGAAGTCGGATAATAACCCTTTTTAGCATTTCGTAACCCTTTTCATATAAAGCTTTCTAATTAAACAATACCAAACCAACATTCTTGTAAAAACAAAACACCAAACAAACCTATTAACTAACCATCACAAACCAGCCTTGCAATGCGGCGTCCATTCACCTTTTGTGTTGATTAGAAATCTCCCAGATAAGATAATAGATCGTCTAACTGGGCCACCTACTTGCCCCTTTATTGACTAACTTGTGTTCGGTTCTCAGAAATAGTAGCTTGAAAGCTTTGCAATTAAAGCCAAATCTTATTAGTTTGGATAAAAAGAGAACTTCATGGAAATAATTACGGCTTAAAATTCTTTATCAGATTACCTACTAAGCAGCTTATGGCAAGCAAAGTAAGGAGTGGGGTATTTGACCCCCTTCATAAAAATAGGAAGGGTCTAACTTCGTCGGAAATTCGGAATGTCTTTCGATTATAGCGTTGCCCGTATTTCTCGGGACGTCCCGTATTTCAGGCATAATTTTGAACGTCCCGCCGAGACAGACTGTCCCATATTTCAACATTATTCGACGAAAATACGCCAAAGAATCTATCGAAAACGATTTTCGATCGAATCGCAAGTTCAATTAAATACAAATACAAAAATATAGATTCTTCAAATATTATATGCACACATTTATCAATTTGGGTATTTTTCATAGTTTTTGTAGTCATTTTATGTATGTCTGTAATCAAATCTTGTAAGTTAAATTTAACCCACCTCCCGGTTTCCGATAGAGCTGAAATTTTGCAAGGATATGTAAATCAGATGACAATGCAATATTAATGTAACAAGAAGCTGATCTGATGATGAAGCCGGATGGTGGCCATCAGTGGCGTGGTGTCCATAGAACCCGATTCCCACCGACTTGCCTATTTTAAAGCATATCCTCGAAGTATCTACTACTCCTGAAGAAAAAGTATTCCAAATCTGCTCCGACTTTACTAAAAATATATTTGACGCCACGCCACTGGTCGCCATAGGATCATCTAAATTACATAAGATAAATCCACCGTGATTGGGCTCATTTGATTAGTTTTGATTTGACGTACAGTTTGCGATTATATACAGGGTGGGAGGGACTATACCGACATATTTGGGTGGTGTGACGAGTAAGTAATGTTATATCAACATGGGTCGAATATTGTCATTTTACATTAATAGTCTTATGGAACAAAATAAATCAGTAAATTCAGCCCCTCGTTATAAACATGTCCTTACTGGAGGCAAAGTTATCAACAAGAAAAAAAAAGCTAAAATGGAAACGAAAGGTAAATTTTTTGGCCTTGTAGTCACTTACCATCAAATACTGCGAAGGTTAATTGCTGTTTAGTTAAAGGATTTTAAAAAATTAGTAAAACTATCTTAGTCACATTTATTAGGGCTTGTTACACACTTGGGAGTTTTCATTTAAAAATAATGAATATCTCTGAAAGTAAGCGTTTTTCGACTATACATCACATAACTTTTTTTACTCCTAATAGTTGTTAGAATCTATAGTTAAAGTTTGTCGGGTTACTCGTATCCACGGTGTATAAAAAGTACAATCAGCAATAAAACTTGTCTCAATTTTTTTTGACATAACCTGTTTAGGGTTCCGTACCAAAATGGTAAAAAAGGAACCCTTATGGTGTGACTCTGTCTGTCTGTCCGTCTGTCATAGCAAGATATCTCAGGATCTACTGATGCTATTGACTTCTTTGGAATAGTGTTAAAAACCGCTACAACGAGCCTATTGGACAGAAAAAAAATTGTATACTATTTTTTATTTTTTTAAAGGGTAGGTACCGAAATGGGATGTCGAAAATCAAAAGTAGAGCTATTATATCGAGTGGGATATCAAATGAAAGGCCTTAGTGTGTAATCCAAAACCGTTTTGATTTAAGACAAAAAACGTTAAAAAAATACCATTCCCCTAAGTTACTGAACAGAAAAAATAAATAATAATTAGGTGCCGATTATTCACGTATCTACTGCCGAGTTTGTACGGAACCCTCGGTGTGCGGGTCCAACTCGTACTTGACCGGTTTTTTATTTTGTGGTGATTCTAATCTAAAATGAAAGGATACCTTCTGTTGACGATAGCCCCACCGAACCCCGACCCGACTGAACATCGTCTAACTAAGACCCTGAACATGTTTTGTAAGTAGCTATAAGCCCTAGGACTACTTCCTAGAACCATGTTTTATAGTTAGTACGTAAGTGAAATATTTAAGTATTTTACGAGTTTTTGCCCGTACAAGAGGCCATATGTGTAGTGTAACGACTCATTAGCACTTGTGTAAACCTTAGAACCCGATCCCCCTATCTAGAGCTTAGATAAAGACTCGTAACGAATGTGTAAATCGAGTGTACCCAGACTTCACTGGCAACTAGTGCTAGGAGCGGCCAGTGAACGATTTGGTAGGAGATCTCGACACACCCACTCGAGGCTTCTACCGGTCAGAGCCAGCTTACCATGAGGATTGTGAGGCGATGCATATAGCACGCTCATAATTACCATGAGGATTGTGTAGTCGAGTATATAGTACGTTAGTCGTTACCATAACGTAAAACGGCAAAGAGCGAAAGTTTTCGAACAACTTTGTGTATCGATGCCCTATAATTTCTCGGTCTGACCACGAGAATTCAGCGTAGGATGGTATCATTCTGAACGGAATTTTCCATCACGCAATATGTTGTAAGTATTGCGCAACAATCGCTTGCTTAAATACGCCGGGAGCTCATTCGGAGACCAGTTGGCGTCGTGAACCCAAGTTGTAAACTCATAGTGAGAAACAGAACCGAACCAGTAGTGAACCGATCCGAACATAGTGAATCTAGATCCCCTAGCCTATGACCTAAGTGAAGTCTAGGTAGGACTTAAAGTCAGTGAAACAGTATTTCTTTATTACGTGTTGCGGCCCGAGCCGCCCAACTAAGAACAAGTATTCCTTTAATAGTGTTTAGCGTGTAAATAGCTTATAGGGAAGTATGAACATTATTAACTATTTAATACTGATTCGCTGATTGATTTTTGTGTGACTATTTCTGTGTTATATCCCGTGTAATAGATTTAAGTGTTGTGTTTAAAAGATGGTTAAGCCAGCGTCGGGTTTGTTAGTGTCATTCTTCCCGCGTGGTAGAACCCTAGGAAGGGCACACTAGAATCAGTGATTTAAAACAATATAAGTGTTAAATCTGAACCTTTGTTTTGAGCCAATCGATCCCTTAGTAATTAAAACTCCAGGAGCCTTACAACCTCCTGTGTATGAACCTGAAGAGCTATCGTAGCTGTATAATCTGTTAACTTCGGGACCTCACGAGATCCGTGAGTGCGTCGTTAACAGTTTTTGGTCCTTCGAGCCGGATATAGAATCAGTGAGTGAACATCATCAGACCCTGAGTTGGTCTTCAGATCCTTGAACCTGGGAAAGCCCGGAATACGAACCCCTGATCCATTTCACGTATAGACGTGAAGTTCCGGGATTTTTAAAATCATTATTTACGATTTTATCGAATTGTTTCTGTTTTTCCAATTTTTTTGTGAGTGCTCTAACTTAGTCAATTCTCGTGATAATTACGAAATTCGACCTGATCCTGAACCGCGTACTCTAGGAGTACTGCTAGTGTAAATTATAGATTTTTCCCGAATATTTTTGCGCAACGACGCAATTTATTTTTGGAATTTCCAAGTGCTCCAAAGCGGTCAAATATTGTGCGAATCACAAATTTCGACCAGAACCCGAACCCTGAACCTGTGGAGCACCGATCCTGTGACTTTTATAATTTTTGGAATTATTTAATTTTTTAAAACAATGCCGCGACGTAATTTCAATTGAAAATTCATTTGGCTCAAAACTCAACCAAAATCAACCAAATTTAAAACATAGTTTGCAAAGTGAGTAAAAGTAATTTAGAGCCACTCGTGACCAGCAAACTTGAACAACAAGCATCCGATCCAGTTGTTGCAAGTCGAACGCTAGGCACGAACGAACCTGTATAGATAGAACCTGACCGATCAGCTGTTTCTGTCTCGCGATTAGATTGTTCGCGTAACAATATCGCGTGTGAACCATGGTGCTGACTAGGAGCCAGTCAGACCCCCAGGAGGCGGACGCCCGCCGCCGCCAGCTGCAAGCGCAGTCAGGCGAGCAGAGCGGGGCGCCCCTCCGCAATTCCCGGCTGCAAATGCAGTCAGAACCGAGGGACTCACCGGAGTCACCTCCAACCGACACCACCGAGCAGCGGGAAGAGCTGGAGGAGCTACTTCGCCGCAACGAAGAGCGTCGCGCTAAGCGCCACGCCGAGGAGCGCGCCGAGGCGGAGCGCGCTGCGCGCGCAGCGACGCATGCGCAGGCCGTGCGTGCGCAGGCCGCGCATGCGCAGGCCGCGCATGAACGAATCACCAATCAACAGCTTGCAGAGCCAGGAAACCGTGAGCTGTCGAACCCTTATTTACTCTCAAGTGATCAACCTATCCCGCGTGTGAACCCGAACTTAGAAATGCGTGCGCGTGTGCCGGAGCGAGTCGTTTTCGCAGATCAAGTGCCATCGACGTCGCGGGCACCGCCAACGATCCGATCCCAATGTAGTAGTACTACGGAACTACGTAAACGCGAGGCGCAGCTACTGGCCGACCAGGAACTGGCCGCGTTACGTAGGCGCGAGATAGACTTAGAGAAAGAGTTAGTACATAAACGCTTAGCCGTTACTATGGAGCGCATCGATGCCGAGGGATCCCGCGACGGTGACTACCGTGCCGGGGGCTCGATGGCCGCTTCCGTCCACCGGGTGGACCAGTGGTTGAACGATGTCAACCACCCGAACAATAGCCGTCGTATGCGATCCACGTCGCCGCCGCCGCCGGCGTTGCGCCGTCCGGTACAGTCGACGCCGATCCGCGACCGCTCTACGAGCCGAACCAGGAGCCAGGGTATCGAGCGTCTTGCCGAGACTTTAGAGTCCATGATGCGCCCTCCTCCGCGTCAAGTCTATGAGCTTCCTGCATACGCTGGTGAAATTAGTGAATGGCAGACATTTCTCACCGCGTACCAGCAATCGTCGTCGCGTTATAAATTCTCGGCGTACGAAAATGTTGCACGCTTGCGACAGTGCTTGAAAGGGGAGGCTAGGCAATGTGTGCAACACATGCTAGCCTCATCCGCGAACCCTGATTTAATCGTACGAATTTTGAAAAAGAATTTCGGTCGTACCGATTTGTTAATTGATCGCGCATTAGAAGATTTGAAGAGGCTACCGTCGGTAGGGCCAAGTGCGACGGATTTAAATTCTTTTGCGATCAAAGTTATTAATATAGCTTCAACGTTAGTGGACTTAGATAACAAGAGTTATGGAGCGAATCCACTTCTGATTAGAGAAATTACGGAAAGGTTAAGCCCGCATCTACGATCGCGATGGTGCGCGTACGCTAGAGCAAACGGTTCGCGGCGCGATAGCGAGTTGATGCTGATGGCCGAATTTCTCATGGACGAGAGCGATCAAGAGCTTGAGTTCTCGCATGCACGTGCGCCGCCGAGGCGTAACGTGATTTCAGAGGATGTCCGACGATCCCGTGCGGGGCCGCGGCCGCCGCCCGCGCCGCCGGCCCGCACCGGCGCTCGGCCACAACCGACCCGCGTGCAGACATATGCGACGGAACGAGTCAGCGTGTGCTTGTGCTGCGGCGGGTCGCACCGCACTCCAGAGTGCAAGAAGGTTTGCGCGATGAACATCGCCGCCCGTTGGTCATGGGCCAAGGGCAACAAGATTTGTTTTAAATGTTTAGATAGTAAACATAGGAGGGACGAGTGCCGAGCGAAGGGCTGCGGCGTTAACGGCTGCCCCCACGCCCATCATCGTCTTCTCCACGATCCCCCGCATGAACCAAGATACGAACCACGACCTGACCCACACTATGAACCACGTAATGAACCACGGTTTGAACCACGATCCCCTCCTGTCATGTCTCGGCGTGAGCCCGTGAGCGGGCCCCGCGGGCCACGGCGGGAACCCGTCGTCTACCACCGTACGCCCGTTGACGGGGCGCGTGGTGGGCGACTCGAGCCTGTGTCGCCGCAGCGGGGGCCCTCGGATAGGGCACGCTGGGCGGACCACGAACCAGTCTCTCATCTGCGTGCGCCCGCGAGTGGGACGCGCTGGGCGGATGAGGAACCCGCTCCTCCCCGGCGTGCGCCCGCAAGCGGTGCGCGCGGGTACGAGCACGAACCAGAAACTCGCCGGACGGAGCCGCCGCGTTCGCCGGCCGGAGCCCGCGAGTTTACTTCGAACATAGCTAGCATAGATACCTCCCGTACGTCGGTGTTGCTGCGTGTGGTACCCATCGTCATCAAAGGGCCGAGGGGTGAGGCTGAGACATACGCCCTTCTGGATTCAGGATCAACGATAAGCCTTATTGATGCCGATCTAGCGAACGACGTAGGTGCCGTCGGACCTGCCACGGACCTATGCATCCAAGGCGTGGGAGATATGGAGACCACGCAACGAAGCCGGAAGGTACAAGTCGCGTTAAAGGGACGCGACGAAGAGTCGATACATTCCGTCATTTTTAGAACCGTTCACCAATTAGGACTGCGTGAACAACGTATGAACATGAACGAGATGCTGCGCTACAAGCACCTCGCCGACCTGCAAGAAGCCTGCTACGACGTCGCGACGCCGCGGGTATTGTTGGGGGTCGACCAGTGGCACCTGATGATGCCACTGGAGGCACGGACTGGCCGCAATAACGAGCCTGCCGCTATCCGTTGCCAACTAGGATGGGCGATATTCGGTATTGCGCCTCGCCTAGTACGAACCAATGATCAAGTAAGGGCATATCATTGCCATGAACCCGACCTCGAGTCACACCAATTATTAACGCAGCATTGCGATGCCGCCGCGATTTCATCGCAGAAGAACCCGAACGTTCATGTCTCGCGCGCCAAGCAAATGTGCGCGCGCGGCATTTGTGCTGCGCACTGTCGGTGCGCCGCTTCCGCGGCGATACTGACACCGGCCGCGACATTTTTGCCGCGCGGTCGGTGCGCCGCTTCCGCGGCGATACTGACACCATGGCGGGGCGCAAACCGAACCGACCCCCCAGACATTTATAAAATGACGTCAATGATATTTGGCGCAGCAAGTTCTCCTGTTTTGGCACACAGTGTGCGGAATAGGAACGCCGTAGATATCCCTACCCGATCCGATCCCAAACGAACCGTGGACATTAATAGTGTGTGGTTTAATGGTCCCCAATTTTTATATGAACATCCGAACGAATGGCCAGCCGAACCCGAGCCGCCGACGGGGCCGCCGCCCGAATTGAAGGCGACGTGTCACGCGTCGACGGAGTTCGTCTCGCCGTTGCCGGACATTCATCGCTTCTCGAACTATGATCGACTGATTGGAGCAACTGCGCGTGTGCTTCAGTTCGTCGAAGTCATGAAGACTAGATCCCGTGTACCCCTCTTGTTGAAACATATACTGTCCGCCGAACATCTCTATTTCCAGTGGTCACAGAGAAGAACCTTCCCAGAAGAGGTACGCAGCCTGTCACGGGGGGAGCCCGTGCCCCGTGGGAGCCGTCTCTACGAACTGGACCCGGTGCTGAGCGAGGATGGCGTCATCCAGATGCGCGGCCGCATCGACGCCACGCCAGCCCCCATCAACAAGAGGCCAGCCATCCTGGACGGGCGCTGCCCGTTCGTGCGGCTACTGATCCTGCGTGCGCACAAGCGCGCACACCACCAAGGAGGCGCCTGGGAGCGCATGGTCCGCTCAATAAAAGAAGCCCTGAAGACCACACTGAAGACGCGAGCGCCCAAGGAAGAGGTGCTTGCGACTCTCCTTGCCGAGGCCGAGTACACTGTAAATGCTCGGCCCCTCACCCACGTCTCCATCAGCCACCATGACGAGGAGGCGTTGACTCCGAACCACTTCCTGCTGGGAGGCCCCGCGAAGGTCCCACTCACTGGCCTTTGCGAGGAGGCCGACCGCAGGGCCTGGCGCGCCAGCCAGGCGCTCGCGGACCGCTTCTGGACCCGCTGGGTCCGAGAATACCTGCCGACGCTCGCGCCGCGCCGCTCCTCTGCGCTGGGCGAGCGTCCACTCACGGTCGGCGACTACGTGATCGTCGTAGACCCGAACCTGCCACGCAACGTGTGGCCCCGGGGAATCGTCGAGGCCGTCTTCCCCGGCCCTGACGGCAGCGTCCGAAGTGCTGACGTCCGCACCGTCGGCGGCATGTTCCGGCGCCCCGTCTCCAAGCTGGCTATCGTCTCCCTACACCCTGAGGCTGCCGCGACGCAGCAGCGGGGGGAGGATGTTGACGATAGCCCCACCGAACCCCGACCCGACTGAACATCGTCTAACTAAGACCCTGAACATGTTTTGTAAGTAGCTATAAGCCCTAGGACTACTTCCTAGAACCATGTTTTATAGTTAGTACGTAAGTGAAATATTTAAGTATTTTACGAGTTTTTGCCCGTACAAGAGGCCATATGTGTAGTGTAACGACTCATTAGCACTTGTGTAAACCTTAGAACCCGATCCCCCTATCTAGAGCTTAGATAAAGACTCGTAACGAATGTGTAAATCGAGTGTACCCAGACTTCACTGGCAACTAGTGCTAGGAGCGGCCAGTGAACGATTTGGTAGGAGATCTCGACACACCCACTCGAGGCTTCTACCGGTCAGAGCCAGCTTACCATGAGGATTGTGAGGCGATGCATATAGCACGCTCATAATTACCATGAGGATTGTGTAGTCGAGTATATAGTACGTTAGTCGTTACCATAACGTAAAACGGCAAAGAGCGAAAGTTTTCGAACAACTTTGTGTATCGATGCCCTATAATTTCTCGGTCTGACCACGAGAATTCAGCGTAGGATGGTATCATTCTGAACGGAATTTTCCATCACGCAATATGTTGTAAGTATTGCGCAACAATCGCTTGCTTAAATACGCCGGGAGCTCATTCGGAGACCAGTTGGCGTCGTGAACCCAAGTTGTAAACTCATAGTGAGAAACAGAACCGAACCAGTAGTGAACCGATCCGAACATAGTGAATCTAGATCCCCTAGCCTATGACCTAAGTGAAGTCTAGGTAGGACTTAAAGTCAGTGAAACAGTATTTCTTTATTACGTGTTGCGGCCCGAGCCGCCCAACTAAGAACAAGTATTCCTTTAATAGTGTTTAGCGTGTAAATAGCTTATAGGGAAGTATGAACATTATTAACTATTTAATACTGATTCGCTGATTGATTTTTGTGTGACTATTTCTGTGTTATATCCCGTGTAATAGATTTAAGTGTTGTGTTTAAAAGATGGTTAAGCCAGCGTCGGGTTTGTTAGTGTCATTCTTCCCGCGTGGTAGAACCCTAGGAAGGGCACACTAGAATCAGTGATTTAAAACAATATAAGTGTTAAATCTGAACCTTTGTTTTGAGCCAATCGATCCCTTAGTAATTAAAACTCCAGGAGCCTTACAACCTCCTGTGTATGAACCTGAAGAGCTATCGTAGCTGTATAATCTGTTAACTTCGGGACCTCACGAGATCCGTGAGTGCGTCGTTAACACCTTCATTTTGTTTCATTGTAAACTTTGTTGCAGCGCAGTATATCATAAGGATAACCTGCAGAAAGGAAAGTTAATTGTAACAGAATAATTTCGCCCACGGTTGTCAAGGACTAACAAATCACCGAGGTGGCTATAAATCGCTCAAATTTACATACTAGTATCATAGATGCGTGGCGGTCCGTAGATACGACATCTCTGAACAGTGGCACAGGACTGCCGCTCTATGACCAAAACCCCGGCTAACTTCGATAGAACCCCATAGCTGAGGTGGGACCTTTTTGTGGCAGCGAGGTTTTTATTTTTTTGTGTTTTCTTGTTTTTTTATTTTTTTTTTATGTTTTGTAACTTTATGCTGGCATAAATAAATGTATTTCCTTTCTTTATTTCAATAGCAGTTAGTCGGGTTTAAGGCTCCGTTTCTGCCAGAGCTGTGCGAAGTAGCGGAGCGGCGTGTGCGGGAAAAATACGCAACCTTAGTCATAGGGCGGCAGAGGATTTATCACTTAGTTAGTCTGAGATTAAAATGGCGCATAAACATTAACCCTTAAATGCATAATGATGTATATCTGCATCGTATATTGTATGGCCAGTGCTTTTTTCGATGTTTTTTTTTTTATTTTTCCCTTAATCTATACAACAAGACACATCTATTTCAATTCATTAAAAAGTTATACAAAAAATCATGCATTTAAGGGTTAAGTCTGTAATAAATAATTGGCTAAATCAAGTCATTAGAAGGAAATTGATCCGGATTTTCAGTTTTCCATCAAAATTTTGTCCGGCTCCAACCTCCCAACTCCAAAGTTACTATTATGTCCAGACATTTAATAACTGGCCAAGAGCATGTCGGACCATGCGCAGTGTAGGGTTCCATAGCCGTATCTATAAGGAAATGTGCTACAGATAAAAATAAAGCTAAAAATAAACAACAGGCAAAAGGTCTTAAATGCCGTGTAAATCAATGGCACTTAAAACCTTTTGGTTGAGGAGTTTTTCGGCAATAACTTCAAAACGGTTTATTCCTTACTATTCAAAATAATTTTCGTTGAATATATTTATTAAGCGTTACCTTCCTGATTTTTTTCATATTTTTTGGATTTACGGTTTAAAAGTTAAAGGGGGGGGGGGACACAATTTATGCAACTTTCGGAGCAATTATTTCCGAAAGTAGTCACTTAATCAAGAAATAGTACATAAAAGCCTTATAATGTTTTTCATCACACTTGCTCGAAAATGGTGCATTACACGTAGGTTTTGCGGGCCGTAAATGAGCTATTACGCCCTAGGGCGTAATGGTTTTCTTTTTAAATTTGAAACGCTGGTTCTATTTTACTCTTATTTGTCATGTTCAAAGGAAACTACCAACTTACTTTTTTAACTTTTATCACTGAAATATTTAATTAAAGAGAACTGTTATTGCAAATACATGTAAACACATATTTCTGTAACATTAATTAAATGTTTCAATAGTGTATTTCAGTATTTTGCAATTATAAAATCAACCGTTTTAGGTCTGTACCGCTATGGTTTCCGAACGTTTCGCATTGTCTATGGATATGTCACTAATGTCACTGTCAGTTTTACAATTTTATTTAGGTTAAGTAAGGTTAATTTTAATTAGATTTCCTCACAAGTGCGATGAAAAACATTGTGTGTGCCACGGGCGGTAAAGGAATTACAAACTCGTGTTATTAAAGCCCTCGGCTTCGCCTCGGCCTTGTAACAAACACTCGTTTGTAATTCCTTACCTACCGCCCTTGATACACAATGTACTATTTCGAATCGAATTATGTACCTCACGTTGATGTTTGCTGAAAAAAAAAAAATTTTTAGCTTCTGTTACATGTATGGAGTGCCCCCCCTAGATTTTTTTATTTTTATTATTTAACTACCAAACTTAGTAGCGGCATCTACAAGACATCTATATTCCAAATTTCATCAGTATACGTCTTGTAGTTTTTGAGTAAAATGCCTGTGACATACGGACGGACGGACGGACGGACGGACGGACGGACATGACGAAACTATAAGGGTTCCTTTTTAGCCATTTTGGCTACGGAACCCTAATAATTATTTTTACAAAAAAAAACCCGACCGCGGTGCACTTTAAAAGTGCATTTTGTTTATTTTAACGAACTTCATACCCAGTGACACTCGCACCATCAAGACGAATCTAATGATGTATCATTTATCAAAATCGGTTGTGCCGTTGAGTAGTTACGAGCGGACACAGGAACGGACATACATACATACAGGTCAAACACATTACCCTCCTTTGGGCTTCGCCGCAGTCGGGTAAAAATGAGTTTCTATATTGTGTTTTTGAATTAATGTGGCTTGAAATTATTTATGAACGGCGGACGTGCTTTGCTATTTATTTGCCAGTACCTCCGAATGGCACCGCTTTCTGGTTAAGCGGATTAAAAACTATCCGTGTCCAATATATATGGAATCTACGAACGGTATCAAGGCAGAATCAGACTGGTGCACTTTCGCCACTACCGGGCGTAGCTGCAATCCTTGTTACTCACCCAACAGGCTCGCCTCGTCCGAAACTTAGTGCTATACATATAAATCTTGCCGGGATAACCGAATGCAAATGTGTCTAGATTTGAACTTTGCTAATCATTGGCGTAGGTAATGGTATGATTTATGTATAGGCTATTCGAATGGAGAACACAGGATAGCTGCTTAAAAGCGAGTTTGACGATGGTTTGCGAAATATGATTATTTAATAGCAACAAAATTAAAAAAAATAGAATTAGCAACTTCAAACGTGCCTATTCGACAACGAATACACGAGTCAAATGACCTAATATAAAAACACTTCAATCGCCATGGGTGTGACTATAGTCGATATTTGAAGGGTTCCCTCAATTTCTCCAAAATCCCATCATTAGATTTTGAATTGGTTACAATGGGACCAACCGTATTCAAACAATAAAAAAAATCCAATCGGTCCGACGATCTGAGAATCTCCTGCATTTTTTGAACTCTGTTAAAAAGACCGAAAATCGCAGGGAGAGAATAAATAAAGCTGAATACTGGCAAGATGTGGGCGTCATCCGCTTGTGCTTTCGAGTCCTTAGCTAACGAACAAAACGTGAAGCAAACTTTGTTACTTTTCTAAACGCATAGTATAAAAAACGCTGCTCAGATCTATTCAGATGTTTCAATTGGAATTGAAATGAATACTAGTTAGTATCGAAGGAGGTCTAGGCTGATTGAATCAGCTGTTCAATGCGAACTCCAACATTATGTAATTCCTTTGTTGCGGCAAAAACTGGATTGGTGTGGGATGAAACGATCCGTTACGTTATTGAGGCGGGAGCGATTAACGATAAATTGAATGCACTTACTTATACGTCGCTCGTTTGTTTTACAATGAAGTGGTGTATAATTTTACGGGCTTGGTTACGCCACGAGTGTCACATGGTAAGTACACGACATGTATAAATAGTTCGATGTTCTATCGAATCTATGTTCAATAGGTTATGTCGTTTGAACTATGGCTAAAAACAATTCATGGCGCACTTGGTCTAGAAATTTCTTACAACGTTTATCAGACTTGTGCTTGTAAGTGAAAATATTTCAAGTTAAATGATCCTCAAAGCAATCGTAGGTGTTATAGGTAATTTGTTTATCGTACTGGATAAAAACATCGCAAGGCTGTCTGTGATATATTGACATCTGTTACTCAAAAAGGGCTTAACAATTGATGAATTTGATAGCTAAGATCGGTGCAACGGAAGTGCAGAATTGTGGGGCATAAAAATAAAACTATTGGAATCTACATGGCATTGATTTTCTTTAAAGTTTTAACACCAACGAACATGTATAACGCTACTTGTTATCGCCAAAAGAAAGCATGTTACATTGCTACAAATAACTTGGGTAAGCGTTAACAGCTGAAATGTCTATACAAAAAACAAGCTTCTAATCGGTGCTACCAAATACAGTCTCATTTTAGGACAAGTATCTTCCAAACCGTACAAACAAGTGACGTGGCAAGCGGAGGCGAGGCAGCTACTCGTAGTCAAGTAGCTGGCCGTATAAGGCGCGAGCGTGTTGGACAAAAAAGCTAACGGGGACCGCTCGTGGTCAGTATTGACAGTTCACTAAATTGAAAGCGTACCGAGCAAGCAAACGGTAATAGTACATTGTGTATCAAGGGCGGTAGGTAAGGAATTACAAACGAGTGTTTGTTACAAGGCCGAGGCGAAGCCGAGGGCTTTAATAACACGAGTTTGTAATTCCTTTACCGCCCGTGGCACACACAATGTTTTTCATCACACTTGTGAGGAAATCTAATTAAAATTAACCTTACTTAACCTAAATAAAATTGTAAAACTGACAGTGACATTAGTGACATATCCATAGACAATGCGCAACGTTCGGAAACCATAGCGGTACAGACCAAAAACGGTTGATTTTATAATTGCAAAATACTGAAATACACTATTGAAACATTTAATTAATGTTACAGAAATATGTGTTTACATGTATTTGCAATACCAGTTCTCTTTAAATAAATATTTCAGTGATAAAAGTTAAAAAAGTAAGTTGGCGTTTCCTTTGAACATGACAAATAAGAGTAAAACAGAACCAGCGTTTCAAATTTAAAAAGAAAACCATTACGCCCTAGGGCGTAATAGCTCATTTACGGCCCGCAAAACCTACGTGTAATGCACCATTTTCGAGCAAGTGTGATGAAAAATATATTACATAGTTCCTTCCTGATCGAGCAAATCTCTCCAGTTAGAGAGAGTTATGCATATCGCGAGTTGGTGGACTTGAGCCACCTTGATCACCAAGGATTTATATAAAAATATGCAACACAAACATGCGTTTGTTCCACCTCTTGTTGAATTTACACATACGTTGCGTCTCAGTTACTGGTGAGGTGTTAGATGGGCTAAAACTGAAAACGAAAGCTAAACAACAAGATGGAGAATTCCAGCTATTCGTCGCTAACTGTAACGACCAAATCTCAACTTTTATTTATTTCATGTGAGATGTTGGTGCTGGAGACGAATGCTAATAATACCTTGGACAGCAAAACGCACCAATGCATCGATCCTGAACCAACTCCGAATAAAAACTCACTTGTCCACCATATGCCAACAACGCATTCTTACGTATTTCGGTCACACAATGCGCAGAAGCGACGAAAATCTAGAAAAATGATTGTGTTTGGGAACACCGAAAACAAAAGATCGCGCGGTCGTGCACCAAGATGGACCGATCAAGTGAAAGACTCGTCGTCCTCCAAATTCTACACGGTTGTATGAGACGCCCTGGATAGAAACCGGTGGAGGCAGATCTCCCGAGCGAGATTGCTACCCTGATGCTGACCACGATCCTGAGACATGAGGAACCGATCCCAGAGAGTCTCATGTCCATTCAAATTTAAATTGAAACATCGAATGAAACCATATAAATCAAAAATAATAGCACGATTTAGAACCCAAACATAAATGTCCATATCGGTCCCCCGTTTCATTGATAACATTAAGCGTGACAGCATATTCGTTAATGTAAGCATAATCTTGTTTGTGGAGCCGATGAGATCAGCGGGATCGAACCGGCGCCGATTTGGTAACGACGCCCCCACTGCGCCTACGTTATATGAACCACAGCAGACAGATGGTGAACAATAACCAAAATGGGTGCCAATAAACCACCTTATACTTTGACCCTTTCATAGAGCTGTAAACGAAAACAGCCAGAAACAAAACACATCTATAAAACAAAGAACAGTAGTACGCCTACATCTTTTGTGACGAAAAACTGCGAATATTTGGCCTTTTAGCCACCGAAAACTCCACAGTGCCATCTGTGCTGCTTTGTACGGGAGATTCTCAGACAGATAGTTATAGAGTTCAACCTTTATCTGAGGCAGAAAGTACGACAAATATAAAGGACACCTCACGGAAGTAGTATGCTAGCTATACAACTAAAAGTAATAATAATAAAAAGTTATTTCTAAATAGTTATGGTATGGTTGCTTGTATTAAGCAATCGATTAGACTACTGTTTGAAATAATATAGTGCGATATAAGGGAGACAATACACGAATTTAAAGAGTGATTTAGGAGCCTGACAACTCGCCCAACGACGGTTATGACACTGTTCCATGTAAGACAACTCACTTCGGTTTACCCAGAAATTTCGACAGTATTAATAAACGTATTTAGTCATTTCATCGGTGGTATGCCATAATCCATTAAGCTGAAGGAGAACATATATAATAGATATTGTGATATTTAAAAACATGCATACAATTTTGAAGACCACGATGAAGGCCCGCGCGGAAGTCGCAGCATGTTAAGGTTACCGAAGTCGACGGAGACATAATTATCGTCACTACTTTAAAAAAAACTCGTATCTAAAAACGTGGTAGAGAAAAACGTCAAAAGTTACATACGAACTTCATATACACTTACTGCGTTTTTACCTGGAGTCAGTATCAGATGAGATGAGATACGTGTTTTTTTTTAAAGTAATGACGATGCCTTATGGCATGCACCGTCCGATATGGAAGTTTTCGGAATTTACGTTGAATTCACGATGAAGATGATGTGATGACAGTTCTGAATGTATTAAACGTAGATCTCAGACAGAGTAGGTAGTCACATATGCCGAGCGCCTGCTCTCGTTTTCGTGTTTTACTTTTTACCAGACTGCGGCGAAGCCCAAAGGAGGGTAATGTGTTTGACCTGTATGTATGTATGTATGTATGTATGTCCGTTCCTGTGTCCGCTCGTAACTACTCAACGGCACAACCGATTTTGATAAATGATACATCATTGGATTCGTCTTGTTGGCGCGAGTGTCACTGGGTATGAAGTTCGTTAAAATAAACAAAATGGCGGATTTTATGCACTTTTAAAGTGCACCGCGGTCGGGTTTTTTTTAGTAAAAATATTTTTTTGTAAATACCTCACCTAACCCATTACACAGATTATCGCAACCACTATCAAAAACATTCAGGTTTTGCTTCAACTAGTTTTACTGATTATCATTTTATTGAACCAGACGTCAGCTCAGTCTGATTAATTAGGTCCCAAAATAATATTAATGTGCATAAATAAATGAATTATGCAATTAGAACTGAATGGCAGTAAACAACCTTGGTAAGTATTAATAATATGAAATTGCGCTCCGATAAGAACTACTAGTAATAGACTAAAAAAAACCAGTCAAGTGCGAGTGGGACTCGCGCACCGAGGGTTCCGTACAAACTCGTCAGAAGATACGTGAATAATTCAAGAAAAACTGTATGGTGGGACAAACTTAACTTTGCTCTTGTAAAACTGTTGTCCCCATACATCGACATATGCCGCGGTTAGTTTAGTAGGAGCAAATAAGTTTGTCTTACGATTTTTGCGACTATCTCAAAAACGCTGCAAGTTAGAAAAACCGTTTTATTTTTCCTGTAATATTTAGAATAATATTAATAATCGGTAATTATTACAGATTTTTCTGTTCAGTAACTTCGGAGATAATAGGGGGGAATGGTACTTTTTTTAACGTTTTTTGTTTTAAATCAAAAACTACATGTTTAAGAAAAATAATTAAACTGTTTTGGAATCTAAACACTAAGCCCTTTCATTAGATATCCCACTCGATATAATAACTCAACTTTTGATTTTCGAAATCCCATTTCGGTCCCCTTTAAAAAAAAAGTAAAATAGGGATAATATTTTTTTTCTGTCCCATAGGCTCGGGTTAGCAGATTTTAACATTATTCCAAATTTCAAGTCGATAGCATCAGTAGATCCTGAGATATCTTGCTGTGACAGACGGACAGACAGACAGACAGAGTCGCACCATAAGGGTTCCTTTTTTACCATTTTGGTACGGAACCCTAAAAACAAGTGATCTTTGTCGCAACTTGATTTTGCACATGAAAGGGCCGAACCACGTTTGAGAGATATGAATATGTATCTTAGGGCCGATACAGACGGACTGCAACCCAACTGCAACTCCCTACGATTTGTATGGGAACTGCATCACAACTGCACGCCGACTGCGCAGTTGTGATGCAGTTACCATACAAATCGTAGGGAGTTGCAGTTGGGTTGCAGTCCGTCTGTATCGGCCCTTAGAAGCGGCTGGTCCTATTTTCACCAGAAATAGGGAGCTATTTTAGCTAGGTCCGCGATGTATGTGGGTACAGTCGAGTTCATTTACATCGTCACACTTACGGGAACAAAAATATCTGAACACGACCCTATTGTCAGGAGTACGAGTATAAAAGCGTGTTCAGATATTTTTGTTCTGTTATATGTGTAGATGTAAATGAACTCGACTGTACCCTAGCACTAGCGTGGCGTCCATAGAACTCGATTCCTACCGGCTTGCCCAATATTAGGCATTAGAGCACCTTATTCTACAGCTCTTACGGAAAATGTACGCAAAATCTGCACCGGCTTGCCCAAGGATGTCTTTTACCTTTATAGACCTAAAAGCTCATTGTACAGTCGAGTTCAATTACATCTACGTACACACATAAGAGAACAAAAATCTATATAATCTGAGCACGCTTTTATGCTCCTGACAATAGGGTCGTGTTCAGATATTTTTGCTCCCGTAAGCGTGTACACATGTAAATGAACTCGACTGTAAATATAAAGGCCATACAGCGAGGAAATGCTTCCATCATCTTTGGCAGCATGCCACGGGGGCCCTTTTTAGGGTTCCGTAGCCAAAATGGCAAAAACGGAACCCTTATAGTTTCGTCATGTCCGTCCGTCCATCCGTACGTATGTCACAGGCATTTTCCTCAAAAACTACACGATGGATATTTATGAAATTTGGAATATAGGTGTCTTGTATGAGCCGCTACTTAGTTTGGTAGTTAAATAACTAAAATAATTTTTTTTCGGAGGGGCTCCATGTTACAGAAGCTAAAAAATTTTTTTTCAGAAAATATCAACGTGTGCTACATAGTTCGACAGCTCTTTCAAAAACATTTTAAGGTTCTTAAGTAATGTTTTTGATTAAGTGAATACGTTTGGAAATAATCGCTCCGAAAGTTGTGAAAATTGTGTCCCCCCCCCCTCTATCTTCTAAACCGTGTGTCCGAAAAATAAAAAAAAAATTGCAAAGATAACGCTTAATTAATACTTTCAACGAAAATTATTTTCAACAAGATCGGATTAACCGTTTTTGAGTTATTGCCGATAAACTGCGCTTCTCAACAAAAGGACGTAATTGCTATGAAGATACGCTCTTTTGTTGTTGTAATTTTTTACATCGTATTTTTTACCTTATAGTTATTTCCCTTATAGTTACGGCTATGGAACCCTACACTGAGCATGGTCCGACATGCCCTTGGCCAGTTTTATTAGATGTAATTTAAGTAATAGGCAGTTTTACTCTTGGGTTTTAATTATTTTAGTTTAGGAACTTTAGGATAATTTATTGTTATTGTTATTTTATTGTTTATTTAGTTACTGAATAAATTTACTTTGGAACAAATGAGATTTTGTAAATAAGTTCCAAAGAACTCATTAGTACAGTCAGCATCAAATAGACTGTAACAGCCAAAGCATCATATATATCGTATCGTAACACGTCTTTATTACTATACTTAGGCATAAAGATGTGACGATATAATATGGTGCTTTGGATCTTACAGACTATTTAGTTCTGACTGTACAAGGCAGTATTTGAACCCACGACCACCATTTGGAAGTCGCACGTTCAAACCAATCGGCTACCACAGCTGGCTATACAATACAATGTTGTCGGTCGAACGTCGCGGGCGCACGTCACGCCGCGCGTGCGGCTAATCGGGGCCTATTCGTATGCCGCTCGTGGCACTGCGGAGCCTTGAACTGGCAAACTTGAACTTGCCACTCCGATGGAACATATTTCACTCTTATGAAAATTATGGATATCCCCAGAAGCAATCGCAGTACTAATGACTTTGGGTTTCGTTGGTAGATATTCTCCCCCCTTTCCAACTGCGTAGCTGGTTTCTATAACTATTAAGCAACAAAGTCTTAGACGTTAAAAACGGTCGTCGATTTACGTAATTCTGTATAATATTGAAAATGCGTCTTGATATTACTTCCGCTTTATCCCATATATGCCCATTGGGTCGAAAACGAACCAGTCCAAACCTATCATTTGTTTCACGAGCATTTCCACTACGATAGCAGACCCCATACAGCGAAAACCACAACGTTTAAGACACTTCCCAGCGCAGCCAGAACCCGATACAATACAGAAAGCTCCAGTTTACGACCCACTGCTCAGTCCCCGAGGCATTTACGACATTCAGATATCATTCGGACGTTAATTTGTACATATTTTCTACTACTGACAAATATGAACTGCCTACAAATAGAATTGCCTTCTACACTATCGCCTTTGCATGTTAAATAGGCATAAAACAGTATAACTAGTTCTAACTCAGCCCAAAAGCGTGCTTGCGAGCCGTTTTGTCTGCGAGGGTCACTGACTTGGGGAATTTGCATATTTTTGAAACTACCTACTGCTTAATGAGGTGCTGTAAAAGGATATGGGAAACAGAGATGTGATGTATCTTAGATAAAAGTATCTGAAATACAGATACAAGATACAAAATACGTATTTATATCTTGTATTTGAAATACTTTTTAATTTTTTTATTTTGTATCTTATATTTAGATATATTTTCCTGGTATCTTAGTATTTTGAAGATACTTTGTTCCCTAAGATACTTTTACTAAAATAAGCTTCGCAGATTTTCTTTCCGAACGCAACTGAACGCAGCGCGTCGTTCAAAAATTTAGTCGATATTGTCGGGAACCAAATGAAAATTACAGATGGCGACACTATCTTTCTACAAATGTCATCGGTATGTCCCACCATGACTCCTGTAGGTCCCAGCGTTGCCAACTTAGCATAAAATATGTACCTAGAGTCTGGCTAATGAAAGATGAGACTGACATTTATTCCAAACTTTTTAAATGGCGACATTATACAAACGTCAAATGTGTCAAACGTCATTAGATTTCTGAGGATAGTATGCTGTGGTGATTTTGATACTCAATATGCAACATAAGAAAGTAACAGTTTCCGAAAATACTTACTGAATTGTTTTGCTTTTCTTTCCGTGGCTAATGTGGGGAGTAAATATATATCATAAATAAACACTAACACTCTAATAAAAGCTATGTACTTACCAATTTTCACTAAAATCGGAAGAATTAAAAAGGTGACAACAACTCAAAAATCGGCTCAAGTATCATTACCGTTTTTGTCACCCTATAAACAGTGTTGCAACCCGTTGTTTTTTTAGATTTGCCGCTATTTTTTAGTCTCATCTTTCATTAGCCAGAATCTATCTCAACAATAAAGATGCAAACTTAAAGAGCTTAAATGCTTATCCTACGATAAAAAAAAAACCTAAAATATAACACCTGTTTGCCCAGCTCTTCTCCTATGGGGGCGTGATCATGAGGCCTCATCGAAGGAAGTTGAGCGACAATATGTTTGAGTTTTACTCAAATCTCAATTAAAATATGAAGATTAAAAGTCTCAACCTTCATATTTAACATATTTTGCCTTGTCACGTTTGCCTGATCCTTGTTATCAACACATTCGAAAATTGTTTTCTCGAACAAATAAAAATTATGTTCAATTAAATGTTGTTCTTTTACAAAAGTATTTTATCTTTAAAAAGTATTTGAAAGATACGTATTTTGTATCTAGTATTTCAGATACCTTTTTAAAGAACTATTTATATCTGGTATCTGAAATACTTTTTTGTAAAGTATCTTGCATCTTGTATTTCAGATACTTTATTTAGGGTATCTTATACATCTCTGATGGGAAATACGTTTTGAGTACATAAGGTGATATAACTACTGAAGTAAAATTAACTGACAAAAATCTGAAAATAATAATAACCGACAAAAATAGGGCATAACCACAGTATAGTAGTTAATAGCAGCAGTTTTTCTTCCGACGGGCGACCTTGCGCGGACTCAAGCAAACATTTACCAATGCGCACCAATGCCACAGTATGGAGTGCACTCACACAGCGATCGTGCGTCTGTGTAAATACGTGTCGCGCGATCCTTAACGGCCGAAGTCGTACTACTTGTTTGTCTTTATACTTTGGCATAACATATAATTGATTAAAAGTATTGAAACTAAAAAAAGGCAAATAACAAACATGGTGCATACTCCTACATGTTAAGGATTATTTTTGAAAGACATCATTCTCCTGGCTATAAATACTTAGAAGATTCCTTCTCTTAAGAACGGCACCTTTGGGCAATTTGGAGAACTTGACAAGTAACCAAAAGCACCATTTTAATCAGAGCGGATCTTCCATCTTCCAAGTCAATATGATTGTGTAGACAGAATATTTTTGAAGAATATTAATAAATTGGTTGATCAGGTCAATGTTATTATTAATAAAACCGAAATTAGTAAGGAATTAATTAACATTAGACTACTAATGTTAGTTACTCTCGACAACTTTGTAGTATCTTGTATTTTAAGCGCTCACACTTTTTACCGACGACTAAGCAATGTCGAACAAAAGAGCACATACTCGTAGAATTCCGTTCTACTCTGAATTCTGTAGTGCAAATGTGCTGCAGAAATGCGCTATGTGTAAGACTCGAAAGCAACTTCACCTATCTGAGATTTGTTTGCAATTCTATTCACCATGACAGGAGTTCCGAGCGCATTGTCTCTGTTCAGAATGTAGCTTTCAGAGCTTTACGTATACAGAGGCGTACGCCTGAGAGCTGGAAAACCAGTTGTAACGCAGCGTAGAGAACGGCAGGATAGCACGCAATTTCCTACGAAGCGTTACTTAATTTCGCGCTAACTTATTATAATATTCCCACCGCGGGGAAACCGGGCGAAAGTCGCGAGACAACGGCCATGGGAAACAAAGATTAGAGCAAAACGACTGTAGACGCGGAGATCAATTTACGTCCAAGAATATTTGCAGGAGTCTTATTAGATAATTAAGGTAACTTGAACCTCGACGCAGTTTTTTATTCCGGCACTGAAAATCTCCGCTTTGTTTTCGACCGGCCTACTTGTGTTACTTACAAAAATATTACCATCTTCTGGATACGTATTAATCATGTAAACTTCTCTTTTTTGGACTACATTCTACCTCCATAAAATGACAATACTTCTATTCGACAATCTGCTGTCGGCGAAGACTGCAAATTCACAACTGACGATGACGCATCTAAAGTTTACGAGATCTAAACAAGGCTGATGCTATCTCCGGGTAAACATGCTGCGACATAGCAACCGCTTTGACTCTAGATTCTGTCAAAAACGAAAGCACGCTTTGTATCGAACGTATTTTCACATCCCGTCTGCATCGGCTTTAAGTTTTGACGTTTTATATGGATATTCTACCAATTAAGTATCCGGAAAGATCCGATAAGGACGCTTTATATTTTCATTAAACCGACATGGTGTCAACAGTTATTTTTATACTATTACTTAACCCGAAGGTAGATTATTTGCACAATCACATCACAAGGCGGTCAATAATTGTGTAATATTTGCCGACATACATGGCGTCGCGATCCGGCCCACTGTGTGAATCATTTCGTTAATGGGACGTAGGGCCGTAAGCCATGCACGACCATACATAGACGCGTGGAATATTTTGCAATAATATTAAGATATCGCGATTATGTGTGTGTAGTTTTGAGCCCAGTCTTATCAGTAGGTTCTTCTTCTTTCCTGCTAACACCTGCCTGCCTGCACAAGCACATACGGACACAAACCCAACACTGACAATTTCACGATCACGAAGATACATTTTGTTTGTTGACAAAGTACTTGGCAGAGGCGAATGGCTGGCTAAGGGTACTACCTACTCAGTCGGCGTTAATCTTAAAATGAGCGAAGCCAAGTTGTACTAGTGCAGCTTCTTTTTCGTGTGGCACTATCAATGTAAGTTGGTAGAAGCACTGACTAAGTAAGTACTATGTACAAAAGTTTCTTTCTCCAGCAAAACTGACGTTCAGGTTCGACCAGCGGACGGAGCGCACCGGCTCTGACCGTCTCTTTCTATCGCATAACGCGTGCTCTTTCTGGTCGCTGGCTACAGCCCCCTTGCGGGGGCCTCAAGGCGCGCGGCGACAACGCGGAGTGAGCCACTCCTGGTAAGGGTAATGATGTCGATTGCAGGACTGCGCAACTTTGCTTGTCGCGCGACAATGCTTTCACACTATATTGAAAGGAAATAGAGAGGTAATATGTATTGGACAAAGATCTGGAACCTGGATGGGTTAGATCGAAAGATCTCGCTCAGCGAAATTCTGCTATAGGTACCAGGAAAACAGCTCAACTGATCTACCAGTTAAAGTTAGGGTAAAAAGTAAAAGAGTAACTTATGTTATGTTATGACGCATAAAGACCTGAACGATCCAGTTGATGAAGATTTAAACAAAGCCGAAATCAGAGCTGTTGAACATGTTGTTTATTTATTTGTGCGTTATCTTAATACGGGAGGAATGCAGACGGCCGATTTTAGCGGGCCGAATATAGGCGCAGCTTCGGGGTATTAGCGACAAGCACATTCAGTAAGAATATCAAGGGGCAAACATTCAGAATATATTTTTTACTAGTAGTTCCCGAAAAAAGACCTGGCTGTTTCTTTCGTAATCTCTCTACTATTCGGCTCTTAATTAAAAAAAACTATAAGGGTTCCGTTTTTGCCATTTTGGCTACGGAATCCTAAAAACGGTCAAGTATTACCGTCGATCAAAAAACGCCAAAAAACACGTTTATTGTAAGGGGACCTCTTTTTATTTTTAACTTTATTTCGGGTTTTTATTATTATTTGTTCCTATAGAGACATTGGAAATACACATTCTGTGAAAATTTGTTAAAAGCTCTATCTATTACGGTTCCAAAGGAACGGCCCTGTGGCAGACGGACAGATGGACAGCTTAGTCTTAGTAATGGGGTTCCGTTAGCATCCTTTGGGTACGGAATCCTAAAAAGTAACATACCTGAGATGCAAAATACAGAATCCAAGCACCGCGGACGATGATTACCATAAAGTTGGTTTTGAAACGGTCGCAAACGAACGCTCAGGACAGTGGTAACTTGAACGTCTCTAAAACTGTTTAAAGTCCTTTCACCTATTTCTGTACACTCCAGTATTTTATAACCACATTTTTATCTTATTACGATTATTAATTACTTGTAAATTATATTCGTATTTTTGAAGAAAAGTACATACTTCATCTATGTGACTCTGTGACTGTATCTGACATGTGACACATTTCAGGTTTTGCCATGAACAAAATAAAATAAAATTATATTCACGCAGAGGATGTTTCTGCGTTGTGTGAAAGAAACCAATAAACCGGCGAACACACTTTCGGATTTACTCTTTGCCGGGGGACCTATTACATGCAGTACTAAAACAGAAGGTCCCATAACAGAAGGTTCATACTATTTTACTTTTTAATATTTTTAGTCGGGAGTTTTTGATTTTAAATTAAATGAAGTATAGACAAGGATAATAAGAAATGCCTCCTCAAGCTAATCGCACATCGGTACCACCACACAATAAATTAATAACTCCGTTCTCTTCGAGCTAAATTGGCCGTTAAGACTCTTTGTTCGAATTCCGCGTCTGCTGGCGTTCAGTAGCCGCAACCGCTTTAGCCTCTCGACCTGACTTTGCGTCCTTCGATTTTGAACTTTACCCAAAACACAATTGGGTTTTTTTTGGATGTTATTGTGAGACAGAGTTTGATCTGAGATCGCTGCGAGGCTACATGCCCAATTAGGAACAGTCAAAAAAATCTATCTGGATTGCGAATCAAAATAAATTAAATAATAACAGTAATTTGAACAGATACTTAGGTAGTTTTGTGGTAACAAGAATGGCCACTATCATGCCATTATAGTAAAAATCTTTGTAGCTCTATTTAGGATCTGTTAACCTAGACTAAAATCTAGGTAAACATTTACAGATAAAGGTTTATGTTTTTGTTAAAAAGGATCCTTCAGACTTCAACTTAAATCGAACCAAAGACTCCAAAAGTTTTTATTCCCGCCTAATACATATTAAGGATTAATAGGGAAACAACCGCTTTTCTGGCACGAATGAAGAAATCCACTCTCCATCTTGCGTTGGCCACTTCTGACATTTATCCCCCATGAGATTAATTTTATGCTCGGCTGCGCTGTTGCAACCATTTTATTATGAGTTTAACCGACAGAAATGATTATGAATAGTTTAAAGGGAAATGAGAATAATAAATGATAATTCAGCCATTACAAAGTGGATTAATTAGTCTTGATACTTGGCAAATATCTTTGCGTTTAAAAGTATATAATGTGTCTACATACCTACTGAAATAAATATTCAGGACAGTCTTGCATAAATCGATCTAGTCCCAACCAAACTAAGCAATGCTTGTATACATGTACCTATTGAAACATAATACTTAATAAATACATAGACATTATCCAAGAACCTGGAACAAATCACTTAGTTTGGTTGGAACTAGATCGATGTGTGCAAGACTGACCCAGATATTTATTTCAGTACCTATGTATGTAGACACATATTGTAATATAGGGAAGAATTATTGCCAAGTACCAAGCTTAAAAATTCCTCTTGCTATAGTTTCCCCATGTTACCATATATATGTATATTTTTTAATAAAACCTCTTTTTAACCTCTGCAAACTTAGCGTAGTCCGACTATACAGGGTGTCCCTAAAACCAACTTTTATATGATCAGGGCTGATAGACCAGCTCATAAGAACCTAGATTAAGCAAATTTGACCTCAGTAAAAATCTCTTAGTTTTCGAGATATTGACGTTTTTGTAAAACTCGTGCTAAGTGATACCCTGACTCGGTGTTTTGAGTGTCATTGCTAAAATATCAAGTATTTTACAAATCTGTATTTTGCTATGTGTGGCCAAATAACTATGATATTGAACGTATTTTCTATTTTTGCTAATTTATTCATGCTGTGGACACAGTACAATAACAAAAAAAAATTATTCGATTTTTTTCAAATTTCACCTCTGACTTCGAACTAGCGTGGTGAAAAAAAAATGTACCAACATAACCAGGCACTCAACGTAAAAAAATTGCGCATTTATTGTAGTTTCTAAAATGGTATAAAATTTACTAAACACTGTAATAATTTTTGAAATAATGATATTTTGTTACAAAATTAACTGTCTGCCGCCTTCATCTCGTACGATCCGGTTGAACTAAGTTTGCACCTGGCGTGCTTGACATCACATACAAATTAGGTGCAAACTTCACGTAATCGTCAATATCTCGAAAACTAAGAAATTTTTATGAGGTCGATTTTACTCAGTCTCGTTTTTTATGAGCTGGTTTATCAGCCCTGTTCGCCATTTTGTAAAAGTCGCGAATTTTGATAGCCTGGATCAGTCTTTCGAAAGTCATGACTTCAAATTTCAGTATTTTCTTAATCTGCTTTTTGTTTTAAACATTACTTAATAATTATGCTATCATACCTTATCAAAATAAATTAGATTTTACGTGATTCAAAATATGACCTCGGATTTGAATCGCGTGATACTTAAAACAAATTTACCATGCTAAAATAAAAAAAAATAATGTAGTTTAAAATAGTAAGATTTTACACACTAGACACCGTAGTTTTTAAGATAATAGCATTTTAATTCAAAAGGAGGTTATACTACAATATTCCATTGGTTAAATTTCGTACCAGAATTTGAATTTCGAACAGAAAAGGTATGATAGCATAATTATTAAGTAATGTTTAACAAAAAGCAGATTAAGAAAATACTGAAATTTGAAGTCATGACATTCGAAAGACTGATCCAGGCTATCAAAATTCGCGACTTTTACAAAATGGCGAACAGGGCTGATAAACCAGCTCATAAAAAACGAGACTGAGTAAAATCGACCTCATAAAAATTTCTTAGTTTTCGAGATATTGACGATTACGTGAAGTTTGCACCTAATTTGTATGTGATGTCAAGCACGCCAGGTGCAAACTTAGTTCAACCGGATCGTATGAGATGAAGGCGGCAGACAGTTAATTTTGTAACAAAATATCATTATTTCAAAAATTATTACAGTGTTTAGTAAATTTTATACCATTTTAGAAACTACAATAAATGCGCAATTTTTTTACGTTGAGTGCCTGGTTATGTTGGTACATTTTTTTTTCACCACGGTAGTTCGAAGTCAGAGGTGAAATTTGAAAAAAATCGAATAATTTTTTTTTGTTATTGTACTGTGTCCACAGCATGAATAAATTAGCAAAAATAGAAAATACGTTCAATATCATAGTTATTTGGCCACACATAGCAAAATACAGATTTGTAAAATACTTGATATTTTAGCAATGACACTCAAAACACCGAGTCAGGGTATCACTTAGCACGAGTTTTACAAAAACGTCAATATCTCGAAAACTAAGAGATTTTTACTGAGGTCATATTTACTTAATCTAGGTTCTTATGAGCTGGTCTATCAGCCCTGATCGTATAAAAGTTGGTTTTAGGGACACCCTGTATATGTTTTCATTTTCACTACTGACTTGTACTTGTTTTTATTACGTTATATAATACAAATTAATAAACAGAGTATGGTAAAATATAGTAAAAAGAGGAGAAATCTAGTGCTCCAGGATGGGTATTCCGCAGCCATCTTCGCATCCAAATCTTCCTATCTTTCTTCTCGTTCCCCTGATCCCCGTTTTCACTACTGTCTTCTTTTACAATGTAAGCTAAGTTTTTTGTGATCAAACAATCCACCAATACGTTAATATTTTAACTTATTATCTTATACTCTTAAATATGTTGGAATAAAACCTCTATGTAGTAGATAGCAGTTTATGAAATAAACGGATTGATGTCACTCGCTAAATAACGTGTCAGGTTATGGGCTAGCCGTCCCTTAAAATAAAGAAAATAAAATGTTTTTAATGTCTTAAAAGCATAAAAAGTGGTTTCTGTAGAAACATAAAATAAAGTGAATTGCCGGAAGCAATTATAAAAATAAGAACCGTAAAAAAAAGAGAATAATATGTCAGACCAAAATATGTTTATTGACATCCTACAAGACACCGACAGCTACCAAACATGGAAATTTCAAATAGACATTCTTTTTGACTCAAAGGGATTAGGAGAAATTATAACTGGAAAATGTACAAAAACTGAGGAAAACAAATTCAAAGAAAAAGATGCTCAAGCGAAAACATACATATTAAAAACTATTAACCGGAAATATGTTACACATCTGTTTGATTGCAAAACTGCTCATGAAATGTATCAAAAAATTTGCAGCATATTCGAAGGCTCGGAAGAAAGAAAGAAAATGAGCTTACTCCAAGACTTCTATAATACCCAAATAAAACCCGATTTGTCCATGGAAGATAATTTGGCAAAATTCGAAAATTTGACATATCGACTAAAACAATTGAAAGTCAATCTAGATGATGCGATGGTGGAATCCAAAATTTTAACCAGCCTTGACGATACATACCAAAATTTTATTACAGCGTGGGAGTCAACGTCGACTGAAGATCGGAATCTTAAAAATTTAAAAATTAGGCTCATCAAAGAAGAAGAGAGGCGTAACCAGGGAAGTTCTTTTGACCAGGTAGCCTTAAAGGCGCAATCTTCTTCCAGATCTAAAGCAGGTATTGAATGTTTCATTTGTAAAAAATCAGGCCACTTGGCCAGAGACTGTAGGAATTGCTGTAGGATTTGCAAAAAGACAAACCATAAAGAAAAGAACTGTTTCTTTAAAAAGAAAGACAATGTGGCACTAGTAGCCAATAAAAATAAGAATGATAGTAGCAATCTAGAGACCTTTGTTGTAGACTCCGGTTGTACTGTTCACTTGGTGAACGATAAAAACCTATTGTCTAACGTTAAGACAAATAAAACTGAGATCTGTACAGCTCAAAAGGGCTGTAACCTTAAAGCCGTTTACGAAGGTGACTTTATAGGTCAAAATTGTAGCGTTAAAAATGTACTCTGTGTTCCCGATCTTTCCCATAACTTACTTTCAGTTTCAGAGATTACCAAACGCGGTGGTCAAGTTTTATTTCAGGGAAATAATGTTGAGATCAGCAGTGGAGAAAAGACCATAATAGGAACACAAGAATCATCTGGATTATTTACACTAGAGCTACCTAAAGCCGTGAGCTGTAATGAAGAAGCCCTGTTCAGTAAGAAGATTGAGAATGATTCTGCCTTAACGTGGCATAAAAAGCTAGGCCATCCTGGTCAAGGTGTGTTACGAAACCTACCGAAAGCAGCAGATGGTATAAAAATAGATAAAGTGACGGCCGAAGAAAAAAAAATGCTAGATAGTTGTGAGGTGTGCATAAAAGCGAAGCAGACGAGTTTTCCATTTAATACGGAAAGAAAAAGAGCACAGAAACCTCTAGAGATAATTGATACGGACTTGTGCGGTCCTGTAGAAGTGGAAACGTGGGACAGAAAAAGATGTTTTTTGACTGTAATTGACGACTTTAGCAGTTACACAAAAGTCTATCCCTTAAATTCCTTAAAAAAATAAGAGTGAAGTACTTTTTCACATAAAACAATATATAGAAGAAGCTGAGCGAGAAAAGAACGAAGAAGTATCTACAATAAGTTGTGATAACGAGATATTAAGAGAAAAAGTAGAAGAAGAGTTCTTGTCAGTAGAACCGACAGAAGAAATAGTTGAAAACCAGAATATAGAAGTAGAAGAACAAGAAGAGATACAAATAATTGAAAATGCTGCTGAACGCCAGCGTGAAGAAATAGTAGATTCAGAACAAGAAAGCAATTACGAGAGTCCATTGACTGACTCTAAAGATAGTCAAGTAGGAGAAAATCAACTAGAGAGAGCAACAAGAAGTGGTAGATCCGTAAAAATGCCCGTAAGGTACAATGATTATGCCCTACTTACGTTTAATGAAGTTATGAAGACTCCAGAGAAGGAAAAATGGAAAAAAGCGATTCAAGATGAGCTAAATTCACTGGAAAGGAACGGAGTTTGGAAATTAGTAGATAAAGAAAAGGCTTCTGGAAAGAATATACTTACTAATAGATGGGTATTCAAAGTCAAAGAAAATGGAACTTATAAAGCCAGATTAGTAGTGAGAGGCAATGAGCAAAAAGATACTGAGTTTGATGAAATATTTAGTCCCGTGGCCTCTCAATCAGCAATAAAATCTCTGTTTGCTATAGCAGCAGCTAGAAATCACAGTCTCATGACATTTGACGTTAAAACAGCGTTCCTTAATGGCGAACTAAGAGAAGACGAAGACATTTATATGAAAATACCTCTCGGTGTTACCAACGAAAAAGGCAAAATTTGTCAACTAGTAAAGTCTCTGTATGGACTTCGCCAGTCTCCGAGAAGATGGAATGAAAAGTTCCTTAAAACTATGTCAGACATTGGCTTTACACAAGCAAGAAACGAGCCGTGTATTCTAAAGAATAAAGACTTGTCAATGATTATCGGAATCTACGTCGATGACGGAATAATAATAGGACCTAATAAAGAGAAAATACGGCAGACTTTGAAGAAAATAAATTCGAAATTTGAAATAAAAATTTACGAAAAACCAACATCTTACTTGGGAATGGAAATAACAGATAACAGCGAAGGTTTAAAGTTAACCCAAACATTATATGCAAAGCAAATTCTGAAGAAATACAACATGGAGAACTGTAAATACGTGGACACACCATGTAAACAAGAAGATGATGTTAAAAGTTGTACTGAAGAGAAGGAAGTCCAAAAGTTCCCATACCGAGAAGCTGTTGGAAGTTTATTATACTTATCCACTAAAACCCGCCCCGATCTCGCTTACGCGGTTGGCATGGCAAGCAGAAATATGGAAAACCCAGATAGCAAAGATATAGTTGCCGTAAAGAGAATATTAAGGTACCTGGCAGGCACCTTAGGAGAGGGTGTGTGCTATAAGAAGAACAAAGATTTAGAGTTTTCTGTCTTCTGCGATTCAGATTACGCCGGAGATATTAAAACAAGACGTAGTACTACAGGCTACATTATTATGTTGGATGGAGGACCAGTAGCGTGGTGTTCACGTAGACAGCCTATCGTCGCGTTGTCTTCAACCGAAGCTGAATTTATTGCAGCGGCCGAATGTTGTAAGGAGACAATGTTCCTAAAATCCTTGCTGGTTGATCTCAACATTAAAGTACCTGTCACATTCAAAATTGATAATCAGAGCGCAATTCAGCTCATAAAAACTGGGATCTTTAACAAACGGTCTAAGCACATTGATGTGCGTTATCATTACATCCATGAGGTGTATGCTAACAATGGATTTAAAATAGATTATTGTTCAACCGAAAATCAAACAGCAGATATTTTAACCAAGGCTCTAGATAAAGTAAAGTTCTTGAAACATAAAAATAGTATAATGTTAACTTGTTAAGAACTTTTAGGATGAACGTTTTTGGTGAGTTAATTCGCCCTGGTTAAAAGAACTTAACTGCGTTACGCCTCTGCTCAGTTGGACTATGTTTTTATTCAATCTGTTGATGTTATTTTTATAATTTTATATTAATAACTTGTATTTTATAAACATAAAATTAGGAGAGGGTGTTGGAATAAAACCTCTATGTAGTAGATAGCAGTTTATGAAATAAACGGATTGATGTCACTCGCTAAATAACGTGTCAAAATAGACGTATCTACAAATTGTATCGTGTTCACAATGATCTTTCTATACAGGTGCTATCAGGTCCAACAGAATACAGATACTACGCATCGCTGCATCTCCAATCATAATGCGTCCATTGATAACCTTATCTCCAGAGATTACACTGTGATGGATCTCTCGATACAGAGATGCATTGTGACCTCATTTTATATGAATTGTTATGGTTGTATAAAACGATAAATTCTTAAATTCATTGCTTTAACTCTGCTCGTATTATTACTTTTTGGTTAGGATCCGATGGGGCAGACGAGTTCTGGAGTGGAGACCGCAAACGACTCGCCCTGTGGGACGACCACCAGCCAGGTGGACTGACGACCTAGAGAGTGACGGTAAGCGGTTGGATGAACTGGGGAAGGCCTGAGCTCAGCACTGGTCGACTACGGGCTGATGATGTTGAGGCCAGGAGTGTCACTGTTAGGCAAAGTTGTACCCCCTTGATTTCCAATCGTCTGGTCCCGAGCAAACTCCGGCTAGCCGTTAAGAAATGTTTTACATTAACAACGCGCGTTAATCGCTAATACGTCCAGGATGTCCCCCAATCTTCCCCGTTGCTTGCCACGCCATTGTTTTATTAAAGTGCAGAAATTAAAGTCATACAAGAGAAGGTTAACGGAAAACATACCAGTATGAATTTATGAATAACTATGCTGATAAAGTCGTGAGTGAGGTACAGTTTAGATTATAACCATCGTAGACAACTGCCCTTCAATTAAAATTATAAATCCACGAAGTCCGAAAAAAATAAGTTTTAACAACAAATAAAACCTTATCGAACCGTAAAGAACGTTTGGCAGCACGTCAAACGTCGCTCGTTCGTATACAATCAATTTCGCGTTTTCATAACCTCAAACGCGTTGAAGCTTAAGAAATCACTTATCTTATTAAATCCTTTTACATCATCGGCAACAATTCTTCGAAGACGCAATACAAAATTCACGGGGGAACAACTTTGTGGATTATGTCAGGCAAAGCGATTTTCTCTCGGGCGACTTCTAGAAAGTCAATACGCCCACGATGCTACAAAGAAAAGTTCAGCAGTCGTGGACACAGGGACCGCGACGTGATCGTGGTGGCGGTGGAGAAGAAGTATATGGAGAAGGTCGATAGAACAGAGAAGTTCTGAGTGCGTCGAGAGGTGGTCTCTCAGGCAAGAGGCAGGAACGTGAGAGCGGTTGAACCGCTAGTAAAACTACCCAGATATTAAATGCCCTACAAACGAGAGAGTTTAGTGTGTCCTTGGTTCAACGAATCTGCATTTTAAGCAAAAGAGACAAATAATAAATTGATTGTTTGTACAAGAAATGCTAATTACATAGGTAAATAGGTATAAAAGTTATTACATTAGTAGCTGGTAGCACCATCTGTGCTTTCTGATGTCATCGTCTTGTCTAAACATTTTTTGTGAACCAATAAATGCCAAATTGGACGATCGTAAAATACCCACTTTATAACCATCGGCAATATGGAGCGACAAGACATTTTAATTTTAAAGCACTTATCTTTTTGCAGACACTAAAATTATACATCTTTGTAAGTGATTTGCAGTTTTATTTAGTGGAAACTGTTTGGGGGGAACATAATATTTGAGTTACATTTTGAGTTAAATGTCGCAGTCGCAGCGTTGAGTTACTTTTGTTTGGTGGCCTAAAATCAAAAATCGGTCGCCTTTTAGCGAGCCTCTAAGCTTCTGGTCCATTTGTCCGTACTCTTATAGTACCTACTATAATCGGACTACGCTAAGTTTGCAAAGGTCGAAAATAGGTTTTATTAAAAAATATATATATATGGCAACACGCGGAAACTACAGCAAGTGGATTATTTAATGTTGGTCCTTGGCAATAATTATTCCCTTTATTACAAAATGTGTCTACATACTTACTGAATAATTATCAGGGTAAATCTTGCAAGAATCCATTTAGTTTCAACCAAATTTAAATTGTACATGTATACAAGCATTGCTTAGTTTGATTGGAACTAGATCAAGTTGTGCACTCATTATAATTTACTACTTAATCCTATTTCTTGTGAAGTTACAATATGCATTTTTTTAATATATTTTTTTCTCAGGCTATTCCAATAGACAGATGTGACGTGCAAGTTTAGAAGTCCTACATACGCCCTGCAACTGTGGTTACAGACAAGGGAACTTAGGGAACCATCAAACTCCATTTTCACCTGAGCAGAGCATTTCACGGAGCTGTTACGTAAGCTACACTAGATTTGTAATACTTTTGGCATGTAAAATTAGGAAGCTGAATATCGGTATGGTAATATCATAACTTAGCTTTAAGATTGGTAGTGTTTCTTAGCAGTTAATTAGTTTGATTAGGGTAGCTACCATAGCGTTATGTAAGCGACAAAAAGTAGATGTTTTCATGGAAAGCCCTGGCAGGGGAATGCAAGGGATCCATCTGCCCCTGAGGTCATGCTGGCCGGATGGAGGAACATGGATGTTATGTGTAGCTACACTAAATTCGTAAATCGGCGACAGGTCAAGATTTATCTAAAAATAGAGACTCGCCCGCAACTTCTTCCGCGGAGATGAAAGGAATTGACCACTATTCCCCTACTTAGGTACAAAAAAATCCTCGTTGCCAATCGATTTATTTCAAATCACACATCATTAATAACGTGCAAAAACAAATAAACACGTTTTACTTTACTACTGGGTCCAGTTCATTCGGTTTTTACCATTGGAATCGTGTAATCAATCATCTTTGTACCATCGAAGACACACTTAACTGACCATTTGTAAACCTTATGCCGTTGAAATAAGCTATATAATGGTCACTTAAGCTTAAGTGTGACTTTACTTGTACTAGTTTGGTAGCCAACTCTGCTTGTAAGTTGTATTGTAATGTAACATCATAATTTTGATTATAATTAAATCTTGCGAGTTAATTTTTAACTGAATTCAAAAAGAGCAAGGTTCTCTGTGATATAAGAGTTACACAAATAGGAAATGTAAAAAATATAGAAAGTAAAAATGTAATCAAAACCTAAAACTAAATGAACATATAGATAATTATATAGAATTTTTGTCGATTCAGTTTTCACTTTTTACATGGGAGTTGGCAGGGAGGTCTACACCTCACAGTGCCACTAGTTCAGTGGTGGGCAAACTCTCTTCATGGGGGGCAAAAAAATTAAGAAATTTCAGCGGTGGGCCTGAATTACAACAAAAGATAATTTATTTTTCATATCTCTACTATGATTTACTGTCAAAATTATCGCGGGCAGTATACTAATTATTTTGAAGGACCGTCGGCGGGCCCGAGTTTACCGGCGGCGCGGGCCTTACTTTGCCGACAACAGCACTAGTATAGCTGTCAGTTTGTCATTACGGGTGTGAAAACGAAGTTTACCCTTGTTTCAATCGTATTTAATGCCTTAAAATCGTACCTTTAAAATATCGAGCATGCAGCAGTATTGCGTTTAGTTCGGAAAAAGTGGACATAAGTTTCCGAATGGTGAAATCGTCTCAAAGCTGACATTCGCTGACGCGTAACTTATATTTGCCTTTAATAATCCCAGATATTGCAAAATATTGATAACGTTATTCTAATAACAAATTGACCCGTGTAGCCCCCTAAAAACAATGACATTTGACATTTCGGAGACCTCACGCTACACTAGCGCCTCTAGCGGCGAAACTAATTCGCGATAGCCCTCATTGATCTCTTATTGGTAGCAAAAGGCACCTAAAGCTGAACGCGTATTTCGGAGTTGCTCAAACTCAAAATAAATAAATAAATATCGGGAGACAGACAATCTTACATAAATCGAGCTAGTCCCAAACTAAGCAATGCTTGTACTATGGGTACTAGACGACGATATACATACTTATATAGATAAATACGTACTTAAATAGATAGAAAACATCCATGACTCAGGAACAAATACTCGTGCTCATCACACAAATATTTGCCCTTACCAGGATTTGAACCCGGGACCTCTAGCTTCGTAGGCGGTGGCATTCCCACTGAGCTAAACGTGTCAATACAATTTTGAATATACTAATTTATATTTATCTAACCGTAAAAACAAATTTGCATGAGTTAATCATGTACCACATACAACATGTACCACGAATACAAACATCACTTTTTGCTGTCTATGTATAGTAAAAAATGTAATCATAACAATTTACTTACATATGTACGCGTAGATTAAGTAGGTAATCCCAAATTATGTAAACAACGTTTTTTTATCCAATACGATGACATAATACGATAAGGAACACAAACCTTTACTTTAAAAACAATAACAATTTAAATGCGAATTTGATTTAGTATTATTTTTGTTTTCATACACATATTATAACTGAGTGACTTTCAAAACTTTTGAACTTTTTGTTTTTTTTTTGGCGTTTTGTGTCTACGTGACACTGGCGGAGAACACGGCATTATACTACCTAAAAGTAAATAAAAACTAATCAACCTGATACACTTATCAAGGAAGCGATAAAAGATAATATCTTCTATATCCGTCTATAGACGAAAGAATTGAGATATAAAGTGACGTCATAAATGCATCAAGTAACCTGAGTAAAGTGATATTATTATGCATTATAATCAACTTTTTTTTTAAATATGAGATATTAGCAAAATACAGTTTATTTTGATCGAATAAATAGCTGGAAATGTATATTTACCACGAAACGTTGCAAATACAGTTCAGCAAATTACCTGTAGAAAAAAGAAACAAAAATTAGCATATTAATTACAGCGCCACCTGTTAAAGTAGGTATAAACTACAATCAATTGTTAGTCGAGTCACACGCATCGGTGCGTTTCGAACTCGAGTCCGCTACAAGATGCCGGGGAAGGCCGATAGATGGGGAGCGTGGCGCGTCGCGCACGCATGCGGTGTTATGTCATAAATAAATGTATGTCATATGACTTGGTCAATGACCGTCGGCCAAAACAATCAAAATCGGAGCGTTTTCCGAGTCAGACACGTGAGAGATGATGAGCATTAAGTGAGCATTAGAGGTTATGTTTGCAAAATTATAGTTTATGTTATGACATTGTCAGAAGGGGTGTCCAAACTGTTACTCATGTTCACATAAGTACATACAAAAAATCTTCCTATCTAATTACGTACAAAAATCCAATAAAAGCAAAACGCAAGCAAACATACACACACATATAGGTTTCCAACATATAATTATAACACTCCTATTTTTCAGTTGGCAGTTAAAACATAAAAACACCTCCAACACAGTATAATAGTTCGTCTTTATACTTTGCCACAACTGAAAAAGCGTATACTATATTCAATATAAAGGACTTAACCCTTTCTAGCAATTATGTGAGCAGAAAGATTTCAATAGTCTTAATTTGTAATGCTGCAAAATGTAGATAGAGAGGACTGTGTTATTCTGTACAAGGAGTTATTGTACCCATTGTTTCCCGTACATGGCCAATTCGACCCCTGACCCAGTATTAGAATTCCACCTGCAGTGCGCGGCTACCGAGTGAAAGCATGCTTAAGTGATACAAGTTACTCGTTTCTTTATACAAACGAAAAGAGTAGGTACAGGTCGCGTCACGTAAAAAGAACGCTGGTGGTGGGGCTGCGCAGTAGGCAATTTATCGGTCTATTTGGTGGTATGAGGTGCGGCGCGGGGAGGGCGGGTGCCGCGCCGCATCATTGCCGGGGCGCTATTGGTTCGTCAGTCGACCTTTGCTTTCCGCACTGTGTTCACGTCACGTTCGTTCTCAAAATACTGTCGCGCACAAAAGTGTCTTGTTTATTACAAAATGGTTTTACATAGAAAAATGATTTATGATGTAAATTGTTTTTTTTATTCCATTCTACACAGAAACATGTTTTTAATTCCATTTAATAATATATCAACTAATAATACTCAAGGATCCCACAGTCAAACTGTGTAAACAGTTATGGGGGACGATGTTTTACTATTAAGCGTCATACCAAAAAGAAAATTAGGTTCATGAGACGGGACTTTCAACGTTTTAACATACAATATAAATTTAAATATAGACAAACCATTTTTTAAGGGCGTTATATTTCAACGAAGATTAAAAGTTGCGGACAGCTTTGTGTGGGTTAAAAAGTTGATTCACCCTATTAATAAATAAATAATAGATAATAATACATATACTTTTTAATCGAACCGCGCCGCGAGCGAAAGGCTAGTTCAAAAATAAAACAATAAACATAGTACTTTCGTGCGCGAGTGTACCAATGCGCAAACATACCCCCTCCACTTTCTTCCAGCGTTCTTTTTACGTGACGCGACCTGTATTAAGAATCGACTTTGACAACATCAGATTAGGATGAAATATGTTTCATTTCATCTTCTGAATCTGATACACAACCCCGAAATGTAAAAAAAAACTTGCAATTGGCTGTTTATGGTCAGCATCAGTGTTGATGTAAATGGTGATTACTAATACAATATAGACTGTAGACCTGAGTTACCTCTACGCGTTCCCAAGATAAAGAGTTTTGACAGATGGACAGACAAACAGACAGGCAGACGGACAACAAAGTGATCTTATAAGGGTTCCGTTTTTTCCTTTTGAGGCACGGAACCCTAAAAAATATAACGTAGCTACATTTTCTGATCATACCCTCGAGTAAACTCTCGTTATAGTTCAGTATTGCACTTAACCGTCAGAATGCAGGTGTTTGGCGCTAAACTTTCCTAAAGGCTGCAATACGCCGCATGCAACACCACTTTACTGTTATTACGGATAAATTATTACAACTAGAAAGTTATGAATACTTGAATGTTAACTCAAAGGTCAGCGTTTAAATTAGGTAAATGTACATGATAGCTGGTTGCTAAAAGTCCGCTTTTGTTTGCGAAAACCGACTGAAATAATCTATAAATTTTGGTGGCAACAAGTTAAGAAAACAAGTCACATTTCCAACAAAAGAAAAACCGCATCGAAATCGGTCCAGCAGTTTTCAAGGAAAATGGTAAGAAACATACCCACACACTGACAACTCTAATCCCAAACGCATATGCCACTGCCGTTCCGTTCCGTCCGTTGTAAGATAAATAGTAGTTTATGCAACTGATACATAAGCCTTAAAGCACGAGTGCGGTTTTATGAAACGAGGCGAATTCGAGGCGAACATTACAATAGAATACGTAATATCATAAATACGAAAACAGATTTCCGCTATCCCGATGTGAAAACACTGAAATCCTCGTCGTATTAGTCGAGTTTGCTATTAGCCAATTATTTGTCATACTAGATTAACAGATTGCGAGCCATAATTAAAGACTTACTAAAATGGCCTTTAATAACTTAATAACAATCATTACGATTAACATGTGTAATCGTAATTTAATGACAACAATAGCATTGTCCATGGTTCCCCGTACCCGCGCAATCTCGATTTGCTGCAGTTGTCACCGTTACAAGAAGCGATCTCATTGTCTGTAATTGTTACGACATCAACGTGACTGATTGCAACGTGGGTGGTGAGACCTTTTGATGTATACCGCATTAAGGGTTTGCTCAGTTTCTTATTTTTCGTGAAGACCACCTTTAACTTTAGCTAGGATATGATATCAGACGGCACCAATCATGGATACGTTAAGAAAACAGTAGAACCCAGTAATGGACAGCAGACATTTAATGGCATATAGCCGACTATTCACGGACTTTACCAGTTATGACCATCAGTTATCTGAACATAGTGTAATAGTTTAAACATTTTGTGTCAGTCAGTTACTTAAAATGTGGGTTTTACGAAAAAAAGTCCATAATCGAATCCTGTCCATTACTGGTGCCGTCACCCTATGTCAAAAAAATGTGTTTAAACCCCGCCCGACACAAAAAGAGGGGTGCTATAAGTTTAACGACCCAGCAAGCAAAGCGTCTCCGTTTCAACTTGGGCAAAAATCCTTTCGTATGTCTGTCTGTCCGGCTGTTTTCCTCTACAGATCGGATTTCTCAACCTCGTGAAATTTTATGAGCAAGTTCGACATATTTTTGTGTCGATTCAGTTTTTGGATTTTTTTTTTCAAAATGGCGGAGCCATGGAGGAACAGACTCACGTCGTCTACAGCTCACAGAGCCACTAGTAAATATAGGGAGCAATGGATTGGTATGCACTTGTATCAAAAGAAGTAATACACAGGAGGTAGCATGTTTTAAGACAATGTGTGTTCGTTTAGTAGGAAGCGAATTGGACGCGAATGACGCTAACAGGCTAACATTACCAGTTTTCGGCAATTAGCGCGACCGTGTGAACTGGTCTTTACGTACACTGGTGCTCAAATTTTACTGACGGATATTTTTTTGTTTTCGGCTGGTCAGGCTAAGTAGTCGAATATTTAATTTACAAGTAGACCTCAAAGCTTTTAAAAAAATCTTAATTTCCTTTCATTGGAGGCGTATTTATATTTTAGAAAGTACTTGTTGAGGGAACATACCACTGTTTCAATTTCCATTTAATACGACTATTAAAAACGGTATTGTACCAAATATTTTGCACGAAGACAAAGACAGACAATACATCATCATCACCATCATAATCATCATCATCAGCCTGTATCAGTCCACTGCTGGACATAGGCCGCTCCTATGGCACGACACTGAGCTCGATTTTCAGCTCTCCTCCTCCAGTCACCACCTTGTTACAGGGCGCCCTACGTTTTCCGATTTGCCACTCTAGAGCTCGTTTGCCCCAGTGACCGTCGGCTCTACGACACATATGACTCCGTCAGATAAGCCCACTGCCACTTCAGCATGCTGAATCGCTGAGCTATGTCGGTAACTTTGGTTCTCTGTCGAATTACTTCGTTTCGGATTTGATCCCTAACTAAGAGATACGCCAAGCATAGCTAAAGAGCTTTATGCCATGGAAAGCCATGGTTCGCTGAGAGACTTTAAACTGGTGAACCAGACGAGTGGTGAGCGGCCACGTCTCGGCTCAGTAGGTCATGATAGGTTACTCTGATTAAAAAACCTTCGTTTTTAGGCTGTGTGGTATGGACGACGTGAAGACTCGACACAGTTTTCCGAACGCTGCCCAGCCTAATTCTAATCGCCTCTTAGTCTCCGAAGTTGTCTCCTTGCTGAAGACAAGATATGTGTATATTTTATGTTAATACAAACATTTCATAGATTTGAATTTTCATTTCATAGCTTCTAAAAATAGGGAAAAATAATGAAATTCCGTTTCATTATCGATATTCATCAATTTCCCCCATTTCCAATTATCATGTGCGTCAACGATTAATTTAATAAAATGATTGCATCGAACTATAAATAAATATACGTTACCGTGTTGGGTGATTTCATTCTTACGATCAAATAAATTTTTGGTATTCCCCAATTACTTTTGATTTTTTTTAATGTACAAACATAGTCTTGTTACGATTTTATCATATTTATGTATAGTTTCATAGTAATGTCAATATAATTTCCAGTGACGTCGCTTTGATGGTAAAACATGCCTCATTAAAAGGTTTCATTCAACTGTCATAAACCACTACGCCTGGATTATATTACAGTTTGAGAGCCACAGCATAGAGAACAAAGGCATACCACATAGCACCGTCTCTGTCCCTCCTTCAACAAGTTTCTATGTTCGTCTCTTTCTCGTAGGGTCTATATTGTTAGTGTAATGGTCGTAACGGTTTTAAAGAGTGTCTTGACAAAAAGGTACAATTACTCAAATAGTACCATTTGTAGTTTTTCCACTTGAGGAAACCTTTGTTGAAATAAATATAGTGCTATTAGTTATACTAGTGTGGAACAGAGAAAAGCCGTAAAATAATAGAAACTCAAATGACTTTACATCATGTTACCGTTGCAGGAAGTATGCGCAATATATTTTTCTTTTAAAAGCTTGTAAGAAATAACTAATCTAGGCCGTGGTAGTCACGTCTAAATATATGTATACATTTCAGAACTTGTCGGTGGAATAAGATTCATAATCGTATACATATTTTCACACCTCCTATTCAGAAAAAAGTATTTTGCTCCCTCATAAGAGGGATCAAAGTAGCACTTTTCTGTTCAAGGACAACAGGGTATTTTTAGTTTGAACCCACTTAGAATATGCCATACCATAGACTTTTCGTCTCGTCCGTAAAAAATAATAATCGTTTTATAAAATAATAATAGACTATACATTTGACAATATAACATTTAATTTTTAATAATAATGTGTGATGCTCTTTGAGCAACTATATATTTCGTTATTTTGGTGGGTAGCGTTTGTATTTGAATTTTCCTCATAGTCGGTGTGAAAAGCAGTATGTGTCACTCGGTAGCAAAATTATTTTCACCTCGGGCGTTAACACTTGAATCCCTCACTACGCTCCGGATTATACTTTAGAATCCCTCGCTACGCTCGGGATTCTATTGTATAATCCTTCGCTTCGTTCAGGATTCAATATACGCCCTCGCCGTAAATACATCATTTTGCTCCCTTGTGACACAATCTACTATTTTATACCTGATCGTACTCAAGTACTCGCTCTTCCGGTGTTAGTTTTCGCCTTTATAGATTTTTGAGTAAATATTTGTTATTTATTTCTACTATGTACAGTCAACATCACAAATATTGTATATACGTTACTAAGGCGATAAAATATAGATACCTTTAGACTCAAAGGGCGTAAACGCCATTAGAACCTGCGGCGTTTACGCCCTTTGAGTCTAAAGGTATCGAATTTATTTCTGTGCACCCTTACGCCCCTGACATAATTGTCCTTGTAGAAAAAATTGTCACTTTATCCGTATGATGTTAACTGTACTTATACCACATTACCATTTCGCGGTACAGTCGAGTTCATTTACATCTACACATATAAGAGAGCGAAATTATCTGAACACGCTTTTACGCTCACTCCTGACAATAGGATCGTGTTCAGATATTTTTGTTCCCGTAAGAGTGTAGATGTAAATGAAGTCGACTGTACATATAAATAATATTCTATCTTAAGATTCCTTAGATTGAGAACAACTCTAACGCAGTTCTCTTTAGCGTTTTTAATTCTGATTTTAATCCCTAATAATACCCCCGCTCTGGTTTCTTCCTGGCGCAGAGGCTGTCCATCGCAGTTCAGCGCGGGAACGCCGCAAGCCTGATGGGCACTTTTGCGCCGGGAGTAATGAGGGGGGGTCTTTTTGATTAATGTTTTTTTTTTTTTTTTTTTTTTTGTATAAATAAGTTGGTTTTTAGGGTTCCGTACCAAAATGGTAAAAAAGGAACCCTTATGGTGCGACTCTGTCTGTCTGTCTGTCTGTCTGTCTGTCTGTCTGTCTGTCTGTCTGTCTGTCCGTCTGTCACAGCAAGATATCTCAGGATCTACTGATGCTATCGACTTGAAATTTGGAATAGTGTTAAGAACCGCTAACCCGAGCTTATAGGATGTAAAAAAAATCTTGTAACTTTTTCACTTTTTTTTTAAAGGGGTCCGTAATGAGACTTTGCAAATCGAAAGTAGGGCTATTATATCGAGTGAGGTATCAAATGAAAGGGCCTAATTTGTAGATTAAAACAGTATTTTTGTATTTTTTTTTAAATAAGTAGTTTTTGATTTATAGCGAAAAACGTTAAAAAAAATACCGTTCCCCCCCTATTATCTTCGAAGTTACTGAACAGAAAAATCTGTAATAATTACCAATTATTAATGTCATCCTATATATTACAGGAAAAATATAACGGTTTTCCTAACTTGCACTGTTTTTGAGAAATTTGCAAAAATCTTAACATATACTTATTTGCTCCTACTAAACTAATCGCCATATAGTTTTTCTTGAACAATTCATGTATCTACTTATGAGTTTGTACGGAACCCTCGGTGCGCGAGTCCGACTCGCACTTGGCCGGTTTTTATTTATTTTTATATAGATATAGCTGTATAAGTTTGATATTGTTTTTTTTTAGATTTAGTTTGGTATTTTAGTTTGTTTAGTTTTTATTGTATTTGTAATTTTATTTTGTAATTGTGTTTTCTTTTTATATTTGGATTAATTTTCTTTAGTCACCAAAAATATTAAAAGAATAATAAATAAATATTGGGGAGTTTATTTCTGCGCTTGAAAGATAAAGCCAACTTTACCTATGGATCATTTTGACGCCACACCACTAATCACCGCTATAACTATGAACCCATGCACATCTCGAGGATGCCACCAATTTGATCGCCATTACGTCAGTTAGGAAGACAGGAACCATTCGGACCTGATAACTGCTCGCTTCCTACGGTGATGATGGCGAAGATCATTATGATGGATTTACTGCTGTGACAACAGTTTCCTTCAGCCTACGGACCATCTCATTTGTGTAGCTGAGTAAATTGGTTTGTTTTCAATTGTCAAGACCTACTTTATAATAGTATATTACTCACCTGGGGCGGTAAAATAAAGAATGAACCAGATCGCAGCTGTTTGTGTTTGAAATTGGTTCACTATACATCAAGTCCAGTATGTGTCTGACTAGGCATTATTTACTGACAAATCAGTATCTAAGTAGTGTTAACTGGATTAAAGCTACGTATGACTTTAGTTTGACTTGCCGGTAGTGTGAATGAAATAATAAAATGATTGTGCAGTTATTTCGCACTGCACTGAAACGACGGAGGAAGTGAACGATAACCAGTATCACTCAAGGCCGGGTCATGACAATTACAATGATAATTCGACATTTTGATTCATGTATTAAGTTTTGTCATTGTAAAGAATTTGTAAACTTGCTCTTTTTGAAGATAGGACAGATGGTGTGTAAGTTGGGATGTTCTTGTATCATCACACATCTTTGTGTCTGTAGTATAAATAGTACATTACATACCGAGGCCAGTAAAGTAAGAAATGTGTCTGAGGCTTTCTTATTTACTGGCCTAGGTTTGTACTATTTTTCTGTTCGACGGAGCTAGAAAGCGGCATCTTCGTTTAGCGCAGCGGCCGGCAAGGTGACGCTTTCCGGCCGGAGGGCTGAAAAGATATGTTGCGATATACAATACATGGCACTTTGGGTGTTACAGACTATTTGATGCTGATTGTACCATCGAAGACACTGTGAACTGTAATTTATAAACGAATGTCAACTTTATTGCAACGTGTTGAAGTCTATGGCAGAGTTTCTTAAACTTTTTTTGGTCACGGACATTATTTCGAAAACCTTACGGACCCTTACCGAATACAATCTAAAACGAGGGGCGTAAAGAGAAACCAATTCTTTTCTAGTTTTCAATGGTTTATTCTTCTAGACAGCAATTATTTCGACAATCCAAACTTTATAGGTAATTCGTTTCGCGCCATCGCATCGCGTCTCGTTGGCAGTTGTCATTTTCACTCTTGTGTTGCCACAATAACAATATGTGGGAAAACACCATAGAGGTTTTGGGGACTAATGTCTGGCTGATTGGCGGGGCTGGCATGCCCGGCGGAATGCGGCCGCATTCGGCGGAGCTTCGGCAGAGCTCGGCTGGGCATTGGCAGAGCCCGGCGGACAGCGGCAGCTAGTCCGGCAGAAAGGCAGGCGAGGCGGCTTTTTATGACAGGCGGCGCTGGCATACGTTACAATCGGCCATCCTGCAACAATTGCTCCCGCAATGGGACCAAACAAATCGATTGGCATTTATGTGGTCAACTGTACTTTTTCTGAATAGTCTCAAACTGCAAGTCAAAACCAGTTAAGTGAGCTCAAACACTATGGGTCTATTTTGTGTAGTTTAGATAATCCTATAGCCACCTTCCGACTTTATCATCAGATCAGCTGCATTGTACCATAATATTGCATTGCAATGTATACCAAATTTAAGCTCAATCAAAAGTCAAAAAGGTGTCCTAATTCAGCTTGTAAAATTTTCTCAAACATACTAACAATCATTGCAAGTTAATAAAAGTTTTTTTTTTTTAAATAAAACAAACAAGTCTTCAATCTCAAGTAGGTCATCTGACCCTGTGGCGCAGTCAGGCATAGGAGTTATATCTTATGCTAACTGATCCTGCCAACCGTGTAAGCATTATTCAGTATTTGTAATTGCCTGTGATGTTAATCAAAATAAAGAGGCAAGAGTAAAGTTCATGGAGCATTCACCATAAATTCTGTACTCAATTAGCTTTATGATTTTATTTTTATGCCTAACATGCCTTATTTAGCCTAACATAATGGCTCTTAATATTGTGTCATGTGAAAACTCAAATTTGTATGAATGCAACTTATTCACTGAACATACCATATACACACAGGTGCTAAAGGTTGACTGGTAGAAAATGCTTTAAGTCCACCTATTATATTCTATGTTGTCCATAATACACGGAATAATTTGCCTAATACTTGAATTAATTATAACTATAAAAATTAAAAATAACATTAACATTATGAGCACATTATGGGACCAGCTTGCGGAAAGCATTATCATACTCTAAGCTAAAGGTAAGTACACTATAAAGAGCATTCTAATAAGGAATCCTGACATTATGAAGAATGCTTGCAGTCCTGACAGGGGACGGTACATGGGCCTTGGCAGTGTCAGGTGGAGGGATAATCCAGTTGATTGCAACTCTCAGTGAGACCGAAAGATGGTTCGGAGAGAAAATAATAAATTCTTATCATTATGCTTTTGCACGTTTTTCTATTCGTGGAATCTAAGTACTAGTAACAAGTAAGTATCCATAACACAAGCTTTATTGAGCTTACTATGGGGCTAGTTCGATTTGTGTAAGATTGTCCCCTAATATTTATATTATATTATTTTATATTATATTAAGTACTGCTAGCCAACAAACATTCTAAATTAATTTTAGTACCTAAAATAAGTAATTCATAAACATGTAAATTGCTACACCCTACCAGTGTACCTATACTGTACCTAGGTTTAAGTCCTTATGTATTGGTTTATGCAATAAATAAATACTAAATACATTCTAAATTTTATCATATAATCTGCTGTTAATCAATGCATTATTCTCAAAATCTAAATAGGCTGGGCTGGCAATGAGTTAAAACTTTCTTTTAAAAATCATCCAATTGACTACCTCAAGATGATTCAGATTTTCTTTATCAACTGAGTTTTGAATTAGGGTATGAGCATGTGTAATATATTCCTCAAGGTTATATTTTATGAAAGCATCTGTCAGAAATCAAAGGTTTCATCAATTGATTCCAAGGACAATGGTTTTGCTACAGTTGCATGAAGAGTAAAGATCTACAGTGGACTAGCATTTTCCCGCGGCTCCGCCCGCGTTGTTTTGTAATATTGGTATACGTAACCTATGCAAAGGGCCTAAAACAGCAAGTCTCTAATTAAAAGAAATTGTATATTACCGTCTGCTTTCTGCAGTTCGTTTTCCTTTTACGACTCATGCCAGTGATCAGAGAATTAAGCAGGCGATAGCAGAGCAGATTCGTATTTACTTTAGGACATAGCCAGCTATGCAATTCCTCCAAACTTCCATAAACTGTTTGTAAAGGGCGCGTTAACTTACTAAACGATTTTCTTTTTTGTTCTTTATCTTATTTACAAAGATAACACGGCTAATGTCCGACTGACGGATAAACTGACGTTGACGTATCGTATCTCTTGGATGTTACCAGGTGTACAAAACCGAGGATAAAAATATCACTAAACTAAACGAACATAGGATATATATCATTAAGAGAAATTGTATGGCCTTACTAAATAATTGTGATGGATTATTTTGTACAGAAACAAGCACTTTCCCTATTTAATTAAAATTCTGTTTTCCGACTTAGGCAGTACCGCATCTAATTCAGTATTACCAGTACGGAATAAACGTCAATGGCAGGCATATTATAGACAACACAACACCAATATTTAAACAGTACTGTTTGTTGAGGCTGTGTTTAGATATCTTTTTTTTTTGTTTGCTTGCCTGGGAATCAACCATCTTGTTTAATAACAAAGAGAATATAATCACTATACTTGATTCCAATCCATTAATATGAGAATAGGACGCCTTATCCTTGTATTCAGCAAATTTTAAGAGTGTTGCACAGTGTTATAGAAATGACTCTGACTTGACATTACCCTAGCTGATTGGATACCAAACATAAAACTTGTCACAGAACAGCATAAGAAGATCACACTGTAGCAGCAGTACCTATAACGAGACAGGATACTTGGCAAAACTAAGGACGGGGGATTGACGAAGTAGGTTCGATATAGTGATCAAGATCATAAATATGGGAAGCAAGACCTTAACTTAAAAGTCAGACAACATTACCACACAGCTACTAAACATTGGATGAGGCTGACATTAGACTGATTTAATAAGTAATAGTTAGTACCCAGCCGAGTAAAGAGTAGGCCAAGGCATATAAAGCGACATTTTGCAGCTATAAGAACAGATTTATGGGTGTATTCATGTGCAAACATATAATTATTTTATGATATGGCTGTGCAAACTGGCTAAGATAAGCAGAGTGAAATGAAGTACTTATGGTTTTCTGGATGCAGCATCTGGATTGTTTCTAAAAATTCAGTTACAAATCTGATTGTTGGAGAAATCTGAATAATATTGGCATCATGGGTAATTAATAAAATTCAAGTGCTGGTGACTCACTAGCTGCTGAATGTACAATTTTTATTCATTAAGTCTATACTTCTAAGGCGTTTTAAAGTTTCTGCAAGCAATCATTCTTTCAAAATATTAAATCAATGCAATAATTATGGCTGTTTTCATTTAAATACCTTTTATTTATTTAGCAAGGCAATGCAATTGATTGTATAATTGTTAGGAAGGCTGTAAAGTTTATTAGCAGATACAGAAGTGGCTGGCTGGCTTACTACTGACCTGACATGTGGCTGGCAAGTAGAGGCGCATCTGGCTATGGCTAGGACCGGCCTAGGCTGGCTTACAACATTCTCCATACTGATGTGACTGACTTCCATGTTTTGTTCCTCGGCTCAGGTGACTGTGACAGGCAAATAGTATGCAACATCCTGTAACTCATGGCGATGGCGGCATGTGAGGGAATTTGCAGGCTTGCCATCAGAAATTGCCCAAGGACCAAAACCCTTTTTCTTGTTCCTGTCTTGTGCTAAGCTGATACATTTTCTTCATTGTATACTGTTTGTCTGGATTCCCTGCAGTCAGGTTACAGAGGTCAGATGGCAGTTGCTCCAATGTAATAGACATAACGCACCAACGAAACAGGAAAACACTACGACGATGATGAGTTGACCGTATAAATCTTCTGGCTCATGGTCAAATTCAGGAATCAGTGATGCATTCGGTCTTTTGATTCGACCCTCAAGAGCTTCTTCATTTATGTCATTTCCGTCTTTCTGTATCTCATTCGACAACGAATCCCGTAGGTAGTAACTTCGTTTCAAGTAGATATGAGCACTCTTTTTAGTCTTTCTGTTTTGCGTCGTCTCCTATCGCCTTTTAACCAGGAGACCGTACACATTGACCAGCGCGGTCGAGGTTACTGCGTTTCAATTGTTTTTTTTTCTTTCTTTATCCCAGTTCTGAGTAAAACGAGGGGCGTAAAGAGAAACCAATTCTTTTCTAGTTTTCAATGGTTTATTCTTCTAGACAGCAATTATTTCGACAATCCAAACTTTATAGGTAATTCGTTTCGCGCCATCGCATCGCGTCTCGTTGGCAGTTGTCATTTTCACTCTTGTGTTGCCACAATAACAATATGTGGGAAAACACCATAGAGGTTTTGGGGACTAATGTCTGGCTGATTGGCGGGGCTGGCATGCCCGGCGGAATGCGGCCGCATTCGGCGGGGCTTCGGCAGAGCTCGGCTGGGCATTGGCAGAGCCCGGCGGACAGCGGCAGCTAGTCCGGCAGAAAGGCAGGCGAGGCGGCTTTTTATGACAGGCGGCGCTGGCATACGTTACAAATCAGAGAAAAGAAAAATCAAGGGTACATGAAAGTCTGTGTTGTATGCATAGCCACGGACCCCCGGCTCTCGTATCACGGACCCCTACGGGGTCCATGGACCGCGGTTCAAGAAACCCTGGTCTATCTAGTCAGTTAAGTGTGGCTTCGTTTGTATTGTACCTACCGCTGATGGCAATAATCCTGGAGTTTTTAGTGGTTAGAAATTAGTCAAAACTACGAGTACATAACCTAGCTTTTCCCTGAAGGGTGAGTACCTACCTACTTAGCAGGTTAATTTCAATGAAAAAAAGGTTTTCGGTATCATTAGCAGCCTTTCAGTAGGAATTAAAATTACCTACATTGCATATGACTAAAATCTCTCGAGACGGATGGCTCCAAGCAGACTCTTAATGTCAAGTTCGTCAAACCGGGAAGCGTTCTATTTCAGTCCCTTTCTTACGCCGGTCTGCATTTAGAACTGACGCTTCACTGCTCTATTATTATCACAGTATTAGGTTTATGCTGTACATTAACTTGACCCGCATGTGTGAAACGATGTAACATCGTTGCAATCAAAACATCTATGGGTTTGTTCACTTTATTTTTGTTCAAGTTCCAACCTGGTTATAGTTTAATTTATAGTTATGTACCTACATACAAGACGTATAAACTGCTTCTACCGACCATTTAAGAGCATACGATCGTGAAAGGTAGGGTGGCAGCGTGGCTAGTTTAAAATATAACATGTTATGAACTGCTTGGAGTGCTTTAAGTGCGTTACATCTTTTATGGCCATAATAACATCAACTCGTAAGTGTAACAGTTTCCACGTAGTAAACATGGCGCTTTTTTGTGGGGCCCCTGGATCCGGTTATCTAGTTTGAGATGCTTTATGACTTGTGGGCCACTTGTTTATTTCTCAGAACGAGGATGTTACAAGCTACTGTAGGAAAACATATGTCGATGGCAAAAAACGGAAACTCTGTCACCGTATATTGATTCAATTACCATAATATTTATACACATAAGTGGCAAAAACATTTCTGAATAGTAATGGAACTTATGGAACGTTCTATAATACAGTTGTGGCTAATATTTGGGAATATTCCCGAAAATTGCATCAACTACTACCAGGAAAGCATAACTGGCCGCGACTTCGCTTGTCACTTTCGTACTAAATATAACGGAAAGTGATAAATACAATAGTATTAGTTGTGCTAGAGGTATCTACTGTACTGGTACTTTTGGGAGAACAGACAAGCACAGACTAAGGCCCCATTTAGACGGGGCGAGACCTCGTATGAGAGTTTGATTACATTGCGGGCTACCTAGGTACGATGAGTACAGTTGATCGATTAATCGCCGCAATAAAATGAAAATCGCATTCGAGTCCTCGCACCGTCTAACTAAACGGGGCCTAATTCGTTTAGCTTCTACCACCTCACTCACGTTAAGTGTTAATATCATTGTATGTAACATGAAAAGTAATGATACTGATGAACATAGATACTAAAGTGTTCGGTAATTGGTCATTTAAAAATATTCCATCATCAGGTCATCACTGACCTCCTATATTAAAACACCAAAGTAAAAACGTAGTAAGCGGCTTGAAAGTAATTATGTATTTAGCACTATTTACCTTTGGGAGCCAGTGTAGAGCGACATCAATGTGTTAATATCTTGTATAATGATTGACACGTGACATCACCGGTGATCTACGATGACAAAGTTTAAGGTCGGATGACTTAATTGATTTATTATGCATCGATAAGTTGTTTCCGTGGCTTATGACCACAACATACCTATTAGTAACAACGTTGCAATGTATAAAACGATCAATTACAGTTTAATTGAAAACGAATGTTTGGTTCAATTATGAAGACTTTCCTATTATATTTATGCCACACCTGGCCAAGTGTAGACATAAAATTATGTACACAACACGGGAGGTAATAAAGAAAGCCTTCGATCGCATATTTACGTCCCTCACTTGCAGCTCGGGCCGCAAACATCTGCGATCTCGGCCTTTCTTTGTTTTACCACCCTAGTTGTGTAATGTAATATGTATAGCATCCTTAGTTCTGAAAAGGCCTTACCATAGAAATGTTAGTTACGCTCAAGCCTAATTTCGGTACCTGAGAAGTATAACACTGTAAGTCCTATTGTTTTCCATTCTTACTTACAGTGTTATGCTTCTCAGGTACGGTTGTAAACGATTTTGATTGTTATTCCACAGACATATAGGTTCTGAAAAGTGATGCGATAAGGGACGTGCAGGAACTATAGATGGCAGCACTAAATCGACAAAAGAGACACTATGCGGATAGTGGATGATACTTAGCAGGCCTGAAAACTGGGTATAAATGTCAATGTCAGTAAGTCGTGGCTACACTAACGTTAATCGCCCGTCATCGCGACATTAACCGTGTTTCCCATTAATGTGACCCCAGCATGGTAGTGTACAAAATTCGGATTGGCAGCACCTTCGTTGTCCACGTTCCCTATACATGAAGTCGCTAGCAAAGTATAAAGACGCGCGATAGCATGTCTGTGTGATTGCGATGGGTTACCCTCATCTGGCAGAATAATATTGGTCAGAAATACACTCCGCAGAACATGTTTCGCAGAAACACATTTAGTCGAATGGTAGTTTTGCATAAACTTTATTTGGCATTATTAATTCTAGGCATACAATACATTTTTCATCACACTTGCTCGAAAATGGTGTCATTACACGTAGGTTCTGCGGGCCGTAAATAGCCTATTACGCCCTAGGGCGTAATGGTTTTCTTTTTAAATTTGAAACGCTGGTTCTGTTTTACTCTTATTTGTCATGTTCAAAGGAAACGCCAACTTACTTTTTTAACTTTTATCACTGAAATATTTATTTAAAGATAACTGTAATTGCAAATACATATAAACACATATTTCGGTAACATTAATTAAATGTTTGAATAATGTATTTCTTTATTTTGCAAATATAAAATCAACTAAAATGGCCGTTACCGCTATGGTTCCCGAACGTGACTTGACGTTCGCATTATCTATGGACATATGTGACAAATGTCACTGTCTGTTTTAATATTTTCTTGTCATACTGGGTCGAAAAGTAAGGTTATTTTATTAAGATTTCCTCACAAGTGTGATGAAAAACATTGTGTGTGCCACGGGCGGTAAAGGAATTACAAACTCGTGTTATTAAAGCCCTCGGTTTCACCTCGGGCTTATAACAAACACTCGTTTGTAATTCCTTACTTACCGCCCTAGATACACAATGTACTATTGTAGCATATCATTTTGCAGATAATGACTTTCGCAGATTTTTTTTAGCATAATTTTTTGTAGCATAATAGTCATGTAGCATACTTCTATTATGGCATAATGATTTTTCTGCTTGCAGAAAAGTAGGTTAGGTTAATTACCTAAAGCTTAATATTCCTAACATGAATTGTCCTAAGAATTATTTTGCCTATTATTAAATTGGCTACACTTATACACTGTCGAGTGATAATTAATTACTTTGATGATATGTTTTTATTTTCTATGAAATTATTATTCAGGTATATCTTTATTTTCTTAGATTAGGCTTTTTACAATATATATATAAAAAGTAAAATACAAAGTGAAATTACAAAATATAAACACATTATAAAATTATTATTATTATTAATGTTTTGACGATCATAATATGAAATCGTGTAAATTGACATATGTAATTTATAATGTATTTTATATTGTGAAATAAAGAAATCTATCTATCTATCTATCTATAGCTCCTAAACTAAACTATGGTAGGCGTGAAGTCAGAATCGTTACGTATTCTACCTTCAGGCAGGTCAGATTTCGGTTAGGCACGACGCTAGGCCACTGCGAGTCATAACTATACACAAATACTAATAATATTATACAAAACCATAAATAATATTTTTACAGCAGCCCATAAAGCCTCTCTGCTTGGGTAAATTATTAGGGCGTAGAACGAAAAGGGGGGACGGGGGGGCGGAGCCCCGCACAGGGGGGCCCGGGGGGCGAAGCCCCCCGCATTAAAAAAACTCAAACCATAAGTTCAATTAGGTTAGGTTAGGGTTCGAACTGCGTCCCCCAACAAAACCGAACTGCTGTCAGAAAAGTAGGTTAGGTTAGGTTTGAACTGCGTCCCCTAACAAAAAACCGGCCAAGTGCGAGTCGGACTCGCGCACCGAGGGTTCCGTACAAATTCATAAGTAGATACATGAATAGTTCAAGAAAAACTATATGGCGATTAGTTTAGTAGGAGCAAATAAGTATGTGTTAAGATTTTTGCAAATTTCTCAAAAACAGTGCAAGTTAGGAAAACCGTTATATTTTTCCTGTAATATATAGGATGACATTAATAATTGGTAATTATTACAGATTTTTCTGTTCAGTAACTTCGAAGATAATAGGGGGGGAACGGTATTTTTTTTAACGTTTTTCGCCATAAATCAACAACTACTTATTTAAAAAAAATACAAAAATACTGTTTTAATCTACAAATTAAGCCCTTTCATTTGATACCTCACTCGATATAATAGCCCTACTTTCAATTTGCAAAGTCTCATTACGGACCCCTTTAAAAAAAAAGTAAAAAAGTTACAAGATTTTTTTTACATCCTATAAGCTCGGGTTAGCGGTTCTTAACACTATTCCAAATTTGAAGTCGATAGCATCAGTAGATCCTGAGATATCTTGCTGTGACAGACGGACAGACAGACAGACAGACAGACAGACAGACAGACAGACAGACAGAGTCGCACCATAAGGGTTCCTTTTTTACCATTTTGGTACGGAACCCTAAAAACGAACTGCATTCTTATGAGCAATTTATCCTATCCTGCATTTGTCTAGTACAAACGAAGACACAGTTAAGTGACCATCAGTAGACCTTAATACATTGTAAGAAGGGTGACAACTGGTCAGTTAGCAGTGTCTTCGATTGTACAGTTAGAGTAGTAAATGAAGTTCACCTTGACATCAAATGTTATTCTACTAAGCAAATTTTATGCCACCTAAATATTATGCAGAAAAATAATCTACGAAATGACTTTTCTTTTAGAAGACTGTTATGACCATCAACATTATGCCAACATATGATTCGGGATTATAAAATTCTGCGAAATGATTTCTGCTAAAAAAAAATCTGCGTAAGGTGTTTCTGCCAAACAATACTTCTGCTATGTATTATTATGCGAACCAAATATATGTCAAAAAAGTTTCTGCCAGATAATAGTGAACCGATTGCGATCCATATTGGAGCCTTCTTACGCTTTCTTAAAACTTTGCTTGTAGTGCGTACGTACACGGCGTGCACACATTCAAGCGCGCGATATACCTTTTGTAGGAAGAAATATTACTGATTTTATAATGTGTCGCTAAGGCGGTTGATCTGACAAACGCGTGGTTAACGTACACCAGAAGAAACCTAAGAAAACGCTAGTGTGATAGTTAAAGGTCCTGAAACAGTGTTTTATATTGTTCTGTGCGACAGGAAATCAGTGTAGTGTAGGTTTAACAATAATCTCCAGGTAAATGTGAGTAGAGCAGACTGATAAGATTATTACTATGAGAATGTCGAGATAAAGGGTACCCACAATCTACGCTAGCGTTGTTTAATAGTACCGTTTTATGGTTCGATAAACGCCGCTTATCATAGGAATTCTTGTATCATAGGTATAGTAATAATGTTTGATATGAAAACGATTCGTATTAAACGTACAGTTATTTAAATTACTACTTATGACTACTTTGACGGTTTTAAGCCTCGTAAAGAGACCGGTGAGTGGGTGTAAATTCCATAATAACTTTAGTCATAATGATCTTATGCCATAATATTGTTTATCCTAATATTAAATATGCTAATGCTTATTTGCACCATTTTCTTAAGTCCTAATAATAATTTTGTCCTAGTAGTAAATTCCATAATAATTTTGGTCATAATGATCTTTTGCCAAAATAACGTTTGCCCTAATGCCACAATATTGTTTATCCTAATATTGAATATTCTCAATGGGTATAGTGTCAGACTCCGCCATAGCTCCGGCGCTGCGGGGAGAGCAGCCCTTCCGCCCCAGTGTGAGAAAGCACGGTCGCCCGTACTCCGCTCCGCAGCTTCTTTGTCATGCCGGGCGAGGGCTGCTTTCCCTCCGCGTCTCCGGCTTTACAAAAACACTCTAGAGTGCTCTGTGTCGGTACGCGTCCTAACCAGCGAGAACCCTAGATTCGGACTTACGCAGCCTAATATTTCGTACACATAACATAACATTTCAAAAATATGTATAAGTACTCTTTTAATATAAAATAACATTACGTAAATTACAGTTGTGGCCATTTACTTTTACCCCACCATTCTAATACACTCAAGAGCAATAAATACAGGTATTTTTTATGAACGATTATATACAAAAAGAGCCGTTTTTATCGCTGCTCCTAGTGTAGCAAAAGTAGTATGGCATTTGATTTTAGGACATACGATTTATGATTATGACTTTGTATGATGACTCGTAAGTTTTAGGTACTTACGAGCGACTTATGATGATTACGACTTAAGAACATTATGGCAAATGAATGATATGTCAAAATCAAAAGTGTTTAGGGCAAAAGTGGTATGGCTTTTGACTTCAGGACATACGATATTATGGATCGCGATGGAGACCCAAGTTTTACATCTCATCAGGCTGCAGATGGATTTTGTCAGCAGAAAATCTTACTTCCTGACCACGGCAAGACGTGAGATTATGTACATGTACAGTCAAGTTTATTAATTTATGTACACGTTCCCACTTTATTCCTTTGTAATAAGGTCCAAACATGTGTACATATATTTGTGAACTTGACTGTACACAACTACACACCACGGTCGGTGATGAAGAAAGCCCTAGATGTTTTTGTTTTAGATAGCTGGTTTCCTTGTTGGTTGTTCATTGTACATAGATATTTGGACAGGTCTGCCAATCAGATCTGATTGTGTTAAGGGTTTCGAAATACGCAATTTAGTTGGTGAAATCTGACTTGAAATGCAGGAGTAGGCATCGTTTGTTCTATGTTCAAGCAGAAAAATCGTATTATGGAATGAAATCGCTCGATTATATCAACATTTCGTGTTACATTTTCAGTCAAATACAATATCTTCATGTAGTCTTACACTTAGTAAGAAATGGAAATAAATACAATAGTTACATTTTTTTTTTCCTTTGATTTGGTACTATTAAAAGCGTTGCCTAATGCTATATCTAATACGCCAATAGTCATCAATATAAAAACACATATAAAGATAGCAATCTCTTTGAAGTTACTATCAATACCGACTAGGAATATTTTAAGGGCTTTGCACGATAGTGTTGTAACTATTTCATCATTTTACAGGATGTAAACATTTATAAATTTGAACTAACGCATCGACTCGATTGTCACATAGTATATGAGTTGACCGAGTGAGCGAAGTGTCTCCGTTTCAAGTTGGGTGAAAATGTTTCCGTATGTCCGGTGGATGTTTGTCTGTTCTCCTGTACCGCACAGCTAGTGCAACTGGCCGCGACTTCGCTTATCGCGCGACACAGCATTATCACAGTATAATAGCAGTAATTTTTTGCTACAAAAAGTACATCGCGCGCTTGAATGTGTGCGCGCCGTGTACGAACGCAGAACAAGGAAAGTTTCAAGAATGCGTAAGAAAGTTCCAGTATGGAATACGTGTCGCGCGCTCCTAAATGGCCAAAGTTGGACTACTTGTTCGTCTTTATACTTTGGAGACAGCATGTGTTTGGCCGTTTTTCGTCCGAAATACCTAACTGCATCTATACGTTTTTTTTTATGTCACCCTCATAGTTTAGTTACAATAAATCGAGTTAAGAACCCAGTCGCGTTTGCTTTCAAAATCACCTGCAGTCAAAAGTGAACCTTATTGCTATAAGGAACAGCATGATCACACTAAATATGTACATTGAATAGAAATGGATAGGTAGTATTTGTCGCAATTCGCCTGTTGACTCGATTTTTTTTTCTGTCGTAAATCGATTCTACTATTTGTGAGGAACAAATATTTATATGACACCTAATACATTTGTATAAGTATAACAGCCACAAATTGTAATCAAAAGTAGCAGATCGCACTGAGCATTGAAAACGCTCTATACAAAACGGGAGGAACCTATGACGTCATCGGTTCCATCGCTGTACTACGTTGTATAAAAAAATTGCATTTTACCATTTTGAGCACGAAAAAGTGCGTTTAAGCACATAGTACAGTCGAGTTCATCATTATCTGAGCAAAAAACGGATCAAAAATATCTGAACTAGTTCTTATGCTTCTGACAATAGGGTCTTGTTCAGATATTTTTGGTCCAATCTTTGCTCAGATAATGATGAACTCGACTGTACATACATTTATTTTTTCAGTGTTATTTAAGCATTCCGAAATTGACTTTAATTAGGGTTCCGTACCAAAATGGTAAAAAAGGAACCCTTATGGTGCGACTCTGTCTGTCTGTCTGTCTGTCTGTCTGTCTGTCTGTCTGTCTGTCTGTCTGTCTGTCTGTCCGTCTGTCACAGCAAGATATCTCAGGATCTACTGATGCTATCGACTTGAAATTTGGAATAGTGTTAAGAACCGCTAACCCGAGCTTATAGGATGTAAAAAAAATCTTGTAACTTTTTTACTTTTTTTTTAAAGGGGTCCGTAATGAGACTTTGCAAATTGAAAGTAGGGCTATTATATCGAGTGAGGTATCAAATGAAAGGGCTTAATTTGTAGATTAAAACAGTATTTTTGTATTTTTTTTTAAATAAGTAGTTTTTGATTTATGGCGAAAAACGTTAAAAAAAATACCGTTCCCCCCCTATTATCTTCGAAGTTACTGAACAGAAAAATCTGTAATAATTACCAATTATTAATGTCATCCTATATATTACAGGAAAAATATAACGGTTTTCCTAACTTGCACTGTTTTTGAGAAATTTGCAAAAATCTTAACACATACTTATTTGCTCCTACTAAACTAATCGCCATATAGTTTTTCTTGAACTATTCATGTATCTACTTATGAGTTTGTACGGAACCCTCGGTGCGCGAGTCCGACTCGCACTTGGCCGGTTTTATTTTTCTTTAAGACGATAAAAAAAATATAGTTTTTTTTAAACTTTGTGGTCTCATAACTTTGTATTTTTTATACATTTTTGGTTTATTTCTTTTGTGTTATGATAATTTAGTATTTTCCAATCCATGTGACTATATTATGTTGAAAAATTCAACATTAGTCAACATCCGAATTGTGCTACAGGTACAGGTCGCATTTCTCAATAACATCTATAAACATTATAAGCAGGTTCGATATTAATATAGAAACATTTTGAATTTTTTCAAGATAGTCGAGTCATGGGGGTCGTCGACAGACTCGCGAGGTCTACAGCTTACAGAGCTCTTTTTGATTTTTTGTATCTTTTTTTCTCTTTACTCTTTCTTTTTACTCTTTTTGATTTTTTGTATGTACAGTCGGGTTCATCATTATCTGAGCAAAGAACGGATCAAAAATATCTGATCTAGTTCTTATGCTTCTGACAATAGGGTCTTGTTCAGATATTTTTGGTCGAAGCTTTGCTCAAATAATGATGAACTCGACTGTAACATAAAAATGTTGTTTAATTTACCCGCATTAATAGTACATTGTGTATCAAGGGCGGTAAGTAAAGAATTACAAACGAGTGTTTGTTACAAGGCCGAGGCGAAGCCGAGGGCTTTAATAACACGAGTTTGTAATTCCTTTACCGCCCGTGGCACACACAATGTTTTTCATCACACTTGTGAGGAAATCTGATTAAAATAACCTTACTTAACCTAAATAAAATTGTAAAACTGACAGTGACATTAGTGACATATTCCATAGACAATGCGATCGTCAAGTTATGTTCGGAAACCATAGCGGTAAAGACTAAAAATGGTTTATTTTATATTTGCAAAATACTGAAATACTATATTTAAACATTTAATTAATGTTACAGAAATATGTGTTTACATGTATTTGCAATAACAGTTCTCTTTGAATAAATATTTCAGTAATAAAAGTTAAAAAAGTAAGTTGGCGTTTCCTTTGAAAATGACAAATAAGAGTAAAACAGAACCAGCGTTTCAAATTTAAAAAGAAAACCATTACGCCCTAGGGCGTAATAGGTCATTTACGGCCCGCAAAACCTACGTGTAATGACACCATTTTCGAGCAAGTGTGATGAAAAAACAAATACAGAAACATCACGTTCCTTTCATATAGTAAATTTAAACATGTTATAAGGTGGTTTTGCTTCGTCGAAGCTACTACTCTACTACTTTTGTCTTGCGCCCGATGTGGTGGCTAGGGTTTCTGGTTTCTCGCCTCATTTTTTTTTCTCGAGTTTCGAGAAATCTCGACTCCAATTTCTCGAGTTGTCTCGACTCTCGAGTCTTTAGTAAGAAATTGTAAATTATTGTTGAAAATAAAATAAAAAACAAATAAAAAGGTATCATTTAATCGATCACCAAAATATTCATATGAGCGTGAGCAGAAATATGTATTTGGTCAGCCAAAATAGCTAGTTGGTAAGCAACTTATGCTTAGCAAACATTTATAAATCTGTCTGCAATTAATGATATACCGAACTGCTCTAAATTATTTTGGTATGATAGTTATTTCGAAAATATATTTTATGCGGCTATGGTTAAAGTTTTGTTTTTATATTTTATATGGCGTAGGTACGTCTATCCCTTCCGTAGCACCTGTCACTAAACCCAAAATACACCTATATTTAATATAAACTAATATCGAAAAGACCTATTCTCAAAACGAATGAATCCCGAATCGACTTATTTCCAAAAAGAGCTATTCTCGATATACACTATTCTTGAAATGACTCAGTTTCAAATGGAATGATTTGCATAAAAACTGTTTCACAAAATGAACCAGTCCCAAAATACCCTAAATTTGAATATCAAAATACTCTATTCTCATAATGACTGGTTTTCAAAACGTCCTAGTCTCAAAATACACTAAATCTATATTATGTCGGAGAGGCAGTGCTTCGACCCTTGTTGACAACCTTCATTAATAATGAAAGATGACATCGATTCCATTTATCTTTATATTGACTCTTCACTTTTAAGTGGCCAGTGTGTGTCGTTGTGATAACAGCTTTAATCCTGATTTAAGTTTTATATGTTTTATTTTAATATACAGATTTTCGCCCGCTTGACAAGCGTATATAATTTTAAGTTTTTTTTTATGTAATAATCACGAGACTTGGGCAATTTATTACATAGGATATTTTCTTCAACTACATATGACTATTGAGAATTTAGTGTATTTTGGGACGAGCACGTTTTGAAAATTGTGCGTTTTGACACTACCATGGAAATAAAATTTAGGGTATTTTGGGACTGGTGCGTTTTGAGAATAGGTCTTTATAGGATTCGTTCAATTCGAAATTGGGTCGTATAGAGGAAGGTGTAAATCGAAAATAGCTCTTTTTGGCAGCAAGGTAATTCGGGGTATGTTCCTTGTGGAATTAGGACTTTTCGATTTTAGTTCATATAAAGTATAGGTGTATTTTGGGTTTAGTGACAGGTGCTACGGAAGGCGTCTACCTTTCTTGTTGGCCTATAGACTCGTTATGATTGAAACATGGTTATAATTGAAACAACCATTTTGTATGAGACACATTTATGTTTTTTTACCACTATTCCATATAAGCAAATATTATTGTTGTATTAAAACTACCATGATAATGCTAAATGTAAGAGGTAACCGCAACAAAGAATACTAGAAGTCGTGTACAGGGTGATTGGAAATTCGACCTATCCCTTGAAAGGGGTTATTTTAGAGCTTATTTGCAATGATTTAAGTCCAATCAACCGGGGGTCAAAATTCAATGGTTATCAAGTTATTTGACTTTTAACTTATTTTTTTTAAATCCCGCCTTTCGATCTAAAACTGCTTATTGTGAAAAAACTACTTAAATTAGTAATGAAAAAGAGCCATCATCTAATAGCCAATAAATAGTTGATTACGAAAAATCCAAAAAACGTGCCAAAACCTTTGAAAATGTTACCAATAAAAGAATTTAAAGTCAAAAGTTTTTGGATTTTGTTCAAAATTTTGTAATTCTTTGAGGCATTACTTAAAAAAAAATTACGACACTTCGCGTAAAAATTACTAAAATTAGTTCCTCAGTTCATAAGCTTTCTAAAAAAGTAGAATTGTTGACATTTTTTGCATAACTTTTTAAAATAACATTAATAATAAGAGAGGTGGTAGAGAATTTCGCCTAGCGTACCGGACCCTTAATCAGTTTGTTTGTGTCACTTTAGTTTCTCCGTGGGCTTTGTTTGTCTTCGGTTTCTTATTTTATCTCATCTTCTTAGGTTAGAAGTCACTAAAAGTAACCTTCCGTGATATTTCGGTTAGTAATTTATCTGTAAGTTCCCGGTTGCCTTAAGTTTGCACCTGGTTTCCTTCGTGTAACTTACAAATTAGGTGCAAACTTAACGCAACCGGGAACTGATTGATAAATTACTTATTGAAATATCACCGAAGGCAACTTTTAGTGATTCCAATCCTAAGAAGATGAAATAAAATAAAAAACCGAAGACAAACAAAACCCACGGATAAACTAAAGTGACACAAACAAACTGATTAAGGGTGCGGTACGCTAGGTGATATTCCCTACCCCCTCTCTTATTATTAATGTTATTTTAAAAAGTTATGCAAAAAATGTCAACAATTCTACCTTTTTAGAAAGCTTATGAACTGAGGAACTAATTTTAGTAATTTTTACGCGAAGTGTCGTAATTTTTTTTTAAGTAATGCCTCAAAGAATTACAAAATTTTGAACAAAATCCAAAAACTTTTGACTTTAAATTCTTTTATTGGTAACATTTTCAAAGGTTTTGGCATGTTTTTTGGATGTTTCGTAATCAACCATTTATTGGCTATTAGATGATGGCTCTTTTTCATTACTAATTTAAGTAGTTTTTTCACAATAAACAGTTTTAGATCGAAAGGCGGGTTTTAAAAAAAATAAGTTAAAAGTCAAATAACTTGATAACCATTGAGTTTTGACCCCCGGTTGATTGGACTTAAATCATTGCAAATAAGCTCTAGAATAACCCCTTTCAAGGAATAGGTCGAATTTCCAATCACCCTGTATATTTTTTTTTTAATCCGTTTCTTTAATCGCGATCTTCAAACGATGATAAATTTTGTAATTTTGGTACTACGATAGTGATCTTTTGGTGATCTCTTTGTTTAACATGACAGTCAATAATAAAGATATAAATAATAAATTTTATTTATTTTTCCCAAACTTATTAAGGTGTTTCAAATGACCCCGCATAGTGTTTCAATTGACACTCATGTGGGGTCAATTGAACCACTCTCCCACTTCCTCTTTAATTCCCTATTATAAGATAACCATGGGCAATAGACCTTTAAAACTAATCTTATTTAAAAACTACATAAATTTCCTTAATAAAAATTAGTTACACACCTTTCTAAATATAAAAATAAAAATGTTGCAGGCGATTAAACATAAATTGTTTCAGTTGACCCCGGTCTACCCTACCCGTGTTAGAAATGAAGACGCATTTTTTTTAAAGTTTTTTATTTTACTTTTCAACGTAATCTCCTTCTAGGTCCTTACACTTTTCCCAGCGTTTCGGCCACTTCTTTAACCCTTCCAAAAAGTAGGATTTGCTATAAGCTCCTCTTTTGACCTGAATTTCTTTCCCCCGAGCCATTTTTTCATATTGGGGAACAGAAAAAAGTCACAGACAGCCAGATCCGGTGAATAAGGTAGGTGTGGCAGCAATTCGTATCGTAGTTGAGTCTGTTTGGCAGTGACAATTCTGGAAGAATGTGCTGGTGCGTTGTCGTGATGAAACAACACTTTCTTCTTTGCCAAATGGGGCCGTGTCTCCTTTATTTTTTTATCGAAATGGTTCAATAACTCACTGTAGTACGGTCCAGTGATCGTTTTCCCTTTTTGTAAAAAATCCATAAGGATAACTCCCTTAGAATCCCAAAAAATCGTGGCCATGACTTTTGCGGCTGATGGGACCGTTTTCGCCTTCTTCGGGACAAATTCGTCAGACAAAACCCATTGTTTAGACTGGCACTTGGTTTCTGGTGTATAATAATGGATCCTGGTTTCATCAACGGTAACGACACGACGGAAAAACTCCTGCGGATTTCGCTCAAACAAGCCCAAAGAATCCTTCTATAATGACAGCCGTAACTGCTTATCTTCATCTGTGAGCAATCGCGGCACCCATCGGGCGGACACTTTTTTCATGTGTAATTTGTCGTGTATTATATTAATTGCTGTTCCGTACGACACCCCTACAGCCTCAGCTAATTCGCGCACTCTGGTACGTCGGTCGGTGAGCATCATGTTCTTTACCTTTTCTACGACTTCTTCGGTAACCACGTCTGTCGGACGCCCTGGGCGGTCCTCGTCGAAAACTGATGTATGACCTCGTTTAAATTCATTTAACCAATATCTCACGGTTGTCATAGTTAGCGAAAGACCTCCGTAGACAACATCTAACTTAACTTTTATTTGTTCACATGTTTTTCCATCCAAAAATTAGAAGCGTTTTTCCATCCAAAAATTAGAAATTCTCCATATTGTTCGAAAAACAAAACAAGTCTTACAAAATTTGCCGCCAAAAAAAAACTAAACCATACACAATTGTCAGTTTTCATTTTTTTAATTGATAAAGGCAATACTACACGACGGTAATGTCAACTCTCCTAAGCAACGCCATTTGCCATCAAACACGGGTACTATTTGATCTACCCTCGTATTCTGCCGCCAATCGTGTGCATATTTTGTCATTCGGTAATTTTTAGCTGTCAAGTAGCAGGTGTCACTGTGATTATATACTGGGTGTCACTGTGATATATACATGGTGTCACTGTGTTATATACAGGGTGTAACGTTTCAAATGTTTATCATTGTTAAAAGCCAAAAAATGGCGAGCCTGACTTTAGCCCTTATTTCGTTTTTGCCGGAACTCGAGAGTCTCGAGAGTCAGCTATTTATTTCTCGTCTCGAATGGAGGTGAAACTCTCGAGTTGTCTCGAGTTCGAGAAGTCTCGAGCAGAAACCCTAGTGGTGGCCCGATGTGATGATACTCGGATAATGGATTGCTTCGTGGGCGGCGAGTATTGACCAGCGAGAGCTATTGAATCGTGCCCGGGAATGACCCGAATCAAATCACCCGCATCGGAATAAACAGCTTTATTCTTTCATTGAGGTATAAGAGGTGGGCGTAATACAATTTTTAACAGACTTAAAAAAAGGAGGTTCTCAGTTTTTCGGAATATGTTTTATTCCCCGATGTTACTCAAAGACCGCTTGAGCGATTTGTTTTTTTTTTGTTTGTAAGAATCTGATGATTAGGTCTTGGAGAAATCGAGGAAACTCTTCAAATATTAAGACATTGCTATTGTATTTTTAGAGCCTTATCACACTAGAGATTTGCAAGCTAGCTGCGGGCGAGTTAGAAGCGAAGTTCCATACAAATGTCGCTCGCGGCGAACTCGGTGCGAGTTCGCTGCGACTGCTTTTGTATGGAAACCCGCCCGCAGCTCACCCGTACATCGTAAGTATGATATGTCCCTTAAATCTTGCGTTTGGTAATAGGGATGACGACTGGGTTAAAACTATACAGGGTGAAATTAAAATCACTGGCCAAATTTTTTCCTGACACTAGGTTACACTTAAGGAATCTATTTAGCGAAAAAAAAAGAATTTTTATTTTTCAATTTTCATTTTTCAATTTTTTTATATTTTCCACGAGTCGTGGTCACCCTATTACTACAAATGTAAACATACCTAGTAGTATGTTTTAATAACAACATCAACAAAACCCTTATCTAACCTACACTAAACCTTATATCGTAGCAATAGGGTCCACTATAGCACAACACTATTGCTATGGTAGGCAATTTTATCAATCTTATAAACGAGGGTAGTCTTAAACCATGCTAGAGGTAAACATAGCAAATGATTAGTCACTCGTCACTCGCCAACCGTAAAATAATAGTCGCGCGCGTACTAAGATTTAAAAAATGTATTCGAACCGGGAATATTACGAAATGGTGCGGTGTTATTTATTAAGTGGTGAATGTTTACGTGGTGCACAAAGATTATACCAGTTGGAATCAGTTCCGCGCCTTCGGAGGCAAGGATTAAATCCAAATGTACCATCTCGTCGAAGTGCGTAACAACGTTGTAGTGCTTCGCAAATTAAAAAACAATGTGCATAAGCGTGCCGAACTTTGTTTGGAGGTGCGTGGATTACAGTTTGAACATCTATTGCAGTATAACTAATACTTGCTTCAGTAAGTACCGAGGGTGATTATGTAAATAGTTTAATTGTGTCGATTTTTAATCAAATGTACATAAGTTGATTCAATTTTTTAAATACGCCTGAATGCAAAGATTCCCGACTTAAAATTTACTCATTGTTTTAAACCACGGACCTTTTGTTAATTATCTATTAGTCAGATTTATCATTTTAGATTTAAAAAATGCCTTTGCATTTTGACGGTCCTAAGCCCGTTAAAGTATGAAGGAAAAATTAGCAACTTATGTAGGTAAGCGTCTTATCTCGCTGCAATAGGGTTCATAATATGGTGGCATGATTGCAAGCTGTGGGAGGGGCGGGTTGTCAATGACCTTAACTGATAAGGAAAGCGGGTGTAGTGGGTAGTTTGACGGTTCACCATAACGTACGAGATTTTAAGGACAACTTGATGATGGTTTTTTTCAAAAAAAATGTACTGAGCGGTATTAAAACAAAAAACACGTGTTTAATATTTTTTCGAGTTCTTTCGGGTGTTTCAATTTGGCCAGTGAATTAAATTTCACCCGTATAATTCTATTTAGTTCATCAGTTAGAATATGGAAAAATATAGGACACGTATTTTTTGTTTTATCAAAATATTAAAAATCGACAAAATTATAGATCAACAAACTTCTGGAGGGGAGCTTGTGACGTCACGCCTAGGTGAAAATTGTACCTAGGAGTGACGTCACTTGAAACTTCTAAGCACTGTATCCTCGTAATTTTTCGTTTGTTAAGCAAAAGAAAAAATACGTGTACAACATTTTTTAATAATCTAACTGACTGACTAAACAGTTTTTTTTAGTCGTCTAGCCCAGCGGTCGGCAACCAGCGGCCCGCGGGCCGCTTGCGGCCCGTGAACCGCTCACTTGCGGCCCGCGATCCTCCTTGGCTATTTGGTATGTAAAGTTAGACCGTAACCGTGTAAAGGTAGACTAGAAAAAGATATTCAGAATTGTATAAAATCACAAATTCTTAACAAAGTGCGGTCTGCGTCAATTTCGTTAGCTACTATGTGGCCCTTGGCTACTAAAAGGTTGCCGACCGCTGGTCTAGCCCATTGAATATTTATTAATCCGAAGACGTTTTTTTCTATTTGCACTTTTTTTGCTATCCATATAAAGATAAGTTTCTCCTTCCAAGGTAAATACCTTGGGGTAAGATCGGCTCGAGATAAAGCCAGAAAATTGAAGTAACTGAATAATAAAGTAGCTTAGATGGTATCATAACCACAATGGTATCATTAACGAACTGTGAATTGCGTACCATTCGTGCCACCTACTTATGAATACAGTAACGCCCTGACAGAAGGTTGTGTAACAAATGACATCACGTATTTGTCCAGATGCCCTTTAATCACCGTTTAATCTAGTTTATCTTGAAGGTCTTATTAGCTACGTAAACAATTTACCCAAGGTTCTGATCTTAACTTGATAATTTTTAAGATATTCAAGGTTTAGAACACGTTTTGTCAGGATTTGGCCAAGGTTTTTTCCTCGCTGTTCAACTCGGTTTTATTTCCTTTTTATTTTGTTAATTTAATGAATAATGAAGCTGGACTAGACAAGATAAACTTGAGTGAGCGAGGAATATCCACTGAGATTCAATGTCAACTTCTTTTAGAACAATGATTTCGTGTTTGCAGTTAAACAATCAACAGCAATGGTGTAATGGTGGTGTGGTGGTGGTGTGTACTGATAATGATGTACTGAAATCCGTGTCGACTCGACTATCGTCATCAGTAGGCTTATGTTGCTACGCTTTGTCGGGCGATAAATAGATGATAAGGCATCCGTCACTCTCACACACTATTTTTCAGAACGTAACGAATGCTTTATCATTTACTAGCGACCCGCCCCGGCTTCGCACGGTGTTTTACTATTATATTATGCATGTATTATACATATAAACCTTCCTCTTCAATCACTCTATCTATTAAAAAAAACCGCATCAAAATCCGTTGCATAGTTTTAAAGATTTAAGCATACCTACATAGGGACAGAGAAAGCGACTTTGTTTTATACCATGTGGTGATTTATCGCGCGACAAAGCGTAGCATCATACTCCTACCTACAGTTCATCACATACTTGAACTTCTTGGATGTCACTCCCGTTTAGCCAAACGAATTCTTTTCCGGCGTCCCAATAGTGTAATTGTTTCTGCGCTCTCACATCTCTCACAAAAACAAAACAATCGGTTCATGACAGTTAATCGGTCGTTGTCCTAAATGTTGGCTGCATAAATTAAACGTTTTAGCTGTACAAAAACTATACGTATCGCCCACGAGGCACTGACCTGCGCAACGCGATGGATGGCTCCGACAATTCTTTGATCTCTGGCATCACGATCTATTTGAGTTGATTAATTGGCTATTTAAGGATCCTAGTGTTTGGACGTTTGTTTTGTGCCAGATGTTTCCTGTTTAAATTGCTGTACCTACGATCATTATTAAGAGTTACGTGTCGTACATTTTCCGAATTCCTATCATTTAAATTAAACCCCAATATCGTCTGAAACGCGTAGAGTGATTTATATTGCTAGTATGTTTGACGGAAATCACACCTTCACCACCAGTAACTATCGAATTAGCGGAACGGCTGTTATAGAAATATAAAGGGGAAGAATAAAAAAGTGCCTATGTATTTTTGGGGAGTAAGGGGAGAACGGAACTACCATCATAAGTCATAACCGACCCTACTGTTAACCTCACCTGCGTGTGCTGTTTGGCGGCGGTGTGGCGTATACGATGCCGTGGTGCTCCCTGCTGGATAACGAACGAGGCCCTGGCGACAATGGCGGTATAACCATACACCCAGCCAGGCAACTGACTGGAGGAGGCTATGACGGCCTTGGGGTCTAAGTAACCCCAAAAATGTACAATGCAGAAGGCAAGGGGAAACCACTGCATAAACTTTTCCCAAGAAAGTCGTCATGGAAGTACAATCTAACGACCATGCCCACTCTGTCAAGAGTGATACTGACGAAGACGATGTATTTTCTGAGCATATACTATGTACTTGCTCATTGACCGAGTGAGCAAAGTGAATGAAGTGTCTTCGTTTAACCTTAGGAAAACATGCTTTCGTATGTCCGGCGGATGTCTATATGTTCTACTCTACATTTCTCAACCGATTCTCGAGAAATTTTGTGAGCATGTTCGACAATTATATTGATTTTTTGCCGGCTCAGTTTTTGGATTTTTTCAAAATGACGGAGCCATTGAGATTGGAGGTTAGCGGACTCGCGAGGTCTACAGGTAGAGCCACTAGTATTATTTCGCGTAAATAGAATAACCAAAGACGATTCGCCGATCGCCGTATACACAAAGTTCAAATGTGAGCACGGCAATGATACATAAATACATGACATGTAGGTATTAACATATTTCAATCACGTCTATCCGATTCTATTAGTCCAGCACGTGGTGATAGCGTTGGCATAGGTCAGTTATAAATAACCTGTGATTGATACGTCGGCAGTCATGTCATGAATGGTTGAAACCAATCAAGTGAACCCGTCCAGTCAGATGCTAATAAAGATTGGCGGGTGTGTACATTAAGATAAGCGCTATACAATGTTAAGAAAACATGATACAGTACTGACTTGTGTTTGACTTTGGTCTTACTTGAGGTCGAGGAGGAGGGGGTCGAGGATTTTTGCTATTTGACAACTTTTATCTGTGATATGCTATAGAAACACCTCTCAATAATAGAAATAACTTAAATGTCGTAATAATAATGTCATAATACAAAACCACTTCAATGTCATAAAAACTCACGGAGGTACTACAATTTTAATATCACATTTTTAGAGTTTCCCAAATACGTGCCGAAACGCTTCCTACTGAAGCCCATTATAACGTGACGTCACGAGTCGTAAGTTGTTTGGGAAAATCAAGAACTTTGTTCTGCAACTATGTTAAAACTTGCGTTTACCGAAACCGTTTTGTAACAAAAGTTACCATACATTTTATGGGTTATTTAACGGTAGTTTTAATAAATTTATACTTTTAAAATGGACTGTCCCACCCAACTTTAGAGGCTTATAAAAAAGTTACACGTTGGGTATAAAACTCAAAACTTTAACATATTTCCTTATTTTGCTTATTTTAACAGGATCTTATATAATGTCGACAAAATTCAGTTACAGTCAAGTACCCAATTGCGTTCAATTTTGTTTGATGTATCGCCGAAAAACCGTCAGTTTTCGTTAACTACCGCTGTCGCTAATTATATTACGGATCTAGGGCGGTAATACTTATAGAGAATTTATGTTCTGGGCCTTTCTTTAAGACCACCCGTGGTGTGTACACAATTTTACGTTTCCTTATGCCCAGGAAGCAGGATCTTCTCCCCGCGCAGTAGACGGAAAAATGCCACTTACGGCCTAGGGAGACATCCAATATTGTATGTATTAAGGGAGTGCTTGGTCTGAACGAATTCACAAAGGTCACGCTTTATGTTTTGTGTTATAATGTGTAATATGTGATGTGTGTATAAATTTTGTATTGTTATAAGTCCGTAGATGTAAGTATTCCACACTGTCGCATTAGGATAAGCCTGTAATGATAGTTGTGTGATGTTTTAAATAAATAAATAAATTTTAAGGCATCAATTATCAACAACATCCAAAGGGCGCGGTTTTTGTGATGTGTTGGCTAATTTTTTCAAGTACCAATCTCAGACTTAATCAATGTCTTGATCAAAGCCATTTTCTGGTTTTATTGCAATGCCACTATTGCAAGGCACAGGCCTCCTTCCTAAATGCTAATCAATCATAGCAAACACAGTTTTTAGAGGAGTGTTTGTGTACAGTATTTTAACCTTCGATAGCTTGTGGATGTAAACCATAGACTGGTTGGCTTGACCCCCTGCGCAGCATTACCAACAGCTCCCCAACAATATGGATGGCTTACCTTTAAGAATGTGAACTCAAAGTCGTTTTCTCGAGCCGTGGGTTTGTCCGTTTGCTCACCACACAAATACCGTCACCGGCCGGGACCCGATTGTCTTTACATCCGCACAAATAGTCACAGATATCGTTCAAGTTTTATTTACAAAATTATATACACAACACACATATATTTACACTTATCTATATTTAATTACCGAGAACGTTCATACAAAGCCGCCGTAAACGAAATCCGCCGAAAAACAATTGACGCTCAAAATCGCGCGTCGCCAATTTCAGCCAGCATTCGCGCGCATGGCGGTGTGTGGAGCTCGTCCACGAAGGGCAGCCAAAGCATAGAGGTCGGTTATGCTGTGAAATGCTTGCACAGTTTGTAATTTATAGGTTATTCTATAATCGTAAGCTTTGTTGCAATATATGCATAAATTTTCCTATCAGTTAAACATGATTTGAATTTTCTATCAACTCTCTCAGATCGAATCATCATGTATGTCAGATGACATGAGTTTTATAACTGATATCGACATAAATTCGTAACATCATATGGGTTTTACATAGATTTCGATTTTAAACTTTATTACGTATACAATTGAATCGATTATCAATTAACTCATTTGATCAATACGACCGTGAGAGAGCAAGCAGTCGACACATCATTTGAATCGACAAGTCTTTGAACCTCCCATATCTCGCTGGTGTGCCTGTGTTTTAAACCTTATTTCGAACGGCATAAGGTTGTATTTTAACCGCTAAATTTTGCAAGATACGAGGTTGTGTTCTTGAAGAGCGTATTCGCAAGCGTCGCGCGCGGGCGCGCTCGGGAAAGTGCTGGTTACGGTATGATGGGCGCAAGATTCGTTTTTTTGCACAAATAGTGCGTGGCACAAGTTGGCCGTATTGGGCTGGTGAAAAGACCAACCACGGGTCAAAATGTTATGTATTTAGGGCATAATCCAGGGGTGTAGTCACCCTAGGGCCATCCGGGCCCTGGCCCGGGGCGCCAATCCAGGGGTGGCATAACCGCCCCTGACCGGTTGCCTTTTGTTTTGGTTTTGGCGCCATTCAACCACCAACACCCACCCGCCCACCGACCCACCAACGCCCACCAACTTTGGGGCGGCGAAACTTATTGGCCCGGGGCGCTAAATTTTCAAATATGCCCCTGGCATAAGCATAGCACCCAATTCGTATCAATGGCAATAAGCACTGCGGTGTCGTTTCCCTGACTTAAATGAGTTAAACATAAATTAGTGTGTGATAAATGTTCCCCATCGAAATCTATTATGCCTTCAATTAAACTTTACTTTTAAATTAACAAAAAAATCTGGGTCGGGGGCCGTGGTTTTATGTGAAAATATATACGTAACAGGTAATGTTTTCTGAGCGTATTATACGTAAATATGTCATAATCTACACTAAATGTAAATGATAAATATGTAGTTACGACACCAAACTGTATCCCATGATTTTGTTATCATCAGCTTTCTAGATTGCTTCCTACTATGGAAGCAAATTTAAAGACATATTCAAGTCATATCCACGCCAGGTGGACTTAGGACCCGAAGACAGTGGCGGAAAGCAGTTGGATGCGGAGAGCTAAGGATCGAGTATGTTGGCGCGAACTGGGGAAGGCCCATGTCCAGCTGCAGTAAACGACTACGGGCTGATGATGATAATGATGACGATCCGCGTCAAAAGATATCCGCTTATGTCTACTCCTTACACCAGACTGTTGTGGTAAGATGAGAAACTACGATTTTCATTATCAAATTACGTTGCATTCATGCATTTTGTATGAGCATTTAACGCCAGGGTAATAAAATTAAACAAAAGCGAATGTGTACGTCATTCACATTAGGTTAAATTAATTAGGAATTTGAAAGGGGCAATGTATCATCCTAGTTCGTTTGCGTAGCTATTACTAGTGGCTCTGTGAGCTGCGGACCTTGCGAGTATGTTAACCAACTTGGGCCCACCATTTCGAAAAAATCCAAAATCTGAATTGATAATAAATATCTATATAATTATCGAACCCGCTCACAAAATTTCACGATAATCGGTGGAAAAATGCGACCTGTGGGGGAACACAGCAGGACAGACATACGGAAACATATTTGCCCAAGCTGAAACGGTCGGGCTTCGCTCGCTTGGTCAATAAGGAACGAATTAATTTACATCTCTCCAGCGGCCTGACATGACAACCGCGTGCGCAGTAAATCAGGCTCGCGGGGAAAAAGGAGCACGCGAGCAAAAAGCCCATTCCGTTCCCAGTTTGGTGCCGGGCTGCTGCGCGACATGGGTAATGCGTTGGAAAAAACGTTAATGAATAAACGTTATTTATTAACAATTTAAATTTACTTGATTGGACATTCATTTGGCCAAACACGGCTGTGTCGCTTGTAACAATTCGCCGAAACGATCTTCTAGCTATCTAAATAGGCAAAGCGTTGGTGCAAGTGCTTTCACGGAACACGCCAATGCGAACTCAGTGCTTCACTGACCTTTATTGTCGTAATGTTTGAACTTTTTCAACAGTAACAAAAGTGCTTGATTGGTGGTTGCGATGACGAATGATCAGAGCGACATGACGGCCCGCCTAACTGTTGACGCTGATGGTTATGAAAATCCGGGGCAAGGTAAGACTTATAATTATTGCGTCTCTGTTTTAGCTTTAACAAAAATGCTTGCGTATGTCTGTCCAGCTCTTCTTCTCTACAGGTCGCATTTCTCAACCGATTCTCGTAAAATTTTGTAAGCAGGTTCAATAAATTAATTAGATAGATTTTTTGTCGATTTAGTTTTATAAATTTTCGAAATGGCAGAGCCAAAGGGGTTGATACACTAACGAAGTCTACAGTTCGCTGAGCCACTAGTATAGTGGTAGGCCAAGTATAGCCCTCGGACCATCTCCGGCCCGCGGGCGGTTTTCATGGGACCGAGCGCGACGACAGCGCCACGTGATAGGCGGCCATTATGGACAATATTGTCACCGCTGTCAAACAAGAAGTAAGTAAATATTGTGAAAAATATTAATGAAATCTTGTGTTATTTTACTATATTACACAATTTTGGACAATGGTAGTCAGTAACATTATTGCCAATAATATTAAAATTGTTGTTTTCAGTGAGAAAAGTCAGCGACAAAAATGTCAATTTTAGCCGTAGCGAGCGCTGTGATCGTTTAGGCTACCCCCTCCACCCGCTTTGCACTCTGCCAATATGGTAGACATGCGCAAAATGTGTCACTAAAGTGAAAAGAGTGATATGAATCTTTAGCTCTTAAAGATATGTATCACTCTTTTAGCTCAGTGACTCTTTTAGCTCAATAGTTCCGTGGTGCGTCAACAGCTCATTAGCTCTTATAAGCTCAGTAGCTCAGTGGTGTGTCAACGGCTCACTAGCTCCAAATCCGAATATTTCCGGACGAACTCTTTTAGGTACACGGTGACAAGACATGCACGAAAAGTTCGTGTTTATCGTGTCTTTTCTTGCAGCTCACGGCGCAAGCTAATTGTGAACGAGTGATTTGAAAGACATACTAAGTTGTTTGAATCGGAACTGAGCTAGTGAGCCGGTGAGCTAGACCAACTGATATAACTCTTTTGAATCACTCACTCGCGAGCTACACATGTCTAGTATATGGCCCGTGATAATATATTTTCACGATCCAGCCAGGCTAGCCTAATTTTTGCTAAAGTTCAGGCCTTCCTCTGAAATTTCGTTAAATTTCCTGACCCCTCATGAAGAAAGTTTATCCATCACTGCAGTAGTGAATAACTATTTTAAATTTCCAACAGTTGATGCACTCAACATTTATTAAGAAGTTGCGCACGCATCAATGGTTTTTTAGCTTGTCAGGCTTGGCGCTCAGGTCTGTAGCTGTTCTGACAGCGGAATGCGCGTGAGAGGCTGTCCGTTACCTGGACCATCGGCGCCATGAATACTAACTAGCCTGCAGTGACAAATGTGTGAGCGGATAACTGTACCGCTGAAAAGAATCGCTTATGGTAATTAAGGCAGCGTGGAATAGATATTTTACCTTACTACAATCGGAGATACACTTAACACGTTCACTGTCCCCATACAAAACTATCGTCCGAACTGTGCAGTCGGTATCGGACTATCGGTATCGGGAAGTGACCCCATAGTGGAAGTTGGGACTCCTGAAAAAAACCTTCATGACCCCACATTGGGGGCACCGGGACAGGAAACGTGTTAACTGTCATCTGTAAACCTTACGACAATAGGATAAGAACTAATAATGGTCACTGAATAGTGTCTTCGTTTGTACTTTGTCATAAACTTCGAAATGGGTCGTACAGGTGTTTTTGTATGACTTAAAGTGTTCGCGTCTTTCCTGTAGGTACACATCGCCAGTTAAGGACTTCAAATTTTTCATTAGCATATAGAAACAAACTTTCTACAAGACCTGTATGTTCAAAACGTTGTAATGTAATCAAAGAGTCGTCTACCACTTTTCGATATTATCATCTGGTATTAGAGTTCAACAGAAGACCACTTTCTTTGCTATCCCAAGCCTTTAACTATTGCCTAGTCCTATTTGCTAAAATGTGTGACCACGGACCGCAATGACGTTAGTAGAAAAGTTTTCAATTCAAATGACGAGGTTTGAATTGAATACTTTTCTATGGGCTATCCATGCATCATTAACGAAGTATAGTTAAAATTGCTGTTTAAAATTAAGTAGTACATTATTTTTAGTGACGACTTACATACTATTACAGAGAACTAAAAATTATACAATAAAACTGTGACTTAAGGTGCAGTTCCGTCCGAGCAAAGCGATCGCCGCGTCAAGTATCGCCGTGAACTAAGCATTTAAAAAAATACTATAATTAAACGTTACATAAAAAAATAATCGTTGATCTAATTTAAACGCCTTATACGACAAAACATGAATTAATCAATAATCAGCCTGATTATCGACTTAATTAAGCGCGACGTCAATAAAATTAGCTCAAACAGCTTATTAAAACATGGCCACTAAATGACAACCTAATTTACATGTGGCAACAATTAACTTTCATTCGTAGAGCAACGACACTATGCCCATGTAAGACACGCGATTACTATGGTCGAGTGAGCGAGAACAAACGCCGACAGGTGACAATACCACCTGGCCTAGTACGGGCAGGTTAAATTATGCGGGCTTTATTCTATCATTGATCAGTTAATTGTTTCGCATAATTCTAAGTTTATTCCATTGAAATTTCACCTAAGCAATTTGATTTTGCAACATTATTTCTGCAGAAACATAGCGCGTGGTGCAAAATAAAATGATTACTGTCATGTCACAGTATAATAGCAGTAATTTTTCTTCTTACAAAAGGTACATCGCGCGCTTGAATGAAAGCAGATTTAAAAATGCGTAAAAAATAATACTGCAGTATGGATCGCACTCACACAGACGCGCGATCGTGCGTCTGAAGGCGGGCGGGTGATTGATTAAGGGTGTTTAATATACCACACCAATCAATTGGTGTTGTTTTTGATCTCGAAAAATTATGGCCGCAAATATTGGATTCGGAAAGTTAGGTACTTCTTCGTTTTCTGAAAATAAATCATCAGAAATTTGAGACTTCAATAAATATTATGGTGACACTTGACTCCGACCACTGTGGCTGGGTTCCCGGAGACGTGGCCCACCTGGTGTGGCCGTGCTTTCTGTATAAACAAACGCTGGTAGCCCTTTTTGGAACGGTTTGAGCTGATTGGCAGTTTTATAATGTAGGATTAAAGGTTGCCGATAAGCTACACGTGGTTGAATTAGGTACGCATCTATTGACTCGTAATTCTTCTAATTTTACTAGTTTATTGAATAGTAAGATCTTCGCTGCGTGCCAAATATTACGTATGAGTTGTTAATTTCCTAAAAGACACGAATCAGTCTCTAGGTACGGGGTACGTAGGGGTCATTATTCATTCGCTTGCAGTAATAATACTTCATTACGTTCCCTAGGGCGTTATTAGTACTTTGACAGGTGTCAACCGAGCCTCACCCTATAACGTACGTCATCATATAAGGACGGCACTCGACTCCACCCAAGCTTCGCGGAAGTTTAGTAGCTACTGTATTGAAGTGCTTGTTTTAATAAATGAACAACTATCGGCAAGTTTAATACGAGTACACTGGTCGCGTTGTCGCTAAAGGACACAATTTCTATTGACTGCTGTATAGTACATTACATACCGAGGCCAGTAAAATAAGAAATATCTCAGATCACACGTGATTGTCAGCCGAGGCGAAGCCGAAGACGACAAACATGTGATCTGAGGCTTTCTTATTTACAGATCAAGGTTTGTATACTATTTTTCTGTTCGTCGGAGCCAGAAAGCGGCGTCTTTGTTTAGCGCAGCGGCCGGCAAGGTGAAAATTTCCGGCCGGAGGGCAGAAAAATAAATAAATTAGGTCTAAGTGGGCTTCAAAAAAGAAAGCTATTGTTGGTCTCACATTAATTATGAAAACGCAGATCTCACAGATTCTTTACTTATTTTGAAGCTAATTAATTTAGATAATCAAAATGACCGTCTTGAAAACTAGTAAACCAGCCTACAGTTTAAGCCACAAGAGACAAGTGTGTAGTTACATGAACAAAAAAAAACTCGCGAATCTCCCGACTATTCAAGTTGTGACTACTGATGACATGAATAGGAATTCAACGGATACAACTAACTGTCCGCTTATCTATCAGGCAAATAGAGAAGCAATCATTCAACTGCATTCATTCTGTTACGGGATCCTAATTAGGCTCAGAAGGGAAACACAAAATGTACATATATAAATATTTATAATGGAAATTACTACATTAACAAAGAAACAGAATCGTGGTAGTCTGATACGCATGTCGCCGACGACTGGGCGGCCGTCGCAGGAGCACTCTTAAGTGCGGCCTTAACAGCGCCACGGGTGTGAGTTTTGGGAAACACGCCGGGACCTCAAGTTCGGCTAACAGTTCGCAGAATAATCCGGTTGCGATCAATAAGATTAATGATACGCAAGTGTAAGTGGGAATTGATACCACACAGCGCAATAAAAAAATTAAGCTAAACATAGTGTCCACATTTATAATTTTGTTTCACAAATCTAACTTCTATAACTTAAGAGCAAAACAGTCGAGTTCATCATTATCTGAGCAATGATTGGATTGGACCAAAAACAACCGAACTAGACCCATTGTCGGAAACATAAGAACTAGATCAGATATTTTTGATCCGTTCTTTGCTCAGATAATGATGAACTCGACTGTACATTAGGTTGTGACCTTTTGTATCCCGTTTATATGTGATTCGTACCCCTTTTCAATACAACCACATAAATTATTACAAACACATCACCTAATTTCTTGGATAGGATATAACTCTATATAAATATACCGTTGTCCCAGCAGAATTCCCTATCGATGTCAATTATTTACTGAAGCTGTCTTACATTCTTCATCGGTGGAACATATTCTTTGGCAAACGATGTGTCGAAACATATAGCATACATAATTTAATTATTTCAAGGTCTTAAACATATACCTAACTAGTATTTCTACTAATGTCGTTAGAAGAGGCGTGGTGTCCATAGAACACTATGTTCCCGCTGAGTTGCCTATTTACCCGACTGCGGCGAAGCCTAAAGGAGGGTTATGTGTTTGACCTGTATGTATATGTCCGTTCCTATGTCCGCTCGTAACTACACAACGGCACATCCGATTTTGATAAATGATACATCATTAGATTCGTCTTGATGGTGCGAGTGTCACTGGGTATGAAGTTCGTTAAAATAAACAAAATAGCTGATTTTATGCAGTTTCAAAGTGCACCGCGGTCGGGTGTTTTTTTTTATAAAAATGTGGTTATTTACCCCACTGATTTGAAGAAAAAGTAAGCCAAATCCGCTCCGGCTTAGCCACTCCTAAATTTGACGCCAGGAGCCGCGCTACTGGTCTTTAGTATTTTAGTATTCACTTTTGACCTCAACCAACAGCACGAACCAAAAAGCCTTGCCGGCAATGAGGACAGACGCATGCAAATTGGACTTATCTGGCTTTGAAACGGTTTCGAATATTGAGCGTCGTGCGGTATTATGATAATTCCGTACTTATACTTAGCCAAGGCTAGTTGTGACGCAAGGCGCCATCGATCAGACAGATAACTTGCAGTTGCAGTATATGAGGCATAGAGTAATTCCAGGCGTTTCCACCGCTGAACCCTACCATGGTCTTAAGTAGTGTTTCCAATCCCGGTAATATTTTTTTGTCCAAAGCAAATTGTCTACGCCACCTTTAATCACCCGTGGATACTAGTCTAGTATTCACGTATAGCGTAGAAAATCGCCTGAGACTCGCCCAGTCCTCATATAATGTAATTAGATTGGAGAAAGGTTCAGCAATAAGTCCATAGCAAGCATAATTGAAGCGCCCACGACACGCCGTAATATAAATAAGGAATCTAAAACCATCTGTAATATTCCGGGTTGTTAGGTTCAATGTCTGTTAGTTGCCCGAGAAGACCGGTTGTCATATAAGCCAACTAATCAACCAAAAACCTCGAGATCTGGCTGCGTGAAATGGCTTCAACAAACATTGCTAAGTATTTTAACAAAGATATCAGCTGTGCATTTAGTGTCAGGTCTCACAGACAGGCAAACATAAGGCTTTTTCTCAAACATGGCATGAAATGTTGGCATTACGTGCCTAAAAATAGGCCACAAAGTACCTCGTTTCCTATGCGGCTTGACACTTGGCACGGAATGGAATTTCATACAATATTGCCGGCCTAGGCCTGCAATATATTTTTTAGGGTTCCGTACCAAAATGGTAAAAAAGGAACCCTTATGGTGCGACTCTGTCTGTCTGTCTGTCTGTCTGTCTGTCTGTCTGTCTGTCCGTCTGTCACAGCCAGATATCTCAGGAACTACTGCTGCTATCGGTTTGAAATTTGGAATAGTGTTAAAAGTAGCTAACCCGAGCTTATTGGATATAAAAAAAATCATGTACCTTTTTTACTTTTTTTTTAAAGGGCTCCGTAATGGGATTTTCAAAATTGAAAGTAGGGCTTATATATCGAGTGGGGTATCAAATGAAAGAACTTAATTTGTAGATTAAAATACCATTTTTATTTTTTTTCTTAAATAAATAGTTTTTGATTTATGGCGAAAAAAGTTAAGAAAAATACCATTCCCCCCCTATTATCTCCGAAGTTACTGATCAGAAAAGTGTGTCATAATTACCAATTATTAATGTCGTCCTAAATATTACAGGAAAAATATAACGGTTTACCTCACTTGCACCGTTTTTGAGAAATTTGCAAAAATCATAACACATACTTATTTGCTCCTACTAAACTAATCGCCATACAGTTTTTCTTGAACTATTCATGTATCTACTTATTAGGATTATTATTATTCCGTATATCTTTATTTTCTCAGCTTAGGTTTTTTACAATATATATATAAAAAGTAAAATACAAAATGAAATTACAAAATATAAACACATTATAAAAAACCTAACCTAGGGTGCCGCCGGCAGCGGGGCGGGGCCCAAGCTACCGGTGGTTAGGGCCGCAGAGAGAGGAACCTCCTGACGATGCGCGCCGTGTCCAGAAGAACCGCTTTCTGTATCTGACCCTTGATCCAGCCATCTAGCGAGAGTCTCTTGAGATGGTGGTCGAGACTCTTCGCTATAAGTCCGTTGGCCGAAACGACTATCGGAACAATGATCGTCGAATCAACATCCCACATGGCGGTAACCTCGTAAGCCAAGTCAAGGTACTTGCTGAGCTTGTCCTTCTCGGCCTTCACGAGGTTCTCGTCATGGGGGATGGTAATATCGACGAGCACAGCACGGCGCTTGGATCGGTCTATCAGCACGATATCAGGCTTATTGGCTACAATAGTCCTGTCCGTGATGATAGATCGATCCCAATAGAGCGTGGCACGGCCATTTTCGAGAACTGGCGTTGGTGCGTACTTATAGTACGGCACCTCAGACCCCACAAGACCATATCGAACAGCAAGTTGCTGGTGAATGATCCTGGCTACTTGATTATGTCTGTGCAAGTACTCGCCGTTAGCTAGATGGGAACAACCGGAGATAATATGCCTGATAGACTCTCCGGGACGGCGGCATGCCCGACAGATGTCGACCGTACCGTCCTTCAGGATATATCTCCGGTAGTTGTTCGTCATCATAACTTCGTCCGCGATTGCACAGACAAAACCTTCAGTTTCCCCGAAGAGATCACCGAAGCGTAGCCAGTTCACCGACGCGAGCAGATCTACATCGGGCCCCGTGAGGGCCTTGTAGAACCGCCCGTGTAGCTCCTTACTCTTCCATATGTCCTTGCGGTCGTCGGTGCTAAGCACCTTAGGTCTACGCCAGTTCTCGTTTGCCAAGGAAAGAGGGGTTAGGGTTCTGTCTACTGCTACTACATCGCGATGTATCCCACACTCGTTGTTTAAGAAGTACTCCCTGAGGCTGCACACCTCGCGGTTATGGAGGTCCTTGGCGTTTAAAAAGCCACGGCCGCCACACTTACGCGGGATGTACAGTCTCATAACTGAGGAGCGTGGGTGTAGCATGCGGTGTGTAGTGAGCAGCACACGGACCCGCCTATCCAGGGCGTCCAGCTCAGTCTGGGTCCACCTTAGTATGCCAAAGGAGTAAGTGAGCAGGGGCATCACCCAAGCGTTGAAGGCCCGCACCTTATTGCCGCCAGACAAAAGACTGTTAAGTACTTTTGTCAAGCGACAGAAGAAGCGCTCCTTCACCGCCTGTCTAGTGTCCCTGTCCGCAATACTCAAGGCCTGTGACATACCAAGGTACTTGTAGGTTTCAGCCTCGGAGATAGACCTGAGAGTCATTGTCTCGGAAAGTTGCAAATTCGGGGAATTTACGACTTTCCCTCGTTGTACATGCATGACCGCACACTTATCTACACCAAACTCCATTTTGATGGCGCTACTGAAGGTTTCTGTGACCTTCAGTAGCTCCAGCAAGTCTGGGCGTTTGGGTGCAAATAGCTTGAGGTCGTCCATGTACAGCAGATGAGAAATGACCTCACCCCCTCTCCGAAGCCGACAGCCCAGTCCTGACTCCTTCAGCAGAGTGCTGAGTGGGTTCAGGGCCAGGCAGAACCACAGGGGACTCAGACTGTCACCCTGGAAAATACCTCTCTCAATCCTTATAAAGTCATGCGGATCTCTACCGCCTGGTTGACGAAGGACTGTGGTCCACTGCCTCATACATGCGCCTAAGAAGGATTTTAAAGCTGTATTGATTTTATACAGCTCCAAGATCCTCTCCAGCCATGAATGAGGCACCGAATCATAGGCCTTCTTGTAGTCAATCCAGGCAGCCGAGAGAGACCCCCTGTCTCGCCGGGCTTGTTGGCAAATGGCCGTGTCGATGAGGAGGAGCTCTTTAGTACTACGTGACCCAACCCTACATCCATTTTGAGAGAAGGCCATAACGTTGTTCGCAACAATGTGCGAGTTGATTTTTGATCTCAGAATGGATGTAAGGAGCTTGTACAGCGTGGGCAAGCACGTGATGGGTCGATAATTCTTCGCTTCCGTGGTACTACCGGACTTGTAGAGCAGGAAGGTAACACCTGTTGTTAGGAAAGATGGTAGGGAGCCGAGCTCAAGGGCTTGTTGGAATTGTGTTGCCAAGCGTTCATGTGCGCATCGAAACCACTTGATCCAGAAATTGTGTAACCCATCCGGCCCAGGACTTTTCCAGTTCTGGGTCGCACGAGCCGCACAACTCACGTCATCGGGGCTGATGGTAACAGCCCCCATGGTTTCGATGGGCTCACATTCTCGCTCAACAACAGTCATCCACTCGCCCTCGGTGTGCACGACTGGCGCCGACCAGATACTACGCCAGAAATTAATCATGGCGGTAGGATCCGGTAGTTGCCCGTCGGCCACACGTTGATCGGCTCCCTCCCACTTTCGGTATACCTTCCTTTGGTCACTCTGAAAGAGACGATTCTGCTGGTATCGATCCACACGCTCTCTATAGCGGCGAATACGGCTTGCCCATGCATAGACTTTCTGCTTCAGGAAGTCTATGCGCTCCGTGACACATGCCATGTAGTCGCGGGGTCTGATATCAGTCCCCGCGAAGGCTTGTGTCACGAAACGCATAACACGGGGGCGGTTGTTACCCCCCCTGAAGCAGATCAGCTTTGCAATGAGAGTCCTAAACGTGCTGATACGCCGCTCGATCCGTACTTGCCAGGCGGGGACACCCCCGGCGGTCCGCGGCGCTCGATCAGCGTCCGGGAACTTGACGCGAGCGACGCGGCACGCCGCGATGGCCCCACAATACATGATCGAGTGGGTTTCAGCGAGATCTTCGCTAGCCCGCATATACGGGTCTAGCAAAGCGTTTAGGGCTGCCACTAGCGCTAGATTACGTCTATTCGTGGGCAGGCGAGGTAACCGCGGCCTAGAGTCTGCCGTGGATCGGTACTGCTCAATCGCCTCTTCCAGAGCCCTCCTCAATTGCTCATTAGCCTGGGTACTTACACTACTCACGCCGTCCTCCTCGTCGGCAGGGGGATCCCCCCGCGGCGCCCCCGGCGCCAGGTCGGGTGCTGGCACCGGGACCGGCGATGTAGCGGGCGGATTCCGAATCGAAGTGGAGGCCGCGCGAGTAGCAAGCACTTCCAGGCGCAATCGATCAAGTGTCGCGTCATCCAGCCGCTTCAGGATTATTATTATTATTAGGAAGACCGTTATATTTTCTCTTCCTAACTTGAATACTTTTTAAAAATTTACAAAAATCTTAACATATTAGTTCTACCCTCCCTACGAGAGCCATCTAGCGGAGAGTAGCAAAACTAAGCGATGATTTATTTCAGATTATAAAAAAAATGTCTATTAAATACAATGATCACTCATCAGGAATCGGGTAAAAAACATAAAGTAACAATAATTATTAAAAACTCTATAATAGGAGTATGTTAGGAAATTTGACACTAGTAAATACAATAAAAATGAAATACCACTAGCGCCATCTAGGGACACAAATCTAAAATAAGGTAGCTTGTGGCTAAAAATGATACATGAGAACTAACTTAGTTGACAAACAATTATTTCAATCAGCCAATAACAAAAAGTAACGTTTAAATTTAAATTACAAGTAAAATTTACGCGCTATTTAGTATCAATAGATGTCGCTGTAGCATACGCTGCATCGCGCTGTTAAGATTTTTCCTGGTTGAATAGATCTAAAGCGGGTTTAAGGCAGGGTTGCTGTTAGTCGTAAGGTTGGTCTACTTATTAGTTTATACGGAACCCTCGGTGCGCGAGTCCGACTCGCACTTGACCGGTTTTTTTTATTTCCATTTCACATTTATTTGTAACACAGCTTCACGGCGTTCAGCCATTAAAAAAAAACCGGTCAAGTGCGAGTGCGCGCACCGAGGGCTCCGTGCAAACTCGTAATCGCGGTTAGTTTAGTCGGAGCAAATAAGTATATGTTACGATTTTTGCAAATTTCTAAAAAACTGTGCAAGTTAGGAAAACCGTTATATTTTTTCTGTAATATTTAGGATAATATTAATAATTGGGAATTATTACAGATTTTGCCGTTCAGTAACCATGATAAGACAAAAAAGTAAAAGGTACATTTTTTCTGCAATTGACCCCTATATGTTTTCGGCCGGCAACCCCTTAGTTCCCAGCCTCTGTTAATGTACCTACTTACTATTAATTATGTTATCCACCTTTTGTAATAAATGTATTTTTCTCTGGTGTGCAATATGGATTTGTATCTTCTGAATCAGAGTCTTATATTATCAAAAGTCTTATATGTCGCCATCGTTCGCAGCAATATGTATTTTCACTTGATATTTCATCCAGCGTCCAAAACACTCGTAAATCCATCTGCGAAAGGACATATTTTAGTCCCATATTTGGAGAGCATGAAATATTTATTTCAATTCTATGCGGAACATCTAACTTAAGATCGTGCTACGTTTCATTGATTTCTCTTCCTATCCTTGAGCTACGGAACTCTAGAAGTTTTGAAACAGGCCGAATAAACGTATCTAACTTTAAATTCAGAGATAATATCTAATCAAAAACTTAACGACCCAATCTAACGCTGCCGGAGTTTGGTACAATAAATAGCAATTTGAATATGCAATGAGAATTTTTATAAGCCACAGCGTAAAGAGGTGTTACAAAATTTTAAATGTTTTCAAAGGTAGTGATAATAACAGCCAACTCGAAGAAAGTATATGATAGTTTATTATGAGTTTTAAACGTTGGTGGGGCAAATATATGGCTAAAGCCAATACAAGCCAAATAAAATTCATTATTTTGATTTGAAGTTTGCTTGGATACCAAGTGGGCTTGGTTTATGTTTTTATGATCTTGTTAACTTATCAATGTATAGTACGAAATGTTGAAACCATTAGTCGAAATGTCAAATACATAAATAAAGATTTTACAAGCTAAGGATAAGTGTCGTTTAATAACAGCCAAATGTCAGGGACTTTTTCTTCACTATTTATCGTAATAACAATTTATCATGTGTCATGATTGATTAAGCTTTATCCTATTATTTATTTTCATAGAACTGGTTTTTTGTGCATGTCTCTTTTTAATATGCCTATAGCGTGGCAACTTCGTTGGTGACACTCACATGTGTGCTTTTTGTTATGTGCAGCCGTAACTACTCACACAAGTTACCGCCAAGACGAACGGCGACCGTCGGAGGCTGACTCCGTCGGTGTTGCCAAGCTATAGTAACCTGATCTAATTTTAAGTAAGTACGAAGTATTTATGTATAGTATGAATCAGTGGCGTGACGTAAAAGATATCCTTGGGCAAGCCGGTGCAGATTTGGCGTACAGTTTCCTTAAGAGCTGTAGAATAAGATGCTCAAATGCCTGATATTAGGCAAGCCGGTAGGAATCGAGTTCTTTAGATGATACTGGTAAGAATGATCTCAGCTAAGGTGTCCGAATGCTTGTTCATTATCTTTAGGAACATTCGGGTATCTTAGATATTTTTTACTATACCCTTAAGGATTCTTCGAAAGTACTTTCTGCTGAAGAACGGCGTCAGGGATTGCCCTAGGTTTAGTGATAATCACATATCGGTTGGTTTTTTAGATATAAATCCTAGAAACTGTGGCCTTACTCTTTAAGTTATTTACGATACATGTAAATTTTCGTTCCTCGAAGAAATAACATAAATGCATCTATACTTTAAAAGGATCTGTTGCCAACAAATGCTTCAACAAACCGTTTATCATTCACAAGAAATTAACTGTAAGCAGCGACCGGAATGAGAGTAAAAATAGAAAAAGTAAATTTAACAGCGGACCCGTAGAAAGAAGCACTCCACGCCAAATAGTACTCACAATGACTCATTCTCATTATGATTTACTTCCATCGTCCATTCATGAAATAAATTGTCTATACTCTATGGCCATTAAAAACGCGCCTTATTTGTCTAGTTCCGCTACTAACTGTCACGTTCGAATCACGTTCGAAATTTGAATTCGGAACGCGATTTCCCGTGCGTTTCGATTAGCACATGCGCGTAATCCACCAATATTGTGGACGTAATCGGCGGGTCGACGACCGGCCGGTGCGCGGTCAGGGTCCCGGATTGACATTGCCCGCGCCCATTATGAAGTCGAACAGCCTTTTCTACAAATCAACGTTTTCGTATCGATTCTGCTATAATCAGCCGAGAAGTCTAGACTGGTTAGAAATAGAAGTCATTGTCCATGCACAAGACGCTAAGTTTCGATGTTTTTACTGAAGAGTTTTTTTTTTGCCGTCACGCAGTGCAGTTTATGCTGTCACTAGTGATGTCATGTTAAATTGTACAGCTATAAACACTACTTCAACTTAGTAGCATGCATCTAATTGTAACGCGAACTAGTTACCGGTGAGGATAATTATCGACATTATCTTATAACCGCAAAGCTATTTAAAGGCTGGTTACACCATACAAATCTTAGAGAAAGTGAACAATACTGCATATATCATGATCCCAACCAATTACTAATAATAAGACGGTTGCTAAGTATTCATTAAATTGAATTAATCTTGTTTACAATGCTAGCGAAGGTGTAGAAAGTGCTCCAGTTTGCATTGTGGTCACGAATGAGTTGACGTTGAAACGTAATATGTTTGAGCTTCTGAGAATTTCACGTTTCTAGAATAGTATGAAAATTAGGCTATTCGCTAACCGCATGCTATTCAGATAAAAAATACGTGGTTTCTTCAAAGATTTCTGAGAAGATACATTGTCGTGCTCTGAATGAAGAGTGAGACTCGACATTACAGACGATAGTGTGCAGCAAGAAATACTTCAACGAATTTGAATGAAGATACGACCTATTATCACTTAGTTGTACGTCAAATGTCTTCGAGAGTAGTCCAATGCAAAAGTAGCTAACTTTTTCCTCAACATCAGAAATTTGAATAAAAAATTTGAAATTGAATACCTTAAAATGGGTAAGATGTCACGCTATTGGTTTGTACGCCAAATCTGCTCCGGACTTCCCCATGATTCGTGGTCGCCTCGTCACTGTTAGCGATTGACCCATACCTAATGTCATAGTGATTAACCCAAACCTAATCAAGAATAACAAGACCGCTAATTCTGTAACAACTGAGTGTGTGGTTGAGTTCGCCACGTGCCGCACTGCGCGATTTAGGAGATCTTTTCTGGTTCGCCACCGTTAGTGATTGGAATTCACTTCCGGCGTCTGTGTTTCTTGTGACTTACGACCTGTATGTCTTTAAGGCAAGAGTGAATGGGCATCTTCTGGGTAAGCGTGCTCCATCTTAGACCTTGTCTTCACTTTCCATCAGGTCGAACACAAACCGATCATCCACAAATAAAAGCCAGTCCCTGTCACTTTGCCCGGTTTAGAGGAGTCTGCTCCAGCCGTCCCTAGCCTAAAGCTCACGAAGACTTTATCTTGAGACGAGAGTGACTTGAGACGGGGCCAGGAGCATCGTTCTCTTTCTTGATTTGCTAGTGCTCTCCCGTTCTAAGGTAGCTAAGCCAGTAAAGAGGATGCGCCTTGACCTTCTACAAGACTAGGAAATCTCATCCCGTCCATGTCCAGAGATCGCTTTTTAGCGATAAGACTGCCTGTTGTCTACCTTTTAAGTTGTTTTAATTATGTATAATGCACCTTTGTAATATGTTTTTCTGGTGTGCAATAAAGATATTTGTATTGTATTGTCCCCACGGTCACTGCGCAACCACGAGTGCACCTCGTCCCGCCATGTAAGCGATCTGATGATGGTCATAGATAAATCGTGCACGGTTTTCGCTCACCACTACATAATGTATCTTCGCAATAAATTTGTCTTAAATAAAATGAAGAATATGTCAAATTTTCCAGTTTAAAAGAGCAAAACTAAACAGTGTAGCTAGCCAACTGTTCGGCGTCCAAAGCACCCCAGTTTGCGGCTGTGAGCGTCCGTCAAAGCGTCGCCAGCCTCCGGGGCGCCTGCCATTCTAGGTCACGACACATGGGAGTCATCACACGACCCTATGTGAAAACTGACTTTAGACGTGTCTACACTGGATCGCTTGCCGAAGAGACAGATAATCAACCTCGATCCGATGTAAGCACTATTAGGGACAGCAAAAGAGAATTGGAACTGAGGGAGGTCCTCAATGCTACAGGCACGTGTATAGCAATTCGTTTTTTTTTTCATATTAACTCGCATTTGTTTCAAATTGAGACTTATTTTATTTAAATGATAAATACATAGTTTTTCTTCAAATAAATAACAAGCTAGAACTAACCTAACGTTTAGTTTAAACGATGTAAATAAAGTTTCGACATACGAAACGATACGATTTTTTTGGAAAAATAATAAAAGTCGTTACAGCTTGATTTTCGCTTTTCTTGGGCGTAAATCAAAAGATTGAGAAATTCTATAAATCCGGTAAATTTCTTCCATAACAATAATTCCAAACGTAGTTTATTGCCTAGCCGTATCGTAAAACAAGTTTTAATTGCAAATCAACCAGAAACTTCAATTAAATTACAGTGCCATGTTATAGATAACCAACGTGCTATCCTATCATTATAAATCACGGGATGGTGCTATGGCTACAATCCGGTCCAGGTTTTTATCACGAAAAATATGTAGGTACAATCCAGATTAAATTCTTCTTAAAATGCACGAGTGCAATTGCAGTGACTTAATCGACTTCCAAAAGAAGGACGGTTCTCAATTCGTCTGTATATTTGCTAAACCGAAGACGGCTGAACCGATTTGGAAATTATTTTTTTGTTTGAAAGTGTGTCCCATTGCAACCAAATCAGAATCTGGTGATGGGATCTTGAGAGAAATCGAGGGAATCCACACATATATCTCTATATTTGGGTATTTTTAGTATTGACTGGTGCATTTCTTATCTAATAGATTCTTTCGAAGTCGGTTATTTAAAAAAAAGTTGTTATTTTTTTAAACTTCACGTGCTCTGGTTCGAAGCAAAATCATGCAATCCATTTTGTTTCTAACTACACGAACAAAGTAAACAATATCGCAAGCAAAAGCTAGAACGTTAATAAAACCAGCTAGTGCATCTGCAGAGAAAGTAACGCATCGCCTTACAGGGCAGTGAACCGTACTATACTTAACTAGTACTAGCGCATTGTAATTTAATACCCGTATGTAGATCATACTTGTTAGCTCCGCGCTCTTGGCGCAAAGACCCTGACACGACTTTTACGAAAATGAAAATGCTTCTTTATTTACAGTCTACGTAGTCGTTTAAAGGTACGATATTTTTTCTCACGTGGTCACCACCTCGCGGGTTTATTATAGAATAGTGATTTCAACCATTATTAACCTCTGACGTACATACGACGACACAAATATTGTTGATACCTTTAATTATCTTCCACTTTGTTTGTTTGTATTTAAGTATGTATCTGTTTTAACCGCCTTCGTAACATTCAATTTGGACGTGTAGTTTAAGAATGATTGCACGTCAAAGTACGACCATGCCTTTGTTTTGCTCGACTTGGCGGGGGCACTGGCGTGCCCCCAGATTCCGAAATGTTTACAGGTCACAAGTTTGTAACCAAGATTTTAATGAATAAATATACTTATATCAGAGGCTAACAGTTTGTATACAGCAGATTTAAATATCTACCAGTTGTGTTAGAATTACAAACAAATTACATATTTAAAAGCCGATGGAATCGAAATGATTCTGTGTTGCTAATAGGCGCTGTTTCTTTTTCAGTGTCAATAAGAACAGACGCGTGTCGGGAATCAACTGTGTAGGTAGAACAATAGAATACACATTAAACATCATTACCCAATTTAGTCTTATTAGAGTCACTCGTGACTTACTAAGTCTATCACAATGGCCGGTATTAAAATGTACCGTTTTCGGCAATACCACTCCATTGCACGAATATTTTGTTTTTAAATAAGACTGTTGTTTCTACAGATTAATAAACCCTACATGACTGGTATTAGACCTACTTACTTACATACTGAAATCGATTTATGTAAAGACATAAAACACAGTCAATTGAAACCACAATGCCTCTAACAGGCCACAATACATGAATGTTAATGTCCTGAATTCACAACTAAGGCTACATGGCTAACAATATTCCTATGTGAGCCCCAGAACACACCTTTGGCTATTTAAACGGTGACGTCATCCAATTTACATCAACCGAGCCTATTGAAGGTCGTCTGAAAAGTATAATGAAGATTTTTACATAGTCTAGTTAATTATACACCAAAATGAGCTAGTTATCTGTCTTTTGAGCAAGATTTTGGAAATTCCTATAGGAATTTTCATCGTGTGTTTGCAAATTTGATCAGTGGGTATACCGAATATATGTTTGTATGACCATTATTATATTTCTGCCTACATGGGTGGCGGGCGGGTGCCCTCTACCGTGCATTCTTTCAGAATAGCAAATATCATAAGTCACTCTCTGGTCCGTATTATTATGTCTATGCGAAAAATAGAATTGAAATCTACAAATTAAGCCCTTTCATTTGATACCACACTTGATATAATAGCCCAACTTAACATTTTTGACCTTCCATTTTGATCCCCTTTAAAAAAAATAAAAAGGTATAAAGATTTTTTTACGTCCAGTAGGCTACCCGAGCCTAGCGACTTTTAAAACTATTCCAAATAGATAGCAGTAGTTCCTGAGATATCTGGCTGTGACAGACGGACAAACGGACAGACAGACAGAGTTGCGTTCTTTTTTTCCATTTTGGTACGGAATCCTAAAAATAAAGGTTATGGATAAGAGTAGTAGGTAGGTAGTAGTAGGTCCTTTTAAAGACTCTTAAGAGCTAAACCGTTCAAAGACATAGTGATCAAATTATTGAAAGTCAAACTCTTTATTTCTTGTTTTCGGCCCATAAATTCAGGACCGTTCAACCTTCAAAACAACTTAGGTATTGAAATATAGCCAAAGTTTAAACCTAATCGTTGGTAGTCCGTTGCGCATGGCTTTAGCAGTGCCAGGAGATTTAACCGATTTTATTCAATGCTGGCATGCAATACATACCTTCCTAGTTATTCTTGAGTTGAGACATTGATTTACTGTTAATTCATGGTCTAACTTTCATCTAGACTAGGTGTACGCATTGTCTAAAATTACGTTATATGACAAAACATTTTTTTTGCATTTTGATAAAGTAATTACGAGTTATCTACATAAACGTGACAGCAGGTATGAAATCAAATATCTAGTCATAAACAGCTTGAGACTAAATGAATGAGAGTAGGTAAAGCGAAATGGAAGCGAAATTTCTTGCTTTGGAGGATAACCGCACTCTCGACGTAGTTTTGACTTGTTTCGATCATCTTTATTGGCAGAGTGAGTGAAGCGTCTCCGTTTCAGCTTGAGCAAAAATGCTTTCGTATATCTGTCGGCCCAGCTATTTTCCTCTGTAGGTCGCACGCATTGCTCTACCGATTCTCGTGAAATTTTCTTCTCGCAGCGGTCTTCAGCTCGCAGCCACTAGTTTAATGCATGTCAACTGTGAGATACGATAAGTACTTTATAAGAACATTTTTCTTCGACATTATTTATCATTCGCTATAAAATAACTTTCATTGACATGACAAGATAATGCCACCATTGCCTGGTACAGTCCTTGTAGCCATTAACTCCGGTTATTAAAATTTATCTACGGCAACATTGCAATGCGGCTCTACGGGTATAAATAACGTCGCCCAAGTATTTTCATCACCGCGCCCACTAAGTTCTTCCTGATCATGCAGTTTCTCTCACTCATAGTGTATCAGGCGAGCGAGGACAGTACGTTTCGAACTTCCTGCGTTGACCTTGAACCAGAGACGTCCTCTGTCCTTGTTTGTCAGCGACTGTCCTTTCATTCAGGCTAAGTAAGAACAATGAAAACGCTGTCACAAGGAAACTACCTAATCGTGATCAAATTAACACAGGGAAATCACGTTTTTAACCGACTTGATGAAAGGGTTTTCATTTCGTCGGATTTTTAGGGTTCCGTACTTCAAAAGGAAAAAACCGGTCAAGTGCGAATCGGACTCGCGCACCGAGGGTTCCGTACAAACTCATCAGTAGATACGTGGATAACCCGACGAACCGAGAAGCTGCTTTATTGTAGTCGGTTAATCATTAATGAAAATCACTACTCGTATAAACATAAGCGCAAAGTTGATAGTAACTCCATGCGAAAAAGAGTGCTAAGTATGTACGGCAGGTAGAAACTATGAAAAAGATGGCGTCCGCTGACCCTGAACTCTCAACCTGCGTTTCGTCTTTTGTTTATCATAAGTCACTTGTTTTAGTTGCCGTATGCCGTGTGTAATTCGCTAACTCGTGCTATTATACTGAAGTGGCTATTAAAACTCCTAGTTTTGAAACTTCGTTGTGATTTGTCATCTTTACCAACAAAGGCATTTTGTTCTGTACGAAGATGTGCTAAAAACGTGCGACTTGGCCCAGAATAAAGTAGTTTGACAAGTTTCTTGCGCCATAATATATGTGGAATATGTGGTTTTATTTGAGACAATGGGTATGAGGCTCAAAAACACACATGTGTCATTAACGCTTCAATGACTTCACTTAAGTCTTCACGCTATCGCCATTGCCTTTAATTACTGGTCCTGTGGTACAAATACAGTTCAGTCTATGCCTATTTTACAAACATGACAGACGAAACCCGAGACGTATAGAACTCATCGACTTAGTCATGTATATCGAATTGTCATGTTCATCTGTCAGTTCAGGGGCCTGTTTCATAAACGTGACAATCCGACAAATTGTCAGTTTTTGACAAAAAAGTCGTATTGTCACAAGAAATTCTGTTTCATAAACGTGACAAATATGTCAAATTGCGACAGGTAAATAGTTTACAAATTTGTCAATGTAAATTACGTTTCATAAAAGTCTACCATTGTCAGTTACGACTTGTCAGTATCTAAGAAAATTGTCACTTAGGTACTTTTTTGTCATGGTAATGGATATAATTGTCGTTTATTGTGACAAATTTGTCACTACTTAGATTGTGTGTAAATGATATAGTAGTATGTATGTATGACGGTAGCAATACAATAGTACATTGTGTATCAAGGGCGGTAGGTAAGGAATTACAAACGAGTGTTTGTTACAAGGCCGAGGCGAAGCCGAGGGCTTTAATAACACGAGTTTGTAATTCCTTTACCGCCCGTGGCACACACAATGTTTTTCATCACACTTGTGAGGAAATCTAATTAAAATTAACCTTACTTAACCTAAATAAAATTGTAAAACTGACAGTGGCATTAGTGCCATATCCATAGACAATGCGCAACGTTCGGAAACCATAGCGGTACAGACCTAAAACGGTTGATTTTATAATTGCAAAATACTGAAATACACTATTGAAACATTTAATTAATGTTACAGAAATATGTGTTTACATGTATTTGCAATACCAGTTCTCTTTAAATAAATATTTCAGTGATAAAAGTTAAAAAAGTAAGTTGGCGTTTCCTTTGAACATGACAAATAAGAGTAAAACAGAACCAGCGTTTCAAATTTAAAAAGAAAACCATTACGCCCTAGGGCGTAATAGCTCATTTACGGCCCGCAAAACCTACGTGTAATGCACCATTTTCGAGCAAGTGTGATGAAAATATTATATAAAGCTTTATATCGCCGTAAAGAGTTGGGATAGTAACGGGAATAGCACGGGCAAAGCGGTTGGTAAATGCTTGTTAATAACCTGTACCAATTTGATTTTACTGGATTTCTTTCGAATTTGATTTCTTTGAATTCTTTGGCATTGGAAACTTGTGAAAAGGACAGCAAAATAACTATCTTAGGCCTTATATACGATAATAGAAAAATACCATTTGGTTAGTTGAGTGAACGTTTGACGCATAAATAAATGAAAGGAAATCGCAGAGCAGTTGAAAGGGTTGGGCATATTCAAAAATATTGATTTGATTTCCATGATACAATGCGACAAAACTGAGGTAAAGGAAGGTAAATTACCAAATTAAAAGGAAATTTTATTCTTGTGCTAAATGGTCCACGACGCCGTCGTATCTTTGTGTGATTAGTAAATGAGAAGTAACCGTTGACATTGGGTGAGGTCGCCTGTCAACAATCTACGACAAGTCTACAAATATGTCTAATTGTGATGACAATATAGTGTTTCATAAAACAAATATGTCAAAATTTTCGCGACAAATTGTCACCTGTCGCCTGTCAAGAGAAAATGTTTATGAAACAGAAATATGTCAAAATGTCGCGACAAGTTGACATATTTGTAATTTTTCCACCATGACTTATTTGTCATTGGTAATGTTTATGAAACAAAAAATTGTCAAATTCTCGAATTGTCGCCTGTCACATGTCGCCTTTCATTGTCACGTTTATGAAACAGGCCCCAGGACATGATGGCGCCAATGCGGTGCGACAATAAAAATCTGCACTGCATGGTGCGTTTACACTTGCCTGGCTGCTGCGTATCTTGCCCTTAAGGCAGGGTTTCTTAATCTTTTTTCGGCCACGGACCACTTACAATATTTATTTCAAAAATCTTTCCCCTTCCCATCTTTGGACCCTTTCCGAATATAATCAGAGAATAACTGGCCAAGAGCATGTCGGACCATGCTCAGTGTAGGGTTCCATAGCCGTAACTATAAGGTAAAAAATACGATGTAAAAAAAGTCCAACAACAGAAGAGTGTATCTTCATAGCAATTACGTCCTTTTATTGAGAAGCGCAGTTTATCGGCAATAACTCAAAAACGGTCCATTCAATCTTGTTGAAAATAATTTTCGTTGAAAGTATTAATTAAGCGTTACCTTTGTGATTTTTTTCATATTTTTCGGACGCACGGTTTAGAAAATAGAGGGGGGGGGGGACACAATTTACACAACTTTCGGAGCGATTATTTCCAAATACATTCACTTAATCAAAAACATTACTTAGAAACCTTATAGTGTTTTTTAAAGAGCTGTCGAACTATGTACCACACGTTGATATTTGCTGAATTTTTTTTTTTACTGTCTTTAACATGTATGGAGTGCCCCCCCTAAATATATTTATTTTAATTATTTATATACCAAACTAAGTAGCGGCTCATAAAACACACCTATATTCCAAATTTCATCAATATCCATCATGTAGTTTCTGAGTAAAATGCCTGTGACATACGGACAGACAGACAGACAGACAGACAGACAGACAGACGGACGGACATGACGAAACTATAAGCGTTCCGTTTTTGCCATTTTGGCTACGGAACCCTAAAAAGGAAATCAATCGTATACACTTGAAACTTAGTGTCGTATGCGAGCCACGGACCCCTGGCTCTCGTATCATGGACTAAGGGGTCCATGGACCACAGTTTAAGAAACCCTACCTTAAGGTGATTCGAGTCGGCTGGTTCTCCAGATCAGAATTAACGGTACAATTTGCCGTCAGCGCCATCTATTATCATAATTTGAAACCAAATGTTTTTTGCTAAAAACGTAGGTTTTTTAGCTTTTTGAGAGAAATAATTAAAATTACTAATGTTATTCCGTGCAGACAAAATGTATCGGGCTATAAAATAATACACAATTCAAATATAATTGATGCCGTGGAAGCAAACCATGACCCTCTTTATATTTGTATGGAAAACCGACCGACTTGAATCACCGGATGCTTTTCAGACATTGCATTTTATTTTGTAAGCAAAGTGCAAAACGACGTACAGTAAACGGCCATAAAGAATGCACATCGGCAATCATCGCATTTCCGAATACAAACGAATGCAAATTTCCATGTACATCAATTATTAGATTAATTGTTCATCAGAATTCGAATTTAGAACTAAGTACTTTATTGTTGTTTTGTTTTGATTTCACGTGGAATATATAGAGCTGTAAAACATGATGTAATTATATTTAATTATTGCTTGTTGGGGAAAAATAATATACATACATATAGATATACATATATTCACGCCCACATTCCTAAAAGGGGTTGACTGAGCATTAGCAACTGATGTTATACTACTAGCATATTTAAATGTAGGTTTAAAGATCGACAAAAAGTGTAATATTGCGGTGACGGTATATAAACATTGTAGATAATTTCGCGTGACTGGCAAAGTAACGGCTTGCCTTTTTTTCCTATAGATGCCATAGTACAAATTTAATTTTGTAAAAGTTTTAGCAACTCTATATATATATTGACTTGGAGATGTGACTGCACTCTCTCGCATTTGAACCACGACTGACAAAACAAACGTCATGGTGTGTGCGACACAGATATCGCTATACGAAGTCGAAATTAGCCGATTGCCTCTTTTCAAAGGACGATGTGCATTCTTTATGGCCGTTTACTGTAGACATCTTTGTCCCTTGTTTACAGATCTCGGACAAAGGTACTAAAGGTTTCAGCCCGTGACTAATGTAGGTTGACAAAGGCGGCATCCCGACCGGCCACGTTCAACGACCTTTGTAATAAATTGTAATATTATCTCGCGATTGCTGGACCATTTGTTTAAGGATTAGCTGACACAGGGCAAATGTTGAGGGAGATGAATGTTTGGTCATGTTTCATTTGGCGAAGGTTATGAATATCTAGTCGTTTCATTCGGATTGCTTATACAATCCAGGAAGCTTTAGTTTCGCCATTTCATTCTTGTACAGTACAGTCCATCTAGCAGAGAGGTATGAACTCGGCCACTCGATACATGGGTTCGGCAGGGTGCATAATTCTTCCGTGGGATGCGTAGCGAGGGATGTGTAATTGTGTATGTGGTAACCGATGGAAACACTTCATTTACCTATCCTCGCTCCACTGAGCTATTTCCATTGGTTACCCCAAACACATCCCTGGCTACGCATCACTGGTGGAAACGAAGCCTAAAGCCTGCAAAGTTACTAGAATAGAAACTAGTTTCAATAGTTTGTCGGTTTTATCACCAATAAAGTTTCAAAAGACTAGTCTAATCTGAACAGTTGAAACTTGAAAGCAAATATTTGATTTAGAAAATTTAACTTCAATGACAAGAAACCTAACCATCTCTCTATCAGCTTTAATAGAACTCTATATTTATTATAGATTCAATACATCAATACATACTTTAATAGCTATCGCCAAATGTTTCGGTTGGATAAACAATCACGTAGGTACATTTCACGCCTCTTTTATTACGAGTTCTACACCTAGTTTCGCTGGCAATTAAAACAGAACCTTTGTAACACTGATTGAGCCGATACGGCGAGATTTATTGCAGGCTATGTTCGAGCCAGAAACTGTGGTTTGTATAAATCTAATGAAACCCTTTGCCTTTCTTCAATATTTATGGATTATCGTAATGTATCTGTCGCAGCCGGTTTAAACAGCCATTTGGGTAACTGCCAAGCCTTTTCACTACACTATGACCCGTCAGCAGATCGACGGAGCCCCATTGCGCAGGGCTTCTATTTCTGCTCTCAGGGACACAAGCTGACTAACAAACTTAAACTAAAATAAGGAGTGTGTTTAATTAAAAGGCTAGGCAGCTAACCAAATAGCTAACTAAACCAGTTGTCGGCGACATTATCTATCTAGTTCAGTGGTTCTTGTCATTTGACCACATTTGTGTCTTGCCACGGACCACCAACTGTTTGAAGGTAATACAGTATTTTTTCGGATGGCTTTGCGGACCACTTTGGGTGATTCCAGGGACCACCAGTGGTCCGCGGACCACCGGTTAAAAACCACTGATCTAGTCAAATTTGTTTACTGGCTACAGTAAGGAGGTTTTTAGCTCGCCTGCTACCCCATAAATATGTTCCTACCTACTACCATTACCTGAAACTTATGCAATGCTTATATTGCTTATCGATTTAGACTATTTTCTTTGATTCAAGACGAGTCTTCTACTTTACTGTCGAGTTCATGAATATCCTGGTTTAAATAAGCTTTTATTTAGTTTCACCTGTCCCGGTGTCTGTCTGTCTGTGTGTCTGTAATCAAATCTTGCAAGTTCAATTTGATCCACTTCCCGATTTCGGATCGAGCTGAAATTTTGCAAAAATATGGAAATGAGAATATTATTATGACATGGAGCTGATCTGATGCTAGAGCCCGATGATAGACAAGACATAGGATCACCTAAATTACATAAGATAAATCCACTGTGTTTGGGCTCATTTGATTACTTTTGACGTGTAGTTTGTGATTATACAAAAAAAGTACGCGGTAATAAAAGCATGTCTCAAAAAACATTTTTTTTCACAGAAACTTATTAAATAGCACTAACACTTCAAATTGCCAAATTTCAAGCTGAAATCGCATTTTTGGCTCTTATATTAACCATTGCAGGCATTCAAACTAAATAGTAACCTCGTATCATTTCAACTCGCACAAAACTATCATATACTTTAATCTGTTAAATGATATTCTCAATAGGTACTTTTGTTTGTCATATTCTACATTGAAAACATTTAAAATTTTCTAATTTGAATGTTTTGACTAACTTGATTTGTTAGTATTGAGTCAAATTTAGAAACTGATTTCTAAATTATCTTCCAGAATTTTATCACATCGATTCTTCTTTAAAGAACTGCGACAAAACCGTACTTGTATGCAAGACATAGCTTAGGAAAGCATGGCTTCAAGCCAGAAAATGCCAGTATGCTGAGCGTATCCACTCGGTGCTGGGCTAAGGTCAACAAACTTAAATTAGCCGACATCCTATTTGGATCGTAAAGTTTTAGTCCACAAATTGACTGCTTGTTTTACGATGACAGTTGGCGGTGTGCTGATTACTGACGAGTTGACGAGCGGTCGTCACGACTGCTGTGAGGTTACGTTTACGAGACATGGAGGCTTCGGTCTAAAGTTGAGCGGGTGTTATATGCTTTAAGCTGTTACAAGTATGTGCCAATCGTCAGGATTTACTCAAACATGCACGGAATATTCTGATATGTTCTCAGAAATAAATCGAAGTAATGCTATAGAAGAAGATAAGCATGTAGGTATATTTTTTATGCTGTTTTTAGTGTCGTGCTGTCACTTATATTCGCGAATCGTAAATTAATATTCACCTTGAGATCTTTCGCTATTAAGTTTAGGTATATAAATCTGGTTTAACTCCGATGGATAGGGACTAGCAATTAACCGAATATGTGAAATAAATCACAAATTCTTAAGGGCATCCGTAAACATCCACGGCTAGACAGTTTCCCGAAAGGAACATTATTTATTATGTACTCGTGGGATATGCCGTAATCACCACGCTTGGCAGGCGGCTTAGCGATCGTAGTTAGATGATGCAATACACGGCAACCGCTGCTGATGATTCTCCAGTTCATTCTTTGGTAGTCTTTTAATACCTGCGTACCTTTTCTTGGTATAAGGGCTCCTTCCAGATATACTTCTACCCAACTGGATCTTTTGCACAATTACCCTTTACCGCATACACAGTGGTTTGTTCCACCACCTCCACAAATCAGACGATGGAAACCAGTTAGTGCCTGGAATTCATTTGGCTCTGGGAGACAAGAAAAGTATAATTTTAATGCGATACTACACGAACAAGAATTATGTATCACGTGAAAGGCCGTCAAAGCCGCTGGTCTCCGAAGGGTTAAATTACCTTGTAATTAGAGCCGCGCCGAGCCGGCGGAGCGTGGTGATTTCGGCGCTCCGTCCGAGACGACGAAGCGGAGCCACGGTTAGAAAATGCTTCCTGATCTTGGAAAATTGTAACTGCGTGTAATTACGGTATTCTTATATCTTCATTTAATACGTGGAAAACTCGCTTTGACCAGGAGGTCTGACTGCTTTAATAATAATAATCTCTTTATTTCGGATAAGAAAACATCCAGTTTGTTAATAACAAAGTGACTTATAATACTAGGTTAGTTGACTTTAATTTTATATATATTTTTATTTTGGGTTTGCAATTTAATGCAATGCACATTAAAGTCCAAACTCGGCAACACTTTTGATTTGCCCTACCCAGAACATCAATATAGGGCAATCAAATCTACTTGCTGTAGCATTTAGAATGCTATTGGAGCTACACCTCACCCTACCCAATAGAGGCAATTTTTTTTCCTCATTAGGGAATCCGTCAGTGCGGGCCTCCACGAACATACCGGAAGCACTACACCATCTTGGCAAGCCCAATAGCATTCTAAATCCGTTGTTATATTGTACACGAAGGGCGTTATAGGCTCGTTTCGTATAATTGACCCACAGGCTGCTCGAGTAGAAAGAGTGGCTGTAAGCCTTAAATAATGTTACCTTTACATCAGTAGAACATCGAGCAAACCTGCGGGCCACCATATTACTTCGAACCGCTAACGCCCTACGCGCCCTCTCAATGTCTAGATCATCATTCAGAGTGTCAGTCAAGATATGACCTAGATACTTTACCTTATTTACAATACTTAATGCAACACCATCCATTATAATCGGAGACAAGGAGCAAGGAGGCTTTAGTCCGAATTCCTTCGTTGGAAATTCGTATCCTGTCTCACTATTTTATATATTTATCATCTGAAATATTTTATAACAAGACATCGAAAGGAACGGCACGTTTAAAATTTGCGTGAAGACATTCTCAGTAGATATAGGCCTAATATGCTTGTCGGCCGTGGCGTAGCTCTGCTAGCTGAGTGACACCCGGGGCGGATATCTATGTTGCCACCCGAAAAGCCACTATTTATGTTTCGATATTGTTTTATGTTTTACCTTGTATGTTTTTCTTTTTCCTCTGCCTTTTTGTAAGTATTGTACTTATGTGTGTGTTTTAGTTGAGTAAATAAATGTTTTATCCAGCTCTCTATCAGATCGCGGGTGTTGACTGAGGGCACTGAAAGGCGGACAGAAACTGCTATGTACTGCACCATCTAACTTCGATCGCCAACCCACCGACCGCGATGACAGCACTTCCACTTTATCATAATATTCTTTGGACTCTTCCAAAAACGGCCTATATCCAATACGAACGTCGTACATGGAGACGTCGTTTTCGGATGATGATGATATAAAGCAATACTGTTTATTGGAAAAAATATACTGGCGGGAAATATGCCACTAAAGACAAAATTACCTTGTTTTAATTATGAAAATATGCCTCTCTTCAAGTTTCGACCACTCAAGAGTTACTGAATTAATTAATTCTAATGACAATGTTTATTATACCTACATAGTTATATAGGTATGTTAGTGGAAACCGCGCAACAGGTATTTCGCAAACAAGTTTTCGTCTGTTTCGTTAATTAACGTGTTTCTCGTAATTCCAACACTATTTCTCACATTTATTATGGAACTAGTTTTGAGCGGGTTTTCAAGAAGTTCCGAATTTATTGTTATCGTCCTGGATTAACATATAAATAAACTTGGGATTGGTCGTTAAATGGCTAAATGTTTGAAATATCCGGAATGATATGTTTAAAACTACCCACGCTGTTTAAATATTTTTAGACTAGTTTCTAATAGGGATCATTGATCGAATGTTTTACAACTAGGTAGGTATTTGATACGGCTCTCGTGAAAGGTTTATGACATTAATGTAATACTAATGAGTAATGCTATGTCATCAACGTTCAGGTCGTGTGTAATTGTAATGTCTCTCAGCTAATTAATACAAAGCCTGTTTAGCTGCAATAGAGTAGTAATTAAGACTAAAGATAGACTTGCACATTTTATGAAGACGTGAATTAGACTTTATTATAGAAATATTCTTTCCAAGCCATTTATATGATAATCGCGGCCCTTACGTTGGCCTTTAATGGAAAACTGTTACTGACACTCTCTCTTCCAAGCAATTTGTACATTTTTGTACTTTTTTTCTACTAGTCGAGCTCATTTTGCAGTCAAGTGTACATAAATAAAATATCTCCAAATACACGTTCTGCAGTGGCAATAAGAACTTCGTAGGTACCATATTCATGAAACAATTTATTCGATACATTGTTTTTGCACTTGACTGTACCTCACTCCCGCAGCGCACATAGCCTGGTTGTCAATAAAGTTGTACGCTTATATTCTGTGTCGTTTCATTTTACAATAGAAAAATCGTGCGTTATCCGTCACGCGATTTCAAGAAAAAACGCCTTGAAACCGGAAAATATGAGGCTTCCTATCATTAACACGTAATAAGGCTTAGCACAATATTACCTTTTGATATCTCTGACAAAACGAAGAAACGTATGCAAAAATTACCGTTATAATTCTAAAATGAGACAATGTATAGGCTAGTTTATTTCCTAATGACGAGGCGCCCAATGGAACCTCGGTCGCATAGATTGTTTCCGTGCCAATGGAACTGGAGCGGTGAAAGCCATGGAAAAAGATAAAAGACCACGAACGGTTAATGAACTTTTGATTAAGAAAAGACGAGAAAAAATGTTTGTTCTGTGATGTCACGTATAGTCCTTTCCCTACCTGCCAACAAAGCTTTGTACAGTCGAGTTCGTTTACATCTACACATCAATATAATATCAACAAAAATATCTGTACACGCTTTTATGGTCCTGACAATAGGGCCGTGTTCAGATATTTTTGTTCCCGTAAGTGTGTGTGTGTAGATGTAAATGAACTCGACTGTAGACTGTAGAGGTAGGGCACTGGTCCCACCGCCGCGCCGGCGAGTAAGGGCCGATACAGACGGACTGCAACCCAACTGCAACTCCCTACGATTTGTATGGGAACTGCATCAAAACTGCGCAGTCGGTGTGCAGTTGTGATGCAGTTCCCATACAAATCGTAGGGAGTTGCAGTTGGGTTGCAGTCCGTCTGTATCGGCCCTAAGCGAGTAACAGTTCATTGCGGGCTGACCAGGCAGTGTGATCAATGGACGTTTCCAGATCCGCAATGTAATGCTACTCGCCCAAATTTACTCGCTTACTCGCCGGCGGTAGGACCAGTGCCTCAGCCACTGATGGACGAGTAGAATACAGAGTACAGTCAGCTTCAAATAAAAATACAGCCATCAAATAAATAGGTATCCATATCGAAAAAGGGATGTGTAATGCGTTGAAATAAATTAGTCTTATTATGCGTTGAAATAATATTATTTAATAAAACATCCATTCGAAAAGATCTTCAGTATTGCGTAATGTTTCGTTAACCAAAATACGTTTTAATCGCTTAAACCTCAATTTAGTCTCATTTAGTGTAGTAGGTTAAAAACCTAGTTAATAATAAATACCTATTGACAGCGACATAGTTCTGGTAATGGATAAAAATTTACGTAATTTGGTGAAATCATACAGCACGTGTACGGTATAAGTGTGTGCACTGTGCGTGTACGCACAACACAACCCTCTTATCACCACGTAGACAAGTAGCCATTGCTCAAGTGTCAAAATCCACAATGGAACACATGTCTTCTCAGTAGGCTTATGATGCTACGCTTTGTCGCGCGATAAATAAATGATAAAGCAACCGTCACTCTCACACATTATTGGTCAGAACATGACGGATGCTTAATCATTTATTTATCGTGCGACAAAGCGTAACATCATACGCCTGGACTTGTACAAATGGTCGCAACTACCATTGTCGCGCGACAGAGCAATTACCTGGAAATTTCGCACTATATTGAAAGAAAAGGAGATAGAGTCTGTGCGGAAAGAGAATAGGCGTGGCGAAAAACGGAACTAACCTAACCAGTATGGCCACAGAACAGAAAATACGACACATACGGTAGAAAAGCATTACAGCGCCCCCCAATCTAAATCCTATTCTCTTACCGCACGGACACTAGGTATTAGTCGCGCTACAGGTACAGTACGTCTAGCATAACTGGCCGCGACTTCGTATCTCGCGCGACAGAGCCTGACCTGTCACTGTCACACGATATTGAGTGGAAAGAGATAGGTAGCTTTTGTCGCGCGACAAAGAGTCGCGTGTCACAGTTGTGCTAGAGGTACAGGTTATGATTGTACCTTACGGCCTAATAATACCGGCGATTTGCGAGCGAGTTGCGAGGGGAGCCTCTGCAACTGATTATAACTTTTTTGCCGAAAATTGGTGTTTTCTCGTGATAAAAATAATGTTCATAGAGTAGTGTTAAGTTCTGTTTACTAATATGAGGAAACAACCGTTTTCAGAAGAAATTCGTTTACTACTTCGGACAGATACGGAGAATCAGATGGTACGGTTCATAGTAAAGTTGAGAATCTTTAGATAAAATTAAGTACCTACTTACTTAGTCAATTAAATGGTATTGAGTCTGGGGAAGTCCGAGGAAATTGACCGGCCTTGAAAGCGGCCATGCAAAATACAAACATCCTATTCGTTATAATCGCTATCGGCTTGCCTACTGCCTATAATATAGGGGGACAAGTTGGGACAATCCGCTCTACTGCAGTCTGCAGTACAGGAAGTAAATAATGTGTAAATACGTATTTAATTAACCGGCATTTTGCAACCTTGAGTTTTAAATCGAAAACAGTAAATAACAATTAAGTTATTCGAGTTGCATGTATAGAGACTAATTTACTAGACTCGACGAAAGTGAAAACTTACACGAGGCCGTTACAGCACGAAAAAAACAAACGCTCGGCACAGAAATACCACGCCGCGTTTTGTTTTAATACGTTTTTTATCAAGTTTACGTTGCAAGCATTAATCTTTAATGTCGACGCTATCACTCGCATGATAACGTGACCTGATTAACAGAGAAAATTAAAAAAGTCCACGGGAAACTTGACAGCCATATGCTACGAATACAACTCGGCGGAGTATTTTGTTTTTTTTTTTTAACTTTTTAAACTCACCTGCGATCCTGAGTACAGCGCGATCAGCCGGATCCAGTTGCAGAATGGACAAAGGCTTGTCCTTTGCCCATTCTTTCAGACTGAAGTCGTTCTCAAATTCCATGTTTTTGTCATCCAAAACACGAAGTCTTGCGCGCACCTTCGCACATACTTGAATCAATCTTACACCACAGCACTCAACGACGAATACAACACATTTTGCATAAATTTGATAACGTTACACACTATTATAAAGTAAACAAAACAATATGTTCATTGTAACATGAAAATCGATAAACGCAAGCGAGAAGAATACGGCAGCAAGTGCGTATCCACTGTACACTGCTGGGACTGCTATCTGCACTTTTATAAACCACTAACAAATAAGATCATTGAATTTAAACGAATAGGACCGACTAAAAGGAACCTCGGTTAGCGAGGACGGAGTAATACAAATGCTTTTTAGGTTATTATAGATGCCGAGCGTCAAGCACCGAACCGGCGGGCAGACATGATGCGACTGTTTAGTTCGAGGTTCAACCACATCACGCCGCGTCGCTGGCGTCGCTCAGCTGTTCCGGCGCAGCCGCATTAGTTGGTGTAACCCAGCCAAATTTAAACTCTCTTATTTCTCATAGCTTTGCTAGTAAGTTCGGAACTATTAATTCTTTAGCATAATCGTGTTTTTGTGACTGGTAGCGACATCTGTTCAGTTTTAGTGGAAAAATTTAGACAGGTGCCTGAGAAGCGACAAGTGATAAGTTGATAAGGATAATGATCTTATCGATAGAACGATAAGAGGTCACTGAACGTAAAATTAAGGATTTAAATTAATTATGTCCTTGTTTACAGATAGCGTTACTACATATGCTAAATCTACAAAAATGAATATGTCCCTCTTAACATCTTTGTTAGGCATTGAATAAATTACAATTCAAAAGATCTGTATACCTACGTATTTTCTAATATAAAATAAATTGTGCGAATAAAATGAATCAGTGCTAGTAATAGTAAATTTCATTTTCATTGAGACATATTATAAGTCTACGAGTACGAATACTACAGAAATAACTCATTTTTAGGGTTCCGTATCCGTAAAATGGAATCCTTATAACTCTTTTTCATCACACTTGCTCGTAAAGGGTGTTATAACACGCGCGCTTATAAACCAACTCGAGCCGATTTACCCCCCGTGGGTTACAAATATATCTATAACTCCCACGGGAGGAAAAACTGTATGAAAATCTATAACTCCCTCTCGGGAGTTATGAGTTTAGTTTTAAAAGTCGTACGTCATTTCAGACTAAGGAGGTTTCGAATCAGCCAAGGCTATTTCACATCTTCAAAACTTGGCTACAAAACCAATTTTAGTGTAAATAAAACTTATACGGTATATTTTACTATTATTTCCGTGGTTTTTGCGGTTATTTTAATGCAATTAAATTAATTTAGTTTAAAATTTTATTTTGAAAATCGGTACAATCTGGCGACATTGCCTGTCAAGTTTAAAAACTAAACGCAGTTCTTAGCATTATCTGTGGAAGACTATATTGAAAAAGTTGACAGTTGAAGTTGTCTCTTAGCGGGTGCGTTTAGTTTATTTCATTTTTATGTTTTATTTTTTTTTTCCTCGCAAATGTGATGAAAAACATTGTGTGTATCACGGGCAGTAAGAAGATTACAAACTCGAGTCATTAAAAGCCCTCCGCCTACGGCGTCGGGCTTCTAATAGACTCTCGTTAGTAATCCCCTTCTTACTACCCTCGGTGCACAATGTACTATAGTTCACTTGTATGCTTGTCCGTCGTTCACACTTTCACAGCCAATTTGCTCTGAAACTACTAGACCGATTGAGTTGTTTGCTTGGTCGCAATACCAAGCAAGTTTTAAGTAAACGCGGTACCGCACCGTAGATTTATTGGAGAAATCTTTTCAAATCAGTTGCGTTTGCTTCTGAAATCTGAAAAATAAAGTTAAAAATAAATATTAAAGTCTAAAACCTTCAAACAAGTAAAATAAAAAAAAACAACAGAAAAAAATAAGCCATTCGCTGTAGTTCTAGTTTTTTTATTGTTTAATTTAGTTTTTGTTTGAAGTCTGTTTATTTTGAAATGTATGTAAATAGTTTTATTTTAATTAAAATAGTGATAAATATATGTATATGTGACGTTCCGCAGGTAAAGGTACCTTATGGATATTGTCGCTTGTGTCGTATCCTACTCCGTTACTATAGGACATCAAGATAGAAGGACGCAAGCGACAATATCCATAAGGTACCTTTATCCGCGGAATGGCACATGTATATATTTTTGCTGTGCCGAACCACTCGTATTATGCTCGTTTGATTGCGCGAGCTATTCCCGCCTCAGTCTCATTTATTCATTGACGTATAAATCGTATAATATCTATGCATTCATTATGCTAAAAAGCGCTCTCTGCCTGTAAAACGGTATCTTGAATAGCTTGGATGTCGTTACCATGGTAACTGGCTGTCAAAATACCGGTGTTTACTACATTGCCCGAAAAAAACAGAACGTACTAACGTAACGACTGTTTCCACCTCAAAACTCATCGATTCGTGGAATTATTATAAGAATTCAATGATCTATTTATTAGATTATGATTATTTAACACAAATCAATTCAAGGAATTCGTTGAAAAGTTTTATCAATACTCGCGTGCCCGCATCGAACTTTTGTGACCTACTTAGTTTTCATATAATTTCGTGACCTACAAATTATTTGGAACACGCAAATCTTTATAGCTTTGTCTTCGTTGAAGCAAAGATCGGAACGCTTGTCTTTGTTGTGCAAATATACAATATGGGTGCAAAGATTTCGCTTCTTGGAACTAGGTGACGATGGAAGATGGTTTTTGTCACAGTCCGAAGGTAATTTGCCGATTTAATGAGCAATCTTATTTACATTAAACAATTTGATGTTTCTGTAGTCAATAAAAAGTCAGTCTTGGAGTTATATTATTTACATACAAAGTATTTTAAGCAAAAAGATCATTATGTTTGCATGTCTAATGAAATTATAATGTTCCTCTTTTTCATATGATCATTGCCAATTTGAGCTTGTATTTTGGGGTCGCATTATAACTAAATAATATTAAGTGATGGAATTTACAGTTTTATGATAAGTAGACACAACATGGGAGCCATTAAATTCTAATATATCAATTTATATTTTATCCGTGTTAAATTTCACAAGTAATCTTTTTCTCATATCATTCAGTTCTTCAACATTGCAAAGTATAGTCAAGTGTAAAAAGACAGGAGCATACAACTAAAACATATGCCTAAAAATACATCTACCGTCAGGGCCGGATTTGGAGGTATAACGGCGCTGGGGCAACGAAGGAGCTGTGGCTCCTAACAGACTAGTGGAGGCCCCTACTTATTAGGGAAGTGTTGTGGAGGCCCGGGGCTCTCCACACAGGGGCACAACCCTAAAAAAAGAGGTCCGGGGCAGTAGCCCCGCCTGCCCTCCCCCAAATATGTGGCAATAAGAACTTTGAACCATATTTTATGAACCAATTTATTCGTATATGTTTTTGCACTTGACTGTACCATACACACTAATTAATATTTTACCGGATTATCTATGTAAATTGGCCCAACTTTTACTAGGTTAGGCCTCACAAGAATCTTTCCAGCGCTCATCTGTCATTGAGTTGTGGAAAACATGTTAATATACATATATAGGGGTCAGTGCGGAATCAGGATTTCATAGTCATAACTATCTTGCCATACATCTGATTCAATAAACTGCCCAATAGCAGGCCTGTATAGCAGGCCAGGGTCTGTAGGTTGGCCGGGTCCCTAGGCCGGGGCCTAGGCGGAAATCTGGCACTGCCCTGTCGGGCGTACAATAGATATATTTGCTCCTTAGACCTAAATGAGAGACTAGAGAGTGCCTAGTCCTATTCTCACGCATCTGTGCTGAATATATGTACTTATTATATGACAGCTTGTGTAACACTGATTCCATTTCAACAGACAACACCACAAAGAAAGTCCAAAAAATGTGTAGCGCACATAAGTCCGGAGAAGTTGACATTTTCCGGTAATTTCACATTAGACCACAGAGTCTTCGACATAACAGAGAAACGGGCCAGCATGCGACGAGACATACTGCATACCGTGAATAAGAGGACCGAGTCAAAACTGCTAGAGGGAACCGATGAGATTCCTAGCAAGCTGGTGGATGACAATCCTATGTACGAAGATCCTAGAGATGTTATTGTTGGTACGTTGTAGAATAACATTCTATTTCACAATCTCTCCTATTTCAAATATTCATTGCTTAATATCGCAAATTTTACTTAAAAAGGGAAACATGAGTGACAATATTGTAGAAGTCACATACTGATTTTACAGATCTGCAACGTGGAATGAAAGTGAGTTGTTTTTTCATAAGTTTAGGGAGAATCATATTTACTTAAAACCTGGCAAACACTTAGATATAGAATGTCTAAGGAGAGGGAGGGGATGGGTCATAGCACAACCACATAAAAACACGGGCGCAGCGAGCGTGAAACAAAGAATTTCTCTGGTCATCGAGTCCTAAGGGTGGCCCCCCCTTATATACGTCCATGAAACCTGGTTTTATATATGCTATCATGAAGGGGCGTAACAATGAACGCTGGTCCTATTTGATTCGATGCGGTTTTTTGTTTGATAGGTGACTTGACAGATAATGTTCTTAGCTAAATTTCACCAAAATCGGTTGAGTTGTTTATGAGCCGTTCGGGGTTTTTTTAATCTACATTATTTTATATACAAGAAACAAAGTCCTGTCAGTTACACCATTTATAACTCGAGAACGGGTGGACCGATTTTTATAATCTTTGATTTTTTGGGTTCTTCTCTGCCCCGAATAACAGAATAGCTGTTAAAACATAAAAAACTGAGGCAGAACGAAGTTCGCCGGGACAGCTAGTTTTTTAGGGTTCCGTAGCCAAAATGGCTAAAAAGGAACCCTTATAGTTTCGTCATGTCCGTCCGTCCGTCCGTCCGTCCGTCCGTCCGTCCGTATGTCACAGGCATTTTACTCAAAAACTACAAGACCTATACTGATGAAATTTGGAATATAGATGTCTTGTAGATGCCGCAACTAAGTTTGGTAGTTAAATAATAAAAATAAAAAAATCTAGGGGGGGGCACTCCATACATGTAACAGAAGCTAAAAAAAATTTTTTTCACAAAATGTCAACATGTGGTACATAGTTCGACAGCTCTTTTGAAAACATTTTAAGGTTCTTAAGTAATGTTTGTGATTAAGTGAATACCTGTGGAAATAATCGCTCCGAAAGTTGTGAAAATTGTGTCCCCCCCCCTCTATCTTCTAAACCGTGTGTCCGAAAAATATAAAAAAAATTACAAATATAACGCTCAATTAATACTTTCAACGAAAATTATTTTCAACAAGATCGGATTAACCGTTTTTGAGTTATTGCCGATAAACTGCGCTTCTCAACAAAAGGACGTAATTGCTATGAAGATACGCTCTTTTGTTGTTGTACTTTTTTTACATCGTATTTTTACCTTATAGTTACGGCTATGGAACCCTACACTGAGCATGGTCCGACATGCTCTTGGCCAGTTTTATTTTATCTTTATTTTTAGGGAGCTGTTGTCAGATTGATATTGCCAGCTCCTTAAATCTCTACTATACAATCTTCAAAGAAAAAATAAAATAAAAAATGTACTTAAATACCTAAAAACCAAAAAGGTTACCAAAGTACACTATGTTTTAAAAAAACTGTATACAAACTTGGCAACCTTTGAATGGGGTTCCGCTAAAATTGAATTAAAGAGGCCTACATTCGTGCACGTTAAGCCCCAAACTCTAGCTAACGTAGCTCTTTTCTCTCGAGCCCGGACACACTCCACCAAAAACTGCTGCACATCCTCGACGGAACCACACTCTTCGCAGTTTGGCAACTCTCTCTTCCTCATCAGATGTGCAAACTTGTTCAATGGAACGTGTCCGGACCGAAGCCTGTGCGCGCTAACAATTTCCGACCTGCTTAAACCTCCTGGGTCAAACCAGGGTACGCGAGGAGGCTGGGACGGCTAGTCTATAATAAACAAGGTACTTACTACATTAGGTTTTTTCCGACTTTTGTATTGATTACACATTTTATACAGGTGAGAAGCCTCCCAAGCCGCCGCGCAAGCGCACCATCCAGGCCGCGGTGACGTCACCGCGGCCGAGTCGGGAGAGCCGCTCGCTGCTCAAGGACCAGAAGCGGAAGCTGTCCAGGAAGTACGAGGGGCTCATCACCACGCTCATCAGCAGGTGTGAGGAGAGCGTCGTCACGGTCAGTCGCTCTTTCCTAAACAATAACACAGATTTGCCAGTATGTATGTCGCAGCCAACTGGTTTAATTAGCCATTTGGTTAACTGCCTACCATTTTCACTAAATTATGACCCGCCAGCAGGTCGACGAAGCCCCGCTGCGCGGGGTTTCTATTTCTGCTCTGAGGGACACAAGCTGACTAACAAACCTAACCCAAAATTTTAATGAAAAGGCTAGGCAGCTAACCAAATAGCTATTTAAGCTAGTTGGCGGCGACATGTATATTGTGACTACTTTGAAAAAAAAATCGTATCTAAATCTAAGATGGAGCACGCTTAAGAAACTGAACCCGAGGTCGGGTCTCCATGTGAGTGTGGGGGGTATGACTGAGCCTTACCAAGTTGCTGAACTTTTCAAAAACCATTTTGTGGTCGAGCCTCCAAAGGTACCTCGGAGCGATGTGTCACAAAGGGAGCGGCTGCCTGAAGGGCCTCGTGTGAAGTTCCCAGCAAAGCAGGTGGCAACAGTGGTGAAGAAAATGAGACGCGGAAAATCTCCAGGGCATGACTCTCTTGGCATTGAACATCTACAGAATGCGGGAGTTCATCTGCCAAGAGTACTTGCCATGTTTTTCACCTTCTGTGTAAGTCATGCCTACCTGCCAGATGAAATGATGAAAACCTTGGTAGTGCCCATAATAAAGAATCGCACAGGAGACGCCGCTGATATAAATAACTATAGACCCATCTCGTTGGCTACGGTTGTGGCTAAAGTGCTGGACAGTGTGCTTGACAAAGAACTGGAGAAAAGCTTAACTCTTCATGACGCGCAATTTGGTTTCAGGCCCGGACTCTCCACGGAGACAGCAGTTCTTTGTCTCAAGCATACTGTGCGGTACTATACAGACAGGGAAACACCGGTATATGCGTGCTTCCTTGATCTGTCCAAAGCCTTCGATTTGGTGTGCTATGACTAACTTTGGCAAAAACTGTATGAGGAAACGAGCCTACCCAGTGAGCTAATAGAAATGTTCAGATTTTGGTATGGTCATCAGAGAAATGTGGTTAGGTGGGCTGACTCGTTGTCCAGTCCTTACAGGTTGGAGTGCGGCGTGAGACAGGGCGGGCTGTCGTCGCCCAGACTCTTCAGCCTGTATGTCGACCGGCTGATTCATGGTCTCAGCAACACCATGGTCGGGTGCTCTGTGGGAGGCACATTTGTAAACAATATTAGTTATGCTGATGACATGGTGTTGCTGGCACCATCAGCCAATGCCCTAAATAAATTGCTCAGTGTGTGTGAGAAATATGCAGAAGCTCATGGGTTGAAATACAACACTTCCAAGAGTGTATTGTTAATTTTTAAAGCAGGTACCAAATACTACCCACATGTACCTCCCATCAAATTGTATGGCACACCTCTAAATATTGTGAGTGAGTTTAAATACCTAGGCCACTGGGTCACGGAGAGGCTCAATGACGATAAGGATTTGGAGAGAGAGCGTAGGGCGCTGTCAGTCAGAAGTAATATGTTGATCCGTAGGTTTGCAAAATGTACTGACAATGTAAAGATTACCCTTTTTAAGGCATTTTGTCAGTCTTTCTACACCTGCAGCCTATGGATCAACTTTACTCAAAGAGCTTACAGCGCCCTACGTGTCCAATATAATAATGGATTTAGGATGTTGTTGGGGCTGCCACGCCATTGCAGCGCGTCGGGGATGTTTTGTGAGAAGCATACGGATGGCTTCCATGCCATAATGCGCAAGCGTGTAGCATCCCTGGCGAGCCGCCTGCGTGGCAGCCCGAACAGCCTCCTGCAGACCGTGGCGGCGCGCCTAGATGGACCCTTCCACTGCTACTGGGACAGCTTGCACAGAGCTGGGCCGTCTATTGGACGCAGATAGGGAATTAGGGACTAGTGTGTGTATATTACTAACATATTTATTAAGTATCATTGTTACTAACAAATTATGGAAATGCTTCCGAAATAAATAATTTGAAATTTGAAAATTTGAAATTTGAAAAACGTCGTCGTGTCGTCGTCGTCGTAAGGTAAGACTGGCACCGACCTTAAAATAATAGTTGGCATATTTACTTTAGATTTTTTTAAGAGAAATCTTTTATTTTTGATGTTTTTGAGGTCAGTTAATTTTTTTAAATTACCTAATTTTTTTATTTGAAACATTATTACAATGAGAGTTTTGGTCGTCTTTACTTAAAAAAATAACTGGTCAAGAGCATGTCGGACCATGCTCAGTGTAGGGTTCCATAGCCGTATCTATAAGGAAATGTGCTACAGATAAAAATAAAGCTAAAAATAAACAACTGGCAAAAGGTCTTAAATGCCGTGTTATTCGATGGCACTTAATACCTTTTGGTCGAGAAGTTTTACGGCAATAACTTCAAAACGGTTTATTCGTTACTAATCAAAATAATTTTCGTTGAATGTATTTATTATGCGTTACCTTCCTGATTTTTTTCATATTTTTTGGATTTACGGTTTAAAAGTTAAAGGGGGGGGGACACAATTTATGCAACTTTAGGGGCGATTATTTCCGAAAGTATTGACTTAATCAAAAATAAAACTGGCCAAGAGCATGTCGGACCATGCTCAGTGTAGGGTTCCATAGCCGTAACTATGAGGTAAAAAATACGATGTTTAAAAAAGTACAACAACAAAAGAGCGTATCTTCATAGCAATTACGTCCTTTTGTTGAGAAGCGCAGTTTATCGGCAATAACTCAAAAACGGTACATTCGATCTTATTGAAAATAATTTTCGTTGAAAGTATTAATTAAGCGTTACCTTCGTGATTTTTTTCATATTTTTCGGACGCACGGTTTAGAAAATAGATGGGGGGGGGACACAATTTACACAACTTTCGGAGCGATTATTTCCAAATACATTCACTTACACAAAAACATTACTTAGGAACCTTATAGTGTTTTTTAAAGAGCTGTCGAACTATGTACCACACGTTGATAATTGCTGAAAAAAAATTTTTTTACTGTCTTTAACATGTATGGAGTGCCCCCCCTAAAAATATTTATTTTAATTATTTATATACCAAACCAAGTAGCGGCTCATAAAACACACCTATATTCCAAATTTCATCAATATCCATCATGTAGTTTCTGAGAAAAATGCCTGTGACATACGGACAGACAGACAGACAGACAGACAGACAGACAGACAGACAGACGGACGGACATGACGAAACTATAAGGGTTCCGTTTTTGCCATTTTGGCTACGGAACCCTAAAAAGTACATAAAAACCTTCTAATGTTTTTAAAAAAACTATCGAATTATGTACATCACGTTGACGTTTGCTGAAAAAAAATTTTTTTAGATTCTGTTACATGTATGGAGTGCCCCCCCTAGATTTTTTTATTTTTATTATTTAACTAGCAAACTTAGTAGCGGCATCTACAAGACATCTATATTCCAAATTTCATCAGTATACGTCTTGTAGTTTTTGAGTAAAATGCCTGTAACATACGGACGGACGGACGGACGGACGGACGGACGGACATGACGAAACTATAAGGGTTCCTTTTTAGCCATTTTGGCTACGGAACCCTAAAAACGCGTATCGCATCGTGCTTTACACACATAACTCTCTATCTCAATAACTAAGAGATGACGTGCACGTTGCTCGCGGCTTGGCTTTTGACCCCTGTGACATGGGTTCGAAGCCCAACGTGAAAGGCGATATTTCAAAGTAAAATATATCATCTTTAATTTATTTCCCCACAGATATCCGAAAAAGACGCTCACATCTCAAAGCTGAAAGAAAAACTGAAGGCAGTTCTAGAATACAACAAACTGTTCGCAGAAGAGAACGACCAACTGAAGAGCCAGCACTCCACGCTCGTGCAGTATATAGAGGAGTGTAAAGCGGCGCTCAAGGGGGAAAGAGAGAGGAACAACGAGCTGGACGCTAGGTGCAAGGAGTTAAGCGATAGGCTGAACGTGCCCGACAAAGGTACGTTTATAATTTTGTTTCCATGATTAATGGATTTGAGCTTGGTGGCATCTGATTGAAAGAGAACGACCGACAAGACACCACTCCACTCTCGTGCGGTATATAGAAGAGTGCAAGGCGGGCTTAAAGCGGATAGAGAGAGAGGAACAGCGAGCTGGGAGCTAGGTGCAAGGAGTTGAGTAATAGGCTGAACCTGCCCGACAAAGGCACGTTTAAAATTTATTTATTTCCATGATTAATGGGTTTGACCTTGGTGGCGTCTGATGAAAAGAGAACGACCAACTGAAGAGCCATCCACTCTTGTGCAGTATATAGCAGAGTGAAAGGGGCGCTTAAAGCGGATAGAGAGAGAGGAACAGCGAGGTGCAAGGAGCTGAGGGATTTTTTTTTTTTTAATTGGGGAGGAGTTTCTCCTGTAGGAGTTGCTCCTCTCCCAGTGGAGTGTTTTGTACCAGGGGCGCGGTGCTAACGGTTTACACGTTGCCTGTGGGGTGTGTTGTGTGTGTGTGTGTGTGTAGTGGGTGTGTGTTACTGTATTGTGTAGTGTGAGTGTTGTTGAGTGTCTCTCATCGTCCGAGGGATGATAGGTTAGAGCTATCATCCTGCGGACGAGGAGTGAGGTTTGAACTAGGAGCTGAGGGATAGGCTGAACGTTCCGGACAAAGGTATATGTACGACATAAGTATTTCAGAGGAAATGAGAGCTACCAGTTTTTTTGCCACTAGGGTTACTGTTATTGAATTTGAGAATGTGCGAATAAGTTCGTTCAAGCGCCTACTGGCTTTGGTAGGCAAATTGCCCGCTTATGCTAAGTTTGCACCCGCGTTATATGCGAAGTCGTATACACCAGGTGCAAACTTAGCTTAAATGGGTATATCCATGAATTCCATGAAATGTAAGTGTTAATTTTGCTCTAGATAAGTATAATTTCGATCTGAAATTTGCACCATCAATAAGAAAACTAGCGAAATATTGGTAACTTACGTTACATTCTGCCATGGAATTGCCCAAATGTATATTATATGGTACCAGTTCTAAGAAGGGAAGTGGTCATCCACATCCACAAAGTACGTCACACGATTTTGTGGACTTTTAGACCCCCCGCCCCCCTCCTCAATGTCACACTTTTTCCTAACATATTCCATCTTTTTAATATAGGCTGTCACATTTGGCTAGACCGGAGGGGGGGGGGGGGGGGTCTCCCACCATGGGTGTGACGTACTATATGGATGATCCCTAATGATGAGATTCATAAATGTTGTTATTTTCTTATAAAAAATATCTTGAAGACAATCTCTTTAGTACCTCCCCCCAACTTTGTAACCTTACAAGCTCTAGGAGATACTAAAGAGAAGATGATGGTTCCATCATCTTTTCAGAGAGTGCGGACACGGCCATTCCGTTGGTGGAGGTGTGTATGAGCTGCAGCAGCCGCCAGATCCTTCTTGCGCAGGCGCGCGAGCAGACCGCGCGCCTGCAGAGGGACATGCAGGCACTCAAGGACGTGCTTTATAGGTGACGCTTCCACCATATTGCCGACTCTTGGGTTTAGGCTAGTGGTTTTTTTTTGAAGCCTGACAAACTTGCAAGCCTTACTGGCTGTTGCAAAAATCGGACCCGGGCCGGACATCGGACACCGGACACCTTGAGTGGATCGGACTAGGTGGGTGTTGGGTGTTCACCTTGAAGTAAAGTGAGCAGCGGACCAGCAGGAAGGTTGAAGCGGATCAACCTGTCTTTATGTGAGTGTGTGGATCGAAGGAATGGGAGTTTTAGTTGCCGAATCGCTAAACCTAGCCCAGCTAAGAAGACTCCGGCAAGAAACTTAGCTGGGCCCGAGCAAGGTCGGAGTGAAGTTAATCCAGGACATTCGGGTCCTGGGGCAAGTCGGGACGCGGCCCTTGTGTAGCAAGTCGGGACGCGGCCCTTGTTAGGCCCGTGGTGCGTAAACATTCTTCATGGGGGGCTTCAAAATTTCAGAGACGGGCCAGAATAGGGATGATGACCGGGTTAAAAATATGTAATTCTATTTAGTCCGTCAGTTAGATTATGGAAAAATATGGGACACGTATTTTTTGGTTTATCAAAATATTAAAAATCGACAAAGTTATAGATCATCAAACTTCTGGAGTGGGGGCTTGTGACGTCACTCTTGAGTACAATTTGTACTCAAGAGTGACGTCACTCGAAACTTCTAAGCACTCTATCCTCGTCAGTTTTTGTTTGTCAAACAAAACAAAAAATACGTGTACAATATTTTTTCATAATGTAACAGACGGACTAAACAGTTTTTTTAAGTCATCTAGCCTATTATAATAAAAATTAATGTTATTTTAAAACTGCAGGACCGCCAAAATAAATTATCCTATATGGCCTGAAAGACTATAGGCGGGCCGGATTAAACCCTCCCGCGGTTCCGAGATGGCCCGCCGTACTTTGCCCACCACTGGTTTAGGCTATAGGAGTAGCAAGATGGAAAATGTTGAGAACCGCTGGTTTAAATGTATTCTATTTTAACGTCCTTCACGATTAATTCTGACTTACTCGTTATTTTCAGACTGAATGTCCAACTGTCGCGGTACCAAGAGAAGCTGCGTGCGAACATACACAACATGGCCAACAAGGAGAAGGAGAGATGCGATCTGGACTCGCTGCTCACCACCAGCCTCGGCTACAAGGGGGCAGGTTCGTTACCGAAGTGGTTATGTAAAGATGACTGTTGTTTTTAAGGATTCCATACCTATAGAGCTCTATATCTACAGTTTCGACTTTCCTCCAGTTGGGCTTGCTTATTGTTGATAACTCTCGTACAATTATTTCCTGTTTCCCTTAGCTAATATTAGCCCAGTTCCTTTCCTGTTTTTATTATCCCATCAAAAACATTACATGTAAAAAGATGCAAGTCTTGCAACGCAGTTCTTCTACAACAAAAATGTTTTGAGATGTAATGTTAAACCAAGTCAGTACCGGGGGGTGTTCACAGAGCTCGGTTTGGAGCTTGTGGGTCTGCTAGAAGTACCTTAGAATTATGATGATCATCACTCATCAGTCAGTCAGTGACAAAACTAAGGAACTTTGACGTGCAATAGTTCTTAAACTACCTACACGTTCAATTTGAATGCTATTGATTAGTACATTGTGTATCAAGGGCGGTAAGTAAGGAATTACAAACGAGTGTTTGTTACAAGGCCGAGGCGAAGCCGAGGGCTTTAACAACACGAGTTTGTAATTCCTTTACCGCCCGTGGCACACACAATGTTTTTCATCACACTTGTGAGGAAATCTGATTAAAATAACCTTACTTAACCTAAATAAAATTGTAAAACTGACAGTGACATTATCCATAGACAATGCGAAGACAGTCACGTTCGGAAACCATAGCGGTAAAGACTTAAAATGGTTTATTTTATTTTTGCAAAATACTGAAATGCACTATTTAAACATTTAATTAATGTTACAGAAATATGTGTTTACATGTATTTGCAATAACAGTTCCCTTTAAATAAATATTTCAGTAATAAAAGTTAAAAAAGTACGTTGGCGTTTCCTTTGAAAATGACAAATAAGAGTAAAACAGAACCAGCGTTTCAAATTTAAAAAGAAAACCATTACGCCCTAGGGCGTAATAGGTCATTTACGGCCCGCAAAACCTATTACACGTAGGTTCGCCATTTTCGAGCAAGTGTGATGAAAAATATATTTAAGTCTCATTGTACCCTATACATATATCCCTATACAAAATTTCGGGAGGCTGAAAATGACCTGAAGGGCTTCGAGAAAAGGATGGTGCGGCCGTGCCTTTGTTTTGCTCGACTTGGCGGGGGCACTGCCGCCCGATACAACACTTTTAGAATAGAGATACAGACTTACGTCTTGTTTTAGATGTTGCCAACACAGATGACGCACAATCGAAGAGCGGAACAGAAGACCAGCCTCAAACGGCTAGGGTTGCCGATCTTTCAGGACTATTAAGTGCACAGGCACTAGGTAAGATATTGATTCCGTATCATCATCATAAAAGTTTCCAGCAAAAGCAATAAGTTAGGAATTGGAGAAGAATACGTCTGGCTGTCTAGCACAACTAGCCGGTCACAAGCGAAGGACCTGTCACTGACACGTTATATGGCAAGAGTATTTGTCGCGCGAAAAAAAATCGCGTGTCTCAGGCATCGTCCTAATAGAACGCGAATGCGCGATCATCGTAAGTTCGCGCGAATTTTACTCGTACGAACGCGCGATCAAACATATTGAACTCGAATAGGTGTCCTAACTGTCAGGAGTCCGTCGCGCGATTGTCAGTTAGGACACCTATTCGAGGTCTAGAAATAGGTTCAAAATGGTTGTAGCAAATCCTTATTTCCCATTTTTCAGCACCTCTGTTCGACGCGTATCAAGAAAACCTGCAAGAGAAAGATACCCTCATTTTAGATTATGAGAAACAATTTGAAAACATCAACAAAAAATCCAAACAGATTGTCACTGAGAACAAGAGTTTGCTCGATAAGGTGACAGCCCTGGAGGAAGAGGTAGTGCAAGTGAGACAGAGCTATAAAAAGTTGGTGGTTGAGAAAGAGACCGGTGATATTGAGAAAGCTACGCTTATGGAGAGAGCAGAACGCGCGGAGTCCAAATTGAAAGAGGTTTACGAGTTATATGAAGATAAAAGTAAGTTGATTTCACCTTTCTACGCAAAATGAGTGGGGTAGGAGGAAAATGGTCAATCAATCTCGTTTATTTACCAAGTGAGCGAAGCGTCTCCGTTTCAGTTTAGGCGAAAATGCTTTCGTGTTGGTGTCTGTCCAGATGACCGGGATCTTCTCCAGAGGTCGCATTTCTCAACCGATTCTTGTGATATTTTGTGAGCCGGTTCGATAATTATACAGTTATTTTTGTCGCTTCATTTTTGGAAAAAAATCAAAATGGCGGAGCCATGGGGGTTGACAGACTCACGAACTTTATAGCTTACAGAGACACTAGTAAATAAATGAGTACAGATCGATTCACAAGAGCTGGCACGAATGGACTCAAAGAAAGTAATGTCACTTGTCACTATTGACTGACACTTTTATACGGAATGCTCGAATTATTTTGTAAACAAGTACATAACACTTGTTCGTTATTCAAGAAAGTACAGTATATAATCTGCACGCAACATCATATCATATAGCACAAATGTAAATTTAACGGGTCGCTACAAATATTTTACTATCATGAAGTTGTTATTCAATGTATACTCACCCAGTTTTCACACTGAGGCCGCAATTAGCAAAATCATGGCGAAACTCATACGAAATTTATATGATATATTCGCTGCAGTTTCTGCGCTTCACGGTGCCAGTGTACAACAAGTTGCGATTGTGTGTAGGTAGGGATTTTTGGTTCATAAAATGCACAATGCAGACTGGGTTACGAAGTTATGTGATGAGATTGTCTAAAAACACGAATGTTGCTTATTGAATCAACCTGTATTTAAAAAAATAAAAAAAAATAAAATAAAATAAAAAATAAAATTTGTTTATTTCGGACATAATCCATATATTGTTAGTCCATGTATTGTTGTATTTAATTATTTTGTGATACACACGTAAAGATTATCATTCACTCATTCAATCCATTCGTGCCAGCTCTTTTGAATTGACCTGTAACTTCGGAAGTCGGCCGTCTCATACCCGATTGTTTTCTCTAATGAGTAAACCGCCGTTTTTACTCGTCCATCCCAGTGGCGGCCATGATGCGGGACTACGAGACCGTCCACCGCGAGTACTTCGCGCTGAAGAGCGCGCTCGACGCCTCCGAGGGCAAGGTGGCCGCGCTCGACGTGCTGCGCGCGCGCACCGTGCCCGCCGACCTGCACGAGCGCCGGCTCGATCACTGCAAGCGGTTAGTTTTGCTTGGGAACTGGGGAATGGGGAGGTGGAGGGGGTTGAAGGAGTTGGAGCGGGAAATAGGGAATGGAGTGGGGTAAAGGGGAGATGGAGGGAGATAGAGGGGGTTAGATGAAGGAGTTGAAGGGGGATGTATGGTGCAAACGGGGTCAGAAAGGGAAGGGGGGGGGGGGGGCGGTGACAATGTAGCCGCGCGACCGACCTGCACGAGCGCAAGCTCAACCAAGCAAGCAAGCGTTTAGTTGTTGGAGAGGGCAGGGGGGAATGGACGGGTGGAGAGGGCTAAAGGAGATGGAGGGGGAAATAGGGAATGGAGTGGGGTAAAGAGGAGATGGAGGGGATTATAAGGCAAAATGACGGAGTTAAACGTGTATGGTACAAAGGGGGGAGGGGGGGAAATAAAAGGAAACAAAGTCCTGCAATTACATAAATTACCAGTTCATCTGTTGTCACTTTAGGGTTGGGGCGTTGTCTAGTCTGTGACTCCGTTCTTATATGTGTAATTCCATGCCATTTCTTCGTACAATTATGCCAAGTGTATGAAGTGTAGAGGTATCGACTTGGTGGACTAAAAAATCTTGGTTCTTCAATAGCAATGCTATTCAGACGTGAAGCAAAATGATTAAAGAGTATAGACAGAGTAAGTCAAACGATCAACTTCATAGTAAAAACAAAATTAGCATCACCCAGCATTCACTTAATACTTTTGTATGACGAGCACTACTACTGCTGTGGCTTTTTTCGTAAGCAGCTTTTGCGGGCTGTATTCGCTTACCAGCTACATGCAGCGATGACATACATAAAGTGCTTGGTGCAAAAAAATTAAGATCGAGTTCAGTGGCATATCATGAGAGAGGGCTATGTCCAGTAGTGGAATGTGAGGGACCGTCTTTAATGACACTCTCTTATTAACTTTATCGTTATACAGGTTGTTGGAAGAGTTAAAACACCAGTACTGCATGGAGAATGAGCGTAAGAGCGAACAGCTGGGCAAGTTGCAGCAACAGTTGCGCGCCGCCGAGGAACGTTGCAGCAACGCGCAGAAAGACCTGCAGACTGCTCGGGACGAACTGACCACTGCCCTTAAAAACGTCAGGTGATACATGAAACTTGTCGTGGTAAATCCACTTGTTCCTCGTAGGTATAGTATATAACCAAGTTTGATAACTGGTTTTCTACAAGGAAAAATAATTGTTCCTAGCTGATCCGGTTATCACATGGATTTCTTTTAACCGTTATTTTATTTGGTTTGGTTTTTGTATGAGGAATAATTTATTCTTCGTAGCTAACGCGGTTATCAAACGGGAATTTGTTTTCTTCGTAGAAAGCTACGTTAATGAAATGTGCTTTTAATGAACTCTTCGTCATAGAAAAATTAAATGAAATAACGGTTTTCTACCAGGGGAAAAACCCGTTTGATAACCGGGTTATCTACGAAGAATTATTTTTACTTGTAGAAAATCAGTTATTAAACTTGGTCACCTACAGGGATCATGTGCGTCAAATTGACATATCTATCGGTATTTCGATCGAAGTGAACGATATTATAAGTCGAAACGTTGGCGTTATGTGTACGTTTATTTTATTCGATGGTAATTGGAGAACTGTTTACCTTTTTGGTTCATTCCGAAACAGCGATAATACTCCCTGTTATTTGCCTTTATCTGGTCATAATCTCCGTGTAATTATTATTATGATCTGTGTTCTGGGGTGTCACTCTCATCTCTGAGAGAAGGCTTGTGCCTGTGGGACGTTTATATGCTGATGATGATAATAAAGGGTTGTGCAATAAAACACGTGTATTGTATCTCTCATCTAATTTCGGAATAAGGAAAGAAGAAAGTCAGAATCCTCCTAGTTAATGAATCAGTCAATCATAATGTTGTAGACTATACCGCAAAGCGGCGGTGATATTCCGTCAGCGCATGCGCGCGGCGGCGGCGCGCGCGAGCAAGGTGCGTCGCTCGGCCCACGCGCACAACGCCGAGCCGCTCAAGCGGGCGCTCGACACGCTCGAGAGGATCAAGCGCGAGATCAAGGTGGGTACCATAATACGTTGCCACCTGTGTACCTTATAGGAGAAATATCGTGCAGTAAAAGATACTGGAAATGTCGCTAACTTTCACCACGCGGAGCCTCTCCAGCGAACGCTAGACACTGTCGAGAGAATCAAGCGGGAGATCAAGGTGTGTACCTTACACGTTAATGTCTGTGTACTTTATAGGAAAAATATTGTACAGTAACAAGCTGGGAATGTGCTCAACTTTCACTACTCTTGTGTCTAGCTTCTTCAGCGAGCGCTAAACACGTTCGAGAGGATCAAGGTGGGTACTGTTTTTTTGCAGTGAGTATACCTAAAGGTCTCTACAGCCTACCGCAAAAGGGCGGTGAGATTCTGGCAGCGCATGCGCGTGAGCAAAGTGCGTCGCTCGGCCAATGCGCACAACGTGGAGCCGCTCATCACGCTCGGGAGGATCAAGCGGGGGATCAAAGTGGGTACTGTTGAGTGTTGCGCTGAGTATACCTAAGGTCTGTAGTCTCTACAGACTACCGCAAAGAGGCGATGATATCGCGAGCAAGATGCACTCGTATAACACCGAGCAGCTCAAGAGGGCGCTCGACACACTCGAAAGCGAGGTCAAGGTGCGTACTATTGAGTGTTGTTGCGCTGAGTGTACCTTACATTTCAGTAGTTATATGTATTCTAGTACATACGATGAATATGTCCCCCAAGTAGCGCACAACCTGTATAATAGCTTATACAGCCATTATAGCATTTTAAAGACTGTATAAGATCTTATACAGCTTTTGTGCTATCTGGGGTTTAACTCGCACCATATAGTGTTCAAACAGCAAGATCAATGTGTATTTTAACATCATATTGACAATTCTTAACCTAGGGTTGTTTTATATCAATAAGTAATGACACATATAGTGGTATTGATGACATTGTAATACTGCTAACGATTTTATTTTTGCATTTTACTTACAGGAAGTAAAATCCCGCGCTCACACCTCCCTGGAAGAGTTGGAGCGTCGCATCTTGGAGCAAGAGCGTCGCGCGGCCACCGCCCAGCTCGAGTACCGGCGCGAGCTCGAGCGCGCCAACCTGGCTCTAGAGCACAAGGAGGGCATCATCCGCAGCCTCATCGACAAGGTGGCCGACGTGGAGGAAGTCAGGCGAGTCCACTAGTGTAGACACGCGGCTCGAGTGCAGGCGCGAGCTCGAGCCAACCTGGCTCTAGAGCACAAGGAGGGCATCATCCGCAGCCTCATCGACAAGGTGGCCGACGTGGAGGAAGTCAGGCGAGTCCACTAGTGTAGACACGCGGCTCGAGTGCAGGCGCGAGCTCGAGCCAACCTGGCTCTAGAGCACAAGGAGGGCATCATCCGCAGCCTCATCGACAAGGTGGCCGACGTGGAGGAAGTCAGGCGAGTCCACTAGTGTAGACACGCGGCTCGAGTGCAGGCGCGAGCTCGAGCCAACCTGGCTCTAGAGCACAAGGAGGGCATCATCCGCAGCCTCATCGACAAGGTGGCCGACGTGGAGGAAGTCAGGCGAGTCCACTAGTGTAGACACGCGGCTCGAGTGCAGGCGCGAGCTCGAGCCAACCTGGCTCTAGAGCACAAGGAGGGCATCATCCGCAGCCTCATCGACAAGGTGGCCGACGTGGAGGAAGTCAGGCGAGTCCACTAGTGTAGACACGCGGCTCGAGTGCAGGCGCGAGCTCGAGCCAACCTGGCTCTAGAGCACAAGGAGGGCATCATCCGCAGCCTCATCGACAAGGTGGCCGACGTGGAGGAAGTCAGGCGAGTCCACTAGTGTAGGCACGCGGCTCGAGTGCAGGCGCGAGCTCGAGCCAACCTGGCTCTAGAGCACAAGGAGGGCATCATCCGCAGCCTCATCGACAAGGTGGCCGACGTGGAGGAAGTCAGGCGAGTCCACTAGTGTAGACACGCGGCTCGAGTGCAGGCGCGAGCTCGAGCCAACCTGGCTCTAGAGCACAAGGAGGGCATCATCCGCAGCCTCATCGACAAGGTGGCCGACGTGGAGGAAGTCAGGCGAGTCCACTAGTGTAGACACGCGGCTCGAGTGCAGGCGCGAGCTCGAGCCAACCTGGCTCTAGAGCACAAGGAGGGCATCATCCGCAGCCTCATCGACAAGGTGGCCGACGTGGAGGAAGTCAGGCGAGTCCACTAGTGTAGACACGCGGCTCGAGTGCAGGCGCGAGCTCGAGCCAACCTGGCTCTAGAGCACAAGGAGGGCATCATCCGCAGCCTCATCGACAAGGTGGCCGACGTGGAGGAAGTCAGGCGAGTCCACTAGTGTAGACACGCGGCTCGAGTGCAGGCGCGAGCTCGAGCCAACCTGGCTCTAGAGCACAAGGAGGGCATCATCCGCAGCCTCATCGACAAGGTGGCCGACGTGGAGGAAGTCAGGCGAGTCCACTAGTGTAGGCACGCGGCTCGAGTGCAGGCGCGAGCTCGAGCCAACCTGGCTCTAGAGCACAAGGAGGGCATCATCCGCAGCCTCATCGACAAGGTGGCCGACGTGGAGGAAGTCAGGCGAGTCCACTAGTGTAGACACGCGGCTCGAGTGCAGGCGCGAGCTCGAGCCAACCTGGCTCTAGAGCACAAGGAGGGCATCATCCGCAGCCTCATCGACAAGGTGGCCGACGTGGAGGAAGTCAGGCGAGTCCACTAGTGTAGACACGCGGCTCGAGTGCAGGCGCGAGCTCGAGCCAACCTGGCTCTAGAGCACAAGGAGGGCATCATCCGCAGCCTCATCGACAAGGTGGCCGACGTGGAGGAAGTCAGGCGAGTCCACTAGTGTAGACACGCGGCTCGAGTGCAGGCGCGAGCTCGAGCCAACCTGGCTCTAGAGCACAAGGAGGGCATCATCCGCAGCCTCATCGACAAGGTGGCCGACGTGGAGGAAGTCAGGCGAGTCCACTAGTGTAGACACGCGGCTCGAGTGCAGGCGCGAGCTCGAGCCAACCTGGCTCTAGAGCACAAGGAGGGCATCATCCGCAGCCTCATCGACAAGGTGGCCGACGTGGAGGAAGTCAGGCGAGTCCACTAGTGTAGACACGCGGCTCGAGTGCAGGCGCGAGCTCGAGCCAACCTGGCTCTAGAGCACAAGGAGGGCATCATCCGCAGCCTCATCGACAAGGTGGCCGACGTGGAGGAAGTCAGGCGAGTCCACTAGTGTAGACACGCGGCTCGAGTGCAGGCGCGAGCTCGAGCCAACCTGGCTCTAGAGCACAAGGAGGGCATCATCCGCAGCCTCATCGACAAGGTGGCCGACGTGGAGGAAGTCAGGCGAGTCCACTAGTGTAGGCACGCGGCTCGAGTGCAGGCGCGAGCTCGAGCCAACCTGGCTCTAGAGCACAAGGAGGGCATCATCCGCAGCCTCATCGACAAGGTGGCCGACGTGGAGGAAGTCAGGCGAGTCCACTAGTGTAGACACGCGGCTCGAGTGCAGGCGCGAGCTCGAGCCAACCTGGCTCTAGAGCACAAGGAGGGCATCATCCGCAGCCTCATCGACAAGGTGGCCGACGTGGAGGAAGTCAGGCGAGTCCACTAGTGTAGACACGCGGCTCGAGTGCAGGCGCGAGCTCGAGCCAACCTGGCTCTAGAGCACAAGGAGGGCATCATCCGCAGCCTCATCGACAAGGTGGCCGACGTGGAGGAAGTCAGGCGAGTCCACTAGTGTAGACACGCGGCTCGAGTGCAGGCGCGAGCTCGAGCCAACCTGGCTCTAGAGCACAAGGAGGGCATCATCCGCAGCCTCATCGACAAGGTGGCCGACGTGGAGGAAGTCAGGCGAGTCCACTAGTGTAGACACGCGGCTCGAGTGCAGGCGCGAGCTCGAGCCAACCTGGCTCTAGAGCACAAGGAGGGCATCATCCGCAGCCTCATCGACAAGGTGGCCGACGTGGAGGAAGTCAGGCGAGTCCACTAGTGTAGGCACGCGGCTCGAGTGCAGGCGCGAGCTCGAGCCAACCTGGCTCTAGAGCACAAGGAGGGCATCATCCGCAGCCTCATCGACAAGGTGGCCGACGTGGAGGAAGTCAGGCGAGTCCACTAGTGTAGACACGCGGCTCGAGTGCAGGCGCGAGCTCGAGCCAACCTGGCTCTAGAGCACAAGGAGGGCATCATCCGCAGCCTCATCGACAAGGTGGCCGACGTGGAGGAAGTCAGGCGAGTCCACTAGTGTAGACACGCGGCTCGAGTGCAGGCGCGAGCTCGAGCCAACCTGGCTCTAGAGCACAAGGAGGGCATCATCCGCAGCCTCATCGACAAGGTGGCCGACGTGGAGGAAGTCAGGCGAGTCCACTAGTGTAGACACGCGGCTCGAGTGCAGGCGCGAGCTCGAGCCAACCTGGCTCTAGAGCACAAGGAGGGCATCATCCGCAGCCTCATCGACAAGGTGGCCGACGTGGAGGAAGTCAGGCGAGTCCACTAGTGTAGACACGCGGCTCGAGTGCAGGCGCGAGCTCGAGCCAACCTGGCTCTAGAGCACAAGGAGGGCATCATCCGCAGCCTCATCGACAAGGTGGCCGACGTGGAGGAAGTCAGGCGAGTCCACTAGTGTAGACACGCGGCTCGAGTGCAGGCGCGAGCTCGAGCCAACCTGGCTCTAGAGCACAAGGAGGGCATCATCCGCAGCCTCATCGACAAGGTGGCCGACGTGGAGGAAGTCAGGCGAGTCCACTAGTGTAGACACGCGGCTCGAGTGCAGGCGCGAGCTCGAGCCAACCTGGCTCTAGAGCACAAGGAGGGCATCATCCGCAGCCTCATCGACAAGGTGGCCGACGTGGAGGAAGTCAGGCGAGTCCACTAGTGTAGACACGCGGCTCGAGTGCAGGCGCGAGCTCGAGCCAACCTGGCTCTAGAGCACAAGGAGGGCATCATCCGCAGCCTCATCGACAAGGTGGCCGACGTGGAGGAAGTCAGGCGAGTCCACTAGTGTAGACACGCGGCTCGAGTGCAGGCGCGAGCTCGAGCCAACCTGGCTCTAGAGCACAAGGAGGGCATCATCCGCAGCCTCATCGACAAGGTGGCCGACGTGGAGGAAGTCAGGCGAGTCCACTAGTGTAGGCACGCGGCTCGAGTGCAGGCGCGAGCTCGAGCCAACCTGGCTCTAGAGCACAAGGAGGGCATCATCCGCACGCAGCCTCATCGACAAGGTGGCCGACGTGGAGGAAGTCAGGCGAGTCCACTAGTGTAGGCACGCGGCTCGAGTGCAGGCGCGAGCTCGAGCCAACCTGGCTCTAGAGCACAAGGAGGGCATCATCCGCAGCCTCATCGACAAGGTGGCCGACGTGGAGGAAGTCAGGCGAGTCCACTAGTGTAGGCACGCGGCTCGAGTGCAGGCGCGAGCTCGAGCCAACCTGGCTCTAGAGCACAAGGAGGGCATCATCCGCAGCCTCATCGACAAGGTGGCCGACGTGGAGGAAGTCAGGCGAGTCCACTAGTGTAGGCACGCGGCTCGAGTGCAGGCGCGAGCTCGAGCCAACCTGGCTCTAGAGCACAAGGAGGGCATCATCCGCAGCCTCATCGACAAGGTGGCCGACGTGGAGGAAGTCAGGCGAGTCCACTAGTGTAGGCACGCGGCTCGAGTGCAGGCGCGAGCTCGAGCCAACCTGGCTCTAGAGCACAAGGAGGGCATCATCCGCAGCCTCATCGACAAGGTGGCCGACGTGGAGGAAGTCAGGCGAGTCCACTAGTGTAGGCACGCGGCTCGAGTGCAGGCGCGATAAGAGCAACAAATTATAACAGTAATAGAAAATTGATGACGGGAAACCTAAGTCATCCTGCCGGGCTAGCACAGCTGGCCGCTACTGATGTCTTGTCATTACCGCACTATATTGAAAGGAAAGGGATGGATATTATTTTTAGCTCCTCAAAGATTCGCACATTTAATATTATAAAAAAAAACTAAATTAATTCATACAAAGTTCACTAAATATCGCTAACACAAAGAAGTCAAAAACCAATCCGTTTCTAACAGGCTCAGCCAAACCAACGCACATCGTCTGCAAGGCATCGTATCGGACTCCTCGCCCGAGCGGAGCGCGTCGGACCGCCCCGGGGGCGTCAAGCTCGTGCCCGGGGCCGGCGGGTACTTCCAGGAGGACCGGGGCAAGAAGGGGAAGGGGTAACACGATACAAGAGCGATGTGAAGGTTTTATCTAAATAGTGGTTACTGTATAGCCATTGAGGGCTGGGGCAGACACGTACTCAAGGTCTACTAGAACATTTTTACGTATTCGTAAAACTTTGCTTGTAGTTCGTTCGTTCACGACGCGCACACATGCAAGCTGCGCGATGCTTATTGTTGAAGAAAAATACTGTTGTTATACTGTGGCTGGGGTATGCATGAGGTGAGGGCAGGGGATAACTAGTCGAGTTTTGGATTTGTTCGATAAGTTTCACAAAAGCAATTTTACATTGTAGCGAATTTACACATCGCATTTTTTCACGATCGCGAATTTTATTATTCGTCTTTTTTCATGTAGCGATTTTTCATGGAAGCGTTTTATGTTCGCGATTTTTTTTCGCTTATTTTACCAGTGGATTATTTTATCAGTCGCATATATTTTTAGCAGCATTAGGCAACCCAAGCCTTATGTAAACGGAGCCCCGCTTCGATGAGCTTCTATTTCTGGGCGGTTTGCCCTTCGGGCATCTGAAGATACCTAATGAACCTATCCTACCCATTAATATGTAATAATGTGGACACTAAGGAGGTCCTGATTTGTTAGAATAATGATTTCGAGTAAAATATCTAACAAACCGCACTATATTAATATAGTGAAATATTATTTGCGAATAATAAAATAAGCTACTGGTAAAATAAGCGCAAAAATAAACGCGAACATTATAAAACGTTTCATGAAATATCGCAATAGCGATTTTTCATTCATTTAATTATTAGTCTTTCTCCATATATGAAGAAAGACGAATAGTCAAATTTTCGAGTATGAAAACGCTGTGTGAAAATTCGCTACTGTGAAAAAATGCCTTAGTGAAAATTATTTAACAAACCGAGTTTTGTCGTATATCAACTCCGTACCTCTCGCGTAACCCGGGCCTTTTTTTAATCCTCACTAGATCTATGAGCTTGATGAGATTGTTTATAACATTCCTAACGAATGACGGATCGTCATATGATTTCATGGAAAATTCGAATAATTCGAAACGCACGTTTTTTCTAATCTAAAATAAAACGAGGAATAGAGTCTAGCCAACGACGTTTATAGCAGTAGTAATGTACCTACAGCGAAATGAATTCTAGTAGCTCTCGGTTTTTATCAATTAGCAGCAATGCACATAAAAATAGATGAACATTTTTGGGAATTCTAATTTGAAACCTGACTGAACCTTTTTTTATCTCTGTCTATAGGAGCGCTTTTAAGGTATTTTTTCTACTCCTGTACTGTTATCTGTCTTTTACTTGGTCACGAACACTAATATAAGAACATACATAATATGAGTTCAGAGAAGTCTATACTCTATTCCCCATAACAGCACTAGTGTCGTTATAGTCACTTTACGTTATTGCTAGCAGCCACAGACTTCTAAATCTAGGTTAAACTTAGGTCAAGGATTAAGCGCTCAATTTTAACTTTACGGTAAAAATACACAACTACCAACTTAACAATCAATTAAATTCCTACGGTTTTTAAGAAAAACAAAACTTTCCGAACTAAATTCATTGATGCCAACATAAAAAAAGTATTTTTAATTTAAGTATATTTTAAATTAGAAAAAAAAGTTTACCATAGACACATACTGTTAGTCAAACGTCATATTTGCCTTGTTTCCAGGTTATGATTATTTTTATTATTTAAAACCTCGTCGTAGAAAAAGTATTGTATGCAACGTTGTATAATTAAGTCAAAAAACGCTCATTGCGTCTCTATTTGCGATACTCGCCGCATTCGCGGCTCGTATCGCAACTCACGCAATTCGCATTTTTTGAACTCATTTATACAACTGTTGCATAAAATACTATAAAAGGGATAGATAAATTTGATATTTAATTGGTAATATGTAATTTAGTCCAAACGTGAGTGTAACTAGAGTGTGAGATAATTCTACAGTGGGGTATATGGCAACAACTCCTTTTAAAAGTCACATTCTCATAGAAATGGTGTTGCCATACAGCAGAGTTTAACCACTGCCAAATATGATTGACCGATTTAGGTAAGGGTCATCAGAAGCGACGATGAACGTCGGGTTGGGTAATTTGGAGATATCTATTAACCTTTCTTTGATACTATGGAGGGTTGAAGTAAGGCGAACTATCTTAAATGTAGAGTTACTAATCGACTAGAATTTAAAAAAAAAGAAACACGGATTTAAAAACAAATACCTTCTGTAGACTAATTCAGAATAATATAAATCAGTTGGGGTGTCTGAGGTTTTCAATAAGTGGTGTAACACGCTGTATAAATTTTAATCAAACATAGGTAATAGGTAACATAGGTAATTAACCAAATTCTAAATATTTATGAAAGTAGAAGAAAACTGTGTACCTGTTCTTAGAAATTATAGCAAGGCTTGATGTAGAATCGAGAAGAAATGCTTTTCTGTAAAATGGATCAATATAAGAGTGGAGATAAAATGAAAGTCTTGTTTTATTTCCTCTTCGATTTACCTCTTTAATTAAGATGACAGATTAGAAAATAATAACTTACCTTCGGCGTAAGGCACGTTACAAAACGTACCGTATTAAAATATCTGTTCGCCGAGTGGAATTTTACATTTCAATCAATTAAAGCCGTGAATTAAACATGTGCGGGCCTATGATGGCTGCGTTTATCGTGTGATAAAAGCAATATGCGTTTCTTTCTGACCAGTAATGTTGGATTTCATAATAGGTTACTTGATGAAAATTCAAATCAGCTTCTTTTTACCCGACTGCGGCGAAGCCCAAAAGGAGGGTTGTGTTTAACCTGTATGTATGTATGACTGTATGACCGTTCCTATGTCCGCTCGTAACTACTCAACGGCACAACAGATTATGATAAACGATGATACATCATTAGATTCGTCGTGATGGCACGAGTGTCACTGGGTATGAATTTCGTGCAAGAAATGGCGGATTTTATGCACTTTCAAAGCGCACCGCCGATGTGGTTTTTTTTAAGTAAAAAATATGGTTATTATGAAGTGTCAAAATGCTCAGAAAGTATGCAGGTTAGTATGAAATACTGACTTCTGACGTCATGCTCAACATGGTGCCTTATTTTTACACGACTTCCCAAAAAAAGAGTGTTAATTATTAGTTTTTGTCATTTTAAAATCGTTGGTGGCACGATAATGACTCTAATCGATTGGCAGAACCCTCCCACAAAGGATTACAGCCTGTTTTGAACCAGAAAAGTAATCTATGGCGACTCCACGCACGACATTGTGACGTCATACCTGCATATCCGTTCAGTTAATCTCGAAGGCTTATTCTGACGTCGGATGTTTCCTTGCACCAGCATGTGACACGGAATCATTCAATACGAGAGATTACTTTGGAAAGCTCTTATATCGTATAATTAAGCTGATAAATATACTGTAATATTAGTAAATAAGGTTTAAAATAAGTAGAAATGAGTCTAAATGCGAGTTTGCGAGAGTTTTTCAATTTTATGGCTTTTTATCGAGAAAGGTTACAGGGATTAGTTGTGTGGATACATTTGTAAGTGAATGTCACGGTTTTTTTTCACGTTGATTTTATTTCATGTAATATTTATACTTTATTATTCGATCTGAGTTTTTGTGTAGTTTTTTTTCCGCATTTGTTATTAATTTATTAATTAAAGTAATAATGTTAAGTTCCTACTTATATCTGATTATTTTATAATTTGTTATGATATTATAATTGAAATCCGTTACTGCCAACCAAAGGTTACAAATATTTTATTGGTGGAAATTAAAACACCTAGACAAAAAGTATGAGCAATTGATCAGAAAGAATTTAGTGAAAATTTAAGGAAGTATGCCTACTTATGAAAAATAACGGACTTTGCGAGGATGTGGTGAGTGCTTCTATTTTTTATTTTGTTTCTACGGTAATTTGATAGATGGTCATCCAAAAATTACGTCACACAATTTTTTAGATTTTTAGAGCCTCTCTCCATGTCATACTTTTTTCCTAACATATCCCATCTTTTTAACATAGGTTCCCCGTTATGTGTGTGACGTAATAAATGGATGAACCTATAGGCCTTGCACGACAAAGGGGAATTCTTTGTACTTCAGTTTTAGTTTTCAACTAGAGCGGCGTCTAGTGTTACTTAGATGTCGACTTAGTTGGAAACTGAACAATTTTTTGACCCTGACTAGAGCTGACATGAAATCAGCGGGCTCTTGTATAGTAGTCCTAACTAAGTGGGAAGCTAACAATCCTGGTTAAAGCAGTTCACCTTTGCTTATTGTCTGTGTGATCAATCTAACTGGGAGTTTAAGTCGTCGGTTAGCTATCCCCAGTCCAGCTGAGAAGACTCCAACAACAAAGTTCGGTGGATTCTACCAAAGTATCGACGGACTACACGAATAAAACAGGAGGTTGCAATCAGTAGCGGAATTTCAGTAGCAAAAATAAAACATGCTCTTGCGGGGATCCTATTTCCTGGATCCGCTACTGGGTACAACCGATTGTTGAGAAGATAATTGCAGGTCCAGTTACATCAGTGCTTACCAGTGGCGTAGCGTAAAAGATATCCTTGGGGAAGCCGGTGCAGATTTGGCGTACATTTTCCTTGAGAGCTGTAGAATAAGATGCTCAAATGCCTAATATTAGGCAAGCCAGTAGGAATCGAGTTCTTTGGACGCCACGCTGCTGGTGCTGACGGAAAATACTACTTAGCGTCACTATTTTAAAAAAACTCGTATCTGATACTGAATTCAGGTAAAAACGCAGTAAGTGTATATGAAGTTTGTATGGAGCTTTGACGTTTTTCTCTAAGACGTTTTTAGATACAAGGTTTTAACAAAGTAGCGACGATTAGCCAGAGAGGAGGGCAAGCCATCTAGCGTTGCCTTTAGGCCGACAAACCAAGTGTCGATTTAGTCGATTGTTGAAATTTGTTGATAAGGCTTAAATTTGGGTAGGCTATCTTTTCCTGATGTTTTGTCAAACGGAAAATCGCTCCGTTATCAAAGGTTTATAGAGGCGATTAGTGCCGCTCTGCTTAGCCTGTTATCAGTTGATGTGTTAATTAGTTGGAGACAATTAATCGTGTCTAGGAGAGTCGTGCCCCACGACGCCTTTAGTAGACGCCTCGTGTCACTAATACAACTTAGTCAATAAACTAGTGGAAAAATAATGTGAGAGATTGGTGTTTAATTGGATTACGAAAAACTGGGATATAACATCGGTATACATTTAAAAGTAGTGTTTCTACCTGTTGCTGTAAGGGTGATACATACACTGGTAAGTTTCTGCCTAAGTTCAATATAGCCGTTGCGATTCTGTGACTAAAATCCGGCCAACTGTTAGACATAGCAGTCCGCAGCATAGGGCTTTCATAAGACGGCAGGTAGGCCTATATTTTCTATCATGTCGGACGCTCTGCTACCCTCTGCATTCATGCATATTATCTGCACCAATGCATGGTGCCCTGTAAAGTGAAAACTTCACATAGCTCGGGGAAGACCTTCTCTATGTTTAGTGAAGAGCCTCGAGCCGGGATTTTGCAAAACACCCGAAATAGCCCAATGTTTTAATAGTATTTTATGCAACAGTTGTATAAGAAGGTTCAAAAAATGCGAATTGCGTGAGTTGCGATACGAGCCGCGAATGCGGCGAGTATCGCAAATAGAGACGCAATGAGCGTTTTTTGACTTAATTATACAACGTTGCATACAATACTTTTTCTACGACTAGGCAAAAATATAAAATACATGGACGTCACGCGTGTTTCGTCCGGTCACTCCGAGTGTGTACAGCCGGCATGACAGTTGTGTCTATGGTAAACTTTTTTTTGATATGGCTGGTGACACGATGTGACGATAATTAAAATACTTTTTTTTATGTTGGCATCAATTAATTTAATTCGGAAAGTTTTGTTTTTCTTATGAATCGTAGGAATTTAATTGTTTGTTAAGTTGGTAGTTGTGAATTTTTATCGTGAAGTTAGAATTGAGCGCTTAATCCTTGACCTAAGTTTAACCTAGATTTAGAAGTCTGTGGATGCTAGCAATAACGTAAAGTGACTATAACGACACTAGTGCTGTTATGGGGAATAGAGTATAGACTTATCTGAACTCATATTATGTATGTTCTTATATTAGTGTTCGTGACCAAGTAAAAGACAGATAACAGTACAGGAGTAGAAAAATTACTTTAATTGCTTTTTATGCGGGGTTCAATAATGTTTTTACCCGACTGCGGCGAAGACCAAAGGAGGGTTATGTGTTTGACCTGTATGTATGTATGTACAAATTACCGCCAACACGAACGGGGGCTCCGGAGGCAGCCTCGTTGGCGGTAACTTGTGTAAGTAGTTACGGCTGCACAGAACAAAATCACACAGGTGAGTGTCACCAACGAAGTTGCCAAGCTGTAAGTAATGATTTCGTATTAGATTGTCCGATTAAAAAATCAAATAGGTAATAAACCAAAGAACGAAAAGAACGGGAAAATACCGGTATTTTGTATGGAAAATACCGGTATCCGACCCCTGGTTTAGTGGCACGGTGCGAGATTTTGGCCTCTCCATTTATGCCTATCTTACCAAATTATAGCCTAAAGTTAAGCCTACAACAACAACAATAGTAACCCGCAATATATTATGTTCGGCTTTGTTTAGAAAGCATAAATACTTCTTTATTTCATAAAAAACAAAAGGTCAGTACAGCACTTAACTTAAGCCTACCCATAAGGCTAGTCAAAAAGGGCCCCTCGAGTCGTCCCTGGCGCAAAGGTACCCATTACACTGGCCGCGTTGCCACGTTGAATGGCGATGGACAGCCTTTGCATCAGGTACGAACCCGCGCGGGCGTCAGACCCCCTCTCCCTAATTCGACGACCTGTGACGAAGGCTTTGTTTTAATTTTGTTTATACCAAACATATGCTCCTGAGATAAAAAAGAAACTGCAGCCACACATGCAATCTCTACCTACCTAAATCAAGAGGTTACAAGTGCGCAAGAACTTGCAAGGAGTTTTCGCTGTGAAATTTTCATGTAATGGATCGTTTAGCGGTCAATAGCTGTCTAAAAGACGAATAGATAAAAGACTTATTGATATCAGTTTTATCTATTTATTAGAGAAAAATGTGCAAAGGCTCGAATAAGGTAAAGCACCTTTACATAAACATTTCATACCGTTTAAACAAAAACATATTTATTATCAATGCAAATCAAACTGTATTACAAAGGAAACGAGTTATTTTTTGCTATTTTTCTATTGAACACTTATTCTTTTCTATTAGTGTTTGTGTAATAAACTTATTACGTCCTTTTAACCAATGCGATAACAACAGCAATTATTTTCCACCAACATAGCTTTGATGGTATTGCTAGGACACTCCGTAATATCCATAGTTCTATCTTAAATGGATATCCATAGACATTGAATGATTCCAAGTTTATACAGGTGTCACTTAGTTACTTACGTATCATGTTCTGTAAAGTAAATAGATAAATTGCCACAAAGTAAAAAATATACTGAAATATGATGTTGTAGTTTAGTTGAACTCTGTGAAGTGAGGTTGATGTGCGTTAAAAGTAAGTTCAAAAAGTGTTTGCTTGTTCTGAGATATAAGAAAATAAAACACTGGTTACCTTTTGGTTTGACGGTGGACTCGAATATACTTGGCTTGACTTTCAGCGATCACGACTGATAGATATAGCTACCAATGGGTTTTTCTATCTTAAGTATATACGTAGGTACATCATTTCTGTTTCATCACTCAATTGGTGAACAGAAAAAGATCCCTTAAAGGAATAACTTCGCTTTTGTACATACATTATACTCGTACCATTATTCCGCAATCGTGTACTGTAACTTGTATAATTTTGTATTGTGAATAACGCTCATTTCGAGGCTTATAGACTCAAACCCTAGACTTCCAGAATTGAGAATCGTGTTGGCTTATTTTACACATATGGATACAAGAAATTGTCTTTACTTCATTCGAGTCTTTAAGCCTCGGGAGTCTTTAGGGTTCGGGTCTTTAAGCCTCGAAATGAGCGTTATTTACAATACTAATTTTGTGCAATAATGTGATTACTTTACATACATATACCTAGCTCTACCTGTACTGTTAGAGTCAAATGGTCTATAGCAGCGGTCGGCAACCTGCTGCCCGCGGGCCGCATGCGGCCCTTGAACCGCTGACTTGCGGCCCTATATTCCGAATAGTATAAAACCACGAATTATTCCCAAATGCGGCCCGCGTCAATTTCCTTAGCTACTATGAGGCGCTTGGCTGCTAAGCGCTGGTCTATAGCAGGGGTCTCCAAACCACGGTCCGCGGGCCGTATCGGGCCCGTGAGCCGTTTCAGTCCGGCCCGCGAGGCATCCTAATCCGGCTATAAGAATAGTACCTACTACGTACAGAAGTCTCCTCACAGAAGTCGCACAGTAAAGTGCCTACAGATGATGTGAGACAAAACAGATTATACGTAACTCCAAGTCAACAACGTCATGTGGCCCGCGCGACATTTTCAAAGGTGCTGTACGGCCCTCTGGGAAAAAAGTTTGGAGACCCCTGGTCTAAAGCATCCAAAGCGCCATATAGTAAATCGTAACACGTCTTTATTATATAGACACAAAGACGTGTTACGATATATATGCTACAGACTATTTGAAGCTGACTGTACAAGAAAGTAACTGAATATGTGACTATGGTGGGGATAACGACCACGAACCGGTGAGCTCCCGCTATAAATTATATTTAAACGTAAACATGGCAAATGTAGCCCCGGAAGTGCTAGAAAATATGATAATAAGGTGTCTGTCACCTCTTAATCAAAGAGTCGACGTCCTGACGCATGTAATCAAGCAGTTAGAAGATAAAATCGACAGCATGACTATGAAAAAAATCATCGATCCTAGAACAGAAACGTCAGTTAAAAAACCCGATGTGAAACCGAAGATCTCCGAAGTGCAACGGCAGAGCAAATCGAAGTCTACCGAGATGCCCCGAACAGCTGTCACTCAAGGTACGTCAAACGCACCAAAATCCGCACGAAGTGAACGTGCGACGGCTAGGAATGCACGACAACAGCAACTCGTCGAAACATTGCCGTCGACTCAAAATAAAGCACCCGCGAGCTCCAATCGGCAGTCCCTAGATCTACAGGCACCGGCACAGCCAGCAAATAGAATGATAGCAGGCACGCAGCCGTCACACCGGCATTCCCTAGACCCAAGGGCACCTGAACAATGCGAAATTAAAATAATAACAACTACACAGCCACCCCCACTCACGTCGAATTACAACACACAGGAACCACTTCCACCTATTCGCACACCAGAGTCTACAACAAATATTGCAGAGGAATCCTCCGGAGAATCCGATCCAATCGATGACAACAACACGAATCCCTGGAGTGACGTCCGGACCCGAAAGCAGCGGAGGCAACAACTTAGACGTTCCGTGGTTAGGGGGTCTGGGTCCGCTGATAACGAGTTGCAGACTGTCGAGCGAGTTAAAAAGATTCACGCATGTTTCCTTGACAAAAACACTACAGCCGACATGTTGAAAAACTACATGCAAAACAAACACAGCACGAAACATTTCACGTATCACGTTGAGAAGCTCACACTGAAACATCAATATTACGCATCTTTCGCGGTAACAATGCCGCACAGTGCCTTTAACTTTTTCATGCAATCGCACAACTGGCCGATAGGCACTGAGGTGAGTGAGTGGTTTCGGCTCAGCGATAGACGGGCGAGGCGCTCGTCAAACCGGTCATCGGCCGGCTCCCCCCGCGGTCCCGCAGGTGCCGGAGCCCTGCGCCCGCGCCCGGACCACAACATCACAGGCGCTGCCCCCGCCCCCGCCGACCCGCGCGTCGTCGCCTACTCGACCGATAACGAACAAGCCCGTCAATAGACATAATAAGCAAATGACACCGCTGGTTATTTGTCAGCAAAATATGCAATCCCTTAATTCCAAGACTAGGCAACTCGAAGTGTTGTTGCAAAATGAATTAAAATGTGATATCTTGGCGTTAACGGAGCACTGGCTGACCAGTAACCAGCTGGAAAGTGTACATATTAATAATTACACACTCGTCTCCAAGTTCTGCCGCAGCTCGCGCGAACACGGCGGAGCGTGCATTTATGTTAAAAACTCATTAAGAGCAGTTGAAATAGACCTGTTAACGGCGATATCGGTTGAAAGGTATTGCGAAATCGCGGCCATAGAAATTATAGACTTTAAGCTATTGGTTATTTGTGTTTATAGAACAAATTTAATTAGTGCCATCGACTTTCTGAACATATTCGATCGGTTGCTCAACAAAGTCAATGAATTAGGAAACGACTGCGTTATAGTCGGTGATATCAACATAGATTGCTTAAAAATAACTACAGAGCATAAAATTTTGCTAGATACCTTGATTTCACACAACTTTAAGAATATAGTTAACTTCCCAACTCGTGTAACTTCGGTAACGTCTACTTCCCTAGATCACGTATACACAAATATACATAGTGCTCATGCCATTACTGCTTCTTCAGTGGTGACGAACATTAGTGACCACTACGGGGTCCGGGGTGTAGTGGAGTGCGAGCGCGGCACGGAGCAGCTCCCGCGCACCCGCCGCGTACGTGACTACACGGCCGCTTCCAAGCACGCGTTTGTCTGCGCCGTGGACAGTGTGGACTGGCAGGAACTGTGTGAGACGAGGTCCACGGTTGAAGACCTTGCTAATACTATCATTAATGTCCTAGTAAACAAAATAGAAATCTGTTTTCCGTACAAAACCAAACCGAACACGTCAAAAGGCAAGTCATGGATCACAGACGAAATATATAATTTAAAACATCTATTGTTCGACTTCATAGAAATAAGAAATAAATTTCCACTCGAAACGGCTTTGGAACACACAATAAACGAACTCACTGTCAAGTATGACAAGCTCACGCGCAGAGTTAAAACTCATTTCTATGTATCAAAAATAAACAATAGCGAAAATAAGATTAAAGCGATGTGGAATATAATTAACACAGAAAGAAACGGAAGTAAAACGCATGCGGTTGATTATACGGATATATTAAAAAAACCTGACGGAACGGAGTTCCCGAGTAAATTATGTTTAGTAAATACTTTGAACCAGCAGTTTGTGTCAGCTGCAGCGCGTTGCGGCGCCCCTCCCGCGCAACCCGCGCGCGCCTGTGCGGCCCTTGCGCGGGCACGACCCGCTGCCGATAGGTGTCTTCGGTTCAAACATTTTACACCAGCAAACGTGTACGAGATTCTGCTAAAACGCGTCGCAAAAAAGCCAACAAAAGACCTGTATGGTGTTTCAATAGAAGTGTTACATCGATCGGCAGCTACACTTGCTCTGCCACTGTCTATCTTGTTCAACAAATGCATAAAACAGGGTAAGTACCCAGAGCCGTTAAAAAAAATCAAAGTTAGTCCACTGTACAAAGGCAAAGGGAAACAAGACGACCCAAGTTGCTATCGTCCTATATGTATAATACCTGCGGTAGCAAAGGTGTTCGAAAATGGGCTAACGTTGCGTCTCACACAGTTCCTTCTCAATAATCACGCCATATCAGAACGGCAATATGCGTATCGACCGGGGCGATCAACCACAATGCTGGCACGTGAGGTCGTAGGACAAATTCTAGACGCACGCGAACGTAAACTCGAGGTCGCAGTACTTTTCTGCGACCTCTCAAAAGCTTTTGACGTAGTCGACCACCCTCTACTGGTCTCTAAACTATACCATTATGGTATACAAGGGCCAGCGCTAGAACTTATGTCGGACTTTATGCACGGAAGGACGCAGTATGTGGTGGGCCAAAAAGGTAGTCTTAGCTCCGACGGCCTAACTAACGAAATTGGTGTCCCACAAGGGTCGTCGTTGTCTAACGTGGCCTTCTCGCTTCTATTAAATGATTTGCCCGGCGCAGTAAGCGATTCTGAGGTGTACATGTACGCGGACGACGTTGCAGCAGTCGTGACAGCTCCAGACATAGATCAGCTGGAAACATCTTTAAATGCCGTAGCCAAACAATTATCTGACTGGTTCGTACAAAACGGTCTCATACTAAATTTAACCAAGACCCATTTCATACAGTTCGACCTATCTGGCCGTAAGCGTCGTCCGCTGCTTGTGCGCCTCGACGGCAGCAGCGTCGAGCAGGTTCGGAGCACCACGTTCCTAGGCTTCCGAGTTGACCAAGGCTTAACGTGGGAGAGCCATATCGATTCCCTGTGCGTCAAAATGGGAAGGGCATGTTTCGCCCTGAGTCGACTCGCTACTACTCTGCCTCAAAAACCAGTCCTCTCCTGCTACTTCGCAAGTGTGCAATCGCTCATTCAGTACGGGCTAGAGCTCTGGGGACGCGCCGCTGAATGGCAGCGCGTTTTTCGGCTGCAAAAACGAGCCGTAAGAGCGGTTGCACGAGTGCCATGGGATGAGTCCGCTAAGCCACATTTCCAGGCACTAGGTATTCTGACCCTGCCCAGCCTACTGTTGCTGCAAATAGCCATATACACGAGAGAACACTTAGCGGACTACTCCAGGCGAGGTGAAGGAAGCAGCCGGGCCCTGCGCGATGCTCACAAACTCGTCACGGTACCCCGTAGATTAAAAAAAACGGCCAGAACAATTCATGTCATGGGCCCAAGTGTGTACAATAAATTGCCAACGACGATAACCAATGCGTCTAACGATATATTGTTCAAAAATAGACTCAAAACATGGCTGGTTGAGCAATCGTTCTACAGCGTAGATGAATTTTTTAAATCATAAAAAAAAAAAATTAATGTTGTTATAACCCTACCGCAATAGATATAAAATGAATTGTTATAATTAATTGATTAATGCTGTATTTAATTAATTGAATAACTAACTTACTGTATATAAATATTGACTTGTAATTATTATTACCAATAAAGATTATGATTATGATTATGATTATGGTGAGTGACCATTCCGTTTTTAGGGTTCCGTGCCAAAATGGTAAAAAAGGAACCCTTATGGTGCGACTCTGTCTGTCTGTCTGTCTGTCTGTCTGTCCGTCTGTCACAGCAAGATATCTCAGGATCTACTGATGCTATCGACTTGAAACTTGGAATAGTGTTAAAAGTCGCTGATTCAAGCCTATTGGATAGAAAAAAAAATCTTATAACTTTTTTAATTTTTTTTTAAAGGGGTCCGAAATGGGATGTGGAAAAACAAAAGTAGAGCTATTATATCGAGTGGGATATCAAATGAAAGGGCTTAGTTTGTAGATTCCAAAACAATTTTTGTTTTTTTTTCTTAATTTTGTACTTTTTGATTTATGACCAAAAACGTTCAAAAAAATACCATTCCCCCCCTATTATCTTCGAAGTTACTGAACAGAAAAATCTGTAATAATTACCAATTATTAATATCATCCTAAATATTACAGGAAAAATAAAACGGTTTTCCTAAATTGCATCGTTTTTTAGAAATTTCCAAAAATCGTACACATACTTATTTGCTCCTACTACGCTAACGGCCATACAGTTTTTGTTGAACTATTCACGTATCTACTTACGAGTTTGTACGGAACCCTCGGTGAGCGAGTCCGACTCGCACTTGACCGGTTTTTTAAACTGTATGGCGGGCGCCGCGCCGTTGTACGGCGACGGCGCGGTGCCGCGGTGGCGAGGCTTACGGAGGCCAGAAGGTAGTCACACCATGGTTACCTGACAAGGCAAATTCTAGAATCTAGATCAGGACACATCAAATGGCAGACCACGATCCGCGTACTAACCACCGACCTATTTTGTGCGGACCTCGAGTAAACAGTAACTTGTATTACTCAGTACATAATTGAATAAACTCTAGTAGAACCGACCGATATGGTCATTTTATTTAAAAAAACCGGTCAAGTGCGAGTCGGACTCGCGCACCGAGGGTTCCGTATAAACTCATAAGTAGACCAACCTTACGACTAACAGCAACCCTGCCTTCAACCCACCTTAGCCCTATTAAACCAGGAAAAATCTTAACAGCGCGATGCAGCGTATGCTACAGCGACATCTATTGATACTAAATAGCGCGTAAATTTTACTTGTAATTTAAATTTAAACGTTACTTTTTGTTATTGACTGATTTAAATAATTGTTTGTCAACTAAGTTAGTTCTCATGTATCATTTTTCATGAAGGAATCGTTTTGAAGCACACTTTATTTTAGATTTGTGTCCCTAGATGGCGCTAGTGGTATTTCATTTTTATGGTATTTACTAGTGTCAAATTTCCTAACATACTCCTATTATAGAGTTTTTAATAATTATTGTTACTTTATGTTTTTTTCCCGATTCCTGATGAGTGATCATTGTATTTAATAGACATTTTTTATGTAATCTGATATAAACCATCGCTTAGTTTTGCTACTCTCCGCTAGATGGCTCTCGTAGGGAGGGTAGAATATGTTAAGATTTTTGTAAATTTTTAAAAAGTATTCAAGTTAGGAAGAGAAAATATAATGGTCTTCCTAATAATAATAATAATCCTCATTGCGGACGAAGTTATGATGACGAACAACTACCGGAGATATATCCTGAGGGACGGTACGGTCGACATCTGTCGGGCATGCCGCCGTCCCGGAGAGTATCAGGCATATTATCTCCGGTTGTTCCCATCTAGCTAACGGCGAGTACTTGCACACACATAATCAAGTGGCCAGGATCATTCACCAGCAACTTGCTGTTCGATATGGTCTTGTGGGGTCTGAGGTGCCGTACTATAAGTACGCACCAACGCCGGTTCTCGAAAATGGTCGCGCCACGCTCTATTGGGATCGATCTATCATCACGGACAGGACTATTGTAGCCAATAAGCCTGATATCGTGCTGATAGATCGATCCAAGCGCCGTGCAGTGCTCGTCGACATCACCATCCCCCATGACGAGAACCTTGTGAAGGCCGAGAAGGACAAGCTCAGCAAGTACCTTGACTTGGCTCACGAGGTTACCGCCATGTGGGATGTTGATTCGACGATCATTGTTCCGATAGTCGTTTCGGCGAACGGACTTATAGCGAAGAGTCTCGATCACCATCTCAAGAGACTCTCGCTAGATGGCTGGATCAAGGGTCAGATACAGAAAGCGGTTCTTCTGGACACGGCGCGCATCGTCAGGAGGTTCCTCTCTCGACGGCCCTAACCACCGGTAGCCTGGGCCCCGCCCCGCTGCCGGCGGCACCCTAGGTTAGGTTTTTAGGGTTCCGTACCAAAATGGTAAAAAAGGAACCCTTATGGTGCGACTCTGTCTGTCTGTCTGTCTGTCTGTCTGTCTGTCTGTCTGTCTGTCTGTCTGTCTGTCTGTCTGTCCGTCTGTCACAGCAAGATATCTCAGGATCTACTGATGCTATCGACTTGAAATTTGGAATAGTGTTAAAAACTGCTAATCCGAGCCTATGGGACAGCAAAAAAATCTTATACCTTTTTTACTTTTTTTTTAAAGGGGACCGAAATGGGATGTCATAAATCGAAAGTTGAGCTAATATATCGAGTGGGATATCAAATGAAAGGACTTAATATGTAGATTCCAAAACAGTTTTTATTTTTTTTCTTAGACATGTAGTTTTTGATTGAAGACAAAAACCGTTAAAAAAAATACCGTTCCCCCCCTATTATCTCCGAAGATACTGAACAGAAAAATCTGCAATAATTACCGATTATTAATATTATCCTAAATATTACAGGAAAAATAAAATGGTTTTGCTAACTTGCAGCGTTTTTTAGAAATTCGCAAAAATCGTAAGACAACCTTATTTGCTCCTACTAAACTAACCGCGGCATATGTCGATGTATGGGCACAACAGTTTCACAAGAGCAAAGTTAAGTTTGTCCCACCATACAGTTTTTCTTGAAATGTTCACGTATCTACTGACAAGTTTGTACGGAACCCTCGGTGCGCGAGTCCGACTCGCACTTGACCGGTTTTTATTTATAATGTGTTTATATTTTGTAATTTCACTTTGTATTTTACTTTTTATATATATATTGTAAAAAGCCTAATCTAAGAAAATAAAGATATACCTGAATAATAATAATCCTAATAAGTAGATACATGAATAGTTCAAGAAAAACTGTATGGCGATTAGTTTAGTAGGAGCAAATAAGTATGTGTTATGATTTTTGCAAATTTCTCAAAAACGGTGCAAGTGAGGAATACCGTTATATTTTTCCTGTAATATTTAGGACGACATTAATAATTAGTAATTATGACACATTTTTCTGATCAGTAACTTCGGAGATAATAGGGGGGGAATGGTATTTTTTTAAACTTTTTTCGCCATAAATCAAAAACTATTTACTTAAGAAAAAAAATAAAAACGGTATTTTAATCTACAAATTAAGCTCTTTCATTTGATACCCCACTGGATACATTAGCCCTACTTTCAATTTTCCAAATCCCATTACGGAGCCCTTTAAAAAAAAAGTAAAAAAGGTACAAGATTATTTTTATGTCCAATAAGCTGGGGTTAGCTACTTTTAACACTATTCCAAATTTCAAACCGATAGCAGCAGTAGTTCCTGAGATATCTGGCTGTGACAGACGGACAGACAGACAGACAGACAGACAGACAGACAGACAGACAGACAGAGTCGCACCATAAGGGTTCCTTTTTTACCATTTTGGTACGGAACCCTAAAACCGGACCCCTGTAGAAACTAATTGGTGATTCCTGATCTAGATCATGGCCAAAGCGGGTGAGTAATTGATATGACTTTAGTACGTAGTACGTACTGCCACTGGTAATGATATATTACATTTTGTAACTTTATATATAGGAAAAAGTACAATAGGCGGATTTATTACCTTTCATCAATCAATTTATTTTCTATTATTTTAATTGTCTTGTTTTGACGCCTAGAGACCTTTTACATCTCTGAAAATGTAATTTTAAGTTTATTGTAACGTATTAATGAAATCGAATGTAATAATGTCATACCTGTTGTTATATTTAAAAAAAATTAAAAGAGAAACTGGTGAGTTTCTTCCGGCGCTTCTTCTCACCGGAAGGTCAGTACCCGAAGCGCCAAAAGAAATGATACATATTTAGAATCAAGACTTGTGGGCCCTTGAGGGCCTACTTACAAAAATAAACTATTTTATTTTTTATTATTATTTAGGCATTTTCTACCAGTGTGTTTCACTGGGTAAAACAGAGACTAGAGTTAATGCAGGTTCGTTAGATATAATTATTATCTGATCCCGCTCTAGTCCTGTAATGTGGTCGTGGGTATTTACTCGTGTCTCGTTTCATCATATATTGCTTGTTTACTACGCTAATACCTACGTGCAGGTTTTTTATCAATTTTCTGGTGTGTTTAGAGATGATAGTGCTCGAAGCCGCGATCCTGGCCGTTTTGCTGCATTTCGCGGTCGGACAGGACAGCAACTGCGATTATACGCAAAATGTGAGTAGGTACCTGCTACATAATTCTGCCCTTTTTTAGTGTTTTACCTAAGCAAAAATTTCTTGTATCTAACTTTTCACCTCCTCGCACTTAATCTCGGTAGAACAAAATCTCTATATTTTTTTAGTGCAAGTAATTTTTGGCGTGGTTTTTTACATTAGGTATAGTATAGGTATTTAATTTTATTTTCCGCTTAGTATTTTACCATTTTTACCCCAGACGCATTTCGCCGCGATCGACGTTTCTTTTCGACTGTTTTCTGACGGTTGAAAGTGTTGTAAGAGCACTCACACCGGTGCTCAAAATACGCTGACGCACAGTGACGCATGAGTCAAAATATTCTGAGCAGCAGTTTGACCGCACTTTAAAAATAGCTACTATGTCAGCTTGACGAATGTGTACAAAACGTCGACTCGCTGTTACTGTCGGGCTCATAGACGAATGTTCTTAACCAATTTTTGTTGCTGCTACTTGGCTTGAATCATTAACGATTGCACTGCGATTGTTCTTCCAGGCCGTCGCAGGGCAGACGTACTACATAAACAGAATGTACCCGCAAGGTGCGGCACAGCAGTGCCGTTGGATCGCCATCTGCCCCTCCGGCTACCAATGTCGCCTGGAATGTCCGCAGATCAACCTGCCCCCTGTAAGAAAACTTACCTTTATATTCATTTATTTAGTAATATTCCATGCGACATGCTTCTATAGGTTAATATAACTATTTTTAGGGTTCCGTACCAAAATGGTAAAAAAAGAAAACTCTGTCTGTCTGTCCGTCTGTTTGTTCGTCTGTCACAGCCAGATATCTCAGGAACTACTGCTGCTATCGATTTGAATAGTATTAAAAATAGCTAACCCAATCCTATTGGACATAAAAAAATCTTGTAACTTTTTTACTTTTTTTTTAATATCAAATGAAAAGGCTAGATTTGTAGGTAAAAACACAATTTTTATTTTTTTTCTTAGATAAGTAGTTTTTGATTTATGACAAAAAAACGTTAAAAATATCCCGTTCCCCGTATTATCTTCGAAGTTACTAAACAGAAAAATCTGTAATAATTACCAATTGTTAATTCTTTAACTATCCACGTATCTACTTATGATTTTGTAGAGAACCCTCGGTGCGCGAGCCCGACTCGCACTTGACCTGTTTTTTTACCAATTGTTTGTGGCCAGAGTTCCGGGTGTTCTATGGACCGGCTGTTGATCTCCCGGAGCGGGGACCCGCAACTCAACAACGCGGACGTGTACTGCGGGCGAGGGTCTACCTCCGTCCTGTCCACCGCCCAACGGATAAGTGTTGGTAAGGGAATATAGGTACATTGTGTAGTAAGGGAAGTAAGAAGGGGATTACTAACGAGAGTTTATTAGAAGCCGACACCGAAGATGGAGGGCTCTTAATGACTCGAGTTGGTAACCCGCTTACTGCCCGTGATACATACAATGTTTCTCAATACATTTGCGAGAAAAAAAATATAACACAAAAATTAAATAAACTAAACGCACCCGCTAAACGACAACATCAACCTGTCAAATTTACAATGCGTTTAGTTTAAAATTTTGACTGGCCATATTGCCAGCATGTACGATTTTCAAAATTAAATTTACTAAAAAAATAATTGCAAAACGCTCTGAAATTATAGTAAAATATTAATTATTAATATAGTAAAAATTGGTTTTGTAGTCAAGTTTTGAAGACAGGAAATATGCCTTGGCTGATTTGAAACGGATGTGGCGACGCTTCTGTCAACTGACATGTTCTACATCGCGCTATCGAAGCTTCCTAAGTCGGTTGCATAAATACAACTTCCGACCAACTCTCATTGGACTTCGGTCCTCAGGCACAACACCCGCCTGGAGAGAGATCTCTCTATTGTCCTCTCTTCCCACACGTACGAATGGGTTTTATATTTTAAAACTAAACTCATAATTCTATCGGGAGTTATAGATTTTCATACAGATTTACCTCCCGTGGGGGTTATAGATTTTTGAAACCCACGGGAGGTAAATCGGCTCTAGCTGCTCTATACGCCTGCGTGTTATAACACACTTTACGAGCAAGTGTGATGATAAAACTTAATTGAACGACTTTTTGCGTGTTGTAGTACCCTACCTACCTACCCTACCCGTATGGACAGTTTGACGTTCCATTTTAGAAAAAGGACATAAGCTCCATATAAATTCCGTACACTACAACATGCAACAAGTATTTATATATCTATACATATATATATATATATATATATATATATATATATATATATTAAAATGCGGATTTATCTCCCTATTCCAGGCCTAATAACATCGAGTAATACTATTGGAGGCAGTTTTAGCTGCACCCTGACGTCGCAGGCCGCGACGCCGACGCCGGCGCCCTGCAGTTGTGGCTACAAGAAGTCGGTACATACACCTTTATTTTAAACCATGCTTAATTATTGATACATTGAGCAAGCACATTGAACGCCGGATTTCCGCCTAGGCCTACAAGGCCCCGGCCTAGGGGCCCGGCCAGCCTAGAGAGGCCCCAGTGGTGGGCCCTTCATATAAGCCCAAAAGCATGGCTGCCTTTTTAATACCGAGTGCCTGGGGGCCCTGGATCTCTAAATACGGGTGTGAGCATTATATTGCATTGATTTTTCGGCGTTGTTGATGCCATTACTTACTTAAATCATGCTTGCTCATTAAGCTAAGGAGCTAAGGAGCTCAACATAGCCAGCTTTGCGTGGCAGGCACCAACTTCAAATCTTTAAAAACTATAAATATCTGTATATGTATATATGAATCGTTGATTATACATTTCTTTGAGGTAATTAACATATTATTTTCTGGTTTTTATTTTAAGTTTTTGGAAGTCGGTTTTTATTTTTTGTTTTAAAAATTTACTTTATGTATTGTACAATGTTATTTGGTACAATATATTTCATGAAGCAGAATTAAATTTCGCATATTATCCTTCGGTATACGCTGGCTAGTTTTACCTAGACCGACCTACTCAGGTGTTTGTGGCCCGAATCGCAGTAGTTAGTATACGCTAGGCCTTTATTATCGCCCGTAGTGTGTACACAATATTACGTCTTCCGTTGGCCAGAAAGTGGTATCTTATTCACCTGGTGTGATGTAAAAAAATGTAACAATTATCGACTTAAAGCGATCCTCTTCAAATAACAACTTTTAGAGCGGCCGCACATAGGGCCATAAAGCTGCGGGCGATTTTTTTCATACATTTTGTATAGCTTCGGCGCACACGGAGCGTTCGAGTACTTCGAGTGGCTTCGCGTTCAGGCCTTGTGGCCTGAACGCGGCCACTCGAACGTGTGTGTGTCAGCTTGTGCTGCGGGAGTGACGCGCGCTCTATGCTCGTTTAGTGACCGCCACTAGTGATAGTGGCCCAATGTGCGGCCGGTCTAACTGAGCCACTTGTGGTCGCGTTTAGTGGCCGGAATGTGCGCCCTTAAAGTGAATTTGTATTGGCAGAACCGTATCGTAGGCGGGCAGGAGACGGGCGTGAACGAGTTTCCAATGGCGGGGGGACTGGTGTACAAGGACCAGGCGGAGATCCGCTGCGGCTGCACCATCATCGACAAACGCTACTTGCTCACCGCTGCCCACTGCGTGGCTACCCAGTCAAGGGACAACCTGGCCGTCGTGGTCGGCGAACATGACATTTCTACTGGTGGTGAGCTACACCGAAAATCCTGCAAATAATTTATTTGCTAAGAATACAGTGTTATAAGGTCTTACAATATTTTTTGTTCTATGTATTCAGCCTACACGTAGGCATGCAAATATTTAACACACTTAATTATATTAATATTCGATAAAATTTCTAATTCCAATAGTCAAATAATCAATAATCTATATATATAAAAGGCAAAGTCCTGACTGACTCATCAACGCACAGCCGAAACAGCTGAAGCGAAAAACTTGAAACTTTCACAGTAGAATGGTCATATGACGTAGGTGAGAGATAAGAACGGATTTTTCGAAATTCATCCCCTAAGAGGTTCAAATAGGGGTTCAAAATTTGTATGGAAAGACTACGATTTTTTAAGTAAGAGGTTTGAAACTTCGTGCTTAGATTCTTCATTACAATAAAAGAAAAGTGATTTCTCCGTTTTTTGAAATTCATCCCCTGAGAGGTTAAAATGGGGGTTGAAAGTTTGTATGGAGAGTCTGCGATTTTTAAAGTAAGAAGTTTGAAACTTCAATTATAGATTTTTCATTAGAATGAAAGAAAAGTAGTTTTACCGTTTTTCGAAATTCATCCCCTGAGGGGTTAAAATGGGGGTTGAAAGTTTTATAGGGATTCTAAGATCTTTTTAAGTAAGAGTTTTGAAACTTCATGCTTAGATTCTTTATTAGAATGAAAGAAAAGTGGTTTCACCATTTTTTGAAATTCATCCCTTGAGGGGTTAAAATGGGTGTTGAAAGTTTGTATGGAGAGTGTGCGATTTTTAAAGTAAGTGGTTTGAAAGATCATGTTTAGACTCTTCATTAGAATAAAAGAAAAGTCGTTTCACCGTTTTTTGAAATTCATCCTCTAAGGGGTTTAAATGGGGGTTAAAAGTTTGTATGTAGAGTCTGCGATGTTTAAAGTAACAGGGTTGAACGATCATGTTTAGACTTTTCATTAGAATAAAAGAAAAGTGTTTTTACAGTTTTCCGAAATTCATCCTCCAAGGGGTTTAAATGGGGGTTGAAAGTTTGTATCGGGACTCTACGATCTTTTTAAGTAAGAGGTTTGAAACGTCATGTTTAGACCCTTTATTAGAATAAAAGAAAACTGATTTCACCATTTTCCGAAATTCATCCTTGAAGGGGTTTAAATAGGGGTTGAAAAATTGTATCGGGACTTTACGATCTTTTTAAGGAAGAGGTATGAAACTTCATGTTTAAATTCTTCATTGTTTTAAAAGAAGAGTATTTTCACCGTCTTTTGAAATTCATCCCCGAAAAGCTTCAATAGGGTTTGAGAAATTGTATCGGGAATATGTGATTTTTACAATAGGAGATCTAAGACATCATAGATATACTTTTTATAATGAGCCAAGAAAAACCATTATTACCGTTTTCTGTCTGTAACTCATCTAATTTAGGAATTAAATACAGATTGAAAGTTTGAAAGACAGAACAAAAACTTATAGATCTAGAAACTTTACATGTGCAGAGGTTCTGAATTCCCTTGAGGGGTTTAAAAGGGTTTAATATTTGCATGGGAAGGTTTGAAACTTTATGTATAGATTGTTTATTAAATTTAAAGAAAAGTGATTTCACATTTTTTCAAAATTCATTCCCTAAGGGACTAAAGTCGGAGTTGAAATTTGTATAGGTACTTGGAACATGATTTTTAAAGTAGGAGATCTGCGACTTGATATGTAAACCCTTCATTATATGTCAAGAAAATTTTGAATTTGGACAGAGTCATTAACTACTAAACCTAGACACTTGAAATATGCTAAGCACATTATTTATATACAACGTAAAAAGAATAAAAAAGTGTTTTTTGGAAATTCATATTTTAAAGGTATTCAAGTTTGTTACATAAAAATCCTATTTACTAAAAACCAAGTAAATATATCCACACATTCTTAAAAAGTCGTTCTCCTGATTTATCACGTTTCTTCGATAAAAGAAACGTAAATTCACCGTTTTTCGAAACTCATCCCCAGGGGGACAAAAGGGGTTGCTTCTTAAGGGGTAGTTACGGCTTCGCGCAGGGCCAGTTTTACGTGGTTTTGGTAATGTAGAAAGCGGTACTACAATAGTAGCCTACGGTAAAATAGGTATATGCACCTTTAACCACCCACATGGGTATTCGAATTTCACGCGGACGAAGTCGCGGGCAACAGCTAGTAACAGTATAATATCAAATAATTACCTAATTGTACATGTGTCAAGAAAATATTTTATGCTATAAAAACAATTGTCAATAAGCTAGCTATTTAGTTTTAAAACCTATTGAAGAGTTACAATTTCTGCAGGGATGCGATTATAAATGTCAATGCACAGTTTATATAGTATTTTATGCAACAGTTGTATAAGTGGGTTCAAAAAATGCGAATTGCGTGAGTTGCAGCAAATAGAGACGCAATGAGCGTTTTTTGACTTAATTATACAACGTTGCATACAATACTTTTTCTACGACGAGGTTTTAAATTATAAAATACAAAATTAATCATAACCAGAAACAAGGCAAATATGACGTTTGACTGACAGTATGTGTCTATGGTAAACTTTTTTTTAATTTAAAATATACTTAAATTAAAAATACTTTTTTTATGTTGGCATCAATGAATTTAGTTCGGAAAGTTTTGTTTTTCTTAAAAACCGTAGGAATTTAATTGTTTATTAAGTTGGTAGTTGTGCATTTTTACCGTAAAGTTAAAATTGAGCGCTTAATCCTTGACCTAAGTTTAACCTAGATTTAGAAGTCTGTGGCTGCTAGCAATAACGTAAAGTGACTATAACGACACTAGTGCTGTTATGGGGAATAGAGTATAGACTTCTCTGAACTCATATTATGTATGTTCTTATATTAGTGTTCGTGACCAAGTAAAAGACAGATAACAGTACAGGAGTAGAAAAAATATTTTTCTTGCACATTGCTTTATAGCATATTCTGCTAGTAGTCTTAAGGACTCTTTTACAGTGGCCCATTTCACGAAGCTATAAGTTACAATTTTACAAGTCTAACCTAGCAACATTGGCCAAATACCACAACACCATTGGTTGGTTTGATCAATGTTGCTAGTTTACTTGTAAAATTGTAATTTGTAGCTTCGTGATGAAGCTCTGTTTCTAGGAACGCTTCGGAATAGCGCCTCTTCGAGTGAGCGGAGAAAATACACCTCATTTTCAATTTTCAGGAGACACCTCAGCAACTCAAGGGTTCAATGTAGAGCGAGTTACTATTCACCCTCAGTACACAGCGTAAGTCAAATTAATCGTATTTTATGAATATAAAGCGAATATCTGAAATTACCGATCTTTCACTATTAAGCACTCGAAGAAACGATAGCCGATGGGGAGGTTATCGAATGGAAACCATGAACCGGATGACGCAGCGCGGGTCGGCCCAGCACATGATGGTCTGACGACCTGGTTAAGGTTGCTGGAAGTCGATGAAGGCAAAAAGCGTGCAGCCGTTCGTTGTGGAAGTCTTTGAGGGAGACCTATGTTGAGCAGTGGAAATCTGGAGGTACCCTATATTTTAAGCAGGGTGGCAACCGAACTGTACACTAAATTTCGTGGAAATCGGTCTGGCCGTTTTTACGAGATGCGCGAACAAACAACCAGCCAAATATTTACTTTTTGGAAGAAAAAATACACTTAGTCCTAAGGCAGGTGTGGCTTACAACGCGATTTCGGGGCATTTCTCCAGAAATATGTCTGCGACTCATTCATCTGTCTCCATACATTTAGTATGAAAAAGGGTCCAGATGAATGAGGTGACCGCAGACATATTTCTGGAGAAATGCCCTTCGCCGCGCGGCGACTAGTACCAAATGTTGCCCGGAGGGGCTTAGCCAGCGAAATATTAATTCGCCCTTAACTAAGAAGTATATCCCATCTTTATTTCTTGTTTTTTTGCTGCTATTAACGCATTTTTTTTACGCTACATTTAGCCATTTTTACCCGACTGCGGCGAAGCCCAGAGGAGGGTTATGTGTTTGACCTGTATGTATGTATGTATTTCCGTTCCTGTGTCCGCTCGTAACTACTCAACGGCACATCCGATTTTGATAAATGATACATCATTAGATTCGTCTTGATGGTGCGAGTGTCACTGGGTATGAAGTTCGTTAAAATAAACAAAATGGCGGATTTTATGCAGTATCAAAGTGCACCGCGGTCGGGTTTTTTTTAATAAAAATGTGGTTATTGACAACTGTCGCCGTCTATGGTTAAAACCAGACTAAGTCAAAATGAGCTAGCCAAGCCGATCGGCTAGCACTTTTGTGAGGCTATTTTTTCCGGCTGATTGTGTAACTAGGTATAGTATTATGTATTCCATAGTATTATGTCTTATGGCATACTGATCTGGGGTAAAGCAGCAGACATAGACACCATCTTTGTTCTACAAAAAAGAGCGATTCGATCCATATATAACTTAGGATCTAGAGATTCGCTGAAAGAACGTTTTAAGGAAATAGAAATCCTCACAGTGGCTTCATGAATGTCTAAGGTTTGGCCAGGCAGATCACGTTGTGCCTAATAATAAATACGGCAGATCGATGACTGTTAGCTTAATAGTCTATTTCTCGACGTGAAACATACGTTTCCCATTTTGTATTTCGACGTTTGGAGGTCCTTTACACCTCCAAAACATAATGTTTTAGCAACGGAGACTCCTTACATCTCCATTAATTTTAGTCTATGTTTGCCTATTTTCTATATTTTTTTATCGTGGTAGTTTTATGTTTTGTAATGTAATGGATCCGGAGATTATACAGGGTGGGAGGGACTATACCGACATACTTTAGCCATGAATTCCTGGTGGTGTGACGAGTAAATAATGTTATATCAACATGGGTCGAATATTGTCATTTTACATTAATAGTCTTATAGAACAAAATAAATCAGTTAATTCAGCCCCTCGTTATAAACATGTCCTTACTGGAGGAAATGTTATCGAAAAGAAAAAGAAAAAGTTAAAATGGAAACGAAAGATCAAAATGTTGGCCTCGTAGTCGCTTACCATCAAATACTGCGAAGGTTAATTGCTGTTTAGTTAAAGGATTTAAAAAAATAGTAAAACTATCTTAGTCACATTTATTAGGGCTTGTTACACACTTGGGAGTTTTCATTTAAAAAATAATGAATATCTCTGAAAGTAAATTTTTCGACTATACATCATATAACTTTTTTTACTCCTAATAGTTGTTAGAATCTATAGTTAAAGTTTGTCGGTATAGTCCCTCCCACCCAGTATACGTCTCTCGGTAAAAGGTAAAAAAAAACTGTGCCCAGTTATTTGCTTGTTGCATTTTATAAATGTCATCTTATGTAATAATGTCACAATTGTTGTAATGTTGTCTTTTAAAGAGAAACTGGTGAGTTTCTTCAGGCGCTTCTTCTCACCAGAATAAGGTCATCTACCGAAGCGCCAAAAGAAAAGAATCAGACATGTAAAAGAGCCCTTGAGGCCTACTTACAGAAATAAATTAGTTTGAGTTTCTACTATTTCAACACACTTGCTCATAAAGTCGCTCTTATTTCATGGTTCTTATGCGCGGAACGCAGCTATATTACACACAAGTGCTTTTTACTTGACATTACCACACAAGTGCTATAATTACCACCAATTGACCAATGAGAGCACGCCATGGGTGGGATTCGACGCGCGGATATTATTGAAAGAAAAATGAAAGATTATTTTTCTTAAGTGGTTAAAAATTATAGAAATCGCCCAAAAAATGTCTTTTTTCGTAATTTTTTTGGAAAAAAAATTAAAAACTTTTTCTAAAATGGTCAAAAATTATAGGCATTCGCCAGTGTTTTTTTTGTTTTGTCAAATTTTTGAAAAAAAAACGTTCTAAAATTGTCAAAAAGTTCTACGATTCACCAAAAATACGCTTTTATCTGATTTAAAAAAAATGTTTATAAACCTTTTTCTAAAAAGATTTTTAAACATGACAAAGTGGTCTAAAATTATAGAAACTGCCAAAAAAAATCTTTTTTCAACACACTTGCTCATAAAGTCGCTCTTATTTGGTGGTTCTTATGCGCGGAACGCAGCTTATTACACACAAGTGCTTTTTACTTTACATTGCCACACAAGTGCTGTTATAACCGCCAATTGACCAATGAGAGCACGTCGTCGTGGGGCTCGGTGTGCGGATATGATTCCCGCGCAGCGCCGCCACCAGCCTGCCCCCTCGTGCCTGTTCATGAGCGCGCCCGCACTACACCGACACCACACGACGAGGTGACGATAGACGAGGATAGATAAACCACTAAATAAATATGTACAAAACAGAAATTCTAAATGATAAGTATTATTTTTTATTTGCAAGTGTGTTGAAAAACGTCGTATGACACTCGTGGACATCTATATGTACAAAACAGAAATTCTAAATGATAAGTATTATTTTTTATTCGCAAGTGTGTTGAAAAACGTCGTATGACACTCGTGGGCATTGGTCATTACAGTCTCGGCTATACAGCCCTCGCCTCACGGCTCGGCTATGTAACACAGCCTCGACTGTAATGACCAAATTCGCCCACTCGTATCATAATGTACTATTTTAATTCCGAATCTGTGGCCCCCAATTCCTTTCCTTCCAAATTTTCAACTTTCTAGGATCATTTTGAAAATTTGCTTACCATTATGCAGGCCGCATGCTTGTTTACCACCGTCGTGGTATAAAAAAGAAATAAGCAAAAGTTGCTAGTAAATTTTATTAAACAATTTTATCAACAGCTTTATCATTTTTAGGGTTCCGTACCAAAACGGTAAACAAGGAACCCTTATGGTGCGACTCTGTCTATCCGTCTGTCACAGCCATATATCTCAGGAACTACTGCTGCTATCGATTTGAAATTTGGAATAGTATTAAAAGTAGCTAACCCGAGCCTATTGGATGTAAAAAAAATGTTGTAACTGTTTTACTTTTTTTTAAAGGGGTCCGTAATGGGACTTTGAAAATTGAAAGTAAGGCTATTATATCGAATGGGGCATCAAATGAAAGGGCTTTATTTGTAGATTAAAACGCCGTTTTACTTTTTCTTAAATAAGTAGTTTTTGATTTATGATGAAAAACGTTAAAATAACTGGTCAAGAGCATGTCGGACCATGCTCAGTGTAGGGTTCCATTGCCGTATCTATAAGGAAATGTGCTACAGATAAAAATAAAGCTAAAAATAAACAACTGGCAAAAGGTCTTAAATGCCGTGTAATTCGATGGCACTTAATACCTTTTGGTCGACAAGTTTTACTACGGCAATAACTTCAAAACGGTTTATTCGTTACTATTCAAAATAATTTTCGTTGAATGTATTTATTAAGCGTTACCTTCCTGATTTTTTTCATACTTTTTGGATTTACGGTTTAAAAGTTAAAGGGGGGGGACACAATTTATGCAACTTTAGGGGCGATTATTTCCGAAAGTATTCACTTAATCAAAAAAAAGTACATGTACAAGAACTATCGAATTATGTACATCACGTTGACGTTTGCTGAAAAAAAAACATTTTTAGCTTCTGTTACATGTATGGAGTGCCCCCCCTAGATTTTTTTATTTTTATTATTTAACTAGCAAACTTAGTAGCGGCATCTACAAGACATCTATATTCCAAATTTCATCTGTATACGTCTTGTAGTTTTTGAGTAAAATGCCTGTGACATACGGACGGACGGACGGACATGACGAAACTATAAGGGTTCCTTTTTAGCCATTTTGGCTACGGAACCCTAAAAAATACTATTCCCCCCCTATTATCTTCAAAGTTACTGAACAGAAAAATCTGTAATAATTACCAATTATTAACGTCATCTTAAATATTACAGGAAAAATATAACGGATTTCCTAACTTGCACCGTTTTTCGTAAAAATCGTAACACATACTTATTTGCTCCTACTAAACCAATTCTCATACAGTTTTTCTTGAACTATTCATTTATCTACTTATGAGTTTGTACGGAACCCTCGGTGCGTGAGTCCGACTCGAAATTGACCGGTTTTTGTATGTGGTCTGCCATAAGGACCCTTTTCTACTAAACTTGAACCCAATTTTTATATAGAAAATATTAACCTACAGCAGTGAAACCCAGCTACGAGTACAAATACACATCTATTCCTATATTTTACAATTTTGCAAAGAAAAAAAAAGATTATTTTGAAGGATTTCACAAAAACGTCAATATCTCCGTAACTAGAAACTGCCATAAGGACCCGTTTCTTATGGAAAGCCACATATGTACCTACCTATACCAAATACATCGCGCTAGACACTTGCTAACTAAATTAACTACGAAAAATGTTTAATTGTCCGAAACTACTTTTATAATCCGAATGAATCCGTAACAAAACAACACAACAACCTAAGCAACGCACAAAAGCAAAAAATACAAAATTATTGTGCGCATACCGAAAAACAAAACATCCCGCAGGCAAACTCAAGGTAAAAAACCGGTCAAGTGCGAGTCGGACTCGCGCACCGAGGGTTCCGTACAAACTCGTCAGTAGATACGTGAATATTTCAAGAAAAACTGTATGGTGGCACAAACTTAACTTTGCTCTTGTAAAACTGTTGTCCCCATACATCAACATATGCCGCGGTTAGTGTAGTAGGAGCAAATAAGGTTGTCTTACGATTTTTGCGAATTTCTAAAAAATGCTGCAAGTTAGGAAAACCGTTTTATTTTTCCTGTAATATTTAGGATAATATTAATAATCGGTAATTATTACAGATTTTTCTGTTCAGTATCTTCGGAGATAATAGGGGGGAATGGTATTTTTTTAACGTTTTTTGACTTCAATCAAAAACTACATGTCTAAGAAAAAAAAGAAAAACGGTTTTCATTTGATATCCCACTCGATATATTAGCTCAACTTTTGATTAGCGACCTCCCATTTCGGTCCCCTTTAAAAATAAAAGTAAAAAAGGTATAAGATTTTTTTGCTGTCCCATAGGCTCAAATTAGGGGTTTTTAACACTATTCCAAATTTCAAGTCGATAGCATCAGTAGATCCTGAGATATCTTGCTGTGACAGACGGACAGACAGACAGACAGATAGACAGACAGACAGAGTCGCACCATAAGGGTTCCTTTTTTACCATTTTGGTACGGAACCCTAAAAAGAAATAGCAACTCGTTCTATCTTGTTACGAAACGAGAAAAACGTTTAATTTCGATCCAGAGAAACGCATCTTGGTAAAAAAAACCGTTCAAGTGCGAGTCGGACTCGCGCACCGAGGGTTCCGTACAAACTCATAAGTAGATACGCGAATAGTTCAAGAAAAACTGTATGTCGATTTGTTTAGTAGAAGCAAATAAGTATATGTTATGATTTTTGCAAATTTCTAAAAAACAGTGCAAGTTAGGAAAACAGTTAGATTTTCCCTGTAATATTTAGAACCTGACGTGTAATGATTCTATTTAATAGCAAGGACCATTAAATCAAGAGGACTGTCATTCTCCATACAAAAAGCTGTTCCCCGAATTTACAACGCCATCTATGTATAAGCTTGGTAAAATAATTATAATATTATTTACAATTATTTAACTTTGCAAACGTGACACAGTATTTAAATTTATTTATTATTAGCTGTTTACGAACTAATTGTTACTATACTATGTTTCTTTGTTCAATTATAACATCGTTAAATGTTTAGTGTTTTAGCGCCATCTAGTTTTGCCCGGAAATCCCCTAGCGTGAAACATGCCATCGCTTAGTTTTGCTACTCGCCGCTAGGGATTCCAAGTTTTGTAAATTTCTAAAAAGGTATTAAAGTTAGCAAGACCGTTCTATTTTTCCTGTAATATTCAGGTTGATATTTATAATTAGTAATTATGACACATTTTTCTGATCAGTAACTTCGGAGATAATAGGGGGGGAATGGTACATAAAAATGTATAAATTAAAAACTACTTATTTAAGAAAAAAAATAAAAATGGTGTTTTAATCTACAAATTAAGCCCTTTCATTTGATACCCGTCTCAATATAATAGCCCTACTTTCAATTTTCAAAGTCCCATTACGGAGCCTTTTAAAAAAAAAGTAAAAAAGGTACAAGATATTTTTTATGTCCAATAGGCTCGGGTTAGCTACTTTTAACACTATTCCAAATTTCAAATCGATAGCATCAGTAGTTCCTGAGATATCTGGCTGTGACAGACGGACAGACAGACAGACAGACAGACAGAGTCGCACCATAAGGGTTCCTTTTTTACCATTTTGGTACGGAACCCTAATTATCCCACCTAAATTGTTAACCACGTCTCATGCAAATAAATTTCATTTCATTTCATTTCATTTCCGTTCTCGGGCCAATGAACAAAACCGGTATTCTACTCGGACCGGTTTCCGAGCCCTGTCTAAGGGTCATTTTTCGAGAATCTTATTCCTCTGTCCACAACTATAGAAGAATTCCCTGTACATTCCGCCTCAGCCGCACGGCACTTTTCGGTTGTTGTATAAAACTTGGCTAGTGTTAGGTGTTACACAATTGCTCAAAAAGTATATGCTACTGAAGCAGGATCTACAGGAAAATGACCAATATATTTGTGGACAGAATAAGACTCGATGAATCACCCAAATAGTGTCTCATATCCAGGTCTAACTACGATTACGATATCGCCCTCCTGCGGGTGTCGCAGGACATCGTGTTCAGCGACCGCGTGGGCCCCGCCTGCCTACCCTTCAAGTTCTCCACAGCGGACTTCACTGGCCGCAACTTCACTTTGCTAGGTAAGTGTTCAACACTAGACTACAGCCCTAATACACTTCTTATATGGAAACTCTATTAGGCCACCGAACGAAGACCAAAATTTGCCTGTCAAGGGAAAAAACTCGTGTATAAGCGAATTTTGGCATAGTTGTGAGGAATAGGGTTTTAAACGACATACTAAAAGTACTGATGGGTGGGGGTGAAGCTAACGGGGGGAGGGGGGTGTAAAGGTCCCTTTTTTTAGTTTTTTGCAAAAAACTCGTAAACTGTGGCCTATAGCTAAAAATAGTCTGAAACACAAATAATGTACGTAAAATTCTCTACAAAAAAGATGTAAACGTTTTTTCTCTGGGATCAATACTTCATGAGATATAGATGGAAGTATATGACCAATAAAGAAAACACATTTGTTTAAGTACGGCACGTATATTCCTAAAGATAAAATCCCTAATTATTGTCTAAATCTAAAATATTATCATAATCATCGTCGTCAGCGGTTACTTCGATAGGAGCTCCGTTAGTGCATGAGCCGGAGCATACACCGCAGACATTGGAGCAGGGAATTCCAGCTTTCCGGCAGCCACATCGCATCCCACATCCCGTCTTACACCGGCAGAATATGGTTTTGAGAATTGAGTCAGGTGCCACTGGGTCGTCGGTTGTCACTGGCTTTAGGATGCCATTGTCTCCTATCAAGTCGACATCCTCCCCAATAACAACAGTTGGATGTAAGGCAGCCATCTCCAACCCGCACCTGACAATAATGCCATCAGCATCTCCTGTAGCAATGGTTGTTCCAATCCCTGCTGCTGTCATCTTCTTGGCAAGGAACTGAATCAGCCTTGTTTTATTGTTTTCGTTAGCGAAGAAATGCTCCTGTGGAATGGTGATGATTGTATTTTCATTAAAATTAATGTCGACCGAAGTTTTTGTCAGACCTCGTCGCTTCTGCTCTGCTCGTTTAGTACTGTCGACATCACCATAACCATCAAAAATCACTTTACAATTTGGGCCGTAGTGTTTCTGTACATAAGTAATATATTGATGGCACATCGAAGAAACGCTGGAGGACGGTTTCCATTTCATACGGTGCAGTAGAAAACCACCATTTACTACTTTGAAGCTTTGATGTAGATCAAGAGCAACGTTGTTCTCTGCTGGCACAATACATCGTAGAGTGATGACTTCTTCCCCTTTCGTATTCCACCCTCGAAGAACAGATCCATGGGGAATGGAGTCAGTTCATAGGTCAAAAGGTCTGCAACATCTTCTTCGTTCTTTTTAGCTATGACAGTTCTTTGGAAAATTGTCAGAGGGTTAATAGTAACTGTCTCGTCATTGATTTTAATGCTACTGCTCATACTGGCAAGTGATAAAACCACGTTCTTCTTAGATCCTGGGAAATTCTAAAGTAAACTGCCACAAAGCCCTAGATATTGGAAACAAAACAATGCAAAGTTTCACAGGCAGCAAATTCGGTGACATGAAGTCGACTTGATAGGAGACGATGGCATCCTAAAGCCAGAGACAACCGACGACCCAGTGGCACCTGACTCAATTCTCAAAACCATATTTTGCCGGTGTAAGACGGGATGTGGGATGCGATGTGGCTGCCGGAAAGCTGGAATTCCCTGCTCCAAGGTCTGCGGTGTATGCTCCGGCTCATGCACTAACGGAGCTCCTATCGAAGTAACCGCTGACGACGATGATTATGATAATATTTTAGATTTAGACAATAATTAGGGATTTTATCTTTAGGAATATACGTGCCGTACTTAAACAAATGTGTTTTCTTTATTGGTCATATACTTCCCTCTATATCTCATGAAGTATTGATCCCAGAGAAAAAACGTTTACATCTTTTTTGTAGAGAATTTTACGTACATTATTTGTGTTTCAGACTATTTTTAGCTATAGGCCACAGTTTACGAGTTTTTTGCAAAAAACTAAAAAAAGGGACCTTTACACCCCCCTCCCCCCGTTAGCTTCACCCCCACCCATCAGTACTTTTAGTATGTCGTTTAAAACCCCATTCCTTACAACTATGCCAAAATTCGCTTATACACGAGTTTTTTCCTCTGAGTTTACTTCGTTTGGTGGACTATATCACTAACACGTAGATAAAGCAAGAATCTCCCTTTTATACGTAGATAAACCCTCTGATATATGCTTTTATTCCAAGCCACGTAAGATATTTGTATAAATCAATGTAAGTAGTGTGAAGAGAGTTTAGAGTAAGCCGTAAAGGCTTTACAGTAGTTTCGTAATGTAACTAACAACACCGTAAGACTGAGAATATTACACACCACCCCATAGAAAACCGCATTCAAGTTGCTGCTTGAAAGCTATGCGAGGCAACGACGGTGTTACGCAATAACGTGTTACCTATGTGCCATGGAAATCATATGCACTCGACACATTATTGCATAACAGGGTCACAAAACACACACATGGTCAAAGGGTTGCATAAATAGTCGTCGGGGTTAACATTAATTTCCTACAAGTGACACTGTGATATCATTTACGAGTAAAATCCCCCCCCCCCCCCTTAAGCGGCTCGAAGTACCTTAAGCAAATTATCGTATCTCAGAACGAGTCCAAGGGCTAACAAGGGCCTCATAGCATAATTTGTTGGGTTAGGTTATGGACGCTTTTGTTTATCCTATTAAGCCAGCGTGGGGCCTGTAACAGGATCATTCCATGGTAAGAGGTAACGAGAATAATGATTTCATTGCGTGTTTTTTCATTAAAGATACAAATTTAAGTGTCAATATATCTAGGGATGTAAGTAGGTAACACTTCTTTCTGAAGAGATAATTTAACACTTAAATTTGCCTTTTGACTCACGTTACCTCTTGCCGTGGAATGACCCTGTTACAGGCCCCCCGATCGCTTAATAGCACACAGCGCCAATTCAAGGTGCCCACGAGGAATGGAATAGTACATTGTGTATCAAGGGCGGTAAGTAAAGAATTACAAACGAGTGTTTATTACAAGGCCGAGGCGAAGCCGAGGGCTTTAATAACACGAGTTTGTAATTCCTTTACCGCCCGTGGCACACACAATGTTTTTCATCACACTTGTGAGGAAATCTGATTAAAATAACCTTACTTAACCTAAATAAAATTGTAAAACTAACAGTGACATTAGTGACATATATCAAGACGACAAGTCACGTTCGGAAACCATAGCGGTAAAGACTTAAAATGGTTGATTTTATATTTGCAAAATACTGAAATACACTATTTAAACATTTAATTAATGTTACAGAAATATGTGTTTACATGTATTTGCAATAACAGTTCTCTTTAAATAAATATTTCAGCAATAAAAGTTAAAAAAGTAAGTTGGCGTTTCCTTTGATCATGACAAATAAGAGTAAAACTGAACCAGCGTTTCAAATTTAAAAAGAAAACCATTACCTAGGGCGCCCTAGGGCGTAATAGGTCATTTACGGCCCGCAAAACCTACGTGTAATGACACCATTTTCGAGCAAGTGTGATGAAAAAAAAATTAACAGCGTATTCCTAACCATATTCAACGTTTAAAATGTCATATAAAGTACCCTGGACTTAGATTAGTTTTTAAAATATTTACATTTTTGCGTTATAAAATTGTATCTAATGATCTCAGGAATGCGTGGTTAATTTTTTCCCCTTTCCTCGCGGGCACGGTGTATGGGTAATTCACAAAGCCACTTCCCCATACCCCACAAAATACCTGATTTTTCTGCCCTCCGGCCGGAAAGCGTCATCTTGCCGGCCGCTGCGCTAAACGAAAATGCCACTTTCTGGCTCAGTCGAACAGAAAAATTGTATACAAACCTTGGTCAGTAAATAGGAAAGCTTCAGATCACATTACATGCGATCTGATACATTTTCTTACTTTACTGGCCGTTATGTAATGTACTATTAAATTCCATGATGGTCCAAGGCTGGGGTACCCTGGGCATCGGCATGCCAACGTCGAACACGCTGCGCAAGGTGGACGTGAGCGTGATCAGCCAGTCCTCGTGCCGGCAGGCGGTGCCGGCGCTGACGGACCGCCAGATCTGTACATACACGCCCAACAAGGACGCTTGTCAGGTACGAGGAGTCCGCAGCACAGAAATAGAATAGAAGGAAAGAGTGTATGTCGGTTATTCTTCAGAAATATGTCTGCGGTCACCTTATTCCTCTGGCCCTTTTTCATACGAAATGTATGGAGACAGGGGAATAAGACGCAGACATATTTCTGAAAGATTACCCGTGTACCTCGCGCAGTGGTGGATTTGCCCTAAGGCCCAGTAGGCCCGGGCCTAGGGCGGCCAATCGTGACAAAAAAAAGTCACTGCTGCTGCTGAGAAAAGGGCGGCTGGTACTTACTAAACGGCGCGGCGTGGAGCCTAGGGCGGCCAAGACTATAAATCCGTCACTGACCTCGCGTGTGTGTGTGTGTGTGTGTGTGTGTGTGTGTGTGTGTCTCGTGTGTGTGTGTCGCGTAATTGTTCCACTACCACCAAATGAAATGAAAAGTGTATGATTTCTATCACTAAATTACACTCTTGACGTCAAACGCAAAATCTTACACGCTTGGTTCCCATACAAATCGACAATTCCTTCTATCTCGATATCGTCGACCGTACGCTGAATTAGGGTAAGGCACAGGCAAAACAATGTCTCTTACGCTAATTGAGCCAACGGTCGACGATATATCTCTGTGGTCCGAAAGAGTTACGATACCAATATTTAGCCTTAAAGATTACATAAAATTATGCCTAAAATCAATTAACCTAATGACATAATGCCTACGCTGATGGATACTAATTTTTAAATAGCTAACGGCCATTTGGTTAAATATTAAAATATTTAGGTATCTTAATAGATAAAATAAACAAATGACAAATGCGGCCGCAATGAACGTGTTACGATCAGCCTCTCCGAGCGCATCAGTCTTTATACTTTGGCATCAGTCATAGAGGTGAGAGGGAGGTCTAAATGAGCGTTAAGTCATGTAAAAGCACAGGGAATAAACTCTGCAGATCAAAACCTATTCCAAAATGCCGCCATAAAACTGTAAAGGTCTCTAAACACTATACTGGCGACCTGGTGGCTGGTTTTTGACTCAGAAGAGGTTGAACCCCGGACAGGCCCGGACGCGCAGGCGATTTTATTGAACCAAGAAAATGGACGTAATTGAAAGAAAAACTATCCACAGAAAAATCATAGAAACGTAATTACTTCCGTTATTCCCTTTATTAACCCGGAATATAAAATAAAGTATCGTATGCTTTAATCCAGGGCTTGGCCTACCTGCATGCATATCAGCTCATTCATTCAGATACGTTATTTAGTAACAAACAATCAAACATCTAAATATCTTTGGATCTTCATGAACGTTCATATATTTTATAATATTAGTAGAATTATTTGCTGATAAAAGTGTGACATTTATTTTTACAACATGTTACACCGCATATAAAACCGGAACGAAATGAAAATGTGTCTGTTTTCGCTTTTTTCTACTCCTGTACTGTTATCTGTCTTTTACTTGGTCACGAACACTAATATAAGAACATATATAATATGAGTTCAGAGAAGTCTATACTCTATTCCCCATAACAGCACTAGTGTCGTTATAGCCACTTTACTTTATTGCTAACAACCACAGACTTCTAAATCTAGGTTAAACTGAGGTCAAGGATTAAGCGCTCAATTTTAACTTTACGGTAAAAATGCACAACTACCAACTTAACAAACAATTAAAATCCTACGGCTTTTAAGAAAAACAAAACTTTCTGAACTAAATTCATTGATGCCAACATAAAAACAAAAGTATTTTTAATATATTCACTGCGTGTCAACTTCATTTAAAAAATAAAAAGTTTACCATAGACACATACTGACAGTCATACGTCATATTTGCCTTCTTTGCAGGTTATGCCTTGTTTGTATTTTATATGTATTTTAAAACCTGTCGTAGAAAAAGTATTGTATGCAACGTTGTATAATTAAGTCAAAAAACGCTCATTGCGTCTCTATTTGCGATACTCGCCGCATTCGCGGCTCGTATCGCAACTCACGCAATTCGCATTTTTTGAACCTTCTTATACAACTGTTGCATAAAATACTATTTTCCAATTGAAGAATTGAATATTTTAATATTTACCGTTATCCTTATTAACGTGGCACCTGGCTGCAGGATGACTCGGGTGGGCCGGGACTATTCACAGACCCGTCGACGAACCTCCTCTTCCTGTGCGGTATCATCAGCTACGGGCGCTCGTGCGCGGAGCGCGGCGCGCCCGGCATAAACACGCGCGTGCCCGCACTGCTCGACTGGATCAGGAACAACTCGCCCGGAGCAATCTATTGTGAGAAATAAACTTATGGGAAACAGTTTGAGTTTCATTCATCAGCATACAGAAATCCATTCCTCCACTCCCTCTCCTCCAAAGAACATCGGGGAAGCCGCTGCTTGGTTTTGATTATTTCTCACCGCCAAAAAGTTTATTGCTGCAGATAGGCTCCTCCCTACAGATGTGCAAGTTGCGGGAAGTTTGACGACCGCTTTAGCTTAGTTGGTAGTGACCCTGCCTACGAAGCAAGAGGTCCTGGGTTCGAATCCCAGTAAGGGCATTTATTTGTGTGATGAGCACGAATATTTGTTCCTGAGTCATGGATGTTTTCTATGTATTTAAGTATTTGTATCTATTAAATATATCGTCGTCTAGTATCCATAACACAAGCCTTATTGAGCTTACTATGGGGCTAGTTCGATTTGTGTAAGATGTCCCCTAATATTTATTTATTTATTTATTTTATTTAGTTTCCAAAAAGCCGAAGCCGAATTTCGAGAAATTACCATTAGTTTTCCATGTGAAAAGTTTCGCAATTTATTAGTGCTCCCCCCCAAAAACAGTATATTTGGGGGATTCGCCGTAATCCCCGCGCTTGGCTTGGGTTGGTAATTGCAGTTAGATGCAATATACAACGACTGCTGCCGATATCTGCCGATATCACGCGGTAGCGTGTCAAGCCAAGTTCAAGCAAAACTGGCTAGCCAGCGCCGAATGTAATATTACACGAACCACTTGGTGCCACTTTTGACCCTTCTATAACTCAAAACCTCTTTAACGTAAACACATAAAACTACGTGTGTTTAATTATATCCATAAGGACATCTAGAAGCCCAAATTACATGAAGCTAGCTCAAACGGTTATAAAGATAATGAAGGTCAAAAAGTCGTAAATTTTAGCACTGGGCACTGACTGACTGACTGATATATAGTAGCTAAACCTAACCTACTTCCAGATGACCTAGAAGGATGAAATTTAGAATCCAGCTCGGTAATTATGTGTAAGCGTAGGGAAAAATCTAAAAATAAAAAAAAGTTAAAAAATAGGGGGAGTCCCCATACAAAATTTTGTTTTTTTAATTGTATCGTTGAGTACCTAATCCAGATTTGGCACTCATTTAGATCTTCATTCTTTTTGCGGCGAAGCCCATAGCCTAGCATAATTTTTGTATTGAACTTGGCTCTCCTTTTTAGGGTTCCGTAGCCAAAATGGCAAAAACGGAACCCTTATAGTTTCGTCATGTCCGTCCGTCTGTCTGTCTGTCCGTCTGTCCGTATGTCACAGGCATTTTACTCAAAAACTACATGATGAATATTGATGAAATTTGGAATATAGGTGTCTCGTATAAGCCGCTACTTAATTTGGTAGTTAAACAACTAAAATTAATATTTTTAGGGGGGGCACTCCATACATGTAAGAGAAGCAAAAAAAAATTTTTTTCAGAAAATGTCAACGTGTGGTACATAGTTCGACAGCTCTTTTGAAAACATTTTAAGGTTCTTAAGTAATGTTTTTGATTAAGTGAATAGCTTTGGAAATAATCTCTCCGAAAGTTGTGAAAATTGTGTCCCCCCCCCCCTCTATCTTCTAAACTGTGTGTCCGAAAAATATAAAAAAAATTACAAAGATAACGCTTAATTAATACTTTCAACGAAAATTATTTTCAACAAGATCGGATTAACCGTTTTTGAGTTATTGCCGATAAACTGCGCTTCTCAACAAAAGGACGTAATTGCTATGAAGATGCGTTCCTTTGTTGTTGTACTTTTTTACATCGTATTTTTTACCTTATAGTTACGGCTATGGAACCCTACACTGAGCATGGTCCGACATGCTCTTGGCCAGTTTTTTTTTACATTTATGTTTTTGGTGGGATATAAATATACTGCCGTAACCGGCAGTATATGTATATCTTTATACGTTTATATACATAATAGTAACAAAACCAAATAGAGGTGTATATTTAATAAATCTTTGTGTAATTCTCTATACTTATTACTCTCGCCTTATTTTGTCGCCTTTCGCGGAAACCGAAGACAATATTTTACTTAGCCATTACTTAGGTATTGTTGAAAACTTTAAGGCGAAGAACACACTGAAATCGCCCGTCGCCGCGATTTTTTCGTACTATGCGCAGCTACACGGAAAAAATCGCCGCGATTTACGCGCCAGTGTGCGCCACCCCGTGATTTTTCTATACAAATCGATGATTCTACATACAAAGTTGAAAATCGCTGAATCGCGTGTCGCCGCGATTTTCGCTGCAGTGTGAGATCCGCCTAAGTAATAATAATATGTTCGGTGATTTTTGTAAACGATTTTACAGTTTCTTCTTTTCTGATCAACTTTATAATATTGAGCTAAATATTGTGAAGGCCGCATAGAAATTCTTGCTCGCACCTTTTTGGTAAGTATCTTCGGGAGTGTTTGAACAAGTGTTCAATTATTTGAGGTGTCGTATCGACGCAAGGGCATGTATTGTCTTCAGTGATATGGAATCGATTTAGGTAGGTTTTGTTATATCCGTGTCTTGTAAGCTGAATAATGAAATTTGGCAAGAAGCAATGTCATGTACTAATAAATAAATCCGAAAATTGTAAATTTGTCTTTACTATTCACGTATCTACTTACGAGTTTGTCCGGAACCCTCGGTGCGCGAGTACGACTCGCACTTGATCGATGTTACTGAACTGACTCGAAGTTACTGAACAGAAAAATCTGTAATAATTACCAATTATTAATGTCGTCCTTTATATTACAGGAAAAATATAACGGTTTTCCTAACTTGGAAAGAAAAAATGGAACCCTTAAAAGATCACTTTGTTGTTCGTCTGCCTGTCTGTCTGCATGTCCGTCTCTGTGTCTGTCCGTTTGTCAAGACCCTTTATCTCGGGAACGCGGGACGGTGGAGGTATCGAGTTGAAATTGAAACCATATACTCAAGTCTATGGTTCCTTGATGCTGTTTAAAAATCAAACTCTAGTTAACGTAAAATAAAACCGGTCAAGTGCGAGTCGGACTCGCGCACCGAGGGTTCCGTACAAACTCGTCAGTAGATACGTCAATAATTCAAGAAAAACTGTATGGTGGGACAAACTTAACTTTGCTCTTGTAAAACTGTTGTCCCCGTACATCGACATATGCCGCGGTTAGTTTAGTAGGAGCAAATAAAGTTATCTTACGATTTTTGCGAATTTCTAAAAAACGCTGCAAGTTAGGAAAACCGTTTTATTTTTCCTGTAATATTTAGGATAATATAAATAATTGGTAATTATTACAGATTTTTCTGCTCAGTAACTTCGGAGATAATAGGGGGGAATGGTATTTTTTTTAACGTTTTTTGTCTTCAATCAAAAACTACATGTCTAAGAAAAAATGTAATAACGGTTTTGGAATCTACTTATTAAGCCCTTTCATTTGATATCCCACTCGATATATTCGCTTAACTTTTTAACCGACTTCCAAAAGAAGGACGGTTCTCAATTCGTCTGTATGTTTTTTTTTTTAATTTTTTTTTGTGTGTTTGTTCACCGATTACTTGAAGACGGCTAGACCGATTTGGAAATTTCTTTTTTTGTTTGAAAGGGTAGACTTCCGAGGTGGTCCCATTGTAACCAAATCAGGATCTGATGATGGAATCTTGGAGAAATCGAGGGAACTCTTCAAATATTATAGGCATACATATAGCGATTTCAGTATTTTTCGTAATTTCTCGTCCATCTCTTATTAGCAACGAGTTTCTAGTGTTAACCGACTTCAAAACAAAGGGTTAATTTGTATCTAGGTTTCTTCCCCGATTACTTGAAGATGGCTGAACCTATTTGGAAAATTATTTTTTTGTTGTAAAGGGTATACCTCCGAGGTGGTCCCATTGCAACCAAATCAGGATCTGATGATGGTATCTTGGAGAAATCGAGGGAACTCTTCAAATATCATAGGCACACATATAGCGATTTTGGTATTTTTCTAAGTTTCTCGTCCATTTCTTATTAGCAACAAGTTTTTAGTGTTAACCGACTTCAAAAAAAAGAGCAATTTTTATGTAGGTTTGTTCCCCGATTACTTGAAAACGGCTAGACCGATTTGGAAAATTTTTCTTTTAACTAAATAGACTTAAGTCTATTTTTCAAAACAATATTTTTCCAGCGCCACTAAAAATTAAAAAATAAAGTAAATTTTTAAAACAAAAAATAAAAACCGACTTCCAAAAACTTAAACTAAAAACCAAAAAATAATATGTTAATCACCCCAAAGAAATGGATAATCAACGATTCATATATACATATACAGATATTTATAGTTTTAAACCTGTTATTTTTGAAGTCGGCGCCAGCTAAGGAGCTCAGCATAGCCAGCTTTGCGTGGCAGTGGCAGGCACCGACTTCAAAAATAACAGGTTAAAAACTATAAATATCTGTATATGTATATATGAATCGTTGATTATCCATTTCTTTGGGGTGATTAACATATTATTTTTTGGTTTTTAGTTTCAGTTTTTGGAAGTCGGTTTTTATTTTTTGTTTTAAAAATTTACTTTATGATTTTCGACATCCCATTTCGGTCCTCTGTAAAAAAAAAGTAAATAAAACCGGCCAAGTGCGAGTCGGACTCGCGCACCGAGGGTTCCGTACAAACTCATAAGTAGATACATGAATAGTTCAAGAAAAACTATATGGCGATTAGTTTAGTAGGAGCAAATAAGTATGTGTTAAGATTTTTGCAAATTTCTCAAAAACAGTGCAAGTTAGGAAAACCGTTATATTTTTCCTGTAATATATAGGATGACATTAATAATTGGTAATTATTACAGATTTTTCTGTTCAGTAACTTCGAAGATAATAGGGGGGGAACGGTATTTTTTTTAACGTTTTTCGCCATAAATCAAAAACTACTTATTTAAAAAAAAATACAAAAATACAGTTTTAATCTACAAATTAAGCCCTTTCATTTGATACCTCACTCGATATAATAGCCCTACTTTCAATTTGCAAAGTCTCATTACGGACCCCTTTAAAAAAAAAAGTAAAAAAGTTACAAGATTTTTTTTACATCCTATAAGCTCGGGTTAGCGGTTCTTAACACTATTCCAAATTTCAAGTCGATAGCATCAGTAGATCCTGAGATATCTTGCTGTGACAGACGGACAGACAGACAGACAGACAGAGTCGCACCATAAGGGTTCCTTTTTTACCATTTTGGTACGGAACCCTAAAAAGGTATAAGATTTTTTTCTGTCCCATAGGCTCGGGTGGGCGGTTTTTAACACTATTCCAAATTTCAAGTCGATAGCATCAGTAGATCCTGAGATATCTTGCTGTGACAGACGGACAGACAGACAGAGTCGCACCATAAGGGTTCCTTTTTTACCATTTTGGTACGGAACCCTAAAAAGATACGGGCGTTTATGCCGCAAAAAACGTATATTTCGACACTCACAAGGAAACCAAATTCAAAAGGTACTTTCCCTTGTTGACATAGAACTATGAAATTCGGCAATAGTTCGTTTTGTATTGACATTCGATGTATGCACTCTAAAAAAATTAGTTGCTCCTAACAAGATTGTGATAGTTATAATCAAGCATCTTGATTCCATACGAGCCTAACAAGACGTTAGATGCACCAAATAAGATGATATTGATTGTTTATCATAGTTCAATTAACCATGTTCTGATTTGATTCAACAAACATTGATGTATAAGGTAACTAATTAAACATGATCGAATCATACAAAGAAGAATATATTTGTAATTTTTACATTCGTATTCTTTGTATGATTCGATTTTCGAACAATTGATTGTTGTTTTAATCACTAATGAGCTTGCTGTTTTAATTAATCAGCTTTCGTTGATATGTTTAATATCTTGTTTGTTTTATTTAAGTTAACGCCAACAAAGAGAAAATCTCTCTTAGTTGGCTCAGATTTTTTAGAGTGTGGGGAGGTCGCCATTTGGTACAGGATGGATTCTCTTGGTACAGTTGTATATTGGGTCAATCTGAGCTGATTTAGCACTGTAGCAATGGAGTACGGAGGGGGGCACAAAAAGTGTCTCTCTACCTTGTCTTGTCTTTGACTGTACTCCTGTCTTGTCGTGTCAGCATCTCAATCTTGTAATCCAGGTCCTGAAAAAGCCATTACAAATATTCCATAGGATGCGACACTGTGTCAACATTTACCGGGAGAGGAAAGAAAACTGCCTTTGAAGCATGGAATGCTTTTTCATCTAACCTCTGGTTGCCACATGCTTGCAGATGGAAATTTTGAAGACGCCGAACCATTGATTCAGGAATGTATCATTACAATGTACAATAAGTCAGTAGTAAACGAAATCAGCATCGCTTGAATTGCAACTATGTATGTAGACATAAATTACGTAAAAATACTTCAGATTCAGCCATTGTTGTACAATTAATGAGAGACGAAAGGAACTTTTTTCAATAAAAGATCGACAGCTAGAAACTATTTTTCTAACAGTAGCAGAAGCAACAATTTTCGGTAGATGCTGCCGTTAAGGGTCGTTTACCAGGGTGTACACCTATGGGGCGAAACAATGGATCTCCATAACAAAAACTGTACACCAAAGTGGACTACCCGCTGAGCTCGTTAGATGCAAGTGCCAGACGCTTCGCAGTGGCAGGTGCAACTGTCAAAAAAAGATCTTTAAGGTGCATTGGACTATGCAATTGTAGTGGGAAATGCCAGCTCGAGTAGTCAATCAAATAAAAAGTTAAGTACCATTTTCTCAGGTATTTGGTTTGATTTCAATAGCCACAATTATAGAATTCAATAATATACGATAATAAAGTGTCAAACAGGTATTTCACACCCAACTATAATATAGTTACAAACATTTTTTGAGTTTTGATCTAAAGCAAATATATTTTCATGATTTATCACACTATGAGCGCGACACGCAACGCACGTCAAGAGCAAAGTTGAGTTGATAATCCATATATTTTTAACCGACTTCCAAAAGAAGGACGGTTCTCAATTCGTCTGTATGTTTTTTATTTTTTTTTTTATTTTTTTTTTGTGTGTTTGTTCACCGATTACTTGAAGACGGCTGGACCGATTTGGAAAATTCCTTTTTTGTTTGAAAGGGTAGACTTTCGAGGTGGTCCCATTGCAACCAAGTCAGGATCTGATGATGGAATCTTGGAGAAATCGAGGGAACTCTTCAAATATTATAGGCACACATATAGCGATTTCGGTATTTTTCGTAATTTCTCGTCCATCTCTTATTAGCAACAAGTTTATAGTGTTAACCGACTTCAAAACAAAGAGTAAATTTGTATCTAGGTTTCTTCCCCGATTACTTGAAGACGGCAGAACCTATTTGGAAAATTCTTTTTTTGTTTAAAAGGGTATACCTCCGAGGTGGACCCATTGCAACCAAATCAGGATCTGATGATGGGATCTTGGAGAAATCGAGGGAACTCTTCAAATATCATAGGCACACATATGCGATTTCGGTATTTTTCTTACTTTCTCGTGCATTTCTTATTAGAAATAAGTTCCCAGTCTTAACCGACTTCAAAACAAAGAGCAATTTTTATGTAGGTTTTTTCCTCGGTTACTTGAAAACGTCTAGACCGATTTGGATTTTTTTCTTTTAACTTAATAGACTTAAGTCTATTTGGTTAAAATAATATTTTTCCAGCGCCACTAAAAATTTATAAATAAAGTAAATTTTTAAAACAAAAAATAAAAACCGACTTCCAAAAACCTAAACTAAAAACCAAAAAATAATATGTTAATTACCCCAAAGAAATGGAAAATCAACGATTCATATATACAAATATACAGATATTTATACTTTTTAACCTGTTATTTTTGAAGTCGGTGCCAGCTAAGGAGCTCAACACAGCCAGGTTTACGTGGCAGGCACCAACTTCAAAAATAACAGGTTAAAAAGTATAAATATCTGTATATTTGTATATATGAATCGTTGATTTTCCATTTCTTTGGGGTAATTAACATATTATTTTTTGGTTTTTAGTTTAGGTTTTTGGAAGTCGGTTTTTATTTTTTGTTTTAAAAATTTACTTTATATATGTCTTAACTTATCATGTCAGCTCAGTTTTTCCGGAAAGTACGATTTATTTTTTTATTTTTCTTTTTAGGGTTCCGTAGCCAAAATGGCAAAAACGGAACCCTTATAGTTTCGTCATGTCTGTCCGTCCGTCCGTATGTCACAGGCATTTTACTCAAAAACTACATAACGTATATTGATGATGATTTTTAAAGTATCTAAAACTGATTAAACTGAACTGAAGAACTCAAATGATTTCATCGTTGAGTAGGCAGGGGTTGAAAGTTTGTTTAGGGACCGTACAATTTATGGTTTCAAACTCCATGCATTGCATATAGCAATTAGTAGATTGTTTTTTTTTTGTGTAAGAAACAGGTGGTTTATGAAGTGCATTTAATTATTTGGAAATAATCCTTAAATGGACTAAAGAATTGATTTTCGCGGTAAATGTGCATTGTGCAGTTTTGGGCCCAATATTTGAGGGTTTTTTTTTAATTACAACCAAGTTATGAACAGCTATCATAAACTATTTATAAAGATTTATTGCTTAATTATAATTTACACCGCAGACGAAGTCGCGGGCATAAACTAGTATTATATAAAAGCTGATAAGATTTCCCGTATAACAGTATTTTTTGGCACTCAAGATTCCTCATATTTTTACCAACTTCCAAAAGAAGGAAGGTTCTCTATTCGTCTGTATGCTTTTTAGGGTTCCGTAGCCAAAATGGCAAAAACGGAACCCTTATAGTTTCGTCATGTCCGTCCGTCTGTCTGTCTGTCCGTATGTCACAGGCATTTTACTCAGAAACTACATGATGGATATTGATGAAATTTGGAATATAGGTGTGTTTTATGAGCCGCTACTTAGTTTGGTATATAAATAATTAAAATAAATATTTTTAGGGGGGGCACTCCATACATGTTAAAGACAGTAAAAAAAATGTTTTTCAGCAAATATCAATGTGTGGTACATAGTTCGACAGCTCTTTAAAAAACACTATAAGGTTTCAAAGTAATGTTTTTGATTAAGTGTATGTATTTGGAAATAATCGCTCCGAAAGTTACGTAAATTGTGTCCCCCCCCCCTCTATTTTCTAAACCGTGCGTCCGAAAAATATGAAAAAAATCACGAAGGTAACGCTTAATTAATACTTTCAACGAAAATTATTTTCATCAAGATCGAATTAACCGTTTTCGAGTTATTGCCGATAAACTGCGCTTCTCAACAAAAGGACGTAATTGCTATGAAGATACGCCCATTGGAACCAAATCAGGATCTGATGATGGGATCTTGGAGAAACCGAGGGAAATCTTCAAATATTAGAGGCACACATAAATAGCGATTTCGGTATTTTTCGTAGTTTCTCGTCCATTTCTTATTAATTAGCAAAAAGTTTTTAGTGTTAACCGACTTCAAAAACTGGCCAAGAGCATGTCGGACCATGCTCAGTGTAGGGTTCCATAGCCGTAACTATAAGGTAAAAAATACGATGTAAAAAAAGTACAACAACAAAAGAGCGTATCTTCATAGCAATTACGTCCTTTTGTTGAGAAGCGCAGTTTATCGGCAATAACTCAAAAACGGTTAATTCGATCTTGTTGAAAATAATTTTCGTGGAAAGTATTAATTAAGCGTTACCTTCGTGGTTTTTTTCATATTTTTCGGACGCTCGGTTTAGAAAATAGAGGGGGGGGGGGGGGACACAATTTACACAACTTTCGGAGCGATTATTTCCAAATACATTCACTTAATTAAAAACATTACTTAGGAACCTTATAGTGTTTTTTAAAGAGCTGTCGAACTATGCACCTTACGTTGATATTTGCTGAAAAAAAAATTTTTTACTGTCTTTAACATGTATGGAGTGCCCCCCCTAAAAATATTTATTTTAATTACTTATATACCAAACTAAGTAGCGGCTTATAAACGACACCTATATTCCAAATTTCATCAATATCCATCATGTAGTTTCTGAGTAAAATGCCTGTGACATACGGACAGACAGACAGACAGACAGACGGACGGACATGACGAAACTATAAGGGTTCCGTTTTTGCCATTTTGGCTACGGAACCCTAAAAAGGAACAAATGTTTATATAAGTTTCTTCCCCGATACTTAAAAACGGCTGGACCGATTTGGAGAATTATTTTTTTGTTTGAAAGGGTATACTTCCAAGGTGATTCCATTGCAACCAAATCAGGATCTGATGATGGGATCTTGGAGAAATCGAGGCAACTCTTCAAATATTAGAGGCGCACATACATAGCGATGTTGGTATTTTTCTTAGTTTCTCGTGCATTTCTTATTAGAAATAAGTTTCCAGTCTTAACCGACTTCAAGACAAAGAGCAATTTTTATGTAGGTTTGTTCCCCGATTGAAATCGGCAAGACCAATTTAGATTTTTTTTCTTTTAACTAAACAGACTTAAGTCTATTTGGTTAAAACAATATTTTTGCAGCGCCACTAAAAATTTAAAAATAAAGTATTTTTTTTAAACTGTTATTTTTGAAGTCGGTGCCAGCTAAGGAGCATTGCCAGCATAGCCAGCTTTGCGTGGCAGGCACCGGCTTCAAAAAGAACAGGTTAAAAACTATAAATATCTGTATTATAGTATATATGAATCGTTGATTATCCATTTCTTTGGGGTAATTAACATAATTATTTTCTGCTTTTTAGTTAAATTTTTTTGGAAGTCGGTTTTTATTTTTTTGTTTTAAAAATGTACTTTATTTTCAATATACACCTTTGTGTTCAATAATGTGAAGTGTAATTTTCATATTTTTGTCAATCTTTGAGTTTCTTGTATGAAACTTCATATAAATTATATTGAAATTGAATTGCTCGTCCTTGATTTATAAAAAATGATAACAAATACGAGGTGTTGATTTAAACTTTCACGATTTTCACTCATTATTATAACAAAACGGGACTTAATAGCATGTTTTTACGCGATTAAGTCCCGTTTTGTTATAATAATGAAATACGAGGTGGTATGCAAATTCAAGTCAGTAGGATTTTTTGTCCGTAGCAAGGTAGAGGGACACTGAGTGGACCAGGGGGGGGGGGGGGTCCATGGCTACCGGGCTAAATCAGCTCAGATTGGCCCAATACACAAGTGTACCGAGGGAATCCATCCTGTACCAGTTGGGGACCTCGAGGGCAGTATAAAGGGCTACAAGTAATGAAGTAATGCCGTCCTATACTACCTCTACAGGTATAGGGAAAAATTCAGTGCGGATCAAAGCAAATAAATAGTGAGACAAGTGAATAAGTGCGTTGTATTTAGTGAGGTGGATTAAGTAAGTTTTATTAAACGGAGGTATATAAAAACATATCAATGCAAATCAAATCGTATTTCAAATGAAATAAGGTGTCTTTTATGAGTTCTCCATTGAATAATAATTCGTTTATATTAGTGTACTAGCTTATGCCCGCGACTTCGTCTGCGGTGTAAATTATAATTAGGCAATTAGTCTCCACAAATTATTGGGCTCAAAACTGCACATTTACCGCGAAAATCAAAACTTTAGCCCATTTAAGGATTATTTCCAAAAAATTAAATTCACTTCATAAACCACCTGTTACTTACACAAAAAAACAATGTACTTATTGCTATATGCTATGCATGGAGTTTAAAGTTCAGAGTTTCAACCCCCATTTAAACCCCTGTGGAGATGAATTCCAAAAAACAGCAATCACTTTTCTCTACTCTTCTGGATGAGGTTATGTAAGAAGTTTAAGATCTACTGGAAATACCGTTCGGACCCATACAAAGTTACGACCCCCGTTGACCCCTTTTTAGGGATGAATTTCGAAAAAAGGTAAAACTATTTTTCTTTACTCTTATTGTCTATGTACGACTCAGAGCTCCACCTTCAAAAATCGTTTGGTTCCTGTACAAAGATTCAACCTGGGGGTTTAAACTTTCTTTACTCTTATGGATGAGTCTATGTACGAAGTTCAAGATCTACAACAAAAATCGTATAGTCCCTATAAAAAATTTCAACCAGCGTTTGATCCCTTTTTAGGGATGAATTTCGAAAAACGGTAATACCACTTTTTTTACTCTTATTGAAGAGTCTATGTACGACTCAGAGCTCCAACTTCAAAAATCGTTCGGTCCCTGTACAAAGATTCAACACTTTTCTTTACTCTTATGGATGAGTCTACGTAAGATGTTTTTTTAAGATCTACTACAAATACCGTTTGGCCCCCATACAAAGTTTCAACCCCCGTTTGACCCCTTTTTAGGGATGAATTTCAAAAAACGGTAAAACCACTTTCCTTTATTATTATTGAGAAGTCTATGTACGATGTCTCAGAGGTCCAACTTCAAAAACCGTTTGATCCCTGTACAAAGATTCAACCCCCATTGAACCCCTTTTGGGGATGAATTTCGAAAGCCGTGAAATTACTTTCCTATATTCCTATTGAGGAGACTATGTACGATGTCTCAGAGCTCTACGGTAAAATCACTTTTCTCTACTCATATTGAAGGGTCTGTTTACAAAGTCTCAGATCTCCAACTTCAAAAATCGTCTGGTCCCTATACAAAGTTTCAACCCCCACTTAACCCCTTCAGGGATGAATTTCGAAAAACCGTGAAATGACTTTCCTGTACTCATATTGAAGGGTCTATGTGTGAACTCTCAGATCTCCAACTTTAAAAATCGTTTGGTTCCTTTACAAAGTTTCAACCCCCATTTAACCCCTTTCTGGGATGAATTTCGAGAAATCTGTACTCATATTTAAAGGTCCATGTCCGAAGTCTCAGATCTCCAACTTTAAAAATTGTTTGGTGCCTATACAAAGTTTCAACCCCGTTTAACCCCTTTTAGGGATGAATTTCGAAAAACGGTGAAATTACTTTTTTCAACTTATATTGAAGAGTCTATGTTCGAAGTCTCAGATCTCCTACTTTAAAAATCGTGTGGTCCCCATATAAACTTTCAACCCCCATTTAACCCCCTTTGGGGATGAATTTCGAAAAATCCCTTCTTATCTCTCTTACTTACAACCACCCTACTGTGAAAATTTCAAGTTCCTAGCTTCAGTAGTTTCCGCTGTGCGTTGATGAGCCAGTAAGTCAGTCAGTCAGTCAGTCAGGACAGGACATCTTCTTTTATATATATAGATGTGTAATTTTAACGTGTCACGTCATTTTAACCAACGCGAAATAATGTCACCGGTTATTTTTCACCACTGTAACTTTGACTGTATTCGTAGGTACATCGCACCGTAATACCCAGAGCTCTATCTAAAATGGACATCCATATGCCTTGAATTATTCTAACTTTATACAGATGTATGTTATTTGATTACTTACGTGTCATGTTCTGCAAAGTAAATAGATAGTTTTCCCTAAGTAATAAATATACTGAAATATGATTTTGAAGTTTAGTTGAGCTCTGTAACTCAGTGGGGTTAATACTGCTTGAAAGGTGAGTTCTAAAGTCTTTGTTTGTTCTGAGTTATCGAAAAATAAAATATACCTAGGTGACCTTTTGGTTTGCCGGTGGACTGTAGAAATTAAAGTACTATGTTTGAATTTTAGCGATCGCCTAGTGGGTTTTTCTATCTTATACTTACCTACACACATACTTCTCTTATTACTCAGTTGCCCAAAGGTTAACTACCAAACTAAGTAGCAGCTCATACAAGACACCTATATTCCAAATTTCATCAATATCCATCATGTAGTTTTTGAGTAAAATGCCTGTGACAAACGGACAGACTCGAAGATAATAGGGGGAATGGTATTTTTAGGGTTCCGTACCAAAATGGTAAAAAAGGAATCCTTACAGCCCGTTCACACAGGGTCTTCGTTTTACTGTTCCGTTTTATCGTATACGTTTTTTTTCATTGATGGCGTATGGAGTTGTATGAGCGACTTCACATATGACACAGTATTCAGTATACAGTAAAAGATATCGGTCCGATAAATGATGACATTCCGTTTTGTCATCGAATACTGGATGAACGGAATACGTATCCGTCATGCATCCGTAGGTACGTTTTTACTGGATATAAACTGTGTGTGGGGTGCTCTAGCTCTTTGCACCAAGAGTGGATGCTGCCAACAACGCCGATTGTACCGCTTCCGCCGCCGATAGTACCAATACAACACGACAACGTCCATCCTGGTAGACTAGCGGTGGTAGATTACCTACTGCGAATTTGTACCGTAATTAATTACGGAGACTATGTGTGAACTGGCTCTCAGTTAATACCGGATACGTTGAACGTTATACGGTGCCTATGTGTGAACAAAGCATATTTTTTTAACCGACTTCCAAAAGAAGGACGGTTCTCAATTCGTCTGTATGTTTTTTTTATTTTTTTTTTTTATTTTTTTTTTTGTGTGTTTGTTCACCGATTACTTGAAGACGGCTGGACCGATTTTGAAAATTCTTTTTTTGTTTGAAAGGGTAGACTTCCGAGGTGGTCCCATTGTAACCAAATCAGGATCTAATGATGGAATCTTGGAGAAATCGAGGGAACTCTTCAAATATTATAGGCACACATATAGCGATTTCAGTATTTTTCGTAATTTCTCGTCCATCTCTTATTAGCAACGAGTTTCTAGTGTTAACCGACTTCAAAACAAAGGGTAAATTTGTATCTAGGTTTCTTCCCCGATTACTTGAAGATGGCTGAACCTATTTGGAAAATTCTTTTTTTGTTTTAAAGGGTATTATACCTCCGAGGTGGTCCCATTGCAACCAAATCAGGATCTGATGATGGGATCTTGGAGAAATCGAGGGAACTCTTCAAATATCATAGGCACACATATAGCGATTTCAGTATTTTTCGTAATTTCTCGTCCATCTCTTATTAGCAACGAGTTTCTAGTGTTAACCGACTTCAAAACAAAGGGTAAATTTGTATCTAGGTTTCTTCCCCGATTACTTGAAGACAGCTGAACCTATTTGGAAAATTATTTTTTTGTTTGAAAGGGTATACCTCCGAGGTGGTCCCATTGCAACCAAATCAGGATCTGATGATGGTATCTTGGAGAAATCGAGGGAACTCTTCAAATATCATAGGCACACATGTAGCGATTTTGGTATTTTTCTTAGTTTCTCGTCCATTTCTTATTAGAAATAAGTTTCCAGTCTTAACCGACTTCAAAACAAAGAGCAATTTTTATGTAGATTTGTTCCCCGATTACTTAAAAACGGCTAGACCGATTTGGAAAATTTTTCTTTTAACTAAATAGACTTAACAATATTTTTCCCGCGCCACTAAAAATTAATTTATGAACATTTTTCGTCCTAAATCAAAAAGTACATATGATTAAGAAAAAATATAAAAATGGTTTTGGAACCTACAAATTATGTAAGCCCTTTTTCGTTTGACGCTCCACATAATACAATAGCACAACTCAAAATTGTTGACCTCCCATTTCGGCCTCCTAAAAAATAGATAAAAAAACCGGTCAAGTGCGAGTCGGATTCGCGCACTGAGGATTCCGTACAAACTCGTCAGTAGATAGGTACGTGAATAATTCAAGATAAACTGTACTGTGTGGGACAGAATTGACTTTGCTCTTGAAACACTGTGGTCCCCATACCAGGCCTCGGAAACGGTATTTTGCAAAATCCTTGAAATAGCCCAATATTTTGAATTATTTTATGATTTTTATGTAGAGCTCAGTAATGTATTTAAGTCATGATTTCGTATTATTAGATTGTCTGGTTAAAAAACAAAATAATAAACCAAAGAACGATAAGAACGGAAAGAATACCGGTATTTTTATATGGAGCAAATACTGGTTTCCGAGCCATGCCCCATACAATACATCGACATATATCGAGGTTAATTCAGTAGGAGCAAATAAGTTTGTCTTACGATTTTTGCGAATTTTTAAATAACTGGTCAAGAGCATGTCGGACCATGCTCAGTGTAGGGTTCCATAGCCGTATCTATTATAAGGAAATGTGCTACAGATAAAAATAAAGCTAAAAATAAACAACTGGCAAAAGGTCGTGCCGTGTAATTCGATGGCACTTAATACCTTTTGGTCGAGAAGTTTTACGGCAATAACTTCAAAACGGTTTATTCGTTACTATTCAAAATAATTTTCGTTGAATGTATTTATTAAGCGTTACCTTCCTGAGTTTTTTCATATTTTTTGGATTTACGGTTTAAAAGTTAAAGGGGGGGGGACACAATTTATGCAACTTTAGGGGCGATTATTTCCGAAAGTATTCACTTAATCAAAAAAAAGTACATAAAAACCATCTAATGTTTTTAAAAGAACTATCGAATTATGTACATCACGTCGACGTTTGCTGAAAAAAAAATTTTTTAGCTTCTGTTACATGTATGGAGTGCCCCCCCTAGATTTTTTTATTTTTATTATTTAACTAGCAAACTTAGTAGCGGCATCTACAAGACATCTATATTCCAAATTTCATCAGTATACGTCTTGTAGTTTTTGAGTAAAATGCCTGTGACATACGGACGGACGGACGGACGGACGGACGGACGGACATGACGAAACTATAAGGGTTCCTTTTTAGCCATTTTGGCTACGGAACCCTAAAAACGCTGCAATTTAGGAAAACCGTTTTATTTTTACTGTAATATTTAGGTTGATATTAATAATCGGTCATTATTACAGATTTTTATGTTCAGAAACTTCGGAGATAATAGAGGGAATGGATTTTTTTAAACGTTTTTTGTCTTAAATCAAATACGAAACAAACTTAGACATGTAGCTAAGAAAAATCTACACATTAAGTCCTTTCATTTGATATCCCACTCATATAATAACTCTACTTTTGATTTTCAACATCCCATTTCGGTCCCCTTTATAAAAAACCGGCCAAGTGCGAGTCGGACTCGCGCACCGAGGGTTCCGTATAAACTCATAAGTAGATACATGAATAGTTCAAGAAAAACTATATGGCGATTAGTTTAGTAGGAGCAAATAAGTATGTGTTAAGATTTTTGCAAATTTCTCAAAAACAGTGTAAGTTAGGAAAACCGTTATATTTTTCCTGCAATATATAGAATGACATTAATAATTGGTAATTATTACAGATTTTTCTGTTCAGTAACTTCGAAGATAATAGGGGGGGAACGGTATATTTTTTAACGTTTTTCGCCGTAAATCAAAAACTACTTATTTAAAAAAAAATACTGTTTTAATCTACAAATTAAGCCCTTTCATTTGATACCTCACTCAATATAATAGCCCTACTTTCAATTTGCAAAGTCTCATTACGGACCCCTTTAAAAAAAAAGTAAAAAGTTACAAGATTTTTTTTACATCCTATAAGCTCGGGTTAGCGGTTCTTAACACTATTCCAAATTTCAAGTCGATAGCATCAGTAGATCCTGAGATATCTTGCTGTGACAGACGGACAGACAGACAGACAGACAGACAGAGTCGCACCATAAGGGTTCCTTTTTTACCATTTTGGTACGGAACCCTAAAAAGTAAAAAAATTATACAATTTTTTTCTGTCCAATAAATTCGGCTTAGCGATTCTTAACACTATTCCAAATTATAAGTCGATAGCATCAGTAGATCCTGAGATATTTTGCTGTGACAGACGGACAGACAGACAGACAGAGTCGCAACATAAGGGTTCCTTTTTACCATTTTGGTACGGACTTCTAAAAAGCAAAAATATTTTTTTTTATCTAGTAGGTTCGGGTTAGCGACTTTTAAAACCATGACAAATCGATTGCAGCCGTAGTTGCTGAGCTGAGATACCTGTCTGTGACAGACGGACAGAGTCGCATAAGGGTTCCTTTTTTACCATTTTGGTACGGAACCCTAAAAACTATACTTTCTTGGTATGATACTTGGCCACGGGCGTGACCATGGGCTTTCCCGCTTTCTTCCCGCGGGCCGTAGTTTGGAGATCTAGCGAAAGAGTGAGAGAGTCGGTGCATGGTTAATATTGAATCTATTTTTAGTCTTTTTGAAATAATCTGTAATCTTGTGGTATTTTTCGTCGTGCCGCTTTGCTGCAGCGTCCAATTGATTTGTTGGTAAACCACGCTGTAAATCGTTTAATGGACCCAAATATGTACTTATATCCCGACAATAAATACTAAACTACGACCAGGTTGCGGTGGCTGATCCATACTGGCCCACTTTAACTGAGTGTGCCCTATTTATAACCTAGGAATGAAAAAAAGATGCAGTGGTATTGAGATATTTACCCGCGATTCATCATATATTGCCTGGGACTATGCCTGTACGTGTTGCCTTTTCATCAATTTTTTGATGTGTTTACAGATGATTGTGTTTGAAGCCGCAATCCTGGCCGTTTTGTTGCAATTCGTTGTCGGACAGGACGTTATGTGCAATTCTACGCAAAATGTGAGTACTTACCTGTTAAGTATAGTAAAGTTGAACAATAGTACATTACACAACTAGGGTCGTAATATAAAGAAAGACCGAGATCGCAGATGTTTGCGGCCCGAGCTGTAAGCGAGGGACGTAAATATGCGATCGAGGGCTTTCTTTATTACCTCCCGTGTTGTGTACATAATTTTATGTCGACACTTGCCCAGAAAGCGTACATATGTGCCTATAATATTTGAACAGTTCTCTCGATTTCTCCAAAATCCCATCACCTGACCCTGATTTGACCACCTCGGAGGTATACCCTTTCAAACAAAAAAAAACCGGTCAAGCGCGAGTCGAACTCGCGTACCGAGGGTTCCGTACAAACTCGTCAGTAGTATCGTTAGTAATAATTCAAGAAAAACTGTATGGTGGGACAAACTTAACTTTGCTCTTGTAAAACTGTTGTCCCCATACATCGACATATGCCGCGGTTAGTTTAGTAGGAGCAAATAAGGTTGTCTTACGATTTTTGCGAATTTATAAAAAACGCTGCAAGTTAGAAAAACCGTTTTATTTTTCCTGTAATATTTAGGATAATATTAGTAATCGGTAATTATTACAGATTTTTCTGTTCAGTAACTTCGGAGATAAGACGGGGAATGGTATTTTTTTTAACGTTTTTTGTCTTCAATCAAAAACAACATGTCTAAGAAAAAAAATAAAAACAGGTTTGGAGTTTACACACTAAGCATAGACATAAATAGCACTAGGCATAAATATTTATTTTTGATATCCCACTCGATATAATAGCTCAACTTTTGATTTACGACATCCCATTTCGGTCCCCTTTAAAAAAAAGTAAAAAAGGTATAAGTTTTTTTTGCTGTCCCATAGGCTCTGATTAGCGGTTTTTAACACTATTCCAAATTTCAAGTCGATAGCATCAGTAGATCCTGAGATATCTTGCTGTGACAGACGGACAGACAGACAGAGTCGCACCATAAGGGTTCCTTTTTAGGGTTCCGTAGCCAAAATGGCTATGTGCCGTATGTCACAGGCATTTTACTCAAAAACTACATAACGTATATTGATGAACACCTACATTCCAAAGAATGTAGGTGTGTTGTATAAGCCGCTACTTAGTTTTGTAGTTAAATATCAAAAATAAATATTTATGCCTTACTCCGCTGCGCGTACGGAAAAAGCCGCTTTCTGGCCAAGTGTAGACATAAAATGATGTACACAACACGGGAGGTAATAAAGAAAGTCCTCGATCGCATATTTACGTCCCTCGCTTGCAGCTCGGGCCGCAAACTTCTGCGATCTCGGCCTTTCTTTGTATTACCACCCTAGTTGTGTAATGTACTATTCTAGGGGAGGGTACTCCATACATATAACAGAAGACAATTTTCTTTTTCATCAAACATCAACATGTGGTACATGGTTCGACAGGTCTTTTAAAATCACTTTAAGCGTCTTAAGTAATATTTTTGATTATGTGAATACTTTCGGAAATAATCGCTCCGAAAGTTGCAAAAATTGTGTCCATTTCATCAGTAATAGGTCTTGTAGTTTTTGAGTAAAATGCCTGTGACATACGGACGGACGGACGGACGGACGGACGGACGGACATGACGAAACTATAAGGGTTCCTTTTTAGCCATTTTGGCTACGGAACCCTAAAAAGGTATAAGATTATTTTTTTATCCAATAAGCTCGAGTTAGCGATTTTTAACACTATTCCAAATTTCAAGTCGATAGCATCACTAGATCCTGAAATATCTTGCTGTAACAGGCGGACAGACAGACAGAGTAGCACCATAAGGGTTCCTTTTTTACCATTTTGGAACGGAACCCTAATACTGACAATTTCGGCTCGACAAATACATATGTACAAAACGTCGTCTCGCTGTGATTGGTCCACAGACAAATGTTTGTGGCCAATTTCTGGTGCTGCTATTTTGCTTGAGTCATTTATTAACACTGCCATTATTCTTTCAGGTCGAGCCAGGACAGACTTACAAAATCGACTATACATACCCAGAAGGCGCGGGAAGACAGTGCCACTGGATCGGGGTCTGCCCCGCCGGCTATCGCTGTCACCTGAGCTGTCAGTTGTTACGGGTCGCACTAGGATTAGGGGTAACATTCCGTAACAATGTGCACACTTTGTGTCAACAGAGGTACAATTTTTGGTCACTATTTGGTCGCGGTTCCGTCGCGTCGATCAAAAGTGGGGAAGATTTGACACATTAAAATGGTTACACTTAAGTAACCTATTTACAACACAATGTCCACACCGAGTGTCGTGATTGCATCTACTATAATGAGAATTACAGTTTCATTCACTCATTCATTTGATTTCGTTCTTTTGGTTGATGGTATGTCTTGACGTCTACCAACTTCTGTTTTCCATTAATAATAAAAACAAAACACGGAGACATAACCTATACATAATAGTGAATTTAAGTTTTTACAAATAACAAACAAGTGGACGTAAGTGGGAATTAAGTTTCTTCCTGTAGTTTTGGAAAAGAGATATTTTGTAATAACGCAAGCGCACCTTCGAAACTGTGAAAGATAAGTAAAATCATTACTAGAAAATGCTAATGCAGATTTTTTTTTGAAATAAAGTAACAATCAAATGTCATTGATAGCGTTAAGGATTGTTAATGCTATTAGTATTACTAACTTCCAGCTGGTCAATCTAAAGAAATTCAGGATGCTTTAATATTTAACAGTGATGGTTCACTATTATCTGGCAGAAACTTTTTTGACATATATTTGGTTCGCATAATAATACTTAGCAGAAGTATTGTTTGGCAGAAACACCTTACGCAGATTTTTTTTTAGCAGAAATCATTTCGCAGAATTTTATAATCCCGAATCATATGTGGGCATAATGTTGATGGTCATAACAGTCTTCTAAACGAATAGTCATTTCGTAGATAATTTTTTTGCATAATATTTAACTGGCATAAAATTGTTTGGGTTGCAATTCAAACCTAACCTAACCAAGTTTTTTTAAAAGCAGTTAGTTTTTGTTGGGGGATGCAGTTCAAACCTAACCTAACCTACTTTTTCTGTGTAATATTTTTTTTCATGCGGGGGGCTTCGTCCCCCGAGCCCCCCCGTCCCCCCTTTTTTGGCTTTTCCATAGCTCCGCCCCCCCGTCCCCCCGTTTTCTTCGTTATCCTTATAATTTACTAAACTAACCTAACCTACTTTTCTAACAGCCGTTCGTTTTTGTAAGAGGCCGCAGTTCTAACCTAACCTAACCTACTTTTCTAACAGCCGTTCGTTTTTGTAAGAGGCCGTAGTTCTAACCTAACCTACCTACTTTTCTAACAGCCGTTGCAGTTCAAACCTAACCTAACCAAGTTTTTTTAAAAGCAGTTAGTTTTTGTTGGGGGACGCAGTTCAAACCTAACCTAACCTACTTTTTCTGTGTAACCTTTTTTTTCATGCGGGGGGCTTCGCCCCCCGAGCCCCCCGTTTTCTTCGTTATCCTTATAATTTACTAAACTAACCTAACCTACTTTTATAACAGCCGTTCGTTTTTGTAAGAGGCTGCAGTTCTAACCTAACCTAACCTACTTTTCTGCAAGCAGAAAAAACATTATGCCATAATAGAAGTATACTACAGGACTATTATGCTACATAAAATTATGCTAAAAAAAATCTGCGAAAGTCATTATCTGCAAAATGATATGCTACAAAATGTATTGTATGCCTAGAAATAATAATGCCAAATAAAGTTTATGCAAAACTACCATTCGACTAAATGTGTTTCTGCGAAACATGTTCTGCGGAGTGTATTTCTGACCAATATTATTCTGCCAGATGAGGGTAACCCAACAGTGATTCATCTATATGAAAAATCTCTCCACATTGTTCCAATACTGTGTCGACATTGTGGCGACTTGTTTGGATATTAAAATGGGGAATTTGGAGGTTTATTTAGTGACATTGGAATCTCAAACTTTTTATTTTTCAAGGATGCCATATTCGTTGATCGTCACTAGAGACCGGATTTGAAGTGCGATCTCACCCGTCACTGCTGTTCCCAGTGGCTGGGTGAATAAGGACTTACTATACTGGCCAAGGACGAATAAAAAGTATGAAGTAGAGACCTTAAGAAGTAATGAAGATACTATTTACGAGCCCAAATGGCGGAGACAAAAATGTCGAGTAAAACTTTCGATATTTTACTCAGTTGTCGATAATATGTTAAAAAATGGCGAAAGGGTTTTGTTTTCCGATTAATTTTTCACTAATTATATTAGATACTAGCTTATGCCCGCGACTTCGTCTGCGGTGTAAATTATGATTAGGCAATTACGAGGGTGGTTTGATAAGTACCTGTTTTTAAGTACTTCTGGAATCTTGACATGCTCATGCTTTGAATTATGGATCACAAACTGCACGATTCCGACGACGACGTGGACGTAACTATGAAATAGTATTTTATGCAACAGTTGTATAAGAAGGTTCAAAAAATGCGAATTGCGTGAGTTGCGATACGAGCCGCGAATGCGGCGAGTATCGCAAATAGAGACGCAATGAGCGTTTTTTGACTTAATTATACAACGTTGCATACAATACTTTTTCTACGACAGGTTTTAAAATTATAAAATACAAACAAGGCATAACCTGCAAAGAAGGCAAATATGACGTATGACTGTCAGTATGTGTCTATGGTAAACTTTTTATTTTTTAAATGAAGTTGACACGCAGTGAATATATTAAAAATACTTTTGTTTTTATGTTGGCATCAATGAATTTAGTTCAGAAAGTTTTGTTTTTCTTAAAAGCCGTAGGATTTTAATTGTTTGTTAAGTTGGTAGTTGTGCATTTTTACCGTAAAGTTAAAATTGAGCGCTTAATCCTTGACCTCAGTTTAACCTAGATTTAGAAGTCTGTGGTTGCTAGCAATAACGTAAAGTGGCTATAACGACACTAGTGCTGTTATGGGGAATAGAGTATAGACTTCTCTGAACTCATATTATATATGTTCTTATATTAGTGTTCGTGACCAAGTAAAAGACAGATAACAGTACAGGAGTAGAAAAAAATTAAAACAGTTCGCCGCAAGATCCACACATATTTTTTTTATTTAATAGGTACTGAAAAATAGTATTTTATGCAACAGTTGTATAAGAAGGTTCAAAAAATGCGAATTGCGTGAGTTGCGATACGAGCCGCGAATGCGGCGAGTATCGCAAATAGAGACGCAATGAGCGTTTTTTGACTTAATTATACAACGTTGCATACAATACTTTTTCTACGACTAGGTTAAAATATAAAATACATGGACGTCACGCGTGTCTCGTCCGGTCTCTCCGAGTGTGTACAGCCGGCATGACAGTTGTGTCTATGGTAAACTTTTTTTTGATATGGCTGGTGACACGATGTGACGATAGTTAAAATACTTTTTTTTATGTTGGCATCAATTAATTTAATTCGGAAAGTTTTGTTTTTCTTATGAATCGTAGGAATTTAATTGTTTGTTGAGTTGGTAGTTGTGAATTTTTATCGTGAAGTTAGAATTGAGCGCTTAATCCTTGACCTAAGTTTAACCTAGATTTAGAAGTCTGTGGATGCTAGCAATAACGTAAAGTGACTATAACGACACTAGTGCTGTTATGGGGAATAAAGTATAGACTTTTGATTGATTGATTGATTAAAACTTTATTCATGCCCAAAACATACATGATTACAAAATGATTACAAAAAACTTAGAAACTAGTAAAAATTAACTTATCAGGTAACCATGTGTCGTGGCAGAGAATAGGCGCTGGCTCAGCATAAATGAAGTGGCAGGCCACTTCGCTGGTATTCTGCCAGGACCCACAAAACAAAAAACAAAGAAGAGAAATTGTGTAATAAATAGTAATATGAACAAGAGGTGTGTATCAAAGTGTAAGAGTGCGTGTATATGTGGTTCAGTGAGCATAAATATATATGTATAGTTGTTGATGAATGAGTTTTTCAAATTGGACACATGAGCAGGCTGTAGTAGAAACAAGATAAAAAACCGGTCAAGTGCGAATCGGACTCGCGCACCGAGGGTTCCGTACAAACTCATAAGTAGATACGCGAATAGTTCAAGAAAAACTGTACGTCGATTTGTTTAGTAGAAGCAAATAAGTATATGTTATGATTTTTGCAAATTTCTAAAAATCAGTGCAAGTTAGGAAAACAGTTATATTTTCCCTGTAATATTTAGAACCTGACGTGTAATGATTCTATTTAATAGCAAGGACCATTAAATCAAGAGGACTGTTATTCTCCATACAAAATGCTGTTCCCCGAATTTACAACGCCATCTATGTATAAGCTTGGTAAAATAATTATAATATTATTTACAATCATTTAACTTTGCAAACGTGACACAGTATTTAAATTTATTTATTATTAGCTGTTTACGAACTAATTGTTACTATACTATGTTTCTTTGTTCAATTATAACATCGTTAAATGTTTAGTGTTTTAGCGCCATCTAGTTTTTTTCCCGGAAATCCCCTAGCGTGAAAAAGGCCATCGCTTAGTTTTGCTACTCTCCGCTAGATGGATTAATGGATGGATTAAGTTTTTGTAAATTTCTAAAAAAGTATTAAAGTTAGGAAGACCGTTCTATTTTTCCTCTAATGTTCAGGTTGATATTGATAATCAGTAATTATGATACATTTTTCTGATCAGTAACTTCGGAGATAATAGGGGGGGAATGGTACATAAAAATGTATAAATTAAAAACTACTTATTTAAGAAAAAAAATAAAAATGGTGTTTTAATCTACAAATTAAGCCCTTTCATTTGATACCCCACTCAATATAATAGCCCTACTTTCAATTTTCAAAGTCCCATTACGGAGCCTTTTAAAAAAAAAGTAAAAAAGGTACAAGATATTTTTTATGTCCAATAAGCTCGGGTTAGCTACTTTTAACACTATTCCAAATTTCAAATCGATAGCATCAGTAGTTCCTGAGATATCTGGCTGTGACAGACGGACAGACAGACAGACAGACAGACAGACAGACAGACAGACAGAGTCGCACCATAAGGGTTCCTTTTTTACCATTTTGGTACGGAACCCTAAAAAGATGAGATTTTAATTGAATGAAAAATGGGGATCATAAACTTTATATGGCTGAGCAGGAGACAGGAAGGGAGTTTAGGATTTCAATTTTTGTTCATTTAATAAATGTAACTTTGAAAATTGAAAGTAGTTTTCTGAACTCATATTATGTATGTTCTTATATTAGTGTTCGTGACCAAGTAAAAGACAGATAACAGTACAGGAGTAGAAAAAGAAATATTATGTCTGTTTTCGGAGACTCTCTAACTGTTATAGTTCACAGTGTTTTTATTAGAATATAGTTTTTTTTTTAAATAAGAGCCGATTCTTGATAGTATTGGCTCAAAATTGACACCGACTAATAAAACATATAAAAAATTGGAAACCACATGTGTAATGATCAATGATGAAGATTTAGGTGATAGCTAAAGTCCTTGACTTACGTGTTGGTGATTTTAAGAAACTTAAATACATTATTCACAAGAATGGGATGAGCAACAGAGTGTGGCTCCAAATGAGCACCAAAAATGGGTTCACGATCTCAACTTGCAAGTGGGTTCAGGAAAAACGGGATAGCGAGTATTTATTGATCTATCACCATTGTTTACACTGGATTTCTAGCAAGTCATTTGTATTCACCAAGTTAAAAAAACCCGGTCAAGTGCGAGTCGGACTCGCGCACCGAGGGTTCCGTACAAACTTGTCAGTAGATACGTGAATAATTCAAGAAAAACTGTATGGTGGGACAAACTTAACTTTGCTCTTGTGAAACTGTTGTGCCCATACATCGACATATGCCGCGGTTAGTTTAGTAGGAGCAAATAAGGTTGTCTTACGATTTTTGCGAATTTCTAAAAAACGCTGCAAGTTAGCAAAACCGTTTTATTTTTCCTGTAATATTTAGGATAATATTAATAATCAGTAATTATTGCAGATTTTTCTGTTCAGAATCTTCGGAGATAATAGGGGGGGAACGGTATTTTTTTTAACGGTTTTTGTCTTCAATCAAAAACTACATGTCTAAGAAAAAAAATAAAAACTGTTTTGGAATCTACATATTAAGTCCTTTCATTTGATATCCCACTCGATATATTAGCTCAACTTTCGATTTATGACATCCCATTTCGGTCCCCTTTAAAAAAAAAGTAAAAAAGGTATAAGATTCTTTTTCTGTCCCATAGGCTCGGATTAGCAGTTTTTAACACTATTCCAAATTTCAAGTCGATAGCATCAGTAGAACCTGAGATATCTTGCTGTGACAGACGGACAGACAGACAGACAGACAGACAGACAGACAGACAGACAGACAGACAGACAGAGTCGCACCATAAGGGTTCCTTTTTTACCATTTTGGTACGGAACCCTAAAAATAGAAAAAGAAAAAATTGTACCCTAATAAAGATACCCAGAAGCCTGTCATGCGACTACTTTACAATTTGTTAATTTTTAAGAAAAAAAATAATGCCACAACAATAATACTTATTGTATTCAGCTAGTAAATAGCCTAGCTACAAATTGTATTAACATAAGGTTTTTCTATCTTTACTCTAAATACCTCAAAATAGGTACTTATGAAACCACCCTCGTACTCTTTATAAATAGTTTCTGATAGGTATTTGGTCATAAACTTGGTTGTAATTAAAGAAAACCCTCAAATATTGGACCCAAAACTGCAACCGCGAAAATCAATTCTTTAGTCTATGTAAGGATCATTTCCGAAAATTTAAATTCACTTCATAAACCACCTGTTACTCACACATAAAACAATCTACTAATTGCTATATGCTACGCATTGTGTTTTAAACCTTTTACCACAGATTACGCGATCAATACTAACTTTACAATAAAATGCATATTTGTTTTATTCTTCAGAAATATGTCTGCAACTTATTCCTCTGTCTCCATATATTTAGTATGAAAATAGGAATAAGGTGACCGCGGACATATTTCTGAAGAATAACCCATAACTACCAACTTAACAAACAAATAATTTCATGCGGTGTTCATGAAAAACAAAATGCCAACATAAGAAAAAAAAACCGGTCAAGTGCGAGTCGGACTCGCGCACCGAGGGCTCCGTACAAACTCATAAGTAGATATATGAATAGTTCAAGAAAAACTATATGGCGATTACTTTAGTAGGAGCAAATAAGTATGTGTTAAGATTTTTGCAAAGTTCTCAAAAATGGTGAAAGTTAGGAAAACCGTTATATTTTTCCTGTAATATATAGGACGACATTAATAATTGGTAATTATTACAGATTTTTCTGTTCAGTAACTTCGAAGATAATAGGGGGGGAATGGTATTTTTTTTAACGTTTTTCGCCATAAATCAAAAACTACTTATTTAAAAAAATTTACAAAAATAGTGTTTTAATCTTCAAATCAAGCCCTTTCATTTGATACCCCACTCGATATAATAGCCCTACTTTCAATTTTCAAAGTCCCATTACGGACACCTTTAAAAAAAAAGTAAAAAGGTTACAAGATTTTTTTTACATCCAATAAGCTCAGGTTAGCGGTTCTTAACACTATTCTAAATTTCAAGTCGATAGCATCAGTAGATCCTGAGATATCTTGCTGTGACAGACGGACAGACAGACAGACAGACAGACAGACAGACAGACAGAGTCGCACCATAAGGGTTCCTTTTTTACCATTTTGGGTACGGAACCCTAAAAACGTATTTTTAATATCGTCACTGCGTGTCACTGGCGAGTATACGTCGATTAAAAACAAAGTTTACCAAAGGCACATACTTATTACATTGTTAGTCATTTGTCATATTTCCCGTTCGATTGCTGTTCTTTGCCTTTTTTGCGCGCCATGTTTAATTTTGTATTTTATTTAAAACCTAGTCGTAGAAAAAGTATTGTATGCGACGTTGTATGAATTAAGTCAAAAAACAATCATGGCTCTATCTTTGCGATACTCGCCGCCACGGCGGCTCGTATCGCAACCCACGCCATTCACATTTTTTTACTCTACGTATACCTACAACTGTTGCATAAAATACTATAAATAAATAAATAATACGTGTAAAAACTGTGTCGTAACAAAATAACCAACAGCTTGGTACTTCGAAATGTGTTAACAATGTTACCACATATTGCTACTAAATTCATGCTGTTTATATATGGTGGAACCGTTTCTTTCTACTCTGCGACTACTTTTAGGACTTTGTGACCACTATTGATTTTTTGCGACCATAAATAGCTGTATGGAACCCGCCTCCTGCAAGAGATTTACAGGTATAATATACAGGGTCACTGGTAGGGTACAAATATTGTAATGTTTTGCATATTTAAAAAAATAATAATAACCGAATAGCTAGGAGATTATTATTATTTTTAGAAAACTTTTATTATGCCCCTTTCGTAAGTATATCCTAAGCATTATGTCAAATGTTGTTATAAGGTGTTGTTATATCCATTATTACTCACCCGTTTTGTGTATGTGTCCAGAGTTCTGTGGACCGGCTGCTGGTCTCCCGGAGCGGGGACCCGCAACTCAACGGCGCCGACGAGTACATCGACGGAGAGTCCGTCTCTGTCCTGTCCATCGCCCAACGGATTAGCGTCGGTAAGAGAAATCAGTTTCTGTCAATAATGTTTTTTTGAGACCAGCTTTTATTGCCGACTGTACTTTTTTTGTACGATCGCAAACTGCATGATGTAAATTTTTAGAATTTATGATGTAAATGTAATCAATTTTGTATGTAACTCTGTTCAGTAACTTATGTAAATATGTGTGTTTAGTTACTTTTGTGACGTTATTTTGTTCGGCAACTTTCGTTGCTGACTGTACCTACGCAGTCTAAAATCTCCTACTTCAAAAATAGTTTAGTCGCTATACAAAGTTATAACTTCCATTTAAACTCGTTTGGGGATGAATTTCAAAAAACGGTGAAACAACTTTTCTTTACTTTTATTGGTCTATGTTCGAAGTCTCAGATCTCCTACTTAAAAAATCGTTTGGTTCCTATACAGAGTTACAACCCCCATTTAAGCCCCTTTGGGGGTGAATTTCAAAAAGCGGGGAAATGACTTTTCTTAACTTATATTGCTGAGTCTATGTGCGAAGCCTCAGATCTCCTCCTTCAAAAATCCTTTGGTCCCTATCGTTTCAACCCTTTTGGGGGTCAATTTCAAAAAACAGTGAAATGATTTTTCTCAACTTATATTGAAGTGTCTATGTTCGAAATCTCAGATCTCGTTCAAGAATCGTTTGGTCCCTATACAAAGTCCAACCCTCCATTTAATCCCTTTTGGGGATGAATTTCAAAAAACGTTGAAATTACTTTTCTCAACTTATATTGACGAGTCTATGTGCGAAGTCTCAGATCTCCTACTTTAAAAATCATGTGGTCCCCATACATATAAACTTTCAACTCCCATTTAAACCCTTTAGGGGGCGAATTTCAAAAACCGGTGAAATGACTTATCTTAACTTATATTGAAAAGTCTATGTGCGAAGTCTCAGATCTCCAACTTTAATAATCGTTTGGTGCCTATACACAATTTCAACCCCCGTTTAACCCCTTTTGGGGATGAATTAAAAAAAAACAGTGAAATTACTTTCTTCAACTTATATTAAAGAGTCTAAGTCTTCTCCTACTTTTAAAGTTGTGTGATCGCCATATAAACTTTTAACCCCCATTAAGCCCTTTTTAGAGATGAATTTCGAAAATCCCTTCTTATCCCTTACTTACGTTATACAACCACCCTACTGTGAAAATTTCAAGTTCCTAGCTTCAGTAGTTTCGGCTGTGCGTTGATGAGCCAGTCAGTCAAGACATCTTCTTTCATATATTTATACCGGGTGTGGTCTGTAATACGAGCAAAAAATTAAACCGTAGATTCTACTCCTCAAATAATAAAACTTTTGTTCAACCACTTTTTAAAAATATGTAGTCCTTAGATTGTCACTTTTTCATACAAAGTAATTAGTATTTTTCAATGTACATCAAAATCCGTCTAATTGACATTGCTTGTCAATCTTGTCACCCTACAGACGTAATCAATTTCGCAATACATTGCGTGTTCGAATAAACTTTAGTATGCTAAAAATCAAACCACAAGTTATTTTTAAAAGTCGCTGAATAAAAGTTGTCTAGTTTGAAGAGTAGAACCTACTATTAACTTTTTTGCTCATATTACAGGCCACATCCGGTATATATATATATATATATATATATATATATATATATATATATATATATATATATATATATATAAACAAACATTACTAAATATGTAATTAAAAAATCTTACAATTCCAGGGTTAATAACAGCGGCTAGGACTACTGGAGGCAGATTAATCTGTCAGCTGACGGCGGAGGCTGGGGTGCCGACGTCGGGGTCCTGCAGCTGTGGCTACAAGAAATCGGTACATACACCTTTTCTTTTGAGCTTAAAGGTTGGAACACACTTAGCCCACATACGCAACGTTGCGTACGTGGGCTAAGTGTGTCTACCTTAAACTTAGTTGAATAAAAAAAGATACCAACAAAAATTGTACTTGTTAGGGTTCCGTTCGTTCAAAGGGTGCCAAAGCCAACGGAACCCTATTACTAAGCCTAAGCTGTCCGTCTGTCCGTGCGTTACAGGGCTCTAGCTTTTGAACCGTACTAGGTAGAGACTTGAAATTTTCACAAAATGTGTATTTCTGTTGCTATTTTAAAAACAAAATGAAAAACCGACTTCCAAAAACTTAAACTAAAAACCAAAAAATAATACGTTAATTACCTCAAAGAAATGGATAATCAACGATTCATATATACATATATTTATAGTTTTTAACCTGTTATTTTTGAATTGGTGCCTGCCATGCAAAGCTGGCTGTGTTGAGCTCCTTAGCAGGCACCGACTTCAAAAATAACAGGTTAAAAACTATAAATATATGTACATGTATATATGAATCGTTGATTATCCATTTCTTTGAGGTAATTAACGTATTATTTTTTGGTTTTTAGTTTAAGTTTTTGGAAGTCGGTTTTTATTTTTTGTTTTAAAAATTTACTTTATTTTTAAATTTTTAGTGGCGCTATGAAAATATTGTTTTAACCAAATAGACTTAAGTCTATTTAGTTAAAAGAAAAAAATCCAAATCGGTCTAGACGTTTTCAAGCAACCGAGGAACAAACCAACATAAAAATTGCTATTTGTTTTGAAGCCGGTTAAGACTGGAAACTTATTTCTAGTAAGAAATGCACGAGAAAGTAAGAAAAATACCAAAATCACTATATGTGTGCCTATGACATTTGAAGAGTTCCCTCGATTTCTCCAAGATCCCATCATCAGATCCTGATTTGGTTGCAATGGGTCCACCTCGAAGGTATACCAAAGGGTATACAAAACAAAAAAAGAATTTTCCAAATAGGGTCAGCCGTCTTCAAGTAATCGGAGAAGAAACCTAGATACAAATTTACTCTTTGTTTTGAAGTCGGTTAACACTAGAAACTTGTTGCTAATAAGAAATGGACGAGAAATTACGAAAAATACCGAAATCGCTATATGTGTGCCTATAACATTTGAAGAGTTCCCTCGATTTCTCCAAGATTCCATCATCAGATCCTGACTTGGTTGCAATGGGACCACCTCGGAGGTCTACCCTTTCAAACAAAAAAGGAATTTTTCAAATCGGTCCAGCCGTCTTCAAGTAATCGGTGAACAAACACACAAAAAAAAAATAAAAAAAAACATACAGACGAATTGAGAACCGTCCTTCTTTTGGAAGTCGGTTAAAAAGAAAAGGGGTGCGAATCCTTCCTTGATAAATTACTTGGCCGGTTTTATTTAGGGTTCCGTACAGTGGCATGGCCTAAAAGATATCCTTGGGCATTGGTGCAGATTTGGCGTACATTTTTAGGGTTCCGTAGCCAAAATGGCAAAAACGGAACCCTTATAGTTTTTTTTTTATTTTTTTTTTTTTTTTTTTTTTATTTATTTATTTATTAAAACATAGGGTTAACATACACTTAGGAACAGTGTCCCACAAAACCTTTAATAAGGTTTGTCTGCGGGATCATGTCCATCCGTTTCGTCATGTCCGTCCGTCTGTCTGTCTGTTTGTCTGTCTGTCTGTCTGTCCGTATGTCACAGGCATTTTACTCAGAAACTACATGATGGATATTGATGAAATTTGGAATATAGGTGTGTTTTCTGAGCCGCTACTTAGTTTGGTATATAAATAATTAAAATAAATATTTTTAGGGGGGGCACTCCATATATGTTAAAGACAGAAAAAAATTTTTTTTCAGCAAATATCAATGTGTGGTACATAGTTCGACAGCTCTTTAAAAAACACTATAAGGTTCCTAAGTAATGTTTTTGATTAAGTGAATGTATTTGGAAATAATCGCTCCGAAAGTTGTGTAAATTGTGTCCCCCCCCCTCTATTTTCTAAACCGTGCGTCCGAAAAATATGAAAAAAATCACGAAGGTAACGCTTAATTAATGCTTTCAACGAAAATTATTTTCAACAAGATCGAATGTACCGTTTTTGAGTTATTGCCGATAAACTGCGCTTCTCAACAAAAGGACGTAATTGCTATGAAGATACGCTCTTTTGTTGTTGTACTTTTTTTACATCGTATTTTTTACCTTATAGTTACGGCTATGGAACCCTACACTGAGCATGGTCCGACATGCTCTTGGCCAGTTTAAGCACCGTAGCAGCTTAAGAACCGTAGAATAACATGCTGTAATGCCTGATATTAGGCAAGTCGGTAGGAATCGAGTTCTTTGGACACCACGCTAATGTCCGTACCTCAAAAGGAAAAAAACGGAACCCTTATAAGATCACTTTGTTGTCCGTCCGTCCGTCTGTGTGTCTGTCCATACCCTTAATCTGGGAACGCGTGGAGGTATCGAGTTGAAATTAAAACCATATACTCAGGTCTATGGTCCCTTGGAGATGTGAAAAAAATCAAGGCTAGGTTAAGGTTAGGTGCGTGAAAATCTGTATGGAACTTCGCTTCTAACTCGCCCGCAGCTCGCTCGCAATGAGGGTGTTTAGAAATCATAAACCCACCAGCTGGCAGCTGGGTGGCGAAAGGTCTTTTTGTCAGTACGCGTCAAGATCCACCAATCACACCACCTGATTTTGACATCTACTGCCAAATAGACCTTTCGCCACCCTGCTGCCAGCTGGTGGATTTCTGATTTCTAAATACCCTCATTCATAAGTGTGATAAGGCTCATGTACACGGCCGGCAACCCCTTACTTCCCGTAGTTATATTTTATTGGTAGTTTGCGTTGGTGTACTCTGGTTTAAGTTATTGTATTAAATAAATTCGTTGTAATTAGACAATAATCGTTTTACTAAATTATAATACACTTCAAATTTTACAATTTAACATTTCATTTTTAGGGTTCCGTACCAAAATGTCTAAATACTACCTCGACAGTATTTAATTCATTTAAATTGATTACTGTCGAGGTATTTACCTACCTAATATCCTCTTATGTACCTAATGAAGATTTGTAATATTGTACCTATAAGTAAGACTCACGGATCCCACAGTCAAACTGTGGAAACAGTTTTGTGAGACGATGTACCTTACTAATGTTCTTGTCATTTGAATAAATATATAATTAAATAAAAAATAAAAAAAATGACTCTGTCCGTCTGTCACAGCCAGATATCTCAGGAAATACTGCTGCTATCGATATGAAATTTGAAATAAATAGTTTTAAAAGTCGCTAACCCGACCCTATTTGACATTAAAAAAATCTTGTACCTTTTTTACATTTTTTTAAAAGGGGGCCGTATTGGCAAGTCGTATAAAGTTGTGCTATTGTATCAAGTGGGGTATCATAAAAAACGGCTTAATTTGTCGATTCCAAAGCCATTTTTATTTTTTGTGGTGCGACTCCGTCTCTCTGTCCGTCCGTCTGTCACAGCCAGATATCTCAGGAACTACTCCTGCTATCGATATGAAATTTGAAATAAATAGTTTTAAAAGTCGCTAACCCGACCCTATTTGACATTAAAAAAATCTTGTACCTTTTTTTACATTTTTTTAAAAGGGGGCCGTATTGGGAAGGTATGAAATTTGGAATAGTTTTAAAAGTCGCTAACCCGACCCTATTTGACATAAAAAAAAATCTTGTATCTTTTCTACTTTTTTTTAAAGGGGCCGTAATGGGAGTTTGAAAATTTAATGTTGTGTTATTGTATCAAATGGGGTATCAAATGAAAGGGCTTGATTTGTAGATTCCAAAGCCATTTTTATATTTTTTTGTCAATCATGTATTTTTTGATTTATGACCAAAAACGTTCAAAAAATGACTATTCCCCCCCTATTATCTTCGAAGTTACTGAGCAGAAAAATCTGTAATGATTACCAATTATTAATATCGGGTAGGGGTCGGGTTGCATAAAGTTTAAGGTCATATTTTTGATACGCATACGAGGATTCGTCATACTCATCATTACGCATAACTGTAAATAGTCATACATTTATGCGCATAACGATTTTAATCATAATTTTTATGGACATACTGTGTAATGGGCATATAGTTGATATGCATACATTTATTCAAGCATACTTTATAATGGGCATACATGGATTGCTCATACAACACTTTAACCATACTAAGTAAATGCATAAATTGCTAAACGCATAAGCCTAATTTTAAATTTTTTCTTAAAAGTTCTCTTTTATGTTGCGTCACAATTCTAACCTAATATACTTTTCTGGCAGCGATTCGGTTATGTGTGAGATAACAGTTCTAACCTAACCTAACCTACTTTTCTGGCAGCGATTTGGTTCTGTGTGAGGTCACAGTTCTAACCTAACCTAACCTACTTTTCTGGCAGCGATTTGGTTTTGTGTGAGGTCACAGTTCTAACCTAACCTAACCTACTTTTCTGGCAGCGATTCGGTTATGTGTGTGATAACAGTTCTAACCTAACCTACTTTTCTGGTAGCGATTCGGTTATGTGTGAGATAACAGTTCTAACCTAACCAAACCTACTTTTTTGGCAGCGATTCGGTTATGTGTGAGATAACAGTTCTAACCTAACCTACTTTTCTGGCAGCGATTTGGTTCTGTATGAGGTCACTAATATCACGGTAGACGGTAGTTTTTGTTCCGATAAAAGGTACATCGGGAGCGCGCATGTGTGCGCGCCGTGTACGGACGCACCACAGGCAAGCATCGCCGCGTGCTTAGTCAGGGTTGAGCAATCGTCGCGAGCGGTCGAACGTTCAAAATGTCTGCGGACGAAGCCAAGTATCGAAGACGTATATACTGCAGTGTGTTCGGATGTTTGAAGAATAATGCGCAAAATCCAGAATTGTCATATTTCTGCATTCCTAAGGATCCCGAAAGTTGTGTATTTTATTAGTACCTATATAAATGTTATATTTTATAGAATCGTCGTCGAGTCGTTTATAGAATGTTTGATAGTTTTGTGATCAAACTATACCAATTAAATAGAGTAGATAAATATTTTGTTTGACAGTGATGAGTAAAATTAACAGATTTTTTAAACGTGTACTAATTAAATAGTAGTTGATTCTATTGATACATAAAATGCCTTAAACACGAGAGTGGTTTTATGAAACGAGCCGAAATATCGTTGCGTTACTTACATGTACACATACCAATACTAATTTATTTAAACTATTATACTTAATAACATTAACATCAGATGTGTGCGATCAGATACTTTCATATTGAAATAAGTAACTTTTACTAGGTTGACCTCGAACGATTGTTCGTTCGATCGAGGTCAACCTAATAAAAGTTACGTTCGTAGTAAGTAGGTATTTTACAGAACCGACGAGCGGCAGCCCTGTGCCTTAGGCACGCTCTGGTGTCGCGCGCTCCTAAACGGCGAAGACGAACTACTTGGTTGTCTTTATACTTTGCTAATATTGTGTAATGAGTAGAAATTAAAAATACTTCAATAATATAAATCGTTTCTTTTTTGAAGAACCATCGCAAGTCCATTATCGAAATTTTTGCAATACGATTGTTATAATCATCAATATTATGGCTTAATAAATGTATGAAATTTACAATTAGTACAAAAACGACTTAGTTTCTACGTCTGTTGTTTTCCTCTATTGTTTAACTCTGCGTTCGTCCAATTAGGATAATTAGTTTAAGTTAGTTTTTAGTTTCAGGGCACCACTGAAAATCAGCGCCATGGCTTGCTATGGCACAATGCTGAGTGGTGACCCCTTTTAGCGCCGTTTTTATTTATTTCTTTTATTGTAATACTAGCTGATGCCCGCGACTTCGTCTGCGGTGTAAATTATAATTAGGCACTTAATCATTATAAATAGTTTCTGATATTTGTTCATAAACTTGGTTGTAATTAAACAAAACCCTCAAATATTGGGCCCAAAACTGCACAATGCAGATTTATCGCGAAAATCAATTCTTTAGTCCATTTAAGGATTATTTCCAAAAAAATAAATGCACTTCATAAACCACCTGTTACTTACAGAAAAAAACCAATCTACTAATTGCTATATGCTATGCATGGAGTTAGAAACCTTTTACTTTAAAAATTGTACGGTCCCTCCCTAGTCAAACTTTCAACCCCTACCTACTCAACCCGTTTTCGTGATAAATTTTAATGAACGATGAAATCATTTGAGTTCTGTTAAGTTTAATCAGTTTTAGATACCCTACTTTAAAAATCATTTTGTCCCTTTATAAAGTTTTAACCCCCATTTAACCCCTTTTGGAGATGAATTTCAAAAAATGATTTAACTCTTTTTCTGTACCCTTATTAAAGGGCCTATGTACGAAGTATCAGATTTCCTACTTCAATAATCCTTTGGACCCTATACAGAGTTTCAACCCCTATTTAAACCCCTTTGGGGATAAATTTCAAAAAACTCCAGTCACTTTTCTTTTCTCTTTTGGATGAGTTCTAGATCTACTACAAAAATTGTTCGGTCCCTTTACAAAGTGTCAACCTCCGTTTGATCCCTTTTTAGGGATAAAATACGGTAAAACCACATTTCTTTGTTCTTATTAAGGAGTCTATGCACGATGTCTCAGAGCTTCAACTCAAAAATCGTTCGGTCCCTGTAGAAATATTCAACCCCAATTTAAACCCCTTTGGGGATGAATTCCAAAAAACAGCAATCACTTTTCTTTACTCTTATGAATGACTCTATGTAAGATGTTTAAGATCTACTACAAATACCGTTTGGTCCCCATACAAAGTTTCAACCCCCGTTTGACCCCTTTTTAGCGATGAATTTCGAAAAACGGTTAAACCTCTTTTCTTTATTCTTATTGAGGAGTATATGTACGATGTCTCAGAGCTCCAACTTCAAAAATCGTTTGGTCCCTGTACAAAGATTCAACCCCCATTTAACCCCTTTTGGGGATGAATTTCAATAAACCGTGAAATTACTTTTCTGTACTCATATTGAGAAGACTATGTACGATGTCTCAGAGCTCTAACTTCAAAAATCGTTTCAACCCCGATTTAACCCCTGTTGGGGATGAATTTCGAAAAACGGTGAAATTACTTTTCTTTACACTTACTGAAGGGTCTATGTATGAAGTCTCAGATCTCTAACTTCAAAAATCGTTTGGTGCCTATACAAAGTTTCAACCCCCATTTAACCCCTTTTGGGGATGAATTTCGAAAAACCGTGAAATTACTTTCCTGTACTCATATTGAAGGGTCTGTGTGCGAACTCTCAGAACTCCAACTTTAAAAATCGTTTGGTCCCTTTACAATGTTTCAACCCCCATTTAACCCCTTTCGGGGATGAATTTCGAAAAACCGTGAAATTACTTTCCTGTGCTAACCAAATATATGTCAAAAAAGTTTCTGCCAGATAATAGTGAACCGGCGTAAATACATCATTTCCCTTGTGCCACAATCTACTATTGTTTTGACAGAACCGAATTTTAGGCGGGAAGCAGACGGACGTGAACGAGTTCCCAATGATGGTGGGACTGAGTTCCGACGGCCCCGACGAAAGGCGAGACAATGTCGCGGTCTACTGCGGCGGCACCATCATCGACAAGCGCTACGTGGTCACCGCCGCCCACTGCGTCACCGAGACATCGGAGTCGGAACTGAGCATCGCGGTCGGCGCCCATGATGTGTTCAGAGTCAGTGAGCATAGCGAATCAGTTAGGAGGGTTGGAAGGTTAAATGGCGGATTTACTTATAAGAGTTCTAAGTTCATTTTAAAAATCGTTAGCTAACTCTTTAAGTTCCGTTAGTCCAGTTTTTGAGGGGGCATTCTGCGGGTACCTCAAATGTTAAGGTTTACAAATAAATCTATCAATGAGGGTGTTTAAAAATCATAAATCCACCAGGTGGCAGCAGGGTGGCGAATGGTCTTTTTGACAGTAGGTGTCAAAATCCACCAATCACATCACCTGATTTTGACATCTACTGCCAAATAGACCATTCGCCACCCTGCTGCCACCTGGTGGATTTATGATTTTTAAACACCCTCATTGTCGAGTTGTCAGAATAAGGTACTCTTGTACGTAGTATTTGTATTTGGTATTTATAACTTGGTACTTGTAATATTTAATACCAAGAACCTTAGTAACTAATGCTGTATGTTAAGTAGACGATTTGTGTGTTTAACTTTATTTTTTTATTTTATTTTATTTATTATTTTTTTTGTTACAGCGGCAATAGAAAAACACATACTGTGAACATATCAAGCATCTACCTATTACCATTACTAAAATCAAGCAAAATTATGCCAAAAAAACTTCCTTTCTTCTATAGGGCCCTTTTATTATGGTTCCGTACCAAAATGGTAAAAAAGGAACCCCTATGGTACTTAGTACGATTCTGTCTGTCCGTCTGTCACAGTTACGATACGATTTTATAATCTAATGTAACGGCAAGCTATGTGGTAAGACAGGAATCTGATAAATCGAAAATCTGGTATTTCGGGATTGCGGTATTTTGGGCATGAGCGCGTACCTCTACCCTCCATAACCCATATCTAAACGTTCCATGAGTGTTGCTTACATCTGGCTCTTTAGTTATTTTATAAGGACAATTTCTTTATTTTAAGGCAAATATAGGACTAGTTTTTAGAGTTCCGTACCAAAATGGTAAAAAGGAACCCTTATGGTACGACTCTGTCTGTCCGTCTGTCACAGCCTATATATCTCAGGAACTAAGTGCTGCTGCTATCGATTTGAAATTTGAAATAGTTTTATATTAATACCCGAATCTATTAGATATAAAAAAAATCTTATACCTTTTTTCTTTTTTTTTAAAGTGGCCCGAAATGGGTGGCCGAAAATTTTAAGTTGTGCTATGGCATCAAGCGGGATATCAAACTAAAGGGCTTAATTTGTAGATTCCAAAACCATTCCTTTATTTAGGGTTCCGTAGCCAAAATGGCTAAAAAGGAACCCTTATAGTTTCGTCATGTCCGTCCGTCCGTATGTCACAGGCATTTTACTCAAAAACTACAAGACGTATAATGATGAAATTTGGAATATATATGTCTTGTAGATGCCGCTACTAAGTTTGGTAGTTAAATAATAAAAATAAAGAAATCTAGGGGGGGCACTCCATACATGTAACAGAAGCTAAAAAAATTTTTTTTCAGCAATTATCAACGTGAGGTACATAATTCGATAGTTCTTTAAAAACATTATAAGGCTTTTATGTACTTTTTTTTGATTAAGTGAATAATTTGGGAAATAATCTTTAACTTTTAAACCGTAAGTCCAAAAAATATGAAAAAAATCAGGAAGGTAACGCTTAATAAATACATTCAACGAAAATTATTTTGAATAGTAACGAATAAACCGTTTTGAAGTTATTGCTGAAAAACTTCCCAACCAAAAGGTTTTAAGTGCCATTGATTTACACGGCATTTAAGACTTTTTGTTAGTTGTTTATTTTTAGCTTTATTTTTATCTGTAGCACATTTCTTTATAGATACGGCTATGGAACCCTACACTGAGCATGATCCGACATGCTCTTGACCAGTTTTCTTAATCATGTACTTATTGATTTAGGACGAAAAAGTTCCAAAATATACCATTCCCCTCTATTATCTTCGAAGTTACTGAGCAGAAAAATCTGTAATAATTACCAATTATTAATATCATCCTAAATATTCCTCTGGCCAAGTGGTCCGACTCTTTTGTCTGACTAATCGGACGACGTGGATTTTTTTTCCTGATAGTTCGACTAATCGGACTGCATGGAATCCCAATTTCGCTTCGTCCGAGTAATCGGTCTACACTGACTATTTTATTCCTTTTAAATCGATTGGTCGTACTACAAGGAATCTCAATTCCGCTTCATCCGAGTGATCGGTCTACACGGACTTTTTTCCTATTAGATAGATTAATTGGACTATGAAACAAGCATGCCAATACCATCAACATATAGACAATTGGGACGAGGTTAATAATAGCGATGGTTTGACTATAGCTTCAGGCCATCTGGCCATCGCTTAGTTTTGCTACTCCCCGCTAGATGGATTTCAAGTTTTTGTAAATTTCTAAGAAAATATTAAAGTTAGGAAGACCGTTATATTTTTCCTGTAATATTCAGGTTGATATTAATAATTGGTAATTATTACAGATTTTTCTGTTCAGTGACTTCGAAGATAATAGGGGGGAATAGTATTTTATTTTAATGTTTTTGGTCATAAATCAAAAAGTACATGATTGACAAAAAAATATAAAAATGGCTTTGGAATCTACAAATCAAGCCCTTTCATTTGATACCCCATTTGATACAATAACACAACATTAAATTTTCAAACTCCCATTACGGCCCCTTTAAAAAAAAGTAAGATTTTTTTTATGTCAAATAGGGTCGGGTTAGCGACTTTTAAAACTATTCCAAATTTCATATCGATAGCAGGAGTAGTTCCTGAGATATCTGGCTGTGACAGACGGACGGACAGAGAGACGGAGTCGCACCATAAGGGTTCCATTTGAAAAACGGCCCAGCCTAACGGCCACACCCATTGGTCTAGCCAAATGTGTCAGCGTATATTAAAAAGATGAAATATGTTAGGAAAATGTGTGACATGGGGGAGAGGGGGTCTAAAAGTCTGAAAAATCGTGTGACGTACTTTGTGGATGACCCCTTGAAGAACAATTAACCGGTTAGAAATGAGTGGGGTTGCAAAAAAAATTAGGGTTCTAGTTTTGACCAGCACAAAATAACGGGAGGCTGAAATTGGCCTGAATGGCTTCGAGAAAAGGATGGTACTGCCGTGCCTTTGTTTTGTTTTTATTACAAGGAGATTATGGACCGACAGAGATATCGACTGATTATGGGCCGATAGAGATATCGACGGCCATAAAATTTTATGCTATACAAAACCCTTTTAGTGAATGTTTGGCCGAGTGAATTGAAGTCTTATTTTCAATTTTCAGCAACAACCCCCGTTCCCGTATCTCGCAGTAGAGCAAATTACTATTCACCCCCAATACACAGAGTGAGTAAAATTTTCAATACATTTGCTTATAAAGTGGCCCTTATTTCACTGTTCTTAAGCGCGGAACGCAGCTTATTTCGGCCATTCTCAGTTTCGGCATTCTTAGTCTAATAGCCACGACCCTTTTTATTCCTTGGTTATTTTCATATAATATGTTTGCAAAGTTAAAGATTATGATTTTTTGATCAATTTTATCACATTGGCATTAATATACCCAAAGTGGTAGCCAAGTTATTAAGATCTGAAATATTTGAATGTCCCGGAAATTAGAAAGTTGAATTTAACCCGGTCTTGGCAATTAGGAACAAGAGGATTATGGCCAAATTTGTATGGGCAGTGTCCCCAATAAATACCAACGGAAATGAGACATGTGTCAGTCAATTAATAGACCTTGGCAATACGATGATTTTTTACTATGGCGACGAACACCCCAAGAATGGGGTTTTCTTAGAAAATCGTATATTGTTCTGTATAGGATGGGCCCAAAACAGGCCCCTATGGAACATCGCATCGCACCTGCATCCCGCGCGTTCTCCGTGCTCCCTTCGTGTCATAGAGTACGACCACCTTGTCGGTTTTTTTTTCCTGGGGAGTATGCATATTCCACTCCAGCATGGAGATCACATGGAGGTTCCGCCGCTAGCGTTGCTGCTGTCCGTGTGGCTATGTCTAACTGTGCGGTAGGTTCATACTACTCTTACTGCGATAGCCCTCTGACTCCTCTGAGGTCTTCTTAGGGCGTCTTTATTCTGAACGGTGAATGCGTCAATTCACACGGGGGCCACACAGAGCCATGCTGCGCAGGACATCGGCATTGGCTATTGGGCCCTCCAATATTAGTCAGCTGCCGTCCCAGCGGCGGCGGTCGATAAGCCTTGAGGCAAGCCCAGCGAAGTGTTCCTAGAGGATCTTAACAGAGATCCATGGGGACGCCCGTACAGAGTTCAGTTCAGTTCAGTTCATTTATTAATAAAATAATTTTTTTACACTTTATGCACCCCACCAACGGAAGCTCTAGAACCAGCCATTATGAAGAGAGTAGTGGAAGAATTGTTCCCGGAACCCACGGGACACCACCCTTCCATTATGATCCCTTCCTCCTAACCAGAGGTGGTGACCAAGGAGATCCCACCGATTAGAGGCGGGGAACCTATGGTGACTCTTGCTCACTTAAGAGGGAGAAAAATCGCACCAGAACCCGACGGAGTGCCGGGTGTGAGGATTGGCCTCGGAGAGTGTTCGACACATGTCTCCAGGTTGGACACTTTGCGAACATAATAATATGGCAGGAGGGCCGCTTTGTCCTCATTCCTAAAGGCCGACCGCCAGAGTTACCGTTCTACGATTGATGCCCTGACCGCACTCCAGGTTCGGTGCAACGAGGCAGTAGAGAGGGGAGGCAGTCCTCGTAATCTCACTAGACGTCAATAACGCATTTCTATATCTCCGGCGTCTATAATGCAGGACTACCTCCGGGACAGGGTGGTCCGATGGGAATGCGCTGACGGGAGACTCCACCATCGCCTCGTTGGGTGCGGCGTTCCGCAGGGCTCTGTGTCGGAGCTTGTACTGTGGAACGTTGACTTCGACTGGCTGCTCCGCGGTCTGTTCCTCCCCGGAACTAGCGTGATTTGCTATGCTGATGATACGCTCGTCATAGTTCGGGGACGGACATATCAAGAGTCTGCTCGGCTTGGCGAAGTGATGGCGGCACTGGTAGTGGAGCGGATCCATATGCTGGGACTCCAAGCCGCCGTGGAGAAGACGAAGGTGCTACTCTTCCATAGCCCTCGAAGAGGTCCACAACGTGGGACACAGATCCAGTTCCAGGGATCGAGAATCCGGGTAGGGGCCGAGAAAATAACTTGGTCTCACCCTTGACGGCAGATGGAGCTTCAAACTTTATTTCACTAAGCTCGCTCCCAGATTGGTGTGTACTGCCGCGGCACTCGGTAGACTCCTGCTTAACTTGGGAGGTCCACAGGCCGCGTGTAGGCGTCTTTACTCCGGCGTTGTCGGAAGCATGGCCCTGTGCATGGGCCACCCGTGTGGGTGGATGTTCTCACTGCCGGTAACAAAACCCAGAGGGCGATCGCATTGAGGGATGGCATTGTCAGCACTGTGACGGCTCTCTGCATTACTCCATCCGACTCACGTGGAAACCTTTCGAAGGCAATCTGCGGCTGGTTGGGGGACAAAAGTCGAAGCGCGAGAGGAGTTTCTGGCTATACAACATAGCCACAAACTTGTAAGGCCATCCATGGGGATGGCCCATGGATGGCCCTGGCCTGTTACTGCCTAAAGGACGGGATCTTCTCGGAATGGTAGAAACAGCCCCCTAAGCCCCGTGCAGTCAGGTGTTGAGTCCTGCATACTTCTCGGTGTATCGCCCCAACGTTCTGCTGGATGAGGTCGGGAAGCTCTTCGAGAGGATGCTGGCGTTCCGCATCGTCTAGCACCCGGAGGGGCTCCGATCCGAACATTAGTGACAGTTCGAGTTGGATCCACCATGAACGCCATAAGCTCCCTGGGGAAGTCCCCAGGACGGTTAGGGACTACGCGAACAGAAGAAGGGAGGGCGCAGTGAGTGGTCGGTATCGGTAGTGCTCTACAAAACAAGAGGAGCACGGAGACCGCGAGTAATGCAGTGCGGTGTTCCACAGGGGCCTGTTTTTGGACCCTTCTTATAGAAAACAAAATACGATTTTCCGAGAAAACCCCATTCTCGGGATGATCGTTGTCATAGTAAAAATCCATCGTATTGCCAAGATCTATTAACTGACACACGCACGTCTCATCTCTGTTGGTGGGTGGGGACGTTTCTGCCTATCGTCCATTAGTTGAATGTCTACGTATAAAAATGTTCAATATAACCGATTTATGTGTTTAAATACACCCATTAAACACGTAAAAGCAGTTTTACTTCTTGTAATTTTATATAAAATTAATAAGCTTTACAGCGATGGCAATTAGAAAAGTGGTGGCAATTAGCGTCGTGGCTCTTAAGGAGAAACATATTTTTTGGAGAAAAAAGCTACTTAATAAGGAGAATTACCTTATATACACATCACAATCCATAGAGCCCAGAATTCTGCCTTATTTTTAATAAGCTATAACACGCTGCTAATATAACGCGAGTCTTTAACCATGACCACATGAATTAGAAAACCAAAGTCGTGGCAATTAGATACAATGCAATTCTCTAAGGTCGGACACGCCTTTATTTTATTATTTTGTTAAAGAAAGTCATGGATAATATATCCCTTTATTAAAAAAAAATCTCTGGTTCACAAAGAAACATGCACGCCAAAAATAAGAGGCCAATAGGGATGATGACTGGGTTAAAAATATGTAATTCTATTTAGTCCGTCAGTTAGATTATGGAAAAATATGGGACACGTATTTTTTGGTTTATCAAAATATTAAAAATCGACAAAGTTATAGATCATCAAACTTCTGGAGTGGGGGCTTGTGACGTCACTCTTGAGTACAATTTGTACTCAAGAGTGACGTCACTCGAAACTTCTAAGCACTCTATCCTCGTCAGTTTTTGTTTGTCAAACAAAACAAAAAATACGTGTACAATTTTTTTTCATAATGTAACAGACGGACTAAACAGTTTTTTTTTAGTCATCTAGCCTATTAGGAAGCGCGCGGACGCGTCGTGGCAATTTAAGAACAGGGTTTTGAAATAGTACATTGTGGATCAAGGGCGGTAAGTAAGGAATTACAAACGAGTGTTTGTTACAAGGCCGAGGCGAAGCCGAGGGCTTTAATAACACGAGGTTGTAATTCCTTTACCGCCCGTGGCACACACAATGTTTTTCATCACACTTGTGAGGAAATCTAATTAAAATAACCTTACTTAACCTAAAAAAATTGTAAAACTGACAGTGACATTAGTGACATTATATCCATAGACAATGCGAAATTCAAGTCACGTTCGGAAACCATAACGGTAAAGACCTAAAGCGGTTGATTTTATATTTGCAAAATACTGAAATACACTATTTAAACATTAAATTAATGTTAGAGAAATATGTGTTTATATGTATTTGCAATATCAGTTCACTTTAAATAATATTTCAGTGATAAAAGTTAAAAAAGTAAATTGGCATTTCCTTAGTACACGACAAATAAGAGTAAAATAAAACCATCGTTTCAAATTTAAAAAGAAAACCATTACGCCCTAGGGCGTAATAGGTCATTTACGGCCCGCAGAACCTACGTGTAATGACACCATTTTCGAGCAAGTGTGATGAAAAATTTCATCACACTTGTGTGGAAATCTGATTAAAATGACCTTACTTAACCTAAATAAAATTGTAAAACTGACAGTGACATTAGTGAAGACAATGCGAATGTCAAGTCACGTTCGGAAACCATAGCGGTAAAGACTTAAAATGGTTGAGTTTATTTTTGCAAAATACTGAAATGCACTATTTAAACATTTAATTAATGTTACAGAAATATGTGTTTACATGTATTTGCAATAACAGTTCTCTTTAAATAAATATTTCAGTAATAAATGTTAAAAAAGTACGTAGTTTTTCCTTTGAACATGACAAATAAGAGTAAAACAGAACCAGCGTTTCGAATTTAAAAAGAAAACCATTACGCCCTAGGGCGTAATAGGTCATTTACGGCCCGCAAAACCTACGTGTAATGACACCATTTTCGAGCAAGTGTGATGAAAAAATATATTAGTTAAACTATTAAACATAGCGGTCTAGTTGTAGGTGGCAGAGGTAGGTATGATCGTAAAGTATATTAGAAAAAAATCAACACTTCATTGCTATTTTATTTACATTCCAATTTTAGCTTGGACACAAAAAATTTGGGTCTCTGAGAATGGCCGATTTATTACAAACGTGTGCTAGGGGGCCTTATTTTGCCGTTTTTAGGGTTCCGTAGCCAAAATGGCAAAAACGGAACCCTTATAGTTTCGTCATGTCCGTCCGTCTGTCTGTCTGTCTGTCTGTCCGTATGTCACAGGCATTTTACTCAAAAACTACATGATGGATATTGATGAAATTTGGAATATAGGTGTCTTTTATGAGCCGCTACTTAGTTTGGTATATAAATAATTAAAATAAATATTTTTAGGGGGGGCACTCCATACATGTTAAAGACAGTAAAAAAATTTTTTTTCAGCAAATATCAACGTGTGGTACATAGTTCGACAGCTCTTTAAAAAACACTATAAGGTTTGTAAGTAATGTTTTTGATTAAGTGAATGTATTTGGAAATAATCGCTCCGAAAGTTGTGTAAATTGTGTCCCCCCCCCTCTATTTTCTAAACCGTGCGCCCGAAAAATATGAAAAAAATCACGAAGGTAACGCTTAATTAATACTTTCAACGAAAATTATTTTCAACAAGATCGAATGTACCGTTTTTGAGTTATTGCCGATAAACTGCGCTTCTCAACAAAAGGACGTAATTGCTATGAAGATACGCTCTTTTGTTGTTGTACTTTTTTTACATCGTATTTTTTACCTTATAGTTACGGCTATGGAACCCTACACTGAGCATGGTCCGACATGCTCTTGGCCAGTTATTTGTAATTTCTTGCGGGACACATCATCTTCGCTGTACCTTATTTAGCGAAGCTTAATTGTTATTATTATTCACCGTTAGATCACTTTTAACCATGACCCACTTTAGTCCGAAAACATGCTTTTAAACAAAATACCTTTTTAATTACTTTGTAAATGATTTAAAACAGCAATTTTGCTACATGAAGTATTTTAGGGGGTATTTTACTTAGAAAACGTGTTTTTCGGACTAAAGTGGGTCATGGTTAAATGTGAGCTAACGGTAAATAATAATAATAATAATTAAGCATTAATGTACCAAAAAAGGTCTCATTCAAAGAATAAAATGGTTTTTCTACTCCTGTACTGTTATCTGTCTTTTACTTGGTCACGAACACTAATATAAGAACATACATAATATGAGTTCAGAGAAGTCTATACTCTATGCCCCATAACAGCACTAGTGTCGTTATAGTCACTTTACGTTATTGCTAGCATCCACAGACTTCTAAATCTAGGTTAAACTTAGGTCAAGGATTAAGCGCTCAATTCTAACTTCACGATAAAAATTCACAACTACCAACTTAACAAACAATTAAATTCCTACGATTCATAAGAAAAACAAAACTTTCCGAATTAAATTAATTGATGCCAACATAAAAAAAAGTATTTTAATTATCGTCACATCGTGTCACCAGCCATATCAAAAAAAAGTTTACCATAGACACAACTGTCATGCCGGCTGTACACACTCGGAGAGACCGGACGAGACACGTGTGACGTCCATGATTTTATATTTTAACCTAGTCGTAGAAAAAGTATTGTATGCAACGTTGTATAATTAAGTCAAAAAACGCTCATTGCGTCTCTATTTGCGATACTCGCCGCATTCGCGGCTCGTATCGCAACTCACGCAATTCGCATTTTTTGAACCTTCTTATACAACTGTTGCATAAAATACTATTTCGAGTGTGAAAAATAAAGTTAAAAATCTAAAAATGTACGAGATTTTTTTTATTCAACTCCCTGTAGCGACCTCTATAACTTCAAGAAAAAATCTAAAAAAAATCCATTATGTTTATTCATGCCCTAAAATATAATGAAGGGGTGTCCCGCAATAAATAAAAATAACTGGCCAAGAGCATGTCGGACCATGCTCAGTGTAGGGTTCCATAGCCGTAACTATAAGGTAAAAAATACGATGTAAAAAAAGTACAACAACAAAAGAGCGTATCTTCATAGCAATTACGTCCTTTTGTTGAGAAGCGCAGTTTATCGGCAATAACTCAAAAACGGTACATTCGATCTTGTTGAAAATAATTTTCGTTGAAAGTATTAATTAAGCGTTACCTTCGTGATTTTTTTCATATTTTTCGGGCGCACGGTTTAGAAAATAGAGGGGGGGGGGACACAATTTACACAACTTTCGGAGCGATTATTTCCAAATACATTCACTTAATCAAAAACATTACTTACGAACCTTAAAGTGTTTTTTAAAGAGCTGTCGAACTATGTACCACACGTTGATATTTGCTGAAAAAAAATTTTTTTACTGTCTTTAACATGTATGGAGTGCCCCCCCTAAAAATATTTATTTTAATTATTTATATACCAAACTAAGTAGCGGCTCATAAAAGACACCTATATTCCAAATTTCATCAATATCCATCATGTAGTTTTTGAGTAAAATGCCTGTGACATACGGACAGACAGACAGACAGACAGACGGACGGACATGACGAAACTATAAGGGTTCCGTTTTTGCCATTTTGGCTACGGAACCCTAAAAACGACAAAATAAGGACCACCACGTGTGCTTTTTAACCGACTTCCAAAAGAAGGACGGTTCTCAATTCGTCTGTATGTTTTTTATTTTTTTTTGTGTGTTTGTTCACCGATTACTTGAAGACGGCTGGACCGATTTGGAAAATTCTTTTTTTGTTAGAAAGGGTAGACTTCCGAGGTGGTCCCATTGTAACCAAATCAGGATCTGATGTTGGAATCTTGGAGAAATCGAGGGAACTCTTCAAATATTATAGGCACACATATAGCGATTTCAGTATTTTTCGTAATTTCTCGTCCATCTCTTATTAGCAACGAGTTTCTAGTGTTAACCGACTTCAAAACAAAGAGTAAATTTGTATCTAGGTTTCTTCCCCGATTACTTGAAGATGGCTGAACCTATTTGGAAAATTCTTTTTTTGTTTTAAAGGGTATACCTCCGAGGTGGTCCCATTGCAACCAAATCAGGATCTGGTGATGGGATCTTGGAGAAATCGAGGGAACTCTTCAAATATCATAGGCACACATATAGCGATTTTGGTATTTTTCTTAGTTTCTCGTCCATTTCTAATTAGCAACAAGTTTTTAGTGTTAACCGACTTCAAAACAAAGAGCAATTTTTATGTAGGTTTGTTCCCCGATTACTTGAAAACGGCTAGACCGATTTGGAATTTTTTTCTTATAACTAAATAGACTTAAGTCTATTTGGTCAAAACAATATTTTTCCAACGCCACTAAAAATTAAAAAATAAAGTAAATTTTTAAAATAAAAATTAAAAACCGACTTCCAAAAACTTAAACTAAAAACCAAAAAATAATATGTTAATCACCCCAAAGAAATGGATAATCAACGATTCATATATACATATACAGATATTACAGTTTTTAACCTGTTATTTTTGAAGTCGGTGCCAGCTAAGGAGCTCAGCATAGCCAGCTTTACTTGGCAGTGGCAGGCACCGACTTCAAAAATAACAGGTTAAAAACTATAAATATCTGTATATGTATATATGAATCGTTGATTATCCTTTTCTTTGGGGTGATCAACATATTATTTTTTGGTTTTTAGTTTAAGTTTTTGGAAGTCGGTTTTTAGGGTTCCGTAGCCAAAATGGCAAAAACGGAACCCTTATAGTTTCGTCATGTCCGTCCGTCTGTCTGTCTGTCTGTCTGTCTGTCCGTATGTCACAGGCATTTTACTCAAAAACTACATGATGGATATTGATGAAATTTGGAATATAGGTGTCTTTTATGAGCCGCTACTTAGTTTGGTATATAAATAATTAAAATAAATATTTTTAGGGGGGGCACTCCATACATGTTAAAGACAGTAAAAAAAATGTTTTTCAGCAAATATCAATGTGTGGTACATAGTTCGACAGCTCTTTAAAAAACACTATAAGGTTCCTAAGTAATGTTTTTGATTAAGTGAATGTATTTGGAAATAATCGCTCCGAAAGTTGTGTAAATTGTGTCCCCCCCTCTATTTTCTAAACCGTGCGCCCGAAAAATATGAAAAAAATCACGAAGGTAACGCTTAATTAATACTTTCAACGAAAATTATTTTCAACAAGATCGAATGTACCGTTTTTGAGTTATTGCCGATAAACTGTGCTTCTCAACAAAAGGACGTAATTGCTATGAAGATACGCTCTTTTGTTGTTGTACTTTTTTTACATCGTATTTTTTACCTTATAGTTACGGCTATGGAACCCTACACTGAGCATGGTCCGACATGCTCTTGGCCAGTTATTATTTTTTATTTAAAAAAATTACTTTTTACTTTATATTACCGCACTAGTAGGGATTACAATCCGGCTCGCCGGATCCGGCTACTTTTGGTAACTGCCGGATCCGGTAAAAATCGCCGGGTCCGGACCGGATTCGGAAAAGCCAAATAAATTAATACTATTTTTCTACTCCTGTACTTTTATCTGTCTTTTACTTGGTCACGAACACTACTTAATATAAGAACATACATAATATGAGTTCAGTGAAGTCTATACTCTATTTCCCATAAAAGCACTTGTGCCTTTATAGTCGCAAAAAGATACTCTAGCAGCCACAGACTTCTAAATCTAGGTTAAACTTAGGTCAAAGATTACGCGTTCAATACTAACTTTACAATAAAATGCACAACTACCAACTTAACAGACAAATAAATTCCTGCGGTTTTTAAGAAAAACAAAACTTTCCGAACTAAATTCTTTGATGCCAACATAAAAAAATATTTTTAATATCGTCACTGCGTGTCACTAGCGAGTATCATCATCATCATCTGAGGCGCTACAGCCCTGGGTGGGCCTTGGCCTGGTCGAGTATCTTCCTCCACTCCAGTCTATTCTTGGCATTTCTCTCCAGCCGCTAACAGTGATCGCTTTAAGATCTTTCTCAACGCCATCCAACCATCGAAGTTTCGGCCTGCCGCGGTTACGACGGCCGTCCGGTTTGCCATCAAGTAACTTTAATGGGGCTCTAGTTACATCCATTCGCGCTAAGTGTCCAGCCCAACGCAAGCGGCCCAGCTTAATAGTTTTAATCACATTCGGCTCCCCGAAGAGGTCGTAGAGCTCGTGGTTGTACCGCGTTCGCCATTGTCCATCTTCCAACACCGCGCCAAAAATCCTCCGAAAGATCTTCCTTTCAAACACTAATAGGTTATGCTCATCTTGTTTACTAAGTACCCAGCTTTCTGAGCCATAAGTTAATATTGGTCTTAGTAATTCCGGTCCGTAAAATTTACTCTTCCTTTCTTAATCAGTTGGATTTCAGATGAGTGAGTGATTAGCTAGAAAAAGTATTGTATGCAACGTTGTATAATTAAGTCAAAAAACGCTCACTGCGTCTCTATTTGCGATACTCGCCGCATTCGCGGCTCGTATCGCAACTCACGCAATTCGCATTTTTTGAACCCACTTATACAACTGTTGCATAAAATACTATTTCTACGACTAGGTTTTAAATTATAAAATACAAAATTAATCATAACCTGGAAACAAGGCAAATATGACGTTTGACTGACAATATGTGTCTATGGTAAACTTTTTTTTAATTTAAAATATACTTAAATTAAAAATACTTTTTTTAAGTTGGCATCAATGAATTTAGTTCGGAAAGTTTTGTTTTTCTTAATAACCGTAGGAATTTAATTGTTTGTAAAGTTGGTAGTTGTGCATTTTTACCTTAAAATTAAAATTGAGCGCTTAATCCTTGACCTAAGTTTAACCTAGATTTAGAGGTCTGTGGCTGCTAGCAATAACGTAAAGTGACTATATCGACACTAGTGCTGTTATGGAGAATAGAGTATAGACTTCTCTGAACTCATATTATGTATGTTCTTATATTAGTGTTCGTGACCAAGTAAAAGACAGATAACAGTACAGGAGTAGAAAAATACAATAACTATGTAAATAGTTTAATCACAAATAGATTTATTGTTTTTGGTTATTATACTCGTAATATGAGTACTTTTGTAGTTCAAATGGGAAATAGAATGGATTGGAATGTAATAATAAAGGAAGACCGCTTACAAAAAGAAATCAGATCCCATCAAACACATTACTTGTAAAAAAATGCAAGTCTCGCAACGCAGTTCTTCTACAACGAAAAAGGTTTGAGATGAGATGTAATGACCAAGTCAGTACCCGGGGATGTCCACAGAAGTCGATTTCCACCTACTTGCCTACTTGTCAGTACCTGGAGTGGAGGTACTGACTTGGTTTAACATTACATCTCATTTTTTTTTGTTGTAGAAGAACTGCGTTGCGAGATTTGCACCTTTTTACACGGAATGTTTTTGATGGGATACAGTTTATCTTGAATTTACATATCTACTTACAAGTTTGTACGGAATCTTCGGTTTCTTGCTTGGTTGTCGAACAAAAAATACGTGTACAATATCTTTGAATAATCTGACTGGCAGACCAAACAGTTATTTGTTGTCATCATGTCTATTCCAGGTCTAACTACGACTACGACATCGCCATCGTGCGCATGTCGGATGACATCGACTTCAACGGCCGCGTGGGTCCCGTCTGCCTGCCCTTCAAGTTCTCCGACACGGACTTCACCGGCAGTAACTTTACTATACTGGGTAAGTGTTCGGCGCCAAACTCCAGCCACCGTTCAATCCATATTGTACTAAAGTACGATCGCTAAGCAGAAAGAATTTCGTACATTGACCCGCCGATATCTCTCTCTATCGCACGCACATAATTATATTGCTGTCCCGCTTGCACAGTGGCAGTGGCGGGGGCATCAAGGCATCATAGATTGTAAGCCTTTTCGACATAGTAAGACGGTGCGCACGTATGTACGCATTGTTTTTAAGCTTCCGTAACCAAAGGGTGCCAACGGACATAACTATAAGCCTCCCCTGTCTGTCGGTACGTCACAGGACTCTATCTTTTGAACTGCAATAGGTGGAGGCTTAAACATTTTCACAGAATGAGTATTTCAATTGGCACAATAACAAAAAATATAATAAAATGAAAAGAAAAGGTGGTCCCCGTTTAAGTACAAGCAGAAACTTTTTTCTTTTTAGTTTGTTTTTAAGGTTCCGTACCCAAAGGGTGCCAACGGAACCCTAATACTACGCCTCCGCCGCTGTATGTCCGCCTGTCTCTATCTTTTGAATCGTAATAGGTAAGAATTGATTTTTTTCACAGAATATGTATTTCTATTACCGCTATAAAAAAAAAACCGGTCACGTGCGAGTCGGACTCGCGCACCGAGGATTCCGTACAAACTCATAAGTAGATATATGAATACTAAAGAAAAACTGTATAGCGATTAGTTTAATAGGCACCACTGATATAGATCAAAATATCGTGTAATAATAAAATGACATATTTTTGTAATTCATAAAAATTTGCATGTTATTGCGTGACAAGACGGGGTGAGGCTAGCTATTATTGTAGCAATAAGATCTTTTGGTCCTATCTTCAGCAAATAAAGGACTTACTTACTAGGCCTCCCCCAAACACTTTCACAATGAGCGGTCGTATGCTTTTTGTCACCATCAGGGGTCGTACTTTTGATGCCGATGACGTAAAAATGACGTCAAGCTACATACAGCATGATTCATTTTAGGTTTTAGATTGATTTATCGTTACCGGAAATTATCGGTACCGTAAAAGCTATGAATTAATTTTATCACTACTGTCATTACTTGGTGTCAATGATAGAAGCCATTTTATAAATCAAGATGTGTCTGCCTGTGTTATCTTATTTATTGAATCGGAAAATTGGTAAATAAATCAGAAACGCATTTCGATATGCGACGACAACAACGTACATGGTGCAAAGTGCTAAGTTGTCATTCTGCAATTAGAACCATATACGTTGTTGTCGTTAGAAGCGACCGCATAAATTATAATACATTCGGATAAGTATATATAAAGTCGCATATCCGATTGATATTTCCAATTTTCCGTTAAAATAAAAATTAAAAAAACAGACGTTTAGGTACATTTTTACCTACAAAATGTCTTCTACCATTGACACCAATCAATGAAAGTAAAAAAATAATTAATTCATAACTTAAACGATACCGGTAATTTACGGTAACGCTAAATCAATGTAATACCGTAACTAAATCAGCCTGTATGTAGGCTGAAGTCGTTTGCCTGTCATCAGCATCAAAAGAACGACCCCTGGTCACCATGGATTTCTAAACCTTAACCAAGTGATATTATTGTCTCCGGTTTCCGCGATTATCACTCATTGTAATAAAACAACTTAAACCGATTGAATCGCGTATATTACTACATTTTTAAGTCCCGACGTTTCGTAACCCTTTTCAGCGTTCGTGGTCGCGAGTAGATTGAGAAAATCATAAATTTTCCCTGTCAAAATTAGCGTTTGTGCACTTTGCACTTTAAAACATACAAATTATTTTTTTTGTGTTGCCAGATGGGTCTAATGTGTAAAGACGTACACACACATGCCAGAGGGGCTTAACCAGGTGGTCAAGACCATCTTGTGTGTTGGGGGGTTTAATCTAAGTCCGTGACCGCGTCTTGCGGTTTAGCTCTGGATTTTTTTTAATTCCATAATTGTCCTAGGCTGGGGCAACCCCCGTCCCCCGAGGCTGATGAATAATGTAGCGACAGACCTGCTGCATAAGTCCGACGTGCGCGTAATCAGCCAAAGCTCTCGCCAGATCAGCACCTACACACCCAGCAAGGGCGCTTGCCAGGTAGAAGTAGTTTAGAGTTGCATTACCAAGACTTCATCGGTAAAGTTACATATAGTCTGGTTACACTAAGTTTGCAGAGGTCGGAAAAAGGTTTTATAAAAAAAAAATGTATATATGGCAACATGGGAAAACTACAGCAAGAGGATTATTTAATCTTGGTACTTGGCAGTAATTTTTCCCTTTTATTACAATATGTGTATACAAACCTGCTGAAAAAATATCTGGGCCAAACCGACCTAGATATTACGTCCCTCGCTTGCAGCTCGGGCCGCAAACAGCTGCTATTTCGGCCTTTCTTTGTTTTATCACCCTAGTTGTATAATGTACTATATTAAATGGAAAGATATTTGCCAAGTATCAAGACTAATTAATCCTCTTGCTTGTGATGTTGCAATATGCATTCTTTGTACGCTGTGCGTCCTCCGCTTTCTGGCCAATTGTAGACATAAAATTATGTACACAACACGGTAAGTAATAAAGAAAGCCCTCGATCGCATATTTACGTCCCTCGATTGCAGCTCGGGCCGCAAACTTCTGCGATCTCGACCTTTCTTTGTATTACCACCGTAGTTGTGTAATGTAGGTACTATTTCGACCTCTGCAGACTTAGCGTGGACCCACTCTAGCAGAATGCTTACAATACAATTAACAGGCTATTTGATGTCATCAAATCAAATTAGCTTATTTTAATGAAAGTCAAAATGCTCAGGTAGTACAGTCAAGTTCAAAAATACGGGTGCATACAAATGCTCAAAAATATGTCCGGATACACCTTCCGCAGTGGCAATAAGAACTTCGTACCATATTTCATGAAACGATTTATTTGATACATGTTTTTTTACTTGACTGTATGCAGTTTCCAAGAAACACTGCAGTATAGTGCATTGTGTATCAAGGGCGGTAAGTAAGGAATTACAAACGAGTGTTTGTTACAACGCCGAGGCGAAGCCGAGTGCTTTAATAACACGAGTTTGTAATTCCTTTACCGCCCGTGGCATACACAATGTTTTTCATCACACTTGTGAGAAAATCTGATTTAAATAACCTTACTTTGCCTAAATAAAATTGTAAAACAGACAGTGACATGTCAAGTCACGTTCGGAAACCATAGCGGTAAAGAATAAAGACCTAAAACGGTTGATTATATATTTGCAAAATACTGAAATACACTATTTAAACATTTACTTCATGTTACAGAAATATGTGTTTACATGTATTTGCAATAACGGTTCTCTTTAAATAAATATTTCAGTGATAAAAGTTAAAAAAGTAAGTTGGCGTTTCCTTTGAAAATGACAAAAAAGAGTAAAAAGAACTAACTTATTCAAATTAAAAAGAAAAGCATTACGCCCTAGGGTGTAATAGGTCATTTACGGCCCGCAAAACCTACGTGTAACAACACCACTTCGAGCAAGTGTGATGAAAAAATCTTATTCTTATTAGAACAACAAAAAATCTCGAGCAAATTTCCATCTTGTATAGGAAAAATACAGAAATATAACCCAACAGTTTAAAGAGACATCTGTCTGTAGATTGACGGCGGCGGACCAGCGCTGTACACAGACCCGGCGACGAACCTGCTCTTCCTCGGCGGGATCATCAGCAAGGCGCGGTCGTGTGCAGAGCCAGACAAGCCCAACTTGCACACGCGCGTGTCCGCGCCTGAGTTGCTCGAGTGGATCAGAGACAACACGCCCGGAGCTAGCTACTGCCGGAAATAAACTTACGGGAACCATAATGATAAACAAATTAAAACATCACTAAGTAATTAGCACTTCAATAGTCTCATTCGTAAATAGCATTTTTTAATTTCAATTTTACTGTTGTCATTGCGTCCCACTGCTGGGCACAGGTCTCTCATAGATGAGACTAATTATATCTGCTTTGTTGTTATCATGTATATATGTATATGTATCACTTCCTTTATAATTAGTTATTTGTGTGCATTCTTTGTATTTGTTTTTTATTATTTTTTGTTATCAAATAAAGTAATATTGTATTATATTGTATGAGTTTCATTAAACATGTACAGGGAGGCAGAGTATTGCTACAAATAAAGTTACACGAGACCCTTTGTATTGTGCATTGTAATCATTATCAGTAGTTCAATCCCAAGTAGCAAACTACTGTTAATAGTACATTGTGTATCTAGGGCGGTAAGTAAGGAATTACAAACGAGTGTTTGTTATAAGCCCGAGGTGAAACCGAGGGCTTTAATAACACGAGTTTGTAATTCCTTTACCGCCCGTGGCACACACAATGTTTTTCATCACACTTGTGAGGAAATCTTAATAAAATAACCTTACTTTTCGACCCAGTATAACAAGAAAATATTAAAACAGACAGTGACATTTGTCACATATGTCCATAGACAATGCGAACGTCAAGTCACGTTCGGAAACCATAGCGGTAACGGCCATTTTAGTTGATTTTATATTTGCAAAATAAAGAAATACATTATTTATACATTTAATTAATGTTACCGAAATATGTGTTTATATGTATTTGCAATTACAGTTATCTTTAAAGAAATATTTCAGTAATAGCAAGTGTGATGAAATAGTACATTGTGTATCTAGGGCGGTAAGTAAGGAATTACAAACGAGTGTTTGTTATAAGCCCGAGGTGAAACCGAGGGCTTTAATAACACGAGTTTGTAATTCCTTTACCGCCCGTGGCACACACAATGTTTTTCATCACACTTGTGAGGAAATCTTAATAAAATAACCTTACTTTTCGACCCAGTATGACAAGAAAATATTAAAACAGACAGTGACATTTGTCACATATGTCCATAGATAATGCGAACGTCAAGTCACGTTCGGAAACCATAGCGGTGGCCGTATTTTAGTTGATTTTATATATGCAAAATAAAGAAATACATTATTTAAACATTTAATTAATATTACCGAAATATGTGTTTATATGTATTTGCAAGTACAGTTATCTTTAAATAAATATTTCAGTGATAAAAGTTAAAAAAGTAAATTGGCATTTCCTTTGAACACGACAAATAAGATTAAAACAAAACCATCGTTTCAAATTTAAAAAGAAAACCATTACGCCCGGGCGTAATAGGTCATTTACGGCCCGCAGAACCTACGTGTAATGACACCATTTTCGAGCAAGTGTGATGAAAATTTTTTTGCATGGTTGTGGATGGTGTAAGTTTGCAAATATAAAATCAACCGTTTTAGGTCTTTACCGTTATGGTTTCCGAACGTGACTTGACATTCGCATTGTCTATTGGATCATATGTCACTAATGTCACTGTCAGTTTTACAATTTTATTTAGGTTAAGTAAGGTTATTTTAATCAGATTTCCTCACAAGTGTGATGAAAAACATTGTGTGTGCCACGGGCGGTAAAGGAATTACAAACTCTTGTTATTAAAGGCCTCGGGTTCGCCTCGGGCTTATAACAAACACTCGTTTGTAATTCCTTACTTACCGCCCTAGATACACAATGTACTATTTCGGCTCTAAGTGTAGGTACGGCCTGAGTGGACACTCGAGTGTTCTAAACATAAACAAATGTATGTGAGCGTCCTGAGTGCACGCTGCACACCACACAATACCAGCCAGCCACATAATACCAGCGTTGACCCACCTTCTGTGACTTGACACCATGCCGAGCGGACTCCTTTTTCGCCGAAAAAGTCAATGTATACTTTCTTTTTGTTTTAATGTATTTGTGTATATTTGTATGCGAAATAAATGTAAATTCATTCATTCATTCAAACCCGACGACACTGTCCGGCACCCCGGACGCGACGCTGGACGCGACGCTCGCCACTCAGTTCCTGGCGTAGCGACGCAAAACGGCGCCCAGGGCACGCATCCTGCGCCCCTTTGTTTCTCAGTGACACCCGGGGCGAATAATACACCCATCAAAACCTTTTACTTTAAAAATTGTACGGGTCCCTAAAAAAACTTTCAACCCCTACTTACTCAACCCGTCTTCGAGATAAATTTTAATGAACCGTGAAATCATTTGAGTTCTATTCAGTTTAATCAGTTTTAGATACCCTACTTTAAAAATCATTTGGTCCCTTTATAAAGTTTTGGTCCCCATTTATAACCCTTGGAGATGAATTTCAAAAAATGGTTTAACATTTTTTCTGTACCCTTATTGAAGGATCTATGTACGAAGTGTCAGATTTCCTACTTCAAAAATCCTTTGGACCCTATACAGAGTTTCAACCCCCATTTAAACCCCTTTGGGGATAAATTTCAAAAAACTGCAATCACTTTTCTTTTCTTTTTTAGATGAGTTCAAGATCTACTACAAAAATCGTTTGGTCCCTTTACAAAGTTTCAACCCCCTTTTGATCCCTTTTTAGGGATGAAAAAACGGTAAAACCACATTTCTTTTTTCTTATTAAGGAGTCTATGTACGATGTCCCAGATCGCCAACTTCAAAAATCTTTTGGTCCGTATACAAAGTTTCGACCCTCATTTAAACCCCCTTGGGGATGAATTTCAAAAAAACAGCAATCACTTTTCTTTACTCTCATGGATGAGTTTATGTAAGAAGTTTAAGATCTACTATAAATACCGTTTGGTCTCCATACAAAGTTTTGACCCCCGTTTGACCCCTTCTTAGGGATGAATTTAGAAAAACGAAAAATCACTTTTTCTACTCTTATTGAGGAGTTTATATACGATGTCTTAGAGCTCCAACTTCAAAAATCGTTTGTACCCTACACAAAGTTTCAACCCCCATTTTAACCCCTTTGGGGATGAATTCCAAAAAACAGCAATCACTTTTCTTTACTCTTATGGATGAGTCTATGAACGAAGTTCAAGATTTACTACAAAAATCGTTTGGTCCCCATACAAAGTTTCAACCCCCGTTTGACCCCTTTTTAGGAATGAATTTCGAAAAATGGTAAAACTACTTTTCTTTATTCTTATTGAGGAGTTTATGTACGATTTCTCAGAGCTCTAACTTCAAAGTTCAAATTTTCAACCCCCATCTAACCCCTTTTGGGGATGAATTTCAAAAAACCGTGAAATGACTTTCCTGTACTCATATTGTGGAGACTATGTACGATATCTCAGAGCTCCAACTTCAAAAATCGTTTCAAGCCCCATTTAACTCCCGTTGGGGATGAATTTTGAAAAACGGTGAAATTACTTTTTGCAACTAATCTCCTAGTTTAAAAATCGTGTGGTCCCCATTTAAACTTTCAACCCCCGTTTTACCCCTTTTAGGGATGAATTTCGAAAAAGGGTGAAATTACTTTTCTCTACTTATATTGAAGGATCTATGTGCGAACTCTGAGATCTCCAACTTCAAAAATCGTTGGTGCCTATACAAAATTTCAACCCCCGTTTAACCCCTTTTGGGGATGAATTTCGAAAAACCGTGAAATTACTTTCCTACACTCATATTGTGGAGCCTATGTACAATGTCTCAGAGCTCCAACTTCAAAAATCGTTTTAACCCCCATTTAACCCCTGTTGGGGATGAATTTTGAAAAAAGGTAAAACTACTTTCTTAGACCTTTATCGAGGAGTCTATATACGAAGTCTCAGATCTGTAACTTAAAAATAATTTGGTCCCTAAACAATATTTCAACCCCCGTTTTACCCCTTTTAGGGATGAATTTCGAAAAAGGGTTAAATTACTTTTCTTATCTCATATTGAAGGATCTATGTGCGAACTCTCAGATCTCTAACTTTAAAAATCGTTTGGTGCCTATACAAAGTTTCAAACCCCCATTTAACCCCTTTTGGGGATGAATTTAGAAAAACCGTGAAATTACATTCCTGTACTCATATTGATGGGTCTATGTGCAAAGTCTCAGATCTCCGTCTTTAAAAATCGTTTGGTCCCCATTTAAACTTTCAACCCCCGTTTAAGCCCTTATAGGGATGAATTTCGAAAAACCGTGAAATTATTTTTCTGTACTCATATTGAGGAGACTATGTACGATGTCTCAGAGCTGCAACTTCAAAAATCGTTTCAACCCCCATTTAGGATGTTCCCCATTGGGGATGAATTTTGAAAAACGGTAAAATTACTTTCTTCGACCTTTATTGAGGAGTCTATATACGAATTCTCAGATCTGTAACTTCAAAATAATTTGGTCCCTATACAACATTTCAACCCCCGTTTAACCCCTTTTAGGGATGAATCTCAAAAAAGGGTGGAATTACTTTTCTCATGTCATATTGAAGGATCTATGTGCAAACTCTCAGATCTCTAACGTCAAAAACCGTTTGGTGCCTATACAAAGTTTCAACCCCCATTTAACCCCTTTTGGGGATGAATTTCAAAAAACCGTGAAATTACTTTCCTGTACTCATCTTGATGGGTCTATATGCGAAGTCTCAGATCTCCTACTTTAAAAATCGTGTGGTCTTCATATAAACTTTCAACCCCCATTTAACCCTCTATGGGGATGAATTTCCAAAAAGGGTGAAATTACTTTTTTTAAATTGTATTAAAGAGTCTATGTTCGAAGTCTCAGATCTCCTACTTTAAAAATCGTATGGTCCCCATATAAACTTTCAACCCCCATTTAACCCCCTTTGGGGATGAATTTCAAAAAATCCCTTCTTATCCCTTACTTACGTTATATAACCACCCTACTGTGTAAATTTCAAGTTCCTAACTTCAGTAGTTTCGGCTGTGCGTTGATCAGTAAGTCAGTCAGTCAGTCAGTCAGGACTTCTTCTTTTATATATTTAGAAGATGCAAGTCTCGCAACGCAGTTCTCTTACAACAAAAAAGTTTTGAGATGTAATGTTAAACCAAGTCAGTACCTTGGGGTGTCTACAGAAATCGATTCCCACCGACTTGCTTATTACTTATTTACCCGTGGAGGAAGGATTCTTTATTTGAAAAAACCGCATCGAAATCGGTCCATCCGTTCGAGAGCTACGATGCCACAGAAAGGCAAACTGACAGACATACATTGGCGTCAAACTTATAACACCCCTCTTTTTTCATCGGGGGTTAAAATGCAAGGACGCTGTTTCAAGCTTTGTATTTTGGTTACCTTTCCCGTTTAGATCCAGAGCTGATTCTTGGTAGTTGTTTCTTGTATAGTTCGTGCACGTTCCCTACGTGCACGAACTATATAAACGAGAAAAGAGACACGGGCGGACAATAAAGGAAACTACCATGCCTGTAAAATCTAGCTGTCATAATATCATCATCTGTAAATGACAATGTCTAAGTGTCAATGTCAAATATCATTATATTAGTCGTAGCTACACTGAAGTTTATCGTCCTTCATCGCGATAAATTAACGGCGGTTCTTTCAATGTGGCCCCAGCATGAGAGAGTACAAGATTTAGATTGGCGGCACCAGCTGGCAGCACCTTCATCGTGCACGTTGCACGTTCCCTATAGTCCTGATTGCTGTGAAAAGGTTTAGGGGAAACCCTTGTGTTAGTATCGCAGGGCATCAACAGATGGCGCTTTCACCAACAAGTGAATATTCCATTCATCTGGAAGTTCGCGGCGAATGTATTGATTTTCCCCTAACCCTCCTAACTTCGCTTTCTTTCATTTCCCCGTAAGCCCTCCGGTATATTTTCCTCTAAAACGGTAGTAAAGTAATGTAGTGAAACGAATTCTCAGTCTCCGTCCCTTCGCTATGATTTGACGAACGGTGTCCTTTTATTTTCAAGTGCATTTTTGTTGGTGGGGTTTTTGGTTCTTGTTAGTAATGGGAGTTGATTCGGGGGCAGCGGTGATGGTGACCAGGTAAAAGGATATGCCGAAACGTATACCGTTCCACGTCGTATACGCAACAAGTAAGTGCATATTTTGCGTTTTTACAATGACCACATCTTCTAATTTTAAGGTAGAGTCGAGCAAAAATCGAACAATGCTAAAAACGAACGTGAATAACTTTTTAGGACATATTACGAAAACACCAAAAAAGGTACCTTTTCATTTTATTATGTTTTGGTAATATTGTGGCACTACAACGCTAGTTTTGCTAGCTTTTTAGGGTTCCGTACCCAAAGGGTGCCAACGGGACCCAATTACAAGACTCTACCTATTACAGTCTTTTGAACTGTAATAGTTAGACTTGAAATTTTCATGGAATGTGTATTTCTATTGCCGCTATAACGAAAAAATAAAAGTAATGGGAGGGGGGGGGGGGGGGAGACAAGTTACGTGATTTTTGTTGTTTTGTGCTCCACAGTGGTACGGAACCCTTCGTATGCGAATCCAACTTGCACTTGGCCGGTTTTTCATTTATGACCTTAACAATCAACAGATCTGCCTGTAGGTAAGTACTATTGGAAATCTCGCAAACAAATCGCGCAGGCACTTTTATTTATCATGAGTCAGCATATAACTTAAGTACTTAGTTATGTAAGTGTATTTTACAGGAACAAATGCTTTCAAACTAATTCTTAAATCAAATAAAATATACTATTTTGCATTAGATATTACAAAATTGCGTAAAATTACAAAATATATTAATAATAGATCCCATCAAAAACATTACATGTAAAAAGATGCAATCCTCGCAACACAGTTCTCCTACAACAAAAAAGTTTTGAGATGTAATGTTAAACAAAGTCAGTACCGGGGTGGGGGGGGTGTCCACAGAACTCGATTCCCACCGACTTGCCTATTATTAGATCTATAAAATGTGTTCCTCCACGGTTAAATAATAGGCAAGTCGGTGGGAATCGAGTTCTGTGGACACCCCCCCGGTACTGACTTGGTTTAACATTACATCTCAAAACTTTTCTGTTGTAGGAGAACTGCGTTGCGAGACTTGCATCTTTTTACATATAATGTTTTTGATGGGATCTCATTTCTTTTTGTAAGTGGTCTTCCTTTAATTATCACATTCCAATCCATTCTTTTCAATTTGAACTGCAAAACTAACTTTGTAATCGCATGTATTTGTATAGGATTACAATCTTATGTGTGCAGTTGTGACTGAAATGACAACATACATAGTTAGGTTTTTAAGGACTTGATAGGCTAAAACCTAACTATGTTTAAAATTTGGAGCTTGTAGGTCTGCTAGAAGTACCTTAGAATTATGATGATCAGTGAATGAATCAGTAAATCAGTGAGTCAGTGACAAAACTAAGGAACTTTGACATGTTCTTAAACTACACGTTCAAATTGAATGATATTGAGAATATGTATAATTCTTATTGTGCCCTATATATTCCTGAAATTTCAGGGTTCTAGCTTTAGCCAGTACAAAATTACGGGAGCCTGAATATGGCCTGAATGGCTTCGAGAAAAGGATGGTACGGCCGTGCCTTTGTTTTGCTCGACTTGGCGGGGGCACTGCCGTGCCCCCTGATAATAAATATTAGGGGACAATCTTACAAAAATCGAACTAGTCCCATAATAAGCTCAATGAGACTTTGTTATGGATACTAGACGACGATATATTTAAATACGAAATATTACTATAGATTTGGGTTGTACTCGTTGGAAATCCATATAATGCAATTCTAGTGTAGTATCTTTAACTAATTGCAATAGAAGAGGCCCATCAAAAACTTTACATGTAAATAATAACCACAAAATTAAAAGCGTTTAGTCTTTTAGCAATTAAAATTTTGGACCATAAAATTTTAGACCAAAAATGCTTTATGAGATAAAATATGTATGCAATTGTATTGTATATTGTTGTAGATTTATGCTAAAAATGAAGTATGTCATTAATTATTATACTAAACATTTTCGACCTAAAAATTTTAGCCCTTTAAATTTTAGGCGATGTCAAGGGCACCCTTCTGAATTATCATAATGTTTACTTTGTCGATTCTAATTTTAACTAACTAATACATAGCCGTTCGTCCACATTTATCAGATGTGTCTTACGGATAGAGGGTTAATTTAAGTAAGCTTTAAAATGACAATGAAGACAAATTAAAAAGGTAACGAAATAGGGTTGTGGACGAAGTCGCCCTGAGCCAAATTTTCTAAGGCCTCTTAATTGGTTAGCATTTCGAGAGTATCATCGATTGTTAGTCTAACTAAGGCTATCGTCGATTGTTCAACTGTGAATCCTAAAGTTTTTAGGACACGTCACTTGGAAAGTTCTTTCGACGGAACGTCTGGTGATACAAGGTCGGGTGGAAGGAAAACGGCCACGTGGACGATCCCCTACAAGATCCTTACAAGACCTTGTGAAATCTGTCACGCAATGTCCTGTGGCAGAATGTTCCCCGAATCGACTACAACCAGAGTGAACAACCCATAACTACGACCACTTTGGAGAAAAAATGTGTGTGGTGTCAGACATTAAGTTAGTTGTTGTTTTTGTATACTTACATTGAATGCATGATATTTTTTTCATCACACTTGCTCGAAAATGGTGTCATTACACGTAGGTTTTGCGGGCCGTAAATGACCTATTACGCCCTAGGGCGTAATGGTTTTCTTTTTAAATTTGAAACGCTGGTTCTGTTTTACTCTTATTTGTCATGTTCAAAGAAAACGCCAACTTACTTTTTTAACTTTTATTACTGAAATATTTATTTAAAGAGAACTGTTATTGCAAATACATGTAAACACATATTTCTGTAACATTAATTAAATGTTTAAATAGTGTATTTCAGTATTTTGCAAATATAAAATCAACCATTTTAAGTCTTTACCGCTATGGTTTCCGAACGTGACTTGTCGTCTTGGTATATGTCACTAATGTCACTGTCAGTTTTACAATTTTATTTAGGTTAAGTAGGGTTATTTTAATCAGATTTCCTCACAAGTGTGATGAAAAACATTGTGTGTGCCACGGGCGGTAAAGGAATTACAAACTCGTGTTATTAAAGCCCTCGGTTTCACCTCGGGCTTATAACGAACACTTGTTTGTAATTCCTAGATACACAATGTACTAGTTTACTTTCATAAAAGCTCATTATCTGTATCATATAAGAAACAGCAAGAAATAAATATTTTTCGAATATCTATAAAAATAACCAAGATATAAGCCATCAAAGATTTACTTCTATCTCTTTCTAGCAAAACAGAATTTTGTATGAAAATTGTATGGCGGACGTGTACTATGACGTCATAGTCCATATCGGATCTCTCCGTCTAATCGCTGACTAATTAGTGCTTTAAAATGTTTATATCTTCCGTATTTCTCGGTCGATTTTAATTTTATTTTCACTTTATGTCATCTTTTTACGGTAATTACATATTTTGTTAATAAATGTGATAAAAAAAATTCATGCATATTCCCTATTGTACCTACCGACTTAATTGATGTACATACAAACGAGGAACTAATCATCATGACCCAGTTCCCCGCCTACCTACATGACATCAGCTAGAAACTATCGCCATTAACTTTTTAATTTGCCTTTGTGACATGAGTGGTCTATAAAATGCCTTCGCTGCTTTATTTTATTGAACCACTTGCATTTACCTTTATTAGACTTCGCCTGAGTTATGCCTGTTAAATCTTAATATCCCAGTATTCTTCATTGGGATAAGAAGTTTGCAATGTTTCAATCCAAGACTTAGTCACAAATTAGAGAGTATAGCCACTAAAAACGCAAAAAATCAGGAGATGGTTTCCTTGGCGTCACTTACAAATTAGGTGCAAACTACTAGTCATTCTGTATATATTTACTTCAAACTCATTCCAACCCCGCAAACGAAGTTGCAGCCGGGTCCTTTTAATCTTATCTAGATCTTAATTTGAACGTAGTAAGACCTATATTCGGGTGGATAAATGTTTAATGACAACGTTTCCGTTGGCAGGTGAGGGCGCGCTACATCATTAAAGCCTTCAATATTTAACCGCCCCAATCGATAGTTTGCTTAGGGCTAGGTGACGTATCGACCGTACTACGTTCACTCTGAAGCTTGGATATGGCTGAATAAGTAGCATGTAATGAAAGATTACGCTGCGCTTACCTATGCGTGGTCACCATTCCTGTACCTCTAGCACAACTGTGACACTCGACTCTTTGTCGAGCGACAAATGCTACCTAACTCTTTAAACTCAATATAGTGTAACAGTGACAGGTGATGCTCTGTCGCGCGAGATACGAAGTCGCGGCCAGTTATGCTAGATGTACTCGGACTCCCAGCCTAGATGGACAGACTAGTGAAAGTAGACGGACGCGGGTGGATGCAGTCTGGCCGGAACCGCACTTTGCGGCGATGGGGGAGGCCTATATCCAGCAGTGGACATCAGTGGCTGATAGATATAATGAAATACTGCTAGGGACTTTTGTGTTTCTAATACTAACTGCTTTATAGCTAAATGTAGTGTTGGGTCGTGCAAAGATGTTTGATAATATCGGATCGGCGTCAAGGTTTTGAATTCCAATTCAAAGCTATACGTTGTATGTACTGGATCGCAAGATAAGTAAAAGTTACTAGTTATTCAAATCTCCAGGATGGATGCACTGATTTGAATGTACTTGGATTTCTGTTTTAAACTACTTGTTTTAGGAATCGTAATTTTTTTACTGTAAATATTACAGAAATCGCTTAAGTTGTAAACATACATCATTCTTAGAATATAATTTCAACCGCTCCTCGCATGACCTATTTCCATTCATGTCCTACAATAGTTATGCCAAGTCACACTTACAACAATCGAATACGATTAGACACGATATTTATCATCGTCGGTTATTTTGTATGTGTAGGCAGCGGCATAGCGCTTATCTTCAGTAAGTCTGAGATGAGAATCAGGTCTCCGCAGACATGTCTAATTTTCGTGACGTGTTCGTCTCATCTGCGTTATCTTCCTTATTGTTAAATACCTACGAGTACAATTGCACATATCGTCGACCGTAGGCTGAATTAGGGTAAGGGACAGGCAAAACAATGTCCCTTACGCTAATTGAGCCTATATACGGTCGACGATATGCGTCATCAAGGAAGGAACTGTAGATATTGAAGAGACATTATTATACAATATAGTGGAGAGATGCTCACGTAGCCCCCATTTAGACGGGGTGAGAACTCGTATTTGAGTTTCATTACATTGCGGGTAACTTAGGTATGTACCATGGTAGGTATGTCTTATATAAGAAGAGTTTCACTCAATCGCCGCAATGAAATTAAACTCGCGTCATCTAAATTGGGCCTAACCAACAAAGTACTTTTTTGTTCTTTGTTTATGTGTATAATTTCCCTAGGTTTTTTTAAGCTCTTAAAGAGATTTGGACATTTTCAGGTGAGGACAGCTCCTACCCAGCATGCGAACTGAACTCCCAGGGCCCCGCAGCGCGGGGCTGGCGCTCCGCGGGCGCCCCGCCGCACGAGCTGCTGCTGCGGCTCACCAGCGTGGCCAGCGTGCACAAGCTGCAGCTCCTGGCGCATCATCAACTCATCCGTGAGTCACTGGACTGCGAATATACCACGGTTACTAGCTCCAGTCAAAGTATAAAGACAGACAGTAGTCAACCTTGGGCCGTTTAGGAGCGCGCGATACGTATTCACAAGGGCGTAGACAGTGTGAGCATTCTTAAAACTTTTCTTGTAGTTATTATTATTAATCGTATGGCATATCACACGTCGAATACAGTTTATAAATTCAATTTGAGATTCATTAGCCATTTGATGGCGTCGTCGTTGAGATTGATCAGGTCTACGGCGGGGCCCCCTGTGTACCGCGTTAGAGGACAGTCTTCAATAATGTGCGGTATGGTTTGCACTTCGGCACCGCAGTCGCAAGCTGGAGAAGCGACCCACCCGCAGCGATGCCTATATTGGGCGCAGCGACCGTGGCCAGTGCGGAGTCTGTTAAGTGTGCACCAAACACGTCTAGGTAGGTCGGCCCCGCTAATTTTGTCTCCGGGGGTTATCTCTGATCCCAGCTTGCCTGTCATTAAGGTACTCCAACACCGCGACCACTCCTGCTTAGTGTAGTGTCGTGCGTGTTCGTTCACGACGCGCACACACCAAAGGGTGCGATGTACTTTTTGTAGGAACTAAAATTACTGCTATTATACTGTGCTCCGGTACTTATGATTAGCACAACTGTGACAGGCGACTCCTCCATACAATTTAGTGCGAAAGTCATGCTCTATTGCGAGCAGTTGGGTCAAAATCTTTTTTAGGTTATACGTCTTTCCTGTGGACATTATAAAATTGTTAGGCTTTAAAGCCTAATTTTCTTACTGGATCCTCATAGACTTATACAAACCGTAATTTTCTAAAACCTATATGATAAAATGATAAGTAAAATGTACCCAAGTCGTTAACTTTTGTATTGTCCACAGAAAAGACGCCCGTTCTCCTGAACCTGGCGTCTTTTCTGTGGACAATACAAAAGTTAACGACTTGGGTACATTTTACTTATCATTTTATCATACAGATTTTAAGAAAAAGACGGTTTGAATAAGTCTATGAGGATCCAGTAAGAAAATTAGGCTTTAAAGCCTAACAATTTTATAATGTCCACAGGAAAGACGTATAACCTAAAAAAGATTTTGACCCAGTTGTGCTAGACGCACTTTTCTTCTAAACACCACGCAGATAACCCAGTCTTAACCGGGACTAAGTACAACTGACATTGACATTTTAGTCGACGGGCATTGTTGGCGCTTCAAACAACTGTTGGTCTACTTTGCTACCATAGGTAGACTAAATGGAATCGGGTTCTAAGTGTAAATAGAATTGAACTCAATGAACTCCTCTCTATTAAGGTGATTCGAGTAAACATAAAGAAGGGTCATCTTTCGCTTCCACGGCAACAATTATGCTTGATATGTGGGTCATATTATGGCTTGATAAATTTATCTGCGCGATACAATTAGGTATTTAAGAGGAAACAGTAAGGTCGAGAGAATTGAACATTAGGTATTTGTAAAATGTGTCGCTGTCCTGCACTGCCCGCCTCTCGCCCGCAGAGCGCGATAGAGACAACTGCAGCTTGGACCGAAAATACCTTTTAAAATTTCATGAAAACAACGTTTCGTAGTCCCCTGATTTCTTCCCCAAAACTTAACCTATTTAAATAATTTTTTCATTAAACATTAAGGAAAGGCTTTGGCCGTGTTCCTTTTTTTAAATAATCTAGTCAAATTTGTTTTCTGGATGTGTGAACACAGCGGAAAATCTGGCATTTTTTTTAGGTTTTTGAAGGTTAATATCTCTTTTGAGAATCAATTTATCGTAAAAAGGAAAACATAGGAACATATCAATAGTAGCCATAGATTTTTGGACAAAAAATTATTGCTCTACTGGCATTATCCAGGGAGGAAACAGGGGACTACGTTTGTATGGAAAAACTGCCCTCCTGTTTCCTCTTAAGGTTAGCGCCATCTATTCGTATAATTTGAAACTGATCGTTTTATACTAACATCCTATATGTATATTTTTTACTTTTTTGAGAGTACTCACGTCATTTCGCACGAATAAAGTGTATCGAGCTATAAGAGAAACCACATAACAAACAAGGACCGTCTTTGGGTTATTCTTCAGAGATATGTCTGCGACTTATTCCTCTTTCTCCATACATTAAGTATGAAAAAGCGCCAGAGAAATAAGGTGACCGCAGACATATTTCTGAAGAATAACCCTTTCATGTTTTATCGCCTTAACCATGTCAATAATACGAACATCTTATATTTAGCTAATGACTGAACAGTCTTATAATAGTACGTGCAGAGATATCTGAAGGCTAATAAAAGTAATCCTGTGACCTCTTTGCAGAATAAACTTTAGAATTTTGGTTTAATTGAGATGATGGATGGATGGATGATTTCCAGCATCGAGCGTGGAGGTGCTGGTATCGGGCGGGCTGGTGTCCGAGGGCGCGGCCACGCCCTGCGGAGCCACCTACACCAGCGTGGGCCGCGTCACGCTCGCCAGGCCCGCGCACCAGGCCCGAACCAGGGAGCTCAGGTAGGCCAAAGAGAAAAGATGAATATAATGTCATTTGGTTGAAGTGAACCGGTAACACTACTTTCATCAGAGCCTATAGATACTTCCACGTCACGATTTTGGGTTTCTGAGTGCCTATATGTAGGAAATTTTAACTTTTGAGTCTAATACTCTTTCCTTTTAGATCTGCAGCACTACCAGAGCCTACCATAGCACGCTTCGTGAAGCTGAGACTATCTGGCCCTCACCCACCAGCAACCGACAATGACCAGGTACAAAGCGCCTACGACTCTCTGACCCGGTATCTATCTATCTACCAGCCACGGACGCCTACTGCTGGACATAGGCTACCCCCATAGATCGCAGAGAGTGCATCCTGTCCTGTGCAGACCACATTCACGGACTCCGCTACCCGCTTAGCGTCTATCCACTCAGCTGGGGCCATCCTACGCTACGCTTACCTATGCGTGGTCGTCAGTCCAGGAATTTACTGCCCTAACGGTTATCCGTCTGAAGTTCTGAACCAGGATAGTAGTCCCCATAGCCAAGCTTCACCTAACTCAATCCCATATAAGAATACCATTTGAAAATGTGGTGTTATTGAAGTGTTATCAAAAATATGTCACTAATATGCCTTCTTGATATTGTGGACGGACACCTGCGGTATACCAATGAAGTGGAAACTTGCAAAACACACATCCAACTTATAGCTTCGGTAACCAAACTGTGTGCCTGTAGCAGTATCATTCAATATGTTGTCCTCAATCTGTATCATTGTAAAGATGAGAGAGAGTGAAAACCGTTTAACTTTGTTTTTAAAGTTATTTACTTGTTCTTTCTTTCTTTCAATCGTCGCACCAGGTGGCGCTGATGGCAGTGAATGTGCTGGGAGAGGAGGTGGAAGACCTGGAGAAGTCTCCCATGTCGAGCAAGGAGCTGTGCTACTCGCCGTACGACGACCTCGCCTTCGTCATGTACGTCGACACCGAGATCGCGGATCTTGTGAGGAGCTTGGATGAGAAGAAACGGGCTGCTGTGTGCGGTAAGCTGTTACCTCTGGGCATTCCTCCAGGAGTTTAAACGCCGTGGCTTCGATGGGCTCGATATCGCCGAAACTCCACGAGATTAGGCAATCGTACGAACTCCAAATCGTACAGCTGAAAATGCTGTTCTAATCTCGTAGAATTTCGACAATATCTCTCCCACCGAAGCGTTTCTAATACCGGGTATTAGAAACGCTTGGAGAAATGCCCCACTACCAGGGTACCATAGTATAGTAGGGATCTTACTAATTTTAGGTTTAATTAGTAAGATCCCTACTGTACTATGGTATCCTGGTAGTGGGGCGAAGCGTTTCTAATACCGTACGTAATGGTCTAAATGACGAACGCCGGAGAAGTTTACACCTTCAGGGAAATTATTAATAGCCAGGAAAGGAAGAGTGGTTGCAGCGCCTATGGTCGCGCAATGTCATGGTCGCCTGAAACAAACCTTAATCGCCTGGTTAAGGTTTTTTTTATTACTTATTTAACTTGCGATTGACCTTAGTATTTATCCGTCCACTGAAGCAGAGAGGAGCTGGGCCAACATTAACCAATAGAATTTAAGCTCCGCTCCAGTGGACGGCGAGCAGGGCAGCCTAATTAGTATTTCTGATTTATTTGCACAGAGGAGCGTTTCGAATACGCGCGGCGCTTGAAGTCAGCAGGGTCGGCGCTGGCGGCGGCGGGCATCAGGATCGGGAGGTGGCGGCTGCGTAAGCGCACAGCGGCGGCGCGGGACGATTTCGAGCTGGCGCGGCGCATGCGCGACAGGATCGCCGACGCACTCGTCGGAATCAAGGACGACCCGGCGCTGATGAGGCTGTTCGAGGAGGAAGGGGTGAGAGTAATAACCTGAGCACACTGGGCCACTAGCGCTGTGCTTAGCGCAGTCCGCATTGGTGCATTTTTCCGCAGCTACCTCGTACAGTTTTACTGACTACTCAGCCTTATGACATCTTATGGGTCCGTCCACACTCGGGGTGACCTCATCTCATCCATCGCATGGATTGTTTGGCACTTAGAGGCGGAAGTTTTTTCATACATTTTGTATGGCACCGGCGCACACTGGGCGTTCGAGTGGCGGCGTTCGGCCCACAAGCTGCGGGAGTAGCGCGCGCTCGCTACTTGTAGCCGCGTTTAGTGGCCCAATGATTAGATTAGATTAGATTAGATTTCTTTATTTCACAATATAAAATACATTATAAATTACATATGTCAATTTACACGATTTCATATTATGATCGTCAAATGTGCGGCCGTTCTAAAGGCCTCAATTGAAGCTTCTCCTTTCTCTATTTCTATTCTTGCTAGATGAACCAGTTGGAAAGCATTGGAATTTCTGACCAGACGGTTATTTCTCAACCACTTCTTCTTTCAGCGATTCTTCTACACCGGAAAGGGACCTAATTGTTTTTCCGAAATTGAACAACAATCGCATCCAAAATCACCTGAAGCTAAGACTTGTTCACTATTCTGCCTTTTTCTGCTTACAGCTATCCATTCGTCAGAAAAAAAAGACAGATTCATCTTTGAAACTCCTATGTCATGTCTTAAGTTTTAATGCTTTTATTAAAGGCAAAGGGTCGTATTTAAACGCGTATTTTCTATTTCCAGCCGGACACGCGCAACGACTCGTCCATGCCGCAAGAGTACGACTTCTCCCACCACCTGTCCCCGTCCGTGGTGGCCGGCGCGCTGAGCCTGGACATCCCCTCCCCGGTGCCCCCCATCGACGAGCCCGAGCAACACCAGCTCGAGCGGGAGGAGGAGACTGACGCGCCTGTGGTAAGGCCTGCCCTCAGGAGTACTCCCACCAACTGTCACCGTCCGTAGCGGCGGGTGCGTTGAGCCTGGACATTCCCTCCTCTGCGCCCCCCATCTACGATCCCGAGCAACACCAGCTCGAGCGGGAGGAGGAGACTGACGCGCTTGTGGTAAAGCCTGCCCTCAGGAGTATTTCCACCCGGCGATGGTGGCCGGCGACAGGTGGTTTTTTGATAGATAGCCACGGTTTGATCCACCTTGGAAACCAATTTTATATAATTCTTTCCTCATAATTTAACCCAAGAAATTAAAAAGAACTTAATGAAAGGGAAGGCTGTTTGTTCTTCAATGCTAAAAGCCTAATTTATTTTGATGTCCGAATTAGAACGTTTTTTTTTGTCAATTTAGAATTTGGGATCATTAGGCTCTTATGTCGTCTTTAGTTTCTACAAAAGCTCGCTCTTTTTCAGTCCCCAAACCAACAAATACACGAAGAACCCGAACCAGAACCACAACTATTTCAAATTCAGCAACCTGTGCAGCAACTATACCAGCAACCATTACTGCAACCGACACAAGATGAGATAATTAAAGAAGAAGTACAAAGAAGGGAAGATATCCAGAGAAAGGAAGAAATTCAAAGGAGGGAGGAGGCGCAGAGGCGAGAAGAAATCCAAAGAAGGGAAGAAATCCAGAGGAGAGAAGAGGAGGAAATGAGGAAAGAGACTGATAGTCCTAGGAGGAGTATTACACCTAACGCTGCAAATGGCACTCTGGTGAGGAGGAGGAACAAGAGCGCGGGACCGCGGTCTACTTTTGAAGCATACGAAGAAAGATTACTGCCAGCTTTGAGACAGTAAGTAGATGTGGAGCATTTTAATAGATAACTGATGAATATAGTCAGCAGACTATAACAACGGACCTCATCGAGACATCATTTAAGCTGAAAAGTGCAAACTGCGCAGGATCGGGTCAAGTGGTGTACTTTCGTTTCAGACCACAAGTTTACGTTTTGAGTCACAGCCAAAATAGTTAGTTGTCTGTTATCCCTTATTCCAGCTCCCACACAAACGAGTACCTCCGTGAGGCACGCGAGGAGGAGTGCAGCGGCGGCGGCAGTGCCTCCTCCCACCCGCGCCCCCCGCACAAGCTGAACGAGCGCGAGCGCAAACAAGCCGCCCTGCCCATACTCATCTTCGGATACCCCATCGTGAGTACCAGACCACGGGAATACACAACAATTCTAAGGAGTTATCATTCCGAAAGTATCATTGTTCCGCAATTTTATGTTTCCGAAGGATTTTTATCAGAACGGTGATTTTGCCATAGACGTAAATGTTTAACTGTGATTTATTTGGCGACGACTAAGGATTTTAGTGCATTTCTTAGTAACCTACATATGATCTCAAATCAAAACTCTCATTATCTCCTCATTCGCAGGTGGAGAAATTCTACTCAAAGAACTATCTGGACAAAGAGGAAGGGCTAGCGCGCTTGCGAGCTGAGCTCACATCTCCCTCCAACGGCAGTACCAAGACTTCCCCCAACAAGACGGCCAGAGCGGCCGCCCTGTTGCTGCAGCGAGCCTTGCGAGACAAGGTGTTCTCCGTCTACAGCCAGGCCAACGAGGTGCTGAAAACGTTGTTCCAGGAGTTCGTGCCTGGCAGGTAAAATCTTGTTGTTGTTGGCTAGCTATGGTAATGGTTATGAGCCCCGATATCCGTACCAGATAGTACAAAGGCCTTTTCTTCTTCATAATCGATGACTGATCGTGGTTGGTGGTCATCGTTCCGGCAAGAATACATTCTCGCCATCGACTCCGGTCCATCGCATTCCTCACTACATGCATCGTAAAATTTTTGAGATAGTTGCACGCATTGAAGCTGATCGGTCCGTCGTGCTGGTGATCGATTAGGGAAGGCAATCTCAAACATTGCGGTAACAAAGTATCGATTGAGATGAAACTTAGCATATAAGAGATCTGTCCTCCAGGCTTATTATGATAGGCTTTATCGAGCGATAAATAAAAGATAAAGCGTTCGTCACTTACATACTTATCAGAACGTGACGGGTGCTTTATCATTTAATTATCGCGCGACATAGCCTACCATCATACGCCTACTGGATTGGATTCTTAATAACCCGGTAGTGATATCCGTTGAGGAAAGTAATAATGGCGGTTAAAATTGTCTTATACAGGGTGTGCGCCGCGGAGGTGGGCCGCTGTCTGGAGAAGCTTCTCCCAGAGCTGCTGCGCGCGTGCGGTGACCCCGCGCCGCGGGTCCACTCCACGGCGCAGCACACAGTGCTCACCGTCGCCGACTGTCCGCAAGTCAGGTGCGTTCAACCAATTTCACTAAGAGTTTCGTATCAGTGACGTGCTCTCCATAAAGACTGTTTACCCTCTAATTTATTGTGCAACTCTCTCGATTGCCCAAAGTGGCAATTTTTTTTGACCAAACGGAAAACAGACGCATTAAAAAGGGTAAGGGTAGTAGGGTAGAAATTAGTAAGTTAGGTAGTGTGTTACGAATTCGCCAACCTTACTAATTTCTGCCTCTTGTAGGAACCTTTAGTAGGTTAGAAATTAGAGGGTAGGAAGTGTCTTTTTGTCTTTATGAAAGTGCATGCCATTGTTTCGTATGCGGGGTCTTTCTTTTAACTGGGATATCCTAACCAAAGGAGATATAAAGAAATATATCCGGTGTTTAAGATAATAGTAAGATGTACGCGTGTTGCAGAGCGCTGCATATAATACCGCAGCAGTTGGTGCGCGCGGTGCCAGCGTCCATGCACCCGCGGCTCGCGCTCTCGCGGCTGCAGATGCTGGAGCAGCTCATCCTGAGCCACGGCATCTCCACCGACAAGAACAGGTACGCTAATATAGGGCCAGATTTTCCTTTATAATAGCAGTATTTTTTCTTCCTACAAAAGGTACATCGCGCGCCTGTATGTGTGCGTGCCGTGAACGAACGCACTACAAGCAAAGTTTTAAGAATGCTCCAGTAAGGAATACACTCACACAGATGCGCGACACAATATGTGACCAGTCTAAACGGCCGTAGTTGGACTACTTCTCTGTCTATATATTTTGCCTTAGTTCCGCTCTGGGCACCATAATAAATGCTCAAGCTCTGAATTGGGCCACTCCTAGAAATTTGCTACCCTGAGTACTGGCCTAGTGCCCCTGTTATAATTCTTGTGCTGCGCTATCATCCAGGGCATCATGGTGGGCTTTGCCACAAATTAAGTCCGAGAGCTTGACACTGGCCCAGTAGTCGCCATCTTGAATGTTAAGTTATGTGCAATAGAGGTCACGGCAAAATGTCAACTATTAAGCATTAGCTAGTGCCAAACACTAGCATATTTACCCAAGTAAAATGTATTTTTTTTAGTTTCAGGGCATTTCTGCCGTCCTAGTCTAAAAGGCGACTTTTTACTATGAACTTCCATAGCAAAAAGTCGCCTTTTTGACTAGGACGGCAGATTTCTAAAATTCGGCGCCACGCATAAACGCGTTTGTTTGCCCCAAAACGTGACACCTATCTAGTGTTTAAATATCGTCGGGTCTCAAAGTAAAATGAACCGGGTAACAAAGTTGACAATCTGTTTTATTTGTTTAATGTATTTAGCGACTTTTGGTTGTCACCTAGGGTTTCTAGATTGGCGGGATTCTCCCGATTTTTTGTATGTCCTCCCGACTTCCAAAAAAGAAGAAAATCTCCCGACAAACGACTTAATTCTACAACTTTGTTTGATCCATTCAAGGTGGTCTGGCCAGCGAAAATTTCTGCTCTTTCTGGCTAAAAAAAGCTCGCGCGTCGAGCGCGTGGGACATCTCCCGACCAAAGTCTCAAAATCCCGACATATTTATTCCTGCTCCCGATTATAAAGTAATTCAATCTGGCAACCCTATTGTCACCTGACGATATTGAAAATCGTCAGATCATTAAAATGCACGAATTAAAAAAAAAACAAGTCCTAGGGGACACCCGGGTTTGAACCGGGGACCTATCGATCTGCAGTCGATTGCTCTACCACTGAGCTATATCCCCGTCTGCTATTATGACGAAAATGACTAATACATACTTATGTCGTGTGAAATTGATAATTAGTATCTACAATAACTAATCACGTTATAAGAATGCGTGAGAGCTTACGTCAGCTATTATCAAATAATACGTGAGTACCTACCTACCTATCTACTTACTTTAATTAATGCTATCGAAGTTTATATTTAAACGTTATCAAATAGTGTTAGGATAATTAATAAGGCCGTTGGTTAACTGAAAATGTCTCAAGTCACCCCTAAATACCCCTAAATAATAACCTAATTCCCACCCCCATCATTGATAAAATATCTTAGGAAGCCGCTTTACGTATAGGTATATCAATTTTGTAGGGAAGACAAAAGTGTACCTTTTTTTGCATATACTATGTTACCTACATTATTTGCCGCTTTCATAATAAGAGGAAGCGGAAAAACATGGCCCACCGTCAAATTACACACGCATCTTATGTATGTTGTAGCGGTTTGACGGTTCGTCGGTTAGCCGAGTGCGGTGCGGCGGGCGCGCAGCACGCCGCCGGCTCCGTCCGCGCCGCGGCCGAGCGCATCCTCCTCGCCGCCTACGCCCGCTCCCCGAGGGTCGTCAGGGCACAGCTGCCTCCGGACGATGCCGTCACCCGTCGCAACCTTATCTACCGGCATTTGTTCCAGCAGTTTGATAGAATAGACATGCAGGTAATCCGCCTACTTAATCCATAGTGTAGTCATTTCGAAGTTTCATGCCATACATTCGGAGCGGGCGAACCTCGAGCGCTTCTTTCTGATTGTGATATCTCATGAGGCCCTTTTAGGTTTTCACGTCGAAGGGTCTATGTATTAAATTCAACTTTAAATGCTACTCTCTTGAGAAATCTCGTTTTGAAAAGTTTGAACCTATTAGAGTATCTTGAATTACAGAAAATGCTCAACCAAGCACCTTCAGAAGAACAACTCCTCAACGGCGACCAATCAGCCTCGCACTCCGCTGCAGAAACCGCAAGCGTCGCCCTATCAACGCGTAGCGGCACTACGAGTGGCATGACGTCATCTTTCGGGATGACGTCATCCATCGGGGCCACGTCCTCCTACAGCCTGAAGTCCATGACCTCAAGTGTTAGCGGGGTGACGCTAGCGCCATCAACCTTGAGCGGGAGTTACACGACATCCAAATCGAAGAGTAGTCTAAAGAAATCTCCCACGAAGAGGTACACTCCGAGCAGGGCTGTGAAGGATTTCGCCAATTATCCTTGCTACAACAAGTTGAGGCTGGATAGCGCTGTGAGCCCGAAACATTCGCCAAGATCAAGCGCTGCTGAGAAGGTGATTGCCAGATCATTTAAATTCATAACTGCACTAAATGAAAATATTCTGATTCCAACGATGTCGCAAAACAAATGCTTTAGTAGCTTTTAATCCGCTATGGTATATTTTCTCCTAGGTTCATTTCCAGGAGACGAACGATGAGCCGCCAGTGGTGTACCGCCGTTCCAACCGCAACGCGGAGAACCGCCACTCCATGATCCACTACGACCACGAGAACTCCAAACCGCAGCTGAAGGAACGCCCCATCACCGTATACGAACCGCTACACTTAGACTACAGAGATTCCCCATCTTTAGGGTCACCTAAAAACTCCAGGACAGATGTTCGAAGCATGGATTCTCTACCAATGGACTCGCCCCAAATGTCCAGGATAGACCTGAGATGCGACTCTGACAACAGGAGTCTGGATTCTCCAAAAGTTAAAGCGGAGTACTATAGGGAAGCGGTGTTGGAGTCTCCCAAACTTGTGGCCGGGATTAGGAACCTGCATTTAGAGGATAGTCAGATGGATGAGAGCGGGTACTACAGTCCTGGTAAGTGTTCATACATTATTTTAGTCCGACCTTTGAATAAAACTGCTTACACAAAAAAGAACCGAATTCTAGAGAGGATTAAGCCTGACCTATAATAATTTGATTTTGGAATAAATAAACCCTTAAAAAACAGTTCTCCCTAATTTCAAGGAATGCAGAGCGCCAGAACTGGTAGGAAGTAGCAAAAACTTTATGTTCTACACTAGTAGCCTTTTTGGTTCTTAGAGACTAAAGGAAGATTCAAAATAATATCATTCTAATGTAGGTAAGAAAACTCGAACTTTGTTTCTTAAGCATAGGTAAACGTCCAAGTGCTCGACATCGACGCTAACCCAGTAGTTGTTATCTTGAATGTTAAGTCTAATAACAAGAGAGGTGGTAGGGCAGCAGGGTGCCGTGCCGACTACTAGTCATTAGCAAGAGAAGTGACAGGACTATTGGGCATTAGCGTGTCGAGCACTAGCACGTGTCCCTTATGTATGATGTCTGTGAAGAGTTCATATTTTTTGAAGACAATGATGTCGCAGGGCGGCGGCAGCAGGCGGGCGCGAGCGAGACGCATTTTGAAGCGTACGAGAGAGGCGCGGGCGACGTCAGCAGTGACACCACGCCAGAGCCGGTTTGCAAGTATGTGCTGACTATTGTTGCTTTTTATCCTCTACTGGGGACTCGTTGGAAGGGGCTTTGTAAACTCCCAAATCTAAAATGTAGCCGAAAAATTGGACGTAATTATGCAAACGGGAACCAATCCACATTTAAATGTCGTTGAAATTTCTACTTTAGCTTGCGGTCCTATATTCCGGTCTGTATTGCGGTCGCTATATTCCGAATTGTATAAAATCACAAATTATTAACAAAGCGCGGCCCGCGTCAATTTCCTTAGCTACTATGTGGCCCTTGGCTGCTAAACGGTTGCCGACCGCTGAGTTACAGCCTTGGTGAGGCTGGATATCAGCGATTGTACACGATGATGGTGTTCCCAGCACGACGTGCACGTGGTGCGGGCGGCGCGTGCGCGCGGACGGGCTGGAGGCGCACTACTGGCGGCGCTGCGTGCTGCTCGCGCGCTGCCCCAGCTGCCGCGTCGCGCTCGAGGCGCGGGTGCTGCACGCGCATCTGTTAGGTGAGGACGCAGCTTTGCCACGTTGCATTACCATGACAAACTAGTAGTTTACCCAAAATAGTGACTTCGCAACTCCAACGTGTACGACCTGAATGGACGATCTCGTCGGAGCGTGCACCGGGGCGGGGCGTGCGGCGTTAATGTTAAACATAAACAAATAATGTATGTGAGCGTCCTGAGTGTACGCTGCACAAAACCCTTTGACGCTGCCCGCCCCGCCGGACGCGACGCTGGACGCTCGCCACTCAGGCCTACCACTAAACACTTAAGGTACATCTTTCCTCCTTCCGAAAGTAGTTGAAGAGTAATTAATCCTTTGCAGGGCAGATTCAAAATTTTAAATGTGTAAAAGTTTTGTTGTTTGGCATTTTTTTCTTAGCCATAATCATTAGTATCGCTGAGCCCCGAGGAGGCTTGAACTCCTGATCTCGGTGATTTATGGGCGTTAAGGGGCCTACATAATCTTAGAATTCGAACATGAGCATTGTGTCCAATACTGCTTATTTTTGAAGTTAAAAAATAAATAGACCTGAGCGGTTGAACAAAATGAACTACATTTTTGTTTACTAGCTGAAGTGAATACAACGTAACATGCCCACGGTGAACCTTGTCTTTAACCTGGACTTTGTGCGTGCAGAGGAGTGCTCAATGGGCGAGGGGTCGTGGAAGGCGTGTGGCAAGTGCGGCGCGGCGCTCGCTGTAGGCGACGGCGACTACCACAACTGCATTCGTAAGTTTGCACATGCACATACTAAGTTAAATGTCCTAGTGTTTTTTTTGGCTGGAGGAAGGACATACTCATGTCTATCGCCATGGCCAGGCCGGTCCTGACCCGACAGCATGCCCGAGTATATTGAGAATGAGGTCTAGCGCTAACATCTCGTCGTCGACACTTCGACCTCATCCCCCACAGCTGACGGATTAAAACTTCCTCTGCGTTGTGTGGAGTCTGCGTGAGGGAATGCCACGCTAATTGGTGTTGTTGGTGGATGTGTAAGGTGAAACGTCCTAATGTTTGATACGTTAATGCTCAATAGTGGACACCGCAGGGTGTCACCTCTATTGTCATTAACTGTCTAACCAAAGCGTTTCAATATAGTTATCAACTTGAGCTTGTGTGTTTTCGTCTAAATGTCGACATACAAAAACGAAACATTAATTATAATAATAAATTACATTAATATTTTGCTTTACACATGCCAGTAGTGATAATGGTATAATACAGCATTGATATCTCACCAATAATTCCAGCATGCAGATGTTAAAATGATCAGACTTTGAGTTGCGGAAAACTAGCCCGTGTAACACGTAAACCTATACTTAATGGGCATTTTGTACTGCTGGGCAAAAGCATGTTTCGTGCGGCCTCTGGTCATTCCTTTAAAACTATTCAGTACAACATGCTAATTGTTTCTTTGTTTATTCCTAACAGCTTTAGGCATGGATGAGTGGAAGTGTCCTTACTGCCTGACGAACGTCCTAGCGCGGGATCTGCCCTGGCAGCGCCACCTCATGCAGTGCCCCAGAAACCCTCGGCTAAGCAAGACTTCGTAACGTAAGGAATAGAAGAGGACTGAGATTCATTTTATTTTTTAAAAAGGTCAGCGCAATTATTTGAATAAGAATGTCGAACGATTATTATGCATAGACAGCCTTACTTTACGTCACGCACAAATCAGCACCGCGGGCGCTCGAGAAAAAAAATGCCAATGATTGGTTAATCACGTATGTGTGAGTATAAAGCTGTCCATGTATTATTTCCGAAAATTTCAGAATAGAAAATACTCATTTAGAACTTAACAAGATCTCAGTAGATATTAGATAGTTATAACTAATTTAATCAAATATTTTCACCTAAAATCATGAAATGATATGCGACTAGTTGACCGGCCAAATTTAAAGTTAAACTCCTGATACGTAAAGTCCATTTTGAAATTAATAAAATATGAATTTAAAAAGCTCTAGGCGATTAGGAAACAAGTTATATTAAAAAAACATACTCTTAGTAGAAATTCATGACTAGAAATTATTAGAAAAGATACATAGAAAGGGTTGAATATCTTCCAGGGTTACGTTTATGAGCACGCATTATATCGAACAGTATTTACTATTATTACTACAGATTTATTTTTAAAATATTGTATGAAAAATAAAGGCACAGCTTTCCTCCACTGCTACCGTCCAAAATTCTGGAATCCGTCTTAGAAAATGCTCAGTTATGCTTTACTTGAATTTAAGTTATAATTATAACAAAATTATATCTTTACATATAATCCTACTTTACTTAATAATATGCACTATTTGTGTTAGAATCTTGATCAAATGTTCTATCTAGATTTTAGTTAGTACTTACAAGTTATTTTTTATTGTTGTTCCAAGACGTTTTCTACTATTAGTGTTATTAAATTTATGATTATTTGTTTTCGATAGACGTTGTTAGTTATGTCAACCATTTAGTGTACCAACATTTTGTCGCTTATATTACTTACTTGAAGTTGTGTTGTTGTTATAGTATAGTTGCGAAACAAAAAAAATGCCACTTTGCGAGTTTATGTCAAAAGAATTTATAGATTGGAAGTGGTGAACATGCATTTACAATATTCATTTTAGTGGTCACAGGAGTCATTAGTCAAACATACATAATTCCATTGCCTATACTAGTACCTATACAAGAAATAATTAGAATCGCAGTAAACCTGACGAAACGCCCACGTTTAACGGTAAGTCAATGGATCCCATAGCACTTTTTCTGTTTTTGAAATTGGAACTTTTCGAACAGATTAAAACTCATTTCGCCTCTTACCTATTTTACTAAACTATTACTCCCTAAGTGGGGTGTCCAAAAACTTAAATGCGTGTACTTGAGCAACTAATGACTATATAAAAATTAACCTAGTCGTAGTTTAAGCTAATATGTAGTTTTTAATCTAGATGTAGCTAAAGTTATAATAGCGTAGCCACATCACCCACTGTGATAGGGTTGGGTTTTCGTTAAATCAGGAATAAAGCGTGGGACTTCGTTGACGGATTAGATTTTAAATTAAATTTAAGATTTTATAGAACTTCTCCTTATTTATGTTCTTTGGTTTCTTGGTATCGTCGCACGTTTGAAGCTAAAAAATAATAACTCGGTACGTACAGATCAATTTATTATTGAATTTCGCATGGTCTAAATTTTCGAAGCATCGGGGTGTTTTTTTTACTCCTGTACTTACTTTTTTCTGGCAATTATATAGCGATGAACACTAATATAAAAACATACATTAATAAACATAAAAAATTCTATAGTCTATTTCTGAAAAACGCACACTAAACCGTATGGCGTGGCCGTTATGTCGCTATAACCGCATCGTTTTGTGCTACAGACCAGCAAAACCTTATAGTCGGGCAGATTTTAGATTGGTATTTTGACACATTGTAACACCCATACAATGTAAATTGGGATTGTGTCTCGAAATGACAAATAAAATATTCAATAGCTCTTGAGGTAAAAAAGTAAATACGAGTACCAGTTATAAATTTTCTTTTCAACACACTTGCTCATAAAGTCGCCCTTATTTCGTGGTTCTTGCGCGCGGAACGCAGCTCATTACACACAAGTGCTTTTTACTTTACATTACCGCACAAGTGCTGTAATTACCACCAATTGACCAATGAGAGCACGTCATGTGTCTCGGCGCGCGGATGTTTAGGTACCCGCGCAGCTCCGACACCGTGTACGTGCAGCTGTATCTGGGCGTGCGCCCGCACCACTCGACGAGGTTAGATAGACGAGGATAGATAACCACTAAATAAATATGTACAAAAACAGAAGTTATAAATGATAAGTATTATTTTTTATTCGCAAGTGCGTTGAAAAACGTCGTATGACACTCGTGGGCATTAGTCATTACAGTCTCGGCTATTACAGCCTCGACTGTAATGACCAACATAGCCCACTCGTATCATAATGTACAATACATTACTCCAGACACACATTCCTGATGGTGAGCATTGAAGAAGCCTATGATGGAGCTAGTGCACCCAGAAGATACATATGCACTCGGTCGGGGCTAGCACTACAGACCGCGGCTTCGCTCGTCGCGCGACAAAACTTAACCCGTTACTTTCGCACTATACTGAACGAAAAGGGATAGGTAGATAAAAAGTCCCACCCACAGTTGTGCTGAATATACTGATCCGTCGCGGTTCCCTAACCTAGTATTATTTGACTAGGCCTATTTACATCAACCCGAGGCTGTGAACCGAGCAGCTCATGCTATAACACTAAATTAAATTGCCAACTCTGGTTGATGTAATGAATGAGCTTAGAACCGTCGCTCTGTACCTAATATTCATGGCGGTGTAATTGTTTGAGCTGATTAGTAGATCTTTACAGGCAGGCTTGGTGCGATCGATTATTTTACTGATAACGTAGTAGCTCATGGAGTTTTAAAACAGCAATTGGTCGCAGTAACAATCACTTGACTACGAATTTGAGGAGCGCTCGATTTGTATAGCCCAGCTATACTTACACAGTGTAGGATGAAAGGGGTGCCGTAAAAGAAGAAGGGGAGGACCAGGTCTGGTGCATTTAAGGTGCAAATCGATTGAAACCTAGGTACGTACCAGAGGGAGCGACTACTTTAAAACGTTGACCCTACCTAAATAGTAAATTCCGTAGGATAGAATAATGACGACCACCGCTTGTCACGATAGTGATAGATTGCCATCTATTTAAGATTAAGAGAGAACCGTTTGTATTTATACTGATCTTTATTTCTGTGTAGCTTACTTTATATGAATTATAAAGTATAATAAATCAGGTCGTTCTGAATGAATGTTCGACTCTACATCTATATAGGAAATGTGAACCGTATTCGATTGGAGTAAGGATGACATTTCATATACTTCTAGACTGTAATAACTGCATATATCGCTAGCACGGCAGACATGCGAAGTTCTTTAGTATTTTGGTTTGTTATGAACGATATTGGTCGAAATCGCTTGTGCGGTCTAGCTAAATGTGCGACATATACCAGATATTACCCATTACTTAGCACCTATCAATATGTAGTGTAGGTAGATTTTAGGAGCTATAGAAATACGCCCTATAATCTATATAATTAAATAAGAACGAAATGTACATATTGCGTAAGCTGTAAAGGACAAGTTAACTTATAGTAGGTAAATAACTAACTTCTTCGTATTTTTTTGCGTGCACGTATCAAGAGAATCGCTTTTCGCGTCTTTTATTCCCTGTATAGTATTTCTTCTCATTTTCCTCCAGTCTTTCTGCTTAGTTTAGGTACCATTCTTGTATTTAATATTCTTCCTCTCCCAAACTTCTAATCCCTCTACTTCGAGGTTCTAAGTATGATTGCTCTTTGGATCTGCCTAAAATCTACAATCTTGGTCATTTGATATCTTCTTCCGCCTTCTACTGGATATATAATCGATGTGTAAAATATCATTATTTAGGTAGGTTTTAGTACTTTTGATGTAGAATCATGTCTTCTCGCGATATGAACCAACTTCCGAATGTTTTCTAACTGGACTTTGTCAATCGTGTTTTGCTTTTTCGAATGCTCGACGTCTAATTAAATTTCCTCGGTCACGCCTGGTTGCTTTCAAATGAATTTACTAACGAGAGAAGTCTTCCAATATATGATGCACTGTGGCTTCTTTTCATAGAATATGATACTAAAATATATAATCATGATGAAGAGATACATTCTAACATGTAGACGTAGGTCGTAGACAGTCGCTACATATAGTGTAAATGTAGGTTAGCAAAACAACAAAGTTCACTACGAATGATCTTCCTTAGTAGAACAGTGCCATAACAGTTAATAGTTGTAGCCTAATAATGAGGAACTTAGAGGAAACTACAGTAGATAAATCAATAAGTTATTAAATATACGCATACTTCGGATCTGGGTCATTAAATATGTAGTAGTAGGAGTTTTTTTATAAGGCTTGAAGGTATTCATTTAATTTGAAGTATACTACGAAAATAATCTTGCGTTCGGTCAAGTCGTTTCAGTACATAATTATAGTAAAGCTGGTTATGTAGAGCTCTGTTTATGTTTTTGTAGAGTTGTGCCCGCTCGGTTTTTAAATGAAGCGCCCTGCTCTCGTTCAATCGTTCAACAGAACTAGTTCGGTCTATTAGAATATTTAGTTTCGTTCGTTCGTTCAGGAGAAAATTTGACCTGAAAACCTGTGATGAACGCGGAATTAAATGATTCATGTGAACGAGCAACTTTTTAATTTTGAAAAATTTACTGGAATATTGTATACAGTGCACATTTTGTCGTATGCCACTATGAGACTCTAAAACCCAAGTCTAAGGTTACAATTTTTAGCATCCCACAGCAGCGTAGATCTGTAACGATTCGGTCGCTTTGTAGGTACTCGTTCACTCCATTTCGTTCATACGTTCACTGACTGCTCCTACTGAATTAAGATTAAAAGGCCGAAGACCGATTAAGATTATTTATGAGGAACTAGTTCCTTTCGGTTTGTTACGGGAGTTTTTAGTTCTTAGATTCTTAGACCTTTTAAATACTTCTTACTTCCTGACTGACTTAGTATCTGAGGTTGTTTCTTATCGACCTTATTATTTAATTTATAGGATACACTATGCAGTTTCTTCGGCGGTTATTGTAAAATTTGCTCGATTCAAGCTTGGCTGAAGCTTAAGTGTTTTAGGAATAATGTACACGAATCTTCTCGGTCAAGTCGAAGGCAGTTATTAGGTAATGAATTACTAAGCCTTGATTCTTAGTTTCTTAGAATGTTGCCTAAAAAGGACCTACCTTAGGAAACGACCTTTGGAAACTTGAATGAAACTAGAGCACACACGTAAGACCGGCAATCAAAGTGTTTTTATTTAGAATATGATGAATTGTAACTAGGTTTTAATGTTGTTGCGCACCCAGATATACCTTTCTTGGATCATTAATTGTATGAAGAGTAGCGGTTACTTTTTGTGACGCTTGAGGTTATCAAATTTGAAGTTAGGTACGTAAATAATCTGGCGTTCGGTGAAGTATTTTCAGTAGATAAGAGTTTATTAATTTAGTCGCCAGCCATTTGGGTTTATTTGGGTTTGTAATTTATATGGTATCGTTTTTCGTTGCTATTATATAATTTGCTCGATTAACTAGTAGTTTTACTTTTTAGGAATAATAATGTAGATTCTCATCGGTCGGGTCAAAGGCGGTTATTAGTTAAAATAGTGTTAAGTCATAGTTCATAGTTCAAATGGTATTAAAATTCTACTGATAGCTACATAACTTTGTTAATAAATACTGTAACATTAGTTCATAGTTCACACGCATACCTGTTGGCTCCGAGATGGTTATCCGCACACTGCCTTAATTTCTGAGGTCCCACTAAAAGCTGCTTTTTGATACCAAGTTTAAAACAATTCACTTGGAACCAGCGGCGTGGCGATACATTTATTCACAGCCAAGCTAAGGTAAAGTTGGCTTACTTTTAAGAGTAGTGGGAAAACGCCACTGTATAAGATACACTTTACTTGGGACCTAAAGTTATGGTGGTTGATCTTACTCTATCTAGTAAATAAAACTGACTGTCTTGGAACTGTCAAGTATGCCGAGACATTTTTTATTAGTTCATAGTTCAGATTTTCGCGTCACAAGCGGGTAGCACTAGTCAACAAATACTCGTGAGATACAAAAAAGCGTTAAGCTATTTATTGTAGATCTATATTTAAATGGTGAAAAAAGGCAGCGAGGACGATATAAGGTAAACGGTCCAAGTGCTCGACACTGTCCCAGTAGGCGCCATCTGGAATGTTAAGTCATTAGTTATACACGTGAAAGCAGGGCGTCTATGATTGGACATTTGCGGGCCGAGCACTCTAACGTTTACCTTAAGTAGTTGGGTTATGAAAGGTTACATTTTTAAACGGTCTGATGATATCTTTTCCAGATAATAACGACGATTCTGTAATTTCGGAAATCTTGCCAACATGACATATAGACACAGTTGCCAACAATAATACAGGATGACATGGGGCATGCAAACGATACATTGTATTCCTATAGCAATAAAGATATGCTACATATATATATGCTTTTGTCATATAAGTATAGTTTATATACGGTAACTAAGTCTTGAATAAATTGTGAAAGGGATCTGCTCACTACTAACGTCCCTACGGGGCATCCCCCGTATAGGGGACGTGCAGGAACTATAGGTGGCAGCACTTAATCGACACAAGAGACACTATGCAGACGGCAAAGGAAACTCCTCACGTTTGAAGAATTGTCATACTGCTAAATGTCAATGTCAAGTGGCAGTCGTGGCTACAATGACGTTCATCGCGATAACAGCGTGTCCTGTTAATGCGGCCCCAGTATGATAGAGTAAAACAGCGGTCGGCAACCTGTGGCCCGCGAACCGTTCACTTGCGGCCCGCGAGCCTCCCTGGCTATTTTGTATGTAAAGATCGTTATATTCAGAATCGTATAAGGCGAAGAACACACTGAAATCGCCCGTTGCCGCGATTTTTTCGTACTATGCGCAGCTACACGGAAAAAATCGCCGCGATTTACGCGCCAGTGTGCGCCACCCCGCGATTTTTCTATACAAATCGATGATTCTACATACAAAGTTGAAAATCGCTGAGTCGCGTGTCGCCGCGATTTTTGCTGCAGTGTGAGATCCGCCTTAAGTCACAAATTATCAACAAAGTGCGGCCCGCGCCAATTTTGTTAGTTACTATGCGGCCCTTGGCTGCTAAAAGGTTGCCGAACGCTGAAGTAAAAGATTCAAATTGGCGGCACCAGTTGGCAGCACCTTAGTTGTTGCACATTTCCTATATGTATTTTGCCACTGCTCAATCAAGGTCACCAAAAAACTTAGTTACCGCGAGCAATAAAGAAATATCGTCATTACTTTTAAAAAATCACGTAGGTATACGTACTGACTCCAGAACGTTGAGTTTGATGTGCCTGATATGTCGTTACACGGTAAATCAGATAGGTCAATGTCTAGACTTAGATAATTGGGAATGTATGAAAGGCGGGATGCTTACAAGTGCCTAGTACATGCATACACATGTACACCTTCATAGTAAAAAAGTGTCTATTAGTATTTTTCATCACACTTGCTCGAAAATGGTGTCATTACACGTAGGTTATGCGTGCCGTAAATGACCTATTACGCCCTAGGGCGTAATGGTTTTCTTTTGAAATTTGAAACGCTGGTTCTGTTTTACTCTTATTTGTCATGTTCAAAGGAAACGCCAACTTACTTTTCTAACTTTTATCACTAAAATATTTATTTAAAGAAAACTGTTATTGCAAATACACGTAAACACATATTTCTGTAGCATTAATTAAATGTTTAAATAGTGTATATCAGTATTTTGCAAATATAAAATCAACCATTTTGAGTCTTTACCGCTATGGTTTCCGAACGTGACTTGACATTCGCATTATCTATGGATTATGTCACTAATGTCACTGTCAGTTTTATAATTTTATTAAGGTTAAGTAAGGTTATATTATTAAGATTTCCTCACAAGTGTGATGAAAAACATTGTGTGTGCCACGGGCGGTAAAGGAATTACCTACCGCCCTTGATACACAATGTACTATTACGCACCTAAGATAAGACACGTCGCCAGCTAGGTCTTCCCCTACATCTCCTCCATAAGAAGATAGTCCTGAAGATATCTTGACGCGGAAAAATTATTGGACATTTGATAAGACACGACAACTTCTTTTAAATCATTCCGGTAGCGAAAATAAAGGGAATCCAAATGGAAAGAGTATTGTGATTTGAATGATCAAGTCTTTGCTACTTTTAAGAATAATTTGTAAGTCATAAATCATAATGTTAAAAAAATGTCGAAATTAACTAATGCTTTTTGTCAACGATTCAACATCATCACAATTTAGTATCATGACAATACTTATCCTAAATACAGGGTGGGAGGGACTATACCGACAAATTTTAACTATAGATTCTAACAACTATTAGGAGTAAAAAAGTTATGTGATCTATAGTCAAAAAACGCTTACTTTCAGAGATATTCATTATTATTTAAATGAAAACTTCCAAGTGTGTAACAAGCCCTAATAAATGTGACTAAGGTAGTTTTCCTAATTTTTTAAATCCTTTAACTAAACAGCAATTAACCTTCGCAGTATTTGATGGTAAGCGACTACGAGGCCAAAAAATTGACCTTTCGTTTCCATTTTAGCTTTTTTTTTTCATTATTTACTCGTCACACCACCAGGAATTCATGGCTGAAGTATGTCGGTATAGTCCCTCCCACCCTGTATATATTTTATACTAATTCCTAACCTAAATACCTACAGGGAAATTATAATGACTATACCACAAATCCTATATTTATACGTATATACGTATTTTGTAAGTTTGACTGGTGACTCTTTTGATACCATTTTGTCCTAAGAATAAAATCGTTTTGGATTTTGTATTTTTAACATGCATTGTTTATTGTTACCAATTAAAAAAAAATTAAAACTATATATTTACAAGAAATAATAAGTTGTACTATGTTCTCGCACAAAATAATATTCACTGAATTTACTACCCATTAAATGTACAGTCAGCTGCAGAGATAAGTAGCCCCCCTGTCATACATTCGTGGTATAGCAGGGGGTATACTTATCTCTGCAGCTGACTGTACTTAAGTATTCTATTACTCGACTTCAACTTTTAGAATGTGGCCCCTTGATATAGGAAATGCTTTAGGCCAGAGTATCGCGCTGGACTATCTTGTGTCGAATGAAAATTCAAAATGTTTGTATGACAAGCAAACTTTCTTATGAACCTGTCTGTCCAATATACTAATGGAGTCGATTTCAGAGCGGTTCGACCGCGGCGGTTTTTTTTTCTTTCGTGTTCCAACAAATGTGGTGCCATCAATTCGAGCCCATGGGGTGACCCAAATGGGTCATTCTTATCTCGTGGGCGTTATTACTCTTTCTAATTGATAAAAAACAAGTGCGAGTCGGACTCGCGCACCGAGGGTTCCGTACAAACTCGTAAGTAGATACGTTAATAGTTAGATCAAGAAAAACTGTATCGCGATTAGTTTAGTTTAGTAGGAGCAAATAGACAGAGTCGCACCATAAGGGTTCCTTTTTTACCATTTTGGTACGGAACCCTAAAAATACTATCATGAATTCACTCATCCATATGATAAAAATAATTTATGATATTATGGCGGTTACGTCAAACGTCATATGCGTAACCTAACAGTTACTTGCACCGTTCACAGTCGACTACAGAGAGATCGATATGGTAAAAGTTACAAAAATATATATACATGGCCCTAATCTTAAGTCAATAATGTACATATTTGCCGTATCCATATCCGTCAACTGTCCAAGCAGACGGGAGTATCTATAGCATCAAGCTTAAGCATACTGCTCGCGCCAAGACTCGCGCCTTTACTTGATCCAGCTACATGCACCGTGTACAAGCCCCATAATGGAAATACAATTCTTAAAGTTGAGGTCGAGGTACGATTTGGCCAGTATTTTAAATTGTACTTAATTAAGAAAGTATTAATGTAATCAATTGGACTGAGAAATAGAGCGTGCCGCTAAATTTTTAGGAGTTTTTATTCACGATATTACACATAGTTCACAAGTTTGTCAATATACAACCATGTATTACAATTACTACATTATAGGTACTATGCCCAGACACTACTTCGTCAACCATGTTCTATAATTTTTAGCTAGCCTTATGTCAAGTTGTGTACCTATAGCACAAGTCTGACTCGCGACCAGGGTCGGATTTAGAGGTGTGGAGGCCCTGGAGCAACGAAGGAGTGGCGACCCCCAGCGGACTAGCTGAGGCCTCTGATTATTAGGTAGAAGGAAAAAGTGTATGTGTACGTCGCGTGCTAAAAAGAAATGGCAACGACCTATTTTGCACGCCGTCAACTTTAGTTTCTGTCAATATTATTATCAGATTTGAAAATCTGACAATACTGGTGTAATACCACTAAATGAAATGGGAACTTTATGTTTTCTATCACGAAATTACACGTCAAACGCCAAGCGAAAAAAGTAACACGCTTGATTCCCATACAAATCGACGGACTATTTTCTTCTACCTCGAGATATTTGAAATGGGGGAGTGTTGTGAAAGCTCGGTGCAGTAGCGTCGCCTGCCCTCCCCTAAATTCGGTCCTCCTCGCATCTCTTTGTCATACTACCTGTCGCTTTCCTTTCAATATAGTGCGAACGTGACAGGTTATACTCTCTCGCGACTTCGCTTGTCGCGGTCTGTTGTATTAAATGTTAATTTAATTGAGGAGCCTTTTCAAAATAAAACATGAAAACTGTAGCAACTAAGTCTACTTTCAGGGAATCATGAAATATCCCGTTTTGAAGGGACTGTTCGATTGTGTAACGCTTGCGTTGTAATAAAATGTTTATTTAAATGTACATCAATATTGTCATCGTCAGTACTGAGTGTCTGGGTTTCGTTTTTAGTACAATTTCAAAAATAGCGTACTACATCTTCAGTCGTTGTTCTGATTATTTTTAAGCTTAAATTAGGGAATGTGCAAATAATTGAAACGAAAATATTTCAATAGAGTCGCGTGGAGTTTTTGAAAAACGTATTTTTAGTTTAAACGTAAAATAATATTGTAAGCTCTCATATTGTATTCATTATTAACAGTAATCATGCTGTAATGTAACCAAGTAAAATAATCAGAATCCTAAAGTTACTGCACGGTACTAAATACCTTGTTTGTTGTTTGAAGTCGACAAGCATAAAATAAAATCTAACAAACATGAGACTCAAATGAAATAATTATTCTTATTTCCATCAAACATAACTAACGTCTAACCACCATAAGTTAATAATAATAAATAATGGGTTAAACGATTTTATTTTAAATCGTCAGCTATTCCATTCCTCCATTATCAGACCAAGTTATCTTAATGTTGTATTGTTTCGGGAACTAAATGTGTGAGCAAAATTTCATCCACTCACCGCCCTCAAATCATTCCATCTTTTATGCCACACCTGGCCATAAAGTGGCTTTTTCAGCCACTTTCTGGCCAAGTGTAGACATAGAATGATGTACACAACACGGGAGGTAATAAAGAAAGCCCACGATCGCATATTTACGTCCCTCGCTTGCAGCTCGGGCCGCAAACTTCTGCGATCTCGGCCTTTCTTTGTATTACCACCCTAGTTGTGTAATGTACTATAATGAAGCTCCGATAGCGAAGACAGACACAGACACTGTCTTTCTCTCTCTCACACACACACATACACGCACACGACCACACACCCACAAAAACAAAGGCTTCAAGCTTTGAGTGTTAAAAAATCTGCAAGACAGACTGACAAAATGAATACAGTAAGAGAGTATTACAGCATGCGCACCGTTGTGTTGTTGTAGCAGTGTGAACCTTAACGGGACGGCGCGGCGTAAGGGTTGTTATCGCGGACGCGAATATTTTGGAGATGAAGCGAATAAAGGGTTTCTGACTACAATGTGTGTTTTATTTGAAAGTCCATGGAGCCGCAACTTAAAGCTTTAGTTTCGAATGATGCTAATAGATGGCGCTGACGATAAACGGCCGATTGTATTATTGCTTGTTTTTTGACTTCTCATGCTGTTCGCGCAAACTGTATCAGGCTATAAAATCAAATTTGAAGTCGTTAAAGTTGATTTTGATTCCTCCTTTCGTTCGTATGGAGCGACTCGTGTCAGGAAACACCTACAACGTTAGTATATGCTGAAACTTCAAGTAACTGTTATAAAGGTCCTTTATTACATCAAAGTAATATCACAATACACTTAATACTATAACTTCTCAGAACCATTGGCAGCAGGTGTCGCCTCTGTCACCTCCGTCGGCTCTGTCGGCTCTGTCACCTCTGCAGCATCGGTCACTTCTGTAGCATCTGTCACCTCTGTCACTTCGGTCGCGTCAGCGTCACCCTCGGGTACGTCTGAAGCCTTCTTGAATTTATTCACATCTGAAACAATTGTTTGCCTTTCAAATTATCTGTCACCCGAATGTAGTTTGAAAGAAATCTCTGTTTAACGATATGAACTGCTGTTTACTCCCACTATCTATGAGTTAGTATGCAATAAATAATATTTAACTTTGTAATGCCTTGGTAAATTAGAATCGGGATATATGTCTGATCTGATATATCTGGTTTCCGTGGGACGCCTGTATAACATTGTTGTAGAGGTTGGAAACAGATGGATTCGCATCTAAGAGGGCCTCGCCTAAGGGTCGGTCCTCGAACTCATTGGTCCATGTATTTTACTTTTCAGTGTCTACAAGAATGTATATTCAGCGTCAAATAGTCTGTCAATCACGCGCCACGTGTCGCAACACGTCTTTATTTACTATAGGCACAAAAACGTCTTACAATATACAGTGTGAAATCTTTTTCGTGATACAAGACAATCAAACCTCCATCTATCTATGATTTTTGCCGATTTTGGACCCCCCCCCCCCCTACAATCATCCTATCGTCCTATTGTCGCCCCCTCCTACATCATATTACCATCATCCGCTGACCAGACCCCCTCCCCTAATTTCAAATGACGTAATTTATGGATGGCCCCTAATCAAATATTTACGGTCTAGAACAGTCAAGTTTGAACCTTATTCCTACTGCCTCACGTACCATATTTGCTAAAGTCGGCCCTCATCGTCGCAATGTAGTCAAGTGTTTAGGGTCTAGAACAGTCAAGTTTGAACCTTATTCCTACTGGCTCACGTACCATATTTGCTGAAGTCGGCCCTCATCGTCGCAATGTAGTCAAGTGTTTAGGGTATACAACAGTCAAGTTTGAACCTTATTCCTACTGCCTCACGTACCATATTTGCTGAAGTCGGCCCTCATCGTCGCAATGTAGTCAAGTGTTTAGGGTATACAACAGTCAAGTTTGAACCTTATTCCTACTGCCTCACGTACCATATTTGCTGATGTCGGCCCTCATCGTCGCAATGTAGTCAAGTGTTTAGGGTATACAACAGTCAAGTTTGAACCTTATTCCTACTGCCTCACGTACCATATTTGCTGAAGTCGGCCCTCATCGTCGCAATGTAGTCAAGTGTTTAGGGTATAGAACAGTCAAGTTTGAACCTTATTCCTACTGCCTCACGTACCATATTTGCTGAAGTCGGCCCTCATCGTCGCAATGTAGTCAAGTGTTTAGGGTATAGAACAGTCAAGTTTGAACCTTATTCCTACTGCCTCACGTACCATATTTGCTGAAGTCGGCCCTCATCGTCGCAATGTAGTCAAGTGTTTAGGGTATAGAACAGTCAAGTTTGAACCTTATTCCTACTGCCTCACGTACCATATTTGCTGAAGTCGGCCCTCATCGTCGCAATGTAGTCAAGTGTTTAGGGTATACAACAGTCAAGTTTGAACCTTATTCCTACTGCCTCACGTACCATAACTATTTGCTGAAGTCGGCCCTCATCGTCGCAATGTAGTCAAGTGTTTAGGGTATAGAACAGTCTAGTTTGAACCTTATTCCTACTGCCTCACGTACCATATTTGCTGAAGTCGGCCCTCATCGTCGCAATGTAGTCAAGTGTTTAGGGTATAGAACAGTCAAGTTTGAACCTTATTCCTACTGCCTCACGTACCATATTTGCTGAAGTCGGCCCTCATCGTCGCAATGTAGTCAAATGTTTAGGGTATAGAACAGTCAAGTTTGAACCTTATTCCTACTGCCTCACGTACCATATTTGCTGAAGTCGGCCCTCATCGTCGCAATGTAGTCAAGTGTTTAGGGTATAGAACAGTCAAGTTTGAACCTTATTCCTACTGCCTCACGTACCATATTTGCTGAAGTCGGCCCTCATCGTCGCAATGTAGTCAAGTGTTTAGGGTATACAACAGTCAAGTTTGAACCTTATTCCTACTGCCTCACGTACCATATTTGCTGATGTCGGCGCCCAGCAGCCGCAAGTAATGCACGGTGTCAGGAGTAGCGGTGTAGGCGCGCAGCGAGTGCACGCCGCGCCAGCCCACCAGCGTCAGCCGCAGGTTCGAATCCGAGGCGCGGTACTCGAGCACGTTACTGCCCGTTGCTGTCAACAAGTTCAATGAGGATGGTGACTAATGTTGAATTTTACAATATAATATAGTCACATGGATTGGAAATATTAAATGATCATAACACAATAAATAAACAAAACATATATAAAAGTTATGAGATCACAAAGTTTGAATTTTTTTATCGTCTTAAAGAAAAATTAAGGTTAAGGGGGATCGTTAAAGAAAGTTACCAATTTTAGCCGCTCAGATGGCGTTGTACGTCGTTTGCGTAGTGTTTTTATTATTTTTAGCTAAACCCAACCAAAGATTTACTATTTCTATGTCTTGGCGGAACCAGTAAAAAATGATGAGGTTAAATCGCAACCAATTTCAGCTCAACAGTCTTCTTGTGGACAATAAAACAGATTTTTTTTAAATAATCGCAATTTTCCACATTCTCGCACACACGCGTACCCGTTGACAGTCATTAGTGTCAGTGACTGTCAATAATTATTATTATGACAGTATGACAGGTCATGTTTGTTTACATATTATTTTGGCGCCATTTTAATCTATTTGATAAAGATTTTGACGTAGTTTCAGGAGATGTTGAAATATGAAGTTTGTTTCATACTACATATATTGTTAGGTATCCAATATATTGTTATATTTCTGATTTTTTGATTATCTGCACATGTTTGTTACTTCTTTCTTTGTAATTTGACCTCTCTCATATGAATAGTTAGTTGTGCATGTAACTTACATGTAACTAGTATACTTACTGACCTAAGTTAGTATACTTACTTATTAGCCAAGCCAAGAAAAAAACATATATTATATCGTATTTTATTTATTTATTTTCATTGAGAATTGTCGAGTCAAACTTACTTACTCCAAAATGCTAAAATTCCACTACAAGCAACTTTTGTGAATATCTTGCTACTCTGTTATACATTTAGGATCTGTTATTATTGCGCTGTAAAAAAAGTTTGATTCCCGGGTTCGATAGAATATTATTCATAGACTTCGGTAGAATACAATGGCAAGCCTTTCAGCTGCCTCATATCGCTTCTTAATTCTTGAACGCGCTAGGTAGGCGATCTCCAGTCTGGCTGATTCCAGCCGAACATCTCCATGCAGAGCTATAGCTTTTCATAGCAGGGGTGACGGCAATGAACTTCTGATGATGACGCAAATTAGGATTAACTTGGGTAATCCATCTGGTCTCGAGTGTGCGTACGTTTGTTTTCATTATTTTTAGTAAAATGCACCCAAGTAGTATGCAAAATGTTGACCAAAGAAATATTTAATTAACTGTTTTCTATTCAAATATAACAAGGAAAATCTTTGCTATAGGGTACTTGCCTGTAGTCAATATAAATTACTTCACGCTAGCCTTGAAATCTGCTTTCGAAAATTTGCAAAAATCAACTAAAATTCACCTATTTAACGTTTTAAACGATTTTTAAAAGACCAAAAGCTATAAATGAGGACATGATTTGATGTTTGAGCACAATGACGTCATTATGCTTTTTCTCATAGAAACTTCATACTATCCGAGCGTTTTGACAATTCATAAAAAGTAACTGATTTGATCTGTCAGGAAAGTACCCTATTGTAAGAACAATTTTGACAACTTCAAATATAAAATAAAATGTGACTGTAGGCAACATATTTTTTTTTAATCGAGCATGGGAGTGCAATAACGAAAAAGGTTTTTTTCAAACGATACATTTATGGTCAATGATAGCAAACTCTTTTAGCTTTTAAAACTAATGGACTGCATCGAAAAATCCAATATTTTTTACTAAGAATAAGAGCTCGTATTTATATCCATAGAAAAAATAACTCATGTACTTATTTGTACAATTTTTATCTATACGATAAAAACGGTTGCAATGCAATACCACCTCCTTCTTGAAATCAGTTTAGGAAATGAAATTTGTTGATGGAGATAAACTTCGACACCGATTGACAGCCACTTTATTTTTTAATTTTTATTAGCTTAGCGGCCAGAAGTTTTAGGAGTAGGTTTTATACAATCTAGGCATTCTTTTGACACCTAGAATCAGCTGTTGTTGATAAATGCCGCCCTTTTGTTTACACCGACACGATACTCTACACTCACACAAACAACGGTTTGATCAAAATTTTATTAGTTTTCAAATGGATTTATTTAGAATATTTCTCATTTTTCGGTATTTTTTTCTTATTGGCGGAATCAGAAGGAAAAGTACTATCCAACTAATAATGTTTCAAATACAGAAAATGATCACGGCTGGAGAAAAACGGAACTGAAATTAGTATGAAAATTCTCTGAAACGTTCAACCTTAATTTCGGAATGTTTAAATAACACTAAAAAAAAATGTATAGCAACTAAGTGCTTGAACGCACTTTTTCGTACTCAAAATGAGAAAATGCTATTTTTTTTCATACAACTTAGAACAGCAAGGACTCAACGATGACGTCAACGTTTTGTATGGGGCGTTTTCAACGCTCGGTGCAGTCGGCTACTTTTTATTGCAATTGGTGGCTGTTATAGTAATTCAAGTATAGTAGTTATTCGCTGGGTGCGAAGTATAAGGTGGGGGAACCACGAAATGATCGCAGCGCGGGTCATGGCCAAAAAAGGAACTTTCGGCAGACCAGCTGTCACTTTTTACTAGCGAAATTTACGTTTTTAGTTGGCAAAGTGCCTTGCAGCAAAAGCCACAAAACACAAAAAAAAGTCCGCCGTATTTGTAACCGCTAGTTGGCGCTGTCATCGCGTACCCAGCGAATAGGTATATATTTGTTCATCACAAATAGTTGAATCGCTTTATATCAGAAACAACATTTTGTGCACTTACACAATAAGGCTTCTATTCGGATTAAAAAAATCAATAGGAAAAGTAAAGTTTTAGCAAAACTAATAAGTTTTGTAGTTTTTAGGGTTCTAGTACCGAAAGGGTGCCAACGGGACCCTATTACTAAGCCTCCACTGTCCGTCTGTCACAGGGTTGTTTCTTTGAATCTTAATAGGTAGAGACTGGAAATTTTCACAGAATGTGTATATTACTACTCCTTTGAAAATTATTAGGTACAATTTAAGCACTGTAATACTGCGGCCTAGCACTAAGTTGTTTGTACCATTTGCTGTTATAAGAATGAGACCGATTCTGGTTACGAGTATGTCCGAATGGGGATGTTGACTAATGTTGAATTATACAACATGATATAGTCACATGGATAGGAAGATACTAAATTATCATAACTCAGAAGAAATAAACAAAAAATGTAAAAAAAAATATAAAGTTATGAGACCACAAAGTTTAAAAAAAAACCGATATTTTTTATCGTCTTAAAGAAAAATTTAAGTCAATTCCGGAATGCTTAAATAACACTGAAAAAATAAATGTATGACAACTATGTGCTTAAACGCACTTTTTCGTGCTCAAAATGGCAAAATACTATTTTTTTCATACAGACTTAGTACAGTGAGGACAAGAGATGACGTCACAGGGTTCGTCCGTTTTGTATGGGCCGTTTTCAACGCTCGGTGCGGTCGGCTACTTTTGATTGCAATTTGTGGCTGTTATAGTAATCCAAGTGTAGTAGTTATAGGTATATATTTGTTCCTCATAAATAGTAGAATCCATTTACATCAGAAACCAAATTTAGGACACAGTACTGGCAATTTTCACGAAAATACTATAGTAGTCTAACCTATTTTTAGAATGACCCGTGTACTTTAAAGTAATTTAAATCTTGATCAAAAGAATAAGTTGCATTTGCTTTATTTTGAAACTAGACAAAATAAATATAACGCTATGTCATGATTCAAATTTCATTGACGATTTTGCATGTATGGTGGGCGGCCAGGGGATATAGGTCCCTTCAGATTGTACACTCACCGAGACCCTTGACCTGCGCTTGCGTGTGTTTACTGAACAGCTTGACGTCGGGCGGTTTGCTGGGGTCGTCGTTCTGCAGCACGAGCACGAGGTCCTCCTTGAGGATGCGCACGCGCCGCCGCGCCCCGATGAACGGGGACACGCTGGACAGACCCTCCTGGGACAGCCTGCAATGTGCAACGATGTTTTCAACACACTTGCTCGTAAAGTGGCTATAATTTCCTTGTTCTGATGCCCGGAATACGGTTTATTACGCACTAGTGCGAAACCACTTTACGTTACCGCACTAGTGCAAAAGCATATTACATTTTTTTAATCTCCAAAAAGAGGTTTTTGTTCAAGAAAAGGTAAACATATTTTTGGCGAAATTACTATAATGATAATGAGTTAATGTGTTGGCCGATAAATATAACCCGTAAATAAGTCGATAGCATCAGTAGATCCTGAGATATCTTGCTGTGACAGATGGACAGACAGACAAAGTGGAACCACAAGGGTCCCTTTTTTACCGGTACGGAACCCTCTAATTACTGCTATTATACTATGCCTAATGGCAGCTACAGACCTGAAGGCGCAGGTCATGTTCTTGTTGTCGCACCGCACGAAGGTCTTGACGCCGGTGTTGATGATCTTGATCTTGGCCTCGTTCCTCTGCACCACGTCGCGCACCATTGGGGACACAAGGTAGATGTTCTTCTTTTTACCCACGTGACATCTGACAAATAAAAACAGTTTGGTACTTGTATGATATCGTAAGTTACACTGAAAATTCTGATGATAATAGCTGCAGTACAGTAGTACTTTTAGATGTAAGGGCGGAAAGCATGTAATTTCTCACGAGGTGTCTTAGCCCGAGCCTGAAGGCGAGGGACAAGACTTGGAATGAATGGAAAGGACACTTCCGCACGTGTTTCTAACGAGGTTTATAAGACCGATGTTAAGGCGCTTCTAGAGTCAGAGGAAAGAGCATAGGCGTGGCGAAAAACGGAACTAACCTAACCAGTATGGCAAATACGGTAGAAAAGCATTACAGCGCCCTCAAATCTAAATCCCATTCTCTTTCCGCACAGACTCTAGACGGGAATTATTTTTCTGCAAATTCTGACTCGGTCACTATGTGCATCTTGCTTTAGCGTACGAAAGTAAGAGAAAGATAGCAAGACTTGCCGGCTACAAATTGCAGAAAAATATTGCTCGTCTAGAAGCGCCTTAACAAACTTATAGCATCGGATGCAGCATTTTCAATAGGGATGATGACTGGGTTAAAAATATGTAATTCTATTTAGTCCGTCAGTTAGATTATGCAAAAAAAAAATATGGGACACACATATTTTTGGTTTATCAAAATATTAAAAATCGACAAAGTTATAGATCATCAAACTTCTGGAGTGGGGGCTTGTGACGTCACTCTTGAGTACAATTTGTACTCAAGAGTGACGTCACTCGAAACTTCTAAGCACTCTATCCTCGTCAGTTTTTGTTTGTCAAACAAAACAAAAAATACGTGTACAATATTTTTTCATAATGTAACAGACGGACTAAATAGTTTTTTTAGTCATCTAGCCTATTATGTTGTAGACGCCGGGGCTTTCTACAGCATAATTGAAAATACTGACTAAATCTCGCAGAACTTCGACAATATCGCTCCCACCGAAGTCACGGCGTTTGAAATGCTCGGAAAAATGCCCACACGTATTTAAATCGGCCTTAAGAGTTGCGATGCCACGGACATACCCAACGAACGCACGACAGATGAATAGATCTTATTTCTTCAGGTCCAAAAGGGTTCTAAAGCTTACCTGGTCAGCAAGCACTTCGAGTCAAACTCCTCACTGAGATCATAGAACTCCTTGATAGACGGGAACACATCCTCATCGTCCCCTTTAAAGAACACAAATGGGTCCTCCTTGTAGCCGCCCATTCTTCTTCTCTTGGCCGGTGGCTTCTCTTCTTTCTTTTCCGGTACTTCGTTCTGTTCTCTGTCCTTCTCCCACGGGAGGGCGCCGGACTTCTTTAGCACTGCCACGAAGAAGCCTCCCGTGTCTTGGTGGTGGGGGAGGATTCGTATGCTGAAATGATTTTGAAACGGTATTATGGAATAATAGCGTTTTCCCATGACCTCGTTTAGGTAACGATCGCATATCGCTTATACTCTCCGAGTACATTTGAAGGGATGTTTACAAAAATAAACATAATTGATTAGAGTAGTTGACACTTAAAGGGGTACATTGGTGCGGGTACGGGTACATTTTAAATGGCAGTTGGTGTCAACCAGCTTACTTAGTTATGTTGTTTTTGTAAACATAGCTTCATTTGTTCAGGATAAATGCCTATTTCATTCTCCAGGACCTATTAGTCACCTTTGAGACTATCATAAGATCAACTTTAAGTAAATATCCAGTTATCAAAACTGTAAATATTGTAGCGGATTTTAAATTAAAGCATTCTCGAATAAAGATTCGTCATGCTATCAAAATTTAGGCCATGTATTTTAACAAGGGTTTAAGGTTCTAGAACTATTTTCTAATTTTCTTTCTAAGTCAAAGAAAGATTCTCGAACCTTTCCAGTTTGAACAAAATTTCAGTTTCGTTAAAAAAAAAATGAGTTCTAGAAAGATCACAGAGACACGTTCAAAAACCAAAAATGTTACTGGGTATCTCACCATCTATCGAGGTTGTACCGATGCGCGTCTTCCACTTTAGGCGGGAACATCTGCGGCCGCACCACGGTCTGCCACTTCTCCGGCACATCTTCGTACTTATCGTAGAACACCATGTCTTTGGACGCCGGCCGCCAATGCGACATGCCTGAAAGTTACGGAGATATTGGGAAATATTAACAATACCGACGACCGTAGGCTGAATTACGGTAAGGGACATTGTTTTGCCTGTCCCTTACCGTAATTCAGCCTACGGTCGACGATACGGTGATCGCCTTTGGCCAATAGTAATTAGCATATTACGGACAGGGTGATAATAGTACATTACACAACTAGGGTTGTAAACAAAGAAAGGCCGAGATCCCAGATGTTGCTATCGTGCGCTTTCTTTATTACCTTTCGTGTTGTGTACATCATTTTATGTCTATACTTGGCTAGAAAGCGGCCTTTTCCGTACTACTTTATGGCCAGGTGTGTAAATTATACATAATGAGAGACCTTAAAACACGAGTGTGTTCGGCTCGTTTCATAATAAGATCACACGAGTGTTTTAAAACTTAGTTATGTGCAGAAGCTCTATAAAAACACACCATCATACGAGTATGAAAATATTCTGGTGCATTTGTTAAGCCGAACGGCATGTACCTAAATTGAAATAACCAACGAGTACTGAACTGAGTGTGTTCCTCACGTCGACGAGCTCCAGGGCCCCGCTGGCCTCTACCAGCCTCCGAATGATGGCCTCGTTCTCTGTGGGGTTGAACGAGCTAGGTACTAACCGGGGTGTGACTTCAGTCCCGTGAGTGTGCTCCTCACGTCGACGAGTTCCAGGGTCCCGCCGGCCTCTTCCAGCATCCGAATGAAGGCCTCGTTCTCTGTGTAGGGTGAACGAGCTAAGTACTAACCGGGGTGTGACTTCAGTCTCGTGAGTGTGCTCCTCACGTCGACGAGTTCCAGGGTACCGCCGGCCTCTTCCAGCATCCGAATGAAGGCTTCGTTCTCTGTGTGGGGTGAAGAGGGAAGTACTAACCGGGGTGTGACTTCAGTCCCGTGAGTGTGCTCCTCACGTCGACGAGTTCCAGGGTACCGCCGGCCTCTTCCAGCATCCGAATGAAGGCCTCGTTCTCTGTGTGGGGTGAACGAGGGAAGTACTAACCGGGGTGTGACTTCAGTCCCGTGAGCGTGTTCCTGACGTCGACGAGTTTCAGGGTCCCGCCGGCCTCTACTAGCATCCGGTGGATGACGGCCTCGTTTTCTATGGGGTTGAAAGAGCAGGTGGAGTAGACCAGTCGACCGCCGACTTCAAGTAGCTCGCATCCGCGCTTTAGGACGCGGTATTGGATGCTGAGGAGAAAATTATGAAGAGTTAGAGAGAATATCGATGAGTTGAGAATACTTAACGGTTGCATGTTTTTGCACGAGCGAAGTGAGTTTTAAGTCAACAGAAACGGCGTTTTATTTTAGGTTGACGAAAACTGAAGTAGAGTATTTATTTTTCACCACACTTGCTCGTAAAGGGTGTTATAACACGCGGGCTTATAGACCAGCTCGAGCCGATTTACCTCCTGTGGATTATAAAAATCTATAACTCCCACGGGAGGAAAAACTGTATGAAAATCTATAACTCCCGAGGGAGTTATGAGTTTAGTTTTAAAATATAGAACCTGATACGTACGGGTGTACGTCATTTCAGACTAAGGAGGTTTCAAATCAGCCAAGGCTTATTTCACATCTTCAAAACTTGGCTACAAAACCAATTTTAGTGTATATAAAATGTATACGGTAAATTTTACTATCATTTCAGTAATTTTTGCAATTATTTCAATGCAATGAGGGTGTTTAGAAATCATAAACCCACCAGCTGGCAGCAGGGTGGCAAAAGGCCTTTTTGACAGTACGCGTCAAGATCCACCAATCACACAACTTGATTTTGACATCTACTGCCAAATAGACCTTTCGCCACCCTGCTGCCAGCTGGTGGATTTCTGATTTCTAAATACCCTTGATAAATTAATTTAGTGTATAAATTTATTTTGAAAATCGGTACAGTCTGCCTGTCAAGTTTGAAAACTAAACGCAGTTCTTAGCATTATCTGTGGAAGACTATATTGAAAAAACTTAAACTAGAGAATGCAATACCCGGTCAAGTCTGAAACCCGGGTATTACCCGACTCTAAATAAAGTCAGTTACCCGGGTTGCATTACAGACAATGAACTTGCCGATGACTTGCCGTGTTAAGTAAGATAAGCAAGCGTGTGGTTTTTTTTCGCGTTTGCTTTAAAGCTGATGTTAGATTTTATTTCTTACCTTTAAAGTAAAACGATACATGCATTTTTTTTACTAATTATTAGGTTTTTTAGCCCGGGTTCGGAGTCAAAATACCCGGGTGTTACTCGACTGTAAATAAAGTTGGTTACCCGGGAACCCGGGTTGCGTTCCCTATATTAAGCCAGCGAAACACTAACCCGTGCAGGTTGTTGCCGTTGCCCGTGGACCACTTGAGCCAGATGTCGGGGTTCTTGCGCAGCGTGGCGTCGCCCGAGCACGGCACGTCGCATAGCACGCGGTCGAACTTCAGTGGCAGACTGAATTCGGGGTTCTGATGACAAAAGACAGAGATCCCATCAAAAACATTACATGTAAAAAGATGCAAGTCTCGCAACGCAGTTCTTCTACAACAAAAAAGGTTTGAGATGTAATTTTAAACCACGTCAGTACCGGTCCGTCGGTAAACTGTCCACAGAACACGATTTCCACCGACTTGCCTATTATTTACCCGTGGAGGATTCTTTATTTGAGAACTATAAAATGTGTTCCTCCACAGACAGAAATCGTGGGAGAAGATGTTTCGGAGGACTGACGACATTTATCAGAGGCGCAGAATAATAATAGTACGAAGTACAGAAGTGTCTCTCTCTCTCTCTCTCTCTAACAAAACTGTCGTTCGTGTCTGACCACCGGACGGTACGCACCGCAGCCGACCGTCTCTGTCTATCGCATAACGCGTTAGTACGCGTACTCTTTCTAGTCGCTGGCCTCAAGCAAGGCCACGTGGCGAAATCGCGGAGTGAATCACTCCTATCAGAGGTGCTCAGTGATTCTTATTCAGAAGTCATAATTACAGAAAAATCTTAACAACGCGAAAGCTTCAAAGTTTCACCATGTTGTAGGTCTGGCATCATCTATTGGACAAAGTATTTGGATGTCTGTTTGTGGCCACATCATGGGAAAATGGCTAAACAGATTTTAACCATTTTGGTACAGGGGTAGTTGGATGTCCGAGGATGGTTTTTATTCGACCGAAAAAAAATGGTGATTTATCTTTGACTAGCGACCCGCCCCGGGTTCGCACGGTGTTTCTCTATTATATTATGCATGTATTATACATATAAACCTTCCTCTTCAATCACTCTATCTATTAAAAAAACCGCATCAAAATCCGTTGCGTAGTTTTAAAGATTTAAGCATACATAGGGACATAGGGACAGAGAAAGCGACTTTGTTTTATACTATGTAGTGATACTAACCTAAGGGTCGGAGACCTGCATGCTGGGCATGACAGCGGAACCGTGGATGGTGATGAGGATGCAGGGGGAGTTGAGCCGCTTGGCATGATGCACCAGCATGTAGCAGCGGCTGTTGTCCACGTCGTTTATCTCCGATACTAACCTGAGGGTCGGAGACCTGCATGCTGGGCATGACGGCGGAGTCGTGGTTGGTGATGAGGATGCAGGGGGGGTTGAGCCGCCTGATGCACCAACATGTAGCAGCGGCTGTTTTCCACGTCGTTAATCTCCGATACTAACCTGAGGGTCTGAGACCTGCATGCTGGGCATGACAGCGGAGTCGTGGTTGGTGATGAGGATGCAGGGGGAGTTGAGCCGCTTGGCCTGATGCACCAGCATGTAGCAGCGGCTGTTGTCCACGTCGTTCGCCATTACGAACCCTGACAAAACGAGATTAGTAGTACATTATGATACGAGTAGACCACGTTGGCCGTTACTGTCGAGGCCTTGTTGCAAATGCTGTAATGACCGAGACTATCAGACCCACGAGTGTCATATGACGTTTTTCAACACAGTTGCGAAAGAAAAATAATACCTATAATTTAGAGATTTGTAAGTGTTTTTTTAATAACACGAGTTTGTAATTCCTTTACCGCCCGTGGCACACACAAGACATAGACAAACATAGTGACATATGTCCATAGACAATGCGAATGTCAAGTCACGTTCGGAAACCATAGCGGTATAGACCTAAAATGGTTGATTTTATATTTGTAAAATACTGAAATACACTATTTAAACATTTAATTAATGTTACCGAAATATGTGTTTACATGTATTTGCAATAACAGTTATCTTTAAATAAATATTTTAGTGATAAAAGTTAAAAAAGTAAGTTGACGTTTCCTTTGAACATGACAAATAAGAGTAAAACAGAACCAGCGTTTCAAATTTAAAAAGAAAACTATTACGCCCTAGGGCGTAATAGGTCATTTACGGCCCACAAAACCTACGTGTAATGCACCATTTTCGAGCAAGTGTGATGAAAAGTAAAATGCAGCACTTATGGATGTGATGATGTAAGATAAGAATCTTCAAATACAGGTAAGAACTAGCGAAAGAAAACAGCAGAGATACACAAAAGACATTCAACTTAAATGTCTTAAGCCGATCCTTTTTAATTGATTAAGGAAACTCTTAATTTGTTACCAGTAGGCATTTTTTCTTCATCTGCATGAAGGAACTCGATGAGCTGTGCTGTCTTGGAACCAGGAGCTGCACACATGTCTAATACCTGGAAGAAGATTGAAGCATTTATTGACAGTGAGAATAGGCATTGTCCGACTCATACAATGCCACAATTAAACACAAAGCGTCCCTTAGTAGTTGACTATTATGCACGTATCTTAAAAATGTTAACATTTTGCCTCCTTCCAACAATATAAATAGGAAATTGTAAATTGGTCTAGTAGTTTCTGCGTGATATGGGAACAAACAAACAGACATTTCAAGCAAATTATTTTCATTTTATTATTTAAATTCAGCCTCACTACAGTTATTTTTCGGAAAACGATTACTAAGATTTTATTATACGAGCACATATTTTACCAGGAGTTCAGGGTTTTCTACGATTTCATTATACTTACTTTATGATGTGGCTGAACGTCAAGCACAACAGGCGGTATCATGGACACTGTCTCCTGCCGAGACACGCCGCCGGCGGCCGTCTCGGCTACCAGGAAATTATGAAGCTTGTAGAGAGGTTCACTACGGCGGATGTCTGTGCGGGACAGGCGAAGTTGCCATGCCAGGCCGTTAGGGTACCTGATGGCATAAAAAGTATAGAACACTTAATAACTCAAAATATTTTAATTTAGAGCTCATTATGGATATGTGACTCTCTTGTTAATTAATTAAATAAACAAGGGAGGAGGTACATTGAGGTGTTCACAATTGGTTATCATTGCCAACCAAGACTATTTCCAGCAGATTAACAAAGTAAGAAGTAAGAGCTTGAGTTTCTTCCGGTGCTTCTTTTCACCAGAAAGTCATTACACGAAGCGCCAAAAGAAGTGAAAAAATAGAATCAGACATTTAAAAAAACCCTTGAAACTACTTGCAGAAATAAATTATTTTTACTTCTCATGCTCTTAAAATGTTAATTTAGTCTCTGTATATCGGGACTAAAGTTCCTTATTAATCTCTAGGGATTAAAGTAAATTTTTTTTAATTGACTTTGAAAACCCCTAAACAGCCAATCGGGGTGTTTGTGGTTGGAATATTGTCGCCATTTTTAGTCATTGTGTATAGAAAATTTTTGGGTGTGAAAATAACCTAAAAAGACAACTGTGCAAAAATATTAAAAAAATAACGATTTAATATAGTAATAATGATTGATTATTACGAATATAAATCAATTTAACTAGATTAGGAGTAACTTAATTTTATTTTGCATGATCCAATTAGTTTTAAAATAGGTAGTTTTCACGTTTGAACCTGTTGGCTAAAAATGCCAGCATTTAAAGCCTGAGTGACTTCACTAAGTAAAAAAATAAATAAAGAACCGCGGAATTTTTTTTCTTTGCTTTTTGAATGTTCATTAATCGTATTGAGCACAATATTTCAACAATTAATGTGTATAGTGCAACTTTATACCGAAAGTACGGAACAATAAATATTGTAATTTTGTGTAATAGAACGTCATTTTTTTCCTCGCAACCATAATGACACTCGATCTATAGTCAGTGGCTAAACACCTCGTGTCATTATGGCTTATTTTAGTCCCTAGTCGAACAATCGACTATTCATTTTTTTAACATTTAGTTTGTAACTTAACATGAATATCCCTAAAGTAGTCCCTTAGTGGTATGGTAGTATAATGCAATATTACAGTACCATAGACAACTTAGAACGACTTTAACTCAATCGCTAAAATTCTTGAATTAGGCCGCTTTCATTTGAATGGTGCACTATTTTAATTACCAAGGCAGATTCATAGGTTTAATTTCCTCCTCCTCATCCTGCCCCTCAGTCTTCAGCTTGACATTCAGCAACTCCGAGAAGTATTCACTCTTCACCATGTTCATCAAGGCATCAGCTTCACACTTGGAGCCAGTGATGCGGAATGCAGTTGGTAGGTTATCTTTGAGAGCCTTCATGAATGCCGGCCATTCTTCTTCTGGGCACACTTTTTGTCCCTAAAAAATTGTTTGGTTTAAGTTTTGTGGCTGAATGCGTAAATACCTTCGCCTTGTTAGCGAAGAAAAAATGTTCATAACATACCTTGTAATATTCTTCAAAAGAAGCGTTTTCTCGAACAATGTCCTCATAATGCTTACGTGTATCACCTTCTGGTTTTGCTTGAGGGTTTTTTTCCTGCCAATGGAAGATATACAGAAAGTTATTCCCAATTTCGGCATGCATGAAATATGGGAATGTTGTTATTAATTTACCTGCTCTTTTTTGTCTCGTTTTCGCTGAGCGAATTTATTGACATTACGATTGCGTTTTCTATTTCCCATTCTTCTCAAGTAAGCACCAAGTGTTGTATAGGATTTTTGGGAAAAATAAGACAAATTTAGCATTCAACAAACGCGCTTTGTTGACGTGACGTTGACAGTTGCAAACTTAGGTTATGTTTATAAGTGCATTCAAGCTTATTGGAACCCAAAATAATTAGAATATCAACCCTGTGACTTTTACTGAATAAATAAGATTGTTTACGAGCAAACATGATTTACATATTCGATAAACATTGCTACATTATTTTTACTGATCACATATTTTAAATACATCATATAAGTTACTAAAAATGTATTAAATCTAAACGCAGCTCTAGTAGTTCTTATCACAAACTGTCACTCAAGTCACTGTCAAACGAACCGACACAACCTAAAAAGTGAAGTTTTGAAATCAAAAGTAAACAAATCAAACATTTTATTTTAGTTCTAAGAGTAAAGTGAAGAAGTCTACGCGTGAGTAATTTCTTGCTTCTTTTTTCTCCTGACTCATGGTGTAGTATAGTTGACTACTAGTAAAACAGAAAAATTAGGAGTTTGTACATGTCAAATAATTGATCTTGTGATTATAGTATTAAAGTCGCTTTTGCTGTGACACGACTGTATTAATAAGATAATTGCGAGATTGAGACAATATTGGTTTTCATCTCTTATCTCGACAGAAGATAAGTCTTATTCCATGCAGATATTAGTGTTAGAACAAATAGGTATTCTTTGACGTTGAATATCTATTGTTTGATACTTTATCGTTTAGTTATCAGTATTTAAGTATTTTTTCTTGAATGTATTTATTTACTGCTTGGTCACGTTTTTTAACAAGTGGAAATTTTAATACTTATTTTCTGTGTCTTTTCCTCATAAATCCCATAGGTACCTAATTAAAATTATTGAATCAGACTTAGGTACTTATTCTTGTTTTGCACCTATGCATTGTTATACTATAGCTTGGCAACTTCGTTGGTGACACTCACTTGTGTGCTTTTTGTTCTGTGCAGCCGTAACTACTTACACAAATTACCGCCAATACGAAAGGGGGCCTCCGGAAGCAGCCCCCGTCGGTCGCCATTCGTGTTGGCGGTAACTGGTGTAAGTAGTTACGGCTGCACAGAACAAAAAGCACACAGGTGAGGGTGGATTTCAAATATCAGCGTAGCGGTACATGTCGGTCTTTATAAAAAAAAGTACTAAGGTTAGAGTATCGAAACTTTTACATTTGTTGACTAGTACTTTTATCTAAATGGCGCTTCAATAAAATTCACCGACAGTATAATAGTTTTTTTATAATACAACAAAACATATGTCAAAAATCATTACCATGTAGCAAAAAAATTCAAGCCTTCATGTTTCTTGTGAAAAATTTCAAATACGCAACGTACGAATCCGATTTTTTATTTATTTATAATCTCTCCATACTGTATTCTTATATATACAAAAATATTGAATTATTCTTTCAACAACTAAGTATAAATAAAAATATTTAAACTTTTAGTACGAATTTTCGTCATCACCCTAAATGTAGTGTCAAAGTCAACACAGTTTTGTCTAAGAACGGTGAAATACAGTGCGTATACCCTCTCCTGCTTCCTTAGTTCAGTTCCAATCACGACAGAGAGTGCATGTTGCTGCATGCGCGCACTGAGCAAAATTAACGACAAAAGTGTATCCGAGGAAGTCAATTGTCACGAATTCCAGTCATTACCATATTGCGAATTATTTAAAGTAAGTATTTGTATAATTTTAAAATTATTTCTCTACAAATATGTGACATGAAATGGAGATACTGATCTGGCACCGTCCATTCAAATAATATTAGGCGTTCTAGAATAATCTACAATAAGAATGCATATCGTCATCACCATATCCGTCATCACCGGTGCTTACACCATGTATGGTGATGATCCCGTATGTATGGTGATGACGATTCTTTTTATTTATCGAGTTATATCAATGTTGTTAACACTGTCATATAAGTAAATGTTCTCCAAACAATGTACCTAACGGATATCGCGTAGTTCTCTGTCAAAGGACGGCATAAAATTGGACTTTATAATACATTTTCCTGTCATGGTTTCAATATAAATTAAGCATTTGTTTAATTAATACCTTGTACCTACCACGTCATCAATTGTCGAAATCCACTCGGCATGTTTCGGGTGATCTCGACGCCCTTCTACAGGAGAAATTGCGACAGCGGCGCAGCGAAGACTACGGCCCGCCGCTCTGGTAACCCACCCGTAGTCTTCGCGCCTGCGCGGGCGCAGGGGGAATAGGCGAAGAACTACCCACATTGTCAATATCAACCGTACGGTTGCAAACAACACTGACCACATCAATTTCTAAGGGCGCGTCACCATTAACCACGGGCGCACTACGTAAAACTGTCTTCCAACTATGGGGAACTGACCATCCACTATCCCGATTGAAATTCGGGCGACGACTAATCTCGATGGCCTCACGAACTTTGCGAGGAATAAACAACTTTTCTCTCGCTAATACGGAAACCTTACCAAAACTGATATAGTGCGTCGTATCCGAATTTAGCGAATGTTCCGCCACTGAAGAATGCTCTCCAGTTTTTTCATACTGCGTATGTGCTCCGTTAGTTTTGCGCACTGTGCCTACTTGGCTGTGCCCCGAGCATATTGACCCCTTCGATTCTGTTTTGAAGGAATCAGTGGAGTGTCTGCTCAATATGTCTCTCGGTGCGGGCCAGTAGGACCAAGCTTCTCTCCCTATCCGGAACGGTGGACTGGGCGTACGGCGCGCACGGGATGTGAGTCTGCCGGCTTTTTTAGCATCGGCTGGCGGAGTCAAAAAGCTCGTTTCCGAAATTTTCGCGCTGGGTGTTGGCAAGGCAGCCATTCCGTACGCGTCTGAAGCCTAGGCAGCTTGGACGGCTCTCAACCCAGGTTCGGTCCTACCGGAAAAAACTGGAATGTCAGCGGGCATGGGATGACGTAGGGGTGAAGCGGGTTATGGACGGCCTGTTAGAGGGTGCTTCCGATGTGGAGAGAGCGAGACTGAACGCTGTAACGAGGCCCGAGTCCGGGGCATGGCTGCACGCGCTTCCCTCTCCACACCTGGGTACCCTCCTTGAAAACGACTCGTTAAGGGTAGCTGTGGCTCTCCGCCTGGGCTGCGATGTTTGTGAACCTCATTTATGCATCTGCGGCACCATGGTTGAGGGTAACGGTCACCATGCCTTGAGTTGCTGTCGTTGTGCTGGGAGATTTCCTCGCCACCATGCCCTCAACGACATCAACCGGAGGGCGTTGGTATCGGCAAATGTTCCGTGTTTATTGGAGCCTCCCGGTATTAGCCGGACGGATGGCAAGAGACCTGCTGGAATGACCTTAGTACCCTGGTAGAGAGGTAAGTGCCTACTGTGGGACGTTACATGCGTCAGCACTTTTGCTGCCTCGCATCTTGCTCGTACCACCAGGTCTGCAGGAGCAGCCGTTGAGGTGGAGGCTTGTAGAAAGCGCGATAAGTATTCGGTACTTAAGGGTTATATGTTTGTCCCGTTTGCGGTAGAGACGACCGGGTGTTGGGGGTCTGACGCTAAGGCCTTTGTCGCAAAGATTGAGCGGCGTTTGCATGAGAGGGGTCTTGACCCTCGTTCCGGGTCATTCTTGGTGCAAAGGTTGTCCATCGCGATTCAACGCGGTAATGCGGCAAGTGTGTTGGGCACCTTTGCGCCAGGAATGACGCGGGCGGCTTACTTGACTAGTCAGATATTATTGTATTCAGACTTTGTGTAAATTTTGACTGTATATTTTAATTGAATTTAAGTGTTGTTGAAATCCATAAATGTTTGTTTCTTTGCTTACCGGCTGTTTTTTTTCCTATTACCTATAAATCGTCATTACCCTAAACATAACATCATCACCATACCTCATAAAATCATTACCATAGCTTCGTCGTCATCACCATAACAAGTTTGAATTTTTAGGAGCTCATAACTCCGAAACTATGCATCAAATGATTGGATAATTATACAGATATTAATAATCAAAGTCTCCTTAACCATTTATGATAGAATAATATGCATTTCCATGAGTTTTTTTAGAAACCAATTTTTTGTATGGTGAAATTTAAGTCGATGAAATCCACCCGTGAGTGTCACAAACGAAGTTGCCAAGTTATAGTAGCATGGTCTTCATTCTAAGCAGTATAGTAAGAATTATCTAAGGTGTCTGAATGTTTGTTAATTCTCTTTACGAACATTTAGACACCTTAGTTAATTCTTACTATAATATTTAATTTTATTTAATCCTTATGCAAGTTTAAATATATTCAATCAATACTACATGTTGCAAATCAATAAAAATTATATTTTTATGTAATAAATTAGCACTTACGAGAATTTTAGTTAATTTTTTTTGTCCATTGTTTGCAGAAAAGTTTTATCAACTGTTACAACAGCAAGAGCATCAAGATTAAATAATAAATTAATTCACTTGAGAACCAAACTTAAAAACTACAATATTCAGTGGCGTGCACTCCATGAGGACAAAAAGACACTTCCTACCCTCTAATTTCTTTTCTAGTAACATTAGGAGGGTAGAAATTCATACACACTACCTCCCTACTCACTTCTACCCTCCTAGGAATTAGCGGGTAGGCAGTGTTTTTAGGATGCCATACCTCAAAAGGATAAAACGGAACCCTTATAAGATCAGTTTGTTTTCTGTCTGGCCGTCTGTGTCTGTCTGTCTGTCAAGACACTTTATCTCGGGAACACGGAATACCTCCAGGTATTGAGTTGAATTTAAAACCAAATACTCAGGGCTATGATCCCTTGAATCTGTGAAAAAATCAAGCTTCTACATTAAGGTGGAAAAAAGATACAGCCGTTTATGCTGCCAAAAACATAAATTTCGACACTCTCAAGAAACCAAAAATCATAGGGTACTTTCCGTTGACCTAGAACTATGAAATTTGGCAAGTAATACTGTCTTATATAGGTATAGGGAAAATCTGACTATAAACGTAAATTTTTAGTTGAACTCATAAAAAAAAAAATAGACTTTATTATGGGAATCACAATTTATAGGGTACTTTATTATATGTCAAATTTGTACGGACCCTAAGTGGGCGAGTCCGACTCGCACTTGTCTGGGTTTTTAGGGTTCCGTAGCCAAAATGGCAAAAACGGAACCCTTATAGTTTCGTCATGTTCGTCCGTCCGTATGTCACAGGCATATAACTCAAAAACTACATAATGTATATTGATGAAATTTGGAATGTAGGTGTGTTGTATAAGCTGCTACTTAGTTTTGTAGTTAAATATTAAAAATAAACATTTCTAGGAGGGGTACTCCATACATGTAACAGAAGGCGAAAAAATGTTTTTTTACCAAACATCAACATGTGATGTGGTACATAGTTCGACAGGTCTTTTAAAAACACTTTAAGGTTCTTAAGTAATATTTTTGATTAAGTGAATACTTTCAGAAATAATCGCTCCGAAAGTTGCAAAAATTGTGTCCTCCCCCTCTATCTTTTAAACCGTATGTCAAAAAAATATGAAAAAAAATCAGGAAGGTAAAATTCAATTAATACTTTCAACGAAAATTATTTTCAACAAGATTGGATTAACCGTTTTTGAGTTTTTGCCGATAAACAGCCGAATTACTATGAAGATACGCTCTTTTGTTTGTTGTACTTTTTTTACATCGTATTTTGTATTTACCTTATAGTTACGGCTATGGAACCCTACACTGAGCATGGTCCGACATGCTCTTGGCCAATTATTTTTCTTTATGGAGTTTGACAATATGTATAGCGCTTAACAAGCATTGTCTCTCCAGATCCCATGCAATGAGTCCACCGACCGGCTTCCAGTTCGCCATAGACCGTGGCGGCACCTTCACCGATGTGTTTGCTCGGTGCCCCAACGGCAAGGTGCGGGTGATGAAGCTACTGTCCGTAGACCCGCAGAACTATGATGACGCACCGAGAGAAGCCATTAGAAGGATACTACAGGAGGTGAGGACACTGATCAAAGAATTGAATGTATTTATGATGCACAATGATGGTAGAATACAATAGGCTACTTGACAGGTTTCTGAAAAGTAACTCAGATTGTTTAATGATGTCTATTGAGCACTCAGAAAGTGGTTATTTTTAATTCTTTTGTGTATTTATTCTGAAAAAAGCAAATAAAAATGCTGTTTTAAAATTAGGCGCCAAAACGCTTTCTCGGACAATATGGCGTCTATGACGTAACACAATAGTAAACCGACAAACGTCAACGAGGATCGCATAACGTTCTGAATGACAGAATTACGAACGAATAGGATTGACAGATGCTGTCGATGCCGTTTACAATGATGTGACGTCATCGGCCAATCCAAACCGTTTTCGATAAAATGGCGACAGATAAAAAATAATCAATTTTCATCCAGGTTTTATAAATAAATTACCCATTTATTTTTAGTAATATTCGTGCAAATTGGTTTTAATACTTACAATTAATACATATATCCATAATTCTTCCATTATTTTTCACACTGTCAAGTAGCCTATTTAATATTTGTCTTCTTATCTGTCTAAGGCTATAGAATTGTACAATGTACCTAATAATCTGAAGCAGAGTGAAATTCAATTGCTTAATATTAGCTCTCTCTGCTCCAGGGGACAAGCAGCCTTATTCAGTAAACAAATTTCTAAAAACAGGCATTTTTTGTTTAAAATATTCTTTATTAATTCTCTAGTTCATACACACATAGTACAATGTACATGATAATTACAAATTTTTCGTCAACCTCTAAATTATAAAGGAAAAGGTACCTATGTTGTTATTTTACAAACATAGGTTATTGACAAAAAAGGTCAACAGTTCTTTACTAAACAAGATAAGTGAGATTGGCCTTCCTTTGTTAACATTACATTCTTTTCATAGCTCAAGTTTTATTTCTTATTGATTATTCCTCTCTCTTCCACTAAAGGAAACGGGTAACGCGCTAGACAAGGACGGCAAGGTGAACACGGCCCTCATCGAGTCCATCCGTATGGGCACCACTGTGGCCACGAACGCGCTGCTAGAGCGAAAGGGCGCGAGGATGGCCCTCGTCATCAACAAGGGGTTCAAGGACTTGCTGCTCATCGGCAACCAGGCCAGGCCTAACATATTTCAGCTGGTGAGTACTGTTGCTGTAATAACCAGCTAGAGATAAAGTGAACATATCTCTCCTAGTGGCTATCCGTATGGGCACCACTGTGGCCACGAACGCGCTGCTAGAGCGAAAGGGCGCGAGATACTACTTTTACGTTTCTAGATTTTTGCCAATGACATACCCGACTACATTGCACTCAGACTCAACGATTAAAGCTGGTGGGTAACAACGTGCCAAGTCGCGTTCATTCACAACCCACAACTTAGTGTTCAACGAAAGTTCAACGTCAAGTTTTCTATTTAAGGTTGAAATTTCGTCAATAACTTTATTGTGGGTTGTATGCTTTTATTAGTCCATTTCCTCTATCAGGACATAAAACGGCCAGACGTCCTTTACTCCGACGTGATCGAAGTCGACTGCCGCGTCATCCCCGCCATGGAGGATCGCTGCCAACTCGGCAAACTCAAGAGCACCTGGAGACAGGTCACCGGCATCACCGGCGAGAAAATGCTGGTCATGAAGGAGTTAGACGAGGACGGAGTGAGGCGCGACCTGATGAGACTGAAAGAGAACGGAATAGAGAGCGTCGCGGTGGTGCTCGCGCATAGCTACACGTATCACGAGCACGAGCTGAGGATTGGGAAGATCGCTGAGGAGATCGGTGAGTGAGGCAATTCAGTTACTTGAAGAAGCAATTTGTAAACATTTCTCTGGGTGTCACTTGAACTTACTAGTCACACAATGGTCTAATGGCAACACATAACACACGCCCACTAGTGTCCTACTAGCTGTATCATGGTCTGTATCCCCAAGGTTCCTACTAGCTGTGCCATGGCCTGTACCCGCAGGGTTCCCATTAGTGTCCTACTAGCTGTATCATGGACTGTATCCCCAAGGTTCCCATTAGCTGTGCCATGGCCTGTACCTGCAGGGCTCCCACTAGTGTCCTACTAACTGTGCCATGGCCTGTACCCGCAGGGTTCCCATTAGTGTCCTACTAGCTGTATCATGGACTGTATCCCCAAGGTTCCCATTAGCTGTGCCATGGCCTGTACCCGCAGGGCTCCCACTAGTGTCCTACTAGCTGTGCCATGGCCTGTACCCGCAGGGTTCCCATTAGTGTCCTACTAGCTGTATCATGGACTGTATCCCCAAGGTTCCTACTAGCTGTGCCATGGCCTGTACCCGCAGGGCTCCCACTAGTGTCCTACTAGTTGTGTCGTGGCTTGTGCCTTCAGAGTTCCCACTTGTTGAACCATGACCTGTGTCCGCAGGATTTCCACTAGTGTCACTGTCGCACAGCGTGACGGCGATGGTGCGCCTGGCGCCCCGCGGCTACACGGCGGCCGCCGACGCGTACCTCACACCGCACATACAGCGGTATCTGCGGGGCTTCGCTGAGGGCTTCAGTGGACAACTCAAGGGCGCCAACGTGCTGTTCATGCAGAGCGACGGAGGATTAACTCCGATGGAATTGTATGTATACTTATTTAAGCTCACACAAACAAATAGAAGGTAACAATACACTAAAAGATATCAAATTTGGTCGAATAATGTCCGTTTATAGCTTGATACGTTTTGTGTACGCAACATAATGGGAAAAGTCCTAAAAAACCCCAAAAAGCTATAAATCAATATAATTTCAACCAAATACGATTTCTTTGAAATGGATCCAAGCACTGCTCCTTTGGCACGTGAGCAGTGCCATCTCTCGGACAATCCAAGAGCGAAGTTGCGGGCATCTTCTCGTACAGGGGTCTCAAAACTACGGCCCGCGGGAATAAATAACAAGCAGTATCAAAATATTAAAAATCGACAAAGTTATAGATCATCAAACTTCTGGGCTTGTGACGTCACTCCTAGGAGAAAATTGTACCAGGGGTGACGTCACTCGAAACTTCTAAGCACTATCTTCGTCATTAGGGTTCCGTACCAAAATGGTAAAAAAGGAACCCTTATGGTGCGACTCTGTCTGTCTGTCCGTCTGTCACAGCAAGATATCTCAGGATCTACTGATGCTATCGACTTGCAATTTGGAATAGTGTTAAGAACCGCTAACCCGAGCTTATGGGATGTAAAAAATGTCTTGTAACTTTTTTACTTTTTTTTTAAAGGGGTCCGTAATGAGACTTTGAAAATTGAAATTAGGGCTATTATATCGAGTGGGGTATCAAATGAAAGGGCTTGATTTGTAGATTAACACACTATTTTTGTATTTTTTTTTTAAATAAGTAGTGTTTGATTTCTGGCGAAAGACGTTAAAAAAAATACCATTCCCCCCCTATTATCTTCGAAGTTACTGAATAGAAAAATCTGTAATAATTACCAACTATTAATGTCGTCCTATATATTACAGGAAAAATATAACGGTTTTCCTAACTTGCACCGTTTTTGAGAAATTTGCAAAAATCTTATCACATACTTATTTGCTCCTACTAAACTAATCGCCATATAGTTTTTCTTGAATTATTCATGTATCTACTTATGAGTTTGTACGGAACCCTCGGTGCGCGAGTCCGACTCGCACTTGGCCGGTTTTTTTTTTGTTTGTCAAACAAAAGAAAAAATACGTGTACAATATTTTTTAATAATTTCTGACAGACTAAACAGTTTTTTTGTCGTCTAGCCTATTCTCTCATTACCATAAAGTTAAGTTTGCAATTTAAAACTGAACTTGTATGAAATTCCATTATATGCCAAGTGTCAACCCGTACCGGAAACTAAGTACTTTGCGGCCTATTGTTAGGCACGTAATGTCAACATTTCATTGCACGTTTGAGGAAAATCTTTTGTTTCTTCCTTTTTTGAAGTCAGTTTAATTTTTTTAAATTACTTTTTGCCAAGCTGGGACTCACGCTTTTGACTAACTAAGCGACTAGGTCATCGAATTATTCGGAATTTTCAGGTTTAATGGATCGCGGGCGATCCTGTCCGGGCCGGCGGGCGGTGTGGTGGGGTACGCTATGACGTCATACCAGAAGGAGACAGGACTTCCGGTCATAGGTAACGTTATGGCATCCTTAGAGTGCGTCTCCACTAACGCAAAGCTGGACAGAAGAGAGTAGAATAGGCCATGAGTCGGCCAATCACAGTGTTCAAAATTTCCACTCCAGATAGGGTGATTGGTCAACTCACGGTCCGGTCCCGTCCGCTTCAGAGAGAGAGCTTCCATCCGTTTTATGTTCGTTTGGCTAATTAAGTTCTTATCGTATATTTGGTCAAATAGGCAATTTTCCTGACAGATCAAACCAGCTTTTTAGGGTTCCGTACCAAAATGGTAAAAAAGGAACCCTTATGGTGCGACTCTGTCTGTCTGTCTTTCCGTCTGTCCGTCTGTCACAGCCAGATATCTCAGGAACTACTGCTGCTATCGATTTGAAATTTGGAATAGTTTTAAAAGTCGCTAACCCGAGCCTACTGGATAAAAAAAAATCTAATACCTTCTTACTTTTTTTTTAAAGGGGTCCGTAATATGACTTTAAAAATTGAAACTAGGGCTATTATATCGAGTAGGGTATCAAATGAAAGGGCTTGATTTGTAGATTAAAATACCATTTTTATTTATTTTTTCTTAAATAAGTAGTTTTTGATTTATTACGAAAAACGTCAAAAAAAATACCATTCCCCCCTTGGAAGTTACTGAGCAGAACAATCTGTAATAATTACCAACGTCAAAAAAAATACCATTCCCCCTTGGAAGTTACTGAGCAGAACAATCTGTAATAATTACCAATTATTAATATCATCCTAAATATTACAGGAAAAATATAACGGTTTTCGTAACTCGGGCCGTTTTTTATAAATTTGCAAAAATCGTAACACTTATTTGTTCCTACAAAACTAACCGTCATACAGTTTTTCTTGAACTATCCACGTATCTACCTACTTACAAGTTTGTACGGAACCCTCGGTGCGCGAGTCCGACTCGCGCTTGACCGGTTCTTTTATGAAATATCGAAACGCTCACAATGTAATGTAAATATTGTAGGGTTCGACATGGGAGGCACGTCGACGGACGTGTCGCGGTACGCAGGCGCGCTGGAGCACGTGCACGAGGCGACCACTGCCGGCGTCACCATACAGGCGCCGCAGCTCGGTGAGTGGGGGGGGGGGGGGGGGGGGGACCCTGGGTCCCTAGTAGCGGACCCTGTGTAACGTTACGGTTACATATTTTTTCAAAATATAGAATATCACTTCTCCTTAAACGGTTAGCGCAGTGCATCGCCTTAACGCTGATCTATTGTTTCGCGATAAGAAGTTTCTCGATGCGCGCACGGCGTTCGCCTCGCATTACCTGCCTGAGCTTCCGAACGGACGGACGCCGCTCGCTCGTTCGCGGTCATAGCCGCGTCGTCTTACGAGCCTGCAAGGCGCACGGGTCCACAATAATTTAATTCGGTTTTAGTCTGTTAGCTCTCTTCGCGGCAGTGGAATCTTATTGTTACCTGGTTTAATATTATGTTCGTGCACCCCGGAATAACGGGTAAGTTTTTGAACAATGTAAATCATTCAGTGTTAGTTTTAAGGACCGCTTTATAGGAATATTGTTACGAACGCTTCAACGCATAGCATACCTATTCACGGCAGGCTTACCTATAATCGTAGTGTATTGCGTCATCTTTTTGCCTTCTCATGCTATGCTATTTTCATACCCATTTTTCACCTTTTAACTTGCTTTGTATCTCCGTTCTGCCGGGAGCACTTTCACCAACTTTTCTCTTGTTCTCCCTTGCTTACGCTTATCCTGGTGCTCACCGGCAGACGGCAATAACGGGCAAGAAAGTGGGCAAATTGTAATGCGGATCGTTCATTCGCAGGGTGCGACGTTTACTTTTTTAAAAATTACGCGCAACGGCCAGTTACGACCCCGCGCCGCAGCTGGGACCTGCAGGCCGAAGACCCGTTCCGTCTCCAGGACCCGGAGACTGTCAGCACCGGCCCGATATCAACAGCGCAGGCCTAGGAGCGCATTTAAGGGGGAGTAACGATCTGCGGAAGTGACTAGACGGGCCATCCACGACCGTTATTTTAAAATAAATTTGAATTGTGTTAACGGCTTCTTTTATTTAACTCCACCGCTGAGCTTTCCGTTACACCTGGAGGAGGCTCTACCACATAATAAGTAATAGTACTACGTACATAAGTCTCTCTCTCTCTTTCTAATAAAACTGTCATTCGGGTCCGACCACCGGACGGAACGCACCGGATCCGACTGTCTCTCTATCGCATAACGCGTGCTCTTTCTGGTCGCTGGCTAAGGCCGCGCGACGATATCGTGGAGTGAGCCACTCCTACCTTAATGTTGCACGGAGGGATAGTTCTCAAACGGATGGTACGTCGATGAACGTGTGGCAGTGACGAGACCCAGTAGCAAATCTAGGATCGAGCCTGACTGCAGCCAAGTCTCAACCCTTCCTCAAAACTTCTATCTAGCTATCATGATACCCTAATGACAGTCATAGACAAACTCACATACACCACATGGTTCTGTGTTCAGTTTTAAATACCTGTTTCGGAGCATTCCCCAGAAACGTTACGTAAGCGATACTATCTTTTGAATACTTTTGACATGTAAAATTAGAAAACAGAATATCGGTATGATATTATCATAACTTCGCTTTAAGATTGGTAGTTTTTCGGCAGCTAATAAGTTCTATTAGGCTACCATACCGTTACGTAAGAGACAAAAAGTAGATTTTTTAATGGAATGCTCCTTCAGTTGTAGCGTATCCTAGAATTTCTAGTTATATTTCAGACATAAACACCGTGGCCGCTGGCGGTGGTTCCATGTTAACATTCCGGTCTGGCCTGTTCGCCGCTGGCCCAGAGTCTGCCTCGGCGCACCCCGGCCCGGCGTGTTACAGGAAAGGAGGCCCTCTCACCGTCACTGATGCTAACCTACTTCTGGGTAAGAACCTCTTGGATATACATGATATCCTGGTACCTTTGATTCGAGATTTTTAGCTACCGATTCTGAAAATGCGCATTCCAGTTGGTAAAGCGACCGTGGGTAAGAGGTTCATTCACCGTTACCAACATCTTTGGGTATGAACATTCTAGAGACACATGATCGCCTGGTACCCTTCGGTCTACACTTTCTGTCGCTGGCAGGGATGTACTACAAGAGAGGAGGGCGGGCGGGGAAGTAGGTTAGCATCAGTGACAGTGAGAGCACCGTCACTGATGCTAACCTACTTTTGGGTAAGAACCTCTTAGAGACACATGATAGCCTGGTATCTTTGTTTCGAAATTTTCGCCTCTAGGCCCAAGTGTGCACATACTACCGCATGTGTAGGAATTTATTATCACCTGTTTTAAGGGCTCATTCTGGATATATCAGATTTTCCGTATACCAGATTCGCAAAATAATACATCCAACAACATCATTTAGATCCTCGGGCAACCTACGATTTTATAATCTAGTGTAACGGGAATGTGGTAAGAGAGGAATCTGATAAATAGAGAATCTGGTATTTTGGGCATGAGCGGTTTTAAGTAAGAACCTCATAAAGACACATTGATCTCCTGGTATGCTTACCTTCAGTTCGGAATTTTTGCTGCCGGTATCAATTAGGTGTCCCCACATAATAACTACAGAAAAGGAGACTGTACTGCTGCTAAATTTCTTCTGAACCGTTTAACCGTTTAGTTTAACTCCTGATCACCCAGTACATTAGGGATATCATCATTGAACCTTCTTACATATTTTAGTCGAGAGGCTCTTTGAAATATGTAATATTCAGATACTTTTACTATACGTAGGTAGTTGATTGATTGCTCCGTTCATCATCTTTGATTGATCGAAATCAAGATTATTTGACAATCATTGATTGTTTTCAGGTCGTCTCCTTCCGGAATATTTCCCTAAAATCTTTGGCCCGAACGAGAACGAGCCTCTGGACAAGCAAGCAACGATCACTGCTTTCCAGAAAATGACAGATGAGATAAACCGCTTTTTAAAAGCTGAGGGTGGAAAAGAGGTGAGAGGAGGGAAGATAAGATACGACTTTTGTAAAGATAATTTAGTTTTAGTTGATTTTATTCAAAGAAGATTTATTTTTCAGATGACCATGGAAGAAGTGGCTATGGGTTTCTTGAACGTCGCAAACGAAGCAATGTGTAGGCCTATAAAGTAAGTGAAATTTGACTGTGTGTCGTTCTTAAAAGTAGTTGTAGATCTTTGTAGTAAGTAGTGGTACGTCTTTTCTATAGGCTCGTGTAATGAAACGTTTCGCGGTGTAAAAGATCTGCCACACCGAAGCTGCGTATACGCTGTGGCGCATCGTTGATGTCACGTTTTTTCCATAAATTTGGTTGCGTAAACGCGCCGTCAGCGTATTTGAGTAGCGGTGTGGTTACTTCGCGTAACTAGGAAGGTGTGTGGCTATGCAATGCAAAAGATCGCTAAATTCGACTCCATTATCGATAAAGATTCTGCGGCTTGTTGCTTATACCTATTGTGTTTGTGTGTTAGTGCGCTGACGACGGCCCGCGGGCACGACGCGTCGCGGCACGCTTTGGCATGCTTCGGGGGCGCGGGCGGCCAACACGCGTGCTGCGTGGCGCGCACGCTCGGCGTCTCCACCGTGCTGCTGCACAAGTACGCAGGTCAGTGTCGTGTGTGACGTCAGCACGAGGGCAGCCGTAACCCCTCAACCGATCCTGCTCATAATCTAATTTCAGAAGAACGTGAAAGAAGTGAAGTTTTTGTTGCTTGGCGACTACCAAGAGACTTTGAATTGGTAATTTAGAGGCTGTTGTGCGGAAAACGAATGCCCTCTATAGGGAACGTGCACGACGAAGGAGCTGCCAACTGGTGCCGCCCATCTAAGTTTTGTCCACTCTCATGCTGGGGCCACATTGACGGAAACGCCGTTAATTTATCGCGATGAAGGACGATTAACGTCAGTGTAGCTACGACTTACTATATTTGACATTGACACTTGAAGAGATAATTTGAATTGACAGCTTGATTTGACAGGCATGATAGTTTCCTTTATTGTCCGCCCGTGTCTCTTTTGTCGTTTAGTGCTGCCACCTATAGTTCGTGCACGTTCCCTATTATTGTGTGCGTGTCGTCGACCTGGGTCATTATGACAACTGTACCTTCTCTTTCTATTCTTTTGCAGGAATACTGTCAGCGTACGGCATGGCGTTAGCGCACGTTGTCCACGAAGCCCAGCAGCCCAGTGGTTGTGTGTATGCACCCAACAACTATCAAGATATCGACCGACAACTGGACGTGTTAGCGTCTATCTGCAGAGACAAACTGAGGAAACAGGTAGGTTAGAAGGTAGTTTCAATTTACCCAGAAAGGTTGACTCCAGAAATTCACCGACTTTTGTGACTGAGCGAACGATGTAAGTGTAATTAGATTATGAGTTTGCATGTTTATTCGTAGTTCGAATAAACACGGCAGTGCCCCCGCCAAGTCGAGCAAAGCAAAGGCACGGCCGTACCATCCTTTTCTCGAAGCCATTCAGATCATTTTCAACCTCCTGTAATTTTGTGCTGGCTAAAGCTAGAACCCTGAATTTTCGGGCATTTATAGGGCATAATATGACTTAGATATAATCTCTATAACATTCAATTTGAACTTGTAGTTTAAAAACTATTGCACGTCAAAGTTCCTTGGTTTTGTCACTGACTCGCTGACTCACTGACTGTTGATTATCATAATTCTAAGGTACTTCTAGCAGACCCACAAGCTCCAAATTTTGAACATAATTAGTTTTTAGCGTATCAAGTCGTGCAAAACCAAAAAATATTGCAATTTCAGTCACCTTTCAAAATCAAACACATAACCTTCCTTTGGGCTTCGCCGCAGTCGGGTAAATATACGAGCTGCATAAGCAAGTTTGTAATCTTATACAAATACATGCGATGACAAAGTAACTTTCGTAGTTCAACTAGCAAATTGAGTTCGAATGGATTGGAATGTAATAAATAAAGGAAGACCATTTACAAAAAGAAATGAGATCCCATCAAAAACATTATTACATGTAAAAAGATGCAAGTTTCGCAACACCTTTTTTGCCGTAGAAAAACTATTTTTAACGAGTTACGATGAAGTCTTCCTCCGTAGCCTCTGAACCGGTTCTGCTCAAGTTCGAATTTCAAAATTCTGTTGACCACAGCCGCTCTTCTGCCAAATGAGGGTATTTCGAAATCAGAAATCCACCAGCTGGCAGCAGGGTGGCGAAAGGTCTATTTGGCAGTAGATGTCAAAATCAGGTGGTGTGATTGGCGGATCTTGACACCTACTGTCAAAAAGACCTTTCGCCACCCTGCTGCCAGCTGGTGGGTTTATGATTTCTAAACACCCTCATTGTGGAAGGAGGAGAAAAGTCACTGCTTGAGCGCACTATTACTAAATAGGGCACATTTGGAGATTCAGGCTGTAGATTTGAAGGTAGTTTCAATATAAGGTGACCCTAATTGATATTTCAGTGTTCTTCAGAAAGAGGTTAAGTTACACGTAACCAAAAAGTACCAGGCGATCATGTTTACCTAAGAGCTCTCATTACTCCAACTCTATCCGTTCCAACTAACTTACTGTCTGCTGTCAACCACTGCTGATGTCATGTTCTCCTGCTAGGGTTTCTCAGACGGGCGTATTCAGACGGAGCCCTACCTGCACCTTCGTTACGTGGGCACGGACTGCGCCCTCATGGTGTCCCCCGTGCCGGTGACCGGCAGGCCTGCCACAAGACATGGGGATTTCTACACCGCCTTTGTTACTAGGTGAGCTTATTGTAATATAATTTTTTTGGACAAGTTTTTTTGCCGACTTTACTTTTTTTGTATAATCGCAAAGTTTAAGTCAAAACTAATCAAATGAGCCCAAACACGACGGATTAATCTTTCGTATTTCAGCTCAATCGGAAACCGGGAAGTGGGTCAAATTTTACTTGCAAGATTAATTACAGACACACAATAACTTAAGCGGATTAAATCGCGTATATTACTTCATTTTTACGTCCCGATGTTTCCCAGTCTACCCGTGACCACGGACGCTGAAAATGATAATGAAACGTAAAACGTTAGTCGTTGGAAGATTCTGATTTGTATTTGAGATGATTCTTGGTTATTCTGTTATACAGGTACCAGAATGAGTTCGGCTTCACGTTGGTCGACAGAGATGTCATAGTGGATGATATTAGAGTCAGAGGCATCGGGTTGAGCGAGGTACGATATCATAACTAATATTAAACTATACACACAAATTTAGATAAACAATAATTCATTTTTGTTAATTCAAAGGTAGCAGAAGAAATAGCGCCGCCAAGCGGGAAAGGAACCAAACCAGTGGCAGAAAAGGTGGGTTAGCTTTTATAAAGATAGTGTAAAAGAATCTTGTTTGAAGGCCGAAATGGACTATTTACTTAACGGTAGCGTATCAAAGCGAACCAATATGGTTTCAAGAAGTTACTTCAACGGAACCTACCTACTGTATAAACTTTCCTTTTCTTGGAGTTTGCTTATGATGAGGTAAATGTAAATATGATACAGTGTGCGTTTTGCTTCGTCGGATGCAACTGTATGTTTTTTTGGACACTAGAATATAATAAAATAACGTTAATTTCGTCATCAACTTATGGTATGATATTGGTAGCACTTCGGCATTTCACACCACTTTTTTCGGCATCTGTTTTTAGGTAGTAAAGGTGTACTACGAAGGTGGGTACCAGGACACGTCGGTATACCTCCTGGAGAAGCTGCGTCCAGACCAGGAGATCCCAGGACCCGCCATTATCATGGACAGTCTGTCCACTGCGTTGGTCGAACCCGGTGAGTGTCCATCAGTTGTCAATTTATCATAATAGGACAGAGGGGATTTTGGAGACACCTATGTTCAGCAATGGATGTTTCCAGGCTGAAATGATGATGATGATAGGACATACGTCAATGTGCACTGTAGTGCCTGTATAATCGTATTCGACGAGTGTGTTAACTGTACATAACACATTTTTGTCTTTTTAAACGGTTTTATTTATACCATACTAGCATTTACCCGCGGCTTCGCCTGCGTCCGTCCTATTACTATCCCGGGAGAGCTTCCTACCAGGATATAAAGTATTCTACGTTTCAACAGGACATGGCCTAGATGTATGCCAAATTTCAGCAACAATTTTAGCAAAGTAAAAGCTATCATTAAATTTATCGACTTTAAGGCGGTACAAAGTTCGCCGGGTCAGCTAGTTTATTAATAAACATCCAAACCTCCAAACATCTAAACATCCAATATCTTTAGGTACTTAACTTAACTTTGACATTTATAACATTATAGTTCATATCGGATAACAATAGACTCTAGAGGGACACAGAAGAAGAGATTCCAAACATTTTCTGTAAAGTTTCACTTCTTCTTCGCGATGGTCGAGTGACAACACACCCTAGAGCAAACGCCTCTTCCACTGCCCCGCAGAATCACTCATATTGAATGTTACAAATAACTATTCACCAAATACTTTGGAATGACAAACTATAACAGAAACAATTAAATTTTAAAAACATACAAATTCGATATTTGATCGTACAATATAATAATGACAGCTCTGAGCTGTCTCATTTATATTGAGTGTTGCTTATCTCTGGCTCTTTGGGTATTTTATAAGGATACTTTTTTTATTTTCAGCCAACCAAAAAGTATGGACATCATCAATATTTTATTTTTGAGCATCTACTTTAGAAATGTCATTTATTGAATGCCAACCTAAAACCGGCCCTATAAAGAACCTTTTTTATCTTCTGTCTATTCCTATACGGAACAGACTGTAGTTGGATATTCATTTATATTAAATCTTGCGATATCTTTTTCAACTACTTATGTTTCTACTCAACCGATTTTTATAAACTTTGCGCACACTTATGAAATTTTCGTGATAACATTATATTAATTTCTACTCGGTAATGAATGAAAATGATAGTCAGGAGGTGGTACAGTTACGCTCTTGCCAGGTATCAAATGAAATTGCCTGTATTTGTACATAATTAACTGTTTTTATCATTTTCAGATTGTCGGGCGGAAATAACGAAATTCGGCGACATTAAGATAACGATCGGCTCCGGGCGGCCGAAGCGCATCACAACCGCCTTGGAACCCATACAGCTCAGCATCTTCTCGCACCGCTTCATGTCCATAGCTGAACAGATGGGCAGGTACCGTACCTAGCATACATTGAAAACTTTGAAGTGTAATATAGGAACTCGCCCTGTTTCGTACGGAACCCGGGTGTCCCGGACGAAATTTAACCCCGATACGGAGTGCAAACGAAACCCTAAAAGTACAAAGGACAACCTGGACTTACCTAGTCGCTCGTTGACGTGGGCCCATTTCCGTCAAGTAAATCACAGTCAGGTCAGTCACTGTCAGAGTCTCGTCAATTTCAGCTGTTGCTGATCATGGGCTGGACCCGGGTCGCCGCGCGGCGCCTCACAGCACCGGTCCAGACGCCAAAAATTTGTGTGGATTCACTCGCGAATATAGTCTCACACTTTGAACTACACCAATTGTTCATATATACTAAATTCACAACCAAAAGCCCGTTATTTCGACCACAAAACAGGAGACCGCTCGCATGGTGCGCTCCGCGTCGAAATTCCGAAAACGTTGTGTCGACATGACAGCCCAAACGTCATGAAGTCCGCCTTTTTTAGCTGTCAAGTTTGACATTGACAAAGGGCGCGTTCTGATTCAATGTCGGAACGTAACAAACACCCGCCTCGGACAGGCCTCTAAGCCGGTCCGCTATACTAGGGGAAGTCGCGACAGCGTTGCTACCGCTCGCTTGAGAACCGAGTCCCCCACCATGACCTCGGCAAACCGGGGCGTCTGGTCTTTACCAGGAAACAAGTTAACAATGCGCCCCCGGCGCCAACGCAGTGGCGGTAGGTTAGCCTCCTTAACTAGCACTAGGTCACCAACCTTGGGGGGACTGGTTTTGTCAGTCCACTTGAGGCGCTGCTGCAAGACATGCAAATACTCTAATGACCATCTGGCCCAAAAGTTCTGAGACATTTGTTGCAGCATTTGGTAGCGCGACAAACGAGAGCTCTTTACTTCCCTGAGGGGGTGCTCTGGCAACGCTGCAAGTGGCTGACCAATAAGGAAATGACCTGGAGTCAACGCCTCCAAGTCATTTGGGTCGGAACTGAGCGGACACAACGGACGGGAATTGAGCACCGCCTCAATTCTACAAAACAACGTCGCCAGTTCCTCAAAGGTCAAAATAGTTTGACCAACAACCTTGTACATATGTGCCTTGGCTTGTTTTACACAGGCCTCCCAGATTCCACCCCAGTGGGGGCAGCCTGGCGGATCAAACGTCCAGGTGATACCCCGACGGGAGAGGTCTGTTTCAATTTCAATCTTATTATCTAACAAAAATTTTACAACATCTTGTAAATATCGGTCGGCGCCCTTGTAGTTGGTGCCACAATCTGACCGGATCAGAGACGGAAGTCCCCTACGTGAGACAAACCTATCCAAAGCAGCAATAAAGGCCTCCGTCGAAAGATCACTAACAAGCTCAAGATGCGCGGCCTTGGTGGACAGACATACGAAAACGCACAGATACGCCTTTACCGTCTTCGAGTTGCGGAGTTGCGAAGTTTTCACCAAGAAGGGTCCGGCGAAGTCCGTTCCAACCCTGGAGTAGGGTCTAGCCTCAGTGACCCGGTCCGGTGGTAGGTCACCCATCTGAGGCTGCATCGTGGCTGCCTTGAGTCTGAAACAAGGCAAGCACCGAAACACGATGCCCCGCACGAGTCTTCGGCTGTTCAAGATCCAAAACTCCCGCTGTAGAATGCCCAGAAGCGCATTGCAGCTGGCATGGGAGTTCTTAAGGTGGCGATCGGTCACCAACAAGTCCACCAAGTGCCCCTTCTTGGGCAACAATATGGTGTGGCGCGCCGAATACGACAAATTCGCATTACGAAGCCGTCCTCCAACCCGGAGTACTCCTGACTCGTCCACAAACGGGTTGAGGCGAGCTATCGCCTTCTGCAATTTGGGTCGCCCCTTCCGTAAGGTCTTCAACACATCTCCAAAGTGTTCTTCCTGTACAACCCGAATCCAATGAAGTAGGGCGGTACTCCGCTCTTCACTGGAGAGAACACTACCACGTGACCGGTTGTCAGGGTGGCGACAATTGTGTAAGAAGCGTTTGACCCAAGCGGTCACTCCAACAAGCTTGTCGAGGGAGCTGTACCGTTCTAGCAACCAAGCGGTGTCTGGCGCAGGAGCTGTCTCGACAAGGTGGACCTTCAAGCCAGAAGATGGGGTCCCAATCACACAACTGGCAGGCCAGTGTGTCTCCCTTTCCAATAACCAATTTGGTTTCCACCACAGTGAGTGGGCAACAAGCTCAGGTGCTGAACAGCCCCTGGATGCCACGTCAGCTGGGTTCATTTCACCAGGCACGTGTCTCCAAACCAATGCAATCTCAGAGTTCTGGATCTGCGAGACACGGTTGGCCACGAAGACCTCCAAGCTATGGACTGACGACTTCAGCCAGCACAAAACAATCTGACTGTCCGTCCATGCGTAGGCACCCTCCGCAAGGTCCACGGTGTCCTTCAGGGTGGAGGCCACATGGTTCATCAGGCGCACAAGAAGAGCGGCACCCGCCAATTCCAACTTCGGAATTGTCCAACGCGTCCGAAGGGGAGCCACCTTGCTCTTCGCCATGACCAAGCGTACGTCGACCGCTCCGGCGGAGCTGACCGTTCTCAAGTAGACGGCAGCTGCAAATCCTCGCTCGGAGGCGTCGCAAAACCCGTGAAGGGTAGCCCTGCATTTGCCTGCAGGCAACAGCTTACGCGGCAGTTCGACCTTATTGATCTCCGTGAGCGTGGAGAAGTAGGTCTCCCAATCGCTCAGCAAGTCCCCGGAGAGCGGATCATCCCAGCCCATTGGGACTATCCACAGGCGCTGCATAAACGCCTTGGCCGTGAAGATGACCGGTGTGATCCATCCGTTTGGATCGTACGTTCTGGCCACCGTAGACAGAACAAGCCGCTTTGTCCAGACCTTCGGGGAATCCAGTTCCACCCGATAGGTAAACACATCTTGGACCGGTCGATACTGCACGCCCAGGACCGATAACATGTGTGGGTTCTCGGCGTTTTCGAAGAGGTGCGGGTCTTGCTGGTGCTCCTCAGGGAGCCCGGCCAACAGTGCCGGTGAGTTGGACAACCATTTCCGCAACTCGTAGCCACCAGTCCGCAAGAGTTCAACCAACTCGTTCCGTAGAACCAAAGCTTCTTCGACGCTATTTGCCCCGGTGCACACGTCATCTACAAACAGGTCCCGTTCCAAAATGGCGGACGCTCGAGGGAACCTCAGTCGCTCTCGGGCCGCCAATTCAATCAAAGTACGAATTGAAATGTACGGGCTGCTCTTCAGGCCGTACGTGTTCGTATTCAGCTCGTACACCAACATCGGTTCATCAGGGCTCTCGCGCCACAATATCAGCTGATACCGACGGTCTTCAGGATGGATCACAGTCTGCCGGAACATCATCCGGATGTCAGCGACGAACACCACCTGGTGCTTCCTAAAATTTGTTAGGATGTCCGTTATGTCCTTGTGCAGCTTCGGACCTGCATGCAAGCACTGGTTCAAGGACACGCCCGTCGAAGTGGCCGCGGAGCCATCGAAGACCACCCGAATCTTGGAATCCGGGGACTTCAGGACGGCGTGGTGAGGCAGGAAGTAGTGCTCAACCGTACGCCAGTCCAGGTTAGACACCGACATATGCCCTAACCCCTCGTACTCCCTCATGAAGTCCACATACTTCTGCCGGAAGAGCGGGTCTCTTCTCATGCGGCGCTCCATCGAGACCAGCCGCTTCTCAGCCAATGCGCGAGAAGCACCCAAGGGTGGTCGATGTGTAAGCAAAGGAAGTCGAGTTATGAACCGACCAGAGCGGAGGCGGCCAGTGTTATTCTGGTAAAACAACTCGCACTCCTGTTGCTCCGGACTCATCCGCGGCGCGGTAGGCGGTTCTTCAATCTCCCAGAACCGTTGCACGGCTTCTGAGAGCGCAGTTCCAACCAAGCAGCTCTCCTCAGCAGGAGGTGGAGGAACCGCCAACACCTGACCCATCACAGCATGTCCAAACTTGGTGTCCAAGGCCACTAGGCCACCAGGCTGTAGGGTCCGTTTGCTGGTGAGCAAGACTCTCCCTAGGACGTCCGCACCCAGCAGCACGTCAATCTTGCTAGGGGTGTCGAAGCCAGCATCAGCCAAATCCAAACCAGCTGTCAAGTCCCGCACCTCCGGCGGCAGCCGCTCCTGGGGGAGTCGTCCGACCACTTCATCAAGCACCAATGCGGGAGCCGTAATCCTCGCATGGGAAGTGGGACTCTGCCCAAACGTGAAAGTAACCTGTCCTGCCAGGTTTGACACTTCTACGTTGCCTACCCCACGCACAGTGTCCGGGTGGGGTGTCATATCCAAGCCCAACCGTTGCACCAACCGACTGGATACCAAGCAGCCTTGTGCACCCGTGTCCAGGAGAGCACGTGCACAGACTGATCCTTCGCCAGGACCCCACACACAAATCAAGGCCGTGGGCAACAGCACGGTCTTGTGGGGGTTGGCGGTGGCGGGTGCATGGGCAGCGTACCCCTATTCGGGGTGCCGGGTGTTCTCCGGATCAGCTTGTACCCCCGTCGTGGCGAACATAAAAATCTGGGTGAGGTCGCAAATAATCGCACAACGCTGAATATGTTGGGACGTTGTTAGGATACATATAAGTAGTGTACACACGATTTTGCAGTTTCGAAAAAGTTGTGCTAAAAAATTTATGCTCGAAAAACACTGAAATTTTCGGTCATTTTTCAGATTTTGGTCTGTACCTTCTAAAAGCCGGGTTTTTGGATAAAATTGTCTATGACACTATTAAAGAAGATAAAATTCCCTACAATATGAGTGTAACATCAACTCTGCATGTTCAGAAAATGTTGAGATATAGCACTTCAAAAAATTACAAATTTTCATAAAAAGTTCGAAATTGCACTTTTAGCTACTTCTCAAGCTGAATAGCAGGTGAAAAACTGATCTTACAATGACAATTAGATTTATTAAGGCATAGAGCAATTATTGAGCTTTATTTTAAGTATAATTTGAACCCTGTATTAGCAATAATTCTCTTGTTATCAGAAAAAAACCAAATCATTAGAGAACTCAGATTTCTCAGGAAAGAGTGCTCCTAAAGCAAATTGTTGGTATATTGCGCAGTTATTCATAGGAAGTTTTAAAAATGACTTTATATTTCTAAACAGCACTTATTTAGAAAGTCCTGAGGGACTATGATGATCGCGTACATCGCACATTATGTAAATGACAAAAGCATCGTCACATTTACATACGTGCGTAAATTCGAGTGTTGAATACTTTATTATTTATTTATACTGTGATATGTACAACCATCATATGCCCGCTAAATTAGTCTTAAATACACATTGTATGATCTTGGTCATAAAATGTGAAAATCAACGTGAACAGGACACCATGTAAATTCGTATTTATTGCAATAAGTTACAACTTAGAAGAGTTAGAAGTGAGTATGTATGAAGTTCCTACTGGAACATTCCATGAAAACATGTTTTTTTGTCGCTTACGTAATGCTTTCGTAGCAAACCCTAATAATTTTTTAGTTACTAAGAAACACTACCAATCTTAAAGCCAAGTTTTGATATTACCATACCGATATTCAGATTTTAATTTTACTTGTAAAAAGTATTCAAAAGGTAGTGTCCCTGACGTAACGTTTCCGTGGAATGCTCCTACTGTGTTTGAGATAACACCTCTGCCCTTTTTCAGCCGAGGAAAACTGTGACTCGGCTTCCCGTTTCTTAACTATTACCCCACTCATAAGGATCTCATGTGGGGCTCCTTGACAAGGAGTCCTTGTCCACCCAAATTTGTATTTTTCCCTATCTCCTACGACTTATTATGCACCAAGTGGTAGGTTATGTAGGAATATCGGGTAGGGCAGCAACGGCAGCAACGTCTTCCATTGGGGTTAAACCAGAGTGATGGACTTTAGCACTGTTAGAAGATCGTACACGTATTCCGTAACATTAGGTTGGTCATCTTGCCTACATTTCGCATATTGTTAGCTTATCTAGCATATAATTTACATATTTCACACAACTGTTAGCTACATCCTACCCATCACGATTCAGTCTCTCTATCGCAACTGCTTGATGGAGGTCATCTTTACTATTGAAATTAAAACATCAGGATGGATTGTAGCATAGTATTTGTTACAATTACGAAAGGCTGTGGAGAAGAAAAAGCTCATGCCGGACAGCTAGGATTAACCTTGTTCTCTGCAGAGTTTGTTAGGGGAAACCCTGAGGCTAATTACGAGTACATAGTAGAAGACAAGCTAATATTATTAGTAAAAATCCATACAAACTTACTTATAATATTATACGTACTTTGTTATGCAATAAGCCCCTGCTTGACTACTTAGCCATAAACATGATTTTGACGACACTTTTCTAGGTGTAATTCAGAAGAATACGACCATTTAGCCAATTGCATAAAGGCAAGCCTAATATTATAAGTACTTACACAAAATAGGAGCATTATTAGACGCGGAAAACTAGTAGGTGTAAACGTATAACCACGTATAACTACATACCTACCGGTTGCGTGACGTTTCGTTGACAAACGTTGAATCTAATGTTTTATGTCATCGAAGATAACTTTTTGCTGGATTCCGTAAAATGTCAGTAATTCAAGGGTAACTACATAGCCACTCTTTAGTGTAAGTTATTGCGATAGATACTAATTTACATTGCGTCCTGCAATTCTATCACTGGAGTCAGCCGAGGACTCGCCATCACTTTACGTTGGTTTTCACATTTTATGACCAAGATCATACAATGTGTATTTAAGACTAATTTAGCGGGCATATGATGGTTGTACATATCACAGTATAAATAAATAATAAAGTATTCAACACTCTCGAATTTACGCACGTATGTAAATGTGACGATGCTTTTGTCATTTACATGATGTGCGATGTACGCGATCATCATGGTCCCTCAGGACTTTTTAAACGAATGTTGTTTAGAAATATAAAGTAATTTTTAAAACTTCCTATGAATAACTGCGCAATATACTAACAATTTGCTTTAGGAGCACTCTTTCCTGAGAAATCTGAGTTCTCTAATGATTTGTTTTATTTTCTGATAACAAGAGAATTATCGCTAGTATAGGGTTCAAATTATACTTAAAATAAAGCTCAATAATTGTTCTATAACTTTATAAGTCTAATTGTCATTGTAAGATCAGTATTTCACCTGCTGTTCAGCTTGAGAAGTAGCTGAAAGTGCAATTTCGAACTTTTTATGAAAATTTGCAATTTTTTGAAGTGCTATATCTCAACATTTTCTAAACATGCAGAGTTGATGTTACACTCATATTGTAGGGAATTTTATCTTCTTTAATAGTGTCATAGACAATTTTACCCAAAAATCCGAGTTTTAGAAGCTACAGACCAAAATCTGAAAAATGACCGAAAATTTCGGTGTTTTTCGAGCATCAATTTTTTAGCACAACTTTTTCGAAACTGCAAAATCGTGTGTACACTACTTATATGTATCCTAACAACATCCCAACATATTCAGCGTTGTGCGATTTTTTGCGACCTCGAATGTTCGAAATGACTGGGTCATTGGTAGGGGCGCTCAAACTGAGCGAGTGGATCCCACGCCGCTTCATACGCCCGTCGCGTCGTGCGCGCTGTCTGCGGCACCTGGTACGCCCGGGGGCGGCCGTACACCGGCAGTCTCGCCTCTAGGCGGGGTCGCTCCGCAAGCGGTGGCGACATTCGCGGCGGCGCCATTCGCAGCGGCGACATTCGCGGCGGCGACAATCGCGGCGGCGACATTCGCGGCGGCGACATTCGCGGCGGCGACATTTGCGGCGGCGACATTCGCGGCGGCGACATTTGTCGCGGCGACAATCGCGGCGACATTCGCGGCGGCGACATTTGTCGCGGCGACAATCGCGGCGGCGACAATCGCGGCGCCTGCCGAGGAGGAGGCGGTCGCGGGCACCCGCCCGTAGGACCCCCCCGTGGGGGCGCGGGCGCGCGCGCAACCGCAGCGTAACTCTGGGGGAGGGGGGGGGTACCACCCCGACGGCCCCTCGCCTCATTGGCCCTGTACCCCTGGTCAGCCCGATGCTGACTCCGAACAGGGGGGGAGCATGACCCCCGCGCAGGGGGTGGTTTTGAACCCCCACTACGGTTCATGCATAAAATTGGGTGGTGCTTCCCATCACACCAACTGCATGCTTGGCGGTGGGCACAATCCCTAGCAAAATGATTGCCCAAACAAACAAAGCACCACTGTCTCTGCTTTGCGATACCGCGGCGGCCCTCTACCCGCTGGTCCAGGAACTGCTTGCACGCGGGCACCCTATGGCCCGGGTTCCGGCAATATGCACAGGGGTCTGGGTCCGCCGTCGCCACATTGTAATGTCGGGGCCCTGGTGGGCGCGGTCCCGACTTGCCCCCATATCCCCTCGGAGAAGCAATCCTCATCTGGGGCCGGGGTGCTCCAGATGGTCTCGGAGGGGAGGGCAAATCCGAAGTGTCTGCCCGTCGACACTCGGTTTCCAAAAATTCCACCAAATCGCTGTAGGCCGGTAGGTGCTGGGCACTGTCCCCACCATACCGTTGCTCGAACCGGGCCCGAACATCATCCGGCAGTCGGTTCAACAAAAAACTCAGTAACATATATGACCACTTGTCCACGGGCAATTCCAATTTTTCCAGGCCCTTTGTCGCACTCAGGACCGGATTCAACATTTTTATCCGGATGTCGGAGACCTGTCCGATCCGAGGAATTGACCAAATCTTCCCCATGAGCGCGTCCGCTAGCCGTCGCACGTTCTCGTATCTACTCCTTAGTAACGTGCGGGCGGTTTCATAGTTGTCGTCGGTTACCGACAAATGCGCGACCAGGTCGCGTGGCTCACCGACCAAAGCAGACAACAACTGCGCCAACTTCAAAGATGCAGGAAGATCCGTCCGTGCATGTACCAGACTGTCAAATAAATCAATAAAACTGGTCCACTGGTCTAAGTCACCCCGGAACACAGGAATCTGGATGGCAGGTAAGCGAGCTGCCAATGCCGGGTTCAAATTCCCCACCGGTTTACCCTCGATGGGCACTGAAGCTGTCCGAGCCCGAAGTAGCTCAGTAGCCCGCTGTGTGATCTGGTCCGCCAAATCCAGGCATTGGTCAAAATCAGCTTCCACCTGCTCACAGTCCGAGGCTTCCTGGTCGGCTCGGGCCAGAAATTTTCCAAACCGAGATTCCAAATCTGTGAGACGCTGGGGTACCTGTTCGTATCGCGACAACAGTGCATCTTCCCGGTCTTGTCTGCCAACCAAAGCAGCCGCTGAAGCAAACCAACGCAACGTCGCCTGTATTGCTGTCTTATCCGACATGTTTTAAGCAATTTATTCAATAAACACAAACAAAACAAATTTATTTCCTGTGGAAATTCCTCAAATATAAACAAACCTGGTCACCCTACTTGTGGTACCAACTATAAGATGACTTACCAGACAAAACAATTTAATTATTCTTATTTTTATTTTGGGTGTCCACTATTGGATGTAATTTTAAATTCAAATTTACCACTCAATCAATAAGCTATCAAAACTCAATTACAAGTTTGAAACAGTTTCACAATATACTATTATGTACTTTACAATGAGTTCCAATTAGTGTCACTTTTTACCCGAGAGATATATTTCCAATTCTCCAATATTTGTACAATACACACAACTAGACAATATGATTAGCCTGTAGGCAACAAATAATCATTCCAATATGTGATATTGGTACAAAATGTTATAGTCTGTTTGCTAGCATGCACTTAATTTAACTAATACTCTCCACACAAATTGTTGGGTCTCGGGGCTAATCAATTTATTAGAAAATCACTTAACTAACAGGAATTTCGGTACAATTTCCATCCAAATCACTTGTGTATGCTAGGGAACCACTTTCAGACAATCAATAATCAATACAATTGATCGAAATTGTAACCTTTGTTCCGTAATTCTAACCTCAAAAACGTACACGTGTTACAGCCAATGTACCAAAAAATTACCAAAAAATGCGATTTCTTTGCCGTGAATCGCAAAATCAACCATATGCTTCTGCTACCAATTTGTTTCGTACGGAACCCGGGTGTCCCGGACGAAATTTAACCCCGATACGGAGTGCAAACGAAACCCTAAAAGTACAAAGGGCAACCTGGACTTACCTAGTCGCTCGTTGACGTGGGCCCATTTCCGTCAAGTAAATCACAGTCAGGTCAGTCACTGTCAGAGTCTCGTCAATTTCAGCTGTTGCTGATCATGGGCTGGACCCGGGTCGCCGCGCGGCGCCTCACAGCACCGGTCCAGACGCCAAAAATTTGTGTGGATTCACTCGCGAATATAGTCTCACACTTTGAACTACACCAATTGTTCATATATACTAAATTCACAACCAAAAGCCCGTTATTTCGACCACAAAACAGGAGACCGCTCGCATGGTGCGCTCCGCGTCGAAATTCCGAAAACGTTGTGTCGACATGACAGCCCAAACGTCATGAAGTCCGCCTTTTTTAGCTGTCAAGTTTGACATTGACAAAGGGCGCGTTCTGATTCAATGTCGGAACGTAACACGCCCCTATTTCTTCTGCGCCGCCGATGACAGGTATTGTTATATAAGAACCCACATCTCAATCTTACTCTTATGCTTCTGTGCTGATACCAGGGTAACAGCACCACTTAGAGTGGGCGTGGCAATTAGCAATACACGACTGTGGATATTGCACATGATCAGAAGACAATATCATTTCAACTAGAGCTCCTCCGGATCCTTACACTGCTATGTGCTCCTGGTATCACAGCATTAGAGTGTGACTTGCTCGCGTTGCTACTCTTACGCTGTAATGTGCTCCTGGTACCAGCATTATAGTTTAGTCATTCAGTACCCACCAATTTGGCTCCTTATATGTCGTTCCGCTGGATTCATATTATTAAGAACCTCGATAGAAGAACAGTCTGTTCTGGCAAGTTTTACATGATAACCAAAATTCAGTTTCTAGAATATTCGGGTAGGTAGTAGTGATGTAACGAATATTCGTATTCGCATTCGCGAATATTCGCAAGATTTTCAATATTCGCATTCGTATTCGCAAAAATCGATGCGAATATATTGCGAATATTTTTGGTGCATGTTAGATCCTAAAATTCATGGAAAAGAAAAAAATACGGCCAAGTCCGAGTCGGATTTCGAAATGCGTAAATACTAAAATAGAGCTTGGTTAGTCAGATGCCTATTCACTCCAGTACCTTGATTGCAGAGTCCTGCAGCGGACCTCAATATCTGTCAACATCAAAGAGCGTCTGGACTTCTCGTGCGCGCTGTTTGGACCGGACGGCGGGCTGGTCTCCAACGCGCCCCACATCCCCGTGCACCTGGGCGCCATGCAGGAGACCGTGCAATACCAGGTGCTGAGCTAGTCCCACTAGAGTACTCATCATCAGCCTATATGCTACCCACTGCTGGGCACAGGCCTACTCTTATAAATGAGAGTGAATGGGCTGTAGTCCCCACGCTAGCCCGCAGCGGATTGGAGACTTCACGTGAATTTCTTCGCGGATGTATGCTGGTTTCCTCACGATGTTTTTCCTTCGCTGACAATCCGTAAATTCTTAAAATCTCATTGGTACGAGCTAGGATTCCAACCCACAACCTCTGCTTGAAAGGCGCATGTTCGAACCACTAGGCTACCATGGCTTAGAGTACAGTCGGCATCACATAGTCTGTAACATTCAGAGCGTCAGATATATCGCACATCTTTGTGCTTGTAGTAACTAGTGGCTCTGTGAGCTTTAGACCTCGGGAGTCTGTCAGCTCCCATGGCTCCGCCATTTTGTAACATTTTCATATGATTTTCATAAACGAAATTGACAAAAAAATCTGTATAATTGAAGCTGCTCATACAATTTCACAAGAATCGGTTGAGAAATGCTACTTATAGAGCTGTAAGCTGAAACAGAGAAGCTTCGCTTATTTCTCGATGCCGTCAAAACACGGAAGCTTAGAGCTGCCTCTAGACTACCATAGTAGTATTTTTGGTTCTAGAAAAACCTTTAAAAATATTTTAGAACCATCCATGGCTCACTCCGCGATTTCGCCGTGCGGCTACTAATACCCAATTTTGCCCCCGTTTAGGGAATTAGTCAGTGACCAGAAGAGCACGCGTTATGCGATAGAGACTGTCTTCCGTTCGGTGGTCGGACCCGAATGTCCGTTTTCTGACTAAAAGAGACGTACGTACCTACTATCTGGGGGCACGGCAGTCGAGCAAAACAAAGGCACGGGCGCACCATCTTTTTCTCGAAGCCATTCAGGCCATTTTCAACCTCCCGTAATTTTGTACTGGCTAAAGCTAGAACCCTGACATTTCAGGAATATATAGGGCACAATAAGACTTATATATATTCTCAATATCATTCAATTTGAACGTGTAGTTTAAGAACTAATGCATGTCAAAGTTCCTTAGTTTTGTCACTGACTGATTCACTGACTCACTGATCATCATAATTTTAAGGTACTTCTAGCAGACCTACAAGCTCCAAATTTTAAACCTAGTTAGTTTTTAGCCTATCAAGTCCTTAAAAACCTAAATATGTATGTTGTAATTTCAGTCACAACAGCACACATAAGTTTGTAATCCTATACAAATACATGCGATTACAAAGTTAGTTTTGCGGTTTACATGAAAATATTAAAGGAAGATATTAAATTGAAAATATTAAAGAAAATATTAATGTAATGTTTTTGATGGGATTATTTATTCTGTGGCTAAACTACGATTTCTTGCAGATGAAAGTGCGCGGTGACTCGCTGAAGCCTGGAGATGTGTTGCTGGCCAATCATCCTAAAGCAGGGGGCTCGCACCTGCCCGATCTGACGGTGATCACGCCTGTCTTCCACAAGTAAGTGTGGCAACACTACCGCATTTGGACTGACTCTTCTGATTTATATTGAAGTAGGTATCTGTCTGTAGTAAGGAATTGGGTACTTGACTGTAACTGAAATTTGTAAAAATTATATAAGATCCTACATATATAGAAATGTGGTGTAAATTACCCGCATTAAACCAATAAAGAGACAAAAATGTTTCTTTCATGTAAAAGTATATAAGATCCTGTTAAAGTAAGCAAAATAAGGAAATATGTTAAAGTTTTGAGTTTGATACCTAACGAGTAAATTTTTTATGAGCCTTCAAAGTTGGGTGGGAAAGTCCATTTTAAAAGTATAAAATTATTAAAAACTATTAATATCATTAAATAATCCACAAAATGTATGGTTACTTTTATTATGAAACCGTTACGATGAACGCAACTTTTAAAATAGTTGCAGAACAAAGTTCTTGATTTCCCCAAACAACGTATGAGGCGTGACGTCACGTTATAGTGGGCTTCAGTAGGAAGCGTTTCGGCACGTATTTGGGAAAGTCTAAAATAGTTGATTACACAACTAGGGTGGTAATATAAAAAAAGGCCGAGATCGCAGATGTTTGCGGCCTGAGCTGCAAGCGGGGGACGTACATATGCGATCGAGGGTTTTCTTTATTACCTTCCGTGTTGTGTACAAAATTTTATGTACACGCTTAGTAGATTACACGCTTCTTCCGTACGCCACTTTATGGCCAGGTGTGACATAAATGTGATTTTAACATTGTAGTATCTCAGTGAGTTTTTATGATATTGACGTGTTATATGTATATCGTAAGGGCTCAAATAAATGACCTCTACAACAATTGACCGTTATACAGTGGTGCGGGGCGGGCGATATTCTTCGTGGCGTCGCGCGGGCACCACGCGGACATCGGCGGGCTCACGCCGGGCTCCATGCCGCCGCACTCGGTGGCGCTCAGCCAAGAGGGCGCCGCCTTCAAGTCCTTCTTGCTCGTCGACGGGGGCGCTTTCAACGAGAAGGACCTTACTGAGGGTGAGATCTTAACGGCTGATCGTTATTAGGTCTATTACCTACTGATAGACTTCATTGAGTGTTCAAAAGTTGCAGACCATTTTCTTGGTTTACTGTACAGTCGAGTTCATCATTATCTGAGCAAAGATTGGACCAAAAACATCTAAACAAGACCCTATTGTCAGAAGCATAAGAACTAGTTCAGATATTTTTGATCCGTTCTGTGCTCAGATAATGATGAACTCGACTGTACCACAAGCTATATAAGAGCTTATATGTATAGTCATTACATTGCTGATATTTAAGTGATTCGAGTCGGCTCATCAAAAGAAGGCAAAAAAACTTGCAACTGTTCATTATGGAAGTTTGCGAGAAACCAATATACGGTAGTGGACGTCTCAAGGTTGAAATGATGATGATTTTAATAATATTTCAGAACTGATGAAGCCCGGTGAGGAGGAAGGCTGTTCAGGCACCAGGAACTTGGCTGATAACCTGTCGGACTTGAAGGCGCAGGTCGCTGCCAACCAAAGGGTAACCATTTTGCTTACTATAAACTGTAGCCAATGATGCAATGACCGTTGCGGGAATTCACGGTAGCAAACATGTGCATTCTTTCTTCAGAGGAATCTTGAATAGAAATCGCTAAAATATTTAGCAATTTCAAAACTTCAAAGAAATCTTTAGTCGCCATTTGTAATAGGCAGCGGAGACGGATTAAGTTGTTAATCTGGCTTATTAAAAATATCTAGTGTTTTTTTTTACATTTACATAATGGCCAGCGGGTGCACCCTATGAATATCATCAGTAGTCATCCAAGGCCGCTATTCTACTATATTTCAGGGCTTGTCCAACATTCAACTGGCTTGGAAAATATTGGATTAACTCAGTGGCGGGCAAACTTTCTTGGATGGCCAGAAAATTTAATAAATTTCAGATATAATCTTTGTAGTGCTGGAATGTAAAAAGGTATATCATCATTATCACAGGCCATATACTACTAATTTCGAAGGCCCGTCGGCGGGCCGGATTAAACCCTCCCGCGGGCCGGAGATGGACTAAACAAAACCATCGAACCACAAGACTGTGGTTGGTTCTTCAGACGAAGAACATACAATCGGCAGACGGTGACGGTTAAACAGAGCTATCAACCGGGGACCGTGGGGCGGGCCCGCGTTTCATAACGGAATTCGAACGTTTGCACTGACGTTTCTACCGATTCTGAACACTGTTTGATCGATTCACGGTCCGTTCCTCTCCGCTCCGCTCAGCTTTGCGTAAGCGGGCGCACCTTACACTTCAAATACCAGCGTTGATTTTTTAACTGTGGCTATTGGTATAACAGGGCATCCACCTGGTGGGCGAGCTGATCGGCCAGTACGGGCTGGAGGTGGTGCAGGCGTATATGGGACACATACAGAAGAACGCCGAGCTCGCCGTACGGGACATGCTCAAGGTAATCATCCTTATTGCCAGTGGCGTTAGCTCGAAAGTCTTCTACCGCTACTTGTACTACCTGTACATTAAAGGCTCCTAAGCGACAATGAAGTATCGATCTAATTTTACCTCTAAAGAGACATTTAAGGTTGCCCGTATATTACGGACACTAGTCACCAGTAAACGCGACCACAAGTGGCTCAGGCCATTACACGCCGCCACTGGTGGCCGTAACTAGTGGCGGTCACTCGTGGCATACATGGGACGTGGTGGCCGGCGATTGTCTAAACGTGGTCACAAGTAGCGAGCGCCACTCCTTGCGCTTGTGGTCCGAACGCGGCCATTCGAACGCCCGGTGTGCGCCCATGCGATAAAATGTATGAAAAAGTTCGCAGCTTGTGGCGGCCACCAGTGGCCGAGCTGTGGCCGCCACTACTAGAAGCCCAATGTGCGGGCGCTCTAACTTTTTTACCTCCGCGAACGAAGTCGCGAGTGGATCCACTAATTGCAAAATAGATGAATTGAGTTGTCAACCCGCCGGCTTCGTGGTTGCAGGAGATAGCCCGGAAGACATACTCTAGCACCGGGTCGACCGTGCTGCGGGCGGTGGAGCACCTGGACAACGGGACGCCCATCGCGCTTACCGTAACGCTCGATAAGGACGAAGGCAGCGCGCTCTGCGACTTCACGTAAGTTATCATTTGAGCGTTCTATTTACGTACGTTTTGTGTAAGATACATATGTTGCAACCCTTTGTTTGACCTATTTGCATGTATTTGCGCTAGTGGACTAGCCCGCAGCTCCGTTCGCGGAGGTGAAATGAGTCTAATAAACATTGTCCTATTTGTTAAACGGGTTGATGATCTACCTATATACCAAATTTTTAACATACAAACAAATGAATAGACAAAAAAATCAAAAAATTATTGATTTACGTTTTATTACTAGCTTTTAACACTTGCTAGATAATTTATTGAAGAAATCTTTTATGTACAAACAAAGCCACTGTTAACTGACCACCCAACTGACAGACTTTAATACGTTGCAATAAAGTTGACATTCATTTACAAATGTTAACCCTTAAATGCATGGTGTGCGATGTATTGTACATATAACCAAAACATAGTGTTTGAAAACTAGATATATGTATTTTTTATTATAATTTTGTAACTCGTATCATAAGGATTTTACAATTATTACATTTAATAAAGTTCTCTCTCTGAAAGTAAACAATATTTATATATTTGTTCATGTACGATCTAGCGCACATTATGCATTATGCAGTTTTGTACGATTTTATTGATATTGAATTTTGCCTGGAGTTTACTTGATGCACCTAAATTTGTTCACCTAGGTGAATCAATTATACTAATAACAAACTTTATTCACTCTGTGCCCCCAGCAGGTGCATCAGGTTTACTATAATATAAGTGTACTTAATGCCCTCGCCTGCGGCGTGGGTGCACAAAGTTTACCTAACTTGGTTCACTTGGGTGCATCAATCCAAGTGCTTTAACTACATTGCAAGTTGACTAGTTGGCAACGTTTGCAGCGGCACGGGGGTGGAGGTGTGGGGCAACCTGAACGCGCCGCGCGCCATCACACTGTCCGCGCTCATCTACTGCCTGCGCTGCATGGTGGGCCACGACGTGCCGCTCAACCAGGTGACAAACTAATCTAAAGATGCCTCTACGCTAGACGAGCCGAGCACGAGCGGGCTTCGAGCATTTGGTTCGTGCTCGACTGTGCTCTGCCAATTGGCTACTTGACTGTTACTAAAATTTGTAAAAATTATATAAGATCCTGTTGAAATAAGCATAATAAGGAAATATGTTCAAGTTTTGAGTTTGATACCTAACGTGTAACTTTTTTTATGAGCCTCCATAGTTGGGTGGGAAAGTCCATTTTAAAAGTATAAAATTATTAAAAACTATTAATACCATTAAATAACCCATAAAATGTATAGTAACTTTTGTTATGAAACCGTTACGATAAACGCAAGTTTTAACATATTTAGTTGCAGAACAAAGTTATTGATTTCCCCATACAACGTATGAGTAGTGACGTCACTGTATAACGGGCTTCAGTAGGGAGCATTTCGGCACGTATTTAGGAAAGTCTAAAATAGTACATTGTGCACCGAGGGTAGTAAGAAGGGGTTTACTAACGAGAGTCTATTAGGGAGTCTATTATTATTATTGTAATAATTTGAAGTAAACAGATTAAATTTTTTTTTTTTAGATCTATCAAAAAAAAACTGTTTCATAGAAAAGGCAAAATGTATGAGAGACTTGAATTTTTATTTGCATTTACAAAGTTGATGCCATAGTAAAAGTTGTTCAAAATCATGGATAGATTGAGGATTAATTATCATGTATCACGAAAAAGAAGTCAACCTGTATAAGGCGCCAAGCTAAATACAACTGTACAAATTGTTATACAAAAATAACTCGAATATCAGGTTCATTTTGTATAAAAAATTGGGAGCTGGGCATTGGGCACTGAATGCGTTTAAAATATTATGGCCGGTTGCAGGGTTGCCTGAACCCGGTGAAGGTGATAATTCCCCCTGGTTCCATCCTGGACCCGGCAGAGGGCGCCGCCGTGGTAGGGGGCAACGTGCTGACGTCACAGCGCATAGTCGACGTCGTGCTCAAGGCTTTCCAGGTAACCTGCAGCTTGGTCACATTCAGATTTTCTCCAAATATAATTTTAATCGACTCCACGATGTATGAATGTAACAGGTTTAAAACAAGGGTCTTAAACCTTTTCCGAATCAAGGGTCAATAACGTTTTTTTTTTCTTGCTTAGCGGGCCGCATCATAGGTATTTAGGTACTTACAACTATTTTTACTTAATTAGTTATAAATTGGCTCACGTTCTATCCTTATACAAAAAATCAGGTAATCAATTAATTAGGTATAATAATAATTTTATTTTATTATTTATTTTTATTTATTATTTTCACGTTTGTGTGAGTACTTGTTCGTCTTTATACTTTGCCGCTACCCTTCATAATAGGCTAGATGACTAAAAAAAACTGTTTAGTCCGTCTGTTACATTATGAAAAAATATTGTACACGTATTTTTTGTTTTGTTTGACAAACAAAAACTGACGAGGATAGAGTGCTTAGAAGTTTCGAGTGACGTCACTCTTGAGTACAAATTGTACTCGAGAGTGACGTCACAAGCCCCCACTCCAGAAGTTTGATGATCTATAACTTTGTCGATTTTTAATATTTTGATAAACCAAAAAATACGTGTCCCATATTTTTCCATAATCTAACTGACGGACTAAATTACATATTTTTAACCCAGTCATCATCCCTATTGTACCAATTTTCTACTACTACTACGATTACAGTGTACTTATAACCTAACCAATGTGTTGTATGTCAGGTGTGTGCTGCGTCGCAGGGTTGTATGAACAATCTGACGCTGGGCGAGGCCGACTGGGGCTACTACGAGACCGTGGCCGGCGGGAGCGGAGCGGTAACACTATCTATCTGTCTCCTGACACTAGCAAAATTACTTGTTTAATAAGAGGTCCCTTTTAACACCCAACGGAAAAAGGGGTGTTATAAGTTTGACGTGTGTATCTGTAGCTAGGTTTCATCAAAATCGGCGCATCGTAGTCGTTTAATGTTTGAAGTTGTTTTTTTTTTAATTTTCTATCCACCGCTGAAGTTGCAAGCATAATTTATTATCCGACATGGATTTTTGGTGTGACAGGGCCCGGGCTGGCGCGGCAGCGGCGGCGTGCACACACACATGACCAACACTCGCATCACCGATGTGGAGATCGTGGAGCGCCGCTACCCCATGCTGGTCGCCGAGTTCTCGCTGCGCCCCGGCTCCGGGGGCAAAGGTACTGTGGCACACACACACACACACACACACACACACACACACACACACACACACACACACACACACACACACACACACACACACACACACACACACACACACACACACACACACACACACACACACACACACACACACACACACACACACACACACACACACACACACACACACACACACACACACACACACACACACACACACACACACACACACATATATGACCAACACGATAGTACAGTGAGCAACAAAGAAAGAGGCCGCCGTGCCATATGCGTTTTTCAAGAATCAGTAGTTAATATAGTAGTCTTCTCATAAATCAGGCTACATACTATTCCCACCAGGAGACGTCCACTGACAAAAAGTTACAAATCATAGGAAAAAATAAAAAACAAGAAAACACAAAAAAAATAAAACCTCGCTGCCACAAAAAGGTCCGAAGGCTCCTCCAAGTCTTCCGAAATGAACTGTCGCACTCCTTTTACCTCCATCGACTTCTAGCGACAGAGTCGATTTTCATGTAATTCGGTATACAGGCAGATTATGACTCCGGTTAACACATCCGTAATTTTTATCTAACTACGCGCACGAAGTTGCGGCCATTCTCTAGTCTTTAAGAAAACGAGGTACAATGGGCTAAACGACTAAAAAAAACTGTTTAGTTCGTCAGTTAGATTATAAAAAAATATTGTATACAATGACGAGGATAGAGTGCTTAGAAGTTTCGAGTGACGTCACTCTTAGGTACAATTTTCACCTAGGAGTGACGTCACAAGCCCCCACTCCAGAAGTTTGATGATCTATAACTTTGTCGATTTTTAATATTTTGATAAACCAAAAAATACGTGCCTCATATTTTTCCATAATCTAACTGACGGACTAAATAGAATTAAATAGTTTTTTCATCACACTTGCTCGTAAAGAGTGTTATATCATGCGCGCTTATAGACCAACTCGAGCCGATTTACCTCCCGTGGGTTACAAGTATCTATAACTCCCACGGGAGGAAATACTGTATGAAAATCTATTACTCCCTCGGGAGTTATGAGTTTAGTTTTAAAAGTCGTACGTCATTTCAGACTAAGGAGGTTTCAAATCGGCCAAGGCTTATTTGCCATCTTCAAAACATGGCTACAAAACCAATTTTAGTGTATATAAAACTTATATTGTATATTTTAATTTTATTTTAGTATTTTTTGCAATTATATTAAACAATTAAATTAATGTAGTTTAATTTTTTTTTTTGAAAATGGGTTCAATCTGGAGGTATTGCCTGTAAAATTTGAAATTAAACGCAGTTTTTAGCATTATCTGTGGAAAACTACATTGAAGAAGTTGACAATAAATAATTTGATTTTTGTTTTATTTATTTTGCTCGCAAATGTGATGAAATACATTGTGTGTATCACGGGCAGTAAGAAGATTACAAACTCGAGTCATTAAAAGACTCTCGTTTGTAATCCCCTTGTTACTACCCTCGGTGCACAATGTACTATAACCCAGTCGTCATCCCTATTTGAACACGTGGTGCAGGTCGGTGGTGCGGCGGGGACGGCGTGCGGCGCGAGCTGGTGTTCCGGCGCAGCGTGCAGCTGTCCGTGCTCACCGAGCGCCGCGCCTTCCAGCCCTACGGGATGCAAGGTACCACCAACTTGCATCTTACTGACTGTTGCAAAAATCGGGCCAGGTGCGGGCCGTGGAGTTCCCTGGGGTCCCCAGGTCGCGGACGAACCACCTTCAGTGGGTCGGACTAGGTGGAGGCCGGGGGCGCCTGGGATCGAACCAGGACGCTAGTCCCGGTTCACCTAGAGGGTCGGACTAGCGAAGCCCAGGCGCTTCGGCCCCCACCTAATCCGACCCTTTCGTATTAATATGAAGTTATATACTGTACTGGGCATATACAGTGACATATCGTACCGTTCACACCGGGATATTCTATAAAAACAGAACGAGATTTCCCCTATCCCAGCCACTTCCACTGCTACTAACTGGCCCGTTTAGATCGGTCAGTATGGGAAAGTCTGAAACTATAAGACATACGAAGATCTGTTCTTAGGAACCATGTCATCGATTTTAATAACCAGAAAAAACTGCATTCATATGTTAAAAAAACTGGTCAAGAGCATGTCGGACCATGCCCAGTGTAGGGTTCCATAGCCGTAACACACGATGTAAAAAAGTACAACAACAAAAGAGCGTATCTTCATAACAAGTCCTTTTGTTGAGAAGCGCAGTTTATCGGCAATAACTCAAAAACGGCTAACTAATCCGATCTTATTGAAAATAATTTTCGTTGGAAGTATTAATTAAGCGTTATCTTTGTAATTTTTTTTATATTTTTCGGACACACGGTTTAGAAGATAGAGGGGGGAGGGGGGACACAATTTTCACAACTTTCGGAGCGATTATTTCCAAACGTATTCACTTAATCAAAAACATTACTTTGAAACCTTAGTGTTGTTTAAAGAGCTGTCGAACTATGTACCACACGTTGATATTTTCCTAAAAAAAATTTTTTTAGCTTCTGTAACATGTATGGAGTGCCCCCCCTAAAAATATTTATTTTAATTATTTAACTACCAAACTAAGTAGCGGCTCATACAATACACCTATATTCCAAATTTCATCAATATCCATCATGTAGTTTTTGAGTAAATTGCCTGTGACATACGGACAGACGGACGGACGGACAGGACGAAACTATAAGGGTTCCGATTTTGCCATTTTGGCTACGGAACCCTAAAAAACCCTGTACTCAGCTCGGAAATCGAACTTGGACGTTTTGAAAAATAAAACCTAACATTATTTCTACTTAGATCTATTGTGTTGGTCTTAAAATGCATTGTTTTCATATTCTTTAATTTATTTTAGTAAGTGTTCGAAATGACCACAGCCTTTTTCAATACAACACGTTTAGGTGCGTAAAATTGTCTGTGGTAAATCGATGGCATGGATTCTAAGGCGAAGAACACACTGAAATCGCCAGTCGCCGCGACGGGCGAGTCGCGGCATGACGCCGCGAGACGCCGGCGTGACGCCGCGAGTCGCCGGCGTGACGCCGCGATTTTTTCCGTGTAGCTGCGCATAGTAGCTGCGATTCGCGGCAACACGCCCGCGAGTCGCGACGTCACGCCGGCGACTCGCGGCGTCACGCCGGCGACGTCACGCGCGATTTACGCGCCTACGCGCGAGTCGCGACTTCAGTGTGCGCCACCCCGCGATTTTTCTATACAAATCGATGATTCCACATACAAAGTTGAAAATCGCTGAGTCGCGTGTCGCCGCGATTCGCGCTGCAGTGTGAGATCCGCCTAAGAACAGATCTTCGTATGTCTTATAGTTTCAGACTTTCCCACACTGACCGATCTAAATGGACCACGCTGTATACCATCGCCATACTTTTCCCTTCAGGCGGCGAACCCGGCGAGAGAGGTCTGAACTTGCTGCGGCGAGTCGACGGCCGAGTCATCAACCTTGGAGGAAAAGCGTCTGTCCAAGCTCATCCAGGGGTAAATACCTTCAATGCATTTACCTAGAAAGAGTCCTTGATTCACAACGAAGGCCAAAAAAATGTCGCCTTCACGTTTTTAAGGCTAAATGTTTCTTTATATTTCATAACGTTCCTTTACTTTCTCAACCACGTATCTAATCGAATAGTTTGATTTTTACTGTATATAAAACTTACACGGTATATTTTACTATAATTTCAGAGAGTTTTGCAACTATTTAAATAAATTTCATTTTGAAAATCGGAACAATCTAGCGATATGGCCAGTTAAGAATAAAAACTAAACGCTGTCCATAGCATAATCTATTGAAAACTGCATTGAAAAAATGAAGTGTTTTTTTTATACTTAGGGTGCGTTTATTTTATTTGATTTTTAGGGTTCCGTAGCCAAAATGGCTAAAAAGGAACCCTTATAGTTTCGTCATGTCCGTCCGTCCGTCCGTCCGTCCGTATGTCACAGGCATTTTAATCAAAAACTACAAGACCTATACTGATGAAATTTGGAATATAGATGTCTTGTAGATGCCGCAACTAAGTTTGGTAGTTAAATAATAAAAATAAAAAAATCTAGGGGGGCACTCCATACATGTAACAGAAGCTAAAAAAAATTTTTTTCACAAAATGTCAACGTGTGGTACATAGTTCGACAGCTCTTTTGAAAACAGTTTAAGGTTCGTAAGTAATGTTTGTGATTAAGTGAATACCTTTGGAAATAATCGCTCCGAAAGTTGTGAAAATTGTGTCCCCCCCCTCTATCTTCTAAACCGTGTGTCCGAAAAATATAAAAAAAATTACAAAGATAACGCTCAATTAATACTTTCAACGAAAATTATTTTCAACAAGATCGGATTAACCGTTTTTGAGTTATTGCCGATAAACTGCGCTTCTCAACAAAAGGACGTAATTGCTATGAAGATACGCTCTTTTGTTGTTGTACTTTTTTTACATCGTATTTTTTACCTTATAGTTACGGCTATGGAACCCTACACTGAGCATGGTCCGACATGCTCTTGGCCAGTTATTATGTTTTATTTTTTCCTAGCAAATGTGATGAAAAACATTGTATGTAGTAAGCAGATTACAAACTCCATTCATTAAAAGCCTAGGGCTTCTAATAGACTCTCGTTAGTAATTCCCTTCTTACTTCCTTTAATACACAATGGACTATAAATATACTTTAATAATTCCCCTAGTCAAATAATGTGAAGACTATTTTGACAATTTATGAACATTTCAGGATAGATACATAATGAATTCGCCCGCCGGCGGTGGATACGGATCGCCTTCCGACATGTCTCCCGGCGATACGGCCGCGAACCAGCATAGCGGCTTTCTGGAACGCGGTAGCGTCTATGAGTACAGGAGTGCTCAGGAATCTGTATAAAGTTTCAAACCATTCTTTGATCAATATAATTAAGACAGCTACGTAACTATGGCTGCATGAGATGATTCGGATTCGAAGGTTAAGAATCGCCTCTAACAACATCTTTAGTTGAAATGTGTTTCATTTATCCTGATACAAGTTGGAAAGTACGGAACGAGAACAATCTCATATGAGGCATCAGTTGAAAAAGTGTCCAGCTAAAAGCACTAAATGGGCATTTCTCCAGAAATATGTCTGCGGTCACCTCATTCATCTGGCCCTTTTTATACTAAATGTATGGAGACAGATGAATGAGTCGCAGACATATATCTGGAGAAATGCCCAAATAATAGTTTAAAATCTCCCCAGATTGGCGCTAGCGTCGCAGGAGATTATGAAATGAGTTTAGCAGTTTGAGCAGTTGTAAATGGAATGAAATGCGTTGATATGGAGGGTAGAGGTAAGGTTTAATATTTTTGGTGTAGGTACGAGTAGGTATTTAATAAAGCGGCAGTATACCTAAAAAAATTACCCACCTGCGATAGTTTCGACGGATACTTTTCGATACACACAGACGACCTTACCTCTACCCTCCCTCCATATTGGAAAGGATTTTCTATAAAGTTTTAGGTCACGTGAGGTTGTTTTCAACCAGTGTGTGATAACCAAACTGCCTTTATAACGTTGTCATAATATTTTATATGCAAAAATAACCATGTGATATTTATTACATACAATAATATTTGTCAAGGATAAGTACAAGAAAACCAAATAATGTTGCATAAATGTATTCATATAACTTTAATTTTAGATTTTTAGGAACAGCATTTTGCTTTTTCTGTTAAAGATTTTTATTTTCATGTTATAATTATATACACATTACACTTTATAGTATGTTACTTATAAATAAAAAATAAATATTTGAATATCCAAATGATTTTTTTCTGTGACCTCCAATTCTGTAAGAAAAACGCAATCTTTATGAAAGTATACATCAGTGGCCTTACTTCGAAGATATCCTTGGGCAAACCGAAGCATATTTTACTTACATTTTGCTTAAAATCAAGATAATTAGATGCTCAAATGCCTATTATTAGGCAGGCCGGTGGGAATCAAGTTCTATGGACTGTTACTGTATAGAAATACAGTACAATATCCCATTAACCTTTTGAACGCTCAAGGGTGAAGCAATACGCCGTGCCGCTGACGCCACAGGGGTAAATAAAGATGGGTAAAGAAATAATGACAACAATAGGTTTTCATTAAAAAAACGTTGACGTGGCCGTCTGTGGCGATCAAAGGGTTAATGTAGAGGCTGTAAAGAAACAGATGAACAAGCAAGTTCAAGGGCCGAACCGTAGCGAGGCCCTGGAAGATAGGAGTCCATATGTTGTGCTTTCTGCCGAAACATGACAGTGCTTTTCACTACTGCGAGGAAATAAAAACCTTTATGTAACACTTTCGCAACAATAGACCGATGGTTTTATCTAGCTTTTAGACAGTAAACGCGATCACCACAAGCTGGAGTTATCTTTTGATGATACTCAGATGACGTAGAACCTCTTCTCGTCGACCATCTTGTAGGGGTTGGGGGTGGGGTCCCCGCCGGCGGACGGGGGTCAAGAGTGCTCCGGCGCCGCGGCGAGGGCCTCGCGGTTCTCGTAGGCCCAGAAACCGTGCAACTCGAGAAGGATCGACACCGCTGTGTGCCCGTGACCACTGTACATACATTATTTTCATTAAAAAAAAAAACCGGCCAAGTGCGAGTCGGACTCGCGCACCGAGGGTTCCGTACAAACTCATAAGTAGATACATGAATAGTTCAAGAAAAACTATATGGCGATTAGCTTAGTAGGAGCAAATAAGTATGTGTTAAGATTTTTGCAAATTTCTCAAAAACAGTGCAAGTTAGGAAAACCGTTATATTTTTCCTGTAATATATAGGATGACATTAATAATTGGTAATTATTACAGATTTTTCTGTTCAGTAACTTCGAAGATAATAGGGGGGGAACGGTATTTTTTTTAACGCTTTTCGCCATAAATCAAAAACTACTTATTTAAAAAAAAATACAAAAATACTGTTTTAATCTACAAATTAAGCCCTTTCATTTGATACCTCACTCGATATAATAGCCCTACTTTCAATTTGCAAAGTCTCATTACGGACCCCTTTAAAAAAAAAGTAAAAAGTTACAAGATTTTTTTTACATCCTATAAGCTCGGGTTAGCGGTTTTTAACACTATTCCAAATTTCAAGTCGATAGCATCAGTAGATCCTGAGATATCTTGCTGTGACAGACGGACAGACAGACAGACAGACAGACAGACAGACAGACAGACAGAGTCGCACCATAAGGGTTCCTTTTTTACCATTTTGGTACGGAACCCTAAAAATACCTTATAAAAATATTGCATTGGAATACCACAGTGTTTTTCAAAGTGTGGGTCTTGACCCCCTGGGAGGTCACAGAGCCTTTTGAAGGGGGTCGCGAGGGTCGAGAAACCTCAGGCAAAAAGGAAAAAATATGTACAGAAACCTCAAAAGTGTAAAGGAATAAAATTCCGGTTAGAAATCGTGGAGGATAGGGGTTGCGAAATATTTTCGCATACAAAGGGGGTCATGCCATGCAATAGTTTGAAAAACACTGGAATACAACAAAACAAGTAAAAGAACTTTGTAGTATATTCATTTTTGAAGTTTTTTCGAGCAGCACTGTAATGCAAGCAAGACGACACGACCATCCAAAGCAATATTTAAAAAGAAGCTAAAAGCGTCATTACTAGAAAATTCATAGTTATGTTTAGTTATTTTTGATAAGTAATTTAGTTTCTGGTAGTAGTAGTAGTATAGTATTGTTACAGTGCACAGTGTAGGGTAACGAGTGCTATATTCGCCAACAAACTGTTCCGCAGTTTGGCGAAACCATGAAACAGTTACTCGTTTCATGGTTATTTACTGTGTTTGTGAAAAAAAATAACAAAAATTGCAGCTTTTATCAATTATACTTGTTACCGTTACGAATGGAACACAACGCTATATAGTAAACATTAGGTTAGGTTTTTGAGATTATAATTTTAGCTATGATTTTCTCAAAGCTAGGATAGGATGCCGATGGTAAGTTTGTACTAATTTCACTTATTTCAGTAACTCATTTACTTCATAAAGATAGCGTTACGCATGTTTTCCCGATTAAAGATCGTTTTCTTTTCTAATCCATTTCTTAATATTTTCTAATCACACTAATATTGTTGACGATAGCCCCACCGAACCCCGACCCGACTGAACATCGTCTAACTAAGACCCTGAACATGTTTTGTAAGTAGCTATAAGCCCTAGGACTACTTCCTAGAACCATGTTTTATAGTTAGTACGTAAGTGAAATATTTAAGTATTTTACGAGTTTTTGCCCGTACAAGAGGCCATATGTGTAGTGTAACGACTCATTAGCACTTGTGTAAACCTTAGAACCCGATCCCCCTATCTAGAGCTTAGATAAAGACTCGTAACGAATGTGTAAATCGAGTGTACCCAGACTTCACTGGCAACTAGTGCTAGGAGCGGCCAGTGAACGATTTGGTAGGAGATCTCGACACACCCACTCGAGGCTTCTACCGGTCAGAGCCAGCTTACCATGAGGATTGTGAGGCGATGCATATAGCACGCTCATAATTACCATGAGGATTGTGTAGTCGAGTATATAGTACGTTAGTCGTTACCATAACGTAAAACGGCAAAGAGCGAAAGTTTTCGAACAACTTTGTGTATCGATGCCCTATAATTTCTCGGTCTGACCACGAGAATTCAGCGTAGGATGGTATCATTCTGAACGGAATTTTCCATCACGCAATATGTTGCAAATGTTGCGCAACAATCACTTGCTTAAATACGCCGGGAGCTCATTTGGAGTCCAGTTGGCGTCGTGAACCCAAGTTGTAAACTCATAGTGAGAAACAGAACCGAACCAGTAGTGATCCGATCCGAACATAGTGAATATCTAGATCCCTAGCCTATGACCTAAGTGAAGTCTAGGTAGGACTTAAAGTCAGTGAAACAGTATTTCTTTATTGCGTGTTGCGGCCCGAGCCGCCCAACTAAGAACAAGTATTCTTTTAATAGTGTTTAGCGTGTAAATAGCTTATAGGGAAGTATGAACATTATTAACTATTTAATACTGATTCGCTGATTGATTTTTGTGTGACTATTTCTGTGTTATATCCCGTGTAATAGATTTAAGTGTTGTGTTTAAAAGATGGTTAAGCCAGCGTCGGGTTTGTTAGTGTCATTCTTCCCGCGTGGTAGAACCCTAGGAAGGGCACACTAGAATCAGTGATTTAAAACAATATAAGTGTTAAATCTGAACCTTTGTTTTGAGCCAATCGATCCCTTAGTAATTAAAACTCCAGGAGCCTTACAACCTCCTGTGTATGAACCTGAAGAGCTATCGTAGCTGTATCAGCTGTTAACTTCGGGACCTCACGAGATCCGTGAGTGCGTCGTTAACAGTTTTTGGTCCTTCGAGCCGGATATAGAATCAGTGAGTGAACATCATCAGACCCTGAGTTGGTCTTCAGATCCTTGAACCTGGGAAAGCCCGGAATACGAACCCCTGATCCATTTCACGTATAGACGTGAAGTTCCGGGATTTTTAAAATCATTATTTACGATTTTATCGAATTGTTTCTGTTTTTCCAAATTTTTTGTGAGTGCTCTAACTTAGTCAATTCTCGTGATAATCACGAAATTCGACCTGATCCTGAACCGCGTACTCTAGGAGTACTGCTAGTGTAAATTGTAGATTTTTCCCGAATATTTTTGCGCAACGACGCAATTTATTTTTGGAATTTCCAAGTGCTCCAAAGCGGTCAAATATTGTGCGAATCACAAATTTCGACCAGAACCCGAACCCTGAACCTGTGGAGCACCGATCCTGTGACTTTCATAATTTTTGGAATTATTTAATTTTTAAAATATTTTACGCCGCGACGTAATTTCAATTAAAAATTCATTTGGCTCAAAACTCAACCAAAATCAACCAAATTTAAAACATAGTTTGCAAAGTGAGTAAAAGTAATTTAGAGCCACTCGTGACCAGCAAACTTGAACAACAAGCATCCGATCCAGTTGTTGCAAGTCGAACGCTAGGCACGAACGAACCTGTATAGATAGAACCTGACCGATCAGCTGTTTCTGTCTCGCGATTAGATTGTTCGCGTAACAATATCGTGTGTGAACCATGGTGCTGACTAGGAGCCAGTCAGACCCCCAGGAGGCGGACGCCCGCCGCCGCCAACTGCAAGCGCAGTCAGGCGAGCAGAGCGGGGCGCCCCTTCGCAATCCCCGTGTTAGGTGTCGGGGTGTCGCGGGGTGAAATGGTGAACACTTGAGAACACGTAACAGTTTGTATTTCGGAAACACACACGTAACAGTACAAATTTATAAAAACGATATGTGCGGGCGTGTCGCGCGAGTAGTATGGGCCGACTGACGCGTCACACCAAGAACAAAGAATTCATACAATCGTGGAGATACCACCGCCTTACTCTACCCTTATTTTCAAAATTACAAAACTACCTTAAAAGTAACATAAAGCATAAGATTGAACGTTTGGATTAAATCTAATTGGTAAATGTATGAGCACGTCGCCAACATACCCCACCCCAGTGCTGACTCAGCACTCACTACCTAATGGTATACGAGCGACGCGCGAAGCGGAACGTCTCAGCATACCTGAACGGGTCTTCAACTCGACCACCCTTATGCGGCCGTCTCTGCCAGCGAAGACGCGCTGAATGACGCCTTTCTGCCACACGTTCCTCTGCGCAGCCGGATCTACAATGAGAACCAAATCACCTACCTGAAGTGGCTTCTGCTCTTGGGTCCATTTTGTTCTTGGTATAAGGTCCGGCAGTATCTCCTTAACCCACCGTGTCCAATACATGTCAGCTAATCTTTGAGATTTGCGCCATAGCTTGCGTGAATACAAATCGGAGTTGTCAAAAGATCCCAGAGCAGGTAAGTTTGAAGGCGACCCCATCATGAGAAAGTGGTTTGGGGTTAAGGTCTCCTGGCTGCCCGGCTCCACGGACACATGCGTTAGCGGTCGCCCGTTCACCATATTTTCTACTTCCACCATCAAAGTGGAAAGTACTTCGTCCCTCGGGGCCCGCTCCTTCAGGATCACCCTTAATGATCCCTTTACGCTCCTGATAAGGCGCTCCCAAGCCCCACCCCAGTGGGGGCTGGCGGGGGGTATGAACGTCCACTGGACCCCATAATTAACCCCTTTATTTTTCAGGTCCTCTTCATCTAACTCCTGCAGCGACTTTTTTAGCTCCGTATCAGCGCCACGCAGGTTGGTCCCGTTATCTGAGTACAGGTACTTGGGCCATCCTCGCCTTGCTGCCATACGTCTAAGAGCCATAATCAGCGAGTCTGAGGTAAGTGAGTGAACTATTTCCAGGTGTATAGCCCTCAAAGTGAGACAGGTGAATAGTACTCCGTACCGGAGCTCGTGGCGTCTTCCTACTGTCACCTCCATAGGGCCGAACAGATCAAGGCCACAGTACGTGAAGGGCCTCTGGTGATGTGCTAGGCGCGCTTCTGGTAAGTCTCCCATTCTAGGTACTTCTGGCTTGGCCTTCCTGATTCGACAAAATATGCAACTAGACGCTACATATTTTACAGTCGGTCGTAGTTTAAATAACCAGTATTTTTGTTTCAGGTCATTCACTACTCCTTCGTGGTTTCCGTGCGCGGCTTTCTCATGGTAGCTCCTGACCAGCAATCGGACTGTGGCGTGCTTTCCATCCAATATAATGGGTGTTTTTATTTCAGGTGCCACATCTGGCGCGGCACTAATCCGCCCACTGCAGCGCAGGACTCCGTGCTCATCCAGAAACGGCGACAGTTTAGCGAGTTTGCTACTACGTGCTAAAAAATTGCCCCTTTTTAGGGCAGCAATATCATCGCCGAAGGAATCGTGTTGCGCTTGTTTTATCAGCAGTCGCTCGGCTCGGTCCATCATCGGGCAGTCGATATCTGCGGGACGTCCCTTACATCTTTCGATAAATTTTAGAACGGCTGCCGTCGCCCTTAGCAAGCGCAACCACGAAGAAAAGCGCGCGGTATCTGGAATAGGTAAAGTATTTATTTCGTTATGCACTAAAGTAACATACTCCAAACTAAGTTGATTTATTTCAGGGTTTACCGGGTCGCGCGGCCACTGAGACTCGTCCTCGTAAAGAAAGGCGGGACCATTAATCCACTCATTCCTAAATATGGAGTCATCGTAAGCCTCCCGAGTAGCGACATCAGCAACATTTAACTTGGTCGGTATGTAACGCCATTCATTTACGCGCGATAACTCATCGATTTCTCCCAACCGGTTTGCTATGAATATATTGTAGTTGCGCGCGTCATTCCTTATCCAATGCAACACGGTAGTAGAATCACACCAGTAATACCGACGCGCCACAGGCATCTTATGTTCGCGCAGTACACTATCTGCAAGTTTCGCGGCTAACAACGCCGCTTGAAGTTCTAATCGGTTCACCGTAACAGCCTTAACAGGTGCTACTTTACACTTACTAGCGACGAAGGTTACGTAAATATGACCATTGTTTTCCCATCGCCAATATACCACAGAACACATTGCTTTAGTTGATGAATCACAAAAGATATGCATTTGTAAATTATTATAATTATTCGGGCTACGTACATTAGCTGCGGCCGCGGTCGTAGCCGATCGCTCGTAGCACAGCGTTCCGTGCGGCGGCGTAGCACAAGGCGTAGCAGCCGGCGTAGCGGTCGTAGCACTTGCTCTGACCGGTTCACTCTCCGTCTCGCTCGCACCTACGGCCGCCCGCTGATACCATCTCGGTATGCGAATACGACCTATTAGCTGTAATAAATCGAGCCATTTAACCCATTTATTAAAAATATCATCTGGAATCGCGTCGTCCCAACCTATATTTAATTTCCAAATATCCTGCAACATGATTTTTCCTTGTACTGTAAAAGGCGCCAAAAACCCAAATACATCGTAAATAGACATAACTACTTTTAACATTAACCTTTTTGTGGGTTTTTGGTGACCTAAAACAATTTGTTCAGGAATACGTTTAAGAGACACGTCGAATCCAAGTTCATCCGTAGCCGGAAACCAGATTAGTCCTAAAGTCCTCTCGCCCTCAAACTGCTGATCAATTTTGAACCTTACGGCAGCAGTTCCGAGGGTCTCATTTGGGACGCTGTCCAATACCGAGGTACTATTGCTGGTCCAGTTTCGAATCTGAAAACCACCTTCCGCGTGTATTTTTGAAACTGTTTTTACCATTTCGATTGCCGTTTCTTCATCAGGCAGGCTCTGGATATAGTCGTCTGCGTAGTGGGAGTTGCAGATCGCGTCGACGGCCGCCGGCTCGGTGGATGCATAACGTTGCGCATTCTTATTTTTTATGAACTGAGCAACGAAAGGCGAGCATTTGGCACCGAAAATTAGAGATGTCATTACGTACGTTTTGACGGGTTCCGTAGGGTCGGCGCGCCACAAAAACCTGAGCGCGTCTTGGTCTTGTGGTTGGATCTGGATGCGCAGGAACATGTCTTTAATGTCCCCGGAAATACCTATACAATTTTCCCTAAATCGCAGCATGATACCCCAAAGCGGGGTTAGTAGGTTCGACCCTTTAAGCAAATAATCATTTAAACATACATCATTTACTCGATCTGCACAGTCGAACACCAATCTTAATTTATTTTTATTGGGATTGTCAACGCCAAAATGAGGTAAATACCATGTCCTTGACGTGCGTTGACTATCCACCGATTCCCTCGCAAACTCGTTAGTAAACAAATGATCTACGCGCTCCGCGTACCTATTCGCATACTCACCGTCCTTCGCCATTTTACGTTCGATACCTTTTAACCGTTTCAGAGCATTCGGCATGGTGTCGGGCATCGAGCACTCGGGGTCCTTCCACGGCAGACCGACGCGCCACCTTCCATCTACAAGCTGAGCTGAACGCTCGAGTAGTTCGACAGCCCGGACGTCGTCCTTGTTCTCCCGAGGCTTACCTGTTAATCCCACGGAGTCCAGTTCGAACGCGCGTCGTACCTCGTCGTGCAGGTTCCGCAGCGCCCGCCGCTCCCGCTCGGCCGCGCCGCGCGCCGGCGCCGGCCGAGCGCTCACCAGCAGCGCGGCGTGCGAGCCGACGCTGCCCGCGCATGCGTCGCGCGTCGCTCTCCCCGCGCCTGATAAACGCACTACCCCGTGGGCGCACCACCCTAAGGGTGTGAGGGTTGCAAACGGCTCATAAGATTTACCAGACACTATTTGCAAAGGTAACATTAAATTGTAGTTATCCTGACCGATTAACATTTCTGGTTTCGTAATAACACTACAAATTTCGCTCTGAATATTATTTAGATGTGAATATTGACTACAATCGATAACTGATAAATTTTGCTCAGGTAAACATAACTCGTTAACACTTCGCGCCTTAATAGAATACACCTTATTGTCTTTACCAGAGAGTTCTAAATTCACTACCGTACTGTCACACACGATGTTATTATTTTTCCACGGACCGCACACACTCATAGACTCTCGGCGGCCGCGCAGGCCGGCGCGTGCACTCAACTCGGCACTTATCATTGTCACAGTAGCTCCGTCATCTAAAATAGCACTGCTTTCGATCACCTTGCCGTCGGTCCCATAAATTCTAATCGGCACAACTTTAAGCAGTACTCTGCTACTGTTCGCGTGGACATAGGTCACTATCTCCGATACAGGTGTAGAAACAGCTGGCTCTGACTCACTTGCACGCGTCTCCGGGCTGTTATTGTTGTAATGCAGTAATCTGTGATGCGCCAGGCCGCAGTTGTCTTTATCGCACATCGGCGCTGGGCATATCTCTCTCTCGTGGCGGGATTCTAGGCACTTAAAACATATACCGTTGCGTTTCACATACTGCCACCGCACCTTACGTAATGCTCTTTTAAATTGTTTACAATCTGGGAGTTTATGATGTTGCGGCGCTCGGCAGAAATGACACTTGTTGTTTTTTCCGTCGCTGCTCTGTTCGGCTTGTAACAAAACTGCTTGCGGACGAACGTAACTATCGTGTTGTTTATGTTTGTGTTGTTCGGAGCGATTATTTTGCAGATGAACGTTAGCAGTGGTGGCAATCTTTACAGCTTCATTGTTAAGGAAGTCCGACATGATACTTAAGCGCGACTTTGTTCCGGCTACTATTAATGGATAACTGTAATCGGACCACTTAGACACGAGCACTGTAGGTAGCTTCGATATAATTAGCGGAACAATACTTAGTCCTTGAATATATTCCTCGCGCCCCACTATTTTTACGGACTCGACGAAGTTTTGCACTTTCACCGAAAAATGTACAATGTCTTTCTGGTATTCCTGGGATAAAGGTTGAAGTTTGCGTATATCTTGCACGAGTTTGTTTACAATACATTCTGGATCGCCGTGACGTAACTCTAATGTAGCCATTATGCGTTCTGGTGGAGCGGAACTCATTAGCAAAGCTGAGACTGTTTCTTTTGCAGCTCCGCGCAGGCACTTGCGTAGTCTCCAGAGATTTTCCTTCGGGGTTAAGTTGCACACGTCGGTGGATTCTTCATACGCCTGCTTAAAATTAAGCCACTCCAGCGGATCTCCTGAATACTCTGGCAGATCTCGGGGCGTACAAATACGGCTTAAAAAATTAGCGTTCGACTTGTTGTGGTTGGAGGCGACCGTTAAGTTTTTCACAGCAGCTGCAAGCATCTGGATAGTCCCATCGGAAGAGCCAGCGACCGGTGCCGCGGACTGTTGCAGGTCGCCCGTATTTAATACCTGCACGGGGGCGGCCTGCGCTTTCTCCAGCTCCTTCGCGCTGCGTTCCAACCACTTTTCGATACTTCGATGACGTGTACAATCATCACTACTTTGTGAACTGTATTTTTCCTCTTCTAAGTCAGCTAGGTCGGCCTCTAGCTCCTTATCTATAAGTTGCATCCTAATTTCTGCTTTTTTCTTCTCTGCCTCCAGTTGTAACCTTTTCCTTTGTGCCAATACAGATGACGACGTAGACCGTTTGGATTTCGATTTGATCGAAGCGGCGGGTGGCAACAGCGGCGCGGCAAATGGCGGCGCAGACAATGGCTGCGCATGCGGCTGCGCACCGACGATCGGCGCGGTTAGCAACAACTTAGGTTCCGACTTTACGCTGCCCACTTTAGGTATCTGATCCTGTAGGCTGGTTCCTGGCTGGTTAGAAGCTTGAAGCAGGGATGCATCTTCCTCCATTTGCGACTCGCGTTCTTTGCGAATTGTATTACGCGTTTTCACCATAATGTGTCGCGGCGGCGTGTGGTACATTAGATGATTCGACGATTCGGCTCGAAGACCACTTGTTAGGTATCGGGGTGTCGCGGGGTGAAATGGTGAACACTTGAGAACACGTAACAGTTTGTATTTCGGAAACACACACGTAACAGTACAAATTTATAAAAACGATATGTGCGGGCGTGTCGCGCGAGTAGTATGGGCCGACTGACGCGTCACACCAAGAACAAAGAATTCATACAATCGTGGAGATACCACCGCCTTACTCTACCCTTATTTTCAAAATTACAAAACTACCTTAAAAGTAACATAAAGCATAAGATTGAACGTTTGGATTAAATCTAATTGGTAAATGTATGAGCACGTCGCCAACACCCCGGCTGCAAATGCAGTCAGAGCCGAGGGACTCACCGGAGTCACCTCCAACCGACACCACCGAGCAGCGGGAAGAGCTGGAAGAGCTACTTCACCGCAACGAAGAGCGTCGCGCTAAGCGCCACGCCGAGGAGCGCGCCGAGGCGGAGCGCGCTGCGCGCGCAGCAGTGACGCATGCGCAGGCCGTGCGTGCGCAGGCCGCGCATGCGCAGGCCGCGCATGAACGAACCACCAATCAACAGCTTGCAGAGCCAGGAAACCGTGAGCTGTCGAACCCTTATTTATTCTCGAGTGATCAACCTATCCCGCGTGTGAACCCGAACTTAGAAATGCGTGCGCGTGTGCCGGAGCGAGTCGTTTTCGCAGATCAAGTGCCATCGACGTCGCGGGCACCGCCAACGATCCGATCCCAATGTAGTAGTACTACGGAGCTACGTAAACGCGAGGCGCAGCTACTGGCCGACCAGGAACTGGCCGCGTTACGTAGGCGCGAGATAGAATTAGAGAAGGAATTAGTGCATAAACGCTTAGCCGTTACTATGGAGCGCATCGATGCCGAGGGATCCCGCGACGGTGACTACCGTGCCGGGGGCTCGATGGCCGCTTCCGTCCACCGGGTGGACCAGTGGTTGAACGACGTCAACCACCCGAACAATAGCCGTCGTCTGCGATCCACGTCGCCGCCGCCGCCGGCGTTGCGCCGTCCGGTACAGTCGACGCCGATCCGCGACCGCTCTACGAGCCGAACCAGGAGCCAGGGTATCGAGCGTCTTGCCGAGACACTAGAGTCCATGATGCGCCCTCCTCCACGTCAAGTTTACGAGCTTCCTGCGTACGCCGGTGAAATTAGTGAATGGCAGACATTTCTCACCGCGTACCAGCAATCGTCGTCGCGTTATAAATTCTCGGCGTACGAAAATGTTGCACGCTTGCGACAGTGCTTGAAAGGGGAGGCTAGGCAATGTGTGCAACACATGCTAGCCTCATCCGCGAACCCTGATCTTATCGTACGACTTTTAAAGAAGAATTTCGGTCGTACCGATTTGTTAATTGATCGCGCATTAGAAGATTTGAAGAGGCTTCCGTCGGTAGGGCCAAGTGCGACGGATTTAAATTCTTTTGCGATCAAAGTTATTAATATAGCTTCAACGTTAGTGGACTTAGATAACAAGAGTTATGGAGCGAATCCACTTCTGATTAGAGAAATTACGGAAAGGTTAAGCCCGCATCTACGATCGCGATGATGCGCGTACGCTAGAGCAAACGGTTCGCGGCGCGATAGCGAGTTGATGCTGATGGCCGAATTTCTCATGGACGAGAGCGATCAAGAGCTTGAGTTCTCGCATGCACGTGCGCCGCCGAGGCGTAACGTGATTTCAGAGGATGTCCGACGATCCCGTGCGGGGCCGCGGCCGCCGCCCGCGCCGCCGGCCCGCACCGGCGCTCGGCCACAACCGACCCGCGTGCAAGCATATGCGACGGAACGAGTCAGCGTGTGTTTGTGCTGCGGCGGGTCGCACCGCACTCCAGAGTGCAAGAAGGTTTGCGCGATGAACATCGCCGCCCGTTGGTCATGGGCCAAGAGCAATAGAATATGTTTCAAATGTTTTGATAGCAAGCATAGGAGGGACGAGTGCCGAGCGAAGGGCTGCGGCGTTAACGGCTGCCCCCACGCCCATCATCGTCTTCTCCACGATCCCCCGCATGAACCAAGATACGAACCACGACCTGACCCACACTATGAACCACGTAATGAACCACGGTTTGAACCACGATCCCCTCCTGTCATGTCTCGGCGTGAGCCCGTGAGCGGGCCCCGCGGGCCACGGCGGGAACCCGTCGTCTACCACCGTACGCCCGTTGACGGGGCGCGTGGTGGGCGACGCGAGCCTGTGTCGCCGCAGCGGGGGCCCTCGGATGGGGCACGCTGGGCGGACCACGAACCAGTCTCTCATCTGCGTGCGCCCGCGAGTGGGACGCGCTGGGCGGATGAGGAACCCGCTCCTCCCCGGCGTGCGCCCGCAAGCGGTGCGCGCGGGTACGAGCACGAACCAGAGACTCGCCGGACGGAGCCGCCGCGTTCGCCGGCCGGAGCCCGCGAGTTTACATCAAATATAGCTAGTATAGGTACCTCCCGTACGTCGGTGTTGCTGCGTGTGGTACCCATCGTCATCAAGGGGCCGAGGGGTGAGGCTGAGACATACGCCCTTCTGGATTCAGGATCAACAATAAGCCTTATTGATGCCGATCTAGCGAACGACGTAGGTGCCGTCGGACCTGCTACGGACCTATGCATCCAAGGCGTGGGAGATATGGAGACCACGCAGCGAAGCCGGAAGGTACAAGTCGCGTTAAAGGGACGCGACGAAGAGTCAATACATTCCGTCATTTTTAGAACCGTTCATCAATTGGGACTGCGTGAACAACGTATGAACATGAACGAGATGCTGCGCTACAAGCACCTCGCCGACCTGCAAGAAGCCTGCTACGACGTCGCGACGCCGCGGGTATTGTTGGGGGTCGACCAGTGGCACCTGATGATGCCACTGGAGGCACGGACTGGCCGCAATAACGAGCCTGCCGCTATCCGTTGCCAACTAGGATGGGCGATATTCGGTATTGCGCCTCGCCTAGTACGAACCGATGATCATGTAAGGGCATATCATTGCCACGAACCAGACCTCGAATTGCATCAGTTATTAAAACAGCACTTCGATGTCGACGCTTTAGGTATTAAGCACGTGAACAAGGTGAACCCGGCAGAGCAACGAGCGATCGACGTCTTCAATGCAACGGTCCGTAGGGTAAACGGACCAAAGTATGAGGTCGGTCAATTGTGGCTGGAAAATAACCCACAACTGCCGCCAAGTTTCGGCATGGCGTTCAATCGGCTGCGCGGCATCGAACGTAAGATGGACCGCGACCCCGACTTCGCCGCCGAGTACACTGCACAAATAAATAATTTAGTGCAGAAAAAATACGCGAAGAAAATTTCAAGTAGTGAAAATAGTAACGTAGCATGGTATTTGCCGCACTTCGCAGTGAAGAACCCAAATAAAAGTAGAACTCGTCTTGTTTTCGATGCCGCGGCGTGTTCGTCGCAGCGGAACCCGAACGTTCGTGTATTGAAGGGACCTGACTTGAACGCGACGTTATAGGGAAGGCGCGAGCGCGGCATTTGCGCTGCGCACGGTCGGTGCGCCGCCCGCGCGGCGATACTGACACCGGTCGCGACATTTATGCTGCGCACTGTCGCCGCGCCGCCTCGATGCTCTTCAGTGAGTATCGAGGTGGGCCGACATTTTTACATAGAACAATTTAGAGTGCGCGTAATGTTTTTATGGCGGGGCGCAAACCGAACCGACCCCCCAGACATTTACAAAATGACGTCAATGATATTTGGCGCAGCAAGTTCTCCTTTTTTAGCACATAGTGTGCGGAACAGGAACGCCGCGGACAACGCTGACAAATATCCCGACGCCGTGTATGAGATTCAATCGAACCACTATATGGATGATTTTGTGTCTAGTTTTAGAAACGAGGATGACGCAGTCCATGTAGCCGAGCAAGTGGCAGCATCACACGCACTGGGCGGATTCACGCTGCGAGGCTGGTCGTCGAACTCGCGACGGCTGCTCGAACGTATCCCGCCGGAGCAACGTGCGGAAGAACCGGCGCAGCTAGGCGCCAAGGATCAGAAAATTCTCGGTATGTACTGGAATGCTACTACCGACGATTTAGGATTCAACACGAAGATGCTGCGGGTCCCAGCCGAGGTACGAGTCGGCGAGAGGAGCCCAACCAAGCGCGAGGCGCTAAGTACAGTGATGAGTATATACGATCCCTTAGGTCTCATATCACATTACGCAATCACAGCAAAAATACAGATCCAGAGATTGTGGTTGCTGAAACTCGGCTGGGACGAAGAGCTGCCAACCGAAGAGGCAGACTTATTCGCTGAATGGCTGCAAGAGTTGCAGTCGGTAGCGACGCTGAGAATACCACGAAGATATTTTCAGACGGGGGGAGCCTCCCGCATCGAGCTGCATGTGTTCGTGGACGCGAGCACGCAGGCTTATGCGGCGGCAGCCTATTGGCGAGTGGAAAGCCCCGAACGAGCAGAGCCTGAGATAACGTTAGCTGCGGCTAAAGCAAAGGTATGTCCACTCAAACCCCTCAGCGTGCCCAGACTGGAGTTGCAGGCGGCCTTGATAGGCGCGCGACTGCAGAAAGCCATCGTCGATGGCCACAGAATAACACCCGACGAAGTAGTGTTATGGTCAGACAGCCAAACCGTGCTGCAATGGGTGCGGGATGACGCACGAAGGTACCCCGTATACGTTGCTCACCGCTTAGGAGAGATAGCGGAGCTGACGTCACCGAACCAATGGCGATGGGTACCCACTAAACTTAATCCCGCAGATATCCCTACCCGATCCGATCCCAAACGAACCGTGGACATTAATAGTGTGTGGTTTAATGGTCCCCAATTTTTATATGAACATCCGAACGAATGGCCAGCCGAACCCGAGCCGCCGACGGGGCCGCCGCCCGAATTGAAGGCGACGTGTCACGCGTCGGCGGAGTTCGTCTCGCCGTTGCCGGACATTCATCGCTTCTCTAACTACGATCGACTGATTGGAGCAACTGCGCGTGTGCTTCAGTTCGTCGAAGTTATGAAGACTAGATCCCGTGTACCCCTCTTGTTGAAACATATACTGTCCGCCGAACATCTCTATTTCCAGTGGTCACAGAGAAGAACCTTCCCAGAAGAGCTGCGCAGCCTGTCACGGGGGGAGCCCGTGCCCCGTGGAAGCCGTCTCTACGAACTGGACCCGGTGCTGAGCGAGGATGGCGTCATCCAGATGCGCGGCCGCATCGACGCCACGCCAGCCCCCATCAACAAGAGGCCAGCCATCCTGGACGGGCGCTGCCCGTTCGTGCGGCTGCTGATCCTGCGTGCGCACAAGCGCGCACACCACCAGGGCAACGAGAGCGTCGTGAACGCCCTGCGATCCGAGTATTGGATACTCCACCTGCGACCAACAGTGCGCCTAGTCGGCCTCAACTGCCGCTACTGCGCACTGCGCCGAGCCAGACCCCGCGTGCCAGCGATGGGAAATTTGCCGCTGGCCCGCATCGAACCACACGTACGTTCTTTTGAGAACTGCGCTCAAGACTACTTCGGCCCGATTACCGTCACGATAGGACGAAGACGGGAAAAGAGATGGGTGGCCCTCTTCACCTGTCTCACTACCCGTGCCGTGCATCTGGAACTCGTGCACACTCTAAACACGAGTTCCGCGATCATGGCGTTGCGCCGCATGGCCGCGCGACGCGGATGGCCGGCCCTGATGTACTCCGACAACGCGACATGCTTCCGGAGTGCTGACGCCGAACTGAAAGCAGCCTATGCCGAGTGGCTGCCCGAACTGCAAGCCTACGGCCTGCAGCGCCGGATGGGATGGCGCTATATCCCGCCCGGCGCACCGAACCAAGGAGGCGCCTGGGAGTGCATGGTCCGCTCAATAAAAGAAGCCCTGAAGACCACACTGAAGACGCGAGCGCCCAAGGAAGAGGTGCTTGCGACTCTCCTTGCCGAGGCCGAGTATACAGTCAATGCTCGGCCCCTCACCCACGTCTCCGTCAGCCACCATGACGAGGAGGCGCTAACACCGAACCACTTCCTGCTGGGAGGCCCCGCGAAGGTCCCACTCACTGGCCTTTGCGAGGAGGCCGACCGCAGGGCTTGGCGCGCCAGCCAGGCGCTCGCTGACCGCTTCTGGACCCGCTGGGTTCGAGAATACCTGCCGACGCTCGCGCCGCGCCGCTCCTCTGCGCTGGGCGAGCGTCCACTCACGGTCGGCGACTACGTGATCGTCGTAGACCCGAACCTGCCACGCAACGTGTGGCCCCGGGGAATCGTCGAGGCCGTCTTCCCCGGCCCTGACGGCAGCGTCCGAAGTGCTGACGTCCGCACCGTCGGCGGCATGTTCCGGCGCCCCGTCTCCAAGCTGGCTATCGTCTCCCTACACCCTGAGGCTGCCGCGACGCAGCAGCGGGGGGAGGATGTTGACGATAGCCCCACCGAACCCCGACCCGACTGAACATCGTCTAACTAAGACCCTGAACATGTTTTGTAAGTAGCTATAAGCCCTAGGACTACTTCCTAGAACCATGTTTTATAGTTAGTACGTAAGTGAAATATTTAAGTATTTTACGAGTTTTTGCCCGTACAAGAGGCCATATGTGTAGTGTAACGACTCATTAGCACTTGTGTAAACCTTAGAACCCGATCCCCCTATCTAGAGCTTAGATAAAGACTCGTAACGAATGTGTAAATCGAGTGTACCCAGACTTCACTGGCAACTAGTGCTAGGAGCGGCCAGTGAACGATTTGGTAGGAGATCTCGACACACCCACTCGAGGCTTCTACCGGTCAGAGCCAGCTTACCATGAGGATTGTGAGGCGATGCATATAGCACGCTCATAATTACCATGAGGATTGTGTAGTCGAGTATATAGTACGTTAGTCGTTACCATAACGTAAAACGGCAAAGAGCGAAAGTTTTCGAACAACTTTGTGTATCGATGCCCTATAATTTCTCGGTCTGACCACGAGAATTCAGCGTAGGATGGTATCATTCTGAACGGAATTTTCCATCACGCAATATGTTGCAAATGTTGCGCAACAATCACTTGCTTAAATACGCCGGGAGCTCATTTGGAGTCCAGTTGGCGTCGTGAACCCAAGTTGTAAACTCATAGTGAGAAACAGAACCGAACCAGTAGTGATCCGATCCGAACATAGTGAATATCTAGATCCCTAGCCTATGACCTAAGTGAAGTCTAGGTAGGACTTAAAGTCAGTGAAACAGTATTTCTTTATTGCGTGTTGCGGCCCGAGCCGCCCAACTAAGAACAAGTATTCTTTTAATAGTGTTTAGCGTGTAAATAGCTTATAGGGAAGTATGAACATTATTAACTATTTAATACTGATTCGCTGATTGATTTTTGTGTGACTATTTCTGTGTTATATCCCGTGTAATAGATTTAAGTGTTGTGTTTAAAAGATGGTTAAGCCAGCGTCGGGTTTGTTAGTGTCATTCTTCCCGCGTGGTAGAACCCTAGGAAGGGCACACTAGAATCAGTGATTTAAAACAATATAAGTGTTAAATCTGAACCTTTGTTTTGAGCCAATCGATCCCTTAGTAATTAAAACTCCAGGAGCCTTACAACCTCCTGTGTATGAACCTGAAGAGCTATCGTAGCTGTATAATCTGTTAACTTCGGGACCTCACGAGATCCGTGAGTGCGTCGTTAACAAATATTATAAATGTGAAAGTTTGTGAAGATGTTTGGATGTTTGTTACTAAATAACGGGGTAGCAACTGAATGGATTGAGCTGAAATGTGGCATGCAAGTAGACCAAGTCCTGGATTGAAACATAGGACTACTACTATATATCCCAGTAACGAGTCCCTTTGGGATAATAACGGGATCAACGCGGACGAAGCCTCGAAAGTAGGGATGTAACGATACACAGTTTTGCCGATACGATACCGATACCGATATATAGTGGTTAATATCGGCGATACCGATACCGATATCTTAGCTAAATAATGAAGTGTAAACTTCAGATATTTGTATGTCCTTAATATAACTAATGGCAATGACTACTGGCTATATTTACCAGAGAGTCAATCTTGAAAGTGTAAAATAAAAGTAGTAATTATCATTGCACAAGGTAATAGACCAATACATAAATTAAGTCAGAAATTTAAATTACTTTGTGTAGATTTTTTTTCATACAGCAAATTCTTTTCGCGCTCTTCAAATATCGGTTGTATAATATCGGCGATACCGGTATCGGTATCGTTACATCCCTAAAATAAAGTATACCTGCGCACTAGATCCTGCAGCGTGATGCGCGCGGGGTGGTCGGGGCGGATCATGTCGAAGATCTCGTCCTTCACGTCCTCGAAGTTGACCGGCTCCGCGCCGTGCGCCACCATCTGCTCCTGGATCGCCTGCCGACCACAGATCAAAACGTCAGGTTAAAGACACTCAATAAACACACTGAATAATTAGGGATAGTCAGGGCCGCGTTTATTTAGCATCCCGAGCCAATAAAGTTTTTCGCCCAACAAGAACGCGCCTCGTGCTTTAGTTAGAGCGCGGGGGTGGCTAGCGCCGCTCCTCGTGGCTTGCGCCAGTCGCCCCTCGCGACCGCGCCCGGGCCATGGCCCATTTGGCCCTAAATACGCCCCTGGATAAGCTTGACTTTATTAATTAACTGGTGGTCCCGCCCGCAACTTCGCTCGTGGAGGTGAAACAAGTGTATGTCTCGTTTTTGCTTCGGTTCAAATGGGTAAAAAGTATCCTGTGTTTACCGAGGTCATAATCTACCTGTATTCCAAATTTCATCGATCTGGGAGTTTTTGCGTGAAGTGCACACAAACCACAGACCAACTTCCACTAGACGGAGCTTGTTATACGACACGAGCTCACCACGCATATGGGCGATTAAATATCGGTAGATATTACTAGTACAACGCGTGTTTCACATCTTTTTTATCATTTTATGTTTCGAGATTGTCGTCGGATTAAACAGAAATATTTATTTCACGTTTGGTGCACACACAAGTCAGAAACATGGTCGCAACTGAACGAGCGGCCGGTCGCGTAATGTCGTAATGCTATACAATCGACCATATCTGATGTGAGCGCGCGTCGTCTAACATGCTCCGTCTAGTGGAGGTGGTCTGTGACACAAACACACAGACAAACCGAAAAAGAAACAAATAGTCTAAACAAAGTAGGCGAGAGCTGCTGGTTGCCACTTGTTCTCTAGCTCCAGTTCGAGAGGACACTACAGCTCACCTTGAAGAAGTAGTTCAGGGTGAACTTTACCAGGTAGCCCTGCGAGTTGATGTCCAGCAGACGTAACAGGTAGGCGAGCGCTGCCGGTTGCCGCCTGTTCCCTAGCGCTAGCTCTGTGGGAGGACACTACAGCTCACCTTGAAGAAGTAGTTCAGGGTGAACTTGTCCAGGTAGCCCTGCGAGTTGATGTCCAGCAGACGGAACAGGTAGGCTAGCGCTGCCGGTTGCCGCCTGTTCCCTAGCGCTAGCTCTGTGGGAGGACACTACAGCTCACCTTGAAGAAGTAGTTCAGGGTGAACTTGTCCAGGTAGCCCTGCGAGTTGATGTCCAGCAGACGGAACAGGTAGGCTAGCGCTGCCGGTTGCCGCCTGTTCCCTAGCGCTAGCTCTGTGGGAGGACACTACAGCTCACCTTGAAGAAGTAGTTCAGGGTGAACTTGTCCAGGTAGCCCTGCGAGTTGATGTCCAGCAGACGGAACAGGTAGGCGAGCGCTGCCGGTTGCCGCCTGTTCCCTAGCGCTAGCTCTGTGGGAGGACACTACAGCTCACCTTGAAGAAGTAGTTCAGGGTGAACTTGTCCAGGTAGCCCTGCGAGTTGATGTCCAGCAGACGGAACAGGTAGGCTAGCGCTGCCGGTTGCCGCCTGTTCCCTAGCGCTAGCTCTGTGGGAGGACACTACAGCTCACCTTGAAGAAGTAGTTCAGGGTGAACTTGTCCAGGTAGCCCTGCGAGTTGATGTCCAGCAGACGGAACAGGTAGGCGAGCGCTGCCGGTTGCCGCCTGTTCTCTAGCGCTAGCACTAGTTCGAGGTACGTCTTGTAGTCCATTTCGCCGTCGTAAGTGAGACACTGTTGGAACACTCGCTGGAGGAAAGCCCGGGTCAGAGTGCCAGAGCCATATCTGCAGGAAGACAATAAGGGTAATAGGATAATTTCGCCTTTGTACATATACTTTTATTTTGTAACCCTGTACTTATTCTTATTTTGTGCAATAAAGTGTTTACATACATACACAGAATAAAGCAATAGGGTTACCTGACTGATGAAAACCACAGTAATATATCGAGATAGAAGCTAATTGCATTTCCTAACAAAATATGAAAATACCGTTAAAAAGATGACACAAAGCAAAAAGCGATTAGACGGAGAGATCCGATATGGACTATGACGTAACAGTACACGTCCGCCATGCAAACTCCATACTATATTCTGTTTTGCTAGAAAGAGATAGAGATAAATCTTTGATGGCTTATATCTTTGTAATTTTTATCGTTATTCGAAAAATATTTTTTTTCCTACTTTTTCTTATACCAATGAGCTTTTATGTGAACAAAAAACATCAAGCATATTCCCTATAGGGAACGTGCACGACTAAGGTGCTGCCAACTGGTGTCGCCAATCTAAATCATATACCCTCTCATGCTGGGGCCACATTGACGAAAACGCCGTTAATAACGTTAATTTATCGCGTTGAAGGACGATTAACGTCAGTGTAGCTACGACTTACTATATTTGACATTGACACTTACATATTATCATTGACATTGACGGCTTGATTTAACAGGGGCGATAGTTTCCTTTATTGTCCGCGCGTGTCTCTTTTGTCGTTTAGTGCTGCCACCTATAAGTTGGTGCACGTTCCCTATAGAAAGGCTGTTACCCGGCCAGCTCGCTGATGCTGAGCATGCCGTTGTGGTCGCGGTCCAGGTTGAGGTACTGCCCGTACACGCGCAACGCCGACGCCGCGCTGAACCAGTTCTGCTCTTGCAGCTCCATCGGCAGGTCCTCTTCGCGCAACTGCAATACAATATTAGTATAGTGCTTCGGTAGGAGATGTGTACCTCTCTCCCCCTTCTCTCTACCCCTTAACTTCGCAAAAAATACAGAAGGTCCACAATTCAAGCCTCGCCGGGATTCGACAGTAACGTGCGATAGGAGTTGGAAAAAAATACAAAAAGATGGCCAAAGAGTTTGTGAACTGTGGTGCACATTGTCAAGTTAAAGGTAGGAAACAAAGCGGTTGTATGTAAACCGCAAAAACACCAAAATGACCATATTGTAAAATTTCGTTACAACCACCTTTAAAGTTCAATTTATTGTCAACTCTATCTCCATGAACCATACATAACAAGTGCATTATAGTACATTACTTACCTAGGGCGGTAAAACAAAGAGTGTCTCAGATCGCAGGTATTTGACGCCCGAGCCGAAGGCAAGGGCGATAAATATGCGATCTGAGGCTTTCTTTATTACCGCCCGTAGTAAGTACAAAATTTTTCGTCCCCTCCAGGCCAGGAAGTGTGATTTTCCGCACGCGTAGGGGGCGGTAATTGCGAACCAGATCGCCTGGCCGGACCACCATGAGGGTCGGACTAGGTGGGGGCCGAAGCGCTTGAAATCGAACCAGGACGCTAGGCCAGGGCCACCATGAAGTTTCGCTGATTCAGCAGCAGCAGATTGTTTGAGCAGTGGACCAGTGGGAAGGTACAGGTCCAAAGTAGAGCATTTCTTTTACCGAGTGCTCCACTCTCTCTGTCTCACCTCAAGCAAGTCATCCAGGAAGGAACAGGACAGCACGTCGCGTATCCGCACCCGCCCCACTCGCAGCGGATCGAGGAAGAACAGGAACTTGCGGGCGGCTGTACACACGTAGAACGAGCTAAACGACGAGTCCAGCCCGTCCAACGCTGCTAGAGACGGCACCAGCTCCGCGATGTAGCTCTCCAGGTCCTGGGGCAATGGATAACATGGATATAGGAGTTTTTAACACACTTGCTCATAAAGTGCCTCTTATTTCGTGGTTCTTACGCGCGGATGGCAACGTATTACACACGCGTGCTTTTTACTTTACATTACCACACTAGTGCTGTAATTACCGCCAATTCGGATGTTGACTAATGTTGAATTTTACAACATAATATAGTCACATGGATTGGAAAATACTAAATTATCATAACACAAAAGAAATAAACAAAAAATGAATAAATAACTGGCCAAGAGCATGTCAGACCATGCTCAGTGTAGGGTTCCATAGCCGTAACTATAAGGTAAATAAAAAATACGATGTAAAAAAAGTACAACAACAAAAGAGCGTATCTTCATAGTAGGGATGTTACGAAGGTGGTTTTATCCGAACCGAAACGAAACCGGAGATTTTAAATTTGTTTTAACGGAACCGAAACCGAAATCGGAACCGAAACCGAAACTGGAACCGGAGGTGAAGTGTTGTGTAGACAAATGAGAATGTATGTTAAGGCCGGGTCAGATAATAAAATAAAACAATGCTATCGTTATAGGTACTAAACTAAACTATCGATTCGAAAAAATACAGTCATAGAATACAGGTCATTCCTCTCTGATAACATTATCAGGCCTGTCTCTAAATCAACACCAAATTGCAGTTTTTGGGATTTCATTAGAGAGTTCTTGATAGTCATTTGTTTTTTGGCCTCTTGAAAAGGCGTCGAAGTTGAGGGCTGTACGCTATTCGTTCTATCACGCTCTAATTTTAAAAATTGTTCATACTTACTCATTTGTATGTTGTGTCTTTAAATGACCTTTTAATGGAGTTGTCGTACCTCCTTTCTTTGAATATGTTTTATCACATATTTTGCACTTAGCCGTATTTGCGTCAACTTCGATAAAGTATGTCCAAATAGCACTTGCTTTCGGCTTTATCGTTAAATAATATTGTCCCAGTTACACTCAATCACATTCCACTAAACGAACGAGTCAAATCAAAACAAAACACAACACACTGATTCATTCCCTGCCGTGCACCAACCAAAACAATAATGAATGTAAATAATTGTCGCAGAACACATGGGGTGATTCCCGGAGAGACAAGTACCTAGTACAAACCTGTTTGTCTAGGCAAGTAGGCACGCGCCGCGCAATGCGGCCGCTGGGCTTCGAGTTTCGGTATAACCTTCGCTTGAAATTAATCGGAACCGAAACGAAACCGGAGGTGTGAAATCAACCGAAAGTTTCGGTATATCCGAACCGAAACCGAAACTTCGTAACATCCCTACTTCATAGCAATTACGTCCTTTTGTTGAGAAGCGCAGTTTATCGGCAATAACTCAAAAACGGTACATTCGATCTTGTTGAAAATAATTTTCGTTGAAAGTATTAATTAAGCGTTACCTTCGTGATTTTTTTCATATTTTTCGGACGCACGGTTTAGAAAATAGAGGGGGGGGGGACACAATTTACACAACTTTCGGAGCGATTATTTCCAAATACATTCACTTAATCAAAAACATTACTTAGGAACCTTATAGTGTTTTTTAAAGAGCTGTCGAACTATGTACCACACGTTGATATTTGCTGAAAAATTTTTTTTTACTGTCTTTAACATGTATGGAGTGCCCCCCCTAAAAATATTTATTTTAATTATTTATATACCAAACTAAGTAGCGGCTCATAAAAGACACCTATATTCCAAATTTCATCAATATCCATCATGTAGTTTTTGAGTAAAATGCCTGTGACATACGGACAGACAGACGGACGGACATGACGAAACTATAAGGGTTCCGTTTTTGCCATTTTGGCTACGGAACCCTAAAAATATAAAGTTATACAAATAAATACAAATCATTTATTTCTCAGATAACAAGATCCATTGCTGTTAGTTAAATTGACTGCTTAGAGATATTGTTAGTAAATAGTTATTAGGTATATCACAAAAATTCAGTAAAAAAAAATTCAATTCAAATTAAACTAATAAAATTTAACAAATTAAAGCTTAATGATATACATAATTAATATTAAAAATAAAATAACCAAAATAATAAGACAATACATCGATATAAATAATTGGATTGATTAAAAATTAAAATTGTCATGATGAAACGGTAATAATTATTATATTGAAAGAATTACATAAAAACAAAGCCAGAACGTGTACTCTAAACATTGAAAAAATAAAATAAAATAAATATAAAAATAAACTGAACTGAACATTACATTATATTATATGCAAATTTGCCCAATGCCTCGCGATGGGGCAATCAAGCCTGCCAGCAATCACACCTAGGATGCTGTTGGAGCTGTCCCGTACGCGGTGCGAGATGGAGGCGGCGCGCTTTCTTATAATAGCATGATATCCATCTATTCTAGCCTCTGCAAACATGCCAGAAGCACTGCAGTACCTAGGAAGACCCAACAGCATCCTAAGTATGTTATTGTATTGCACACGTAGGGCGTTCACTGCCCTAAGAGTACAGTCAACCCACAGAGCGCACGAGTAGAACGACTGACAATATGCCTTGAACAGTGTTATTTTAACATCCCTCGTACATCGTGCAAATCTGGGAGCCAACATATTCCCCCGTACAGCCAACGCCCTACGCTCTCTCTCAATGTCGGTGTCATCTGAGAGAGTCTCCGTGACCCAATGACCAAGGTACTTAAACTTAGCTGTTCGTTTGAGAGGTACCCCATACAGCCTGACTGGTGGTACCCTTTCAACCTTAAGTCCACGCGGCTGAAACACAAGTACCTCGCTCTTGGTAGTATTGTACCTTAGCCCGTGCGACACGGCGTACTCCTCACACTTGGACAGTAGCTTTTTGATTGCGCATACAGAGGGCCCCAGCAAAACCATATCATCAGCATAACTGATGTTGTTGACCATGTTTCCAGCGATAGCACAGCCAACCCTGGTAGCGCTGAGGTCCTCTATGAGAGCATTCACATACAGGTTGAAGAGTCGCGGTGAGGTTAACCCCCCCTGCCTCACCCCGCACCTCAACCTGTACTCATCTGCCCACTTAACCACATTTGTTTGATTCTTGTACCAATAATCAAAAACACCAATTATCTCTTCAGGCAGGTCCGTTTCAGAACGCAATTTATGCCAGAGAAGATCATAGGACACCATATCAAAAGCTCTTGACAGGTCAAGAAAACACGCATACACAGGTGTTTTCCTGTCAGTGTAATACCGGACAGTATGCTTGAGACATAGAATGGCCGTGTCTGTTGATAGCCCAGCTTGAAATCCAAACTGGGCATCGTGCAGCTTAAGATGTTTACAGAGCTGTCGATCAAGCAAACTGTCCAATACCTTGGCCACCGTGGTAGCTAATGATATGGGCCTATAATTAGACCGTTCGGACGGGTCACCCGTTTTGTTTTTGATTATTGGCACAACAACCGTTCGCATACAATCTCCAGGCAGATACGAATGACGTACGCATAGTGTAAAAAACATTGCCAACACGCGAGGTAGGTGAACGCCAGCATGTTTTAGATGTTCAATGCTGATGTGGTCATACCCGGGAGATTTTCCTTTTGTCATCTTACGTATGATACTAGCAACCTCTGACGCGTCAAACTTAATGGGCGGCCCGTTCCCCCCCGCAGATCCATCTACTGCCTGGGGTGTATTTACAGAGATGGGAAGTGGTTCCACTGTGAAGCTATTCTTAAACAGGTTAGCTATTCCAGTGGGTTCGCTAACACCTTCCACACTGAGAGGAGTATACGGCCTTGGATTAAGTTTATTCGTCTGTTTCCAAAAGTTCCTAAAGTCCTTTTTAGCATGTTGAGTGGCTAAAATATCCATTTTTATCTGCTCGGCGTTATCCTGGCACCATTTCAGTCTTGATTTAAATATGCGTCTCGTTTCCGCCATACGTGCATAAAGATGCCCGCTTGTCGGTCTCCCATGCGAGATCCAGAGCTGAAAATGGTGCCTAGCCTCCCTGTGAGCTTGATAAACATGTTTATTCCAACCAACAACAACGCGTTTACCTTTATTCGTAGCCTTATCAAGATGTGATACAGACGAACTTTCCTCGGCCGCATATTTCAGTGCGTTAATAATGTCACAATACAAACGATCGAGGGTTATTCGGTGTTCAGTGATGCTGCACAAGCCATCGCAACAGTTGGCCAGTTCATCTGGAAAGTCTATATCTCTAAGTCGCTCGTTACACAGGTGGTTATACTTATCAATTTGTGCAGCATTCCTGTGCCCCCATAATACCCTATTGTGTGATTTAGGAGAGTGAACATATACAGGTTTCATAATCTCTATATCGCAAATGACTTCTAAAGCCAGGTGATCCGACCAATCGGTTCCATAGTGCACTTTCGATTGCATCACCGATTGCATTGCCACCTCAGTCACCAGACAGTGATCAAGCCAGCGAGTGCAACCGTGTGCATCACTCACGAACGTAAATGTGTCTGACGTATCACCAAGCTTCACAATGTCAGCGCATAGCCACTTCTGGTCATCGCAGAATTTTAACATTTCCCGTCCAAATAGACTATCAGGGTGAGCATTATAATCTCCTAACATGAAAACGGATGAAATGTGTGTATTTTCAATGATGGCACACATTTCGCTAAGGCACTCTGTGAATTCAGTGAGATTGTCAGCGTGGTTTACAGGCATGTACACCGAAAACACTAAAAATGAACGATCGCGCACCATAACATGAATAGCCGCAAGGTTATGACAGTTTAAAAAAAACGATATTTTTTTTATCGTTTTAAAGAAAAATAAAAGTCAATTTCGGAATGCTTAAATAACACTGAAAAAATAAATGTACGACAACTATGTGCTTAAATGCACTGTCTCGTGCACAAAATGGCAAAACGCAATTTTTTTTTCATGCAGACTTAGTACAGCGATGGAACGGTTGACGTCATCAGTTCCTACCGTTTTGTATAGAGCGTTTTTAATGCTCAGTGCAATCTGCTACTTTTGATTACAATTTGTGGCTGTTATACTTATACAAATGTATTAGGTGTCATATAGATATTTGTTCCTCACAAATAGTAGAATCGATTTACGACAGAAAAAAATCGAGTCAACAGGCGAATTGACCAATGAGAGCACGGCGTGGGGCTCGGCGCGCGGATATTATATCTGCGCAGCGCCGACACCGTGTGCCTGTACATGGGCCCGCACTTCACCGACAGTAACAACACCAATATTGCACCAAGTTCACTAATTTCAGCAACTTTTTACGTTTAGCGAGACACTGGAACAAGGAAATTATACTCACATGCTCGGTGAGGTAGCCCTGCCCCGTGACGTCGTAGAGCGAGAGGCCGATGCGGGTTTGCTGCAACCACACGCGGCGCATCACGTAGTTGAACAGCGAGACACCGCGCACGCGCCCGGCGCCGCCCTCCGCCGCCTGCAGCCGCCCGAACACTTCTGCTGTGAAGTAAGGCCTGCACACAACAAATTAACACATTCAGTGCCAAGAACCCCACTACGGGTTCATTTTGTATGAAAATTTGGGAGCTTTGCACTGAATGTGTCACGATCTGGGCACAAATAAGGGCTATTCTCCAGAAATATGACTGCGACTCATTCACCTGTCTCCATACATTTAGTATGAAAAAGGCCAGATGAATGAGGTGACCGCAGACATATTTCTGAAGAAATGCCCATAACTCAGCTACATAGACAACAAAAACTGAAAAAAAATAAGCCTAATTTATTATTGTCTGAGCCAGTAGATTGCTATATTTATTTCTACCATTATAATGGTATTATTTCACCAAATAACATGCATTCCATTAGAAGAACTTCATACATACATACCTGTACTTAGGCCCAGCCTCATCTCTGATCTTCTTAAACTGGAAGTAGTCTATTGTCAGCTCGTCATTGTTGGCCGTACTATAGCTACCGTTTGACTTCTCCAACAGACTCCACAAGTGTTTCAATTCACTGTTATCCAACAACTCTTTACTTTTTTTCTGTAAGAACTGAGCTCTCGTCTCCTCTCTGAGCTTTTGGGCTAAGGCCTCATCAGGCCGAGGCAGTTTGTAGTAAAATTTGGGTATTTTCTTGTATGATTCTTCGTCACCTTCAATTTTTGGCTTGTAAAGCTGTTTGAAGGTTTCTATTTCTATTTTCCTGCTTTCCTCCTTAGTGATACTAGTGTTTGTGTCTGCAATTTGAGAAGAAATGCATTAGTACATTTACATTACTACAGAGGCTGGGAAGTGAGGAGTTGCCGACCAAGTACAATAAATGGCAGAGCGAACGCAAGGTCAGATAGTTACGAGGCTGGCAACCCCATTTCATGCCGAGGTATGTATAGTGCTTTTATTTTTTAGAGACACTAAAAGTAAAGTAGACAAAAAAATAGAATTACAAAATGAAACATTTTCAATTTCCTTTCCAAAAACTATTACAATATACATTTTTACTGCGAATATTTAGATGAAATATTTTAAATATGTATTCTTGTAGGTAAGTTTGCAATTTAAAATTATTGGAAGTTGTTTATAATGTGTTATTTGTTGTTGATGTCGCTTTTATAAAAATAAAATTGCAAAATATATGAAACATTGTTTATTGTTTTTTTCATTTTAAATTTCATACATCATTGCCTGCCTAGGCCGGTTAGTTAGTCTATACAGGTGATTATATATGGGATACTTTTTATCCAACTACATTGAAGCAAAACAGAATTGACTTTTTTATCTTTGCTGAAGAAGTTCCAGGCTGTTCTAGTGATTAAATAATTTCAATTGTATTCATACAGGTGAAAGGTTGTTAATCACTTCTTTCTCACCAAGACAGACAGTATAATAGTTGGCGAAAAACTCACCATCCAACTTTTTGATGTACTTCCGTAAGCGATCTTTCAGCATGTTATTAACTTTAATATGTTCTGCGTTCAGAGGTTCCTCTGCACTAGCCGTCTTATTAGTATCATTTAGTTCAGTTTTACCGTCTTTTTCAGACATTTTGTGTGATAGTTTACTGTTTTGTAACGTTTCAAAAGATAGATAATAAATAAACAAACAACCAGAACACATTGACGTATAATAATCATACATCTATGCCAGAACAGAATATAATATACAATACAAGTAAACTGTCACTTGTCTTGACGTTAAATCGTTCGTACGTTTCGTTACAAGATATCATAAAATTAAGGAAACAGTATCTTTTGCATGTTTTATCCAATATTGAACTGTGTCTCAAACCATTAAGCATTTCTATCCAAAATTATTTTTAATTAAAGTAATATGAAGAATAAATTAAAGTGAATTCATCAATAAGGAGATAATATTAACTTTAAAGATTGTAAAAAAGTTTGTGTAAAGGAATGTGTAATGAGGATAAATGTGTATCTACTGCACGGTAGGGGGCGGTTTTACATTTTGAACGGTACTTTAAACTAGCCCTCATTTTTGGAACAATTCAATGAATTGAATTCACTGCCGTCCCGTGCTCTTAGAAGGTATTGAATAAAATAAACGTTGTTGGTTGATATTTTAAGTTTTTAAAGTTTAGTTTTGTGTAGTCTTTTTACCCGACTGCGGCGACGCCCAAAGGAGGGTTATGTGTTTGACCTGTATGTATGTATGTACCTATGTCCATTCCTGTGTCCGCTCGGGGTCCATATTGGCTCATATAAAATTGGTATTTCGATTTTTTATACAAATAACGATTTGTGACTATACTCATCATTTCTCCGAAAAATTTTGCTCATGATTTTTTTTAATATTTATTAGTACTACTACTTACATTGCCTATAATAATAAAAAAATCGAATTTTTGTACACATAATGTTATTATTTAGATGTTATCTGTACCTATAATGTTATTAGCAAGAATTACTTAATTAATAAAGTTATTACATATAATTATTTTGCTCATAATGATTATAAGTTATATAATTTGAAATCAACGTGTATCGTAACGCATAATATGCAATCATAATTCAACTTATTTCATAGAATCATTTTGCTCATAATGTTTAGAAGTTATATTATTTATTCACAACGTGTATCGTTTCGTTTTTAGGGTAATAAAAAAAATAACCCTAACCTACATATTTTTTGGGAGCCGTTTCGTTTTTAGGGTCATCAAAAAAAAAACCCTAACCTACCTATTTTTGGGAGCCGTTTCATTTTTAGGGTCATCAAAAAAATAACACTATCCTACCTAGTTTTGGGAGCCGTTTCGTTTTTAGGGCCATTAAAAAAATAACCCTAACCTACCTATTTTTGGGAGCCGTTTCGTTTTTAGGATCATCAAAAAAAATAACCCTAACCTACCTATTTTTAGGAGCCGTTTCGTTTTTAGGGCCATTAAAAAAAATAACCCTAACCTACCTATTTTTAGGAGCCGTTTCGTTTTTAGGGCCATTAAAAAAAATAACCCTAACCTACCTATTTTTGGGAGCCGTTTCGTTTTTAGGGTCATAAAAAAAAATAACCCTAACCTACCTATTTTGGGAGCTGTTTCGTTTTTAGGGTCATTTATAAATAGCAGTATAATTTGAAAAATATATTATACAAAAGCTTATTGCTTAAAAATGTGAACTTGGAAAAAATATATACGAATAGATTATGACTAAGCAGCGATATATTTTGAAATATATATTACACCAAATATTATTACTTGAAAACGTTATATTGAAATATTATATATACATAAATTATAGTAACAAAGTTATTTATGTTGAACAACATTATGATTATAATACATTCGGAGTTCCAATGACTATGACTAAAAATAAATATGTACAATGATCATTAGGTTGTAAAATTTTATGAGATACATTTTCGGAGTTCCAATAATCGAATTTGCAATTTTATATGAACTTTGGCGCACCCGTCCGCTCGTAACTACTCAACGGCACATCCGATTTTGATAAATGATACATCATTAGATTCGTCTTGATGGTGCGAGTGTCACTGGGTATGAAGTTCGTTAAAATAAACAAAATCGATACCTCCTACGTATAGTGAGCCAACTGACATTTTTACGATTTTCGTTTTTTTGCATATTTGTGATCAAAATACTTATATTTACATGCTATAAAAATTTCGTGAAGAAATTACTGCTAGTTTCCGAGATAAAATGACGTATAGTGAGCCAACTAACACCTTTTTTTAAATTAGAACATCGTATACTGAGCTAAGTCGCTTGGTCCACTATACGCGGTACATTTATCGGGCAAGGCCGGCGCGCGCGGGGTGCATACTGAGCCAACTGTCAAGTTGGCTCAGTATGCTCGCTCGTCGTCGTTGCGGGCGGACGTTGGTCCACTATGCACGAACGAGAGTCGATGCGGCATACGTCTTTTCGACCTACTACGTATAAAATTTGGCTCTTTTCATAATGATTTAGGTATTGTATTGTTACGTGATTGGTTATTATGTTAAATTAAAAATAATTTCACACAAAATACATCAAAATGGAGCAGCGGAGGGGAAGAAATCTGTTTTTGCCAATTGTAAAGTATTTAATATACTACAAGTGTGTCATGTAATGTCTTTTCTCGACGAATGTAATCTATAATAACTATCAACATTCCAAGTATAGTAAGAATTATCTAAGGTGTCCGAATATTTGTTCATTCTCTTTAGGAATATTCGGAAACCTTAGATAATTCTTACTATAATGTTAGAATAGAAAAAAAAACAGAACCCAGTCCTCACTACTGTAACAGGACTGAGAATAAAGCAAGCTATCAATAATTAAAATAAAGGAATGTAAAGAATATTTCCGGCGCCAGACATCTGTCAAAAATGCCAGATAGCGGAACTGTAGGTCTTGGTAATTTTAATCATAAGGGAGGTTTTCAGTTACGGGGAAGCCACAGTTTCCTGCGATTAAACCATAAAAACTGTTGAGAGGTGTTTATTAGTCTACTATAATAAGTTGTATAAGTTAGATTTTAACCAAAGATACGTTTATCTACATATCTATGATATACTTAAATAATAACAAGGGTGTCACCGACTTAGGAGATGTTGTTTACCCCCTGCTAACTATGCAGTCATTAGCGGAGTCCCACGCCAACTGGATCCAGGTTTAAGCCGCTCAAGGGCTCCCAGCTCCCACGGTCCCAGTTGTGGTAGTTGTCCGGAGTGGAGTCAGTCAATGCACCGTTACATATTTAGAATTAAACAACCGCAAAGGGTTAATGTAAGAGCAGGGAAAAGGTATCCGGCAAAGCGGTATAAAGAAAGTTATTAGACATTAAGGCATGATGCCTTTTAATTCAATTAAGGGGAAAAACACTATAAATTGTGACTTAAATTAGGCATGCCCATAGCTGGGCTACCAAAACCGAGTGACACGGTATGTAAAAAGTCATAGGAGAGCAAAGAGAAACGGAGAAAGTGGCATCAAGTGCATATAACGAGCAAAATGTAAAACAAGGTGCCGCACGCACAAAAATGGTCGTAAAAGTCTCGCCTCCAACAAGAGACAAGATTCGTGTTAACCTCAACACAATAAAGCAACGTGGCATGGAATTTTAAAGTTAAATTTTCTTAATTACTCACGCCCGTTGTAAAGATGAGTTTAGTAGTCCATCTCGGTTGAATGTCGTCGCATTCTCACGACAATAAAAGAAGAACCCTGAAACAGTTCAGAGACGGAATGACGCAATATGTCTTGACAAGAGGAATTTGTCCAATTGGAAAGAATTTATCTAAAAATACTAACCGAAACGCGGGTGAAACGCGACGGCTTAGTTGTAGATGGCCGTCAAATTGACGTCTCGTTAGCACTTCATTTTATAACGAATTTAATACCAAACGTCCAAAGAGACGAGTCCGCCATCCAGAAAACAAGAAGCCAACCATCTGCTGAGACGCTCTGCCAACTAACCAACCATCGGTGTTGCCAAACTGGTGGACATAACATACAAAATAAGCTTAGCGGTATACTGGTCCATAATAAATTGATTCAGGCGTATACTGGTACAAGTGACAAATCAGACGAAAACTAACTGATAAAATCCATCCGAGCACGAGCTTTGAGTTTGTTTAGATATTAAATGGTACATCACACATGGCCATGACCAAAGGCATCTAGTATAATCAAAATATAGCCATATTCATCTAATTATAATTTACTACGTATACTGGATCAACTGGTAGTTGGCTCAGTTTATCAAAAACTAGAACTCGTAAATTTCACGTATACTGGGCTAAGTGCCGGTTTTTCAAAAACTACTATTAATTACGAAAAAGTAAATATGTAGATTTAAGCAAAATGTGTTCATTTCACATAATTGAAATTTTCATGAAATTATTTCAACATATGAGTTAGTTATGGAACTTTGTACCTTTGAAGAGCCCTCCTGTAAAATCGTGATTTTGCACTTAGCTCAGTATACGTAGGAGGTATCGAAATGGCGGATTTTATGCAGTTTCAAAGTGCACCGCGGTCGGGTTTTTTTTAGTAAAAATGTGGTTATTGAAGTAAATATACTTGTCTGTCCAGTGACTACCCATAAATATAGGTACTAAGTAGGTAAGTACGTACAGGTAAGTTTTGCATGCGTTTAGTATAATTTTTTGTCCGAGTTTTTGCACCTGCGACAACCTGCATTAACGATAATGATGATACCTATCTACTTAGTGTCTCTGTCACACATGACGTGAGCTTCAGTGTCGTTGAATATTGACTGTTCAAATGTGGGATTGTCCAGAAAGTTCCAAAAATAGTGCCGTGTTGTTACGTGCGTGCGTACTTAGTGATCAGGAACAGTTATTTTGCACCACTCCATAGGCATAGACTTCGGAATTAGCTACTCAAACTGATAAGGGAAGGTAAGCACGTATGTTTGCCTTCTGGAACATTTTTTGTTCATCTTCTAAGGGGGAACCTACATATATGTTTCCCCATTGATTGCCACAGTGCGGTCCTGGGCAGATCGTATCCAGCGTCTCCCCGCTACTCTCATGAGCCACGAGGTCGTCTGTCCAGCGGGTCTGGGGCCGTCCCACGCTGCGCTTGCATATGCGTTGCCTATTATTTAACCGTGGAGCATTCTTTACTTGAGAACTATAAAATGTGTGCCTCCACGGTTAAATAATAGGCAAGTCGGTGTACTGGCCCCCGAGTACTCACTAAAATAACCGACTTGGTTTAACATTAGGTACAGTCAGGGAAGTTTTCACATGACCACCTTAAGGGTCACTTTTGCGTGCGGCTACTGAGTCTCTACTGACCAATGATGGTTCAAGAAGCCAATTTTTTTCTTAAAGCAAATGTTACGACACACCGAGGGTTCTATAACAAAGAAAACGACAAAAAATGTCACAAAAAAGGACCCCGAGACCCTGCTTTTGTCTCAAACTTCGATTCGATTTCAACAGATATTTCATTCTGAGCAAAGTAACTTACGTATACGGTAGACTGGGGTAACTCTGATTCAGGGGGTAACATTGATCAACGATTTTTCAACTATACGAAGTTTTTGAATGCATTCAGAACAATTTATTATTAAGGTAGGCTACCTCAATAAAAATACTTAATAAACGTGTTCAAAATCAAAGGTAGGTATTTGGGTTTAAAAATCGATGATCAATGTTACCCCGTGAATCAGAGTAACCCCAGTCCACGTAGTTTAAATTGCATATCTCAACTCAATGGAATGTAAGCAGTGGCAAAAAATAACAAGTGGTCTTATCGCTAAAGAACGATCTGCTTTTGACAACTGGTTTTGTTTTTATTATCAACCTATAGTAATGTATTTCGAGAATAATTACAAGTATTATACAAATAATTTGGCTAAAGTGATTGTAACTACTTTTTCGATTTTATGTCTACACTTTGCCAGAAAGCGGCTTTTTCCGTACGCGCAGTGTGCGGAAAAAGCCACTTTATGGCCAGGTGTGGGATAAATATATTAATAGACTCTAGGTTTTATTATTATGAAATGATTAATCAATTCATACAATAAAGTCGTCGCAAAACCGTTTGTGCTCGTATCACGCAAAAACATGCGTTCATTACGAGTATTACCCCGGTTAAGACATAGGATATTTTTTACCCGAGGCGACTAAAAGCAATTATCCTGCTGCTGGGTTCGCTTACTTAAAGCGGCATTGCGCGATTCAAAGACCACACGACAAGGGTAGTTCACACAGCAAAAAAAAATGCGTCAAGTGAGAGTCGGATTCGCACACAAAGGGTTCCGTACCACCGTCGAGCAAAATACGCCGAAAACCACGTTTATTGTAAGTATGAGGGGTCTGATTTAATTATAAAATTTATTCTGATTTTATTATTTTCTGTTACAACGGCAACAGAAATACACATTCTGTGAAATATTCAAGTATCTGCCTAGTATGGTGGTTGGACAACGGAGGCACAGTAGGTAATAGCGTTGGTACTCTTTGGGTACGGAATCCTAAAAAAATCACAATGACTTCGAAGATTCAACTCGCAGAGTTGAGTCAAAATCAATAGACGGACCGTCAAAATCAATAGACGGACCGTCGAAACATTTGTGGTAATTAAAAACAGATGGTTTTAAAAAACGTGTCTTTTCCTGATTGGTTGGCTCATTGAGGGGCGGGTCTGCTTAAGATGAGCTTGCAAGCGAAATAGTTTTGAAACTGGTCATGTGAAAACTTCCCTGACTGTACATCTCAAAACTTTTTTGTTGTAGAAGAACTGCGTTGCGAGTCTCGCATCTTTTTACATGTAAAGTTTTTGATGGGATAAAATTTTCCCGCTGCGATTTTAACCGTGTAATCCTGCGAGCTATCTGTTACCGACTGTTACGTTAGTTTTTCTGCAGATGTCATCACCCTAAACCGGTGTAACCTACTGGTAACTTTCAACTAATGGCATTGTGAGCTGTAGACGTTGCGAGTCTGTCAAAATTTATTCAATTATCGAACCTGCTCACAAAACCACACGAGAATCGGTTTAGAAATGCGACCTGTAGAAGAGAACAGCCGGACAGCGAGACACATATCTACGAAAGTTTTTTTTTCCAAGCTGAAGTGGAAATGTTTCGCTCACGTTTCGCGCTCGCTATGTCAATAGTACAAACGAAGCCACTGTTAACCGCCTGTTGACTTAACACGTTGCAATAAAGTTGACATTCAAACGGTGCTTTTTTACCAGAGATGTGCTATGCAGCTGTGCTGCGACGATGTGAAAGCTATCCGATTCCACCAGTGCTATACTTTGTTTTTTTTTTTACAAAAAATTGACCTACGATTGACTTAAGTACTGCCTGATCGTAAGCGACTACGAGGCCGAAGATATAGCTCGCCGGTTCAGTAGATGCCTATTTACTCGTGTCTTGAAGAGTCCTACATTGTATTTATCAGGAAATACGAACGCTGGAAGCGAGTTCCATTTCCTGGCGGTACGATTGGCATATCTCTGGTGGAAAGGCATCCTAACGCACGCAAATGCGAGCCCTCGTTGGGGGCAGGGCCTTCACATTTACTGTCCATCCTGATGGCACCCAGGAGGTACGCACAAAAACCTCTCTACTCAAATATTTTGATGTATACACGTAGGTATATCCTATTTAATAGATAAGAAGAAAAAGTAAGCTCGACTTACCTCACATTTTCTACTTTTCCCACACGAACCGCTCAACGAGCGTTAAATCCAATAATTTAATAACAAGCGGATTAAAGGCACTAATCAGGCAACAATAACCGGCATTTTGCGGCAATCTGCCTATTAGCGGCCTAATACTACACGACGACGCGAGTATTAAATGCGAGTGAAACCCCTCTATTGAGTACGCGCAACTAGATTCCATGGAAGAGTCTAGAATTTAGAAAATATAGAAAAAAAAAACAACCGGCTTTTAATAAGCTAATTTCGATAAGAAATGCCGAGACCTTATCTGAAATAACCAAATCCAAAAGTGCCTATAATATTTGAAAATTTATCATCAGATCGGCATTTGGTTGCAATGGGACCACTTCCGAAACATACCCTTTCAAACAAAAAAGAATTATCAAAATCGGTTCAGCCGTCTTCGAGTAACCGGTGAACAAAAAAAAAACATGAAGACGAATAGAGAACCGTTCTTCTTTTGAAAGCCGGTTATAAATATGCATAAACTCTAGTGCCATATGGCTAATAAGAGTAACCGGTATTTATCATTATCAAATATAAAGTTGACGTCCGAGTGCTTGACACTGTCCCAATAGTTGACATCTTAAGCAATAGAGGTGTCAACCGACCGCAGGAAGTCAATTATTGGGCATTAGCGTGTCAAACAATGGATGACAACCAGGTTGGAATATTTTTTCAAATCGGTCTATCTGTATTCGTGTAAGTCTGAGAACCTTTTCTTGAAGTGTGTTAAAAGTAGGTAAGTACCCAAATTACCAACTATCCAAATACGCAATCTTTCCCTCAAAAAGGGATCAAAGCTCAAAAGGTCCACCACCCTATTGCATTCACCTGTCTTCCAACTATAGTACAGTCGAGTTCATTGACATCTACACATGTAAGACAACAAAAATATCTGAACAAGCCTGTATGCTCCTTACAATAGGGTCGTGTTCAGATATTTTTGTTCCCGTAAGTGTATATATGTAAATGTACTCGACTGTACCTTTTTTTTACCAAATCAAATTGTTGTCTAGCTTCTCTTCATTCGGGTGCTTGCCTCGTGATCACGACAATGTCTCATCTAGGACCCCTTCATCCAGGTAGCATGGTGTGATATACCGGCAGAGCCTGCGGTTTTAAGACGCTTTCTGCACACCCTTCAATCGCCCAGGTTTCACTTGGGCCTATGCTCACGAATGCTCGGCAGCCTATCATTTCGCTTTCCTTTATCAGACTAATGAGGACACGTGGTGATAGTTAACGCGCGACACATATACTGGTGCTTCTTTCACGTTCACGTACAGCCAAAGTTTAATACAGTTAAATACAAACACTAATACTTGCACACTTACCAACAACACGTGAGCGCCGCGTGCCCTCCCAAGCACACTCCACATGATGCGTGGGAGATTTTTGTCCGTAAGCAGTTGGGGATGGAGTTGAGATGACGTGACGCTGAACCAGACCTGTCTTTCCCAGTGGGCCCAGGGCCCCGCGATCGATAGGGGTAGGGATCTAACAAAATAGTGTTCTGTCAAAGTCATAGGGGCCCCATTATCCTAATATGCCCAGGGCCTCCAATAGAGATATTCCCTTAGTGCCTCGGGCACCGTAAAAAAAACCAGTCAAGTGCGAGTCGGACTCGCGCACCGAGGGTTCCGTACAAACTCGTCAGTAGATACGTGAATAATTCAAGATAAACTGTATGATGGGACAAACTTAACTTTGCTCTTGAAAAACTGTTGCCCCCATACATCGACATAATGTCGCGGTTAGTTCAGTAGGAGCAAATAAGTTTATCTTACGATTTTTGCGAATTTCTAAAAAACGCTGCAAGTTAGGAAAACCGTTTTATTTTTACTGTAATATATAGAATGATATTAATAATCGGTAATTATTACAGATTTTTCTGTTCAGTAACTCCGGAGATAATAGGGGGAAAAGTGTTTTTTTAACGTTTTTTTTATCATAAATCAATAACTACATATTTAAGAGGAAACAGTAAGGTGGAGAGAATTGAAAATTAGGTATTTGTAAAATGTGTCGCTGTCCCGCACTGCCCGCCTCTCCCGCGCAGAGCGCGATAGAGACAACTGCAGCTTGGACCGAAAATACCTTTTAAAATTTCATGAAAACAACGTTTCGTAGTCCCCTGATTTCTTCCCCAAAACTTAACCTATTTAACTAATTTTTCCTTTTTTTTAATAATCTAGTCAAATTTGTTTTCTGGATGTGTGAACACAGCGGAAAATCTGGCATTTTTTTTAGGTTTTTGAAGGTTAATATCTCTTTTGAGAATTAATTTATCGTAAAAAGGAAAACATAGGAACATATCAATAGTAGCCATAGATTTTTGAACAAAAAATTATTGCTCTACTGGCATTATCCAGGGAGGAAATAGGGGACTACGTTTGTATGGAAAAACTGCCCTCCTGTTTCCTCTTAAGAAAAAAAATAAAAACTGGTTTTGGATCTACACACTAAGCCCTTTCATTTGATGTCCCATTCGATATAATAGCTCTACTTTTGATTTTCGTCATCCCATTTCGGTTTCCTTTAAAAAAAAAGTAAAAAAGGTGTAAGATTTTTTTTCTGTTCTGGCTCGGGTTAGCGGTTTTCAACATTATTCCAAATTTCAAGTCGACAGCATCAGTAGATCCTGAGATATCTTGCTGTGACAGACGGACAGACAGACGGACAGACGGAGAGACGGACAGACAGACAGAGTCACACCATAAGGGTTCCTTTTTTAACATTTTGGTACGGAACTCTAAAAATCAATCCGGTAGTTTTTGCGTGATGGGCGAACAAATCAACAAACTACTCCACAAACCGATATTTTATTATATGTATATAGATCATCATCGTTTATTATTCGTTGCTGTATTCCAAGTATATACAAACGTATAATACATTCCAAAACGCTCGAATCTCTCCCGTTATGGAAAGAACTAAGTGACTGTTCTTAATTAGTGTTCGCGGAATCAAACCGAAAGCACAATTCATTACTGCTCTAGAGTAATAAATTCATCGTGTTCCGGCTGGTGCTCGTTGTTGCATTCAACATTTTAATGCTACTTTCGGCCCGTCGTCGGAATCCACTCGTTAAAATACAGAAGATGCATAGTACCTGGCTCCTTATCAAGTTTAAGATGCATTAGACGATTAAAATGCGCTTAGTTGCACCTGCACCATCCACAAATTATTTGGTTTGCTCTGAGGTTACCTGGTAGCGAATGCCTTTTGGCCGTTTGTAGAATGAGCTTTCTATTATGCAATAAAGTTTAAATAAATAGATTTAGGTAGGCATTTTTTTCTAGACAGGTTTTTACGACGTTGGCGTCAAGTTTAACAATTTTTTCTTAAGCATCTCTCAGAATTGCCAACATTCAAGCTGAAATCGCGTTATTTGCTCTCAATTTACTACTCGAAATAAAGCCAAATATAACACACAATTTACCTTTACACGTATTTTATAGCAATTTTTATAAATTATAGTATCATATTAAAAGTGAAACTCATGTTATTCAAGCGAAATGTAAACGCCTGGTAAATGAGGCGTGCCGGAGAACCGAGCGCCGCATTTGCATGTATGGTTGCCATATTTCTGAATTTGTCCTGATACAATAGAACAATCAAAGGACAACATAATAATGTTCTTCCCAAGAGTGACTTGCTCACGTGACGATAATATTGCCATTGTAGAATAGCTTAATTATGCCTATGACGTAATTACTCCACACGTCGTCATTACCCTGCACTTGCACGGAAAGAACATGAGAACATACCTGACTTTATTGTACCTAGGTACTTACTATAACGCGTTAGTCAGGATTGCCGGACTTGGCGGATGTCAGAATCAGAAAGAACTTTTTATATACGGTTGAATCTCGCCATATTTGGTCATTTAACCGTAGACCCACTGAAACCCACCGTGCGGGACGGAACAAATTTATAACCGCCAATGCTAATACATTTTTCATCACACTTGCTCGAAAATGGTGTCATTACACGTAGGTTCTGCGGGCCGTAAATGGCCTATTACGCCCTAGGGCGTAATGGTTTTCTTTTTAAATTTGAAACGCTGGTCCTGTTTCACTCTTATTTGTCATGTTCAAAGGAAACGCCAACTTACTTTTTTAACTTTTATCACTGAAATATTTATTTAAAAGATAGTAAACACATATTTCGGTAACATTAATTAAATGTTTAAATAATGTATTTCTTTATTTTGCAAATATAAAATGCCGTTTACCGCTATGGATTCCGAACGTGACTTGACTTCGCATTGTCTAAGGATTTAAATGTCGCTAATGTCACTGTCTGTTTTAATATTTTCTTGTCATACTGGGGCGATTAGTGAGGTTATATTATTAAGATTTCCTCATTAGTGTGATGAAAAACATTGTGTGTGCCACGGGCGGTAAACGAATTACAAACTCGTGTTATTAAAGCCCTCAGCTTCGCCTCGGCCTTGTAACAAACACTCGTTTGTAATTCCTTACTTACCGCCCTTGATACATAATGTACTATTTCATCACACTTGCTCGAAAATAGTGTCATTACACGTAGGTTTTGCGGGCCGTAAATGACCTATTACGCCCTAGGGCGTAATGGTTTTCTTTTTAAATTTGAAACGCTGGTTCTGTTTTACTCTTATTTGTCATGTTCAAAGAAAACGCCAACTTACTTTTTTAACTTTTATTACTGAAATATTTATTTAAAGAGAACTGTTATTGCAAATACATGTAAACATATTTTTGTAACATTAATTAAATGTTTAAATAGTGTATTTCAGTATTTTGCAAATATAAACTCAACCATTTTAAGTCTTTACCGCTATGGTTTCCGAACGTGACTTGTCGTCTTGATATATGTCACTAATGTCACTGTCAGTTTTACAATTTTATTTAGGTTAAGTAAGGTTATTTTAATCAGATTTCCTCACAAGTGTGATGAAAAACATTGTGTGTGCCACGGGCGGTAAAGGAATTACAAACTCGTGTTATTAAAGCCCTCGGCTTCGCCTCGGCCTTGTAACAAACACTCGTTTGTAATTCCTTACTTACCGCCCTTGATACACAATGTACTATTGGTTTTTAGTTAAAGTTTTTGGAAGTCGGTTTTTATTTTTTGTTTTAACAATTTACTTTATTTTTTAATTTTTAGTGGTAATTAATATTGTTTTGACCAAATAGACTTAAGTCTATTTAGTTAAAAGAAAAAAATTCCAAATCAGTCTAGCCGTTTTCAAGTAATCGGGGAACAAACCTACATAAAAATTGCTCTTTGTTTTGAAGTCGGTTAACACTAAAAACTTGTTGCTAATAAGAAATGGACGAGAAACTAAGAAAAATACCAAAATCGCTATATGTGTGCCTATGATATTTGAAGAATTCCCTCGATTTCTCCAAGATACCATCATCAGATCCTGATTTGGTTGCAATGGGACCACCTCGGAGGTATACCCTTTAAAACAAAAAAAGAATTTTCCAAATAGGTTCAGCCATCTTCAAGTAATCGGGGAAGAAACCTAGATACAAATTTACCCTTTGTTTTGAAGTCGGTTAACACTAGAAACTCGTTGCTAATAAGAGATGGACGAGAAATTACGAAAAATACCGAAATCGCTATATGTGTGCCTATAATATTTGAAGAGTTCCCTCGATTTCTCCAAGATTCCATCATCAGATCCTGATTTGGTTACGATGGGACCACCTCGGAAGTCTACCCTTTCAAACAAAAAAAGAATTTTGCAAATCGGTCCAGCCGTCTTCAAGTAATCGGTGAACAAACACACAAAAAAAAAAAAAAAAAAAATAAAAAAAAAAAAACATACAGACGAATTGAGAACCGTCCTTCTTTTGGAAGTCGGTTAAAAAAAAAAAAATAAAAAAAAAAAGAAACATACAGACGAATTGAGAACCGTCCTTCTTTTGGAAGTCGGTTAAAAAGTGGTATAAATGTTTCGTACTAATATATCGACTGCCGGTGTGTCTGTTCGCTTGGCGAAATGAGGACTACCGTTTTTGTGCTCACCAGTTGGCGCCACTGTCAAATAGGGTCCTGAAGTATAACTGTCAGTTTGTTATTACGGGTGTGAAAATGAAGCATACATTTGAATGCCTTAAAATCGTACCATAAAAATATCGAGCATTAGTTCGGAAAAAAGAGTACATCAGTTTCCGAATGATGATAACTGTCTCAAATCGATAACATTCTGTGACCCGTAACTCATATTTGCCATAAATAATCCCAGATGTTGCAAAATATTAATACATACCATTATTCTAATACCAAATAAATCCGCGTTGCCCCCCACAAACAGTGACATTTGACATTTCAGAGACCTCCCGCTATGCTAGCGGCGAAATTTATTCGAGGTAGCCCTCATTGGCTGACACATGGCAGTGTGTCACACTCACACAGCGGCTACCAATAATATAAGCATTGACATTGGGACTTTTTCCTGTTCACATTATGGCAACCCTATTGGCATCGGACATTATCTGCATCATCTGCAACACACACCACCGTGTAAAAGTGCTGCTTGAATTTCATTACTTTTCTCAAACATGCGCGGAAATGACGGTCATACATGTGTGATAATGATAATACTTACATCGCGAAATACTGCATTTTGAACGTTCAATTCAGCCGCGACGCAATGAATTCTCTCAGAAGCACAGCTATGAAGTTTAGAATATAATTCTAATAATCACCTAAGTATGCATAATTCGGCGAAAATTGCAATGTCTTGACTCGTAAAATTCAGGATATCGTCGAAGTTTCTCGGCGAGATATAATCAGAAATTAAGAGATCTGTACTTAATTAGCTACTAAAAATCTGTGCCTACGACTCCTCAAAAGTGCTCGTCATAATTAACAAAACGGGGCAAATACCTGGGTCTTGTCTCATCCCTCAACTGCTCAATGGTTAACTGGAAGAGATCCCTTAAAGCGATGAGTTCGCCTTCGTACATATACCTTTATTTTGTAACCCTGTACTGTACTTTGTCTTATTTTGAGCAATAAAATGTTTACATACATACAAATACAACGAAAAAAACCTATCAATTTGCAACAAATAGGAAACACAGATAGATATATGCGAACGAAGCAAATTAAATAATCGTTTGTAAAAAAACTGCAAGGCATAATCAACACGTAAACAAAACGTACATTACGTAAAACCGTGCAATACGCGGAGGAACGATTCAAACTTTTTATTAACTCTTAATTAGTAGAAGTAATGAGTTGCACAATCGGCCCGTAATTCTCCTTTGATATGTAACTTTTTGTAGTAAATCATTAGTGGATGATACGATACTAATGGATACAGGAGATTGTTTGGGCTTTCACTGGTTGATAGATAATAAATAAATTAGAGTAATGTGCAACCCACCAAATCACGCTCAAATTAATCCCACCAGGTCATAGTCGAATACTAATTGTTAAAATACTACCTCGACACGACAGTATTTAATTATTTTAAATTGATTTCTGTTGAGATACTTACCTAGCTCTACCTATATCTTGTCAGTTCAGTACCTAATTAAGTTTTCTAATATTGTATAATAGATAGACTCACGGATCCCACAGTTAAACTGTGAAAACAGTTTTGTGGGACGATGTACCTATTATTATGTATTTACCATTTGAATAAATATATCTATAAATAAATAATTAAAAAAAATAGTAGTAAAATGCCCTAGAACGATGATTCATCCCATTAAATACATTACACAAATTCTTTGTTACTATTGTGTCATTCTAAATAAGAGTATAAATTCACGTAAAATGTACACTTGCTAAAACAGCTTGCTAACGTTCTCAACTTCAACATTGTAAAAAAATTCTGTTAAAAGTTGTACCTACTTTTGAGAAAAGCTTTTTATTGCAGCTTGTGACTCTTTTATATAAAATAGTCTGTTATAGGATTTGTTTGCAGCGTTTTCGGCTGTTTAAGTTCAGTTACTACATTTGTCCCGAACAAACATGTATACAAACAATCATTGCAAGTTGATTAGATGCTTGTAATAATTTGCCAACGTTCACAATCACAACTACATTTTAAATACACACTACATTGCAAAAAATTAACGGATCTCATGTAGAGTCAAACACCTAAACCCAATGTCAAGATTTCATTCAAATTTAAGTATATAAATTTGAATGAAATGTTGACATTGGGTTTAGGAGTACATATGTATATGAGGGTTCGACAATACTTATATGTAATAAGTGGCAAACGAGCGCACGAGCCACTCGCCCATGGATATCTGCAACACCAGAGGTGTTTTTAAAGATATGGTTACCGTAGTAATTGTTCCCGGTGACTAACTTTCAAACCACTATAACAAAAAAAAATCGGCTAAGTGCGAGTCGGATTCGCACACGAAGGATTCCGTACCACCGTCGAGCAAAAACATGCCAAAAACACGTTTGGGCATTTCTCCAGAAATATGTCTGCGACTCATTCATCTGTCTACATACATTTAGTATGAAAAAGGGCCAGATGAATGAGGTGACCGCAGACTTATTTCTGAAGAAATGCCCGTTTATTGTATGGGGACCCCTTTTTATTTTAAACTTTATATGGTTTCTATTATTTTTGTTGTTATAGCGGCAACAGAAATACACATTATGTGAGCATATTATCAAGCATAGAGCTAGCGACAGTAAAAATACACACTCCGTGGAAATTGCAAATCTCTACCTTTTTTTTTTTTTAATATGGCGCACACGCCCTTGCTGCGGGGTGTATTTGCCAATGTCGACGTGTCGAATCAGACATATACGAGTACGAAAGGATAGTGTTCGATTACGGTTCAAAAGCTAGAGCCACAGAAATATATCGAGCTAGAAGGAAAAATGTATGTACCTAAGCATGTTAAAAAAAAGTGGCAATGACCTACTTACTTTGCACACCGTTAACTTGAGTTGCCGTCAATATTATTATCAGATTTGAAGATCTGATAATAATTTTATAATTAATTGTCCAAAAACCACCAAATGAAATGGAAAATCTATGTTTTCTATCACTAAATTACACTTTTGGCATCAAACGCCAAGCGAAAAACGCTTCGTTTCCATACAAATCGACGAACTATTTCCTTCTATTCTCTTCTATGACGCACGGACAGACGGACAGCGGAGGCTTAGTAATAGGGTTCCGTTGGCACCCTTTGGGTACGGAACCCTAAAAAGTTACTTAGGTGACTAGGCATTATCTTTCCGTGTACTCTTCATTTGGACGCGAAGGACGTAGATAGAGACTCTATTGAGTTTCCTTTTCTACTCGTGTAACAAATAGTTAGGTGACTTGGTGACTATAGGTACCACGTGGCAGCCGCGTTGTAAGTACAAAACCGTCAACAATCATACTTTCATCAGCTTCAAATAGTACATCATTTCATAAATTTGAATAGCATTATGATACAATATAAAACCAGTTCGTTGCACCATCGGGCATTACGGAGGCGCTAAACGTAAAGTGGATATTGTTGTTCTGAAGTGAATCTAATTTTCACAAAACTTGACTCGTGTTGTTACATAATTTGGCGTAAAAGGTGGATTATTCGTTTGACAAAACAATAAAGGTAACGAAACAAACCGGACCATCCGTTGGGTGCACGGCGCGGGCGACCCGCCGGGCGGGTTCCGCGCCCCGCGTCGCGCGGCGCCCTGCGCCTGCGCCGACTGCGCCGTCGAGCCTCAGTAGTGCTCGAAACGTCGCGGGGTGCGGATGTGCGCCCTCTCTTTCAACCAAATATCTCGCCGTGCGTTCGGAAACAGTGCGTCTGTGCTTAACGTTTACCGTGATAACAAAAGTTTGAATTGACATAAAAGTGTTTCATTTTGATTTAGCCACTCGGATAAATGCAAGCGAGTCGTATAAAGGTGAGTTTACGCGGCCGAGTTGCGAAGGGCCCAGCCTCTATAAGCTAGTTTACTAGTTAACTTCTCCGCTAAAGGGTTAAGTAGGCAACTTTTGCAAGTCGCATTCTCGGGTAACATTTGTCAACAATAAATTGCGAAATCCAATTTAAATGTTTGATACTTCATTTGCTGCGGTGATTGTTTTGAAACGCCCAATTTGTGGCCCGCTTTTTTTAATTCAATAAGCAATCTCTCCGGCCTTGATCAGGGAACGGAATGTGGCGAAGAAAAGGTGGTTCGAACGCGGCTAGCTCGAGTTATTGAACCACACAGCCTCCTGGATTGCTCAACTAAAGAACTCCAACCAAACATTCAATTTAACACACATTGAATCTCTCCAAATTTCTATGACTACAAATAAGAGATTAAGATTAGTAAATTAGATGCACAGACAATTAGGTTGACAATATCCGAGAGATAATTGTAAAGTCGGTGCAGCCAACATTCTAATAAGCCTAACAATACATTACCTTGATCAAGCAGAACTGGTTCCTAACCAACTCTGACAGGTAATCCGAGCCGATTACAAAACATCTATACAGCTTTATCTGCTAACTTATCCTTGTATAACGAAATTCCAGCAAAATGACTCAAAATTCTTATTGGAATCGAGAATCGAACGTTTTTAAGAGGAAATGCATTAGAGTTAGCCCGACACTCGTGGGAATCCGTTGACGTTTTTGCCTCCAAAGTACCGAAATGATGGCTTTATTTTGTGCTTAGTTGGTAAGACTAATCGCGTTTTTGCAAGTCGAAATAGGCTAATGTCATTTAGATGTGCGTCACGAGACCTTGGCTCCGGTCAGCCCCCTTCTGTTGGAGACGCTATTGCAACCTTAATGTCGATTGCATTCTTGTGAGACTGTGCATGGAAGACAATCGCCAAATTCTGCGTCACCACAAACTGTGCATTTGATAGATTATTCTACGATGCGAGATATGGTGTCAACTTGTTGATCTGGTTATACAATTTTTGATAAAAAGAATTGATGATTAGTTTACTCAGTCTTTACTTTACCCACAATCTATGAGCTCAACCTTGACAAAATCATATTCAAAGTAACTCTGAACACCTACTCCTGAATAATTTTTGTAGATAGGCATACATAGTTGGCCAACCAACCACTGAACTCACCTATTGTAAACCTTCCTTAAAGCTATACTATAACTGCCACTAGTTTATGTCAAATGATATACGAGCCAAAGTATTCAGGAATTGCTAGAGTCTGACTATTCAAGCCCAGCAGTTTATACTCGACGTAGTATTGAAATCTTTTATGGCGATATTCTAGATAGTACCTACTACCTACCTTTGTACTATTGTCCAAGCTGAACCAAGTCAAAGCAAAATTAAATTATACCTATTTAGCTTCGGTAATACGTAAGACATATAAATACTGCTATTACGAATACATATAAAGAAACCTTTTTCGTTCTTTATGTGTGTGGCACCCAACCGTGGGACAATTGGCTACAGGGATATCCGCAAGTTTGCTGACGCTTGGGTATTTAGAAGATTGACCCTACTACTAACGCAATATGACAATATTGATCTACATACCTTTACCTTTATGTACCAAGATTCAGTTATACCAATATCAGATGCTTCCAGACCATCTAAATGTCTACATACAACCATCTAAAAATCTACAAGATACCAGATAATTCAAGTTCAAGTTCAGAATTAGTGACTTGACATCGGATTTAGGCAACGAAAGCGATGGAAGAATGACGAAAAATTGTTACCCAAATTAGATACAAGCGGCCAATAGTAAAGGGGACGAGTTTAAAAGAGACTGATTGAGAGAAATACCAAAATCGAAGAATAAAAGCACAGGAAGAAGTGAGTTTGGTATCAATACTGAGTATTTGGAGAAGGCACAAAAACTGAGACCATTAAGTCATCAATCGTGCATGCTAGATTCAGAAGCGTTAGATTCTGAATGCAGCAAGTTTTTTCCAATTTCACACTCCATAATCTCCACAGCTATTATTGTATATTAAATAAATAATGGCGAAGGTGTGGCGCTGGTGCGTGTCGGAAGGACGTTAACTAACCCTCGCCTACATGCATCGAAATCACGTAACGCAGTTATTCGACGCGTTGATTACTCACTGATTGATTAATGAGGCTTCTGTTTCCGCTCGCTTTTGCTTTCGAAGATTCGTCCTTCGAGCGCAGTGATATGGACGCTGTAGTTTCTTAAAAAATATAACATCGGTCTAGCTTCTTTTGTGTCTATCTGGTAAGGACCGGTTGGGTTCTTAGAATTCTTCTCCTATCTTCAAAGTTTCGACTAAGTTTAGTTGGTCGCATGCTCGCCTAACGCTGTATTTTATATACAATGGTCGTAGTAAACAAGTATACGACCTGCCTGGTGATACCTAAGCAGTCTGTGGCAGTATTACCAGGAGCGCCATGCCTGGAGCATCACGTGCCTGATGTGTTACCTTCAAAACCCCGTTCACTCCCTTTGTAGAGAACGCACTGTAACGCTGCTGTAAACCCGAGCGCGGTGCACTTTGAAACTGCATAAAATCCGCCATTTTGTTTATTTTAACGAACTTCATACCCAGTGACACTCGCACCATCAAGACGAATCTAAAGATGTATCATTTATCAAAATCGGATGTGCCGTTGAGTAGTTACGAGCGGACACAGGAACGGACATACATACATACATACAGGTCAAACACATAACCCTCCTTTGGGCTTCGCCGCAGTCGGGTAAAAAAATATAAATCCCACTTTATAAAAATGATTAAACTTGGTGCTTGATGTGTCGATTCTGAGGGTACAGACAGTATTTGTAATAACCCCACCAAGTAGACTCAAAGCAAGAACGTCACTAGCTATCTTTTTTTTGAAGGATTTTGTCGTATTTCCAAATTCCATTTCTTATTATTCCTTCTCTTTTATTTATCTATACAGAGTTTACATCTGTCTTCAATGAATGCCAAATCTTAGGGCATGTATATGAATAAATTGTTGAATGTTAAGAAATATTCAACAGTAGATTCCGAGATTTCGCCCTGACCAACAAATATTAGACATGCGTTTCGGTAAGAGCGTGCCGAATCGCACACAAAGCACCACAACACAGACAATGACGCGTGCGTTGATGATCTATGGAGCAAATAGAGCACAGATGGAGAGATTAGTATATGGAAGCTGAAATACATATGGAACAAAATATGAAAGAAAGTGTGGCGCCGAAATTGACATGGAGACCAGCATCTGAAACTTCGGATGAGTAGGTAGATGTGTTAGAAAGCTACACGAATATATAGCTGAACGAAAATATTTGCTATTACGCACAACTTTAATATAGAGGACAGTATTTAAGATAACTAGGGAAAAGTGAAGCGTCGCTAATATAAAAGATATGCTAAGAGATGGAACAAGGTATGTTAGAGTAATATGCATCATAGCAAAATTTTAATGAGCTCTTAAACGAGGAAAGTGATTAATATAAATGCTGAACTTCGATTGCTATCAGTACCAGCGTTGCCAACTATTTCGAAGATAAGTATAGTATTTGCCAGCTCAAGGTATAATCAATATAGTACACTGAAAGTATAGGTATGATCTTTTGAAGAAAAAACCCTTTAAAATAGATTATATAGTGATTGATTTAGTTGGTAAAGTATACAGTATTTCCTACTCATAAAAAAAATACTTAATTTGATTCGGGTGGGACAACTATCTGAATGAAAACATAAAGTAACTTCAAAAAATCTCAAACCCTATTTTAAGGATTGACAGATATGTAGTTTTTTGCGTACTAATTTTTCTTCAACAGTATTTAGTACACATAGTTAAAATATAGTAAAACACTTGCTTAAAGTGCGACTACGATAACTTTGCACAGCGGAAAACCTCCGTTTAAAAGTCATGAAAATGTGACTTTTACTTAAATGGAGGTGTTGCCATGTTCCGCTCTGCAAAATTATCGTAGCCGCACTCTATTTTCTTGCTCAACTTTAAGAATGTCAAAACTGTCCTTTTATTTGAATCTGAGGTCGAATCGCTACAGGGACCGCTGACAACCAGCGTTGAAATCTGTCAAACCAACCGTCCTATGTTGACAAAACACGCAAGCTGTCAAATGGAATTAATGTCCTGTCAATAAGCTAATTTATGATGCAATGAAGCTGATTCGAGCCAATAGAGATAAAAAGTTATGCCTCGGGCAATACCTGTTGCACAGGATGCAATGTTAAGTGTTGCGATGTCATCACACTAGTTAGTACTGATGGATTTGATTAGTTTTAGGCTGGGGCTCCACTGAGCAGTCTCATCTCCGCTCCGCTCGTCTCCACGTCTTAGTTGGAGCCGCAGCCTTAGCCGTAAACTTTGATAGAGTTTGTGCGGAAAGAGAACAGGATTTGGATTTGGGGGCGCTGTAGGGAATGCAAACCGGTTAACCGGTTAACCGAAAAACCGGTTAACCGCCTGTATTTGGCAACGGTTAATAACCGGTTATCGAGCCCAGAAACCGGTTTTTAACCGAAACGTAAAAAACTATAGTAAATTCACTAAAATTCTGTAATTTTATCTTATTCCTTTCCGATTACTCATTTGTTTTATTCTGCGAGATCATAAACCTTTAAAAATCAATCACATTGGTACTTTTATACTTTTACTATGTTCCTTCAAGTTTTTCAGCAGATTGAAGCTATTTGAACATTTCACACTAATAAAAGTACTTTTATTAATTAACAAACTCTCATCATCTTTCTTTCTTATGTTTTTTTCTTCTTGCCTGTAGTTTTTTTTATTAATCAGTTTTCTATAGTCAACAGTCAAGTCAGCCTGATTCAATCAATTATAGTTACCTAACAGTGTACATCTTCTCATTGTGTCCCTTTTAGGTCTTAACGTCTGATTCGTAACGGATTCGCCAATTTTTTTTTATATTTCCCAACGTACTTTATTTATAAACACCACCATAGGAAACACCAGAGTCACAAAAGTTATATATGTACAAAAGACAATTTTTTTTCAACAAATTTTCAGATAATCGTAATAATCAACTAAAGCTAACGCCGAAAATCACTGCCAAATTGATGTCAAAAACTTGAAACTTTGTGGCGAAACCTGCGTAAAACTGATTCCCAACGCAACGTTTTTCTTAACCAATATTACTTATACCATTGCTGAAAAAAAAATTCTTCACTTTCTCTATATACAATGATGAGAATGTAGAAGTGTCTGCATATATCTGGTGTAGCAGGTACTTTAGCGAGGTGATGTTCGCAACTGAGTAAAGCCATATTACGTCAATAATACCTTACCTACCCCTACCACTAATATTATTGATGCGCAAGTGTGTGAAAATGTTTGGAGGTTTAGATGTTTCTTACTTAATAACGCAGTATCAACTGAATGGATTGAGCTGAAATTTGGCATGCAAGTAGACTAAGTCCTGGTTAAGGATACTTTATATCCTTGTTAGGATTTTCCTTGATATAATAACGGGAATAGCGCAGGTGAAGCTGCGGGTAAAAGCTAACAAAAAATGGCTCACAGTTTTAGTTAAATAACACGCTTTTCCAGTATTATTTTGACCGTAGTTGGGGTTGAACCACGATGATAAAGAGCGAGAGAAAATTGAGCTTAAAGACTTGATCCAACGAAGTCTAACATTATGACATATTGAACGGTATTGGGTTCCATGGCCAAGGGAGTCGCCATCTATGAGAACACGTGTTACACATGTACTCACCTCGATGCAAATACTTTACTGCTTTGACGATCGACCGAAAATAGATACCGACGACCGATAAAGAGGAATAAATAGGTTAAAAAAAACCTATTAAACGAGAAAAACGTTAGTAAAAGTCAAGTCTGGACCATAGGTGAGCGCCATTTAATTTTTCTATGTACTTTGATTTCTTGGATTTTATGTAACACAAAAATGTGGCGTAAATTGTAATTTACCCGCATTAAAAAACTAATAAAGAAACATCTTGTTCATTTCATATAGTAAATCTAGGTAGTGAATCCGTTGCAAAACAGGCCTTAGCTTTAAAATAAAAGCGTTTGGCCAAATTATTACAATTTACTGTCAGTAATGTTTCCATCATTATTGTTTGTTTTTTAAGTTGATTTTGTTTAATAATCGACTAAGCAATATTTTAAAGTCGTTTTTTTTATCATACACTCACAAAAACGACAAAAATGGACGAAAATAAATTAACCGGTTTTTAACCGGTTATTTCGGGATCACTTCGGTTAATAACCGGTTATAAAATTTGGCCGGTTATTGCATTCCCTAGGGCGCTGTAATGCTTTTCTACGGTAATTGCAAAAGAAATGCCATACTGGTTAGGTTAGTTCCGTTTTTCGCCACGCTTATGCTCTTTCCGCACAGACTCTACTGATGATACTTTTCAAAACTGAGATATGAATAGAACATTATACTTACGTCTGTTTTATTTGCCTATACATGGCCTATATAAGTACAATACACACAATGATTATAAAATAGTCAATTAATTCTTGTCAAGATCTCTGATTTTTGTTATTCGATTGACCTCTGAAGTCCCTTCAGGTTCACGGGTTCAAAAGCTAGAGCCCTGTGACGCACGGACAGACGGACAGCGGAGGCTTAGTAATAGGGTTCCGTTGGCAACCTTTGGGTAAGGAACCCTAAAAATGTTTGACCACGATTTATGACAATCCAATTACGTCTCTCTTTTCGTTTCGGGTGTCGTTTGCGGTCGCGTTTTTGATTGGTACAATGATTTCCTTATTGCCGGCGATTATTTATTTGGACATCTCGTAATAAACTTTGATTAATGGAACTTTGTTACAAAAATTAAACGCATGGGTTATGGGTTGATATATATTGTGGCATTAATAAAATTGAACTTGAAACTGTATCTCAGTTTGTGCCTTTCGTCTTTACGATTTGATGGCATTCTTTTCGCAGCTATTTATGAATTTTAGCACTATTGTACATTTTAATGAAATATGTGTCATTCCACGGGTAAAGGTACCTTATGGACGTTGTCGCTTGCGTCGTATCCGACTCCGTTACTATATGGTATCAAGATAGAAGGGCACAAGCGACAACGTCCACAAGGTATCTTTAGCCGTGGAACGTCACATATAGTTACATTGATGTTGCCATATTAATCTCTTAAAGATCAGCTTCTTGACAAACCTCACATATTTCTAGGCTTTGCGTTTAACAATCTGTGGTGACTCGTCTGTCATCTGTCAACATTCATAACGTTACATATATAGATACAAAAAATCAAAGTACATAGAAAAATTAATTGGCACTCACCTGTGTCCAGACCGGGAATCGAACCCGGTACCTCTGGATTTCCGGCCCAGCGTCTCAAACCACTCGTCCACCGGAGCACCCAGTAAGCGCCCTCAATTTTGCCATCTACTTTGACTTCCGTATCATTCTGTTTTAATAGGATTTAACCTAAACGCCATCTATGAGAACTTGTATTACACAGGTATCTCAACCAAATGCGCACCTTTACAGCTACGACGATCGAGCGAGAGATGGTGTAGATGGTGTTACCCGATGTTTCTTTCATATAAAGTATTTCATAACGTTGTTCTATATCCTTTTCTATTCTAAGTCATCAATACAAACTTCAAACCAAACTTCACTGAACTTCGGTTCCAAGACACAAACTCACCTTCCCTTTATTTTTCTTTTCTTCTCTTAAATCCTTAAACATCGAAATTGGTTTGATGATACTCATGTTATGCGTACACCTGTTGTTACAATAGTATTATGTAGATAGAGATGACGATGATATTAAGTAATCAATGAAGAAGATGCATTATTCGCACACGTGACATATCTGTTACGTCGGTGGGAATGACTCGAGTAACAAATGGAGGTGTTTTACTGTCAGATATTCGTGTCTTTCAATTAATGATGCTGAGATTGCGAAAACAAGTGTGCCATTACGTATTTTTAGATTACTTTGTGATGTTATTGCAATCATCTGAGAAATTTGCGAATAGATTATAATTAATTTCGAAACAGGACTGCAAAACCTTTGGTCCCATAACTTGCAGATACCCTATTGGAAAGTTTGATGGTGACGGGAACGATTGGAGATACTAGACCGTCGTCGTAGAGTTGAACCACCTTCGGTACCTACTGAAGTTTCGGTATCGGCCGAAACTAGACCCAAAACCGAACCTTTGGCATCGGGTTTGGTTTCGGCAAAAATCAATTATTTCGATCGCAAACTATTAGACAGTGAACTTGTTAGTCTGTCGTTCTTTCGTGCTGCAAGGTTAAAAAAGTTTCGAACCGGCGCGATTTTAATTCTGAAAGTTTGGAGACATAGCATTTCTCCTTCAATAGTGGAATAATTTCGATTGCTCTTTTGACCTAGTAACGCTGCAGGAATTGCAGGATGCGCATAACATAAGGTCTTATTAAACGCGGCGCAGGCGCAGGAAAGTCTAATGTCACAGCCCACAGAAACGACGTAAGCAGTCGCTAAAGGCCTTACACTTATGACGTCTCCGTATTTTAATGATGTAATTGCGTATGGTCGGTATCGCATTTGGTAATTTTATAACATTGTTATAATAAGTAGCACAAATTTTATATCTAGAAATGAAATTAACTATAGTAATAACATCAAAATACTCCTGATGAGGTCTTATCTAAAGAATTTGGCAAATATATTGATGATATACCAATTGATGGAAGTATATGATAGTTATTAATGAGTTTAAAATGGGGGATATTTGGTTTTATTGCATGTAGTGTAATACTCATACGATTCATGGAAACTACCTAATTAAAATACCTACGTGCCAAATCGATGCCATTAACTATTTCATGTACAACAGTCCTAAACTAAACGGTGACGAACGTCGAAAATATATGAAGACTCGACTTTGACTTGAATTTAACTAAACTTTACTCTAAGTTTGTACATGTATAGCCACCAGGTAGCGTTAACTATGAACCTTAACGATAGATTTTGAAGATAAACAATAATAAATGGTCTCTGTATTTCTCATCATCGTTACGTAAATGTGTTAATAGTATTTTATGCAACAGTTGTATAAGAAGGTTCAAAAAATGCGAATTGCGTGAGTTGCGATACGAGCCGCGAATGCGGCGAGTATCGCAAATAGAGACGCAATGAGCGTTTTTTGACTTAATTATACAACGTTGCATACAATACTTTTTCTACGACAGGTTTTAAAATTATAAAATACAAACAAGGCATAACCTGCAAAGAAGGCAAATATGACGTATGACTGTCAGTATGTGGGCCTTTTCATATTTTTTGTCCGTGCCGTAGTGGACTTCCACCCCGTAAAAAAAAAAATATATTCCTTAGAAATGCTTTTAATAAATTCTCCTTCTTCTACATTCTTTGAAAATCATACTGGTTTCAATATAAATTGCTTAATATGGTAAATATCATACTTTGAACCTAAGTACTACCGCTTTGACGTTCCATTACGCGACGAACTTTAGGTTTGTTTTAAGTAAAGTTCAGAGTGTTGTTTGCAAATCAGTCTTTATTAAATGAATTTTAACACAATAATACTTTTCTATAAATGAATAACATTTGCTGCACTAAGCGTCACAATAAAGTTATTTAATAAAATATGTCCATTACGTTACGTTTTGGTTCTCATCATAGCTTAACAATCATCTTAACTTAAGACATACTGAAAAAACTATCAAAAGTTATATTTATCACAATTGGCACATATTATTCTATCAAATGAGATCCAAATAGTATCAATAATACTTAATAATTCATATAAATTCTTAAAAATCAATCTCAGCCACAGTAGGACACCGTGCCGTAATGGAACCATTCGTCACGTAATGGAACCACATGAAAGGTTTACATGCGTCGGAAATAGCTCAAAACCCTATACTAGATTTCAATAGAAAATTTATATAAATCTATTTCTAGCCAGCTTAACTACATGCACTACTAACAGTAGTGACATTGTGAAATCGTTGTTTTGTGTTTTTCTCCTATTATTTGCTTTTCCCTTTTTGTTTTTAAGTCAGGAAGGCGATGAATACAGGGTTTATTTAAAACAAAAGCAATAAGGAAAGTACCTTAAATCGTGTTCCTTAAATTAAGTAGGTAACTTAAATCTTTTGAAAAAATGTTTCTACTCAATCACGCATTAATAGTAAAATACAAAGATGAATTTACGTTTATTAATTAAAATACAAACGTAAATTTATGTTTTTATTTTCATAATTTTTAAATGAATTAGTTTAAAGTCCCTCCCTGTCAATTTGAAAGTAATATAAAATTAAACTTCCGTTAACACGCGTATTAATATTTACAAACAAGGAAATTACTGCACTTCTTTTATGCACTCCATATGAAATAAGTCAATTGTATAGTTTTAGATACTTGTTTTTAGTCTAGTCATTATATCCAAAAAACCGACCCTACCCGTGAATAATCAGTTCTCGGATTTTTTTATCGTAGGTCCCTCGAGGGGGGGGGGGGGTGTTGAATCAGGCCCCTGTGTATATTCGAAAAACGGTTTTTCTTGAATAACTCGGCCATTTTTGAAAGGAGGACAAAAATTGTAGGAAATTTGATTCTCTACAAGTTTGGTCCTCACAATTTTTCTTCTAGGATCGATATTTTGGAAATTAAATTTGAAAAAAGCGATCGATTTTGGGGGAAAAAAGGAGGGAACCAAAATTGTTCAGAATTTGATTCTCTACAACTTTTGTTTCTCTTCATTCATTCCGTAAATTGTGGAACATAGAGATAATGATAATATTTTAAAATTGTCGCGTTTTTCAGGTTTACTTTCCAAAATATCGATTTTGTGGGAAAAAATGTGAGAACCAAAATTGTTCAGAATTTGATTCTCTACAAGTTTAGTCCTCTTCATTTATGTCGTAAAGTTGAAAATAAACGAGATGATGAAAATATTTTGAATCAGGTTTAATTTCCAAAATATCGATTTCGGGGGAAAAAAGGTAGGAACCAAAATTATTCAAAATTTGACTCTCTACAACTTTAGTCCTCTTCATTTATGCCGTAAAGTTGAAAATAAACGAGATGATGAAAATATTTTGAATTTGTCGCTTTTTCAAATTTAATTTCCAATATATCGATCCTAGAAGAAAAATTGTGAGGACCAAACTTGTAGATAATTAAATTTACTACAATTTTGGTCCTAACCCATAAACGAGCGCTAAACCATAAAAAACCCTTTATTAGATCCAATTCAAGGAAATAAGAAAACTCGAGAGAATATCAACAATTTGAACGAAATCAGAGAACTACCCGTGTAAGTCTTTTTTTAAAATACCTTCGTTCATTTTTACTACCTACACTTACTATATTTTTAGCCCGACTAATTCAAATTATACGTTTTTAACGGCAATCAAGGACCTTAAAATAAATAGCCGGACGGAGTCTCGCTAGCAAAGAACTTGAAGCATGTCTAATAAGCTGGTTACCAATCTGTGCATACTGCTCGCAATAGGAAAAAAACTAGTTGATGTGTGCGTGCGGCTCGTATGTAAAAGCAGCCGGCTTATTAAAAATGGCTTCAGTTCTCTTTTGGCGAGACTCCGTCCGGCTATTTATTTTTAGGTCCTTGACGGCAATCTATGAATTTAAAATCAGCGGCATGTAAACCATGACTTTTCTGTCCATACGGCACGTTTTTTGTTCCACTAGTACATTACGTAGCGTAGTGGACGTGACGTAAGTATGCCGGTAGTTAAATACATTGAAATAGTGCTTTGATTACTTGCAATTTACTACTTCTAACTTCATTACATGTTACCGCACTTATGAATATGTCTAAATTAATAAACGGTTAATCTCAAAGTGGCTTCTTACCTTCAGTATATCCCGTTCGTAGTGGACAGAAATTTTTGGCACACCGTAACGCACGTCCAACTCATCACATTTTTGAAGCGAAACTTACATTTTACACCTAAGTAACGGTTATATTAGGCTCAAAAGGTCACCAGTTATATAGAAACACAACTGTTTTGGTAATTTTTTGTAGTCTATTTGGTAAAAACGCCGTTCGTTAGTGGACATGTCCACCACGTTGGTTTTGGAGGACAGCAAACAAATTGTGATTTTATGATTTTTTTACTCTAGCTGTTAATAAATGTGCTTCAAAATTGGTAAACGATAATATGATCGATTCACACAATAGCCATGTTCAGGCCTAGAAGGAGTCAGATATACGTAAAATTCGCCTCAAAGTTACCAAAGTGTACGTGGGACACCCAAAAATCGGCACCTTTTCTTCTGTTTTTCTGACAAATAAAATACTTTTAGTAGGTTTTAAAGGGATTATTCATCATAATTATACAGTAAATGAGTTACTTTACCATTTTTACAAACAAACATTATACTTTAGAACAATATTTAATAGAAAAAAATTACTCTAAAGTCATGGGACAGCGATATTTGGCTCAAATATTTTTTTCTGAAATAGCCCATGTGTCTATGGTAAACTTTTTATTTTTTAAATGAAGTTGACACGCAGTGAATATATTAAAAATACTTTTGTTTTTATGTTGGCATCAATGAATTTAGTTCAGAAAGTTTTGTTTTTCTTAAAAGCCGTAGGATTTTAATTGTTTGTTAAGTTGGTAGTTGTGCATTTTTACCGTAAAGTTAAAATTGAGCGCTTAATCCTTGACCTCAGTTTAACCTAGATTTAGAAGTCTGTGGTTGCTAGCAATAACGTAAAGTGGCTATAACGACACTAGTGCTGTTATGGGGAATAGAGTATAGACTTCTCTGAACTCATATTATATATGTTCTTATATTAGTGTTCGTGACCAAGTAAAAGACAGATAACAGTACAGGAGTAGAAAAACATTTTTAACAGTCGCATATTTCACAACATACATATAAACGAGCAATTTGCTAAAACAGCGTGCGAAAGACAATCTCACGAGGACTCCTATCGCCAATTAATTGTTTCGACATCCAATCAACGGTCGACAATGACTACTTCTGCCATACCTACCAGATTGAGATTTTAATTCCGGTGTTTTAGGGATTAATACCGGGATTCCGGTATTGTCACTGAACAAGTAATATTACTATGTACAGAAGTTTCTCTTTCTAACAAAACTGACGTTCGGGTCCGACCACCAGACGGAACGCACCGCATCCAACCGTCTCTCTCTATCGCATAACGCGTGTTCTTTCTGATCGCTGGCTAAGCCCCTCCGTGAGGGCCGATTTTGGTCTAATCCAAAAATACGTACGGGTATTAGCTCTACTACCTATAATAATTGAAGAGTACCTTTGATTTCTCGAAGATTCCATCATAGGCTCCTGAGACCCAACTCGAGATTCAAGTCTCTGAGACTCAAGTCTATGGTCCCTTGAAGCTGTAAAAAAATCAAACTGCTAAGTTAACGTAAAAAAAGGTCGAAATGTACGTTTTTTGCAGCATAAATAGCCATTTATGCTGCAAAAAACGTACATTTCGACTCTCTTAAGGGAACTAAAATTTGTAGGGTCCGTAGACCTAGAACTATGAAATTTGGGAAGTAATACAACTCTTATATTACAAGTTTAGGGAAAAAATTTAAAACTATACATTTGTAATTAAATCATATAAAATATAGCCTTTATTTAAAGAGTATATTTTTAAATTTAAGTATTTGTACGGAACCCTCGGCGGGCGAGTCCGACTCGCTCTTGTCCGGTTTTACCAGTTCTCTTCTATACATGTAAAACAGCCGCATACTGTACTGACAGACAACATACAGTTGAACTATTGCATATAGCAGACATCATTACTTATGACTAGACATGTCTGCAGAGCTAACAGTAGCAACGGAATTTTGACATCAATTACCGTTAAAAAGTGGTAGCAAACATATAGGTGTGAAATAATGATACGCGTAAAAGCAGAAAACTCGATACTTCAATACCATAGCATACCAGTATGTCTCCATCGTATATTATTACGAGACTTTTATTTTTGGCGCCTTAATAAAAATACATTGTGGCTATTGACAATCAACGACTAAAGTCCGGTTCTGAGTTCGTTCACCGCGTGACAAGTGACTAAATTCGACGTTTTTGGTACGTTTTTAGGGTTCCGTACCAAAATGGTAAAAAAGGAACCCTTATGGTGCGACTCTGTCTGTCTGTCTGTCTGTCCGTCTGTCACAGCAAGATATCTCAGGATCTACTGATGCTATCGACTTGAAATTTGGAATAGTGTTAAGAACCGCTAACCCGAGCTTATAGGATGTAAAAAAAATCTTGTAACTTTTTTACTTTTTTTTTTAAAGGGGTCCGTAATGAGACTTTGCAAATTGAAAGTAGGGCTATTATATCGAGTGAGGTATCAAATGAAAGGGCTTAATTTGTAGATTAAAACAGTATTTTTGTATTTTTTTTTAAATAAGTAGTTTTTGATTTATGGCGAAAAACGTTAAAAATAATACCGTTCCCCCCCTATTATCTTCGAAGTTACTGAACAGAAAAATCTGTAATAATTACCAATTATTAATGTCATCCTATATATTACAGGAAAAATATAACGGTTTTCCTAACTTGCACTGTTTTTGAGAAATTTGCAAAAATCTTAACACATACTTATTTGCTCCTACTAAACTAATCGCCATATAGTTTTTCTTGAACTATTCATGTATCTACTTATGAGTTTGTACGGAACCCTCGGTGCGCGAGTCCGACTCGCACTTGGCCGGTTTTTAATTCATTGATAATACGAGCTGTTTTAATGTTTCCTTTAATGGTTTTGCATAACTGTACTGTCAGTCTGCACTTGCAATATAATCTTTACGATCACGTCAAAGGTGACTTAATGTGGGGCTGGGCTACTTTTAAATTTTTAAACTCACCAGATATCGTTTTAGTTGAACGGACTGAACATAAACATTCAAAAATCTCTTCATAATCCACTGATTTCTTTCGACACTGAAAGTGGTGGTGTTCGCAGCCCAGAAAGAACTGAAGACGAGTCTTCAGTATGCTGGAAAACATATCTGATTTTTTCCCTACACTATTTGTGTAGGTATCCCACTCCTGGCCAAAGGCTTTCCTTTTTTTCCGCCACTCGTTCCGGGTTAATGTACGCTCCTATCATCCACACTGACATCCCACCATCTTCACCTTTTCGGTCTGTTTCTGCTTCTGTACTCTGCAGTCACTCACTTGCTTGTTATTCTTGGTTCTATTGCTATTGACATAAGAGTGTTGGCAGGTAGCTGTAGCTACCAGTCATCCCCTACTGCCATGCAGTCATACCAATTCAAAGAGGGAGACATTACCTTTCGGGTGGTTTAAATTTTTTTATAGCTCTTACAGTTTTTTTTTACAAAAACCACACCTATTAACATGACGACTAACTAGGTACTAACGAGGAAAGGTACCCAACTGTCTGGCGCCGATTTGATTTATTTTGATATATGTTAGAGAGTAGTTGCAAAGTTTGAACCCTTTGAGGGTGTTTTTTTTAGGAAAATATGACTTTGAGCCTATATAACGAAACCAGTAATGAATTCACAACTTGCTTAATTTTTTTTTGTAGAAGTTGGAGGGTTTAGTCTCTTTTCAGTACTTTGGAGGTCAGTTTGTCCCAATAGGTTGAGATTGGGCAGCTAAAAAAAATACGTGTCTGTTATTTTAGACTACTCTCCAACATATATCATTATATTTCGTCGCTTCTTTCTCGATATAATAAGTAACAATGTAGTCCTTTAACCTACTAGGCAACTTTTCGCACGTAATGGATAGTAAAACCAATAGCTGAAATAGCTTTAGCCCCACTCCTAACTTCCTATTGCAACGGCTCATCATTCTTTTTCGTGCGAGGCAACAAAACGCACAAGTAAATATAACGGCTTACGTGAAAAAATATTCAACATGCCGAAACGCAGTGCAGAAGAGAAAATGGAGTTTTATAGCTCTAAGCTTAGAAAATTACAAGAAAAACAATTTAGACGTCGTCGAATTTTAGTTCTGACGGATTCGTCCGATTCAGACTCGAAATCAGGTGAGTTATTTCCATAATATTTACAGTTTTAACAATAAAGTGGTACACAACTGCAATCATCACGTTGACCGTGAGTCAATATGTGATAATTATAAGCCTGGGGGTTAGCCGTGAGTTAACACGAAGGCAAATATTCTTACTTGGGGGTTGGCCGTGAGTCAACACGAAAGTAAATCTCTGCTTGGGATCGTCCGTGAGACGAGACCACAGCAATTATAAAATATGAACCAATTATTGAATGGTTCAATTTTAGAAATTAATTTCATTCCTAACCTTGAAATAAAATATTTCTTTACTTCGTAGATAATGAAGAACTGACACTGGGTGAGACCCCACAAACCGAAAGTGACACTCCCATCACCCATAATGAAACGGAAACTGCCATTGCCGAGGCGAATGAAACGCATCCCGACACTCCAAATCTACCAACTGAATCAGAACCATTAATAGACCCTGATTTTTTATCAGCCCTTGGAGACCACACAGATGATGTTCCAATATATGGACAGAAAATTAGCCCGGTGTTAGCAGACCGGTGGCTCCCTATCCTGCGTAAGGGCATCAGCTCCAAGGACTGCAAGGATAAACTTTTAAAAGAGTATAAGATCCCGGAGAATTGTAAATTGTTGAGGGCTCCTACGTTGAATGTCGAGATAGCTGCAGCGCTTACAGATATTGCAAGAGGCCGCGACAAAAAGATTGAGACAGCTCAGCAACAATTGGGCATTGGAATATCCGCTATTAATAAAGCAATGACAATTTTGTTAACGAGCGATGACAAACAAAATAAAGTACAAGCCATGAAAATTCTATCTGATGGGTGCCGAATATTATCGGACCTACATTATACAGAAACACAATCTAGAACAAAATTAGTCACACCGGCATTAGACAAAGCATTTCTTAATGTCATGCAAGATTATGAAAGAGATGAGACCCTTTTTGGCAGTAAATTGAGAGAAAAGATTAAGGCCTCTAAAGTAATTGAAAAACAAGGCCTTCAAATCAAAAAGAGTCAGACCATTCCAAAGACTTCTACAGTTGGTACATCTCAATTGCAATCGCTGACACGCTCACGATTCCAGGGAAACTGGACAGGGCCCGCTCGCTTCCAGTCATCGAACAGGGGGGGCCGAGTAGGGCCACAGAAGACCTTCCCACCAGTCCGCAGGGCTGCGCCAGCAGTCGCGACACAAACCAAGACGTCATCGGGCAGCAGACCACGTGCGCCGGCTCGACAATAACACGGCAGCAGGTACATGCCGGCCGATTGCAGGCTTTCTATGATTGTTGGACCAATATTACCAATAATAAGGTAATATTAGATTGGATCCAAAATGGACTTACAATACCTTTGGTGGGGCAGGTTTCTCAATCTGTTAAACCTGTTAATTCGTTTTCATCTAAGGAAAAGCATGATATGGCCTTGGCCATACAAAATTTAATTGACTTGGGCGCTATTTCCCCATGTGAACCATGCGACGAACAATTTCTTTCAAAAATTTTTTTGGCGCCTAAATCTAATGGTGGCTACAGGTTCATCCTGAATCTGAAGCCTCTAAATAAATTTGTGTTAAAGTCACATTTTAAAATGGAAGACTATAGGACAGCGGCAAAATTAATCCCTAGAGATGGTTACATGGCAACCATAGATTTAAAAGAAGCCTACCTAGTTGTACCCGTAGCAGTTCCTTATCGAAAACTCTTAAGATTTGAATTTGAAGGCATTACCTACGAATTTTGTGCAATGGCTTATGGTCTTTCAATTGCACCAAGGACATTCACAAAAATAATGAAAGAGGTGGTAACCCATTTGAGAAAACAAGGATTGGCCTCGACAGTATATCTTGATGATATTTTATGTATTGGCAAAGATTTTAATGATTGTATGCATAATTTGAAAGAAACTGTTCATCTCTTGGAATGTTTAGGATTCGTAATTAATTATAAGAAAAGCTGTTTAGAACCCCAACAATATTGTAAGTTCCTTGGGTTCACTTACAATTCTGTAGAAATGTCGTTATCATTGCCCACCGAAAAACGCAACAATATAGCACAGCTAATTAAACGATTTGCCCGTTTACCTGAATGTACTTTAAGAGAATATGCCCATCTAATAGGCGTTTTAACTGCAGCTTGCCCAGCAGTAAGATATGGCTGGTTATACACTAAACTATTGGAAAGGCATAAGTTTCTCGCAATTCAAAAACACGAGAATTACGATGCCAAAATTAAACTTTCTCGCGAAATTTTACCTGACCTAGAGTGGTGGACTAATAACATACACCATACTTCTTATCCATTAAGTTTACCAAAATTCGAAATGGAAATTTTTACGGACGCGTCCAGGTCAGGCTGGGGCGCTTTTTGTGATGGCAAACGAGCAAACGGAGCATGGAAAGATGAGGAGTTAACATTCCATATAAATTATTTAGAATTACTCGCAGTGTTTTTAGGCCTCAAATGCTTTGCTCGTCATAAATTTAACTGTACTTTATTGTTGCGTGTCGACAATACCACAGCAATTAGCTACATTAATCGCATGGGTGGAATTCAGTTCCCCCACTTAAATAACCTTACAAGATTAATTTGGCAGTGGTGCGAAAAACGAAAACTATGGTTAGTAGCATCATACATTAACACGAAAGATAATGTAGAAGCAGATGAAGAATCAAGGAAACAAAATCCCGATATCGGTTGGAATTTGTCCAATGCAGCTTTTCAAACAATCAAAGACCATTTTGGAGAACCGGAAATCGATCTTTTCGCCTCTCGTACCACTGCAAAATGTGATACTTACATTTCGTGGAAACCGGATCCGGATGCTCTTACCGTGGATGCATTTACTATTAGCTGGAGCAATAAATTCTTCTACGCTTTTCCACCTGTTTCCCTAATTTTAAAGTGCTTACACAAGATCATAAATGACACGGCGACTGGAATTTTCATCTTTCCCTATTGGCCGTCGCAGCCTTGGTTCCCACTTTTATTAGAATTAATAGTATCTGATATTATCTATTTTGATTCAAGCAAGCACATTGACCAGTTCTGTTGTTCCAGAACTCAACGTCGGAAATTCAACCAGTTTACCCTGGCTGCAGCCATTCTCTCCGGTGCGCGTTCTTAAGTCGAGGGGCTCCAGAAGCTTCTTTAAAATTAATGTTGGCCTCACTTTCCAGAAATACTTTACAGCAATATAATGTATCTTTCAAATTATGGTGGCAATTTTGTAAAGATAATGATTATAACTTTTATCAAGGTACAACATCCAATGTTTTGTTGTTTTTAACTGATCAGTTTAATAAAGGATCATCCTACGGATCGGTAAATAATCATAGGTCGGCACTGTCTTTACTGCTCGGGAGTAGTATCTGTTCAGACGACAAAATTAGAAGATTGCTGAAAGGTATTTACAAATTACGGCCAACTATGCCTAAATATTCTTTTACCTGGGATCCCAAATTAGTTCTCGATTACATATCATTGTGGTTTCCAAACAAAGAATTAGCATTAGAAAAAATCACAAAGAAGTTAGCGATATTGTTAGCCTTGTGTACAGGACACAGGGTACAGACACTCTCTCTAATCAAATTAGAAAATATACAGGTATGCCCAAATGGCGTGAAAATAATTATAACTGACATTATCAAAACCTCAGCCGCAGGCCGGGACCAACCGGTTCTGTTCCTTCCGTACTTTCATGAAAATAAAAATATTTGTCCAGCAACTATAATAGAAGATTACATTCACGTAACATCTAACATAAGGCCAATGTCAGCAAAAACCCTTATGTTAACATTTAAACGACCTCACAGAAATGCAACTGCTCAATCCATCAGCAGGTGGATTAAGCAGGTGCTGGCGGCGAGCGGCGTGGACGTAGCCACGTTCAGCTCACATAGCACTCGGCACGCCGCCACGTCAGCCGCTAGCCGCGCGGGTGTATCTCTGGATATCATAAGGAAGACAGCCGGATGGTCCAGGACCTCCGAGACATTTGCAAAGTTTTACCATCGTGAATTGATTGATGATGATGCAAATTTTGCCAAGTCGATTTGCCTTCCTGGTAAATAATTATGTTTACATTTAATTAATATGATTAGAAAACTGTTGGGTTAATAAACATTCAATTTCTTCTGTTTACAGTTCTTGTTTTATTATATTATGTATTACAAAACTTCCCTGCTCTAAACATCTACATTGTTACTTATTATATCGAGAAAGAAGCGACGAAATATAATATGTGATCAAACGAACTTCGTAAGTGAAGTTCGATCAATATTATATGAGTACGCTTCTTTCGAAGATATAATCTCCCACCCATCCCTTAACCCAGCGGAAAGTTTTGTTAACGGTGACAGTCTCTAAAAAGAATGATGAGCCGTTGCAATAGGAAGTTAGGAGTGGGGCTAAAGCTATTTCAGCTATTGGTTTTACTATCCATTACGTGCGAAAAGTTGCCTAGTAGGTTAAAGGACTACATTGTTACTTATTATATCTTCGAAAGAAGCGTACTCATATAATATTGATCGAACTTCACTTACGAAGTTCGTTTGATCACATAAAATAAATCAAATCAGAGCCGGACTGTTGGGTACCTTTCCTTGTAAGTATGTGGCTCGATTTCTTTGCACCCCAGTATATTACGTATGAAAATTATTTTGCAAAATGAACTGTCGAAAAAGTGGAGTTGACCTGTGTTCAGCATTGGACATTGCTGAGTTGAAATGATGACGTTGATGCCTTGGAGAATCACGTGGGCGAACTACGCGGCTCCGATAGAGACACCATTAATATTTCCGATTAAAGACATTTTTATGCGTCGATTTCCAAGTAATATTTATTTTATTTACGAGTACACATAAATTTTATGGGATGCGATTTCCGGGGCGATATTAAAGGTTTAATTAAGCAAATGGTGTACGACATCAGCACATTTACAGATAGGTATTTGCATTTTCCCACGAATTCATTTGACAAGTTGGTTTTGCGTAACATGGTGTCATTTAATATCACAGTATGTTAACTAAATTAAAATGCCGAAATGTTTATGATGTTAGGTGACTTCATAAACATTTCGGCATTTTAGTTTCTGCAATTTTACGTAGTTAAAAATATATCTATTTATTTTAAATTTTGAAAACACTCCGGCAAGTCCGGCAACAAAAAATATATCTACTTCAAGCTACCTTATAACTTGCAATATTTTATCCTGGAACGAACTCAGTATAACTATATCTACAGATCATTCCTGACCTAACGTAACTCTAAAATATAATAACTCAGCCTCCTATGAGCCTTTTTCATGTTCATAATATTTATAGCAACAAACGAACACAAATGCATACAAATTTATTCTTACATAGCCCATTGCATCGTTACTGTACTTCCTAAATCCAAAAAGGATTACACATACATCACTTCAAAACACTTATACCTTTTTGGTTTCAAACAACTATACAAAGTGACAAACTTAGTTGACTTTACGTAGTGGCGCTAGCATCTATCAAAACAGTTAGAATTACTACGAAGATTTCTTAGTTCCAGATTCCGCCACCGATATAGTTACCTTTGCGATGGCATACGACATTATCCAGCTAACTTACCACACCTCATATCTAGCTTTCGTTTTGCTGAAATGTGAACTCTATGGTATTGATATAAGGTAGCTTTTGAGTAGTTAAGTGAGATGAGACGTTTTAAAGGTGATTGCCTGATTTTCCCGCCAACGTTTAGTGCAAGGCAAATAAGTTGTTTTCGTTTTGGGCCATCTGTGGCCTCTTTGAAAATATTTATCTGGTTATGTTTATGGACAATATTTTAACGAGAAGGTTTTATTATGCTGTTTTATGGGAACCTGGTTTGCATGTGGTTTCCAGGAGAATAAATATGATTTTTAAGTGGTTTCGTCCTCCGGTAGAATTTTTGTTGGTTTAATTGAAGGATTCAACTTGTCTAAGTTTTTTTTATATCTAAATATAGTTTTGTATTTTCTAAACAATTACTGAATAACTAATAAACAAATATGTAACACGATAAAAGGGGATAAAATAATGCTAACATTGAAAATACCTAAAACTAAATAGACCTAGAAACAAATGAAACTACCTAAAAATAAAATACAAAAAATCCTTATAAAAGAATACCCCCTCAAGTAGTTCTGCCTGTGGCATGGTACCCATTACCCTGGCGGCATTACCTCTGAATTGCCAGGGCAATTCTTTGCGAGAACGCCAGCTTTAGGATCTTCCGGAGCATGTAGGTACCAGGCGCGGCAACTGGCCTTCATGAAGGTTTTCATGTCGGCTGACCAGGGTCTCTTTTTCTACCAAATTTTCCAAGTATTTTTAACCTGTGCTTCCATCTCTACTAAACGGACCAACCAGTTATACAGGATTACTGATGTGCCATAGGAAACTTTCCAAAATTTCGGAAAATTCTCATAATTTTGTATGGGAATTGAAACTTTCTGTATTTAAATTTTTTGTTATTTAAATTTCCTATATATCTTGTAGAAATATCTTTTTCCAACTTTTTGGAAACTTTCCGCAACTTGCACATCTGTAAACAGAATGAAACTCTATGAACACATTTGCTCCTCTCAAACCAACTGGTTAATTGGATACTAATTTTGTACAACCGTACATTACTATAGAGGCCGGGGAGTGGGGGGGGGGGGGGGGGGGGGGGGGGGGTTACCGGCCGAGTATATATAGATAGTTACGAGGCTGGCAACCCCATTTCACGCCGAGGTATGTATCGTGCTTTTCTCAAATATGCAATGAAATAAATTAAAAACACTCCAAAAAATCGAACTTTATTTTCTAGAGACACTAAAAGTAAAGTAGACAAAAGATAGAATTACAGAATGAAAAATGTTCAATTTCCTTTCCAAAAACTGTTTTAGTATACATTTTTACGGCGAATATTCAGATGAAATATTTTTAACGTGTTTTCTTGTAATTAAGTTTGCAATTTAATATTATTGGAAATTGTTTATAATGTGTTATTTGTCATGTTCATGGTGATTTTATATAAATAAAACTACAAAATATAGCAAACGTCGTTTATTGTTTTTTAATGGGTGAACGCGAAGTTTCATTGTACGTTTGAGAAAAATGTATTTCTGATAGAACGGTTAGATAAATTAGTTTTATCAGGAATAAAAAACTTCATTTTAGTCTTGTTTCGTCGCTGTTGACAGTAAATTAAATCATCGTGAGGAAGCCCGCGTACATCCGCGAAGAAATTCAAAGATGTATATCCAACCAAATAGTTGAGCCGTTGGGAAAAATAGTTGACCTGTTTCAGTTGTTCCTAACGACAAACTGTAGTTGCTAACGACATTGTCGCGGGCCGCACTTTGTTAATAATTTGCTATTGATTCTGAATAACGAGTATAACGACCTATACATACAAAATAGCCAGGGAGGCTCGCAGGCCACAAGTGAGCGGACCGCAGGTTGCCGACCACTGGTTTAGTTGATCGGAGTGCAGAGGAAGAACAGTTTTTAACTTAAGTAATACCTAACATCTTGTGACTAAGGCATCACACAACAGCCTACTGTATTTGCATGCACTGTGGTACTGGGCAGCTGGGCTGACATGATGCATATGATTATACCGCAAGTGCATCATTATCATTGCCGAGGGTGTAAGTAAACTAGTTATTTTTTACAAAGTAGGCTAACCGCTATGGTTATTTTTAAATAATAAGTAACGACGAGCGACGATCTGCAACCGACCGGCCATGGTCACTTTGTGGTTTTACCTATTCATAAGCTAATGTAGATTTTTTTTATAAATTTCTACTGTTTTTTGGATACCGTACCCAAAGGGTGCAACAATATCCTAAAATTACTACGCCTCAGCGGTCTCTGCCCGTCTTTCAGCGGGCTGTATCTCATGAATACCCTTCTTGTGTTCCGACTTATTTAAATCATGTCACAATTATTGCAATGCTTAATGTTTTGAAAAGAGAAACTGGAGAAATTTTTCGAAGCGCCAAAAGAATCAGACCTGTAAAAGAGCTCTTGAGGTCTACTTGCAGAAATAAATGATTTGATTTTAAATTTAGATGGTTTCTGTTTTCAGTATTTTTACCCGACTGCGGCGAAGCCCAAAGGAGGGTAATGTGTTTGACCTGTATGTATGTTTGTATGTATGTATGTCCGTTCCTGTGTCCGCTCGTAACTACTCAACGGCACAACCGATTTTGATAAATGATGGCGCGAGTGTCACGTTAAAATAAACAAAATGGCGGATTTTATGCACTTTTAAAGGGCACCGCGGTCGGGTTTTTTTTAGTAAAAATATTTAGTTATTCAAAACTTCTTATTGACACTCATCCGGTCACTTTTTTGGAAAAATCTTTGATATACAAACACAGTCTTTCTTCGATTTTATTACTCTTATTTGTATAGATTTGCAAGACAGCACTCTACATGTACGTGAGTACTCAAGTTTTATAATACACCTCTGAGCCAAGTCCCAAGCTTAATGTCCCATCGGCTTAAACCAGGAGTGGCTGACGCCGCGCGTCCACTAGTACCACATTTTGCCACCGTGGCAGGGCTTAGTCAGCGACCAGAAAGAGCACGCGTTATGCGAAAGAGAGAAATGGTCGGATCCAGTGCGTTCCGCCCGGTAGTCGGACGCAAAACTCAGTTTTGTTAGAAAGAGTTACTTCTGTACGTAGTTATTACTTATTTATTGCACAATACAGGAAAGTACAAACGGCGAACTTAATGCCATAATAAGACATTCTCTACCAGTTAACTGCTGGGCCAAACTGAAATATTTTATTATGCCACACCTGGCCATAAAGTGACTTTTTCCGCACGCTGCGCGTACGGAAAAAGCCGCTTTCTGGAGAAGTGTAGACATAAAATGATGTACACAACTCGGGAGGTAATAAAGAAAGCCCTCGATCGCATATTTACGTCCCTCGCTTGCAGCTCGGGCCGCAAACTTCTGCGGTCTCGGCAGGGCTCGAAACCGGTATTTTGCAAAAACCCCGAAATAGCCCAATATTTTGAATTATTTTATGATTTTTATCTAGAGCTCAGTAATGTATTTAAGTCATGATTTCGTATTATTAGATTGTCTGGTTAAAAACTAAATAATAAACCAAAGAACGACAAGAACGGAAAGAATACCGGTATTTTTGTATGGAGCAAATACCGGTTTCCGAGCCCAAGATCTCGGCCTTTCTTTGTATTACCACCCTAGTTGTGTAATGTCCTATTCTGTGCTTAAACTACGAAGTCATTCGCTATTAGCACCTCCACACTCCACACTGGTATTACTTTGCCATGGATATTATCCAACGGTCCGCGCTTCCTTCAATTACAGGCTTTATGGCCTGTAAAGGAACTGTTAGCCGCTAACGACCGGACTGTGGGTCACTCAGGAAATTGGGTTATCCAGGCTAGGGAGCCTTTTACACGTTCGCTATTTTGTTGCCTGTGTTTATTAGAATGTTGTTCCAAGACTTATATTAGATTATATTACTAGAATTTACCCGCGGTCTCGCCTGCGTTATTCACGTTATTATGCCAAGGGAACTCTTGATCAGGATAAAAAAGTATCCTTGGTTTCAATCCGAGACCTGTTTGTTATTCATCAATTGTTACTGCGTTATTTAGAAACATCCGAACATCTTCACAATCACAAAATTTCATATTTATAATATTGGTAGGATGTTAGAGAACGATAACCGTTGGGGCTGTAAAGTCCTGTAGGCTCATGATGCTGCGCTGTATCCGTCACTCACACACATTTTGTCAGAACGTGACGGATGCTTTATCATTTATTTATCGCGCGACAAAAAGTAGCATCATACTGGTTATTTAGCATAAGTGGTCGCTTCGTTTATCGCGTGACACAGCACCACCTGCCACTATCACACTAAATTGAGTGGAATAGCAGCATTACTCGCGCGAAAAAGAGTCGCGTGCCACAGTTGTGCTAGAGGTACTGGAATGGTGACCACGCATAGGCAAGCACAGCGCGGGACGGCCCCAGACTCGGTGACAGTCCTCGTGAGTGAAGCAGGAAGTCAGTGGATGCGATCTGCAGTCTGCACAGGATCATACCCTGTGGCGATATATGAGGGAGGTCCATTCGTTGACCGCTTAGAGTTAGCGTACGGACCAGTAGGATTGGTTGAAGCGGTTCAACTTTTCCTTATTGAATATGTTGTAACGTGAACCCTAGCCTAGCCACAGAATAAATATTAGTACTATGTACAGCTTCTATCCTTAATAGAACTGTCATTTGCGCCGGACGACCGGATGGGGCTGACCCGCATCCGACCATCTTGTCGCATAATGCATCGCGCATAATGTCGCGTGTTCTTTCTGGTCGCTGGCTATTACCACCCATGGGTGGCGATATTTTATGATAATAACCGCGCTACGGAATCGCCAAGTGAGTCAGTCCTGGCCCAGCTAAGAAGACTCTGACAAGAAACCCACATGAATCCGTCTGCTTAGTCCACAGACTAAGATACTACAGTATAGTGATGTAAAGGGCATCGGATCATGCGCGCGTGTCCACCGTCGGGCGCGCGCCCCGCCGCGCCCGCGGCGCATTCCTGCGCGCGCATTATGCAGATCGCGGCGCCCGCGTCTCCCGACCGCTTTTTGCTCGGCTTAGGCGGCAGCCATATGGACCACATCTTGATCAAAAAATAAAACTGGGCTGAATAAATTATCATCCGTTTCACCTTATGTGAGTACGTGCAATTTCATTGTATAGGGCAGGGTAGGGCATAATGCTATTTCCGGAACGATGATACCGCTTTATTACTATAGCACAGTGGCGTGCACCCCATACAGACAAAAATACACTGCCTAACCTCTAATTTCTCTAGCGAGGGTAGAAAGGAAGACATTAGTAGGGTGGACAGTAAGGATCTTAAAATAAATAGCCGGACGTAGCATCGCCAACAGAGAACAGCCCTACTTTCAATTTTCAGAGTCCCATTACGAACCCTTTTAAAAAAAAAAGTAAAAAAGGCATAAGATTTTTTTTTCGTTCAATAGGCTCGGGTTAGCGGTTTTTAACACTATTCCAAATTTCAAGTTGATAGCATCAGTAGATCCTGAGATATCTTGCTGTGACAGACGGACAGACAGACAGAGTCGCACCATAAGGGTTCCTTTTTAGGGTTCCGTAGCCAAAATGGCAAAAACGGAACCCTTATAGTTTCGTCATGTCCGTCCGTCCGTCCGTCCGTCCGTCCGTATGTCACAGGCATTTTACTCAAAAACTACGTGATGGATATCGATGAAATTTGGAATATACGTGTCTTGTATGAGCCGCTACTTAGTTTGGTAGTTACATAACTAAAATAATTATTTTTAGGGGGGGCACTCCATACATGTTACAGAACCTAAAAAAATGTTTTTTTCAGAAAATACCAACGTGTGCTACATAGTTCGACAGCTCTTTCAAAAACATTTTAAGGTTCTTAAGTAATGTTATTGATTAAGTGAATACCTTTGGAAATAATCGCTCCGTAAGTTGTGAAAATTGTGTCCCGCCCCTCTATCTTCTAAACCGTGTGTCCGAAAAATACAAAAAAAATAGCAAAGATAACGCTTAATTAATACTTTCAACAAAAATTATTTTCAACAAGATCGGATTAACCGTTTTTGAATTATTGCCGATAATCTGCGCTTCTCAACAAAAGGACGTAATTGCTATGAAGATACGCTCTTTTGTTGTTGTAATTTTTTACATCGTATTCTTTACCTTATAGTTATTTCCCTTATAGTTACGGCTATGGAACCCTACACTGAACATAGTCCGACATGCTCTTGGCCAGTTATTTACCATCTTGGTACGGAACCCTAATTATGCGAAATAAAATTCGGGCAACAATACATTCGGACAAATAAAACGTATGCCAAATAAAGGGAACCCCTTGATACTAGTAGCCGCGCGGCAAAACCGTGGAGTGAGCCACTCTTGCCTAAGGTACAGTAGAGTTAATTTACATCTACACACTTACGGGAGCAAAAATATCTGAACACGACCCTATTGTCAGGAGCATAAAAGCGTGTTCAGATATTTTTGTTCTCTTACATTATGTATATGTAAATGAACTCGACTGTACCTATTATTTCTAAGTACCACGGTGGAGTAGGCTTTAGTGCTAAATAGATAAGCAGCGGAATGGAATAATGGGCGCAGGCCGGGTGACGGCTTGATTTACGCGCGGGCGCAGGCGGATCGCTCGGGACCCACTAATCTGTTGTCATGCCACTCTCTATCTCTATGGGCACTGATGCTATAAGGTAAACGTCCTACTGCTCGGCACGCTCATGCCTAATAATCGACACCCTTACATAAATAAAAACGGTCAAGTGCGAGTCGGACTCGCGCACCGAGGGTTCCGTACAAACTCATAAGTAGATACGCGAATAGTACAAGAAAAACTGTATGTCGATTAGTTTAGTAGGAGCAAATAAGTATATGTTATGATTTTTGCAAATTTGTAAAAAACAGTGCTAGTTAGGAAAACAATTATATTTTTCCTGTAATGCTTAGAATCTGAAGAGTAATGATTCTATTTCATAGCAAGGACCATTAAATCAAGAGGACTGTCATTCTCCGTTCCCCGAATTCACAACGCCATCTATGGATAAGCTTGGTAAAATAATTATTTACAATTATTCAACTTTGCAAACGTGACACAGTATTTAAATGTTAGAATTTATTTATTATTAGCTGTTTACGAACTAATTGTTACCATACTATGTTTCTATGTTTAATTATAACATCGTTAAATGTTTAGTGTTTTAGCGCCATCTAGTTTTTGCCCGGAAATCCCCTAGCGTGAAACAAGGCATCGCTTAGTTTTGCTACTCGCCGGTAGGGATTTTAAGTTTTTGTAAATTTCTAAAAAAGTATTAAAGTTAGCAAGACCGTTCTATTTTTCCTGTAATATTCAGGTTGATATTTATAATTAGTAATTATGACACATTTTTCTGATCAGTAACTTCGGAGATAATTGGGGGGGAATGGTACATAAAAATGTATGAATCAAAAACTAGTTATTTAAGAAAAAAAATTAAAATGGTGTTTTAATCTACAAATTAAGCCCTTTCATTTGATACCACACTCAATATAATAGCCCTACTTTCAATTTTCAAAGTCCCATTACGGAGCCTTTTAAAAAAAAAGTAAAACAGGTACAAGATATTTTTTATGTCCAATAGGTTCGGGTTAGCTACTTTTAACATTATTCCAAATTTCAAATCGATAGCAGCAGTAGTTCCTGAGATATCTGGCTGTGACAGACGGACAGACAGACAGACAGACAGAGTCGCACCATAAGGGTTCCTTTTTTACCATTTTGGTACGGAACCCTAAAAAAACATTGCTTGCCACAAAAACACAGCAAAAAAGTTATACAGTAGGCAGGCACAAATACAAAAATCAATGCGACTTTATTAGTGGCAATAGGCTTATGTCGCAGCATATGCTATGAGCTTAGCTGCACAGCGTTGTTTTTCAGCCCACCTTCTGCCACCTCTATTGCTAATGAATGAGTAATGACTTAACATTCAAGGTAGGGCTTCCAATCCCGCAGCCTATCTTTAATCTCGGTACCTGCGGGATTGCACATTTTCGATCCCGCGGGATCCCGGTATTTGTGGGATCCCGCATAGAAATTAATGATATCAATTATAAGGTGAAATAATCAACGTATTTAAACTTTTATTAGAGTTTACTAGAGCGTACAGAACCGGGAAATTTTAGTATGGCTGTACCGGGAATTTCCGGTTCTCTCATAGAGTTTACCTTTTAAACATTAAATATTACACATGAAAAAATAATATTTCACTTCTATTAGTTCTATTGAGACCAATATTAAAATCAACCTATATTAAACAAACTCTAAGGAACTCAATTATAATTTAAGACAAATTATTAAAACATTAAATTTATGTATGTATGTAAAATCAAATAAAAACAATACAAAAAATAATGGATCTGTACAAAGACGAACTTATCCCTATAAGGGATCTCTTCCAGTTAACCTTTGAGTTGAGCAAACGAGAAAGACTAACTAACATCAAAGAAGATAGACAAACTATCATGCTAACTTACTTACACAGAGAAAAGGCCAAGTTTTATTATTATTTATTATTATTTCTTATTTGCTTGTATCCATATTTTGTTGAAAATGTTTGTGCCGCAGTCCCGCAAATCCGGCGGGATCCCGCGCTCGTAATCCCGCTATGAGCGGGACTGAAAAAAGGCGCGGGATCCCGGAATACCGAGATCTCGGAATACCGGGATTGGAAGCCCTAATTCAAGGCACTGGCACTCTAAATTGATACTGTAATTTAGGATTTTCTACATTTTTAAGGTAGCTGCCATAGTCGTCTCGTGTGGGACAAAGTAGACGATTTTGTGGAATGCTCGATATCTGTGGCTTTGTGTGTCTGGCTGTGGCCAGGGCTGGATCTGGAGGTGTGAAGGCCTTGGGGCAACGAAGGAGCGGAGGTTCCTAACGGACTGGTGGAGGCCTCTACTTATTAGGGAAGTGTTGTGGAGGCCCGGGGCAGTAGCCCTGCTTGCCCACCCTCAAATACGGCCCTGGCTGTGGCATCGTAGCTCCCAAAATGATTATTTGGTAAAACACAGGAAAAGGCAGTTGAACCGCTCCATGATCTTACTCACCTAGTAAAAAGACAACGTTAAATAATAGCGTTATAATAGCGTTGCGCGTAATGGAAGCGTCCGCACGCAACGCCGGCGCGTGCGACGCTCCGATGCGATCTCGCGTTCAATCGTATCGCTTTTATTGTTCCAATTATTGTGGCTAGCATTAACTTGTTAGATTTATCTTCGGGAGAAGTGCGAGTTTTGGTACTGCTTTTTAGTTGTTTTCTGTTCGGTAGTTTTTCTGAATGCCTACGTACCTTTAAATACTCGCATTACAGGCGTGAAAACATCAAAAGTAGATTGTGTCATTAAATATTGTATTTATGATGAGGGCGCACACTGAATCTAGAGCCAGACGAAAGATTCTACAATAGAATCCTGAGCGCAGTGGGAGAGTCTAAAGTAAAATTCTGAGAGTAGCAAAAGAGTTTACGCCAAACATGAAAAGGGTAATTCGGTAATTCCATGGCAGAGAGTAACGTTAGTTACCGAAACCTCACATATTTTTTTATTGATTGTTCAAATTTAAGTGTCAATATATCTAAGAAATACTTATCTGATCTGAAGTAAAATCAACACTTAAATTTACACCATAAATAAATAAACTCACGATGAAATGGTATCTTGCGTTACATTTTCATGGAATTACCCAAAATGATCGTGCTCACTTTGTGAGACATTGATTTTTCACACCAAATACGAATATGAGGAAAATACGAGTGTATATTGGCACTATTGGCAGTAATCTACTGTGAGCGAAGTTTGCAATATCGAGATAAGACTGGATAAAAAATCATACTAAATTTCCTTTGACACAAAAGTACCACTTAGGTCTCGCCTAAAATAGAAGAAAAGGCCTTTTTTTGAATCAGGAGATGTGAAAAAGTCAAGTTTTTTTTTTTCAAAATTTCGTGTGATACTTTTACATTTAGATTATGATACTCGAAGAGAAATAGTTACTCGGTACAGTCAAGGGCACACCACAAAGTTTCAAAAATATGTATACAGATCTTATTATTATGGCAGTAAGGTTTATGTGGTGTACATATTTTGGAACTTTGTGTGGATATTTATGCCCTTGACTGTACCTGTTTTATACGTATTTTTACTAAGATTAAAACCAGTAACTCTACTGTAGAGCCTAAATGTAGCTCCTAATTATAAGATGTAAACTCTAGCATTCCCTAGGCCATTAAAATAATTGGCCGGGCACATACAGCGCTTACTGCACCGTTAGCGACGTACACATTAGCATAATTATAACAAGCGCCATTATATGGAAATGCGTAATTTAATGCGTGTCGGGTAACAAATAAATAACTCTAAGTTGAACTCTTAATCCTGGATGTTGGGTCCACTATGTATGTGTCATCGCCCGATCGTATAATTCGCTAAATTATGATATTCCTAGGCATAGTTGGTAGTGACCCTGCCTACGAAGCAAGATGTCCTGGGTTCGAATCCCGGTAAGGGCTTTTATTAGTGCGATGAGCACGAATATTTGTTCCTGAGTCATGGATGTTTTCTATGTATTTAAGTATTTGTATCTATTAAATATATCGTCGTCGTATCCATAACACAAGCCTTATTGAGTTTACAATGGGGCTAGTTCGATTTGTGTAAGATTGTCCCCTAATATTTATTTATTTATTTATATCATGAAATGCCGCTATTTCATGAATGTCTAAGGTTTGGCCAGGCAGATCACGTTGTGCCTAATAATAAATACGGCAGATCGATGACTGTTAGCTTAATAGTCTATTTCTCGACGTGAAACATACGTTTCCCATTTTGTATTTCGACGTTTGGAGGTCCTTTACACCTCCAAAACATAATGTTTTGACAACGGAGACTCCTTACATCTCCATTAATTTTAGTCTATGTTTGCCTATTTTCTATATTTTTTATCGTGTTTTGACGCCTAGAGACCCTTTACGTCTCTAAAAATGTAGTTTTAAGTTTTGTAATGTAATGGATCCGGAGATTATATACTTCTCTCGGTAAAAGGTAAAAAAAAACTGTGCCCAGTTATTTGCTTGTTGCATTTTATAAATGTCATTTTATGTAATAATGTCACATTTGTTGTAATGTTGTTTTTAAAAGAGAAACTGGTGAGTTTCTTCGGGCGCTTCTTCTCACCAGAAGGTCATCATCTACCGAAGCGCCAAAAGAAAAGAATCAGACATGTAAAAGAGCCCTTGAGGCCTACTTACAGAAATAAATGAGTTTGAGTTTTGATGAGAGCAACGTGTTCGTCGATATTCCTAGCTACATACTGGGCACTGGCAGATTGTAAAGTAGTAACATTTTTGGCCCCTGGTGGCTCATAAAATGGCGGCGTTTCATTATATGCCTAGGAATTTCATGATCTGACGAATTCTAAGATCTGCTGACGACATATGCATTCCAATTTCGTCTACTTCCTATTGCATCCACCTGTTCGATTCGTCCACGTTTTCAGTTTGTCCATATTTCTGATACATCCACATTGCAAGTTCATGAATATTATCTAATTTTTCAAGTCTCTGCTTCATACAAAAGGCGGCATCGCAGCCTGTCGCTAACAGATGGCTTAGTAGGGGTCTCATTGACACACTTTGGGTAATGGAACCCTAAAAAGTAATATGCAGTCTCGGCAATAGTACTTACCAGTGGCGTGGCGTAAAAGATATTCTTGGGCAAGCCGGTGCAGATTTTGTGTACATTTTCCTTAAGAGCTGTAGAATAAGGTGCTCAAATGCCTGACATTAGGCAAGCCGGTAGGAATCGAGTTCTTTGGACGCCACGCTACTGGTACTTACAGCACTCTACCCGTAGTTTTGTACAAATAGCTTTCATTCAATAATGGTAGAAAAGCTCACTTAGTTAACGCTTGCAACCGCAAGCATGTTGTGAGTTATTGCCACTTTCTTTTTAATTCATAACGGAAAGAAAAGCATTCGGATTGCTTTTGGTCGCACATACAATAAGCGATGAACCGTCTGCAGTTGCTATTGGTTTGATGGTCGATATGAAAACCAGTGCATTAAGAAGACTCGTGTTCATTCTTTGGGAAAGTATTTGACTTCATGGTCTAAGGGTTAAGACTTGGTAGGTCAGGTTATCAACTTAAAGCGACGGCCATTTGGCCTCTATTCGGTTCCCAACTGCTTATTTCGTGGACAAATATAGTATTTCCCAGCCCAAGATATAAACGATACAGTTACTTTTAGTTGCTTGCCTACTTTTAGTTGCTTTTTTGCAAGTGCGAGTCGGACTCGCCCACCGAGGGTTCCGTACAAATTTGTAGGTACATAATATATTAAAGTACCCTATAAATTTTGGTTTCCTTTGTAAAGTATTTTTTTATGATTTAATTAAAAGTGTATAGTTTTCAGATTTTTCCCTATACTTGCCATACTACATTACACACTTGCTATAGGGTTGCCAGATTGTTGGGAATTGGCAGGATTCTCCCGATTTTTTGTATGTCCTCCCGACTCCCGACAAAGAAGAAAATCTCCCGACAAACGACTTCATTTTAAAACTTAGTCCGATCCACTCAAGAAAAAAATTAAATAATAGGGTAATTCAATCTGGCAACCCTAAGTATAAGTCGGTATTACTTGACTAATTTCATAGTTCTAAGTCAACGGAAAGTACCCTATAAATTTTGGTTTCCTTGAGAGTCTCGAAATACATATACGTTTTTTGCGGCATAGACATTCATATCTTTGTTTTACGTTAACCTAGAAATTTGATTTTTTCACAGCTTCCAGGGACCGTAGACCTGAGTATATGGTTTAAATTCCATCTCGATACCTCCACACGTTCCCCAGATAAAGGGTCTTGACAGACGGACAGACAGACAGATGGACAACAAAGTGATCTTATAAGGATTGCGTTTATTTCTTTTGAGATACGGAACCCGAAAAATCGTTGAGGTCGTGACCCAATCTACTTGTTGAGTTGACCGCTTAGGGGTGGATTTCACAGCGTATCAAACGCCGTCATCCCGAAATTTCGACGATTCACTTTAAGAATGTATCCCATTATTTTGATAAAATCCGAAAATAGTACCTACTATTTTCATGATTTGATCAAAAATTGTCTAATTTTTAAAAAGATGTCATCATAATATCGAGATTGGTGATGACGGCGGTTGAAACGCTCTGAAATCCACCCTTGGGTTCAAACTCAGAGCCTCGCGATTTTAGTTCATTTCCTTAGCAGCTATTCCACCAAACCAACGCTCGATTTGGCGAATAAAAATTATGTATGTAGAGTAAAATACAGCCAACTAGAAAAAGATTTTTATTATATAACTTCTCTCAACCAAAACTGGTTCATTTTACATAAGCCGAAATCGTAAAATGTATCAAACAAGAATATAGACTTAGGTAATAAACATTAGATCATTTAACACACTGCCTAATGATCTAAATGTGGATGACCATAAATTAACCGACAAGTTCCACTATCGGCGAATATTATTAATGATTTGATGTTTTGCCTTGGATTCTTGTCAGATTTAGATTAACTGGACTGGTTTGATCGAATGACAAATTTGCTCTCATTCGATTTAGTAATTGGTGGTTAAGATGATTTGAATTTTTAGTCGCTCAATTTACTACGTAAAAGAGGAGACTTTGGGGAAAAGAGTACCTAAAAATTGTGTTTCCACTTTTTTTTCTCTAGACTGTGTGTCCCACTGCTGGGCAAAGGCCTCCCCTTTTTTCAGCCACTCGTTTCGGTTTAATGCATGCTCCTGCCACCCGACTTGAAATGACTACAGGTCATCCCGCCATCTCCTTTCTTTTCGGTCTGCCTCTGCTCCTAGAGCCATCTCGTGGAATCCATTTGGTGGCTATATTGGCCCATCGTTAGGGATCCATCCGGCAGACGTGTCCAGCCCAGGCCCATTTGAGCTTGGCGATCTTGACACCTACATCTGCAATGCCTGTTTTAGAGCGCACCACTCAAACTTCCACTTTAAAATAAAAATAACTGGCCAAGAGCATGTCGGACCATGCTCAGTGTAGGGTTCCATAGCCGTATCTATAAGGAAATAAGCTAGATAAAAATAAAGCTAAAAATATACAACTGACAAAAGGTCTTAATTGCCGTGTATATCAATGGCACTTAAAACCTTCTGGTTGAGAAGTTTTTCGGCAATAACTTCAAAACGGTTTATTCGTTACTATTCAAAATAATTTTCGTTGAATGTATTTATTAAGCGTTACCTTCCTGATTTTTTTCATATTTTTTGGATTTACGGTTTAAAAGTTAAAGGGGGGGGGACACAATTTATGCAACTTTCGGAGCGATTATTTCCGAAAGTATTCACTTAATCAAAAAATAGTAAATAAAAGCCTTATAATGTTTTTAAAAGCACTATCGAATTATGTACCTTACGTTGATGTTTGCTGAAAAAAAATTTTTTTAGCTTCTGTTACATGTATGGAGTGCCCCCCCTAGATTTTTTTATTTTTATTATTTAACTACCAAACTTAGTAGCGGCATCTACAAAACATCTATATTCCAAATTACATCAGTATACGTCTTGTAGTTTTTGAGTAAAATGCCTGTGACATACGGACGGACGGACGGACGGACGGACGGACATGACGAAACTATAAGGGTTCCTTTTTAGCCATTTTGGCTACGGAACCCTAAAAAAACCCCGACTAATATAACCAAACTCATACATACCTACCTATCTAAAGGCCTGTTATAAGTTGTAATATTTGATTTGTTGTCGGGGGATCTCCTGTTTGGAATGGTCAAAAACTTGGAACCTATTTCAACGGTAACGGATTGGTTGCATTTTCAGAGTAGGAAAACGAATTACGAGTGTTGCTTGTGGCAAACTGGACTGGACAATCCCGTTTTAAGTTGTTTTTCAAAGGTTTCTTCATAAAACTTCCATTTGAGCATTTTGCCTTGAATTTTATTATTTTACATGCAATTTAGAACTACGGGTACATATCTTATCGTTCGGCTTTATGGATATGGGTGTCGGCATTAAAAATGCATCAAAAAACAATTATAAAGGGATACCGAATGTATTAGCGAGGCAGCCTAGGTTCATTTAGTGTGTAGGGCACCTTTTATTATCCTTTAAATGCTGTTTTAATACGTCGCTCTCAGAGAGTTTTTAGGGTTCCGTACCAAAATGGTAAAAAAGGAACCCTTATGGTGCGACTCTGTCTGTCTGTCTGTCTGTCTGTCTGTCTGTCCGTCTGTCACAGCAAGATATCTCAGGATCTACTGATGCTATCGACTTGAAATTTGGAATAGTGTTAAGAACCGCTAACCCGAGCTTATGGGATGTAAAAAAAGTCTTGTAACTTTTTACTTTTTTTTAAAGGGGTCCGTAATGAGAGTTTTAAAATTGAAATTAGGGCTATTATATCAAGTGGGGTATCAAATGAAAGGACTTGATTTGAAGATTAAAACACTATTTTTGTATTTTTTTTTAAATAAATAGTGTTTGATTTATGGCGAAATACGTAAAAAAAAATACCATTCCCCCCCTATTATCTTCGAAGTTACTGAACAGAAAAATCTGTAATAATTACCAACTATTAATGTCGTCCTATATATTACAGGAAAAATAAAACGGTTTTCCTAACTTGCACCGTTTTTGAGAAATTTGCAAAAATCTTATCACATACTTATTTGCTCCTACTAAACTAATCGCCATATAGTTTTTCTTGAATTATTCATGTATCTACTTATGAGTTTGTACGGAACCCTCGGTGCGCGAGTCCGACTCGCACTTGGCCGGTTTTTTTTAAATAGAGAATGAGCACAGCAAAAAAAATTACATTGTATTTATTTTTTAATTGACTTCCATACTTGGAAAGTTTTTCAGTTCGTCGGAATCTTGTTTTACGTTTTCGTTGTTAACTAGGAATCCTTATACCTAGTTTCGCAATGTCCCTATGTGTGTCTGATCGGAAAGCTATAATTTGGGTATAAATACTGATGACGCCGACAAAGTGGTAAAACAAAATCTTTAGAAAAATTATGTACCTCCTTATTTGCCATTTTTCTTTTTTATATAATTTTCCCGTAACACTGTAACGTTAAAATGTGGCTTTCCGCGACTTATTTTACAGCAAAGCCTCACCGATACACTTTGAACTGCTCAATCATCCAGTACGTTGTTGCACAATCGTTAGGAAGCGATATGTTACAAAAGAAAGGTACAATTTGTCGCGAGAGCAGTGAAAGTCGCACGATCGCATGCGCGTTGATGGCAGCTAATTGTTTCATCTGTCGTGTAAACATACCAGGCACTCAGCAAAGGACTAGGTGCTTAGCGAAGAATTGTATGGAACCGTTTAATTAGAGAAGTGACGTGTTCTTTTGCCCAAGCAAGATACGTAGACGCTTCGCTCGCTCGGTCAATTAAAATATAGACATTTGTAGCTCGCCAGTGAGGGATTCAAAAGAGCTATGGGTCAATTGCAGATAAAATGTACCTTTTGCTTTTTTATTTCATAAATGAAAAGTTCTCCTGATTCTGAGTAAAATGGTAAAAGACACACCATGATCAGACAAAAAAAGTAAAAGGTACATTTTTTCTGCAATTGACCCCTATATCAGTTGGTCTAGCTCACCGGCTCACTAGCTCATTTCCGATTCAAACAGTTCAGTATATCTTTCAACTCACTCTTTCGCATTCCATTAGCTCTATTGAGCCGTGAGCTACAAGAAAAGACACGATAAATACGAATTCTTCGTCCCTGTCTTGTCACCGTATATCCAAATGCTCTCTCTTTCGTTCGGAAATATTTGGAGCTACTGAGCCGTTGACACACCGCGGAGCTAATGAGCTAAAGAGTGATACATATCTTTGAGAGCTAAAGATTCATATCACTCTTTTCACTTTAGTGACACATTTTGCGCATGTCTACTAAAATAGTTGTTGAAAACATGCTAAAATGCTTATGGTACCAAACCTAACCTTTTCGTTAGAAAGCGTGCGATCTCCCATATAGTCTACAATGCAATTGGTGGTAGAATGTGCTTTTACAAGTTGTTTATGACCATTACCTTCAATTTATGTGCTCGTTAGTTGCAGGAATGTGTCTATAATCCTATCTGACGTTCTGCAAATATGTACATATAGGTAGTAGTAGGACTAGACAATAAATAAGGTGAAAATTACAATAAGTTTCTGCCAAAAAACGTTTTTTTGAGACAAGCTTTTATTGCCGACTGTACTTTTTTGCATAACCGCAAACTGCTCGTGCAAACTAATCACATGAGCCCAAACACGGTGAATTTATCTTATGTAATTTAGATGATCCTATGGCTACCATCCGGCTCCATCATCAGATCAGCTTCATGTTATAATAATATTGCATTGTCATCTGATTTACATATCCTTGCCAAATTTCAGCTCAATCGGAAACCGGAAACTGGGTCAAATGTACCTTGCAAGATTTGTTTACAAATGCACTGACACACAGACACCGGGACGGATGAAACTAAATAAAAGCTTGTAAAAATGCGGTTTCAAACTACTTTATTCCAAAGTTACTACAATACCTAAATGTTCCCTCGATCGATTTTTGCAACATGTCATCATCAGATCCTGACCCAACAATAATGGGACCACCGGAGATGGGATGGGGCACTTTTCAAATAAAAACCGGCCAATTGCGAGTTACTAAGATTTGCACACAAACAGTTCCGTACCACCGTCGAGCAAACAGACGCCAAAAAACACGTTTCTTACCCCCCTTTTTAGTTTTAACTTTATTTTGTTTTTATCATTTGTTGTTATAGCGGCAATGGAAATACACATTCTGTAAAAATTTCAAGTCTCTACCTATTACGGTTGAAAAGATACAGCCCTGTGACTTAGTGAAAGGGTTCTGTAGGCACCCTGTGGGTACGGAACCCTTACAAATAATTTTCTAAATCCGTCTGTTAAAAAGATTGCGACGAACGAGAACCTTCTTCTTTTTCGCAGTCGAAAAATACGTTTCCTTGTAGTATTTACCTTGTGTTGTTAACTCCAAATAAAGTCAGATCAGAACACATGGCCGTTGCACTTTCTGCGAACGCACCACATTACCGTTGTGTGCAATTTTAATTGCATAAGTGTTATCTCACTCTGATTGCGTCCGATTTCGTTGATAAAGACGTGTTTAAAAATAAACACCACTTTCACAGTGTTCCGTTTACCATTATGGTAATAGTTGGCAATTAGTTTCTGAGAAAAATGGCCGGTGTGTAATGCCCTAGGATGATTGGATTCCACGTTTTGTTCGAAATTTATTGAAATCGTTGGTGTGAAAACTGCTTTTCACGTGTGTGCACACGGTAGAAGAATTATTTTCATCTTCAATGAACTTCTGTTGAGAAGAAAAGCCGTAAAAGCCCTGCCTTAAGGCATTAAGTCCGCCATTTGTACTATTTTGTATGTACAATAAAGATTAAATAAATAAATCCACCAGCTTCTCTTTTAGAACATTAAGCATAACAACAACTGAAACACACATGAAATTTCATAGATAATAACGTAACATGCAAATGATTTTCTTACCTAGAGATGTAAAGTCAAAGTTATTTATTTGCAGAAAATAGTGTGTGTGTGTGTAGTGTAATAGTGTGTGTGTGCGTTGTGTATAAAGTCTCCTCTTATTATGTCTGCTGTATTTTATTAAGTCAACCTGGCCGCTGCACTTGCGGGACTACCTTTAACAAGCGAGTGTATTTAATCGCGCGGATATAACCTGCACAATATAAAGATTGTACAGTTAGCCGTACGGTTAGCTAATTATGAGACGTCCTGCTATAAAGGTCGACGGACGACCTTACCGCGAAAGTGCCCAATTACTTCATGAGCTATTAAATTTACTTAGTTATAATTCAAGTTTAACATCATTTTTTTCAGGCAGCAGTGGCTCGTAGACTAGGTACAAAGTACAAACTAAGAAATATGATTAATAATTGCCACGACACGATATCGCTTCGTGCTACGACACGGCATCGTTTCACTATAGGAACATTTAATACTTCTCAAATAAAGAATCCTCCCTCCACGTGTAAATGGGTGAATCAACTTTTATGTGTCCAACATCAGACGAGTCCCTGGTCGATTATAAAATTTATATAAAAGTTATGAGTTTGATTTGTATTCCGTTACGTTCCTATGAATATTATCTAACATTTTATTACAAAACATTTTATTTTATTTACAATTTACCGGGTTCTTTAATGGTTGTCCAAAAGACTGAAAGTTGGTTGAAAGTTCGCTGAAATACTGAAAGTTCGCTGGGTGCGCGATGACAGCGCCAAGTAGCGGTTACAAATACCGCGGACTTTTTTTTTTGTGTTTTGTGGCTTTTGGTGCAAGTCACTTTGCCATCTAAAAACGTAAATTTCGCTAGTAAAAAGTGACAGCTGGTCTGCTGAAAGTTCCTTTTTTGGCCATGACGCGCACTGCAATAAATTATGTTACCCCCCCCCCCCCCCCCCCCCCACCTAGTACTTTGCACCTAGCGAATACTAGGACAAATTAACCCCGTGCAACGGTGCACCATACAACTATGCATCACGAATTGATATTTATACAAATAATAATTATTATAGATAAGTATCATCTATAAAATATAGATAGGTAGATACTTGACAACAAGCAAACATTTCTGGTAAGCAGATAGGCCTACCCGCTATTTTCATGTCACGAAACTCGCGGCGTCAGTCGGTCGAGAACTGCTTGAGAGTGTGGGTGGATTTACTGTCTGTCCATCGGACCACTGGTAGAAAAACGTAAGCACTTGATATATTACAATTATTAATATTGTACCAAATACTACATTATATATATTTTACCGTAGGTACCCTACTAGTGAAATAAACCACAAAAAAACATTAATATTTATTATAAGGCTCAAAATTTTAGAAAATTCTCTCGGACAACTGGTCTTTCGGACAACGAAATTGGTTGTCCGTAGGACATTTTGGTTGTGCCTCAGACAAAAAAGATGTGTTAACGGTGTGCCGAACCATTAAAATTGTTTTCTAACGATTGAATTAAGTGTAAGAAAATGTTAACTACCTAGTTGATTTATTAAAACAAATGTTATTATTTTGTTTCATTTAGGTTTTTGGTTCTAATATTTCCATTGGACAACCAGACATAGTTATTTATGGGACAACGAAGTTGTCCCTAAATTGATCAACACATATCGGGATTTATTTGTTTTTAAATTCAAGATGAGTTTATAATTTTTAGAAGATGCAATACCACAATATAAAACAAAGTAGCAGGAGGAATTTTCTGACATTACTATTACTATATCGCGTTTTATTTAAAAGTTGTGGTTCTGTAAAATTTGAGTTGTCCTGGGGACATGATTATGGGAAATATTGCGAAATTTTGTGAAATATATGCCATATACGATACGAGTATAAAGATTAAAAATTAAACTGTACTGTTTAATGAATGGAAGTTAAATAATTGTTTTAACAATAATTAATGTCTAGTCTGTTTAAAAATACTTTGGAATAGTGGTCCAGGAGACAGGGCAGATTTGGGCTGGTGAATTTTTTAAAGTAAAATTCATTAATTATTAAAGAATCATCTCTGCTCTATACAGAATCATAAACAAGAGGAAATTATCTTTTAAATAAAACATTCAAATCTGGATAATCAATTTCATCATGTGGATATTTAAAAGATGATTCACCCAAATACATAATAGGCAATTCGGTGGGAATCAAGTTCTGTGGATACCCCCCGGGACTGACTTGGTTTAACATTACATCTCAAAGCTTTTTTGTTGTAAAAGAACGTTGAACGTTGCGAGACTTGCATCTTTTTACATGTACTGTTTTTGATGGGATATGTATATCGTTATATTGGCCGACCACTTCATGTGAGTTAATACTTTCAAGAAAGATGTCAACTTGACAGCTCTTAAAATGATATAAGCTCGTAAACGTGTTATGACTCTGTGAATGACTTAATAATTGGCGTCAACTTAAAATTGGAGAGTATAATCTTCTATAGAGGTACATTACAGAATTATGAAACCGTTCCGTGACTAAGGTACTTACTGACAGACGCCGTACCTACAGCCTAAACCATTGCAGATACCGGGTTGTTCTTAAGAGGAAACAGGAGGGCAGTTTTTCCATACAAACGTAGTCCCCTGTTTCCTCCCTGGATAATGCCAGTAGAGCAATAATTTTTTGTCCAAAAATCTATGGCTACTATTGATATGTTCCTATGTTTTCCTTTTTACGATAGATTGATTCTCAAAAGAGATATTAACCTTCAAAAACCTAAAAAAATGCCAGATTTTCCGCTGTGTTCACACATCCAGAAAACAAATTTGACTAGAGTATTAAAAAAAAAAGAAAACATAGGAATACGGCCAAAAGCCTTTCTTTAATGTTTAATGAAAAAATTAGTTAAATAAGTTAAGTTTTGGGGAAGAAATCAGGGGACTACGAAACGTTGTTTTCATGAAATTTTAAAAGGTATTTTCGGTCCAAGCTGCAGTTGTCTCTATCGCGCTCTGCGCGGGAGAGGCGGGCAGTGCGGGACAGCAACACATTTTACAAATACCTAATTTTCAATTCTCTCCACCTTACTGTTTCCTCTTAAGGCAGCGTAAAAGTGCACTACGAAAGGATTTTTCAATAATCAACCTCTAAGGGGTTGAAACTGGGGCTGAAAGTTTATATAAAAAGGAAACCGAACATTCATTAGTATACAAAATGATAGCGATCGGAACAAAGGCTCCCCTCCCGGCAAGTTGTCAAACGAAGTTACTGACACTAAATGTTAGTGTAAAATCTCAGGAAAAAAACCAAGCCATGAATAAGTGCTATTTTCCGCTAAATTTGTTCTAAACCATTAATAAGTCAGTGAAGTTTAAGAGAGTTAAAACAGCTGCTATTCTGACCGTATTTAGCAAAGAACGATTAAAAAAGTATCCGAAAAAATCAATTGTGTCAAAATCCAACTTTTTTTCCATATAGCACGTGCGAAGATCACAATGCAACATCTGCAATACGGGCACTGCAGTTCCGCTTTAATCTATTACATTCAATATAGACTTACTTCCTTTATTAACAAAGTTTAAAATTGAATGCAATTAAAAATGTGTTTCAAAACAATCTCCCATCGCATTTTGATTGTAGTTGTCAAAAGATGCTTAAAATGTTACTTCTAGGAACAAGCAAATATATACTTTGTTGTTATATACTTAAGATTGAAATTGTACTGCAGGAGTGCGTAGGACAGTCGCACACAGCCTATTTCTATTGTAAACTAGACTCTGACATCTGCTCTGACCTTTACGGGATACCAATGATCAGGTTTCTGTTAAAGCTCTTTTTGCTTTGGTATAAAGTGTAAAATGGCTTGGCCAATGTCGGAGATAAGGTGGTTTCTCTGTAATGGAATAGCAGATGTGTTTTGTATGTAGTTCATTGTACCGCTGCACCTCAGCTGTTCATAAATATGGTAAAATTTATAATTTGTACTGTATCGGCTAAAGAGTAAAGTTTTGTGAACGGATTGATGTTGTAATAAGTAGTTTTATGTTCGTTTGTATGAGGTCAAATCAAATCCAATCATTTATTTCTGCAAGTAGGCCTCAAGGGCTCTTTTACACGTCTGATCCTATTCTGTTTAATTTATTTTTCATGAAGAAATGATGTGTCAAACATAATATGTAACTCTATTGGATAATATTAAAAATACCTACTTTGGTCATAGGCCCTATCGAAAACATTTAACTTTCTTTGTATCATCAAATTAAATTGGAAAATACTACTCTACTACGTGTTTGTGAAATGTTTGTCGTTTATCCATCGAGTTGGGACTAAAGGTGGTTTTCCACCGGCAGGGCGAGACGTGACGAGACGAGGATTGAATTGAAATTTGTATGAAGTTTTCAATCCTCTCCTCGCGCATCGCCGCTCACGCATCGCGCAACTTGATACAAATTTCAATTCAATCCTCGTCTCGTCTCGCCCTGCCAGTGGAAAACCACCTTCAGTCTGTGACTAGGTCGATTTATACTATAAGATTGTCCCCTAGTTAAATAATCTCTCAAAAACCTTTAATCATTGCGTATGTCGATTCTGAACAAACATAGAAAAACTGCGGAACGCAACGGCGGAACGGAATAAACAAACAAAACGAATTACTATCATATAAAAGGCTTTTTTACCGTTTGTTTGTACGTGCTGAGTGGACGAGGCGGGTGATGGCTTCATCGCCTCTGTTCAGAGATCCGCGGAACCTGTCACCTGAGGGACTCTGTACCTTGAATTAGACCAACAAAAATGTATAAAAGTATAGATTAAGTTAGGTTAGTTAAGTTATACCTAGTATATGCGCCTATTTTGGTTATTTCATCTTCCATTTGTGGACGAAGCCCTTACAAAATATATATTTGTGCTGGAAAATAAATATATCCCATCTAAAATATGTGATGACCACCACAATGTGTGATAGTTGCGTTGTAATAAGGACAAGATAAAGTATCCCACTCTCTTTTTGACCATTTCTTCAATCTACGTAATCTCTCTTCTTAGTGTTATACTCTTGGCAAAGTAGTCGTGGTCGTGGGGGCCGTAGCACGACCTTTTTGACTGTCTCCCGCCATCTCTCCCTCACCGACGCATTTCGCACGTACAGATTTAGGGATGATTCTATTAGGGCTTTCATTATTTCATCATTAGGGCTTTTCCGTTCATCGCAAAGGAGAGCGTCCTCTGGATCTTGAGCCATTAACTCTACCCTGAATAACAAGTCTCTCCATAGAGGTGACGCTACGTAATCTAAGATCATAGAATAGAATGGAATTTATTCCTATTTCTATGTACGTAATGATCTTCTCTGGAGCATCAGCTAGACTCTCTTGGGAGTCTATCTATTCGCATTATACCAAACTAAAGTAATATTGAATTACTCAAAATATATGTTTTATGGCTTTTTGAAAGTTCTTGTGTAGTTTTGCGAACACAAAATGTATCAACCTACAAAATAAAATTTATTCCGACTAAAACTTATGTTATTTTCATTGCATTTCATTGTTTGAGCTTTTTGGACAAGTGCCTCGAATAAATCCTCGATTAAAAGATCACTCGTAACGCAGGTCAACCCGTAGTCTATAACAACTTAAACGGCCAACCATTGGCAGGTTGCGAAGAACTGGTCCCACGCAGACTCCGTAGAAATGAAGAGGGACTATAAATAAAAAAACCGGACTACATCATTAATTTAGAGCCCAGTGGATCGTGTAGCGTACATGTCAGGTTGATCGCGTCGGATGTAACGACGCAAATCCAGAATAGGCGGCACTGACATGTCTACAATATTATTTATTACTAGTGGGCCTTGCGACTTCATTCACGGCGGTGAAATAAGTTAAATATTTCTTGTTGGCTTCGGCTTAGCTAGGAAAAAGTATTCTATGTGTTAACCGGGGTAATAATCTACTTGTACACCAAGTTTCATGAAAATCAGCCCGGTAGTTTATGCGCCATGCGCGGACAAACAAAATTTTCAATTCAATTACGTTCTCTTATTTTCGTTTTCTGTTTTATTTCTTAATTTTTTTATTAAATAACCATCCTTTAATACGGTGATCCTTTATTAAAACTAAAATCCTTCCAGCCGTTTTAACTTACGTATACAAACATAATAACTGGCCAAGAGCATGTCGGACCATGCTCAGTGTAGGGTTCCATAGCCGTAACTATAAGGTAAAATATACGATGTAAAAAAAGTACAACAACAAAAGAGCGTATCTTCATAGCAATTACGTCCTTTTGTTGAAAAGCGCAGTTTATCGGCAATAACTCAAAAACGGTTAATCTGATCTTGTTGAAAATAATTTTCGTTAAAAGTATTAATTGAGCGTTATCTTTGTAATTTTTTTTATATTTTTCGGACACACGGTTTAGAAGATAGAGGGGGGGGGGGGGGGGGACACAATTTTCACAACTTTCGGAGCGATTATTTCCAAAGGTATTCACTTAATCAAAAACATTACTTAAGAACCTTAAAATGTTTTTAAAAGAGCTGTCGAACTATGTACAACACGTTGACATTTTGTAAAAAAAATTTTTTTTAGCTTCTGTTACATGTATGGAGTGCCCCCCCTAGATTTTTTATTTTTATTATTTAACTACCAAACTTAGTTGCGGCATCTACAAGACATCTATATTCCAAATTTCATCAGTATAGGTCTTGTAGTTTTTGATTAAAATGCCTGTGACATACGGACGGACGGACGGACGGACGGACATGACGAAACTATAAGGGTTCCTTTTTAGCCATTTTGGCTACGGAACCCTAAAAATGGGACAGAAAAACTATTGCAATGGATTATGTGTACGGCGTTTATTATTGAGTTTAGGTCATTTCTTAAATACATATACACGCATACACATACTTATCTACGAGTAGTTTGGCTCATAGCCATAAAACTCAAATTACGACATTTAATACGTCTAAAACCATACGGAACCGCGTACACCTTACTCATAAATACGTAGACCAGTCCACGGTTCACGTAAACAACTCTGAACCTTATATCTATTGCATAAAGTCTAGTTTCAGTTACGTAAGGCCGGTATCCCATCGCTGACTCGGTGAAGTTCGGGCGTGAGGTCGGCGCGGGTCAGGCGCAGGTTTTTTGCTTTTGACTACAGTTAAGGCTTGCGGAATTGTTGGGAAACAGCCGGACAGGCGAACACGTGCCGGCTGACTGTCCTTGGTGACTTTTCACGTCGTAGAAAATACCACCTGCTGGTTAAGAAAATGGTCCCCTTGGTAAAATAACAACGCCTCTATTGTTATAACACGGAAGATGCGCCGTTATTTTACCAAGGGGACGAAATGTCTCCATAATTAAGAGGCCATATGCTGCTTGATGCCGAATCAAACAGCGTATTATTGCTATAAGTGGAGCATTCCACGAAATCATCTACTCTTTGTCCCGCACGAGACGACTATGGCAGCTACCTTAATATACAGGGTGGTTTTAGATAATCTGTACATATGAAAAGGGGTGAAATTTCAGCCAATTTTATCGGTAAAACTGATTTTAATTTTTGTTTGTGAACGTTCGTTTTTTTTTACAGATTTTTAAACTTTCAGTAAAATTTTCGGCAGTACATCTGTTTGCCGCGGTATAACTTTTGATCTAATTGCTTAAAATGGTAAGATTTTTTTTTGTAGCAACAATAAACCACCAACTTGAAAAAAAATCCTCCAAAAAATTATAGTTGTGAAAAACGACTTTGCAGTCGTTTTTCACAACTATAATTTTTTGGAGGATTTTTTTTCAAGTTGGTGGTTTATTGTTAACTTCAATTTTTTTTTACGGAAAACACCGTTTTCTTCGAAAGCTTGCGAATATTGTGACCATTTTTTCATGCTTATTTTCGTTTAGCACTTAATTTTGATTTTAAAAACATTTTTTCTTACAGCTTTGAACAATAAGATCAAAAGTTATACTGCGTCAAACAGATGTACTGCCCAAAATTTCATAGAAAACTGTAAAAATCTGTAAAAAAAATTGTTTGCCCAGAAACAAAAATTAAAGTCATTTTTACCGATAAAATTAGTTGGAATTTCACCCCTTTTAATATGTACAGATTATCGAAAACCACCCTGTATATAGAAAGTCCTAAATTACATTATCAATTTAGAAACCAAGTTATAAAATATTGACATGCCAAAAATTTGTCTAGTTTTGTCAGAAGTATGAAAAAAACTGGCCAAGTGCGAGTCGGACTCACATACGAAGGGTTCTGTGTCACCGTACAAGAAACGTCGTAATAAACAACTGGCAAAAGGTCTTAAATGCCGTGTAAATCAATGGCACTAAACCTTTTGGTTGAGAAGTTTTTCGGGAATAACTTACTATTCAAAATAATTTTCGTTGAATTTATTTATTAAGATTCCTGTTTTTTTTTATATTTTTGGATTTACGGTTTAAAAGTTATAAAGGGGGGGACACAATTTAAGCAACTTTCGGAGCGATTATTTCCGAAAGTAGTCACTTAATAAAAAAAGTACATAAAAGCCTTATAAGGTTTTTAAAATAACGCCCAATATTTTGAATTATGCTTTTTATGTAGAGCTCAGTAATGTATATAAGTCATGATTTCGTATTATTAGATTGTCTGGTTTAAAAACGAAATAATAAACCAAAAAACGATAAGAACGGAATGAATACCGGTATTTTTGTATGGAGCAAATACCGGTTTCCGAACCCTACTTATCACACTGGCGAGTTGCGAGCGTGTTTTCATACAGATTTCCATCTCGGCGAATTCGCCGCGACAAGTTTTGTATAAAACCACGTTCGCAACACGCTCGCTAATCCACCAGTGTGATAAGGCCCTTAGGTAAGCTAAATTTTAAGGATTCCGTAATGAAAACGAGAGTAGGGTCAAATGCAGTTTTATTTACTTAATGACCCTTCGACTGGCCGTAGCCATTTCTGAAATCGGTTGAGCAACCATGGTCACGGCGAACGTATTTTTACGCAATTTAAAAACCAAGGTGTCAGATTTCTGAATGGGCGCAGTCATTCATCGCGCTAAGTGAGGTAAATTGTAGAAAAAACACGCTCAGACCGGCTTCACACTAACGGTGATGTTTTTTTTCGCGTCCGTAAGTGCCACAAGACGTTAGTGTGATTTTTGTTAGCGGTAATGGCTAAAGTCGTGAATAATTCGACGCGTAAAAAGTTCGTGTCAAATTTCCATTTTTAAGACAATATTTAGTTCTCTGCCTTTTCGCCGAATTATTGTTTCCCAAATGTTTAATTTTCCAACTCACGATATTCTCTGAAACCATTGTTTTTTCGGAGCTTTTATAAAACAAACCTAACCTAACTTACTGTATTCTATAAAACCATAAGAAAATACACTGAGAAAAAAAATAGTCGGCAAATGAAATATTTGGAAAAAATAATTCGGCAAAAAGGCAGGATACCTCACAAACTGTATGCCAAAATCAATCAAATGGACCCAAACACGGTGTGTTTATCTTATGTAATTTATACGGGTGTTGCCTATAACAGGAGCAAATAATTAAAACGTAGAACGTTTCGTTCAACAACTTTTAAAAAATATGTAATATTTAGATTTTATCTTTTTCTTACAAAATAAAGAGTATTTTCAATGTACGTTACCATCAGTCTAATTGACGTCGCTTGTCACGCTACAAACATAAAAAATATCGCAATACATTGCTGTTTAAAATAAACTTTAAAGTGTACTTAAAATTAAAACATAGGTTATTTTTAAATGTCGCTCAACAAATGTTGTTTTGTTCAGTTTGAGGAATACAATCTACGTTTTAATTATTTGCTCCTAGTACAGGCAACACCTGGTATTTTTAGATGATCCTATGGCCACCTTCAGAGTTATCGTCAGACCAGCTCCTTGTTAGCTTATCGATACCCTTATCGATGCACTAATTACAATTATTTTGCCAATTAAACTACATTATGGATTCGTACACTAACATACTAATTACAGCTATTTTCTTCAAAAAGTTAGTACGTCCGGGGTCTAATGTATATTATTTCATTGCTATGCAATTATACCAAATATGGGCTCAGTTGTACATCAAAGGTGGTTCTAATTTAGCTTCCAAATTTGACCTACACAAACATAAACGTGTATGTATGTTTTTGCCAATTTAAACAAAAGTTTGTAAAAATTCAGCTAACCGGAAATTTCCTTGTTTTCACAACAATTTTTCTAGTGAGGTTCGCGGTTTGTGGTACAGTCGAGTTCGTTTACATCTGGGTAGTTCTCTGCGACTAAACAGTCGCACCAATCGCATCATTACCATCGCCACATTATAGATGAGCTCCGTATAAACTATGGAGTCGTTTTTGGTTATCTTGTAGAAGTCGCGTGCCTCTGCTATTTTTATCATAATGATCCTGATTGCTTTTATAAAACCGCCAATAATAGTGGCGATGGTAATGAAAAAAAAATCGCGGTATAAAATCGCAGAGAACTACCCATCTACACATAATAGGAGAACAAAAATATCTGAATACGCTCCTGACAATAGGGTCGTGTTCAGATATCTTTGTTCCCATAAGTGTGTACATGTAAATGAACTCGACTGTAGCAAGATGGATATAAATCTACTGGTAAATAAATAAAATAAAAATAAATAAATATTAGGGGACAATCTTACACAAATCGAACTAGCCCCATAGTAAGCTCAATAAGGCTTGTGTTATGGATACTAGATGACGATATATTGAATAGATACAAATACTTAAATACATAGGAAACATCCATGACTCAGGAACAAATAATATTCGTGCTCATCACACAAATAAATGCTCTTACCGGGATTCGAACCCAGGACCTCCTGCTTCGCAGACAGGGTCACTACCAACTAAGCTAAAGCGGTCATCCTGTTATCTGGATTTGTGACGTAAAAGACATCAACGCACTTCATTGATTTATGTAATTTCAGTGTGTTTGAACCTTACGGTATTTTTCTAAGTAAGATAATATCAGTTGGCAGTCAACAAGCGGTCTTATCGCTATAGAAGCGATCTTCCAGTCAACCTTCAGGCACGTAACTCAGCCGTTTTTATCTCTTCCAAAACACCTTGAGTAGCTAAAACTCAGCTGTCTCTGAAATTCCTATATAGATAGCATTGATTAGTCAGTAACAAACAAGTCTTTATTACTGTAGGCATAAAGATGTGTGACGATATAACTGGCGCTTTAACATGTTCACTGTCTCCATACAAAACTATCGGACAATGTCACAAGTCCCAACTGTGCAATCAGTATGGGGAAGTGACCCCATAGTGGAAGCACGGACTCCTGAAAAACCTTCATGACCCCACATTGGGGCACTGGGACAGGGAACGTGTTAAATGTTATGGACTATTTGTTGATGGGTGTATATAAAATCAATCAAAAACAATACAATACTTACAATTCTGATGTGTTTGGTAGTTTTCTAAATAAATTGTTAATTAACAGAGGTTTTGACGGTAAAAAACGATCTCTTCTAGACAATCTTGGGGCATGTAACTCAACTGTTTCTAAAGCTTCTAAGTACACAGTTTGAGCGAGTTTGCTCCAACATGCATGTCGGCTGGGTTCAGTGAACCAAAGTGGGCAAATAAATAGGTGCGAGAGGATGCAACGAAAAAACGAGCACTTGCGGCGCCTCAGGCTCTCTAACCGTACAGTTTAAATGGCTAACTAACTGCTACCGAATGAAAAACCTCTAATGGCTTAATATGCCTAGTGCCGAGGCAAATCGGTGGAATAGAATATTTTGTAAATAAAACAAAAAAAAAACACTTTCAACTATACTCACGGACAATGAATCCCGGTCATTTTCTATATAATTGTTCATAGAAAATGACTCGAATTCATTGTCCGTAAGTGTATTTTGTTAGAGTGCGTGTAAGATATCTTTGCAGTGGAACAATTTGGCAACACCATCATTTACGTCACATTTTTATAAAAAAATTACTATTAAATGGAGGTGTTGCCATATACTGCACTGCAGACTCTTTAAATCAAAAATGCAAGAAGTACTGTAATAACACGAAATTAAAATAATCAACTTAAAACGATCCGAACGATTCAATAACACATCCACTAGTTATTATAAAGGTAAACGCAGTGTGGGACGCCCCCCGGCTAGATGGAGCGACGTTCTGCGCAGGGCGGCTGGCAGCAACTGGATGGGTATAGCTGATGATCGAGCAAAGTGGCGCGTCTTGGGAGAGGCCTACGTCCAGCAGTGGACTGCCGCAGGCTGATGATGAGTTATTATAAACAATACCCAAAAATGATAGAAGGCAGTTAACCAAATGGCTAACTAAACCCGTTGGCTTGGCTGCGACATATATTCAATGATTGCTCATAATTCACACGGCTAGAGCCTTAATTGGCGTGGCGTGTACACAAGGAGATTCCAAAGTATGGACCGTAGCGTAGTAGTTAAGTACATTGGAACACAAACACCGGAGTTCAATAAGCTGGCCGAATTAGCTTGCAATTCATGTTAGTGATCCGGAACATGCTCTCGAGTGTTCACTGTGAAAGATTGTTTTGACAAAAACTTCGTAACATCGTAAAATACGCCGTTAACTTGGCTACTGTTATGCCATTATGAACTTCCTTTTAACTGTTTAGATATATAACTGTATTAGTTAATAAACAGGTAATTAGTTATTGAAGAATCAATTTATTCTCATAATTGGTTAGGTATTTTGTACAGAATGTAATTAGTGAGATTAATATATTAGCTTGGTAATTTTAATCTTTACCGGAAACGGTCATCGGATACATTTATTGCCAGGTAATTTTTTAGAGGCCTTAGGAAATATTAAATATTTTTAATAACTCATAAGAATATTGATAGTATCAACCTTAGACAGTGGGTACGTATTTGAGCTGTTTCGGGTTGAAACGCTGGGGCCATGGGGACCCAGTGTGATGGAGCTGTGTCGAATGACCAGAGGGCTGGCTCCTTCCTAGCAGAAAGGATCAGCATTGGCATTAGTTTAGATTTAGATACCACTTTTTGTTATGTAATTTGTTTTCTTGTATTTAATTAATATTATAACTCCCGTTAAGTTATCTACTGATAGAAGTATACAAGGTGTCCCGTCAGGAACATGAATGATTTTAACCTCACGTTCCTGAGGTCATTTGCAGTAAAATAAATTATAGGTATAACATAATGTCAAATTCGGCAAAAATTTATTCTTCTTACGAAGTCATTTTTGATTGATTTTTGTACCTAACATTTTTTTGTCGAATTTTACATTAGGCTATATATTTTTTTTTACTCCGAATGAGCTCAGGAATGCTTGGTTAAAATCTTTCGGGTACCTCATGAAACACTATATTACTTTAGTTCAATCAGTAAATAATATCGGGTAAAATGTTCAACACTGGACGTCTTTAGCTTGAATAAGTCTTGAACGGGTAACGGATATTGGGTTAATAAGAGGTAAGTACTTAGTTTGTATACCGATGCGACAGCGACATTAATATGCTTATACAGCTTTAATATTTAGTCCCATGCTTACATAATGTACTAGGCCGGTGTTGTTAAAGCGGGGTGTCGCAAGAGACCGCATCGCATTGTTTCAAATATTCACCTGATTTCAATGGTTGCTTCACGGAATAACTGCAATGACCGAAAATAACTCCGAGTGAGTAAATGTGCTTAGTCACATGGATATCTAGACACATATGTTGAGCTTATTGATTAAACGTATTAAATTTTGAGGTAGTATGTTTGAAGTAGTTTGGGGTAGTGTTGTCCCGCCCTCGGCTCTACCAAGACTTAGTCCATGGCTAAATTAATGAGTCAAGAGCAATCCCATTTGCTGTAAAAATAAGTTTCTGTCAAGAAATATTTTTTTGATTTTTCTTGACCGCGGTTAACACATACATAGAATATTTTTTACCCGACTATAGCGAAGCAAAAAAGAGACCGCAAACGAAGTTGCAGGCGGGTCCTCTAGTACCTCAATATGTTTTTTGTTGGATCGATTGCTACCAGGAATACATAACAACTTAGATGCAACTTTTCTGCACTCGTTGCATTGAAATGTTAAAACCAATTCTTGCTCAACGTACTCGTATTTATTGTTACAACCAGTGCTCTTGTCAGGGGTCGTGTTAAATGTAATTGTCCTCATAAAGTACCCCGGGGACAGCGGGACGCAAGCATAAGGCTGAATACCAGAGCTGTGCGAGGCAGCAGAGCGGTGCGCGAGAAGAAAATCGACCAATAAGCTTTACCTCGTCCTCCGATATCGGCAGCTGCCACCAATAGAGCTAAATCTCGCTGGATATCAGAGCTGTGCGAGGCAGCAGAGCGGTGTGCGAGGAAAAACCGACCAATGAGCGTTCCGTTATCCACTGATATAGGCTACTGCCACCGATAGAGCTATCCACCAGAGTTATGCGAGGTAGCGAGAGGTGCATAAGGAGAATCCACCTATCAAAAAATCTGCTAATATAATGTCCTGCACAACTGCTCCTTTCCGTCTCTACAGAAAATAGCGCTCTTCGCGGAGCTATACCTAGTTCCCAGCCCAGCCAACAGACAGGGGAGATCAGCGACGACATATCGGTGCCGATATTTTATTAGATGAGAAAAATCTCATTGGTAGATTTTCCCTCGTCCACCGCTCCGCTACCTCGCACAGCGCTGGTGGACACTCAACCTTACGCAACACCCACAGACCCGCGTTACCATAAAGACGTCATTTTGGCGACCGCAGGATAATACTTACAAAATACGCAACCTGATGCACACAAAACTTTTTTTAACATTTATGTATTCCGACTCCCACTTAGCGTCCTCAGGGGTTACTTATGTCTGTAGCTGACACTACAGGTATACACATTGCAAATTCAACAAACTTTGGATTGGCGACTCAAACAGTTTCTTGGTTTTCGACAGCAAAGAGTACTAGTACTATCTAATTGCCTTTTCAGCAAATAAATTACTTCATTCATTATTTAATTAATTCATTCAGCAAAAAAGGTGCATCTTCCGAATAGAAATAGAAACATACTTACTACTTTGGACAGCTGTGTACGATGAAACTGTAGCTCTTTTCAGTCACTTTGCGTAAAATGTCACGCTGCCCACCTGCAAAATATATTTTTAACTAGTTTTTTTTTCTTCCAGGTAATAACCACACCATACGAGGATACTCAGTAAGCAAGTCTACAACAACAAGCGTCTAATTGCTCCCAACTTTCCCAATTTTCTTATCCGATCTCACCCCAAGTCCCCTACGACCTGTAACACGCGTTACTTCTACAAAGAAACGCAATAAGTGGCTTAGGACTTCCTTTTCACTTAAGCCTGTTTTCTTTGGATGATGGTAAGTATAGTTACGTAAGAACGTGGAAACTGTCACGTCTGCACGTGCTGCTGCAGGTGCTGTTTCGTTAGCGATTATTAACCAATTAGTGCCATAATATACTTTAATACTGTTTTAATTAACGACAACATCTATAAATTTACGGCCTATTTGACAAGAATCTCCTACCGTGTCTATTTGTTTCTCTGTCGATGTCCGTTTGCAATATTAAGAAATTCAAAACATTTAAAAGATAACTTAACTATTTTATTTATTACTTACAATTAAAATTTTCACTAGCATGATGCAGGACCAATTGAAGTATGGGTTACTGGGATATTAATGTAACTATGCTACATGAAAAATGTGTAATTCTTACTTAACTATAGTGATGGTTTTGAATTGAACTCATTTATCCTCCTTCCTTTTTACCCATTATTGCATCAGAAATGAAAAACTAACCAGTTCCAAATAGATAACGAGTACTCATCTAACAGACGCTCGACACCAGGGCACCAGGAACTCGCAGGAGATCACAAAACACTTTCATTGCCCGCGCAAAAGCCCTAAATTAGGTTATGAACAATGCTCATCGTGGGACGGAGTTACGTCAGGTCTTCTTCAACTTGGGAACTGGCACATGGAAATGGCGCGAGTGGGAAAAACGTGTGTGTTATGTGCTGATGCGCAATTGTTTGGATGTAAAACAACGTGACACGCTATCGTCAACTTATCACCGCGATAACGTAACTAGTGCCTAAGTATTGTTTGTAAACAAATCTTTAGATTTGAATTTTAACGGTCAGTTTCATATTTCTTTGTTTCGCTAAGATAGCAGAGGCTGATATTATACTAACAATAAGTTCACTTATTTCAATTCGTTATTAAGTTTTAAAGATAGTACGACTCATGTTTTCTAGTTTTACTTCCTTGAAATTGTATGACGTATATCCCCAAGGACCTTAAAATAAATAGCCGACGGGGCTTCGCCAACAGATAACTGAAGCCTTTGTAGTGGGTCGGTTGCTTTGTACTTACGAGCCGCACGCACACATCAACAAGTTTTTTCGTACTACCCGCAGTGCGTACACGTTGACCTGACCAACCAGCGTTAAAGAAACCGGCAGAGTAGAGGTGCTTCAGTCAGGGCTTGGAACCGATATTTTGCAAAAACCCCGACATAGCCCAATATTTTGAATTATTTTATGGTTTTTAAGTAGGGCTCAGCTCAACCATGTATTTAAGTAATGATTTCGTATTATTAGATAGTCTGATTAAAAAATGAATAAATAAACCAAAGAACGAAAAAATACCGGTATTTTTGCATAGAGATAATACCGGTATCCGACCCCTGGTTTCAGTTATTTGTTAGCGAGGCTACGTCCGGCTATTTATTTTAAGGTCCTTGTATATCCCACATTTTTTAATATAAAGTGAGACCAGGTACAGTGCACCCAATATTTATACTTAAAAAAAATCATTGCGATTATTTAACGCAGAAATGGAAGCAGAGCGAAATATAATTGATCAATCAAGTAAAGTTAGGTCGTCTTCCTTCAAGTTTTGCTCACGTATAGGACTTAAAGGACGGAAACCGTTGAAGGCAGATCATTTTTTACTCCAAGTGTTGATGATGCTTAGTCATGAGGAAAAGTCATTGTAATATTATCCGTTAAATATTGTAAATAGCACCTATAACATTTCTATGAACATTTTCAGCCCATAATCTTCGTTTAAACTGATTTCTTTAACATAACATTTTTTTTCTACTCCTGTACTGTTATCTGTCTTTTACTTGGTCACGAACACTAATATAAGAACATATATAATATGAGTTCAGAGAAGTCTATGCTCTATTCCCCATAACAGCACTAGTGTCGTTATAGCCACTTTACGTTATTGCTAGCAACCACAGACTTCTAAATCTAGGTTAAACTGAGGTCAAGGATTAAGCGCTCAATTTTAACTTTACGGTAAAAATGCACAACTACCAACTTAACAAACAATTAAAATCCTACGGCTTTTAAGAAAAACAAAACTTTCTGAACTAAATTCATTGATGCCAACATAAAAACAAAAGTATTTTTAATATATTCACTGCGTGTCAACTTCATTTAAAAAATAAAAAGTTTACCATAGACACATACTGACAGTCATACGTCATATTTGCCTTCTTTGCAGGTTATGCCTTGTTTGTATTTTATAATTTTAAAACCTGTCGTAGAAAAAGTATTGTATGCAACGTTGTATAATTAAGTCAAAAAACGCTCATTGCGTCTCTATTTGCGATACTCGCCGCATTCGCGGCTCGTATCGCAACTCACGCAATCCGCATTTTTTGAACCTTCTTATACAACTGTTGCATAAAATACTATTTATTCCACATAAAGCTTTCTTATTCCAATGGTTCAATTCATGTTAATAAAATGAGGTGGATTGGGGTAATTTTAAAATTAGAATTTTCTACTAAACCATGCTAGTTTTTCGTGGTGTACAAATTATTCGAAACACCATTGGCCTAGACACGCCAATATAGTGTTAGCGTGTTACAGTAAATATATGAAGCGTGGATTATGAGAAATTCTTAATTTTCGGAATTATCCCATGTTCGAATTCACCCCAATGTATCTTATTCGTTTTGTTTGCAAGCTGGTGGGAATATAGTTCAGTGCAGTCCGTCTCGTATATAATAACTAAAATATTTGAAAATTACACAACCATTTATCTTAAACACCTGATTGATTATTACACATAGTTGCTGAATGACTAAGTCTGGAATTTCCTTAGCACGTGCGTCGCAATGCGGACACGATTTGCGCCTTTAATTCCATAAAGCATTAAGTCGAAAATCGATTTAGTTCGAATTTCAATCTTATTACGCTTCGATTTAGTTTAATATTTTAGCTGTACCTAGGTGTTCAATGTTTTTGTTGGTTACGAGCGAATTGTCGAATGCATTGGTTAGTCGCTGAACGTGGTAAGGAAATTCCACCTTAAATGTCTTCTTTTTCACTGACGGGAAAAACGTAGTCGCTGTTAAACAATGAAGAATGTTAACTAATTTTGATTATTAGCACTCCATATTCTCTGTCAAAAATAAAAAATACTAGTGAAAGAATTACTTCGATATGTCAATTAGTTTCCGATTTAGAAGTAAAACAAGTTGTAACCGTACGACGCGGGCCGCCGGTTACGGTGTGACGTCATCGCACAACACGCTCAGTCTGGCTCACTCAGTTCGCTCGCAGTCGCCGCCCGTGCCGTCGAAATTATTCCTAAATACTTTTAAAAATGTCCAATCCAAATACTAGGAAATCATGTGTTGTGCCTAAATGTAAAAATACAACTACCAATTCGCCGGAAAAGTTGTTTTTTATAGTTCCAAAAGACGTTAAAATGCGAAAAAAATGGATAAAAGCTATGAAGAGGTTAGATCCATTTGGAGATAAAAGTACAGTTTATTGTTGTGAAGACCATTTTGACGTAAGTATAGTGATCATGTTTTACGTCGGTACATAAGTAATAATAATTATTTTCATCTTATAATGAAACAATTTCTAGCCGGATTAATTGCGTGTTTATTGATTTTTCATTGGCAGGAAAAATGTAAAATCAATAAGTACGCGATTAATCCGGTTAAAAATAGTTTCATTATAAAATACAGCGATCGTGAATATCTAAGACATTACTATTATAATCTTTTGTAGTTTGGCAATATTGGGTACGGTATGAGTATTGGGATAGATAGAATAAAAGTCCGGCCCGTCACCAGGCGATTGACTAGCCTTGGTGGATTGCGAACCCGGATCGTTCCCACGTTGAACCTATTGTTCGAGCAGATGGGTCTAGCTAAACTTTTGTAAATTTACTATTTCTACGATGTTATAAAAGCAATTACTTTACGACTAGGGGTAGAACAATGGCGCTGAGAAGCAATAAAGTCGGTGTCTTTTACAGAACATTACCGTACCGTCAAGCTTAAATAAATACCCAACGGTATTTTCTATACAAGTTTTCTATACTAGACTGTGCCTACTGCTCTGCTCGCGTCGGCTAGGTGTAGATGGCTAATAAGATTTTTTCTTGTTTTAGATTGAAAATGATATGGAGAACTATACTAAATGTAAGTTGGTCGGGGGAAGAATTAAACTAAAACAGGGTATAGTTCCACACAAATTCAAATGTCAACAGGAAAAGGAAGATAAACCTCAGAGATCTGCAGTGCAAAAACGTAATCGTATAGAATATTTTGAGAAACTATTAAATAAAGATGAAACTTCGACGTTAGAAAAACCTGAAGAGATATTTGTTGTTAGCTGTGAAGACGAAATAGTAATAGAAGATCCATTAAGTTTTGGAAATAATGATCAGTGTTTAGAAATATCAAAAAAAAGTAAGGGAGTGGAAGTAAATCTGAAAGCTAAAGGTGTTCATAAATCAACCATGACTGATAACAAATGTTTAAAAAAAAAGGGAAATAATATTTTCACCAGATGCAGTATCTTTTGGTAGTATGAACGACACATCTTCAAACGCCTCTTCACATGAAATGTTTAACCTTGATCAAGAATCAAAGAACCCTAATGAAGATTCAGATTCGGAACCGGAATGCGAAACCCTTTTTTTTAGAAACTATATGCAAAAGGCTGCTCTTTTATCCATATCTACAGAACCACAACTGTTGTTAGGTTTACCTAAAGAATGCTATTTTTGTATTAATATGTTATCTGAAACAACAAAATGTACTCCGCGAAATATAATGATAACTTTAAAAAAAATACGCTTGTATCAACCTAATACTATTCTGGCCTTGGATTTTGGTTTGTCGACTAGTTCTGTTACTAAAATCATAACATAAGGGTTACTGTTCCGGCTATAGCATCTGTACTTAAATCACTTGTATACTTTCCACCTTCATCCGATGTCCAGATGAATCTACCTATTCCATTTAGAAAAAATTACAATCAGGTTCAAAGCATTATCGACTGTTTTGAGATTCAAATTGAAAAGCCTGTTGATGCCGTAAAACAAGCTCTTACGTGGTCGGATTACAAAAACTGTAACACAATAAAATATTTAATATCATAATAACACCCGACGGGTTAATAAATTTTATTTCGCCAGGGTATGGCGGCAGAGCAACAGATTCATTAATTTTTGAAGATTGTGGGATTTTGCAAACTTTACCTGAAGGATCAGCAGTATTAGCAGACAGAGGTTTTAAAAATATTGCGCATTTGCTACAACAAAATGGACATACTCTGATCAGACCTCCTAGCGTGAGCACTAAAGTAAAACCGACCAAAAAAGAAGTTTTGGAGACAAAAAAAATTGCAGCGTTACGGATACACGTAGAAAGAGCTATCGGCAGACTTAGATTCTTTGAGTTCATGTTGCCACACGCTTGTGTAGATCTAAAGCAAGTCGATCTGCTAGATTCAGTAGTGATTTCTGCATGTGGAATAGTTAATCTTCAAAGCAGTATGTTTCATTTAAAGTAACTTCCTAGTGTTTTAAGCAAAATACATTTAAGTTTATTTTATTGTATTAAAAATATAAGATTTTGAAGTTACGTACGTTCCGTTTTCCACCAATGTTTGTTTTATTTATAGAGTCTTAATAACATTTCGGCGGCAACGAAATCACTATTTGTTGATAAATAATGCGCAACCATTAATCCATCTATTTTAGGTAGATTATCCGATTGCCCTTTTTCGAATCCTTCATCCATTTTATAAATTGAATAATATTAAAACACAACAAAATACTACGCAAGCTAATTACACCTACTACTATAACCGCTGGCGACTTAATAAGTACTAAGAAGCGGGCCGCGGCCCGCGCGCCGCGCGGCGCGTTGTGACATGACGTCACAAGCGGTCACGTGACTGTTAGTGGGACTCGATATTTTTCGAAACTTTGAATGCTTATAAAATCAAAACTACTAGGTATTTTTGACTACAACAAAAAGTAGTGTATTTGTATACATACAGGCTTTACTGAGACAACATTTCAAGCGATTTGGCATACCTAGTAACATTCTCCATTGTTCATCCCACGCGGAATGAAAGTTCAGCCCTTTCGCGATTGGCTTTCGGTGGATCTTTCCTTCAGACATCCCAAGTCCCCTAAATTAACAACATGTGTATGAAATTTCATTCTGGTTTCTCCAGTCGTTTAGGCTGTCCGTTGCATGTCAGTACCTTAGTAACAAAACTGTTTTGTTTTTACTATTAGTACATGCAATTGTTTGAAAATCTAGTTATTATTAGGAATTGAGGGAAGTCTACAAATTAGGTACTCGTAAAGCAGTTTCAGTATTTTTATTGTATCTCGTTTATTATCTAGTAGTAGTGTAATCATTCTATGTTCGAAGTCAACCCGTCCTCCTCCCTCTAAATTAGGAAAATCTTATTTAGGAAATCAGTCCATTTCGATAGCGCCATCTCTCGGTCACTGCGGACGAAGTTGCAGGTAAATTCTGATAAACACATCGCGCAACCAGGAATGACACAAAATTCCTCGTGAACACTCACTCGTTGAATAGTACCGTTATCAATAAAACTTGTACATAAATTATGCACAAATTGCACACCGTTTCATTATTATGATACTAAATTGTACAATGTTTTCAAACGTTTAGTAAGCAATAAACAGTTCTAAACAAACGACTTAAGGTCCAATTTCAATAGAGAGATCATCGGGTTCGTATTAATTACATTTCGTTACTGAGTATTACGTCAACGAAATTATGATTCGAAATTACTGTATCTGGTTCTTATCAAACAAACTTGGACTCTATTGTATATTATATAAGACTGATATTTAACCATACATAAGTACCCTATTAAGGTATAGATTTTGGTCAAATGATTATGATTTATAAAACAGAGTAATAAAGTTGATTTAAGATCGTGTTAAGGCGGGCATTATTTGATCACCGAAGGTTGATTAGCTAGGGCATCGACTTAAACAAAAAACACTTTAAAAATGACGAAGTGTTCTATTAAATATTGAAGTTTTTGCAACGGGTCGTTGACATCGAGGAAGACAATTCTGACTTGATGTAGTATTCAAAAGAAATATTGCTGATAGTCACTTAAATACTCATTCTAAAAAAGCCGAAGTGCGAGTCGGACTCGCCCTCGACGATGAAAACGACGACGTACGAATACTTAAAACAAAGATTATATTTTTTATGATTTAATTACAAATGTATGGTTATTAGATTTTTCCCTATACTTGTGGTATAAGACGGTACTAAACTTGGCAAATGTATCTATGATGCTTACTTTGCAGGTTCTGGATGTATGTGTGTATGTGCTTGTTCTAGGTCAACGGGAAGTACCCTTTAAATTTTGGTTTCCTTGAGAGAGTCGAAATGTACGATTTTTGCGGCATAATCGGCCATATCTTTTTTTACGTTAACCTAGAAGTTTTATTTTTTCACAGCTTCAAGGGACTATAGACCTGAGTATATGGTTTTAGTTTCAACCAGGGCTCGGAACCGGTATTTTGCAAAAACCTCGAAATAGCCCAATATTTTGAATTATTATATGCTTCTTATGTAGAGCTCAATAATGTATTTAAGTCATGATTTCGTATTATTAGACTATCCGGTTAAAAAACGAAATAATAAACCAAAGAACGAAAAGAACGGAAAGAATACCGGTGTTTTTGTATGGAGCAAATACCGGTTTCCAAGCCCTGGTTTGAACTCGATACCTCCACGCGTTCTTGAGATAAAGGGTCTTGCCAGACGTACATACAAACAGACGGACTACAGAGTGATCTTATAAGTGTTCCGTTTCTCATTTTGAGATACGGAATCCTAAAAATATTAGAACAGCATGATATCAATTACGCAGCATGTGAAACAAGTGAGTGGATACGACTAGGTGCCCATGGAGCTGGATTCTGTCAGTCAACCTCTTTTTCTGGCTGTACCTACATATTTCGCGTACATTTCTTCTCGACAAGCTACGAACTTATAATCCACAACAATAGTGTTCCAGTGGTAGGAATGGCAAAATGCTAGGGTCCCACGGCCCGAAGGAACCGTGATCACAGCACAGGATTTGTTGAGTTTATTATATTGAGAGGGATCCGATGAATTTGGCAATGGCTTTATCTTGTAGCTTTACGCAACTGCTCCCATGCTAAGCTAAGTATGAACTCGTAAAATATTTGGCTTAATTTTAAATACTTCAATACTATAGGGTAGTTATCAATCTATAAGTAGATATCGGCGTACAAAAACATTAGCAGCCGGTTCTTCAAAAGCAAATCTTTAAAATCAATGTAGCCGACAGCAAAAACTGTCACCTTGGGAGCTCCGCGCCGTGTGATCTCGCGCAAAAACCGCTCCGCCGCTTCTGGTTGTCATTATAATGTGATATCCGTCTGCACAATACAGGCACTAGAAGAAGTACATCGACTACGCTAGGTCGGATTAATTAAGGCAACGCCATTGGCAAACTCTTTCAGGTGCCCCTTAGCCTAGAAAACCGGATAAGTGCGAGTCGGACTCGTCCACCGAGGGTCCCGTACAAATACTTTAAATAAAGACTATATTTTTTTCATCACACTTGCTCGTAAAGGGTGTTATAACACGCGAGCTTATAGAACAGCTCGAGCCGATTTGCCTCCCGTGGGTTATAAAAATCTATAACTCCCACGGGAGGAAAAACTGTATGAAAATCTATAACTCCCGTGGGAGTTATGAGTTTAGTTTTAAAATGTAGGACCTACTCGTACGTCATTTCAGACTAAGGAGGTTTCAAATCAGCCAAGGCTTATTTCACATCTTCAAAACTTAGCTACAAAACCAATTTTAGTGTATATAAAACTTATATGGTATATTTTACTATTATTTCAGTAATTTTTGCAATTATTTTAATGCAATTAAATTAATTTACTTTAAAATTTTATTATAAAAATCGATACAATCTGGCGGCATTGCCTGTCAAGTTTAAAAACTAAACGCAGTTCTTAGCATTATCTGTGGAAGACTATATTGAAAAAGTCACGAAAAAGTTGACAGTTGAAGTTGTCTCTTAGCGGGTGCGTTTAGTTTATTTATGTTTTATTTTTTTTTCCTCGCAAATGTGATGAAAAACATTGTGTGTATCACGGGCAGTAAGAAGATTACAAACTCGAGTCATTAAAAGCCGTCCGCCTACGGCGTCGGGCTTCTAATAGACTCTCGTTAGTAATTCCCTTCTTACTACCCTCGGTGCACAATGTACTATTATGATTTAACTACAAATGTATAGTTTCAGATTTTTTCCTATACTTGTAGTATAAGACGGTATTACTTGCCAAATTCCATAGTTCTGGGTCAACGAAAAGTACCCTATTAATTTTGGTTTCCTTGAAAGACTCGAAATTTACGTTTTTTGCGGCATAAACGGCCATATTTTTTTTACGTTAACTTAGAAGTTTGATTTGCCTCAGTATATGGTTTTATTTTCAACTGGATATCTCCACGCGTTCCTGAGATAAAGGGTCTTGACAGACGGAGAACAAAATGATCTTATAAGGGTTCCGTTCTTTGTTTTTGACTTACGGAACCCTTAAAAATGGCCTGGCAAGCTTGGTCTGAGGTACCCTCAATCACCGGTCGGTTTGTCACATTTCGCACACTGATACATTTATAAACGATACGAAATGTGAGGGGGGGTTTAACGTACAGAATCCGCAGTATTTGCTACTTTTGTTATATGGCTAACTAGCGACCCGCCCCGGCTTCGCACGGATGCAATGCTGATACTAAATGCATGTATTATACGTATAAACCTTCCTCTTGAATCACTCTATCTATTAAAAAAACCGCATCAAAATCCGTTGCGTAGTTTTAAAGATCTAAGCATACATAGGGACAGACAGACAGCGGGAAGCGACTTTGTTTTATACTATGTAGTGATTGGCTTATCTGGCACAGCTACTACGCAAGCTTTCGCAAGATGTAAACTGGTGGCATTTCCGGCCAAGTTCAAAGAAAAATCGAGCGATACTGCAGTTACTCGAACCCGATCAAGCCTTATTCGACCTCCTCCAGACCTATTTTCCAAGTAGAGCCAAAACCTGTACTGAGCACAATTAGCCGCGACTTCGCTTCAACACATGACTTGTCACTATCGGACTACATTAGGGGAATCGAAAGGGTACAGTCCAATTATTTCCACTTTGGCGAAGAACACACTGAAATCGCCTCAATACATAGAACCGTAGTAAGAAGGGGATTACTAACGAGAGTCTATTAGAAGCCCGACGCCGTAGGCGGAGGGCTTTTAATGACTCGAGTTTGTAATCTTCTTACTGCCCGTGATACACACAATGTTTTTCATCACATTTGCGAGGAAAAAAAAATAAAACATAAAAATGAAATAAACTAAACGCACCCGCTAAGAGACAACTTCAACTGTCAACTTTTTCAATATAGTCTTCCACAGATAATGCTAAGAACTGCGTTTAGTTTTAAACTTGACAGGCATTGTCGCCAGATTGTACCGATTTTCAAAATAAAATTTTAAACTAAATTAATTTAATTGCATTAAAATAATCGTAAAAACTACGGAAATAATAGTAAAATATACCATATAAGTTTTATTTACACTAAAATTGGTTTTGTAGCCAAGTTTTGAAGATGTGAAATAGCCTTGGCTGATTCGAAACCTCCTTAGTCTGAAATGACGTACGACTTTTAAAACTAAACTCATAACTCCCGAGGGAGTTATAGATTTTCATACAGTTTTTCCTCCCGTGGGAGTTATAGATATTTGTAACCCACGGGGGGTAAATCGGCTCGAGTTGGTCTATAAGCGCGCGTGTTATAACACCCTTTACGAGCAAGTGTGATGAAAAATAATTAAATCAAGCCTCATGCTATTCATAGGTCTACTGTAAAAAATGTCACTGTGGCAGTGGCAGGTGATGTACATGTACATTGTTGTTTTAGATTGTTAATTGCACACTATGTTCGTATGAATATGCAGCAATGTGGCTCGTGTCATTTGCACTTCCGATCTCTCCCGAAAAAAGTCGAGAATTGCCGAGTGTCAAGTCAAAGTCTAAATAATCGTACTGTAGTACTGTAGCATTTGTCGCGCGATAAAGAGTGGCGCAGTGCGTAGGCTTATGATGCTACGCTTTGTGGATCGATAATAGGGTATTTGACAACAATCAAAATAAATTCATTAACTCTAACCAGCAAATTACGCTTCCAGAACAGCCCGGATAAAATCATTCAAACTTATTTTCGTGCCATCAACGATTTTACAATAACGAAAATTAAAGCACCACGTTGAGCATGACGTCACAAGATAGTATTTCATACTAAACTGTATACTTTCGGAGCGTTTTGACACTTCATAAAAAGAAGCTGATTTGAACTGTCATCAAGTAGCCTATTAAATGAGAAAAGCATTCGTCACGTTCTGACAAGTATGTAAATTTGAGATTCATGGATATTTTATAATTTATTTATTTATTGATCGACAAAGCCTAGGCTTCATAAGCTTGCAGTTGTGCAGATGCACAGGTTCTAAGTACTGCGTAAGGTCCTTGTATTGTGGCCTTTAAGCTTGCACGTAGACAAAGTGATAGAGTTAAAATGATCGCGGGTACATGATGATATCTGGATGACATTATTCTAGGATGCCATGTTTACTTTATTTATAATTACGGTATGCATACAAAAACTACAATAATGTTTAAGATGGTAAATTCGGTTCTTGTATGCATGTTTATGCGTGTGAAGACGTTTTATTTTGAACTGAAAATTCTTTGTTTTTTGTTTTTGACACACAAAATAGTAGAAGACAATGGTTTGCTCAACCCACTCGACCTGGAAAAAATATAAAAACTGGCTAAAATCTACTTTATTGAAATTAATTGAGACTCTATTGTAAGACTTAGACAAAGTGGCGTATACATTCATCAATAACTATTTAATGCAAATTACATTTCAATAATAGATAGCCTCACTCGACAGCCTACATTGATAGCTCGAATAACAAAAATAAACTCACGTATACTAACTACCCAATTAATTAAACTGCCAGTACATTAACTGCAACAAACCGCCGCCCACGCGACCGGAACAAAACAACCACACCGCTGAGTAAACATGACGGACGAGGCTTATTTGTATTCACGGTGCACCGGGTTAATGTGAAATCTGCCTTATATACGGATCAGGTGTCATCGCGCCCGAAAAGGGATGGTAAGGACGACGGGTCCGCGGGCGTTAGTTAAAAGCGGCAGCGGGAGCGGATAGCGATAACGCTAATGAAGACTTAATTGCCGAATGTATTGTTCCGTCATGGCGTGCCTTGCCATGCCAATTATAATCCGTGGTTTCGCCTGCCTTGAAAATATCGCTTATTCTACGGAATTTATGATTTTTCCGTGTTACAAACTAGGCTTTATGATATTTGGAAACTACATCTAATCCATGGCCATCCAGTCATTTAAGCTGGAAAGAAGAAAAATTCAAAATTCTTATATTTATTCGTTGGTCATCGAGAAGGATTTGGGTAGATAATCCCACTAATATTATAAATGCGAAAGTTTGTGAAGATGTTTGGATGTTTGGATGTTTGTTACCTAATAACGGGGTAACGACTGGATGGATCAAGCTGAAATTTGGCATGTAAGTAGACCGAGCCCTGGATTGAAACATAGGATACTTTATATCCCGGTAAAGAGTTCCTTTGGGACAATAACGGGATCAACGCGGGCGAAGCCGCGGGAAAATGTTAGTTCTATATAAAAATGCATTTCAATAATTTAATAGATTTCATAATGTTTCACGCTACTCGCTCATTACCTGGCCCGCGCAGAGGGCTGAGGTCGCCGGGCTCATTCCGCGACGACTTGGGCCTACAACTTACGAGTGCTTACGTGACGTATGCCCAAACGAGCGAGGTACGGCTCGAGGGATTAAACAAACTTGAGCACGATCATTCATTAGGCTTCAGACATTCGCTCTATAATTTATTATGTAAGGCGAAATTGGTTTAAGTCATATGCGACTGAAAAAGCGTAAATGAAAAGGAAATCCAACGGAAATGGCTTGCATTATGAAATTATCATATACGTTAGAAAGATATATCTATTTCAGTCCTAACTAACAACCTCTACGAAAAAAAATAATGTGAAATGAATCCGAAATTTGAAAAGAATCACAACGCAAACTTTACTGCGAGTAGTTTAGAAGTACAATATTTCAAGTGAGACTTTTGTTCGATGTTATAACACTAATCTACATAATTATCTAAATCGGGTACACTATTGTTTAACAATGAAAAATGCTTAACCCTATTCAAATTAAGTTGAATCTCACGAGCGCTTCAGCCAATCACAACTCGCGGTCGCAAGGGCCGCCGCAGGGTCATGCCAAACCAAAAATGAACTTATCAACCAAATTCTCAGTGTTTTAGGGTCATGCTTCCTACTTCGCAATGTAACGCGATTGTTTAAACAGTAGCGAAACAATAAACAATTATACCTAATAGTCAGTTCCCACACGCAACGGTTGTAATTGTATGAAAGTCCTTGGATTTTTAAGTTTTTACACGCTATTGATATGATCTTAAGGTTGCGTAGCTTAAGTATTACATGTTGTTTGTGTTAAATTGTTGCTAATAGTAGGTTAGTACCGAAGGTGAGAATGTTATGGTAGGGCAGAGATGATTGGAGCCGATTTGGATTAACGATCACGATACTCACGATTCATGCATTCGATACGAAAAAGTTAAATTCAATTCAATTGGTCGGAAAGAAAAACTTATGACGTTAACTTTTATAACTACCAAGTACCAACTGAGTTCCTGATGCTGGTGTAGCTCTCTTCTTCTTATTAATTTACTTATTTCTTTAAGGAAACACATCACATCTCACGTGACGGATGCTTTATCATTTATTTATCGCGTGACAAAGCGTAGCATCATAAGCCTACAGATCTTATGGAGAGCCAAGCTCCTAACTCTACACGCACTAATGCACGCGCACGCAGAATGTTAGGTTTCTGTAATTATAATAGCGTAGGCTTTTGTCCACGTAACACAAAATAAGTAATAGTCCTACGTATAGAAGTCTCTCTCTAACAAAACTGTCGTTCGCGTCCGACCACCGGACGGAAAGCTCCGAATCCGACCGTCTCTTAACGCTATCGCATAACGCGTGCTAACGCGTGCTCTTTCTGGTCACTGGATAAGGCTCCTCACGAGGCCTTAAGGCTGCGCGGTGAAATCCCGGAGCGAGCCTGACCTTAGTCGAAATGTGTAGCCTGGTCGCCTGGTATGGCCGTCTGCTCTCCTCACTGGTCAAATACGAGTGACAGCTATATTGTAAATTACCCTACTAATACTCTCATTATTCCAATACCAACATTTGCATTAACTCTTATTGACAAATAGCAATGTTGAAACAATTAGGGAATGCCTCGATCCTAAAAGGCAGCTTGACGACAATACTTGTCAGACATACCGTCGCTTCGCCCACGACCGCCAGTTTAGGAGGCAACGACGGACAAACATTTAAACGAACTTGCGAAAACCATATACCGCAATATTGCGAATGGATTCGCCGAATATGGTGCGGTTCGTAAAATGAGACAAGTAGCGACAAAATGGAAAAAAAGTTTGTAACGGCTCGAACAGGCAAGCGTTTAATGTAAGTGAAGTATTCGTAAATTATGCATTTTGTGTTCAGGTAGTACCTACTTTGTAGCATTCCACATAAAGTTACTAGATAAATATGCAACTATAAGTTCACTCAGTAACATCTCTACCGATTCTATTCAGGTCCTTCGAACGCAATAATGTAAAGTTGAATAAAAAAATAGCTATTTGAAGAGTTCCCTCGATGTCTCCAAGATCCCATCGCAAGATCCTGTTCTGGTGCTAATGACTACCTGGGATGACCCTTTTAAACAAATCCATCATTTCCTAAATTCCAATATTCTTGAAGAACGTACATAAAAAAGATTTCTAGAAGTCGTTAAAAAAAAGTCAATTGAAACAATAACAGACGGCAGAACAATGATAAAACAAGCTGTCTATCACAATGCTTACATTTAAATTGTACACGTGCAACTGATACTAGCATCAATGCACGAATTCTTAGAACCTAACCAATCATTTACTCTCAAGTAAGAGCCACCCCACACTAGCTATGAGTGTTTTTGTATTGTCAGTGCTCGCGCAGCGTCGACGCTACGTCGCCGCGACAAAATAACGCCGCTCGAAAGACGCCAGTGTGGAGTGGCTCTAAGGCAAGTTCGAACGCGCCTTCGCGGCTGGTAAAACCAAATTTTGCTTCTCCGGAGGGGCTAAGCCAGCGACCAGGAAGAGCACGCGTTATACGATAGAGACGGTCGGATCCAGTGCGTTCCGTCCGGCGTTTGGACCGAAAACTTTTGTACGTAGTACTATTAAGACAGCCGCGACTCTTTCGTCTCTCGTGCGCGCTCAACATGCAACAGACATTGCTCTGCGTTACAGACGCGCGTCCCCATTGGCTGTTATATGCAGCGTGCTATACGTCCGACCATCTTGTACTAGTCATACAGGAAGGAGTATTGTCCTTCGCGGGACAATTTGAAGCCATTACAGCCCACGTGGGCGAAGCCCATTAACTTGCCTTTGTCTGAGATCGTATCAAGTGTGCGCCTTAATCAGAAACTAGCTAAGTGGCGCTGCATTTTCATCGTGGGATCCATATCTTTGATTTTGACTTTGGTTTTGACTTGGCTGAAACATTTTTGATTTCCTTGAATTAGCTGCTTGACAATCTTGTTGAGGTAATGAAAAACAATGAGTATTCACGCACCCAGGGCCAGTTCGGCTTAGGTTAAAGTAAAAGTGTTTTCTCTAAATTTATTTTAGAGCTCAGTGTCAAAATGTGGAATTGGTAGCCCCACCAAAAATGCCTGGCTTTATTGGCCGGCTGTTTTAGCGATATGTTTCTGGTATTTTGGGCAGCCCTTAAAGCTTAGCAGTTCTCGGAAAGACTCTGGACGTTGGTTAAACTCATTTATGAAACATTACTAGGTTCTACAACTAATCATGGGTGTTTTTGAAATTATGTGAGACTAGAAGGGTGGAGGTTTTTGGAATGCAGAAGCCTTTTCTATCATTTCTTGCCCATAGCCTGATTACAAAAGAATGTAGTAGCTCTAAAAACTCTTGACAATCACGTCCTCTCTTCAACCCTTCACATTGTTCCTTCTACCCTTTTATAATCGCGTAGGCACGATTCAAGACAAAATACAGCCGAGAATAAACTATTCATAAAACAAGTTACGATTACGACGCCCAACTATTCCATTTTAAGACAGCTGCATAAAAAATTGATTCGAATTACAAATGAGGTCATGAACCCGTCTACCAGAAACTATTCATCTTGAACAGGAAATCCAATACTTTAGATTAGTCAAATGATCTTGCACATGAAAGGACCTTGCACGTGCGAGATAAAACGCCTTTGTTAGTCTGGTATGTGTATGGACAAGATGATAATTCTATTGTTATGAGGATCTATAGTTTGTGGTTATCTGTACAGTAGAAACGGGGGTAGATAAAGGTGAGGATTACACAAATATATTAAAGTAAAATAAAGAAAGGAGTTGGAATTATACGTAAGGTGTGACCACAACAAATAATTATGACATTTTCAGGCTAAAGGTACCTCTTTACCGCTTGTCAACTATCAATTTATTGCTAGGATCTTGGTACAACTAGAAATATCTCAGGATATTTCTTGTTTTAACAAGATCCTTTTTAACCTTACCTGAGAAGGACACAATTTCTTCTATCATAATAAGAAGCCCAACACTGGTTGCTAGGAGAACAGATACTCCCAAGAACTTTACTCCACCTTCACCTACTCAACTCTTATCATTCATTCAATGATTGATCAACGCTGCATTGCTCCAATTTTAATACCTACTTCTTTATCGAATCTGCGCTCCTAGTATCCAGTCATCAGCTTCGCGCGGAGCGCGATCACAACACAACACGGAGCACGTACATGAACTATTTACATAATACGTCTTTACTCACACCTGTTCGTTCGCGAACCTCATTTAAATCGGTTGTGCGTGTTAGATTTTTTAGGGTTCCAGCTAAGGCCTTTGGCCATGGTTTTAAGTATGCCACGTTGCTTCAATAACATTATTGTGGAAGCGTCGTGGGTAGGGGGGTGGATTTCACAGCGTTTCAGACGCCGTCATCACCCATCCCGAAATTTCGACGATTCACTTTAAGAATGTATCCCATTATTTTGAAAAAATCCGAAAATAGTACGTACTATATTCATGTTTTGATCAAAAATTATGTAATTTTTAAAAAGATGTCATCATAATATCGGGAATCGGGATTGGTGATGACGGCGGTTGAAAGGCTCTGAAATTCACCCAGGCCCTAACAAGGTAGTCAGAGATTGGCGGATACTGGCGGCGCAGGACCGATCATAGTCGTGGTTGAGGAAGGCCTATGTCCAGCAGAGGACATCTATTAGCTGATGATGATGATGATGATGATGATGGACGCGTTATAAGTCAATAGTGCCTTGCCCATTATAAGTTAAAAAAAATACTGTATTGAATTTAGAAACCTGAAAGTCTGACAGTTATTAGTTTATTTTAAACTAGCTGTCCCGGCGAACTTCGTTACGCCTCAGATTTTTTGATGTTTTAATAGTTATTCTGCTAATCGGGGCGGAGACAAACCCAATAAATCAAAGATCATAAAAATCGGTCCACTCGTTCTTGAGTTATAAATCGTGTAACTAACGCGACTTTGTTTTATGTATATAGATTTAATCCTAAATCCATGGAGTAGCGTGCAAGAAAATAAATATCACTCAAATATTGTGTATTTTCTTGTAGGTTCCTTCTCTTTTTGTTTTCGTCTCATTTCTTTAAATCTCTCCTAGTAGTTATTCCAAAATTCTTTCAACAAGATAGTAAGGTATAGTAAGGTAGTTCTTAAAGCCAGAGGATTGTTCTAGTAAATAGCTAGCTACAAAATAATCTACATTCTACAGAACCCACTTCGACAGGGCTAATAAATATAACTAGAGTTTTTTTTGCGATTCTTATTAGATTTTTTGCTTGCAATAAAATTTAATAGTTCGAACACTCGAGCAGTATCACAACAATAATTTGTAATATTGTAGGTACTGTTTTTTAGTTCAGACACCTTGACTCAAATCAAAGGTGTCAGGTGTCAAACATGAAGTATGCTAATCTTCTTACGTGTTCTGGTTCTCATTTACCTGTTTATATGCGACATGGAACAAAAACATTCAATGTGGACGATAATATCGACGCTTGAAAGGTTATTTGGTCTAAGCGCCTATGGAACTCATTGGCGCTTAGAACAAATAGGTAGCCCTTCAAGCGTCGATATGTACCTAACTATCTACTATACGTCATAAGTATATTTCGTGTGTCTGAGGTCGTCAGGAACTTATTGAGGCTACGATATGGCTTTTGCTGAGTCTGCGTGCTGCCACCAGTTATAGAGCTTGTGGTCAGATGAAACTTACTGAGCTTGCATTCTGAATATATATGAATAGACTTGGTAGACCTACTTTTTCCGAAAAGGACTAAGTCTGCGTTTTTATCATATTGACAATATCTGTTCTGTATCATTATTATCAGGTTTATCTTTATCTTTATTGCAGGCTCATCAATTATTAATGAATAGGCCTTCGATTAATAAATGTATTAAACCTAGATATACATCACTGCTTGCTGTTTAAAGCCTGCATTCTGCCTGCGAAACTTTTTGTTTGAGCCTGCGTTGTGGCTTAACTGGCTAATCATACAATTTAGTTGCATAAAAGAGCTACAAACTTTTCAAATAGTGCTTACGTACAACTAAGGATGAGCAATTTGCAATTGTTGAAAAAAGAGAAAAAAGAGAGAAGACAAGAAAAAGGAAGGTTCTTCCGAAATTTTATGGTCAGTACTTCCACGTTGGGTGCCCAACATTCACTAACGCATACTCGAATAGGTACCGTGTGGAGCATCTTACGCATACGCAATGGGAGGTCTCATTCTAAGTACTTACTCGTACATCCAGCTAATGTGGACACTAAATAACGCGTGTCAGGCACATGTCGACACCTCATATCACCGTGCGAACATCAACGCACCTTGCAGCATCGTGGCATAAGGATGTGTTCTTTCAATCAAATGCATGCCAAAAACAGCTTTAGGTGAAATTTATTAAGGTTAATTATCAAATGTTGTAAATTGGTATTCATTTTCATTATTGCATTGAGTTATGTTCTTAGTTTTATGCTTTTACGGGATAGCGAGGTTGTATGCTTCCACGGGATTGGTAAAATAATCATGTCACGCCGAGGTCGAAGGAGACTAGTAACACATTAATAGTGGGAATTTTACAACAAAAGTCTATAAATTAACTACATGTGATTTACAATTTGTAATGTCTGGGGTTTTTGTAATTTACTGTGCATTGCAATACAGCAGTTAATGAAACGATTTTGTAGGGGACGAGATGCTGCAACTTTATAAATTATTAGTCGACGTAATCTGATAAGATGATGTTACTTCTAGCATGTTATTGGATTTATGATGACTTTTCTGACTAACAAGCTGTAATTGTAGTTAAGGTCATGGTCATATCAGTGTCAAACCTCACCTCCCGCTTGACACAGCAGTAGTCAATATCAGACCTATAACAAAACTGGCTAAGCCAGTGACGCTGACAAATAAATCGCAAAAAATAAAACAAAATCGGTCCATCACAATCTTGTCAGTCATCTAGTTTTTGTCGTGACTGCCGATATTGGCGATCACAATCAGCGAGAGTGACGTCATTCATTATATAATTTTTGTCAGGGCAAAAAGACTCAACCCATTCCATACAAAATTATAGGCACACCTAGTGCCCATTTGGGAGCCAAAGATATTCGTATGTTCTGGATTTTAGAATATTTTATCGAACATCCCAAGATACAGAAAATCAATGGAATTCCAAAGAGATAAACAACAGGTGACCTTATTGCTAGAGCGATCTCTTCAAGGACCTTACCTTTGGGTAGAGGTAGAGCATTGTACATTTTTGGAACATTTCTAATATTGTGAAATTATTGTTCCAGGTGAAGCGCATCGCATCAATGGCCTGAGAGCATGTTCCGGACGGCGTCAGTGGAAGGCTCCGCGCCGCGGACGCCCCCCGCCTACGCCCCGCACCCCCCCTACGTCCCCCCGCGCTTCTTCCCCCCTCGAATCCGCCCGCCGCCGCCGCAATACTGCTTCGACGCCGCCCGGTTCGCGTGCGACGCCTCCAAACCTCGTTACCTCGATGTCGAACGAGAGAGGCTGGTCACGCGATGGCTCGCGGAGGCTAATGAAGCGTTAGTCCGGCGGGACCGACCTCCAAGATACAAGCCTAGGAGCAGTGAGAGGCGGCCGGACTACTTGGAGAGGCGGCCGGCGCCAGAATGGGCGGACAACTTTCTGCTGGGAAGGAGGAACGGGTCAGTGGAGCCGGAAGAGGAGTGCAGTGAAGTGATGACGCTGAAGGAGTTTGTAGACAAGTTTTCTCTGCCGCGGGTGGTGCGGTTCGAGGGGGAGGAACGGGCGGTGCTGCTCTACCGTGTGCTAGAGGCGCACCGACGGGTAGAGGCCGTGCCGCTGGCCGGCAAGAAGGGCAAGCTGGTCGGCAAGCCGCTCTACATCCCCGATTCTTATGATGGTGAGTTGTTATTCATTTTGCTCTAATTCTAAGGTTTTACGTATGGTAATGTGAGCTGCAAAGCATAACTAAACTAGGGATATAATCTACTTTTATGCCACACCTGGCCATAAAGTGGTTTTTTCCGCACGCTGCGCGTACGGAAAAAGCCGCTTTCTGGCCAAGTGTAGACATAAAATGATGTACACAACACGGGAGGTAATAAAGAAAGCCCTCGATCGCATATTTCTTCGATCTCGGCCTTTCTTTGTATTACCACCCTAATTGTGTAATGTACTATTTGCGCTTGCCTTCGACTTGGCCCAGTATGCTGCTTCTCTCTCTGGGTGTTTCGATTCCCTTTCAAACAAGGCGATGTGTCGAGCGTAAGGGCTTCCAAATAGGCTTGCTCCAGATTAAGGCTGCGTTTCCACCAGAGCTGTGCGAGGTAGCCGAGCGGTGTGCGAGGAAAAACCCACCAATGACGGGCCGCGCTGAGCGCGGCTAGGTACGTTGATTGGTTGATTTTTCCTCGCACACCGCTCAGTTACCTCGCACAGCTCTGGTGGAAACGCAGCCACGGCGTATAGCGTATAATATAATTTTTGGAAGAAAGTCCCGTTTCAAAATGTGATATAGATTTTTTTCAACCATGAATACTAAAGTGCGTCAACTCACGAACTCGAAATGATGTCTGTAATGTACCTGTCTGCCTAACAAGGTGATAAAATGATGTACCCAGTCAAAATTATATACTTTTACTTCAATTAAGTTCAAATGACAAGATTATAACGTAATCGAGTGACAATTGCACCTGCAATTACCAGAATAGCACCTCATCAAAGCTCGCGCTAACAACAGGCCAACAACCGGCCACAATATACTTAGTAGCAGTATGTATGCTTTCAAGTGTTTTAAATCTTACTTTGAAAAAAAAATTAAAACGTATAAGATTTTTATTTATGTTCAATAGGCAATAGGCTTGAGTTAGCGATTTTTAACACTATTCCAATTTTCAAATCGATATCAGCTGTAGTTCCTGATATAACTGGCCGAGGCAGATAGACAGACAGAGTCGCACCATAAGGGGTTTTTTACCATTTTGGTACGGAACTCTAAAAAGAAACAAGAAGACAGATGTGTAACCGAAATGGTCTCCACTCAACAATATCCATACAGTTGGCCGGGCTACGTAAAATTTTGCCAAAGGCGTTGGTTTTCTGCGTGTCATAGACCGGCTAGCGGTATCCATACTGGTCAACATAGTCTGTGCCGGCCCAAATAGTGGGAAACGCTCGCTCGAGACAATAGCTCTTACATAACTAATAGTTGTAACCGCGTCATAGCTCTCATCGTATCTGATGACCGGCCTGATCAATGAAGCAATCGGATATTTGTTCTATTAGACTCCTCTGAGAACAATCGTTTGCTTATCGAGTAAGCAAGTAGTTTAATTCTCGCAGGATTACTTACTTATTATCCGACTAACAAAAGAGGGACGTATGTTTGTTAAGCGATTACTTGCGATTGCTAACACATACGATGGGGACTAAAGTGAATGGGGAAAAAACCCGATTGGAAATAAAGATAATTGGCTAATCAAGCTATACAGTGATCTAAAACCACAAATATTCGTAGGTACCAATAAAGCAACAATACCTATTTTGAGCGAACTAGGGTAGGGCGCCGTGACGAAGTACTAAACTTGTAAGTGCGCCACGGGCTGAAAAAGATTAGGAACCTCTGCACTAGGGGCTAGTGCCGAGGACGGCAAATTCACAGGGGCAGTAAAATTTAGCGCTTAAGAGCTTTTTATCACCGTCCATTTTATATAAAATATGGGTAATGGCCTAATTGGGGTGGAATTTTTTACGATGCCCAGGGTGGCACTAAGGGAAAATCCAATCCTGATTTGGGCTATTTACTATTTTAATTGTTCGATCATTTTCAAGTTATAAACATATATAGATACAAGAAATCAAAGTACATAGAAAAATTTAATGGCGCTCACCTGTGAACAGACCGAGAATCGAACCCGGTACCTCTGGACCCCGCATTAAAAACCAATGAAGAAACATGTTTCTTTCATATAAAGTAAGTTATAAACAGTTAAAACTTCGGCGGATTTAATTGCTTTTCCACCAAAGATTGGTTAATCTGCAACCACCCATACAAGACGCGGCCTTTCAGAAGGCCAGCCATTGTGACGGATCATTGGAGCCGCTGTGTTATGTTTCTGCACGCTTCGTTAGGCGTGAAACGTCTGATAACTATATGCTCAGTTCCATAAACGATAATTAAATCTAATGTACTACTTATACTTAAATAAAGAATTATTGAGTTTCTTTTGGCGTTTCTTCTTAACAGTGATCTCATCTTGGGAAACACTGGGAGATTTATAGAAGTACCCATGCAGCCTAATTACAGAAGAAAGTATACATTATTAAACTTATAGCTAATTATAGGAATATACAACACAAAAGACAAGGCATCAACACAAATTACTTAATACATAAACTACACATTAAATACAGTATACATGGTGGGAATAGGTAACCCGACAAACTTGAAGTAAAGATTCTAACGACTACTGGGAGTAAAAAAAGTTATATGATATATAGTCGAAAAACTCTTACTTTACAAGATATTCATAATTTTTAAAAGGAAAACTCCCTAGTGTGTTACAAGCCCTAATAAATGTGACTAAGATACTTTAACTACATTTTTTATTCCGCTAGCTAAACAGCAATTAACCTTTCGTAGTATTTGATGGAAAGCGAATACGAGGCCAAAAAATTGACCTTCTGTTTCCATTTTAACTTTCTTCCTTTTTGATATCTTTTCATCCAGTAAGGACATGTTTACAAGGAGGGGCTGAATTTACTCATTTATTTTATTCCAAAACCCTAGTAATGTAAAATAAAAGAATTCGGCCTTATGTTGATATAACATTTTTTACATGTAATGACATCAGGAATACGTGGTTATAGTTTGTCGGGTTGCTCTTTTCCCACCGTGTATCCCACTAATATTATAAATGCGAAAGTTTGTGAAGATGTTTGGATGTTTGGATATTTGGATGTTTGGATGTTTGGATGTTTGTTACCTTATAACGGGGTAACAACTGGATGGATCAAGCTGAAATTTGGCATGCGAGTAGACCAAGTCCTGGATTGAAACATAGGATATAATTATATCCCGGTAAAGTTCCTTTGGGACAATAACGGCAACAACGCGGGCGAAGCCGCGGGAAAATGCTTGTAATAAATAAATAGTATTAATTATGTTTAAGAGTTAAACGTACTTGACCTAAGATTTGATGGTTAACCGTGCGTTATGGAGTGCCGTCACGGTTGGGACCCTGAGGTGCGGTGAGTTAGTCACCGCCGAACAAAGAAAACAGTTTCGGAGGAACTGAAGACAACGTTATAATCACTTGTGTAATAACCACATTCACCCGCGGCTTCGCCCGCGTTGATTCCGTTACTGTCCCAAATGAACTCTTTACCGGGATATAAAGTATCCTATGTTTCAATCCAGGACTTGGTCTACTTGCATGCCAAATTGCAGCTCAATCCATTCAGTTGTTACCCCGTTATTTAGTAACAAACATCCAAAAATCTTCACAAACTTTCACATTTAAGGGCTTTTTTATTTAAAGTGCGTTCTTAACTGACAGTTAGCAGGTCGTCACAGAACTGATGATTAGTGTCAAACTCCATACATTTCGTCACGGACTGACAGAAGTGACAGGTTAGACGGTATTTGAACATAGCTCAAGTTTCGCCTAACCGTAGATTTTAAAATAAAAATTCCCTTAAATAGTATTAGTAGGATAGGATAGGAGGATTTGGGAGCATTTTCAGTGCAGCCGTCATGACAAGAGTGCCATTGGAATGAGAAGTTGTAATCAAAACGATTAAAACATTCTGTGCCCAGCCCCCAATTTTAATACAAAATGAACCGTACTGTCGGGATCTTGGCACTGAATATAATAACAGAGCGTCCCCACTAGGGAATGCAATACCCGGACAAATAAGAAAACCCGGGTATTTCCCGACTCTAAATAAAGTCAGTTACCGGGGTTTTTGTGTACCCGGGTTACAATACCTACAATGGACTTGCCGGCATTCCGCCCGTGTTAGGTAAGATAGGCAAGCATGTGAAATTTTTTCGCGTTTAGTGTAGTTTAAAATAAAACGATATTTGAACAATTTTTATTAATTACTACGTTTTTTTAACCCGGGTTCTGAGTCAAAATACCCGGGTTTTACCCGACTCTAAATAAAGTCGGTTACCCGGGTGGCGGGTTGCATTCCCTAGTCCCCACCGACGCCAAATGCTCATTACATGCCAATATTGCCAATGCTCTCAGTGAAGTGGCTCCCTTACGGTAAATATCAACAATATTAATACACAGTTTCAATAAAAATTGTTCACGCATATCGTGCTCTACTCGTACGATGATGCCTGCACTGATTTGAAGGTTTTAAAAAGCCAGAAACAGGCAAACAGGAAGACACCACACAGTATGTGTCCAGTATGTAACGCCCATGACGTCAGGTTATTGGAAAGTCGTGACTGTTTATGCCAAACAAAAGGGTTTAATTTCGGCACTAGTGCTAAAAGTAAAAGTCCACGTTAGGCCCTTTGACACTAATAGTGCGTTGTGTAAGAATCGAAAGTATCCATTATTAGTAACATATGGGGCTGAGAGCTTTTACTATTACGGAAGTTAGTGAACAGCTGGATATTAATAACTTCTAATGACCCTATTCGTATCCGAGTGTGCGGCGGCCTAGCCCCCCACTCAGTAAACAGTATTCCTGTTGGAGACCCTGCAAAACAGGGCCTACAGGCAGCCAGAGTTATAAATAAATAACTGGCCGAGAGCATGTCGGACCATGCTCAGTGTAGGGTTCCATAGCCGTAACTATAAGGGAAAAAATACGATGTAAAAAAAGTACAACAACAAAAGAGCGTATCTTCATAGCAATTAAATCCTTTTGTTGAGAAGCGCAGTTTATCGGCAATAACTCAAAAACGGTTAATCCGATCTTGTTGAAAATAATTTTCGTTGAATGTATTAATTAAGCGTTATCTTTGTAATTTTTTTATATTTATTTATATATATTTATTTTGTATAGAACATGAAATAATAATAAGCACGCGTTTCGTTATATCGGCTCAAACTCAAATTTCCCTAAAAAAAACACCCTTCAAAGTTTGAGCCCTTTGTCACTTTTCAGTACTTTGGAGGTCAGTTTGTCCCAATAGGTTGAGATTGCGCAGCTAAAAAAAATACGTGTCTATTATTTTAGACTACTCTCTAACATATATTAATATAAATCAGATCGGAGCCGGACAGTTGGGTACCTTTCCTTGTTAGTTGCAATGGGACCACCGAGGAATTTTACTTGTTCAAAATAAAAAAATCCTAATCGGTCCAGCCGTCTTCGAGTAATCGCATATCGCTATAGATATCCGTATATTTGAAGAGTTGCCCCGATTTCTCAAATATCTCATAGTCATATTCTGACACTGTGACAATGGGATCATCTAGTCAGATTCTACGTTTGTATGTTTATTTTTTCCCCTGAGCCGATGTGTCCATCATAACCTCCCTTCGTTCGCTCGGTCAATCACTCGTGTACTCAGCCGTACTTAAGCCGCTTGACCCCAGGCGCTTTGTCGCCAAAACTACACGGAGCGAACTTAATTATTCCCATACTTGCCTTGAGCGCCGCGTGGGAGACCCGGCCCATTACCGCAGACCTTAGACGGAAGACCACAGACCACACAATATTGCTATAGCAACCAGTATTTTAACTACATTTAAACCTGACTGTTTACGTATCGGACGCGCATTCAGAATAGAGTGAGCGTCCACTACTCGTACCTTTTCACATTTAGAGCGCTGAACGGATTTAGATGAAATTTGGTATGGAGATATCATTGGACACCCTGTAAAGCACGTATGATAGTTTTTATCCCGGAAATCAACCTTTGAGGGGGTGGAACGGGGGCTGGAAGTTTGTATGGAGAAATAATCATATCTGAAGTGCGTAAGGGATAGGTATAAAAGTCTAATTCTACGCAAACGAAGTCACTAATCTTGATACCTTAATTTACGATTTTTCCATTTGTTGACTCGTTTTCATTAGTCCTATGCAAGACCAAAGCCAGACGGGTAACCTCTTGTGGATTGATATTTATATGCGTCCAGGTTATCTCGTCGACTGCTTCAATAATCATCTCGCTTGGAGTCTGACACGCGTAATGTGTCACATTACGAGGTATCCTAACTGCTAGACTTTGAATAGCATTCTTCTACCAGCTTATGCCAATGTCACGGAAAAGAACATGAATCATTATAATTCCCAAGACGCTTATAACCCTCTGTTGTTCCGATGTTTTTGTATAATTACGACGGTCAGTTGTGCGTAATGTTCTTACAATACTGTTCATATTTTAACTGTGTATGAATACGAGAATTTATACGCGTACATACATGTTTACCTGTTGATGTCGTGTGCTAGGAATAACAAGCGTGCTTGCTTAGTAATGGAATGTTATGGCGTATTTGTAATGGGTACTGTTCATTAATAATATGTACATATCAATACTTAGTATATATATTTGTGTCACTAAACTTTTTGTAAGTTTATCGTCGTGTCTCGCCCAAACTGCGAATGTAATACATTCAGAAATAGAAATATGTTGACAGTTTGGCATTCTGACTGGCTGACAGTGATAATCAAGTTTGTATCCTCGGGATACACCACTTTTGTCAGAAAAACCAATCCTAACTCTAGGTCAAACATTCGATATGTTCAAACTGTATTTCTAACTTGCTTTATTTATTAATAAACATTGCAATATTTTTCTTATAACCAAAAACATATAAAAAATGTACTTAATTGACCAATTACTTTCGAAGCGAACTGTACCTGTAAATGCATTTCCAGAGATTTTATTATGGAATAGGTATTTAGGAAATATGGGGAACGGTTAGTATACATAGAACGGTGGCAGAGTTCGGGGTCAGGCCTTTGCCGCCTTAGAGCTAAAACAACGTACGAGCAATAGAAACTTGAATGTATAGGATCGTTTCCTTAAAAACACTCGAGCTATAATGATGGCTAAGACCGTCGCAGAGTTGCAGAATACTTGACCTCAGGTCTCTGTTGTCAAGTTAACTCTTTAGTTAGATCTGATTCGTCTGAAAGCAATTTCAACTTTTCTTGTCAATTTAACGTTACTTTGACAGGCTGAAAAATTGTCAAACGAAGGAAATATTGGGGTGATGTTAGCTGTCACATTGGCTGTCACAAACTGGAATGAATAGAAATTGTAAAATCGTTACTGTAAGATAGGCCCCCTTCCCCCCATACAAGAAACGTGTTTATTTTGGCATTTTTTGCTCACCGCTGGTACGTAACCCTTCATGTGCGAATCCGAATTCCGACTCGCTTTTCCGGCTGAACATGACTATAATAAAATCTAAGCCGACTAAAAATCGATGTCGACTCTGCCCACCTCAAAATGTGAATAGTCGTGATCACAGCATCACCGAAGACTTTTAGTTTAAGCTAAGATTTCAATTCGAATGACCTCTGAACCCGAAATATGAAGCTGGAAGCGGCGCGCGCGCATAACGGGCCCGTTCCCAGGCGCGGCCGAATATCTTTGTTGCTCTGTTGTATTGGTAAGTGGATTCCGTTTGCTGATATCCCGTTGTTTATTGTTTACTTCTTTATGGTTCTAAATATTTTATAAGAACAAGAAACATTTAAAAATTATATGTCTCGGGCAGGATTCGCACCTGCATCTCCTACGGCTATCCGGGCCAACACAGGCGCGCTACCAAAGAACTACGCCACCGAAACGTTACCCAATTCATCCAATTCTTAAATCAGTCTCCTCCTTTGTGTTGTGACGTCATCCTGTCATCCTAGGTGACGTATGTAGCACCATCTACCATTGAGGCCTTACAACCGATACGATATGCATTCTTTATGGTTCGTTTAGTCAAAGTATAAAGACAGACGAGATGTCATACTTACTTTGGCCGTTTAGGAGCCCGCGATACGTATTCTAAGTCGATGCGCAGGCGGTGCGATCCGTACTGCAGCACTCTTACGCATTCGTAAAACAGCCCGCAGAGTACAGACTTTTTATCGACCGATAGTTTAGTTGGGTGGTTAATCAGTATGAACAGGTAATCGGTGTAATGTGCGCACTTTAATGCATTTTCATACTGATTATTAGCTCGATAAAAAACTATCGGCCGAGAAAAATTCTGTCTGCGGGACAGCCCGCAGTTTTAGACAGCTAAAACTTTGCTTGTAGTGCGTTTGTTCACGGCGCGCACACATACTAGCCGTACGATGGATCTTTTGTAGGAAGAAAAAAACCGGCCAAGTGCGAGTCGGACTCGCGCACCGAGGGTTCCGTACAAACTCATAAGTAGATACATGAATAGTTCAAGAAAAACTATATGGCGATTAGTTTAGTAGGAGCAAATAAGTATGTGTTAAGATTTTTGCAAATTTCTCAAAAACAGTGCAAGTTAGGAAAACCGTTATATTTTTCCTGTAATATATAGGATGACATTAATAATTGGTAATTATTACAGATTTTTCTGTTCAGTAACTTCGAGGATAATAGGGGGGAATGGTATTTTTTTTAACGTTTTTCGCCATAAATCAAAAACGACTTATTTAAAAAAAACGGTGTTTTAATCTACAAATCAAGCCCTTTCATTCGATACCCCACTCGATATAAAAGCCCTACTTTCAATTTTCAAAGTCCCATTACGGACCCCTTTAAAAAAAAACTAAAAAAGTTACAAGATTTTTTTTACATCCAATAGGCTCGGGTTAGTGGTTCAACACTATTCCAAATTTCAAGTCGATAGCATCAGCAGATCCTGAGATATCTTGCTGTGACAGACGGACCGACAGACAGAGTCGCACCATAAGGGTTCCTTTTTTACCATTTTGGTACGGAACCCTAAAAGCACACATGGGAGTGTCACCAATGAAGTTGCCAAGCTATAGTAGTAAGTACTACTACTTATTCTGTAACGTTTACAGGGTTACTTATACAAGGTGTTACACCATCTATGGAAAACCTCAGGCACCGGACGGATGTATATTATTTTGAATTAGTCTACAGTATTTGTTTTTAAATCCGTGTATTATTGCCAAAGATACCGTATAGTGTGTTGCACTCGTAACTTTTAGTACTTACTTAGTAGTCGTAGACTGGGCAAGAAAAAAGAGAAAACTAAAAAAAAACATGTATTAAAATATAGTGTAATCGATTCTATTTACTCTTGATTCTGAATAAACAGTTTTCGGGTTTTCAGTTGGTCGTGTAACACGTTGTATAGTGTTGAGTGTTGAGTAATATGAGGCACGTACAAACAAGAGTGATTGAACCGACATGCATGACAGTTACATTATGCGAACGATCGATTGTCCGAATATTTTAGAGGCAAAACAAATCGATTGTATCGAGTGATTCAGTCGGGAGAGGAATTCGGCTAGGGTTGCCACCAGCTTAATCTGCTTCAAATTAATGGTAACCCATCCTATACATGTTCCGAAACTTTGTTTTTCAGAGGTTACAAAATAAAATAAGAATAAAATTAGAAAATATTTTATTTTTGATACCGTAAACTTTTTACCATTCGAAACCGTGACTTGAAAAAGCTGTAGAAACTTTTTTATCTTTAGAGTTATTTATTGCGTATACGTACTTTAGACGAAATTCAATAAATATCTACCTACTATTTTCTGACAGGTTCTTAGACTAGCTCACAACAGACAGATCGTTCTGTTGGAGGTTGTTTCTACGTGTTCAGATGTTTATTCATTAATAGAAAAGTTTACTAACCAACTGTAAATGAGCTGAATCGGGAGCATGAAAGTTAAAGAAAAGTAGAAAGGTTGCAACCTTAATACAGGATTTTTAATATTAAGGTTGAAGGTGACAACCCTAGCCCAGCATTTCATTCTGATATGAGAACCGCGGTATGCCAGCCACGTGCCGGGCTCAATGTTTTTGCCTCGACAGTCGATTGAATTGAATAGATGCACTCGTTCACTATTTATCAGTTTACTTGAACGGCTGAATTTATAAGACACTTGTTTCTCACAATTTTGTATGATCGCGATCATACAATGTTGTCTCTTAACTACATTTATACATGAGAGTAGTGATGTTTGATTTCTAGTCGTATTTCTACAACCTTCATCTATCTTAGTGCTATATTTAACTGCCATTATCAGAATCAGAATCAGAATCAGAATCAGAATTATTTATTTGTCAAACATAGGTAGGTAATATTGGTGTTTTACAAATTTTGTATCACTATGTTTTGCCTCGAGGCATACAAATAGCTACAATAATTAGCATGCAGCATGCATTTTAGTATTAAATCAAATGTTTGTACAATTTTACATATCTACTTATACTAATTCTGTAAATAGATTTAATATTCTTAATTTAACTTAGGTACTACTAGGTCATTATCATTTAAATAGTCTTTTAAGGAATAGTATGCCTTGTTAATTAAAAATGTAAACAATAATTTTTTGAATAGGTGAAGATCATGCTGAGTTCGGATTGGTTTCGGTAATTTATTGAAGATTTTTGGTACCATTCCGAATACACTTTTCGAAAGTAGGGCAGTTCTATACGATGTGTTGCTTATTTTATCCTGCATACGTAAACTATTAAATTTCATGAATTGATTTATATGTTTCTTAGCATATATAGCGATTTCATAAATATAAAGAGATGGAAATGTCAAAATACCTAATTTTATAAAATATGGTTTATATTTTATAAAAATGTGGTTATCGTACAGATCTTGTAGCATTTCTCGAAATAAATTGACTTAAGAAGCCTGTTTTTAATTGACTTTCAAAGGGGGAGGGGAAGAAGCCCTTCAGACCCACCGTACCCCTGGCCATACCCCTGGTGGTATGGTGGGTCTTTTAAAGTTAAACGGTACCACCGTATGTAGTGACCCTAGTGATGACCTACCTATCTCTCGCATTGATAATCTACATAAGTAATAGATGCATATTCCAGTATGTAATGCGATGTTACATAATAATAATATCTTTGCGATTGAAACCTTTTCTGTATAATTGTTTAATCTTTAACCTCTTCCTTTTTCATTCGTGTTTATATTTTTAATTTTAAGAGTATTTCCAAACAGTACATTACGCGGGTGTTATTATCATTGGACTCGCAACATGTGGAAGAAAGGGAAGTCGTTAGGATGTACCAAAAATAAACCGGGACGAAGAATCGTTGCTCTAGCAAGTGCCTTGCCTCTTCTTCCCGAGCTGGACATTCAACAGGGTATGGCATACATAGAATCTGAAGCTAATGGAATAATACAAACATCCAAATTTATAAAGTACCTACAATCATTTTGGTTTAAGATTCATTCCCCGGCAATAATTAGTGTGTTTGGTGAACGCCACAGAACCACGAACATTTTGGAAGCCTTTCATTCAAAGATAAATAAACTGATTAATAAAAACACTGTCACGTTGATGCGATTGCTTCAGGTCTTGAAGCAAATTCACACCTCAGAATTTGTTCCAAAAAAACGACGAATAGATCAAATAATCAACGATGATTATATTATGCGCGTACAGCTTGAAATTGTAAATAAAGAGATACCAGTAGGCTACGGACTAGAAAAATTGCGTACGTAAATCTATCTGTGTGACATCTTTGTTTTTTAAGTTAACCTTCCAGAAAGTTTATACTGTACATATAAATATTTATTTAATTATTTTTAAGAACTAGTTTTGTGTATTTTGTTTCATTTTCCACCAAAGGGTGCTTATCTTATTATTAATTTTACTAAGCAAAAATATATGTGAACTCAGAAGAAGAAATATAGTTAGCTTCCTACAACCATGAGTGTTTTTATTACTTTTAGCTATAGATGTCGACATCACATTACTAGTACTCAGTGGTATCGTTTAACTTTAAAAGACCCGCCGTACCACCAGGGGTATGGCCCGGGGTACGGTGGGTCTGAAGGGAAAAGCACGGTTCTCAATTCATATGTATGTTTTTTGTCTCACAGTTTCCAGATGCTTTGGGCAGTGAATTGAGCCTTATTTAAGTAATTATTTACATTATCTTACTCCACTTTTCTGTAGATATTCCTCGAAGGCGGTAAATTTCTAACTAAGTAATTTAGTTGAAAGAAAACACCAGCGTCTAAGCTTACCCAACACAATTAAAAAGAAAGAAAATAATAAAATAAAATTATTTATTTCTGCAAGTAGGCCCTCAAGGGCTCTTTTACATGTCTTATATTCTTTTCTCTTCTTTTTTTGGCGCTTCGGGTAATAGTAGAGGATCCCAGTATAGAACGACCTTCACCGAGCTGGTTAATGGATGAAAAGTATTGTATATTGAATTAAATATGTTAATAAATATATTGCAAGTGGGTTGCCTAAAAAAATTCAGTCCAGAATATGATTAATAAAAAATTGAAAAAAAAAATTTTTTTTAATTTTTCACCGTTTTGTTTAATAGATAAATGACATACCAATCAAAAGTATGAAGCCTATAGAATATGCAACCGTTAGGTTGCCTATATTTTTCCCGTCATAACTGTTGGGTTGCCAGGCATAAACAGGTACATCATATTAGTAATTTGCACTGGTCTGGTTAATGAATAAACTTTATGCCAAAATAAAGATTATTTTATTACGAACACGGTGATATAGGGTTGCCTGCGAAAAATCAGTCCTGAATTCCGGTTGCCGAGTTTTAAAAAGTCAAAGCCCTTCAATCCCGGTTGCGTTAAGTTTGCACCTGGTTGGTATGTGATGCCAAGGAAACCAGGTGCAAACTTAGCTCAACCGGTTAATATGAAAAATTTAGGATGAAGTCGGCACGGGTGCATCGATATTAGTGATTTGCACTGGTCTGGTTAATGAATAAACTTTATGCCAAAATAAAGACTGTTTTATTACGAACACGGTGGTATAGAGTTGCCTGCGAAAAATCAGTCCTGAAGTGCGGTTGTCGAGTTTTAAAAAGTCAAAGCCCTTCAATCCCGGTTGCGTTAAGTTTGCACCTGGTTAGTATGTGATGTCGAAGAAACCAGGTGCAAACTTAGCTCAACCGGTTAATATGAAAAATTTAGGATGAAGTCGGCACGGGTACATCGATATTAGTGATTTGCACTGGTCTGGTTAATGAATAAACTTTATGCCAAAATAAAGACTGTTTTATTACGAACACGGTGGTATAGAGTTGCCTGCGAAAAATCAGTCCTGAAGTGCGGTTGTCGAGTTTTAAAAAGTCAAAGCCCTTCAATCCCGGTTGCGTTAAGTTTGCACCTGGTTGGTATGTCATGCCGAGGAAACCAGGTGCAAACTTAGCTCAACCGGTTAATATGAAAAATTTAGATTGAAGTCGGCACCGGTACATCGATATTAGTGATTTGCACTGGTCTGGTTAATGAATAAACTTTATGCCAAAATAAAGACTGTTTTATTACGAACACGGTGGTATAGAGTTGCCTGCGAAAAATCAGTCCTGAAGTGCGGTTGTCAAGTTTTAAAAAGTCAAAGCCCTTCAATCCCGGTTGCGTTAAGTTTGCACCTGGTTGGTATGTCATGCCGAGGAAACCAGGTGCAAACTTAGCTCAACCGGTTAATATGAAAATTGTAGGATGAAGTCGGCACGGCTGCCGTCCTAGTCTAAAAGGCGACTTTTTACTATGAACTTCCATAGCAAAAACTCACCTTTTAGACTAAGACGGCAGACGGGTACATCGATATTAGTGATTTGGTTGGTATGTGATGCCAACCAAATCACTAATATCGATGTACCCGTGCCGACTTCATCCTAAATTTTTCATATTAACCGGTTGAGCTAAGTTTGCACCTGGTTTCCTCGGCATGACATACCAACCAGGTGCAAACTTAACGCAACCGGGATTGAAGGGCTTTGACTTTTTAAAACTCGACAACCGCACTTCAGGACTGATTTTTCGCAGGCAACTCTATACCACCGTGTTCGTAATAAAACAGTCTTTATTTTGGCATAAAGTTTATTCATTAACCAGACCAGTGCAAATCATTAATATCGATGTACCCGTGCCGACTTCAATCTAAATTTTTCATATTAACCGGTTGAGCTAAGTTTGCACCTGGTTTCCTTGGCACCACATACCAACCAGGTGCAAACTTAACGCAACCGGGATTGAAGGGCTTTGACTTTTTAAAACTCGACAACCGCACTTCAGGACTGATTTTTCGCAGGCAACTCTATACCACCGTGTTCGTAATAAAACAGTCTTTATTTTGGCATAAAGTTTATTCATTAACCAGACCAGTGCAAATCACTAATATCGATGTACCCGTGCCGACTTCATTCTAAATTTTTCATATTAACCGGTTGAGCTAAGTTTGCACCTGGTTTCCTTGGCATCACATACCAACCAGGTGCAAACTTAACGCAACCGGGATTGAAGGGCTTTGACTTTTTAAAACTCGACAACCGCACTTCAGGACTGATTTTTCGCAGGCAACTCTATACCACCGTGTTCGTAATAAAACAGTCTTTATTTTGGCATAAAGTTTATTCATTAACCAGACCAGTGCAAATCACTAATATCGATGTACCCGTGCCGACTTCATTCTAAATTTTTCATATTAACCGGTTGAGCTAAGTTTGCACCTGGTTTCCTTGGCATCACATACCAACCAGGTGCAAACTTAACGCAACCGGGATTGAAGGGCTTTGACTTTTTAAAACTCGACAACCGCACTTCAGGACTGATTTTTCGCAGGCAACTCTATACCACCGTGTTCGTAATAAAACAGTCTTTATTTTGGCATAAAGTTTATTCATTAACCAGACCAGTGCAAATCACTAATATCGATGCACCCGTGCCGACTTCAATCTAAATTTTTCATATTAACCGGTTGAGCTAAGTTTGCACCTGGTTTCCTTGGCATCACATACCAACCAGGTGCAAACTTAACGCAACCGGGATTGAAGGGCTTTGACTTTTTAAAACTCGACAACCGCACTTCAGGACTGATTTTTCGCAGGCAACTCTATACCACCGTGTTCGTAATAAAACAGTCTTTATTTTGGCATAAAGTTTATTCATTAACCAGACCAGTGCAAATCACTAATATCGATGCACCCGTGCCGACTTCAATCTAAATTTTTCATATTAACCGGTTGAGCTAAGTTTGCACCTGGTTTCCTTGGCATCACATACCAACCAGGTGCAAACTTAACGCAACCGGGATTGAAGGGCTTTGACTTTTTAAAACTCGGCAACCGGAATTCAGGACTGATTTTTCGCAGGCAACCCTATATCACCGTGTTCGTAATAAAATAATCTTTATTTTGGCATAAAGTTTATTCATTAACCAGACCAGTGCAAATTACTAATATGATGTACCTGTTTATGCCTGGCAACCCAACAGTTATGACGGGAAAAATATAGGCAACCTAATGGTTGCATATTCTATAGGCTTCATACTTTTGATTGGTATGTCATTTATCTATTAAACAAAACGGTGAAAAATTAAAAAAAAAATTTTTTTTTCAATTTTTTATTAATCATATTCTGGACTGAATTTTTTTAGGCAACCCACTTGCAATATATTTATTAACATATTTAATCCAATATACAATACTTTTCATCCATTAACCAGCTCGGTGAAGGTCGTTCTATACTGGGATCTTAGACTATAATGACCTTCTGGTGAGAAGAAGCGCCGGAGGAAACTCACCAGTTTCTCTTTTTCACCATTTTACAAGTGTTCTCCAACAACAAGGCGTCCCGTTCCAAAATTAAGACATACAATAATCACGATCGTCAGTCATGAAACTCATGAAATAACGACCACACACAAAGAGAGAGGATTGTATTCATAACGTCATCATGTAGATATCGGAACTTTAAGCACGTTATATTATTGTGTCTTGTTATAAAATAAGTAACATGTACACGTACAGAAGTTTCTCTTTCTAACAATAACAAAACTGACATTCAGGTCCAACCACCGGACCAAACGCACTCCAATCCGATCGTCTCTTTCTATCGCATAATGCGTGCTCTTTCTGGTCGCTGGCTAAGCCCCTCCGGAGGGGCAAAATTTGGTACTAGTAGTAGTAGTAAAATATCTCCAAATTTTAGTAAGGAAACTGACATTGTGTTGTTTTTTGTTTCTGATTGAAGAGGGTCAGTGTAATTGATCGAGCGAGCAAAGCGTCGCCGTTTCAGCTTGGGCAAATATGTTTTCGTGTATCTATCTGGCCGTCGTATGTCCGGCTGTTCTCATCTACAGGTCGCATTTTTCACTAGATTCTTGTGAAACTTCGATTCTTTTTATCGATTCAGTTTTTAGAGTCATGGAAGTTGGCGGGATTGTGAGTTTACAGCTCTGTAGCCAATAGTTAATTGGTGGGAGGGAATGACAACGCCTACGAAGTTAGAGGTGCCGGGTTCAAATGAATTATGGATATTTTCTATTTAATTAAGCATGTATTTAGGTATCCATATTTATGCTTGTCGTCGTCTAGTACCCATAGTATATGTATTGGTTAGTTGGGGACTAGGTCGATTTGTGTGAGATTGTACCTACCCCGAAATTGTTGTCTTTGGGAGGACATCGCATATGTTACCACTTCTCCATCAGATGGAATGCATGCCTATTTGTCACTTGCTAAAAAGGCGTCTCTTGTCCGTGTCCTAAAACTTATATGCCTAAATACGAAGTACCAGGCTCCCATAAAATGGAAAGGGTTCATTGAAAAAACGTCCTCAGCGTGTAAGGCGTGAGAAGTATGCTAAACGGCGGTATCTCCCATTCCCTTTCGTCGGGGAACAATGACATTCTAGCCTCTATCATTAGACGATCGGAAACACGCATGTTCGCCCCGCTGCACCGTTATATTTACCGTCGAGCAATCCGTAAACGAACTAATTTGAACTATATCACCTCGCTATAAGAATCACACATGCTTTATCGAACTGCGTTTAAATATTTGTGACAATGTTGATTTTTCGTTTGTTTAAATTGTTGTTTGAACAATAATAAGCTGTATTTTATTTGCACTAAGGTGTTAATGATTGTTTTCTAAATGCATTATCAAGTTTGCTGGAGTCCTTCACGTCTTCCTCGATTCCTCAAATATGCAGTAAAGGTTTTGCTCTTTTATGGAGGTTCTTCAAATCAGATTTCTTTTGGGTTCGTTATGAGATTCTCGGCACATTATGTTGAGCAACAAAGAAGGAAAGGATCGTGTTCATAATAGTTGGTAATGGAATCTTTAACAAGTGATCTTGTTTTTGTTATTACTTACAATGTAACTTATCAATCGAGCGAATAAAGCAAATGAGGTCTATTAGTCGACAGGGGGCGCGGGTCCTTGTTCTGTTTATATGCTTATATGTTTATTTGTTCGACTATAACTCGAGTACCATTTATTCGAATATCGCGAATAAAATAAGTTTCTATCAAAAACATTTTGTTTGACACAAGCTTTTATTGCCGACAATCTTTTTATAATCGCAAACTGCGCGTCATATGAGCCCAAACACAGTGGACTTATGTAATTTTGGTGATCTTATGGCTATACCATCCGGCTCCGTCATCAGATCAGTTCCATGTTATAATAATATTGCATTGTCATCTAGTTTACATATTTTTACAAAATTTCAGTTCAAGTGGGTCAAATTTAACATAGAGTCTGTGCGGAAAGAGAATAGGCGTGGCGAAAAACGGAACTAACCTAACCAGTACGGCATATACGGCAAATACGGTAGAAAAGCATTATAGCGCCCCCAAATCTAAATCCTATTCTCTTTCCGCACAGACTCTACAAAATTTGACTTTAGACACAGCTAGAGACCGGGACAGGTAAACCTAAATAAAACCTTGTAATAATTGGTTGTTTTTGCGGGCCGCATTAGAATTGCGGCCCGTATTTTGTGTCCCCTGCCATAGAGCCTAGAGCCTTGTGTCTACTATACAGCCGCAAGCCCAAGGCCCATTGACGCCATTGTCTATGAATATGGGAATTGAAGCTAAGGCTGCGTTACACCGTGCTTCCTCGTCGGTTTCACAGGACGTTACTCACGAAAACGGCCTCAATACGACGACGGCCTATGATGTGTTGTCGAGATAATTGAATGATAAAGCACTTGTCACGTCCCGAGAGTATTTAAGTGTGTATAGAGTATGTGAGTGCGCGTGTAACTGGTGGAGAATGCCTTACGGCATTAAGTTCGCCTTTTATGCGATAAATTTTCTTTTTTACCCGACTGCGGCGAAGCCCAAAGGAGGGTTATGTGTTTGGCCTGTATGTATGTATGTATGTATGTCCTTGTCCGTTCCTGTGTCCGCTCGTAACTACTCAACGACACATCCGATTTTGATAAATGATACATCATTAGATTCGTCTTGATGGTGCGAGTGTCACTGGGCATGAAGATCGTTAAAATAAACAAAATGGCGGATTTTATGCAGTTTCAAAGTGCACCGCGGTCGGGTTTTTTTTTTATAAAAATGTGGTTATTGCAATAGAGTTTAAATTAGTAAATAAATATAGGTAGAGTATGTACCTGCGTATAGAGTATGGAAGCACGAGAGCTACGGATGCTTCATCTGGGGGCACGGCAGTGCGCCCGCCAAGTCGAGCAAAACAAAGGCACGGCCGTACCATCCTTTTCTCGAAGCCATTCAGGCCATAATCTACATCCTGTAATTTTGTGCTGAATTATAAGTATTTATTTAGACGAACACAGACTTCGTAAACTGACTATGAAACTTCGTAAAGATCTCTCGCCTAGGAAACGACATCAACGCGTCAATTAGCTACAGGTAATTGAGTCAACTATATGTAGTGTTTCGGACGCTCGTGTGTTCGTTCGGTCTACACTCTAAAAAGTTGTTTTAATTAATCAGCTTTCGTTGACATGTTTAATATCTTACATATATAGATACAAGAAATCAAAGTAAATAGAAAAATTAAATGGCAAAAACGCAGTAAGTGTATATGAAGTTTGTATGTCACGTTGACGTTTTTCTCTACGACGTTCTTAGATACGAGTTTTTTTTTAAAGAAGTGATAATATCTCTGTAAACGCAACCATGAACGTTATGTTTTTCGTTATTCCACCGATCATTACACGTCTAATAACCGTCAAACTCAAATTAGCGAAGGCGAATTCGAAAATGGCGTCGTTGAGTGCGCCCGCGCCGCTGGGAACCAGAGACAATGGCCGGGACCGTTGCGACACAATGCCGTGATTATGTCCTCTCCGACGATCTATGGTCTATGGTGACCCGTGTAGGATGGGATACGAGTATGTACGAGGTGTGCCATGGACGTGGGGACTTCCCGCGAGGTCAGTAGTGATGGTTCAATCTAAACGTGTATGGTGCTATAGCTTGGCAACTTCGTTGGTGACACTCACATGTGTGCTTTTTGGTATGTGCAGCCGTAACTACTTACATAAATTACCGCCAACATGAACGGTGACCGACGCAGGCTGCCTCTGTCGGTCCGCTTATAGACACTTGCAACACTAAATGCATTGCCAATGCGTTGCCGGTCTCGAAAAAATCTTCTATCGAATATCAAAATTACTCGAGGTCTTTAACAAAAATTGGTTATTGCTAACTAAAGACTTCACTACTTAGATAACTGCCTACAACTAGGTTCCGTATCTAAAGGGTGCCAACGGAGCCCTACAACTGTTTCTATTATTTGTTATTATAGCGGTAGAAATACACATATTCTGTGAAAATTTTAAGTCTACCTGTTCCGGTTCAAAAGATACTTCTATGACAGACGGATAGACAGAGTCGCACTATAAGGGTTCTTTTTTTACCATTTTGGTACGGAACCCTAAAAACATTATATTGATCCCAATATTCCCCTCATTCGCCGATCTTTTACAGAGTGGTCGTTGTTATGAGTTTTTTCGGTCCTGTTTTAGTCGCTTTCGCGATATTCAAAGTCAGCCATGAAACGAGGCTTCACCTGTCACTGTCACACTATCCTTAACGGAAAAAGATAAAAGATTGCGGAAGAGATTCCACAAGATCTAACCATCTTGTTGGCGTCAACCATTATTGTACCAAATTTTATAGATTGTAAAAACTGTATAACGTCTTTCGTTCTGCTCACTTACTTTGATTTTACGGTTTTTCGAGGCGGTCGATATTACTGAACCAATATATTTAGGAATGTTTGCAATGTACTGTTTACTGTCGCGTTTAATGTAAATGAGTGAATAGCGTGTACATAGTGTAAATTACATACAGCTGATCAGCTATACTATCGAGTGGCACAGCCGCCTATAATAGTCCAAGCCCTATTAGTCCCGTTATAGTGCCGCAATGCACCAGTGGAAACGCACCTTTAGATGCAGTACACGGCGGCCTAATCGTCAACGCACCCTAAGATACGATACTGACTGGCAGCATGCCATTTGCATTTTTTTTGGGAATTTGTATGGCTTACTTTTGAACCCCCGACGCAAAAAGTGGGGTGTTACGGGTAACCAATTTGGATGCAGTTTGAAAGCAGATTTATTAGCGATTACTAAGTTCTTAGACGTGTACCTATCATCAAAATCGGTTTAGCCGTTCATGAGATATTCTATTTTGAAATGAAAACGTCGGAGATTTTTTAGTCGAGGATTTTTAAACGATTATTTTAATGTGGGTGTATTTTTTTCTAACACTGGCTGCCTGTAGCCTCTATGATTAGGGGCTACAACAGACGCCAACTGCACACTGAAGCTGCGGCTGCATATCGAACTAAGGCCATCTGAAGTCTCTAACCGCCGTAAACGGACTGCTTGAAGCAGTTCGACTGCCCCAAGCTGCTCGCTATGGCGGGTTTTACAGCTGGATTGCAATCCGTCTATATCCGAACTAAACATGTTCGTTGGCCGACTGTGTGTGGCTACGCCACAGTAGGCTGAATGCGGACGATCTGCATCGCTTGTTGTTTATTTATGCAGATGCACTTTCCATTTCGCGCGCGCGCCTGATTAGCGTGCCGAACGGATTTAAGGAAATCATTATTTTTAGTAAAATAAAAATGTCTTGTACTTTAATGACATCATACAACATTGCCAACCCGCTTGCCAAGCGTGGCTCCACCCATCCCCAAGTGAAGAGAATTTGGCTTAATCTTATACAGAATTAAACCTTAAGTTTGAAAAACTTTTTAGTATATGGCGACTGCTGGCTGAGATTCGAACCCGGGACCTCACAACACGATGTCGAGTCGACTTCCAAACCTACTAAGTTATCAACGCCCACTAGGCCGCTACGCTCAGATCTGCAGGCACGGCAGTGCCCCCACCAAGTCGAGCAAAACAAAGGCACGGCCGTACCATTCTTTTCTCGAAGCCATTCAGGCCATCTTAAGATTCCATTCCATAATAATTTTCATTATTCCATAATAAGACTTAAATATAGTCCCAATAATAATCAATTGTTGTAGGAGAACTGCGTTGTGAGACTTGCATCTTTTTACATATAATATTTTTGATGGGATAATAATATTTTCACTGCAAATATTTACATTATAATAAATATCCATCATTCTAAAACTACAAAAAAAACTGAAAAATTATTGCACACCAAGAACTCACAGAGATTCTTAAATAAACAAGATATACAAAATTAATGATAGAGAACAGGCGGTCTTATCACTAGGAAGCGATCTCTTCCAGAACTCTGGGTAGCGGTTTTACATATCGGAATTTACCAGTGATTATTAATATTATAATACACACAACTATTGTCACCTGCACCGTGATAAGAACATCTAAAAGCAAGGTAGAGGACAAAAAACCCTATTTTCATCACAACTACTTACTTAAAAGTTACACAAGTACTTCATAAACCAACAAAAAATCCTACACAACAAGTACACGAACAAGGAAGTGCGGTATGTAAATCAACCATTACGAAAATATAACCGATTGGATCGGGCACGAATCCATCAAAATAAATTAGTTTGGATCCATCCTAATAGCCAGTAATACCGAGTAATAAATGCAGCTGTGTGGATATTTGTGGCCATCCAAATCAAAACGTTTTACAAGTTGTGCAACAAGATATTTCGTTTAGTAACAACATATTGAGCCAATTTCGAATAGTATATTTAATTTTAATTTAGTTTTATTTTTAGGTAGTTACTGTTATTATATTTTATCTTTCTGTTAAAGAAGTGTTACGATATATACTATTAAAGATCCCTATTTCGAAACTATTAAAGTGAATTTAGCACAATATGGGTGAAAAGTTGTTCCATTATTATATTGACTTTGTTATACTTTGTTGTTTGTATTGTAAAAAGTAAATTCATTTATTCCAGGAAAAAAACCAGTCTGATATGAAAAAAACATCCGCCACATGCTTCGTCAACTAACCTAATAATGCATGCAAACAAAGCGTTCCGCATTTTATTGTTAGAATGCATAGGCATCTACTGAATGCGTTTTCTCCACCGTAGGCTCCATCAATTTTTAACTTGAGACATTTTGCCGAAAGCAACACGGTGGGTTTATCTTGTGTAGAGTGTAGTTCCTATGGCCATCTTCGGCCTCCATCGTCACACTATCTCCATTGCCACTGAAGATAGGCAAGTGGTTCTAATTTCGCTTTCAAGATTTCACCCACACAAACATGCATATACAAATACATATGGCAAGTTGTAGACTTGTAGTACATTACACAACTAGGGTAGTAAAACAAAGAAAGGCCGAAATCGCAGATGTTTGCGGCCCAAGCTGCAAGCGAGGGATGTAAATATGCGATCGAGGGCTTTCTTTATTACCTCCCGTGTTGTGTACATAATTTTATGTTTACTGTTGTGTACACGTAGCGTGCGGTAAAAGCCACTTTATGGCCAGGTGTGGCATAAATATAAATAAAATATTGTAATACACAATCGAATGTTATTCGGGCTTTTTGTTTGGAATTAAATGTTATTTCATCATTTTAATTTTTATCATAAAAACAATCGAATGTAATAGATTGGCCTTGGTTTAAATTGGGTGCCGTTATCTGTATATAAACCAGCTGGCAACCCTGTGCTAACCCCCCGCATCGGGCAACCGCAGTCCGATTACGGGTTAAACGGAAAATCATTGCGACAGCGGGGGTCGAGAGGTTTTGTCATGGCTGCAACACATAATGACGGGCGGTCATCTGCATTAGATCTCGTTGCAGTTTCGTCCTGCATAAAACCATGGTACTGTCTGCATCATCTGTTCTACAAGTCGCATTTCTCAACCGGTTCTCGTGAGCAAAATTGATACCTAATTAAGTAATAACCTATAACCATAGATTGTTTTGTTGATTCCGTTTTTGAATTTGGTTGACAGACTCAAGGACCTTAAAATAATTAGCCGGACTCATGTCATTGTATTCGTACAATTAGGAGCAGAGAAATGTTGCAACCCTGCGAATACTTATATTTCTTAAGCTGACTGTACTAATTCCAAATTATCCTTTATGCCGTGTCACATAACCATTTCACGGGTAATTTCACGAAGCTTTTACCTAATTTTTCAAGGTGTTTTTAACCTGCGTATATTAAAATTGCCCTCGACTTCATCTACGTAAGTTCGTTTTTGCGTACCTAAATTAATATTTTTACCCCAAAGGGTTTAGGTGGCTCTATATAATCAACAATGACGTCATAGCTCCACAGAACCCGAGGTAAAAAAGACATAACCCATAGAATTTGAAGCAGTAGCCGAATAGGTCGTTTGCATTATCGCATCGGCTTATTTAACTGGTGGACCGTTAGGCCCAACTCGCGGCGACCAGCGACGTGGGGCAACAGAGTGGGGTACTAGATTGGATAGGGCACTTTTATGAAACACTACAATAATACAGCGGATCTCCTTTGACGAAGCTGTAATCTTATTATTCGCTTCTTCATGAAACTATTCGATGATCTGCCTATTTTAAAGCTCATAGGTCGTATAAACTTTTCTTTTGTGGCCCTTAATTATTATTGCTTTTATTTAGTTTCACCTGTCCCGGTGTCGTTGTGTCTGTAATCAAATCTTGCAAGTTAAATTTGACCCACTTCCTGATTTCCGATTGAGCTGAAATTTTGTAAAGATATGTAAATCAGATGACAATGCAATATCAAATTTATTTTATTCATGCGAAATAAAATTACGAATTAAATACTAAACTAAAACCCCTAAAGTTGAAACAACATACACCTAAAATAAAAGCCTAAAGTAAAAATTTAAATATACCTAGCTAAAACTAAAATATATGTAAAGATTTCGGCCCCTTTGGCATAGTTCCGAAGATGCAATATTATTATGACATGAAGCTGATCTGATGATGGAGCCGGATGGTAGCCATAGGATCATCTAGATCAGCGGTCGGCAACCGCTTAGCAGCCAAGGGCCACATAGTAGCTAAGGAACGTGACGCGGACCGCACTTTGTTAATAATTTGTGATTTTAGACTATTCGGAATATATTAACCCCAATACAAACCGGAATATAGGTCCGCAAGTGAGCGGTTCACGCGCCGCATGCGGCCCGCGGGCCGCAGGTTGCCGATCGCTGATCTAGATTACACAAGATAAATGCACCGTGTTTGGGCTCATTTGTTTTGCTTTTACGTGGAGCTTACGATTGTAGAAAAAAAGTGCAGTCAGCAATAAAAGCTTGTCTCAAAAAAACATTTTTTGACAGAAACTTATTACTTGTGTAATTTATCTCCTTAGTAAATACGATGATGTACGATCATTGCTTAGTGTGTACATTCTGATAAACAAATGGACCACCTAAACCATTTTAGCCTACCTGATTGGATTACGGAACCCGAATTCATTATATCACACACTGCCAAACCACATAAAATCTTAAGTGCCATTGCAACTCAAACACACTACGCCGTTATGGAGCCCAATCGTCTCAGTTACCACATCCGCGCACTCTAACCTCTGCGCACGCGATCTTAAACTAGGGTTACCAGACGTCAGGAATTTTCCTGTCTTGTCAGGATTTTTTGCCATTTGCTAGGAATGCGGCGGGAATACAAAAATGCCAGGATTTTTAAATAATCATTAATTTCAGATGTCCATAGAATTGTTAGTGACAAATATCCTTATAGCCTATGTGAGTAAAATAATTATGAATAATGTACATTTTACAGTTTATTCAATTCAAAATGTCAAATTAATTTTACATTAATACAAAACAAATCACAGCCTCTGTTCTGTACTCCTTTTAAATTCTTACAAACTTCGGCACTTGTAACTCGATAGCTTACAGTAGGGCATTTCTCCAGAAATATGTCTGCGGTCACCTCATTTATCTGGCCCATTTTCATACTAAATGTATGGAGACAGATGAATGAGTCGCAGACATATTTCTGGAGAAATGCCCAGTAGTCCTCTCCCTCCCGTAGGTACCCGAGCGTCAGGAATTTCTTTCGCAAATCAGGAATTTTGGCAGGAATTTCAAAAATGTGTCTGGCAACCCTATCTTAAACTGGTTCCCGCTTGATTATTGGACGACTCGATCAATCGCGTTTATTCGATTATTGCGCAAAGCATTCCGATTGTGTACGCGTGCGGACATCTTTGTTTAGCTGATTGCGTTTTGTGTGCTCTAGACCAGGGGTCTACAAACTACGGCCTGCGGGAAGAAATCGGGAGGGCCTATGATCCGGCCCGTGAGGCATTCTAATCCGGCCCGCGAGGCATTCTAATTCGGCCCGCGGCAATGAAAAAGAATAGTAGTAGTACGTACAAAAGTCTCCTCACAGAAGTTGCACAGTAAAGTACCTACAGATCTACAGATGATGAGATTTAGTTTCACCTGTCCCTGTGTCTGTCTATATGTCTGTCTGTAATTAAATATAATAAAACCGGAAAGCGTGTTTTTAACTTACAACAAGTAAAAAACCCACTTTCCGGTTTCCCATTGAGCTGACATTTTGCATGAATATGTAAATTGGATAAAAATGCAATATTACTATGACATGTTTTGATCTGCTTGTAGAACCAGAAGTCGGCCATGGGATCATTTAAATTACATATGATAAATCCAGCGTGTTTGGGTTTATTTCATTATTTTTGACGTGCAGTTTGTGATTATATAAAAAAAAGATAAGTCGGCAATAAAACCTGGCCTCAAAAATACATTTTCTGGCAGAAAAGTATTTAATCTACAACGAGTGGCTCTGTCAGCTGTAGACCTCGCGAGTTCAACCCCATGGCTCCGCCATTTAGAATAAAAACTGAAGCCACAAAAAATCCACCAATTAATTATCGAACCTTTTACTAAATTTCACTGGAATCGGATGAGAAATGCGATCTGTAGAGGACATTAGCCATTAATGCTTAGCATTATTGCCCAAGCTGAAACGGAGACGCTTCGAAAAATAGATCTCGAAAAACCGAGGACCACCTTTTTTGAGTTTGTTAAAAAAGAAACGAGGCATAGGACGAAAAGGGACGGCCGTGGATTTATGTACTTCTCTTACCAAGAGCCTAGCAGGCAAAACTGCAGACGCGCTAATGTCGCCATATTGCAGCCTCAGCTCCATTACCGGCTCCCATTTACGTCACATTTCCACACATTTGGGCCCGTAATGTGTGACTTTATATTTCGTAACGTAGAAAGCTGTCACCATTCTATGCTAATTGCTAATTGTTGAATATCTCAACACGGCGGCTGAATGTCCTGTCAAATTACTCTTTAGTTACGCCGACCACTGGCATCGATTAAATATCAACCCTATTTTAAAGTTCATAAAGCTCCCATTTGTTTACCGATAAAATTTGTCCTCCTGTCATATAGTACACTTGGCCGTACACTGATTTATGGTCTCAAACTAAATTGAACGCTATTTCATATCGCATACGGTTGATAGTTAAGCGGTATGTTTCGTAGACGGGTCCTGGCCGAGTGGGCTTGTCCTAGAATCAGGTATTGAGGTTAGATACAGCCGATTGCAATGCTCAAGGCACTGCGGGAAATACAGTAGTCGAGGAATTTCACGAGATTGTGCAGGAAGTGGACTGAATGCTAAATTTTATAACAGGAATACTGATAACGCATAATAACCTAAAAGCTAAAACCAGGAGTGGCCCACTCCGCGATTTCGCCGCGCGGGTACTACTTGCCTGCTACACCAAATTTGCCCCCCCCCGGAGGAGCTTAACCAGCAGCCAGCGACCAGAAAGAGCACGCGTTATGCAATAGAGAGAGATAATCGGATGCGGTGCGTTCCGTCCGGTGGTGGGACCCGAACGTCAGTTTTGTTAGAAAGTGACATTTCTGTACGTAGTACTATCTGGGGGCACGGCAGTGCCCCCGCCAATTGGCAAGTAATTACTTATTCTGTATCTTGCTTGGCTGAAATTTGGGCGACATGGCTTCAAACGTTATATAGAAACATTGAATATGCTTCGGAATTTTCGGAAAGGATCGGGAATTTGATGTATATTTTATTATTATACCTATGCATCTATAGTAATAATCCATTCTGGGAATTCTGAGGCACATCCATATTTCTGTATAACGTTTGAAGTCATCATTATTGATTACTAGCATTTTCCCGCGGCTTCGCCCGCGTTGTTCCCGTTATTGTCCCAAAGGAGCTCTTTACCGGGATATAAAGTATCATATTTTTCAATCCAGGACTTGGTCTACTTGCATATCAAATTTTAGCTTGATCCATCCAGTTGTTACCCCGTTATTAGGTAACAAACATCAAAACATCTTCACAAACTTTCGCATTTATAATATTAGTGGGATTAATTGTAATAAGTGGCAAACGAGCAGACGAGCTGCCTGATGGAAACCAGTCATGCTCATGAATATCCGCAACACCATAATTCCTCCTGCTGCAACAATACTACGTTAGTTTGTCTTAGTTCATGTATGTACAGTCGAGTTCATTTACATTTACACATATAAGAGAACGAAAATATCTGAACACGCTTTTATGCTCCTGACAATAGGGTCGTGTTCAGATATTTTTGTTTCCGTAAGTGTGTAGATGTAAATGAACTCGACTGTACCTATTTCTGTGTTTATAATTTCACATTTGTCGATTCTATGAATTCCTCTCTAAAATGTTTCGAATGAGAACGATGTTTACTGTTTTTCATACATTGTAAGAGGTAGGTAAGTACTACTTTTGTGTGATCTCTAATGAAGGATTTTATGAAACTATTTGCTACTCTTACTTTGTAGAAAACAATCGTGATAAAATTACTATTTTATGACACTACTGACATTTAAATAAAACGTGGAAAACATAACTGTACACCGGCAATAACATATGACAAATGGGAGTATGCAAAAAATATCTGACGCCACTCTATTCCTATAGAAATAAGGTCAGGTCAGATATTTTTGTGTTCCCCTATATTTCTGTTTTTAGAGTTTTATTTAGCTTGACCCATACGGCTTTTACATTTGTTTGCTTAGTTGATTTAAATCTTGCGCTAGCTTTTTCAACTATCTATATCTACTCGTATTTAACTGATTCTTATGAAACTTTACACACACATTGAGATTCCGTGACAATACCTACAACATTATGATAATTACGACTTTCTTGAGGGTCTGAAGAAGAAGACAGGAGGTGGCAAAAGAAACAACTAATTATTGAAAGAAAAACAGTTCAACTTAAAATTTATATGCTTAATGCTATTCACTCATTTAACTTTAATTTCTGTTTCAGGTACGTACGAGCAAATACGATAAAGATAAGGTAAAACTCAATCCTTCAAATAACAACTCGACCTAAATATTCGCCGACCACATCTCCTTTCCGCTTTCAATATGTTAATATTATTAGGAAATCAGGAAACAGCAACAATTATACACAGTTAAGTTTCCTTCAGTTATTATGCCAATTGAACTAGTGTATCACGGAATTATGTTCCTTACGGAATGGGGAATAAAGACTAACCTACTAATCGTGATTTCATACAATTGTTTCAGTGTGTGTAATAAGGTAACTACATAATTTAGTTACGCTGTATTACATGATGAAGGAAGGGAAAATGATAAACACAGCTGATCGGAAAATGAGATGCGCCGTTTTCTACTCAAATCTCTCTGCCATAAGGTCGAAATTTGATACTCGGCTTCTGTTACGGATGATTCGTAACATCACAACATTCGTAACATGCTTTTAATTTATGACAGCCTGGTACTTTCCGTGGATATAGGTGTTTGCTAATAATATTGTTATGTATGTAAATAATGCGATAATTAGGTAAATTGTGTGCTTATGAGTATACGCACTAATGCATAACAATAACAAGTGCGATTATATGTGATGTAAGAACATAACGTAATATTTGGAATTAGTGGCAGTTAATTAATTCGGTTCTTCGTCGGTGGTCTTGGTCAAGAATTTTTAAGAGATTTTAGCAATTGTCCCGCCGCCGGCGAAACTACATAGTTACATTATATAGATGTTTGGTTTCGGCCGAAAACGAAACTTCCATGTAATGCAGGGTTTCTTAAACTGTGGTCCATGAACGCCTTAGGGGTCCATGATACGAGTGCCGTGGGTCCGTGGCTATGCATACAACACAAACTTTCATGTGCCCTTGATTTTCTTTTTCTCTGATTGTATTCGGAAAGGGTCTTTAAGGTTTTCGAAATAATGCAGGGGGTCCGTGACCAAAAAAAGTTTTAGAACCTCTGATATAATGGGTAATGTTTTCGTGAAAAAAAACAAAATCATAACAGTTAGTCTTTATTTTTAAAGAACATACTAATCATTCACCATCATCATCATCATCATATCAGCCGAAAGACGTCCACTGCTGGACATAGGGCGAACTGAGAATCTGCCCCTTTTATGAAATTTGTGAAATACGTCCTTATCAGTATAATCTCCATACGGTGCGAAGTTATCAAGACCGTACAGTACAAGTTAAAGGTCTCGGGTCCGGCGGCGCCGTGACGGTCTCGGTCTGATTCCGCCGACTTTGAGCTGTGTCACTTAAACACATTACTATTCACAACTCAATTGCGTAAAAAAACCGTGTTTCTTGCGGTTATCATAAGGCATGCGTTCATTTCCGTAGAACTAAGGTGACCGACTTAGCTGCCAGAGTAAGTTGGCAATGGGCTGGGCATATAGTTCGAAAAAGGGTCATTATTTGAGAGTTCCACGCGCGTCACTTTCGTGGACACATTTTGAGATTCCGGTAGATTTTAATGCAATTTCAAGGTATTTGTTAGTAGTCTTAGATATGTAATAGTTCGATATGAGACTAAAATCCGATGGAACTTCAACAAAAACGTGTCCACGAAAGGGGTTATTCCCACCTGTTACCACCAAATTGATTTGGTGGTAACAGCTGGGAATTTTTTTCCCACATGTTGCCACTAAATGTATAGTTTTAGTAGTAACAGATGGGAAAAAAATTCAAGATCATCAGATTGATGACCTGGTTGGGGTTGCCAGAAGTTTCCGCGTTAAAATGATAATGATGATGTAAAGTGGGAACTACATGACGGCCCGCGACTGCATTAACGTGTATTTACAACTTTTTCATACAAACTTTCATCCCTCGTTTCAACCCTATAAAAGATGAATTTGAAAAACTCTTCTTTTAGCGCACCTTTAAATCTCCTAACAATACGAGTATGTTACATATATAGACACAAGAAATCAAAGTACATAGAAAAATTAAATGGCGTTCACCTGTGAACAGACGGGGAATCGAACCCGGCACCTCTGGATTTCCGGCCCAGCGTCTCAACCATTCGTCCACCGTAACACCCAGTGACCACCCTCAATTTTGCCATCTACTTTGACTTCCGTATCATCTATTTTAATAGGACTTTAACCTAAACGCCATCTATGAGAACCCATATTACACAGGTGTCTCACCCCAATGCGAACCTACTCGTATTACAGATGCGACGATTGAGCGAGAGATGGCGTTGTTTTTATAATACTAACACTCTGTCTCTGTGTCTCTGTGTGTGTGTCTGTTCACAGGTGAACGCCATTTATTTTTTCCATGTACTTTGATTTCTTGTATCTATATATGTACCACATAGAAATGTGGTGTAATTTACCCGCATTAAAAACCAATGAAGAAACAACATATTTCTTTCATATAAAGTAATACGAGTATGTGTTTCAAATTTCCAAATGACTATGAGGAATCTAAATTCCGAAATCGTTAAAGAAATGGGTAGGTAAGAACAATTTTTAAAGATGAGCCTGGATATTGATTCGAAACGAAGCGAACTGGCCGACTCTATCTTATCACCGAAAACCATCAGATACTGTTCGTAAAAGTATCACCTGATCCGTGTCGGGCGTCGAACCCGGGACGATTGGAGCGAATTGAATCTGATGGTGTACCAGAGATCTATATCAGTCACGGAGCTTTAAATGATGGAAGAGACTGTTTTTTGCGGCGGGTACATCGTTCCGATGTCATTATAAGCCTATGTCACGCGGAAAGATGTTTACAAGCTTTCATTTAACTTGTTGCTAACGCAAATGTTGGAAGACGCAGTGTGACGCAGTGTCTCGGAAGCTATATTAGAACCTTCTCCTGACATTCGATTGGACTCAAATTTGGTATGCATAAGATAAACCCATCGAGTTTTGTCTCGTTTGGTTGCTTTTTGTTAGAATGGTGTATCAAAATATGTAGCTTAAATAGTTTTAGTGACTGCTAGCGCCATCTATCCACCCGTGTGGTTATGTATACCTACCGTTATTTTACTTGAATAAATTAGTCTGTTGCGAATATCTGACGTGTATCATTAGGTTATGGGCTACTCCCGTATTTATCAGTTATTTTAAAGTGTTAAAGTAGATAAATTGTGCACGAAGATTCGCGGAAACATGGCTACAAACTATATTGCCAGTGTGCCTAAGCTAAAAGGCAGGGAGAATTATGACGAGTGGTGTTTTGCGGCTGAAAATTTACTGGTTCTGGATGGGATGGACAAGTACATCAAACCACCGGCCGGTTTTGAAATTAAGCCAGCGGAAGATGCAAAAACGAAGGCAAAGTTAATATTGACTATTGATCCAGCTTTGTACGTGCATATTAGGAACACAAGGAGCTCAGCGGAATTATGGACTAAGCTAAAGACCATGTTTGATGACTCTGGTTTCTCAAGAAAAATAACCTTGCTTCGACATTTGATATCCATAAGATTAGATAATTGTGATTCGATGGCTAACTATGTCACACAAATGGTCGAAACAGCACAAAGGTTGAATGGCACAGGATTTACAATAACCGACGAATGGGTGGGATCATTATTATTAGCAGGTTTGTCTGACCGTTACACTCCTATGATAATGGCAATAGAACATTCGGGTATTCCGATAACTGCCGATGTCATTAAGTCAAAGTTACTTGACATGGAACTTGCACACGAGTCTGAAGTCAGCGGCACTGCATTCGCGGCGAGGAACAAATATTACTCTGGCAACACTAAGCAGAAGAAAAATGGCGGGTCAACGTCAAACAAGTCAGTGACAGTGACAGATAGAACAACAACAAAAGACGTCAACGTCACTTGCTATAAGTGTAAGAGTAACGGGCATTATCGGAATCAGTGTCCATTATTGAAGAAAAACGCAAGTAAATGCGTATTTAACGCTGTTTTCATTAACGGAAAGTTTAACAAGACAGAATGGTACGTGGACAGTGGGGCGAGCGCCCACCTAACTGTAAACAAAGACTGGATGAAGAACACGAATACGTCGCCGTGTTTACCAGAAATCATTGTCGCAAACGAATCAAAAGTGTCAGTTGTTTGTTCCGGAGATGTAGACATTATATCTGATTTAGATTGTCACATAACTGTGAAGAATGTGCTATGCGTGCCTAGTTTAACAACGAACTTGTTATCGGTCAGCGAACTCATCAAAAATGGCAACAATGTCGTATTTGAAGAAAAGCATTGTTATATTTATGACAAGAATGATGCTTTGGCCGCGGTGGCCGATTTAATCGACGGTGTTTATAAGTTACGGCTACAGACGCAAAGTTGTTTGTTGGCAGCTCCTGCAGTTACTGGCAAACTATGGGGATAAAATTTCCATTGTGGACCATCGATTTCGAGGTTCATATTTTTTATGTAGATAGTACTCATGAAAATAAAGCGATTTGTGAATTCTCAGGTTGCGCAAACGAACGGTTCTTGAGATGTAATTTTTTAAAGTTTACGTACCAAAAATGGGAAAATCACACGCATTTGCAAATTTTGCGTCATTTTTAGGTTGGACAAACTGTCCTGTCAGATGCCAAACTGATACTTCGCGTTCCGTTGACCGGCTTGGTGTGTTTTCTTAAATTTTATGTCGTTTATTTTATTTTATTTTTTTCATATATTCATTTCGTTGTAATATGTTATATAAAATACATAAAATTGACTGCTTCAATTGTAGCTATAAAAGTCACATAAATTAACTATGTTTGTGCAAAAAAAAAAAAAATTTTGCATTGTTTGGAACGGAACGCAAAGTGACGTCATTTTGTTTAATAGCGTGTTTTCTTATGTTATGTCAGTCGCTAGCGTCAGTCAAAGTGATTGTTTATTGTTTGTTGCCTTTTCAGTTGAGATCGTTTTACGTACTCCTGTAAGCCTAACAATGTGTGACTACCATGCCGTCGCCGTCTTTCTTTGTATTATGTACCACCCTAGTTGTGTAATGTACCATGAAAAGTTAGAGGTTTAACAAAACAGGGGGGGCACGGGGGGGCGCAGCCCCCCCGACAGGGGGGCTCGGGGGGCGCAGCCCCCCGCATTGAAAAAAAGAAACTAAAACCACGACCACTTTAACACGGTTAGGTTAGTTAGGTGCCTTTCGTCCCTTAGACCAGAAATAGAAGGCCCGCTCCGCGGGCCTTCGTCGACATGCTTACAGGCCTCTTGATAGGAAAAGTACCGACTGAGGCCAAACCGCCCCACCCCCGCTCCCCCTTCCCCCCAAAAAATCGGTTTTCTGCATTTTTGGCACAAAAATAACCTAAAACTTCAACCATGAATATCTTGGAAACCAAGCAGTTCCGCGGGGGGGGGATGGTTCAGGGGGTTCCTCTCCACCCCCCCTCCCCGTCCCCCCCCTCTACTACCCCAAAATCGATGGTCCATAATGGAAATTTTTACCAACTATGGCACAGAAGACTAGCTCACATCAACCGTCAAGACATGAACAAAATGAGAAATGGTGTTGTAGATGGCTTGTCATATGAAGGTTCTTTTGACATAACAAAGTCAGAATGTACAATTTGTTGTGAAGGAAAGCAAATGAGGTTACCTTTTACTCATGTGGGTGAACGAAGTACCGAGACATGTCACCGAATAAGTGCAGATTTGTGCGGCCCGATGGAGGTCAATTCCTTGAACGGCAGTAGATATTTTTTATTGTTTATGTCACACCTGGCCATAAAGTGACTTTTTCCGCACGCTGCGCGTACGGAAAAGCCGCTTTCTGGCCAAGTGTAGACATAAAATGATGTACACAACACGGGAGGTAATAAAGAAAGCCCTCGATCGCATATATACGTCCCTCGCTTGCAGCTCGGGCCGCAAGCTCCTGCGATCTCGGCTTTTCTTTGTATTACCACCCTAGTTGTGTAATGTACTATTGTGGATGATTATAGTCGGATGACTTTCATTTATTTCCTCAAGCAGAAGAGTGAAGCCTTCAGTCGATTTAAAGAGTTCAAGTCAATGGTTGAAAATCAGCAAGGGAAGAAAATAAAGATTTTTCGAACCGACAACGGATTAGAGTTCTGTAGTAAAGAATTCGAGAACTACTTAAAGCAATCAGGTATAATACATCAGAAAACAAATAGTTATACACCTGAACAGAATGGTATTTGTGAGAGAGCTAACCGTACTGTGGTAGAAAAGGGTAAATGTTTATTGTATGATGCAAAGTTGGACAAGAGATTTTGGTCTCAAGCTGCCCAAACAGCTGTTTATTTAAAAAACAGGTCCATTGTATCAGGACTATCGAAGACCCCTTATGAACTATGGCATGGATCAAAACCCGACCTGAGCCATATTAGATTGTTCGGGAGCAAAGTCATGGTTCATGTCCCCAAGGAGAAACGATTGAAGTGGGATAAGAAAGCCACACAGCACATCTTAGTTGGATATGGAGAAGATGTGAAAGGGTACATATTGTATAACCCTACCAAGAAAACACTGATCACCAGCAGGGATGTCATCGTCATGGAAAATGAGACAGGTGACAGCGAAACATGTGAAGAGTCAGCTATCTGGATACCAAATGAGGAGACGTCACAGATTAGTGTGGAAGATAAGAGCAGGGATTCAGTGGGGGAATCCAGTGTCGATGTTCAGGATGTAGAGCATCATGATGACAGCGCTTCAGATTCTTCAGTATACACTGATGGCGAGGAAACATTAATAGAAAGTCCGACGAGTGAGGTACCCGAGCAGGCAGTTCAAGAAATGTCAGTCCCAGAGCCACAGCCAGAGCCAGATATGAAACCCAAGCGGCAGAGAAAACAGCCTGAGCGGTATGGTTTCAGCAACATCTGTGTATCCAGTACTGTTCCAGCATCTGAGGAGATCTCTCTCTCAGAGGCTCTCGAAGGGCCAGAAAAGGAGCAGTGGAGGCGTGCCATGGCTGAGGAGTTGCAGTCATTCGAGGACAATGATGCGTGGGAGCTCGTTAAAAATCCAGGTGATGTGTCAATAGTGAAGTGTCGATGGGTGTTTAACAAAAAGTTTGATGTGGACAATAATGTGCGTTACCGGGCTAGATTGGTGGCAAAAGACTTTACGCAAAAGCCAGGTATTGACTATAATGAAACTTTTGCTCCCGTAATCCGTCATTCCACTCTAAGATTATTGTTTGCTCTTAGTGTTAAGATAGGAATGAGCATTCGGCATTTGGACGTAACTACGGCCTTCTTAAACGGTGTCTTAAAAGAAAAGATATACATGTCACTACCTGAAGGTTTTGCAAACAAAAGTGGGGGAAATGTGTTGAGATTGAAACGGGCTATTTATGGTTTGAAACAGTCTTCTCTAGCGTGGTATGAGAGAGTAAAGGATTGTCTCAGTAAATTAGGTTTCAAAAACAGTAAATATGAACCATGTTTGTTTGCAAAATATTATGATAATGTTAAGATGATTATTGGGTTGTATGTAGATGATTTTTTGATTTTCTCAAACAATGAGAGTGAAACACAGAAGTTGAAAACTGTATTAGGTTCAGAGTTCAAGTTGAAGGATCTTGGTCCTGTGCGACAGTATCTAGGCATGAGAATAAATTTGAATAAAGATAAAAGTGTAATTACTGTCGATCAGCAACAATATATTGAACAGTTAGCTACTAAGTTTCAGATGTCTGATTGTAAACTGCAAAGTACTCCCATTGAGCCAAAGTTGAATATAGAAAAATCTACAGAATGTGCACCTAATATTCCCTATCAAAAACTCATTGGCAGTTTAATGTACTTGGCAGTATTAACAAGGCCAGACATTGCCTATGCCGTAAGTTACCTTAGCCAATTTAATAATTGTTATAATGTAAACTGTTATAACTATGCAAAACGAATATTAAGGTACTTGCAATGTACTAAAAATTATTGTTTAAAGTACAGCAGTAATGATATGGATGTACAAGGTTTTGTAGATAGTGATTGGGCATCTGATGCCATAGACAGGAAATCCTATACTGGGTTCTGTTTTATGATGTCAGGATCAGCTGTTTCCTGGCAAAGCCGAAAACAGAAATCAGTTAGTCTTTCTAGTACCGAATCGGAGTATACTGCTTTGTCCGAAGCTTCTAGAGAGGCTGTTTATTTAAGAAATTTAATGCATGAAATTACTGGGAAATTGTATGTAATTAATTTGCATTGTGACAATCAAAGTGCATTGAAATTAGCATCTAGTCATCAAAATCATAACAGAACGAAACATATAGATGTACGTTATCACTATGTCAGAGATGTTGTTGACTATAAATATGTTAAAATTAAATACATTCCTACCGAGGAAATGCCAGCTGATCTGTTAACGAAGGGTCTGTGTTCTGTGAAACATTACAAGTTTATGAATATGCTTGGCATTGTTCCTATGTAATTTTTTGTGTAGTTTTACCCTTATTTTGATAAGTGGGGGTGTTAGAATGGTGTATCAAAATATGTAGCTTAAATAGTTTTAGTGACTGCTAGCGCCATCTATCCACCCGTGTGGTTATGTATACCTACCGTTATTTTACTTGAATAAATTAGTCTGTTGCGAATATCTGACGTGTATCATTACTTTTGATATGCAATTTGCGACTATATAAAAAGCTACAGTCGGCAATAAAAACCTTATCTGAATAATCGAAAGAAAAAAATATTTCCAGGATTTAACACTAATTTAATCTTGCCTAATGATTATATTTTGTTCATTACACCGTCTGTCGAAAAATCATTCTTCTGCGTTTTGATTACGGCATAGTTGTCCTATGACAGTGTTATTTGGGCTCTCCCAAACGTCTCGTGGTTTTGGTGGTGGTGATGTTTTTGTTGTATATTATATTGTTTATCGTTCTCTAACGGATCAATTACATTTTTAAGCATGATAACCGGACCGGAAAATGTCCGCCACACTCAGTCACTTCCAGTGCTGTTGAGTTGTGGTAAGCGCGGTGACCACTTATTGCACCTCTTCTAGGCCAAAGTGGGCTGATGCTGAGACAAAGACCCGATTGAGAGACTGCAACGGTCCTAGTACGATGATAATAGTCATCATTTGTTCAATATTTTTAACCGACTCCACAAAAAAAACAGTTCTCAAGTCGGTGGTATTTTTTTATTATGTTTAATGTTGTTTACCCCGATACTTCGTCATTCATGGTCCCATTCGGTTTTTTTGACAATTGATAGGGAACCATAGGGAATTAAAGGAACTTCTCAAGTAACAGTGTATGGCTTGTTAACACTAGCAAAGCCTGTGCCTTCGTTCTGTCTTGCCAAATTGCTACTATACTTTTAGGCTTATCCAGAACCTATATTGACGTAAAAGCGATAGACTTTGTTGGCATTCATAATTTCATAAATTAGACACTGAGAGTGTAAACAGTGTTTAAATTACGGTATAATATAAAGCTGCATCCTGACTGATTTCTAATTGACAAAAATTGATCTCCAAGAAGGAGTCATACCGGAGTGGGGATTCGTATATGGGGGTGTAGGGGGCGGCCCACAACCTCCTCTGACTTTTCGGTCTACCGAATAAAGTTTCGGATTCGATCAACGGCCCGCCTAAACGGTGATAGTTAGCTACCAGGTGCTCGACCAAATGTATACTTTTTGGTACTTAATTAATTACATGTTTAAATTCAATGGTTAGCGAGGACGAAAAAGTTGTCACTCCATATTTGGATTCGAACTATTTCGAACATACTATTGCTTTTAGCTAGCCCATACATAAACTAGGTGAAATTCCAGCCGTCTAACCCTGTCCACGCCCCTATTTACCTACTTTTACATAAACAAACTTATCTATGTCGCAAAAACTGGGGCGATAACAATCTACAATGTACCGGGCCCGCATAAAGCAGGCTAGATAAAACTATTGGCGCAACATCCGGGTGTTTTCACCGAGGAACTGAGGTAACAATTACCTAGGCGAGACGTGTGAACGTCCCACCGTTTGATGCTTTCCTGGTACATTGGGAACACTTTCTATGATGGATGACACGAATTACTAAAAAATAATTGGAACTGTTATTAATTGAATAGCGTAATTACAACGTCGATCGTTAAGTGGTATCTAATTTAAACTGATTAAAGAAAACTTTGAAATCATTTCTGCTAGCAACAAAAACAAAAGAAACATAAGATTTCTGACTGCTCCAAATTTGCAAAATTAGTCGATCACAAGGTTCAATTATAAGGCTTCAAGGGCATCGACATTGGCATTTATTTTAAATTCTAGCCCTAAGTAAGTAGTGATCGATAAAGCTCTTGTTTACATTTGACCTAGGGCGATGTGCAAATCATCTCATCTGACGTCGGCGAAAGTTTCCAACCGGCATTGCACCAAAATCTCACGTAGCGTAAGAGCGCACGACAAATGCGATTAAAATATGTTCGTGTAATGCCAAATACGCACAGTAGGGAAGGTATAAGGATCAACATTAAATCTAGACGCTTTCCTGTCAAAGGTCAACCTCAAGTCGTCATAAAAAAAAAACCGGCCAAGTGCGAGTCGGACTCGCACACCGAGGGTTCCGTACAAACTCATAAGTAGATACATGAATAATTCAAGAAAAACTATATGGCGATTAGTTTAGTAGGAGCAAATAAGTATGTGATAAGATTTTTGCAAATTTCTCAAAAACGGTGCAAGTTAGGAAAACCGTTTTATTTTTCCTGTAATATATAGGACGACATTAATAGTTGGTAATTATTACAGATTTTTCTGTTCAGTAACTTCGAAGATAATAGGGGGGGAATGGTATTTTTTTTAACGTATTTCGCCATAAATCAAACACTACTTATTTAAAAAAAAATACAAAAATAGTGTTTTAATCTACAAATCAAGCCCTTTCATTTGATACCCCACTCGATATAATAGCCCTAATTTCAATTTTCAAAGTCTCATTACGGACCCCTTTAAAAAAAAAGTAAAAAAGTTACAAGACTTTTTTTACATCCCATAAGCTCAGGTTAGCGGTTCTTAACACTATTCCAAATTTCAAGTCGATAGCATCAGTAGATCCTGAGATATCTTGCTGTGACAGACGGACAGACAGACAGACAGACAGACAGACAGACAGAGTCGCACCATAAGGGTTCCTTTTTTACCATTTTGGTACGGAACCCTAAAAAGACCACGACACGGCGGACATGATCCATTTCACAATTGTCCAAAAATGGCGCCGCAGAGGGCTTGGTGAAACAAAATACCGACATGTGCGGAACAGCGTGTGAACAGCGTGGAAATTGAGATTTAACTAGACCGATATTACATAAGAAGGAAAAATGTTTATTTATTTGTTTTTTGGGTAAATTACACCACATTTTAAGTTACATATGTAGATACAAGAAATCAAAGTACATAGAAAAATTAAATGGTACTCACCTGTGGTCCAGACCGAGAATCGAACCCACTCCCTCAACCCAACCCCTCCAGAGTGTTACGTCAAAGTCGTAAAATGTCCAGGTGTCCAGGTCGTAAAATAACCAAGTAGGAAAATGTCAAGTTGGTACAAAAACCAGGTAGTAGAATGTCAAGATCGTAAAATAACCACTGGCCATCCGGTGGCCAAGTGTTTAAGGCGCTGGGCCGGAAATCCAGAGGTACCGTATTGTTATTTTGATCAAATCAGGGTTTTCTATATGCCGCTTCGGATCTTTGATTTGTGATTAAACCTAGTGTGAAATAGGTACTACAGAGAAGACTTGAAACATTGCCGTATAACTCACTCATATTGCACCTCTCTGTTCTAAAACGTGCTACAACTTCCACGCAGCTTTTATTTATTATGATTTCAGTTTCCAGGCATAACATCGGACAGAGACAGATATCTTTATTGTTCTCTCTTTCTCCAGATCTACTGCTATAGCCCTTGAATAACAACATAGCGACTCACCGTTTCAGAGTGCATGGTCGTGCAAACTGACCAGACTCGGACGTACATTATCAAAAAAAAAAACGCTATCTAGCTAGGAGCTTCTAGATTCTTTGAACAGGGAATTGTATCTTTTCTTCGAGCATGTTGTGTCACCCTAAGTGTATGTTTGTAGTGTTCCGCATAGCCAAAGCATTGAACGTTACCTAGTGTCTTAGTTTTATGCGGTAGTAACCACGTTTTGAATAAAAAATTGTCAGTGAACATAAACACGACACAGTTAACAGTTATCTATCGCCAAGCAAACTTGACTTATCTGCCTTGAACTGTTTGTTTGGTCGCCTTTCACCGTGTTTGAATATTAGTTAGACGGTTCAGCTCGAGCTTTAACACTAACTCCATGGTGATCCATATGCGCTGCCGCGTAAGACTCTTGCATCTCAGAAAGCTCTTATGATGCCCATGACAAACCTACCCACTCAGGATAGATCTCGCCAAAATCTAGCAAAACAAAGGCACGGCCGTACCATCCTTTTCTCGAAGCCATTCAGGCGATTTTCAGCCTCCCTTAATTTTGTACTGGCTAAAGCTAGAACCCTGAAATTTCAGGGATATATAGAGCTCAATAAGACTTATATATATTCTCAATAGCATTCAATTTGAACGTGTAGTTTAAGAACTATTGCATGTCAAAGTTCCTTAGTTTTGTCACTGACTCACTGACTCACTCACTGATCATCATAATTCTAAGGTACTTCTAGCAGACCTACAAGCTCCAAATTTTAAACATAGTTAGTTTTTAGCCTATCAAGTCCTTAACCCTTTAATTCGCAAGGTAGCTTAGAATCTACATCCATATTTAAAAAAAACTTGAGGATTCATTTTTGTACACAACGCTATATCGCTTAAATTACATGAATAGTATTATTTCTGCGTATTCGAAACTATTGGGGACAGTGCTCCTGCGCACCCAATTTGACAGTTAGTGGCAATATAGCATTGGGTGGACACGCACTGCAAGGAGGTCAGGCAAGAGAAAATTGTTTAAAAATATTAGAGTCTTTATTTATTGCACTTTTGCTAATGGAATACTTTTGCGAGTGATTAATTTAATACTATTTACATGTTTTACCACATTTTCAACTAACACTGAGACGTAATAAGGCTGCAAACATGAGTGTTGTTTCAAATTTACATTGCGAAGTACCGAGTAATTGACCCGCACGCACCTAGGTTGCTATAAAGCAACATTGCGCTTTTCTCTGTCACACGTTTTTTTTACTAAATCAATTTTATTTTAACAACTAACCCCACATTTTATCGGTATATGTGTGTGTTTTAACTATTTCTGAATGCTTACGATATTGGGTTTGTTTTTTTGCATGTTTTCCTTGTTTGCTTGCTTCAGAGTAAATTAAAATGGGAACTTCTTCTTCTTGGGGTGCCAGCATATATCGAAGGTCGGCGATCATTCAGACTACTTATACTCTCGACACAGCAGATCTGAACAGCGAACAGGTGCTTTTATTGTACCACTGGCGTAAGTTCTTAAGCGAGGATGTTCATCTTCTCCCAACATTGCGTTTTCCTTGTATCTTGCCTTGAAAAATTAGCTGTATCAGCTGATATTTGGAATTCCTCAAAATATGTCCGAGATATTCCAACTTGCTTGTCTTGACAGCTCGCAGTACTTCTACTTTCTTTCCCATTTTTTGCAACACTACTTTGTTCCTTTTTTTGTCTTCCAGTAGGCGTATGGTAGTAAGCTTCGTCACGCGATAAATAAATAATAAAACATCCTTCATGTTCTGACAAGAACAAGTGTGAGATTGACGGATGTTTTGTCATTTATTTATCACGCGATAAAGCATAGCATCATAAGCCTGCAGTATATCCTTAATATTCCTCTGCACGTCCACATTTTGAACGCTTCAAGGCTATCTGTAAGTGTCCACGCTTCCACGCCATACAGAAGAACGCAGAAAACGTAGCAGCGCGCTAGATAGGCACGAAGACTGATATTGATGCTCCTATTGCAAAGCAATAGTTTCATTTTATAAAACGCGTTCCGAGCTTATTCAATCCGACACCTTATTTCCAGGCTGTGGTCTCCGTCGTTATTAACATAGCAACCCAGATATTTGTATTTGTCTACTCTCTCCAATCTCTGGCCATCACAAAGCAACCCAATGTTGACGGGACGGTTTTTGGCAACAGTCATGAACTTTGTCTTTTTGCCATTTATGTTGAGGCCATAGTCAGCACTTGAAGACTGTACTTTGTTCAGCATTACCTGGAGGTCTTCCATTGTGCGTGCAACTAAGACTGTGTCGTCCGGAAACCGTATGTTGTTAACGACTTCATCATTGATAATACTCACATCCAGATCTTCTAATGCTTGTTTGAATATGTTTTCAGAGTAAATATTGAACAGTAAGGGAGACAGTATGCAGCCTTGGCGTACTCCCCTTAAGATCTCTACATCCTCAGTCAATTTAGACTCAACGCGCACATTCGCCCTTTGGTTCCAGTATAAGTTCTTCACGAACCTTATGTCTCTACTGTCTTTGTCTAGGCCAAAAAAAATTGTTTTTATTATTGTTTTTATTTTTATGTATATTTGTATTGTTTTTCTTATTTTTATGTAAAAAATTAAAAAAAGTATAATAGTATAATTTGATTATTTTGGTCACCTATTTCCGCGCAGTGTTGCCTGTATACTACATACGTCAACGAGTGTCTTTGCATGAGCAATGAGCAGTGTTGCTTATAGGCTACCTATATTATATTCACTTATGAACATGACGGATTTTTTATTTTATTTTTCTAAACCTAGAAAAGTCTCTAATGATCGGATTTTTAAAAGAAATCTACTGAAAACTAAAAAAAAAAATCTTGGGCATTAAAGGGTTAAAAACCTAAATATGTTGTAATTTCAGTCACAAGTGTGGGCACATTTTTACATTTAACCGTGGAGGAACACATTTTATAGATCTAATAATAGGCAAGTTGGTGGAAATCGAGTTCTGTTGATACCCCCCCGGTACTGACTTGGTTTAACTTTACATCTCAAAACTTTTTTGTTGTAGGAGAACTGCGTTGCGAGTTGCGAGACTTGCATCTTTTTACATGTAATGTTTTTGATGGATTCTGTTTTCGGTTACCTTCTTCCACAGCTAGCACAAGATGGCCGCAAGTGCCGCAACATATATCGGGCGACTTGTACTAGTTGCTGAAGTTCTGTACATACTGCTGTAGTTCCTCAGCAAGAACACTAGTGACTACTCCGATGACAATTTACCAACACTCTTATACCACCTCTTAAGACCTCCTTATGAAACCTAGAAACCTAGGCATACATGCCCACAATTAACCTAAATAGCATACAAGCTGTATGAAATCAGTGTGTTCGGACCCGTACATTTACTAGAAATATTTTGATTTTTTAGAATTTAATGTGAAAACACCAAAATATAATCTTTATTACGATTGCAAAGACCAAATACATCGACAAATTAAACGTGACTTACTGTAGTTAAAAACTGATTCAACCCAGGCGGAACCTATACACCACCTGGCCCTACCCACCACGTAAAACTCGCATCGAGCACACGGCATAACAAAGTCTGGTGTTGTGCCGTACATAGTTGTCATCTGGACACAAGCATTTTACAATGACGTTACGTCACAGCGTACGCTTTCCTTTCGTCACAATGCTATCAGGAGATGGTGATAGCGGGTAAGAGTTGCACTCTGCTAACCTCTGCCACCCTGGTAATTAGTCGTTTCATCGACTAGATCTAACTGCCTTTGCGCAACCCAGAACAGTTACAAATGTGATGGCAGGCTGTCATACAAAATAGGCAGTGTTTGAAGTTTTCTGTTGATAATTCCTACATATGGCTTTGTCATCGCATCTATTTTTTATTACTTTTCCTGATGTGTTTTACACTATTTTACGTCTTACCCTGACTAGTACCGTGGCACGCAAAGTTAAATAAAAACAAATAACCACATTTTTATAAAAAAAATAACCGGTCAAGAGCATGTCGGACCATGCTCAGTGTAGGGTTCCATAGCCGTATCTATAAGGAAATGTGCTACAGATAAAAATAAAGCTAAAAATAAGCAACTGGCAAAAGGTCTTAAATGCCGTGTAAATTGACGGCACTTAATACTTTTTGGTTGAGAAGTTTTTCGGCAATAACTTCAAAACGGTTTATTCGTTACTATTCAAAATAATTTTCGTCGAATGTATTTATTAAGCGTTACCTTCCTGATTTTTTTCATATTTTTTGGATTTACGGTTTAAAAGTTAAAGGGGGGGGGGACACAATTTATGCAACTTTCGGGGCGATTAATTCCGAAAGTATACACTTAATCAAAAAAAAGTACATAAAAGCCTTATAATGTTTTTAAAAGAACTATCGAATTATGTACACCACGTTCACGTTTGCTGAAAAAAAATTTTTTTAGCTTCTGTTACATGTATGGAGTGCCCCCCCTAGATTTTTTTATTTTTATTATTTAACTAGAAAACTTAGTAGCGGCATCTACAAGACATCTATATTCCAAATTTCATCAGTATACGTCTTGTAGTTTTTGAGTAAAATGCCTGTGACATACGGACGGACGGACGGACGGACGGACATGACGAAACTATAAGGGTTCCTTTTTAGCCATTTTGGCTACGGAACCCTAAAAAACCCGACCGCGGTGCACTTTGAAACTGCATTAAATCCGCCATTTTGTTTATTTTAACGAACTTCATGCCCAGTGACACTCGCACCATCAAGACGAATCTAATGATGTATCATTTATCAAAATCGGATGTGTTGTTGAGTAGTTACGAGCGGACACAGGAACGGACATACATACATACATACAGGCTAAACACATAACCCTCCTTTGGGCTTCGCCGCAGTCGGGTAAAAACCGGCCAAGTGCGACTTGGATTGGCAGACGAAGGGTTCCGTACCACAGTCATGAAAAAGGCGCCAAAAACAGGTTTCTTGTATAGGGGGAGGACCCCCCTTTTATTTTTAATTTTATTTTGTTTTTTTGTTATAGCGGCAATAGAAATACACACTGAAAATTTCAAGTTTCTACCTATTACGGTTCAAATGATAGCGCCCTGTGACCGACGGACAGACGGATAGCGGAGGCTTAATAATAAATACCCTTTGGATACGGAACCAGAAAAAAAATACTGTCAAAGAAAACTCACATGGAGCTGAATACTACATGAGTAAACATTTTCCTTGTAGATAAAGTTAATACTGAGTGCAAATATTAGCTTGTTTACATGTGTATCTTATCAATTATCAGCGGATCGACATATCAGAGTGGGCTATGTTGACTTCAGGAGAGCCGTCTAGTAGATCAACCGTCTCGTGTGATCTCACCAGTCAAATAGATGATAATCAGGAATATGACGAGTTAGGAATATGACCAGTTAGGAAAGTGTCGAACAAGGAATATGACGAATCAGGAACTAATCGATATTATTAACCAACTTCAAGAGGGTCTGGTCCGAATTGAGGACATCAATTAGCTCTAAATTGAATGAGCGAACGCGTAGCGCTAGCGAAGCGTCCCCGTCCGGCGGATGTCCGGCTGTTTCTTTCTACAGGTTGCATTTCTCAACCGATTCTCGTGAAATTTTGTGAGCAGTTCAGTAATTATACCGGGTGTTGCCTGTAACAGAAACAAATAATTAAAACATAGATTCTACTTATCTAACAATAAAACTTTTGTTCAACAACTTTTAAAAATTAAGTAATCTTTAGATTTCATATTTTTCATCCAAATTAAATAGTATTTTCAATGTACGTTAACATCAGTGTAATTGACGTCGCTTGTCACGCTACAAACATAAAAAAACATCGCAATACATTTCGGTTTCCAATAAACTTTAAAGTGTACTGAAAATTAAAACATAAGTTATTTTTAAATGTCGGTGAACAAATGTTGTTCAGTTTGAGGAGTACAATCTACGTTTGAATTATTTGCTCCTAGTACAGGCAACACCTGGTATAGGTTTTTTTGGTCGATTCTGTTTTTTTACAATTTATACAACGTTCGTTACACAATGGAACAAGATTAATATTTTATTAAATTAAGCGCGACTATACCTGAGTGTCACATTTAATTAACCGAATGGCGTAACTTCACCACCGGCACCGTATACGGGCTCAACGTTACAGCCATCTCTATCTGAGCGCATAACACTATGTGACCGCTGCAAATGGGCCCGCTTCCTTGCAACACCTTTGTTTCTGTATGTGGGACAAAAGGTAAGGCGATAAATATAGCTTGGATTACGTTGTGCGAGAGTGAATTTTGGAAATGTGATCAATTCAATGACGTCACTAGAGTCATTGGTATAATTCTTGTAAAACTCGACCGTAGCCTAAATTAAATAAATAAATCAATATTAGGGGACAATCTTACGCAAATCGAACTAGTCCCATAGTAGGCTCAATAAGGCCTGCGTTATGGATACTAGACGACAATATATTTAATAGATACAAATACTTAAATACATAGAAAACATCCAAGACTCAGATACAAATATTATCACACAAATGACACAAATATTTGCTCTTACCGGGATTCGAACCCAGGACCGCCAGCTTCGTAGGCAGATAGTATAGGGTAGGATTTTTTCAGTATTCTTGGGAATTATTGACATGTATTAAAGTCTCCGTCGATTTTTTTTATTTCTCGGAGGTTTGTACAAATGGTTAAGTTAATTCATTGAGAAAGAGTCGAACAGTAACGAACCTTTTCATTCCGCGACTGTACTTTTTACATAAATCTCGTCAAAATGGCTGGAAGAATTTTTACCATTATTTGTAACATAAAGGGACGACAAGTCTGGTGAAGCAAAAATAAGGTCATCTTTTTCATGCTTATGGACAAAGTTGCATGCACCTCCTGTATAGATAAGAAAAAAGAAACCGTGTAATAGGTAGATATATCTTTCTTTGCACACTATTGAGGTTACATTTCAAGTAAACTAGTTCACTAATCGAACAATGGCGCATGATTGTCACCTCATTTATCTCTGCGCGCATAAATCGATCTTTACATAAGTGAATATTAAACGCTGTGGTAACATCGCCCACGTCTATTGTTCGCGCTGATGGGTATCGGCGAACACACGTCCGAAGCTTGCACACTTCATTTGTTTGTTTACACACTGTTTACTTATACAGCCTTTATAATGCTCGAATTAGTGCTTTAATGAATGTATAAGTTTTTATACAGTTTTGTTTACCTGAGCTCACAATTATTGATGTGCCGATGGAATAGTTCAGAAATTGCAAAACTGTCCACTTGGAAAAATGACCCAAAACGACAACTTTTTTGAAATTCTTGTGAAAGTTCTCAGAAATTTCCAAGTTTTTGGAAACTTTCTGTAACTGGCACATCTGTTGACACCAGCATTGCAGGATTTTACTATACAGCAAGAGTAGGTAGCAAATGCTGCGGGCCTTGCATCAGTCCAAAGCGTCCCTCCGATAATATTACCCGTAATAAGAGTATATGGTATGTTGAAAGAAAGAGAGTTGCTACCATTTTTTACGGAATCTCATCAATGGAGATTGAGTGATCCAAACTTCTGAATGCAAGACATCATAGACAATAACCAATATCAAATCAATTTTATCTGTGTTTTATTTACAAGCGAAGATAACGACTACCCACGAACTGTCGTCCAAGAACTCAGAATCATGATCGAAACAAACGCAAGCTTATAAATGATAATTAAACAAAGACAAAAGGGCACTGTCCAGCAACAAATGGCAATCATAATTTACTGGCCTATCTCCTGACCGAAACAATGCCAACTTGAAGCGGCCATATTTGTACAGCCTAACGGTATTCTAATTTCAAAATTTAACTTGGGTATCTTTGGTGTTCGATACGCCAGTGGTTCAGTAACGGCGGACTTTATAGCCGAATCGTTTTTTCTTATTTTTTTAGCACTTGAAGTTTTTTCGTTATTTTGTGGAATTTAACATTTAGAGAGAAAGTTTATATTTGTATTTATATTATGTTGATTTTCGACACGTGATTATTTATAGATAGGTTTTGTTGTTTAAAATTTCGGTGGAACAAATTTACAGGCCCTTAACGTAACGTTTTATTTAACGTTTCACATTCATTTGGTCGAAAATGGAACTTTGCAATATTTAAAGTTTATTAAATAATATATGTTACAAAACCAAGTGATACGTATGATCTGTTAAATGAGGTCAGAAAAATATATCTCTCATAACTTATAATTCATATTCTTAGCGATAATAAGTACATCAACGGACAACTTAATAATTTCCAATTTCTTTTCACTCGACCTAAGTCCAATTCGTAATGACCTTTATTAGACAGTGTAATAGAGATCTCAACCATATTCTGACTAAATAAGAGCTGTTACAAAAACATGATTACAGAAATTACAACGTTCGGCGAACTGTAATTTTTGGCCGAAGGCTCCAAACGATCCGACACTGGCCGGTAAGGCTTAGCTGTTTAGAAAAAGATTAATGCTCGCAAATATCTCGACTGGCACTAGCATTTTGCACTTTAAGGTGAAGGGTTAGAGTTGTTTTTTGTGTGCGTGATCGCGTTAGATGGAGAAAGCTGCCCTGATGTACGAGCAAGGTATTGATAAGTCGCTTCCCGGTTAGACGATGCAAATTATTGTTGTGCCGTGCCCATACTGTGATTTGTCATTGTTTCAGATTGTTGGTTTTCTGGTTTCCTTGGCTTATGTTTTATTGAGGCAGTTGCTTTTTACGTTCGCCAGCTTTTGTTATTATTGACCATAGTTTGTATGAATCTATACCTACTTATAAAATAGCTCAGTGACCAATAAGAAATGACAGACAAACTACTAAACATAGCGACTTAAAATTTGGAACAATTTTAGACGGCAGAAATGTTCAATAAACAACGATTTTCCAAAATTGAGGGGTGAAACGGAACATGAAAGTTTGGCGATTTTTTAAAATGATGTTTTCCATTTTACGTCTCGACTTCAGAGCAGAGAAAAAGCGAACATTAATTTATATAGGCATACTATACATAAAGGAAAACAATTATCAATTTAGGACGAGTACTAACGAACCGAAATAAATCAAATAGAATCAGAGAAACTGCAGTTTTACGCCAAAGTGAAAGAAGCTCAAACAATTACACTTGTCCAATCCAATGGCGGTCAGTGCAGCGAAATCCGATCACTGGGTCGCGACACTTGTATGCAAAGTGCGTTCCGTAGTATTAGTGGCCTTGTTACTCCTTAGGAGCTCTGGGCTGCTGGTACTTTTTGACACACTTTAACTGTTTTTCGATGAAAACGCCGCTTTCAACTTTATATAAAATGTTGAATGTAAATTTCCAATTTTTTCGTATTTAAAACTTTTGTCTGCTGTTTCAGCTCTTTAAGTAATTAGTACCCAAATTTCGAAAAATACTTTCTAAATGTACTGAGACATCCTCTACTTACAAATATAAGATGACTAGAACATTATATTATATCCCAATCTTTATCCCGGTATCTGCAGGCTGTAAGATGTTTTTGACGAAACCACAATTTTCCTGCAAGAAGTGATAATTGTGCATATTTCTTCTCTTAAATGTGTTCCATGTGGTCCCTTTTGATTAGCTTCCCCTTGCGCGTTTACTATAGCTTGGCAACTTCGTTGGTGACACTCACATATGTGCTTTTTAGGGTTCCGTAGCCAAAATGGCAAAAACGGAACCCTTATAGTTTCGTCATGTCCGTCCGTCCGTCCGTCCGTCCGTCCGTCCGTATGTCACAGGCATTTTACTCAAAAACTACACGATGGATATTGATGAAATTTGAAATATAGGTGTATTGTATGAGCCGCTACTTAGTTTGGTAGTAAAATAACTAAAATAATTATTTTTAGGGGGGGGCACTCCATACATGTTACAGAACCTAAAAAAAATATTTTTCAGAAAATATCAACGTGTGCTACATAGTTCGACAGCTCTTTCAAAAACATTTTAAGGTTCTTAAGTAATGTTTTTGATTAAGTGAATACCTTTGGAAATAATCGCTCTGAAAGTTGTGAAAATTGTGTCCCCCCCCCTCTATCTTCTAAACCGTGTGTCCAAAAAATACAAAAAAAATAGCAAAGATAACGCTTAATTAATACTTTCAAGGAAAATTATTTTCAACAAGATCGGATTAACCGTTTTTGAGTTATTGCCGATAAACTGCGCTTCTCAACAAAAGGATTTAATTGCTATGAAGATACGCTCTTTTGTTGTTGTAATTTTTTACATTGTATTTTGTACCTTATAGTTATTTCCCTTATAGTTACGGCTATGGAACCCTACACTGAGCATGGTCCGACATGCTCTTGGCCAGTTTTGTTGTTATGTGCAGCCGTAACTACTCACACAAGTTACCGCCAACACGAACGGGGGCTGTTTCCGTCGGTCGTCGTTCCTGTTGGCGGTAACTTGTGTGAGTAGTTACGGCTGCACATAACAAACAGCACACATGTGAGTGTCACCAACGAAGTTGCCAAGCTATAGTCCTTGTATTTCTCTAATAAATGTCACTCACAAACGTTTGGCACAGTATGTGGCACACTTAATACAAAGTATAAAGACAGATAAGTAGTCCAACTTCGGCTGTTAAGGAGCGCGCTTTACGTATTGTACCGCGCGTGTGTGTGATCCGTACTGGAGCATTCTTACGCATTCTTAAAACTACACGGCGCGCTTCACTGCGTTCGTTCACGGCGCGCACACATACAAGCGTGGGATGCGCCTTTTGTAAGAAGAAAAATTTTTGCTATTGTACTGTGCTTAATGACCCAAAAGGTGTCCCATGTGGACGCACCGCGGGGGTCACCGCTGACCCTCGCAGGCGTGGTCCGTTATGCAACAATCCCATTTGTTCTCAGTGTACCGATTCTGCGAGATTGTGTGCATTACGATAAGTAATCGCAGCTGATAAAAAGAGAATAAATAACAGACTTTTGCTACCACGGCATGTAACTAGTGGTTTTGTGAGATGTAGACCTCTGTGTCGGTCAACTCCCATGGTTTTACCATTTTGAAAAAATTCCAAAAACTGAGTCGACAAAAAATTGTATATCATTATTGAACCCGTTCACAAAATTTCACGAGAATCGGTTGAGAAATGCGACTTTTAGACGAGAAAAATAGAACAGACATACGAAAGCATTTTTGCCCAAGCTGCAACGGAGACGCTTTGCTCTCACTCGGTCAAGAATAGCACAACCGCGCACTACTCGTATTAGGTGTATGGAACTCAGCAACAGAAAAAAAAACTTGCCAAGAGCATGTCGGACCATGCTCAGTGTAGGGTTCCATAGCCGTAACTATAAGGTAAAAAATACGATGTAAAAAAAGTACAACAACAAAAGAGCGTATCTTCATAGCAATTACGTCCTTTTGTTGAGAAGCGCAGTTTATCGGCAGTAACTCAAAAACGGTTAATCCGATCTTGTTGAAAATAATTTTCGTTGAAAGTATTAATTAACGGACACACGGTTTAGAAGATAGAGGGGCGGGGACACAATTTTCACAACTTTCGGAGCGATTATTTCCAAAGGTATTCACTTAATCAAAAACATTACTTAAGAACCTTAAAATGTTTTCAAAAGAGCTGTCGAACTATGTACCACACGTTGACATTTTGTGAAAAAAATTTTTTTTAGCTTCTGTTACATGTATGGAGTGCCCCCCCTAGATTTTTTAGGGTTCCGTAGCCAAAATGGCAAAAACGGAACCCTTATAGTTTCGTCATGTCAGTCCGTCTGTCTGTCCGTATGTCACAGGGATTTTACTCAGAAACTATATGATGGATATTGTTGAAATTTGGAATATAGGTGTCTTTTATGAGCCGCTACTTAGTTTGGTATATAAATAATTAAAATAAATATTTTTAGGGGGGGCACTCCATACATGTTAAAGACAGTAAACATTTTTTTTTCCAGCAAATATCAACGTGTGGTACATAGTTCGACAGCTCTTTAAAAAACACTATAAGGTTCCTAAGTAATGTTTTTGATTAAGTGAATGTATTTGGAAATAATCGCTCCGAAAGTTGTGTAAATTGTGTCCCCCCCCTCTATTTTCTAAACCGTGCGTCCGAAAAATATGAAACAAATCACGAAGGTAACGCTTAATTAATACTTTCAACGAAAATTATTTTCAACAAGATCAAATTAAGCGTTTTTGAGTTATTGCCGATAAACTGCGCTTCTCAACAAAAGGACGTAATTGCTATGAAGATACGCTCTTTTGTTGTTGTACTTTTTTTACATCGTATTTTTTCCCTTATAGTTACGGCTATGGAACCCTACAATGAGCATGGTCCGACATGCTCTCGGCCAGTTATTTATTTATAACTCTGGCTGCCTGTAGGCCCTGTTTTGCAGGGTCTCCAACAGGAATACTGTTTACTGAGTGGGGGGCTAAACGTACATGTTGACAATTCATTAAAACCAAAAATGTGATACTAGACTCAACATTTTATATGCAATGATGTATTTATATACATACATATCAGTTTAATAAAAAGATGCACTGATAAGTAGCAAAAACAGGAATCGTTTAGCCTCCTAAAGCCCGCGGTCCTACCTGTAGGAATAATTAACATCATTGTCATTCAGATCCAGCTCCTTCAACTCTTGGGTAGTCATAGCGTGCCATGGTCCTACCATTAGGACTTTTATTGAATATAATTCAAGACTTATTAGAAAGAAAGCCCTTATTCAAATAAAATCAATTGCCCAAAAAGTAATCAATACATTGATTACACATACGCCCAAAAACGGTTGGTACTATACATAGCTACAAGTAAAATAAAATTTAAAAAAGTGTCTTAAATGCTTGGGTCTGAATTAGTATAAACAATAGTACTACTGGTTCCATGGTTCACAGTTACTATGAGCTTTATTTTGCTTTGGGCCTTAGGTAGGAGGTTAAGACATTTTGCGTTTAGGTCATTTCGCATCCGTAAACAAGTCATCATAATTACGACGAGGAGAGGTGTATAACAGTAAGTAGAACCTATGTAAATGAAAACCTGTCAGCTTAAAAGCTCGGTTCAACATCAGCGAAGGTTAAAGCGGGTAATGCACCGTAGACGAACTTACCCAATCTCTGTAAACGCGGGTTTCGTAACTCGTGCGCAAACAGCGAGCTTTCCACGCCTACGACCAGAAAAGTGATTAGAACATCTACCGTAAGTAGCCGTAACACGCGCTTCTACATTATGGAGGCGGAAGCAGCAAGGAGTTAATTTTTAACTGATTTTATAAAAAAATGCTTTTAGTATGTTTGAACTTTTGTTTTTAGGGTTCCGTACCTCAAAAGGAAAAACAGAACCCTTATAGGATCACTTTGTTGTCAATCCGTGTCCGTCTGTCAAGACCCTTTATCTCGGGAACGCGTGGAGGTATCAAATTGAAATTAAAACCATATACTCAGGTCGGTCCCTTTAAGCTGTAAAAAAAAACTTCTAATTCTAAGTTAACGTAATAAGAAAAATACCAAAATCGCTATATGTGTGCCTATGATATTTGAAGAGTTCCCTCGATTTCTCCAAGATACCATCATCAGATCCTGATTTGGTTGCAATGGGACCACCTCGGAGGTATACCCTTTAAAACAAAAAAAGAATTTTCCAAATAGGTTCAGCCATCTTCAAGTAATCGGGGAAGAAACCTAGATACAAATTTACCCTTTGTTTTGAAGTCGGTTAACACTAGAAACTCGTTGCTAATAAGAGATGGACGAGAAATTACGAAAAATACCGAAATCGCTATATGTGTGCCTATAATATTTGAAGAGTTCCCTCGATTTCTCCAAGATTCCATCATCAGATCCTGATTTGGTTACAATGGGACCACCTCGGAAGTCTACCCTTTCAAACAAAAAAAGAATTTTCCAAATCGGTCCAGCCGTCTTCAAGTAATCGGTGAACAAACACACAAAAAAAAAAAAATAAAAAAAAAAAAAAACATACAGACGAATTGAGAACCGTCCTTCTTTTGGAAGTCGGTTAAAAAAAAGATATGGCCATTTATGTCACAAAAAACGTAAATTTCGACTCTCTCAAGGAAACCAAAATTTATAGGGTACTTTCCGTTGACCTAGAACTATGAAATTTGGCAAGTAGTAATACCGTCTTATACTACAAGTATAGAGCAAAATCTGGAAACTATACATTTGTAATTGCATAAAAATTATAGTCTTTATTAAAAGTATTTTTACGGAACCCTCGGTGGGCGAGGTTTTTTTTTATATTACGTATACCCGGGTTCTGAGTCGAAATATCCTGGTTTTGCCCGACTCTAAATCAAGTCGGTTACCGGGATTAGGGTGTCCCAGAATTTGCGGAAATCCAAACTGAGTAACGCATACCCTCTAATTATGTTTGTTATGTGCTAAAATGCCCCTAAACCAAAAATCAGCATATTCTGTGTATGAATGATGAAGTCGGCTCGGGTTCCCATACACAGAATTAGCAGATTTTTTGTTTAGGGGCATTTTAGCACATGACTAACATAATTAGAGGGTATGCGTTGCTCACTTTGGATTTTCGCAAAATCTGGGACACCCTAATCCGGTTACCCGGGTTTTCCGGTACCCGGGTTCCATTCCCTACTATCACGACTGGTCGCGACTTCGCATATCGCGAGACAGGGCATGACCTGTCACTATCACACCATACTGCGTGGAAAGAGATAGGTAGTATTAGTCGCGCGACAAGGGGTCGCGTGACAGTTGTGCTAGAGGTGCAGCATTGTTCGTGACCCAATAACCCGAATGGCCGGTAAGGTACATCCGGCTGGGGTGAACGCCCCGCGCCTGCGCGATCGATCTGCGCGGGCGTTTATCTACCGACGTTCATTGGATAGCAAAAGTTTACCTGATGAAAGATTACAAAGTTAGGTTAGAGTTAGAAATATATTAGAAACGCAACTTTGTCTGTCAATCGTTCTAGAGATGGCACAATTTATTTGTCAACGAAGTAGGTACTTTTTAGGGTTCCGTACCAAAATGGTAAAAAAGGAACCCTTATGGTGCGACTCTGTCTGTCTGTCCGTCTGTCACAGCAAGATATCTCAGGATCTACTTATGCTATCTACTTGATATGTGGAATAGTGTTAAAAACCGCTAACTCGAGCCTATTGGACAGAAAAAATTTTTTATACCTTTTTTACTTTTTTTTTAAAGGGAACCGAAATGGAATGTCGAAAATCAAAAGTAGAGCTATTATATCGAGTGGGGTATCAAATGAAAGGGCTTGATTTGTAGATTTAAACGATGTTTCCGTTTTTTTTTCTTAAGTAAGTAGTTTTTGATTAATGACGAAAAACGTTAAAAAAATACCATTTTGGGGCCTAGTATCTTCGAAGTTACTGAACTGAAAAATCTGTAATAATTACCAATTATTAATGTCATCCTAAATATTACAGGAAAAATATAACGGTTCTCCTAACTTGCACCGTTTTTGAGAAATTTGCAAAAATCGTAACACATACTTATTTGCTCCGTACTAAATTAATCGGCATACAGTTTTTCTTGAACTATTCATGTATCTACTTATAAGTTTGTACGGAACTCTCGGTGCGCGAGTCCGACTCGTACTTGACCGGTTTTTTTCTTCCTACAAAAGCTAAATTCCGCGGCTTGTAATGTGCGCGCCGTGAACGAACGCACTATACACACAGGCAAAGTTTTACGATGCGTAAGAATGCTCTAGCACGGATCGCACTATTTGCGCCTCGACGTTGAATAGGTATCGCGCGTTTCTAATCAGGCGAAGATTGACTACTTGTATGTCTTTATACTTTGGCCACTGCCCGCTTTCAATGCCCTCGTATGCCTTTCGTACATTCTAATAAACAGAGGATTAACTGGTTTAATTACTATTGAACAGTTCGTCGAGTTGTATCATGTCAAGATCCTGGTAATGACACTCTGCATCTATGGTGTTAGAGCTCGTTTTCTGCCCGTTTGACCGTGGGAAGGGAAGTTTACAAGCATTTAATAATCCTATTAGTGGCATCATTAAGACATAAGTATGTAAATAGGCGGCCGATGTCGTATTAATTATTCGTGCTTTGAAGATTAAGGCTGGATACACACGGTTTACAGTTCTGATGAGGACCTACGTATAGCTTTGGAAGAGAATTTGTTATATTTATCGTAATGCATGATTTGTCATAATTAAATTTTCGCTGAATGCTTTTACTTATCAGAGTTGTTATAAATCAAACCTAACTTAACGAAAAACTAAACGTTATATTATGGCTTTAAATAATTATGGAACCGGACGCGCACCGGAATTTAACTATAAGTGTGTGTTTTGGATTCTTTTACTTTTCTATTCCTAAAAAGCTAATGCAAGTATGTTTAGAGAAGAATAACGCATTAGATATAAAGACAAAACTTTTATTTAAGAAAGAATAAGGTATTATTATAGTATTAGAAGAGAATAAGTGATATCTAAAATAGCGAGTGTAGACTCAGCCTAATGACGCTGCGCGGGCGTCGATTTTGGGCGGAGAATTAGTACCGTGTTCGGATGAAGGCATAATACATTATTAACCTCATTATATTCCTGATCACACTTGGTATTCGTTATACATTCTCGTTTGGAGGTGTATAAGGATCTCTCACATGGCGGACTTAATGCCTTAAGGTATAATAATGTGCCGCTCGGGGAATCTTATCTGCAAAGTTTCATAAGAATCAGTTTTGTAGAAGTAATTGAAAAAGCATGGTCAAGATATGATACAATAGTACATTGTGTATCTAGGGCGGTAAGTAAGGAATTACAAACGAGTGTTTGTTATAAGTCCGAGGTGAAACGAGGGCTTTAATAACACGAGTTTGTAATTCCTTTACCGCCCGTGGCACACACAATGTTTTTCATCTCACTTGTGAGGAAATCTTAATAAAATAACCTTACTAATCGCCCCAGTATGACAAGAAAATATTAAAACAGTGACATTAGTGACATATGTCAAAGTCATAGACAAAGTCAAGTCACGCTCGGAAACCATAGCGGTAACGGCCATTTTAGTTGATTTTATAATTGCAAAATAAAGAAATACATTATTTAAACATTTAATTAATGTTACCGAAATATGTGTTTACATGTATTTGCAATAACAGTTATCTTTAAATAAATATTTCAGTGTAAAAGTTAAAAAAGTAAGTTGGCGTTTCCTTTGAACATGACAAATAAGAGTAAAACAGAACCAGCGTTTCCAATTTAAAAAGAAAACCATTACGCCCTAGGGCGTAATAGACCATTTACGGCCCGCAGAACCTACGTGTAATGATACCATTTTCGAGCAAGTGTGATGAAAATAAATTTATAAACCTACGGGGTTAAACCGATTAAAAATGAGCCTCCGGCTACGATTGACTTGCTTGATTGCTTTGCGTAGCCGAAAAAAGTGCCTTAAAATATCTACAGCAGCGAGTTTCAACTTCTCATTAGCGTCCGAACCGAACCCTGCGCAGGAGTGGACGACCTTGGGAAGGTCGGTGCGCGCCGCCCGCTTTTTTATTTTTACCATAAAATTGCCTGAGACGTTGTACCCTTGGGTACAGAGTACGATGAGAGATAGTGAGAGATAGATAGTTTTATTTTACCCATGAGTCCCATGACGCTCGGAATGGAAGTGATACGGTTTATACGTTTGGGGTTGGAGGTTGTATGTCGGTCAACATTTTCCTGGAAAACTACTGGATCTATTCGACGCGGTTGTTTTATGTTTGAAATTTAAAAGAAAAAGTAAAAGTAGTAAGTTTTGGAATTTTGTGTGTTCGCGTAGCACGCAAAAACTATCGATCCGATTTCCATGAATTTTGTTGTACAGGTAGATTATAACCCTTTTTACCGGTACCGGTTTAACCGGACAAGTGCGAGTTGGACTCGCCCACCGAGGGTTCCGTACAAATATTTTAAATAAATAAATACTAGTACTAATACTAGCACTAACGCTTTCACATTTTTCTTTCGGATTTCATTCTCGGCCCATCATTAAACACGTGCGTCGCCTTCTTTCCAAATTTTAAAGCTCGCTAGCAAGACGTTTAACTAATTTAACCTCCGCGAACGAAGTCGCCAACATCTCCACTAGTTTGTAGGTTAATGCGGGTTATTTTTCCGCCGTTTGCAGGCTACTAGTTTCTTAATTTGGTCAAACTGGACTTAACCCTACTCTGCGCAGTGAGAGTGTCCGTCGGGCAGGGTAACAACCGCGTTATGACGCGCCACACTGTGCCTACTGACGACGCGCAACATTTATAGATTCGGGATTCGGGGGTGGAAAGTAAAATAGAACTAAGTCACGGTTGCTTGGTAAGATTGGACAGTACGGACCAACAATTCTGGCATGCAAATTTTAAATTACGTCTAAACGCTATCAACGTAAGGATATACTTATGGAATGGAATGGTTTCTTTTCGAGTGCGCAAATGCGCATGCCGATTACATAATTGTATTGAAACAGGGTATGTCACATAGGGTGCAAACGTGTGTATGTATGTATCAGTGGCGTGGCGTCAAATATATTCTTAGTAAAGCCGGAGCAGATTTGGATTACTCTTTCTTCAGGAGTAATACTCCGGTCAAATGCGTTAAAATAGGTAAACCGGTGGGAATCGGGTTCTATGAACGCCACGCCACTGGTATGTATTGTAAACACACTTTTGCCACTGCGTTTGAGCGTGCACGCTGCACGTGCGTTCTAATCATAATCTACAGCCACGAAAAAGAAAAGAAAAGTATGTAGGTACTTACGTTACAATCTTCCTTTGCTCCTAGTGAACAAATTTTGGCAAATGAGATGTCTACTAAATGAACTTAAACCTAAATATAAATATTATGGGGAAAATCTTATATAAATCGACCTAGTTCCAAACAAGCATGTATTATGGGGACTAGATGACGAATGACGATATACATACTTCTATAGATAAATATATAGAAATAAATAGGCGATGTCACTCCCACTGGACTAAACGTGTCGTCCCTAATTAACATTCAGAACCAAATTAATGGAAATTAACTAGTTCCCTATACAATTATTTCCTATCAACCGTATGCGCCGTCATTCCCCAGTCGACACACGTAGCAATCTACATTGCAAAGCCCGACATTGAATAACAATCACGAAGCATTGATGTCGGCTCCAAGTGTCGGACAAGTGCCTGCATAAATATGTTTTAGCGAAATAAATGTGGCAGGAAATTTGCATCCTGCAGTCTGATTTGCAATGACCCGCTGCATATAAACTTTTAGGTATTTTACGCGGGACCTATTGATTCATGAAAAGTCATTCAGGTTTTAGGAAGATATTTTGTGTTCTCAAATTGGGGTTATAACTATAACGTTATCTAATATCAGGTATTCAAGAAAAAATACCGATTTTAATTTTCATCGTGGCAGGTTGCTACGAAGATGGCGGGTCGACCTGGATGTGTTTTTTTTAACGGATGGCCAGAATTTGCTCGGAGCCGGGACGGATGGAAATCAAAGGGGCAATGCATTGCCCAGCAGTGGGATACTACGATAGGCTAGTAAAAAAAATAGTAAAATAGTACAGCATTATCCAGATTCTAGACCTTCTATGAGCGTCTTTTCTGTGGACAATACAAAAGTTAACGGCATGGGTACATATCATTATGTTTTTATCTTAAAGGTCTATTAGTACTACATGGTATGTTTACGCCTACAAGGATCAAGCAAGAAAATTAGACTTTTAGAACCCTTAATTTTGGTGACGTACAGAGGAAAGACGCGATACACTAACTCATACTAAAACTCGATTGTATTTTGACCTTAAAATTGGTCAGGTCAGTTGTAGGAAGAATAAAATAAAATAAAGTACTTCAACTTTAGGGGTTCCGTTAAGATGATAATGGACAAAGTCCTTATTTACTTTGGTCCAACGCGACCTATCTAAATTCTCACTTAATCTACCCTATACTAACTTTTTTCTCTAAAACCTTTCTTTAAAGACCTGCCTTCGATCGGAAACAATAAAAACGAAAGGGTTAACGCATCGACCTTTACTTAATTACACCAGCCGTCAAAGTTCTGCCTTTTCATAATGGCTCAAGTGAAAGGTTACATCCGAAGGAAATTGAGTTTTTTAATTAGTAACTTAAGGTTGGAAGTAATGGACTTTTGGCCGTTAAAGTCGTTATGTTCTCCGGTTTTTGCGAGATAGCTGTCAAGTTAGTTAGAAGCAAGGACCATTAAAACAAGAGGACCGTCATTCTCCATACTTTGGATCGTGCCCCGACCGCAAAGGGATATCCAGGCAAAAACTAGATGGCACTAAAAAACTAAACATTTAACGCTGTTATAATTGAACAAACAAACATAGTACAGTAACAATTAGTTCGTAAACAGGATTTACTCAATGGTTAAAGCAATAAAAACCAAAAAATAATATGTTAATTACCCCAAAGAAATTGATAATCAACGATTCATATATACATATACAGATATTTATACTTTTTAACCTGTTATTTTTGAAGTCGGTGCCAGCTAAGGAGCTCAACACAGCCAGCTTTACGTGGCAGGCATTTCTTTGGGGTAATTAACATATTATTTTTTGGTTTTTAGTTTAGGTTTTTGGAAGTCGGTTTTTATTTTTTGTTTTAAAAATTTACTTTATTTTTAAATTTTTAGTGGGGCTGGAAAAATATTATTTTAACCAAATAGACTTAAGTCTATTTAGTTAAAAGAAAAAAAATCCAAATCGGTCTAGACGTTTTCAAGTAACCGAGGAACAAGCCTACATAAAAATTGCTCTTTGTTTTGAAGTCGGTTAAGACTGGGAACTTATTTCTAATAACAAATGCACGAGAAAGTAAGAAAAATACCAAAATCGCATATGTGTGCCTATGATATTTGAAGAGTTCCCTCGATTTCTCCAAGATCCCATCATCAGATCCTGATTTGGTTGCAATGGGTCCACCTCGGAGGTATACCCTTTTAAACAAAAAAAGAATTTTCCAAATTTTTTCAGCCGTCTTCAAGTAATCGGGGAAGAAACCTAGATACAAATTTACTGTTTGTTTTGAAGTCGGTTAACACTAAAAACTTGTTGCTAATAAGAGATGGACGAGAAATTACGAAAAATACCGAAATCGCTATATGTGTGCCTATAATATTTGAAGAGTTCCCTCGATTTCTCCAAGATTCCATCATCAGATCCTGACTTGCTTGCAATGGGACCACCTCGAAAGTCTACCCTTTCAAACAAAAAAAGAATTTTCCAAATCGGTCCAGCCGGCTTCAAGTAATCGGTGAACAAACACACAAAAAAAAATAAAAAACCGGTCAAGTGCGAGTCGGACTCGCGCACCGAGGGTTCCGTACAAACTCATAAGTAGATACGCGAATAGTTCAAGAAAAACTGTATGTCGATTTGTTTAGTAGAAGCAAATAAGTATATGTTATGATTTTTGCAAATTTCTAAAAAACAGTGCAAGTTAGGAAAACAGTTAGATTTTCCCTGTAATATTTAGAACCTGATTGTATTTAATATGATTCTATTTAATAGCAAGGACCATTAAATCAAGAGGACTGTCATTCTCCATACAAAAAGCTGTTCCCCGAATTTACAACGCCATCTATGTATAAGCTTGGTAAAATAATTATAATATTATTTACAATTATTTAACTTTGCAAACGTGACACAGTATTTAAATGTATTTAAATTTATTTATTATTAGCTGTTTACGAACTAATTGTTACTATACTATGTTTCTTTGTTCAATTATAACATCGTTATAAATGTTTAGTGTTTTAGCGCCATCTAGTTTTGCCCGGAAATCCCCTAGCGTGAAACATGCCATCGCTTAGTTTTGCTACTCGCCGCTAGAGATTCCAAGTTTTGTAAATTTCTAAAAAGGTATTAAAGTTAGCAAGACCGTTCTATTTTTCCTGTAATATTCAGGTTGATATTTATAATTAGTAATTATGACACATTTTTCTGATCAGTAACTTCGGAGATAATAGGGGGGGAATGGTACATAAAAATGTATAAATAAAAAACTGCTTATTTAAGAAAAAAAATAAAAATGGTGTTTTAATCTACAAATTAAGCCCTTTCATTTGATACCCCACTCAATATAATAGCCCTACTTTAAATTTTCAAAGTCCCATTACGGAGCCTTTTAAAAAAAAAGTAAAAAAGGTACAAGATATTTTTTATGTCCAATAGGCTCGGGTTAGCTACTTTTAATACTATTCCAAATTTCAAATCGATAGCAGCAGTAGTTCCTGAGATATCTGGCTGTGACAGACGGACAGACAGACAGACAGACAGACAGACAGACAGACAGAGTCGCACCATAAGGGTTCCTTTTTTACCATTTTGTTAAAAAGAGGATTATGACTGCTTTGTCCTTCCAGACGTAGGTAACTACGGGGAAATCTGCTGAGCTGTGGCTAAGACCTGGCGAGCCTATAGAGTTCTATGGAATTAACCGGGTTTTAGACATAGGGTGGCAGAAACGCCAAATCATTGAAGCGTTTTGATTATTAGTGAATCGTCGAATAGGCTTGTGCACTAAATTTTGTTTCTGATGTAAATCCATATGTGAGGAACAAATATATAGCTATAACTACTACACTTGGATTACTATTAACAGCCACCAATTGCAATCAAAAGTAGCCGACCGCACCGAGCGTTGAAATACAAAACGGTCTGTATGAAAACAATAGCATTTTTTTCAGTTTTTTAGTTGCCATACATTTATGAAAATATCTTTAATTTTACTTTAAGATGATAAAAAAATATCATAAAAATTTCAAACTTTGTGATCTCATATCTATATAACTTTTATATATTTTTTGTTTATTTATTAGGTGTTATGATAATTTAGTATTTTCCTATCCATGTGACTATAATTATATTGTAATATTCAACATTAGTCCACATCCCCATTAAGGAATTCCGTAGATCTAATCTGCTCTTTTACCAAATCCGGAAGGATGGAGTTGTCGCGAGATTGTAGTCACGGGTTCTGGTTGAACTACTAGTTGTAACGTACTTAAGTGCTCTTTCTCTGTTTCAGGTTGGTTTTCTGCGTGTGGATGCCGCGGGGGCGCGCTGGCCGCGCCGCGCGGTTCCGTCGCCGCGCTATTGCGCGCGCGCGCCTTTGCCCTCGTCTCCCCCCGCGCGCTCTCCGCCTACCGCGCCCGGCCCGCCTCAGGTAAATCCTGAATCTAAGGACCTTCAAATAAATAGCCAGACGTAGCTTCGCTAATAGATAACCGAAGCACTTCTAGTAAACCGGTCGTTTTGTACTTGCGAGTGACATGCACACATCAACCAGCGTAGTAGCCTACTACGAGCAGCACACACACATCAACCAGCGCTAAAACCGGCTTACTGGAGGTTCTTCAGTTATCTGTTAGGCTACGTCCGACTATTTAAGGTCCTTGCCTGAAAACATCTCCGCATATAATCATCACCAACCTGTCGCAGGCCACTTCTGGACATAGGTCTCTTCAAGGATGCTCCACTAAGCTTCAGTCTTATTCAGCTGCCACAAGCCACGCTGCAAATATCATCGCTCCACCTCGCCTGAAGACGTCATAAGCTTCTTTTGCTGAGACGCAGTCATCACTCGAAAACACGTGTACCCTGGACTCTGCGTATGATATCCTGAAGTTGCGACTCTACAGTAGCAATTTCAAAGAAGACGCCCAGAATCCCAAAAACTATGAATTTATACCGACGCAAACCGATAAAAAGATCTAGCTTGACACATTTTAAAGGAATCGGAAAAACCTCCGAATACAAAGATGTGCTGACATATGCTGACTTTTTTTTAAATAATTCTCTGCAGCGGGGCCCGCAACAGCGGCCCATTGCTGCACATCGTATATGGCCGGAGCTCCTCAGGAGTTCACGGCCGGGGTTGTGAGGGGTGATGGCCTGACGTCCGGGACGCCAAGATCCGACTGCACCTGCTGCTTCTCTGCCTCTTTTCACCTAAGCAAGGACAAAGAATCAAATATCATCTTTGTATGCTGAGGTTTTGTACATCTTTGAAAGATGTGGAAGTAGAGTGTCCTTGTCCAGCAGAGGAATACACCAATAGACTAGTAACAAAAATGATGTGTTTTAAACAGATTGTATTGTCCACAGACAGCGGGCGAGTCGGCGCGCAGTACGAGCGTGCGGCGGCGCGGCCGGGCACGCCGCTGCGGCTAGCCGGCGTGTTTGCGGACGGCAGCAAGGCCAAGGCGCCCAAGTACGCGCAGCTCATCGACCCGCAGGGAAACGTGAGTAGCTATGAACTCATGATTGCCTGGTAGTCTCTTGCGGCTAACGCCGTTCACTGCAGTGCCTTGCACTCCATAAAGATGAAAAGACAGTGTGTACCCTCTAATTTACCCCCTATTATGGGTAGTAGGGTAGGTAGTGTATTAAGTTGCCGCCTATGCTTTATGGAAGCAAGCCAATGGTTCACTGGATCATTTTAGAGTGACAGCACAGAATAAGTAATTACTTCGCACAGAAGTATCTCTCTCTAACAAAACTGACGTTCGGGTTCGACTACCGGACGGAACGCACAGGGGGTCCTATGCGTCATACGATTGGTTGGGTAACCGATCGTATGACGCGTGCCCTTTCTGGTCGCTGTGTAAGCCTCTCCGCGGGGGCAAAATTTGGTACTAGCAGCCGCGCGGCGAAATCGCGGCGTGAGCCTCTTTTGGTAACAGGGATTTGTGAAGCTTGCGAAATTCTTTGACGGCGTCCCAGCTATTTTGGGTCTCATCGACCCGCGGGGAAACGTGTGTTCACGATGTCATGACTCCCTGGTTTTCCGAGCACCGTTCTCTGGCATTTTAGGGTATCAGAGAAATATGACTGTCTCCATACTGTCTGTATAGTTATGACAGCCTGGTAACCTCGTACGCCTTGCGCAGCTTACTAAATTCCTATCATTTCTGTAACTACTAAACACCTTGTTTGTCTTTACTGGGGATACGAAATTAGTCCACTTTGAGCCGTCAGCGAAAAGTCACACTAGTGGCCGCGGCTACTATTCAAGCAAGATTTCTATTTAAGAGCTCTTAGAGTCTTATTGGTCAAGTCAGGTTCTAAAAAGGTTTACTTCGCAGTAAAATCTGAATCTCTATTATGGGCACTTGTGCATTCCATATTTCAATATTATAATCAGTCTCTTGGAACATTTGGCGTAGCGCGTAGCACATAATTAAGTTGCGAATTCCTAATTTTAGTAGTTCTTCGTTCGCTCTATCGACAAATTGAGAACGAGCGAAATTCCTTCCATACTAGTACTAATACTTATTCTATGCCCATACCTAGATGTTCTTTTATGTTTATTTATATTCAATTCATGCAAAATTAACGTTTCTAGAATCTGAACTCCTAATTGCATCTTATTTTAACTCGTTTAATTATAGTATTAACAGAAGTTAGCAACATATTTACGGCAAACCTAATAGGATCACAGAGACGACAAGCCGCCCTGATTTTATGGATACGCCATGCTGTAAATTAAGTTCGGATGAGAGACGGCACAAGAGACTAGCGTTTGAACTGAACATGTGCCTTAAATAACCATTGTAACCAGTGGTTGGCCCGAGATGTGATTTGCGTCTTTCTCTTTTCCTCCTTCCAAAATTTGGCAGAAGCACGGTTAAGGAACGAAACCGAACATGAGCAGAGTCGGTTTTGAAATTAATCTATGGAAAAAGGCTTTGCACTGTAAACGGCAAATTTTAGTTTAAGAGGAAACAGGAGGGCAGTTTTTCCATACAAACGTAGTCCCCTGTTTCCTCCTTGGCCAGTAGAGCAATAATTTTTTGTCCAAAAATCTATGGCTACTATTGATATGTTCCTATGTTTTCCTTTTTACGATAAATTGATTCTCAAAAGAGATATTAACCTTCAAAAACCTAAAAAAAATGCCAGATTTTCCGCTGTGTTTACACATCCAGAAAATAAATTTGACTAGATTATTAAAAAAAAGGAAAACATAGGAACACGGCCAAAGCCTTTTTTAAATCTTTAATGAAATAATTAGTTAAATAGGTTAAGTTTTGGGGAAGAAATCAGGGGACTACGAAACGTTGTTTTCATGAAATTTTAAAAGGTATTTTCGGTCCAAGCTGCAGTCGTCTCTATCGCGCTCTGCGCGGGAGAGGCGGGCAGTGCGGGACAGCGACACATTTTACAAATACCTAATTTTCAATTCTCTCCACCTTACTCTTTCCTCTTAAGCCCGTCCGACCAAGCATAAATCTATCTATAACTATAACACATAAAACAAAATCGTGTTAGTTATACCATTTACAACTTGAGAACGGGTGGACCGATTTTTATGATTTTTGATGTTTTGGGTTTGTCTCTGCCCCGAATAACGGAATAACTATTAAAACATCTGAAATATTAAAAAATCTAAGGCCCCTCCGTTCCGGAGTTCACCGGGACCGGGACAGCTAGTAGTACATAAACGACGCACACAAGCTATTGTGTGCTTAGCTTTGGAAGTTCTAATCTTTTTCAGAATCTCTCCCGCCTTGATCTTGTACCTCGACACCCCACAGCTTGAGTCCTAGGCTCTTTATTGAGGACTTATACCCATTAATCAGTCGTGCCTTGCAGTGATGCCGGCAAAAGAAAGACTTGGGATTCCTTCTGGGTCAACATAGTAAGGCATGTTGGGTATCGAGTCGGGTAGCGATTGAATAATTAAAATTACTATTACAAAAATCATTACCCTGTCCAATTTAAGTTTTCATGAAATGTTATTTTTCTCAAACATGCAATGCATATTAACATTACGTGACTTATAATAGGCCGCAAAGTACCTCGCTTCCGGTGCGGCTAGACGAGAGGCCTTTAATGGAATTTCATACAGCATTGTCGGCCTAGGCCTGCAAGTTTTTTTTTTTAATTTCCATTCCACATTTATTTCTGACAACATCACGGCATTCAGCCATTAAAAAAACAATAAACGATGTTTGCCATATTTCTCTGTTTGCTTTTAGTGTCTCTAGAAAATGAAGTTTGATTTTTTGGAGTGTTTTTTATTTATTTTATCACATATATTTAAGAAAAGCACTATACATACCTCGGCGTGAAAAAGGGTTGCCAGCCTCGTAACTATCTGGGCTCGCTTTCGCTCGGCCATCTATGTTTACTCGGCCGGCACCCCATTCATCCCGGCCTCTGCAGTAATGTACTATTATTACTGCCACACTCTCGAAGACTAATTCATGTCATTCGTAATACAAGCATTACTTAGTTTGGGATTAGATCGATTTGTGTAAGATGTTCCGCGATATTTAAATTTATTTTCATTTATATTTTTAAAAGTTTCTAGGATAAAACTCATGTAGAAAACCCCCGCCACAGTCTTATGATGGGATTTCCCAGTATCCTACCGAGCAATTCTTGTACAGTCGCCATCAGATATATCTGAGCTGTCAGTGTACTCATAAATATCTGAACACGGCTCTATTTTCATAGCATTAGAGCCGTGTTCAGATATTTACGTATGAGTACACTGACAGCTCAGATATATCTGATGGCGACTGTATCTACATCTTGAATAATATGATCTAGTTTTTTCCGCTACTTCTCCTTCGTGAGACTTTTTTTTTCTCAAAAATGCGAGGAAATGTCGTCCTTACATTCGTGACCACGAAACACTGCATTCCGGGCGCGCAATCCGTGCGCGCCGGCAATGGGTTAACATACAACATTGTCGGATTAAGTCTTTTGTAAAGTTTTGTCCGTTCTTACAGGAAAACACTTAACAAAATTATACGTATACCTATGTCGCCGGCAACTGAGATTATTGGCGTCTGTAGTAAACTAGTAACGTATCATATCCTTTGAAAAACGTGCATTTTTCGGTATTTTTTCCCGACTCCTTTCCTACTTCTATGCTTTTGCTTTGTATACCTACCCAAAGTTAAATATTAAGTAATTTACCGTGTCATTTTAAAATGAGAACCAAACTAGGTACTTTTAGTACAAAGAAGCCAGTTTGCTGGGTCTTATAAGCACGCTAAACTGAATCCCATTCAATTTAAACCTAATCTCTTTTTAATTTTCTGTTTACTCTGCCAGTCCAAGCATTCGCAAGCTCTGCTATTATGTAACTAAAAAAAAATCTCCTCAAAAGGCACATTTACACTCTTCTATTTATTGACAACCCGTACCAACAGTCAGGATCTCGGCAGTAAAGATCCCCCATATTACCTAATCACCCAAAACTACCAATAATAAACCTTATGATATTAAGAATAAAGTCTACACTAACTGCAAAAAGCTTAACAAAGTGCAAGCTCGGGAAACCATTCGTCTGCAACCGACTTAAGCGATAATGAATCTTAATTCAATGCCATACGGTCTTAGAAGAATGCACAATGTGGTTTGCACTGCACAGGGGCAGTGCCCGGGGTGAGGCGATGTCGGGACTCAATAGGGTTGTCACGATCTCGGGTTTTGTTTTACTTGTTTCTCTGCTGGGTATAATGGTCGACTTTGACGTATAGTGAAGTGAAGATGATTGGTAGGTGTTTACTGCGGTATAAATTATTTTCTTCAGGAATATTATTAGTTTTATTTTATTTAACACTGAATAGCATCAGGAACAGTTACGACACAATTCGCAGAATAAGCATAATCTTTGATACTTTATCAACTTAAATACAAGAAATCAAAATTCGTCGCATAGAAACAATACCTATATTATATATATATACGATATTATAACGCTCGTTTTTGCATTTAATCACATTTTTTATAGCATCGTTGAAAATCTTATTTTTTCTATGTACAAATCTATATTGAGCTCGCAGTTATTTATTTCTATGAGATGTGAGTATAACCTGACATGAAATGAAAAAGAAAATGTCAGTCTAAACTTACTTTATCTCTAGACAGTTTAATCGTGAGTCCAATTTTGTGTGTGACATTTTACAAACGAAGATACAATTATATGATCATTTCTTATCTAAAAATGATACTGTTGTAATATGATTTACAAATTATCAAATAAAATGTGTTTTCGATGATACTAACAGACTTAACGTGGACCACATTTAGAATCGGAAACATTAGTTAAAATAATGTCTAGTAATTTAACTACACGGTGCAAACCCAGACAAGGTCAGGGGTAGTACCGATAGGGCTGTCACGATCTTGAGTTAGCTTTACTGGCCGTTCAGTAATGACTGACTTTGACGTATGGAGTGAATGATGGGTGTTCATGGGTATACATCATTTCAGACGGGAATAAATCAAAGTAGCGGATGAGATATGCAATACTTTGAATAATGCAAGGAACTTGGGCTCTACGGCAATAATTTAATGTATGCTTGAAACAGATTGAAAGAATGGTTTTTGGTATTATATTTAACACTAGCATTTACCCGCGGCTTCGCCCGCGTTGTTCCCGTTACTGTCCCAAGGAAACTATTTCATCATCATCATTTCAGCCAAAAGACGTCCACTCCCAAGTAGCACACAAGCTGTATAAAAGCTTATACAGCTCTTATAGCGCCCAAACTGGAGGTATAATAGCTGTATAAGCTTTTATACAGCTTAGTGTGCTACTTGGGCTGCTGGTCATAGGCCTTCCACAAGGATCTCCACGATTGTCGGCTTTGTGCTGTTGGTATGCAGCGGCTTCCCGCGGTTTTCACCAGGAAACTATTTACCGGGATATAGAGCATCCTATTTTTCAATCCAGGACTTGGTCTACGTGCATGTTGTTCATCCAGTTGTTACCCCGATATTTAGTAACAAACATCCAAACATCTTCACAAACTTTCACATTTATAACTGATGTCTAGTCACCTAAGTAACTTTTTGAGTTATAGCGGTTTAAAAGTTAGTCATCGGGAACAATTACTATGATAACCATCTCTTTAAAAGTGCAAAAAACATATATTATTACAAGATTTCATTCATCTGTAATCAAGTGGTAAATAAATAAATAAATAATAAATAAATAAATATTAGGGGACAATCTTACACAAATCGAACTAGCCCCATAGTAAGCTCAATAAGGCTTGTGTTATGGATACCAGACGATGATATATTTAATAGATATAGTGGTAATTTGTAGTTCATTGCGAGCTCTACATTTTGAGATTAAAATCTCATTTTCAAGGAAAGGTAACTTAGACATGTTCTATCCGTCGACCCTTCTTATTAATTATATCACTGTCAAGACAAAGGATACTTACGTGAAGACCTGTAGTATAAAGCATAAAGACCGACAAGTAGTATCTCTACGGCCGTTTAGCCGCGCGATACCTATTCAAAGTCGAGGCGCATACGGTGCGATCCGTACTGCAACATTCTTAGGCATTCTTAAAACTTTGCTTGTATTGTAGTGTAGTGCGTGCGTTCGCGGCGCGCTCACATACAAGCCGCGCGATGTTTGTAGAAAGAAACATTACTGCTATTATTCTGTGCTTGTAGTTTACTCTCAATGCTTATAACTATAGTACTTTTCCATCCTTGATCATGAGATCGGTTGTAAAGGTCCAAATTGCAGACATATTTTATACATCCACGTTCGTCAACTGTGTATAGAATTATATTCCAATAGTAATTGCAAAGTATTATAAACAGATATAATAAGATATCACGATGACAACTTAACTGGAACAACAATTGAGTAATTTGCCCCGACAATAGACGCGGACGTGAAAAGTAATTTCATATTTCCTAATCACACACAGGTGTCCATTTTGTCATCAAGTCATCAGACGCGCTTATTATGTTTCGTATTTGATGTAATGTTGCACTAAATGTGCCGTTCATAGGCAATAGGTATCAGTGGCGTGGCGTCCATAGAACCCGATTCCCATCGGCTTGCCTAATATTAGGCAGTTCAGCACTTTATTCTAGTGCTCTTAAAGAAAATTTAAGCCATAGCTGCGCCGGCTTGCCCAAGGATTTCTTCAACGCCACGCCAGTGATAGTTATAGGTACCACTTTTCTATTTGGCTCTTCCTAGCAATAGGTAACTTTATTATTGTGAAAACACAAATGTATGCATGTAAACACTTTATTGCACAAAGTAAGACAAAGTACATACAGTTCACGGTTGCAAAATAAGGGTATATGTACAAAGCCGAACTTATCCCTTTAAGATGCCTCTTCCAGTTAAGTCGTCCCTCATCATTTCAACCTTGATACGTCCACTGCTGAACATAGGTCTTCCCCAAAGACTTCCACAACGAACGGTCGGACGCTTCCTGCCTCCACCGACTTCCGGCAACTCTTTTTTTTTAAAGCCTGACTAACTCGCAACCCTAGTGGGCGTAGCGATAGTATGACCGGGTGATCGGCCGTGGCGTTCTTCATCGTTAATTAACCTATGGTTCCCTGCAAAATAAAGTGTTAAGAGACAGTTAAGAAGGTTGACATGCTCAGCGGCTATCGTCACGACTTTCATAATAAGGTGACTTCTGTTCCGTGCATTGCAGATTTAATGTTCACTAGCTATTTTGCTTTTGAAAATAGAGTCTAAGACGGCGTGTGAAAGTATAAAATGGCTTACAGTTTTAATGATAGTGTTGACATTCTATGAAGGTTCCTTATGGCTACGCTGTGACCACAGTTCGTCGACTAGCACATTTCTGACTCAATATTTCATATGCATCGCACGAACCAAGTGCAAAAGAAAAATGCGTTGTTTTAAAAAGTTTCTCGTTTAATTGACAACTTTAAGCCGACGTAATACGGTTCCATTTGGAAATTACTGGCCGCAAATAAGTTGTTTGATCGCGAGTTACACTATTTTACATTTGCGTTCATAATTCACGGTTCACGGGATGTTTAACTCTAATCCTTTGTTATAAGGTTCATGTTGTCATTTCGGTATAAAACAGTGGCATATCAAAGTTGGTAACAGTCTATTGTTTTCGGTTAACTTTGAACCGTATAAGGATCGACATTCGCGGGGCACTCGCTCATTTCATTGCGCCGTTACGAAACTAAGTAACAGTTTCGCCTGTCAAAATTGCTTTCCGAAGATTCTAAATCTTATTGTCATAGACACAAGGGCGATTAAAGTTTTTGAATTAAAATCGGGCGATCGAGATTTAAATTGTCAACTCTAAAATTTCGGTCTAACATTCTGAGAACAACCGGTGTGGCAAATTGCTAGGTATAGCGCGTAAAAGTTGTTTGTTTTCGCGACAATTATTGGTACAGTTATATCATTTCACTTCTAGTAGTGATAGTAAGTAACGGTGAGGCGACAGGTCCGGATTTTTGATTAGTTTTGATGTTTCCGTTAGCTTGAAAACATTACACGACTATATGACTTCGTTGATCACGATGTGGTGGCAAAATTTCGTACATGTCTCTGTCTCAAATTAGATTGAATATCTCTTGATTAGGTAAATAGACAGACATATATCTGTAAACCTTAGAGCAAGGCGGACTTCGTGGGAAGCGGCCTTGCTTAGTATTTCCCCTCTGCCAAGCAATTTGCGTTAATGATCATATTCGTTCTATAAAAGTAGTTGCAATTGGATTAGTCGTCAGACTAAATCTAGTAACTCACCTGAAGAGATCTCCGTGAATATGCCGAATTGTTCCGTATTTCGCTGCAAATGGAAATCTAACACGTCAAACATATAAAAGAGAGTGTTTCCTTTCATATCTAAAGTACCTATTCAGAATGACATTATCATTATTTACTTCCTTTAAAACATAAAAATTACAAAATCTGTTTTGACATTATTTGAAGTTTGCGCACGCGCAACGCCATGCCATGCGTTGCCATGATGTTCTGCTAAACTTATCAATGTTGTGCGTCACGACATTACACTGTTTCAATGCAAAATGTATCTTTGTGAATGTGAATTGGTCAATGTGTTGTTCTATTTGTTAAGTGTTAGTTTCGTAGTGATAAACGATTTTTCATGTACGCGTGTGTAAGTAAGTGTGCGTTATCTCGTTCCCCCCTCGCCAAATATGGCAGAAAATTGTATACTGGACAAGTGCCTTATGGCGCCTCCTTGCTGTGTTGCTCTAAGTTGTAGAGCGATGTAAAGTGAATAATCTACAAATAAAATCTTCGTTAGGGGGGTTGTTAATCATTCCCGCCGCGCGTTTGTTTTCTTAGAGATCCCTAGAGGCCAAATTATCATAAATATAATTAATGTGCATTTTTGTTTTCCTTCGACCTGGGTTTTCCTGATTTTTATGCAAACACCATGAGAGTGAGATATTTTGGGAAGTGACTGTTGACAAGTTAGAATGGTAATACAGATATTATTATTACATTCTAACAGATTATTGCATCTGTGTCTATCCAACGGGTAATATGTGACCATAAATATTGTTAAGCACATATTAACCGTACACGTACCTAACTGAGTACGCCGAACAGGATGTAGTTTCACATACTAAGAATCACTGACTAAATGCAATGCAAATAACGTGAATAATGCTTGAAAAAAAAACGATTGACCATGAAGTATCAAACTCAATAAGCGTATTTTATTAACTATATAAAACCTACTTGAACTTTGACTCCGAAAGTCATAAAAACGGCAGCTGTCTTGTCAATCAAATCTGTCAAAATATCGTATTTATAATTCCAAGCTACCAGGAACTTAGAATAAGCGATGGAAGCATCGAATCCAATGACGCTGCCGGCGTACAACTGGATCAAAGATGCGAAGATTTACAACAAGAACCTCGACCTGGTCCCGCCGGAATGGATAATTGAACACGCAGATGTTGTCGTTGTACTCTTCACATCCAAGGATGTAGACAGAGAGGGAATAATCCAGAATTTCTACGGCATTTACGAGAGCGTCAAACATGCTAATGTACCCATAGAAGTTATACACGTCTCCTATGACCTCTCTAAGAAACAGATGATGGAAAGCTACAAACAACAAGCGAATTGGTTTACTCTCCTTCATGATGATCCCCTGGTACATATCCTGCAATACATATATGAAGTATCGTATAACCCGTACATTATAGTGATAAAACCTGATGGAACTATTGTCTCCAAAACAGGCATTGGAGATTTGGTGGAATACGGTAAAAATGCTGTCATATCTTGGCTATCGCCGTCAGCTTTCTCAAAGCATCCGAGAAAACTGGCTGATGAAGAACATATGTATGGACCCAAATGGAAATATTTAAATAAAGAGAGAGATATCGAGAAAAGAGAATACTCAAGGAGGTTTTCAGATCAACCCATTTCGAATAATCACCTGTTGTGTCCATCGTCAGTCTCGGAGAAGCCGAAGGAGGAGACTACAGAAACTCGATCAACAGAAGACGATTCCCCTGCAAACTGATGAAGCCTTGGTACAAAGCAATTCGATACTTGAAAAATATTGTCTCGAAATTTTACAAGCTTTTATTTAGTTTCACCTCTCCCGGTGTCTGTCTGTCTGTAATCAAATATTGTAAGTTTTTGACTGACTTCTCGATTTCCGATTGAGCTGAAATTTTCCAAGAATTTGTAAATCAGATGACAATGCAATTGAATTATTATGATATGGAGCTAAATCTGATGATGGATCCAGATGGTTGCAGCCATATAGAATCATCTTAATTACATATTATAAACTCACAAAGTTTGGGCTCATGTGATTATTTTTGACGTGCAATTTGCGATTATACAAAAAAAGTAAATCGTCAATAAAAGCTTGTCTCAAAAAAGAATAAATATTTCTTTCTTCCAATTGAAAGATTTCAGGTTTGTTTATCTAGGTACTTTAGACCGTTGATTGAACCTTTATTACGCCGACCGTTAGCCAATAATGCATTATGAAGTCGACTAAACGACTTCCTTTCAGCAGCGTCTCCGGCCGTAATGGTCGCGTTATCCAACAGTCGCGGCGCATTTAGGGTTACCAGATACTAATTTTGAAATACCTGATAAAATTCCTGATCTATACACAACGTGTTGCCTGTACTAGGATCCAATTAAAACTAAGAATGTACTCCTCAGACTGAAAAACATTTGAGCAGCGACATTTAAAAATAACATATGTTTTTAGTACACTTTAAAGTTTATTTGGAGCCGCAATAAAAAAATAAAAATAAAAATCGTTTATTTCAGATTTGTATTGCGATGTTAATTATGTTTATAGTGTGATAAGCGACGTCAATTAGACTTATATTAACGTATATTAAAAAAAAATAATTTGTATTAAAAAGAGTATATCTCAAGGTAACATAATTTTTTAAAGTTATTGAACAAAAGTTTTATTGTTTGATGAGTAGAATCTACGTTTTAATTATTTACTTCTGTTACACGCAACACCCTATATAACAAATTTGTAGTAGCACCCTATATAACAAGATTAAGTTTATACATAATAGATTTTCCCAAAATTTATTTTTTTATTAGTTTGTTCACGCATCACGCAAAAACTACAGGACCTATTTCCATGGGATTTTGGTGTACACTCACTGGCATTAATATATTACACCACTCTATGGTGTGCAATAATACGTGATACTGGAACAAAGTTGCGGGCATCTTCTAGCTTGCAAATAAAATAAAGTTCCTGACGCTCTAGTCGGGCCCAGGGGGAATTGTTGCCGCGCAGATTCAGATAAAAAATAATAATTTACAGAGGTTTGTAAGAAAAAGTACGGAACAGCTGGGACTTAGATTTTTTTTGGATTAATGTAGAAAAAGTTAGGTATTAGAAAAAACTAATTGAAATTCCTTACATTTTCGTATTTTGGCCGCATTCTAGCAAACGTCCAAATGTCTTGACATGTCAGGAAAATCCCCGTGATCTGGTAACCCTAGGCGCATTACGCCATCGCAATACAGCGTGTTTAACCTGTGCTTTGGCTGAATTTGGTCACAGCGACCGGTTAGGCAGGTGGTGCATTTTTTCTTGCCGTCACAGACCTATGATGCTACGTCACAGTGCAAGCGCACAGCCGACGAAGAACCATAGCGGTAAAGACCTAAAACGGCCATTTTAGCTGATTTTATATTAGCAAAATGCTGAAATAGACTAAACATATTACCGAAATTATGTGTTTACATGTAGGTATTTGCAACAACAGTTCTCTTTAACTAAATATTTCAGTGATAAAAGTTAAAAAAGTAAGTTGGCGTTTTCTTTGAACATGACAAATAAGAGTAAATCAGAACCAGCGAATTCAAATAAAATAAAACCATTACGCCCTAGGGCGTAATAGGTCATTTACGGCCCACAGAACCTACGTGTAACAACACCATTTTCGAGCGTGTGATGAAAAAATATAAATCGAGTCCTTCCTCATGAGCAACAGAGTTGACTTCTCATCATCACAAGATACCGCCGCGCCGCCGATATTTGTCTCGGAATTCTTCAATAACTATTCCGTGACCGCGCATGCGTTAGCCGCTAAATAGTCCTGGAAGTTGGCGATTTATGAGCAGAGGGTGTGCGGTGCAATAAACACGCAGTTACCAGGAACACATGACTGTATGAGCGTCCTTTCATATTGTAAATGTAGGAAGATGCCTATAAAATCGTTTGAATTGATACGTGGGTGCGACGGTGCGCAAAGTGGCAAGCATGCGCTTTTCATTTATGAAAAATTCACATAACGCACATTCGCGTAATGATGTTCAATGTTAACCACTTCAATCCTCTGATGCTTGTGTAAGCTTAATATCGAGAGTAGATACATTACATTCGTAGGTACGTTACGGCTATTGAAATGCTCAATTGCTGATTTTCTGTTGAAATTTAGAGTGGATGTTCTAGGAACGTGTGATTTCAAGGTTTATTTTTAATTGCAAGATAGTTGAAAAAAGGTCTCTTTTAAGCGCTAAGAAGAACTAATATCATGAAACTCATGGAACCCCACTTCAACCAAATTACTATCAATATCGCTCCAAAAGATGTCGACGATTACACTTCCAAAATAAATTCTGTCTCCGTGACGCATTACTTAGACAGTTACACCCAACAAAATCATTCTAATAACCTCACCTTGCAACTTATCAACCAACATTTTGTTGTGATCAGTTGGAGTCGCAGTTGTCACTCCGCTGTTGACCAATCGTACGATTACGTGTGTGCAGCTCATAATACCAGGCGCTCATCTCATTCCAGGAGCTCTTCGTGCCGATCAACACCAAGGGCGAGCTGTACGAAGTGTGTCCCGAGGAGCTATCGCCGGCGGAGTGGGACGTCACTGAGCCCTCTTCGTCCCCTCCCCCCGACGTGGGTGCCCGCGCGCACCGCCTGCCCCACCTCCTGAGCCTGTGGCGGCTGCCGGCCAGGGTGCGACTGCTGGCTGGGACCGTACCTATAGAGATGGCGCATGACGTTGGAGGTGAGCTCTTTGCGTTTATGTTATCCTGGTACCGTAACTGTACATTGCATCAATTCTCAATTTCAATCATCTTGCCCTTTTTCCCGTTCCTTTTAAGTTTTGGCAGATCAATGTCATCTGGACGTAGTTTAGCGAAAAGGATCCAATCCACAACACAGTTTTGTATGCAATTCCATATAAATCTGTCTTGTGGATTGGATCCTTTTCGCTAAACTACGTCCATCTGATCTTGATAACGCTTGCGATGGGAAAACCAGACCGTATATCTGCAAACTTATTTTATTTGTTATGTTACCTAGTATAAATGTCATTTGTCTGGATTTTCAGATGACCTGTTGCTGCGGGCGGCAATAACAGAGCCGGTGCTGGTGATGTGCACGCTGCCGGAGCCGGGCGCGCCGACCAGCCCCAGCAAGCAGACCGACCCGCGGCTCGCCAAGGAGACGCTGCAGCTGCTGCCGCTCAACTGCGGCGCGCGCCTGCGCCGCACGCAGCTCGGCTTCGACAGCGAGAAGCGCATGTTCCTCTCCGCGCGCCTCCAAAAAGCTCTAACCTTCTGTCAACTCAACGTTGACAACTGGATCAGGCAGATCTCGTACGCCAACTCGACGGTCGTCGGCAAGAAGACCGCCGAGGACCTCATCAGAGAGGACCACGAGCCGGTCAAGTTCGAGAAGGAGAGAAAGTTCACGCTCCAGGGACTCAAGATCGACACGTCGCGGCTGTTCGGGAAGAGCGAGAAGGTCCTCAAGGACATACCGGACGAGACCGAGGGCTCCATCATATTTTTAAGTAAAAACGAACTCGAGCATATGAACTACGATGTGTACAGCGACGACGAGGGCAAAGACGAGAAAAACGATGAGAAAACCGAGGAGCACTTTTCTAATGACAAGATGCAAGTGTTCCGGGAGGACTCGGCGCAAAAGAAAAGTAAGTGGTTCAAAAACCTGAAACTTTTAAAGAGCACGGAAAAACTGACGGACGAGAAGATAACGTCGATAGAGAATCGTGAAAGGTATAGAGACATCAAAGACCCGTTCGATCCTCTCGGGGAAAAACATAGTTCTATAGAGAGGTACCAGGATATGGCTAAACTCATCGAGGATAGATTCGGAGCTTCAAGAAAGGGCGACGGCACCGCTGAGAAAAGCCACTCGTACAAGAGTCTTACCACTTCCTCGTCAGACATGGGTACGAGTCAATGTAGTTCAAATCCCAAGAAACCAATTTTAACGAAATCCGTATCTGTACAGACAGGTATACCAGACAGTCCGTACACCGAAGACAGCGGAATCAATATGAAACACGGTCGCAAGAACCTCAGCGTCGATCAGATCAACTACTGCGGTTCCATGGAGAGCGACACGAGCTCCGGCAGAAAATTGAAATCTCTGGACGAGAACATGTTGAAGAAATCTTCGGCGTCAAAGTCATCGACGAACTTGGAGAGGAGACAAAGAATACAACCCGATTTGATACCAGAAAAAGCCATGGTTAAGTCGGAGTCCTACAACCAAATACAAAGCTGTGAAGACATCAACATGTTCGGAGCGGGATCTCTATACAACGATAGTGAATTCGAAATTAATTCTAAGCAGCACTCTTTTATAACAGAGAAATTATGCTCAGAATTCCACGTGAAAACCAAAAAAGTCCTTAGCAAATCTACATCGAATCTGTTACATCCTAAGAAGTCCACAGATAAAAAAGACGGTAGCAACAGTAACAGCATGCCAACAAAAACTGAACGACTAAGCGAAGGAGATAAACTTAATTTTAGGAAGAAAATAGACAAGCCGAGAGCTCCTACTCCTAAACTTGAAATTGATGAAGATCTCGTACCAATTGATATTTCAGAAGATGAACCACAATCTCAAGTTAAACTAAGGAGGTCTATATCTTCAATACAAAAAAGAAAATTACCCGTAATTGAAGACTTGCCGTACGGCCAAGTCGCTGACGCAGTACATGTCGAAGAGGAAAAGATAGACTCAGATGCCAGTTCTGATAATATTTATGCAGAAATATGTGCCCCTAATAAAGCTAGCGAAGACGAAGCCTATGACAATAACATAGACGTTCTAGCTAACGACCCAGTAATATGCAACGTCAAAAAAGAGGTAATCATTCGCAATGACGAAAGAGCGAGGCAAATTATTGAGAACCAAGAAAACCCATTCAGACATATCGAAGTGGTAGTTATAGAGAAAACTACAGACTTCAATTTAGACACTTCGAGTATAGCCTCGAGTGAATTTGATGAGATGGGGAGTAAAAATGACGTATCAATAGCCATAGATTCGTGGGAGCGAGACAAAAAAGTGGTCGATCAATCGGATTCGAAAATACACGCAATAAGACTAGAAATAACGAGCAACATGGACGACTATCCTCCAGAAGTGGATCAAAGTTTTGAGAGGACGGAGATTCGATTAAGTAAAAATAATTCCCTAAGTTTTAGCAACAGCATCCATTTGAATGGTACATATCCCAACGAGGCCATTTATGATACTTTAAAATAGTTTTTAAGGCTATAAGTTTATGGTTGACATTTCAGTAGCGAGGAACTGTGATTTGTGAATTTTGTTTAGAAATTCGTAATCGGAGCGGGTTTTGATTGCGAGTATATTACGCAAGGCTCGTTTTGATACCAGGAGCACATAACATAGAAGCACAGTATAGTGTCACCGACTTTGTTCAGTAGGCGAGGTCACTAGCATCGACGCGACGCGCGCTGACGTCATATGACGTAGTATTTGTTAGTCTGAACGATAAGTCAGTGACTCAGTGGCACTGTAAGGCCGGCCTCATACAGTCTCGAGTCCTCAACGGAATTTATGTTCTTAATTTAAAAAGCACACTCTCCACACACATTTAGATTTTTTTAGATTATGTTTGTGTTTAGCATATCTTTGACACAAACATCGGATTATGAATTTTGCAAGCTTCACACTTTGCAACATCAGCATCAGTCAATATGTTGTTACATTAACGATTGATTTATCAGATGACATTGCAACTGTGTGGTCTAGTATTTTGTAAGAAAGTGTTATTAGGTACAATTAGTGATTTTAAACATATTTTGAGACAATGCTCTAGAATTCAGATGAGGATCCAAACTGCGTGAGGCCAACCTGAGAAGTAATAAATAAGTTGATGTTGCCATGAGAAAAAATATGTTATTGAAAGGTTTTTTTGCGTGGCAATGATGTGGTATTTCCACTTTTATGCTTTACTTCTACCCATTCTACCACTAATATCTTATAGACTCCTGGTACGTACTTGCAACTTTGTACAATAATGAAACACTGATTGAGCGATTGAAATGAACGGCTGCACGGCTATAATAGATAATACCAACTTTAGTCATTCAAAGTTTTTTTTAATTGTATAAAATACCAATTTTATCTAAATTTCAAACGGAGAATGTTGAACAAATGTTCCTAATAATGTAATTATTTCTGGTTATTAAATCAATAAGTATCAGTCACAAATATATAAAGAGCACGATTTCTTAATCTGCTGATAATTTAGTAATCACTTTCTTAAAAGGTTATTTATGTGTTTTAAAAATCCAGTGTATCTAATTTTACGGTATGGCTGTTTGCAAACAAAATACGCACGAATCTTCACATAGTCAGTAGCGACATCTATCCATGACTTTAAAATGTTATAAGATAATTACGTAATTGAATTGTAAATTCATTCACAAAATGAATTTGAATTGGTGCTATATAATTAGGTGCTCGAAAATTAATTAAGAAGTGCCCAAAATTAACTGTAAGTCCACATATCACATGACAATTGTAAATTAATTTGTACCATATAGTTATACCTTCATACCTATTGTATAATAAAATAAAAATTTGCTTGTAAGGTCTCGAATGTTAGAGGTACCTAATCGTGAAATATAAATAAGTGAGAAAATATTCTTGTCTTTTCTTGGCTATGTTTACAGAAACCATCACGATGTCTATAACGAACGTGCAGGAACTATAGGTGGCAGCACTAAACGACAAAAGAGTCACGGGTAGACAATAAAGGAAACTATCACCCCTGTCAAATCAAGCTGTCAATGTCAATATGTAAGTGTCAATGTCAAATTCGTAGCTACAGTGACGTTAATCGTCCTTCATTGTAATAAATTTACGGCGTTTCCGTCAATGTGGCCCCAGCATGAGCGGGTACTTGATTTAGATTTGACGGCACCAGTTGGCAGCACCAGCACCTTCGTCGTGCACGTTCCCTATACAAAATCGACAAAAGACGGTAAAGAAATTTTATCCGGCCTGAAAAAAACTGGTTATAAATGTTAACATCGAGTATAAGTCGTGGCCACACTAACTTTAACCGTCCATCAACGCGATATTAACGGCGTTCCCTTTTAATGTGGCACCAACATGATAGAGTACAGTACGATTCGGATTGCCACCAGTTGGCAGCACGTTCCCTATATATAGGACAGGACAACAAAGTGGAAGAATACCCTTGTGGAGCTTCAGTTGGCAGTACTCGACAACTCTTCTTGAAGGAGTCTTCATGAAAGCCACGTCTTACTGCTCTGTTGATTAACTCTACAGCTCGCGACAGCTAAGTCTAGCGGTGGCGTAGTAGCAAAATGTATGCGATCGGAGGGACGTTTGTAGCAAAGTGTAAAGATAAAAAAGTAGTGACACTCCGGCCCTTTAGGAGCGATACCTATTCAAGGTCGAGGCGCAGACGATGCAAACGAGACTGGAGCATTCTTACGCATTCGTAAAACTTTGCTTGTAGTGCGTTCGTTCACGCCGCGCACACATACACAATTTAATCGCTCATTCCCAAAATACCACATTCCTAAAATACCAGATACTCGATATATCAGATTCTCTGTATACCAGATTCTCAAAATAATACATGCAACAAAATCATTTAGATCCTTGATTAACTTACGATTTTATAATCTAGTGTAACGGGAATGTGGAAAGACAGGAATCTGATAAATAGAGAATCTGGTATTTTGGGAATGCGCCATTTTTGGCATGAGCGAAATTAATACTACTTTTTATTATAGTGTGTTATTAGTGTGCAGATACTCCTACACATTTTGTTCAATACAACTAGGTTTTAGTATTTTCAATAAAGCTAGAAATTCGTTCCTTATTCTAACTTGGCGGTTAAGCCACTAATAGTTATCACGATATTGCAACTGTAACCTAATCCATAAAACAAGAACACTCAAAAATTCCGAAAGTATCATTATTAATTAGGTATTGCGACATTTCATGATTCCTCTATTTTCTACGAAACAGCGACTGCTGAATACGGTGTAAGAGATTGCATAATTATGTTAGTGGTATATCGTGAAATTACAAATTAGAAAAAACCGTTTTTCATCGGGGGTTAAAAATATGTCGTATCGTGGTAAAATAACAACGTTACATTAGCCAAAAATATCTGATTATTGGCTTGGATAAAGTCGCAGAGAGGGCGCTAGTTATGACTGACCATTTAGTATTAGATCCTTTTTGAGTAATGCAGGCAGTTTAGATTAAAAGGAGGAAATATGACGTTGATGGATGAATTGGCAGTCATCTTTAGAGAATGTACGGAATTACGTGGCTCTTTGGGAATTTATCGTGTAACTTCGTTTATTATCACTGCGACATTTAGATTGTGTAAAGAAAGACATGGAGAGCAATACACCAGTACACAAACTGGTGCGGATACTGGATTATTGGATGACTAGCTGAAAACCCGGCTTCGCCCGGGTAAAATGTAAAAAATTACAAACCCCATTTAACCCTTTCACCTCGTCAGAAATAGCATTACCAAGAATCTCTTCAGTTAGGTACATTTTGTTATTTATCTTTCGAAGCCTTTTATTTTTAACCGACATCTAAGAAATGTGGGTTCTATATGTAGTTATGTTTTGTTGAAATTCAGGGAACTTCACAAACATTTAATATATTAGGTATGTAATTTACATATCAAGGTTTACTTTCAAATATCTGAAATAATAGATTCCTATTCAAAATTTTACCCCTTTTGGAGCCAAATCCCATTTTTTTAGTCTAATTATTAATGTCCCACTGAAGGGTAAATCTATCCCGCTTGCAATGGTTCTGGTCCAAAGGACCACCCAGACCGGCCGTTAAAAAATACGTCTAGGTTCTAGGTTGTCCTGCCATTTTCGCCGTGGCATGCTATGTCCTCGCCACCCAGCCTGTACCTCGGGCTCACCCCACCCCAACATGGTCTAAATTTTTAATTTAAGCCCTCGTTCTTGAAATACAAAATATATGACAGCCGTCCCGGTTCCGAGCTAACTTTGGACAGCCGTTAAGAAATGCATTCAGGTCGTCTCACCATCTTCGCCGCGGCCTGTTCTAGCGTCGTCGGACTGGCCATATAGTTAAGTTGGTGTTTTCCAGTTTTCCTAGCCGCCGCGGAGCCCCCACGGGCCTGGCCCCCGGCTTGTGGTTGTTGTTATTGGGCCCCGTACTCGTGGGAAGTCAGGGAGCCCAGTCCGGTCCTGTCCATTCAGCATGTCGCACCTACTTCGTAGCCAGTTTAGCCCGCCTATATTTGGATACATACTACAGACGTGGCCGGCCTAGTCTTACTTCAACCTAAGGGGTTAGCATCTACATCATCAATGCAGATTGCGGTGCGCAGCGTGATGTTCCGAACTCTGTAGGTTTTTTTTTCACTCCCAGCTTACTACGTTGGGTTTGATTGCTGCGTGCGTGATTTGACAAACCTTAAATTTTGTTTTATTAATTTTACCATGTTCTTCACAAACTATGGACTCATCTTTTGGAGGTAAAATTAACCGGCATCCTCTATGTTGCTTCCCGTAGGTAGAAAAAAAAAATTCGAAAACCATATTTCAACGTTCCTATTCCTACCTCAAACATGATAAAAAACCGGTCAAGTGCGAGTCGGACTTGCGCACCGAGGGTTCCGTACAAACTCGTAAGTAGATGCGTGAATAACTTAAGAAAAACTGTATGGCGGTTAGTTTAGTAGGAGCAAATAAGTATTTGTTATGATTTTTTCTAAATTTCTAAAAAATATCACTTAATACAATAGCACAACTTGAAATTTTCAACCTCCCATTTCGGCCCCGTAAAAAAAGTAAAAAAGGTATTAGAATTTTTTTATGCCCAGTAGCTCAGGTTAGCGACTTTTAAAACTATTCCAATTTTCTAATCGATTGCATCAATAGTTTAGGATATCTGACTGTGAGAGACGGACAGACAGACAGAGCCGCACCATAAGGGTTTCTTTTTTACCATTATGATACGGAACCCTAAAAACATTGAGACCTGCATCCTCAAGTTTATCTGTATTATGGTCGAATATTTCAAACGCCTGGTTAATTTTGTGTTTTCACCTAAATCATAAACATTTATTTTCACTTTTATGTCTTTGTACTAAAAACGGGTATAATTTAATGTGTTTTTTTTAAGTAAGAATAAATTTAAGAAAACTTAAAAAGCTACCTACAGTTTCGCCCCTAACTTACCACTTCACCTTTAGAGAGATTAAAAAAAATGTGCCTATTCCTTTTTTTTCGTTTAGAAATTTATCTGACACCTTCGCCCACGTTTGTTACTTTTTCTTGGGTTATGTTTCAATAATATTGTACAATATTATTGCCAATATTATTACATTATTTTTCAATTATGTCAGTAAATTATTAATTATATTCCCGTTTAAAGATTGTTTTCTTTGAAATAAAATTATGGAAACGTATGATTTTTCTAGTTAAAATAAATAACGGTTTTCTTACCCATGCCAAGTCTGTACAGCCGCGCCCGCAGTTATAGTCGCATGCTACGTGCCCCTGCACTAAACTGTGACAATTTCAGAACGAACTCGAATTGACGCAAGCAAACATGGCCGACTGTTTTTGGTATTATTCGAATTATTTTACATCTTTATACGCTTATTTCTGCGTTATACGAATTTTGCGAATATAAGTTGTCGATTCGAAAGTGTTATTTTTATACGCTTTAATTTTTGAGACGCTTTTCGTTCAGGTCTACCGTAGGGCCCGGCTAAATTATTAATATAGATTATTGGACCATACCACTAGGGTGGCCAAAGGTGATCCGGAACCCAAAGGTATGGTTGTAGGCCTTCCTCGTCATCAGAAGTGGGATACGGAGCTACTTGCCCCACATAAATTCGAAGATTTGGTATGTCATAATTTTCATGTAATCTTAAATGCGACGGTCTAGGAAAAGACACTACGTGTCATAGTTTACGAGCACGGAGAACACAGTTTACGAGCAAGGAGAACGCAGACAAGGGTAGCATGTTAAACTAACCCAGCAACGTAGCAAATGTAGAGTAAACGTACCTATGGGAATCATGTTGTAAGTCAATGAGCAATGTCCGTTTCTTTGCGTATCGGAAGCGTATACAGTTTGTACTTAAATAACAAAAAGAACATAGACACGCGTTTGGAGCACCTCGGTGCCATATCCCTCTCCTTCAGAGGATGACAGTGGAGCACCACGGTGCCATATCCCTCTCTTTTAGAGGATGACAGTTGGAGCACCTCGGTGCCATATCCCTCTCTTTCAGAGGATGACAGTTGGAGCACCTCGGTGCCATATCCCTCTCTTTCGGAGGATGACGGTTGGAGCACCTCGGTGCCATATCCCTCTCTTTCGGAGGATGACGGTTGGAGCACCTCGGTGCCATATCCCTCTATTTCGGAGGATGACGGTTGGAGCAACTCGGTGCCATAACCCTCTATTTTGGAGGATGACGGTTGGAGCACCTCGGTGCCATATCCCTCTATTCAGAGGACGACAATTGGAGCACCTCGGTGCCATAACCCTCTGCTTATTCCAGAGGACGACGTTCATATCACACTCAGTAGACACAACACATGCCAAACCGTATCCGATTCCGTTTTCTTTTGTTATAATGACAGTAGTTATTGTTGCTAAAGTTTAATTAAGTAGTGAAGTACAAATTGTGGTCAGGAAACGGCCGAGTCGGTGAATAGAGGTTCTGTCCTTTTGCTATCTCATGTTACAGAAGAGTCACACTGTCACACGAGGACGTGTGACTGATCAGGACGGCCGTGTCGTATCGTGGTAAAATAACAACGTTACATTAGCCAAAAATATCTGATTATTGGCTTGGATAAAGTCGCAGAGAGGGCGCTAGTTATGACTGACCATTTAGTATTAGATCCTTTTTGAGTAATGCAGGCAGTTTAGTTTAGATTAAAAGGAGGAAATATGACGTTGATGGATGAATTGGCAGTCATCTTTAGAGAATGTACGGAATTACGTGGCTCTTGGGAATTTATCGTGTAACTTCGTTTATTATCACTGCGACATTTAGATTGTGTAAAGAAAGACATGGAGAGCAATACACCAGTACACAAACTGGTGCGGATACTGGATTATTGGATGATTATTGGACCATACCACTAGGGTGGCCAAAGGTGATCCGGAACCCAAAGGTATGGTTGTAGGCCTTCCTCGTCAAATAAATAAAAATATGGGCTTCGGAATAATGCAAGTTGGAACAATGCTTTCGGAATCGTGTAGTGTAACCTCGTGTAAAAAATGCCAAGGTAGTCAAAATTCATTTAGTGGTAATAAATTATTGATTGTAAACAATAAAATGTCGCCTAATTATAATTAAAAAGCATCTTTGAGACACAACTCTTTAAAGAGGATTTTGTGGCAATTGTGTTTATCTCTCAAGTGTTAGGTGCCAGACACTTTAAAAACATATACGACGTACAGTCGGCCTCAAAAGTAGCTGGACACCTTAGTACTACGCCACGATACAAACGTTTTCAGCAACTTTTGAGGCCGACCGTAGCACTGACTTGTAGCAGTCTCAAACCGATACGACCTCATTTTTAATCATGCGGTCCTGATTACACTATCATAAGATTACCCTATCGATTACGACGATCGGAACAATGTAGTTATTATGTCATAAATCACAAAAAGAAATAAAACAAAAATATTGCTTTGCTAATTTGATAATTGGACACTGTTAAGCAATAATGTGTCAAATGCATAGGATTTCCATAGAACTTAACACATTATTGCGTAACACCGTCCAATTATCAATCCGCGATATGATCATATAGCGGATAAGCAAAGCAATATTTTTGTTTTAATTAACATGGATTTCCGCAAAGTAACGCCTGATTAAATCAATTACAAAAAGAAATGCCAAATTAAAAACCATTTAAGAGACAAATATACTGTATTTCAAATAAATTACAATTAATTAAAAATAGAACCACCAAATTTCTGTAATCCTAGTGGCGGTAAAATAATTTCATACATCAGACGGTCTAAAACAACACATAATGCAAACACATCTTTGTGCGTCAAATTATTTAAAACGGAATGAAACATCTCGAATATAATACACTAAATGCTTGATTTTCATAAATTTTATTTTACAATATACAAGAATATAGTTGGTATATGTGAAGATTGAGATTATATGCATTTCTGCGCTTACCGCTAATTTACGATGCAACTTTGGAAGCTACAGAGAGACGCATGGGTATGACGCTTATTTACACTGTCCACGCTTGTATAAAAATATACAAGTTTTAAGTCTTGTATAAAAATATACAAGTTTTAATTCTTGTATAAAAATATACAAGTTTTAAGTCTTGTATAAAAATATACAAGTTTTAAGTCTTGTATCACATGATGTACAAGACATGTTACGGTGTATACAAGCGTTACTTAATATATCACATTAACTATGGGGTGGCTTGAGCGGTTTCTAAAACTAAATGGTCATTGCACAACATAAATCCTATAATTTATACAATTTACGAATCAAAGCCAGCATCACACTGGCCCTAAATCAATTCATTAGATTAGACGACTATATTGCATACATGATCATGGGCAAGTGATTAAAAAAATTGGAATGATTAAGTCACCAAGTCCGATCACAACCCGGTCTGTATATTTTGATTTTATCAAATCAGTCAAAATTAAATAATCATCCAAAACGACCAAAAAAAATCACATTTGGCTGACTTAGAATCATAGTTTACAATTGTTAGCGTAGAATAACCGCTAGATGTCGTTTCAAACTATGTACTTAAATTGGCGAAATATTGGTAACAGCACTAATATATAACTTTTATGCGCGATGGTAGCGCCGCCAGTCAATAAAGAGCGGTTAAAAATCAAACTAAACAGCCCGGTATTATACAGCGACATCGAGCGGCGAGTAGAAACAACTCAAGCCAAGTTGGGGTAGTGCTAAGGGTGTTTTAGGCCAATCGAATGGACTGTATTATTTGGAAGACAGCAGAGCCGCACACTACGAAGATGAAGAGAGCTAGGAGCCAGGGAGCCACTGGATATTGGTCTTCCTTTTCCTGTAAGAGATAATGGTGAATAAGTATTGTTATGTTCGAGAAAAAATGTTCTCGGATTTTTTAAGGCTTTAATTAATTCGTGTATACTGGGCAGGGAGACCTAGAAACTGAATTTATTTAATTATATAATAAAATTGTAGCAAGTCCGTGTTTGTACATTAAAGATTTTTCCAAAAAAAACTACTGCAGAGTATTAAAAATAAGTAATAAAACGTAAATAAATAGTTTATGGAATTATTGTGTATCTGTTGTAACTCTACCGAAACGATTTCCAGGAAATTTGTGTACAGATAGATTATGACCCCGGTTAAAACAAATGATACTTTTTATCCGACTATGGCGAAGCAAAAAAGAGAAATTAAACTTATTACATCCCCACGAACAAAGTTGCGGGCGTCGTCTAGTAATGAGGTTAAAAGCGTGAAGCTGATTGCAGATCACGCTACGGTTCGATGCACGTGCATTTACAAATGGCAACAATTAAGTACAACGAGCTGTGACGTTATTTGCAGTGAGTTATTAGTAGGTTTTAACCTCATTCAATAAAAAAATAAACCATAGTCTATTAACAAAAATTTAAGATTAGATTTGAATAAAAATTTACCTTATACTGACTGAATCTATTTAAAAATCCTTTTTTTTAATGGACATATCTCAAGATATGCAGAACTTGTGAGACCATAGCTGCACAGCCAGTCACTAGCGAAGTATTTTAATAACAATATCTATGAGGTGTTCAAACCAATATGTATACATATTTACCACTAGAAATATTTTGTTTTTCTGTAGAATTTTAGTATGGGAAAATCACAATCTTTATAAAGATATAATAATTGTAATATCTTTACATATTTTATTTTAGTCCCCAATAGAGTTAGACATTAAATCAAAACTATTTCACTTCTTATCGCCAATCATTTTTATGGACATTAATAAGTCAGAAAATTAAATCAAAACTATGTGGCGATAGTCAAATAACGACATATTAAGGCGCAGTAAACCAAACGCTGGACAAGCTTATCAAAACTGCACCTTATGATTATGTAAATAAGAGCCATATTAAAATTAGAAAACAAAACCTCAATGTCACAGGTGGGTGATGGTGATAAGACAAAGCATGCTATGCATAACATTGTGTTTACATGTAATAAAATAAATATTGAACTGATATTGGAACAATTGGTAAATATGAATTCAGCAGAACGTGACTATATGATTAATCATAATTATGCGGACTTGTGTATTTCAATCGTTTTTTTTTAAGTCACATGTGCAAAACTAGAAGTCATGAGTGTACACTGTACTGCTGGCTAGCAGTAGCTAAAGAAATTAAGCTTGAAAATGATCTAAGCATAACAAGTTATGCTTTTGGGTTATTCTTCAGAAATATGTCTGCGGTCATCTTATTCCTCTGGCCCTTTTTCATACTAAATGTATGGAGACAGAGGAATAAGTCGCAGACATATTTCTGAAGAATAACCCTGATATTATAACAGTGCATAAGAGTGTGTGCTGATATTTATGAGTTTATTTATTTAAAATGTCCTCTTAACTGGCAGTTAACAAGTCGTCCCAATGCTGACGATTAGTGTCAAACTCCATATATTTCATCACCAACTGTATACACTACATACTTATATACATTCCTCAATTACTTTTTTCAGAAAATCATACAAACAATGTAATAAATAAATATATTTATCCTTAAGGCACACTATAATTGCCCATCAGAAAATACTACATAAAATCAGTGCCTCCAATAAAAAAGGGAACAAGTCACTTATAAACGAGGTACAAAAGGACTCAACTCTTATAATAAGACTTATGTCACTTTTTAACTGGAGGCACTGAAATATCGAAAACATTTTATAATTACCTTAGTTGTTTTGGGTACATTGCCTCGCTGGGTGATGTTTTTGCTGGCAATCTCGTTAGCAATGCGCATTCTTTGTTTCGGTGCCATTTTGAATGGGTTTTAGTTATATTTGTCCTGGAAAGAGAAAATGCAGAAGTTAATGTTTGATTTACAAGTTACAGATATTGACGACTAACTGACTACTGAGGTACATCACTAGTGAATTAAAGAATAAAAATATCATTTAAAAATAAGACTATTTTTAAATAAGGTGAAGTTTTATAAGCACCTATATTTATGAAGATATATAAACTAGAAGTTTTAAGAAAAAATCTAAAATAATAATTCAAGAATAACAACACTTGTTATTCTATTTCTGGTATGTTGTATTCACTCTGACTTCGATATGACTATAACAACTTGAACATATTGGCAAATCTTGTTTTAACTGACACTAGAAATAAAGTGCACTTCTTATCAGGCAGGCTTGCTGGCACCAATTAGATGATTTATTAATTGAGACCTCTTTATATTAACATCTTCATAAAGTAGTACTCATTAACTAACAATATGAGCTTGTGATAACTCATTAACTTCAAAAGGCGTTCAATATAAAGACTAACCTGCTACTTTTCTACCTGCCATAGTAAATTAGAAAATTAGTTTAAACCCCTCATACGCTTAGACATGGAGCGGCACCATTTGTTCGGACCTTGATTTTTTGGATATGTCGCCTGTCGCATTCACATCACATAAATATTATTGGATAAAAACCAAAACCCTTTGCCTAGTTACAAAAATGGTCACAAAATACGACACGTTAAATATACAAAATGCAATAACTTTTAAATTAGTGTCATTGGAGAGATATCTCTTGAAAAATACTTCCTTTTAGATTAATCATGTCTTAGCATAAATGCACACGTAATTAAAAGTATTAAGAGATAAACAGAGAGTAGGTATTTCAATTACTGTCATGTGAAAATAAGACGTGTTTGAATAATCATTACGGATTCCCGATTACTGAAGGACTCAAGATAATGGAAATCCCCTAATTACTTACTGTAACGTGGTATTATGCACCGCAGTTACGTATAAAGAACTTGGAAAATACAATAAAGTGAGCAAAATACTAAAGACGTCATCAAAACCGTGTTTACCCAGATGTTTGAGAAAGTTAACAAGGTATTATTTCCACGGGTACTCTACATCAATTTAAACATAGAAATAAGCATGAGCTGTACTTTTACGGTGTTAATTAGCAATTCACACCAAATCAACCGTTACTATCGGTAAAATATCCGAGATTTTAGGTCGGCACGAAGCAAAACATGGAAAACTCTCGACACTGTTACGCACTTAAGTTTTGTCGACGGATAAACGTATGCAACACAAAAACACTGGTGTAGAAACTTAAATAAATATAGTGAATTAACGAAGAATACTCACAATTAAATCCTAAAATTAAATGTGCCGAAGCGCACAAGGCTCGCTTGTTTGACACGTAAGTAAAAAGTGAAATGGAAATGTCAACACGTCGCCGTCGCACGTCACAGAGCGAGAAGTACGAATAGACACGCGTCAGTTTAGTGTTACTGCACTAAAAATGGTATACAGTTTAATTATAAGATTTATAAGTCCACATTAAAAAAAAACATTATAACTATATTTTTATATTAGCTTAATATTACATAAGTGGTTAAATAAATATTAGTTTTGTACAGTATTAAAAATAATATACATCTACAATATCTTCTAATGACGTGTCATCTAGCGACAGATAGATGAACTATGTATATTTCTTTAAATATCATCACTTTGAAGTTTGAATAACATGACATCTAGTAGACAGTAGCAACCGTAATCGTATGTCTCACATTGGCACCACATTTAGCCACAAAAACATCAAAGATGGCGTTAAATTGAATATTGATACTGTTTAGAGTTATCGATGTAAGATGGCGCTGTAGCCTACCGAAATTTTTAATTTTAATTTTTAACAATGGGGATGTGGACAAATGTTGAATTGTACAACATAATGTAGTGATTTTCAAATAATATATAAAACTTATAAAGTTATAAGACCACAAAGTTTTAAAACTTATCGATATGTTTTTACGTTTAAAAAAAAAGTTAATTTCGGAATGCATAAATTACACCGAAAAAATAAATGTATAGCAACTATGTATATGTTTAATCGTTCTTTTTCATGCTCAATATCATCAAAATGGCAAATGGCTATTTTTTTTTCATAATGACTTTTTTTATAAGACTCGCTGTACAGCGAGGACACATGATGTACCTACCTATTCACAGAGTGCGTCCGTTTTGTACGGGGCGTTTTCAACGCTCGGCGCGGTCGACTACTACTTTTGATTGCAATTTGTAGCTGTTATAGTTATCCAAGTGTAATAAATCATAGGTATACATTTGTTCCTTAAAAATAGTACAATCATCAGAAACAAAATCTAGCCCACATGCCTATTTGAAAGTCCATATATTGGTAATCAAAGCTATCGACATCGATGGAAATAAAATAAGGTTTTCAAAGATCATACCTAAATCCACCAATCGGCACGTGGCACGGGTGACTAGTGGGGTATTCAACAGTAAGTATGTCAAAATCTTATAGGTACAGGCTGGCTCTAACGATTCGATTCTTTTCGCTAAACTGCAATATCTTCAAATAACTTAAATTCCAGTTAATTCATCTTCAAAGTACCTAGGTACATTTCTGAAAGCAGTAAAATCTCACTTTTCGCAGCTATGTTTGTATGAAAAAAATTAAATTAGAATTTGGCGTGTTTTTGAAAAGTTGCAAAACGAAAGAAGCCCAGATGAAGGAGTAGAAACGACACTTTAATTTAAAGCCCCATTGTTAATTCGCTTTAATTTAAAGCCCCATTGGTGCCTACCCTGTAGTGTGATTTGTGGATTTTGACAATTACTGTCAAAAAGACCTGCCGCCGGGCCTGCCTTAGGTACGCCTAAAAGGGGTCATCCACAATTCCACATACAGTAAGACCCGCTTAATACGCAGGGGCGTATTTACCCTAGGGCCATCCGGGCCATGGCCCGGGGCGCCAATCGGCCAGGGGCGCCGTAGCCGCCCCGGGCCGATTGCCTTTTGTTCTGGTTTTGGCGCCATTCAACTGACTTTTACTTCTCACCTTTTATTATTTTATCGAAAATACGGTCGTAAGTTAATTTTCGTCAATACCTACGGAGCGCGTCTGTTATTAAAAACATACGGCGTGGTAAGTACAATAAGTACATGCTCTGAATAAGGGCGCGGGCGGGGCGCAGAGGGAAGAGGGGGCGTTTTTCAATATTGAAACCTATTTTGCAAAACATTGAATAATCCAGTAACCTTGTCACCTGAAAGTACGGGGTACTTTGCGCCAATCCAGTAGTTCTGATTTTTTGCAGACTTGTTTATGATGTTGAATGAATAATCTAAGTTTGTGACCTCGAGCGCCAATGCAACTTTGTCAAAAATCGAAAAAAACCACGAAAATTTCGGTTTTCAGATTTTGGAGATTATGACCCTAAAGGACTAGTTTTTGATAGTACCTTCTCAGGACGTTTTAAAAGTACACAACATTTTCTACAATATGAAATAATAAAATTATCTCTGTAGACACAATAGTTTTCGAGATTATGCTTTTCAAAATTCATAATTTTTTGAACTGCGCTATTTTGGTGAGGACATTGATTTGCTGATCATCCTCACTGCGATCGGCGCCGCCCTTCCAAGAGGGCTAAAATAACTTAATTTATTGATTTTGAATAACTCAATTTACTAACTAATTAACTAATAAACCTATTAACTTTTGTTGTCCTTGCCTTTTTTATTAGCTAATCATTAAACATCATCATTCACACTTCTCATTTGAAAATCTCATTTTTAACATCCCATAACATAACGTACAAGGCTTCGATAGTATAACAGGGGTTACGAAGAATCAGGGTCTAAATTCATTCAGAACGACAGAATATTGCAAAAAATGGCGAAGTTCGGAAAAATGGTAAACTTTGAAAGGCTTCATCTCGGAAACTATTGGGTCTGCAGAGACAATTCTAGCCTCATGGGTATTGTAGCAAATTTAGTCTACTTTAAAAGCGTCCTGAGAAGGTACTACCAAAAACTAGACCTTCCTAAATTCTTACGGTTTTTTTGATTTTTGACAAAGTTAAGTTCCGCTCTCGAGGCAAAGTATAAAGACGAACAAGTAGTCCAACTTCGGCCGTTTAGAAGCGCGCGACACGTATTCACACAGACGCGCGATAGCTCGCCTGCGTGCGTGCGATCAGAATTTATTAAAAATATTGTATTTTTTATTTCAATAATTTTTTTCCTTGACTTCTGGGGCGCCGAAACGTACATTGGCCCGGGGCGCTAAATTTCAAAATACGCCCCTGTTAATACGATTTGATGCCAAGAACGCGTCTTAAGCGGGAAACCATATTAATGTATATTAAGCTAAGTTTACACTTTGTTAAGTGCAAGTGCGAGTGCGAAGTGATTAGTTAACAGGTTTTTTGGATGTTAAGCGTTAAGTGTTAAGAAATCGTTTACACATTGTTTAGTGCAGGTGCAAAGCAACAAAATAGACGACGAACAACGATTGGAATTACGAAATATTTTAAAAAGGATAGTCGCGGTCATTGCTTCAGAAATCGTAAATGAGGTATTAAATTCAACGTTTGCTCCTCAGTCCACCTCATTTTTGTACCTTTCGTGTCCATACTATGCATTTAACCCGCCGTGACGGCGAGCGCGGGGAGTATGCGGGTGTGAGGGGGTAGCTACTTGACAGCCATAATAGACCGAGCGTCTATTCACTTTACTTCGCACTCGCACTTGTCACTTATCAGCGTGACCGTTTACACCTACATTTTACTAATCACTTTACACTTACACTTCGCACTCGCACTTGCGACTTAACAAAGTGTAAACTTAGCTTTACATCATACGATTTTTCAGATTTTTAGATCTCCAATGCCCCCTCCCCCTACGTCAGACTTTTTTCTAACTTTTTCCATCGCTTTAACATAAGTCGCCACGTTTGGCTGGACTATGCTAATAGCGTTAATTCCAAAAAAGAGATTGTTCCGTACCTAAAGGGTCCCAATGGAACTGACCCCTATTACTAAGACTACGCCATCTGTCTGTCTGTCCCAGGGATGTATCTTTTGAATCGTATAGGTACAGACTTCCCAAGTAGCACACAAGCTGTATAAAAGCTTATACAGCTATTATAGCGCCCAAACTGGCGGTATAATAGCTGTATAAGCTTTTATACAGCTTGTGTGCTACTTGGGTTGAAATGTACACAAAAGGGACACCACCGTTTTAATACCTACTTAGGTACCTATCGAAACGGTGGTGTCCCTTACGAAATATTTTCATGGAATGCTCCTGCACCAAAACAACAGTAGGAACACTGCTCGCACTGCTTGTTGACGGCAGGTTAACGGCGAATTTCTACTCATCATCATCATTCGCTTGCCTTTGTCCAGTCGTATACAAAGAGATCGATACGACCAAAGTTACAAAAATATGTACGCGCGACTCTATTGTCTTAACATTAAGGTCGTGTATACATATTTTTGTAACTTTGGTCGTATTCTTTGTAGTTGACTGTTCCATTGATTTGGGGTCGGTGCAGCATGTCTTTTTCTTCCATACCTCTATCACCCGTCATCTCATCGTTTACATCCTTCGTAACCAGATCATCTCTCACACAATCCTTCCACCTCTTCCTTGGTCTACCTCTTCTTCCAGAACGTTCCACATTCATACCTAACACTCGTCTTGTCACATGACTAACATCCCTCCGCATCACATGCCCATACCACGCTAGGCGATGTCCTCGTAACTACGCGAATGTCTGATTTAATCTGTTTGTGGCTGTGGCTGATTTATCTGTTTGTGAGTAAATATTCAATAGGTACCTTCTGTATTTTCTTCTTCAAACAACTGTAAAATTGCATGGCAACTTTGTCGGAGACCCTCAAAACAAGGAGGGGTGGTAAGTTTTTCTGATTTCTCTTAATAACAATTTTTCTTAAATCTTTCAAGCCAGTAAGACCTTTTTCTAAAGCTTCCCTTGCAGCATTGCTTTTGGTCAAACCACATGTTTTATATTTATATTCTTGGGGTGTAAATAAAATCAATCGTACTTATTACTATTGGCATGTGTCTATTACCTGTCCTATAACTATCGTGTTAACGTGTTACATTAATAACCACATTTTTACTAAAAAAAACCCGACCGCGGTGCACTTTGAAACTGCATAAAATCCGCCATTTTGTTTATTTTAACAAACTTCATACCCAGTGACACTCGCACCATCAAGACGAATCTAATGATGTATCATTTATCAAAATCGGATGTGCCGTTGAGTAGTTACGAGCGGACACAGGAACGGACATACATACATACATACAGGTCAAACACATAACCCTCCTTTGGGCTTCGCCGCAGTCGGGTAAAAAAGTGCATATTACGTGGATTACTTAATAGGTTAAAAAACATTATTTTCGGAATTAAGTATCTACTACTTTCGGATTTACCCCAACGCACCTCATTTTACTTATATGTCTAAATAGCTAGTTGCCTATATAGATATACAATTATATATTAAGTTAAGGGCACAGGTATATGGGTACAGCAAAACAATCCTCATAAATCTATTGTATAATTCCACAAATCAATATCCGTTGATTGATCATCTTGGAGGAGGAAAGGAGATGATCAATCAATCGAGACAACAATAAAATCGTCAATATCAGACAGAGACGAATATAACTGCACCATACAAATACTAAACAACCTAAGTCTACGTAAAATTAATCATACATAGGCCCTTTTATATTAAGTTCGCTGAATTCTAAGGATGGCAAGGACATGACATCAGATTAACCAATCACAGGAGGCAGATATCCTTGGAGTGTAATCCTTGGGCTCTGATTGGTCGACAGAGATAACGCCTCGCGTAAGCCCCGCCCACCACAGAATCCATTTAAATTTGAATATCGAAGGGAGAACGTCAAATTCGGTTGATTAGAAATGTCCGTCAGTTCTGTGGCAATTGTTTCGTAAATGGATTTACTTAATTAATCTGAAATGAGGGTATTCTGGGCGTCATATTGTGTTACAAGGTTTATTATTTACAATTATTTGAATTATTATTTATAGTAATAATGCCAAACCAAATACAGACTCATAATAGTATTTTATGCAACAGTTGTATAAGAAGGTTCAAAAAATGCGAATTGCGTGAGTTGCGATACGAGCCGCGAATGCGGCGAGTATCGCAAATAGAGACGCAATGAGCGTTTTTTGACTTAATTATACAACGTTGCATACAATACTTTTTCTACGACTAGGTTAAAATATAAAATACATGGACGTCACGCGTGTCTCGTCCGGTCTCTCCGAGTGTGTACAGCCGGCATGACAGTTGTGTCTATGGTAAACTTTTTTTTGATATGGCTGGTGACACGATGTGACGATAATTAAAATACTTTTTTTTTATGTTGGCATCAATTAATTTAATTCGGAAAGTTTTGTTTTTCTTATGAATCGTAGGAATTTAATTGTTTGTTAAGTTGGTAGTTGTGAATTTTTATCGTGAAGTTAGAATTGAGCGCTTAATCCTTGAACTAAGTTTAACCTAGATTTAGAAGTCTGTGTGCTAGCAATAACGTAAAGTGACTATAACGACACTAGTGCTGTTATGGGGAATAGAGTATAGACTTCTCTGAACTCATATTATGTACCTATGTTCTTATATTAGTGTTCGTGACCAAGTAAAAGACAGATAACAGTACAGGAGTAGAAAATGGTACATTACACAACTAGGGTGGTAATACAAAGAAAGGCCGAGATCGCAGAAGTTTGCGGCCCGAGCTGCAAGCGAGGGACGTAAATATGCGATCTCGGCCTTTCTATATTACCTCCCGTGTTGTGTAGATCATTTTATGTCAACACTTGGCCAGAAAGCGGCTTTTTCTGTACGCGCAGCGTGCGGAAAAGCCACTTTATGGCCATTCCATTGCCAAAATGACTGACTTAGTGTTCATTAGGAATGTGGCCAAAAATTCGGTTTCGCGAGCCAAACCTCGTCTTTTCTAAACAGTGTCGGCGAACCTCCCGCCGAGTGTTGACTTAGCCGCGCCACTCGCAGAAACCGACGTATTTGGTTAATCCTAACACAATATTGGAACACGGGGCAGAAAGTAAAAGTTTCTCGGCATATTTTTTTGGCTTTCCAGTTACTTGCCCTCTTTCTCTCGGGTTTCGTCGACCTGCTGGCGGGTCATAGTTAGTGAAAATGCTAAGCAGTTAACCAAATGGCTAATTAAACTAGTTGGTTGAAAATGTGTAACACTCGACATGACTAAAGTTGGTTCGAGGTCAATAAGTGTAGAAGCAACGGGAAAATCTTTGGTTGGAGTAAGGCATGTAATTTTTCAGCTAGGGAAACTTTTCTACGTTTTTAACCCAATACTAGGCAATTTTTATAAACCCTAAAGATTCCCTATTCCTAATTAGATAGGTACCGTAAAGTCGGGGTACTTTCGTCCTGGGGGGTAACTTTGGTGATAGAGATTAACTCGATTCAGGTTTTATTGTAGCATTTAAATTACGGCACATTGCCATGTAGTTAGTTTTAGCTGACTGACCGTTCATGTTTTTGTGTTTATTATCAGACCTTATAGATACGACCCTATCGAGGTGGACCGGGACAAGGCGACCTGGTTCGACCCCAGGCGCCCCCGGCACCCACCCAGTCCGATTCACTCGGGGTGGTCCGGCTAGCGACCTGGTTCGACCCCAGGGAACGCCACGGCCGACCACCCGGTCATATTATCGCTACGCCCACTAAATAGGGTTGCGAGTTAGTCAGGCTTTAAAAAAAAAGAAAAAAAAAACATATATTTGAGATTTACAAGGTGGACAAAGTTACCCTATAATAGGTACTTGTCCTATAAGACTGTTGTCAGAAGTGGCTCACTCCGCGATTACTAATACAATAGTAATACCAGGATAATTGGAGCTTAACCAGCGACTAGAAAGAGCACGCGTTATGCGATAGAAAGAGACGATCGGATACGGTGCGTTCCGTCCGGCGGCCAAACCTCAGTATTGTTATAAAAAGAAATGTATGCCACATCTGGCCATAAAGTGGCTTTTTCCGTACGGAAAAAGCCGCTTTCTGGCCAATTGTAGACATAAAATAATATACACAACACGGGAAGTAATAAAGAAAGCCCTCGATCGCATATTTACGTCCCTCGCTTGCAGCTCGGGCCGCAAACATCTGCGATCTCGGCCTTTCTTTGTATTACCACCCTAGTTGTGTAATGTACTATTTTGTACGTAGTAGGTGCTTTTACTTATTCTGTGGTGTAGGTCGATTTACTTACATAAATCGACCTACACCAATATTTATTTACTTATTTTATTTATATCTCATATAATAACTGCGTTATGCTTTATGTATAACACTTTTTATCTATAAAAGTTACAACTCTATCTAAAGAGCGATCTCTTCCGAGCAACCTTTGGATAATCACATTTGTTAAATCAATATTTTGCGTTTGCACCTTTCACGTCAATCATAGATCGCTGAACAATAACTATGAAAGCATTATCTTCTGCCATCAACATAATATCCCGCGTTTTCCGCAAATCCCGTCGGCTGCGGTTTACGCCCGAGCGGCGCTATGACGAGTAACGCAAGGAGCCAGCGCACGCGCAGGCTAAAATGTTACACCCAGTATATTGACTTGGGTAGAACTGCTTTCAACCCGCTTCAGTTGAGATATCCTTTAAGGTTAGTTACAAAATATATACAAAGATCTATAGATATAACTTTTCTAAAAAAATCTACTTCAAACATTGAGTCTAGATTTGAGGAGCTCCTTCAATTTCTGGTGAATGCTACCATTAGAACTGGATTAAAAAAAAATAGAACCAATCTTGAAGTTTTAATTAAACAAGTTTTTTACCGGATGATAAATAACGGAGTTCTAAGGTATAAAACATTAAAAAATAAATAAAGGCCTACAGTACCACCTAGTTTTCGTAAAGTCAGTTAAAAATATTAATATTTAGTGAAATCAAAGCTGGAGTTGACTTAATTGGGACTTAAATGACAAATTTACTAGTGTTCCTGCATGTTATTTAAAACGCTTCATTATTTTGACACTTTTTAATGAGGGTTGCTCTAGTCTAGTCTAATCGAATGAGACGTTACAACTTACAAAATGTTTTAAGAGGAAACAGGAGGGCAGTTTTTCCATACAAACGTAGTCCCCTGTTTCCTCCCTGGATAATTCCAGTAGAGCAATCATTTTTTGTCCAAAAATCTATGGCTACTATTGATATGTTCCTATGTTTTCCTTTTTACGATAAATTGATTCTCAAAAGAGATATTAACCTTCAAAAACCTAAAAAAAATGCCAGATTTTCCGCTGTGTTCACACATCCAGTAAACAAATTTGACTAAAAAAATTAAAGAAAAGGAAAACATAGGAACACGGCCAAAGCCTTTCTTTAATGTTTAATGAAAAAATTAGTTAAATAGGTTAAGTTTTGGGGAAGAAATCAGGGGACTACGAAACGTTCTTTTCATGAAATTTTAAAAGGTATCTTCGGTCCAAGCTGCAGTTGTCTCTATCGCGCTCTACGGGGGAGAGGCGGGCAGTGCGGGATAGCGACACATTTTACAAATACCTAATTTTCAATTCTCTCGACCTTACTGTTTCCTCGTAAGCACACATCGTCCTCCCCTCCATGCGTTACCGAACGCTTTGAAAATGCATGAAAATAATTCGTAACGTAATACATGACAGGCCCATTGTCATTAAATTGAAATAAAATTACATATTTGACACTAAAAGTATAAACTGCGATCATGGTTTCAGCTTCTGGACCAACTTCAAATACTGGCTATATTTGTACTGCGTCGCAGACCACACATTTCGCTCCAAAAGAGAAAACAACGGATACTTCTACTATAACACAACCTGAGGAATGAACTCTATCGCAGTAACATTAAGATAGTTTTTTAATCAATAACCTAGCATAAGATACGAGATTGGCAAATGAACGAAAATCCAATTTCACGTGATGTGCGCTGGTGTGTGAGACCACAACGTGTGTCCGTGTGTGTATAGGTGATGAATTACACAGCCAATTGTGGGTACTTACAATGCAGGGGTGGAAAAACTTGCACAAATATAATAAACGCATTTATACAATATCTAATGCAGGGTGGTCTAAATGTTAACGTGGATCGAAAGTTCTTGGGTTGAGGCACTTTTAGTGTGGTTATATTGGATCCCTGACGATAGTGATTGAATTCCATCAATATTAAGTACTTAAGTATGTCGTCGCCCGATTGTATAATTCGCCATATCATGATCCTAGCCTAGGCATATCATGAAATGCCGCCATATCATGAAATGCCACCATTTCATTAGCCACCAGTGGCCAAAAAATCGATCTGCCGTATTTATTATTAGGCACATCGTGATGTGTTGCGATTGCGAACGCAACTCGTATTTTTATAATGTAGGTATGTAGTTGCCCTAAGCAGTAGCAAAACGCGCGGTTAGTATGGAACGCACTCCTAAAACCCGATCAATAGCGTCGCGACACATACCTAACTTTTTTAACCGTTGCTTACAAGCCTTTTGCCTTTTGTCTTAACACTTCTTCCACGGCTACTACTGTTAATGGTCGAAACGGGCACTATAATCTCTGTATCTAACCAGAACCTATGTTGAAAATACAATGCAGTCCGCGTATCGTATCTGGTGCAGCAAATTTCGTTGGCAATATAGCGTGGCAACACCGCCAGCGTCATGGGCACTTTTGTGCCAGCTACGATTCGGGGCGATCCTTTTTAACGTAGGTAAGTGAAGTGAAGTGACGAAGCCTGTTGCCGATCTGAAGTTGTACCCACCTGACGAAGCTTGCGTTGCCGATTTAATCTTATGTGGTGGTCTTTTATTTTTTCTATTTATTATATGTTGATTAAATTAGTACTTAAATAAAATACATTTATAGAGATACAGCCCAGAATTATGGGAGTTTTATTACAAGCTGTCGCACCTCTTCGCATCGTCTGGTACGGCGGCTACAATATGCCTGGCCAAATCTTAGACATATCATGAAATGGCGGCATTTCATGATATGTCTAGGAATTTCATTATTTGGCTAATTCTACGATCGGGCGACGACATATAGAAAATATCTAAGAGGTCGTGCCACCAAAAGTACCCACTAATGAGAAAAAGTGCTAAAAGAAGCACTAGATTTTTATAGTCGAATCAATTTGTTAGCACTTTGTGTTTTGAAATTTTACGTAGCAACCAACACCCTACCGATTTAATGATATTCTAAAGAACTATATTATGTATACGAATATATAGTTAAAATCTCTCTTAGTTGGCTCAGATATTTTAGAGTGTATTACTATATAATTAAAGTATGTATTATGGAAAACTGCCGAGCGCCAAGTTAAAATGCATGAAATGGTTAGCGTACCTAATAACTAACTAAAATAGTTGTCTTTTGCTTGGAGAACTTAGCTGACATACTACCAGCCTAAAAGTGGGTCGAACCAGCAGGTTACTAGTATTTTTTGGTTAAACTTAAGTTAAACCTACATATACGTCGCTCTCGATTAAGAAGCAGCCGGCCGCGGCGCGGGCGCCGGCACGCTTCACTGGACCTTTCTCGCCAATTTCGTTGCAAATCCTCGAGCACAACAAAAAAAACCTCGACCACTGTCGTCGGTGCAAAATCTTACGTCACGGCGTTTGTACTATAAAGGCATATCTTCTCTCTACTGCATCTCCTGGATGATCCGACGCACACAAGGATCTCTAGTAAGCCAGTTGCCTTGTACTTATGAGCAGCACGCACACATTAACCAGCGTTAAGTGACCGGCTTACTAGAGGTTTGACCAGCTTGCTTCAGTTTTCTGTAAGCGAGGCTACGTCCGGCTATTTTTTTTAAGGATGCACACTTCTTTTAGCACTTTACTGATACGATCGGTGAAACTGTGGATGAAACACACATACATACTCTATGTATGTTCCAATTTAGGGTTCCGTAGGTACCAGTGGCGTGGCGTCCAAACAACTCGATTCCTACCGGCTTGCCTAATATCAGGCATTTGAGCACCTTATTCTACAGCTCTTAAGGAAAATGTACGCCAAATTTGAACCGGCTTGGCCAAAGATATCGTTTACGCCACGCCACTGGTAGGTACCCTAAATGTGCCAACGGGATCCTATTAGGTATTAAGCTTTCGCAGTCCGTCTGTTCGTGGGTCCGTCGTTCACAGGGCTGTATCTTATGAAATAAGTAGACATAGCCGCTATAACAAAAAATTATAAAAACATAATAAAATTAAAAATTAAAGGGCCCCATACAAGAAACGTGTTTTTCTTTACGTTTTTTGGTCGATGGTGGCAGGGAACTCTTCGTGTGCGAATGTGTGAAAAAGTGTGAGTCAGCACTTGGCCAGTTTTTTAGAAGTTGGTTACACTGCCCCTAAGTTATCTGCGTTATTTCAAGGTTGACTGGTTTGTATGTGTGCGCGCCGTGAACGAACGCACTACAACCAATGTTTTACGAATGCGTAAGAATGCTCCAGTACGGCTCGCACCGTTTGCGCCGAAACCTTGAATAGATATCGCGCTTTTATACGGCCCAAGTGTGACTACTTGTCAGTCTGTATACTTTGTCTGAGAACGTAGTTATGCAATAACGTACCAATCCACAAAACAAAGTATCAACCTTCTGTCTTTAAAAACAAAGTCCATAATCCAATAAATTTTGCATGTGGAATGGAACGTTATTGCATAACTACGTTCCATTATTCTACGAACCGTTGAAATTATGATGTCCCTTGATAGTTTCTGGTACATTGATCTACTACAAAGGTACTAGTGTCCTTGGTTGGTCATTCTTTGTTGGACACTTGCAGGAAATGTGATACGGTGTGTAATATGATATACAACTTGCTGTTTATTATAAACAATTGGTACAATAGAATCTTCACGTTTGGATTAAGCAAATGGACCAATCAAACGATGAAGTAACTGCTTACAATGTACTATGTGTTTACTGTTTAGTTAATGCTAACTTTGATATCCTGCGTAACACGATTTTTAAAAGGTGTCAATTTGACTGCAGCAACTATATATGCCTCCAAATTATAATATTTTTTTGTGAAAACACTCCTTTACTTTTTGGTGATAACCCTAGACAGAAGGGTGGGGAGATACAACAACAACACAACTATCTTCCGGTTTTCGATTTCAATGTACAAATCTAGAATTAGAACCAATTCCTAATACGTAGTTACGTAGGTAGGACAGTTTAGCTGCAAAAGTAAGGTAAGTCTGACGCCTCAAGATACGTCGTTACTTTTAGTAATATCACACATTAGAATTGGCAAAAAGCGGAGACGTAGTCACCGCTATTGTTTCCTTTGGCGGTTACTACGTTTCTGCTTTTTGTCATCGTATATTATTACCCTCCCTTTACTTATTTTATTGTCAAAATTATATTATATTTTTTTACTTTTTGAGAGTTCTGTCATCATAAATAGCATCAAGCTATAAAATAAAAGACATTTTTTAACACAATTAATGCCGTGGAAGCAAACAATGACCCTCTTTATGTTTGTATGGAAAACCGACCTACTCGAATCATGTTAAGTACAATAAAATACATAAATGTAAAATTTCTTCTATTCACATTTTCAAATAATGAACCCAACTCTTAAATTAAGATTGAAACAATTTTTTAGGGATGTAAAATACATACATCAAAGTTTACTAGCGACTGACGTATAATGGTATCAGAACGTCAACTTATTTTTAACCGACTTCCAAAAGAAGGACGGTTCTCAATTCGTCTGTATGTTTTTTTTTATTTTTTTTTATTTTTTTTATTTGTGTGTTTGTTCACCGATTACTTGAAGACGGCTGGAGCTGGACCGATTTGGAAAATTCTTTTTTGTTTGAAAGGGTAGACTTCCGAGGTGGTCCCATTGTAACCAAATCAGGATCTGATGATGGAATCTTGGAGAAATCGAGGGAACTCTTCAAATATTATAGGCACACATATAGCGATTTCAGTATTTTTCGTAATTTCTCGTCCATCTCTTATTAGCAACGAGTTTCTAGTGTTAACCGACTTCAAAACAAAGGGTAAATTTGTATCTAGGTTTCTTCCCCGATTACTTGAAGATGGCTGAACCTATTTGGAAAATTCTTATTTTGTTTTAAAGGGTATACCTTCGAGGTGGTCCCATTGCAACCAAATCAGGATCTGATGATGGGATCTTGGAGAAATCGAGGGAACTCTTCAAATATCATAGGCACACATATAGCGATTTTGGTATTTTTCTTAGTTTCTCGTCCATTTCTTATTAGCAACAAGTTTTTAGTGTTAACCGACTTCAAAGCAAAGAGCAATTTTTAAACTAACTATTAAAAAATAAAGTAAATTTTTAAAACAAAAAATAAAAACCGACTTCCAAAAACTTAAACTAAAAACCAAAAAATAATATGTTAATCACCCCAAAGAAATGGATAATCAACGATTCATATACAGTGCGTTACCAGCAAGCAGGCTTTTTTTAAAGTAGGGTAAAGTAACGTTGTTTCTTAACCTAACCATGACCTTCATTTAATTCATCGACTAAAATTCCGATTTCATAAATTTTCTAACAAAATTTTAATTGCAAGCAATGTACAGCAAAGTACTAAATTGACAATTAGATGTAAATGCCAGCCCTTCATTCTTTGTTTATAACGAAGACATCAAGATAAATGCCTGCATCTACCTATTTCAACAATTAGAGATACCAGGATTGCTACACTTAAGAAAACTACGGAAAAACAACACTAATAAAATAAAACTTAAAAAGCAATACGATTACTAGACATTTGGACCTGTTTGAAGTGATCGAGAATCCTTTCTTCAAGTTGTACGTGCACAATTCCGGTTAATAGCCCTTTCAGACTAACCAGATAGGACCATGCATTCTCTGGACCTCGCTGGACAGCCATTGTTATCAAACGAAGATTATGTGGATGCCGCTGATTTCGAAACCACTCTGGATAAAGTCTCAACGCTTGAGGAACATTTCCACGTGTCGCACAAATCATGTCAGATAATTCACATGTGTCTTTAGCCATTTTAACGCAAAAAAATATCAGTTTTGCAAATAAATGTTTGTTTTGTAATTTGACAAGCCAATGTCAATACTTTTGTAATTGTCATGTCAAATTTTAGAAAAAACTCTTTAAGCTGTGTAAAAAACTCCATACATAAACGTAATGATAAGGACGGCATTAATTGTGGGATTTTTTTTCTCAACTTTTCACCTCCGTACCACGACATGCCTTGTACCAAGTGCATCAGCGATATGAATAACGATAATTACGTAGTACACCTACTACATTTAAAGTGCGGATTTAGGAAATTGAATTGTGCAGTTAATTCGCATAATTATGATTTGCTAATACTTGCAAACGATTGCCAATTAAGCATATTATTATCAGTTTTAATAAAAGCCCGCATACCGGTAACACACTGTATACATATACAGATATTTATAGTTTTTAACCTGTTATTTTTGAAGTCGGTGCCAGCTAAGGATCTCAGCATAGCCAGCTTTGCGTGGCAGTGGCAGGCACCGACTTATTTTACTTATTTTGTTACAACATAAACTACGTTGGTATTAAAATTACCACTAAAATTACTCAAACGGACATGGCAGCTAGCCGGCGCCATATTCTGAGTCAAGAGTGTTCGGCCTTCCGATCGGCATAATGATGATCTCCTCTGACTTAGTATGTGGTGCTGTTCCTTTATTCGTGCGCTTGCGCACTGCATTGTTATTGCATTGTTGCGCACTTGCGTACCCGAAACTCTATATCGATGGGTATAATTGTGTAGGAAAGGTAATTTGATATGGTAGGAAATTTGAACTAAATTGCCTCACTGCGAAAAAGACATTGGGTGCACAAAACTAGAATTAGATTGGAATTGGAACTTAAGAAAATCTAACAAAGTCAATTTTCATGTGGGTGAATTTGTTACTAGCCAAATGTGGCAACCTAAGTTAAATAGAAATACAACCACTTTTTTTTTAAATACCAATAGGTTTTTCTTTACTGTGTGTTACTGAGTTTGGTCAGCATGGCGACCATGCTCTGGGTAGGCGACCATGCACTCTGGGTTAGCAATAGGTATCCGACTTTTAATGAATTTATTTTGATAAGAAAAGCACGAGTGACTATGAAACCCAAAAAGCTATAGGTATGTGTGCCTATAATATTTGAAGAGGTCCCTCGATTTCTCTAAGATTTCATGATCGATTTGATTGCAATAAGATCACCTATATATACCTACCCTATCATCAAACGACAAAAACAAATTAAATCGTTTCAGTCGTCATCGAGTAATCGTGTAAGAAACATACAAAAAAACATACAGACGAATTGAGAACCGTCCTTCTTTTGGAAGTCGGTTAAAAATGTGTGGCATTGCAGGGGAGAGGGGGTTCTAAAAATCTGAAAAATCATGTAACTTGATATGTGAGTGGATGACCCTTATGACGTTTTTAGCAATAAACAGATAACCATGTGTAAGATTTAAAACATCACAGACAATATCGCTTCCACATATCTTTCACATATTGAATAGACGAAGCCTGCTCTTGGCGTGTCTGTCCAAACTAGATTTATCTATCTATCTGCAATTATCTAAACCGGAGCAGACGACCAGGAGCACAGGGCGGGCTGGAGGTGTAACCCGATACACTCCCTCTCCCCGCCGGCGCCCGGAGTAACGCAGAACGTATGCCCGCACTCGCTCAATACTCGCGGGATGGCCACGGACGATGTTATAGGAGATGGAACCAGGGGTTGGATACCGGTATTTTCTCCATACAAAAATACCGGTATTTTTTCCGTTCTTTGGTGTATTATTTCATTTTTTAATCGGACAATCTAATAATGCGAAGTCATTAATTAAATACTTTATTGAGCCCTGCATAAAAAGCATAAAATAATTCAAAGTATTCGGATATTCCGGGTTTTTTGCAAAATACCGGTTCCGAACCCTGGATAGAACTACAATTGTATGGACAGACTAAAGAGTTACTTAGGTACTCTAGTAAGCGTGTAGCCAAAACAAAATTTGCGATCGTTGTTCAAACAAATTCCCCCCCTTTTAAAACGTGAACTCTTTCAAAATGTACCTGGAATACTCTCTACCCACTGAATAGACTGATCGCTAAAAGTTGCTAGCTACTAGATAGTATTGTGTACTTGAATAGATAAAGGAAAGGTAGAGGTCCAGAGTGCTTGACTGTGTAGTTGTCATCTCGAAAGTTAGTCATTAGCAAAAGAGATGACAGTAAACTTTTGGACATTGGCGTGTTAAAAACTCGGGGGTCTTCAACCCGCGGAGGTTTCATCATTTCGCCAACAGCTTAACCGGTTTTTTTATCATTGTTTGTAAAATTGTTTTTTAAATCGATATTAGATAGTCAATCGTTATATTATACTTATACCTAATAAATTGATGACCTGATTTTTTGTATGTATGACGAAGCGTGGATTTAATTAGTAGTCAAAATCCAATTTAAAATGGTAATCAATAATGGAAACATGTTTTAATGATTTGAGAGCGGGAAATTCAGTAACCCGAATGGAGTAGTTCAAGCACTCAGTGACAATGACAACTGGAGAGTTTTGACAGTTGTTGACAGTTAGAGAAACGCGCGCGTCCTACTTGGCGCGATATGTTGGGATGGAGGCTGTAGTGTTCCCGAACTAATCCATTGGCTCTTAAACTTGTTTTAAATCACAGTAATTTTGTGGCAAGTGTGTTTCACATGAACCTAAGTGATTAGTTGAAGTAGCGGAGTGTGTCCATTTCCGCATGTTTCCTTGATTTACGCGCCCAAATAGTAACAATGATTGAGACCGGTCTGCTAAGCTATTCGTTCACTTCGTCATGTATATGGATATATATGATCCAATTTTTACCTAATTAAATGTATTTTAGTTTTGTTTTATCTTTCAGGTTAATTATATCCTTGTAGGTACTCTATAAATAAATTGATTGATACAGTATGTCGCCATCCATTGCATTAATCTTTTGTTTCGTTTTTGCACCGCTATTTTTGATATTAAAGTTGGCGTTATTAAAAAAAGTCGTTATAAATACCTACGATGCGGCTCGCTACGCTATGGAAAAAAAATCATTCTTGGTCCTTAATTTGGAAAAGGTTAAAGACCCCTGCAGTAGGACGTTTACCTTAGGCAATACGCATATTGTACTCGTATTATTTTAGTTTTAATTTTAGGTACTCTTTACTTTGTCGATTCCAAACATTCATTGAAGTATTAGGTACTTAGCATAATTAAAACAGTAGGTATATCATCTAAACATATTATTAGAAATCCTGGAAAAAAAACTAAAAACGCTTGGCTCTATACAGCAGGCGGGTTCCGCAAGGTGCTCCCATACAATCACTTACGCAATTGTTTAAACAATGCCCGTAGTAAAATATCGGGTTACGCTGAATCAAATGAGCATCCGCGGCGATACGTATTGTGCCCTATAGGGGTACCCACGGACAGAGGCAGGCACAGGGGGACAGGGGTTGATGCGCATTTGTGCAACGAATAATGATAGAATAGAATAATTGATGCTAGGGATAGCTGGGGTTAAACTTGGTAAAATAATTTGATTAAAGATATACAGGAAGTATTTTTTGTGTGATGAGTACCTAGTATTTAATCCTGAGTTACGGATGTTTTATATTTAATTAAATATTTATTTATCTATGTATGTATATTTATCGTTATCTAGTACCCATAGGACAAGCATTGTTTAGTTTGAGAATAGATCGGTTTGTGTAAGATTGTCCTGAAATCCATAGCCAAGCGCGTCATAAAAATCACGCAACAACACTCAGTGAAAAAAAAAATCCGTCATTATAAAATTTCTGAAAAACAATTATGTCTACCTTTTAAACCAAAAGAAACTTTAATTTCATATGAAAACTACCATTATTTGTTGTTTTTAAGTGCCACGAAAAAACTAGAACAACCAATAGTCAGGGTTAATCAACCTAATTATGTTGCCTTGCCGCTAAGCGCGTCACCAACTGGTTGTATGGAGCATGCTTGGCAGATTTTGAAAAAAGAAGGTGGCAGCGAATCGGTTAATTTAAAAGTAGCTGTGTGTAGGTGGAATATCTAAACATCTGATAAATCTAATTAAAACTGACATATTTAGAGCTCTAAGTGGTAATCAGTGACAATTAATCAACTCCTCAATTAATTATAAGCGATTCTGTCAATATGACAAGTCTCTTAGAGTACGATTCTCAAGAGCCATGTTTTTAATAGGCTATTTGGTGACAGTTCAAATCAGGTTCTTTTAAGTCAAAACGATCAGAAAGTATGCAGTTTAGTATGAAATACTGATTTGTGACGTCATGGTGCCTTATTTTTAGCTTTTATCATTTTAAAATCGTTGGTGGCACGAAAATTAGTGTAGGTAATTGATTTTATTAAATCTGAGCAGTTTTGGAAAAATAATTTCATGGTTAGCGTAAATTAATTTATTTCGATTGTTGTCAAATACTCAATTGATACATTTATAGAATCGGATTTCCAGGTAATATTATGCATGTTTTCAAAAACCTTCATCAGACATCAACGAGTTCAAAGACTTATTTTTCCCAGGCAGTAAATAAATTAATATCTAAACGCGAGACGGCTAAATACACTCACGAACAATGAATTCGGATCATTTTTCATAGAAAATTACCGGAATTCATTGACCGTGAGTGTATAATAACTTCAGTAAACCTTTTAAGTTTGTTACCAATTAAAGGCATTATTATTGCAAGTTCACTGGCTAAGATTCAACCACCAACAAACGTCCATAAAATGTTTCTATACCTATAGAAACATTTTATGGACGCCTGAACCTGTTTACAAAACTAATGTCTATGTAACTGTGCAATTTAGCATGAATAAATTTATCTTATCTTATGTGGTTCTTTCAATTATAACTCAAAGATACCCAGGCATTTTATGGCGATGATTGAATTAATACACTCGGACTTATAGCCATCGATGCTAAGCTACAATTCTTGGGCATCCAAGCGAAATAACACTTGAAAACAATGGAAACAAAATTGAAAGCATGCATCAGAAAACGGGACGACAAGCAAAGACAAAAAATAAAAACCGACTTCCAAAAACCTAAACTAAAAACCAAAAAATAATATGTTAATTACCCCAAAGAAATGGATAATCAACGATTCATATATACATATACAGATATTTATACTTTTTAACCTGTTATTTTTGAAGTTGGTGCCTGCCACGTAAACCTGGCTGTGTTGAGCTCCTTAGCTGGCACCGACTTCAAAAATAACAGGTTAAAAAGTATAAATATCTGTATATGTATATATGAATCGTTGATTATCCATTTCTTTGGGGTAATTAACATATTATTTTTTGGTTTTTAGTTTAGGTTTTTGGAAGTCGGTTTTTATTTTTTGTTTTAAAAATTTACTTTATTTTAAAATTTTTAGTGGCGCTGGAAAAATATTATTTTAACCAAATAGACTTAAGTCTATTTGGTTAAAATATAATATAAGAAAAAAATCCAAATCGGTCTAGACGTTTTCAAGTAACCGAGGAACAAGCCTACATAAAAATTGCTCTTTGTTTTGAAGTCGGTTAAGACTGGGAACTTATTTCTAATAAGAAATGCACGAGAAAGTAAGAAAAATACCGAAATCGCATATGTGTGCCTATGATATTTGAAGAGTTCCCTCGATTTCTCCAAGATCCCATCATCAGATACTGATTTGGTTGCAATGGGTCCACCTCGGAGGTATACCCTTTTAAACAAAAAAAGAATTTTCCAAATAGGTTCAGCCGTCTTCAAGTAATCGGGAAGAAACCTAGATACAAATTTACTCTTTGTTTTGAAGTCGGTTAACACTAAAAACTTGTTGCTAATAAGAGATGGACGAGAAATTACGAAAAATACCGAAATCGCTATATGTGTGCCTATAATATTTGAAGAGTTCCCTCGATTTCTCCAAGATTCCATCATCAGATCCTGACTTGGTTGCAATGGGACCACCTCGAAAGTCTACCCTTTCAAACAAAAAAGGAATTTTCGAAATCGGTCCAGCCGTCTTCAAGTAATCGGTGAACAAACACACAAAAAAAAAATAAAAAAAAAAATAAAAAACATACAGACGAATTGAGAACCGTCCTTCTTTTGGAAGTCGGTTAAAAACTATTACTGTAACAACAGACGCGCCAATTTTTTGCGCCATTCCAATCCAATGTTTATCTTAATCCTGCGGGCCGTCGGGCAGTGGACGGATGGTAGCAAATAGAGGATTATCTGATTTGGTCGCCCGTGCGTGACGCTTACCTGGCGTTCACTTTCACTTCAAAAATAGTAAATTAAATGGTCAATAATCCGACTGGCCATAGCTTTAATAGCGAAAGATATATCCGAGTGCTTGACACTAACACAGCAGGGTATCAACTACATATCGTCGACCGTAGGCTGAATTACGGTAAGGGACAGGCAAAACAATGTCCCTTACGCTAATTCAGCCTACGGTCGACGATATAATGCATTCGCGTGACAAAGACTAGGACTTTTACCTTAAGGTAAACGTACACCTAAATGGTCAGAAATACTAATAAAGAATAAATCTTTTCTCATGGTTAACAGCGTATTAGTTACATTCAAGTAATATAATCATTAGAAAGTTCAATTAAGTACTTATTAGCTAAGTACTTTAGTTTGTTGCTTGATAAGATAATTTATAACTTGCTATTAGGTACATTACACAGTGTAGTAACAGTAACATAAAATATCTACCTATGTCACAGTATAATAGCTGTATTTTTAGGGTTCCGTACCAAAATGGTAAAGAAGGAACCCTTATGGTGCGACTCTGTCTGTCTGTCTGTCTGTCTGTCTGTCTGTCTGTCTGTCTGTCCGTCTGTCACAGCAAGATATCTCAGGATCTACTGATGCTATCGACTTGAAATTTGGAATAGTGTTAAGAACCGCTAACCCGAGCTTATAGGATGTAAAAACATTCTTGTAACTTTTTTACTTTTTTTTTAAAGGGGTCCGTAATGAGACTTTGCAAATTGAAAGTAGGGCTATTATATTGAGTGAGGTATCAAATGAAAGGGCTTAATTTGTAGATTAAAACAGTATTTTTTTTAAATAAGTAGTTTTTGATTTATGGCGAAAAACGTTAAAAAAAATACCGTTCCCCCCCTATTATCTTCGAAGTTACTGAACAGAAAAATCTGTAATAATTACCAATTATTAATGTCATCCTATTTATTACAGGAAAAATATAACGGTTTTCCTAACTTGCACTGTTTTTGAGAAATTTGCAAAAATCTTAACACATACTTATTTGCTCCTACTAAACTAATCGCCATTTAGTTTTTCTTGAACTATTCATGTATCTACTTATGAGTTTGTACGGAACCCTCGGTGCGCGAGTCGGACTCGCACTTGGCCGTTTTTTTTTATTCCTACAAAAGGTAACATCGCGCGCTTGAATGTGTGCGCGCCGTGTACGAACGCACTACAAGCAAAGTAAGAATGCGCAAGAATGCTCCAGTATGGATCGCACTCACACAGACGTGCCATCGCGCTCAACAACAGTAGTCCAACTTCGGCCGTTTAGGAGCGCGCGACACGTATTTACACAGATGCAGGATCGTGCGTCTGTGTGAGTGCGATCCATACGGGAGCATTCTTACGCATTCTTAAAACTTTGCTCGTAGAGCGTTCGTACACGGCGCGCACACATTCATGCGCACGATGTAACTTTTGTAGGAAAAAAATTACTGTTACTGCTATTAAACAGTGTCGATGTTCTGTTCGTAAGTAGGTAGGTACTTAGTCAACGCATCCGCGCGAGCGCACTAAGAAACGTACAATAGCTCCCCAATCAAAGGGCACTCTCAATAAAGAGCATAACAATTATGGCGTCCAAAGGACCGAACGCTCTTGACGCAAGTCTTGGCGCCAACAACAATGGCACCAACTTTTTTGTACAATTACAGGTAAAGTGGGAGTCGAGACTGGCTATTATTTTGTGTAATGGGATGGAAGAGAATGCACCTAATCTGCTGCCTGCCTTATATGTACTCGTACTTGTAATCCTGGAAACACTCTCCCGAAGTCCCGATACATTGCACAATTATTGCATCTTATGGATATTGGTTGCACACTTTCCTTTGACCAATAAGATAAGTGATAAGTGTTCATATGTACAGCGATTTTTTTAAATATCAGGGATAAATTACACCACCCATAATTATGTGCTTTGTGCATATGTTGATTTGTATTTACCTAAATAAAATCGTCCTTTTCACGAGCGTAAAAGTCTCAAAAGGTATCTTTTCCTTAAAGACGTTGCATATTATAAAGCATTTTAATCTACAACGATCTTTAGTTTAAAAACTGAAGGCATACTTTTCTTAAATATAATATACGATGCAACTTTACGTTGTTGCTATGCAAGTGTCGCTCTGTTAACCCCGAATGTATCGGCGACATTGTCTGTTTGCCGACTGAAATCGAAAACCTACGAAAGTTAAGACTTTTGTGTGGACAACAAAGCTATTGTAGCGAAGGTACCTTGCTCGCTTGCTGCGCAGCGATGCTTGCTGTTGTCATTGTGACGACAGTATTCCGAAGAAATTGGACGGAAACATGTTTCAAGGGCTTACTTTCATTGTTATTGGGGGAAAGTAAGTTTGATGTCACAAAGAGGAGATAGCACACAATCTTCATCAGTTTATATAAGTCCCACTGCTGGGCGCAGGCCTAGTCTCATAAATGAGAGTAAATGGGCTGAGTCTCCACGCTGGCCCAGAGCGGGTGGGGACACATACACACTTGAATTTCTTCGCGGATGTATGTAGGTTTCCCCGCGATGTTTTTCCTTCACCAAGAAGGTAATGTAAAGATAAAATCATAGAGCGTACATAACTTCAAAAAAACTGTTTGGTTTTAGCCAGGATTCGAACCCACGATCTCTGCCTGAAAAGCACGTGTCCGATAACATTGGTGATAAACCATTATCAACAATATGTGGAAATTTCGGTTTACTCCTCGTTGCCGATTTTAAAGTAGACTCTCGTCATAGACAAGTGAAGGGTTCTAATGACTTTATACTCGTTTTTTTAACGACTTCAAATGAATATATTCAATTAATAATCTACGAGTAACTGTATAAAATACCCCAATTGTTATAGGTCAACTGTTAAACCGGAAAAGAACGCCTCCAGTGTTTCAATCCAATTATTTTTTTCTTTAACTCTACAAACTTTACAAATAAAAGAAAAGTAACCCAAACGTATAACAACACAATTAAGCTGTTAAAAATTAAAAAAAAGAAAAATATAAACAATTGAAATAGCTAACAATCATTAAATCAATCCACTTTTGTTTAATAAACGTGAACATAATATTCCACTAAAACAATCACGTGTAATAAAGATGAAATCCCCTTATACTTAAATTAGGAGGAAAATATCAATTTGCTTTCCTGAAATTCAAAATAAACTTAACCGGCATTGAGGGTTAGTGTGGCTTCCCAAGTTTCCAACCCTTTCCATTTCCGGAGGGGAGGAAGGGAAGAGGGGAGGGAAGGATAGACGTGAAACCTTTTAGGAAGCACCTCCCCTATTGTTTTTTTGTTGGGCAAATAAAAAGCTTAAAACGGTGTTTGTATTCTTTCCGAGATGATTGAAAACAAACGGAGTTCTCGGTAAATCTAACGGTATACCGTGGCTTAAATTGTTTAAAGTCAATCTACAGCTATTTATTTAGGGTAGAAAAGAAAAAGAGAAAGAAAATAAAAAGTTTAGTACATAAATTAATAATAAACAAATACACATCTATATTTTTAAGCGGCTCATTATTATGGTTGAATTGGATAGGTAATCATTTTGTTAAGGTTTCAGGAAAAACGTATTCTATGTTTTTAGGGTTCCGTGCCCCAAAAGGAAAAACGGAACCCTTACAAGATTACTTTGTTGTCCGTCTGTCCGTCCGTCCGTTCGTCCGTCTGTTTGTCTGTCCGTCCGCGGGTGTCCGACTTTTTCATATAGACTTTCATTCCCATATCAAGCCTTTAGAAATTGATCTTCAAAAAATCCTTTTTTAGTGCGTACGTTTCGTTTCATTTCGCTATCTGCAATGGTCAAGAAACTATATGATATGATTTAATAACGATGTAAGTAACAAACAACAGTCAGCTTAACTGAGAAGTGGCTGGCTTATATTTGAATGAAAACCATAGAAAAATAAGCCCTTTTGAAAAGAGACTCCTCAACTGGTCTCTTACATTCTAATAGACCGCTATGTCTCTGATAGACTTTATGGTTATTTCTCTAATAACTAGTTAGGGAAATAACCATAGACATTTATAATTATGTACATTTCCAGTGCAAAGTAAATTGTTGGCTTTTCTTCTAATGTCTATTTAAATTGGTGTAGGTACCAAAACAGGGACCGGTCCAGTGCCTTGGCTGTCCGTGACACTGCTCTTGAAATAATATACGTCGGCCTACACAAACAGCATCGATTCGGGCACAGCCGGCAAACAACACGCCGGACACGCACTTAGGAGTAATAGACGAAAGATTATAGAGCTAAGAAGGTATAGCTTGGCAACTTCGTTGGTGACTACTAAGTTACCGCCAACACGAACGAAGAAGCCTCCGGAGGGAACGGGGGTTCGTGTTGGTGGTTAGTGTTGTGTGAGTAGTTACGGCTGGCACATAACAAAAAGCACACATGTGAGTGTCACCAACAAAGTTGCCAAGCTATAGTCAATGGACTCTATACGCATAGGACTTCAACAGTCAGGGTATGCTGTAATCCAGCGATCGGCAACCTGCGGCCCGCGGGCCGCATGCGGCGCGTGAACAGCTCACTTGCGGACCTATATTCCGGTTTGTATTGCGGTTAATATATTCCGAATAGTCTAAAATCAAAAATTATTAACAAAGTGCGGCCCACGTCACGTTCCTTAGCTACTATGTGGCCCTTGGCAGCTAAGCGGTTGCCGACCGCTGCTGTAATCCATGGTACAAGAAAACCAGGTTTGTTATTCCCGAGATTACGACTCAAGTAACCCCAGATATGCTGACGTCACAAGCTTGATATTTTGCAATTTTGTGAAAATAATTTATCACAGCTGACGACCAATATCGTGAATCATATGCATGATTCACGCTATGGGTCGTCAGCTGTGTTTCGGACATATTTATGGTCAATCCGACTTCAAGGCTTGCCAAGCTGAGTTACGCTTTGCCGATAACATTGTTCTTTTCTCTCTCACAGCTCTGCAACTGGAGCAAATGCTTCTAGACATGAAGCATTTGCTCGTAGATTAGTCAACCGTTTGACTCCGATGTCAACGTCCATTGTCTCCCACGAGGCTGCCAAATCTTGGAATATTGCTCTAGCCCATTGCCACTTCAACCTACTAACTTTCAGAGCTATGCGGATGTGTACATTTGTATCCAATTAGGGACATCGGGGTGTCAGATAGAGTTAATTAGTATTTCCCTAGTAGTTAATTAGTATTAAGTTGCATTTTATAGTAATTGTCCGTTCAACTGGGCTAATGCTGTTAACGAATACAATGCCATTGAGAGGTAAACCACAAATTAGGATAACGAGAATATAGTGTCAAAAAAGTAGGGATGTAACGATACACAGTTTTGCCGATACGATACCGATACCGATATATAGTAGTTAATATCGGCGATACCGATACCGATACCGATATCTTAGCTAAATAATGAAGTATAAATTTCAGATATTTTTATGTCCTTATTATAACTAATGGCAATGACTACTGGTTATATTTACCAGAGAGTCAACCTTGAAAGTGTAAAGTAAAAATAATAAATTGTCAACTCAAAATTCTTTTTTTTCTAAGAACCAAAGATTTAATTAACATAGTAATTATCATTGCACAAGGTAATAGAATAGACCAATACATAAATTAAGTCAGAAATTGAAATTACTTTTTGCAGATTTTTTTTCATACAGCAAATTCTTCAAATATCGGTTGTATAATATCGGCGATACCGATATATCGGCGATACCGATATATCGGCCGATATATCGGTATCGGTATCGGTATCGTTACATCCCTACAAAAAAGTATAACTGCCTTGAAAGATCATTAGATTTTAGATTCTATTTACTAGACAGTAAAGTGTAAATGCAGTTATAGATAACTGCGATCTTAATTCGTTTTGCATTTCACATTCGCCCGACAGTCTGCAAGTGCGTATTCCGTAGAGAAAAGACTTAGAGATACTATGAGCTTTCAACGGATTATCGGTTCTATGACCGTAATGATAAGGCGGCAAATGCTTTCAAACAAAAAAATAATAATGCGTTTTGCTTTTACAGATTCAGCGGGGAGCCGGGTAGACCGCCCGGGTTTACTCGTGTTACGCATTGTTATTTTTTTTTGTGGTATTGTGTTCTCTCAATGGCATTGTTCGCTCAATGGCATTGTATTCGTTAACAGCATTAGCCCAGTTGAACGGACAATTACTATACCTTCGACCATGATCCTGTCGATCTGGTTTAGCTGTCAAAGGGGATGTAGGTTTCAGATGGCGGTCGCTTACTATCTGCTGGGACTAACCTAGGAAGGACTTCGTGTATAGTTCGTCTAGTGCAGTCTCTTTCACTCTCTCCTTATACAACATTTAAGTGAGCGAAACATCAAGATACCGTCTGCGAACGAAGTGTTTCGGAGTATAGCGCCTCATCATGGTCAACAGCTTTCCCTGGACAGACGGGAATGCATGGACAGGACGGACGGACCGGATGATAACGCCTAACAAACACCTAACATCCGTTTGAACCTCTTAGCATTTCTTAACTCCTGGTAGAAAGCACTCGAAATATAACCTATAAAAAGCAGCTAACTCGATCGCGATAATATTGACGGACACCGGCGCGCGCGCAAACACAAACAGATTAACGCCCGAGACACGCAAACACCGCTTTCCAGCAAAGGGTTTCCGAAAGATTTTGATGCAGTGTTTTTTAATGAGGGCTTTTTTTTATTAAGGGCACGGAGCGAATCCCACTTCTGATTTTATGAATCAGAGGCAAAAACCAATTTCACAATCTTTTATTAATTCCAAGTACGCAACAAACAATGTTTTGATTAATTAAACAGGTCACGATAGCACCACCACCACGTCCAAGTACCGAATCCGTAATGCGGGAGGTCCACGTGACCTCCCCGCAGCGTCTCACTGCTCCCTTGTCACTCCATCTCGCCCCTGGAGCTGACTCGGCAGCCCTGATACTCTAACAGAGGTTTTTTCTTGCCTTGCTTGCGTGTCCCGCTGCTGACCAAAGCAATCTTCTTTTGACGTCTACACTTCTCTGTTCCTAGCTCTCAAATGCTATATTAATTAATTTTGAGACATTAAAACCGTCTTAGTTGACATGCCTATAGTAAAATTCTGTATAAAAAGTAATCAAAATATGTCTGATATTTAAGATATTAAAAAACTCTTGTACAAATCACGAGAACCATATACATATTCCACTTGCATATTCTAATGCTTCAAAGAGTATAGTCAAAATAATATATATTTGTTTATAAGTACTACGATGGTGGCAAAAAAGCATAAGCCTGCCTGATGCTATGCAGTCATCGCAGCCTAAGGACGCCTGCAACACCAGACCAGGGGCATTATGTGCGCGTTGCCGACCCTTTGAAACCTATTCACTCCCCTCTTGAAGGACTCCATACTAAACACATCTAAAACCTATGCACGAACACCTATCCAACAACAATATTGATAGATCCAACATCCAGTCACGATGCAGAACACATAACCTCTCACGTTACGCAGTAAGCCACACCACACCGCTACGTGATGTTGACAGCATGTCGAAAACTGTAAAGTACTATTATTTTAGGGGTTCGTTCACCTTTGTATGTACGTTCTATGTCTATTTGCAAGTATCTGGTGTTAGGTACCTGAATAAAACATGCTGAAGAGATGGTTTTATAAAAGTAAACAAAACATGCTTAAAACATAATATCTTACTTGTTTTAAGGTTTACTCAAAGAATAAAGCCAACTAGACGCTTAGTCTTAAAAAGAAATACATAATATTATTTTTTTTGTCTTATTTTGACGCATAGAGACTCTTTACATGTCTAAAAATGTAGTTTTAAGTTTAATGTAACATATTAATGTCATAATCATTGTAATACTTAATATTTTTGAAAAGAGAAACTGATGAGTCTCTTCCAGCGCTTCTTCTCGCCAGAAGGTCATTACCCGAAGCGCCAAAGAAAATAATAGAATCAGAGATGTAAATGCCTACTTGCAGAAATAAATAATTTTAAATTTTGAGTATTGCAACACAACACAAACCATGTGGCTTGCAAATTTTAACGGACAACATACGAAGATAACAAGTTAAATAATAGTTTGTTGTTCTGTGTTGTACTAAGAGACATTAGCCTGAGGCTTAAACTTATGACGGGGTGAAATTTGAAACTCGTGTTTTTGCACTAAGTGAGGAGTTTTAAAAATGTACTAAAGAAATAAAACGTGGGACGAAACTTTGTGTGAATAAGTTTCTGTCAAAAACGTTTTTTTTTGAGACAATCGTTGACTGTACTTTTTTGTATAATCGCAAACTGCAACGTCAAGACACTCAAAACTAATAAAATCAGCCCAAACACAGTGAATCTTTAGGTAAAATTTAGATGAGCCTATGGCTACCATCGGGCGCGGAACCGGAATTTTGCAATAATTCCGAAACAGCCCAATATTTGGAATTATTGTATGATATTTATGTAGGGCTCGATTATATATTTAAGTAATGACTTTTTATTATTAGATTGTCCGATTAAAAAATGAAACAATAAACCAAAGAACGAAAAGAACGGAAAAAATACCGTTATTTTTGTATGGAGACAAAACCGGTATCCGAGCCCTGGCTCCATCATCAGATCAGCTTCATGTTATAATAATATCGCATTGTCATTTGACTTACATAACCTTGCAACATTTCAGCTTAATCGGAATATCGGAAATCGGGAAGTGGGTCAAATTTAACTTGCAAGATTTGATTACAGACACACTGACACCGGGACAGGTGAAACTAAATAAAAGCTTGTTGGTAAAAAAAATAGCAAATTTATGCGAAGTCGCAATTCGACATCCAGTTTAAGGACAAACTTACCAGCTGAACAAATTTTTTGCCATCTTATGCAGGGCAGTGACGAGTTAAAAAGTGCGTAATGATGTGCACATATTTGCGCATGCGCGCAGGTAATTAGCGGGAGCTGTTTGTTCGCGTTATTTGCCCACTCCCGCGCATTCGACGAAAACTCCAGGCTCCTTCGAGCCTATGGTGGTCGTGTATATCGCACCATTCCATAAGAAACTAATATAATAACAACAAAGTTCGCTTTTCTTACCCTTCGCACCATTTACTTTTCTAGTTTCTTTTTGTGTCAATTCCGCTACACAAAGGTTGGAAGAGATCGCTTTTTAGCGATAAGACTGCCTTGTACCTTATTGAATAGTGTAATTATGTAATGTCCTTTTGTGATGTGTTTTTCTGCTGTGCAATAATAATATATCTGTATTAATTGTATTGTATGAGCTTATACACACATATTCCGTGAAAATTTAAAGGGATTCTTGAAAGACATAATTCCCCTGGCCAAAATATTCAGAAGATTCCGCCTCATTAGTAAAGTATAAAGACGAACAAGTAGTCCAACTTCGGCCGATTAGGAGCGCGCGACACGTAAAGGTGGATTTAGACCAAATGAATTAGAATTCGTTTGGTCTAAATCCACCTTAATGTATTCACATAGACGCGCGATAGGAAATCTGTGTGAGTGCGATTCATACTGGAGCATTCTTACGCATTCTTAAAACTTTGCTTGTAGTGCTTTCGCACACATTCAAGCGCGCGATATACCTTTAGTAGGAAGAGAAATTACTGCTCTTATTATGCTATACATACTGTCATTACTCATTAGTGTGATTTTTAGTGAATTTGTAGAGCTTGGCCGGAATTACATAATAACCAAAAATACCATTCTAAACGCGCGGGATCTTCGGAATATTCGCCAATGGGTCATTCTCAAAACATAATGTCCGTAGTTAGGGCTTTATAAAACAAAGTGTTAACTTTAATTTTTGTGTAACGAAAGTTAACCATATAAATTGTATGTGAAGTTTCGTTACACAAAGGAACAAGATTAAGAGGTTGTTTTATAAAGCCCTAACTACGGACATCATTTTTTGAGAATGAACCCAATACCTGTGCACAGGGAAATAATAATTTTCAAGAATTACTCATTACTGTTCAAAAGCCCTATGACAGACGCACAGACCGACATCGGAGGTTTAGTAATGGGGACCCGTTGGCACACTTTAGTTACGGATGGAAACTGTTAAACTCGTACTTACTCTATTATACCAGATCAAAATGATGTACTATAAAAGTACTAAGTCCCTGCACGCATTAAACCCCTAATTACAGCATAGCCCATTAATTACGTTCCTCATAACGCGACACGTGTACGTCCATACCACGCTTTTGTGCTGTCATATACGTGCAAACCAAGCTACCATTCTACTTGTTACGATTTGAATCTCGACCGTATTGGGATAAGGTCGTTAATTGGTGAATGAAAACTACGTACCTACGTAGGTAGGGTCGCTTCTAAAATGTTGCAAGTATACGAATTTGAATTTTATTCCACAGAATGTGGACTAAAATTCCGATATGTATATGTCGCCGCCAACTAGCTTAATGAGCTATTTGGTTAGCTGCCTAGCCTTTTCACTAAACACACTCCTTATTAGGGTTCCGTAGCCAAAATGGCAAAAACGGAACCCTTATAGTTTCGTCATGTCCGTCCGTCTGTCTGTCTGTCTGTCTGTCTGTCCGTATGTCACAGGCATTTTACTCAAAAACTACATGATGGATATTGATGAAATTTGGAATATAGGTGTCTTTTATGAGCCGCTACTTAATTTGGTATATAAATAATTAAAATAAATATTTTTAGGGGGGGCACTCCATACATGTTAAAGACAGTAAAAAATTTTTTTTTCAGCAAATATCAACGTGTGGTACATAGTTCGATAGCTCTTTAAAAAACACTATAAGGTTCCTATGTAATGTTTTTGATTAAGTGAATGTGTTTGGAAATAATCGCTCCGAAAGTTGTGTAAATTGTGTCCCCCCCCCTCTATTTTCTAAACCGTGCGTCCGAAAAATATGAAAAAAATCACGATGGTAACGCTTAATTAATACTTTCAAGGAAAATTATTTTCAACAAGATCGAATGTACCGTTTTTGAGTTATTGCCGATAAACTGCGCTTCTCAACAAAAGGACGTAATTGCTATGAAGATACGCTCATTTTGTTGTTGTACTTTTTTTACATCGTATTTTTTATCTTATAGTTACGGCTATGGAACCCTACACTGAGCATGGTCCGACATGCTCTTGGCCAGTTTTTTAGGTTAGGTTGGTTAGTCAACCTTCGTCGACCTGCTGGCCTGGCGTGTCATAGTTTTTAGGGTTCCGTACCAAAATGGTAAAAAAGGAACCCTTATGGTGCGACTCTGTCTGTCTGTCTGTCTGTCTGTCTGTCTGTCTGTCTGTCTGTCTGTCTGTCTGTCTGTCCGTCTGTCACAGCAAGATATCTCAGGATCTACTGATGCTATCGACTTGAAATTTGGAATAGTGTTAAGAACCGCTAACCCGAGCTTATGGGATGTAAAAAAAATCTTGTAACTTTTTTACTTTTTTTTAAAAAGGGTCCGTAATGAGACTTTGAAAATTGAAAGTAGGGCTATTATATCGAGTGGGGTATCAAATGAAAGGGCTTTATTTATAGATTAAAACACTATTTTTGTATTTTTTTTAAAATAAGCAGTTTTTGATTTATGGCGAAAAACGTTAAAAAAAATACCATTCCCCCCCTATTATCTTCGAAGTTACTGAACAGAAAAATCTGTAATAATTACCAATTATTAATGTCGTCCTATATATTACACGAAAAATATAACGGTTTTCCTAACTTGAACCGTTTTTGAGAAATTTGCAAAAATCTTAACACATACTTATTTGCTCCTACTAAACTAATCGCCATATAGTTTTTCTTGAACTATTCATGTATCTACTTATGAGTTTGTACGGAACCCTCGGTGCGCGAGTCCGACTCGCACTTGGCCGGTTTTTATCTTATAGTTACGGCTATGGAACCCTACACTGAGCATGGTCCGACATGCTCTTGGCCAGTTTTTTAGGTTAGGTTGGTTAGTCAACCTTCGTCGACCTGCTGGCCTGGCGTGTCATAGTTTAGCTTCTATTAAGATATTACCCGATCATATTGAAGAATTAATTATGCCACATTTTACTTCGGCTTGCCCACGGCAGACGTGGATGCCCCACCACTGAAGTATAATTATATCTAACTTACAAGTAAGTTAAAGTTACTCACCGCTTACGTTTAAAGTAATGAGAAGTACCAGGGTCGAATGGCCGCCAAGAGCTCAGAAAGGCACTCACTTCACTTACCGCAGATGCACTGTAATGTAACCCGATACAGGGTGCGGATGAAACGGATTTTTTTAAGCTTTCCGCTCTTTCACGTTTAAATAAGTTGTTAAATTTTTTAGTGTCATTTAAGCTTTTGTGCAGTTTGATTAGCATTTATATAAGGAACTGGGCGATATATCGACACCTACCAGATACGATAACCTACAGGTAGACTTCGAAATATTTTTTTCCAGTTACATCAGATCGTCCAGATTTTTTTAAGTCGAGGTGATTCGAGTTTGTCGGTTTTCTACAAGCTAAAAGAGGATCGTCGTATGTTTCCGCGGCATCAGTTATGTTTGAAATTTGTTTTATATTTTAGAGCTTATAGCTTGCTATATTTTGTTTGTGCGAAACTACATGAGAACTCATCCAGATGCTCAGTTCTCTATAAAAACGAAAATTGGGTTAAGAATCGTCTTAACAACAATTTAGATTGCTAACACTTTTCGTTCGTAATCGAATGAATGGATTCGCATAAAAAGAGTAAGTACCTATATATTCTGAAACTGCTTTAACTTTACAGGACTCTTTAAAAGATCATCAATATGTAACGGTTCGGTTACTTTTGTTTGATAACTAATAATGACCATGAAATATCAACTAAGTGATGTCCATATTTTCAGAAATCTAAAAATTTTAATCGAGTTCCTAATGTCTTGTATTCCACCGACAAAAGTAAGGCTGTTAAATTGGTTATAATAATGCTTATGGTTCGAAAAATGCCTTCCCGACAGTTTCTGGCAATGTCTGCAATTGTGAACTCCCACGCGCGGGTCGTATTCAGCCCGTGACCGCGTGTCCGTTATGCCCACCGCTTGTCCGGCCTTTGCCGCACAGTGGTACTGCATATTTATATTTTACAACAAAAATGTATGTCTTTTTTTACAAACGAACACACGGGTTACCGTAGACGTAGAGAAACAGCAATGATGTGTGCAAATATCAAACATAATGATACCACCTATATTAACGCATTTGTCCAAAAAAATTACTGGGCTATGTCAACAACAAGTAATAAAGTGCTAAGTAATATAGGCTGCCTTCAACCCGACTATGGCGAAACAAAAAAGATATTTGACTCATTTCACCTCCGCGAACAAAATTCCGGGCATCCTCTAGTTCCAAATAAATGCGTAGTTTAGAACCCTTCGCTTGGAAATAATTGTTTTTTTCTTGGATTTCCCTTTGTATCCTCCCAATATATCGCTGCTTTCCGCTTTCCTTCAGCACAGCTACATGTTTGTGAGTTGGTAGTATCTGGGGCCATGGTAGTGCCCCCGCCAAGTCGAGCAAAACAAAGGTACGGCCGCACCATCCTTTTGTCGAAGCCATTCAGGCCATTTTCAACCTCCTGTAATTTAGTGCTGGGTAAAGCTAGAGTCCTGACTTTTCCGGACTTAATATGATTTAGATATATTCTCAATATTGAATGATATTGAGAATATATCTAAATCATTTGAACTTGTAGTTTAAGAACTATTGCACGTCAAAGTTCCTTAGTTTTGTCACTGACTCACTCACTCACTGCTGATGATCATCATAATTCTAAGGAACTTCTAGCAGACTCACAAGCTCCAAATTTCAAACATAATTAGTTTATAGCCTATCCACAGAACTCGATTTCCGGTCCTGTGGACACCTCCCCGGTACTGATTTGGTTTAACATTACATCTCAAACCTTTTTTGCTGTAGAAAAACTGTGTTGCGAGACTTGCCAGACGTGTATCTGTTTACATGTAATGTTTTTGATGGGATAAAACATTATTTATTTTATAAACACAGACAAGTAGTCAAACTTCGGCCATTTAGGAGTGCACCATACGTATTCAAGGTTGAGGCGCAGACGATGCGATTCGTACTGGAGCATTCTTACGCATTCGTAAAACTTCGCTTGTAGTGCGGTCATCAACCTTTTGTTGGAAGAAAAATTACTGCTGTGATAATTTATAGTCGTAGTTTTTTCAGGTGTCGAGCCCACTGCGCGTGCGACCGTTCCGCCGCGCGGCTGCGGTCGCGCTGCGCCTGCGGTCACCGCGCTCTTCTACGTTACTGACTACAATGTATGCTCCTAGCTAGCTGGTACTTAGTCTGTAGATACGGCAAACTAAAAATAGTTTGCATAGCACATACATATTATAATTATCAAACTTTTCTGGTTATCCCACTAATCCTTCCTATCCTAGCCTAACCCACTAACAGTGGCGTGCACACCCTAAAAACAGAAAGACACGACATTTCTTCCCTACTAAGGGCAGGAGGGTAGAAATTGGTGGGATGGGTGGTATCTTGCAGTGGCGTAGCGTAAAAGATAACCTTGGGCAAGCCGGTGCATATTTGGCGTACATTTTCCTTAAGAGCTGTAGAATAAGGTGGTCAAATGCCTGATACTAGGCAAGCCAGTAGGAACCGAGTTCTTTGGACGCCACGCCACTCTGCCGTCCTAGTGTAAAAGGCGACCTTTTACTATGGAAGTTCATAGTAAAAAGTCGCCTTTTAGACTAGGACTACCTTCCCTACTATTTATTACCCTACTACTCTTAATAAGGTAAAAATAGAGGGTAAGCAGTGTCTTTTTGTATTTATGATGTGCACACCCCTTGAGTGGTGTGCACCACGAGCGCGAAGCGCGAGCGCAAAGTCTCTGTTTCAGCTTCATCATCACTACATAGTAGGGAATGCAAACCGGTTAACCGGTTAACCGAAAAACCGGTTAACCGCCTGTATTTGGCAACGGTTAATAACCGGTTATCGAGTCCAGAAACCGGTTTTTAACCGAAATGTAAAAAACTATAGTAAATTGACTAAAATCCTGTAATTTTACCTTATTCCTTTCCGATTATTCATTAGTTTTACTCTGCGAGTTCATAAACCTTTAAAAATCAATCACATTGGTACTTTTACTATGTTCCTTTAAGTTTTTCTGCAGATTGAAGCTATTTGAACATTACACACTAATAAAAGTACTTTTATTAATTAACAAACTCATCATCTCATTTTCTTTCTTTATGATTTTTTCTGCTTGCCTGTAGTTTCTTATTATTAGTAAGTGGAGTTTTCTATAGTCAATAGGCAAGTCGGCCTGATTCAATCAATTATAGTTAGTTAATAGTCTACATCTTTTCCTTGTGTCCCTTTCAGGTCTTAACGTCTGATTCGTAACGGATTTGCCAAATTAAGAGTTTTTTGTAATATTTCCCAACGTATTTTATTTATACCACCACCATAGGAATCACAAGAGTCACAAAAGTTTTATACCAAAGACAATTATTTTCAACAAATTTTCAGATAATCGCAAAATGAATTAAAGCTAACACCGAAAATCCAAATCGATGTCAAAAACTTGATACTTTGTGGCGAAACCTGCGTAAAACTGATTCACAACGCAACCTGGTAACCAATATTACTTATACCTTTGTTGAAAGAAAATTTCTTCACTTTATAAAATCATGGGAATGTAGAAGTGTCTGCAAATATCTGGTGTAGCAGGTACTTTAGCGATGTGATGTTCGCTACTGGGTGTTGGTTACCATTCGATAAAGCAGTATTACGTCAATAATACCATACCTACCATTAATATTATTGATGCGCAAGTGTGTGAAAATGTTTGGAGGTTAAGATGTTTCGATGTTTCTTACTTAATAACGCAGTATCAACTGAATGGATTGAGCTGAATTTGGCATGCAAGTAAACTATAAGGATACTTTATAATCCTGATAAGGATTTCCATTAATATAATAACAAGAATAACGCAGGTGAAGATGCGGGTAAAAGATAACAATAAACGTTCACAGTGCTCACAGTTTTAGTTAAATAACATGATTTCTCAGCATTATTTTGACCGTAGTTGGGGTTGAGCCACGATGATAAAGAGCGACAGAAAATTGAGCTTAAAGACTTGATCCAAAGGGAGTATACAACGTAGTAACGAAGTGAGTATTGACATATTTAACGGTATTGGGTTCCGTGGCCAATGGAGTCGCCATCTATGAGAACTCTACTCACCTCGATGCAAATACTTTATAGCTTTGACGATCGACTGAAAATAGATGGTGTTAGGTTAAAAAACCTATTAAACGAGAAAAACGTTAGTAAAAGTCAAAGTAGATGGCAAAATTGAAGGCACTTGCTGGGTGCTCCGGTGGTCGAAGGGTTAAGAGGCTGGGCCGGAAATCCAGAGGCACTAGGTTCGATTCCTGGTCTGGGCGCCATTTAATTTTTCTATGTACTTTGATTTCTTGGATTTTATGTAACACAAAAATGTGGTGTAAAGTGTAATTTACCCGCACTAAAAAACTAATAAAGAAACATCATGTTCATTTCATATAGTACATTTAGGTAGTGAATCCGTTGCAAAAGAGGCCTTAGCTTTTATTTTAGGTTTGGCCAAATTATTACGATTTACTGTCAGTAATGTTTCTATTCTTATTGTTTGTTTTTAAGTTGATTTTGTTTAATAATCGACTGAGCAATATTTTAAAGTAGTTTTTATTATCATACACTCACAAAACCACCAAAAATGGACGAAAATAAATTAACCGGTTTTTAACCGGTTAACCGGTTATTTCGGGATCACTTCGGTTAATAACCGGTTATAAAATATGGCCGGTTATTGCATTCCCTACTACATAGCATAAAACAAAGTCGCTTTCTCTGTCCCTATGTATGCTTAAATCTTTAAAACTACTCAATGGATTTTGATGCGGTTTTTTTTAATAGATAGAGTGATTGAAGAGGAAGGTTTATATGTATAATACATGCATAATATAATAGAGAAACACCGTGCGAAGCCGGGGCGGGTCACTAGTGTACTATAAATAAGAAAGTTTGTGAATACGTTTGGATGTTTGTTAGGTACATACTAAATAGCCTGCAGAAGCTCCTAATTACTGGTCGCATGGCAGGAAAAAGGAGTAGGCGATGGACGGGCACAATTACATCTGCAACTGGAGCCACATTACAGGATAGCATTCATGAAGCCCAAAACCGTGCAGCTTGGAGAGCGTTGGTGAAGAGTTCCCGCAGCCGTCGCGTCCCTCAGCCATGAGGATACGACGAAGAAGAAGACTAAATAGCGCGATAGCAATTGAACGGATTGAGATGAAATTTGGCATACAAGTAGACCGAGCCTTGGTAAAGAAGTTCCTTTGGAATAGTCAGGAAAATGAAGGGACCAAAAAGAAAACGTTAATTTATCCTAATCCCACTCACCGCTCTGCGGATCCCAGAATTAAATCATCCTGATCCCACTCACCGCTTTTACTCTGCGAATTAAATCAGTAGGCGGAGCGTGGCGGCCATTACATAATAACATCCCAGGCCATTACCGCCACGCGCCTTCAAATAATTACCTACTCGATTATTTCCCGGGCGAATCCCCCTGTTGCTATAACAACATAATTTGATGCTCTCGGTTGATGCGGCCCTGGTAATAGCAGAGCTATTGTTCGATGGCTGTCAGCCTTCTTTTTGTTGTCCAGAATATGGTGGAAAACAAAAGAAAAACAATGTGATGATATTTGGAAGTATGTATATTTTTCCGAGTTATTTTGTTCGTCCTGGGTCGTGGGGTTCCGTAGCATCAACTAACTTAGCAAAATTTCAACAAACCATTCATTTGCTTATGAGGAACATTTATTTGACGACCGCTTTAGCTTAGTTGGTAGTGACCCTGCCTACGAAGCAAGAGGTCCTGGGTTCGAATCCCGGTAAGTGCATTTATTTGTGTGATGAGCACAAATATTTGTTCCCGAGTCATGGATGTTTTCTATGTATTTAAGTATTTGTATCTATTAAATATATCGTCGTCTAGTATCCATAACACAAGCCTTATTGAGCTTACTATGGGGCTAGTTCGATTTGTGTAAGATTGTGTAAGATTTAGTGTACAAGCGGAATACTCTGATGGATTCTAAAATGTCCCAATAAATATGAAGGCCTAAAATAAATACGAAAATAATAAGATCCTCAATTTGCGCCCACGCCATTTCGTGAAGACAGCTTTCAACATGCTAAAAGGCACTTTACCGCAATGAAGTTAGTAAAAAAATACGCAATACATTTTATTCCCATTTCGAGACCCGGCATTGGCAGCGGTGGGCTCGAGTACTTTCCAAACAAAAGGGAATCTCTTTTGGTTTGTTTGTCTCCATTGCCCCTTTTAATAGAACAAACAGTTTAATGGCTGCCGCGGTCGCTTAGTTTAGGGGTCGATCGATCTGCATGTCATTTGATTGATGCTCTTGGATGATTTGTATTTAATTGTTGCGTAATTAATGAAATATGGCAGCTAAGTTAAATTCTTAAATTGAATATTGTCTTTGGTTACCACGATTATCACTCATTGTAATAAAACAACTTTAACCCTTACGTGAGCCATGAACGCCGAAACGTTGAGACGTAAAAATGAAATAAAAAATACGAGATTTAACCCGTTTTAGTTGTTTTATTACAATAATATTCAAGTTATTAGATCAGGCAAGTATTTTATGGTTTCTGAGTTTCGGACACATTGCTGAACTCATCTACAAAATCCGATGAATTTCTTCTTTTGATCAACGATCAAATCGAAAATTATTTTCTTCTATGTTACAGTCGCGGAATTGTAAGGTTCGTTATTTTTCAACTCTATGTCATCGGCATCTATTCATTATGCGACTATAGATAATTTTAAAATATAAGCCTCAAAAACCTATATTTTTTGCATATTTTCCCTAAGTAAATTGTTTGCACACATCCCCCAAAAGTACCGGGGCGGCAGCGGACGGGAGTGGTCGGCAAACAGCGGGCGCCGGCGAGGCGCGCCCTGGCCACCTGCCCCCGGTCCTCGAATGTGGACTTTCTTGAGGGAAACATCTGCCTAAAACGACAACCTTTAGAATATAGCTGTACTTACTAAAAACATACTTTTGGATTCTGGTATCCTAGTCTTCTATAGCCACTCACTTGCTTTTGGTAACAATGTCAATGTCAACCAACACCCTCATACATATTAAAATAGTATAGAGTTGGACGAAAAATATAAGTGGATAGTAGAAAACGCCATTCGTATATCACATTCTTTAATTTCAATTACCTGCAATAAAAACTTTCTGAAATAACCAAACCTACGAAAAAAAATTGAAGGAAAACCTCTTTGCAGTGGTTCAGGAGGAAAGGACTTAGAAAATCTAATCTTTAATTTATATGTATATCTATTTAACGAAAAATATTTTGTATTAGTAACTTTAGTCGTAAAATAGCTACTAAAAATATATAGATGAGTTATGACTTAGTGATTGCAATGACAAGTCCAATTCGCTCGTGTCCAAAATACCGCATTCCCGAAATACCAGATTTTTCACAAAACCAGATTTTCGATTTATGAGATTCCTGTCTTACCACATTCCCGTTACACTAGATTATAAAATCGTAAATTACTCAAGGATCTAAATCACTTTGTTGGGTGTGTTATTTTGGGAATCTTGTATACGAAGAATCTGGTGTATCGAGAATCCGGTATTTTAAAAAACTGGTATTTTAGGAATGCGGTATTTTGGGAATGAGCGGTCCAATTTAAGGGATGTTTACAAAAACGACATAACTGACTTAAGCACTGGTTGATACTTATAGATAAACATAATTAATGACAGTAAGTATGAACCAGCTTAGTTAATAGGTATGTTTTTTTTGTAAACATCCCTTCAATTATACATGACCCCAGTACGAATAGGGTACTTTGTCCTACACCAGCGGTCGGCAACCTTTTAGCAGCCAAGGGCCACATAGTAGCTAACGAATTTGACGCGGGCCGCACTTTGTTAATAATTTGTGATTTTATACAATTCTGAACATAACGACCTTTACATACGAAAGAGCCAGGGAGGTTCGCGGGCCGCAAGTGAGCGGTTCACGGGCCACATGCGGCCCGCGGACCACACGTTGCCGACTGCTGTCCTACACTATAGCAGTAGATAATATAGGACACCACGAGTGGGCCCGAGTGACGGATAGCCGTTGAGTACACCCGAGTGTCTACAAACAACCCCCACTCGCCGACTGGGTAGTCAACCGAGTTTCACGAGATCAGAATTTTGACGGTCATTTTTGCTACGTGTTTTCAACGCCATAGTATATCAGAGGGGCGAGGAGGCAAAAATATATGACAAAGCGGAGCATAAATGGGCAATTTATTTTAAAACGTATTAACTAACAGGTCGGTCGTCCCAAAACTGACGATTACTGTCAAACTGCATACACCGTGCCCCCGAGTAACCCGAAAAACTGTTACTATAGATTCTAACAACTATTAGGAGTAAAAAAAGTTACATGATGTATAGTCGAAAAACGGTTTCTTTCCGATTTTTTTTCAGAAAATATCAACGTGTGGTACATAGTTCGACAGCTCTTTCAAAAATATTTTAAGGTTTTTAAGTAATGTTTTTGATTAAGGGAATATCTTTGGAAATAATCAATCCGAAAGTTGTGAAAATTGTGTCCCCCCCCCCCTCTATCTTCTAAACCGTGTGTCCAAAAAATATAAAAAAAATCACAAAGATAACGCTTAATTAATACTTTCAACGAAAATTATTTTCAATAAGATCGGATTAACCGTTTTTGAGTTATTGCCGATAAACTGCGCTTCTCAACAAAAGGACGTAATTGCTATGAAGATACGCTCTTTTGTTGTTGTACTTTTTTTTAATCGTTTTTTTTTATCTTATAGTTACGGCTATGGAACCCTACACTGAGCATGGTCCGACATGCTCTTGGCCAGTTTTTTTTTCCTTTTTGATATCTTTTCCTCAAGCACCTAAGGAGTTTAAGGACATGTTTATAAGGAGGGGCTCAATTTACTGATTTATTTTGTTCCATAAGACTATTAATGTAAAATGACAAAATTCGACTTATGTTGATATAACGTTATTTATTTGTAATACCATCAGGAATACGTGGTTAAAAATTTTCGGGTTATTCGGGGTGTATATTTCATCACCAACTGGTAGGTTAGGCGGTGTTTAAACATAGCTTAAGTTTCGCTTAGCCGTAGGTACATTTTAAAATAAAAATGTCCAAATATCTGACAAGACCTAGTTGTAGTGTTCTAGAAATAGAGTGCTATCACAAATTTTTGCATGTTTCGTCATATAATGATGAGTTAATGGCTGTACTAAGTTCACTCATTTTAGTAGGTACTATAAAGGTAGAATTGGAATAAAAACTGGAATAACTTTTATATTATTGTTTTATTACGTGTTTACGGTTCTAGGTCTAGCTTAATACTAAACAGATCTTCTTAAACTAGAGCAGAGCGAGACAGACTGTATTCTATTAAATTCAAAATAATGAATAGTTCCAAAAGCTGCCAGCCTGTCCCGCAGACGGTTAGGTTTGTAGACCAGGGTACAAACCTCACAGTACCTTATCTGGGGGCACGGCAGTGCCCCCGCCAAGTCGAGCAAAACAAAGGCACGGCCGTACCATCCTTTTCTCGAAGCCATTCAGGCCATTTTCAGCCTCCCGTAATTTTGTACTGGCTAAAGCTAGAACCCTAAAATTTCAGGAATATATAGGGCACAATAAGACAATATATATTCTCAATATCATTCAATTTGAACGTGTAGTTTAAGAACTATTGCATGTCAAAGTTCCTTAGTTTTGTCACTGACTGACTGACTGACTGATGATCATCATAATTCTAAGGTACTTCTAGCAGACTCACAGGCTCCAAATTTTAAACATAGTTAGTTTTTAGCCTGTCAAGTCCTAAAAACCTTCCAAATATTGCAATTTCAGTCACAACTGTACACATAAGTTTGTAATCCTATACAAATACATGCGACTACAAAGTTACTTTTGCAGTTCAAATTGGAAAAAGAATGGATTGGAATGTAATAAATAAAGGAAGATCACTTACAAAAAGAAAAGAGATCCCTTCAAAAACATTACATGTAAAAAGATGCAAGTCTCGCAACGCAGTTCTTTTACAACAAAAAAGTTTTGAGATGTACCTAATGTTAAACCAAGTCAGTACCGGGGCCGGGGGGGTGTCCACAGAACTCGATTCCCACCGACTTTCCTATTATTTAACCGTGGAGGAACACATTTTATAAATCTAGGGATTAAGTTTTAAAGATAGCACAACTAATATTATCCGGTTTCAGTTTTCCTTGTAATCGCATGACGGATAAGGCACGATTTACAAATCTACTAGGAAACAAAAGGTAAGCTATACCTAGTAGCCGAGTGGTTCGGACATGCGCTTTTCAAGCAGATAGCAGATGTCGTGGGTTCGAATCCTGGCTCGTACCAATGAGTTTTTCGGAACTTATGTATATACGAAATATTATTAGATATTTATCATTAGAGTTTCGATGAAGGGAAACATCGTGAAGCCTGCATATATCCGCGAGGAAATTCAAAGGTATGTTAAGTCCCCAATCCGTAGTGGGCTTGCGTGGGGAGGGGACTATAGCCCATTCACTCTCTTCTATGAGAATATCCCTCTGCCCAGCAGTGTACGTAGACTAATGATGATGATGATGAAACACAAAAAAATCACGCCTCTATAACTTGGCAACTTCGTTGGTGACAGTGACATTGAATGTTACAAACATTTGGACACCTTAGATAATTCTTACTATAGAAAGTATGATTTTCTCGAACATTTCGAAGTAACATACGAGTGGTCGTTAAGTATAGTGAAATACTTAATAATAAATAATATGTAATATTTAATTGGCAAATTTTTCGCAACTCAACAACAAATATTATAACCTATTTTGCGTGGAGTAGGAAAGAGATCTTAAAATAAAATTTAATTTAGCGTAACTTTTAACCCTTTCGCGCACAAGGGTTTATCGAAGAAACAAGACGCTATTTATTACTTTTATTAGGCACTAGGTAATAAAGAGGCGAGTTACTATTCGATTCCCACACTTTCAATAAAATCGTTCCGAAAGGGTTAAGCTTCAATGTTAAGAAGATTTTTTGTCCCGATTCCGGTAAAATGGGTTTTTTTCCAAAAAAAGGGTCGACTGTGACCCTTTTGGTGCGAATACACGACCTTTCTTAAGACAATTCTTATTTCACAATAACTTTGCTCTTGTTAAAACATCAATTTATGCTTTCATATACGTAACCTTTGACTTTATAACCCACGGAACAATAACAGTTTCTTAACGATGCCGTGACATTTTATGACATTTTTGGCTGCCAGTTTTATTGCAAGTTTTTGCCGTGAGAGGTTTTATTTAACTACATACTTCAATATTTTGGATATTACTAGTGCCCACTCTACGATACAGTGGGCGGGTATAGGTACCAAACATATTAGTAAATTTAAATAATTACTCGCATACCTGGCTCCTCCATTAGATCTTCTTAATGTTCCCACAATTCTGGTTTAGCACCGAACTTACACAGTCAGATTGAAGCAAGCAGAAAAATTGTACATATGTAGGTAAGTAACAGTGGCGCGGCGTAAAAGATATCCTAGGGCAAGCCGGTGTAGATTTGGCGTAAGTACATTTTCCTTAAGAGCTGTAGAATAAAACTGCGGTCAATTGCCTGATATTAGGCAAGTCGGTAGGAATCGAGTTCTTTGAATGCCACGCCACTGGTAAGTAGGTACGAAGATTGCAAATTAAATAAAAGCTTGTAAATATTTTGGAAAATTAATTCCTTTTCAAGCCCAAAAATTCAATGGGTTAAAATGTCATTCATAAAGTTGTCTTTTTATATTCCAAATCCCAGTACATTGCATTTAGCTGTACCAGGAGTGCATAGGAAGGCGGGACGTGCGTTGACAGGTGATTGACGTCTCACTCGTTCCGCGGCCGCCATGTTTATCTCATTGCCGTTCAACAAAATTACATTTACAGTTCATAATTTCTGTTTGGACCTTAACACTACTAGATAAAGCTCAATATTGGTTTATCTTGAAGATTTCAATAGTAAAGAGTTGTTGTAAGAATTACTAATGTAATGAATGACTAACAAGACAGAACTAAACTAAATAGTGCAGAGTAGAAACGGACCAGCTGTGTCCGGTGGGATTGCTTCAGTTTTAATTTAAATGGATCTTAATTGGAAATAGCCGTCAGGCGTTAAAATAAAATGTTAAAATGTCAACAGTAACTAGTTAGGAAAATAACAGGACAGGGATGGTGGTGCCAACTCTTAAACATACCCTGCGTGCGATCTGTTACCTCAAGTACAACGTCTTATTTTTGTTAATAAAGTGGAACGAGTTAGTTTAAGTACCTAAACTATTAACGATAAGACCGCCTGTTGTTTACCATTTATGCTGTTTTAGATTTAAGTTTCTGTAATCTTTTGTTTTGGTGCACAATAAAGAATATTGTATTCTATTGTGTAAACTACTTAACGTACAATATATACCTAATGAACTTTTCTAACTAAAAAATCTTAATTTTAAAAATTAAAGTTCTTTATGTCTTTAAATTTAAAACATACAAGCCATACATTATTACAGCGATGAAAAGAACGAAAATTCTGAACAACTGCGTAAACAATAAGCTAATTACATTCACAATTCTTGCCAAGAAAATTTCCCATACAGGGTGTAAAAGTAGGTACTCACTTTTTACTCCATTTATAAAACATGTCGCATCGATTGTTGTCAAAGGTCAATAATAAAATATTGTAAGGGTTAAATTGACAATTGAGTTCCATAATCGAAAAAAGCGTAACAAAAGTTGACCCTTTCTATGATTGCTTGTCCATAATTCACTTCTATAGATTTGCGATAAAAAACGTTTCTTTTTGTCCATCGTAATCCAAGCCGTTGCACATTTGTAAGAAATTAATACTTTTTACAATATTCCCTAATTTTGTGCAAAAGTATCGAGTTACGTGGGTTTTATTTGAGATACGAGTAGATATTTTACGGTCGGCTCTCTAACATGTGGTTTGATGAAGGCTCCCTTTGTAGAATAGAAAAACATAGGAAATGTCAATCTCTCCACTTGCGTAGTATTTTTAGGTGCTCTGTAAGTTTATTTTCAGCAGCAAAGGACAAAATAAACATGAAATGTCCAATAAAAGATGACATCAACTCAAATTTTGAACTGAAATATCCAGATACATATTTCAATCATTCACGTCTTTACAATTCATGAAAGTTTACTTATTAGTACTACTTTTACGATTCCATTATTTCTACGTTTTATTTTAAATGTTTTGCAATTTTATCAAGTATCCCACCTATTAATTTCTAGCTTCACATATATAAACAATGTTGGTTATAAATATCATTTACTTATATTTTAGGCAAATTATATTTTTAATTTGTAAGCCCTATAAAATATAGACGTGTTGAACAGATTTGTTTGATTTCAGGATTTCAGTAGGTAATTAAAAACGAAACCCAGACCGAACTTACTTATTGTTAGTGAAAATCTTAGGGAAATGGTGAATTTCAAAACTTACGTTAATTATAAACGAGAAGGATAACTGCGATCCTAATAACTTGTGCATTAGATAAATAAAACGTGTCTCAAATTTAACTAACGTAATAAATCCAAGAAGTATCTTAGCTGACAACAAATTTCTAATGAAAAACTAGATACACGAATGTCTTCCTTCAAATTTCTGAACGTCTAAATTGAAGTTTGACAGAAGTGCGAGCGTTGGGTGTCGAGTGGCAAAATATTTGTCGAGGCAAAGGGTTCAGTTGGCGCGCCTCACGTTGCCTGACAAGGAAGTCGATGCATTCTGGATGGATGTAATGGAAATAGCTTCCCAGTTCACATTAGACCGGGCGCACCTAAATAATGGTAATCGTGAAGGAGTAACGTTTATGTATAAGTAAACAATTTATTGTACACTCGCGTCTTCGTACCCGGAGGTAAACTAAGTTAAATATCTCTTTTTTTGTTCAGGTTTAACCGAAACTTGTTTTCACGGCCGAAACCGAATTTCGGCTTTGATCTCAGTTTCGGCCGAAACCGGAACCGAAACCGAAACTTCCATATAAGGTCATGTTTTCGTAGGAAGATAACAAAAATGACAATCATAATCAGTCAGTCTTCATTTTTAAATATCATATTAATTATTGAGTCTCTGATATTTAACGTAATTACTAATAGGTATAACATATTATACTTAACTTCTTATTTCTAATAGTTAATCTGTGCTTTTTGAAAAAAGACTGTCCGATCGCAGTTTGAAACCAATCAAATTCAGTTTCGGTTTCGGCTGTAGTTTCGGCCGGAAGGCAGCCGAAACCGAAACTATGCCGAAACTCGTTTTTTAGCCGAAACTAGGCCGAAAGCGAAACCGAAACGGAAATTTTGGTCAGATTCTAGTGCTTTTTGAAATAAAGACTATCCGATTGCAGCACAAAACCCGTCAAATTCAGTTTCGGTTTCGGCCGAATGGCAGCCGAAACCGAAACTAAGCCGAAACCCGTTTTTTATACACACCAAATATCATGGATATTGGTTTTTGAGTTTGTGAGTGATGCGTGAACCAACGGACAGATAAATAGACAAACATTTCAAAAACTGTTTCTTTACGTTTTATTACCGTAAGGTCGGGGTACTTTCGCCCTGGGGGGTAACTTTGGCCATAGGGATTAATTGGGTCCAGGTTTGATTATTGCATTTAAATTACGGCACTTTGCCATGTGGTTGGTTTTAGCTGGCCATTCCTGTTTATTATCAGACCCTATAGATTTGAGATATGTGATTTACAAGGAGGGCAAAGTTACCCTACATTTGGCCAAAGTACCCCGACCTTACGGTACTCATTTTGAACACTACAGTTACTTTTTTGGAAACATCTTTGATGTATAAACAGTCCTTCTACGATGTGTATACATAGATGAATGAATAAAACAATGTTAATGATAAAACAATTGATTTGTACTAAGGCGAACTTATAGTAGGTACCTGTAGATAGGTAAGTATAATTCCCTTCCTAGGCAACCGTTGAGTAAACTAGAGAGTATAGTACATTATCAAATTAAGACAAACCAACAAAACAATTTGCAAAAACAGAGCAGAGACTGCACGTCTATCTATCTATCTAAAAATAATTGTAAATAAGGTAATAAAGACGGGGGGCCGTCTGGTTGCATAACAACTATTGTCATATTATTAATTGTCATAACAGTTTAAGCATAAAGTTGATGCTCATATTTTTTTTTTGGCATAAATTGTCCTATGGCATAATTGTTCCGTGTCATAATTATACGGAGTCATAATTGGTTTAACCATAATGTAAATTGTCATACATTTATTTAGTCATAATATTGATGATTATAAGTCGTTTTTGTAATAATTGTAAATTTCATACATTTATTAAGCCATAACATTGATGATTATAAGTGGTTTTAGTAATAATTGTAAATTTCATACATTTATAAAGCCATAATATTGATGACTATAACAATCGTATTGCATAAATTTTGATAATGGACTTGCGATGGTTCTTCAAAAAAGAAACGATATATATTATTGTAGAATTTTTAATTTCTACTCATTACACAATATTAGTGACCTCACACAGAACCAAATCGCTGCCAGAAAAGTAGGTGAGGTTAGGTTAGAACTGTTATCTCACACATAACCGAATCGCTGCCAGAAAATTAGGTTAGGTTAGAACTGTTATCTCACACATAACCGAATCGCTACCAGTAAAGTAGGTTAGGTTAGAACTGTTATCTCACACATAACCGAATCGCTGCCAGAAAAGTAGAATAGGTTAGGTTAGAACTGTTATCTCACACATAACCGAATCGCTGCCAGAAAAGTAGGTTAGGTTAGAACTGTTATCTCACACATAACCGAATCGCTACCAGTAAAGTAGGTTAGGTTAGGTTAGAACTGTTATCTCACACATAACCGAATCGCTGCCAGAAAAGTAGGTTAGGTTAAGTTAGAACTGTGACCTCACACAAAACCAAATTGCTGCCAGAAAAGTAGGTTAGGTTAGGTTAGAGCTGTGACCTCACACAAAATCAAATCGCTGCTAGAAAAGTAGGTTAGGTTAGAACTGTGACCTCACACAGAACCAAATCGCTGCCAGAAAAGTAGGTTAGGTTAGGTTAGAACTGTTATCTCACACATAACCGCATCGCTGCCAGAAAAGTAGGTTAGGTTAGGTTAGAACTGTTATCTCACACATAACCGAATCGCTGCCAGAATAGTATATTAGGTTAGAACTGTGACGCAACATAAAAGATAACTTTTAAAAATCTTTTAAAATTAGGCTTATGCGTTTAGCAATTTATGCATTTACTTAGTATGGTTAAAGTGTTGTATGAGCAACCTATTTATGCGTTTAGCATTTTATGCATTTACTTAGTATGGTTAAAGTGTTGTATGAGCAATCCATGTATGCCCATTATAAAGAATGCTTGAATAAATGTATGCATATCAACTATATGCCCATTACACAGTGGTGGATTTTGTTTTTATAATTATATTTCGGGTAGTTTGCAATAGCTCAGAATACCCGTCAATCCAATCCCTCTTGACATATGCTAGTCGGTTGATGGCCGCCGCGCAGGACAGCCGCAAATCGTCCTTTAACGTGCGCTCGGAGCGGCCTCTCGCCATGCCGCTAGAAGACTCATCCAATCTTTAAATTATGTGCAAAAGACAATAAACCCCGGGATTGTGTGTTACGAACTGCTCATGTGTGTGCGTAGCTTGCCGGCAAGAGAAGAAAGCACGAGGAGAAAGTAAGGTCAGTGGCATATGTCATCCTTGTCCCTATTGTTGCCTACATACTTGAGTTATTGCAAAAACAAAGATACAGTCCACTTTAAATTTTCAAAAACCCACCACCGTTGGTGTCGCGGTGCTACTTCTATCGCTATCTATAATACTTGGTATGGATCATTAAGACACCTCCTACCATTTCTGGTCACTTCGGTCCGGATTAAATCATACCTTTGTGATTAATCAGTACATTAAACGATAATTATTGGGGTAACTTATGCGATTATTGTGCTAGGTAATTGAAATAGTCTTGTCAACTAATCTATAATTATAAACCGCATCGGCAACTATTTCGCTTTATTTCCGCACCCGCATGCTTAGTACATTTCATTGCTAGTTATTTCCAAATATATTTCGTTTCTCGTGGTCAATTTCGATCCACGTGTTCGCATTTCCTTTGTTCTTAACCATACCACTGTACCTGTCCGCCATATGCAATTGTTATCCTAACTCAATTGGTTCGGTTAAGTTCGGTTATTTTACATCTCCCGTTAACATTACAGTCACGGTCGCACATAAATTCTATCGCAAAACATATTTTTAATACGTAAATACGTCCCCGCCCGCATTTATCGCAATTTATCTAATCCCGCTAAATTAGTTAAAGGTATTTACCTAGGAATTACGCTAATTTCTATTCCCGCATTTATATAAACAAGTTGTTTAAAGACACAGAATACTTTTTATCTACGAGCATATTATCATTAATTTATCATACTTATACTTAAAAGTGAAAATTCGCTTATTTACTCCTGTTGCTTAATATAAAAGGTCTTAAGTTAATACAGAACCGCTGTCGGTTACGTCCTTTTTATTCTTGACTGCAAACTGTTGCACGTTGCTCCGCTAAAAGGTCTTAAGTTCTTAGTAAATCGTAGTGAGTTACGACTTTCTTTAGTATACCGCGAACTGTTATTTTATTTGTTGAATTTAACTTCGTAACTGTTATTTACGATGGGTAAAAGTAGGAAAGGGAGTGACGCGTTCAGCCCGGGAGTCGATCATGATACACGTACGAGTAGAAATCAGCTAACTTTGTATACTGTCCGCCGCGATGTTATTTACAAGCGAGTAGAAAACATTCTGGAATTAGCGCAGAAAGCCGAGACAGATCCTCAGCAGTTTAAGGCGTTTCGGACAAGTGCATTAAATATAGAAACAATGCGTGATGATTACGAAAAGGTTTTAGAATCTTATAATTTGCTGTTTTTACAACTGAACCCCGGCGCTGACGTAGATTATGACTCATGGACTTCGTTTGAAGAAATGTATTGCTACATTAAACAAGTATTATCAGAAAATGAAGTACCTAATGTTTCTCAGTCTCAACCCCCTACTAAGTCAAAACCCCGCTTGCCAGTGATTGAACTAATTTCATTTGATGGACAACCGCAAAACTGGCCGCTGTTTTATCAACAATTTAAAAGTATGATTCATGATAATGCATCACTTACGGATAGTGAAAGGATTTATTATTTGATTGGCAAGTTAACAGCCTCCGCGCGCGACATTTGCGCAGGATTGCCACCAACCGCGCAAAATTATCGCGTAATTTGGGATGCATTAGTGCAAAAATATGATGACCCGCGCTCGCTAGCATGTACTTATCTTAAACAACTGTTGCATTTCAAACCGCTATCTACCGCGAGTTCGACCGGTTTAGACGCATTCATAAATAATTTTGACACATCTGTCAAAGCGCTGTCTGAAATGAAACTCGATGATTTGACCGATTTCATTTTCTTACATTTGGCATTACAAAAATTAGATGCAGAAACAATTAAATTATTTGAGATCACTTATCGCAAGGAGAAAATCCCATCTTATCATAATTTAATTGAGTTCGTCAAGGAGCAGAGTAAAGTATTGTCTCGATCTCCAAATGCAATCATTAATAAACCGATCGTTAACTCAACAAACAAATCTCACATTCCTCGGCCCGCCATAAAAACGTTCGTGAGTGCGGACTCAGGCGGTTCCGATATTAATATAAAATGTGAACTTTGTAAAAATAATCAACATGAACATTTGTATTCTTGTTCGTCTTTTATGAAATTGACACCGCACGAAAGATATAACTTTATCAAATTGAACGCATACTGCAACAATTGTTTAAGTGTAAAACATAAAACTTCAACTTGTACTTCGAAGCGAAATTGTTCTCATTGTTCTTCGCGACATCATTCGTTGTTGCATTTCAACGTGAATCCGAAGTCTCATTGTAACGTGGGAGCAACTGTTTCAAACACCGCTAATAATTTTAAACATGAAAAAATCGGACGCATCGAGTCCGGCCCTGGCATGTTTACGTTATCTCCTGAGGAAAATAAGTGTATTAATTCCGCTATTGCTAATGTTGATAATATTACTAATGCAGTTAACGTCGACCATAGCACCCCGCATTCCTCATCAGATCGTAGCATTTGCACAATTTCGTGCGACAGTTCTAGTCGTCTTCAAACGACTACTTTACTGGCCACCGCAAAAATAAAAGTTGTTGATTCTTTTAACCGCACTCACTTTTTGCGCTGCTTGGTCGATCAAGGGAGCCAAAGTGATTATATAACCGCTGCTTGTTGTAAACGATTATCGTTACCGATACGTAAACAAACCCGCTATTCTGAAGTTCAAGGCATTGGTGGGACTTCACAACGAATATTAGGTGTAACTTCACTTAAATTCACGGCGCGAGTAGGGACCCAACATGAATACACAGTCGACCCACTGGTAGTCGAGCGCATAACGTCACAACTACCTACCGCGCGCGTAGACCGCTCTTCGCTCGGGTTCATTAAGAACCTACCGCTAGCAGATGATGATTTTTCACAGCCTGGGCCTATTGATATGCTTATAGGTGTGAAACTTTATTGCGAAATTTTATTGTTTGACAAAATTAAAGGCCCATCATCTAATATGCCAACCGCTCATGAAACTACCTTAGGGTACATTATAATGGGGGACGCCCCCATCGTTTCTTCGCAACCCGCTCCGCACACGCTCTGTGCTTTTAGCTGTGACCCGCTACATCAACTTGTTGAAAACTTTTGGTCAAATGAGGAGATACCCGCGCGTACTTTTTTAAGCCCCGACGATCAAAAATGCGAAAGTATTTACACTTCGACTACTGTTCGTAATGATGACGGCAGCTACTCAGTCGATCTCCCATTCAAAGATGATCCCGATAAATTAGGTGACTCTTATGTGACAGCTAAAAAGCGCTTTCTTCATCTCGAGAGAAAGTTCTCAAGAGATCCCGCACTTAAATCGAATTATGATAACATTATCCGCGATTACCTTAGAGACGGTATTTTATCCCGCACCGCACCTGAAGAGCAACTCTCTCCGGGCTATTTTTTACCGCACCATCCTGTAGTTCGTAATGATAAAGCGACAAGTAAGGTACGTCCTGTCCTGGACGGATCTGCGAAAAGTGATACAGGGTTGTCACTCAATGATATTTTGTATACCGGTTGTAATCTACAGGCAAATATTTTTCACATTTTATTAAATGTCCGCATTTTCAAGATTGCATTTTTTGCAGACGTGAAACAAATGTATTTATGCATTCACACAAACGCACCGCATCATAAATATCAACGGATTTTATACCGTTTTGCTGATACGGATCCGCTAGAGATATTCACTTTCACGCGAGTTACTTTCGGGTTGCGATCCTCGCCATTCTTGGCGCTAAGGACGCTGCGTCAGCTAGCTGCTGACGAACGGCATAAATGGCCAACTGCGGCTGCCGTGTTAGAAAGAGATGTCTACATGGACGACCTCGCTTCTTCTGCTTCTTCTCTCGAGGATGCAGTTAAGACAGCTGATGAACTCATCGACCTCTTTAAGGCCGGGGGCTTCGCTCTAGTTAAATGGACATCCAATTCGCGTGAACTGCTCGAGCACATACCAGAGTCACACCGGAAATCTGGATCTATTTCCTTCGATGACGGAAATACATTTAAGATATTAGGTCTACGCTGGTTGCCCACGCAGGACGTGTTTGTGTTTGATACCGCTAAACCGCCACCCTTGTGCACTAAGCGTGCTATATTATCCGCTACCGCCCGATTGTACGATGTTCTGGGACTCGTAGGACCGGTTATTTTATACGCCAAATTGATAATAAAGGAGCTTTGGCTTATGGATTTACAGTGGGATGATCTACCGCCTCCTCGCATTGTTAATCTATGGCAGCAATATTTATCTGAACTGCCTCTGATATCCCAGCTTCATTTCCCTCGACATTTAGGAGTAGAAGTCGGAGCTCAAGTTTCCTTGGTAGGCTTTTCGGACGCCAGCGAGGCCGCGTACGGCTGCGTAATATATCTGCATGTTTTCAATGCAGGCCAGCCGCCGATCGTAACGCTTATCTGCTCAAAGTCACGAGTGGCTTCATCCAAACCTAAAATTACATTAGCGCGCTTAGAACTCAACGGAATTTTATTAATGTCACGGCTTCTACGAGAAGTTCACGACACATTGTCGAAAAGGCATAAGATAGATAACATTTTCGCGTTTTCTGACTCAGAAGTCGCCCTATGTTGGTCGGTCGCTTCGCCACATAGGTTCGATACTTATGTCGCTAACCGCATTTCACAAATTCAGACAAATATTTCGCCTGACAACTTATATCATGTTGCTGGCGCTCTTAATCCCGCTGACTGCATCTCAAGAGGACTCACTCCTTCTCAGCTTATACAGCATGAGTTGTGGTTTAATGGACCGCCTTGGTTAGCACAGCCTTTAAACTACTGGCCTATACAAAAGTTTGTACCTAACCGCTTATCTTTGCCAGAGGAAAGGACTGTGGCTCACGTGACCACGAGTGTCCCTGATATAGAACACCCTGTTCTTACGCTTGCTTCGCGATGTTCCTGCTGGAACAAGCTTCTTCGAGCCTTTGTTTACGTACTCCGCTTCTCGAAAAAGCTACCGCGAAACGACGTGATCACCGCTAATGATCTAAATACCGCCGAGTTTGAAATAATTCGTGTCGTACAATCTGTATATTTTTCCGACGATATTAAAAATCTTTCAAAAGGGCAACGATGCTCTTCAAAACTTCAAAAATTATTTCCGTTTATTGAAGACGGAATCTTACGCGTTGGAGGTCGCTTAACGAACTCGTCGTTAGGTTATGCGTCTAAACACCCCATGATATTGCCAAAGAAAGATCATGTGGTTCGCTTAATTATTGATACTTATCACCGCGATAATTCTCATGCAGGACCGCAGTTATTAATAGGTATCTTAAAAACTAGATACTGGATTCTTTCCGCTCGCCATATTGTTAGGCAACGCGTACAGAAATGCAATAGTTGTTTCAGGCTAAGTCCTAAAGCTACGTTCCCGCTTATGTCTGATTTGCCTAAATGTCGATTGGAGCAATGCAAAGCCTTCTTACACACGGGCGTAGACTATTGTGGGCCGCTTTATATTACTCCCTATCGCAAGCGTGGTGTACGCAGTGTAAAAGCATATTTATGCCTTTTTATTTGTCTAGTAACAAAGGCTGTTCATTTGGAACTAGTGTCAAGTTTGACTTCTGCTGGTTTCATAGATGCGTTTAAACGCTTTACATCGCGACGTGGACCATGCACATTTCTTTATTCCGATAACGGGACAAATTTTGTTTCTTCAAAGGCATATTTTAACGAACTTCACGATTTTTTACGATCTGACGAATATTATAAAACTTTTAATAGAGAACTCGCGAAACATCGCATTACGTGGAAGATGAATCCTCCGACTGCTAGCCACTTTGGTGGCATCTGGGAATCAAACATTAAATGCACTAAATCATTATTATTTCGCGTAATTGGCACTCAAATTCTGACTTTCGAAGAGATGTCAACCGTACTTACACAAATTGAGGCTGTGCTCAATAGCCGACCCCTCTATGTTCTGAGTTCGGATCCTTCGGAGCCGCTGGCGCTCACGCCATCACATTTTTTGTCTACATCTCCACTGGAGTACCTTCCTGCACCCGACTTATCGGACGAACGAACCAATTTGTTGTCTCGTTTTTCATTAATGGATTCGCTGGTACAGTCTTATTGGAAACGATTTAGATCAGAATATTTACATAATTTGCAACAACGCGAGAAATGGAATACTTCATCTAATCCAATAACGGTTGGTACAGTGGTATTGTTGAATGTGGATAATGCTCCACCCTTACAGTGGCCGTTAGGAATTATCACTAACGTATATCCCGGTAAGGACGGAATTACACGCGTCGCAGAAGTGAAGACGAAGGTTGGCACATATAAACGACCTGTTGTGCGACTTTGTCCTCTGCCGACTCAATGAGTCAATCTTAATTTAATAGATTTAGTTATTATAAATCCGCGTCTTTATAGACAATCTTAGTTAAGGTTAAAAACTAGTTGTAAGGTTTGCTACACAGTTATTTCGTGCACAGTTGCTGTGCTTTTCTTAGTTTTCGTTTATTTCTAGTTTAAGTTTTCTTTTACATTTACTTACCGCTTAGCACAATAATCGCACCCCGCTATATATTGATAGAGCAGCTTCGCTCTTTTCTTTGAAGGGATCCTTCAAGGCCGGGGGGATGGTGGATTTTGTTTTTATAATTATATTTCGGGTAGTTTGCAATAGCTCAGAATACCCGTCAATCCAATCCCTCTTGACATATGCTAGTCGGTTGATGGCCGCCGCGCAGGACAGCCGCAAATCGTCCTTTAACGTGCGCTCGGAGCGGCCTCTCGCCATGCCGCTAGAAGACTCATCCAATCTTTAAATTATGTGCAAAAGACAATAAACCCCGTGATTGTGTGTTACGAACTGCTCATGTGTGTGCGTAGCTTGCCGGCAAGAGAAGAAAGCACGAGGAGAAAGTAAGGTCAGTGGCATATGTCATCCTTGTCCCTATTGTTGCCTACATACTTGAGTTATTGCAAAAACAAAGATACAGTCCACTTTAAATTTTCAAAAACCCACCACCGTTGGTGTCGCGGTGCTACTTCTATCGCTATCTATAATACTTGGTATGGATCATTAAGACACCTCCTACCACACAGTATGTCCATAAACATTATGATTAAAATCGTTATGCGCATAAATGTATGACTATTTACAGTTATGCGTAATGATGAGTATGACGAATCCTCGTATGCGTATCAAAAATATGACCTTAAACTTTATGCAACCCGACCCCTACCCAATAAAGACCTACTATGTACTATAAAAATACGACTAACATATACATAAAGTATAGTACATTGTGCACCGAGGGTAGTAAGAAGGGATTTACTAACGAGAGTGTATTAGGAGCCCGACGCCGTAGGCGTAGGGCTTTTTAATGACTCGAGTTTGTAATCCCCTTACTGTGGTACACACAATGTTTTTCATCACATTTGCGAGGAAAATAAAATAAGACAAAAATAAAATTATTTACTGTCAACTTTTTCATATAGTCTTCCACAGATAATGCTAAGAACTGCGTTTAGTTTTCAAACTTGACAGACAGTACCGCCAGGGGCCCGTTTCACGAAGCTACAAGTTACAAATTACAAGCGGAAGTCTCGTTTCAATACCTTTTGATAGAAAGAGACTTCCGAATTTGTAACTTGTAGCTTCGTGAAACGGGCCCCAGATTGTACCGATTTTCAAAATAAAATTTTAAACTAAATTATTTTAATTGCATCAAAATAATTGCAAAAAATACTGAAATAATAGTTAAACGTACCATATAATTTTTGTACACACTAAAATTGGTTTTCTAGCCAAGTTCTGAAGATGTGAAATAAGCCTTGGCTGATAAGAAACCTCCTTAGTCTGAAATGACGTACGGGAAGGTTCTATATTTTAAAACTAAACTCATAACTCCCTCGGGAGTTATAGATTTTCATACAGTTTTTCTTCCCGTGGGAGTTATAGATTTTTTCATCACACTTGCTCGAAAATGGTGCATTACACGTAGGTTTTGCGGGCCTTAAATGAGCTATTACGCCCTAGGGCGTAATGGTTTTCTTTTTAAATTTGAAACGCTGGTTCTGTTTTACTCTTATTTGTCATGTTCAAAGGAAACGCCAACTTACTTTTTTAACTTTTATCACTGAAATATTTATTTAAAGAGAACTGGTATTGCAAATACATGTAAACACATATTTCTGTAACATTAATTAAATGTTTCAATAGTGTATTTCAGTATTTTGCAATTATAAAATCAACCGTTTTAGGTCTGTACCGCTATGGTTTCCGAACGTTGCGCATTGTCTATGGATATGTCACTAATGTCACTGTCAGTTTTACAATTTTATTTAGGTTAAGTAAGGTTATTTTAATTAGATTTCCTCACAAGTGTGATGAAAAACATTGTGTGTGCCACGGGCGGTAAAGGAATTACAAACTCGTGTTATTAAAGCCCTCGACTTCGTCTCGGCCTTGTAACAAACACTCGTTTGTAATTCCTTACCTACCGCCCTTGATACACAATGTACTATTATAACCCACGGGAGGTAAAACAGCTCGAGCTGGTCTATAAGCCCGCGTGTTATAACACCCTTTACGAGCAAGTGTGATGAAAATAAATAAGTTTATTCTGAAATGTATTTTTCGGTGTGCAATAAAGAGACGAATTGTAAAACAATATTATAAACTAACTAAACTAACTAACTTGGCTCAGGGAACCAAAGAGGGTCTTGGCCTCCGAAACGAGAGCACGCCATCTGTCCCGATCGTGCGCAACTTCTTGCCAGTTAACGACTTGAAGACGTCGCAGATCCGCCTGCACACTGTCCTCCCAGCGGTACCTGGGTCGCCCAACCGGGCGGCGACCAGTTGGTCGTCCCACGTACGCTCTCTTGGCCGCACGATCCTCTCCCATTCGGAGTAGGTGACCAAACCAGCGAAGTCTGTGTGATTTTGTTACGCCGATGATGTTGGGTTCAGCCACCAGCTCCTGGATCTCTATGTTCTTACGGATCCTCCACGTGCCGTTTTCACTCTTGACAGGCTCAAAGAAGAAGTGCAGCAACTACCGAGGCATTGCTCTTCTTACAACGGCGTACAAAATCTTGTCTAATGTGCTGCTTAAAAGACTGGAACCACATGCTGAGAGAATCCTTGGGGATTACCAATGTGGATTCCGCAAAAATCGCAGCACGATAGACCAGATTTTCCTGCTGAGACAACTCATGCAAAAAAGATGGGAGTACGCACAGAGCATCCACTCTCTGTTTGTGGACTTCACGAAGGCCTACGACAGTATAGATCGAGAGGCTCTATACTCCATCCTTGTGAATTTTAACATCCCAAGAAAACTAGTTGCTATAATCACTACAGCAACGAAGAAGAGTACAATGCGTGTCAGAGTAGGGGGAGAGCTTTCGGAAGAATTCCCGGTGATGACCGGTCTAAAGCAAGGGGATGCCTTATCACCAGTGCTTTTCAACTTAGCCCTTGAACATGTCGTCAGGAATGTTTTAGCACTGGACGTAGGTGTTGAGTTGGGCGGCAGGCACAGGGTTATAGGGTACGCGGATGACCTTGCTTTATTAGGGGAAAGCCGGGATGAGGTGGCCGAAGCGGCCAGAGTCTTGGAGCAGGAGGCATCCAAGATAGGTCTCAGGATCAATCAGGCAAAAACAGAATACCTCCACATGAAACGTTACAAAGACACACGGGCTCGGCGTGGTAGTCTTCAGGTTGGAGGCGCCGTCTACAAGGGAGTTGACAAATTTCGGTATCTTGGATGTACCATAACCGACACTAACACCAGAGTGGAGGAGATAAACATCCGCGTCCAAAACACCCTGCGATGCAGTGCAGCCCTCCACAAGGTGTTGGTGTCCAGGCTTCTCAGCAGGAATACAAAACAATATTATATGTTGGTACATAATAAATAGTAATCACTAACTTAACTAACACTGCCGTGTGTCTAATGTGGTGAGATATCGTTCTGCATGGAAATATTTGCCTGTATATCCATAATTTTGAATTGCTGGCAGTCAGGAATAAGACTTAGGAATTGGATTCATTCAAACACGGAATGCAGGCAGCGTGATAAAATACCTCCAGCAGGATTAGCAGAATCCGCAGGGTTCCAACCCTGGATGAGCTGACTAAGTTAAAAAAAAAATAAGTTTTTTGTTTAACTGACTGCATATTATAATTAAAGTAAGTAATTCTATATTAGGTGTACCTTTTTTTTGCGGTGAGAAATGCATTACGCATACTCCCCCGGGCCTAGGGAGGCCAGATGTTGGTTGGGGGGGTTATGTAGGGCTCTGTCCTCTCACGCACCCTCTGCAATCAGAGGGGGGGAGGAGCCTACCCACTAAAAACCCACCGGCTTTTCACCGCATGCCGTTCGATGGGGGCAACAATGGGCTCGTAGCGCTTTTACCACTGGTGCCCCCCGGCTGCCCTGGCTTTAACTGCCGCCAGGGCTCCCGCTCCAAAGGAGGGAGGGATCGGAAACGGCCACGATCCCTCCCCTAGACGTGTGGAGTCCAACTGCGTGGGCCGTTCACCCACGACTCCACTAGGGGATTAGACGATATTAGATGTACCTATTACAAGATAACCAATTGTTAGTTTCAGGTTACACACATAGTTACACCTTCACATTGCCACCCATCTTGCGTCCAATCAAACTTGTTACCTAAATTTCACTACAAATCACTAATCCACCTCGACGTATGACCACACAAATTGTTTACCTACCGGAAAGTTTCACCTACAACATCAAAATCATCGACCGCTATCGAAAATCAATATCTTAATTTTTTACCCACTTTTCTACCAAAACAATCGTTCATCAAAAGTCAGGATCACACACGAGACAAACAGAAAAAAAGCGTTTAAAACTCCTTTGACTTTTTTACGGAAAAAAGTTGGAAAAGAAAAAAAAGTGAAGTAAAGTCCGCGCCATACTGTCTGCTATCCGGTTTCGACGTATTAAGTTACCGCTCACTCCACCGATGGTTTTACTTTATTAAAGCGATAAAAAAATATAATTTTCTTTATTGAGATAGCTTGTGAGGGAAATTTCAACGTAATATTTGAATGTGGGCGATCTTCGAGGTACTTAAATAATTTCTGAAACAAAACCCTGACGTTTCGATGTCTACTTTAAAGAAAAGGTTAACTATGTGATGGGGCGTAAATTAATTGGCATGGCTCAGAATTTGTTTCCACAACTTTGTCATTTTTTCAGAATTATTATTTAATTCTCAATTGGATGCTAGAAATAAGTAATTTTATTGGGTTGGGGTGGGGTTCCGTGCGATGCTTTTAACATGAATGTGATGGATACTACTGAAGTAATGTAGGCGTTTCGAAACGACTCTCTGATCTATCCATACAATAAAAGTAAACTATGTAGTATGTATAATACTTCACGTTACACACTAACGTCATCACTATCAATTTGTTATCATTACATATTAACTTCGTTCACCGATTTATCATTAAATTATCCATTTATCGCATACACTGTCGTAGTCATACTTAGTTTGTATTCATTTATATACTGTTATATTTCAGTTACAAGTACCAGGCTATCATACAAGTCAGGCGCGTGCAAATCCAAGGGCAGAGCGAAGACTGAGTCAGCACGCCTTTGTAGCTGGTGGCGCCAAGCGTAATTAAACACCGAACACTTGCTAAGTATGAGTTCCTAGTATATTAATTAAAGTGATTATTTAATATAATTAATAAATCCAGTTATAATATGTAAATTTATTACTAAAATTGTTAATAAAAGTCATACCTATTTTACCAAAGTGTGCCCATGCGTGCTAATGGTTTTACTTACCGTGCCAATATGTTGCATGGTACAAACGCAGCCACTGTTAACTGACCACCGCATAGACTTTATCGCGTTGCAATAAAGTTGACATTCATTTACAAATGTACAGTTAACAGTGTATTGGATTGTATTGTACAGTACAAATCGCGCTACATAAGTTTGCGTTTGTGAATTAACTTCGTCCTCTTAGAACCTAGACCTCCGTAAGAAAGCATGCGTATGCGTATTGTCGTTTAGTAGATAACCCGTAATAAGTTTTCTGTAAAAAAAATATTTTGGATACAAGCTTTTATTGCTGACTGTGTCTTTTTTGTATAATCGCAAACAGCATGTCAAAACGAAACAAATGAGCCCAAACACCATGGATTTGTCAAATGTTATTTGAATAATCCTAATAGGATTATTCAAATAACATTTTAATGGCTACCATATGGCTATGGCTGCGGTTCTATCATCAGATCAGCTCCATGACATAATAATCTCCATTTCAACTTAATCGAAAACCGAGAAATGGGTTAAATTTAACTTGCAAGATTTGATTACAGACAGACAGAGACCGGGGCAGGTGAAATTGAAATAAAAGCTTGTAAATACCTATGTGCATTGCTTAGTTTGAGACTCGATATCAAGATTTATGTAATATCTTCTTTTTATACGCGACGCTCAGGATTTTATTTTAGAATCCTTGCTCGGGATTCTACTGTAGACTTTGATCTCCTTTGTGACACAATTTACTATGAATTTAATCATTGTAATACCTGACAATTTAGTCAAATACAGGCACTAAGCATTTCTAAAATGATACGGAAAAAAGAAATGTCCAATAAGCAGTATTCCATACCCAAAGTACGGACGTCAGCGCTGCACTCATTCCCACGGACTCCACGGTGCTGAGGTGCGCGGGCGACGGATTGCTGACAACGCACTGCATGCTTACCAAAGATTACGTAAATACAGTTAAGTACGGGTTACTTTAGTACTAAATGCTCACTTTGCTCACCCATAAAAAGTTTTTCCTAATGCGGATTAAATTAATATAAAATATAAATAAAAAAAAATGCCCAAGTGCGTGTCAGATTCGTACACGAGGGACATCACCGTCTAGCAAATAGACGCCAAAAACACGTTTACTGTTGTTGTTATAGCAGCAATAGAAATAGGTACACATTCTGTGCAAATTTCAAGACTCTTCTCTTCCTATTACGGTTTAAAAGCTAGAGCCCTGTGACAGAAGGACAGACGGGCAGACGGCCGGACAGCGGAGACTTAGTAATAGACTTCCGTTGGACCCTTTGGGTACGGAACCCTAAACAATAAAAACCGCCGACTAAAAAAAATATAATTAGGCGAGTAAGCTAGTAAAATTTGGCGAGTAGCTTAATATTGCATTGCGGATCTGCAAAGTTCGATCGATCACACTGTACCTCGTCAGCCCGCGATGACAGTTCATTGCAGTTCGTTGCACTCGCCCAACTTTACTCACTTACTCGCCGGCGCTGGAACAAGCCCACGAAGAAGCATGGTCAGATATTTTTTATTTAATTTTTGCTCAGCTATAAGAACTTGACTGGACAATCGAACACACTGTTTACTATACATTTGTAAACGAATGTCAACTTTATTGCAGCGTTTTTAAGTCTCTGGGTGGACAGTTAACAGTGGCTTTGTTTGTATTGTACTCGTAAGTGTGATAACAAAGTGTAGGTTAAAATGAAGCCACAACGGCCAGTCTGAATTTTATAGTCTTTGCTCATCAGTGCAAGGTCACGCCGTTATATTTTTCTAGTAAATAAATAAATCCGTATTTTTACATAACTCGTTGCGCCACCGGCGGCACATTAAAGGATTGTTGTAAATAACCGTTCTGAGACTTCTGGGAAAGAAACGCGTCGGGTTACAAACTAGGCTTCAAAACAACAAATTTTTATGCGAATCTAGTTAATACTCATCAATTTATTGCAATTTGTGTGCGAGGATGCCTGGGAGTCCGCGATATCACTGATAAGCAAGCTCGCGGCCATTAGCTGCGACCAAACCGTGGTTCAAAAGACGTTGACGCGCCGTGGAGGCAAAGTATAGGGAACGTGCACGAACTTAGGTGGCAGCACTAAACGACAAAAGAGACATGGGTGTACAATAAAGGAAACTATCACCCTTGTCAAATGAAGCTGTCAATGACAATAAGTAAGTGTCAATGTCAAATATAGTAAGTAATAGCTACACTGACGTCAATCGTCCTTCATCGCAATAGATTAACGGCATTTCCGTATATGTGGCCCCAGCATGAGAGGGTACTTGATTTAGATTGGCGGCACTAGTTGGCAGCACCTTCGTCGTGCACGTTCCCTATAAAGACGAACAAGTAGACCAACTTCAGCCGTTTAGGAGCGCGCGACACGTATTTCACACAGACGCGCGATGGCACGTCTGTGTGAGTACGATTTATACTGGAACATTCTTAGGCATTCTTAAATCTTTGCTTGTAGTGCGTTCGTACACGGCGCGCACATATTCAAGAGCGCGATGTTACCTTATGTAGGAAGAATAAAAACCGGTCAAGTGCGAGTCGGACTCGCTCACCGAGGGTTCCGTACAAACTCGTAAGTAGATACGTGATTAGTTCAACAAAAACTGTATGGCCGTTAGCTTAGTAGGAGCAAATAAGTATGTGAACGATTTTTGAAAATTTCTAAAAAACGATGCAATTTAGCAAAACCGTTTTATTTTTCCTGTAATATTTAGGATGATATTAATAATTGGTAATTATTACAGATTTTTCTGTTCAGTAACTTCGAAGATAATAGGGGGGGAATGGTATTTTTTTGAACGTTTTTGGTTATAAATCAAAAAGTACAAAATTAAGAAAAAAACCAAAAATGGTTTTGGAATCTACAAATTAAGCCCTTTCATTTGATATCCCACTCGATATAATAGCTCTACTTTTCTTTTTCCACGTCCCATTTCGGACCCCTTTAAAAAAAAAGTAAAAAAGGTATAAGATTTTTTTTCTATCCAATAGGCTCGAGTCAGCGACTTTTAACACTATTCCAAGTTTCAAGTCGATAGCATCAGTAGATCCTGAGATATCTTGCTGTGACAGACGGACAGACAGACAGACAGACAGACAGACAGACAGACAGAGTCGCACCATAAGGGTTCCTTTTTTACCATTTTGGTACGGAACCCTAAAAATTACTGCTATCAGACTGTGGTGGAGGTGACCTGTGCGCGCCGTATACGCAGGGACGTGCCTCAGGCGTCACGTTTTTAACGCATGCTCGGTGCCCACCGCCGTGCCGCTCAAAAGACGTTGACGTGCGATATACGCAGTGACGTGGCTCATACGTCACGTTTTTGACGCGCACCTTTCAAACCGGTTTTTAAAATACGTAGTGTTCACGTTACAAACGAAACCACGTTAACTGACCACCCTGTCTTAACACGTTGCAATAAAATTTACATTCGTTTAACAAATGTACATTCAACATTGTGTTCGATTGTACTCTCCATGGCTATTTTGGGCCCGGGTTTTGACAACACGCGTTGGAAGGCCATTTTCAGCCTCCCGTGATTTTGTACTGGCTAAAGCTAGAACCCTGAAATAAGACTTAAATATAATCGCAATATCATTCAATTCGAACATGTAGTTTAAGAACAGCACGTGAAAGTTCCTTAGTTTTGTCACTGACTCACTCACTGACTGATGATCATCATAATTCTAAGGTACTTCTAGCAGACCTACAAGCTCCAAATTTTAAACATAGTTTTTAGCCTATCAAGTCATACGAAACCTAAAAATATTGCAATTTCAATCACAACTGCACATATAAGTTTGTAATCCTATACAAACACATGCGATTACAATACGTTGCGAGTTAGTTTTGTAGTTCAAATTGGAAATAGAATTGATTGGAATGTAATGAATAAAGGAAGACACATACAAAAAGAAATGAGATCCCATCATCCGGGGAGGAACACATTTAACAGCTCCCAAATGAAGAACCCTCCACGGGTCAATAATAGACAAGTCGGTGGAAATCGGGTTCTGTGGACCCCCCCCCCCCCATTTACGTATCTATCCCCATGTTACCCAATTTAATCCATCTCAAACTTATCAATCAAATCAATTTAAACAACGAATTGAATTTAGTCGCGTTGTCACTTGTCATATTATATCGCTCCCCTGTCTCGTAACTCGGGAGGTGGGTGACAAATGCCGGGTGAAGGGGAGATCTCAGATAGCGGGGGCGTAAGTGCCGTTATAGAGAATTATCCCTAGTGCACCCGTTTGGTATAAGCCGCAAATTGGCTTACGTAGTTTATATTTTTCGCACTCTTCGTGGAACGCCGCTGCATCTGTCCTTTGGCCGTTTTGATTAAGAGAGATTTCTAATTTGCTTCTAAAGTTTCTGTAAACATTTTATTTTAAAGCTGCTGCTGCTAAAAATGCTGTAAAGATCTGTGTTACCGACTGTATCTTTGTAGTGAAACTGCACATCAAAACCTGTAATAAAACGGGCTCAAACTTTTTGAGATTTCAATGTAAAATTAAACAAAAGCTTGAAACACTATGATTAAAACTATGACTTTTGTTTTTATGTTATGTTATGATGATGACGATCCTTATTGGAAGATATATAATTTGATTTGATTTGATGTTTATTTAATAGTTTAATTTTTTTGCGATTGGGTTTCTTACATGTTATATTTTTACTGTGTTTATATTATATTTTTTATTTTGACGATCATTGTATAAAATCATGTAAATTGCATTGTGTAATTTATATTGTATTTTTATATTATGAAATAAATAAATCTAAATCTAATCTAATCTATGTATAATTTTCAGATTTTTCGCTATACTTGTAGTTGACGGCATTACTTGCCAATTTTCATAGTTCTAGGTCAACGGAAATTACCCTTTACATTTTGGTTTCCTTGAGAGGGTCGAAATGTACGTTTTTTGCGCCATAAACGGCCATATCTTTTTTCACGTTAACTTAGAAGTTTGATTTTTTCACAGCTTCAAGGGACCATAGATCTGAGTACATGGTTTTAATTTCAACTCGATACCTCCGCGCGTTCCCGAGATAAAGGGTCTTGAAAGATGGACACGCAGACGGACGGACAATAAAGTGATCTTATAAGGGTTCCGTTTTTTCCTTGTGAGGTACGGAACCCTAAAAAAATCCATATCAGTCCTGTCGCTTTCGAGTATTCGCGGAACATAGTTAACCTACGGATAAAAAAAACCGGCCAAGTGCGAGTCGGACTCGCGCACCGAGGGTTCCGTACAAACTCATAAGTAGATACATGATTAATTCAAGAAAAACTATATGGCGATTAGTTTAGTAGGAGCAAATAAGTATGTGATAAGTTTTTTGCAAATTTCTCAAAAACGGTGCATGTTAGGAAAACCGTTTTATTTTTCCTGTAATATATAGGACGACATTAATAATTGGTAATTATTACAGATTTTTCTGTTCAGTAACTTCGAAGATAATAGGGGGGGAATGGTATTTTTTTTAACGTTTCTCGCCATAAATCAAACACTACTTATTTAAAAAAAAATACAAAAATAGTGTTTTAATCTACAAATCAAGCCCTTTCATTTCATACCCCACTCGATATAATAGCCCTAATTTCAATTTTCAAAGTCTCATTACGGACCCCTTTAAAAAAAAAGTAAAAAAGTTACAAGCTTTTTTTTACATCCCATAAGCTCGGGTTAGCGGTTCTTAACACTATTCCAAATTTCAAGTCGATAGCATCAGTAGATCCTGAGATATCTTGCTGTGACAGACGGACAGACAGACAGACAGACAGACAGACAGAGTCGCACCATAAGGGTTCCTTTTTTACCATTTTGGTACGGAACCCTTAAAATAACTGGCGAACTGAGAACCTCTTCCTTTTTGAAATCGGTTAAAATGATTACGTAACGTTGCGACGTTTCGTAACCCTTTTCAGCGTTTTCAGTCTACTCGCGACCACGAACGATGAAAAGGGTTACGAATCGCCGGAACGTAAAAATGAAGTTATCCGTTTAAATTGTTTTATTACAATGAGTGATAATCGCGTACACCGAAGACAAAATTACGGTATCGACAGTTATAAAAATAAAAATCGGGATGTAATCAGTTTCAATAAACGTACTTGAATTGATAATCTCCAAAGCCCAAGAGAACATGCCACTCCCTCGTCAAATAATATGATATAATACGAGGTGCCAATGACAAAAGTGGAAGGGGAGATCTCAGATAACAGCGGCGGGTCGTTATCGGTGTGGCGGAGTAAGTGCGATTGTTCGTTGTCTAATTGGCTTTTACGCCCAATTTGCATGTTTAATTGCTGCTTTATTATAAGAGGGGGGTTTTGGTATATCTAAATAATGGATTCGCGTTATATTTCTAATGAAATTCCACTTTTTACACGACTGTCCAAAAAAAGAGTTATATTGTATGTATGTGAGTTCTTTGTTCCACAAGAATTTCTAAACCCCTTAGGTAACCGATTTAAAAATAAAATAAAATAATTTATTTCTGCGAGTAGGCCCTCAAGGGCTCTTTGACATGTCTGATTCTATTCTTATCTCTTCTTTTCACGCTTCTTTTTGGTGAGAAGAAGCGCCGGAAGAAACTCACCAGTTTCTCTTTTCAAACATATTACAACAATATGACGTTAATTTCATTAATACCTACATTACATTAAACTTAATAGTACATTGTGTATCAAGGGCGGTAAGTAAGGAATTACAAACGAGTGTTTGTTACAAGGCCGAGACGAAGTCGAGGGCTTTAATAACACGAGTTTGTAATTCCTTTACCGCCCGTGGCACACACAATGTTTTTCATCACACTTGTGAGGAAATCTGATTAAAATAACCTTACTTAACCTAAATAAAATTGTAAAACTGACAGTGACATATCCATAGACAATGCGAAAATCAAGACACGTTCGGAACCCATAACGGTAAAGGCCTAAAACGGTTGATTTTATATTTGCAAAATTCTGAAATACACTATTTAAACATTAAATTAATGTAACAGAAATATGTGTTTATATGTATTTGCAATAACAGTTCTCTTTAAATAAATATTTCAGTGATAAAAGTTAAAAAAGTAAATTGGCATTTCCTTTGAACACGACAAATAAGAGTAAAACAAAACCATCGTTTCAAATTTAAAAAGAAAACCATTACGCCCTAGGGCGTAATAGGTCATTTACGGCCCGCAGAACCTACGTGTAATGACACCATTTTCGAGCAAGTGTGATGAAAAATAACATTAATGATGTAAGTTCCCCGATTACTCGAAGACGGTTGAACCGATTTGGATTTTTTATTTTATTTGAGAGGGTACATGTTCCAGATGGTCCCATCGTAATCAAGTCAGTATCTGATGGAAATCGAGGGAACTCTGCAAATATTATAGGCGCACACAGCGATTTATGTATTTTTAGCCGTGCATTGACTATCGAAACGAACCTGTCGTTTAAAGTCTGTTAGGTATTTTCAAATAACCCGTAGCGATTCAGAACCTACACAACAAAACCATCATTTATTTTTAGTAATTGGTTAAAGCCCAAGTGTTGATAGCATTACGCAGTCAGTTTGAGTGAAACAAATCGTGTTTATTGCGGCGCTCCCTCGGGGCGTGGTTTATTAATAACGATGATTTCGAGGGTGAGTGATTAGCTTACCATACTGCGGTTTCGTTGGTAACGCGCAATATTATGTTAATTAGCGTAAAACAGCAAAATTGCAAAACTTTCTCTGAAAATTTTGAATCACGAAACATGCAGAAAGTTTCTTACGGATGAAGTTTTTGAGACCGTTAACCAAAATTGTGATTTGGAAATTTTATTGTCGGTAAGGTACGAGTTATCGACACTGCCCAAGTAGTCGCCATCTTAAACGTTAAATCATAAGCAATAGAGGTAACACCAGGGTGTCAATTTCAGCTCATTAGGGTGTCGACTATTGGTTATTAGCGTGTCGAGCACTGGGGCGTTTACCTTACTATAAAAGACATTTCAAATCATAAATCTCATTTAGTTCATTGTTATACGACTTGCTCCGCCACGGTTCACTATCCATTATATTAATCCTCTTACCTCTCACTACGAAACAAACAAACATAACCTTGTCAAACAGAAGCCCTCCACGCCCCCAGTCCCGTCACGTCACATATCGCCGACCGCAATGCATCAGGAGCGCAGCGGGTGGAAGGAGCCCGTACAAGGCAGGATGCGGTCGCGCTTCCTTGAGGGATGTACCCAAGATGTACCTCTATGTATGAGAAAACACTTTTTCACACCTCCTATTCAGAAAAAAGTATTTTGATCCCTCATAAGAGGGATCAAAGTGATACTTTTCTGTTCAAGGACTACCTACAGGGTATTTTTAGTTTGAACCTGCTTAGAATATGCTATTGCCATACCATACATTATAGACTCTACATATTGACTCTACATATCAACTCTACATATCGACTCTACATTATTGACTCTACATATCGATTCTACATATCGACTCTACATATCAACTCTACATATCGACTCTACATATCGACTCTCCATATCGACTCTACATTATCGACTCTACATTATTGACTCTACATATCGACTCTACATATCGATTCTACATATCGACTCTACATATCCACTCTACATATCGACTCGACATATCGACTCTCCATATCGACTCTACATTATTGACTCTACATATCGACTCTACATATCGATTCTACATATCGACTCTACATATCCACTCTACATATCGACTCGACATATCGACTCTCCATATCGACTCTACATTATCGACTCTACATTATTGCTCTACATATCGACTCTACATATCAACTCTACATATCGACTCTACATATCGACTCTCCATATCGACTCTACATTGACTCTACATATCGACTCTACATAAAGTCGATAATAAGGAATGGCCCAGACCACAGGTGTTTGGGGTCCGAGCCGCAGGCGAGGGCCATAAATATAATATGGAAGTGGTAAATTCGTCCCGTCCGTAAAAAGTAATAAACGTTTTATAAAATAATAAGGAACTGTAAATTTAACAATTTCACATTTCATTTTATTAAAAATGTGTGATGCTCTTTGACTAACTATATATTTCGTTTTCGTTATTTTGGTAGGTAGCGTTTGTATTTAAATTTTCCTCATAGTCGGTGTGAAAAGCAGTATGTGTCACAAGGTAGCAAAATTATTTTCACCACGGGCGTTAACACTTGAATCCCTCACTACGCTCCGGATTCTACTTTAGAATCCCTCGCTACGCTCGGGATTCAATTGTAGAATCCGTCGCTTCGTTCAGGATTCAATGTACGCCCTCGCCGTAAATATATCATTTTGCTCCCTTGTGACACAATCTACTATTTAGCCACGAACAGACTGAACAAAAGGTGATTCTTCGAGTCTTATTCCTCTGTCCACAAATAGATGGCGATTTTCCTGTAGATCCACTTCCCGGTTTTGATTGAGCTGAAATTTTGCAAAGATATTGTATATCAGATGACAATGCAATATTAATTTACTATGACATGAAGCTGATCTGATGATGGATCCGGATGGTAGCATTGGTAGCCATAGGATCATCTAAATTACACAAGATAAATTCACTTTCATTTGTTCTCATTTGATTAGTTTTGACGTGCAGTTTGCGGTTATACAAAAAAAATACAGCTGGCAATAAATGACATTTTTTGACAAAAACTTAGGTACTTCTAAGTTTTTTATTCAAAACTTAAGTGACCAGGCCCAGTATCATATGTGTCTACGTGTCGAAGATGCATGCTGGCTTTGGCTAGCTGACCGCCGCCGGCACAGTATCGCACTCGTAGTGTTCACATACTTAACAATAAGGAAAGAGGAAATGCCAACACAAAGACTTAGGAAACTGTATCCTGAAATAGGGATACCCATCAAAAACATTACATGTAAAAAGGTGCAAGTCTCGCAACGCAGTTCTTCTATAACAAAAAAGTGTTGAGATGTAATGTTAAACCAAGTCAGTACAGGGGGGGGGTGTCCACAGACCTCGATTCCCACCGATTTTAATTTAACCCTTGACGCGATATAGGAGTTTTGGACAATCTATCTGACATCTGACTAGCTTGTACAAGAAGATGAGATCCAGCATCTCGCGGCGTGCGCATAGAGAGTGTATTTTAAAGTATTTTAGTCGGCTGTGGTAGGAAGATTTACTATTACCTAGTCCTAAGGATCTCGCAAGGTACCAAAGAAAGTATTCAATATTTCTCCAGAATTAACTGAAACAAAACCTCGCGTACATAATCATAAAAGTAGGTTCAAAATATCACCTCGTGCAAAATTAAATCCAAGTACCAGGGAATAAGAACTAGGGATAACGCAGCATAAATGAAATTAACGGAGTTGTTAAAACATAACATTACATTGTTAGGGGCGTCACTTGACGCCAGTCCCGCGACACAACCGATTCCGGGAACGTTCAATCTATACGGCGCTCCAGGGAATACATTACTCGAAGTTTATGCCCCCCTGGTAGGCGGCTTGATTATGATATCGTAGGCGTTATTGTTTTAAAATGCCAAAGTGGTGATGTTCAGGGGGCTATCCGTAGTTTGGGATGCTGATGATGAACTCCAGTGCTTGAGTTAATTATTTAATTATATAAAATATACAAAAAATGTAATGCGGGCCGAGCTGCCGCCGCGATGGTAGGATGGTAAGTCACGTGACGTCCGTCGCCCCCCGCCGATCACACCCCCCGCGATCGTCCTGCTGGAGTGGTACGCGACATGCCGGCGGACCTTGAAGTATCGTCTTCAACAGCACGTAGTGTCCACAGGCAAGGGACAGATCTTACTGAAGTCTCGGCGCAGCAGCCCAGTGGCTGTTTTAATTTCGGCGACTCTGGTAATGCCGTCACGTCCTGGGAAGACCTTGCATATTCTTCCTAGGAGCCACTTGATTGGTGGCATCTGTTTGTCCTTTATGACAACGAGGGTCCCAATCGCTAGTTCCCCGCTCGATGACTGCTTCCATTTAGTGCGGGTTTGGAGCTCGCTGATGTACTCAAGCTGCCACCGTGCCCAGAAGTGCTGACGTAGCTGCTGGATCTTCTGGTATCGGTCCACCAATCTTGTGCGTGAAGTGAGGTCCTGTTCTGGTATCGCCGTCATGCTTCGCCCAATTATGAAGTGGCCCGGTGTCAACGGAAGAAAATCATTTTGGTCCGAGCTAAGTGGGGTTAAGGGTCGGGAATTGAGTAATGCCTCTATTTGTGTAAGTGTGGTGTACAAATCTTCGTAAGTTAAATTTGCCGAACCTAGTACGCGGCGTAAATGGTGCTTTACACACCGTACACCGGCCTCGTGCAACCCGCCGAAGTGTGGCGCATACGGAGGCAAAAAATGAAAATTAATTGGCTCGAAAGTCATAGCATCTGCGATGTCTGATGCGTTTTGCTGAAGGAAGGACTTGAGTTCGTTAGACGCGCCTATAAAGTTGGACCCATTGTCGCAAAAAATATCTGTAGGCTTGCCTCTGCGCGCAATGAACCTCTTAAGCGCGGCAATAAAATTGGCCGTGCTCAAATCCCCCACCAACTCGATATGAATGGCTTTAGTTTTGCAGCAAACAAAGATGCATATATAGGCCTTTATCAGGCGACAACCACGCCCTCTACGATTAGCCATCATAACTGGCCCGGCGTAGTCGACATTTGTTTCTAAAAACGGAGAGCCTGGTTGAAGCCTTTGTTTAGGTAGGTTGCCCATGATTGGAGTTACGGTACGACCACCAAAACGACGACAAGTGACGCATTGGCGTGCGACCGACCGTGCTATGTCGCGTCCCCCAATTGGCCAATACTTTTCCCGTATAGAATAAAGCAAGTGCTGAGGACCTGCATGCATGAGAGCTTTGTGTTGACTTTCAAACAACAACCTAGTCAGTCGATGTTTTTTACTTAAAAGAATCGGATGAACTTTATCATAGTCATAATCTGAATTTGACAACCTGCCACCTACTCGCAATAAATTTAACTCGTTTGTATCTATATACGGGTTTAGTGACGAAATTGTTGATTTTTTAATCGAAATCCCAGAACCAATTTTAGTATACTCTGTAGGGAACGATTCTTTTTGTGAAATCAATATTAATTGTTTTAACGCACTGTCTAGTTCCTCCGCGCTCAGCGGGCCACTTCGTTTATCAGATTTACAACTCGTATTGTGAATAAATCGAGTCATGTAGGCAAACGTACGCTGCATGCGTTTGAGATCTGAAAATCTGCTAAACGGAAATAGCTCACAGGAGCTGGAGTCCACAGCAAGACATGTATTTTGAGATTTAACCTCAGGCAAGTTTGTAGTAGTAATTTTTGCATTTAATTTTGGCCACGAGTTTTCTGGCATGGACAGGAATTGTGGCCCGTTCCACCATAACTTGTTGTGAACTATCGCGCTGGCTGTTAATCCACGTGAAATGTGGTCTGCGGGATTTTCGTTGGTTGGAACATGTCTCCAAGCAAAATTAGCACAAGTGGACTGTATCTCGGCAATTCTGTTGCGAATAAATGTTTGAAGTTTGCTTGGATGCATGCCCAACCAACCCAACACGATAGTTGAGTCTGACCACAGAAAACAACTGTCAAATGTCAACCTCATGGAGTTTAAAATTTTGTCTAGCAACTGTGAACCTAGTAAAGCTGCACATAATTCCAAGCGGGGGGTGGTTAATGGTTTTAGTGGTGCCACCTTCCCCTTGGAGCACAGCAAGTTTACAGTAACTTCATTGTTGATGTCTGTTGAACGTATATACGCGCAAGCACCATAAGCCAGCTCTGAAGCGTCTACAAAAATGTGTAGTTGCAAATTGACAGGACTGCGACAAATAACGTGTCTAGGTATTTGTACTTCATTGAGATTGTGCAAGGTAAGTACAAATGCCCGCCAAACATCTCTAACGTCATCAGGAACTGCGTCATCCCACGATAACTTGTGCAGCCACAACCTTTGCATCATGACCTTGGCTTCTAAAACTGTTGGTGCTACTAACCCTAAGGGGTCAAAAATCTTTGAAATAGTTGACAGGATGCTTCGTTTAGTGACAGTGCCCTTGAAATCCACGCTGGTTGAGATGCACAAGTTATCGGCCACGCTGTCCCAAGTTATGCCTAGAACCTTGGAACTATGCTCAGGGCATAGGTCCAGGTTCCCTTCGGCACCCGCTGTCCTGTCATTTGCAATTTTTTGAAGTAAGGCAGTGTCGTTTGATCTCCACTTTCGCAGCGGAAAACAAGCACTGTTCAAAGTTTCTGTAAGTTTAGTATAAATCCTAGAGGCGCCCTCTGTTGACGAACACCCGGATATAAGGTCGTCTACATAGAAGTCCCTAGCTATAATTTCTTTTACAACAGGATCCGTACACTCGATCGATAATTGTTTAAGACAGCGTATGGCAAGAAATGCAGCGGACGATGTACCATATGTCAATGTATTCAAATTATATGTTTTTATGGGTTGTGTGGGTTCATCCCTCCACAATATTTGTTGTAACGGACGCTGCACCGGAATCACAGAACACTGGCGATACATTTTGGCCACATCAGACGTCAGAGCAACGTCGTGCTGGCGAAAACGCATTAGGATCGAGAACAAATCATCCTGTATAGTGGGTCCTACTTGTTGCAAATCGTTAAACGAGTATCCAGAAGATGATTTAGCGGAACAGTCGAAAACAACTCTGACCTTGCTCGTAATGCTGTCATCATTTATGACAGCGTGATGTGGAGCAAAATAAGCAACTTGCGACCTATCGTTCTGTGATTCACTCATATGCCCTAACTGCATATATTCGTGAATGAAGTTTGTGTAAGATTCCTTTAAACTAGGGTTCTTTTGTAGCTTACGTTCTAAAGAAAGAAGCCTTTGTTTTGCTAAATAGTAACTATCACCTAATAGGTCAGGCGAATGTTTCAGTGGAATTGTAAGTAAAAATCGACCGTCAGGTAAACGTGTCGTGTTTTGAACAAAACTATGTTCACATTCCATCTCCTCTGTACTCCAAGGTGAATGATCATTTTTTATAGTGTCTAGTTCCCAAAACATAGCTAATTGTTTTTGTAAAGCACAATTGTCTACGTTTGTGATGTTTTGTGCTTGTGTATTTACATTGTTTTGTGCATGTGAGAAGCCGCATATATCCGTGGTACCTGGAATAGAACCGCCAAGTACCCATCCTAATTTTGTTTCATGTAAAATAATGTTTCTATTGTCCAACTCAATCCTTTGGGAACCCAATAAGTCCCAGAAAATATTGCTCCCTAGTAGGATGTCAATATTCGACGTCTCGTGAAAATTAGGATCAGCCAATTTAATCCCCTTAGGTATATTAAACTCTTTATAACTAATCGGTTCACTCGGCCACGGATTAGTAGTATTGTCATACCTAGGACAATACAGCTTATTTCAGCCGAAAAATCAGAGTATTTTGATTTTAGCGTAATTGTACATATTTTATTTAATATAGACACATTGTTGTTTATACCGGTTACTGAAGTAGAAACGTCTTTGGTGTCAAGGTTCAACTCGGTGCACAATTGTTGTGTTATAAAATTTGAAGTACTACCCGAGTCGAGCATCAAACGCACTGGGTGTGCGTGAACATGTTCAGTGCACGCGTTGACCACAGCGGTAGACAACAAACCTTGGCGCGGCTCCGCGCAAACCAAACCGACAGGTGCGGGCGCGCCGGCCGAGCCCGCCCCCCGGCCAGCCGGCGCGGGCGCAGGCGGTGCGGGCGGCCCGGGCGGCGCGGCCGCCGCGGTCGTTGCGGGCAGCGCGAGGCCGTTTGTACTAGGGGCGTCATTATCTCGCGGCGCTGCCGCCGTCGGGTGCAGGATAGTATTATGTTTTTTCCTACACACTCTGCAAGGGCTTAAGCGACACTTGTTAGTTACGTGCCCATGACGAAGACAATTAAGACACAAATTCAAACCTTGGGCCCTATATTCCCTATCTTTAGGGTTCAAATCCAAAAATGTTTTACAATTGTAAATATTGTGTACACTCGAGTTACATACCGGACAGGACGATTTGGTTATGTTGTTTTTATTTGGTGAATTTTGTGTTACCAACGCTCGCGGTCTTTCTTGTCTAACATTTCTTTGCTCGAGAGTTTCTAATAAATCCGCTCGCATTCTAACAAATTTAACCAAGTCGTCAAATTTGTTAGAATCGCTGTCTAACGTTATTTTGTATTTTTCCCACTCAAATAATGTTTGCGAATCGAGCTTGGTACAAACAACATGTATTAACAACGTATCCCAATGGTTAACCGGTTCTTTTAATATTTCGAGTGACTTTAGGTTTTTTATAAATGTGTCAATTAATCTTCGTAATTGAAAAGACGTATCTTTTTGCACTGGGAAGACGTTAAATAAGGCCTTAACGTGATTAGAAATGAGTAACCGTTTGTTATTGTATCTGTCACACACAAGCTCCCATGCAACTTCATAGTTAGATGCACTAAACTCAATCGATTTTATTACTAATAACGCACTCCCTTCTAAGTAAGATCTCAGATAATGAAACTTTGTAATTTCGGATAAACTAGTGTCGTTATGAATCATCGATTCATACATATCACGGAACTCCAACCACTGACTGTAAGTGCCGTCAAACTTATTAAGTTGTATTTCAGGCAATTTAACACTTAGCTTTGTTTGCTGCACATTCGTTACCTTCGTATCGGCCGGTGAAGTCTTACGTTCATTACTCGCAGGTCCGGCCGCCTCGCTCAGCAGGAACTGGGCGCGAGCAATGCTGGTGTAGTACGATGCCTCAAAAGAATCCCGTTGTTTATATTGCTCGGCCGGGTCCTCCTGGGTACATTCTATCTGTAATTGTATATCATGGAAGTCGTTAAACACTAACTCCAACCTAGAAACGCGTAATTCGAGCTCAAACCTATGCTGAGGAGTTAATTTCTCTGGTAATTCACTTAGGTACGAGTTAAAATTAGTTAACTGAGCCTTGCAAGTACCACGGCGTCTAATATTTTCTTTTAACATAGCATCAGTCATTGTTCACCTCCGTAAACGACACTGTAAGACAAAATAGGTAAGTTAATTGAACGTAAATAACACTTACTTGCAGGTAACGAGTTTAGGTTAAGTTTTAACTAACACTGTTTACTTAGAAGGTTTAGTATCGCACTATAATACTTTGCTATAACGTATGTTTCTATTGTTTATGCACTAGTACGCTAAATTCACTTTTTTTTATTGGTAATAGTTATTTTAGCTAAGAAGTGTTTTAATTCGATTATTTATCGTAATTGCGCCTGCCAACTAGTCTGACGGCGTAAACAATATACCGTTAACTTGCAATTGTCGATCTATACTTTTACTTATATGACAATTTGTAACGAATACATAGATTAGTACGTAAATATATAAGATTCACGTTATGATTTACTTGTAACTAGTTAGGTAAATTGTAATAGTGATATATTTTGTAGTATTCTAGTTTCTTGTTATGTTTAAATAGGTATTTTAAGTAGGTATTGTAAGATAGGTATGGGTGATGCAAGAATGGAAATGGATAGGACACTTAGCTGGTTTCTAGTAATCCTGGGCTTATGTTCCTTAGATCCGTTTCTATGGGCTAGTAAATCCTTTCTTGATGCACTTTTGGTGGACTTAGCTTGTTTTTTGCAGCAGACTCGGCGATTTAGCTCGTAGTTTCGAATAGTTAACTGCGCTGTGACAATGGCGTAGGCACGGCCACGTTGGCTGGACAGTCAATTCGTAGTTACTCGCTGATTCCTTAGTCGAAGGTTCGAAGACCATGTTTGTTTGGATCCCGTACAGGGCGCCCTCTATCCTACGTGTAATAAAACACTGGATTGTTGCTGCAAGTTGTAATAAAAATAAATTCCAAACTACTTATAGTTTCTGTGTCGACATCTCATCAGCGCGATCTAGAAATTGTGACAGATCGAACAACGACATCTAGCGGACAACAGGAAAACATATAAAAACCCTCAAACATGCCGCCCGCCAAGAACCACAGTTCTTAACTCAAGTAACGAACAACTAACTAACATAACAATGCGCCTTACATAAACTAAAGATCGTATACAACGAGTTCACAAAAACATATTAAAACCACAACACAAATGGACGAAAATAACATAAACTACCTATTCCGCTAAAGGTAGAACACAAATTCTAGAAACAGGTCTTTTAATAAGAGAATTTTTACACCTTAATGTTACTACTCGCGTCAAATTGTCTAAACCCGGGTGTGTTTCAACTATCTGACCAAGAAGCCACCTAGCAGGCGGTAAATCAGGTTCTTTGACTAACACGACGTCACCTATCTTAGGTTCAGGTGTCACTTGACTCCACTTATGTCTTTGCAAGAACTGCGTTAAATATTCTTGAGACCAACGCTTCCAAAAATCTTGCAACATACGCTGGCACAGTTGCCATCTCCTTAATGAAGATATTGACGCATCATCATAACGACGATCAGGAGCGACGACAAGAGGCTCTCCTACGAGAAAATGTCCCGGAGTCAACGGTATGGAGTCTCCATTATCCTCTATGCGGGAAATGGGTCTAGAATTCAGGCAAGCCTCAATTTGAGCCAACACCGTTGTCATTTCCTCGAAGGTAAGCGTAGAATTGCCGATAACTCGCTTGAGGTGGAACTTACAGGACTTAATTCCGGCCTCCCAAAGACCTCCAAAGTTGGGAGCATACGGTGGCGCGAAATGCCACTGAGTTCCATTGTTAGACATCCAATCGGCTATCTCAGGCACAAGGGTTGATTTTTCTGCATCGAACAGATGCTTAAGTTCTTTCGATGCGCCCACAAAGTTAGATCCATTATCGCTATAGACGTCACTACAATAGCCACGCCTAGCAACAAATCTCTTGAACGCTGCCAAGAAGCCTGCAGTTGATAAGTCACTAACGGCTTCTAAATGTATGGCCCTGGTAGCCATACATACAAACAGGCATATATACCCCTTATAAGACTTAGTTCCTCGACCCTTAGAGACACGCAAATTAATGGGACCAGCGTAGTCTACTCCGCTGCGCAGGAACGCTCTCGCCATGTTGACCCTGCACGAAGGTAACTGTCCCATCAATTGGTTCCGTATATTCGCTGCATGTCGTATACAAGAAACGCATTTCCTGACATAAATCTTCACTAAATTCTTCAGTCCCAGAATACAAAACTTTGACCTGATGTAGTTCATCATTAGTGGCGCACTTCCGTGTAGAGTCCTGCAATGAGCATCTCTTATAATAAGTTGCGTAAGCCAAGATGATTTCGGCAGCAGAATTGGATGCTTTTGGCCGAAGTCTAAACTAGCCCTCTGAAGCCGCCCGCCTACACGGAGTATGCCTCTATCATCAATTTGAGGAAAGAATGTGATTAGTTTACTTCTCTTCTTCAGCTTGCTTTGTTTGAGATCGGTTATATCTTCTTCAAAAGCCTGTGCTTGACACTTTTTAACCATTGCCTCCAATGCTTCTTCGAGTTCTTTTGTTAGAAGATATGTAGGTCTCACCTCTCTCAACTTTAGAAATCGACGACAGTAGGAAACAACCCTCAACAGTTTCGTGAGTGATGAAAACTTTGTCCATATTGAATCTTCATTACTGTCTACGTCTGAGGCTGAAGTCACCAAATGTGTTTTGATCGATCGTTTTTCCAATGTAGTTTCTAAATTCTTTGGATTTGTATATTTAATGTTCTTTTCCTTTAACCATTCAGGCGCATTTTTCCATAACCGGTGATTGATCAACTCAGTCGGCGATATACCCCGCGATGCACAATCTGCAGGATTCTGTTCTGACTGTACATGAGCCCACTGGTTGCGATCTGTTACCGTTAATATCTCGGATACCCTGTTACCTATAAAAGTCTTCCATTTACTGGGATGACTACTTAACCATGCCAATACGATTTCTGAGTCCGTCCAAGCATGGATATTGGCTCTGGGTATAGTCAAGACGTCAGCAACCTCCGATAGTAGTTTTGCCAACAGTACCGCTCCATTTAATTCCAGCCGAGGAACGGACAGTTGCTTGATAGGTGCTACCCTGGTCTTCGCCGTGACTAGACTAACGTGCACTTTCTCTGCAGTGTCGATGACACGTAAATATACAACCGCAGCATAAGCATCGGTTGACGCGTCGCAAAACCCGTGCAGCTCCTCAGAAATTGCATCTGTCCTGTGATTTGTCCAACGATCCAAGCGAAATTTGGTAAGCTCGGATAAGTTTTGTCTATATCTCATCCATTCCTCGAGAAGCTGTGGTTGTAATTCTTGATCCCAGTCCAAACCTGCCAACCAAAGTTTTTGGATGAATATTTTCGCTCTAATAACGCTTGGTGCTACCCAACCCAACGGATCATAGAGTCTGGATATATCCGAAATCACCTTCCTTTTTGTCACGGGTTCTGTCGCCGGTGGCAGTTGAACGGCGTAAGTGAATTCATCAAGGTTTCTATTCCAAGTCAACCCTAAAATCTTGTTTACTTCATCCGTTTTCATATCGAACTTCTTTTCACCTTCTTTGCTCTCAATCTTTTCTTTGATCCCTGCCAACATCGATTCACTATTACTGGACCACTTCTGAAGTATAAAGCCCCCTTTACTCAACAATTCTGTAATTTGCTTATATACTTCGAACGCTTCATCATCTGACTGACATCCCGACATGAGATCGTCCATGTAAAAATCTTGCAGCACACGAGGGGCTGCCAGTGGAAAATCCTTCCCTTCGTCTATAGCTACTTGACACAAGCTCTTTACCGCCAGGTACGGAGCCGCTGATACCCCAAAAGTGACTCTTAGCATTTTATACTCTTTGACATCTTCATCCTTATTCTCCCGCCATAAAATGCGTTGATATTTGGTATCCCGCTCATCGACCACTACCTGGCGATACATTTTAACAATGTCCGCAATAAAACAGACAGGATGCATTCGCCATCGCATTATAATGTGTCGTAGGTCAGACTGAAGTCTCGGCCCCACGAGAAGATCATCATTCAACGACACGCCATTAGTGCCCTTACATGAAGCGTCGAAGACAATTCGCACCTTCGTGGTTTCCCTATCCTCGCGCACAACAGCATGATACGGTAAATACAGTCCCTTTGTCTTTGTTTCTTCCTGTGACAGAGGTACCATGTGCCCTAAATCCAGATATTCGAGAAACACCTTGCCATATTCTGATTTCAGATGAGAGTCCCGGTCAAGCTTCCTCTCCAATGAAATCAGCCTCCTCAAAGCTATTTCTCTAGAATGCCCATCTACACAAGCTGGTTCATCCTCCCGAAACGGAAGTCTTACCATATACCGACCGTCTTCATCCCTAGTAGTGGTCGATTGGTAGTAATCTTCGCATTTTTTCTCCTCAGGTGACAGTATCTTTACCCCTTTACTCGGCTCCGACTCAATTTCCCAAAAGGACCGCAGTAAATCTTCCACCTGAGCGTGCATAGTGATGACATTGCAAGTAATGTTCGTGGTTGACCCTACTTGCCCACTTAGTATCCATCCCAGTGATGTATTTTGTGCGATCAGTGACCCTCTGGGCGGACACTTCATTATATCCTTGCCAATAATCTGTGCATAAACTTCGGCACCCAACAACATGTCAATCTTGTTCGGAATGTTGTATTCAGGATCGGCTAAGGTTATAGTTTTCAACTCTGGCCACGCTGTAAGTGAAACCCTTGAAGATGGTAAGTGTGAAGTTAGCTTATCCAACACGTACGCCTTGACCTTTAGTACACAACCAGAGTTAACCCTTGATGAAATGGTGACCTCAACTGTTGACTTGGCAATGACAGTTTGCTTGCCCCCTAACCCGGATATCAGACCCTTGACTGACGTTTTCTTCAATCCGAGCAATTGAACCGCAGCCGACGTGATGAAAGAAGCCTGGGATCCTTGGTCAACCAAAACTCTGAGCAAATGGCGCTCTTCCTTCTCGAATGCATTTGCTTCGACGACCGCAGTAGCCAGTAGCACCTGCTGAACTTGTTCGTTCACGAAATGACTTGCAATACTGGTACCTGGTATGACTTCTTCTTTCTCTTGATCGACCTGATGAGTGTGAACTTGCGCAACTTGATCATCCACCGACCCGTAATTGACGGATGATTGTAATTCGCCCTGTTGGTGTATCAATGTATGATGTCTCCTGTGACAAATAGAACACGAACTAGAATTTTTACAGTACCTGACAGTGTGGCTATTCCCGAGACAGTTGAAACACAACCCGTTATTTTGAATAAAATCACGCTTTGCGTTGATATCTAACCCGATAAAATCCTTACAATGCATAATTTTGTGTCCACCCTTACAGTAACCACACAATGCATTAGCGGTTTGAAAATTGTTGAACATTGTAGCTGCAGTACTTTTGGCATTTACATTTCCTTTATAATTGCTACCCGAGACACTATATTTCGGCTTATTATTACAGGCTGGTTTTGAATCCAAAAATTCCAAAGAATGATACCTGGTTTGTAGGAAGTCCTTAAACTGACTAATCGTTGGTAAGTTTGCCGAACGAGACGCGTTTTCGCTTACCTTACATTCCCACAATTTGCGACTCTCGGGATCTAATTTTTGACTCACGATATAAATCACGATAATATCCCACGAACCAGTATCGATTCCGATATTTGACAGACCATATAAAGTTTCCGATGTCGTATCTAACAGAATTTTTATATCAGTGGCGGACTCAGTTAGAAGCGTTTTTTGCGCAAAGAATCGTTTCAATATAGCGTTTCCTAAATATTGCTTATTGTTATAACGGTCTTCTAACAGTTTCCAACACTGAGCGTAGCTGTCGTTAGTAATAGGAATATGACGCAATAGTTGTTCTGCTTCTCCTGTCAAATGCGCTTTTAGGTAGTGGAGTTTCTGCACATCGTCTAGATCTTTGTTTGTATGGACGAGTGATAAAAAGAGATCGCGGAAACTAATCCATCCTGTATACGATCCTGAAAAGCTCGGTATCGATATCTTTGGTAGCTTGATATGATTGGATTTTGAATTGGTTGACTTGTTATCGGATGAACTCGACTGAACTGGAGTAAACGATGCTTGCAATCCACTCAATACATCTTTTAGCTCGCATTTATATGCTATGTATGCTTCGTAGACGTCCCCATAAACATCGTGTTTGAAGTAATCTGTTAACTTCAGATCTGACGATTTGAAAGATTTCAATAACTCTTGGTGGCCGCAATCGTATTGTTGCCACAATTGCTCCAACGATTCGAGTATAGTTTCGATGTATGAGACCCTGATCCTATCTTTCGGGCTCTTTTTATAGTTGGTAAAAGCCTTTGAAATTCGTGTTTTACGATCTAAAAGTTGACTAATTTTTTCCTCCATTTTATCAATGTTCAAATTCAACTTCAATATTTCAGTTCCAAATTTTCTAAGTCCTGATTTAAATTTCAGAAAAATTACAAGTCTTTGACACCCGCTTGTCAGACGGACATAGATTCCTCGTCGGATCACTTTTTTCGAAATTATTCTAAGTTCTAACTAAACACTTCTATTTTTTTCTAATTTTGAACTATGAAATTTACTAAGTCCAAATGACAGTTAAGAATTTTGACACTTTACACTGAATTTTATAAGCCAAAGTACTCACAGTTTTTTCTTCAATAAACCACTATACACACTGCACATGCCTGTCTCCTTGTCTATGGTCTGACGTCCTTCCTGTTCCGCCTTGTGACGTCACAACCGGCTCACCCTTGCCTGAGTGGAGCCTTTAGCACAGTACTGAAAAAAAACTAGGGCCAAAATACTATCCGGTTCGAAGGACCAATGTTTGGATCCCGTACAGGGCGCCCTCTATCCTACGTGTAATAAAACACTGGATTGTTGCTGCAAGTTGTAATAAAAATAAATTCCAAACTACTTATAGTTTCTGTGTCGACATCTCATCAGCGCGATCTAGAAATTGTGACAGATCGAACAACGACATCTAGCGGACAACAGGAAAACATATAAAAACCCTCAAACAATGTTCAGGGGGCTATCCGTAGTTTGGGATGCTGATGATGAACTCCAGTGCTTGAGTTAATTATTTAATTATATGAAATATACAAAAAATGTAATGCGGGCCGAGCTGCCGCCGCGATGGTAGGATGGTAAGTCACGTGACGTCCGTCGCCCCCCGCCGATCACACCCCCCGCGATCGTCCTGCTGGAGTGGTACGCGACAGTGAAGTGTGATCTGATGTTTAACCAAATAAAAGTAATGCAATTTTAGTACTCTCTTTATGACCCTCCCATCTCTTTTGTAATAGGTAGGTAATATCAGAAGAAATGTCATTCGCTTTTGGTGATGCGTCTCTAACACCCGTGCCATTTCTTAGGGCTAGCCGCTTGTGATAAATTGCACTAAAAGTGCATCTTTTTGGAATTGATGTTTGCAATAGCGTTGTGTAGCGTTGATACTTTTGTTTTGTTTGTGACACTACGAGAGTGAGACATCTTTCTGTTAGTATTAACGATTTCGTGATTTTTAAAGGTATCGTGAATAAAATCGTGATTCAGGAGACGTGAGTTGGATCAACCCTACAGATTAAGTACATTGTAAGTTACTGTTCCGTAACAGTATTTAGCGAGATTAAAGTTTATTTTTCGTCAAGTACCGATACTCAGCGACAATTTACTTGTTTCATAATTAATTAATTAATTAAAGTGTTAATTGTCATAACAGTTATAAGGGGTTTTTATCTTTATTAATCAGTTGTTGTAAGATGACCACGACTTTAGAGAATTAAACTTTGTACTTAACAATAAGAAACATTCATTAACATTTACTAAATCTATAAGGTTGGTCCTACTCGCGTCTCCCGAATCTGTATTAAATTTCTGTAAGATATTTAGTAAATAAGTATTCTCAATTTGTATTTTAACGTTTGGAGATCCTTTACATCTCCAAAACATAATATTTTGACAAAGGAGACTCTTTACATCTCCGTTAATTTTAGTATCAATTCATTTTCTATTTTTTATTTGTCTTGTTTGGACGCATAGAGAGACCCTTTACATCTCTATGAATGTAGTTTTTAAGTTAATGTAATGTATTAAGAGGAAACAGGAGGGCAGTTTTTCCATACAAACGTAGTCCCCTGTTTCCTCCCTGGTTAATGCCAGTAGAGCAATAAGTTTTTGTCCAAAAATCTATAGCTACAATTGATATGTTCCTATGTTTTCCTTTTTACGATAAATTGATTCTCAAATGAGATATTAACCTTCAAAAACCTAAAAAAAATGTCAGATTTTCCGCTGTGTTCACACATCCAGAAAACAAATTTGACTAGATTATTAAAAAAAAGGAAAACATAGGAACACGGCCAAAGCCTTTCTTTAATGTTTAATGAAAAAAATAGTTAAATAAGTTAAGTTTTGGGGAAGAAATCAGGGGACTACAAAACGTTGTTTTCATGAAATTTTAAAAGGTATTTTCGGTCCAAGCTGCAGTTGTCTCTATCGCGCTCTGCGGGGGAGAGGCGGACAGTGCGGGACAGCGACACATTTTACAAATACCTAATTTTCAATTCTCTCGGCCTTCCTATTTCCTCTTAATGAAATTATTGTAGCACTTTTAAAATGATGAAAAGAGAAACTGGTGAGTTTCTTCCGTCGCTTCTTCTCACCAGGAGGTCATTACCCGAAGCGCCAAAAGAAAAGAAAAGAAAAGAAGAGAAAATAATATAAGACATGTAAAAGAGCCCTTGAGGGCCTACTTGCAGAAATAAATTATTTTATTTTTATTTTATCAACCTGTATACATATTCCACACTAGTTTCATACAGAGACAGAGCTAAGAAGGGTTATTTACGTTAACATCATTTTAAACTGTTGGTATCATATCAGTAAAGTAATGGCTTTAACGTGTCAAATGCAGGCTCAGGAATGTCTCATTTCCTCTGGGAACTAATTGAACTTTCTATCACTGAATCGAGTGCAATTCACAGAACTGATGTCCCGCCATCGTCACAGGCCATGTGGCGGTCAAAATGATTTTTAATAGCAATCACATGTTTGATTTTAGTAATTATCTCATTGACGTAGGTACGTACCGTTTATGATTTATCAATAACTTGACTGGATATTGGAAATTTGTTTATAAAGAAATACCTACGTAAAAGTTTCTGTAATAAATGTTTTTTTGAGACAAGCTTTTATTACCGACTGTACTTTTTTTGTATAATCGCAAACTGCACGTCTTTTTTTTCGTGAAGTTTATAGATAGCAGTGTGCAGTGGTCGGATACCGGTATTTTTTCCGTTCTTTTCGTTCTTTTGTTCATTATTTCATTTTTTAATCGTAAAATCTATAATGCGAAGTCATTACTTGAATACATAATTCAAAATATTGCGCTATTTCGGGGTTTTTTCAAACACCGGTTCCGAGCCCTGATAGATAGCTCGCAGAGCTACTAATCTTCATTATAATATGAGCATTGACGTATACAAAGGACAGGGCTAAGCGAGCGCGCAGACGGTTCTAACGATTTGACGGTAAAAATACCGCCAAATCAGTGCCAGTCGGCAGTGCACCGCGCAGCTGGTCTGAACTGTTCGGATGGGCCTATCCTTACTTTTGAAATCATTGATTATAAGTATTTATATTTATTCTGTAGTCTGTGCAGCGAAATCCGGTAGGTACCCGAAGACACTATCCCTTCACATATTATTAAAGGACTCAGCCAAAACACATGCGAAGCTTCGGATGTCCGTTCCTAATAGAATTTCACGTCATATCTCGGCCGGCAGACAGCGACGGGCGGTAATAGCCGTCGCTTCTCGTTAGCGCGGGCAGAAAACCCGTCGGCCACGCGACCACGACTCGACTGTGACGGGCCCAATATTATAACAGTCACAAGTAGAAAATTTCTAGTCAAAAGTAATCGTCATTTAAGTATCTACAAGATAAAATCTTGTTTTATAAGACTTGTGAAAACGTAAAAAAACAAGTTAATGTCATTATTTTCTGAAAATTGTCACTTGATCGCTGATTATCAGTATTTTCGTAAATGATCGCAGACATTTTCGAGAAAATTCCAACATTTTAAAAATGTTGTGCTATCAGAGCTAGTGTTTTTTTCGTGGCAGCTCTATACATTTCTGGTAGTCCCATTGGCACCCGATCAGGATCTGAATTCGAATGATATAACCGGGTCATACAGATTTTGTTAGTATGAGTTAAGTGTTCGCGTCTTTCCTGTGGACATCACAAAATTAGAAGCTTTAAAAGCCTAATTTTCTAGCTGGTTCCCTATAGGCAAATAACCCTACTCTTCTACTTCTAGGCCTAAATGATAAAAACATAGTGATCTGTATTCCGGTAGTTAACTATCATTGTTTCGTCCACAGGATAGACGTTTTTTCGAAATTTGAATGACCCAACCCCTCTTTTTGCGAGGGTTAATAATCTTCGAGAAATCGAAAAAAACACTTTAAATATTATAATCATACCTACTACTTTTTTTGTATGTTTGTTATGCGATTACTCGAATACCGATTTGGCGAATTCGTTTGAAAGGGTATACCAGGTTGGTCCCATTGCAACCAGGTTAGGATCTGAAGATGGGATCTTAGTTAAATCGAGGGAACTCTTCAAATATTACAGGCACACATATAACAATTCTATAATTTTATTTTATAATTTGTTAATTCATAAAAACTTGACAAGGATTCATGATACATGCCATGTTAGGACGTTTCAGCCGGCGTGTAAAATAGAGCGACGGACGGTAATAGACGTCGCGTCGCGTTACCGCGACGGAAAGATCCGTCCGCGCCCAATTGGAAGGAAGCGTCAATAGAAATAATAAAATTACATCCCATTTGGCACTGGATTCGCGGCTAGTTCATGCATGTCATTATTAAAATAATACTCATCATCATCAACATAATTTTAATACGGAGACCACTGCTGAACATAGGTCTCCCTCAAAGGTTTCTGCAACGAATGATCGGCCTTTTTGACTTGCGACCGTAACCAAAAATATTAAAATCAAAGAACTGCAGAGGTATAAAAGCGACACTTTAGTATGTTGTAATACTAAGCCTTAAAGCTAGAAAAAAATAAACATATTTAGTTTGTTCCTCGCAGGGGCGGTCCGTCATCAAAGCCCAGCAGTCTTGCAGTGGTCTTATGTGCCCCTCTCCTTGGAAGAGGGGCACAACTTCAGTTTTACCAAAAGTGGTCAATATTGACCAAACGGGATACAGACCAACCAAAAAAAAAAAAAAGCAGTGGTCTTAAAGTGATGACGCGCTCCATGAAGGCACATGCGTGTGGCATGGATTAAGTCGATGCGTATTCTGACTCTGAACTATCCCAGTACAGTGATCAATGATTTGCGCCTACGGTCGTCAATGGCTTCTCCGATAAGTGTAACATACTCTTAACCACATTTTTACATAAAAAAGTCGACTGCGGTGCAAAAAATACAACGTAGTGCACAGCATAAGTCTGTCATTTTGTTTTTTTTACGAATTTTACGTACCTACTCAGTGACACTCGCGCTGTCAAGACGAATCTAATGTTTAATCATTTATCAAAATCAGGTGTGTCGTTGAGTCGTTACGAGTAGGCAAAAGAACGGATATACATATATACATACTTATTTACATGCAGACATACACACATACAAGTAAAATACATAACCCTCCATTTTAATCGAGTGCGGCGTAGCCCAAAAGGAGGGCCGCAGTCGGGTAAACAGAGGACCTTTGCGCTCAAAAATGCCGGCAACTGTTGTCACGACGGGTGAAGGAGGTGCGTCCCGCAGAAATCTGCTGCAGAAATGTGACGGAACCATAGATAAAAGTGCGGAACCGTATGCGGCCCGTCCACTGGAGCGGAGAAGAGCGGAGCTGGGCCAATAGGGAGCGTGCAGGAACTATAGGTGGCAGCACTAAATCGACAAAATAGATACTATACGGTCAGTAAAGGAAACTTATCAGGCCTGAAAAAAAAGTTAATCGTCCTTCATCACGATAATTAACGACGTTTCCGTTAATGTGGCCCCAGCATGATAGAGTACAAGACAAGTAGGCGACACCCGTTTTGGCAGCGTTTTCGTTCTCTTTATTAACCAATATACCAATAGCATATAAGTTCCGCTCTGCTTCAGTGGACGGACAGTCTTAATGAACAGTTTATGCCTAAAAACGCACCTGTTTCGCACGAAAAATACCCGTTCCGCACCAAAAACCCGTCAAGCACATTCTAAACCGGAGTGTCCCCGTGACAGCTGTCACAGCAGCGTCGCGGCGCGCGCGCAGCGTCCGGTTACAACGACGCGCAGGAGTCATTTCCGATCGCAAATAGATCAGACAGATATTACTATTTATTTTGATGCTGCTAAAAATAATGAAATTTAAGCCGAGTCAGAATTGGCGCTTGTCAATGTCTATGTCTAACTTGTATCTAGTCTTCAAATGAATTACAATAAAATTAATAAAGTTATCCAGAGCTAAAACAATTGTAGCAGTTATAACAAAATATTAAATTTAATAAATTTCTGCTCTTGATAATAAGTCGTCTGACCTAACGAGAAAATTATTTGTGTAATAAAAACAGATTGGACACGATAGACTTAATGTCTGGAATAATTATCTATTAATCAATCAATAGAAATTTGCAGTTGGAGCAGGTACATCAAAACTTAAACTGATGATGGTGTTTTGAAACATCATAATAAAAAGGTTTTTTTGTTAACGGTGTGGCATTACGCATACCCCCCAGGCACCTGGTAGTTCCTGGGGCTTATGCAGACCCGTCTTTCCCAGTGGGCACTTTGGGCAAGTGCCCAGGACCCCGCTATCGACAGGGGTAGGGATCTAACAAAATTCTTCTGTCAAAGTCATAGGCGCCCCATTATCCTAATATGCCCAGGCCCAGGGCCTCCAATAGGTTAAAGACAGCCCTGGGCGTATGCCCTTAAAAGATCCCTTCGGGGGAAATATGTGGGTCTCACCCCTCAGAAGAAGGAGGCATCTTGTTAAAATCACACCAGTGCAGCGAGGCCTGCATCCGCGGCCCGTTGCGGCACGTCGGAAGTGGCCGGAACTCCTCAGGAGCTGTCCGGGAAATAAGAAAACGGATTACGAAAATGTAAATTGGGTCGTTCTACTTTTTGACTGACAGTGAATGAGTCGCCCTATGATCATCTTAATTGACAACATTTCATATTTTCAAAAGATCTTAATTCGAAAACCATTCGGGTAAAACTGTATTTTATGCTCAAAAAAAATATTTTTGGATTTTTTTTCCCATTCATTTTGGAAAAAATCGTCAATTAGTGTGAACCGGAAGTGTGACGTCATTTTCCCTGCATTATCGAGAGAGACCTTAGTGCTGAAACGATTAAAAAGTGTATGGTATCCGGTTGTCATTTTCTGACATACTTGCCGTCTGACGTTTATTTGTTTTGAAAATTGTTACAATTGCTTAGCGGCTTTAGAAGTTTAATTTTCTTACCGTTGGTTCATTTGCACGTTTTCGAAGACCTTAAAAGACTTGGCACTTTCCCACTGGACTCCGATAACGCATTCAAACATTATTAACTTGGCATTCTTTTACCGGACACCGATTTTTTTCATATAATGAAGACATCAGAAGGTTTTTCTCAGGCTGATAGCACGAATCTGCCGCGTGTTGAAATTATGATGATGGAGTACACATCGGCAAGTGATAAATATAATCCAGCCCAAATAAGAGGAGCAAAAGCATCGTTGTCTTCCCGAACTTCCTATGTTGACAACGCTGTAACGCCTGACAGTTATTTTTTTAATCGTAATTGTCGCTCTGGATTCTAGTTTTTTTAAATCGTAATTGTCGCTCTGGATTCTAGTTGGGAAAGTGACGTCATTTTCTACATACGCCCTTTTAGAATGAGCTACTTTTCAAACTGCTATTTTTAATTGAAAAATTTAGTTAAAACGAAAAAGAAAAAATACGGGTAGCTTAAAATTCCACCTATTTTCTATCCAGCTCATAAAATGAAGGAGTAGAAAATTTGAAATATTGTCAATTATGGCTCAAATTAAAAAATACAATTATAAATGTTAAATTATCATTACAATAAATATTTAATACAATAACTTTACGGTGACATAACATACCATATGGAGAGCAGTAGGCTTATGATGCTACGCTTTGTCGCGTGATAAATAAATGATAAAGCGTCCGTCACGTTCTGACAAATAGTGTGTGAGAGTGACGAATACTTTATCATTTATTTATCGCGCGACAAAGCGTAGCATCATAAGCCTACTGGACAAAGCAATCCTATCCAACTAATATCATCACATCACACTAATGTTATAAATGTGAAAGTTTGTGAAGTTGTTTGGAGGTTTGGATATTTGGATGTTTGTTACTAAATAACGGTGTAGCAAACTAACAACTGGGTGGATTGAGCTGAAATTTGGCATGCAAGTAGACCAAGTCCTGGATTGAAACCAGGATACTTTGTATCCCGGTAAAGCGTTCCCTAGGGAAACTAACGGGAACAACGCTCGCGAAACCGCGGGTAAATGCTAGTACTACCTAAACCTAATATTACATTGTGTATCTAGGGCGGTAATGCAGGAATTACAAACGAGTGCTTGTTATAAGCCCGAGACGAAGCCAAGGGCTTTAATAACACGAGTTTGTAATTCCTTTACCGCCCGTGGCACTCACAATGTTTTTCATCACACTTAGGAAATCTAACAAACTAACTAATCCACCCAGTACGAGAAAATTTTAAAATAGAAAGTGTCATTAATGACATATATCCATAGACAATGCGAATGTCAAGTCACGTTCGGAAACCATAGCGGTAAAGACCTAAAACAGCTATTTTAGTTGAATTTATATATTTGCAAAATACTGATATACATCATTTTTTTAAACATTTAATTAATGTTACCGAAATATGTGTTTACATGTATTTGCAATAACAGTTCTCTTTAAATATTTCAGTGATAAAAGTTAAAAAAGTAAGCTGGCGTTTCCTTTGAACATGACAAATAAGAGTAAAACAGAACCAGCGTTTCAAATTTAAAAAGAAAACCATTACGCCCTAGGACGTAATAGATAATTTACGGCCCGCGACACTTACGTGTAACAACACCATTTTCGAGCAAGTGTGATGAAATGTAAATATGACACCGAGTCCGTAAGTAATCCGAGGAGATAGTATAGTCAAATTAGGCGATTTTTTACAAAAGTGCGGAAGTAATTAAAAACAGTCATGGAAACTTTTCTAAATTATTTTGTGTGGCTTGAAAATCACCTCCAATATAACCCTTAGCAAATTCACCCACCGGAAGGGGGTAAAATGGGGTGAAAATCTTTAAATATTCGTAACTTCGTGGGGATAATAGAAACAGTCGGTGCAATTTGACATACACTTTAAACCGTTATGATCTACATTCGCACCAAGTATTTTCTTAATCCGACTTACGGAACATACTAAAAAAAATGATTAAAAAAAAAAATCTTATCTATTTTATTGCGGCTCCGGGGAAAATGGAACAGTCGGTGCAAGTTGGCAGAATTATCACAAAAATGGTCCAAATATATTACCAGGTTTGCACCTGGGTGCGTCACACGGAAAGCCCTTTTCCAAATTTTCTTATCCCTCTACTTCGGGGGAAATTTGAACAGTCGTGCAAATTTTACTATAATATCTATTATGAATTTACTACATTCGCCGGTTAAGAAAAAAAGAAATTTCTTAGCGGAAGTACATAATACAAGTTTAGCAAAATTACGGTACGGAATGGCGCGTCGGCGCGCGAGGGGGGTGGAGTGGAGCGGAGCAGCCTCTCCTCGCCGCTAACCATTCCGTACTGTTTTTGCCAGATCCAGTAAGATTTTTTTTTTCTTTAACCGGCGAATGTATGAATTCATAATAGATGGGCGAATATTTAAGAGGGTCAATGTCTCGCTATGGTAATCCAGACTACTAAAGAATTCCAAAGCCGAAGTATTTTATTTCGTTACTTAGATAAGGCAGGTAAGGCAGTGGATGCAAAAACCGCTTTAAGCTTGAATCACCCAAAAAAAAGATAAATATTGAGAAAATTGTGTCTAAAATGGCAATAATAGGCGTGTCCCATTCCTATTTCTTCCAATTTTTGATGTTATAAAAAAATAACTATAAGGAATGTTTTAAGTACTGCACATCAGTATTACACTTAAAATAAATAAAGATTGTTTTTCATCAAAAACATTTTCAAAAAGTAACACTTCACCCCGCACCTCGGGCGATCGGCAAACTTCGGAGATGATACACGTCGCGAGATTCGAGTAGTATTTAATTTTGATTCTCTAAAGTTTGTCATCATTATGGTCTTTCTCATTTTTCACCGTATCTTCATAATTTATTTACAGTGGAGTATTATTGTATAACCATATCAAAGTACACATGGGACTATTTAGTGCCATCTTGTCTTGTTATAATATACCTAATTATTTTGTAAAGCCGCATTTTCTAGAATTTGTCATTATTGGCAACATTATTTTCGGCAACATTGTCAGATACCCCAATGACGCGTGTTGCTAATAATGACAATGTGTTAGGCGTATAGTGACGATTGTTACCAATAATGATTTTAGTATATGAATTCCTAGATAATAGACGTGTATTTTATAGTTTCGAACATGTGAGTGAGTGACTGAGAGTGATTGAATAATGATGAAGAAAAAATGAATCATATTTAATATTATCAAACCGCGATAAGAATACGATTCCGAAGTACCGTTTGTACAAAAGTACATACAATAAATAAATATAATTATAAGTCAAATTGTAATATCTTCTTAATTTAAGTGCAGTGCAGACACTTATAGATACAGTGTAACCTGGATAACTGGGACCTCAAGAGACCCGCAAATTTGTCTCACTTAAAGAGTACATTCCGCTTACCCAGTCTCAGATCCAGGTATAAATAAATATCTGTCTCATTTACAGAGGGTTCTATTAATAGAAGGTAAGAATAGAGGTTATTTCAGTTATAGAGGTGCGACTACTAAATAAAATAAACAATATCTATGTATGTATACACATGTGAAATCGAAGACACTGCTAACTGACCACTTGTCACCCTTATTACAATGTATTAAGGTCTACTGATGGTCACTTAACTGTCTTCGTTTGTACATGAGTTGTTTAGTATCAGAATAGGTATTAAAAATAATATAATTAAACATGTTTTTTATAAACGACACAGATTTCATCGCGTATCGGCGTAAAGGATAGGTATTAACTTATTTTTTCACGCAGTGATAAAGATTTAAGCCCTCTTTTCTGCATATTTCAATTTAATTTAAACCTTCGTTTCAGCATTCATCATTTATCAATTACCTAAACATCCGGACTATAGAAAAAACAAACTAAAACTTGAGGTAATTTAGGCACAATTACCACGTGCGCAATTCGTGGGTAGGCTAAAAACTAGTAAAAAAAACGGAAATTTATCTGCAACATATTCCGAGTCGGAGAGAAAAAAAAATTGTCGTCTCAGTTACAGAGATCAATACCTATAAAATTAAAAGAAATCCCAATTATAGAGGTAAATAAGACGATAAAATCGAATGAACTAGGTAATCCCAGATATAGAGGTCTGTTGTGTCCCACTAACAGAGGTCATTTTTATGTCGTCTCACTTACAGAGGTAAATAAGACGATAAAATCGAAAGAACTAATCTTAGGCATAGAGGTCTCTTGTGTCCCACTAACAGAGGTAATTCAGTGATTTAGGTGCCGGGACCTCAGCATGAGTTTCAGCTATGGAGGTTTCTCACTTATCCAGGTCCCAGTTATCCAGGTTTCACTGTAATACATTTAGAACTTACTTCTTGGTAAATGCTGTGTGTGTGTGTTTTAATAAAATATATTATAGTCGACAGTATTTGACAAATCTCTCATTATTTTCCACATCATTTTCATGTTATACAATTGTGACCGAACGTATTTAGCACACTAATTATCTATTTTATTTTCTTTATGCCAGGTGATGATACAGATAGCACTGAAGACGATAGTGTTATGTTTTATGTTGAATTATTACATTTTTTCTATTTTATTTAAGTAGGTGATCTAATTAATGATTTTTTTCCAAGTTTTAGAACTTTTTTGTACTGAAATAAATAAGTATTTTCATTTACATGCACACAACCATTGACAATGTCATTTCAAATATTAATTCAAAAACGACATATGTGCTCAATGGTATTATAAGCGCGGTTTAATAATAGTAAACTATTAGCTATGTTTTTTTACTTTTTGACTGAAACAGGTATGTATTCCTGGGGCTTTTTGGAATACCAAAGCCTGGTTGTGGTGTAATATGTTCAAAACTCGGCTACTTGCACATAAAAATTATAATTCTTAGAGTTCCAAATAACCCTACGAGATAATCAGTATTGTCGTAACTGTTTAAGTAAAGAATAAATTTATAATATTGTCTTCGGTTTCTGCGATAATCACTCATTGTAATAAAACAACTTAAACGAATTTAAAGGGGACTTAAAAAATGTAGCACATAAATAAGTAACCATAAAATGTATGAAAATATAAATTTTGTACTTATACTAAATTGACCCCTATAACAAAGTGACCGTATGGACACTATGTTGTATGGGTCAACTTTAAATTTTAGGAAGTTACGACAAATTTTAATCATCTCGTAACTTTTTTATTTGAAGTGTTAATGGTGTATTTAGTGTACTTACGACAAAATGTCCCTTAAGAAATTTGAAATTTCCAGTGCCGATGTATTCGAATTTTATTTTTGTCGTCCACATCATAAACCATATGAAAAAACACTTAAATCAATATACATTTGACTTAATTCTCAGGTAAAAATCATTGTTGGCAACGAGCCGTCATTATTTTCTGCAAAAACGTCATTATTATCATAAGGAGTCATTATCAGCAACACCATTTTAAACAAAAAAGTAAATGTAATGAAAATTAATGGGTTTTGTTCCGTGCCTTTATGATAAAACGTTATGTTTTTCATGTATGTATCTGGCTTAATAAAGACGCTCTATCGCGGGGTTTGTAAAAAAGACTTTTTTTTTGGTCAAGAATAATGTTTTGAGGAGAACTGCCCAGATATTATAGTAAAATAGAACCGATAATGATATTTACATCAATATTTTACTATTTTTCTATAAAACTGTACATTGAATATCACAAAAAATAATTCTTCATGCCTGATTTATCAGAAAATGATACCACACTCGAGGTATAATAGATAGCTATTATAGATATACATAATAGAGATAATTGATCGTGCGCGAGTTCGCTGCGATAGCCCCTTCCCGCGCCCTGCCCCTGCCTCACACTCGCCTCGTGTCGCCCCATGCGTGCGGGAGCTAAACATCCAGGTTTATTATTCTGTACTTCCGGTAAGAAATTTCTTTTTTTCTTTTGCGGCGAATGTAGTAAACATATAATAGATATCATAGTAAAATTTGCACGACTGTGAAAATTTGCCCCGAAGTACAATTTACAAATAAATGTAAAAGAGATGATCCGTAATTCGCGGAGGCGTGCAAAATTAATTAGGTGTTTATAATACCTATAGAAGCCTTATGTAAGTTTGCACCGAGTGTGTAAATTTCCCCCGAGCCGCAAACTAAAAAAAAACAAATTCGCAGTGTTCCCTACTATGTACGTAGTTTAAATTAAAACCCATATTGCACTAAGACAGTCTCTATACGTAGATAAACTTACAACAAGTACTTTTTCATCAAATCCAAATTTACGGCCCTTCAAACTTTATACCTAATTTTTAAAAGACTTCCGTATATTCCAGAAACGGTGCAAACTAGTGATAACCTTCTATACATGCCATCTAACGATTCCACAAGAATCCGCGACTGTTCGACTTAGTTCAACACTTAATGGTAATTTGCCCGTACTAAGATGGGAGTTTAGAAAAGCACCCCATTACGCCGCAGACCGTGGCGGTGACATTGATACACGAGTCAAATGCGGACGGTCAAAGATTCTGAACAGTTGAAACACACGACATATTTTAAGCTTATCTAAAAACTCTACGCGATCAAAAACATCACATGTAATTACTAAAAAAAACCCGACCGCGGTGCACTTTAAAAGTACATAAAATCCGCCATTTTGTTTATTTTCACGAACGTCATACCCACTCCCAGTGACACTCGCACCATCAATACGAATCTAATGATCTATCATTTATCAAAATCGGTTGTACCGTTGAGTAGTTACGAGCGGACATAGGAAAACGGACATACTCAATACATACATACAGGTCAAACACATAACATAACCCTCCTTTGGGCTTCGCCGCAGTCGGGTAAAAAGATGCTAGTCTCGCAACGCAGTTCTTCTACAACAAAAAAAATCTGAGATGTATTTAATGTTAAACCAAGTCCGTACCGAGAGGGGTTTGTTAGTGATCTTCCTTTATTTATTACATTCCAATCCATTCTATTTCCGATTTGAGCTACAAAACTTAACTTTGTAATCGCATGCATTTGTATAGGATTACAAACCTACTATGTATGCATTTCGTATTGAAATTGCAATATTTTTAGGTTTTGCATGACTTGATAGGCTAAAAACGAATTATGCTTAAAATTTGGAGTTTGTGGGTCTGCTAGTATCATGATCATCAGTCAGTGACAAAACCAAGGAACTTTGACGTGCAATAGTTCTTAAACTACAAGTTCAAATTTTATGTAACTGAGAGTATGTACATCTAAATCTTATTATGCCCTATACAGTGTGTAAGTCTAATACGGGCGAATCTCTTAACGGTGGTTAGTATAGGACAAAGTGAAGGTAATTAGATAACATTTACTTAAAGTTGCAACAATAATTTTGTCCATACAAAATAATTCAGCCCTCAATGTAGTGCAAACACACTCACGTTAAACGCTCGTTGACAGTTACGTTGACATTTCGGTACCGCCGTACCGCAAACATGTTTACAATACATTGCTGCTGAGAAATTAAAAAAATAATAATTATGGGGTCGTAATGAACTGCAACTTAAAAAAACCTTTTACTTCATGATTACACTAATGAATACTATGTCCGATTTAATTTATCGCCCGTATTTGACTTACACGCTGTATATCCCTGAAAATTCAGGGTTCTAGCTTTAGCCAGCACAAGATTACAGGAGGTTGAAAATGTTCTGAATGGCTTCGAGAAAAGGATGGTACGGCCGTGCATTTGTTTTGCTCGACTTGGCGGTTATATGAAACGATTTAGAACAAGTACCTAATTGAATAAAACCGGCCAAGTGCGAATCGGACTCGCGCACCGAGGGTTCCGTACAAACTCATAAGTAGATACATGAATAGTTCAAGAAAAACTATATGGCGATTAGTTTAGTAGGAGCAAATAAGTATGTGTTAAGATTTTTGCAAATTTCTCAAAAACAGTGCAAGTTAGGAAAACCGTTATATTTTTCCTGTAATATATAGGATGACATTAATAATTGGTAATTATTACAGATTTTTCTGTTCAGTAAATTCGAAGATAATAGGGGGGGAACGGTATTTTTTTTAACGTTTTTCGCCATAAATCAAAAACTACTTATTTAAAAAAAATACAAAAATACTGTTTTAATCTACAAATTAAGCCCTTTCATTTGATACCTCACTCGATATAATAGCCCTACTTTCAATTTGCAAAGTCTCATTACGGACCCCTTTAAAAAAAAAGTAAAAAAGTTACAAGATTTTTTTTACATCCTATAAGCTCGGGTTAGCGGTTCTTAACACGATTCCAAATTTCAAGTCGATAGCATCAGTAGATCCTGAGATATCTTGCTGTGACAGACGGACAGACAGACAGACAGACAGACAGACAGACAGACAGAGTCGCACCATAAGGGTTCCTTTTTTACCATTTTGGTACGGAACCCTAAAAAGCTTTCAAGTACCAAGATTGGAAACACATCCTTTATAGGGAGAAGTTTGTCTGTGTAACATTCAATTTACCTGTATTAACTTTCAGTGTTCAAAATAAAATCGTTGAATAAAAATCCAATTTCGTACGATCTACAATCACTTTCATTTTTGTACGGCCTTCCTTATAAAGGCAAACGGCATGCCCTCAAGCGCCGTTCGAAAACAAATCAATCTAATAATGAGCAAGCTAAGCAAAACAGCGATTCTGCTGATTAGCCTGGGGCGGCTAATTTGTTGCTGTAGCTGGTAATTGAACGAGTACAGTAGGGTTGTCAAAATTACCAAAATTGAGTCAAAGTTTTTATTGCACTGTATTACTGCACTGCACTGGACTTAAACGTAGGTATAGGGTATAGATACCCTGTACCTCTAGCACAACTGTGGCACGCGACTCTTTATCGCGCGACAAACGCTACTTATCTCTTTCCACTCAATATAGTGTGACAGTGACTGGTGATTAGTGATGCTCTGTCGAGCGAGATACGAAGTCGCGGCCAGTTATGCTAGGCGTAGTGGTAGGGTAGGGTGCAGCCATTTACATGTATTTATGAATTACTTAATATACTAAAATTAATACGCGTGTGTTTGCAGGGGAGCTTTTCTTCTCTGGACTAGTTTTCATTCTGATCAGCTCTCTCAAGAAGTGAGCCCGATATTTTGTTACAAATGCTGGCAACCCTTGGGTTGATGGTATTGCGCAGCCAATATGGAGATTTATTCTCGGCTAGCCAAAATACACCGCGCAAATTACCTTACTCATAACAATAATATTGTTAAGCATCCACAACTTCTTACTAAGTTCAAAAGTTGAATGTGTAAAATGTAAGAATGACATTGATGACACACCAAGCCGAATTTTATGGCCGAAAGTTCAGCGGCTACTAGTAGGTAGATTTGTATAGACTTCCACAAAAGAAGGACAGTTCTTAATTGACTTATTCCCATGTTTATTACACGATTGATCGAAGAAGGCTGTAAAAAAAAATTGTTAGAATGGGCACCTCCGAAGTGGTCTTATTGCAACCAAATCAAGATCTGATGATGGGATCTTGAGGAAATCGAGGGAATCCTTGAAATATTATAGGCACAATACATACATAGCAGTATTGTTCATAGTCGATCGTGCATTTCTCATCGAAATAGGTTCATTGTAAGTAGGTTATTTTTTTTAATGTTGTGATTATGTAAATAAATGTAACAAACTGTACGCAAATATGTGACACTTATTGCGCCACGTGACAACGCATCCCGCTGCACTTAATTGCTCCTCGCGCAATATCGAGCAAGGACGCATTCTTCGCACAAATTAATTTATTATGTGCTGCTCGGGCATAATTTAATCATTTATTAAAGAATTACGTAAGCGCAACGTCTGTGACAGATGTGGAACCCGAAATAAGGGCAATTCCGATTCTTTCGAGCAACCTAAGGACAGCAGGAACATTCTTGAAGCATGCGTTTGGTGAGGATATCTATTCCACTTATTTTTCGTTTGTTAATGACATAGAGTTTGTTTTAAAAGTAAATTGCAGAAGAAATATAAATCAGATGAACAATTTATGCAATACGTTACGAGGTACCTCAAGACAGTGTACTTGGCCACTCCTTTTCTTGATATATATTAATGACTTACCAATGATTATGTTTGCTGATGATAGTTCTTTAATTATAAAATATGATAATATTGTTGACTATGAATATGACATAAACTCAGTACCTATAAAATAAAATGATAACATGGCTTAATAATAATAATCTAATAATTAATTTGAACAAAACGTATATTACACACTTCCGGCAAAGAATAATTCCAAACGATTATGAATATTAATTATGACGGTAGCAAAATTAAGAATATAGCAGCAACAAAATTCTTGGGACTCATGATTGATGAACAGCTCACATGGAAACACCAAATTGAGAAAATCTATGTAAGACTACATAAGTCTGCATTTGCACTACAGAAACAAACAAAAGTTGTTAATAAGGAAGCAGTATTAACTGCCTATCATGGACTTGTCGCCTCGGTATTAAGATACGGAGTTATCTTCTGGGGTAAGGTAACTCAGATCAAAGAGAAACGGCTTATACAGCGCAAAAACGATGTGTACGGGCCATGTGCGGTCTTAAGACTTGGGAAAGCTGCGTTCCTTTCTTTAAATCGTTGAGAATCTTAACACTATCAGCAATGTAAGTGGCAAATTTTGTAAAAACAAACCCTCATTTATTTAAAATGGTATCTCAACAACGCCTACTTCCAACTTCTAAGAGACAGAATCCTCGAAAAAAAATTAATCTGATAATCGCTGACATCATCACCAGCCGCAACATCTAGACATAGGCCTTCTAAAAACAATTCCTGCGCTGCCCGCACCTATCGAACTCCGACTACCTTCACCATTTCATCTGACGTTCGTGGTCGCCAATCAAGATTTCGTCGACCCCCATTGGTCTTCAATTCTATGAGCAATGTGGGCACATTGCTCATGCCCAAGTTTTCAATTCTTGGTGCTTTGTCGGTTAAATCGCTAACGCCCTTACACACATAAGCCGACTAATAAATTCGATAGAAATGCTATCGTTATTACATATCAAAAATCGCGTTCCGTCATACTTTTCTTGAAGTTAGGCCTATTGGCCCTAATTGATGGTAGAGTTAAATGGAAAACAGACAGGTGACCTCATAAATTTAGATTTTGGTAATTTTAGCGAAACGATGTACCAGGAGTGCAGGCAAGAGGAAGGCGTAAATAGGTGTGAGACTGCGATCATCCGGCTCGGCGAGCTAATGGCTCAGGGTAGGGTCCAAGTTACGGGAGAAATAAACCGCGGTAGATAAAATAGGTACGGTAGGTAGGTGCTACATCTATCTACATCATCAATTTCAACACCAGGCGAGATTGAAGTCAAATGCGAATTAAAACTCTATTCATTCCACCCTCACCATCTTTTATGGATGGATAATATGATTCGATGGTTGACTGATAGAGAATGTCTTACGGCAAGGGTCACTTAGACAGAGAGCCAAATGCCGGAAAAATTACGATTTTTCAGATGTTCAAAGAGCCGCAGTTTTCTGTTTCTGGTTTTTCACTGTAAACCAATTTTTTACGCGTATTTGAAGAGCCGTTATTGACCCTTCAAAGAGCCACAAGCGGCTCACGAGCCTCGGTTTGCCGATCCCTGCCTTACGGCATCAAGTCCGTCATTACTATCTTCTTGTATTTGTGCAATAAAGTTTAAATAAACTATAGTAGTTTAGCTTAGTAGGCAAAATAACTCTGAATTTTGGGAGACCTTAAATATTATTGACTATTTTACGTATTAAACAAACCCGCTACCGCGTACGCTTGTGTCGCACGCTAGTTTTAGTCAAATTAATCGTCACTGATGAACGCAGCAGACGCCAGACGGCGACCAGACGGTCACGCGCCATTCAAATGAATACGGCCTTAGATCCCAATACTACTAGGGCTAGACGAGTATGTGGGCTAAGTACCAAGGTTTAGAGCGTGCAAACGTTTAGTTTGGTCGAAGCGAAGTGCCAGGAGAATTAAGTGAAAAGCGTACTTTACGTACGAGGACGTCTTGTATTGCAATACCTAAGTAGTACACTAGGGTTAATGTACAAGGCAGAAGAGTTATTAACGTAAATACGAAGAACAATTATGCATTACTGTTAACAGGCTTCTCGGTTTGTCAGAATTTCGAACTCGAAGACGGCTAGGCTGATTTGGAAAATACTTTTTTTTTGTTTGAAATGGTATATCTCCGAGATGATTCTATTGACACCAGGTCAAGATCTGATGATGAGATCTTGAAGAATTCTAGAAATATTATTAACCACTTTCAAAAGAACGGACGGTCCTCAATTCGTCTGTTTTTTTTTATATAGTAACTATTGCATTTGTTAGTTGAATAGGAATTTGACTAGTTGGTTATCTGTATAATTATTGTAACCCCGCTCCCCCCCACAAATCTCGGAATTGGCGGAATGATGACCTCTTCCGCAGTGCGGAGTTGGGTTCTCTACAAAGATTCCGAGTTAGTTCATTACTTCATTTGGTTAACCTATACAATCTATCCATGCCAAAAGAGATTAATCTGCATTGCGCAACTCCTATTCGCATTCTTTCAGTTTTAGAGCTTCTCTCAAACTTAACCTTAGATAAGTAATTTAGGTATCTAACAGGCAGGCATAACACCAGCGAAGATCGATACGACACCTGTGCGTTGCCATGGCGACGCTCCGAGGGAGCCACCCGACACCGGCGCGTAATTTGAAATTCGAAACGGACCGATAATGTCTGTGTTGCCAGTTGCGCGTGCCTATTTCGGACCAAATTATGTGTAATTTAGAATAGGGATGGCTTTTTTCGATAATAAATAATTGTTAGTGCTGCCCGCTTTCCTTGTTTTAGCGTCGTTATCTTCTCCGATGTCATTCTAAATTGCCAGCTTTTGTTATAATCAGATTTAAGACTTTGTCATGCCACTGTTAGCAAAACCTTTGCGATTGCGTACCAGTAAGTAGATAATATATGTTATCATAAGTGTGAGGTTACCGACTTATTCGATTTTATTCCTTAATCTGGATTCCAAAATGTCGGTACTGACTTCAGTTGAATTAATCGTCGCAATTGCAATATTGTTGAAGATTGGTCAAAAGTTGTATAATTTAATAGGCGTAAAGCTGCCAAGAGCGGTTTCAGGTACACCACAATTGTCACTCAAATACGAATTAATAATTATTATGTGAAGTCATTTTCGTGGCTTCAGCAGAGCTAGCACAACATGCAGAGTCTTTTTTCTGTCACTATAACAATGATCATTCTTTCCCATTTGATGTATTTTATCAAGTCCTCATACGCTTAGATGTGACCAGAGCTTGACGTCCCTGCTCATTTGCATCCGCAAAGGATAAACTTGTTAAATTATTCTCGTTGTCGCGACAATTTGTCAAATTAACAGCTGTCTATTTTTATAGCCCATATATCATGCAGTCACGCAGCCCCACGGGACGCAATTAGTGCACTTAGTGTTGCACAATGCACCCAATTAGTGCCTGGTACCAGGGCCGCAGAGGTTAACGCGACTTGTTTTATTTTTATTACGGTTTATGCGCACTTGTTTTCGCATTTAATTATGTCGAACTTTGATACTCTCATTATGAGTGACAGTGACTGAAAATAAGTTTCTGTCCTAAAGGAGATTGACCAACTTTGTATGGGAGTTGGACCAAGTGCTGCCCAGACTAAAGACACAGTGCATTATGCTCCTTAGGCTTTCACTAGACTGTATACTAAAGCGCTTTAAGATCTATCCCAGGAGTCATGAAAAAAAAACTTTTTGATTGGCACTAAAAATTAATTATTTCTTACATTAAAAGTAACAGATTTTACTGTAATCTCGTCGTCTAATCGTCGTTATTGTCATCGATAGGTTATAGGTTAACGCGGGCTTATTTTCCGCAACTCGACGACAAACATGCGCCTATTTTGCGTGATGGGTTGATGGCACTACTCTTGCCAACCCAGCTCTACCAGAAAGCCTAGCAGACCCTTGACGTTGCCGACGACTTCTGGGAGTGACCTCGGTGTTCCGAGGTGGTGTGCCCGGTACTTGTCCACCCCCGGGTATTCGAGAATGACGTGGGCGGCTGTCTCTTCCACCTCCATGCAGGCTCTGCACAGAGGGCTGTCAGTAACACACCCTAGAGCAAACAAGTGTTTGTTTAGTAGGACTTGTCCAGTGATAGCTCCGGTTAGAAGATGGAGCTATGGCCTCTTTAGCTGGCGTAGCTTCCGCGACAATCCGGGGTTGATTGCCGGGAGGGCCTCTCTGGTTTGCTTGCAGGTACCCAGGTTAGACCCGCAATGTTGCTGTTCTACCTTCGTACCGACCCCGCAGTCCCTGGAACCGCACGTACACCGAACCCAGCATGAAGCCGAGTCGGCGCTCGTGGTCCACGAGAGCCTGCACCAACGTCGCTGGTGTGCCTGACGCACCTCTTTTAATATTATTTTACCTTTTTATACGTTTTTGTATTTTTATAGACTTCTGTTTTTATATGACATTGTTACTTTTGGCAGTCCATTAAAAGACCATATCCGAACCAGCTCTGTTTAATTCCAAGAGTTACAACTGGTATGCTGACGATAGCAAACATTTCCGCTTCCTGCCATTCTACTCTGTGGAGTAGCCAGCGGTCAATCTCCGCCCACCGGTTCTGGTACCGAAGAGTCCGCGCAACCGGGCGGAAGTCTTCCCAGAGCCCAGGGAACTCGACGCCGCATCGTACTCGTCGTGGCACCTCGCTCTGCCGCTCCACGACGTCGACGACCTTCTCCCCCGTAGAGAGGGTGACGGTCGCCACGCTGCGCTTGAGCCATGTCAAAGTGGCCTGGTCCTCGCACCACAGCCTCAGGACTCCGTTCGTGGTGATCGGCTTACCTCGGAACAGCGGGTCGGACGTCTGGCTGTTGCATGGCTGCGAGGCCTCCTGCATGAGCAGCGCCTACAGCTGTTGCTGGACCTCATCCAACAGCTTTTGTGTGAGGTTCCCCGTAGTCGTTGTCGTGATAGCAACCAACAGTTCTGCCTTAACAGCGTCCGCGTAAGCTGTCCGCGGTGCATCCCCCGTCGACTCGATCCTCTGCCTCTTGGGGTCGCCTCTTGTAGAGGCGATGTAGAGATCGGCTCATCCAGGCGGACCCGTTTGGCCGAGGGTCTGGTCTCCGGGTTACTGCTCTTTGCGGTCCTGTCTTCTGCTCCTGTCCCTGAAGGTGTGGCAGGACCTACTACTGGGAGCCCAGCGGCTGTCTGCACCATCCTGTTGGGAGCAGCTGGCTGTTGCCGAAGTACCGGAGCCGTCGTGTGTTCCTGCGCCTCCCGTCGCTGCCTGGACTTTCTGCGCTGCTTCTTATTTTTGTTTTTCCAGTCCCCGTCATTGGGTCCAGGCTCGTCCCGCTTGGCGGGTCTCACCTTTCGCCTCTTGGGCCCTTCACAGATAGTCCAGCCAGCGTCGAGTTGCGAGGATGTGTCGTCTGTGTCGAGTTCCTCCACAGGCGTCTGCTCCGGAGCAGTGGATTGCTCCACCGCCGAAACGACCTCCTGGGGCTCACCCGGTATGTCTAAAATGGGCTCAGTACGGCCTTTCGCCTGAGCCGAGCCTGTCTTTGTCGTCCACGCGCTAAGTTTCGAAGCCGCCGGTTTCCCAGCCGCTTTTCTGCCTCGCACGGACTGTCTTTTGTGTGAGGGCACTGTGAAAACAGCACCGTCAGCGCCACGGTGTGTCTTGCGTGGGGGCACTGTAGATACAGCACCGCCACGGTGTGTGGTGTTGCCTCCTCGGATCGCTGACGTGACTTCGAAGGCACGTGTGGTCGAGGGCGGCACTGTAGATACAGCACCGTCCCGCGGGTGTGAGTGTTGTGTGGAGGTGGAGGGCACAGCGTCAGCCGCACCGACACTTCCGTGTGTGTGTGAAGTGTTTGGGGTGTTGGATCTTGTGGAGTCCATGTTGTGTATGTTGTGTTCTTCATCTCTCGAGCTTCCACCCGCCGTGTAATCGCTCCCAAACAAAAAACTAAAAGTTCAAAGTAAAGCCGAAAGCGCTCGCTCGCTAAAAACCCTTAAAAACAAAAATTCATGTAGTTTTTTTTCTCCTGGACCGATTTTAAAAATATATGTATTTTCTAATAGAGGGTAACGCAAGGAACTCGTTAGAGGTATTTTCATCTCTGGGCAACATTTGGTCCAAACCTGGTCAATCTCCTTTTACTTTTTGGCAAACTTTTTGTATATTGATTTTAAAAGAATTGAGGTTAATCAAATTGCTTTGTTTTTCAGAGACACATATTCGAAATTTTAGTGTAATAATAACATTTTCACGGATAAGAAATCTGGGGGCACGGCAGTGCCCCCGCCAAGTCGAGTTAGTTTTAACAAAACAGTTCAGAGTTTATGATACGGACAACAAAGTGACCTTATAAGGTTTCCGTTTTTTCATTTTGAGGTACGGAACCCTAAAAAGTAGACTTTACTAAGGGAATCAAAATGTATAGGGTACTTTATTATATGTACCTACAAAATTATACGGAACCCTTGGTGGGCGAGTCCGACTCGCACTTGTCCAGTTTTTTTTAATAATAAATTTAAATAATAAAATTCGTATGTAGGGAGAGAATAAAAGGATAAGAAACAGTTATTATTATCTGTTTTATTAGCAATATAGATATTGATAATAATGTCTTGATATATGTATGTTTATAAACGTAATACATGGGTTCGACGGCCTCGCGCATAATCAGATGTGTACATAAAATTCGTATATATTATGACATCATTTTGACCACGGCGCATGCTGAATACAGACATCAACAAATTTTGTGTCAACAAGGTTACCCACAACGAGTATGCTAATAACCCCAATAGGCAATATGCATGATATTTTTTGTCGCATTTCTTAACAAAATATGAAAATACCGTAAAAAAGATGACATGGAGTGAAAATAAAATTAAAATCGACCGAGAAATACGGAATTAGACAGCGATTCGACGGAGAGATCCGATATGGACTATGACGTCATAGTACACGACCGTCATACAAACTCCATACTATATTTTGTTTTGCTAGAAAGAGATAGAGATAAATCTTTGGTGGCTCATATCTTGGTTACTTTTACAGTTATTCGAAAAATGTTTTTTTCCTACTGTTTATATTAATGAGCTTTTATTAAAGTAAAAAAAAAATATCATGCATATTCCTATTGTATTTCGCTGCACAGTCTCTTCAATTATATTAACTCATGTACTAACGTCATCATATAGCCTTTGACCACAATACGTTCAGAGCACTGAGTAATTGGATTTCAAAAGAAAGAACACCAAATTTTCGAACTTATCTGTATTCCCCGCGCCCTTTTCGCCGTCAGCTGTCATTCAGTTTAGAGTTAGTTAACAGATAAACAACTTCGCCAGCGGCATGTGTAGCAAAGTCTAATCTGCCAACGTAGTGCCTGCATTGAACTAACAACACGAATACTCACATACATTGTATATCTAGGGCGGTAAGCAAGGAATTACAAACGAGTGTTTGTTATAAACGAGTTTGTAATTCCTTTACCGCCCGTGGCACACACAATGTTTTTCATCACACTAATGAGGAAATCTTAATAATATAACCTTCTTACTAATATGACAAGAAATATATTAAAACAGACAGTGACATTAGTGACATATGCCCATAGACAATGCGAATGTCAAGTCACGTTCGGAAACCATAGCGGTAAAGACCTCAACCGGCCATTTTAGTTGATTTTATATTTGCAAAATACTGAAATACACTATTTAAACATTTAAGTAATGTTACCGAAATATGTGTTTACATGTATTTGCAATGACAGTTATCTTTAAATAAATATTTCAGTGATAAAAGTAAAAAAAAATAAGTTGGCGTTTCCTTTGAACATGACAAATAAGAGTAAAACAGAACCAGCGTTTCAAATTTAAATAGAAAATCATTACGCCCTAGGGCGTAATAGGTCATTTACGGCTCGCAGAACCGACGTGTAATGACACCATTTTCGAGCAAGTGTGATGAAATAGTACATTGTGTATCAAGGGCGGTAAGTAAGGAATTACAAACGAGTGTTTGTTACAAGCCCGAGGCGAAGCCAAGGGCTTTAACAACACGAGTTTGTAATTCCTTTACCGCCCGTGGCACACACAATGTTTTTCATCACACTTGTGAGGAAATCTGATTAAAATAACCTTACTTAACCTAAATAAAATTGTAAAACTGACAGTGACATTATCCATAGACAATGCGACTTCACGTCACGTTCGGAAACCATAGCGGTAAAGACTTAATATGGTTGATTTTAGTTACGCAAAATACTGAAATGCACTATTTAAACATTTAATTAATGTTACAGAAATATACGTTTACATGTATTTGCAATAACAGTTCTCTTTAAATAAATATTTCAGTAATAAAAGTTAAAAAAGTACGTTGGCGTTTCCTTTGAACATGACAAATAAGAGTAAAACAGAACCAGCGTTTCAAATTTAAAAAGAAAACCATTACGCCCTAGGGCGTAATAGGTCATTTACGGCCCGCAAAACCTACGTGTAATGACACCATTTTCGAGCAAGTGTGATGAAATAGTACATTGTGTATCAAGGGCGGTAAGTAAGGAATTACAAACGAGTGTTTGTTACAAGGCCGAGGCAAAGCCGAGGGCTTTTATAACACGAGTTTGTAATTCCTTTACCGCCCGTGGCACACACAATGTTTTTCATCACACTTGTGAGGAAATCTGATTAAAATAACCTTACTTAACCTAAATAAAATTGTAAAACTGACAGTGACATTATCCATAGACAATGCGAATGTCAACTCACGTTCGGAAACCATAGCGGTAAAAACTTAAAATGTGTGTTTTTATTCTTGCAAAATACTGAAATGCACTATAAATATTTAAATAATGTTACAGAAATATGTGTTTACATGTATTTCTAATAACAGTTCTCTTTAAATAAATATTTCAGTAATAAAAGTTAAAAAAGTACGTTGGCGTTTCCTTTGAACATGACAAATAAGAGTAAAATAGAACCAGCGTTTCAAATTTAAAAAGAAAACCATTACGCCCTAGGGCGTAATAGGTCATTTACGGCCCGCAAAACCTGCGTGTAATGACACCATTTTCGAGCAAGTGTGATGAAAATAATATTAAAAACCCTTGAAGGCAACCTGCCTCGAATTAACTTGACTTTTGGGTATAGGGCGGGTCGGGTTTATTATTTCGAGACTGTGCAGCTCACACAATTACAATAGAACTTCACTTCAGGTAGGTTCGTTTAATTTTTAAGTTTAGTTTACGTTTTTTGACGGGTCCCATTTATAGCCAAAAAATCCAATTAAGTCGGTGGGAATTAATTTCCTTGGACCCCCCCCCCCCCCCGGTAGTTTAACATTACATCTCAAAAATTTTTTGTTGTAAAAGAACTGCATTGCGAGACTTGCATATTTTTACATGTAATGTTTTTGATGGGATTTAAGTTTTGACGAGTCTTATTATTACGGTACGGGCAGATTGACGCGTAAGTTCTGAACCCTTACTGATCTAATTCGAAGACGGAAGTTCTCCATTATTGCAAAGTATAAAGACAACCAAGTAGTTCGTCTTCGCCGTTTAGGAGCGCGCGACACCAGAGCGTGCCTAAGGCACAGGGCTGCCGCTCGTCGGTTCTGTAAAATACCTACTTACTACGAACGTAACTTTTATTAGGTTGACCTCGATCGAACGAACAATCGTTCGAGGTCAACCTAGTAAAAGTTACTTATTTCAATATGAAAGTATCTGATCGCACACATCTGATGTTAATGTTATTAAGTATAATAGTTTAAATAAATTAGTATTGGTAGGTATGTGTACATGTAAGTAACGAAAGGATATTTCGGCTTGTTTCATAAAACCACTCTCGTGTTTAAGGCATTTTATGTATCAATAGAATCAACTACTATTTAATTAGTACACGTTTAAAAAATCTGTTAATTTTACTCATCTCTGTCAAAGAAAATAATTATCTACTCTATTTAATTGGTATAGTTTGATCACAAAACTATCAAACATTCTATAAACGACTTAAAATATAACATTTATATAGGTACTAATAAAATACACACCTTTCGGGATCCTTAGGAATACGATTTTAAGCTAACATGGTCATTCACATAATAACTCCGTGATGATGGCGCTTGCAACAGTGCCGAAATATCGGGAACTCACAAAAACAAACATACATGGTAAATATCCCGTCGTTAATAGTAACTATTATCCTTAGGAATGTTGAAATATGATAATTCTGGATTTTGCGCACTATTCTTCAAACATCCGAACACACTGCAGTATATACGTATTCTATACTTTGCTTCCTGCGCAGACATTTTGTACGTTCGACCGCTCGGCTCAGCCCTGACTAAGCCCGCGCCCACGACGCGGCAATGCTTGCCTGTGGTGCGTCCGTACACGGCGCGCAAACGGCACGCACACATGCGCGCTCCCGATGTACCTTTTATCGGAACAAAAACTACCGTCTACCGTGATTATTGTACAGCTACAGAGAGAGTATCTAACAACTTACCAAATTCTAAAATTTCGGTCCTTTGACCTATGATAAGTACAGTTTTAGTTACGTTGATATTTCTTATGATAAGATAAACTTACAAACAAACAGTCACCTTATCTTGGTACGAATACATTTACTCGATCAGTAGCAGACAGTATTGTAAACAAGTTATTGGTTAGTAGACGTGTTTATTTAATTAAAATTAGTTAATAAAACGGAAAGTGAGGCTTGGTGATAAAAATCTGTGAATTTTGAATTTGTGACACAAAAGTACTAGGCTAATAGAAACAATGGGGAGTGCAAAGATTTTTGACTACAAATACTTGACAAAGGAACACTTAAAGGGATTCGATAAATACAAGGTAAAATAGCATATCACGGATATTGTATAATTTACTACTGATAGGTGTACAATTCTTAGTGATAACCCCAGTTTTTTTCAGTACAGTGCCATAGACACAAGCCCGCTTAGCCAATATGTGATGCATCCGACTTGGAACGCCGTCGTCAAGGTAGATAAGCTATCAATATTTATAACATACAATATAATATGAGCCAAAAGATTATACACTGAGTAACCTCGAAATTAAGGTTCAAATTTAATTAACAATGTTAATTGCCCAATTCCAGTTTATACCAAAGTGGATAGCGCCGAATCTCCTCACATTTGCTGGTTTCCTGTGCATGGTAGCGAGTATAGTTTTGCTATTCGTCTACGACTATGACTGTACCGCATCTGGGGCCCCACCAGGATCCCAGAAGGAAGGAGGTGGTATTCCTCGGTGGGTGTTCACAGCTTGTGGGGTGCTGCTGTTCTTGGCTTATAATTTGGGTGAGTCCACAAATCGGCAATACATTTCTGCTCTACATTTTTCTAAAGCTGTAGAGTTGTATAAAAATTTAGAGAGAATTTAGAGTAGGTGGTAATATTAAGTAGTAATAAAAATAAAATATCAACTGCGTCTGACTTCCAATTAAAATTAAGTACATTGTTATTTTATTTAAATAACAGTTAAGTATAACTTATAAATTAACAGTTGGTTTTTAGGGTTCCGTACCTCGAAAGGAAAAAACGGAACCCTTACAGGATCACTTTGTTGTCCGCCTGTCTATCTGTCAAGACCCTTTATCTTGGGAACGCGAGGAGGTATCTAGTTAAAAATAAAACCATATACTCCGGTCTACAGTCCCTTGAAGCTGTGAAAAATCAAACTTCTAAGCTAACTTAAATAAAAGATACGGCCGTTTATGCCGCAAAGAACGTAGGTATATTTCGACACTCTCAAGGAAGTCAACATTTTATATTTATTTCCGTAGACCTATAACTATGAAATTTGGCAAGTAATACCGTTTTATACTATACTATAAGTATAGGGAAAAATCTGAAAACTTTACATGTGTGATTAAATCACAAAAAATATAAGTAGGCTTTACTAAGGGAATCAAAATTTATTGGGTACTTTACCTACGAATTTGTCAAGTAAAGAATCCTCGGTGGAGTCTGACCTGCACTTGTCCGACTTTTTATTTTATTTCTGTATTTCTAAACATTATATTGAAGAATAACGAGTTAAAGAAGTTTTATGTTAAACAGTTTCCAGTTTCATATATCAACATTAGTTGTTCTGACTTCATCATCAGACACTCAACCAAGTCAGAATAATAGTTTTAATGTTGTATTGCCACGGGAACTCAATAGTATGCAATGTTTTATAGGAATTGGTTTAATAGGAGAAGCGGACAAACCGTCGTAAGTTTTGAATCAAACCAAATTAACAATCATATATAGTTCAAGTTAAATAAAACTGTTTAAAAATAAATTAAGGTACACCCAGACGCATATCTTTATAGATGGCATCGATGGGAAGCAAGCACGCCGTATTGGCGTGTCGGGGCCACTGGGAGAGATGTTCGACCATGGCTTAGACTCCTACATCGTGTTCCTCATCCCCTTCAGCCTCATCTCCGTCATGGGCCGGGACGAATACTCCGTCTCCACGTTTAGGTAACGTTTTGCAACAACCTTCATTAGACTCACGTATAGATGGCATCGATGGGAAGCAAGCACACCGTACCTATCGGCATGTCGGTGCCGCTGAGAGAGACGTCCGCCCACGGCCTCTTACATCGTGTTCCTCATCTCCATCATGGGTGGGGACAAATTCTTCGTCTCCACGTTTAGGTAACGTTTTAGAGCTCATTAGGCACACGTATAGACGGCATCAATGAGAAGCTAGCATGCCCTATCGGCGTATTGGAGCCGCTGGAAGAAATGTTCAACCATGGTTTGGAATCCTAAATGGTGTTCCTCATCTCTGCTATGGGCTAGGACGTATACTCCGTCTCCACGTTTAGGTAAAATTTTGCAACAATCTTCACTAGACTCGCGTATAGATGGGATCGATGGCAAGCGCCGTGTCGGCGTGTCGGGGCCGCTGGGAGAGATGTTCGACCATGGTTTGGACTCCTACATCGTCTTCCACATCCCCTTCAGCCTTATCTCCATCATGGGCCAAATACTCTGTCTCCACGTTTAGATGACGCGTTTTAGAAGAGTCGTCAAAAGGGCGCTCATGAATAGATGGCATAGATGGGAAGCAAGTGCGCTGCATCAGCGTGTCGGGGCCATATAGGCCAGTACATATGTATATTAGCGCAAGGAAAATACGAGTGGCTAAAACGATTAATAAAATAAGTGTGCCACGACACCGCCTTCGTTCTCGTAAAAACCCAACTCTATCAACATTCTTTGTAAAGTTATTAACTTGAACGGCAATGACAATAAACGCCGCGGTAGAAATACTGACAACGTAGTCATTGACTCCGTTGTTAAATGTTTTTCGCAGAGGCTATCTGGCGGTGGCGAGCGTGGTGTTGAACTTCTACGTGAGTCACTGGGAGAAGTACAACACCGGCACCCTCTACCTGCCCTGGGGATACGACGTCAGTATGTGGGTAAGCACGCCGGTATTCTTTTGTTGTGCGTTTAGAATTTCTCTGTGAGAGAATTAGGCGGCTGAATCAAAGCCAAAACCGAAACCAAGCCGAAACCCGTTTCTAGCCGAAACTAGGCTGAAACCGAAACCGAAAGTTCGGTCGGACTCTAAAAGTTTGATGTGATTTGATACCAATTATTTCGAAAATTTCGCGTGCCTGTATTATTTTGTCACGTTGCCTATTAGCAATATTCCAAAAACGATGTGACATGACTATTTCCATGTACAGGTGAGTTCGATCTTCTTCCTGCTGGCCGGCGCCCGCGGCGCAGAGGTGTATAAGTTCTATGTGTACGGCGACGTGAGTTTCACACAAGTGCTCGAGGTGGCTATACACGCTACAGGACTCTTCACGACATTCCCCATCGCAGTCTATAACGTGTATCTGTGAGTACGAAACTTAAGGAGGCCAAGTATTTGTCATTAATAGTACATTACATAACTAGGGTGGTAATACAAAGAAAGGCCGAGATCGCAGAAGTTTGCGGCCCGAGCTGCAAGCGAGCTGTATTTACTTAGCTAATTGTAAGTAGTGTCACAAATGTCTATAGGCAGCGGTGACCACTTTCCATCAGTTGGGCCATCTGCCTATTTACCAGTCTAAGAAAAAAAATGCGTCAGAACCACTTGGCGGAATTTAAAGATAGATGCATAAGGCGTTATATATGATACTTTTTACCCGACTTCTGTGATAAAAAAAAGAGGATTATTAACCGCTTTCCCGACCTCGCCGGAGCCATCGAGTCGCAGTCATCCGAAACTCAATACTGTTTACTCTTTAGTCACAAATTCACAATATAATAGCAGTATCATTTCTTCCTGCAAAAGGTGCATCGCGAGCTTGAATGTGTGCGTACCGTGTACGAACGCACTACAAGCAAAGATTTAAGAATGCGTAAGAATGTCCGAGTATGGATCGCACTCACCCATACACAAGATCGTGCGTCTGTGTGAATACGTGTCGCGTGCTCCTAAACGGCCGAAGTTGGACTACTGTTTGTCTTTACTTTGCTTTAGTTTTAATATTGAGAGAATAATACTTAACTGATGTTCCAAGTTTTAGTCAATAAGTTTACAGTTACCTACTGTGATAGGTTTTCAAGATAAAGAAGAACAATTATTATCTAATCTAAATATATAAAAGAAGAAGTCCTGACTGACTGACTGACTTACTGATCAACGCACAGCCGAAACTACTGAAGTTAGGAACTTGAAATTTTCACAGTAGGGTGGTTATATAACGTAAGTAAGGGATAAGAAGGGATTTTTTGAAATTCATCCCCAAAGGGGGTTAAATGGGGGTTGAAAGTTTATATGGGGACCATACGATTTTTAAAGTAGGAGATCTGAGACTTCGAACATAGACTCTTTAATACAATTTAAAAAAAGTAATTTCACCGTTTTTGGAAATTCATCCCCAAAGAGGGTTAAATGGGGGTTGAAAGTTTATATGAAGACCACACGATTTTTAAAGTAGGAGATCTGAGACTTCGCATATAGACCCATCAAGATGAGTACAGGAAAGTAATTTCACGGTTTTTTGAAATTCATCCCCAAAAGGGGTTAAATGGGGGTTGAAACTTTGTATAGGCACCAAACGGTTTTTGACGTTAGAGATCTGAGAGTTTGCACATAGATCCTTCAATATGACATGAGAAAAGTAATTCCACCCTTTTTTGAGATTCATCCCTAAAAGGGGTTAAACGGGGGTTGAAATGTTGTATAGGGACCAAATTATTTTGAAGTTACAGATCAGAGAATTCGTATATAGACTCCTCAATAAAGGTCGAAGAAAGTAATTTTACCGTTTTTCAAAATTCATCCCCAATGGGGAACATCCTAAATGGGGGTTGAAACGATTTTTGAAGTTGCAGCTCTGAGACATCGTACATAGTCTCCTCAATATGAGTACAGAAAAATAATTTCACGGTTTTTCGAAATTCATCCCTATAAGGGCTTAAACGGGGGTTGAAAGTTTAAATGGGGACCAAACGATTTTTAAAGACGGAGATCTGAGACTTTGCACATAGACCCATCAATATGAGTACAGGAATGTAATTTCACGGTTTTTCTAAATTCATCCCCAAAAGGGGTTAAATGGGGGTTTGAAACTTTGTATAGGCACCAAACGATTTTTAAAGTTAGAGATCTGAGAGTTCGCACATAGATCCTTCAATATGAGATAAGAAAAGTAATTTAACCCTTTTTCGAAATTCATCCCTAAAAGGGGTAAAACGGGGGTTGAAATATTGTTTAGGGACCAAATTATTTTTAAGTTACAGATCTGAGACTTCGTATATAGACTCCTCGATAAAGGTCTAAGAAAGTAGTTTTACCTTTTTTCAAAATTCATCCCCAACAGGGGTTAAATGGGGGTTAAAACGATTTTTGAAGTTGGAGCTCTGAGACATTGTACATAGGCTCCACAATATGAGTGTAGGAAAGTAATTTCACGGTTTTTCGAAATTCATCCCCAAAAGGGGTTAAACGGGGGTTGAAATTTTGTATAGGCACCAACGATTTTTGAAGTTGGAGATCTCAGAGTTCGCACATAGATCCTTCAATATAAGTAGAGAAAAGTAATTTCACCCTTTTTCGAAATTCATCCCTAAAAGGGGTAAAACGGGGGCTGAAAGTTTAAATGGGGACCACACGATTTTTAAACTAGGAGATTAGTTGCAAAAAGTAATTTCACCGTTTTTCAAAATTCATCCCCAACGGGGGTTAAATGGGGCTTGAAACGATTTTTGAAGTTGGAGCTCTGAGATATCGTACATAGTCTCCACAATATGAGTACAGGAAAGTCATTTCACGGTTTTTTGAAATTCATCCCCAAAAGGGGTTAGATGGGGGTTGAAAATTTGAACTTTGAAGTTAGAGCTCTGAGAAATCGTACATAAACTCCTCAATAAGAATAAAGAAAAGTAGTTTTACCATTTTTCGAAATTCATTCCTAAAAAGGGGTCAAACGGGGGTTGAAACTTTGTATGGGGACCAAACGATTTTTGTAGTAAATCTTGAACTTCGTTCATAGACTCATCCATAAGAGTAAAGAAAAGTGATTGCTGTTTTTTGGAATTCATCCCCAAAGGGGTTAAAATGGGGGTTGAAACTTTGTGTAGGGTACAAACGATTTTTGAAGTTGGAGCTCTAAGACATCGTATATAAACTCCTCAATAAGAGTAGAAAAAGTGATTTTTCGTTTTTCTAAATTCATCCCTAAGAAGGGGTCAAACGGGGGTCAAAACTTTGTATGGAGACCAAACGGTATTTATAGTAGATCTTAAACTTCTTACATAAACTCATCCATGAGAGTAAAGAAAAGTGATTGCTGTTTTTATGAAATTCATCCCCAAAGGGGTTTAAATGAGGGTCGAAACTTTGTATACGGACCAAAAGATTTTTGAAGTTAGCGATCTGGGACATCGTACATAGACTCCTTAATAAGAAAAAAGAAATGTGGTTTTACCGTTTTTTCATCCCTAAAAAGGGATCAAAAGGGGGTTGAAACTTTGTAAAGGGACCAAACGATTTTTGTAGTAGATCTTGAACTCATCTAAAAAAGAAAAGAAAAGTGATTGCAGTTTTTTGAAATTTATCCCCAAAGGGGTTTAAATGGGGGTTGAAACTCTGTATAGGGTCCAAAGGATTTTTGAAGTAGGAAATCTGACACTTCGTACATAGATCCTTCAATAAGGGTACAGAAAAAATGTTAAACCATTTTTTGAAATTCATCTCCAAGGGTTATAAATGGGGACCAAAACTTTATAAAGGGACCAAATGATTTTTAAAGTAGGGTATCTAAAACTGATTAAACTGAATAGAACTCAAATGATTTCACGGTTCATTAAAATTTATCTCGAAGACGGGTTGAGTAAGTAGGGGTTGAAAGTTTTTTTAGGGACCCGTACAATTTTTAAAGTAAAAGGTTTTTAACTCCATGCATAGCATATAGCAATTAGTAGATTGTTTTTTTGTGTAAGTAACAAGCGGTTTATTAAGTGCATTTAATTTTTTGGTAATAATCCTTAAATGGACTTAAGAATTGATTTTCACGGTAAATGTGCATTGTGCAGTTTTGGGCCCAATATTTGAGGGTTTTGTTTAATTACAACAAAGTTTATGAACAAATATCAGAAACTATTAATTGCCTATTAAGATTAATTGCCTAATTATAATTTACACCGCAGACGAAGTCGCGGGCATCAGCTAGTCCTCAATATGTGGGCTTAGATTAGCAATTGTTAAATTTGATGATAAGATTAGGTAGATTAACGACGAAAAATTATCGATGTATCAATGTAGATAGTTCTAAATGCAAAATTGTAATGTTTATGTACGTAATGGATTTGTAGTTTATAATCACCAGTTATTAATATAGTGCGGCCCGCGTCGATTTCGTTAGCTACTATGTGGCTCTTGGCTGCTAAAAGGTTGCCGACCGCTGCTCTAACTCATATGGGTGTTGATGAATATCAATGATGTTAAAGCGTCAAAATACGCTATCCCTTTGGTTTTTTGACCGACTTCAAAAAAAGTGAGAGGTTCTCAGTTTACATCGTTAACCTACTAAACTCCACGGCTGAACGTAGACCACTCCTGACTGCGTGTTACCTACTCCATTGCACCCGATCTGCACTAAGACGCATACAGTTGACGTACGTAACTTATTACGTCCAGCAGATCTACTGATAAACGAGCCAGTTACTAGGGAATCATGACCTGATGAGTCAACCACTTTCAGATCATACAGCAACGGAACCGGCAAGATGTACTCCTTACTCGGAATGCTGCGGCCCGCGTGGTCTATCCTGGCGCTGGTGGCAGCTACGACGGTCTGGGCCCTCAAGTCCCCACTCGATGTGGTGGAGTATGACCCCAGGGCCTTCCTACTGCTGTTTGGGACCCTGTTCAGTAATATTGCTGTGAGTAATTTAACGTTGTTAGTTTGCGACTTTTATACCATTGCAAATTCGCAAGACATGTACTCTGTAAATTTGATACTTTTGTTATTGATCATTCTCATTTTGCGTGATGTTTTATCCATGCTTACCTAGAGGAAGCCGATCAGGATAAAAGAAATTCGGACCGCCGACCTATATTTTACTATATTAGCATAATAATTCGACAGATTCCAACAAATGCGTTATTGCTTGTTCTTTCTTGTTTCCCCATGACCGAGACCATAAGAAAATGTCAATTTATAAGTTAAAGCCTTCCATTTGGACTGTGCATAGCGCCATAGTGCATTCTAGTATTGCTAAATTGAAGAATAAAGAATGTTAATTTCCGAGGGCTTTCGACCATTGGAATAGATGCTTGCGCAGTTCTTATACTGGTTTACTGCTACGATTGACTTTATTATTAAAAATTTTATTAGAAGAGAAAAATTGATAAATTATATATCTCGGGCAGGATTCGAACCTGCATCTCCTCGGCTATCCGGGCCAAACACAGGCGCGTTACCAACTACGTTACCGAAACTCTGCCCAAGTCATCCATTGTAATGAAAATGAACAATCATTCGGACACCTTGGATAATTCTTACTATAACTGACTTTATTATTGCAGAGTCGTCTGATAGTGGCGGAGATGAGCGAGCAGCGCTGCAATTTCATCTCCTGGTTGCTGTTGCCGCTCTTTGGCGGCGTGTCCCTGGCCTTATGGGTGCCGCAGCTTGAGGCAGCTGTGCTCTACACGCTCCTGCCCCTAAGCATCCTGGCCCATGTCCATTATGGGGTTTGCGTGGTGAGTAATACTGATCTCCGTCCCTTATCGTTGTCACTCACACTCCTTTATAAGGTTCCGTATCTAAAGGGTGCCAGCGGAACCCTATTACTAAACCTCCGCTGTCTGTCCGTCTGTCACAGGGCTCTATCTTTTGAACTGTTATAGCTGGAGACTTGGAATTTTCACAGAATGTGTATTTTTGTTGCCACTATAATAACAAATAATAAAAACAAAATAAAATGAAAAGGAAAAGGGGGTGATTCTGTCAGTCTGTCATAGAGCACTATCTTTTACCATAATAGATAGAGACTTGAAATTTTCACAGAGTATTTATATTTTCACAAAAAAATAGGGATGTAACGATTTCGATACCGATACCGAGATAATCGACAGGCCAATATAACGGCATCGCCGATTATATACAACCGATATTTGAAGAGCGCGAAAAGAATTTGCTGTATGAAAGAAAATCTGCAAAAAGTAATTTCAATTAAGTAAGGGCGACCCCAGGGCTGGCGCCTATCTGTCCCAGCGGATCGCTATCGCGGTCCAACGAGGAAACGCTGCCAGCGTCATGGGGTCGATGCCGCAGGCAGACCTTTTAGAAGGGGTTTTCTTTTTATAGTTTTATTTTATTAGGTTTAGCTTTAATTTTCTAGAATAGTTTTATAATGTTTAGTAAATAGTTTTATTTAAAAATTAAGTACTAACTTAATTTATGTATTGGTCTATTACCTTGTGCAATGATAATTACTTTGTTAATTATATCTTTGGTTCATAATAAATATTTTCTTTCACTTTCAAGGTTGACTCTCTGTTAGATATAGGTAGCCAAGTTTTAGATGTCTGAAGTTCATACTTCATTATTTAGCTACGATATTGGTACCTATCGGTATCGCCGATTATTCAGTACAATAATCGGTATAGGTATCGTATCGGCAAAATTATGTATCGTTACATCGCTACTATAAAATCTAGTACTAAAAACAAAATAAAACTATAAGTCGGATTGCAAAATATATTTTTAGTTGGACTAGTAGTAGACTATCTTATCATTAAAATCGGTTTAGTAGTTTTTGAGATTGAGAGATATGTGTGTATCAGTCACTAGAAATAACCACATTTTTACTAAAAAAAACCCGACCGCAGTGCACTTTGAAACTGCATAAAATCCGCCATTTTGTTTATTTTAACGAACTTCATATCCAGTGACACTCGCACCATCAAGACGAATCTAATGATGTATCACTTATCAAAATCCGATGTGCCGTTGAGTAGTTACAGTTACAGTCGGGTAAAAACGTGTACGTTAACAGAGTAATTTGATTACTACCGAAAAAATAAAGAAAATGAAGAAATATAAAAGTAATAAAAAGAAGAAGACTTCAAAAAAGGATGAAATAACAGTTTTATGCCAACTATTTTCTTGAGGTGCCAGCCTTAATACATATTTGGAATAACGATACGAGAGAAAATAGTTGGCATAAAACGATTCTTTCTTCCTTTTTTGAAGTCGGATATTTTTTTATAAATCCCTTTTTTATGGATAAATATCAAATAAAAAAACGCAATAAAAAGGAAACGCTTGTAACTATGAAATATTTAGGTAGGCAAGTGAGGCAAGTTTAACAGAGTTGGTGGTTGCAGGTCCGTCAGATGTGCCAGCACTTCAACGTGAGGTGCTTCACGGTGCCGCGATCCAAGGCAGTGAAGATACAGAAGAGAAGGAGGAAGTAGCTACTAAACTCTTGTATTAGGCATTTGCGTAATGACCAACAATACATGTTTGTAATAACAAAAAAATAAACGAACGTATACAATGGACTACATCGACCTTTTTTCCTGGATTATTTGTACTAAAATTAAAACATCAGAATATTACGAATAACAACTTGAAATAAATAGTTTTCTGTTTAAAAAAATCGCAAATAATTCGTTAAATTTAAATCGCCAACACATTGTTTAATTGTGGATACGAAACATGTGATGTCCGAAAATAAAGCTATTTAAAAATTACTCGTGTTTAAGTTTCAGTGCAATGCAATAAAAACACTTTATAAAAATAACTTGCATAAACCCAATGGTTATTCTAGATGGATGAAGTTTTCATTAATAAATAAAAGCTTGCAGCAAAAGCACTGCATTACCTCTGCAAAGAAGAAAATGTTGTGTACTAAGGAGGCAACAACCGTCGGTACCTATCTTAATAACCTAGCAAAAAAAAATATTCTACTAAGTTAGAATACACTATTTTTGTTAATCACTAGCACATTTACTACCAAGTACTGAATGCATTCGAATCTAATAAAATGCTGTACCTGCTTCCCGACACATATCTCCTAAAATGCCAGGTACAAAAGATAATATGACACCACGACACAATCTAATTCACAAAATAATACGTAATCCAATACAGAATAGCAAAAAGTGAGCAACCCAACATTGCATCGCGAAAAGCTGCAGAGCCTTTGTTACTTGCGAGACAGAGATGACTATAGCTAACCGAACCGCTTCGCAGCTCCGTCTTTAAATTACACGTTCTCATAGCCTTGTACCGGTTTGGACGCTTTGAGGAAAGACCGAAGGATCGTTACGCGCTGACGCATTTAGAGCTTTACTAGTATGGGTTTTTGGTCCAAGTTTGAATGTGGTAGTACGGTGGTTGTGACGTTTTTAAGTTTAGTGGAAATACAGTAATGGGGGGTGCACGACATGGATACCGAAGTCGGGGTTTAGAATTTCAGTACAGCTTCGGATAGCTGCGAAGCGCTGCTTTGTTAGCTCTGCAATTGTTTGCTGAGCCTATTTTTTTTTAATTTCCTACGCGTTTCTGCTCCCCCATTATCATTATAAAAATTAAACCGGATTCTTTAACAAAACGAATAAACTTGATCGTACAAAATACAACAGTATTAAATTTCAAAATATAATTTTTAACAACTTTCGAAGTGGAAGGTGAAACTTTGTGTTTTCAGTGTTTTTGTGTCGCTCAAATTTTATGTGAAATGATAGAAGATAGATTTTATGTAATTTAGGTAAGTGAGGTGTTTGCGAATGCCGATTAACCGGAATAAAGAGTGGTGTGGCAAATAGGTATATGGCATGTTCAGGAATTTTCAAAATTATAACAATAACGCATGCTTTGGATAACGTTTTGAGATTTTATACCTGTTAGAGTTTTTAAGAATGAATTGATACGCATCAATAGCCATAGGGTTGAAGAAAATAATACGCAATTAGCAAAAATATGACCTTGAATAATGTTTTTGATAAATTGATATGTTTTCTTAAACAAAACACAATGAAGTTTTGATGATTACGACGGTTATGTATTGCTATCATTATCCTAATATGTATGTTAAAATTATAACAAATATAAATTAGGTTATTCTTTTCCAATTCACGAGCACACGCTATTCAAATAAGTTTTAAACAAATATTGACGATGATAAATATATAAAAAAATCTGGAAATAGTTGTTAATACAACTTTTATACTATTATGTTGATAATATAAAAAAAATGCTACAAACTCGTTCATAAGCGTAAAAATACTAAAAATACGCACACGCAAAGTCAAAAAAACCTGTAAACATTTAAAAATAAGTGACACAACCAGCCTTTATAAATAATTTTGAAAAGTACAACGATTAGCTTGAGGCTATATGTATTTTTACTTGTACCTATAGTCACCATTTGGCATTATTTTTTTTGAAAAGTACTTAAAATACGCTTAAATGTCCATCAATAAAGTACTAGTTGTAGTTGTAGGTCAAGATTATCACGCATGAGAAGTAGGTTAAAGTAATAAGACATTTATCTAATTAGAAAAAAAATAGTAGGACGCAGCACAATGGTAACTTTTATAAAATCTGTTATTTAATCAATTACATTAATCAAAGTTTTTTTTTATTTTTTTCACAATTATATTAATCATTGTTGAAATAGGTAATTCTCTACAGAGATCTGAATTTTTATTTGCTCTGTTAGTCTTCTACTTCAGCCCAAATTCTTCTATCAATTTTAGAAAAAAAAATAATCTAACAAGTTTTAATTCAACTTCATATCAAATAGGTTTTAACTTCCAACACGCGTCTCACATAGCTTTTATCAAAAAAGGTATTGACAGAAAAATTATTTACATAGCAATCAGATAAATTAAGTAGAAGCAAGGACTTTAAAATAAATAGCCAGACGGAACCTCGGCAACAGAGAACTGAAGCCATTTTAATAAGCTTGGCTTCTTGTACTTACGAGCCGCACGCACACATCAACTAGTTTTTTCATATTGCGAGCAGCACACATACATAGGTAGCCGGCTGATTACACATGCTTCAGTTCTTTGTGAGCAAGGCTCCGTCCGGCTATTTATTTTAACCTTTTGAACGCTCAAGGGCCAAGCAATACGCCGTACCGCTGACGCCACAGGGGTAAAATAAAGATGGGTAAAGAAATAATGCTAACATAAAAGTGGGCTGTTTTTCAATAGGTTTTCATTAAATAAAGTAAATTTTTAAAACAAAAAATAAAAACCGACTTCCAAAAACTTAAACTAAAAACCAAAAAATAATATCTTAATCACCCCAAAGAAATGGATAATCAACGATTCATATATACATATACAGATATTTATAGTTTTTAAGCTGTTATTTTTGAAGTCGGTGCCTGCCACTGCCACGCAAAGCTGGCTATGCTGAGCTCCTTAGCTGGCACCGACTTCAAAAATAACAGCTTAAAAACTATAAATATCTGTATATGTATATATGAATCGTTGATTATCCATTTCTTTGGGGTGATTAAGATATTATTTTTTGGTTTTTAGTTTAAGTTTTTGGAAGTCGGTTTTTATTTTTTGTTTTAAAAATTTACTTTATTTTTTAATTTTTAGTGGCGCTGGAAAAATATTGTTTTGAAAAATAGACTTAGGTCTATTTAGTTAAAAGAAAAAATTTCCAAATCGGTCTAGCCGTTTTCAAGTAATCGGGGAACAAACCTACATAAAAATTGCTCTTTGTTTTGAAGTCGGTTAACACTAAAAACTTGTTGCTAATAAGAAATGGACGAGAAACTAAGAAAAATACCAAAATCGCTATATGTGTGCCTATGATATTTGAAGAGTTCCCTCGATTTCTCCAAGATCCCATCATCAGATCCTGATTTGGTTGCAATGGGACCACCTCGGAGGTATACCCTTTAAAACAAAAAAAGAATTTTCCAAATAGGTTCAGCCATCTTCAAGTAATCGGGGAAGAAACCTAGATACAAATTTACCCTTTGTTTTGAAGTCGGTTAACACTAGAAACTCGTTGCTAATAAGAGATGGACGAGAAATTACGAAAAATACTAAAATCGCTATATGGGTGCCTATAATATTTGAAGAGTTCCCTCGATTTCTCCAAGATTCCATCATCAGATCCTGATTTGGTTACAATGGGACCACCTCGGAAGTCTACCCTTTCAAACAAAAAAAGAATTTTCCAAATCGGTCCAGCCGTCTTCAAGTAATCGGTGAACAAACACACAAAAAAAAAATAAAAAAAAAAAAAAAAAAAAACATACAGACGAATTGAGAACCGTCCTTCTTTTGGAAGTCGGTTAAAAAACGATGACGGCCAGGGCCAGTGACAGTTACGACTTCCCGTTGACGGCTGTGGCCGTCTGTGGCGGTCAAAGGGGGTCCTTGAATAGAAGATCAAGATAGGTCAGATACGCAGTGTAGTGCACTCCATAGAGACACTGCTTTACCCTTATTTCTTCACTACTAAGGGTAGAAAAGATAGAGTCAAAAATGAACTAATCAGGAAAAGAACGAAGGCCAAAGATGCAGTTAAACCAGCGTTGAAACTTAAATGGAAATGGGCTGGTCATACTCAAAGACTTAGAGTCGAGCGATGGACAAAAAAACCGGCCAAGTGCGAGTCGGACTCGCGCACCGAGGGTTCCGTACAAACTCATAAGTAGATACATGAATAGTTCAAGAAAAACTATATGGCGATTAGTTTAGTAGGAGCAAATAAGTATGTGTTAAGATTTTTGCAAATTTCTCAAAAACAGTGCAAGTTAGGAGAACTGTTATATTTTTCCTGTAATATATAGGATGACATTAATAATTGGTAATTATTACAGATTTTTCTGTTCAGTAACTTCGAAGATAATAGGGGGGGAACGGTATTTTTTTTGACGTTTTTCGCCATAAATCAAAAACTACTTATTTAAAAAAAAATACGAAATACTGTTTTAATCTACAAATTAAGCCCTTTCATTTGATACCTCACTCAATATAATAGCCCTACTTTCAATTTGCAAAGTCTCATTACGGACCCCTTTAAAAAAAAAGTAAAAAAGTTACAAGATTTTTTTTACATCCTATAAGCTCGGGTTAGCAGTTCTTAACACTATTCCAAATTTCAAGTCGATAGCATCAGTAGATTCTGAGATATCTTGCTGTGACAGACGGACAGACAGACAGACAGAGTCGCACCATAAGGGTTCCTTTTTTACCATCTTGGTACGGAACCCTAAAAATTGTATCAGAGTGGTACCCCAGAGACAAAAAGAGAAGAAAAGGAAGACCATTTCTAAAATGGAGTGATGACATACAAAAAGTAGCCGGGAACTGTTGGAGTAGAATAGCCAGACAGGTAAAAATAGAGAGTTTTGGAGGAGGCTTTCACCGCTCTAGGCGGTCCCTATAATAGAACAAGAAGAAGAATAAAAAAAAGAGAAAAAAGGAATTATATATAAATATATAACTGAATGTATATTTGTTTTTGTAGATATAAATTCAAAACTTGAGATTTGAGAAGGATACAAAGCTATCTTATCTTATCTAAGGGTAGAAAGAGAAATATTGTGATTATTTTTTTTCTATTTTGTTTTTTTTTTCTGTAGTCTAAAATGACAGCTACAAATGTCAAACGTAAAAATAAAGTGGCCAGCTTTTATAAGAAACAGTGCTGTCCTTTGTGTCGGTTTGTGGTGTAATTATTAATAACCGATAATAAAGATTACTATTTACGTTAAAACATTTATTTTTAGGTACTTATCGAAAATCAATTACGATATAATATCTACATTGTATTCAACCTTTAACCTACTATTGGACAATTAGTGCCTACGTATGTGATTCCGTTTACTTGAAATTATAACTCAGAGAAATAAAGCGGGTTTGGCGTATTTTCAGCTTTGTAACATAAGTAATGAGTTTCGAATTAAATAAATTGTACCTTTAAATATTAGAAATATGGTGTATTTACAAATATTCTAAATATCTCCAAAAGGGTGGCATTTTTGCCTAAAGTATTGTATCATTCTGGAACTTCGCGGATCATCCACTCATTGTGTTACATACACTTTTATATCAATAAATATAAGTACCTACTTACCTAATTTTTTGTCGATAAGTACCGGTTGTATCGCATCACTATTTATGAGTTGTATAAAACAGGCAACACATGAAATGTCATTATAGTCTACGGAATTAAAAAATAGACTTCAGTGTACGTTTTACTGCCGCTATTGCAACAAGTAATAAAATTAAAAGAAAGTTAAAAAATTTAATAATGGTAATAGATGATTGATATGTTCACAAAATGGGTATTTCTATTGCTACTATAACAACAAATATCACACTTGGTCGACTCGCACTTGGCCGATTTTTTATCTACTGCACGGCAGCTAAGCTGAAATCGCTTCATATGATTTTTCATCACACTTGCTCGAAAATGGTGTCATTACACGTAGGTTTTGCGGGCCGTAAGTGACCTATTACGCCCTAGGGCGTAATGGTTTTCTTTTTAAATTTGAAACGCTGGTTCTGTTTTACTCTTATTTGTCATGTTCAAAGGAAACGCCAACGTACTTTTTTTAACTTTTATTACTGAAATATTTATTTAAAGAGAACTCTTATTGCAAATACATGTAAACACATATTTCTGTACCATTAATTAAATGTTTAAATAGTGCATTTCAGTATTTTTCAAAAATAAAATCAACCATTTTAAGTCTTTACCGCTATGGTTTCCGAACGTAACGTGAATTCGCATTGTCTATGGATAATGTCACTGTCAGTTTTACAATTTTATTTAGGTTAAGTAAGGTTATTTTAATCAGATTTCCTCACAAGTGTGATGAAAAACATTGTGTGTGCCACGGGCGGTAAAGGAATTACAAACTCGTGTTATTAAAGCCCTCGGCTTCGGCTCGGCCTTATAACAAACACTCGTTTGTAATTCCTTACTTACCGCCCTTGATACACAATGTACTATTTCTTTTATTTTACCAAAATTAATTTCACTCTTGGCAAAACTTTGTTATTAGACGTACTTAATATTTTTTTACAAGAAAACTTTACCAACTGTAGAGACAAATTTTGTTTATTGTTTCAAGTATTTCAATACGAAATTAATAACTTACATAACAACTGATTTATTCAAACCTAGGTTTATTTCTTTGATATTTTTACATACGGTGAAATTCAAATATTACATAATTACTTATAATCGTTTACTGACATTATCTGGTCTAAAATATATATTATATGTACTGAAAAGTATTTCAATGAATAATATACCTTCACTTTAAACATTATATAAATTAGCCAAACGCGAATCTGAAACGTTAATAATTTCCTAATGACACAATGTTATTTAGAATAAAAAAAAAATACGCCCGCATTCAAATCGAATATAAAATAATAGTATTGTATGTAACCGTTCTATAAGTAGGATCAAAACACGCAAGTGGCGTGGGTTGCGAACTTGCGATATGAGCCGCCGCGGCGGCGAGTGTCGCTAAAAGAGACGCCATGAGCGTTTTTTGTCTAAATTACACAACGTTGTATACAATACTTTTTCTACGACTAGGTTTTGAATAAAATACAAAATTAAACATGGCGCGCAAACAATGCAAATAACAGCAATCGAGCCGGAAACATGAATATGACAAATGACTGACAATATAATAAGTATGAGTCTATGGTAAACTTTGTTTTTAATTGACGTATACTCGCCAGTGACACGCAGTGACGACACTAAAAATACGTTTTTTCTTATGTTGGCATCAAAGAATTTAATTCGGAAAGTTTTGTTTTTCATAAAAACCGCATGAATTTGTTTGTTAAGTTGGTAGTGGTGCATTTTTATTGTAAAGTTAGTATTGTTCGCGTAATCCGTGACCAAAGTTTAACCTACATTTAGAAGTCTGTGGCTGCTAGCAGTATCTTTTTGCGACATAACGACACAAGTGCTGTTATGGGGAATAGAGTATAGACTTTTTCTACTCCTGTTCTTTTATCTGTCTTTTACTTGGTCACGATCACTAATATAAGAACATACATAAATACCCCGTATATACTCGTATATCTGTTTACTTATTACTAGTACTGGCTAAATAAAACTTTTCGATAAGATACACTTCTGATGTTTTTTAATCAAAAAGTCATGAAGTACAGTGAATACATCATGTACCTACTTGGTTTATATTTCCAACTCTTCCTACGTGCCATATCCCAGCTTTGCTTACGGCACTTCGATATATTAACGTTCAGTTCAACCAACAATTCCCCTTCCGAATTTGTAGGCAATGCGTGTTTGATTGAAGAAACTGCGATAATTTGTAAATCGCAGCGCAGTAGACTCGCTGAAATTAAAACAAAGCCGGGTTCTGTCAACATACCGCTAATTCTTTTATACACATTAAGGAAACTGGCATAAAGTTTGGAATAAAATTATAAATACCTCCTTTTTAGGGTTCCGTACCAAAATGGTAAAAAAGGAACCCTTATGGTGCGGCTTTGTCTGTCTGTCCGTCTGTCACAGCAAGATGTCTCAGGATCTACTGATGCTATCGCCTTGAAATTTGGAAGTGTTAAAAACCGCTGCTAACCCGAGCATATTGGACGGAAAAAAAATCTTATGCCTTTTTTACTTCTTTTTAAAGGGGTCCGTAATGGGACTCTGAAAATTGCTATACAGGTATATTATGTGACCCGGGATAACACACAAGATGCTTTTTCACACCTCCTATTCAGAAAAAAGTATTTTGCTCCCTCATAAGAGGGATCAAAGTAGCACTTTTCTGTTCAAGGACAACAGGGTATTTTTAGTTTGAACCCACTTAGAATATGCCATACCATAGACTTAAATTACACACCGAGGGCGGTATAATAAGGAATGGCCCCAGATCACAGGTGTTTGCGGTCCGAGCCGCAAGCGAGGGCCATAAATATAATATGGAAGTTAGCGAGGGATTCTATTGTATAATCCTTCGCTTCGTTCAGGATTCAATATACGCCCTCGCCGTAAATACATCATTTTGTTCCCTTGTGACACAATCTACTGTTTACCCAACTAAACCGATGGAAAAGTGACCTTTAACTTCACCACCGCGAACTAAGTTGCGGCCAGGTCCACTAGTAGTTTAATAAGCCGCTGTTGTACCCAGAGTGCATAACTGCGTATAGTCGATTAAGTTCTAAATACAGGCGTTGGCTTGCGGAGGGTCCTTTCCGGCTAAGCCTCTGGTCAGTCATGCGTGCCTGGTGGCTGTTCCCCGAAGCGTCGGCTCAGCTTAGCCCGCTCGCCCGTGACTAGGGATGTGGTCAGGACCTGAACCCTCTATAACTCTTTAGAGATCATGTTAATTATGATGAAGGGAAATCGCTAGTAGCATTTAAATATGGGTCGATTTCAATAAAAGATGTCCGCCTTAGTAGCTCCAAATCCGAATATTTCCGAACGAAAGAGCATTTAGGTATACCGGTTATAAGACAGGGACGAAAAGTTTGTGTTTATCGTGTCTTTTCTTGTAGATTGAGCTACTTGTGAGCGAGTGAGTTGAAAGATATACTGAGTTGTTTGAATCGGAACTGAGCTAGTGAGCCGGTGAGCTAGACCAACTGATATATAGCTCTTTTGAATCACCCACTCGCGAGCTACACATTTCTAATGGGGTACATCAAGAAGCTACGCTAAGCTAGTTAATAGGCTACTCAAAGTTCGGCAACGTAGTAATCCCAGCAGATACCCATGGGTGACGATGAATGCTAACCATTAGGTAACTCGTCTGCTCGTTTGCCACTTACTTATTACATTAGGTAAAAAGCGGGTTTGCCAGTCTCGGCGACTATACCTCGCTTTTATGCAATAGAATTTTAATGATAATTTTTGCCGAAGTTTCTTCGTTTTCGAAGGATACCAGAGGGTCAGGTCAGTTTGTACTAATTTCTCTTATTTCAGCGACTTATTACGTTTTAAAGGTAGCACGACGTATATTTTCTCGATTCCAGATTGTTTTTCTTGATAATTCACGACAAATAATGTCTAATCAAAACAAAATTGTAGTGACTTTTTGCTGGCCGCTCGCCGCAATGGGATTGATTGAAGCGGTTCATCTTTTCTTATTTATGTATGTTCCCTGATTACCCGACGACGGCTGATTCGATATAGAAAAATAGTTTGTTTGAAAGGCTCCTTCTTCCAGTTAGTCCTAACCTAACTATTGCAACCAGATCCGAATCTGAGATCTGAAATCAAGGCAACTCTTCAAATATTTGTTTTTTTGTTGCAGTATCTCTTTCATTTGTCATTGAATACTTTTGAAGTCGGATACTTTATCCTTTTTTTTAAAATTTGTATGAATTATACAGATAAGGTAAACATCGTAGCGCTTGACACGCTTATGCCCCATAGTTGTCACCCAGCTTACACTTTTATTGCCAATGACTTAACACTCAATATAGTCAATATGACAATGACAACTACTGGTACAATGTCAAGCACTTGGATGTCTACTTTCCGTAAAATTAAATCTATTAATCGGCGCCAGAAAGGACCTCGAAGCCCAGCCCTCACGGCCCGTGCCACAGGCAAGCAAAAAGTCAAGCCTGTCAGATAGAGTTTCCACCCGACTAAGTTCGCGAAAGCGCGGGGAAATGCCGCTGCTACGGGTTCTTTCCTAAGTTTTAAGCCTTGTTTAAAGTTGGGATCCTGTTTCATTGCTATTTTGACGATTTCATATTTTCCGCCGTACCTTTACTTTTTAGTTTAGTCTATGTTTTAAACGAGAAAGCTATTTGTCATAAATAAAATGATTTTCAGCCGTATTCGGTGATCAAATTGATTATAAATAAAATACTTAAAACTATCGAATGTATTATTAATCAATCTGTATTTGTAGTAAAATTGTTCCCAACAATTTTATAAACATCTGTTTCTGTTGATTACTCGGACTGAAAGCCAAAAATGAACAATAAAAGCTTTTACTAAAAAATTTCCAACAAATACCTACTTATAGGTATTTTAGTTATTTTTTAAACTTATTAAAGGAATTCCGGCAGAACTTAGTTGTTGTAGGTAGTTAATTCAATGGTAATTTCATATAGCATATAGGCAATAAATAAATCATTAGTTCACCATATCCTGATAAGTACCACCTCATAATAGTTCACCAATATATCCTCAATCCTGTCACTCAGCCTTGTCCTGTTAATGTCACTAATCCACCGCAAAGTATCCTGCCATCCTGAATGAACCCTGTCTCATAGAACCCCGGCATTTTAGCACAACCGTCGCTTTCATTCCTTTTTTTTCAATTCGGAATTCGAACACAACGCCCGCATTGAACGTGCGCCTTCCAAGAATGATTTCGTTGCGCGCGAGCAAGACGCACGCACAAAATTAGCATTGGTTGGAGCGAGAGGCGGGATTGGATATTAATTTTGTTTTTCTTTTCGTCAATCTGGCCACATGTGGCGATTGTTTTTGGACCTTATGGTCATTCGTTGTGATGTGTCGTTTTTTTTGTCTCGGGCCGTGGTTAGTGAACTTTCTGGGGCGTTAGTTTAATTAATAGTGTCGTTTGACTATTGTACGGGTTAGATGATGCCTATCTTGGAATTCTGTGATTACTTGACCATTAAAAATGCTATAAAATTAATTTTGTTAACGATCGGAGGCTGCCAGCGCACTAATTACAGTAAACGATTGTTGGTTCCGTGATTCCTGAGATAGATATGATTTGGTAGATGGTTTATCCTTTGAAAGTTACCACTACTAACTTGCCAGCTATCCTATAAGTGAATTTGACACATTACTTGAATAAACGATCAGAAAATGTTAGCAAGTAAAGCAAGGTAATTTAGAATTACCTAATATTTTGTTCTTAATTAATCGAACACCTAAAAGATCAATTAGGTATACACTATGACCAAAACCTGATACAGAGTAAGTCTATAATAGACCACCAGCAGAAGACCGCACGGTTTTTGGAAAGAGAAGAAAAAGAGAATTCTCATTCCCATTCTCTTCTCTGTCTGTGTGTTGGTCCTTGTTGGTCGAAAGTAACACTATTCTATTCTATTCTGTCCCATTTTTAGATAGGCTCTATGTACAGTCGAGTTCATCATTATCTGAGCAAAGATTGGACCAAAAATATCTGAACAAGACCCTATTGTCAGAAGCATAAGAACTAGATCAGATATTTTTGATCCGTTTTTTGCTCAGATAATGATGAACTCGACTGTACCTAGTTTGGAGATTGCTCGAGGTCTTTGTCAAGAGACACAGTCTAAAAGATTCCATCGTCAGATCCTGACCTGACCCTAAATTCTAGAATATTCCTGACTGTTCCAGCCGCCTTCTTATCATCGGAGAGCATAAATACAGACTAGTAAATCTACTCCTCTTTTTGAAATCGATTAAAAATTGGTAAGCCAGTAGATATTGGGTGCTATTACTCAATTAACTAGGTACATTTCTTATAATATAATTCTTTCTCTTAATAATACAATTAACACCGGGATATTTACCAAAGTATGTTTGTTTTTATGAGTTCCCGATATTATTGGTTATGGTGTGTGGGTAGACTACAACTAAAAACTCGCAACACGTCAGTTACTCCGTGTCTCCGTGGGGTCTACCTTATTTCGTATAAAACTAAATGGTATAAAATCAAAACGTATAAATTCAAAACGTATAAAATCACTTCGTATAATCATTCATTTCGGTTAAAATTCATTTTGTATAACATTTAAAAGCTCTAAATACGAAATCTCTATTCTTCAATATGTCTAACATTCAAAATGTATAAAATCATTATGCATAACATTTAAGATGTATAAAATTATTACGCATAATATTCATTTTGTATAACAATTACTTGATCGCATATTTAAAACATTCAAAATATCTAATCATCACAATGTATACAAAACAGTCGGTCGGGCTCCGCAACTGCTCCGCCGCTGCGGGAAGAGCAGCCCCTTCGCCCTTGCATATCAAAGCATATACAGGCTGCTCCATATACAGGGCATATACAGGGTGTCACTGTTTTATATACAGGGTGTAACTGTGATAAATACAGGGTGTCACTGTGATAGGTACAGGGTGTCAATGTGATAGGTACAGGGTGTCACTGTGTTATATACAGGGTGTCACTGTGTTATATACAGGGTGTCACTGTGATAGATACAGGATGTCACTGTGATATAATCAGGGTGTCACTGTGATATATACTGGGTGTCACTGTGATATATACAGGGTGTCACTGTGATAGATACAGGGTGTCACTGTGATAGGTACAGGGTGTCACTGTGATAGGTACAGGGTGTCACTGTGTTATATACAGGGTGTCACTATGTTATATACAGAGTGTCACTGTAATGTATACAGGGTGTCACTGTGATAGATACAGGATGTCGTCGATAACCTACCTATTTTTGGGAGCCGTTTCGTTTTTAGGGTCATCAAAAAAAAATAACCCTAACCTACCTATTTTTGGGAACCGTTTCGTTTCTAGGGTCATCGAAAAAAATAACCCTAACCTACATATTTTTGGGAGCCGTTTCGTTTTTAGGGTCATCAAAACAAATAACCCTATCCTACCTATTTTTGGGAGCCGTTTCGTTTTTAAGGCCATAAAAAAAATAACCCTAACCTACCTATTTTTGGGAGCCGTTTCGTTTTTAGGGTCATCAAAAAAAAATAACCCTAACCTACCTATTTTGGGAGCCGTTTCGTTTTTAGGGTCTTCAAAAAAAAATAACCCTAACCTACCTATTTTTGGGAGCCGTTTCGTTTTTAGGGTCATCAAAAAAAATAACCCTAACCTACCTATTTTTGGGAGCCGTTTCGTTTTTAGGGTCATCAAAAAAAATTACCCTAACCTACCTATTTTTGGGAGCTGTTTCGTTTTTAGGGTCATTCATAAACAGCAGTATAATTTGGAAAAGCTTATTGCTTAAAAATGTGAACTTGGAAAAATATATATGACTAGATTATGACTAATCTGCGATATATTTTGAAATATACATTACACCAAATATTACTTAAAATACATTACAGTGACACCCTGTATATAACACATTGACACTCTGTATATATCACAGTGACATCCTGTATATATCACAGTGACACCCTGTATCTATCACAGTGACACCCTGTATATAACACAATTGCACCCTGTTTATATCACAATTACATTCTATATATATCACAGTGACACCCTGTATACATTACAGTGACACCTTGTAGTTAACACAGTGACACTCTGTATATATCACAGTGATATCCTGTATCTATCACAGTGACACTCTGTATATCTCAATTAAACTGCTTACAGACATGTTTTCTCTGCTGACAGTGACATCCTGTATCTATCACAGTGACACCCTGTATATAACACAATGGCACCCTGTATATATAACAATGATATTTTGTATATATCACAGTGACATCCTGTATACATTAGAGTGAAACCTGGGCCTCATATTTCAATAATATTAAGGGTTTACAAAAATTAGAGCTTTTAACAGTTATACCCCGTGAATGTTATACCTTATAATACTTATAACAAATAACGTTTCGAGCAAATGAATGTTATACCTTATAATACTTATAACAAATAACGTTTCGATCAAATGAATGTTATATCATACGAAATTATACAAGATGACTTTAGAGCATTTGAATTTTATACGAAATGTAATTATACACTTTAATTTTTATGCCATCTGAATTTATACGAAATGAATCATTATCCGAAATGAATTTCGACGAAGTGATTTTATACCAAATAAGGGGATACCGTCTCCGTGATGATGGCGCTTGCAACAGTGCCGAAATATCGGGAAGGGAACAAACATACGTGGTAAATATCCCGGTGTTAATTGTAGTTATTATGTGAATGACCATGTTAGCTTAAAATCGTATTCTTCCTCTGTTAACTGAGGCGAAATAACACTAACGAGATTTAAATCTTTTCTCGTATCCGTGGGCTGTCATTTTCTTTTTTATCATAATTCATATTCAGTTTCTGTAAAAGTTGCTCCGGTTATAAGTTCACAGTTCGCTAAATCTTAATGCCATAGAATAATTTATGCGAAAAGGACGGATGTGTTTGTTATAATTTATAAACAGCGCTGGTATTCGACACAGCGCGTTATGCGTTTTATGTGACTAATGATATGCTAAAAACATTTAAAATTTGCCACTTCCGTTGTGATTCGAGGTGATAGCTGGCTCGTTTTAACCGTTAGATGATTTAGTTATAAATAACTAGCTTCTGCACACAACTTTGTCGGCATAGAAAGAGTTTTATGTATATAGAGAGATATATACATAAAGTAAGTCAGGCAGGGCTCGGAGCCGGTATTTTGCAAAAACCCCGAAATAGCCCAATGTTTTGAATTATTTTATGCTTTTTATGTACAGCTCAATAATGTATTTAAGTCATGATTTCGTATTATTAGATTGTCCGGTTAACAAAACGAAATAATAAACCAAAGAACGAAAAGAAGGTAGCAAATACCGGCTTCCGAGCCCTGAGTCAGGGTACCTACTACTATCTCCACAAACTTCCATCCCTCTTTCCTTCCCTTAAGGGATGGTATCCGGGATTAAGACAATCCTATGTCCGTCCCAGGGTCTCAAGCTATCTCCATACCCCGCTCATTCCTAAAATACCAGATTCTCAATAAAACAGATTCCCAAAATAATACATCGACCCAAATCATTTAGATCCTTGAGTAACCTACGATTTTATAATCGAGTGTAACGGGAATGTGGTAAGTCAGGAATCTGATAAATCGAGAATCTGGTGTTTTGAAAAATCTAGTATGTTGGGAATGCGGTATTTTAGGCATGAGCGCAAATCTCATCTAAGCCAGTACAGCGGCTTAAACGTGAAAAGGTAAGCAAAAAAAATAAGTAGGCAAGGCGGTATCTTAACACACTATCTAGCCTATTAATTTTTACCCTACCACCCTTAATAGCGTATAAATTAGAGGGTACGTAGTGTATTTTTGTCTTTATGGCAAACGCTATTCTATTCTAGGCGCCAGTTCAGAACTTTCGGGAACAGAAAGGACGTTGATTATTGTAATTTGTCAGTTTCCGTTAAACCCAGCCGTCCCGCTATTACTTCCCATTGCAACGTATTCAGGTCAATAACAAACCAAAAAGATGAGATAGCATAATGGACCAAGCGAGCGAAGTTTCTCCGTTTCAGCTTGGGCAAAAATGCTTTCGTATGTTTGTCCAGCGAATGTCTAAGCTCCTCTACAGGTCGCACATTTCAGCTGATTCTCGTGAAATTTTCTGAGCAGGTTCGAGAATTGTTATATACTTAGAACTTTTTGTCGACTCAGTCTTCGGATTTTTTTCAAAATGGCGGAGCCATAGGAGTTCACAAGCTCGCAAGGTCGAGTTCACAGAGCTACTAGTTTTATTTAAGACAAGGAAGCATAGCATAATTAATCTTCTTTGTATAGAGATTCGTTGTTGATCATGATCACACGTATGTGATTTAAAAACTCGTGTCTGTTAGTTTTACCTTATAATCCCATCCCCTACAATTCAAATGCTACATTGATATTAAACATAACTCATACACACGTATTCTCCAAAAATGTGACACAGACTGATACGATCAGGCCCTTTCGACGCGTGTTATCTGCGTATTCGATCGCGCTTGAGCCTCGACAATTTTTTGTGTACATACCAGTAGTAATCTTGATCTGTTTTCGTTTATGAATGCTTAGTAGCCTAGTTAGCCGGTGAGATATGTGGAGGATGGCTAATTTGTTACAGACATGTTTGAATAATTTAAGAATGCTGTATGGGCATGCGTGTCTGAAATGTGAATTTTGTGAGGTATAATATATGACCCTAACTTCGTGACGGTTACGAGACTCCTGTTGGCTGGAGCAAACTGTGAAATTTATTTTTCGTTTCTTTCATAAATATTAATCCAAACAAGTGCCCAGCCTTAGATACTCGTTTATAAAAATAACTGCTGAGTAATCGTAGTCGCAAACAAATAATTATTTCGTTGTTATACTAAAGACCTTCATATAAGTACATACTCGAATTCTAGATAAAGTCAAGTGAAGAGTAGAGCCTAATGGTCGCTCTCTCTCACCCACTGCTATCTAAGAAAGAGAACGATGTTAGATGCTATTTATCCACCATCTTTTTGGAGGAGCTGAACATACCTATTTTAATCTACTTCTTAAATTGATCCAACCAAACACCACTGAAAAACAATGCACAGCGTAAACCGGTAAGTAAGTCTAGAAGCATGAAATTTTGCACTATAGTTTATACATAATCATCACACAAATATGTACCTTTACCGGGATTTGAACCCGGGACCTCTAGCTTCGTAGGCGGCGTCACTCCCACTCAGCTAAACGTATCGTCAAAATAGTCAGTGTAGTCAAAATAACAGCTTCATCATCAGAACACGATAACCGGCGCCTTTGACAAATCACTTTGACGATGACATCATCATTCGTATCGCGACCACCAGGAGAGCATAGCATTAGGTGACTCTCCTGATACGGTAATGTAAACATGCTTGCGATGGCCTACAGGTCGCTTACAACTGGGCGCGATTTGCACGTTTCCAGGGTTCCATTGGCTTCATATTTGACATTTTTCATTACTACTGTTACTATACGAGTACCTGTTAGCGTTGCGTTGTCGGTTATTCTCCTGCACCAGCTATCAGGATAGCTGCCATGCTGTGTTTCATAGTGTACCAGCGTAACCCCTTTGATGGATATCTGTTGTGGAAATCATATCCTTCTTTAAGCCGAAACGAATTGTAAAAAGTTCGTCTTTTAAGTTCTACTTCACTCGTTTTACAACGGTTTTGGGATTCAGAGTGGAATAGGTACATTAGTTCGATTATCATAGTTATTTTCATGATAGAATTGTCCGATTTCATACTTTCAAGTTTTATGCCTTCTTCTGTAGACCTCTTCTCACGATTCCGTCTTTGACAGGACTATGTTATGTTAATGTAATTGTATTTTACAAATCATTTTCCAGTTTTGATTAGCTTCGTTTAGTGACTTCTCTTTACTTCCACAATTTTTCAATACTTTATTTCCTTCTTCGCTTCTTGTCTGCCAATTGTGTTCAAAAGCTGTCTTCCATGCAGTTTGTTTTTTAGTCGCTTGTTCACAAAAGTTACAATTTTGATGTTGATCAGTTAACGGTTAATTTGCAATTTATTGCCCGAGGGAACCCTTAGTGTTAAAACTTAGTACAAATCACTAGGCAATCTCTAGCATAGTTTACAACCTAGTTGCTCGATGTGAACGAGACGACGTCGTTATTCGTACGTTAAACTGCACAACTTTGTCGTGTATCGATATAATAAGCATATCCGATGGATAGCTATTTTATAATTAGACTAGACCTCTCTCGCGTCGGTAAAATTTGATAAGATTGATATTGGAGCCACAATGTTATGTTATGATTTATGATTAAACTATTTAGGTCTGGCTACAAAAATAAACAAACGTAGCGCTACATTGTATGCTAATGAAGCTACGAAGCTCATACATTGACTGTTAATACACCAGGCACATAGAAAAACATAAAAGTTAAACAGTTTTTAACCCCCGATGCAAGAAGAGGGGTGTTTTAAGTTTGTCAGTCTGTCTGTGTGTCTGTCTGTGGCATATAGCTCTCGAACGGATGGACCCATTTCTATGCGGTTTTTTTACGTGAAAGCAGGTTTCCTTCCTATATTTGGTAAAAATCGATCCAGCAGTTTGAAGAGAATCAGCTCTTTTCCAAAATGATGTAAGGCATTTTCGGCAGTTTTTATATCTTTAACCGTTAGCTGTTTCATTATTCACCTCCTGTCTCTCTAATCAGAGCCTCAATGATTCAAGATCATCATCTTGCTTGAATTGTTACGGGAACTTAATGTGCGCAAAGCAAAGTTTCACGTTAGAAGAAGGTTCGATATCGCAAGGTTTGAAACAAATATACAAGTAAATAAAATACGCATCAAGCTAAATAAAAAACTGTTATAAAACTTTTTTGTCGAAAGTATTAGGAGCACAGAAACGAAAGATAGCAAATACAATACAACATTGCATTGTTACCGTCGTAAAGGCCTTTATCGCGCGATCCTAGATGAGCCGCTATTCATTGTTCGAATTTCAATTTGAGTTTGGCGAACGGAAGGGGCGTGGCCACGCCTGGGCGGGGCGCGGAAAGGGGATAGGACATCACGGATGTTCGCGTTCCTAATTCGAATTTCACAGCTGCTCTTTTCGTGCTTTCAAAATGTATTCAGGCAGGTATAACGAAAACGGTTGGTGCGACGTCTTTACTTCATAAGAGTTTAAAATGTAAGTGATACATCAAATACGGAGCATTAGGTGCGCGTCGGACTCGTACACTGAGGGTTCCGTACCACTACAACACAATATAAATATTTGTGTGATGTTTTTAGCTAATCAGTAAAGTGGGCAAATACTGTCAGCAAACAGTGGTGTGAACAGGCCGTGACTACACTTGTCGCGCGACAGTGCATTGCTTTCGAACCTGGGAGTAATTGCCCCTTTAGGGGTAAAATTAAGTTTTTTAGGGGTAACACGCACAAATACTAAGCTGCCGTTCTTTGAGTAGTTACATATACTGTTCTGTAGTACCTATTTTTGAAGGGGGTAACAATACAAATCTCGATGCGGCATGTGGGTAATATTGTAATAAAGGTTAGGAACCACTGGTGTATAGGGAACGTGCCGGACTATAGGTAGTACTAAATCGACAAATGCGGACAGTAAAGGAAACTTATCAGGTCTGAAAAAAAATATTGGTTTTGATTGATTGATTTATTTATTCATTGTGTCTGAAATAACTTAAGATACACAATACTTACAATTCACATAAAATAATAAATAAGATAAAATAACTGGCCAAGAGCATGTCGGACAATGCTCAGTGTAGGGTTCCATAGCCGTAACTATAAGGTAAAAAATACGATGTAAAAAAAGTACAACAACAAAAGAGCGTATCTTCATAGCAATTACGCCCTTTTGCTGAGAAGCGCAGTTTATCGACAATAAAATAACTCAAAAACGGTTAATCCGATCTTGTTGAAAATAATTTTCTTTGGAAGTATTAATTAAGCGTTATCTTTGTAATTTTTTTTATATTTTTCGGCCACACGGTTTAGAAGATAGAGGGGGGGGGGACACAATTCTCACAACTTTCGGAGCGATTATTTCCAAAGATATTCACTTAATCAAAAACATTACTTAAGAACCTTGAAAGAGCTGTCGAACTATGTATGTACCACACGTTGATATTTTCTGAAAAAAAATTTTTTTCCGTTTGTAACATGTATGGACTGCCCCCCCTAAAAAGATTTATTTTAATTATTTAACTACCTAACTAAGTAGCGGCTCATACAAGACACCTATATTCCAAATTTCATCAATATCCATCGTGCAGTTTTTGAGTTAAACAGTACCAGCGTTTCAAATTTAAAATGAAAACCATTACGCCCTAGGGCGTAAGAGGTCATTTACGGCCCGCAGAACCTACGTGTAATGACACCATTTTCGTGCAAGTGTGATGAAAATGTGATTTTTGTGTAGATAGGCTCTTTGTTCTTAAGTTGGTGACATTGACATCTACAAATAAAATATGCATAGTAAACATGATAGGGTTTATTACGCATTAACTCTACGAAAAGATTGAAAATATTACCTAACAGATACCTACTTTACGCTCAATTACCCAGTAAGTAAAATAAAATGACGCCGCGTGACCCACTTATTTATAATTAGGGATGTAACGAACGATACACAATTTTGCCGATACGATACCGATATCTTAGCTAACTAATGAAGTATGAACTTCAGATTTATTATTTGTATGTCCTTATTATACCTAAAACTTGGCTATATTTAACAGAGAGTCAACCTTGAAGGTGTGAAGTAAAAATAAATAAATTGTCAACACTTTTTTTTTTACTATGAACCAAATATATAAATAACATAGTAATTAGTATTTCACAAGGTAAGTCAGTAATTGAAATTATTTTTTGAAGATTTTTTTTCATACAACAAATTCTTTTCGCGCTCTTCAAATATCGGTTCGGTTGTGTATAATCGGCGATACCGATTTACCGATATATCGGTATCGGTATCGGTATCGTTACATCCCTATTTATAATGATAACTGAATACTTATTTATTACAGATTTTTAAAATTCGGTAACATGCTAATCTTTTCCTTTATATGTATAACGAAAGTTAACCATATAAATAGGGATGACGACTGGGTTAAAACTATCTATAAGCCAAGTTCAAGCAAAACTGGCTAGCCAGCGCCGAGTGTAATATTACACGATCCACTTGGTGCCACTTTTGACCCTTCTATAACTCAAAACCTCTTTAACGTAAACACATAAAAATATATATATATATGTTGAATAACTTTATAAAATGACTGATGTAATGAAAACTGGCCAAGTCAAATCTACCTACTTTAAGATCTCACATTTTTAAATAACAGCAATTGTTATAGGTATCCAATAAAGCAAAGAAATAGAGTTTAATACTTGTTTATAATGTTATTTTGTTCCTATAAATACATATTTGGATTTTGCATAGGACTTGACACTCATTTAGATCTCCATTATTTTTGCGGCGAAGCCCGCACCACAGCCTAGCATAATTTTTGTATTGAACTTGGCTCTCCTTTTTTACATTTATGTTTTTGGTGGGATATAATGCTATTTAGTCCGTCAGTTAGATTATGGAGAAATATGGGACACGTATTTTTTGGTTTATCAAAACATTAATAAGGGTTCCTTTTTTACCATTTTGATTCGGAACCCTAAAAATCAACAAAGTTATACATCATCAAACTTCTGGAGTGGGGGCTTGTGACGTTACTCCTAGGTGAAAACTGTACCAAGGAGTGACGTCACTCGAAACTTCTAAGCACTCTATCCTCGCCATTTTTTTTGTTTGTCAAAAAAAAGAAAAAATACGTGTACAGTATTTTTGAATAATCTAATTGGCGGACTAAACAGTTTTAGTCGCCTGGCCCATTGTATGGTAACTTTACACAAAGGAACAAGATTAATATTTTGTTAAATTAATACCTTAAGGCTGCGTTTCCACCAGGGATGCGTAGCGAGGGATGGTTTGTGGTAACCAATGGAAACACTTCATTTACCTATCCTCGCTCCGCTAAGCTGTTTCCATTGGTTACCACAAACACATCCCTAGCTACGCATCCCTGGTGGAAACGCAGTCTATAGCTTGGCAACTTCGTTGGTGACACTCCCATGTGTGCTTTTTGTTATGTGCAGCCGTAACTTCTTACACAAGTTACCCGACGACCGATCCAGCCGGACCGAAGGCAGCCTACGTCGGTCGCCGTTCGTGTTGGCGGTTTGTGTAAGCAGTTACGGCTGCACATAGCAAAAAGCACACATGGGAGTGTCACCAACGAAGTTGCCAAGCTATAACTACAGACATTTCTTAACTGTTTTAGTCAAATTTTGTGAGCGGGTTCAATAATTATATGGATTATTTTAACGATTCAGTTTTTAGTTATTTTTTTTTAGATGGCGGAGTCATGGGGGTTGACAGACTCGCGAGGCTTACAGCTCATAGAGCCACTAGTTGTATGTAAAGCGATTTGACGCTTAACCTGTCAAATCCCATACTAGGCATTCTCAACTTGCATTACCTCAACTTATTCCATCCAGCCTTACCAACCATTGAATCTGGGGGCACGGCAGTGACCGCGCCAAGTCGAGCAAAACAAAGGCACGGCCGCACCATCCTTTTCTCGAAGCCATTCAGGCCAATTTCAACCTCTTGTAATTTTGTGCTGGCTAAAGCTAGAATAGAACCCTGAATTTTCAGGTATACTCGTATATAAGGCACAATAAGAGTTAAGTATATTCTCAATAACATTCAATTCGAACGTGTAGTTTAAGAACTATTGCACATTAATGTTCCTTAGTTTTGTCACAGACTGACTAACTGATGATCATCATATTTCTAGGGTACTTCTAGCAGACCCACAAGGTAGTTTTTATGCTATCAAGTCCTACAAAACCTAAAAATATTGCAATTTCAGTCACATATAAGTTTCTAATCCTATACAAATAAGTAAATAAAGGAAGACCACAACTTACAAAAAGAAATGAGATTCCATCAAAAACATTACATCTAAAAAGATGCAATTCCGCAACGCAGTTCTTTTAGAACAAAAAAGTTTTGAGATGTAATGTTAAACCAAGTCAGTACCGGGGGGGTGTCTACAGAACTCGATTCCCACCGACTTGCCTATTATTTAACAGTGGAGAAACATTTATTACTTCTCAAATAAAGAATCCTCCCTCCACGGGTAAATAATAGGCAAGCCGGTGGGAATCGAGTTCTGTGGACACCCCCTGGACTTGTTTAACATTACATCTCGAAACTTTTTTGTTGTAAAAGAACTGCGTTGCGAGACTTGCATCTTTTTACATGTATCCCACTATCTTCAAATCTTATAATACAAACATATGTACTATCAAATCCAAACTACGATTATGGAGAAAGCATACGGATCGCATAATATGACGGGCTGTATCGAAACCGACGCATAACCATTTCTCCTGCTATTTTACGCGAATCCAAGGACAACTTTCGGAACCTCCTTTCTCACTTAATTTTTGATATCATATTAAACCTTATTTACAGGAAACAAGGTTTAAAATTGAACGGATTATAGAACAAATATGATTCCAAATGACGACGCCACTGTATTGGCCACCAGTACCCATAACCCATAACGCACTTTGTTTCAAGCAATATCATTTAAATATGCGAATGCACTGCCAATTCATGGGTGCCTGGCCTGGTACTATATTCGTAATGAATAACGTAAAACCGTCATGGCAACGATTTTAAGTAGGTATTTCCTACGTTTGTTTGTTTACCTTGAAAAATGCATACACAATTGATAAAATATGAATGCAAATTACCTATATGAAAATGTGGAATGTCGTATTCTCTCGCTGTTGTAATTTTTTGTAAACTGAAGATGAAACTACGTTCAATAATGGTGAATTAGCGAACGTACTTTCGACTTCTATGGCAATAAAATTAATTATGCAAATAAACATACACATACATTTATCACGAGACAATATTACAGATAAATAACTGGCCAAGAGCATGTCGGACCATGCTCAGTGTAGGGTTCCATAGCCGTAACGTAACTATAAGGTAAAAAATACGATGTAAAAAAAGTACAACAACAAAAGAGCGTATCTTCATAGCAATTACGTCCTTTTGTTGAGAAGCGCAGTTTATCGGCAATAACTCAAAAACGGTACATTCGATCTTGTTGAAAATAATTTTCGTTGAAAGTATTAATTAAGCGTTACCTTCGTGATTTTTTTCATATTTTTCGGACGCACGGTTTAGAAAGTAGAGGGGGGGGGACACAATTTACACAACTTTCGGAGCGACTATTTCCAAATACATTCACTTAATCAAAAACATTACTTAGGAACCTTATAGTGTTTTTTAAAGAGCTGTCGAACTATGTACCACACGTTGATATTTGCTGAAAAAAAAATTTACTGTCTTTAACATGTATGGAGTGCCCCCCCTAAAAATATTTATTTTAATTATTTATATACCAAACTAAGTAGCGGCTCATAAAAGACACCTATATTCCAAATTTCATCAATATCCATCATGTAGTTTTTGAGTAAAATGCCTGTGACATACGGACAGACAGACAGACAGACAGACAGACAGACGGACGGACATGACGAAACTATAAGGGTTCCGATTTTGCCATTTTGGCTACGGAACCCTAAAAATACCATTGTAGATCTATCTAAGACTATATTACTCTAGAAACTAGAGACCATCCATTTCAGCCTAGCAGCTAACTGAATGGAACCTTTTATTTTTGGATATGATGATTTTATTTAAGCAGAAATATATCGTAACGAAATCTAAACGCCCCGTTAACAAAAATAAATTAAAACGGATACAATTTTATAAGTAAAAAATCCAGCGCAAAGTGTAGCAGTCTGTATTGCTCTCGTAGGTATTTAACCCAGAATTACGTCTTTAATCATCAGTAAAAACACTTCTAATTTGTACAAAACTTTTACGAACACCCGTTCCCTAGCTAATCCAGTTTAAACCCAATCTTTGACGCCATTAATTACACAAAAACACACACACATCCAAAACCGTCACCATGCGACAATTAAATACGTACTCGAACGAGGGCTAGTCTTTCTAAATCAATCTAAACGAGGCAAAATACAAGCAATTCGATTTAATTCGATCGTAAACACGAGCACATAATCGATTCTCAAAGCTGCGGTGACATCCGAATGCCAGCAATCGTTTTATTTCATCGATGAATATTCAAATGGAACGCCTCGCGAAGTATGCGCGCCTAGTATTTTAGACGTTTATATTTATTTATATTTTATATTTATCGATTTGGCCTTTCTTCTTCATAATTTCATAAACCTTCCTCCTGGTAGTTTAACAAAAACCTGAAGTCGGCCATTCTCACGAAGTATGTCTGCGGTCACCTAATTACCGCGACGCTGTTTTCATACTAAATGTATGGAGACGCGGTAATTAGACGCAGTCATACTTCGTGAGAATGGCCGAAGTACAAAACACCTTAATTACAAAGTTACGAAGTACAGATTTTTTCCTGCTATAGTTCAAAATAAATATAATAATTTATGATTGTATCATGTCATCATGTCATCAGCACATAAAGTCGAAGAGAATATTTATTTAATACAAAATGTACAAAAATGAACTTATCCCTGTGGGTGTAAAATGAATTAATGATTTCGAAATAAATAGGCATGCAGGACTGCAGGTTCTAAATAAACCTTCATTTTCATAGTCTAATGTCTTAAACTCTGGGTAAATATTACTGAAATTAACTCTATGACGCATTTCTTTTTGGTTATGGTCACTCAAGAACTCGAATTCAAGAAGTAGAGACACCTGAACCTTTAGAAGTTGAACTAATATGGACCTACGAAAACCTCTAAGTTATAAACCTGCATAACTTGTAACCTCAATAAATAGAAATTATTGATAATTGAAAAGGTTCATTTCAATGGTTTTTACAAAAATAATAAAATAAAGACTCTATATTTTAAATTATATGACCACTGGTGAATTATAAATTATAATGAAGTCATTACTCCATATTATACAGGAAGTACTTATTAATACTATAATAGTAACGCATACTACACTTAAAAGTAACTACTAGAACTAGAAGCAATGACTGTCCGTCAATACCAGCATAAAGAAATAGGTAAAAGTGACATTTTATTGTCCACCACATAAAATTCTATGGGCGGTCATATTAATTCAATTTACAAGTATCTTTAATTACAAAATTAATTCCACGCTCCTTCAACTCGGTCGACAGCAATTTTGTTCTTTGCTTACCGGCAATTGGAATTAAAATCAATTCGTATGGCAGCATATTTAAGTTGGTAAGTGCCCGCGTTGCTGGTAGTGCCCCCCGCCAGCAGGGCCCATAGAACACAACTGTGTTACCAGTTTTTCTTGTTTGAGAAAAAATAACAGTGTCATATTTTTAAATAGGCAATTAATAATGCATAAATTCGCACGCGGTCTCAGCTCTGCTCGTACTATGTTTCATCGACTTTTATCATTCAGAAAATTATCTTGCATATATTATTAACTTAAAAATATAGTTTAAAAACTTGTCTTACATTCCTAGAGCCTACGACTCTACGTTATCACGAAATTTCATTACCGATTTCAAATTCTAGCTTTTAATTTATGTATCAAGGAAAAGCCGCAAAAGGGAAGACAAGAATTTCCACGATGTTTTTTTTATTGCATACCTATCAGGATTTTAGGGAGTTATTATTTTTAGAGCACACGCTGTATATGCCCAAAAATGTTGATGCTCCTTCATACGCATCCTTCACGGTTACCTATAAGTTATGGAAACCTGGTCACCCCGCGGCGTCCAGCAGCGAGCGACGCTACCGTTCCGCCCCCTGCCGGCCAAAACAAACAAACATAACAAACTCATGCCTTATTACTTCCTAACTCGAACTATTTACATTTTTTATTCTTATTTCAATCAGCTGTAGTGGTTTTAATTAGATTGGACAGCTCGGCTTCCAATCAATAAAAAGATGCTTTCAAAAAACAGAAGCTGTAGGTATAAAGTGACCACAAAAAGCGATGAAACTTTGTGGTAACGTAAACTTTAACGAAGGCTGCGCTAAATTCAGAGCAACGTGAACTAAAAACTATAAAGGAAATTGAAAAATTAGACCCAACAATGTCAAGTAAATTGTATTGCGTTACTTAACGATAAGATAAAATAATTCATACAGTTTAAAAATGAATCGCTCTGGAAGTAGCTAACCGCGCAGCGCAGCGATAAAAAGGTGCGTTCACAATTACGTCGCCATCGATTTGACAACTTGATGAACACGGTCGGTTCTACATTTGAAATTGACGGATCCATGTGGGTGGTCTCGGACGTGCGTGTAAATTTTTTCTGATTTGTTTTTAATTTGTTTTTTTTTTTGTTAGAAGCGATGACTAACAGGCATCAATAACTAGCCACCGGTGGAGTGTGATAATCGTTTGTGACGACTTCATGCCGTAACTTTAAGTTAAAAATGAAATATGATATGCTGCTAAAATATTTATTTTAGAGTTCGCAGAATTTAATTTATAGTGTAAAAACTAAAATATCGTAGCACCGCTAACAATCTTTTGAATGTGTTAAACATTTTGATTTTTTACTTCCTAGGTCTAAGCTATGGATCGTGACATTAAACTTATACAAGACACCGATAAGGCACGATCCAGGCTCATGGTGCCAATTAAAAGTAAAATAAGCGCAAAATGGCCGCTCAAAATGCAAATTCACGCTCAAAACTGTCAAAGTGACGTTAGCCGAGTGAAGTGAGTGTCCGAAATGTACGTTTGCTGCACAGCATGGTGACGTTGATGCCGTGTAGCTACCTCGGCGGCGGGTCCCCGCGCTGCAGCTTGGAGCATACGGAACCTAAGGTCAGCATCTACGGGTTCTAATCTCAAACGCACTGCTAAGCTAGAAAATGACAGTCTCCAAAGTTGGTAGTTCTGGGTTTGTCTTGTGATACACAGTTAAAAACAGAACTTCAGCTTTGATGCTGGTCGTTTATCAAGTTTTCGAAGGCACCAAATTTTAAATTTTAAATACTTTCGGCACTTTCGTAAAGTGTGATTGAGATGTTCTCTTTGCACAACAATAAAGAGCACATAGTTAGCACCCCTTAGTTGCACCTTAAGGCATGGCACGTTTGGCAGAATTAACCTATTTGCACCATGACTGTTTCCGCTTGCATGCCCCGCACCGCACTGAGCTTCCCAAATATTACATCGATCAAGAATGCGAGTGATCCGATTAATACTCCGCGCGATACGATGATTAAAACCTTATCTCTAGCTGTTCGGGTGTCCGTAACTAACACCGAATTTTATTGTCTGTACTCGGACAAGCTCCATAGTGTTTATGTTTTCCCAGTGGACGGGCGTCAGTTCTCATGTTACCATTCATACGTTATTCTTTAGGGACTATTAAAAAGTCGTTATAAGGCTGTGGTGTCGCTGGTTACCTACGGGACAGAGTGTCGTTAGCACTTGACACCAGGCGATCATGAATGCGTGGAGTTGTCTTTCAGCAATGAAGGCTGAATGGCATTGGTTATCTGACGTTGGAATGCTTATAAGGTTTTTCACTTGATTGCGGTATATAATCATAACCATAACTGATTGTAAACAGCCCGTATGTACCTATTAAGAGGAAACAGGAGGGCAGTTTTTCCATACAAACGTAGTCCCCTGTTTCCTCCCTGGTTAATGCCAGTAGAGCAATAATTTTTTGTCCAAAAATCTATAGCTACTATTGATATGTTCCTATGTTTTCCTTTTTACGATAAATTGATTCTCAAAAGAGATATTAACCTTCAAAAACCTAAAAAAAATGCCAGATTTTCCGCTGTGTTCACACATCCAGAAAAAAAATTTGACTAGATTATTAAAAAAAAGGGAAACATAGGAACACGGCCAAAGCCTTTTTTAATGTTTAGTGAAAAAATTTGTTAAATAGGTTAAGTTTTGGGGAAGAAATCAGGGGATTACTAAACGTTGTTTTCATGTAATTTTAAAAGGTATTTTCGGTCCAAGCTGCAGTTGTCTCTATCGCGCTCTGCTGGGGAGAGGCGGGCAGTGCGGGACAGCGACACATTTTACAAATACCTAATTTTCAATTCTCTCGGCCTTACTGTTTCCTCTTAATCAACATTATGTCGTATTTTATTGATAACATTATGGGTGGTCGTAGGTCGTAGGCGTGGGTAGTTTGATAAACTTCTGATGACCGAAACAAATTTGCTGCACAGATTTGCATATTTGAAATGGCATGAACCTAGGTACAAGCAAAAGTGATAATTTGACATTGATAAGAAGACGAAAATTGCAGGAGCTCATAAGCACGAGAAAGTATGGCTGATTAGTTAATCATTCATGTATGCCCAAGAAAGTGAAATTAAACGAAAACGCAAACCCACCCACCGATTACAGTCATAAAAACAAATTCGTCCAAGTTGATAGTCCTGCCCGGCGCACCGCGATTTATAACACAAGCGAGATGTCTCTCTTGATACATCTTAAATTTGTACAGGCTTAGTATTACAAAAAGAACACAAGTAACCCACACATTAGGTACAGACAATAACAGACTTTAAAGTTATACTATGAACTATGATATCGTGTTTGCCAAGGAATGACTTTAAAAACACGAAAGAACATAGAGATTTGTTAGCTCTAGAAAAGGATTCGTATTAGGTACTGTGACCTGAGTTTGAGTAAGTATTGTATAAAATCATACCAATGCATGTTGCCCTATTAGCTCGTGTTCGCATTTAGAAGTAAAAATACTTCTGACAATGGAACTAACTACGGAGAAAATGACGCTGCGTAAAAGAATATTTTTTGTGGGATTCAGAACCTGGCATGGGAACAAAACGTACCTACAGACATTATTCAAAACAAAAGAACACGAGAAACTTCCAAAACAAATGAAGGCAACCTAAAACAAATCGCGAGCGCCATTAAAATAAATCACTATTAAAATTGACATTTCACGCGATGAGTCAAAAAACGTACGCATCGAATTAATATCGCGGCTATATCTCTCAAATTATCAACGATAACCGAGTGACAATAAATAAATATGGCGGGCGGTAAATTTGTAAATTTATTTCGAGGCAGGAGCGCCAGGCAGGAGTCCCGCTCGTAAATATCAAGTGAGATAAAACAATAAACGAATTAAGGATAAGTAATGGAGCGTTTTGTCGAGCTTCGTGATTAGGATACAGGCTGTAGTGTAGACATTTTGCTTCCTTTATTGATAAACTGTACATTAAATGTTTAGTAACCCACGTCACAAGGATTTAGCAGTCGTAAGTAACAAATTGGAACACGAATGAGGACAAATTATGTTATGTCAAAACTTTAACAAAGTTACTAACGACTGAAGATATACTACGTCTCTCAGACCATAAATATCACAGGAATGTAAAGCTTAATTCCTCATTCCGGAAAAGAATGCAAAACGTCGTGTACAAGAATACCATTCTAAATTTAATGACCCCATCCACCCAGATTTATAATATTAACATCGGGACAAAACACGACATTAACCAAAAGGAACACAAGAACAATTATAGTGACAAATGGAAAGAACAACCTGTGTAACCGAAGCGCGCAGGCGCGTTGTCGCGCGTAAAACGAATAAATTAGCGGCTATCGCGAGATCGGCCGGCCTCACACCTCGATGGGAACGCGTCGGTGATTTACGCCCTTTCTCACAGTGACATCTCGGGACCTATGCTCCCCTGGTACTTCATGGTTCTAGTAATTTAGGGGAAAAGGTAACTCCGACCAACGAATATCGGATTAAAAAGCTAAGAAAATCATCTGAACCAGTAACAAACACTTTGTAGAATTTTCGTTTAGAACATTTTGGAAATTTTTAGGACATTTTGCGTTGAGGTCATTTTGCAACCGCATCTGAGCTACAACGTAGAAATTTACGTAAGAAGCACATACTGTTTACATTTGGAATGACCAAAATAATGAGTGTAATCAACTAAATCAAGACAACATTTTAAAAATCTAATTTTACAGTACCATAAAACGTCTCCTCAACTAGATTATTAGTCAGTTTTAATGGAGACACGGTGGCGCCGGGCGTAAATAAATTCGAGCCGATTTTATTAATGTTGTTACGCCTATCTCGATCTCACGGACGTTTAGGACTTTTATTATTTATAACTTGAATTTTATCTCCAATCTCCGTTACCAAACTCGGGATTGTTAACCGTTATCTAAATATTACACCTACTGCTCCATCTGTGTCGTTAGAGAAATATTTTATTAAGTTTAGATAATGATATTCGTAGGTTTCTTATATTTTTATAAAAAGTAATCTTCCTGGCGAGGAAAAAGAAGAACGCAAAACAATTACCTGACCCTGAATTATCAAAACTTCTACTACTATAAAGTTCTTTCAGAGATAAAGCTTAGGAGTCCAAAACTTTTCTTGAACCAATCTACTACAACGTAAACAAAAGAAAAATCAGTTTTGATAAAAAATATTTATTTATGCCACACCTGGCCATAAAGTGGCTTTTTCCGCACGCTGCGCGCACGAAAAAAGCCGCTTTCTGGCCAAGTGTAGACATAAAATAATGTACGCAACACGGGAGGTAATAAAGAAAGCCCTCGATCGCATATTTACGTCCCTCGCTTGCAGCTCGGGCCGCATACTTCTGCGATCTCGGCCTTTCTTTGTATTACCTCCCTAGTTGTGTAATGTACTATTAGAGACTCTTAAATTTTTAAGGAAAACGTGTCTAATTGTACCGAAACAAGACAACGAAAAGAATTTTGACCCAACTAAGTATCAAAACGCTCAGATATTATGAAGTTTCTATGAAAAACAGTCATTTTATTTTTCATCACACTTGCTCGAAAATGGTGCATTACACGTAGGTTTTGCGGGCCGTAAATGAGCTATTACGCCCTAGGGCGTAATGGTTTTCTTTTTAAATTTGAAACGCTGGTTCTGTTTTACTCTTATTTGTCATTTTCAAAGGAAACGCCAACTTACTTTTTTAACTTTTATCACTGAAATATTTATTTAAAGAGAACTGGTATTGCAAATACATGTAAACACATTATTTCTGTAACATTAATTAAATGTTCCAATAGTGTATTTCAGTATTTTGCAATTATAAAATCAACCGTTTTAGGTCTGTACCGCTATGGTTTCCGAACGTTGCGCATTGTCTATGGATATGTCACTAATGTCACTGTCAGTTTTACAATTTTATTTAGGTTAAGTAAGGTTAATTTTAATTAGATTTCCTCACAAGTGTGATGAAATAGTACTTTTTGATACAAGTGCGGAAAGTATGTCATTTTTCACGAGTCCCGAGGTGTCTTGGCCCGAGCCGTAAGGCGAGGGACAAGACTCGGGACGAGTGGAAATGACACTTCCGCACGTGTATCAAACGACGTTTTTTAATACATTTGCGAAAAATTACAACGAAAATGAAATGATTGAATGATTAAGAGACAAATTTGTTTATTTTTTGGCCTCATAAAAATGGAGCACTCAATTGGAACACTTATTAAGAATCACGTTGAGTATCCTGACCACATTGTAGATGCCTGATATTTCTTAGATAATTCAAGAAAGTAGGCCATAAGTACATTTTCTGAGAATGACGCCGTTCGATTTTCTCGTTTCCAGTCAATGAATTGCTCATAGACGGCCAGATATTCCTCCTTCGACTTCTCTGGTAAAATAATGAATAGTAGTTGCCGTTGACACCTTTGCTAGTATATCTCGTGGTGTTGAATTTATTTCAAAATCGCCTGAATCGCTCATTTTTCACAAAAGTGTTATCAAACTAATGCGTGATAATTAATAATTACAAAATTACAATCATGAATGAAAATGGCGGCAACGTGGCAGCGTTTGTCACCATTCAGCCAAATAAAAATAAACTATTTTGGGAACAGACAAACGTTCTAAGATAATTTAACTGCATTTAAAAATGGAAAAAAGCAATAAATATTTAAATACTTAATAGCTCATTAATTTCCAAGTAAAATGTAATCTTTAGTGCCGGAAAGCTAGTTGTCATTTATAAAACTCGAACAGCCTGCACCATATTATCTTATCTGTGACAATTTTTATTTTTTGGGTCTCGCATAATACTAGTATTATGCGAGACCGCTGACTAAACTACTCATTGGTAATACTCAAGAAGCATACTTTTTAAACTATTTTAATATTAGATAACAGTTTAATTGTTTATAATAAAAACAATCAAACGTTATATATGTGGATTTAATATTTTAAACGTATCAAATGTATACTTTCATTCAATGTCCACTGACGTAATAAAAACAAAGAACGTATTTGACCATTAGTTGGATGTATGTATTTGAACAACAGTAAATTAAAAAAAATGGGAAATAAAAAGCACTAGTTCGCAAAATCGAACTTTGCGCACGATATACAGCTACAAAAAGTACCACTTTTTGAGCAAGTGTATTAAAAAAAACATTGTGTGTGCCACGGGCGGTAAAGGAATTACAAACGAGTGTTTGTTACAAGGCCGAGGCGAAGCCGAGGGCTTTAATAACACGAATTTGTAATTCCTTACCTACCGCCCTTGATACACAATGTACTATTACTCATTGGTCATCCCCAATGTTTTTATTGAAAATCATTGAACTTTCAGATCTTTTACGAATAGTTGAAGTTTATTAATAGTAGTTATCTACACACATATCATAAACCCTTCATAACGCGTTCAGAAAACAGCAAATTACAACCAGCATAACCTGTTTTGTTAGAACAAATTCCTTATTTGTGGAATAGTACATTACACAACTAGGGTGGTAAAATAAAGAAAGGCCGAGATCACAGATGTTTGCTGCCCGAGGTGCAAGCGAGGGACGTAAATATACGATCGAGGGCTTTCTTTATTACCTCCTGTGTTGTATACATCATTTTATGTCTACACTTGGCCAAAAAGCGGCTTTTTCCGTACGCGTAACGTGCAGTAAAAGCCACTTTATGGCCAGGTGTGGCATAAATGTTACTATCGCTTCATTCATTATGAGATTATGACATTAAAATTTGACCACTGAACACATCCTAGAGAGCTTATGTGTGTATATGAAGCAGGAAGCAGTGTATGTATTTGTACGTAATTAGGCATTAATTAACACACTCTGGTCATGTTATTATGAAAATCGCCTGTGGGCTGGTATTTTAATGCATTATGTGTCAGTCACATAAACTATTATCAAACCGCGATTAGAATACGATTCCGAAGAACCGTTAGCACAAAAGTACATACAATGAATAAATATAATTGAATTAGAAGTCTATGATATTTTTATAGTTTAAGTGCAGACACTTATATTTATGTTTTTTTTCCAAGCTTTAGAATTTTTTCGTACTGAAATAAGTAGGTATTTTCATTTATCTGCACACTCTACCACTGACAATGTCATTTCATGTATTCATTAAAAAATATTTTTTATTGACATTCAAGCATCCTATTGACATGGTAGCTGTCAACCGACAATTTGTATGTCTTGTAACATGCTTGTAACCAGGTGAGGTCATATGTCATAACTTTTCGTCTGTTGAGTTGAGTATTGACCGAAATCTGATTTTCTTTTTAATTTTGATGTACTTCTCTGGTGACTGGTCAAAACAACATAAGTACATTGATCAGGAAATCAGAAATCCCAGATAATAATCTAGACATGTGCGGTGTAAATAGTGGCGACAATACGCGTCGGTCGACCACAATGCGGTTCCTAGAAGGCCGGGCGTGTTTGGGTAAAAAATGTCGCTCGCGAGCACACGCACCGAGACCATTGATCATGAACCAATGTGTGATAAAATATACATTATAATGTGACAGTTCAGTTCTGTACCATAGTTAGTGTTTTCATTAAAATGGCCTTTGTGTGAAATTACTTGCCAAGCTTGCTGCTTGCGGTCCCGTTCATTCAAAATACACTCACGGACAATGAATTCGGGTCATTTTCTATAAAATTGTTCATAGTTCATATTTTCTATAAAATAGTAATCTCTTCTATCACTAGTCTTATTTATTAACTCATTTCTACTCTTAATATGCACCCTTTTCATTGAAAACTAACTGGCCTTGTCTCCTTAATTGGCATTTTCAGACAAAAAACTCTAGAAGAAATTTTAATAAACTGTGGGTTCAGGTTATTAAATTCATGATGAAATGGCAGTTTTATTTTAGGCACACATTTTGAGGTTAGACTTATATTATATTAGAGAGCGAGTTCAGTAAACACTTACTTTTAACAAATTAGCTTAATCGGATTTTAATATTTCTTTATCATTATCCTGTTCCAGAAACATTAAAAATTAGCCTGTTTGATTTTTATTTATGTCATAAGGGGCAAACGACCAGTGTAACTCTTGGAATTAAACAGGGCTGGTTCAGATATGGTATTTAATGGACTGCCAAAAGTAACAATGTCATATAAAAACAAAAGTCTATAAAAATACAAAAACGTATAAAAAGGTAAAATCTACAATATCAAAAGAGGTGCGTCAGGCACATTCCTCCCTTTTTTATTAAGCCACCAGCTTCACCAGCTTCCGGAGAGGCCGCCGCAGGATGCCCGCTAAGGTACTGATGTCAGCCACGCGTACAATTTGATCGCGGCCTGGGAACAGAGCCGTTACTCGTCCTCTAGGCCAGGAGCCTCTTGGCATGTTGCCGTCAGCCACAAGTACCAGGTCCCCAACTGCAATGCTGGGTACTTCTCCTCGCCCGCGTCTAGGGATCAGTGTCGGTAGATACTCTTGCATCCAACGCCTCCAAAAATGGTCGGCTAATCGAACAGCCTTGCGCCAGCTGCTTCTTGAAACGAGGTCAGAGTCTGATAATGATGCTGGTATTGGTCGGCCTGATGATGAACCGAGCAGGAAATGCATAGGGGTCAGCGCCTCTTCTGTGTCAGGCTCGAGAGAAACGTGTGTCAGCGGGCGCGTGTTGACTAGCGCCTCCGCTTCTGCAAGAAGTGTGCGTAGCACCTCGTCTGTAGGGGCACGTTCTGTCAGGGTCACCCTGAGAGCCACTTTAACGGTCTTAATCAACCTTTCCCAGGCACCACCCATAAAAGGGGCACCTGGGGGCACGAAACGCCAGTTAATCTTTTCTGTCGCTGCATACTGGGTTGTAGCGTCAGCATACAGGTCTCGGAGTTCTCTGTTGACACCTACGAAGGCTGTTCCGTTGTCTGACCAAATCTCTGAGGGAACACCTCGCCGCGCGACGAATCTACGAAGGCTCATGATGGCGGAGTCAGCAGACAAACTGTCAACAACTTCCAAATGGATGGCGCGAACGACAAGGCACGTGTACAAGGCGACGTATCTTTTCTCTCGTCTGCGGCCGATGGAGACCTGAACCGGACCAAAATAGTCAAGCCCGGTGAACGTATAGGGCCGCTTGTGGTGCGCTAAGCGGGCCTCTGGTAAGTCCCCTGTGGGTGGCTGGAATGCCATAGCTCGGCGAATACGGCAGAACTGGCAGTGGAAGGCGACTGAGCGGACGGTACTCCTCAGGCTTAGTAAATGATAGTCCTGGCGTAGCTCATTCACAACTGTCTCTGTGTTGGCATGGGCGGCCTTCCGGTGATAACGTTCTACCAGCAGGCGAACAGCGGGATGTCTTCCGTCAAGAACGATGGGGCGTTTGGTCTCATCGCGTACTAATAACGCTGCCGAAATGCGGCCAGATAAACGCATCACTCCGTCATCGTCGATCAAGACAGATAATTTAGACAGGCGGCTGGTGAGTGGCAAAGGTTGCGCTGGATGGCGTTGGAGGTGCACCATCTCGTTGGGGAAAGAGTCTAGTTGAGACCTTCGCAGTATATGCGTCTCTGCCAGACGTATATCGGCGGCAGTCAACTCTGCAACCGGCGCACGAGAAGGGTGCGGCGGTGCGAAGATGTGCCCTCGGTCTGCAGGCTGAAACATAAAAGTGCAGAGCCCTCCCTCGGAACGAACTAAATTGTCTACACACAAGCCCCGTCGGTTTAGACTACGCATTCGCATTAACGTGAGAAACTTATGCGCTTTTGCTGTGACGCGCACCAATCTCAGCCACGAACTGAAACGGCTAAGATCAGCTGAAATCGGTTTACGCTTGTCTACGTCGCTAATGAGGTGAACTAAATCGGATCGCACTGCATGTTTGCTCTCTTTTTCTATGCCTGGATACTCAGGTGCGCAGGGCTCGCGCGGCCAATCAGAGGAGAGCAAAAATTCAGGGCCCGATATCCAGCGTGAGTCTGGAGATAACGTGACACGTTTGACGCGGGTTGCGTCGTCTGCAACGTTTAGATGGCTGGGAATCCAGCGCCATTCCTTCACGTCCGTTATCTCTATAATCTCGCCTACTCTATGCGAAACAAATGGTTTGTACAAGCGCGCCTCGCTTCGAAGCCAACCCAGAACTGTCATCGAATCGCACCAAAATATGCGTTCGAAAGGTTTCTGTCTGTGGGCTTCACAAATCGTCGAAGCGAGACGAGCTGCGATTAAAGCCCCTTGAAGCTCTAAGCGATTTATCGAAACTGGTTTTAAAGGAGCTACTCGAACTTTGCTACATACAAGTGCGAGCTTCACATCTCCGTCCTCTGAAATGAATCGCCAATATGCGACTGCAGCGAAAGCGGCTTCGCTAGCGTCGGAAAATATATGAAGCTCACGCTTAACTACTTTGAACTCGCCTAGACAGTAGCAGCGTGGAATCTGCAAATGGGAGACAGCGAGTAAATCTTCGAACCAATGTCTCCACGCTGCGCTGTCACTCTGCGAGAGTTCCTCATCCCAGTCGAGACCCTTGCGCCACGCGTTCTGGAACATAATACGGCCTGTGACTACAATGGGCGCTAGAATGCCGAGTGGGTCGAAGACACGCATGACGTGAGCCAACACCTCACGTTTGGTGAGCTTATCTGGCATCAAATTTCCCTTAATGCCGGTATTGAACCCAATAGTGTCGGCCATAGGTTGCCAAATAAGCCCAAGCGTACGCACTGGCGTTGCGAGTCGGCCCAAATCAACATCGACATCTTTTCTAGCTGCAGGAACCTCAACCAAGCACTCTTTTGGCAACAGCGAGAGCGCTGAGGGATTGTTTGAGGCCCACGAACGCATCTCGAAGCCAGCATGTCGATGAATACGATGGATCTCGACGGCAAGTTTAGCGGCCTCATCGACAGAATCTACGCTCACTATGCAGTCGTCCATGTAGTGATCGACAATGATGGCTCGAGCCGCGTCTGGGTAGCGGTCTTCCCATTCCACTGCGTTCTTGTTTTTAATATATATGGCAGTGAAAGGACTAGACGCGGCACCGAAAATCATTGATGACATGCGATAGGTCTGAATCGGTTCTTTAGGGCTGTCTCGCCACAAAAATCGCTGCGCGTCGCGATCCTCGGGTCTAATCTTTATCTGTGGAAACATTTCGCGAATGTCTCCAGTCAAAGCTATCTTGCCTTCCCGAAAGCGCAATAAAATTTGTAGCAAGGGCTGAAGTAAATCAGGACCGGTTAATAAAAGCGAGTTCAACGAAACATTATGAACCTTAGCGGCCGCGTCATGAACCACTCTTAATTTATTCGGCTTGTTCGGATTGATTACGCCAAAGTGTGGCAGAACCCATACAGGCGACTTGGCGGTGTGCACTTCCGTGCACAATTCAGCGTAATCCTTCCGAATCATGTCATGTATGTTCTGACGGTACCGGTCTGCGTAATTAGGGTCCCTAGCCATCTTTTTCTCAAGACCAAGAAACCTGGACAAGGCAAGCGTATAACTGTCTGGTATAAACAAATTGTCGGCCTTCCAAATCAAACCAACTTCGTACCGACCACTGGGCAGCCGACGGGTTGTGCGCTCTAAAATTTGGATAGCGCGTTCGTCGTCGGCGCTGCGCGCTTCGCGCTTCGAAATGCCTATCGAATCTAGACTATACTGCTCTCGAACTAACTGCTCTAACACTGCACGATCGCTAATATCTGCAACCACGGACTCGCACACTGTTGCGTGGTTGACGATGCTGACCGGCGACGTAGTGCTACAGCCAAAACCGAATACAGTCCAACCCAGGGCGGTTTGGATCGCGACGGGTTGTTTTCTAGTGCCCTTACGCGTGGCCCTAGACATACTCAAGTGCCAGTTGTCGATACCGATGATAATCGTTGGCTTTACCTCATCGTAACAAAACTCATTTGCGATATCCGAAAGATACGAATATTCCGACACGCGTGCTCTGTCGACAGTCTGACGCACGGCGCCTAACCCTTCAATCGCCCGGGCTCTACGAACAACGTGCGTCTCTGAAACGTGGCGACCTTTGATAGAAAAATCTACATACTGAACAGTCGTATCTTTACTCAAACCGCCTACGCAGTCTAGGCGTATGTGCCGTTCTGGTCCGCAGAGTCCTAATTTCGCCGCTATATCCGCGTCAATAAACGTGGCTGTGGCCCCATCATCAAGCAAAGCGTGAGTGTCAACGCTACCTGAAGGGCCTGAGACGGTCACAGCGACGATTTTCAACAACGGGCGAAGAAATGGTTGCTGTACTAAATTCTCCGACGCAACAGAAGTCGACGCATGAGTGAGCACTTCCTTTGGATCGACGTCGTATGAAGTGGGGACGAGCGTGGCAGCGGGAGCCGCGGCGGGCGAGGAGGCCCACGGCGCGGCACTGGACGGCCCCGCAGCGGACTCGTCGTCCTCCACCTCCACGTGCGCGGCGGCGGCACGCTCGTAGTTCGGGTTATGCAATAATGCGTGATGGCGGAACGTACACCCGTCAATATCACAAATATTTTTTGCCTTACAAAAATTCAACCTATGCCAACCTACTTTCAGGCATCGATGGCAGACTCTTTTCTTTTTTATCAATTTCCATCTGTCATCGACTGAAAGTGACATGAATTTGTCACAGTGAATTAAGTCATGCGATTGTTGACAAACAATGCATGAATTAATTTTACGTGCGGTCGTCGATGAATGCATTTTATTATGCGGCGCTGAATTTGAATTCGCGGGTCTATTTTCAGCGACGACGTGCACTTTGTCCCTGGCCCGTCTACTATCTGCCACGAGCAACGTAGCAGTCGGCTCAGGGATTAAGCCGAAGCGAGCCTGGAGGTCAATTTCGTACGCTAAGAAATCGGCTAGGATTTCCAGCTTAGCCTGACCGCTAGCCTCGTAACGAGCGGCATAGTCTAGCCATTTCGATCGCAACTGTGGTGAAATTTTCGCGATAACCGCCTGAAAGAGTTCCGGCGATGAGAGATATTCCGTATGATCTAACAAACGAATTACCTCAACACAATTGCGAACGCGACTGGCAAAAATAGCAAGATCTTTACCTTCAGCACTAACACGCGGCAGCGCGCGCACCGCGGCTACCTCGTGCGCTACCACGAGCTCGGGGCGGCCGAAGCGCGCGTCGAGCGCGCGCAGCACGGCGCCGGGATCGCGCGCCGACACCAACAGCGCCGCTACGGCCTCTCGCGCCGAGCCCGACAGGGCCGCGTTCAGTCTTGCTAAGTTGTTCGCGGCACTAAAGGAACTTTGCGTATTCTCGAATGTCTTTTTAAGACTAAGCCAGTCTAGATGAGACTTTCCGTCAAAACGAGGTAGGGGAACGTTACTAACTGCGTGGCTATTGCCTTTATTAACGTTATCGATCAATACGTGGAGAGATTTGATAAGTTGCGGAACCTCCGCAGTGTTGTCGTTGTTGCGGGCCGCACCGGGGGCGGCGCCGCGGTCCTGTGGCGCTGTCGCTGGCAGTGTAAGGGGCGCAACGTGCGCATCAAGGGTTTCGGGCCTGAAAGCATTATCACCCATTAATAACTGTACACGATTGCGGTCTGCTTCAGACTTACTAAGCCAAGGGTCTATGCGTCGGCTGCTTCTAGAGCTGCGTTGACTCGCGTCTGCCTCGATGGCGGCGAGTTCCGCGCGGAGCTCCAACTCAGCGGTCCCGCGCTCTAGTTCGGCGAGGCGGCGTGTGTGCTGCGCCTCAGCCTCGGCGCGCTCTAGATCGGCAAGGCGGCGCGCATGTTGCGCCTCCGCTGCCAATCGTCTGGCCACCACGGTGGCGGAAGAGCGGGATGACACCATACTCACGGGGCGGGAAGGCGCCGGTGGTGCGGTTGCCGTAGAGGCGTGAGGGTCGGTGGGCGCGGGTGGCGGCTCCTGTTCCCTCACCGCAACGGTCTTACCTTCTTTACCCGGGTTTACCATAGCCTTTGTAGTCGAGCGGGTCTGTACCATATCACATAAAATCACAGAAGGACCAGAAAAATGTAACTCTTGGAATTAAACAGGGCTGGTTCCAGGGGCGTATTTTGAAATTTGGCGCCCCGGGCCAATAATGTTTCGCCGCCCCAGAAGTCAAGGAAAAAAATTATTGAAATAAAAAATACAACATTTTTAAATACTTCTACTTGATTTTTTTTTGCGGTGTAATAATTTGTTTACAAAGTCATTAATGATGATTTCAATCCAGTAACTTTATACATCAGAGCTTGGGACAATCGCGCGCTTGAATGTGTGCGCGCCGTGTACGAACGCACTACAAGCAAAAAAATAAGAATGCTCCAGTATGGATCGCACTCACACAGACGAGCTATCGCGCGTCTGTGTGAATAAGTGTCGCGCGCTCCTAAGCGGCCGAAATTGGACCACTTGTTCGTCTTTATACTTTGCCTTGAGAGCGGAACCTAGTTTTTTTTTTGTGTTTTCTTGTAAATTATTTCTATTTTTTGTAACTTTTTGCTGTCATAAATAAATGTATTTTCTTTCTTTCTTTCTAACTTTGTCAAAAATCGAAAAAACCGTAAAAATTTGGGAAGGTCTAGTTTTAGGTAGTACCTTCTCAGGACGTTTTTAAAGTAGATTAAATTTGCTACAATGCCCATGAGACTAGAATTGTCTCTGTAGACCAATCGTTTCCGTAATAAAGCCTTTCAAAGTTTATAATTTTTTCGAACTTCGCAATTTTTTGCAATATTCTATCGTTCTGAATGAATTTTGACCATGTTTCTTCGTAACCCGTGTTATACTATCGAAGCCTTGTACGTTATGGGATGATAAAAAAGAAAATGAGAAGTGTGAACGATGATGTTTATTGATAAGCTAAGCAACGCATAATGAAATAAAAAAGATAAGGATAACAAAAGTTACTAGGTTTATTTGTTAATTAGTTAGTAAATACGTAACAAAGTAAAAACAAACAAAAAGAGACAAATAAAAATTGAGTAAATTGAGTTATTCAAAATCAATAAATTAAGTTATTTTAGCCCTCTTGGAAGGGCGGTGCCGTGCCGATCGCAGTGTGGATGATCAGCCCAATGTCCTCACCAAAAATTGCGAAGTTCGAAAAATTATGAATTTTGACAAGCTTTATCTCGGTAACTATTAGGTCTACAGATATAATTTTATTATTTCATATTGTAGGAAATTTTGTGTACTTTAGAAACGTCCTGAGAAGGTACTATCAAAAACTAGTCGTTTAGGGTTATAATCACCAAAATCTGAAAACCGAAATTTTCGCGGTTTTTTCGATTGTTGACAAAGTGGCGTTTGGCGCTCGATGTCACAAATTTAGATTATTCATTCAACATCATAAACAAGTCTGCAAAATATCAGAACTACTGGATTGGCGCAAAGTACCCCATACTTTCAGGTGACAAGGTTACTGGATTATTCGTTGTTTTGTAAAATAGGTTTCAATATTGAGAAACCGTCCCCTCTTCACTCTGCGCCCCGCCCGCGCCCTTATTCAGAGCATGTCCTCATTGTACTTAACACGCCGTATGTTTTTAATAACAGACGTACTCCGTAGGTATTGACGAACATTAACTTACGACCGTATTTTTGATAAAATAAAAAAGATGAGAAGTAAAAGTCAGTTGAAGTGCGCCAAAACCAGAACAAAAGGCAATCGGCCTGGGGCGGCTATGCCGCCCCTGGCCGATTGGCGCCCCTGGCAGGTTGGCGCCCCGGGCCATGGCCCGGATGGCCCTAGGGTAAATACGCCCCTGGCTGGTTCAGATATGGTATTTAATGGACTGCCAAAAGTAACAATGTCATATAAAAACAAAAGTCTATAAAAATACAAAAACGTATAAAAAGGTAAAATCTATAATATCAAAAGAGGTGCGTCAGGCACAACCAGACCTATCGCCTGATTGTAAGAAAGGTACTCAAATCATCCACCTACATACGTAGCGCATATAGCAAATTCGCATTGAAATGTTTTCGTTAGCCCTAGCAATGACTGCATATCGCCCACTACATAATGGATGACAGATATTAGCGCGACAAATTACTCGCACATGTTCCTGTCGCCCTGGTCACTTTGATATTTATTTGTTCAAATTCTGATGTTGCAAGCTTCAATAGCGAGTGTTTGATACCGTTTTGCCATCATTGCTTGAATGTTATAGTATTTTATGCAACAGTTGTATAAGAAGGTTCAAAAAATGCGAATTGCGTGAGTTGCGATAAGAGCCGCGAATGCGGCGAGTATCGCAAATAGAGACGCAATGAGCGTTTTTTGACTTAATTATACAACGTTGCATACAATACTTTTTCTACGACAGGTTTTAAAATATAAAATACAAACAAGGCATAACCTGCAAAGAAGGCAAATATGACGTATGACTGTCAGTATGTGTCTATGGTAAACTTTTTATTTTTTAAATGAAGTTGACACGCAGTGAATATATTAAAAATACTTTTGTTTTTATGTTGGCATCAATGAATTTAGTTCAGAAAGTTTCGTTTTTCTTAAAAGCCGTAGGATTTTAATTGTTTGTTAAGTTGGTAGTTGTGCATTTTTACCGTAAAGTTAAAATTGAGCGCTTAATCCTTGACCTAAGTTTAACCTAGATTTAGAAGTCTGTGGTTGCTAGCAATAACGTAAAGTGGCTATAACGACACTAGTGCTGTTATGGGGAATAGAGTATAGACTTCTCTAAACTCATATTATTTATGTTCTTATATTAGTGTTCGTGACCAAGTAAAAGACAGATAACAGTACAGGAGTAGAAAAAGTCATTAAGTACGGTCACCGACTTTTATATTCTAGGGTTCAGTCTAACCGACTATTGTAAGGTGAATCTTAAATGGTTTAACAATTAAAGTCCGTGAGTGTACATCATCATCGTCATCATCAGCATACCTATACGTCACACTACCGGGCACATGCCTACTTTCATAGATGAGAGAGTTAGCACAAAAAAAGTGTCGCTTATTGGTCATTAGCGTGTCAAAAACTGGGTCGTTTACTTTATCAGTTCATTGTTTAAAAAATAATATCTGGTTTGTAAATATACAATTTAGTACACGTACAGATACCGGCACAGCCATACATATGTAGTTGCACAAATGTTCATTACAGTTACCGGCCCGTTGGAGCTGTTGCTATCACTTACTGATGAACATTAAAATTAAAGATAGTTATGTAAATTGATATCGTCAACCATAGGACAAATATGTAATCACAATCAGATTCAATATTAACGATTATCTAATAATAATTCAGGTTTCTGTATTTTTAGTTGCCGGCAATCAAATTAAAATACTAGCCAATAGTTAGATCTACTCAATAATTATTAATATTGTAAATAATTAGTAGTACTCACCGCTTAAAAAAGTAACTTCAAGCACCGCTGTTTTTTATCTGTACTGTCCGTATTTGTGTACTTACACTACAATTTCATTATCATTGCTTATAACAACCCACTCTTAGCAATAATCAATCACTAAACTAAATGCTTAATAGTATTTTATGCAACAGTTGTATAAGTGGGTTCAAAAAATGCGAATTGCGTGAGTTGCAAATAGAGACGCAATGAGCATTTTTTGACTTAATTATACAACGTTGCATACAATACTTTTTCTACGACGAGGTTTTAAATTATAAAATACAAAATTAATCATAACCTGGAAACAAGGCAAATATGACGTTTGGCTGACAATATGTGTCTATGGTAAACTTTTTTTTTTAATTTAAAATATACTTAAATTAAAAATACTTTTTTTATGTTGGCATCAATGAATTTAGTTCGGAAAGTTTTGTTTTTCTTAAAAACCGTAGGAATTTAATTGTTTGTTAAGTCGGTAGTTGTGCATTTTTACCGTAAAGTTAAAATTGGGCGCTTAATCCTTGACCTAAGTTTAACCTAGATTTAGAAGTCTGTGGCTGCTAGCAATAACGTAAAGTGACTATAACGACACTAGTGCTGTTATGGGGAATAGAGTATAGACTTTTCTGAACTCATATTATGTATGTTCTTATATTAGTGTTCGTAACCAAGTAAAAGACAGATAACAGTACAGGAGTAGAAAAAATATTTTTTCTACTCCTGTACTGTTATCTGTCTTTTACTTGGTCACGAACACTAATATAAGAACATATATAATATGAGTTCAGAAAAGTCTATACTCTATTCCCCATAACAGCACTAGTGTCGTTATAGCCACTTTACGTTATTGCTAGCAACCACAGACTTCTAAATCTAGGTTAAACTGAGGTCAAGGATTAAGCGCTCAATTTTAACTTTACGGTAAAAATGCACAACTACCAACTTAACAAACAATTAAAATCCTACGGCTTTTAAGAAAAACAAAACTTTCTGAACTAAATTCATTGATGCCAACATAAAAACAAAAGTATTTTTAATATATTCACTGCGTGTCAACTTCATTTAAAAAATAAAAAGTTTACCATAGACACATACTGACAGTCATACGTCATATTTGCCTTCTTTGCAGGTTATGCCTTGTTTGTATTTTATAATTTTAAAACCTGTCGTAGAAAAAGTATTGTATGCAACGTTGTATAATTAAGTCAAAAAACGCTCATTGCGTCTCTATTTGCGATACTCGCCGCATTCGCGGCTCGTATCGCAACTCACGCAATTCGCATTTTTTTAACCTTCTTATACAACTGTTGCATAAAATACTATAATTAACGATAATTATCCTTGTTGCAGGCAAAACGGCCTAGATCCGACCACAACACCGATGTATCAGATAGGTAAGTTCATCATCGTCATAACATGTGTCATTCTTAACATCACCATACAAAAAAGTTTTGGTTTCCTCATACGTCCAAGCAAATCACGCGTCCGTGCTCCACGTATGGGTCACTAAGAAACTATCAATAATGCATTCCTATTATTACATAATTTATTACAGAATGCTGTTGTCTATCTAAATAAAATATTAATAGATAAATTGTTTATATTATAAGCATTGTCAAATTATAACGACTTGAGTCCGTATCTGACAACTGGGTGCGACTTCGTTTCTCGCGCGACAGAGCATGACCTGTCACTGTCACACTATATTGAATTGAAAGAGATAGGTAGCATTTGTCGCGTGACAAAGAGTCGCGCGTCACAGTTGTGCTAGAGGTGCTGGTAAGAACTTAGCAAACTTATTCTGTGACTATAGCAGTATAGTCACAGAATAAGTAACAGTACTACGTATACCGAAGTTTATCTCCCTAACAAAACTGTCGTTCGTATCCGACCACCGGACGGAACGCACCGGATACGACCGTATCTCTCTACCGCATTACGCGAATTAACACGTGCTCTTTCTGGTCGCTGGCTAAGGCTCCGGGGGCCTTAGGGCCACGCGGCGAAATCGCGGAGTAAGCCACTCCTGCTATTATGAAGGTGCAATTAAAGAACGTCGTTATTGACAAGCGGCAACTAAAGTTACATACTAGGGTGTCCCAGAAAGCAAATCTCCATACAAACTTTAAAGCCAAGTCGGCACAGGTTCCCATCATCACAGAGAACTGAAATTTTAAATACCATAATATATTAGTAGTTTAGTAGGGTAGAGTAGGGTAGTTACCATAGCGTTACGTAAGCAACAAAAAGTAGATGTTTTCTTTCATGGAATGCTCCATTGTAGTGATCTTGCTTTCATTTAAGGATCTATTGCGTTTTTTGTTGTACGATAAAGGGTAAAGTTGAAAGCAACCAAAATATACTTACTTAATTACACCCGAAACCTCATCAAGATTGAAATTAAATCTTCTAAAGTATACCGAAAGCTCGCCGAAATAACAAATATTAAACACCGTTTCCACCTTTCCGAGTTCCAATCAAAGTTTACCAAAATAGTCCTTCAAAGTACTCGACAGGACAAAGGGCCTAATCCGGCTGTAATCCCCGTTTTGTCGATACACAACTGGCGTGAAGCTACTTATGTGAGGGACCATCAAAGGAAGTGTACAATAGGGCTCGTGTTACTATACTTAACAAAGATGCGTTTTTGCGCGATTTGCCACTTTTGAAAATGGGCCTGGAGATAGTCAAGAGGCTGTTGAACGTTTAATAAAAGATACTAAATATATCGTCAACCTCGTTATTCCGTAAACATGCCCCAATTAACTCGGAATTTACTTTAATTTTACAGGGCTGTTCTTTATAGTAAAAGTTAAAATTCCGGAAAATTAATAACAATGTAGTCTGAAACTATTAGCCTAAATGTGACGTGTTCAAACTAAAAGTAATATTTTGCCGTTTTCTATAAACACACATCAACAGGTTAAGGATAAAAGATGTAAACAAATGCCCTCTGTATTGAGGAGCAACGAGCGGCGATCGGTACCTTTTACTTGAGAAACAAATAGTTGTTAGTTAGGGTCAAGTAAATTGCCAGTTCCATGAGGGTTCTTGATACACACACGTTTGAAATACATAATTAAATTAGAAACCCAAAAGAATATAGAGTCCTTAACATAATAAACACGGTCCATTGTTTTTGTAAACACTATTTCTCTTTCTTTTCGGGAATATCTTTTAGAGATAGGTACATTTTTCTTAATATACTCCTTTATTCACAATTGCATTATACTGGCTAAATTGAAGAATAATGAACTTTAGCTTCTCCAAAAAGCAGAATGTTTATTAACAACTATTGCAGCATAAACCGGTTAAAATAAATAAAGGAAACAACCAGTTCATACACGGCGTAATCCTATAACAACAAGAGTTCCTTCCGATAAGTAAGTGAGCTCACGCAAACCTTGTACCCTTACAAAACTGATATTTACGCAGGGCCCTATAAAATAAAATAAATAAAAATTAAAAATCATTTATTTCAGAAAACAGGTTCCATATTTTGTTAGTAAACAACTTATACACTATGTTAGGTACACGAAATCAAATTAAATCATTACTATTACATACATGGGCGTTTTTATTTTAAAATGTACCTACGGTTAGGCGACACTTAAGCTATGCTCAAATACTTACCTATGATATGTTAAGTAAACGCTAAGCTAACAGCTAACAGAACTACTTACGGCATCCAGGTCCTGTGCATGGAGATCCTCAGGTCCCTCAATCGCGGGACTGGGTAAAAGGTAACAAACCGCACTGTACGGATGGCTGGCAGTGGCAGCGCTCGTAATGCGAAGCCAGTGCAATGGCTTCGTAATCGTAGTTGTGAGGCCCGACTACAGGAAAGGGCCACCTCTCGCGTGGGGCACGTGGAAACGCAGTCCGATCCGCGTTGCCCCTCTCCAGAACACGCACGAAAAATAACTGGCGGAACACTGTATCAGCAACACAAAATAACCCGTAAAACAGGGTCGGATTACAACACCATTAATTCTTGTTCATCCAATGAATCCGGGTTTTCAAATGGCAAAAAACCCTCTGACAGAACTACCAAGGGAACACAAACGAAATTTATAAATTCAAGTTTAAAATGCGGACGGAACTGACGGCCAGTAAGAAAAAAATAAAAACTACCATGCAGGTTACGCTGCACTATATAAAAACTCTTTATTTATGTAATTTGAAGATTCATCTAGTGTTAAGATATACAGGGTGAATTTTAAATCGTGAATCGTAATATTTTTTTTGTAGTCTATACATAGTTAACAATAACTTACAATGCTTTTAAACCTAAATTAAGTATGTTTTTATTTTGTCCACTTTTTTTGATTTATCCTAATTTTTAAAATCTCGTGGTCACCCTACATTCATGTTTTGTACTTGTCATGAAAATTTAAACATTAGATATCCAACCTCCTAATATTGAAGTTGGCTGGATAGAATTTTGGCACGTATTGTCAATAATGTCAACATCGTCGACATTGTCAACATAAGTACCTATTTAAATCGTATTTACTCATAAAATAATTCAGTTTTGTTACGATTAATGGTATAAGCGCCTCCACCATTTTGTTCATAATTAATTAAGCGGGTCTTTAATCATAATTAACACTAAAAATAAAGTCATAACAAACACTAAAAAGTATACGTGGTTACGATTCACGATTTAAAATTCACACTGTATAAAAGATCTGTGAACTTAAAGGAACCCAATGAAACGGAGTCACGAGCAAAAACGGTGTTACCAAATGTATGTTTCCATTAATTACCAGCAATGATTAACACTGCAGAGCGGTTTTTTAACCGACTAAAAATAAATCGCTCAAAACATGTAACCGTAAGTGCCACCCGACACGGTGTTCCTGCCAAAACTCGGGATGGAACCGTCAAAATGTTTGATTTATTTCAAAACAACTATTTATACCTTTTCAGTTTTAAAAACACGATTAACCTAACTAATATGAGCGAGGAATGTGTCACTTATAACTGCCATAGATCACGGTTTTTGTCAAGAACATGATGTCATTATAGTTATGTCTAGAGTGCGTTTGTTATGCGTTTGCGGTATTTTTTGACTAGGACACGGTATTTGCTGAAGATTTTTTACAGTCTTGCAGAAGGCAAAAAATCACGTTTATTTTAACGCACGCACGTTCATTAAATGACAAGAATCTTATTTCGCCACCACCTGCGTTTTCTCTGGTTGTAAATTCGCGTTTTTCATGTCTCTTCACACAACAGTCAACCATGGTAGCTGGGCCCTGCCTCACCCTCGGAGAGTAATGGTCATACTTTACTAGTCATGTGATCAACGCAAACTAAGCATACCATCAGTCGTCTCTCTAGTATTTTATCTTTAGGCCAATAATGAACAAACAACAACGATTTTCCTTTGTAGGAGCAAGCCAATATTCTAAATTCAGGCGGTCAATTAAAACTGACAGTTTTTACTGTTCTCATGCCATATTGTTAACTGTTCTTATAAGATCATGGCGCTAATAAGAATTGACTGGTCTTCCCACAGTGGGAACTTATAAATAAACGTTTATGATTCTATGCAGAGTTAATCTAATGAGAAAATGACCACCAATTAAGGCAATCACTCCATAGAGTTCGTATAGTTTTGAAAATGAGCACATTGTTTCCTGAATGTATTAACACTTGGTTCTTATTTGAACTACTTTTTTGATGTTCTATCTGACGTTGTTTGACCAACTGTTACATTTTACTAGTGAGATTTTTTGAGATCATCGTATATTAGATCATAACTTAGATGTTATATCTAAGTTTAGGTTAGGTACAGGTAAAAATCCTGAAGAGTTTAAAACATGTATCCAAAATCCTAACAGTTAGTCTAAGATCCGAGTATAGAATGACCTTCACCGAACTGGTTAATGGATGAAACGTATTTTATAATACATTAAATAATTATGTTAATAAATATATTGCAAGTGGGTTGCCTAAAAAAATTCAGTCCAGAATATGATTAATTAAAAATTTAAGTTAAATTTGCACCTGGTTGGTATGTGATGCTAAGAAAACGAGGTGCAAACTTAGCTCAACCGGTTAGTATGAGAAAGTTAGGATGAAGTCGGCACGGGTTGCCGTTCACAGAATGAGCAGATTTTTGGTTTAGGGGCATTTTAGCACATAACAATCGCATGGGATGGTTCGCTGGGACCTCTCTGTCGCACGTAGGTGAAGAACACACGGAGCGGCCCGGCTTGCTATGTGCTAAAATGCCCCTAAACCAAAAATCTGCTCATTCTATGAACCCCACCCCGACCCGACTCGTGCCGACTTCATCCTAACTTTCTCATACTAACCGGTTGAGCTAAGTTTGCACCTCGTTTTCTTAGCATCACATACCAACCAGGTGCAAATTTAACTTAAATTTTTAATTAATCATATTCTGGACTGAATTTTTTTAGGCAACCCACTTGCAATATATTTATTAACATATTTAATTTAATATAAAATACTTTTCATCCATTAACCAGTTCGGTGAAGGTCGTTCTATACTGGGATCCTATACTTAGTTGTTAAATGTTGCAGCTCACCGTATAGTTTTCAATCAAAATTTACGTGCTCCCAACAATTTTGTCGACGTACAAAGATCTGACCACGTAACTATGGTATTGCAAACCTTTTTTTTTTCAACCCTTCCACATGTCAACGCAGCCGCAGCGGCCAATTCGGGAGCGGGCAAAAACTGTAATTAATATAATCTGAGGCGGCCCTTGACACGTGGGGGCCAAATGGCGTGTAAAAACAGCGGCATTTGGGGTTCCTTTCCCTTCAATACTACATCTGAAAGTGCTGTGTTTGACACTTTCATACGCAAACATAATTAGGATATTATTAAATGCATGTTTGTATACAAAAATGCAGTTATGGAGTTTCTTTGGTTGTTCAGGTAAATAAAAGACTTACAAGCACCCATAAAATAATCTTGTCTTGAATTATTTTGGTGAAAAACTTTATTATTTATTAGCCACTTTTCGATACATTTTGACAGACGAAATGCAATACTCCTGAATCTGTTTTCTGCCTTTCGATGTTTTTTTTTAACTCTTAACAAACAGAACTCACGATCTCCACCAAGGCATCAGAGAATGTGGACATATCTCTAATTGCAGACTGTCAATCACGGAACCCGAGCTCTAAATAAGGAGGTAATCGTTTAGCCGGGGTGTGCTCAAAGCCCTTATTGTGCCCTGCCACTCGCCGCTACTCGACTTGACGCTGAAGCACAATGAACAAACACGTGCTTATGTCCTTATGTTTGCCTGGTATTGTCGCTGCATTGTTTACGTATGAAGAGCGATATTGTTTATTAAAAGAATAATATTGAGAATACGGACAGATTAATGGAAACTTGACGGTAACTAAGTACTTACTACATGTAGGTAAGTTTACACGTAGAAGAACAGATCTTTCCATTCGTGAAGTTTTGTTAACAAAGATCAAGATAACATTTTAGCCACGGCAAACATAAAACTAAAAGTGTGACAACTAAATCATCGTACCATATGGAATGCGACATTACATCACGACGCGTAACTATTAAATCTTTGAAGTCTTTTGTCAGAATGTTAACACCGTTTGTAAACGTTTTACGATTTCTACTAAAAAAAAAGGTAAAGTGAAAAGAGCCGAAACATTAAAAAGAGCTTTCAATTAAAAAGATAGTGACAATGGTGCCAACATTAACGTTCGTGCTTTTGATATCCGATAGTGTTGAACGGATCTTGAAAGTGGCGGCAAAAAAGCAAAGTGACACTCGAATAAAGCGGGAACTAATATAAACAAGAGCTCCATTTTTCTATACAAAGACCAATGGTGTTCAGTCGTGTTTAATAAATACTCTCACAACTTATGTTTCCGTTGTATCCTTGCAATCATGCCTCTTTAAATCCGTTCAGAAATCGATGACCAAGGCCTACTTTACAAAGTGACAATACGTGTTTTTGTCAAATGAATATTACAAATCAATGAATCACGCAAGCAAATTGCAATGAAATATTCAAATAGAAATTAAAACAGGTGTTTCGCTAAAACGTTGTCATAATCAGCTATTAACATAAATTTGATTAAAATTATATTGTTTATGCAAACTATGTAGGTGCGGTGAATTTACATTTTACATTGTTTTATTAGCATAATTATGTGACATACGTATGAAAATTTAATTTTGTTTGATGAGTAGTGTGACTAATTTGGTTAAAGCGAGCGGGGCTCGGGTGACGTCACAGGCTCTCAGCGCGCGACAGGAGACGGCGCGAACACAAGTTGATAACGAGCTAAATTAATCGGGGCACGTGTAAACTGTTTGTTAGATAAATCCCCGACGCGCGATACGGAGGGGCATCTGTTTATTGGACTGTTTATTTTAATCATTACGAATAAACACATTTTATTGGATCGCTTAAATGGTGCAATCTGGGCTTATTTTGGTTGTTTAAATACAGACATCAAATATAGCCATTAGCGTCAAGCGATCAGTTTACAGTCGCGTTTTACGTCCCATTTTGGGTTTACTCCCTCCTTTTTCCTTCCGAACGATTTAGAAAAGTTGTTTATAAATGGAAGTGTCTTCGTAAATAGATGCGGCTTCTTTATTCTTTAAGGGGATTTTTTTTTGCATTTGCTTTTATTATCGTATTTTTTTTTCACTGATATACTGCAGCGACCCCAAGTAGGTATCTACATAGGAGAAAACAAAATAATGGATGTTTAACTCACTTTCGTAACCTTAAGTCTCCTTAATTTTCAGATTATCGGGCGAAGTCAATCAAAGCCCGTGCGGGTCCGAATCGACCTCAAACTCGCCGCCATCTTTGCTCCAAGACGGCTCGCTGCCGGCGCTCCTAGTCTCCGGGGCGTCGACGATATTCCAGACCACGACGACGTCCGCCAACTCTGCGTTGAACGCAGCTGTAGATAACCTATGCTTGCCTGGTAGCACGGAGGTGGACTGCGGCTTGGCGAACGGATGCGCGACGTCGCTCGGCTTGGCGCTGCCGCTTACGTCTACTGGCGGGCTGTGTACGTCGACCTCCTCGCCGTCTGCGGTCGCTTGGTTGATGAATGAGGATAGCACGGGTAAGCATATTCATTAACTGCTTAGTGGCACGGAATAAAATAGTACATTGTACATCGAGGGTAGTAAGAAGGGAATTACTAACGAGAGTCTATTAGGAGCCCGACGCCGTCGGTGGAGGGCTTTTAATGACTCGAGTGGGTAATCCCCTCACTGCCCGTGATACACACAATGTTTTTCAACACATTTGCGAGGAAAAAAAATAAAACATAAAAAATCAAATAAACTAAACGCACCCGCTAAGAGACAACTTCAACTGTCAACTTTTTCAACATAGTCTTCCACAGATAATGCTAAGAACTGCGTTTAGTTTTTAAACTTGACAGGTAATACCGCCAGATTATACCGATATTCATAATAAAATTTTAAAGTAAATTAATTTAATTGCATTAAAATAATCGCAAAAATTACTGAAATAATAGTAAAATATTACCACATAAGTTTTATATACACTAAAATTGGTTTTGTAGCCAAGTTTTGAAGATGTGAAATAATCCTTGGCTGATTTGAAACTTGATTTTGAAACTGTCTGAAATCACATACGGGTAGGTCCTATATTTTAAAACTAAACTCATAACTCCCATGGGTGTTATAGATTTACACAGTTTTTCCTCCCGTGGGAGTTATAGAATTTTAAAACCCACGGGAGGTAAATCGTGTCCGTCAAGATAGCGTACACCGTAAAGATATTCAGAATCTGATGCAGCCAATAAATAGTACCCAAATATTACCGACGAAATACCTAGGTGAAAAAAATAGTACCCTTGAACTTTCTGAAATATAAGGCCTGTTCACGGTGTACGCTACCGGGCGTCAAGCTGGCGTACACCGCTTGTATCTCTGGAACGGCTTTGTTTTTGGAAACACTTTATATCTCAAAAAATAGTACCCAAATAGTACCCTAGGGCCCTAAAATTTCATTTCTCTAGCTATCGTAGAAGCCGAGATATTTTATAAGAAATTCCCGGGTACGCCAGCTTGACGGTGTGAAATTTTGTACACCGTTAAGTCATGGAATATCTCAGCTTCTACGATAGCTAGAGAAATGAAATTTTACGGCCCTAGGGTACTATTTGAGTACTATTTTTTGAGATATAAAGCATTTCCAAAAACAATGCCGTTCCAGAGATACAAACGGTGTACGCCAGCTTGACGCCCGGTAGCGTACACCGTGAACAGGCCTTATATTTCGAAAAGTTTAAGGGTACTATTTTTTTCACCTAGGTATCTCGTCGGTACTATTTGGGTACTATTTATTGGCTGCATCAGATTCTGAATATCTTTATGGTGTACGCTATCTTGACGGATACGGTAAATCGGCTCGAGCTGGTCTATAAGCCCGCGTGTTATAACACCCTTTTCGAGCAAGTGTGATGAAAATAGTATAACGTACAGAAGTTACTCTTTCTAACAAATCTGACGTTCGGGTCTGACCACCGGACAGAAAGCACCGATTCCAATCGTCTCTATCGCATAACGCGTGCTCTCTGATGGCTGGCTAAGCCCCTCCGGACAAAAATCGCGGAGTGAGGCACTCCTGACTCTGTCTCCAAAGTTGCTGCTTATTTTTCTGAAGATCCGTAAGCGATGGGGATACGTAATGCCACTAATGCCCACTTCGTATCCCCATCGCTTTCGGATCTTCGTTCCTTTATAATTAGGTATATAACAAAAAACTAAAGCTGTACGTTTGATTCACCGACTCGTATGATTCTAAGAGCGAACGTGATCAAATGCAAAATCAAGCTTGTTGTTTAAAATGTTACGACCGCTTATGAGCAAAACAATCATCTTGTTAGGAATTAATTCGGATTCCCGCTACGCAGTTGTTTCACCTCCGTTATGACTTATAACTGCTCGTAGTCTGGTCACATTATAAGTAATCCCATCAAAAACATACACGTAAAAAGATGCAAGTCTCGCAACGCAGTTCTTCTACAACAAAAAAGTTTTGAAGGAAACTGTGGAATAATTTGAGAAAATGTGATTTATGGGAATATAAGCAGGTACATTTTGAGGGATCCTTTGCTGATGTATACAGTACCCGGCCAAAAATATATCACCTTTACGTTTTTAAGGCAATACTTTTTCATCACACTTGCTCGTGTAAAGGATGTTATAACACGTGGGCTTATAAACCAGCTTAAGGCGATTTACCTCCCGTGGGTTATAAAAATCTATGACTCCCACGGGAGGAAAATCTGTACGAAAATCTATAACTCCCGAGGGAGTTATGAGTTTAGTTTTAAAACTCGTACGTCATTCCAGACTAAGGAGGTTTCAAATCAGCCAAGGCTTATTTCCCATCTTCAAAACTTGGCTACAAAACCAATTTTACTGAATATAAAACTTATATGGTATATTTTACTATTATTTCAGTGATTTTTGCAATTAGTTTTCTTACCAATTAGTGGAAGTATTTATTTATTTTTATAATCTAAAAACTATATCTAACTACTAGTAAACTAGAATTAACTATAAATTAGGACGTATCCAAAAGGCTGGTCGACTGCACTGGTGACCGAAGGGCTGGCAGCTGCCTCGCACAGCGTATAGGCATCGCTATACAGTGAGGAAACGCTGCCAGCATATTCGGCACCATGCCAAAGGGGCCCAATTTTATTGATATTTTGTAACATACACTTTAGTCAGGTTTTAAGGTTTAATTTAATTTATAGTTAACTAGCGACCCGCCCCGCTCTCTATTATATTATGCATGTATTACACAAAACCTTCCTCTTCAATCACTCTATCTATTAAAAAAAACCGCATCAAAATCCGTTGCGTAGTTTTAAAGATTTAAGCATACATAGGGACAGAGAAAGCGACTTTGTTTTAGACTATGTAGTGATTCTGCAATTAATTTAATGCAATTAAATTACTTTAGTTTAAAATTTTATTCTGAAAATCTGTACTATCTGGCAGTATTGCCTAAACTACACTAAACGCAGTTCTTAGCATTATCTGTGGAAGACTATATTGAAAAGTAGACGTTAAATAATTTGATTTTTGCTTTTTTTTCCTCGCAAATGTGATGAAAAACATAGTGTGTATCACGGGCAGTAAGGGGATTACAAACTCGAGTCATTAAAAGCCCTCCGTCTACGCCGCTTAATAGACTCTCGTTAGTAATCCCTTTCTTACTACCCTCGGTGCAAAATGTACTATTTCATATTCATAAATCATTTGCATCAGGTAGTAAGTAGTATGTAAGTAGACTCCTTGGACGACCAGTCAAATCAGTCTTCTCTTGATTTTTGAAAAAAATTACATGGCACTATTCTTTTATTCGTAATATAATATATTCGGTCTTTACTGTTACCCAACCGAAGCCATAAACGCTATGCAATGATTCAAGTTTTTCTATTGTTTTCCTTGGAGCTGTCAGAGTACGCACGCCGTCAATATCATGCCTAATATAATTTGACCCATAAACTTGTAAGGGCAGTTTGTAAACTGAGGTCGAATTATGGTCAAAATTTCTTTTTTACTTTGTCAAGTTTGACAGACTACATGCAGGGTGCTCTCCGGTTATGGTACTACACACATCGCGATAACGCGAATGTGTTGATGTCACGTTCTTTTCGTATGTCGGAGAAAGAGACGCCAACACAAATCTTCGCGTTATCGCAATGTGTGTAGCCGTAGCATATGAGAGATTTTTAATCTGAAAAGAGTACTGATAGTTATATTCTCCTGGTAGGCGGTGGCGTCAAGAGCGAGGTGCGCAGCCCGGGGCTGTGCGAGGCGGACGTGGCGCTGTACGGAGAGGCGCTGCCGTACGACCAGTCCGCGCTGCCCTACCAGTATTACAACAGGTAAACTGCCACACAATCCCTTATATCCTGGTACTGGTTGACAGTCTTGGAAATAACATTTCGGGTGCAAACAGTGACCAAACTCTAGTACCGTTTTTCTATTTTGCTGTTGGTAGTAAATTGCAAGGTGTGTGACCATTAGGCACTTAAGGACTGGCACCACTGGCGAATAAGCGAGTCAAATTGGGCGAGTAACAGTTCATTACTGGCTGAGGAGGTGTACATAGTGATCGATCGACCTTTCCCGATCCGCAATGTAATGGTACTCACCCAATTTTACTCGCTTATTGATCGACAAGTGCATTAGCAACATCTGATAATCTCTAGAATGAAACCAGAGCGTGTAGAACATGGCAGTTTTAGTATGGCAATACCGGGAATATACTTGGTTCTCTCAAACGAAAATTTCCCCATTCTGGTCCCCCCTCAATGAAGTATATTCCAATAATTTGCTAAGATTCTAACATTTTTTTACTGGGTTGTAAATAGGTAAATGTTCAAATGACCGGAAATACTTACACAAATTCCATGGCTTCTGTTTGAGGTTGAACGAACGGATTTGTAGAAGCCTTAAAACGGCTGACATATATCAAAACTCACCAACTCCAGCCAGTATGACAATGAAACAGGCCGTTCACCTTTGTGTTCTACCTTTAACAGGGTGACTATTCGAGCGGTTCAGCGCCATTTTTATTTCTCAATTATTATAAGAGTAAGCATAATTTTGATCAAACTAGCTAACTATTTGCCGAAATGATAATGACGAAAAAAACGCTGTTAAACGCTGAATATTCACCCAACAGCTCTATAAGAGTTTCTAATGAATTTGGCAAAACCATAACCATAGGATATATTCTCGTTCATTCCCGTCAGATTTTTATTTTACCCGACTTCAAAAAAAGGTGATTCAACTTGCCCGCAGTTTTCCAATATAAAAAACCGGCCAAGTGCGAGTCGGATTCGCACACGAAGGGTTCCTTACTACCGTCGATCAAAAAGACGCCATAAAACACATTTATTGTATGGTGTCCCCCTTTCCTTGTAATTTTATTTTGTTTTTAGGGTTCCGTACCTCAAAAGGAAAAAAACGGAACCCTTATAGGATCACTCGTGTGTCTGTCTGTCTGTCACAGCCAATTTACTCCGAAAGTACTGTACGTCTAGCATAACTAGCCGCGACTTCGTTTCTCGCGCGACAGAGCATCACCTGTCACTGTCACACTATATTGATTGGAAAGAGATGGGTAGCATATCTCGCGCGAGAAAGAGTCGCGTGTCACAGTTGTGCTAGAGGTACTGGTCCGATTGAGTTGAAATTCGGTACATTGACCCAAACACGGACATGTCACGAAAATATATGAATTTTAATCATGGGGGCCACTTTTGGGGAGTCAACTAGAAAATTTAAAAAAAAGTTTGCGAACTTATATCGTGTGACATATTAAATGAAATGAAAGGGTTCTCTGTGAGAATCTCAAATATATTTTTTGTTATAATTTTTATTTCAATCGTTTTGAAGTTATTTAAGAAAATAGGCAAAAATGTACCATTCCCCCTTATCTCCGAAACTATTGGACCAAAAATTTTGAATAGGTAAAATACGAAAATTAGTCCTATAGATTACAGGAAAACCTATAAGAAAGGCTGTGCAATAAAGTATAATTGTGTTGTATTGTTTTGAACGTACGGAACCCTCTCCACGCGAGTCTAACTCGCACTTGTCCGGTTTTTTATTATTTGTTGTTCTAGCTGGAACAGAAATACCTATTCTGTGAAATTTTCAAGTCTCTACCTATTACGGTTCCAAAGCTAGAGCCCTGTGACTCACGGACAGACGCACAGACAGCGGAGTCTTAGTGATAGCGTTCCTTTGGCACCCTTTGGGTACGGAACCCTAACAAAAAGCACTATAATTAAAGCCGGTCCTGTACCTGTAGCACAGGGTTTCTTAAACAGGGGTCCATGATACGAGAGCCAGGGGTCCGTGGCTCGCATACGGACGCTAACTTTCAAGTATGTATGTACTTGATTTTCTATTTCTCTGATTATATTCGTAAAGGGTCCGTAAGATTTTTGAAATATTGTAGTGGTCCGTGGCCAAAAAAAGATTAAGGAACCCTGCTGCCGCACAACTGTGACACGCGACTGTTTGTCTCGCGACAACTACCTATCTCTTTCCATTCAACATAGTGTGACAGTGACAGGTCGTGCTCTGTCGCGCGAAGCTTTGTCGCTATCAATTGTGCTAGACATATTTTTTTTATAAAACTGGGGTGGCAAACAAGCGTACGGCCTGCCTGATGGTAAGCAGTCACCGCAGCCTATGGACGCTTGCAACACATTACGCATGCATTGTGTGCATTACGTGCGCGTTGCCGACCCTTTAAGAACCTATTCACTCCCCTCTTGAGGAACTCCATACTCGATACGCTCGTTATGCTCGATAGTGAACGTGTTCGTTTGTCAACAGTATGCAACAGTATGGCGGCGGCGGCGCGGCGTCCTCCTACGTCGGGTCAACCCTGTATAACCAGCCCTACACGGCATACCCGCCAGCACACAACTCCAATAACAGGTTAGCTCTTTGGACGCCAATACCAGAGTCTGGCCACATGTCCAACGGCACGGCACCGGGAAAAATACACGTTACTAGCGGCGGATTTCCGCCTAGGCCTACAAGGCCCCGGCTAGGGGCCTGGCCAGTCTAGAGAGGCCCCAGCGGTGAACCCTTCATATAAGCCCAAAAGCATGGCTTGCCTTCTGAATACCAAGTGGCTGGGAGCCCTGGGTCTCTAAATACGGGCCTGCTCTTTGACACGGCGACTTTTAGTCCATTCTGCGTCGTCAGACGTGGAAGTCCCTAGACGGCGCGTACGCTGTGTAATCTCCACGACTAGACGACGTGTCAAAGCCTTTTGGTATTCTTGTTCACATAGGTATTATTTATGTGTATAAGCACACCTCGATTTGAGTGCTCTTATAGTAGCTACTGCTTTTGTTATGGAATAAGCTCATTTGAAGTCAATTTTTAAAAAAATATATTTTGTGTTAATTAATGAGAATAATCTGTTAGGACTAACTATTATTCTTCACAGGTCGTCGTGTAAAGCGACGCCGACGTACCTGAGCTACGGCGTCGGGAGCGTGGGTTCAGTGCCGGCCTCGGGCTTCGGTGCCCAACCCTCGCCTTACTACTCCTCGTACAACGGAGGGTTGACGCAAACCTTCCCGCAGCAGGTTTGTTTAGACAACTCCTTCTTACATCTTATATCCTGGTACCTTAAAAGTTTTTGCACTGGTTTCCTGTTGCGTCGGTAGCACAAGGCGATCAGGCTGGTTTAAGCGGCCTTAGATAATTAAATGTTTTCAATCGAGATTATGATAAAAGTATAGGTAATTTCGGCCACTTTAAGGTATATTATAGTTTTGTTTGACCTTACGTTACTTACCACTTAACCGAGCTAATTAATACTTTAAAATTACGAGCGATCTACGACTATACCGTTCATCTGTAAAAAAAATAATGAAACATGTGCTTTTAGACTACGCTAGTCCTGTACAAGGGACTAACCTAAGATTATGAATCAAAAAGAAAATAGCCTGAATCTAACGTTCGTTTCAAACATCGAAGCTAAGGGCTCACAACTGTGTGTAATTTAAAGACCGCGAATGACGCGAAAGGTAGAGAAATATTCGAGTTTTGAACTTGTAACCTAGGCTACTCGTAGGACGCCAGGGACCCTTCTCGCAGCTAGACTAAACACACACTCCGCCTAGTTATTATTCCCTGGTACACCGGGTGGCGTAGCTGTGTAGGTGGAGAGGAGGTCGTGTTAAGTGAGTTTGGTTCATATCCATTTTAATCATTATATCGTCGACCGTAGGCTGAATTACGGTAAGGGACAGGCAAAACAATGTCCCTTACGCTAATTCAGCCTACGGTCGACGATATTGAGCGTTACACTATTTACAAAGTAAGCCTTATCACTCCTACTCGTTATGGGTACCTAAACTAAATTCACAGCGTGTGAGAGAAATCCCTAGGTTCTCTGGGCCTGTATACATACATACCTACATCTAAATGATAATAATTTAGACTATTTAGATCCACGTAAAAAAGTAAGACTTCTAAATATGCAAGAGTGTTGGGATTACTTTATCTACGAAGGCAACAGAACAGATAAAAAGACTTAAAACTAGGCATAAATATAAGGTTTTTTTTTAAAAAAAATTATCAATTTATTTATTTTTTCTACTCCTGTACTGTTATCTGTCTTTTACTTGGTCACGAACACTAATATAAGAACATACATAATATGAGTTCAGAGAAGTCTATACTCTATTCCCCATAACAGCACTAGTGTCGTTATAGCCACTTTACGTTATTGCTAGCAACCACAGACTTCTAAATCTAGGTTAAACTTAGGTCAAGTCAAGGATTAAGCGCTCAATTTTAACTTTACGGTAAAAATGCACAACTACCAACTTAACAAACAATTAAAATCCTACGGCTTTTAAGAAAAACGAAACTTTCTGAACTAAATTCATTGATGCCAACATAAAAACAAAAGTATTTTTAATATATTCACTGCTTGTCAACTTCATTTAAAAAATAAAAAGTTTACCATAGACACATGTACTGACAGTCATACGTCATATTTGCCTTCTTTGCAGGTTATGCCTTGTTTGTATTTTATATTTTAAAACCTGTCGTAGAAAAAGTATTGTATGCAACGTTGTATAATTAAGTCAAAAAAAACCGGTCAAGTGCGAGTCGGACTCGCGCACCGAGGGTTCCGTACAAACTCATAAGTAGATACGCGAATGGTTCAAGAAAAACTGTATGTCGATTTGTTTAGTAGAAGCAAATAAGTATATGTTATGATTTTTGCAAATTTCTAAAAATCAGTGCAAGTTAGGAAAACAGTTATATTTTCCCAGTAATATTTAGAACCTGACGTGTAATGATTCTATTTAATAGCAAGGACCATTTAATCAAGAGGACTGTTATTCTCCATACAAAATGCTGTTCCCCGAATTTACAAGGCCATCTATGTATAAGCTTGGTAAAATAATTATAATATTATTTACAATTATTTAACTTTGCAAACGTGACAGTATTTAAATTTATTTATTATTAGCTGTTTACGAACTAATTGTTACTATACTATGTTTCTTTGTTCAATTATAACATTAACGATGTTATAGTGTTTTAGCGCCATCTAGTTTTTTTCCCGGAAATCCCCTAGCGTGAAACATGCCATCGCTTAGTTTTGCTACTCTCCGCTAGATGGATTAATGGATGGATTAAGTTTTTGTAAATTTCTAAAAAAGTATTAAAGTTAGGAAGACCGTTCTATTTTTCCTGTAATGTTCAGGTTGATATTGATAATCAGTAATTATGATACATTTTTCTGATCAGTAACTTCGGAGATAATAGGGGGGGAATGGTACATAAAAATGTATAAATTAAAAACTACTTATTTAAGAAAAAAAATAAAAATGGTGTTTTAATCTACAAATTAAGCCCTTTCATTTGATACCCCACTCAATATAATAGCCCTACTTTCAATTTTCAAAGTCCCATTACGGAGCCTTTTAAAAAAAAAGTAAAAAAGGTACAAGATATTTTTTATGTCCAATAAGCTCGGGTTAGCTACTTTTAACACTATTCCAAATTTCAAATCGATAGCATCAGTAGTTCCTGAGATATCTGGCTGTGACAGACGGACAGACAGACAGACAGACAGACAGACAGACAGACAGACAGACAGAGTCGCACCATAAGGGTTCCTTTTTTACCATTTTGGTACGGAACCCCAAAAACGCTCATTGCGTCTCTATTTGCGATACTCGCCGCATTCGCGGCTCGTATCGCAACTCACGCAATTCGCATTTTTTGAACCTTCTTATACAACTGTTGCATAAAATACTATAATAGTATTTTATGCAACAGTTGTATAAGAAGGTTCAAAAAATGCGAATTGCGTGAGTTGCGATACGAGCCGCGAATGCGGCGAGTATCGCAAATAGAGACGCAATGAGCGTTTTTTGACTTAATTATACAACGTTGCATACAATACTTTTTCTACGACAGGTTTTAAAATTATAAAATACAAACAAGGCATAACCTGCAAAGAAGGCAAATATGACGTATGACTGTCAGTATGTGTCTATGGTAAACTTTTTATTTTTTAAATGAAGTTGACACGCAGTGAATATATTAAAAATACTTTTGTTTTTATGTTGGCATCAATGAATTTAGTTCAGAAAGTTTTGTTTTTCTTAAAAGCCGTAGGATTTTAATTGTTTGCTAAGTTGGTAGTTGTGCATTTTTACCGTAAAGTTAAAATTGAGCGCTTAATCCTTGACCTCAGTTTAACCTAGATTTAGAAGTCTGTGGTTGCTAGCAATAACGTAAAGTGGCTATAACGACACTAGTGCTGTTATGGGGAATAGAGTATAGACTTCTCTGAACTCATATTATATATGTTCTTATATTAGTGTTCGTGACCAAGTAAAAGACAGATAACAGTACAGGAGTAGAAAAAAAGTTTAATAATAGCATAATAACAATACAAAGGAACTAAAACTATAAGGTTAATATTAAAAGGGTAAAAAAATTTACTATAAATAATGCACGGGCTCCAGGTCGGTGCCACGAGGCAAGGTTCCCAGGTTAAAATGTACCGTCTACGTAGGTATTACATTAAATTTTAATCTTAAATTCAAAATTATAAACAATCTGAAATTAATATAACTATGATTGTATTATACACAGGATTATAGCAGTTACACAGGCTACGCCGAGCACAATGTCGCCCAATACAGCGGTTACTACGCGACACCGAGCTACTCTCCGTACGTCAGCTCTCCTAGTAGCAGCGGGAGCGCGGGCCACACGTCATACCACCTCGGCGGCGCTTTATCAGGTAAACCCCTTGATTTTCTGGTCTCCTGGTAGGGAGTGCTGCTGATTTGACAGTGAAACTACTCAATGTCGAACGATACAGTGCCATGTATCTCATACTTCCTCGATGTCAGATGCCCTAGTACGAGAGCGCACGGCACACGTCAACTGCCATGGTTATTATTTGTGCTAATTTCTTAGTATAAAGTCAAGGGCACCAATATGTATACACCCCAAAGTTTCAAAAAGAATGATGTATATAGGTCTTATTAATATGGCAGTAAGGTTTATGTATGCATATTTTGGAACTTAGTGTGGATATTTGTCTTTGCCCTTGACTGTACTAAAATTTTAGCTCCTAAACAAGCAAGGCGGTCAATCAATCCACATTGTAGGTAGGCTACAGTACAGTCAAAGTCTAAAAAAGGTACCTATACAATCTTGAATATTTATTTCACAGACATAAGTTCAAAATTAAAACAAAAAATAAAAACCGACTTCCAAAAACAAACTAAAAACCAGAAAATAATATGTTAATTACCCCAAAGAAATGGATATTCAACGATTCATATACAGCGTGGGAGGGACTATACCGACAAATTTTAACTATAGATAAATTTGCCATCCAAACCAAAGAGCCAGAGGGCCTGGGATACCATCGCATCCATTTCCACCCTAAACTCACTCATCACAGACTCATCAGGTAAGGACCGCGCCAGACTCTTAGCAGTATCCAGACCAGAGTCTGGCCAATGGCTCCACGCCTATCCTTCACCCAACACCGGCACATTCCTGGACCCGACTACATTCCGCATCGCGATTGGTCTCCGATTAGGCACAGCAGTCTGCGTAGACCATCTCTGCGCCTCCTGTGGGGCCAACGCGGATCTCCTAGGCCACCACGGACTGGTATGCTCCTCGGGGGCCGGCCGCCATTCTCGCCACGCCGCACTCAACGACATCCTGAGAAGGGCGCTCGTCAGCGCCGACGTCCCGGCGGTTCTCGAACCGCAAATTATCCGGGATGACGGTAAGCGCCCCGACGGGATGTCGCTGATACCATGGAGGATGGGCCGGGCGTTGGTGTGGGATGCCACCTGTGCGGATACGCTCGCGGCATCCTACCTACCGGCGACCCACAAGAAAGCCGGTGCGGCGGCAGACGCCCGGGAGCGCCTAAAAATTACAAAATACAGTTGTCTCGGCGCCCAATATGAATTTGTGGCATTCGGCGTCGAGACACTCGGTCCGTGGGGTCAGGGTGCGCGTGGTCTGCACAGGGCCCTTAGTAAGCGCCTGAGGGAGGCAACGGGGGACCCTCGTGCGGGCAGCTTTCTCGCGCAAAGACTCGCCATAGCGATACAGCGCGGGAATGCTGCCTGCGTGATGGGCACTCTGCCGAGGGGGCCAAACCTTAGTTTGTAATGTTTTCTCTTATTTTTATTATAGGATTTAGTTTATTAATTTTAGTTTTAGTTTTACAATAATAAATGAAATGAAATGACATTCTGGTGAGAAGAAGCGCCGGAAGAAACTCACCAGTTTCTCTTTTAAACACATTACAATAATTGTGACAATATTACATTGCATATCACAAACAACTACTTAACTAAATACATTTCAATAAACATAAAACTACAATTTAAGAGATGTAAAGGGTCTCTAGGCGTCAAAACAAGATAAATTACTAAGAAAATAGAAAATAAAAAGGCATATACTAAAATTAATGGAGATGTAAGGGGCCTCCGTTGTCAAAACATGTTTTGGAGGTGTAAAGGATCTCCAAACGTCAAAATACAAAATGGGAAACGAGAAATAGACTATAGAACTATCATTAAATTTACATGGTTTACACAAAACGAACGTACAGAAATGTAAAAAAAAAAAAAAAAAAATCTGTGACTCACAAAACTTAAAAACTAAAATTAAAACAATTTTTCTTAGAGATGTATGTCGTCTCTAAGCGTCAAGACATTTGCAAGTACAAAACAGATTTTTTAATATAATATAATCTACATTCCTCAGAGATGTATATGGTCTCTAAGGTTTAATGTGAATTATTTACAAAAACGGACTCTATGCGTTCAAGCTATAAAATAAAACGTTAACTTCAATTGAGAACAAGATGTAGTCTCTCACGTCAGTTCTATTAAACACTAGTATATAATTATCTAACACATTCAACATAGCCCATGCAAGCGTGAACAGACCGGACCCCACAAACGGCACCCGTTCACGAGCATGACGCGTATCTCAGCCATCGCCTCCCTCAACCATATTTTAGGGAAGGTTGCGACCCGATCAACGACGCCACCGTAAGCAAAGCCCCTTAAGCGAGCATGACATGCTCAAGCTGCCGGACATTGAAACTAAAATAATTTGTCCGGTGAGAAACGACAAAATGTGCTCTCATGTTACATGGAGGATGGGGCTATTAAGATTTAGCAGTGTGAAAATGAATATTTGCTACAAAATTTAACTACCTACTCACTTAAAGGCGTTCTTGTCATCTAGAAAGTCACTGACGGTTTAATACGCCTTGCTCAGCAAGTGCCGCTTAACATGCGATTTAAATTTGCTGGGCGGTAAATCCACTACACCGGAGGGTATTTTATTATAAAAGCGTATACAGTTCCCCACGAACGACGTACTAACTTTACGGAGACGATGGGCTTGCACAACCAGTTTATTTTTACTTCTTGTGTTGAAGTTGTGAACGTCACTATTGAGCTTGAATTCATGGAGATTTTTTCTTACATACATAATGTTCTCGAGGATGTATTGAGATGCTACGGTAAGAATATTTATCTCCTTGAATTTTTCTCTCAGTGACACACGAGCTCCTATTTCATAAATAGGTCGTACGGCTCTTTTTTGCAACACAAAGATGGTTTGTATGTCTGCCGCTCTTCCCCACAATAGAATACCATAGGACATAACACTATGGAAATAGCTGTAGTACACAAGCCTGGCCGTCTCGACGTTGGTTAACTGTCTTATTCGCCTTACTGCATAGGCAGCGGAGCTAAGTTTACCCGCATGAGTGCTTATATGAAATATCATTCACTATAGATTCTAACAACTATTAGGAGTAAAAAATGTTATGTGATGTATAGTCGAAAAACGCTTACTTTCCGAGATATTCATTATTTTGTAAATGAAAAATCCCAAGTGTGTAACAAGCCCTAATAAATGTGACTAAGATAAGATACCTTTACTATTTTTTTAAAATCCTTTAACTAAACAGCAATTAACCTTCGCAGTATTTGATGGTAAGCGACTACGAGGCCAAAAAATTGACCTTTCGTTTCCATTTTAGCTTTTTTTTTTTTTGATAACTTTTCAGCCAGTGAGGCTTGGACATGTTTATAACGAGGGGCTTAATTTACTGATTTATTTTGTTCCATAAGACTATAAATGTAAAATGACAATATTCGACCCATGTTGATATAACATTTTTTACTCGTCACACCACCAGGAATTCATGGCTAAAGTATGTCGGTATAGTCCCTCCCACCCTGTATACATATACAGATATTTATAGTTTTTAACCTGTTATTTTTGAAGTCGGTTTTCATTTTTTGTTTTAAAAATTTACTTAATTTATTAATTTTTAGTGGCGCTGGAAAAATATTGTTTTGTATTTAGTTAAAAGAAAAAAAATCCAAATCGGTCTAGCCGTCTTCAAGTAATCGGTGAACAAACACACAAAAAAAAAACATTCAGACGAGTTGAGAACCGTCTTTCTTTTGGAAGTCGGTTAAAAATGGGTACATATTTGTAGACGTGACCCTGCTCGTTCTTGGAAATATGTACTACCTACCTACTAGACCACTATGTTTGGGTTCATTTGATTAGTTTTGACGTGACAGAAACTTAGGTACTTATTTTGATTTAGGTACCTTTACAGTTGAAATCGAATTGTCGAACTTGACGGGTACAAATAAATTGAAATTTTGTTGGGCCATTTACCTTCCGAATATTTAGTTTTCAAATTCAAAATTAGATCAGTATCTACTAATTAAAATCTGCTGGGGAATTAGGTATTGAAATTGAACCAGTGGCGTGGCAGGGCGATAACAACGACTTCGCGTCCTCGACCCCATAAACGTGGAACTAAATACAGTTTGGCTTATAACGCCATCTATCGGGGAGTAGCGATTATAGATTCTATGAATCATGTAAGATAGAGCCGATGGTGGCGACATTATTTCATTGTTGATTTACAATTATGAATAAAGGGGCCATTTTACTAAATAATTCTAAATCAACTTCGATTTGAATATATCGTCGACCGTAGGCTGAATTACGGTAAGGGACATTGTTTTGCCTGTCCCTTACCGTAATTCAGCCTACGGTCGACGATATATTAAAATGTAATTAAAAAATAACGATGAAAATGATGCTTGCTTGTTTTCGTTTTTCATCGTAAATTCTTTTCACCAATCAGGTGCAACTTCGTTTTATTATAGCCAATTATAAACGAGACGCTTATTCTGATGTCTGCTGCGATCTCATTGACAAAAAAACTTGTTACTAAACTAATGTCAATTTCAGTCAGTCATCAAACAAAACAGTAATAAGTTATTTAACTGGAAATTATTACAATAAGTGTAATATTTGCTTAAATTAAAACGAAGTGAAGTGATTGCTAAGCGCCTAATTTGTGTAATTGTTTAACAACGCTGCATCGTTAAAACGGCCTGACATCGTACCTTAATGGTGAACCTACTCCAAATAATTGAACCACAACAAAAATGAATAAAGAAAATGAGATGCATGCAAATAAGCGTCGAAAAATAGAGGAAAGCGACGAAGAAAGGCACAGTGACCTGGACGATTTATATTCGGACGATTGGCCTGATACGGAGAGCGAAAGTGGTAACGTTATTTACACCCGTTATGTATGGGGAATGTTGTGTTTATATAATTTTGCTTATAATTTACTTAATCGCGTAAAAACGTGACTACCCTGACATCAGTTGCATCCCGACCGAAATGTCAAAATATTAACATGTTTTTGTGTTATCAGTTTTCTTATAATGATTGAAAACTTGAATCAATACTATTTTATTTGTTATAGAATCACCATCGTCTATGCTCCCTTCACTAAACGACAACAGTCCTCTATCACCTATCAAAAATGAAATACATGCAGCCAGCCGGAGATGTAGAGAAAACTCAGGGTAAGACTTCTCGTGTCGTCATCTATTATTATTTCAGTATCTATTGAATTGAGGCTAACTTCTTTTATGTTTCCCCATAGGTCAAAAGATAATATAACAACAATAATAGGAACATTATATGCTTAAATTTAAGTATAAAGTAGTAGTATAGTAGCTTTGACTTAGATATCTGCTACGTGTGCGGCTATTAATAATGCAGAATCAAAACATATACACATAATAGTTGCACACACAATAGTACTGCTGTCCTAATTCAAAAGGGCGCATCTCAGTTTCATAGGTTTTGAGAAATTAGGACGGCAGAGTAGTGATATATTAGCCACAGAACCTGATACCGATTGGCTTGTCTATTTTAAGCCAATCACAGTGGCATGCTCCATAAAGGCAAAAAGACACTGCAAACCCTCTTATTTCTTCCCCACTATTCTTCTTCTTCTTAGTCGTGCACTCTTGGCAGAGTGGTCATGGTCATGTCTCGGTTGGTCGGTCTTGCGCCACCGCACCTACTTATTTCTACCCTCCTACCCTTAGTTGGGGAGAAATTAGAGCAGTGGTTCCAAACCTAGAGGTAATTACCCCTTTATGGGTAAAATTAAGTTTTCTCAGGGGTAATACTCATATTAAGTTGTTTTTCTTTGAGTACTTTCATATACTTGTCTGTATTACCTATTTTTTGGAGGGGTAATGATACAAATCTGGAGGGGGCCTGTGGGTGACGTGGCAATAAAGGTTAGGAACCACTGAATTAGAGGGTAAGCAGTAGAGTGGGTCACTTTTGCTACTAGGTACAGCAAAAAAAAAATTAACTCATGACAGCATAAACTAAATGCCAAAATTGCATTGTAATTGAAGTTTATCTTTTGCCTCTGGATCCATTTTTAAGTTAGTATAGAAATGACCATACTAAATGAGCGGTATGAACTTTAATTTTATTATTTCAAATTTGGCCCAATATTTTAATGTATATTTATTTTTATATTTAGGTGTTAGGTATAGTCAGTAGAACGTCACAAAACGAAATATAACAAAAAAAATAATATACCAAAATATTCTCTTCAATTGGAACTTTTTAATTGGATTCCGGAGTAATCTGGAGCCAATAGAGCTGAAATAAAAATATGCATCAATTAATGGCACCAAATGGCTTTCTTTTTTCAACTATGCCCATTAGAAATTAAAAAAAGTTAAAATGACCCACCCTAGTAGGCAGTATCTTTTTGGCTTTATGGAGTGCATGCCACTGATATTGCTGTAAAGATTACCCCGACTAACATCGAACTAACATAATTCCAGTGAAAGCACAAGCAGAACCCGAGGGCGCGGGCGGCGGAACACCTCATCATCACCGGCGCAGCATGTTCCGGAACCGGCCACCGACCGAGTGTTCATCTGGGACCTGGACGAAACCATCATCATATTCCACTCGCTGCTCACCGGGACATATGCTACTAAGTATAATAAGGTACAATATCTCATTTTTTGTGTGCCGAAGGAACTTACAGCTAATCCTAGCCGTGGGTTTCTTTGGCCCTTTACCACTCGATGTTGAACAAGTATGCCCAAAGCGCAATATTCTGACATTTGTACTTGGGCATTTCTCAAGTGATAATAGTGGCACTGACTTGGGTGGCATCATTGATGTCGAAGTCCTAGGAGATTTGCATGATATTTTCAGATATCTGGTAAACGTCGCGTCGAGGTTGTCCACCAAATACTCGACAATGTCGTGCAAATCTCTTAAGACTTCGACATTAATGATGCCACCGAAGTCAACGCCACTGTAATCGCCGGAGAAATGCCCACTCGATGGCTATATGGCCTAGCCTAGGCCCCTGATTCTGAAAGTGATTCTGATTATGAGTCCAAGAAAAAACTGAAATGGCGTCCAAGTGTAAGCCTAGCGTTTGTATAGAATGCTTGCTGAGTAAGCATAAGCATGTAAATGCATTGATAATGAAATAATAGGCAAAGCCGGTGTCCTTAGATGTTGATATTATGATGATTGCAATGCTGTATAAATAAGCCAGTTGCGCAATTAGAATCAATTTGACAATGTGACGTTACAATGGTGACTAACCTAGTTTTAAATGTATATTCGTGAATTTCAACACAATATCACAGAACAAGTATTAGTACTATGTCTAGAAGCTTCTCTCTAACAAAACTGTCGTTCGGGTCCGACCACCGAACGGAACGCACCGCATCCGACCGTCTCTCTCTATCTCATAAAGCGTACTAACACGTGCTCTTTCTGGTTGCTGGCTAAAACCTCATGCAGGGGGCCTTAAGGCCATGCGGCAAAATCGCAGAGTGAGTTACTCCTGACAATATTGCGTAACGGGCACCAGTTACTTAATTTAAATTGATGAGATCTATCTGTCGGATCCTAGCTACCTATAATCAACGCATTATACTAAAACAGCAAATCGTACATTTTCAGGATACACAACAAATAGTACAACTGGGATTCAGGATGGAAGAAATGATATTCAGCTTAGCTGACACACATTTTTTCTTCAATGATGTAGAGGTAAGTGTGTTCAAAATAACATAAATTTCGGGAATGTGCCAGTAAAACTAGAGACCTACTTAAAATGAAAGAATAAGTTACAGCTAAACTTTCCAAGTAAGTAGTTAACGATTTTTCTTGTCATGTTACCTAAAGAGTAACTGCTTTAAACTCGATCATGGTTACTCATTCAGCTACATTAATATCCCGGTTTCTTTATGATTCTAGTATATTCGTAGGTTGAAATAAAACATCGCAAGGGAACCTACATATTGAGGTAACTGAGCATGCCACCATGATTCAGTTTTACTGTCACAGGTTCGATGGGAACAGCTCACACGTAATAACCGGCCAGACATGGGGCCAGGGTCTGTACTACCCTATTACTTTTCTGTGGGCATCCCCAGAATGCACTATACCCATTGGCCCGTTTCACAAATCGTTTTACAAGTCTAAACTAGCAATGTTGATCAAATCAACCAATGCCCAATGGTGTTGTTTTAGCAACATTGGCAAATTGGTCTGATCTTGTGAAGTTATATCTTGTAGCTTCATGAAACGGGCCACAGAGCGCCAATATGATAATAATTATGCAGAGATAATGGTGATCTGGGGCATATTGCATAACAAAGTTCAAGCAAGTGATTTTGTATGGTTTTCGACACGTTTAGGTCGTTTAGCTCAGTCGCCGCCGCCGCCACCGCCTACAAAGTTAGAGGTCCCGGGTTCAAATCCTGGTGAGGGCAAATATTTGTGTGATGCGCTCGAGTTCCTGAGTCATGGATGTTTTCTATGTAATGAACTATTTAAGTATGTATTTATCTATATAATATGTATGTATTTATCTACAGGGTGTCCCTAAAACCAACTTTTATACGATCAGGGCTGATAGACCAGCTCATAAGAACCTAGATTAAGCAAATTTGACCTCAGTAAAAATCTCTTAGTTTTCGAGATATTGACGTTTTTGTAAAACTCGTGCTAAGTGATACCCTGACTCGGTGTTTTGAGTGTCATTGCTAAAATATCAAGTATTTTACAAATCTGTTCTTTGCTATGTGTGGCCAAATAACTATGCTATTGAACGTATTTTCTATTTTTGCTAATTTATTCATGCTGTGGACACAGTACAATAACAAAAAAAAATTATTCGATTTTTTTCAAATTTCACCTCTGACTTCGAACTAGCGTGGTGAAAAAAAAATGTACCAACATAACCAGGCACTCAACGTAAAAAAATTGCGCATTTATTGTAGTTACTAAAATGGTATAAAATTTACTAAACACTGTAATAATTTTTGAAATAATGATATTTTGTTACAAAATTAACTGTCTGCCGCCTTCATCTCATACGATCCGGTTGAACTAAGTTTGCACCTGGCGTGCTTGACATCACATACAAATTAGGTGCAAACTTCACGTAATCGTCAATATCTCGAAAACTAAGAAATTTTTATGAGGTCAATTTTACTCAGTCTCGTTTTTTATGAGCTGGTTTATCAGCCCTGTTCGCCATTTTGTAAAAGTCGCGAATTTTGATAGCCTGGATCAGTCTTTCGAAAGTCATGACTTCAAATTTCAGTATTTTCTTAATCTGCTTTTTGTTTTAAACATTACTTAATAATTATGCTATCATACCTTATCAAAATAAATTAGATTTTACGTGATTCAAAATATGACCTCGGATTTGAATCGCGTAATACTTAAAACAAATTTACCATGCTAAAATAAAAAAAAATAATGTAGTTTAAAATAGTAAGATTTTACACACTAGACACCGTAGTTTTTAAGATAATAGCATTTTAATTCAAAAGGAGGTTATACTACAATATTCCATTGGTTAAATTTCGTACCAGAATTTGAATTTCGAACAGAAAAGGTATGATAGCATATTTATTAAGTAATGTTTAACAAAAAGCAGATTAAGAAAATACTGAAATTTGAAGTCATGACATTCGAAAGACTGATCCAGGCTATCAAAATTCGCGACTTTTACAAAATGGCGAACAGGGCTGATAAACCAGGTCATAAAAAACGAGACTGAGTAAAATCGACCTCCTAAAAATTTCTTAGTTTTCGAGATATTGACGATTACGTGAAGTTTGCACCTAATTTGTATGTGATGTCAAGCACGCCAGGTGCAAACTTAGTTCAACCGGATCGTATGAGATGAAGGCGGCAGACAGTTCATTTTGTAACAAAATATCATTATTTCAAAAATTATTACAGTGTTTAGTAAATTTTATACCATTTTAGAAACTACAATAAATGCGCAATTTTTTTACGTTGAGTGCCTGGTTATGTTGGTACATTTTTTTTTCACCACGCTAGTTCGAAGTCAGAGGTGAAATTTGAAAAAAATCGAATAATTTTTTTTTGTTATTGTACTGTGTCCACAGCATGAATAAATTAGCAAAAATAGAAAATACGTTCAATAGCATAGTTATTTGGCCACACATAGCAAAAAACAGATTTGTAAAATACTTGATATTTTAGCAATGACACTCAAAACACCGAGTCAGGGTATCACTTAGCACGAGTTTTACAAAAACGTCAATATCTCGAAAACTAAGAGATTTTTACTGAGGTCAAATTTGCTTAATCTAGGTTCTTATGAGCTGGTCTATCAGCCCTGATCGTATAAAAGTTGGTTTTAGGGACACCCTGTATAGATGTATGTATATGGTCGTCTAGTACCTATAGTAATAGTACAAGCATTGCTAGTTTGGGACTAGATCGATTTGTGTAAGGCGAAGAACACACTGAAATCGCCCGTGGCCGCGATTTTTTCCGTGTAGCTGCGCATCGTAGTTGCGAGTCGCCGCGATTTACGCGCCAGTGTGCGCCACCCCGCGATTTTTCTATACAAATCGATGATTCTACATACAAAGTTGAAAATCGCTGAGTCGCGTGTCGCCGCGATTCGCGCTGCAGTGTGAGATCCGCCTAAGACTGTCCCCCAATATTTATATTTATTTATTTTGACTAAAAATATTTTAATTGTACTTTGTTATGCAATAGGCCCTTAGTTCGTACCTTCTGAGAAACGGGATAAAGCGCATACTTGATGATGATGATGATTGATGATGATCTAAGGCTCTGTTTTCACCAGGACTGCGACCAGGAGCACATAGACGCGGTAGCGGCGGACGACAACGGACAAGACCTGTCCGCGTACAACTTCGCGTCGGACGGGTTCCACGCGGGCGCCGCGCCCACCACCGGGCTATGCGCGCCTGGTGTCCGCGGCGGCGTCGACTGGATGAGGAAACTGGCCTTCCGGTATAGGAAGATCAAGGATACTTATAATAATTACAGAAATAGGTGAGTGCTATTTTATATTCGAAGCAAAGCGCAAGCTCAATTTTTTTTTTAACATTATTGGCTTGAGACGTTTATACCGGGCAAGCGATAACTCTTATTCCAAAATGCTTGAAGTTTGTACCATTGTCCAAAGATATCGGATGTGTGACGCATTGGCGGAAAATAGAATCTTACTACATTTTGTCATCTGAAAGAGAAAGAACCCTCATGGTCACTAATTGTAATGCGGAAAAAGAAATGAACGAAAGATTAACATAGTAATTATCATTGCACAAGGTAATAGGCCAATACATAAATTAAGTCAGTAATTAAAATGAATTTTTGCTAATTTTTTTTTATACAGCAAATTCTTTTCGCGCTCTACAAATATCGGTTCTATATAATCGGCGATACCGATATATCGGTATCGGTATCGTTACATCCCTAATTTTAAGTGATTTATCGTTCGATGACCAATAGAGATTTGTATGTGTCGTTGCAGCGTGGGAGGGCTGCTGGGCCCCGCCAAGCGGGAGCAGTGGCTGCAGCTCCGGGCAGAGCTGGAGCAGGCCACAGACAACTGGCTCACGCTCGCCTGCAAGTGTCTCAACATGATTAACTCCAGGTATACACGTATTTTTTCTTTTGTTTGAGAAACAAAAAAAATACGAGGATACAGTGCTTAGAAGTTTCGAGTGACGCTACTATTTGGTACAATTTTCAAGGAGTGACGTCACAAGCCCTCCGGAAGCCCTCCAGAAGTTTGATGATCTATACCGTTGTCGATTTTTAATAATAGGGTATTTGCCTGTAGTCAATATAAATTACTACACGCTAGCCATTAAATCAGCTTTCGAAAATTTGCAAAAATTAACTAAACATCACCTATTTAGCGTTTTATACGATTTTTGAAAGATCAAAACCTATATAATAAGAAGATGATTTGATGTTTGAGTAAAATGACGTCATTTCACTTTTATTCCATACAAAGTAACTGATTTGATCTGTCAGGAAAGTAGCCTATTTGATAAACCAAAAATTACGTGTCCCATATTTTTCCATAATCTTAACTGACGCACTAAATAGAAAATAGAATGATATATTTTTAACCCAGTCGTCATCCATATTAGAATTCGGAGTATACATAAATCTACCATTTTTGACCATGATGACCAGGAGCGCAGAAGTCTCACAATAGTGTAATTGCAGGGAGAACTGCGTGAACGTGTTGGTAACGACGACGCAGCTGGTGCCGGCGCTGGCCAAGGTGCTGTTGTTCGGGCTCGGCGGCGTCTTCCCCATCGAGAACATATACTCCGCCACCAAGACTGGTCAGTACTCATCATATCAACCCGAAGATACACTTAACTGTCCATCGGTAAACCTTATTGCAATGGGACGAGACAAAGTTTACTAATAGCACAGTAGGAGCATTCCACGAAAACGTTTCGTAAGGGCCCCTAGGTAACTCTTTTATGTCACACCTGGCCATAAAGTGGCTTTTTCCGAACGCTACGAGTACGGAAAAAGCCGCTTTCTGGCCTGAAGGAGAAAATGATATACACAACACGGGAGGTTATAAAGAAAGCCCTCGATCGCATATTTACGTCCCTCGCTTGCAGCTCGGGCCGCAAACTTCTGCGATCTCGGCCTTTCTTTGTATTACCACCCTAGTTGTGTAATGTACTATTACCACCCTAGTTGTGTAATGTACTTTTGACATGTAAAATTAGGTAGCTGAATGTCGGTATAATAATATTATAACTTAGCTTTAAGCTAGGTAGTGTTTCTTAGCAGCTAATAAGTTTTATTAGGGTAGCTACCATAGCGTTACGTAAGAGACAAAAAGTAGATGTTTTCATGGGATGCTCCGGAATAAGTATTAGTACATTCGCCATCAGATATATCTGAGCTGTCAGTGTACTCATAAATATCTGAACACGGCTCTAATGCTATGAAAATAGAGTCGTGTTCAGATATTTATGAGTACACTGACAGCTCAGATATATCTGATGGTGACTGTACTACGTACAGAAGCTTCTCTCTTTAACAAAACTGTCTTTCGGGTCCGACCACCGGAACGCACCGCATCCGACCGTTTCTATCGCATAACGCGTACTAAGTACTAACGCATGCTTTTCTGGTCGCTCAAGTCACAGTGCCCAAATATATCGTAACACCACCTTAATGCTTCTAAATAATGATCTGGTTCAATAAATTTCGCTACTAACTACTTGATGCTCACTGTAACCAGGTATGTTCTTCCCGAAATCAGACATAACATAATTAATGTTGGCATTGATTAAGAACATTAATAATGATTATGTAACATAAGTAATCGATTATGAAATAAATTACTGGCCCGCGTAATTATTACTTTACTAGATATTGCCCCGCGACTTTCTCCGCGTGAATTTCTAACTTTTACATATAAATCTTTCGCTCCGTTTCAACCTCGGGCAATTCAAACTTGAGAAAATTGCTCTACAAGGCTAAGGGTTGTCCTAATTAAGCATTAATTTCTAGGTAAAGAAACCTGCTTCGAGAAAATCAAACAACGTTTCGGCGAGCGCTGCACCTACGTGGTGGTGGGCGACGGACAGGACGAAGAGGCGGCCGCCAAAGCCAAAAACTACCCTTTCTGGCGAGTGTCGAGTCATTCCGACATCGCCGCGCTGTACAACGCGCTCGACATGGGCTTCTTATGATTGCTGTGCGCCTGGTACTCACGCTTTGTTAACAGTATGGAAAATCTGGTTTTACGAACTTGGCAAGCTTTGAGATCGCGCGCTCGACGTGGGCTTCTTATGATTGCTGTGCACCTGGTACTCACGCTTTGTTAATACTCGTAGTATGGAAAAATTGGTTTTTGGCGTTCCCTGGGGTCGAACCAGGTCGCTAGCCGGACCACCCTGAGTTTGGTCGGACTAGGTGGGGTGCCGGGGGTGCCTGGGGTCGAACCAGGTCGCCTTGTCCCGGTCCACCTCGATAGAATCGGGCTAGTATCAATGTTCTTTATTTAGTCTGGTTTTTATTTGCGAGCGGGGAACGTTTTTACGACAACGGCATATGTACCGATAAGACGATTGAAGCAGTCGCTAACGCTAATTTAGCTGCGCAGTCATGGGTGTGATGTCATTGATATATGTGATATTTTGAACCCCATGTCTGAAACGTATTTCGCGCGCTCACAGCTTCAGTTGCAAAGGTTTGTGTCCGTAGAGGCACTACAGCCGTTGACTACAATATAACTCATTCAGAAGGTTGAGCTACATATGTGAAAACTATGTAGTTGTCGCATGGTGCGTGGGGCGCAAGCGCCCCGCGAGCATACTGGTGTTGTACTTGTGTTATCGCATTGCCTCGTGTAACTAGTTGACATGTAAATATCGCTCGATGTGGTCACCCTCACTTATATAAGCAATACAGTAACAAATATACGATCAAATCGAAGTCGAGTTTATTTGTAGCTATTGCTATGGAATGTTACGCAAACGAGTATGATATAAAAAGCGCAAACATTTGTCGAAACCAGCTAAAAACTAGTAAAAACGATCGATATCATATCATATACCCAGTGACTCTGCGGAGGGCTCCCGTTATAAGTACATTATAATTATTTCTAGTTGTTTCGGAGCCCTGCAATTGCAGTCACTGCGCTAGTTATTATTTAGTTTTAAAAGCTCAAAGTCAGCTCAAAAAACCTATGAAAATAACTTTAAACGATTTAATTGTACATATTTATTAAAATTGTAGACTTCTTGCGTGAAGTGCTACGAGTCCATTCCTATTGCGTAAGTTTATATTCTATACATTGTACAAAGATTTATTTTATTGAAAAGTGTAGAAAATTTATGCGATTTCAGATGATACTCTACTGTCTCGAGGTATTTTGTTACGGTCAATCTTGTAAGTTGTGTAGAAATCTGGAAACTGTGCACAGTAACATTCAAATACGTTATGTGATCCTGGTAACAGGGTTGTGCATTTTTTATGTATACAATGTTTCATTTGCGTCGATTGCTAATTACATAAGAAGTAACAATTAGTCTGCAATAGTCCGGTCTAATTTTAAGATATGAAAAACATTCATACTACCTACTTTAATTTCCGTCTCACATGAAGGAGGCCTATACCCAAGTATGAATTAACCTAAGTAAATAAATATATACGGAACATATTAATGATGTTGACATTCTGATTTATACAACTGATATTTTTGGAACATCTAGTGCCCTAACTCCTTTAGTGTATGTACTCTGAGTATCATGTAAAAAATCGTCGAAGGTAGGTTCGATTAGGGTAAGGGACAGCAAAATCGATGTCCCTTACGTCAATTGAATCTACGATAGTCGATACCAATTTTTTTGCTTTTAGCGATATATACACCATCACCAATCTTGTATACTGTAATTTTTGAGATCTGTACCTACTTATTTCTACATTAACTAAGAGCAAACTTTTACTTTATTTTTCTAGCAATATTTTCAACAGCCTAATATGTTCTATTATGTCGAATGGAAGCGATTATAACGGATATTGAGTTTAGCAATATTATAAACTAGGCCATTGGTCATTTGTAAATAATATAGTTTAATTTCTAGATTAAACAGATTCAGGCTTATACTAGAAATATTAAATTTAATTCGAAAGTTATGATTATTCGAGTTGTAAATAAAAATATATTATTTCACAAAATGAGCTCTTGTTTTATTCCGAAATATTTTGTTATTTGTTTTACAAAATATTTGACACATTTTTTTGCAATACAGTCGTAGAGGCGTCCATAGAACGCGATTGCCACTGGCTTGCCTATTTTAAGATACCACCTAGTGCTACTGCAGTTGGAATAACCGGTCAAGTGCGAGTCGGACTCGCGCACCGAGGGTACCGTACAAACTCGTCAGTAGATAGATACGTGGATAATTCAAGATAAACTGTATGGTGAGACAAACTTAACTTTGCTCTTGAAAAGCTTGTCCCCATACATCGGTATATGTCGAGGTTAGTTTAGTAGGAGCAATTAAGTTTGTCTCGCGATTTTTGCGTATTTCTAAAAACACTGCAAGTCAGGAAAACCGTTTATTTTTTCCTGTAATATTTAGGATGATACTAATAATCGGTAATTATTACAGATTTTTCTGTTCAGTAACTTCGGAGATAATAGGGGGGGGGGGGGGGTGGTATTTTTTTTTAACGTTTTTTGTCCTAAATCAAAAACTGTCTAAGAAAAAAAAACGGTTTTGGAATCTACACATAATAGCTCTACTTTTGATTTTTGATATCCCATTTCGGTCCCCTTTAAAAAAGAAGTAAAAGAAGAAAAAAGGTAGGTATAAGATTTTTTTCGACTCCTGTACTTTTATGTCTTTTACTTGGTCACGAACACTAATATAAGAACATATCGTCGACCGTAGGCTGAATTACGGTAAGGGACATTGTTTTGCCTGTCCCTTACCGTAATTCAGCCTACGGTCGACGATATACACAGTATAATACTGTAGTCTTTCGCCACATATATCACCTTTGTCTATGGTAAACAGAAAAAAGGTTGCCTAGCAACAGTGCGACAACAACAACAGTCAATGTTCAGTGGAGTTGTTATAAAAGTATAGTTAATAATGAAATCTACAGTGAACACGATTTTGTTCGACGTATCCAAGAATGAGATATTCAAGATAAATGAAAATTATAAGCTGCTGCACAGAAAACTGAAATCGACATGGAAAGTCATGATGTAAGTTTCCGCGAAAATATTTAATTCTCGTGGGCCCGTTCGCCATTTCGTTAGTTGAGGCAAAATAAGTTAAATGTCTCTTTTTTGCTCCGGCTTAGTCGGGTAAAAAGTATCCTTCCTTTACACTAAATTTCATGGAGACCGGTCCGATACTTTTTGCGTGATGCGCGCACAGACATAGACTTGCCGTCTTGCTACTATTTTATTATACTCGTACGTACGTATTATGTATAATCTTAAATCTGACGCACTTTCCATCTGCAATTCAGAATATAACAGTTACCGAATTCAACAGTTAACAGTTACAGTTATAGAATTCAACAGTTTTGCACACACTAGATTTTTAAACAGTCACAAACAAATATAAGTAAGGGATATTTGTTTGTAATTTTGCGACAGATTTTTCAATTGGCTCCGCATCCGAGTTGCGAATAATGAATTTGCGATGAACGTTAGTGCGACAGAATTTTTATACGACAAATTTTACTTTCGAAAGTACTTCACTGCGACAATTTTTTTACCGACAAATTAAAGTCCGACGCACGTTAGTGCGACAGTCGAAGTATCGCATCATATCATATCGCCTTTAAATACTGTCGTACTATTAATGTAACTCACATTATATACTAAAATATTGACAGTGAAAAATGTATAGCGTGACGAATTATTTACTAACCAAACTATTCAAAATTCTCTTTCAATGGATGTTAATAAAATTCGGTCAAATAATTGAATTATTTTAATCAGATATTTATAGATATTGTTGGATAATAATACCAAAGTGATGACAACATAACTTACAAGTCAACCACCACCACCACCACCACCACACACATAGGTACACTAATTAACTGAGTTTTATTAACATCCATTGAAAGAGAATGGTTTCGTTAGTAAATAATTCGTCACGCTTTATATGATGCGATGCGATACTTCGATTGTCGCACTAACGTGCGTCGGACTTTAATTTGTCGCAGTGAAGTACTTTCGAAGTAAAATTTGTCGCATAAAAATTCTGTCGCACTAAGGTTCATCGCAAATTCATTATTCGCAACTCGGTTGCGGAGCCTTTTCAATTATGTACTTCTTCTATCCGATTCTTACGAAACTTTGCACACACATTCAGTTCCCATGTCAATACAAAATCAATTATGGCGTGTCTACACGAGCAATATTGTATTGTCTTCAAATTCCGCAATTACCAATCATTTTAATAAAATAAAACCGGCCAAGTGCGAGTCGGATTCGCACACGAAGGGTTCCGTACCACCGTCGAGCAAAAAAGACTAACACATTTATTGTACGGGGATCTTGTTTATTTATTTTTTATTTTGTTTTTATTATTTGTTGTTATAGCTGCAATAGAAATACCCATTTTGTGAAAATTTCAAGTCTCTACCTATTACGGTTCAAAAGATAGGTAGCTACCTACATCCCTGTGACATACGGACAGCGGAGGCTTAGTAATAGGGTTCCGTTGGCTCCCTTTGCGCGTATACGCAATTTAATCCGTTAAAGTTGTTTTATTACAATGGGCAATATTTTACTGCAATTTGTGGCCCACAAGTCTTGAGTCGGTGGAAATCGAGTTCTGTTGATACCCCCCCGGTACTGACTTGGTTTAACATTACATCTCAAAACTTTTTTGTTGTAGGAGAACTGCGTCGCGAGACTTGCATCTTTTTACATGTTATGTTTTTTTATGGGATAGGTTGTTATCTCTCTGCGTTGGCGTGAACCTGTGGTGCGGATATATCCATGGTTGGCGTCTGAAAGGTTAATGTCTGATGAGTCGGGAAGGTGCCCAGTGCAATAGCTAATTAACGATGAAATTTCAAACTATTTCAGTTAAAAATTTTATTTTCTTGCACGCTTTTATGATCCTGACAATAGGGCCGCGTTCAGATATTTTTGTTCCCGTAAGTGTATAGATGTAAATGAACTCGACTGTATACATGTAAACTTGAGAGTGTAATTTGTCACCCGTCCACAGATTATTTCGATCCACCGTTATTTGTCTTATTTAGTACCTAATCAATTTTCTATCCCCCAAGAACATACAAATATATGTATTACGCAGTAGTGATAAGAACTTCGTAGCGTATTTATTATAGTATTTTATGCAACAGTTGTATAAGAAGGTTCAAAAAATGCGAATTGCGTGAGTTGCGATACGAGCCGCGAATGCGGCGAGTATCGCAAATAGAGACGCAATGAGCGTTTTTTGACTTAATTATACAACGTTGCATACAATACTTTTTCTACGACAGGTTTTAAAATTATAAAATACAAACAAGGCATAACCTGCAAAGAAGGCAAATATGACGTATGACTGTCAGTATGTGTCTATGGTAAACTTTTTATTTTTTAAATGAAGTTGACACGCAGTGAATATATTAATAGTACATTGTGTATCAAGGGCGGTAGGTAAGGAATTACAAACGAGTGTTTGTTACAAGGCCGAGGCGAAGCCGAGGGCTTTAATAACACGAGTTTGTAATTCCTTTACCGCCCGTGGCACACACAATGTTTTTCATCACACTTGTGAGGAAATCTAATTAAAATTAACCTTACTTAACCTAAATAAAATTGTAAAACTGACAGTGACATTAGTGACATATCCATAGACAATGCGCAACGTTCGGAAACCATAGCGGTACAGACCTAAAACGGTTGATTTTATAATTGCAAAATACTGAAATACACTATTGAAACATTTAATTAATGTTACAGAAATATGTGTTTACATGTATTTGCAATACCAGTTCTCTTTAAATAAATATTTCAGTGATAAAAGTTAAAAAAGTAAGTTGGCGTTTCCTTTGAACATGACAAATAAGAGTAAAACAGAACCAGCGTTTCAAATTTAAAAAGAAAACCATTACGCCCTAGGGCGTAATAGCTCATTTACGGCCCGCAAAACCTACGTGTAATGCACCATTTTCGAGCAAGTGTGATGAAAAAATACTTTTGTTTTTATGTTGGCATCAATGAATTTAGTTCAGAAAGTTTTGTTTTTCTTAAAAGCCGTAGGATTTTAATTGTTTGTTAAGTTGGTAGTTGTGCATTTTTACCGTAAAGTTAAAATTGAGCGCTTAATCCTTGACCTCAGTTTAACCTAGATTTAGAAGTCTGTGGTTGCTAGCAATAACGTAAAGTGGCTATAACGACACTAGTGCTGTTATGGGGAATAGAGTATAGACTTCTCTGAACTCATATTATATACGTTCTTATATTAGTGTTCGTGACCAAGTAAAAGACAGATAACAGTACAGGAGTAGAAAAAAGGATTTATTCGATACATGTTTTTGCACTTGATTGTGCAGGTTCTGTGAGCTGCAGACTTCGTGAGTCTGTCAACCCCCCTGGCTCAGGCGTTTTGAAAAAAATTCATAAACTCGCTCGACAAACAAATCTATCTTAAAACAAAACTTGCTTACAAAATTTTACGAGAATCGGTTGAGAAAATGCGACCAAACAGACATCCACCGGCAATATAAAAGCATTTTTGCCTATGCTGAAACGGAGAAACTTCGTTCGCTTGGCTTCGCTCACTCGGTCAATAAAAGAAAGTAAAAATGTATTAACTATTTAGTTTAGTAGGTAAATATTCTCTTTTTAATCGGGTTATCATAATGGTTTGTATCATAGGATGGTGCCTATCCTATGTATTCCCATCGAAGTATGTATAATGGCGTGTTAAAAATAACCGGTATTTAGACTGGCAAAACCAGTATTGAAGCAAGTCCAAGGAGATTGTAAAAAATGCCTAGCCTAGAGACGTGGCCTAGACTTTTCAAGGTTTAGACTAAAACTACTAGCACATCAGCGAGTTAAGAGGTTAGCTGTATAGTCTAGGATGTCACACGTAAATAGGTGAAATCTAGACCACACGGAGCGAACGACCAGTAGCGCAGAGGAGTAAGGAACTAGATCGCGCTAAAGTCTAGACTTGTTGTAAATCCTAGACGAAAAGTACCAGAAGTGCAGCACTCACGTGGAGGTATTCGTTGTACAAACACGTCCATTCCTAGCGCATAGATTACTGAAACTATATACCTACCTATAGTTAGCCGTCCAGTTTACCTAGTTAGATATTCAACGCACTCTGCATTGAATCGAATTTACGAACGAATGTCTAGTATGGTCAAGTTTAAAAATATGTCTACGAATCTGAATATTATTCCATACACATAAGCTCCGAAATGTATACATATTTTTGGACGTGAATAATATACTACATTTGAATTATTAAGTCAATGAATATTCGTAAATACAAAAGAAGTAAAAATTCATTTCAATTTATCTGGGGGCACGGCAGTGCCCTCGCCAAGTCGAGCAAAACAAAGGCACGGCCGTAGCATCCTTTTCTCGAAACCATTCATGCCATTTTCAACCTCCTGTAATTTTGTGCTGGCTAAAGCTAGAACCCTGAATTTTCAGGGATGTTTAGGGCACGATAAGACTTAAGTATATATTCCCAATAAAATTCAATTTGACCGTGTAGTTTAAGAACTATTGCATGTCAAAGTTCCTTAGTTTTGTCACTGATTGACTCACTGACTGATCATCATAATTCTAAGGTACTTCTAGCAGACCCACAAGCTCCAAATTTTAAACATAGGTAAAAATATTGCAATTTCAATCACAACTACACACATAATTGTAATTCTATACAAATACAGGTGATTACAAAGTTAGTTTTATAGTTCAAATAGGAAATATGGATTGGAATGAAATAAATAAAGAAAGACCACTTACAAAAAGAAATGAGATCCCATCGAAAACATTACATGTAAAAAGATGCAAGTCTCGCAACGCAGTCCTTCTACAACAAAAAAACCGGTCAAGTGCGAGTCGGACTCGCGCACCGCGGGTTCCGTACAAACTCGTAAGTATAGATACGTGAATAGTTCAAGAAAAACTGTATGGCGGTTAGCTTAGTAGGAGCAAATAAGTATGTGTTAAGATTTTAGAAAATTTCTAAAAATCGATGCAATTTAGGAAAACCGTTATATTTTTCCTGTAATATTTGAGATTATATTAATAATTGGTAATTATTACTGATTTTTCTGGAATGGGGGAATGGTATTTTTTGAACGTTTTTGGTCATAAATCAAAAAGTACAAAATTAACAAAAAAAATAATAAAAACCGGTCAAGTGCGAGTCGGACTCGCTCACCGAGGGTTCCGTACAAACTCGTAAGTAGATACGTGAATAGTTCAACAAAAACTGTATGGCCGTTAGCTTAGTAGGAGCAAATAAGTATGTGTACGATTTTTGAAAATTTCTAAAAAACGATGCAATTTAGCAAAACCGTTTTATTTTTCCTGTAATATTTAGGATGATATTAATAATTGGTAATTATTACAGATTTTTCTGTTCAGTAACTTCGAAGATAATAGGGGGGGAATGGTATTTTTTTGAACGTTTTTGGTCATAAATCAAAAAGTACAAAATTAAGAAAAAAAACAAAAATGGTTTTGGAATCTACAAATTAAGCCCTTTCATTTGATATCCCACTCGATATAATAGCTCTACTTTTCTTTTTCCACATCCCATTTCGGAACCCTTTAAAAAAAAAGTAAAAAAGGTATAAGATTTTTTTTCTATCCAATAGGCTCGAGTCAGCGACTTTTAACACTATTCTAAGTTTCAAGTCGATAGCATCAGTAGATCCTGAGATATCTTGCTGTGACAGACGGACAGACAGACAGACAGACAGACAGACAGACAGACAGACAGACAGACAGACAGACAGACAGACAGAGTCGCACCATAAGGGTTCCTTTTTTACCATTTTGGTACGGAACCCTAAAAATTGGCTTTGGAATCTACAAATTAAGCCCTTTGATTTAATATCCCACTCGATATAATAGCTCTACTTTTGTTTTTCCACATCCCATTTCGGACCCCTTTAAAAAAAAGTAAAAAAGGTACCTATATATATATATTTTTTTTTTCTATCCAATAGGCTCTAGTTAGATTTCAAGTCGATAGCATCAGTAGATCCTGAGATATCTTGCTGTGACAGACGGACAGACAGAGTCGCACCATAAGGGTTCCTTTTTTACCTTTTGGTACGGAACCCTAAAAAGTTTTGAGATGTAATATTAAACCAAGTTAGTACCGGGCTACCGGGGGGGTGTCCACAGAACTCGATTCCCTTTATATCGGCATATAACTTGCCGTAGTGTATTAAGCAAGTGGCAACTTTTTTTTAATTTGTGATAAGACAACATTTGACCTCGATCTCACCTGTAGCTAAATGACGATGAAGTCGATGACTGAGCATGCTTATCTCGATATTCACTCTCAACTTGAAGATATCTAAGTTATGTTTCCGGGAAAAAGTTTGCTGGTAGGGAAAACGTCAGAAATGCCTGATAACATACATACTAACATTACAGAAATCGCGAAGAGCTCTCCCCGAACATTCTCCAAGACGTCAAGATCCTAGTGGTACCAGGACCGCAGAACGCATTCACAGACGCCGAGCTAGCGTGCCTGAAGGGCGTAGTGGAGCGCGGGGACGCGGTGCTTGTGGCCATGACCGACGGCGGCGAGGAGCGCATGAACACCAATATCAACTTCTTTTTGGAGGAGTATGGGATTGTTGTGAACAATGGTAGGTACCTAATACCTATTTTCAATGGTAGTATTCGCATCGAAAGTAAAGTTATTGACATAGTCTATTCTATTTATCTTTCTATATGATGCATCTGTCTATCTCGTTGCAGTCTATGTCTTAAATCTGCGATAGGTAGTAGGTACATAGTTTTTTTGACATCTTAATTTTATGATAAAGATTTTTTTAGGTACTGTCGACGGCACAAATCCGGACCTGGGAAGCATAACACTGTAAGTCATATTGTTTTCCATTGGTACTTACTTACATTACAGTGTTATGCTTCTCAGGTACGGAAATATGTTGACACTTTTCGCCCTTATTTCATTGGAAAAAGTCATCTTGTACATACTTAAAGTAAACAAGGCGCCCGAAAGTACATGAAACATTAATTGTATGCAATACGTGGATGCACGTCTTGCTTGATTTCATTGTAGGTACCTACGCTCCTGACTTTTCAATTTTTGTAAGAATTTAAATACATATTTGGATTTTGCATAGAACTTGGCACTCATTTAGATCTCCATTCTTTTTGCGGCGAAGCCCACCGCCAAGCATAATTTTTGTATTGAGCTTGGCTCTCCTTTTTAGGGTTCCGTAGCCAAAATGGCTAAAAAGGAACCCTTATAGTTTCGTCATGTCCGTCCGTCCGTCCGTCCGTCCGTCCGTCCGTATGTCACAGGCATTTTACTCAAAAACTACAAGACCTATACTGATGAAATTTGGAATATAGATGTCTTGTAGATGCCGCAACTAAGTTTGATAGTTAAATAATAAAAATAAAAAAATCTAGGGGGGGCACTCCATACATGTAACAGAAGCTAAAAAAAATTTTTTTCACAAAATGTCAACGTGTGGTACATAGTTCGACAGCTCTTTTGAAAACATTTTAAGGTTCTTAAGTAATGTTTTTGATTAAGTGAATATCTTTGGAAATAATCGCTCCGAAAGTTGTGAAAATTGTGTCCCCCCCCCTCTATCTTCTAAACCGTGGGTCCGAAAAATATAAAAAAAATTACAAAGATAACGCTCAATTAATACTTTCAACGAAAATTATTTTCAACAAGATCGGATTAACCGTTTTTGAGTTATTGCCGATAAACTGCGCTTCTCAACAAAAGGACGTAATTGCTATGAAGATACGCTCTTTTGTTGTTGTACTTTTTTTACATCGTATTTTTTACCTTATAGTTACGGCTATGGAACCCTACACTGAGCATGGTCCGACATGCTCTTGGCCAGTTTTTACATTTATGTTTTTCGTGGTGGTGGTACTAATTACAAGACAAACACTTGTAATTAGTACCTTAGGACCCAAAACATAATGTTACAATTTCATTGGCAATAAATAAGTAGTTAATGGAATGGGATTATGCTCTCGTTATTTAGTAATTTATTTGTTTGTTATCTAGATTGCGTGGTCCGCGCGAAATACCATAAGTTCTACCACCCAAAGGAATGTCACATCTCCAATGGTATTCTCAACCGCGCGCTCGCTAAGCAGATAATGAAGATGCCTAACTACGCAAGCGAGTCGGACGATTTCCTGTAAGCTTTGCGCTCCTGGTGCTAGCAGTGCTATTTACACACCTCCTTCCTACTCAACTAACTAGTTTGTGAGCACTCCGCACCGTTCGTGTATTCAGCCCTCCAGCGAGTCGTATGAGACTTCCTTTTAGCCATGGGCTCCTAGTATTGATGCTGTTATTAACAAATCTCTGAGACCTGTCATCTCAAAGACGCACAATAAATAACAGGCCACTTAACTATTGTTAGTTAAAAGTTTCGCGTAAAAAACATTTTTGCTATCTTAAAAATAGATTTCAAAAAATGAATGACATAGCTAAATTTGTAATTTAGAGCATCGCGCACTTTCTATTGAAAAATAAATAAGCTTAGATAGATTAGCACGCTTACTCAGAAGAAGACGTCTTTAGACGTCTTTCCCTACCGTTACTGGCTGGTTTTATTTTATTCTTTGAGAAGAATTTCAATCAGAAGCGTGGGATTCCAATTATTGACTTCAGGGAGGAGCCCGCGACCCCCAACTTCGTGTACCCGTACGGGGCCACGCTGACAGTGACGAAACCGGCCGCGGCCATTTTGTCCAGCAGTGATGTGTGCTACCCCGTCAAGCGGCCCGTCGCCGCGCTCTACACTTCCGAGAGGACTGGAGGTAAGGCATTGGGCAACAGTAGGGTGGCAGAGTGGGCGAAATGTCACGAGCCTTCGTACCGAGAGGACCCGCCGGACCGGTTCGAGAAACGGTTTGAGGACACGCTGGACACGAGGTACCTAACATTTATTATAAAAAATTCCATGGGCCTCAGAGGGCACACTTACGCCACTAAAGTAAGGCCAGGCTCAATACGACGCACTTTCGACGCGGAGTGTCAACGCGCAGATGGGGTGCGTAACGGTTGCTATAACAACTTAAGATATAATATTTTCGGTCGATATAACGATTAATGGATATTATTTATTACTGATATAACAACATTTGGTATATTCTTATATGCCCTAACTATCATCCGGTATAATAAACTTTTGATAGAATAATTTTTATGCTACTGATATGGTATAATGTACATTTTCTATAACTATTTTAGATATAACGCTCATTGGGTATCATGTATTACTGATACTATAATATAGACCAGTCCTGTAGTAACTTTTAGGTACGACTATTAAAGAATTAATACCCCACTTACTGTTCAGGATAAAAAAAGGGAAAAAAACTGTGATAGAGTCACAATTAGGTACAACGACGAGCGAAGCGAGGCGGAGTGTTAGGTATCTTGCAATCACAACATACTCCATTTATTGTCGCTTCAACGAACGAGCTCTTGCAGATATAGTATTTTTATACGTTGTAACATATTAAATCTGTAATACTTATATTAATCTTCATTATATTAGATAAACGTTATATCAATAGTATATTACACAACTAGGGTGGTAAAACAAAGAAAGGCCCTCGATCGCAGATTTACGTCTCTCGCTTGCAGCTCGGGCCGCAAACATCTGCGATCACGGCCTTTCGTTGTTTTACCACCCTAGTTGTGTATTGTACTATTCTTAGATTTCTTACACATGAAATGTTGGAGGGGAGAGGGGGGTGAGGGCGACGGATATGATATACTTTCGCGAAAATATAAAGAGGTTTCGCAAAAAATCGGGTTATCGCGTAAACACAGCCGTTTCATGTTTTTTTGTGTTTATCGGTACAATATCAGTAATTCGTTCAGTTTTAATTTAAGTAGACACTGAATGTTTGTGTTCCTACAGGCAAGCTGTTCGTTATCGGCTCTGGGCACTTCTTCGCGGACCAGTATCTGGAGAGCGAGAGCAACGACCTGGTGCGGGAGAAGATCTTCGACCACCTCGGCGGGGTCGCCGACCTGCATCTCAACCCCGTTGACGTGGAGGACCCCGACGTGAGCATCTATTATTTTTTTAGGGTTCCGGACCAAAATGGTAAAAAAGGAACCCTTATGGTGCGACTCTGTCTGTCTGTCCGTCTGTCACAGCAAGATATCTCAGGATCTATTAATGCTATCGACTTGAAATTTGGAATAGTGTTAAAAATCGCTAACTCGAGCCTATTGGATAGAAAAAAATCTTATACCGTTTTTACCTTTTTTTTAAAGGGGTCCGAAATGGGATGTCGAAAAATAAAAGTAGAGCTATTATATCGAGTGGGATACCAAATGAAAGGGCTTAATGTGTAGATTCCAAAACCGTTTTTATTTTTTTTTAGATGCAGTTTTAGAATTAAGGCAAAAAACGTTTAAAAAAACATTATCTCCGAAAGTTACTGAACAGAAAAATCTGAAATAATTACCAATTATTAATATCAACCTAAATATTACAGAAAAAAATAAAACAGTTTTCCTAACTTGCAGCGCTTTTTAAAAATTCGCAAAAATTGTAAGACAAACTTATTTGCTCCTACTAAACCTGTGTTTTGATGGCAGGTTAACGAGTACCGCACGATCGGCGACACAATGTGGCTGTCGACGGTGCCGCTGCCGGAGCCGGCGACGCCGCCGCCGCCGCGTCTGGCGCCTTTGCACCCACACGCACTCTTCACCTGGCGGCTGTTCTCGCTCAACCTCGCCCGCTGTCAGTACCCCCTGTACCTCTAGCACAACTGTGATACGCGACTCTTAGTCACGCGACAAAAAAAACTACCTAGGAGCTATCTCTTTTCACTTGTGTGGCAGTGATAGTTCCTGCTCTATCGCGCGACAAGAAGTCGCGGCCAGTTGTGCTAGATAGGCCGTAGCTCGCCCCGAACATAGTTGCCAGGTGAACGAGTACCGCCCGAGCGACGACACTACGTGGCTGTGGACGGTGGCGCTGCATTCGCACGCGCTGTTCACCCGGCCGCAGTTCTCGCTCAACCTGGCCCGCCGTCAGTACGCACTGTAGCACTGTAGCTCGTCTCGAACATAGTTGCCAGGTGAAGGAGTACTGATACTGACCGAGCGGCGACACTACGTGCCTGTCGACGGTGGCACTGTTTTAGCTTAACCTAGCCCATCCCCACCATAGGTGCTGGACCGCAAATAGTTGTACAACAGTTGACAGCCGGGTACTTGAGGTGCCGGCAGAGCAGTGATGACTAGTCGAGAGTTGTCGTACAAACGTACCTCCGGCACAACTGTGACGCGCGTTTGTTGCGCGACACATACTCCCTATCCCGTCCTTTTAATAATGTATATAGTGGCAGGACATGAATACAACACAGCCAGTACAAAGTTACAAACTATTAAGACGTTTTCGGTGATCTTGTGTGATTTTAACAGTTATTTATTTCTGTGTTTCAGTACCAGAAGTACTAGGACTGTACGACGCGTTAGGAGTAAAGCACGAGCCGCTGCGTCTTATAGCGCCACAGTTTGAGACGCCGTTTCCGCCGTTACAACTGGCGGTAAGATCGCAATGTTTACAAAACAACCCAGACAAATAAGCAAAAAGCAGCAAGCTTCAAGACTATACCAAAGAGTTCCAAATTAAGTAAAATTAATGAGTGGACTTACAGTCTGATTCTTTAGAACGAGTGTAAACACAAAGATGTTTAGGTACCGACTGCTTAAAACACCATTGACTCTTTTTTGTCGGAATCAGGTAATTAACTGCTCACGCACTTTCACGAGAATCGGTTGAGAAATGCGACCTGTGAAGGAGAACAGACGGACATCCGTACAGACAGAAATGCGAAGGCATTTTTTTGCCCAAGCTAAAATGGAGAAGCTTTGCTCATGCTTCGCAGTCACTCCATGGACCAATGGCGTGGATGAAGCATGTCAGGGATTTCTATGGACGTCAATCCGGAAAGCGGAAACTTGTGTGGAGTGGAGAGCTTTGGTGTACACAGCAACGGCCTTATTGCGACCCTCAGTCATGAGTGCGATAATATTTTCCAGATACAAACGAAGCCAAGCTAGTGACTTCCGTTAAATGCTTAGTTTATCATAGTGACACGTTATGACACGTTTGAAAATAAATGAACAGGATGATGTCGATGTTATTGTTATTTCAAGCACTAATCACACGACGTTCATGCCAGGAAAATCTCTAGGTAGGGGAGACCGGGTATGGTTGTCTCACGGGTTGGTTGTCACAGCAGCCATGAAATAATACGAAACGAAGGAATAATTGCATCGCTCGGTGTTAAAAGATCGCAAGAGCTTCCCCTCCTTCCCTACTTCACCAATCGATGCACTTATTCCTTCGTTTCGTGTTATTTAATGGCTGCTGTGACAACCAACCCGTGAGACAACCATACCCGGTCTCCCCTACTCGTGACTGAGGGTCGTGACCGCATGGAGCTGTTGCTGTTTGCGCCAAAGCATGTGTGCGCACCGTGAAGGAAAGTTTACTATTATATTTGCTACAAGCAAAGTTTTAATAATGCGTTACAATGCCCCAGTACGGATCGCACTGTCCGCACCTCGACTTTGAATACGTACTTACCGCGCGCTCCTAAACGGCCGAAGTTTGACTGCATGTCTGTCTTTATCCTTGGCTCTAGTGATGAGGAAACGAGAAGGAAGACTAGGGTTCCATACGTACTGCAGGTGTTCCCGCCGACGTTCCGCGAGCCACCGCCGCCGCCGCTGGAGCTGTTCGACCTGGAGGAGGCGCTGAGCTCGGAGCGCGCGCAGCTGGCGCGACTCGCCAACAAGTGCCTGCAGCCGCCCTCGAGACACGGACAAGGTACCACTCTGAGTGTTCATGTACTCCTAGTTTATTTTATATATATTTTCGTAACGGGTTAGAGGGTTGCCAGATTGAATTACCCTATTATCGGGAGCAGGAAACAATATATCGGGATTTTAGCCTGAAAGAGTAGAAATTTTCGCTGGCCGGACCACCTTGAGTGGATCGGACTAAGTTTTAAAATGAAGTCCTTTGTCGGGAGATTTTCTTCTTTGTCGGGAGTCGGGAGGGCATACAAAAAATCGCGGGAGAATCCCGCCATTTGACCATCTGGCAACCCTGGCTCTTTGTTCATTATAAGTATCAACCAGTCTAGTTAGTTATGTTTAGGGATGTAACGATTCCGATACCGATATATCGGCCGATATATTTGCGTCGCCGATTATATACAACCGATATTTGAAGAGCGAGAAAAAAATTCTGTCTGAAAAAAATTGCAAAAAATAATTTCAATTACTGACTTAATTTATGTATTGGCTTATTACCTTGTGCAATGATAAATGTTTTGTTAATTAGGTATCTCTTTGTTTCATAATGAATTTTGAGTTGACAATTTATTTATTTTTACTTTACACTATCAAGGTTGAGTCTCTGTTAAATATAACCAAGTTTTAGGTATAATAAGGACTTACAAATGTTTGAGTGCATACTTCATTATTTAGCTACGATATCGGTATCGCCGATTATTTACTACAATAATCGGTATCGGTATCGTATCGGCAAAATTATGTATCGTTACATCCCTAGTTATGTTGTTTTTGTAAACATCCCTTCAATTTTCATTTTTTATATTGCCAAACCGACAGGTGACGGCGCCCACCTTGAAACCGAGCTCGAATACCTCGTCCAAGAATGCGGGCGTGTGATGCGGCTGTCCCGCGCGCTGCCGCCCGACGCGCCGCGCGGCAAGGCAATCCTGCACCAGCTCGCCACGCAGCTCGCCACCTTCAAGAAACTAGCCGTCAGGGACTAGGGCCGCATAAAGCATGAGTAGTTTACCCAACTCGCCTTGCAAACTATCCGGAAAAAGGATGCAACACAAGATAGTCTTTAACCAAATTTCAATCTTCAGTCTATAGTAGACGGTTGGAATTTGTTGGTCTTTAGTGTGGGTTGAATCCTTTCGTTTAAACTTGATTTAATCTAAAATAACTCGCTATCTGATAGAATGGGATAGTAATATATCTCACTCTATCAGAATTTGTCAGAGAGCTGCGTCAGTATTTATCTTACTGCATGATGGGTTATGGTTAAAAGAGCAAACAGCTCTTAGAAGTGTCTATTTAGGATATAAGAACAGTTAAATAAATACAGTTTTGATTGGTAACAAGTCTTATTTATTGTTGTACCTATATTTTGACTTATTTCGCAACCTTAATGCTTTCCGAATCAAGTTGCACAATAACTTCTTTACTATTGGTGAAGATCTATCAAATGTTTACAAAACTAAATTAAATGCGTAAAGTTCGGTACTATACACCTTATCGGAAAATTGCTTTTTATTTCCAAATCCTATAAAACTGTCATAAAAGTGTTATTTCAGTTTCCATTTCAATATATACGTTGGAATCCGAGCAATGAAGACATTGCTTATTTTGTTAGTAATTTATGATTTACAAAATTTTGCTCGCTCCCACAATGGAGAGGCAATTGTATACAAGAATTTTCCGAAAAAAGTTCATCCCGTCCATGATTATGTTAAATTCGTAAATTCGGGGGCGCATTACAAAAAGTACGCGCAAAAGAAATCAGACAAGTCGTACCCAGAGTTCGAACACCCTAAGACCAACGAGCGGAAGGCGGCCGAGATTGCCCCGGACAGTCCCTATTTCCCACTCGAATTCAACGGAAACCTCAAAACCAGAGTCAAGAAAGTTCCGTATTTCAATGGCAAGGATTTACTAAGGAGGAAAAGAGACGCTAACAACTCAGCCCCACCAGCAACCAACCAACCGACCGCGACAACAGCCAAACCAACCTCGCAAGCAACTGAAGCACCTAAACCCAAAGCAAGCAGCCCCGTCGCTGCCGCCAGCCCGAAACCTGCGACCAACAGGCGGTCTGCATCGAAAAATAGTAAATCGTCAGCAAAGTCGTCGAAACGATCTGGTAAAGTGCCCGCGCCCAAAAAATCCCAAAAACTGGCAAAACAGAGCGCGGCAAAGAAGAACCCTAAAAAACCGGCGCTGAGAAACTCGCCGCAATCTAGTAAGCAACACCGTCGCGGAAGAAAGGGAAAGGAAAATAGCAAAGGCGCTGCTAGAAGTAACAAAAACGAGAAGCGACCACGCGGCAGGCGCGGCGGCAATACCCCGGCCGCCAAGAACGGGAAAGCTGCGTCGAAAAGCAAGGCTAGTAACCCTAAAGGTAAACCGAAATCTTCTAAACAATAATTCAATAAATGATTGATATTTGAATGTTGTTGTCATTTATGCGTCCCTGGTCTCCCTAGCGGTGCCGAGTCGACGGATCATAGCGGCGCGTGACGCGCGCCCCGAGGACTACCCGTACATGGTCTCCATACAGAAGAAAGGCCAGCACTGGTGCTCCGGCGCCATACTCAACCCACGACTTATTATAACCACCGCCAACTGCTTTTGGAAGTGAGTTATGTTACCAAGTCACCGTCAAAGCAAAGGTACAAGAGGTAGCTAATTAGCTATATAAAAAGCTATCTGGGCTCAAAAGATGGAGATGTCCGCTCTCGTGAGTCAGGCTAATTGTTTCGTCTAACTAGGCTACTAGTTAGCAGTGGCGTGGCGTCCATAGAACCCGATTCCCACCGGCTTGTATATTTTAAAGCATATGACCCTCCGGTCAGCTACTACTCCTGAAGAATATATTTGACGCCACGCCACTGCTAGTTAGATGACACGTTTAGCCTGACTCCGCATACGAAGCTAGAGGTCTGGGTTCAAATCCTGGTAAGGACAAATATTTCGTACTCATGTTTCTTGCTGTCCGAGAATTGGCTTGGGCATCATACCTAAAACTGAACCTTTAAAAGTATCACGCATAAAACCTAATCCGTTTTATTGTGCCCTTTTTTGCACCAGGGCATTGGTTACCTGATTACGTCACTTATCACCGTCACCGCTGTCGATCAGCGAGAAACTCGTAGGTACTTGAGACGAGTTATCGCACAGCCGGCAAGTTTTGTCGCTTAGCGAGTGTGCGAATGTGTTGGGCGATTTCTCCTAGTTTACGGACTATCAATGCACACGGCGTCTTTTAAACGGGCCGTCGACGGACGTATTGAATCGCTCGGTTCTCCTCTCCTTTTACATGGAATCTATAGGTACTTCGGTATTTCGGTAATAAAAATAATTTATTTCTGCAAGTAGGCCCTCAAGGGCTCTTTTAACTGTCTGATTCTTTTCTTTTGGCGGAAGAAACTCACCAGTTTCTCTTTTCAAAAATATTAAGTATTACAACAATATAATATGACATTAAGAGTCGATAGCTAGTCGCTTCTCCATCGGCAAGGGGACACTTGCATCGTTAGAATTCGATCAATGTGCCCTAACCTAACCTAACTTATAACCTCACTTAGTTCGCTCGGTGAATTAGATCGAGGTCTACAAGCCGCATGAAGGTCCGCGCGGGCGCACACACCGTCGACCACGGCGGACAGGTGGCGTACATCTCGGAGGTGATGAAGCACCCCAAGTGGAGCATCCGTAAGAACCCCGACAACGACGTCGCGCTAGCCCTGCTGGACAGGGAACTCAAGTGAGTACTCTTTTTGCGTTCTGAACTCCTGGTACGCTGCCAGTCCCCTGGAGAGGAGAGCAGCGGAGCTGAGCCAATTAACCAATGGTTTTAAGCTCCGCTCCTCTCCTGTGTGAAATTAGTCAAATCAAAATTATAGTAGGTACATTACACAACTAGGGTGGTAAAACAAAGAAAGGCCGAGATCGCAGATGTTTGCGGCCCGAGCTGCAATTCGAGGGTCGTAAATATGCGGTCGAGGGCTTTTTATTACCTCCCGTGTTGTGTACATCATTTTATGTCTACAATTGGCCAGAAAGCGGCTTTTTCCGTACGCGTAGCGTGCGGTAAAAGCCACTTTATGGCCGGGTGTGGCATAAAAATTATTTCATTGGTGATTAAGTTAACTTCAGCTGTTATTTTTGTGAGATAAGAATTATTCATCATTTCATAGCTATTTGGATTGAGGCTGAAGTGATTTATAGTTAGACAGACATTATCTCAATGTAAGTAGTCTGTGTCAACTTTCATCGGAATGTTTTCCTTCACCCCTACGACCGTTGGCCAGCACATCAGTATGCAGAGACTGAATATATCTATTTACTGGTACTGCTACAGTCACCGGTATTAATATATGAGGAAACGGGACATGCCAAAATACGTAGCTCCGCTCTATTTCTAAAGCAATAAGGTTCTGTCATCCTGCGAAGAAGACGTATACCATATTGCCATGGAATGTGCCCGGAATGAGGCCGTTCCGAGACAATTAATGAATAAATGGAGTGTATTGTTTGAAGTCGGGAACTGCAATGGTATTCTGGCGGCACCGCTGTCGGACGCCGCCACGGCACTGCTGCAACTTGATCGCCGAGCCATTGAAAATAGTCCTTAAGTTAGATATAAGTATAACATGTATTGATGTTAATAATGGGCCGACATGACAAAGCTCTTCAATAAAGAGCATAAAAAAGCTTGTCATATATTTATTCGTGCTTCGCTTCATGATATACTTTTGTCAGTGACTGTACGTGGCAAATTCCAGATGAAGATATCGTCGCCCCAGCGGTCGTCTATTCTACGAGCAATGTGCTCTGCCCATTACTACTTAGGTTTAGCATTTCATTGTGTTTGATACAAATAAAAAAGATACGTTTCTTTCGAATAGATAAATAAGATAAGAACATGTCCGATTCTAAAGTACGCAATTGATTAAATAATTCTGCAATTTAGGTTCTCCGACGAAGTGCACTCAGTGGACTTGCCTAACAAAGTGATGATGCCGCCGTTCGAGGATGCCTGGGTCACCAGTTACGGCGCCGAAAGGGTAATCATTATTTTGGTATCCCCTTATTTGGTATAAAATCAATCCGTATAAAATCACTTCGTCGAAATTCATTTCGGATAATGATTCATTTCGTATAAATTCAGATGGCATAAAAATTAAAGTGTATAATTACATTTCGTATAAAATTCAAATGCTCTAAAGTCATCTATATATATAAAAGAAGATGTCCTGACTGACTGACTGACTGACTGACTGACTGACTGACTGACTGACTGACTGACTTACTGGCTCATCAACGCACAGCCGAAACTACTGAAGCTAGGAACTTGAAATTTTCACAGTAGGGTGGTTGTATAACGTAAGTAAGGGATAAGAAGGGATTTTTCGAAATTCATCCCCAAAAGGGGTTAAATGGGGGTTGAAAGTTTATATGGGGACCACACGATTTTTAAAGTTGGAGATCTGAGACTTCGAACATAGACTCTTCAATATAAGTTGAAAAAAGTAATTTCACCGTTTTTCGAAATTCATCCCTAAAAGGGGTTAAACGGGGGTTGAAACTTTGTATAGGGACCAAACAATTTTTAAGGTTGGAGATCTGAGACTTCGGACATAGACCCTTCAATATGAGTACAGGAAAGTAATTTCACGGTTTTTTGAAATTCATCCCCGAAAGGGGTTAAATGGGGGTTGAAAGTTTAAATTGAGACCACACGATTTTTAAAGTAGGAGATCTGAGACTTCGAACATAGACTTTTCAATATAATATGAAAAAAGTAATTTCACCGTTTTTCAAAATTCATCCCTAAAAGGGGTTAAACGGGGGTTGAAACTTTGTATAGGCACCAAATGATTTTTGAAGTTGGAGATCTGAGACTTCGGACATAGACCCTTCAATATGAGCACAGGAAAGTAATTTCACGGTTTTTTGAAATTCATCCCCGAAAGGGGTTAAATGGGGGTTGAAACTTTGTAAAGGGACCAAACGATTTTTAAAGTTGGAGATCTGAGAGTTCGCACATAGACCCTTCAATATGAGTACAGGAAAGTCATTTCACGGTTTTTCGAAATTCATCCCCGAAGGGGGTTAAGTGGGGGTTGAAAGTTTATATGGGGACCACACGATTCTTAAAGTAGGAGATCTGAAACTTCGTACATAGACTTTTCAATATAATATGAAAAAAGTAATTTCACCGTTTTTCAAAATTCATCCCTAAAAGGGGTTAAACGGGGGTTGAAACTTTGTATAGGCACCAAATGATTTTTGAAGTTGGAGATCTGAGACTTCGGACATAGACCCTTCAATATGAGCACAGGAAAGTAATTTCACGGTTTTTTGAAATTCATCCCCGAAAGGGGTTAAATGGGGGTTGAAACTTTGTAAAGGGACCAAACGATTTTTAAAGTTGGAGATCTGAGAGTTCGCACATAGACCCTTCAATATGAGTACAGGAAAGTCATTTCACGGTTTTTCGAAATTCATCCCCGAAAGGGGTTAAATGGGGGTTGAAACTTTGTAAAGGGACCAAACGATTTTTAAAGTTGGAGATCAGAGAGTTCGCACATAGACCCTTCAATATGAATACAGGAAGGTCATTTCACGGTTTTTCGTAATTCATCCCCGAAAGGGTTTAAATGGGGGTTGAAACTTTGTATAGGGACCAATCGATTTTTGAAGTTGGAGCTCTGAGACATCGTACATAGACTCCTCAATAAGAATAAAGAAAAGTGGTTTTACCGTTTTTCGAAATTCATCCACCCTTGAATATGAATAGACAAAAGATATTTTACCCTTTTTCGAAATTCATCCCTAAAAGAGGTTAAACAGGGGTTGAAATATTGTATAGGGACCAAATTATTTTTAAGTTACAGATCTGAGACTCTTCAATAAAGGTCGAAGAAAGTATTTTACCGTTTTTCGAAATTCATCCCCAACAGGGGTTAAATGGGGGTTGAAACGATTTTTGAAGTTGGAGCTCTGAGACATCGTACATAGTTTCCTCAACATAACACAGGGGGAGGGGGGTACAGGGGAGTAATTTCACAGTTTTTCGAAATTCATCCCCAAAAGAGGTTTAATAGGGGTTGAATCTTTGTACGGGGACCAAACGGATTTTGAAGTAGGGGCTCTGAGACATCGTACATGGACTCCTCAATAAGAATAAAAGAAAATTAGTTGTACCGTTTTACGAAATTCATCCCTAAAAAGGGGTCAAACGGGGGTTGAAACTTTGTATTGGGACCAAACGGTATTTGTAGTAGATCTTAAACATCTTACATTGACTCATCCACAAGAGTAAAGAATAGTGATTGAATAGTGATTCACGGTTTTTCGAAATTCATCCCCGAAAGGGGTTAAATGGGGGTTGAAACTTTGTATTGGGACCAATCGATTTTTGAAGTTGGAGCTCTGAGACATCGTACATAGACTCCTCAGTAAGAATAAAGTAAAGTGGTTTTACCGTTTTTCGAAATTCATCCCTAAGAAGGGGTCAAACGGAGATCGAAACTTTGTATGGTAACCAAACGGTATTTGTAGTAGATCTTAAACTTCTGACATAGACTCATCCATAAGAGTAAAGAAAAGTGTTTCTGTTTTTTGAAATTCATCCCCAAAGGGGTTTAAATAGGGGTTGAAACTTTGTATACGGACCAAAAGATATTTGAAGTTTGCGATCTGAGACACCGTACATAGACTCCCTAATAAGAACAAAGAAATGTGGTTTTAAAGTTTTTTCATGCCTAAAAAGGGATCAAACAGGGGTTGAAACTTTGTAAAAGGACTAAACGATTTTTGTAGTAGATCTTGAACTCATCCAAAAGAGAAAAGAAAAGTGAATGCAGTTTTTCAAATTTATCCCCAAAGGGGTTTAAATGGGGGTTCAAAACTCTGTACAGGGTCCAAAGGATTTTTGAAGTAGGAAATCTGATACTTAGTACATAGATCCTTCAATAAGGGCACAGAAAAAAAGTTAAACCGTTTTTTGAATTTCATCCCCAAAAAGGGTCAAATGGGGGCTAAAACTTTATAAAGGGACCAAATGATTTTTAAAGTAGGGTATCTAAAACTGATTAAACTGAATAGAACTCAAATGATTTCATCGTTCATTAAAATTTATCTCGAAAACCGGTTGAATAGGTAGGGGTTGAAAGTTTGTTTAGAGACTGTACAATTTTTAAAGTAAAAGGTTTCTAACTCCATGCGTAACATATAGTAATTAGTAGATTGTTTTTTTTGTGTTCGTAACAAGTGGTTAATTAAGTGCATTTAATTTTTTGGAAATAATCCTTAAATGGACCAAAGAATTAATTTTCGCGGTAAATGTGCACTGTGCAGTTTTTGGCCCAAAATTTATGAACAAATATCAGAAACTATTTATTGCCTATTAAGATTAATTGCCTAATTATAATTTACACCGCAGACGAAGTTGCGGGCATAAGCTAGTCTTGTATAATTTCGTATGATATAACATTCATTTGATCGAAACGTTATTTGTTATAAGTATTATAAGGTATAACATTCATTTGCTCGAAACGTTATTTGTTATAAGTATTATAAGGTATAACATTCACGGGGTATAACTGTTAAAAGCTCTAATTTTTGTAAACCCTTAATATTATTGAAATATGAGGCCCAGGTTTCACTGTAATGTATACAGGATGTCACTGTGATATATACAAAATGTCATTGTGATATATACAGGGTGCCATTGTGTTATATACAGGGTGTCACTGTGATAGATACAGGATGTCACTGTCAGCAGAGAAAACATGTCTGTAAGCAGTTTAATTGAGATATACAGGGTGTCACTGTGATAGATACAGGGTGTCTGTATCTATCACAGTGACACCAGCTTATTGCTTAAAAATGTGAACTTGGAAAAATATATATGACTAGATTATGACTAAGCTGCGATATATTTTGAAATATACATTACACCAAATATTACTTAAAATACATTACAGTGACACCCTGTATATAAAACAGTGACGCTCTGTATATATCACAGTGACATCCTGTATCCATCACAGTGACACCCTGTATATAACACAGTGACACCCTGTATATAACACAGTGACACCCTGTACCTATCACAGTGACACCCTGTATCTATCACAGTTACACCCTGTATATAAAACAGTGACACCCTGTATATGGCCTGTATATGGAGCAGCCTGTATATGCTTTGATACGCAAGGGCGAAGGGGCTGCTCTTCCCGCAGCGGCGGAGCAGTTGCGGAGCCCGACCGACTGTTTTGTATACATTGTGATGATTAGATATTTTGAATGTTCTACGTTTCAAATATGCGATCAAGTAATTGTTATACAAAATGAATATTATGCGTAATAATTTTATACATCTTAAATGTAATGCATAATGATTTTATACATTTTGAATGTTAGACATATTGATGAATAGAGATTTCGTATTTAGAGCTTTTAAAATGTTATACGAAATGAATTTTAACCGAAATGAATGATTATACGAAGTGATTTTATACGTTTTGAATTTATACGTTTTGATTTTATACCATTTAGTTTTATACGAAATAAGGTAGACCCCATTATTTTAGCAGGGCTATTTCTTTGTCTGTGGGCAAATCGACCAGATCAAGGGAGCTAAATCGTCGCTGTATGTTTTTGTTGCCTATTTGAACACAATAGATTTTTAGGGTTCCGTAGCCAAAATGGCAAAAACGGAACCATTATAGTTTCGTCATGTCCGTCCGTCTGTCTGTCTGTCTGTCCGTATGTCACAGGCATTTTACTCAAAAACTACATGATGGATATTGATGAAATTTGGTATATAGGTGTCTTTTATGAGCCGCTACTTAGTTTGGTATATAAATAATTAAAATAAATATTTTTATGGGGGGCACTCCATACATGTTAAAGACAGTAAATTTTTTTTTTTCAGCAAATATCAACGTGTGGTACATAGTTCGACTGCTCTTTAAAAAACACTATAAGGTTCCTAAGTAATGTTCCGAAAGTTGTGTATATTCAACTTAGATAAATAGGTATTAATGAATAGCATAACTAGGTGGGTAGTTCTCTGCGATTTTATACCGCGATTTTTTTGTCATTACCATCGCCACTATTATTGGCGGTTTTATAAAAGCAATCAGGATCATTATGATAAAAATAGCAGAGGCACGCGACTTCTACAAGATAACCAAAAACGACTCCATAGTTTATACGGAGCTCATCTATAATGTGGCGATGGTAATGATGCGATTGGTGCGACTTTTTAGTCGCAGAGAACTACCTATGTAGTTTAATTCTACATAACGTACGTAGGTAACTTGATAATTATCGTGTACTTAGTGTTTTTTTTTTTTAATATTCTTGATGCTCACTGTTTCAATTATATACTACCCACTGTAATGTCTCATTAAGTGAAATGTTAAAACAAGATCGAATGTACCGTTTTTGAGTTATTGCCGATAAACTGCGCTTCTCAACAAAAGGACGTAATTGCTATGAAGATACGCTCTTTTGTTGTTGTACTTTTTTTACATCGTATTTTTTACTTTATAGTTACGGCTATGGAACCCTACACTGAGCATGGTCCGACATGCCCTTGGCCAGTTATTTTAGTTTAACTACCCTACCTACCAAAGTATGGAGGGAGGAATAATAGAAAGAATATAATAGAAAATCTTCATTTTAAGTAAAACCCATCCCATATAAATTGTTAATTACTTATGTTAATTTACAAACTATTATTAACTACCTAATAATACTTCCTACCTAACGTAACCTACTTAATACATACAGATACAGGTTTATAATGGCACTCGAGTTATCGGGGTTGCGAGTTTATGCACCCTTTTTTTCAAAAGTTTAAAAGAACGTTCTCTTATGCGCTGGACTGGCCAGATAAAAGCCCAACAAATACCTACTTCCCGCTACCACCAGAGACGCAACTGTCAGGAACAACAGTTGTTTCTCTGTTGCAAGTGTAGAAGCTAGCGTAGAACTTTTATACGTGCTAAAGAAGATAAAGTGCTCCAGTGGCGTAACTACAGGGTGGCAGGGCTGGCAAAATGCCACGGGCCCCCGACCCAAGAGGGCCCCGGCGTAAGTATAACGTTAAAATAATAAAGCTTAAGGATAGGGCCCCCATCAAAGGAATTTGCCACGGGCCCCAGATGGAATAGTTACGCCACTGAAGTGCTCCCAATAAATGTGTTAAAAGAATGATGCCGCGTGACAAATTTCACCATCCACAGCCTCGACCACTTTAAATAATGTTAACTTAGAAGAAAATAAGTATTATGTATTTTTCATCACACTGGCTCGTAAAGGGTGTTAATAACACGCAGGTGTATAAAGCCGATTTTCACACCTCCTATTCAGAAAAGAGTATTTTGCTCCCTCTTAAGAGGGATCAACGTGGTACTTTTCTGTTCAAGGACAACAGGGTATTTTTAGTTTGAACCCACTTAGAATATGCCATACCATAGACAGCTTTATTCGTATATTACACACAGAGGGCGGTATAATAAGGAATGGCCCAGATCACAGATGTTTGCGGTCCGAGCCGCAGGCGAGGGGCGTAAATAAAATATGGAAGTGGTAATTTCGTCTCGGCTGTAAAAAATAATAATCGTTTCATAAAATAATAATGGCCTGTAAATTTAACAATTTACCATTCCATTTTTAATAATAATGTGTGATGCTCTTTTATTAACTAAATATTTCGTTATTTTGGTAGGTAGCGTTTGTATTTGAATTTTCCTCATAGTCGGTGTGAAAAGCAGTATGTGTCACAAGGTAGCAAAATTATTTTCGCCACGGGCGTTAACACTTGAATCCCTCACTACGCTCCGGATTATACTTTAGAATCCCTCGCTACGCTCGGGATTCTATTGTACAATCCTTCGCTTCGTTCAGGATTCAATTAACGCCCTCGCCGTAAATACATCATTTTGCTCCCTTGTGACACAATCTACTATTACCTCCTGTGGGAGTTATATGTAAAAATCTATAAAAGAAAAAGCCGTAGACATAAAATGATGTACATAACACGGGAGGTAATAAAAAAAGCCACCGATCGCATATTTATAACCCTCGCCTGCAGCTCGGGCCGCAAACATCTGCGATCGCGGGCTTTCTTTGTTTTACCACGCTAGTTGTGTAGTGATATTTTAACTCTGACTAATTTCACAGAGGATAGGAGCGGAGCTTAAAAGTCTTAAAACCATTAGTTATAATCAGCTCCGCTGCTCTTCGCTCCAGCGGACTGGCAGCGTACCAGGAGTTCAGAATGCAAAAAGAGTACTCACTTGAGTTCCCTGTACATTGTTATTTGTGTTGTAGCGCGACGGAATCTTCAGCCGGCTCCGGCAGACGCTGCAGGTGGTTTACGTGCGGTTAATGTCGGAGGCGACGTGCAGCAACATCACGGCGCGGTTCAACGTGCCGCTCACCGAAAACTTCTTCTGTCTGCAGCAGGCGGGGCGGCGCGCCCCCTGCACCGTGAGTGTTTCAACCGCTCGTGCCACATTTTTCAAATTACCACAGTCCTGATTTATCAGATTCCTATCTTATCACATTTCCGTTACACTTTATAATAAAATCGTGGGTTATGCAATAGTACAGTACACAACTATGGTGGTCCTTTATTACCTCCCGTGTTGTGTACATCATTTTATGTGTACACTTGGCCAGAAAGCGGCTTTTTCCGTACGCGCAGCGAAGTGTGGCATACAAAACTAAACGATTTCATATACGGGGATTCTGATAAATCGTTTAGGAGAGCGCGACACGTATTCTGTGTGAGTGCGAACCGTAGTGTAGCATTCTTACGTCAGAACGAATTCTTGTAATGCGTTCGAACGAACGCATGCACACATACAAGCGCGCGATGTACCTTTTGTAGGCAGAAAAATTACTGCTATTAGCTATTATACTGTGTGAGGGGTTTTAGCTGCCACAGCTGTAGCAACAGCAAGTTTTACAATACTGCCAATTGACGAATAAGAGCTTACCGTGTGCCTCGGCAGACCGGGCGGGAACGTTCTGCCTTTCGCTGGGATTCAAATTTCGAGGCCTTCCCTTTTATAAAAGATCTCCATTTTAAGCGGTTGGACGCCAGGTTTTCCCATCGATCGGGGTCGATGACACTATACCTGTCTATGTAGGTAGAGGTACCTATCGTAACACGGTTACAATGTGTGAATGTTAAACTCTGTTCAGTTCCTTTACTCATGTACCGTGAGTGAGTATCTTTTTAGGGTTCCGTACCAAAATGGTAAAAAAGGAACCCTTATGGTGCGACTCTGTCTGTCTGTCTGTCTGTCCGTCTGTCACAGCCAGATATCTCAGGAACTACTGCTGCTATCGGTTTGAAATTTGGAATAGTGTTAAAAGTAGCTAACCCGAGCTTATTGGACATAAAAAAAATCTTGTACCTTTTTTACTTTTTTTTTAAAGGGCTCCGTAATGGGATTTTCAAAATTGAAAGTAGGGCTTATATATCGAGTGGGGTATCAAATGAAAGAGCTTAATTTGTAGATTAAAATACCATTTTTATTTTTTTTCTTAAATAAATAGTTTTTGATTTATGGCGAAAAAAGTTTAAAAAAATACCATACCCCCCTATTATCTCCGAAGTTACTGATCAGAAAAATGTGTCATAATTACCAATTATTAATGTCGTCCTAAATATTACAGGAAAAATATAACGGTTTTCCTCACTTGCACCGTTGTTGAGAAATTTGCAAAAATCATAACACATACTTATTTGCTCCTACTAAACTAATCGCCATACAGTTCTTCTTGAAACATGTATCTACTTATTAGGATTATTATTATTATTAGGAAGACCGTTATATTTTCTCTTCCTGACTTGAATACTTTTTAAAAATTTACAAAAATCTTAACATATTAGTTCTACCCTCCCTACGAGAGCCATCTAGCGGAGAGTAGCAAAACTAAGCGGTGATTTATTTCAGATTATATAAAAAATGTCCATTAAATACAATGATCACTCATCAGGAATCGGGAAAAAAACATAAAGTAACAATAATTATTAAAAACTCTATAATAGGAGTATGTTAGGAAATTTTACACTAGTAAATACCATAAAAATGAAATACCACTAGCGCCATCTAGGGTCACAAATCTAAAATAAGGTAGCTTGTGGCTAAAAATGATACATGAGAACGAACTTAGTTGACAAACAATTATTTCAATCAGCCAATAACAAAAAGTAACGTTTAAATTTAAATTACAAGTAAAATTTACGCGCTATTTAGTATCAATAGATGTCGCTGTAGCATACGCTGCATCGCGCTGTTAAGATTTTTCCTGGTTGAATAGAGCTAAAGCGGGTTTAAGGCAGGGTTGCTGTTAGTCGTAAGGTTGGTCTACTTATTAGTTTATACGGAACCCTCGGTGCGCGAGTCCGACTCGCACTTGACCGGTTTTTTTTGTTGTTCCGAATGTTTCGCCATCAGTTCTTCAGCTTTTCTGTGACCTGAGAAAAGCTGAAGAACTGATGGCGAAACATTACTGATATCAATGAACACCTTAACTTGGCTCTTCTATGAGTTCCAAGATCGTCTGCGTACCTAGTCTTGTTCCTTCTGAGCTGAGAAGATCACACCTGAGCTTCGAGGAGTTTATACTTCTCTGAATAACGCGGTCTACGAGTATAGAGTCCGACCGAAATTTCGGTTTCGGCCTAGTTTCGGCAAAAAAACGGGCCCGCCGGTCTATTGATAGGGACAGTCTTACCCACATATTCCCCGAAGCTTGGAAGATCGCTGATACAAGCCGTTTCGTGGGCATTTCTCCAGAAATATGTCTGCGGTCACCTCATTCATCTGGCCCTTTTTCATACTAAATGTATGGAGACAGATGAATGGGTCGCAGACATATTTCTAGAGAAATGCCCTCGTATTTACTGTTCGAGTCTCCCGAGTTATGTTGGTAGCAATTTTCAGCCCTCATTATGGCCCTTTTCTGCCGAATATTAAAATTTCTGTCTTATCATAAATCAAATAACCCTACGTCAATTGCTAAGTGATGTTACCTTGAGTTGATTAGGTATATTCATGACGACATCGCCATTTCAAAAAAATTGAATCCCAACCCCAGTGTGCCTAGATTGAGCGTTAAATACGAGACTGCCTATCCTATCTCAAACTACGTCAAATATAACAACACATCTTATAGGTAGAAAGCGATTTATTAGGTACATAGGACATGTAAGAGGAATCGTAATACTGGTAATGGAAATATTTCACACTACCTATAGTACATTGTGCACCGAGGGTAGTAAGAAGGGGATTACTAACGAGAGTCTATTAAGAGCCCGACGCCGTAGGCGGAGGGCTTTTAATGACTCGAGTTTGTAATCCCCTTACTGCCCGTGGTACACACAATGTTTTTCATCACATTTGCGAGGAAAAAAAAATAAAACATAAAAATCAAATAAACTAAACGCACCCGCTAAGAGACAACTTCAGCTGTCAACATTTTTCAATATAGTCTTCCACAGATAATGCTAAGAACTGCGTTTAGTTTTTAAACTTGACAGGCAATGCCGCCAGATTGTACCGATTTTCAAAATAAAATTTTAAACTAAATTAATTTAATTGCATTAAAATAATTGCAAAAATTACTGAAATAATAGTAAAATATACCATATAAGTTTTATATACTCTAAAATTGGTTTTGTAGCCGAGTTTTGAAGATGTGAAATAAACCTTGGCTGATTTGAAACCTCCTTAGTCTGAAGTGACGTACGGGTTGGTTCTATATTTTAAAACTAAACTCATAACTCCCACGGGAGTTATAGATTTTCATACAGTTTTTCCTCCCGTGGGAGTTATAGATTTTTATAACCCACGGGAGGTAAATCGGCTCGAGCTGGTCTATAAGCCCGCGTGTTATAACACCCTTTACGAGCAAGTGTGATGAAAAACACTTTATTGCACATACAATCAAACAGAACCATACAATAATCAATGGCTATAGTGGAGTTAGTTAGCCGCATCATTATGCGCATCGGGTTACAAGCATGAAATTTTTACCACAGACTATTTTTTACCCGACTGCGGCGAAGCCCAAAGGAGGGTTATGTGTTTGACCTGTATGTATGTATTTATGTATGTATGTATGTCCGTTCCTATGTCCGCTCGTAACTACTCAACGGCATAACCGATTTTGATAAATTACACATTATTAGATTCATCTTGATGGCGCGAGTGTCACTGGGTATGAAGTTTGTTAAAATAAACAAAATGGCAGATTTTATGCTCGTTTAAAGTGCACCGCGGTCGGGTTTTTTTTAGTAAAAATATTTAGTTATTGATGTGTCAGATTCGTTCGTCCCCTATGAGCCGGGAGAGCGGGGTAAATGTGCCAAATACAGTGCGGCTAACTAACTCCACTACTATGTATAAAAGCGAATTGTTTCAGCGTGACACCGGGGCACCAGCAGTGAGCGACGGCATCCTCTGGGGCTTGGCGTCCTGGGGCATCCGTAAATTGTGAGTTATGCGGAACATTCACATTCATTCTCCTTAAAGATACCTATGCAAATGGATGATATCATACTTTGATCACAGTGTAAGAAACTTACAATCGGCCGAACGGCGACGTGTAGACAATGTGCGGAGGCGGCGTGGTGAAGCGAACCCAAGCATAAATATAACTGCGGGTTCCGTACCACTAACGAGCAAAAAACGCCAAAAACACGCTTCTCGTATGGGAGCCCACTTTAATTTTACTTTATGTTTATTATCTGTTATTACGTACCTATAGTGGCAATAGAAATACATATTCTGTGGAAATTTCATTTATTACGGCTCAAAAGATACCTACAGCCTTGTGTTGTGACAGACGGACAGACAGAAAGACAGCGAAGGCTTAGTAATAGCCTCTACAGAACAATTATAAATATAATACAAATGTTTTAACATAAAATATGATTTAGTTCTCATTTGAGCGCCACCATAGAAACATCTTGTATTCTTTCGGATAATATTATAGTCTAAATTTACCAGTATGTATTTCCGTTATAACTCCCAATAATACCCCCTTACAATGGACCCTGTTGTAAGGGGTACGGAACCCTAAAAAGTACCAGGAGCTCATAATCCCACAGGCGTCAATTCCAGATGCGGCACGGAGCGGTTCCCGGCCATGTTCTCGTACGTGGCGTCGAAGGACAACATGGGTTTCATCATAAACGCCACGTCGTTGTTGATGTTGGACGAGCGCACGAGTCCGTTCCTCGACAAGGTGCCCAGCATGCGCGCGCGCGCCGTCTCCGTAGTCGTCGTAACCGTGGAACCAAACGTCTACGAATAAACTGACTTGTACCGTTTGTGTTTAGTATTATTCATCCTTAACCGCAACATTTTGCTAATCAATTTTTAATTTAGAGATTTAAATATTGACACGTTCACAGTCCCAATTTAAATTGTAAACCTTACGCCTTCGTAATAAAGCTTGTCCCACATGTGGGGCCACGAAACAGGGAACGTGTTAAGATCCAATCGCTTGGCACGCATCCGTGTCTAAGCATACGAAACTGCGATGGCTTGAGGTTTTGTGGCCAATATGCCTTGTAGCAGTATATCCCCCGTAGCACTACTATTATGGCACAACTGACCTAAATATTAGGTAGGTTAGGTAGGTAGGTTTAGGTTCGTTAGGTAGCTTCAGTTGCCCGTAGGGCAAACAGCCTAGAAGTAGGAGCTTCGCGTCGATTTCCAATAAGATCGGTGGGTTTACAAAAGTTAGTTTGTGGATAAAAATAACAATGGTGCCAAAATAGCAGTGCCACGGGGAAGGAACGCTGGTAGGGCATTTCTCCAGAAATGTCTGCGACTCATTCATCTGTCTCCATACATTTAGTATGAAAAAGGGCCAGATGAATGAGGTGACCGCAGACATATTTCTGGAGAAATGCCCTGTAGCCATTACTACGTTCATTAATGGAATAGCTGTATATTTTTATTAGCTACGAGTAGTCGAGTAGGTACTATACCATCCAAAAGGCTGACGTCACGCGACGGGACCGGGGCACAATTACACGAATTGAAAGTTTACTAGTAGAAAGAAATAAAACAGAAAATTCTGTATATGAGCATATTTAATATTTTCTCTTCAAAATTGTAAAACTCACATTTTGAAATTGCAAAAATTATAACTAAATTCTCATTTCGTAATTAGTAACAATCGCCATTTTGTATTTTTCTCCATTTTGTATTTTCTCTCGAACCAATAATAATAGTAAACCATTTATACATCTCTAATAATAATATATATTAATGTCTAACAAATTCATTTTCTCAACGCACCCACCGCCCGCTCCGTTTTCGTTCCCAACATCAACTTCACATATTATTTGTAATCAACTTTTTTATAATACTCTAAACATACTTTTTACAATTTCTCCATTTACACTGACTACGGCTTCCTTCTCGCACCAAATTATGTATTTTAGAAAAATATTGGAATGATATTTAACGAAACCAAGCTTACGAACAACCTATCTTAACTTATCAACGACATCCAATCAGCAATTCCATATTCATAGGTACAGTAATCAATTATATAAATACACAAATCAATTCGAATCTTTGGCAATTTTATATTCAAAAGTGAATTTACAATTTCTATTTTAAAACTGGCATGAAAGCATTTATCCTATTGAGAAAACTGGCAAAATTGAGAAACGTATTTATACATTTGTTTTGAGGGCTACTACTTTTGATCGGTGCCAGCTACTTGATCTTATGAATGCAGGAAGAAAATATTCTAAGAGGGGTTATTCTTTAGAAATATGTCTGCGACTTATTCCTCTGTCTCCATACATTTAGTATGAAAAAGGGCCAGCGGAATAAGGTGACCGCAGACATATTTCTGAAGAATAACCCTACACCCTTACCACAACTGTAGGTACCTAGCAATTCTTTATCACGCGACAAATACTACCTATCCCTTTCCGTTTAATGAGGTGCGAAAACGACAGGCTATGATCTGTTGCGCGGTGTAGCTCAGCTTCTACCATTCGTGTAGAACTATACGAGACGATTTGGAATCAGGAAATTTGAATTTAAGCTAGACTACACTGAGTATCTTCCTATTGTGGAGTTTTTATAGATTTAGAGAAACAAATAGTGAAGAAAGTCACAACAACATGTGTCTGTCACATCCCAGCGAATTATTAGTACATATCAGGAGCATTCCATGAAAATATTTCGTAAGGGACACCACCGTTTTAATACTTCCGAGAAATAAATTCAGGAAGCTAATTATCAGCATTGTAATATCATAACTCGGCTTTAAGATTGGTAGTGTTTCTTAGCAGCTAATACGTTTTATTAGGGTAGCTGCCATAGCGTTTCGTAAGGGACAAAAAGTTGATGTTTTCATGGAATGCTCCATCAGTGGCGTGGCGTAAAAGATATCCTTCAAGCCGGTGCAGATTTGGCGTACATTTCCTTAAGAGCTGTAGAATAAGGTGCCCAAATGTCTGATATTAGGCAAGCCGGTAGGAATCGAGTTATTTGGACCCCACGCCACTGGTACTTATATAGGAACACAAACTTATGCCCATATTCTCGTGGAACACCGATCAAAAATATTGCAGCTGTATCTCGCAACGAAACAAGCGTGTAAGTGATTATTCTATTATTTATTTATCCTGCTCGAAAATTATTCAATAAGTTATTAGTTAAGATCTGAAACTGGCCGGAGAACTAAACGCGGATCAACTTACCAACAAAATATCTTACAATAATAACATTAAGTACGAGGTGTAAGGATTTTCGTTACAATAAAAATTTAGGCCAAACTTCCCGATCGATTCGGTAAAAATGTTTTGTTTTTTACAGCACGTGGAAACATCGCTCGCATAAATAAACAGGTTTACAAAATACCACAACTAGCACACTTCATAAAATACCGAAAATCTAGGTATCGTATTGATACCTCAAGACAGTAGATAGTACAAACGCCTTAAAGTATCGAGGCATTTTGGACATATGATAGGTATTCATTAAGTGATTTGGTACGAAGTAGGATAAATCGTCAATAACTGGCCTAAAAATGTTATTCAGTTATTGGACATCAAATTTACTTGCTGATAGTGATACTGGACTAAATAGGACTATTTTTACTGTGCTCCAGGCGAAAGTTTCCAATATCTGTATATTTCTACATAGTGGCCCGTAATAGGCGATTTACTCTGCTCGATATTCAAAAATCCGGTATTTTGAAAATCCGAGGTAGGTACCGAAATTTATAATTTTCAATTGTAATAAAGAATAAAAAAGTCTTAACTCGTAAACCGTAAGCAGTAACTAACATTAACCTACCTACAGTACTTGGCCATAAAATCTATGGTAACAAATAGATTTACACTGAACTTGAACATTGTACTGAGCAAAGCGAACTATGAGCTCCCCAGATTCCCGCACGTGTCCCGCGGGTTCTCCGTTTGTGGCACCATCGGGATTCGCGCGAGTGTGGAGGCCGCGTTACATGAAATAAACACCCTTATACTAGCACGCAGAAAGATGCGTAGGAAATTAAGAATGAGATAGACAAATTTGGATGGAGCCGATTACGAAAACTAGGTCTGAGGTCGATCTGGAGATTTTGATGTCTGGCCAGGTCAAGTAGTGTAGTGGACTCTTAAACACCATAACAGTATACCAGAATAGACAAAAACGTATTTCGAAGTTAATTTATTTATAATGAACATATTAAACACATTTTCTGCAATATATCCTCTGAAATGTGTTTTATAGAAACATACGTAGATACTTAAGTAAGTAATGAATTCTTGAGGCTAATATGACTCATTTGGATAGGTAAAAATGTCGACCCCGACCGTATAATTTCAAAGCATCGAAATATAAAAAGATAAATAAGAATATATTACTCACATAAATACAACTAGACGACTATTCGTATAATACAAAACAACAAATAAATTCGTGCTTCTTAAGTCTAGAATGCCACTTTAAAACCTAATATTTAGACTCTGTTAAATATAGTTTACCATGTAAGTGAAGTGCCGAACCCGAGAAATACAAATTATAATATACTTTGGCCTCAGCTAGGCCCCTCTGTCTGCATTATATGTACCTTTTATGACGAAAACTGCCTACGCATTCGTTAAAGAGCGAAATAAACGCACGAAGCGACTTCGTTTTTTTTTAATTTAATCCTAAAGTGACTTACGCACCAGGCAAGATATCGAATTTTTAAACCTATGTCTAAAATCTCCCTGATTTTTTTCTTAATCCTAAATATACACAAAAATAATTTTGTACTCTTCCAACGAGTAATTTCTCAAATGGCAACACTTAGTGTGTTTTTTTTTTACAATAATATGGCAGCTTTGTACGATCGCCCAGCTTACCTATAGTTTAATTTGTAGGACATCGGTGAATTTATATTCACATTTACAATACGATAAAGATCATCATGATGCATTTGAGCAAGTTTTCATACGAGGCCCATACACTAAACTCGTAAATTTTGTATGAAAATTTGCACAAGAACTTCATAGAAGTCATGAATAGAAGGCAGCCTCGCTAAACGTCAAGCACCCTGAGCCTTTGCTGAAATTTAAAACAATTTAGCAAGGCTACCGACGACGTCAAAATTTTGTCACGATATAAATATTTAGCAAACCTCTAGTGAATTACACTTAAACATGCATTACAATGGATATTATCAAAAATAAAAACCGTAATACTGTAACAAATAACAACTCGCAATGAATTATTTCTAGTAGTATGCTGAAGAAACTTAAGTACACTCCCGTTCATCGGCGGACCGACCGACAAAGTCTAATAACATAGCAGTTATCTAATTTAACAACGTATTAAAGCACAATAAACTGGAAAAATACAGCGCAGTTTTCAGTAGACAATAGTCGCAAACCGAACAGACATACACAGTCACGGTCGCGACGGTAATCGCCACTTCCGACGTAGTCCAAAAGAGCCTAAAACATTCGCCACCGCTTATAGACCGAAAATTGACACGAACAATGTCAACGAGACCGCACCGGAACGCGTCCACTCGAATTTAATCACAATTTGTACTAGCACAGTTTTGGATTTAGAAATATCCGAATTTGAAACCAAACATGTTGGCTAGGGATCCGGCGGGGTCCTAGGGTTGGTTGAGGAGGAGGGCCTCGAGCTCGTCGGCGGAGCGCAGCAGGAAGGCCGCGGACTCGCGGTAGCCGGTGATGAGTTGCCGCACGGCGCCGACTTCGGCACCCGACAACTTGTGCGTGAGCAGCGGCGGCTTGGCCCCGCCCCCCGCCGCGCCCGCCCCCGCGGCGGCCCCGCCCAGCGCCGCGCCGCCGTGCAGCGTCGACGTCGCCGCGGTCTTCAGCGACAGATCTGTTGGCGCTGAACGGAATGTTAATTCATCTTATGCTGTAGGTAGTTCTCACTTTCCTGGTAGCATCATTGCCCATTTAGGTTTTACAAAGGTAAGTACTGATATTCTCCAAAATAACCGAAAATTGCAAATCCGAATCTACACAGAAATGTTTCATAAGTCGTCTGGGAAAGTGCAAGCTGTCGAAACGCTGTGAGTACTGGGAGCTGACGGCGGTTGAAATGAAACGGTCGCATATTCATCCTAAAGAGTAGTGTTTAGGTGTGGAGAAATAATTAGTCGCGATCGGTATTACATTTGAACTCAAAGGCGTAGCGAGGTACGTGCAGAGGGTGGCAGCTGCCCCCCCCCCCCCCCCCCCATGCTGTCCCAATGCTCATGCAGCATTTACAATAGATAAATTCTTGGTTTGTCTACGCCTGCCCCTCCCCCTCCTAAACAAAATCCTAACTACCCCTTGTTAAAACCTTGGGTGAAGTATTAGGGCAAGATATTAGTGTGACTCACCGGAGAGTGTGGCGGGGAAGCTCTGCGTGTGCGCCGCCATGGCCGACAGCAGCGCGCTCTGGTACGCCGCCATCGCCGCGTTCACCCCCACGCCTGCGCACAACAAATTACCTTTATATACCGTATCCACTCGCTCTTAGTGAATATACGTAGAGTTACCTGTCAAAGCACTTATTTCTACAGCAACAGAGTTATCGGATAATGACAAGTATACGTATGGATATAATTGTTCCGAATAGGAACCACACTCTTATCATTCTCACGCAATAAGATAGAAAACGGAAACACGGAACATGTAAACAAATTTTTTCAAAACATTTTATAGGCCAGGCAAAGTCATCATTTTTTAGGGTTCCGTATCTCAAGAGGAAAAAACGGAACCCTTATAGGATCACTCGTGTGTCTGTCTGTCTGTCACAGCTAATTTGCTCCGAAAGTACTGGTCCGATTGAGTTGAAATTTGGTACATATATAAAGGTTAATATAAATTAAGGTTATATATTATTGATTAACATAATATCTGGTTTGGTTACTCACCTGAGGGAGGCAACGCAGACAGCGTGGAAAGCAATGCGCTGCTAGACAGGGCCGTGGCAGGATTCGTGCTGGTACTGGAAACCGATCACAAACATTTACAAAACGTAGAAACTTTCACAAATAAAATGTCCCATTCATCAATATCCCTAAGGCATATAACAATTAAAAGCGAATGATTGAAGTAATCTACAGCACAGTATAATAGTAGTAATTTTCTGCGTAAAAATGCTCCAGTACGGATGGCAGCGCACACAGGCGCCAAGGCAATAGGGGCGCCGGAAGTCGAAACACGACGACAATAAAAGAAGTGCTTCATAGGTTTCGCACACAGACGCTGCCGGGGGTCGGAGCGGCCCTCTCAACCTTGAATACGTATTGGGCGCGCTCTTATGCACTGAGCCCACCGTCGGCGAGTAAGCGAGTAAAGTTGGGCGAGTAACAGTTCATTGCAGGCTGACCGGGCACAGTATGATCATGATCAATTGACTTTTCCAGATCCGTCATGCTACTCGCCCAACTTTACTCGCTTACTCGCCGACCTTGGGACCAGTACCTTAAACAGCCGAAGTTTGACTACTTGTCTGTCTTTACACTTTGTCTATACTACTATAGCTTGGGCAAAATCAGAAGTGCTCCAGTTGGCCCGGGCTCCAGGCTCTGGAGAGCCGTTGAAGATGTGGGTTCGACTCCAACCAGAGACATAGTGGTACTGATAGACATAATTTTTTTATCTCAAACATAAGTAGAGTATTTAAGTATGGTTTTAATACGTTCCCTATCCCGGTGCCCCCAATGTGGGGTCCACAATGTGGGGTGTGGGGTGTGGGGGGTTTTCAGGAGTCCATGTTTCCACTATGGGGTCGCTTCCCCTGATTGCACAGCTGAGACTTGTGACATTGTCCGATAGTTTAGTGTGGGGACAGTGAACGTGCTAACCACAAGATATCTATTTATTGTTATTATACCTTTGACGTCCAAATGTCTGCGGTGTTCCGAAAGTGGTCGGGAACGACGGTCTGAACAGCGGAGCTGGAGACGATGCGGGGCTGGAACGACAAGCGCGCAGTTTTTAAAAGTCCAATCAGAACAATCACCTGATTTCAGGACAATTTAATATAGTCAAATCAGAATTTGATAATAAATCTGTATAGTTGTTGGAAAGATACAAAACCAATTCTTTCAGACTCAGCAGTCTTATTGTCATGGTTTCTGTTAGCATTGTCAAGGACCGCCTTACAGTACCCAGAGGTGGAAGTGATGTTGGATATAGAGGTGACTTCTTCTAATGATTGATGTACTCAAAGTACTAGGGCAGCATGACTTACCTAGCAGTCTTACTGGCAAAGTTATTTACCTTGGTTCCTTGCTGTGCCCGGAGGTGGAGGTCACTTCTGCTCATGTTTATATACAAGTACCAGGGCAGCATGACTCACCTAGCAGTCTAACTACCAGCGTTCCCGTTGGCGTTGTCCGGCTTGAGGCTGATGTTGTTGAGCAGCGGGTTTTCCAACGTGGGACTGACGGAGGGCCTCGTGGTGTCGGCGGTCACCTTTCTGTGGCCGGAGACGGAAGTGGTGTTGGAGGTGGAAGTGACTTCTGCTAATGACGGATTTACTCAAAGTAGACAGCATGACTTACCTAGCAGTCTTACTGGCAAAGTTAGGCCCTTGGTTCCTTGCTGTGCCCGGAGGTGGAGATGGCTTCTGCTTATGATTATTATACAGGTCCCAGGGCAGCATGACTCACCTAGCAGTCTTACTGCCGGCGTTCCCGTTGGCATTGTCCAGCTTGAGGCTGTTGTTGTTGAGCAGCGGATTCTCCAGCGTGGGGCTGACGGAGGGCCTCGTGGTGTCGGCGGCCACCTTGCTGTGACCGGAGGTGGAAGTGGTGTTGGAGGTGGAGGTGGCGGGCGCGGACGAGGGGTTGATGGCGCCGCTGTACAGGCTCAGAAATGAGGAGGCCACCGCTGAGGTCGCCGTGGTGTCTATAGCCTAAGGATATTATTTGACGTTAGAATGAACTGCTTATTTTTAAACTTTATTGCACAAAAGTGTACTTATAGTACAAAAAGCCATAAGGCATTCTCTACCAGATAATCAATGTTGCAACCGAAACAGATATAAATCAATGCGAATGTTTTTTATTTACATTAACTGGGCTCTGCTCTCGACTAATCGATAATGCCTCGTGGTAATTGTGTAACCTACGAAAGAGCGAGCGCACCCGTTAGATACCCATGCACTCTGATCCTAAAAATATTCTGATTAATAATTTGTAGGAAACACTGACGCCGGTAGGGTTTCACACTTTGACTGTTCGCATTACATTACAAGTGTAGAATAGTACCGCTTTGTGCGCCAGGTGGCTAACTACGTAAGGGTGACAATGTGCACAGATAACCTGATAATTTGTGTTACCGAGACTTATATCAGCAACAAATACCCTTTTTTGCACACCTTAAAATAAAGAACAATAAGAAGTTACAATAAGATAAAATATAGGCAAGTGGCGGTCGCATCTCCAAAGAGCGATCTCTTCCTAACGATCTGTGGGTAGCGGAGAACATAAACAGCCTGGAACTCGCCAAATGTTGATTCAGGTGAAGGTCTTTTATTTTTTTTTACTAAGACAATTCCTATAGTGACGGCCCTAATCTTAGTAGCTCCACGCTGCGCAACTAGCATAAACCAGGAACGCGCAATCTGTAACGCAGCGCATTGTAAGCGCGTTGTCATTAGTTATTGGCAGTGTCGCCCACGAGATACAAGTATGCCGCGACCGACCGGCCGGTGGTAAAAAAATGGTAGCCATCATTCCTAAACGAGGATTTTCAGAAATCATAAATCCACCAGCTGACAGCACAGTGGCGAATGGCCTCTTTGACAGCTAGTGTCAAAATCCACCAATCACTCTTAACAAGATTGTTACATCTACTGTCAAAAGACCATTCGCCACCGTGCTCCCAGCTAGTGGATTTATGATTTCTGACTTTCATTGACTAGGCAAGCATAAAGAGTGAGTATATCGTACCATGGGAGTGGGCACGGTGGGCATGGGCTGGCTTACGGGGTCGAGGCCGAGGCGCATGCGCTTGGCGTTGAGGCTCTCGTTCTCGCACGCCTGCGCCAGTATGTGCTCCGCTTGCACCGACGTCAGGTGCGCTGGGGTCGGCCGCACCTGTAACATCTGACTTCAGCATCCAACACCATGCGAACCATGCCGCCCCTTTCGACTCAGTCACGCGTAAAATACACCACATAAGCGTTTTGATCTTCGTCGTTTTGTCTGCGCCCGCGCAGCATGAACGCAGGGTTCGCGCAAAGTCGCCACGACACTAACGGAGTCTTTCGAGCGTCGTCTTTTCAGCGCCCACGCAGCATCGACGCAACGTTTGTGCAGTGCGGTAGCGCGATGGTGAGCAGGGGTGCGGGGCGACGCATAGTGTTTGAACCGTCGCGACAACGTTAGGGATCGTTGCGCTAACGCTGCGCACAATACGACGACTCTCGAAAGACGCTAGTGTGGGGGAGTCTCTAAGAAAAGGACGGCAGTTTCGGTACAGACTAATGCGCTATACTCACCTTGCAACTTCATCACCGTCGAGTTGTAACAATCGGTCGAGCGCCGACTGATTGCAAGGTGAGTTGCGGTTGTCTTCCACATATCTACATCCAACCTCGATCCGACCAATTGGAACAACAAGTTGACGGTTGCAAGTGAGTAACTCATATAAAGAAGCCATTAAATATACTTGAGAGCGAATATTCCGGGTCACCCAGCAGTATTAACCATAATTTAAATGTTATATAGTGACAAATATTTGCGTTAGTGTATAAACACAATAAGTCTTGGGATTAAAATACGGACTAAAATGTTGCATCACTATGAATTTCTCAGAGTTCATTTCAGGCTTCGTTGAATGTGGAACAAACTAAAAATAACTTCTACGTAGGATAACTCATTGCTTAACTCAAGCTAATAATGTCTTTGGATCAACATGGCATGGATGTCTTCATAGGGATCGGCCCAACGGCGACTGGTGGTATTCGCGCGCAGTTATAAATGCCTAGTTAAAACAAATGCACGTCGTAAGCTGATTTTTAGGGCCAGCGCACTCACTGGTCAGCTGGTCACATTAAACTCGGCCGTTGGTCAAGTCCATATATCGTCGGGTAACAACCAAAATTCACTACATTGAAATTATTGAAATATAAACCGTGCTGTTAGTTAAATAAAGTTGATTGTAAATTTTATTTCTTGAACATAATTAATTAGTGAGTTTTGATTGTCACCCGACGATATAAGCGAATGCATACTGCCGACTTAATCACGAGAGTACTAGGCTATCATAAATCAATCGGAGATCGGACCCTCACCGCAGTGTCCCAAGCGTTGGCGGTCCCCGTGGTGTTGCCGCCGTTGCCCGCGGTCGGCCCCTCGCCTCGCACTTTCTTGTTCCGCCTGCAACTCTTCAGGTACGTCCGGATCCGCTTTCGGGCGCGCTCGGCGAATTCCGGGAACTGTCGGGTGCAGGAATCGATGATAGCCTGGATCTTCTCTTTCGGCTGTTTCGATATGGGAACTATCCTGTCCAAGTTTTCGTCTACGAACAGGCGGACGAACATCTGAAATATAATGGTGCATTTTGATTTAACTAACTCTAGAAATGTTAAAAATCTGGTCAAATGCCCTGCCCACCCATCCTTCTTTCAAGAGTCAGGGCACTTTTACCCCCAAATTGCAAGTTTGTACTTTGTACCTACATGTTTATCGATTAAAAGTTAATTAATTTTGTCACTGACTCACACTCTCGCGATCATCAAAAATCAATATACCGGGTGGAATGTAACGAGAGACTTTCCTGAAAATGTCGTCCCTGAAAATGTCTTTCCTGAGTTTAGTCAAATCAATTCTACATCAAATATATGAAACTATTGTCATATATTTGACGTAGAATCGATTTGACTAAACTATCTACATAGTACTTTTTAATGTTTGAACAACCCTACTACTTCGCCGCCGCTACCGCTACACGCTGCCGCCCGTGTCCTCGTATGGCCTCTAAAGTAGGGTTAAAACACGCAGTTTTCTGCATGAAAGTTTAACAAGCTGTAACTTGAAAACGGTGATAGATATTAACTTCGTTTATTTGGAGGAAAGAATTAACTAAGGCTAAAAAATGCCCCATTTGCAGGAAAGTCCTTCGTTCCGTTCCAACTTGTATATCTACCAGATCTACGAACATGAAATTTTGCAAGCGGTTCTAGTTAATGTCTTATGTTAATACCGGGCCGATTTTCATGTAATTTGTTACATAGATTTTCTGTTAACGCATAAGATAGGTACTTTTTACCCAACTAAGCGGAAGCAAAACGCTAACTAAATTGAGCGGGTTCAACATACTATAATAAATATTCATTGAAACCAGGAGTGGCTCACTCCGCGATTTCGCCACGCGGTTGCTCGTACCAAATTTTGCCCTTCCGGAGGGGCTTAGCCAGCGACCAGAAAGAGCACGCATTATGCGATAGACAGCGACGATCGGATGCGGTGCGTTCCGTCCGGTGGTCGGACGCGAACGTCAGTTTTACTAGAAAGAGAAACTTCTACTGTTACTTATTTTGATATTGTGTTGAAACTTACATTGAAGGCTTTCAGTCGTTCCGGGTCGTGGTGCTGCGGGTCGACGCGGTCGTCGCTGTCGTCGTCGGACGCGCCCGCGTCGTCGTCGTCCTTCGTCCGGTCGGACGACGACGTCTCGTCGTGCGTGGACGCGGGCTCCACCGGCGTCGCCGAGCCCACGTGGATCGGACTCTGGAACGGTAACTCTCTAATGGTTTATGTTGCCTTGGTAGGTTCAACTCGTATGGTCAGAATTTTTCCTCGTGAACCACGGGAAGTAGGGATTGCAATCGGTTATTTTTAGTATGAAAAAAAATGAGTTTTAACCGAAATAGAGTTTTTTCCATACAAAAAATAACCGAGTTGATTCCCTACAGGAATCATGTGGTCGCATCAATATAAGAAGTTCTTGAAATTACTAGATAAAGCAGAGAAGTCAATTCCCGTTACAATTTGCGAAGAATAAGCAGAACACTATTTTTGTAAACTAAACAGGCTTAAGTCATAATCTCATAGTCTCTCCAGTGATGGGGTCGACTTTTCGAACTTGGCTCTTCCTTAAATTATACAAACAGGAATTTTAGTTATTTTCAAAGCTTAAACAATGTTAACAGATCTCAAAATACGAACCCTTAGTAAAGTTTCATCGATTTCGCCGTCAATTATTTTGCCAGCGATTGACCGCTGTTTTACATTCACGTTCGTCGTCTTAAAAATACCCACATAATGTCAGGTCATATAGGGACATGTACTGTTCATATACAAAATGTTCTGAAAATGTTAAGTAATTTTATAAATATGAAACGCTGCTCAACCTTAAAACTCACCGAGTGGCCAGTGGCCAGTGGGGTGGGAGGTTTGGGAGTCTTGCTGCCGAGGCCTAAGGCGCTGTGGTAGGAGGCCCATAGATCGGCCATGCTGTCGGCGCCGCTCTCCGTGATGTCGCCGTTGCGGCCTGCAAGTACCAAGAGCACATAAGTGAGGTGGGAGATCAGTACTTCTAGCACAACTGAGACACGTGACTCTGTCGCGCGACAAATGCTGCCTATCTCTTTCCACTCAATACAGTGTGACAGTGACAGGTGATGCTCTGTCGCGCGAGAAACGAAGTCGCGGCCGGCTATGCTAGACAACCTGGTCGCTATATTCCACTTTCCACAAGTTTGAAGTTTGATTTGAAGAAAATTCGCAGATGCAAAATACCTAGATGACCCATTCTCCGAGTTAGGGCATGCAGTACCGGGAAATTTATGTATGGCAGTACCGGGAATTTCCGGTACTGCCATACTACAATTTTCCGGTACTGCATGCCCTGCTCCGAGTGTTTCAAACCCCGTGACTTAGGTGGGATCGATATTCTAAAAAATCTGCCGAGTTTAGGATGGCATTTACAGTTATTTGGTAAGGAGCCCCGACGTCTATTTTAATCGAACGATTGTCGTCCTAATCTCGCGGAGTTGCGGCAGTATCGAGCCCACGAAAGTCACACACACAACACAACGCTAGGGAATGTACATCCGGTCCGATCGGTTTTTATTTATTTTTTTAAATCAAGTTTAATTAAAGCATGAAGCTTAAAAAGCTTCTGGCACACAATACGCAACACTTAAAAAGTGTTATTTATGTGCTAAAATTCTATTGTGTGCCAAAAACGCCCTACATAATTAGGAAAAGAGCTGATACTCTTCAAACTGCAGGATCGATTTTTACCAAACATAGCTAAGAACACCTGCAGGGAAACCTGCTTTCAGGTAAAAAAACCGCATCAAAATCGGTCCATCCGTTCGAGTTACGATGCCACAGACAGACACACCGACAGACACACAGACAGACAGACATTGGCGTCAAACTTATAACACCCCTCTTTTTGCGTCGGGGGTTAAAAATGACCCCAAACAGTGAACACTGTACCGGAACATAATAATAAATATGAATTAAATAAACAGCTTCTAGCTAAATTTCATATAGCCTCTTCTACCAGTAACATGTTAATGAGTGTTTACCTGAACATTTTTAGTAATTCTGTTTGTGAATTACATGTTCTCTAAAAACGATTCAGGCCGCCTAAGCGTTAATGTATACCTAGTTATGTATCGTGAAATGAATACTTCGCAAAAGTACCTAGCACATCGCACATTTGTGTATCACTTAATCATATGTTGCGTAAATAGTATTCCACACAACATTTCGGACGTGCATCGAATATCGCACAAACGATACTTCGACCTCCCGGGTGCGAGCTCCTGAGGAGTCCCGGCCACTTCCGACGTGCAGCAACGCTGCCGTCCTAGTCTAAAAGGTGACTTTTTACTATGAACTTCCATAGCAAAAAGTCGCCTTTTAGACTAGGACGGCAGAACGGGCCGCGGGTGCACGCCCCGCTGCAGAGGTTCCATCACCATTGTGGTTTTAGTGGGTATACCTCCTTCTTCTGAGGGGTGAGTCCCACATATTTTAAATTACATTTTTATTTATTTATTAAACGAATTCAAAAAGATTATCAATTCGACCCATATGTATGTTTTTATATATGGTACCTACTCTATACCAACTTCTAAACGTGTGTAAGTTTAATTACGCTGTTAAGCCAACGACACGTTTTCATAGTTACTGATACACACTTAACTCGCTATCTCAAAAACTACTGAACCGATTTTGATGAAACTTGCACAGTTCCCTAAGTTGGACTATTATACCTAGTCCAACTAAAAAAGATTTTTTGCAAAACGACTTAGTTTTTGGGATATGCGCGGACAAACATACAAACATACATTATTTAGATGATCCTATGGTCACCTTCGGTCTCCATCGTCAGACCAGTGTCACAGACTGTTATTAATCGTATTGAATCGCACTGAAGATATGTAAGAATACCAGAGCTCAATGAAACGACAGGCAGTGGTTCTAATTTAGCTTTCAAGAATTAACCCATACATAAAAGGCAAGTTAAGGTGATTCGAGTCGGCCGGTTTTCCCTACAATCATAAAGAGGGTCATTGTTTGCTTCCACCGCATCAATTATGTTCGAAATATGCTTTATTTTGTAGCTTGATACACTGTATCTGCGCGGAATGGCATGAGAACTCTTAATAACCCAATTATATGCCACTTTTGCAAAAAACGTTCAGTTTCAAATTATGGTAATACTCGTAGATGGCGTTAACCTTGCCTAACCTAAGACCCGCGAGGCGGGAAGGGGCAGGGGAGCATTTTTGAAATTAGAATTCAATTTTCATCTCAATAACGTAACAACTACAAAATGTCCTGAATTTAGGACACGGGTTCTAAATTCAGCACATTTTGTTGAAGTAATTTTGCCCTCACGGGCCAGGTTAGGTTAGCGCCATCTACGAATATTACGAGGTTAGAATAGAATAGAATAGAATAGAATAGAATAATTTATTCATCAATTCATATTACAAAATTATTATTACAAAAAACATAACCTGCAACAGAATGACATGTCAGATAATGGACTTAAAGCATAATACTTTATAAATCGTTGCTTACATTTTCAATGTCTAACTTAGTTTTAGTTTTATTCATTATCATAACCATCCTAATTATTATTATTATTGAATTACTGACTTCGTTAAAGGCTCAATTGCACGTTAATTATGATTTTTTGAGACCTTTCATGTCATTTTGCGCAGATTAAATGTATTAAGCTGTAAACTATTTAAAGCACATTTCAAATAAATTTGATGCAATGGAACCAAACGATGGCCCTCTTTATGTTTGTATGGAAAGCCTACAGACTCGAATCACCTTAAATAAAAGCTTGTAAAAAATAAAAAACAAGAATGTCAAAGAATAGGCCGAAAGACCAAGCGACTAGAATTAATTCTAAATCCAGGTCTCTGACATTTAACTCCAACCCGCCGCGAAGGGTAAATGACAAAGCGTAGGTCGCAGGGTTGAGTATTTACCACTTTATAAATAAATATGACTTTCTATGCTATTTATTATGGGAAAAGGTTAGTGAAATTCCTGCAACACTAATAGGGTATTTGGGTTATTCTTCAGAAATATGTCTGCGACTTATTCCTCTGTCTCCATACATTTAGTATCAAAATGGGCTTAAGGGATAAAGTGACCGCAGACATATTTCTGAAGAATAACCCATTTGACAACAAACAAAATAAATTAACTAACTCATTCTACAAATTACGTTAAGAAATCTGCTCGGATAAAATCAGTTGCACTCATTTTCATGCCACCGACGATTTTAAAATGAAAAATAAAACGAAAGATAAGGCACCACGTTGAGCATGACGTCATTCTGATTAGTGTTTCATACTAAACTGCATACTTTCTGAGCGTTTTGACACTTTATAAAAATAAGCTGGATTTGAACTGTCACCAAATAGCCTATTCTTCAAACGACAAAAGTCTCGCCGCAAACGCCATTTCGATCCATTCCTCCAGCTGATAGAATTCGCACGAACATAAATATTTATAAGCCCCTCAGGTCCTAGTATTTGAGTAAGCAACCCTTAAAGCATCATTACCTACTTATATTCAGTATGCATAGCCAGTTACCAAGGAGGCAGAATTTAATGAGGGTGTAAGGAACGCACTCGGGACCGGTGCATCCGACTTAAATGTCAACCCGAACAAGCCTCGTGCCTATAAATAATTTGAGAAGGTGCCTACAACGTCTGCGCCCCTGGCACACCCTCAGACACTCTCGATATGGCTTCCAGTAATAAAAATAGCTAACGGACGCTCCGTGAATAGCATTTTGTCGTGGAAATTATGCAAGTGGCCGCCTAGCATTGTGACGACAGGTACCTGCGAGGCTCGTTAGATGGACATCGCTTTTTTACTCAGAGATAGGTAAGGTAAAACAATGTCGTTGTTAACGAGAAAAACATGCCTTGGCGTTAGACTGATAACTTCGATAAAATAAGTAATTTTGGTTTCACTCGACACACAAATAGTGAAATAGCTTTTACCTTGCGTCTGGCTGTGGTAATTCCATGCTAGCAACATCATTTTCAACTTCTCTGCGTCTTTCGTGAAGGCCTGACCTGCACCAGATCACATACGCCAATCAATTTCAGGTTCAAAATTTGGAAATTTCGACAAAAATATTCAAATTCAAGTTAAAGCCAATCATGTAGTTTTTACTGGTATTTTAACACATTTTGAAAAGATATTTGGTCTTTTTATTAAAATATTTTTACGAGTTGATGTGTAAAATACCACCATTAGGTTGATTTGATGCAAGTGGCTGTGTGACTTTTATAGGCAACTAGGAATAAGAGTTGTTAGGGGCGCGTACTTACTAGAGAAGTTGTCATCGTCATTCATATCTGCTGGCTCTGGAGTAAGATTATCCTGAAACAATAATAAAATGAATGTTAAGTTAATACCTATAAAGTCTTTTTCATCATACTTGCTCGTAAAGGGTGTTATAACACGCGCGCTTATAGACCAACTCGAGCCGATTTACCCCCCGTGGGTTACAAATATCTATAACTCCCACGGGAGGAAAAACTGTATGAAAATCTATAACTCCCTCGGGAGTTATGAGTTTAGTTTTAAAAGTCGTACGTCATTTCAGACTAAGGAGGTTTCGAATCAGCCAAGGCTATTTCACATCTTCAAAACTTGGCTACAAAACCAATTTTAGTGTAAAATAAAACTTATATGGTATATTTTACTATTATTTCCGTAGTTTTTGCGATTATTTTAATGCAATTAAATTAATTTAGTTTAAAATTTTATTTTGAAAATCGGTACAATCTGGCGACATTGCCTGTCAAGTTTAAAAACTAAACGCAGTTCTTAGCATTATCTGTGGAAGACTATATTGAAAAAGTTGACAGTTGAAGTTGTCTCTTAGCGGGTGCGTTTAGTTTATTTCATTTTTGTTTTATTTTTTTTTCCTCGCAAATGTGATGAAAAACATTGTGTGTATCACGGGCAGTAAGAAGATTACAAACTCGAGTCATTAAAAGCCCTCCGCCTACGGCGTCGGGCTTCTAATAGACTCTCGTTAGTAATCCCCTTCTTACTACCCTCGGTGCACAATGTACTATTCCACAATAAAAAAAACCGGTCAAGTGCGAGTCGGACTCGCGCACCGAGGGTTCCGTACAAACTCATAAGTAGATATATTCATAGTTAAAGAAAAACTGTATGGCGATTATTTTAGTTGGAGTAAATAAGTATGTGTTAAGATTTTTGCAAATTTCTCAAAAACGATGCAAGTTAGGAAAACCGTTATATTTTTCCTGTAATATATAAGACGACATTAATAATTGGTAATTATTACAGATTTTTCTGTTCAGTAACTTCGAAAATAATAGGGTGGGGGGGGGAATGGTATTTTTTTAACGTTTTTCACCATAAATCAAAAACTACTTATTTAAAAAAAATACAGAAATAGTGTTTTAATCTACAAAATAAGCCCTTTCATTTGATACCCCACTCGATATAATAGCCCTACTTTAAATTTTCAAACTCTCATTACAGACCCCTTTAGAAAAAAAAGTAAAAAAGTTACAAGATTTTTTTACATCCCATAAGCTCGGGTTAGCGGTTCTTAACACTATTCCAAATTTCAAGTCGATAGCATCAGTAGATCCTGAGATATCTTGCTGTGACAGACGGACAGACGGACAGAGTCGCACCATAAGGGTTCCTTTATTACCATATTGGTACGGAACCCTAAAAATACAACGATGATTAATTATTATCGCACATTTCTATTCACCATCCGATAGTTATTCTTGTGTGCTTGCGTATGTCGCATCAGGTCAACGGGTGGGTGGAATGCCAACTTATTGAATTTGGCATTTCACCCACGTACCCTAGAACAGCATCAGGCCACCAGGGCACCATAGGATCGGAAGGATAAATAATTAATAAATTAGCGAAACGGCCGGCGGCGACCAGGACGGGTCAACGCTCGGGTCCGCGGACACAAATCGATAGTGCTTCAAATGGACAAGCCACTAAATATAGCTTCCTGTATACCATCACGTGTGTGCTGATCCCCTTGTACCTGGATGGCATACCGCTAGCAGCTGCCCGGGTGGTTTCGTAAAAATGGCCGCTTACATCGCCCTATCACAAATATAGCAATTTGCCCTTCGTTTTTAGGGTTCCGTAGCCAAAATGGCTAAAAAGGAGCCTTTATAGTTTCGTTATGTCCGTCCGTCCATCCGTCCGTCCGTCCGTATGTCACAGGAATTTTACTCAAAAACTACAAGACGTATACTGATGAAATTTGAAATATAGATGTCTTGTAGATGCCGCTACTAAGTTTACTAGTTAGATAATAAAAATAAAAAAATCTAGGGGGGCACTCCATACATGTAACAGAAGCTAAAAAAATTTTTTTTCAGCAAACGTCAACGTGATGTACATAATTCGATAGTTCTTTTAAAAACATTAGAAGGTTTTTATATACTTTTTTTTTATTAAGTGAATACTTTCGGAAATAATCGCCCCTAAAGTTGCATAAATTGTGCCCCCCCCACCCCCACCCACCAGCCAGCCAGTTTTGCCAGTTGTTTATTTTTAGCTTTATTTTTATCTGTAGCACATTTCCTTATAGATAAGGCTATGGAACCCTACACTGAGCATGGTCCGACATGCTCTTGACCAGTTATTCTCTCTTTTGATTCGATTTGATTGATGGCTGATGAGACTTACCCACACCTAGAATACGGACACAACTATAACTTACATCCCGTATTTCATCCCCGAAATGTTGTCCTAGTTTTACAAAGTTTTTCTACTCCTGTACTGTTATCTGTCTTTTACTTGGTCACGAACACTAATATAAGAACATACATAATATGAGTTCAGAGAAGTCTATACTCTATTCCCCATAACAGCACTAGTGTCGTTTTAGTCACTTTATGTTATTGCCAGCAGCAGTAAAACACAGATAAAAGTACAGGAGTAGAAAAAGTGTATTAAAAAACGTCGTATGACACTCATGGGCATTGGTCATTACAGTCTCGGCTATTACAGCCTCGACTGTAATGACCAACATAGCCTACTCGTATCATAAAGTAACATATCTGCACCCTTATCATAAATCCTCTATTATGCGTTTGGAAACCGAATATAATGACCACCATTATTGCAACTAGTAATGTAACATCAGTGTGTTATCTATGCCAGTATTATTTACCGAGTGAGCAAAGCGAATAGGGATGATGACTGGGTTAAAAATATGTAATTCTATTTAGTCCGTCAGTTAGATTATGGAAAAATATGGGACACGTATTTTTTGGTTTATCAAAATATTAAAAATCGACAAAGTTATAGATCATCAAACTTCTGGAGTGGGGGCTTGTGACGTCACTCTTGAGTACAATTTGTACTCAAGAGTGACGTCACTCGAAACTTCTAAGCACTCTATCCTCGTCAGTTTTTGTTTGTCAAACAAAACAAAAAATACGTGTACAATATTTTTTCATAATGTAACAGACGGACTAAACAGTTTTTTTTAGTCATCTAGCCTATTGTCTCTACTTCAGCTTGTCTACCTCAGGATGTCTATCTCTCTGTTCTCCTGTACACCCACAGGTCGCATGTATCAACCGATTCTCGTGAAAACTTGTGAGCTGGTTCGATAATTATATAGAATTTTGCTGTCGACTCATTTTTTGGATATTTTCAAAATGGCGAAGCTATAGAGGTTGACAGACTTACGAGGTTTACAGCTCACAGAGCCACTAGTAATAATGTATGAAAACTCATAATAACATCGAAACCGATGCTAATACAAAAATCTAGTTGGTCATGATTTGAAATCAAGTCGCCCATGGCGGTGCAATGGCGGTCACCTTTACGGTTCCCGGACACATCATTGAGGATTTATAATATGTGTGTATTTATAAATAAAATAATGTACCTATGCAACTGTACATAATTAGACCTTAAAACACTCGTGTGATCTTATAATGGAATGGAACTCGCCTTAGACATGTTTCATAAAACCACGCTTATGTTTTAAGACCCCTCACTATGTATCTGTTGCATAAATTACTATTTTCTACTCCTGTACTTTTATCTGTGTTTACGTGTTCACGAACACTAATATAAGAACATACATAATATGAGTTCAGAGAAGTCTATACTCTATTCCCCATAACAGCACTAGGGTCGTTATAGTCACTTTACGTTATTGCTAGCAGCCACAGACTTCTAAATCTAGGTTAAACTTAGGTCAAGGATTAAGCGCTCAATTTTAACTTTACGGTAAAAATGCACAACTACCAACTTAACAAACAATTAAATTCCTACGGTTTTAAGAAAAACAAAACTTTCCGAACTAAATTCATTGATGCCAACATAAAAATAGTACATTACTGCAGAGGCCGGGAAGTAAGGAATTGCCCGCCGAGTACATATAGCTGGCCGAGCGAAGCGAGGCCAGATAGTTACGAGGCCGGCAACCCCATTTCCCGCCGAGGTATGTATAGTGCTTTTCTCAAACATGCAATGAAATAAATAAACTTACTATAATAACCTTACTTAATATTTTATAACACAAACAAACTGGCTGTCAGAAAGTGACATTAGTGACATTATATCCATAGACAATGTAAATTCGGCCAAAAGCTGTTTCAGTTCACATTTTTACCGCGAATATTTAGATGAAATATTTTAAATGTGTATTCTTGTGGTTTAGTTTGCAATTTATAATAATTGGAAATTGTTTATAATGTGTTATTTGTAATGTTCATGTCAATTTTAAATAAATAAAACTGCAAAATATAGCAAAAATCCTTTTTTGTTTTTTTTTTGGCTGAATGCCGTAATGCTGGGGCCCAAATAAATGTGAAATGGAAATTAAAAAAAAATAAGTATGAAATTCCATTCCGTGCCAAGTGTCAAGCCGCATAGGAAACGAGGTACTTTGTGGCCTATTTTTAGGCACGTAATGTCAACATTTCATGCCACGTTTGAGAAAAAGTATAGTCGTAGAAAAAGTATTGTATGCAACGTTGTATAATTAAGTCAAAAAACGCTCATTGCGTCTCTATTTGCGATACTCGCCGCGTTCGCGGCTCGTATCGCAACTCACGCAATTCGCATTTTTTGAACCCACTTATACCTACAACTGTTGCATAAAATACTATTATAATTTGTATTGTATTAATAAGTCTGTTATTTTTATATACATTGCTATCTAATAGTCTGCGTGATTAATTCAATCATATCCGTAATTGAAGCACTAGGGCATCAATAGCCGTAAAGCACTTTAATTGTAAAGGGCGTCCAGATTGACCGAGTGACATTGTGTGAATGGGTCGAGGCAAATCCCTCTGGAAGAGCGTACATACACGGCACACACTCACAATGTTATAATGGTGTGCACGGACACTAATATGCCACATAGCAACGATATTTATATGAACTTGTAGAAGTAATTTGGGTATTTGCTAGAGTTTTAATATTTGATATGCGTTTGTGAGAAATTATTATGTTATGTTTGTTTTCTTGATACGATCAAGAAAAAAATCATTAATTTCATTCAACCAGCCAGCATATCGCGAATCAATAATATCTTTTCAATTTTATACTTAATTTTTGGGGAGAATTTCATACTCCTTATACAGTAACATTTGATATTCTTTACGAATAACTAAATATTTTTACTAAAAAAAACCCCGACCGCGGTGCTCTTTAAAATCCGCCATTTTGTTTATTTTAACGAACTTCATACCCAGTGACACTCGCGCCATCAAGACGAATCTAATGATGTATCATTTATCAAAATCGGTTGTGCCGTTGAGTAGTTACGAGCGGACACAGGAACGGACATACATACATACAGGTCAAACACATAACCCTCCTTTGGGCTTCGCCACAGTCGGGTAAAAAGAGATAGAAGTAAAAGAACATGAAAATGAATATAGAATCAATTCCCACTGATATCTCAACCATAAACAATATTAAATTATCATAGAATATTACAGCAACATTTTAGCGGCCCCGGTCTCACAACGCTGACTTACGAAAACATACAAGATTTTCATTCAACAAGTGGCACCGATGCAGGGCATCAATCGCCTGCCGTAACAGCCAAGGAGCGTTAACTGGATTAACGATGCTGTTTACATTCCATTTTTAAATTCATTTCTTTTGTTTTCCGTTTTACTCATGTGTCCATGTATTTTACAATTATGAATTTATGAAGTAACCGATAGGATGTATATGTATTCGATATAATAGCAATTTTATGAATTTCGCGTATCTTAATAAATGAAATACTTAAGAAATGGTTTTAGGCAACGTGTAAGTACCTATATAGGTAGTATTTTTGTATCGTGATAGACTTGATGCCTAAATAACCTAGCTAGATATAAGACGTCTGCATGACTAGTAGAATCAATAAGCCCAAGACATGTTACGTTCGCATGGCCGCGTACTTAGTTTAAGTACCAGGTGTACATAGACAGTTAGGTGGGGTGACGAGTATCGACCGTCTTGAGGGCGGTGGCCAAGGACCGCATCTGCTATGCGGACACTAAATATCCGTTGACCCTTCATGCGTTATGTGCTCCTTGTACTTGTAGATGTGTTGAGAACATTGCAATTTACTATGTAATTAATTACACCTCAATGACAGATAAGGTGCAGCGGTGCGTGCGTTACGTATACGCATAGGTATGTTTATACAGTCATGGTATGCGTTTGAAAGGTCAGCTTAACTATTACGGAGTACGACTTGTCAAGGATGGACAGGCAGTTTATTGATGCCTCATTATACCGCTGTCATAATGCCTTAACCCTTTCCATTTTCGCCTTGCTGGTCTTGACAAAATGCTATGCTGTAGGTATGTTGATGAACTCCTGGTCACTCCTAGTCGTCGGTAATAGAAGTTTGCATAAGCTAAGCTTCACTATTGGTAAATTAAGTAAAAAATCTCTGTTTTGCTTCGAACAAGTCGGATAAAAGTATCCTATGCGTTAACTGAGGGCATGATCTAACTGTAAACCAAATTTCATGGATAGTTTTTGAATAATTCGCGCATCAACAAACAAGCAGACAAACTGACGAAATTTTAAATTTTTGACAGTCCCTAGTTACTTTTTGGAAAAATCTTTCATGTACAACGTACAAGTCTTGCTACGATATTATTATATGTATTCCTTCTTGAGTCATGGATGTTTTCTATCTATTTAAGTATGTATTTACCACCCACACCCATAGTGTAAGCCTTGCTTAGTTTGGGACTAAGTCGATTTGTGTAAGATTGTCCCCCAATGTGTATGTATGTATATGTAACAAAGAGTGAAGACTCAGCATTAATTTAATGGTATTTTATAGAAATTTCATCGTTCAAGCTATGAACAGAATTGTATTGAGGATTACTATTACATTAACACGTCACAAAGTAAAAATTATGAAGTTAAAGAAAAAATAACTTCATATATTATTTCCGCGGCCGCGCGCTCGGCGTAAATCGTGGAATAACCTAGTTTTCGATACAAAATAACTGCAAAATTTCGGGAATCCGCCGGTTATGTGCTCAGGCCCTGGTATGTGCTGATACATGGCCTGGCCTATGTACTGCGGTCCCACCTCCTACCACCTCCGCGACTGCTACCCCGTGTAGTGCCTCCCCGCGAGTCGCGCGACACTAGCGATCGCTAGGGTATCGACACTCGATAGTTGCGCCCGAAACTTTCGACAAACGATAAATTGATTTTAATAAAAAATAGTCGGGGAGAATCTTACACAAATCATTCTAGTCTAAACCAAGCAACGCTTGTAATATAGGTATTCTGGATGATACTACTGAACACATGTATAATAGATACGAGTACAACACATTCAAGACTCGGGAACAAAGTCTCACTCTCTTAACTTATGCCAGTCCACAATACACCAAGTCAGATTCGTGTTGCCGTCGTGTGGGTAAACATACTCATTTAAATAACACTACGACCTACACAAGATTGCACTTGTTTCTATGGTCACCAGTGGCGTATTCTTATAAAGCCGAAGCAGATTTGGATTATTTTTTCTTCAGGAGTAGTAGATACTCCAGCCATATGCTTTAGGCCAGGGTTTCATAAACTGTGGTCCATGGACCCCTTAGGAGTCCGTGATACGAGAGCCGGGGGTCCGTGGCTATGCCTCCAATACAAACTTTCATGTGCCCTTGATTTTCTTTTTCTCTGATTATATTCGGAAAGGGTCCGTAAGGTTTTCGAAATAATGTAGGGGGTCCGTGACCAAAAAAAGTTTAAGAAACACTGCTTTAGGCAAGCCGGTGAGAATCGGTGTCTATGGACGCCACGCCACTGATGGTCACTCTCCTTGTGATGACGCTCAGAGCTGACAAAATACTACATACCATGCAATGTGGATACTTTGGAACGGAATGTATATCAGATAACGTGTTTTAGTACCTACAGTCTCCACTCAGTCTATAGTTATCGACATTACATTTTGGAGGTAGTCGAGTGAAAATAAATAGATAGCTCGTTCTTTGATTGTGTATATTTTAATTAGGTATGAATTAGTTACTACTAATGTTCGTATGGACTGACAGTGTTACATCTTACTAGATGCAACACACTGTCAGTCCATACGAACATTCACAACAGACCGTGTCACTCACGACTCGACATGACTCAATAGTAGGTATATTACTAGCTTCTATAATATGAAAAGTAACATAACCTAATTCGTATTCTGCTGCCGGTATTTATATCAATACACTGTAATTATTTTTTCACTTCTTGCTCTTAAAATGTTAATTTAGTCTCTGTATATCGGGACTAAAGTTCGTTATTAATCTCTAGGGATTAAAGTATTTTTTTTTAATTGACTTTGAAAACCCCTAAACAGCCAATCGGGGGGTTTGTGGTTGGAATATTGTCGCCATTTTTAGTGATTGTGTATAGACAATTTTTGGGTGTGAAAATAACCTAAAAAGACAACTGTGCAAAAATATTAAAAAAATAACGATTTAATATAGTAATAATGATTAATTATTACGAATATAAATCAATTTAACTAGATTAGGGGTAACTTAATTTTATTTTGCATGATCCAATTAGTTTTAAAATAGGTAGTTTTCACGTTTGAACCTGTTGGCTAAAAATGCCAGCATTTAAAGACTGAGTGACTTCTTTTGAATGTTCATTAATCGTATTGAGCACAATATTTCAACAATTAATGTGTATAGTGCAACTTTATACCGAAAGTACGGAACAAAAATGGTTTTCTTCATCCAGTGAAGAAGAATTAACGCCTAACTCCAGAATGGAGAAAAAAGCAAAAGAGGTGATAGAAAATCTTTTGTGTAATAGAACGTCGTTTTTTTCCTCGCATTCAAAGTGAAAAGTAGAGTGTTTAACGCGGGACTAGACAACCATAATGACCCTCGATCTATAGTCACCCTCGCTACGCTCGGGTGGCTATACACCTCGTGTCATTATGGCTTGTTTTAGTCCCTAGTTGAACAATCTACTATTCTTGTAATCTAAATATATGACCGATTTCAAGGCAATGAAAAATCTACATTTACAACAAACAAAAGGCACTAACAAGTTTATTTTAATCTTACTAATGGCGATTTATCTTCCAGAATAGGGACTCATTTAATCGATAGTAATGGAAACCGTTTAATATCAATTAGAGGTGCAAAAAATCTCTGCCAAGCGCTGAATCTTTTCCATTTAATTCAGATTTTATCGATACGCGTGATCATCGACAGTGTACTAGAGCACCAGCAATCAGGTGGCAGTCAGCGTATAATCATTAAATACCCACGCGGAGGGGCGCGATGACGCCCGCGGCGCCACCCCGCCCCCGCCAACATCACCCGCGCCCAATTATGAAAACACGGACAAAATACATTTAAATTTCGAATGATTTTCGAACACCGAATAACGTTAATAACATGGACGCAATGAATCGATCATCGATAATGAGCTGCGGTGCAGCGTCGCATCCCTAAACACTTTCTTATATTCTCACTTGTTTACCACACGCAAAGGCGGCAATGGTGATGTGTATTGATTGTTAAGGTATCCAATTATGGCAGGCTGCAACTTCTAGAACCCATTCCAAGAAAATCCGTTATTACTCTTTGCAAGGCTATTGAAAGATGAATCTCCAGCAAGTTACGAGATTAACAGCAAACTTCCGTTGGAAACGAACGCATAAGGCGACTTTAGAAAATTTGCAATATTTTCAATCGAGCCTGACAAAAGTATTGAATTGATAGTATGAACTAACAGATTGAACCTTAATAGTTGTGTATGAGTTTTATATTTGCTTTTGTTGCGTGAATTCCGCTACAAAAACAATTAATTTTGGTACCTACTTTAGAGTGAAGTTCGACAAGACATTTCTTAAGAGGAAACAGGAGGGCAGTTTTTCCATACAAACGTAGTCCCCTGTTTCCTCCCTGGATAATGCCAGTAGAGCAATCATTTTTTGTCCAAAAATCTATGGCTACTATTGATATGTTCCTATGTTTCCTTTTTTACGCTAAATTGATTCTCAAAAGAGATATTAACCTTCAAAAACCTAAAAAAATGCCAGATTTTCCGCTGTGTTCACACATCCAGAAAACAAATTTGACTAGATTATTAAAAAAAAGGAAAACATAGGAACACGGCCAAAGCCTTTCTTTAATGTTTAATGAAAAAAATAGTTAAGTAGGTTAAGTTTTGGGGAAGATATCAGGGGACTACGAAACGTTATTTTCATGAAATTTTAAAAGGTATTTTCGGTCCAAGCTGCAGTTGTCTCTATCGTGCTCTGAGGGAGAGAGGCGGGCAGTGCGGGATAGCGACACATTTTACAAATACCTAATTTTCAATTCTCTCGACCTTACTGTTTCCTCTTAACGAAATATGAATATAAAAATGTCAATGGATGTTATTAAACCACAAATAGCCTAAATCAACGAGCGTTCAAAACCTCTAAGGCCTCTTAAATGTCTTCGGTTTCCATAAAAAGTAAATTGCAGATTGCGAGAGAAATAAAACCCTTATTCCAAAACATTTCGCAAGTGGAGCGCTAACGCAACGCTAGTTTTTTATCGAGATTTTTAGAACGCTTTTTCCCGTCTCGACCGGGGGCGCAGAGGCGCGTGGAAAGTCTTCGCGGTCTTTCAAAATAAACGGCTTCCTTTAGCATTCTGCTGGCTCGGTAGTTCCACTCGCCGCTCGCGCCCTAGTATTTTTAAAGCGGACAGCGCCCCCCCGTGGCACTCGCGGGGTCCCCCCAACACCCCAACACCCACGCCAACACAGTAATACCATAACGGGTGCGAGCTATGACGAGATTATCTACGTACACGCGTACCCACTATTACCCATACAACAGTCGCTTATGTACCCGGAGTACATAGGCACATAAGCGATGACTTATGTACATAGCATCGACGTGCCGGCCCGGACGGCGTGTCCGGTGTCAGCGGCGTGATGACAATAACGTGTAGTAAAACGCTAAAAAATTAATTCCATCTACAATTACTACTTAACGTAGCATCTGCAGAACCAGATCTTCACCGACTTGGAACATTGAACCTCTGCCCCTCAGGAAACCCACAAGTATCTTACACGCCAGTGCTACTTACCTACATATTCAATAACTCACAAATGAAACAACAAAACGCATACTCGTACAGTCGCCATCAGATATATCTGAGCTGTCAGTGTACTCATAAATATCTGAACACGGCTTTATTTTCATAGCATTAGAGCCGTGCTCAGATATTTATGAGTACACTGACAGCTCAGATATATCTGATGGCGACTGTACTATGTATAAGTAATAATAACGATACATTTATAACATCACTTTGTCAAGTTAAAACGGGGTAAAAATACAAGATGAAGTTCTATGTTTAAGTTTAATTCAACATGTAAACAAAACTAAAAACTATATTACCTACCCGGCAAGAAAGTAAAACTGCAAAACTAAATGAAGTAGATGCTTTTTGAGGTGCGATATACATATAATTATGTATACGTATGTGGGAAATGCATATCTATACGATGTATGTACGTATGTTTGTCTGAAGCTAGCTTTCGACAATGTGACAATGCACTTTATCAAAACTCAATTCATACACTTGTTCCAGAAGAATACTAAGAAAGAGGAGTGTAATTGTCGGTAACGGTTCCGTTCCTTCTAAATTTTATGAGAGATTAGAGGAAACCAAAAAATCCACATTATACGTATACAGATACACCGTGAAATTTTAGTGGTTGTTTTCCGTTTAAGGGCATGGTTCAGTATCGTGTTCTGATTAGAAAATAGTGGAAGATTTTTTTTTTAACGCGAAAAAAAAATATTTTCTATTAAGCAGGTCGTTCAAATTAGCCGACCCTCCATACAAAAGACAATTCTTTTTACGTCAAAATTTTTTTTTTCTTGTTTTTCCTAACCAGAACTCGATACTGAACATGCCCTTAAACGGAAAACAACCACTAAAATTTCACGGTGTATAAAGAAGCGCGATACACTATAAGCAGATTGATCATACAAAGGATATTAAAATCATAACCTTACTTTTGCTTTACCATAATCAAGTCGGGATTGACTCAAAACATTACATGTAATAAGATGCAAGTGTCGCAAAGCAGTTCTTCTACAACAAAAAAGTTTAGAGATGTAATGTTAAACCAAGTCAGTACCGGGGGGAGTGACCACAGAACTCGATTTCCACCGACTTGCCTATTATTTAGATATTAAGAATCCTCCTCTGCGGTTAAATAATAGGCAAGTCGGTGGAAATTAACTTCCGTGGACACTTCCTTCTTTTATTTGTTACATTCCAATCCCTTCTATTTCCCATTTGAACTACAAAAGTAAGTGTGACTGAAAGTGCAGTTGTGAGTGAAATTGCAATATTTTTAGGTTTTGTATGACTTGACATACTAAAAACTAATAATATTTAAAATTTGGAGCCTGTGGGTCAGTTAGAAGTACCTTAGAATTAGGGATGCAACGATACCGATACGATAATCGTATATCGGCGATTATCGTAAACCTTTACGATCATTCGTTATCGTAAATATTACGATACGATATTTTTACGATACATTTATTTCAACATTTTTAAATTTTTACTGTTTCGGGTGAAACGAACGAACAATTTCTGAACGCTTCGCATCCGCACTATTGCCTAGCGGAGAATACACACATGATACAGAAGAAATTAAACCATAATTTTCAAAATTATTTTATATTTTTACGTACTTTACTCAAACACAAAATCAACTTAATTATAAACTGATCAAAACACGAACGCGTGACAACAAATGGCGGGGAGATGAGGCGAACCGAGCATTTCGGATTGCACCCGAACATAGCTAATAACTATGATCGGCAATGCCGACTAGTCGGCCGATTAATCGGCAAATTAGGAACCGATTAGTCGGCAAAATCCGTAGTCGGCCCATCTCTATTAAAAATGCATAACTTTTTTTTATACTTTTACTTTACTTACTCTTACAATAATAACATACAACAAAGCTTCCAATAAATTCATCAAAATGGTATTAAACAAATATCGTAATGCATTCGTATCGTAATTCGTTATCGTATTTAGCCATTACGATGTATTCGTCATTTGTATTGGTATCGTAATAGCCGTATCGTTGCATCCCTACTTAGAATTATGATGATCATCAGTCAGTGAGTCAGTCAGTGACAAAACTAAGGAACTTTGACGTGCAATAGTTCTTAAAATACAAGTTCAAATTGAATGATATTGAGAATATATCTAAGTCTTATTATGCCCTATACATCCCTGAAAATGTAGGGTTCTAGCTTTATCCAGCACAAAATTACAGAAGGTTGAAAATGGCCTGAATGGCTTCGAGAAAAATATGGTAACGGCCGTGCCTTTGTTTTGCTCGACTTGGCGACTTAGCACTGCCGTGCCCCCAGATACGTATGTTTAGCTGTTCTCCTCTACAGGTCGCATTTCTCAGCTGATTCTAGTAGAATTTTGTGAACAGGTTCGAAAATTATATAGAATGTTTTTGTCGATTCAGTTTTTGAATTTTTTCCAAATGGTGGAACCGTGGGAGTTGACTGGACTCGAGTCGAGTCGAGATTGTACTGTAGACCTCCCGAGTACAGTCAACTCCCACGCCGTCCTAATTCAAAAGGACGCATCTCAATTTCATAGGTTTTGAGAAACAAGCAATTTTAGTTTTGGAAATGGCATGATTTTAATAATAATAATTCATTTATTTTCAGATAATTTAGGTACATCCATTGTGTTAGTAATACTTATGACTATGGTGTATGTTATTTTGGAGATGAGTTAAATTTCCTTGGTGACTTTTAAGAAAATGTTATTAACTAAGATTTTATTGTGTATTATCAATATTATCATTCACGTATTTTAATTCCGCCTTAATTAAGATTATTTTAAAAAGAAAACAGCAAATAGCAAATGTATAAAATATAGAACTAAAAGTGTAGTCAAGTAATAAAAATCCTTAAACTAAATAAAAATAAAGCCAATAATTTTTTGGAAATATATTCTATGCAAAAATGTTAAAAAGTGAAATAGGATTTTTTTGAGATGCGTCCTTTTGAATTATGACGACAGTACAGCTCACAGAGCCACTAGTCAGTATTAATATCGTTTTGTACATTATAAACGACTAGCATTTAACCGCGGCTACGCCTGTGTTATTCCCGTTGATGTCCTCTTTTCCGGGATATAAAGTATCCTATGTTTCAGCAAGTCTACCAGCATGCCAAATTTCATCTCAATCCATCCAGCTGCTACCCCGTTATTTAGTAAGAAACATCCCAACATCTTCACAAACTGTCACATTTATAATATTAGTGCGATAGTAGGAACTGTAGGATTTTTAAAATAACGACCTAGTTTCAGTAGTTCGGTGATTTTAGTCCAGTTCAAACAAATATATATGAACCGGACTAAAATCACCGAACTACTGAAACTAGGCCAAAATAACATGTGAGAAATAAAGGCAGAACTTAAAACTGGAGGGAAATATTTTCGCCGTCCGTCGACCGGGTCAAATGTTCCTTAATGTCGCCGCTGCCTTCACGAGAAGATGCGCTGACCGTAAACGCAAACTGTGCGACTATAGCTTGGCAACTTCGTTGGTGACACTCACCTGTGTGCTTTTTGTTCTGTGCAGCCGTAACTACTTACACAAATAACCCTCCTTTGGGCTTCGCCGCAGTCGGGTAATTACCGCCAACACGAACAGGGGCCTCCGGAGGCAGCCTCCGTCGGTCGCCGTTCGTGTTGGCGGTAACTTATGTAAGTAGTTACGGCTACACAGAACAAAAAGCACACAGGTGAGTGTCACCAACGAAGTTGCCAAGCTATAGCACATACAGCCGCAACATATCTCCCGTCACATATGGTCATAATCAGTGGTCGGCACTAACGGTGCAAAAATGTAACAAAACTTGCCAAGCGGTCATAATAGAGTGCTTACAGCCATGACAATATTCATATTTTTATACTCAACTAGCATTTTCCCGCGGCTTCGCCCGCGTTGTTCCCGTTATTGTCCCAAAGGAGTTCTTAACGGGATATAAAGTATCCTATGTTTCAATTCAGGACTTGGTCTACTTGTATGCCAAATTTCAGCTTGATCCATCTAGTTGCTACCCCGTTATTAGGTAACAAACATCCAAATATCCAAACATCCAAACATCTTCACAAACTTTCGCATTTATAATATTAGTGGGATATTGGAAATCCGAGATTTTGATATAGATCTTGGGGCACGGCAGTGCCCCCGCCAAGTCGAGCAAAACAAAGGCACGGCCGTACCATCCTTTTCTCGAAGTCATTCAGGCCATTTTCAGCCTTCTGTAATTTTGTATTGGCTAAAGCTAGCACTGAATTTTCAGGGTCCCGGCGAACTTCTTTCCGCCTCTGAATTGTTATTGATTTAGATGTTTTAATAGTTATTCTGTTATTCGGGGCAGAGACAAACCCAAAAAATCAAAGATCATACAAATCCGTCCACCCACTGTCAAGTTATAAATGGCGTAACCAACCCGACTTTGTTTTATGTTTATGTATATAGATTATTTGACCTTTCAATTGATAATGTAATATGAATTCATGGTGTGTGATTAGTTGGTCAAATTGTTAACACCGTCCAATAATTGCCGAATAATATTCCATCTAAGCGCAAACACATTAACTCAATTTATAATCGGAGTAACGTTTGATCGATCCGCGTCTTGCCAAGGGTGCATCAGTGGATAATAGCTGTAGGTATATGTTTATCAAGAGACATAGGTATACGTTTCGATGGTAGGTGAGGGTATCTGTAACCCCTATGTATGTTCCACATCTTGAGGACGGAGTAACCACCTCCTCTATCTATGTATATTTATACATATAATAAAATCATTTCAATACTTTGCACGTTTACGTACTCGTACCTAGTTTTTCGGGTTTCATAGGTATCCAAAGGGGGTCAACGGGTCCCTATAACTAAGACTCCGTTGTCCGCCTGTCCGTCGTTCCGTACATCCGTCCATCTGTCACAGGGTCATCTTTTGAATTTTAAGACTTGAAATTTTCACAGAATGAAAATTCTGAAAATAAAAATTTCTATTGCCGTTTTAACAACATGTGTGATTTAAAAAATGTTCTAAGTACCTGTTAGTAGCGTGGTGTCCGAAGAACTCGATTCCTACCGGCTTGCCTAATATCAGGCATTCGAGCACCTTACTCTACTGCTCTTATGAAAAATGTCCGCCAAATCGGCACCGGCTTGCCCGAGGATATCATTTACGCCACGCCACTGGTACCTGTTTACTTTTAGTTTATTTTTATGTAAACTTAAGAGCAGTTTTAACAAAATAATTCTTAAATTTTATGTCCTTATTTCAGCCTTAGACGATTTTGCCAGTCTCTGTTCCCAGTGGTCAAAAGGCATAGTGTGCAAGCATTTCACAGCATAACCGACCTCTATGGTTTGGCTGCCCTTCGTGGACGAACTCCACACACCGCCATGCGCGCGAATGCTGGCTGAAGGTGGCGACGCCCGATTTCGAGCGTCAATTGTTTTTCGGCGGATTTCTTTTACGGCGGCTTTGTATGAACGTTCTCGGTAATTAAATAAAAAAATAAGTGTAAAATATATGTGTGTTGTGTATATAATTTTGTAAATACAACTTGAACGATATCTGTGACTATTTGTGCGGATATAAAGACAATCGGGTCCCGGCCGGTAACGGTATTTGTGTGGTGAGCAAACGGACAAACACACGGCTTGAGCAAGCGACTTGGAGTTCACATTTTTAAAGGTAAGCCATCCATATTGTTGGGGAGCTGTTGGTAATGCTGCGCAGGGGGCCAAGCCAACCAGTCTATGGTTTACGTCCACAAGTTATCGAAGGTTAAAATACTGTACACATAGACTTGTATATAAATAAGAACCCGGCCGACTGGCGCCATAGATAATGGACAAAAGGAAAATGTAGACAAAAGGGGGAATCAAAAGGTGAAAAAGGTGGATTAGATAGAAATCAGTACGCCTCTCCTCTATTAACATATATAATAAAACAATGATATGAGAGATACCAATTATAATCCAGCTTCCATATTTCACAATATTCTCCGTTTTTCTTAATTAATTCATACAATTACATTCTTATCATCCAACGCTCGCGCGTAGGTACCTGTCAAACTGACGTCTCTTGTTCGTTCCGAAATGGTCAATACACAAACACCTTTCAGTCCATATCGCACTTTCGGTGTAAAGAGACGAATATTATTTTAAACAGAGTAAGTTATTTTGGAACAAACATAGTGAAAGTTGCAAATGCTAACAGACGGCCGTCCTGATAGACGGAATGACCCTATTCCGGTTCGGCCATTCACATGTATGTATGTCTCTATACTCTACCTATATTATGTTGCAATATATACCTAACAATACAATTATTAGTTACCCATTAAGTAAGTATGTAATTATTCAATAAATACAATCAATATCGTAACCGACATTTGTGACCACACTGCAAATCCTTCATGTAACTGATCTAATTGGCTACTAGACAACTTTTTTCTATGATATGTTACAAAAACACCTCTCAATAATAGAACTATTAGTGAAAACAAAACCCACTTCAATATCATAAAAACTCACCGAGATACCACAATGTCAAAATCGCATTTTTAGACTTTCCCACTCAACTTTGTAGGCTCATAAAAAAAAGTTACACGCTAGATATCAAACTCAAAACTTGAACAGATTTGCCTATTATGCTTATTTTAACAGGATCTTATACAATTTCTACAAATTTCAGTTACAGTCAAGTACCCAATTGATTGAGTGTTGACTGCTGTTTTATTTCTCATCACATACTGCTTAAGGATTAGGTAATATTCACGTGAGGTTAGATTAATCAAAACTATATTAATTAGTAACATTGAATACCTACAACACTACTAAGCAAGCATACTATTACATTAGTGCCTCCAAATAATTTTTAGGTATGTATTTGAAGTATGTAATTACAGTGCACTTCCTATCTCTTGAACATATTCATCATAAATTATACCTAGTCCATACAGGCAAATTAGTAATAACTTCACAAATATGTTAAAAGTTTGATTAATTTATCACCCGACTATCTCTGCATACATGCATTTTATTATATTCTAAATATTCTATTGTACTTAGTAAACTATTGGTTAACTCAAGGCTAACTATATAGATTAATATTCTATTCAACAATTTTTATTTTGTTTAGTATATACAGAAAGAAATGTACTTATATAAACGTGTGAAACTATCACAATTATAATTTATTGCATTATCATGCACCCACTAAACTTTACAAGTGAAGGGTTCATGACACACCCTATGATGGTACACAGTATAGAAACAAATTTCTTAACCTAGTTTATAAGTACTTATACCAATTATGTACATATTGTGTATATATTCATTAATATGTTAATATAGTACAAATAGAACTTACATTTTAGCGGTGTTGAATCACCAGTAAATCAATTTTGAATATATGTAATAATTATTATATTTATTTTCCATACACCCAACAAACGGTGTTAGCAAAAATATTTCATCACGCCAATTTTTATTCTACTTCAAAATATTCTGATAACTGACAGTTAAAAGGTCGTCCCAAAACTGTCGATTAGTGTCAATCCAACCATGTGACAAGTTAGACGCTAATTAAACATAGCATAAGTTTCGCCTAACCGTACAATTCAAAATAAATGTCCATATATTAATTTCAATTTTATGTTCATTTATTAAAGTCGTAAACCAAATGTGGTGTTTCAAACCAAATCAACCCAATTATCTTGAAACAAAAGGTAACTCATTGTAGAGTCTTTGAGATGTGCATAATCTTAATTATTTTGGATACCCCGCTGAAAAATTTGTTAAAAATTGAATGTCTCCTACCTACGTGTTCTATAAAGCTAAAGAACATTTTTACTTCAGTGGTCGGTCATCAAGAGTTAACGTATACCTTAATTTCCTTCAGCAACGTTATGCAGAAACCCTAATGATGATAACAAATAACAATTCTTAAGACCCGATATGTCATTTCATTTCTGGATAACTCCTACCTCAATAAACATACCCAATTAATACCTTTCAGCTAAGATAAAACTAAATGATAGGTAACTATCGTTACAATTATGTTATAAATAGAATAGAATAGACTCCATTTGTAAAGCATATGTATGTATATTGATCTAATTATCAGTTATTTGAACCACTATGCTTAAGGCATACAAACAGCTACAGCTATCACTAGCTTTCACAGGGAGCAGATTTGTGAGCTTAACATAAATTAAATAAGGTCGGATACATTAATGCTTATTGCTAGATTTTGTTTAATTATTAGTAAAATATTCTGATATGGATTATACACCTCGTTAGCTAAAACTTTAAACAGCGCCCCTTTGAAGAGCGCATGTCATACACTTCAAGGATGGCACTTGGAAACTTATTGTATGTTCCAGGCGCGATCCCAAATATGCTTCTCCCTAGTAGGGTTGTCTTTTGTACTCTATTATTTATTTTACTTTCCATGCAAACTACTTTACTCGTGAGCATTAACACGTTGCAATAAAGTTTACATTCGTTTCATATATATATTATATTTTCGTTACCACACCAAGGATTCAGTCAGTGACATAATTTATTTTGAATCCTGGGCGGAGTCAACAATAGATTTTGTTACACATTACCTATATCTTGTTATACATAACATGTGTTCATAAACCAATTGACATTTCGTATTCAATAGATACAATAAATAATTAACTGTCGATATTTATTAAACTAGTTAATTTCATCTTGAGATTATAGAGCAGAAATCGCAAATTCCTACTGTAGGGTAGGTACATATATTTTAACAAGTATTTTGTATGCCGAACGATATTCGAATGTATATAAAGTAAAGTACGTATAAAATGCAAACACAAAATATAAACACATAAATATAAGCCCAACCTAGGGTAGCCACGGTGGTAAGGCGAGCACAAGCCACCGATGGTTAGGGCTTCAGAATGAGTAATCTCCTGGCTATGCGCGCCATGTCCAGAAGTACAGTACCTATCGTATTTGTATCTGACCCTTGATCCGCCGATTGAGACTTCGCTATTAGCCCGTTCGCCGAAACGACTATCAGAACAATGATCGTCGAATTGACATTCCACATGACGGTAAACTCATGAGCACTTACTGCGTTATTATTTATAATATTACTTTAATACTCGCCCTAAACCCTATTGGGCATTTCTGATTTACAAGCACAACATCCGATTTCATGAATCCGTCTTTGATCAGTTATGATGCTGTCCTTAAAAATGGCTTATTAACACTGATCAGTGCCAGTCACTTGGAAAACAATTTCAACAATATCTATCTAAAGTAGCACTTAAGTATGTAGTTTACAATTCGACTCTGTTGATCCGTTTGACTGTTTAGATCATTTCCAGTTTTTTTTATGGGAATAAAATAATTTAATTGGATTAGGTTTGACCTCGGACTGAATTTCGTTGAGCATACCAAAGGAGCATCGAGAAATTGATTTTTAAAAATAATCAAGGAGCACTGCAGATTAGGCCAGGAGGCCTTTTTCTCTCTCCCAGGAGGGAAAGAAACGCCACAGGAAAGCTCCCATATTATTATACATATATATTTTTTTTAAAACACTTAACACTAGAAAAAGGATCTCAAGTACTTTATTTTTAACTATATATTATGAGCTCCTTGTGTGACCTTTGCCACGTGACAACCCAGGGGTCGAGCTACAGCGGACGCTATGTACCGCATCTCGTCTTCGATAGCCAGCACCCGTCAAACGTAGCAAAACCGGTATATCGCATTATCGTATTGTATGGCACAGCTATTTGGAATTTTGCTATATCTTCACACATTACATTTAAGATTTTGCTATACCCTCACAGGGTTCATGAAAGTCTGGTGTATAGGTGCAATTTTGTAACGTCTGCCATGTGTAGTTAAATCGTTTACGATAAGAAATTGATATTTTAACTTATTTTATTTATTCTTTTTAATTCTTTATAATATGTGATTTTAAATAATCTAATAAATTATCTGATCCACCCCATCAACAAAACGTTTCCAAGGAAGAGGCCTATGTCCCCAGTGGATATGTCTTGAATGATAATTATAATGATGCCCTTGAATTTGGTTTTGCTAGGTTCTATTTTAATCCTGCTGGCTTGTTCATTTTGTTCCTTTTGGAACTTTCTTAATTTCATTTGAGTTCCATTAGTCCGTCTCTACAGTAACCAGACTTGTCCCCAACTTCGGCCAAAAATTCTAAAAAAAGATAAATCTTGAACTCTTTCCAATCATGCTTGTCGGTAAGTATTGGAATTGACGGAGACTAATTACCTACACTAAAGCAGAAATAACCAAATGGCGGACCGCGGTCCGGATCTGGGCCGTCGACCTAAGTACCTGTACATTAAGTAAACAGTAAACTTGTATTACTGAATGCGTAATACAATAAAGGTTTTAATAAACTCAAGTAGAAACGGACCACGATGGTCGTTTTACAATAAAACTGTCGTCATAGTTCCTTTTTAGTTAATTTGTATCTAAGTTATTATTTTTATCTTATCCTTTTTGATCTCACTGCATTAGAACAAGCACATTAGATAGTGCTTATACTCGCTGTTAATATGCATGTAAAGCCCATGAGTCCTTGTTATGAAATTTCGATTACGTGTATTTTTCTTGCAAAGAAAATAACAGAGTCTATTACTGGTTTAGATCTTCTTTGATCTGCAACTGAGATCTCGCGTCATATTATCATCTACATTTATTAAATTGTTTTTTTTTTTGTCAAGGAAACCTTTCTCTAACGTGGAACCGAAACAAACCTGTGCATTTACACTTAGAATTGACTCTTGATACAATCGACAATTGTGTACACCTTATGACATTGATATTTAGGTACAATCCTCTATCATTCACTCAAAAGTTAGCTGGTAGAGAAGGGTTTCTAGTGATTAGCTTTTCTTTGTACAGTCAAGGGCAAAGATAAATATCCAAACAAAGTTCCAAAACATGTATACATATACCTTACTGCCATAATAATAAGAGCTGTATACCTATTTTTGAAACCTTGTGGTGTATACATATTGGCGCCCTTGACTGTACATCTCGATTGCTGTGTTGACTTTATTTTTAGGTATTGGTGACTATTCATATGCTTCATATCCAACTAGGCCAGTATAGAATCATTGCCAATTAGGTGTTAATGAAATGTATGTATGTAAACTCTTTATTGCACAAAATAAGACAAAGTGACCCTGTAGGGTCACAAAACAAAGTTATATGCACAAAGGCGAACTTATCCCTTTAAGGAAATGTAAATCTTAGTGTCCATTGATTCTTGAAAAAGTAGAATGAAAGCATAAATTATTATTTATATTATATGTAAACCAGAATTAGCCTAAAAGCTCTCCAACTGTTCTTAGTTAAAATTTTAACTTAGTAGTTGTGGTGTAATTGTGTTATACTAGCTGACACTAACAGTAGCCAACACCCAGTGTAAGTTCATTACTTACATCAATTTGTAATTGTTAGCACGAACCAGCAGTGCCTGTGTACTAGACATACAATTTTATATTTATGAGTATAAACCGCAGGAATATAATATATATATATTTTTAAAACAGAATCTGTCCATAATACGCTTACTGATTGGCTTATTCTGTGATGTAATCCAATAACATTATGCAGTTCACTACTTTTTATTTTTAATATCCGTCTTTTGATAAACTTACAACTTGAGTTACTTATTTAGTAATTATCTCTTCACACTACGCAGTGTTTGATGATACAATAATGAAGTTGGATGCGTACAAACCATATTTTGTATGTGTGATTTAAGAGATGGTTTGTAATTGAACGTGTCTAGAGGTCTCAATATTACTCTGCAAAGTAAGTGCTCGCTAGTATTTACTACTTACTTTACTTTGCAAAATAGATAAATGGATCATAATTATTCGTTGTTTTTTTTTTTAATACTGGTATTTCAATTTCGATATGGAAACATATTGTTACACTTAACATCCTCTGTTTACATGTAGGCTATTAGGAAAACAGTAAACAAAATCTTTATAAATGTAATAGATATTTCTAGTACATATTTATATTATAGATGTTTGATGCTCATTCTTATGAAACGAATTATCATGGTTAATGAGTACGAATAAACTTACGTAAACTTATGTAGTTTTTGCAACAGCAATAATGCATCATGCGGCATATTTCAGCCTATACTTACATTTACTGATCATCTCGGTACATGGTATATTCCAGTTGAATAATTTTTCACTTACTGATCACCTCCATCCATATTAAGAGAGCTCAACATCATTACGCGGCTCTCCACAACAGACAGTCAACGGTCAGTCTCTTCGAACACATTATGCGGTCTCCAAAGCACAATCTGAAGAAACAAATAATTATAAGCCAAATAAATAGGAGGCATACTCAGGGAAGAGCAAGATGGTCTGACTACATTAAGGAGTTAATTGGCGGCAGCACGCAGAACGCTGTTCATTGGCCTATGACTGCACGCTATGGAGACTAAAAATATGTGGTTGTGAACCTCAGTAATAAGGGAACAATGAAGAAGAAAAGACTTGTCACCACAGTACATAGAACATTTCAATGGAATCATTTGTTCACTCACTGATCACCGCAGTACACGGCATATTTCAGTTTGATCATTTGTTTACTTACTGATCACTGCAGTACACAGCATATTTCAATTTAATAATTTGTTTACTTACTGATCACCGCAGTACACGGCATATTTCAGTTTAATAATTTGCTTACTTACCGATCACTGCAGTACACAGCATATTTCAGTTTAATAGTTTGTTCACTTACTGATCACCGCATTGCACAGCAGCATATTTCATTTTAATAATTACTGATCACCGCATCCAGCAGCATATTTCAGTTTAATAATTATTGATCACCGCATTCAGCAGCATATTTCAGTTTAATAATTAGTGATCACCGCATTCAGCAGCATATTTCAGTTTAATAATTAGTGATCACCGCATTCAGCAGCATATTTCAGTTTAATAATTACTGATCACCGCATTCAGCAGCATATTTCAGTTTAATAATTACTGATCACCGCATTCAGCAGCATATTTCAGTTTAATAATTACTGATCACCGCATTCAGCAGCATATTTCAGTTTAATAATTACTGATCACCGCATTCAGCAGCATATTTCAGTTTAATAGTTACTGATCACCGCATTCAGCAGTATATTTCAGTTACACCATCTGTAAGTTTACTGATCACCACAATTGAGTGGCATATTTCAGTTGCACCATCTGTAAGTTTACTGATCACCACAGTTGAGTGGCATATTTCAGTTAACATAAAAGAAAAGCATAATTATGAGCATGAACCAGGCTAGTAGGTAATAATATATTTGGTGATAATACATTTAATGGTCGGAAGTAATTATCAAATGAAGACACCTTTACTTAGTCTTTTAAATTCTAATATTTGGTGTGCAAAACAAGAAATAAATTTCATTGACCTTCTTTGACAAAAGCATGGTCTAGACTAAAAAATATGCACATATTTTATATCTTACGTCCCGAACATAAATTTGGACACAAAACAAATATATCTTTAGGGGTTCATAAGGTACTAGGTCTTACGCAACCTTAACAAGACATAATTACGATGTTCGTAAATAAACACCCGCTTGTATCGAAACAATATTACAATTATACTTCAATTGCATTAAATTAATAGTATTACAACATCCGTTATGGTGTTTGCATTAATTCATTAAGTGCAGAATATATAATTCATTCAAATTCTTAGAATATAAGTAATTTGAACATGAAAATACATAATAGTAAAACGCGATCTACATACCAAAGTGAGCGCAACTCATATCGCACTTCTGATATTAACATATATAATAAAACAATGATATGAGAGATACCAATTATAAGGGTCATTATTTGAGCGTTTCACCCGCCTCACTTTCGTGGACACATTATTGTTGAGATTCCAGCAGATTTTAATGTAATTTTAAGGTATTTGTTAGTAGTCCCGGATATGTGCCAAATAGCTCGATATGAGACTAAAATCTGAGGGAACTTCGACAATAATGTGTCCACGAAAGTGAGGCGGGTGAAACGCTCAAATAATGACCCATAATCCAGCTTCCATATTTCACAATATTCTCCGTTTTTCTTAATTAATTCATACAATTACATTCTTATCATCCAACGCTCGCGCGTAGGTACCTGTCAAACTGACGTCTCTTGTTCGTTCCGAAATGGTCAATACACAAACACCTTTCAGTCCATATCGCACTTTCGGTGTAAAGAGACGAATATTATTTTAAACAGAGTAAGTTATTTTGGAACAAACATAGTGAAAGTTGCAAATGCTAACACCTCGCTACACAAAACCTCAATTCAATCTTGTAAAAAATTGCAATCGGTTAAGATTGTAGGTCGTATGACCCATACCATACATATGTTCGTCGATGACATCAATCTATTCTTAAATTCACCCCATACATGATATTTCTAACAATAACATATTGTTAGAAATAGAGACCGGATCTGAAGTAGCGATCTCAATATTAATATGGATATGACTAGTGCAATTTGTTAAATACATGTCATGTTGGTTATATAAGGTCTTAATTTTTACTGTGCATTGTGCAGAAGAAATATTAAAGAAGCAGAACCGATAAGTTACATTATTTTTGTGTGTAGAAAAAATAATAAATTATACCAGTCATATCCACATTAATATTGAGATCGCTACTTCAGATCCGGTCTCTAGTTAGAAATATCATATAACTCTAACAGATTTTTCATCACACTTGCTCGAAAATGGTGTCATTACACGTAGGTTTCGCGGGCCGTAAATGACCTATTACGCCCTAGGGCGTAATGGTTTTCTTTTTAAATTTGAAACGCTGGTTCTGTTTTAGTCTTATTTGTCATTTTCAAAGGAAACGCCAACTTACTTTTTTAACTTTTATCACTGAAATATTTATTTAAAGAGAACTGTTATTGCAAATACATGTAAACACATATTTCTGTAACATTAATTAAATGTTTAAATATAGTATTTCAGTATTTTGCAAATATAAAATAAACCATTTTTAGTCTTTACCGCTATGGTTTCCGAACGTGACTTGACGTTCGCATTGTCTATGGAATATGTCACTAATGTCACTGTCAGTTTTACAATTTTATTTAGGTTAAGTAAGGTTATTTTAATTAGATTTCCTCACAAGTGTGATGAAAAACATTGTGTGTGCCACGGGCGGTAAACTTACCGCCCTTGATACACAATGTAATAATTACAGTCCAAAAAGAACGATCATCGAACGAAAGGCTTATTAGCGATAAGACCGTCTGTTGTTTACCATTTATGCTGTTTTAGATTTAAGCTTTTGTAATCTTTTGTTTTGGTGCACAATAATAGTGTATCTAGGGCGGTAAGGAAGGAATTACAAACGAGTGTTTGCTAGAAGCTTTAATAACTTTAATAACACGAGTTTGTAATTCCTTCCTTTCGTTAACGGCCACACTTTTGTTTATAAAAAACTGGTAAAGTGCGAGTCGGGCTCGCGCACTGAGGGTTCCGTAAAAACTCGGTAAGTTGATACTTGAATAATTCAAGAAAAACTGTAGCATTGTATAATATCACAACTTAAAATTTTCGGATCTATATCGGGATCCCTACATTTTTTTAACCTATTTTTGCATTCCCTAATACTTTTTGTCATAATGATCATTTGTCCTAACACTCACATGCCCTAATATTTGATCCCCTGACATCGGGATCCCTAAATTTTTTTAACCTATTTTTCATTCCCTAATACTGTTTGTCATAATGACAAACCCCCCCCCCCCCTTTGTTTACTACTACTGTACCGTACTGTACTGTACTGTTTGTCCCCCCTTTTTAAGCCTTTTCGTAGCTAAGAACTCGTGCATAACTCTAGTTGCTTAGGACAAACGATGTTAGGGATCGCGAGGAATATGCAAAATAACATTAGGAATATTAATAGTTATGGCAAAAAAGCTTCGGACAACAGAGTATTATGGCAAAAATAACATTATGGAAAAACCTTATTATGACAACTGATCGTTAGGCTAAATACCCATTAGGACAAAACAGTTAGGGCAAGTGATTTTAGGACAAACGATGTTAGGGATCTCGAGGGACACCCAAAATTTTCGACATCCCATTTCGGCCCCCTTTAAAAAAAGTAACAAAGGTATAAGATTTTTTTATATCTAGTAGGCTCGGGAGAGCGACTTTTAAAAATATTCCAAATTTCAAATCGTCGAATAGCATCAGTAGTTCCTGAGATATCTGATTGTGACAGATGGACAGGCAGGCAGATTCGCACCATAAGGGTTCCTTTTTTACGATTTTGGTACGAAGCCCTAAAAATGAGACTTTAGATAGGCTCCTCCAAAACCATTCGTAAGAAATCACTCAGCAATTTGTAAAATAACTTGAGCCGAATGCTAGCGGTATTGTCTAGTGTCGCCATTCCCACCTCTCACGTGTTGCAGACTTGCAATATGCGATATTATAAGTCGTCTCTTGCCGCAATGTTGGAATTCAGACCCTAAGGGGTTGATCTTGCGTATAACTAGGTATTGAAGATTGTTAATGAAGTATAAGTAAGATACAATGAGTTTGTTAGGGTGTGATATTTAAATACAAGTAGGTTGGGTACAGATTGCCACAAACACAACTGCGATGTTTTGGTGATGCGAAGTTATTTTTCAGCTAACCGCGCTGATTCTTCACATGCTTAATAGTAGGTAGTTAAGTAAGTTTTACGATATAGTTAAATAGCATTAAAAAATTTAGTAGGTACAAAGAGTACATATAAGGGATTTCGAGAAGTAAATTTAATACATACTCACCACTCCCCTTTCGCTTAGTTAATACGGGTGCGAACCGCGGCGTTACCGCATCCCAAAGTACCAGGGCGCGTGAATCTCGGAGGAGGCGAAGCGTACTCCTAGATACTCGCATTTATGAAAGGGGAGAAGCGGGCGACCTCGAAAAACCAAACGGGGGTCGTGTCTACGTCGAAAAGCATCGCGAATTTCACAAAGCGGCTTCCTATTCCTAGTTACAGGAGTATCGTTGGGGAGTCGCGGTTCCGCGGCGCCTACCCGTGCCTGTTCTTTGAAGTGTGATAAACCGTACGTACGTACTAAATATGTATACGGAGGAGTGCGTGCCGCCTGGAGATTGCTGCTCCCCTGATACTCCAGCCTGCCAAGATTTATAAACGCGGCTGAAATTCGCGAGTAAACTCGCTTTGCCCGCCTCGCCGCAGTAACGTAATCGAAGGCATTTTTTGCTTTCGTCCGCTTTTCGTTTTAATGCTCTTTTTTGACGCCTTTAGGGGCTTTATTACATTCTCTTTCATGAAAGTGTTCTCGGAAAGGTTTCAGCTGCATTCGGGAAACATGAATGCATTTAGTGTACGCTATGAACCCAGATTAAATTGTTTTTGCATGCCGTATTTCATTTAACAACTCAGCCGCAAAAGCATCCATTATTTTAAATTTATATAGCTATGTATACAATATACATACTAACCTAGATTGTTAGTATTTTGCTGGCGTGTACACAACGTGATTAAGTATCAAATTAATAAAACAATTTGTCCGCGCACGACGCGTCGCAAATGAGTTAGACGCATTTGTTAAATTGGGCCAAATTGACCACACGTCCACGCCCCCGGCACTACGGCAACGTTCATGTTCACTAATATTTCCCAGTAAAAAATTGTTGATAACCAATTATCCCTCAGTAGAGTCCTGCCACTTTTTCAGTGTAGGTATATTTTGGGTATTTTTCGTTTCATTGTAAGTTTTCCATCCAAGCGCTTCCCACCACGTTCTTTAGCGGTTGGATACGGACCGGGTATGGTGACGCAAACTGAGGAAGGCCTATGTCCAACAGTGGACAGCTACGGGTTGATCACGATGTTTTCCGTTAATAAGCTGATTCATAAAACTGCCCTCAGATTTTATCTCAGATGATATTTTCTATATTTGTTTGAAATGCGACGTGCTGTTAACTTGATCAATAATACGTCAGTCATTTTCTTTTCTTTAATTTCGTATATTATTTCATATTAGGAAAATCGTGTGTTATTTATAAAAAGTTAAGAAATCGTTTGAAAGAAGTGACCCGAATTAGGATAAGCCCGAAACGAAACTGAAAATTAATCAGTCACTGTGCTAAATTAAAAATGTATAAAAGCCTGGACATTTAAGTTTCTTGTGACATTTTGCTTTTGGTGCGCAATAAACAATATTGTGTTGTAAAACCAAATGTACTTTAATCAGTTGGTAGTCGTTTAATGTAGAGTCAGCTAATTAAGGCCGTTAGACTCACAGTTTCACTGTGTCCACATGTTTTTTGAAAAACTAACAGAGACTTGATGAATGAAAAATGCACGATTTTTCAACTAGGTACGTTTAAAGATCTATGTGATCTCTGAAACTCCGATGCAATACCTAACCTACTCGAAACTTGAAATACTATATTATTTCGAAATGTATAAAATCAAATAATATTATTAACGCCATAACTACCTGTAATTTAACATGAAACACAATCTGTAAGTTTATTTTTGTCGACAACCCTAGCGGTGGGCGTGGCGACCAGAAATAGCGTGCGTCATGAGTTAGAGCGAGAAGGTAGGATTCGGCGCTTTTTTGTGACTCGAACGTGGGTTTTGTTCAGTGCGAGTTCTGTACCTACAAAGTATAAATTTGAGACACTTTGTCTTACGTATAAGGTCCGAAAGTACTAACGATTCTGATCCAGAAAAACCTCAAAAGTCCATATTTTGAGAAAATAGCTACCCCGGTATTTATTTTGGGAAACGCCCAATAGTAGCCGGGCGGCGAAATCGCGGAGTGAGCCATGCCAAGTTTTAAACGTAATCGGATACAAACAGGGACCGTACACCTCTGTAATAGTAATACCTAGCTGTCAATGATCTTAAGCGATTTAATAAGTAATTTTCTTTAATAACAGGACAGTTACAGGCCCTGTAAGAACCACGCGAGTAAAAAACGAAAAATTTCCTAAAACTGAATCGACAAAAAAAATGTAATCATCGAACCTGCTCACAAAATTTCACGAGAATCGGTTGAGAAATGAGACCTGTAGAGGAAAATAGCCAGACATTTTTGCCAAAGCTGAAACGGAAACGCTTCGGACGTCAGAAAATCCAATAGCAATGGGTCATTACTCGAAGCGCCAAAAGAAAAGAAGAGAAAAGAATATAAGACATGTAAAAGAGCCCTTGAGGGCGGCCTACTTGCAGAAATAAATTATTTTATTTTATTTTTTATTTTAGCAAATAAGTAAATTATAAAATTGCGATAGACAGCGATTAGACGGCGAGATCCGATGTGGACTAGTACACGGCCGCTTTACAAACTCTATACCATATTATTCTGTTTACCTAGAAAGAGATAGAGATAAATAATCTATATGACACCTAATACATTTGTATAAGTATAACAGCCACAAATTGTAATCAAAAGTAGCAGATCACACTGAGCATTGAAAACGCTCTATAGAAAACGGTAGGAACTTATGACGTCATCCGTTCCGTCGCTGTACTAAGTCTGTATGAAAAAAATAGCATTTTGCCATTTTGAGCACATTTATTTCTTCAGTGTTATTTAAGCATTCCGAAACTGACTTTAATTTTTCTTTAAGACGATAAAAAAAAATCGTATTTTTTAAACTTTAAACTTTATATTTTTTATACATTTTTTGTTTATTTCTTTTGTGTTATGAATGTTATGATAATTTACTATTTTCCAATCCATGTGACAATAATGTATTCTGCTGTAAAATTCAACATTAGTCAACATCCCTATTATAACATATTATTTCCCTAGAATAGATGGAATCAGATTGCCGATATTTTTTAAATAATAATCTTATTTGCGTTCTAAAAAAAACTAGTGTTAAAATAAAATGTCACGTGCTTCTTCTATTACACAACTATCGATATCGATAAAAAAATGTTTCTAACGCTACTTTGATTGTAACAGTCTTTTGCTGAAAAATCCGACCTCTGTGCATTAGTAACCAAGAGTTCGAGTCAACCTCGGCGCCACCCAACCTACATACTTTTAGATTAAGAAAAATTCTCGTGTCACCTACAAAAACCTTGGCAGCTTGCGGGCAAGGCTCCGTTAGTAATGCCAGCCCCCTGGGCCGTCTCGAGCGTCTGGCTGCTCAAGTAATTACGCCCCCACCTCCCACCCCCTACGGGGATAAGTAAAAACAATATTTTTACGCGCACCGACCAGGGCACCAAAAGTGACAGATATAAATTGGGGGTGAAAATGGAATTAGTGTGCGCTTCCTTGATGTTGGTTCGTTATCAGACACTCGCCGACTCCCGTGTTATTATGAGGGAGGGACATATTTTTTACGTGCTGCATTAGTGATATTATGTTACAGCTAAATATGTAGGCTTTATATCTGGGAATAGATAACAGTGTGCTGATAAATGCGGATGCGTTTAAATATAAAGAGAATTTACCTACGGTACTGAAGTTCCATTTTTCAAAGGGATACAGAAAAATCGAATGCACATTTTATATAAATTTAAAGAATGAAGATAGGGAGGTTCCCCTGAACCTTGCCTGTATATAATTTCATATCAATCGATTTGTCAAGAGTCAAGACTTAATTTATGTAAGTACACTATTCAACCTTATCTCATTGGAATAAACTCGAAAGGTGTAAACATTATTTGTGCCGTCGACTGTACTTTTCAAGACTAACTATAGTAAGTACTAAACATATGTTTACATATTATGTCATATCTTACAAAAATGATTGTATATGTGATTTATCAAATGTAAAATGATTAAAAACGTAAAATTGACAATATAACAAACAAAATAGTAATCAATAATCTATGCAGATGTCACGAGAAGTTATTCATCAATTTCACAAAAAGCCATCGGCACTGAATATTATATTTAGAAGGTATTTTGTTGGAGTTCCAAGGAAAGTTTAATTTCAATCGGATGAAATCGAAACTTCGAAGCTACTTCATAATAGAGATAGCCGAACATTGCGTATTCATCGATTAAAACTTAAAATTCATGAATATGCACGTTTAGTTTAGAAGCAAGTCTTGCACGGGGTATCAGGTGAACATGCGAACAATGTGGGTACCAGGAATGCAGCCGGCGCAGGAGGCGCGCGTTGAATAATGTACGGGACATCTCGGACACCGCACTCATATTGTTGATGCCTTGGTAAGCAAAGTTGGAAAAACAAAGCAGAATATGCAAAGTAGCTAAGGGAGTTTTTTTTCGCTATTGCCAGTCTCATTTGAAAAACCACCGTGTCAACTATTGTAATTGTAACCCAGTACGTACAGACTACATGTAAAACCTTCATTGTTTTAAACACGTCTATATTGGAGTTCACACTATGATTATGTACACTTCAATCAGACCCTCACTAGTATTTCATGAGCTAACTGAACTAATATAATAAAATAAAAACATTATTAATTACTAATAATAACAAAAACATTAACATGCGGTTCTAATTTAAGTACTTCAATTCTAAATCCTGTGTCCTAAATCGGCAGAGACATAATTATAAATTATAACGTACAAAACGCGACCACAAATACACCATTTATTATCGAGATCAACTGCCCCACTCCCATAGGCACTTGACAGGTTAACAGATAAAGGCCTAGTTCTTGTCTTGGTCTTGCCTGTCTAGCCTCCAGCGGTTCTGAATTCCTGGTAGGACAAACGAGGCTAATAAATCCATGGAGTAGCAGCAAGACGGCCAAAAAGAGTAAAAAGCGCGAGAGTAGTGTTTTGCATAAAATTCGAATTCTCTATTGAATACTAAATTCTTAATAGTTATCTGAACTGACGATTTTTAGTAAGTATATGAGGCATCATGGTGAAACCAAGGTCAAATGCAAACGCATCATATGTACCTATATGCAAAATTCATACCATTCAATTCATTCATTCATTGGCGTCATTTATGTTTTACTAGCTGTCCCGGCAAACTTCGTTCCGCCTCAGGATTACTAATTTTTAGGGTTCCGTACCAAAATGGTAAAAAAGGAACCCTTATGGTGCGACTCTGTCCGTTTGTCTGTCCGTCTGTCACACCCAGATATCTCAGGAACTACTGCTGCTATCGATATGAAATTTTGAATAGTTTTAAAAGTCGCTAACCCGACACTATTTGACATTAAAAAAATCTTGTACCTTTTTTACTTTATTTTAAAAGGGGGCCGTAATGGGGAGTCGAAAATTTAATGTTGTGCTATTGTATCAAGTGGGGTATCAAATGAAAGGGCTTAATTTTTAGATTCCAGAGCCATTTTAATTTGTTTTTAATCATGTATTTTTTGATTTATAATCAAAAAAATTCAAAAAAATACCATTCCCCCCTTTTATCTTCGAAGTTACTGAACAGAAAAATCTGTAATAATTACCAATGATTAATAGGTATCATCCTAAATATTACAGGAAAAATATAACGGTTTTGCTAAATTGAACCGTTTATTAGAAATTTGCAAAAATCGTAACACATACTTATTTGCTCCTACTGAACTACGCCATACAGTTTATCTTAAACTATTCACGTATCTACTTACGAGTTTGTACGGAACCCTCGGTGCGCGAGTCCAACTCGCACTTGACCGGTTTTTTTTAGATTCGGGGCAGAGGCAAACCCAAAAAATCTAAACTCATAAAAATCGGTCCACCCGTTCGTAATCGGTTGAGAAATACGACCTGTAGAGGAAAACAGACAGCTGCATTGCCTAAGCTGAAACAGAGTCGCTTCGTTCGCTTCGCTCACTCGGTCAATAATCGTATATGCAATAAAATCGCAATTATCCATATCTCGCACGGCTCAAAGCCGCTGGGCGTCCAGAACTAGAATTTTATTTATAACCAGGACAGGTCAGCTGAGATAAAAAAAAAATGCGGCAAAGAGACTGCCACCGACGAACGTCAAAATAAAATCTACATTACAGTACTACATAAATAAAATATACGGGATCCCCTTGTTTCCCGTAAAGTTATAAGTCATACTGTGTTGTTAACTACTCATACATAATAATCGAAAGTCATAAAGTATTTGTTTCTCTAAAACGGTAATATTTTTAGGATATTTTAAAACGTTAGCATATAGGTTAGGTTAGGTTTGTTTTATAACAATTCTGAAAACTTAACAGTTTCGTAGAAAATAGTTTGTATGACTTTCGATAATGATGTGATGACTAACAATTAACAATACAGTATGACTTTTAAAAATTATGAGAGACAATATAGACCCAAATACACCAACTTAGCGCAGATTCAGGCGAATTCTAGGTTTCTGAATAAGTCATTAATCTAGTCTTGGAAAAAAGTTATGTCCAAAATGTTTTCTTTGTTTTGATGATTAATGAAAATATCTATCTAGCTTTTGCTCCACACTCGAACTTGATTTTCTAAAAAAACCGGTGCAATTCGAACTCGCCTACCAAGAGTTCCTTACAATTTGTAGGTACATATAATAATAAATTGAACTAAAAAAAAAAACAAATAAAATTAAAATTAGACTTTACTAAGGGGATCAAAATTTATAGGTTAATTACGAACATCAACGAAAAGTACCGTTCAAATTTTGGTTTCCTCGAAATTTACGTTTTTTGTGGCATGTCGGCCGTTTTTTTTTTTCACGTTAACTTAGAAGCTTAATTTATGCCACACCTGGCCAAAAAGTGACTTTTTCCGCACGCTGCGCGTACGGAAAAAGCCGCTTTCTGGCCAAGTGTAGACATAAAATAATGTACACAACACGGGAGGTAATAAAGAAAGCCCTCGATCGCATATTTACGTCCCTCGCTTGCAGCTCGGGCCGCAAACTTCTGCGATCTCGGCCTTTCTTTGTATTACCACCCTAGTTATGTAATGTACTATTTTTTACAACTTCAAGGGACTATAGACCTAACGTATATGGTTTTAATTTTAACTCAATAACCCCACGCGTTCCCGAGACAAAGGGGCTTGACAGGCACACAGCCAGACGGACAACAAAGTGATCTTATAAGAGTTTCTGTACCTCAAAAGGAACGGTCCTTTAGAGGTACGGAACCCTAAAAATGGGAATGTTATTATTATGTTATTAAGTACATATTTGGAACGTTTTCTCGATGTCTTCAAGAGCCCATCATCAGATTTGGTTGCAATAGGTCCACCTCGAAGGTATACAAACAAAACAAACAAACAAAAAAAATAATTTTCCAAATCGGTCCTTGAGTAATCCCGTAACAAACTTACAGGCGGATTGAGAACCCTCTTTTGGAAGGCGGTTAAAATTGACTAACCCAAAGTAGTTTTAAAGCCCTAACTCAGTGAAGACAGGCTGCAGCGCAGGCGCGATGCACGCGAGTTAGAAATGCACATGCACGAGTATAGCAAGTAGGTTCCGTTGGTAGCCGAGCGCAAGGTCGCCCGGCGCCTCATTGGCCGGCGCCGGCGGCGTAATATGGACTAACGCTAACTGGACATTTTTGACCGCTCGTACCACAGAAATACGAGTATATCGAGGTAGAAGGATAACGTGTATGTACCTCGCGTGCTAAAAAGAAGTGAGAACGACCTACTTTGCACGCCGTTAACTTAAGTTGCCGTCAATATTCTTAATCTGATAATAATGGTAAACATGTAAAGGTTGTATTTAGATACGCCTCACTGTCATACACTGGGGAATGTATGACAGTCAGGCGTTTTTTGGTGAACAAAATTTTTCGATATACAACGTGTCCCAAAACTCAACGATAAGCCGGCACCAGAGGATGGAGCTACTTATGATTAGTCGAGAAAAAATAAGGAAAAAAATATATCTCAAATTATTTTTTCTCGACTAATCATAAGTAGCCGGCACCAGAGGATGGAGCTACTTATGATTAGTCGAGAAAAAATAATTTGAGATATATTTTTTCCTTATTTTTTCTCGACTAATCATAAGTAGCTCCATCCTCTGGTGCCGGCTTATCGTTGAGTTTTGGGACACGTGGTATAATTATACTTTCCACTAACAAACTTAGAATAAATTTTACTAACACAACACAATATGGATCAATTTCCGAAATAAATGCATTCATTTAATTTCATATAAGCGATGTAGGTACCTATATGGGTTCTAGTGTAGTTAATCTAGGCATGTCCTCCATAGTCTGCCGACGGGCGCGTGTCATTCGAGACGGCCGCTGCAAGGCGAACCGCCCGCGGCGGGAAACTGACTGCGTCCGCCACCACTGCACTACGGACCGCGTCCGCCACTCCGGACCGCGTCCGTCGGACAAGTCGCTTGATTTCGGCGTTTGTTGATTTCTTCTTCTCATTCTTTTAACCTCGTTCCTTTTTAGATTTGATTTTTAACGGTCATTTTTGGCCACGTCCTCGTTTCTCTAAGTCTAAGATATCAGAGAATGTTGTACAAACGAAGCCACTGTTAAAGTGTTAACTGACCACCCATAGACTTTAAGACGTTGTAATAAAGTTAAAATTTGTTTACAAATGTACAGTTGTGTGTTCGATTGTACTATACATTCATGTTAAGGATAGCACGACCCATACTTTCCAGGTTCAGAATGGTTTTCCTTGAAATCGCATGACGGATAATGCACTATTTTTCAAGTCTCAAATGCTCGTAGTGCCTGTGGTTTTTCGACAAATGTTTCATCGAATTTTCATTTCGACAACTTTTTCTCTGAAACCGTAAATTTTTCGTGATTATTGAAAAGCTCGCCGTATAGGTTAGGTTAGTTTTGTGTTACCTATATCAATTGCAAGAAAAAACGGTTACCGAGAAAAAAGCTGGTGTCGATTAAATTATTTAATGTCGTTGGAACTTCGTTGCTGATTCAAGTTAATACAGCTGGACATATACTTGCATGGATTTCCATTTGGATCCCATTGAGGCGGTTCTAATCCAATGCGGCCTTGCCGTCTTCGGCGATACGCTTGGCCGTCGCGTACGAAACAGAATGCAGTAATATACATGTGAATTTTACAACTACGGGCTCTGTGAACTGTACACCTAACGAGTCGGTAACTCCCATAGCTCCGCCATTTTGAATAATCTTCAAAAACTAATCGACAAAAAGAACTATGTAATTAAATTGAATCTGCTCACAAAATTTCACGGGAATCGGTTGAGAAATGAGGTCTGTAGAGAACAGCCAGACGTTATTGTAAAGAAAATGTTGGCGATTAACTACATTCGAAAAATCTTATTCTATTATTTATGTATTTACTGCATTTAGTAATCATGCAACTGATGACCGATGATTACAAACTAAATACTGCCTCAAAATGACGAGTAAAACTTGATTAACACGTAAAGTTATAGTAATAGTATTGTACGGTAAGGAATCGCGCCTATTTTGCAATGTTCTGTATTCAATGTTTTTGTTAACAGTCAGCTAAACTCGGTAGTCGCAAGATTACGTAGATACCTAGCCAGCAGGCTATTTAGAGCACATATAGTATGGACATTGGAAACTTCGGCGTCTATTCCGAAACCCGACCGCGTCGAGCCAGTCTGGTGGCTTACAGAGCACCAAAATAGGAATCGGAGGATGCCCGGTAGATTCAGTTATCTTATACGCTCAATATGCCACAACTATACAGAGACAAATCTTATAAAATAGACAAAGGTTTGACGTATCTAAAGCATTGTAGCATCAATAGAGTTTCTGATAGTTGTTTACAGTATTTAGTAACTGATTGAGATAGATTTACAACTGTAGATGAGTGTATAACAAATTATATTACCGATGTTATCCGCGGTGTATTAGAATTGTATTTGTAACGTTTAACATGATATCTGACACGTCATCTCATCGCAAACGACATCTACTCCCACTAGTAACTGGCAGCCGACATACCAGGACCGCATAGCCACGGATGTCATTATAAATTCCCTTAATCATGCAATTTTTACCGCGCTTTATAGAAGTAGCGGGAACCCGTATTATAAGTGCCATAGCATTCACAGCCTTGGCGAAGCCGCCAAAATAAAATGAACTCTCTTCGTCCGGTAAACCAGCTTGTTTGAAGTTCTTTTTTAACTGGAAAGTAGTAAAAGACGCATGAGGCGTGCATTTGATATCATCTGAAAAGAAATAAAGTTAAGAAATTACCTTTGGGAGCACATGTTGGAGCAGAGCACCGGCTTTTCTTTTAGCGGCCATCTTCGTGTCGTATTTGGTCAGTTGCACAGCACTTTGTCTTTGGTTTTAATTAGTTTTCTGTTCTTTTAGCTCGTTGACCACATCTCAGTGGTTAAACATATGAAAATTCTACGAAAGAGAAAACGGGTTGGGTAATGCTTCCATTGCATTTCGTCTGAATTAAATTCGTTTCCCGGAAATTTTATTTGAAAAATAAAGTTGCTGCTAAGTTTACACATTAAATGAACCTGTTTTTTTTATCAACCTATCGGCAATATTATAGTTAAAATACGCGCAAAGTACCTAGAATAATACTGTGTACAGATAAAGCTTTAAATAAAAACTTTAATAATTAACAAAACAAAAACAACCTAACAGTAATTTTGATTGCAAGGCATCAAGCTCGAAGTGAGTGTGACACATAATCCTAAAAAAAACTGTTAAAAAGTGTAGTTTTAAAACCTACACCAGGAATGCATAAGTCAGGGGGAGCCGAACCAACGTTCTGTTGCGTAAGGTCAGGATCGTGCGTTTGAAACGTGCATTTCATTTTCGAAAAGAGGCTACTTTTTGTCGAGGGTGCATTGCCCAGTAGCTCCCCTATTTGCACAATACTTTCAATGAACCTCGGGTATTGTTTGCCTTCCGCACTGTGTTACGTACAGTTTTTTTCTCCGTTTATAGAGTACCTACCTAGAAACAGGGAGATTATTTGAATAGACCTGATGCCCTAAAGTAGGTACGTCCTTTTGTTAATTTAGATACCAGTTCTACCAGTTTAAGGTTTCAATGTGAAGTTTACTAGAATGTGAGAACATTGTTGGCCTATTTACCTATTGAAGTGTGTGCCTGCTTGCCGAGTGCGGCTGGTCCTTGAGTTTGAGAAATTGTTTTCTGTACATTTACTAGTATTTACTATAGGGATGTAACGATACATCATTTTGCCGATACGATACCGATACCGATTATTGTAGAAAATTATCGGCGATACCGATACCGATATCTTAGCTAAGTAATAAAGTATGAACTTTAGATATTTGTATATCGTTATTATATCTAAAACTTAGCTATATTTAATGGAGAGTTAACCTTGAAAGTGTAAAGTAAAAATAAATAAAATAAACCAAAGATACAATTAGCATAGTAATTATCATTGCACAAGGTTATGGACCAATACTGCCGTCCGATATCTAAAACTGGACTAACCCCTATACAACGCCATAGAGGTTAGTCTAGTTTTAGACATACGACGGCAGAATACATAAATTTGGCTGCACCTTATCAAAACCTAGTAAGTGCTCCGGATCAAATTTGAAAAAGGGCGTAAGAACATCGTTATGTATATTTTTTAGACCTTTTTAAAATTTGATCTGGAGCACTTACTGGGTTTTGATATAGGGCAGCCGAATTAAGTCAGTAATTGAAATTACTTTTTGCAGATTTTTTTTTCATACAGCAAATTCTTTTCGCGCTCTTCAAATATCGGTTGTATATAATCGGCGATACCGATATATCGGTATCGTTACATCCCTAATTTACTATATGTATTTAGTGACGTACTTAAAGTGTTAAAGGTACTTATAATCAGTTAAACTCCAAGTTGTGTTGCAAATCGAATTAATTATGTTAATTAACTGTATTCCCATCGATTTAGCATTGCGCGACAGTACGATACCTACTTGTCTCCCATAGTTACATAAATATAAGTAATCCTAATCAATCTTATTGAATGCATACTTTTACAAATTTTTATTCAACCCGACATGAACGGGATACATAGGTAGGTACGTCATATGATCATATCACTTTATGGAAAACAAGATCTCTAAGCACAATCGGCCAACGAAAATGTCTAGCACTTAGTATTTTCATATTTTGTCATAACGAACTTTAAATAGAACGCAGAAAAGTTAATAAGAATCAACTAAGTCAATTGTAAATGTGTCATACAGACTTTGTAGTATGAGTTAAGTGACCGTGTCTTTCCTCAAGACAGCACAAAGTTAAGGACTTTAAAAGGCACTAGTACCTATTAGATTAGTCATTTATGATAAAACAGTGATATGTTTTAACTATCATTGTATTAAGCACAGGAAAACGTTTATTTGAAACTAAAGGGGGATCCTCTAGTTTACTTTAACTTCGTTTGCGGAGATGAAATAAGCTAAATACCTGTCTCTTTTGCGCTTCAAAGTGTCATTGTGCTGAGGTCATAATCTACCTGTATACCAAATTTCATAGAAATCGGTCCGGAAAACATAGCCTTGATGGCTCAAAAAAAGGTAAGTAAGAATCTCAACATTTTAATCAGCTAGTTTACCGCGCGGTCGCTGCACTGACGCAGTTTTCTTTTAGCGATAACGGCAAGGACGCAGTTATAGCTTTCGGCACGGTGCCTCGGACCCGTTTTATAACTTATAACCGGCCCAGTATCAAACTGCGGTTATCGAAGGCTTATATAATTTTGATCAAAGATTTTCTTGTAAATTAAAAGCTTGAGCTACTCTACCTACCTATTACAGGATCGCGGTCATAGTGGCGTTCATTCGCAGAGGCCTATGTCTAGTAGCGGACGTCTTTCAATTGATAATGAATGTAATTATTTACATTACATTAATAATTATAGACAGTTACATAATGGTATAATAGGGTGCTTGTCAGTAGTCAATACAATAGTACATTACACAACTAGGGTGGTAAAAAAAGGAAATGCCTAGATCGCAGATGTTTGCGGCCCGAGGGACGTAAATATGCGATCGAGGGCTTTCTTTATTACCTCCCGTGTTGTGTACATCATTTTATGTCTACACTTAGCCAGAACGGGACGAAAATTTGTAAAAAATTACTATCTTTCACTCTATTATTTTCAACTTCACATTCAAATTAGTGTTTTCAACGATAAAAAAAAACAACCAAAAATAACGAAATATTTTGACCACTGAGGAAAATGAAGTAATAATTAGAGATGTAACGATACATAATTTTGCCTATACGATACCGATACCGATTATTGTAGTAAATAATCGGTGATACCGATATCTTAGATAAATAATAAAATATGAACTTCAGATATTTGTATGTCTAAGATATAATTAACATAGTAATTATCATTGCACAAGGAATAGACCATACATAAATTAAGTCAGTAATTGAAATTACTTTTTGCAGATTTTTTTTCATACAGCAAATTCTTTTCGCGCACTTCAAATAGGTATCGGTAGTATAATAATCGGCGATACCGATATATCGGTATCGTTACATCCCTAGTAATAATTCTCTTTTTCATAGAAACTTCATATCTACTGTCTGAGCGTTTTGATACATTATAAAAAGAAGCTGATTTATAAATCTGTAAGGAAAGTACCCTATTCCAATAAGTGTACCATAAGCCCAAATCTCATTACCAGACGTGTTGTTTAGATCAATCAATCAATCATTTTATTTTGCAAAAACATATACAGGTGGTATAACAAAGTAGGTACCTACATGTCAGTAGAATTCAGTACATGAAAGCATATTTCGCCATGATTTGGCATGCAAAATCTTATTCTAGTTTTAAAATATAATAATATTAATCATACAATTTGTCAAAATATTCATTTAAATTATAAAATGGTCGAATAATCAAGTAGGATTTTAATTGTCTAGAAAATTCACTAATATTATTACATTTCCTTATATCCTCATTTATGGTTTAAGACATTTATTCCTATAAGAATTTAGATACCTAGTTTTAAATTTTTTATTCCATTATATTCCATACTTCGTTTAAAATGCATATAATTTTTAGATTCTGGTTACATAATGTCAAAATTGCATCTACATAATCTATGTGGTCTATTGCCACTATTAATTGCAAAACTGGAATTCGGAAATATCGACATTTTTTTGTTAATTTTAATTAGATGAAGTAGACATTATCGAAGCATTCAGCATTTTCTGCAACCCTGATACCTAGTCCTGATTACGCTCCCCGGCGGCACAAAATAGTACAGAAGTCAACCTCATGTATGTACTTCACTTTTCATACCTACGCTCGGCGATCGCGCGAGGGTTGTCAACTATGGCTTATGCACGAAAAACTATCGTGGTACTGGCGCTCCTATCTAGTTGTATGATTTATTGTGGAGAATGAAACGGGAAGAATGGAAATATAAATAAATAATAAGATAATAACTATAATATTTTTATTTTAATGTCATTGTTATATATTACAAATTTGTCACAGAAAATATCTTGCGACGATTTCGACATTGGCGAAATGCACGATTATTATATTTTTCATCACACTTGCTCGAAAATGGTGTCATTACACGTAGGTTTTGCGGGCGGTAAATGACCTATTACGCCCTAGGGCGTAATGGTTTTCTTTTTAAATTTGAAACGCTGGTTCTGTTTTATTCTTATTTGTCATGTTCAAAGGAAACGCCAACTTACTTTTTTAACTTTTATCACTGAAATATTTAATTAAAGAGAACTGTTATTGCAAATACATGTAAACACATATTTCTGTAACATTAATTAAATGTTTCAATAGTGTATTTCAGTATTTTGCAATTATAAAATCAAGCGTTTTAGGTCTGTACCGCTATGGTTTCCGAACGTTTCGCATTGTCTATGGATATGTCACTAATGTCACTGTCAGTAGTGTCAGTTTTACAATTTTATTTAGGTTAAGTAAGGTTAATAGGGTACTTTCCTGACAGATCAAATCAGTTACTTTTTATGAATTGTCAAAACGCTCGGATAGTATGAAGTTTCTATGAAAAAAAGCATAATGACGTCATTGTGCTCAAACATCAAATCATCTCCTCATTTATAGCTTTTGGTCTTTTAAAAATCGTTTAAAAACGTTAAATAGGTGAATTTTAGTTGATTTTTGCAAATTTTCGAAAGCAGATTTCAAGGCTAGCGTGAAGTAATTTATATTGACTACAGGCAAGTACCCTATTTTAATTAGATTTCCTCACAAGTGTGATGAAAAACATTGTGTGTGCCACGGGCGGTAAAGGAATTACAAACTCGTGTTATTAAAGCCCTTGGCTTCGCCGCGGGCTTGTAACAAACACTCGTTTGTAATTCCTCACCTACCGCCCTTGATACACAATGTACTATTCATGTGTAATAAATTCGCATTCTCATGTACAATTGTTTACAGTAAGTTAGTGGAAAACACTTGCAAGGCATTGAGAACATTAGAGTCTGTACCTCATGTAAGAGACTTTTTAGAATTTCACAGTTCAAGTAGTTCCTTTTGAAATACCTATACCCTCAAAACATTTATAGTTAACATTGCATAAACAAAGATCGTATTAAGTTTTTGTAATCAGAAACAGTTCCTTAACAAATTCGATTACTATTTGTCACAGTATTTCAAGTGGTTTCAAGTTCAGATATGTTTTAAAATAACCAAATCACCGTTTAATGTTGAATTTACACAACCGCCCACTGAACAGTTATAATAACTTTTTTTTCGTTGCTCCATGATTGCATAAAATAATTAACAGACGCGCGTGTTAAGCGGATCGCACTCGCGCTCGCACTGGTTTGAACTGGCTTGAGATATCGTGTCCGTGAGCAGTATCTATGTGTGCGTTGCTCGAGCGCGCTTTGTATGTTGATTGATTTCTGTACCTATCTATTTTGTGCCGGCGGGCTCTGCTGGCCTCGCCGCCCAGTTTTATATCACCACCACAGAGGGGGTCTCATTATCCCTGTAACAGCCCCTTGGTTAGTGCCCTCGAGGTTTCTTTTATTTTACGATTGACACGTTGAAACTAGAGGTTCTTTCCCCATTTCTTCCTCTACAAATCTAAGCAAGTCCATGAATAGCCAATAACTATTATTACCATCAAAAGTAGGTCATGTAAATCGCAGTAAAGGTTGATTTTAAAATGAAAACTCGTTGCTAGAGCAACAGGCGTTGTTAGAGTTGTTATCAGCGGACTAAGGACCGTGAACGATGTGATTAGTTCGACGCGCGCCTGCACTCCAAAATTACTTTCAAACTTCGCCGTGTTCGATACTGTAACTTCTACACAGGCTGCTAGCCTAGTAGATAGGTAAGCATGATTGGCATTATTATGTACACGCTTCGTATACTTATTATGTAAAATAGTCAAATGAATAACCACGTCATATAAACAAAATTGTTATTATGATTTGAACTTGCCTCGAAGTTTACAAAGAACACTAATAATTTGTTTCTTGTCAGGTAGACCTTCAATTAACGTGCAGAAGGAAAATCTGACGCAAAAACTCGGAAAACAAGTGAAAAATTCCGAACCGCGAGATACCCGAGTAGCCAGTCGTCAACAGGCTAATAAATTCACTATAACAATGCCTTGTCTTAACTTCTAGCGCAACAAAGGAAACTTAGCGACACGCCAGCCGCATCGACGGACTAATTGCGTTTTTTGCAGTCTCCACGCACTAACACCAAGGCCCACTTACTCATCGCGAGTTCCTATGTCCATTCCTGACAGCCTTATGCAAACCTGTACTTGAGCAAAAACTAGAATGTCAAGATGATAAACTTCGCGCGCACAGTACGCCTAATTATAACTTTTTTTCCAAGCGCAATTAATTCCGATCGAAATGCAAGGGAAACACTGTTGGCGACAAACCTTTTTAGTTCACGAAAGTGTCTGTTTAGCGATTTGTGTGAATATTTCGGTGTAAGCAGATCGAGTATCGCAAGCAAGTTGTTGGGTTAAGCGGCGCACGTCTACCCAGCCCCGAGTCTCGTCGCGAACTGGCGGTGCGTTCGGTTCGGCCGGCCGGTCCGGCCCGCCTCACACCCCCCGACCCATACCGAAATGCATCAATGACACTTGAAACACACGCACATTCTGCGCCCAATGTGGGCACAATCGATTGGGAAAAATGTATCGCTTGCAGATTATACCTACTGTACCTACCTATCATGCCCTGGTTAGATGTTACACCGATTTTGCTACTACAGGCACTTTGGGCATCCTACGCGCGCAAATCTAGCAGGTCCCTTGAAAAAATCTTGAGGAAGCTTGTTAATATACAAAACTTTCGTATTCTTAATAAGTTAAATCAAGACTAAGAATAGAAACGGCAATATTAGACAGTCACATCAGCTAACTACATCGACGCGGTAACCCAAACAGGATTGTGGTCCTTTGGTTTCAAAGCCTTCGAGATAAGATTTGTAAGTAATTTTTCAGATAACAGTAACAGGTGCAAATAATCAAAAAGTAGGCCTAGTTTCAGTAGTTCGGTGATTTTAGTCCGGATCATATATATTTGTTTGAACCGGACTAAAATCACCGAACTACTGAAACTAGGCCAAAACGTACACTCACGGACAATGAATCCGGGTTATTTTCTTAAATGACCCGAATTCATTGTCTGTGAGTGTAGATTCTACTCCTCAAACAATAAAACTTTTGTTCAAAAACTTTCAAAACTATGAAATCTTCAGATTTTTCTTTTTCATACATTTGCTCCTAGTACAGGCCACAGGCTCTATGTATCTATAATGTCAGTTTCCCAATCAAAACTACCCTACACTATAACCGAAAAGTATATATATATATATAAACATGAACATAAGTACTTAACGATATATAAACTCTATATAGATAATGCATTCATACACCAGGGATACATAGCTATAAAGAGCCAGATAATGATGTAATTACGGACACACACACGTCAAACAGCTACGGTGGGATAATTCAGTACACGTGTACATGTGTATATGGCATACATTATTATAAGCTCCTGCTTGAATGTACGTGTAATTCTATGAACCGAAATAATCGTGCTTGCACAGTGATTAAATTATTATTGACTAGTTACATGAAATATGACATTTAAAACCAATTCGAGATCATGAATAGAAGGTTTTTTTTACCCAAAGTACCCTATTACTGACCCTCACCAGGGCACGAAACCGGTGTTTTGTAAAATCACGAAATAGCCCAATATTTTGAATTGTTTTATGCTTTTTATGCAGCGGGGTGGATTTCACAGCGTTTCAACCGCCGTCATCACCAATCCCGATATTATGATGACATCTTTTTAAAAATTACATAATTTTTGATCGAAACATGAAAAAAGTAGGTACTATTTTCGGATTTTATCGAAATAATGGGATGTATACATTCTTAAAGTGAATCGCCGAAATTTCGGGATTGGTGATGACGGCGGTTGAAACGCTGTGAAATCCACCCAGGGCTCAATCTTGTATTTAAGTAATGATTTATTCATTACTTAAACTGTACATTATTAGACTGTTCGATTAAAAAATGAAATAATAAACCAAAGAACGAAAAGAACGGAAAAAATACCGGTATTTTTGTATGGAGAAAATACCGGTATCCGAGCCCTGCCCTCCACTGTCCGTCTGTCCGTCTATCACAGGGCTGTATCGTTGGAACCGTAATAGATAGAGACTTGAAATGTTCACAGAATGTGTATTTTAATTGACGGTATAAACAAAAAAAAGAACCGGTCAAGTGCGAGTCGGACTCGCGCACCGAGGGTTCCGTACAAACTCTTCAGTAGATACGTGAATAATTCAAGAAAAACTGTTTGGTGGTACAAACTTAACTTTGCTCTTGTAAAACTGTTGTCCCCATACATCGACATATGCCGCAGTTAGTTTAGTAGGTGCAAATAAGGTGTGAATTTCTAAAAAACGCTGCAAGTTAGGAAAACCGTTTTATTTTTCGTGTAATATTTAGGATAATATTAATAATCGGTAATTATTACAGATTTTTCTGTTTAGTATCTTCGGAGATAATAGGGGGGGAACGGTATTTTTTTTAACGTGTTTTGTCTTCAATCAAAAACTACATGTCTAAGAAAAAAAATAAAAACGGTTTTGGAATCTACATATTAAGCCCTTTCATTTGATACCCCACTCGATATATTAGCTCAACTTTTAATTTACGACAAGTAAAAAGGTATAAGATTTTTTTGCTGTCCCATAGGCTCAGATTAACAGTTTTTAACACTATTCTAAATTTCAAGTCGATAGCATCAATAGATCCTGAGATATCTTGCTGTGACAGACGGACAGACAGACAGACAGACAGAGTCGCACCATAAGGGTTCCTTTTTTACCATTTTGGTACGGAACCCTAATAAAACAAATGTTAAAAGTTAAGGGGATCCCCATTCCAGAAAAGTGTTTATTGGTGTATTTTGCTCGACAGTGTTACGGAACCCTTCGTGTGCGAATCCGACTCGCACTTGTCCAGTTATTAGGGTTTCGTACCTCAAAAGGAAAAAAACGGAACCCTTATAAAGTCACTTTGTTGTCCGTCTGTCAAGACCCTTTATCTCGGAAACGCGTGGAGGTATCGAGTTGAAATTAAAACCATATACTCAGGTGGTCCCTTGAAGCTGTAAAAAATTCAAACTTCTAAAATAACGTAAAAAAATAGTACATTACACAACTAGGGTGGTAATATAAAGAAAGGCCGAAATCGCAGATGTTTGCGGCCCGAGCTGCAAGCGAGGGACGTAAAAATGTGATCGAGGGCTTTCTTTACTACCTCCCGTGTTTGGTATATAATTTTATGTCTACGCTTGGCCAGAAAGCGGCTTTTTCAGTACGCGCAGCGTGCGGAAAAAGCCACTTTATGGCCAGTTGTGGCATAAAATATATGGCCGTTTATGTCGCAAAAAACGTTAATTTCGACTCTCTAACCAAAACTTATACCTAGAACTATGAAATTTGGCAAGTAAACACCGTCTTATACTACAAGTAAGTCTTAATATAGTCTTTAATTAAAGTATTCGTACAGAACCCTCGGTGAGCGAGTCCGACTTGCACTTGTCCAGTTATTTTTATAGTAACTAGTGCATTTGTTATTGACTACGTTCGTTTTAAGTTGTTTATTTTAATTTTATATTAGCTTATGCCCGCGACTTCGTCTGCGGTGTAAATTATAATTTGGCAATTAATCTTTATAAATAGTTACTGATATTTGTTCATAAACTTGGTTGTTACTTGTAATTAACAAAACCCTCAAATATTGGGCCCAAAACTGCACAATGCACATTTACCGCGAAAATCAATTCATTAGTCCATTTAAGGATTATTTCCAAAAAATTAAATGCACTTCAAAAACCACCTGTTAGTTACACAAAAAATAATCTACTATATTAAGTATAGGATACTCTTATTTATCCTACTACGGTTAAGAAGATAGTTGTGTGTTTGAACCTGGTGTAATGTAAAATAAATGTACCCTTATTACAAAATCTCGAAATAAGAGACGAGCACGTAAGCTAAATACAATAGTAACTTAAAGTGAAGTTCATTGTTGCGTTATGATTTTCTTTCGCTTCGTTTGAGTATGTAGCGCCTATTACAATATTAAAATGCAGTAAAGTTATGTCTTCGTTCAGTCACGATCATTAATATCTGACTCACCTAAAATCGAATCTCATACAGCTAAATATATACCTTAAGTGTCAAATGTGATTTTCTGCCCTCCGGCCGGAAAGCGTCACTTTGCCGGCCGCTACGCTAAACGAAGATGCCGCTTTCTGGCTCCGTTGTTGAACAGAAAATTAGTATACAAACCTTGATCAGCAAATCGGCCATTCTCACGAAGTATGACTGACTACATTTTAGTATGAAAACAGCGTCACGGTAATTAGGTAACCGCAGTCCAGTGGCGTGGCGTACAAACAACTCGATTCCTACTGGCTTGCCTAATCAGGCTTTTGACCACCTTATTCTAGAGCTCTTAAGGAAAATGTACGCAAAATCTGCACCGGCTTGCCCTAGGATATCTTTTACGCCACGCCACTGCCGCAGACATACTTCGTGAGAATGGCCGAAATAAGAAAGTCGGCGGACATAATGCTTAAGGCATTATCTACTAGTCAACCATCGGGTAAAACAGAGACTTTAGTTGGTGCAGGATTGTTTGAAGCCATTGATTGGACAGGATTGTTTGTTCACTTTGTTTTTATTTATTATTGTTTATTATAGCGGTAATAAAAATACACATTCTGTGAATATATTAAGCGTCTACCTATTGCCATTATTGTAATCGGGTAAGAATCGCGAAAAAAAGGAAGTTTCTTGTACGGGGACCCCTTTTATTTGTTGTTATATTGGCAAATGAACTACACATTTTAAGAAAATTTCAAGTCTCTACCTATTACGGTTCAAATATACTACAACAAAACGGGACTTAAATAATCGCGTAAAACATGTTATTACCTCGACGTTTCGAACATAATAATAAGTGAAAGTTTAAATCAATAAGACAGGACTGTCCACAAAAGACAGTTAACAGTGTGTTCGATTGTACGTCTACTGCAATTTACTGTATTTACTTTGATCCAATGTACTTATGCCATCTAATATATACATTATAAACGTCAATAATTGTGACGATCCAAATCAAAAGGGACCTTATGGCGGGATTTAGTTTCCGAGATAATCTAAGTTTTGTGAAATGTGTCAGAAAATCGGTTTTTTCTTTTATTGCTTTAATAAAAATAACGTTATTAATAGTATCTTTTCAATTAACTCACTTTGATATAGGTCAATAATTAAGGGTTTTAAATCCCTGTTAAGTTTAGTAGAAAAGGGACCTTATGGCGAGATGATTTAATTATACAATAAAATATTTTTTTTATGTCCTTATTAACATCTGGTAATTACGTACAGTCGATAAATATATTCCTTTTGCATTTTCGCATAGGAATAATGCAAAGGAAATAACTTTGCTATTTGTACAGACTGTACCATTATACCATACCATAACCATACCTATAATGTAGATTGCATACTATAGCTATTTGGTTTGATTTCATTACACACAATGATATAATTCAATAATATACGATATCGTCGACCGTAGGCTGAATTACGGTAAGGGACAGGCAAAACAATGTCCCTTACCCTAATTTAGCCTACGGTCAACGATATTATAGTGTAAAAACACGTTTTTATACCCAACTATAGTATAGTTACATACATATTTTTGAGTTTTGATCTAAAGCAAATATATTTCCATGATTTATGACACTATAAGCACAGGTCAACAGCAAAGTTAAGTTGGTACTCCATGTATTTTGTATGAAAAACTAACTTATAATCGAAGCTCGGAAAATAAGTACATTTTTTTTAATTTCCTTTTTTATGCTCACTTATGAATTTCTGAAATATGATGCATGTACTACATATTATATATTATGTGACCTTCTGTGAGAGAGACGGGTTGAAAAAATAACTTCGTGACTATCGCGTAGCACGTTTGATTTTTTTCCAGGTTGAGGTTGTATAATGTTACATAAAATATATACTATATTAAAGCTGATAAAATTTCTCGTCTATTAGTATTTTTTTACATTCAAGAACCCTCATATTTTTTTCAATATACACCTTTTTGTTAAAAAAAGTGAAGTGTAATGTTCATATTTTCATCAAAATCTGAGTTTTTTTGTATGAAACTTCATACAAATTATATCGAAATTGAATTCCTCGTTCTTGATTTATACGAAAATGATACCAGACACGAGGTGGTAGGCAAATTGAAGTCAATAGAATTTTTTGTCCGAAGCAAGGTAAAGCGTCATTTTGAGTGCCCCCCCTCCCTACTCACCAGGGGGGGGTTCATGGCTACCGGGCTAAATCAACTCAGATTGACCCAATATATAACTGTACCAAGGGAATCCATCCTATACTAGTTGGCGACCTCGAGGTCAATACAAAGCGGACTAATGTTGAAGTCCCAAACGCCCGCTGTAGAGTCTCTTCCCATCGCTGATAGTAACAATAAAAACCGGTCAAGTGCGAGTCGGACTCGCGCACCGAGGGTTCCGTATAAACTAATAAGTAGACCAACCTTACGACTAACTGCAACCCTGCCTTAAACCGGCTTTAGCCCTATTCAACCAGGAAAAATCTTAACAGCGCGATGCAGCGTATGCTACAGCGACATCTATTGATACTAAATAGCGCGTAAATTTTACTTGTAATTTAAATTTAAACGTTACTTTTTGTTATTGGCTGATTGAAATAATTGTTTGTCAACTAAGTTAGTTCTCATGTATCATTTTTAGCCACAAGCTACCTTATTTTAGATTTGTGTCCCTAGATGGCGCTAGTGGTATTTCATTTTTATGGTATTTACTAGTGTCAAATTTCCTAACATACTCCTGTTATAGAGTTTTTAATAATTATTGTTACTTTATGTTTTTTCCCGATTCCTGATGAGTGATCATTGTATTTAATAGACATTTTTTATATAATCTGAAATAAATCATCGCTTAGTTTTGCTACTCTCCGCTAGATGGTTCTCGTAGGGAGGGTAGAACTAATATGTTAAGATTTTTGGAAATTTTTAAAAAGTATTCAAGTTAGGAAGAGAAAATATAACGGTCTTCCTAATAATAATCCTAATAAGTAGATACATGCATAGTTCAAGAAAAACTGTATGGCGATTAGTTTAGTAGGAGCAAATAAGTATGTGTTATGATTTTTGCAAATTTCTCAAAAACAGTGCAAGTGAGGAACACCGTTATATTTTTCCTGTAATATTTAGGACGACATTAATAATTGGTAATTATGACACATTTTTCTGATCAGTAACTTCGGAGATAATAGGGGGGGAATGGTATTTTTTTAAACTTTTTTCGCCATAAATCAAAAACTATTTATTTAAGAAAAAAAATAAAAATGGTATTTTAATCTACAAATTAAGCTCTTTCATTTGATACCCCACTCGATATATAAGCCCTACTTTCAATTTTCAAAATCCCATTACGGAACCCTTTAAAAAAAAAGTAAAAAAGGTACAAGATTTTTTTTATGTCCAATAAGCTCGGGTTAGCTACTTTTAACACTATTCCAAATTTCAAACCGATAGCAGCAGTAGTTCCTGAGATATCTGGCTGTGACAGACGGACAGACAGACAGACAGACAGACAGACAGACAGACAGACAGAGTCGCACCATAAGGGTTCCTTTTTTACCATTTTGGTACGGAACCCTAAAAACGAGTTCGCTGGTTTGAGTGCATCACAAAGGAAAGAGATATTAAAGAAGAGTCCTTAAAAATATAACAAAAGAGGCATTTTAGGTCACTTTTACTAAAGGCCGCCGTAAGGGCCCTTTTATTAAATCTCTCTTTCTTACTAAAGTTTTTCATCGTTGATTTGAAATCCAACCGATTAAGAAATATATATTTGATCTCTAATGTCACTGTTAAATTAGTTGCAAGTAAAATTATGGCAGAATTGCACTAAAATATTGATATTTCATGTTTTAATTACATAATTGGGTTTAGTGTCTCCCATAAGGTCCCTTTTCTCTGAAGTATGGCGAAAATGATACCGTTCCTACATAAGTAAAAATTGTTAAAACTTTTAGATTTAAGGCAAATTATGTTTGTGAGGTTGATAATTATGTTGATATATGTCAACTCTATGACGTTATTATGAATAAGTGTAAGGATTTTGTTTAAAGAGTCTATTTTTCATAAAAAATTGAAATTAAGAAAATAAATAAAAATAACTGTTGCATCTTAGATATTTTAGTTTTATTTGTATGTTTGATTTTCCCCAATAAATATAATTGCTAAAAAGTCGAAAACAGCTTAAGCTATTGTAGAATCTGGGAGTTATTGTATTTTCAATGCTTTGTCGATAATTTGCACCTTGTTGTGTTTGGGCGTCACTAGCTCCCAAAGTAGGAAAGCTCATGTACAAATTATGTGATTTTCCGTTAGATTACAACATGGTCAATTGTAATATACCATCAGCTACATAACTTCACACTATAAGGTAGGTTTTTGGAACTCCGAACTTTATCTGTAATTTTCTTGACACTGGAGATATTGATGGATCAACTTTAAAAAATTATAATAAAATAAATAAAAAAGCTAGGAGGTTGATTCTTGAAATAATAGTTAGTTCTATGATTCTAGATTTTATTTCTGTAGATAACTCATTTCCGCCACAAGGTCCCATTCCATGTGGACTACCACAATTGTTTAGTTAGTTCGAAATTATTAAAGTACAAATGGTTGGGAAATAAATAATCCTGTAAATTAAAAAAAAAAGACAGTATTACTTGCCAAATTTCATAGTTCTAGTCTAGGTCAACGGAAAGTACCCTATAAATTTTGGTTTCCTTGAGAGTGCCGAAATACACATTTTTTGCGGCATAAACGGCCGTATCTTTTTAGGGGTCCGTACCTCAAATGAAAAAAACGGAATCCTTATAGGATTACTCGTGTGTCTGTCTGTTTGTCACAGCCAATTTGCTCCGAAATTACTGAACTGATAGAGTTGAAATTTGGTACATATATTAAGGTTAATGACCCAAACACGGACGTATCACGGAAATATATGAATCTTAATCATGGAAGCCACTTTTGGGGGGTCAGCTAGAAAATAAAAAAGTTAGCAAACTATATTGTGTCACATATTAAATGAACGGGCTCACTGTGAGAATCTCAAATATATATTTTTTGTGATTTTTATATTAATAGTTTTGAAGTTATTTAAGAAAATAGAAACTATTTTGAAAAAAAAATATGGAAATTAGTCCTGCACCTATAGAATACAGGAAAAGCTATAATAAGTCTGTGCAGTAAAGATTAATTGTGTTATATTGTTTTGAACGTACGGAACCCTCTCCACGCGAGTCTAACTCGCACTTGTCCGGTTTTTTACGTTAACTCAGAAGTTTGATTTTTTCACAGCTTCAAGGAACCGTAGACCTGAGTATATGGTTTTAATGTCAACTCGGTACCTTCACGCGTTCCCGAGATAAATGGTCTAGACAGAGAGACGAACAGACAGACGAACGACAAAGTGATCTTCTAAGGGTTCCGTGTTCTTTCCTTTTGAGGTACGGAAATCTAAAAACCAAATCGGTCCAGCCGTTAGAGACAGACACATACAGGCTGATTTCTGGGTCGTGGAGCAAGAAAATAAGGCATAATACAATATTCGAAGATGAACCTAATGTTAATTATCAATTTCTTATCACTGATATTTGTAATTATTTCTTAGATTATAAGTAGAAAAAAATATTTTTGCATAAAATTTGGTCACTCTACTCAATGTGACGTCTTGTCGCTTCCCATACTGCGTACCTATGTTAAAAGTCATAGGGTGACCATGATTTACTTAGTTTCATATTAATTTTACTTGAAAATAAGTTTTTTTTTTGTTAATGCTGTTTTGATCCAACGCTATCATAAAGGTGGATTTAGACCAAACGAATTCTAACAGATTCTAACCCCACTCTACCCAATTCTTTGTGTGTACACAAAGAATTTGGTAGAGTGGGGTTAGAATGTGTTAGAATTCGTTTGGTCTAAATCCACCTTAAGATAATATTGGCCAGGTATAAAGTCAGAAAAATTGGTCCGTGATCACGACACAGATATCAACCTGTATGGGCGTCAAACTTAAAACAGTTATAACACCCTTCTTCGTGGGTTAAGATGATTCGATCGGTCGATTTTCCATACAAAAGAAAAGAGGGTCATTGTTTGCTTCTACGTTTGTTTGACGACCGCTTTAGCTTAGTTGGTAGCGACCCTGCCTACGAAGCAAGAGGCCCTGGGTTCGAATCCCGGTAAGGGCATTTATTTGTGTGATGAGCACGAATATTTGTTCCCGAGTCATGGATGTTTTCTATGTATTTAAGTATTTGTATCTATTCAATGTATCGTCGTCTAGTATCCATAACACAAGCCTTATTGAGCTTACTATGGTTCTAGTTCGATTTGTGTAAGATTGTCCACTAATATTTATTTATTTATTTATTCTACGGCATCAATTATGTTTGAAATGTGCTTTGTATTATTGCTTCATACATTTCGTTTGCACGAAATGACATCAGAACTCGTAAAAAGCCAAAAAATACACACTTTCAGCAAAAAACGGATGGCGGTGACCTTAATTCCGGTTTTTAGGGTTCCGTACCCAAAGGGTGGCAACGGAACCCTACCCTCCGCTGTCTTTCCGTATGTCACAGGAATCTAGCTTTTGAACCGTAATAGGTAGAGACTTGAAATTTTCGCAGAATGTATTTCTGCTGTCGCTATAATAACAAATAATAGAAACAAAATACAGTTAAAAATAAAAACGAGTCCCCTGATACGAGACCTTTCGTGTGCGAATCCGACTCGCACTTGGCCGGTTTTCTTGAGACTTGTCATGTCATAAAATGAAGCTTCTTTCAACCACGATATAGAAGAAGTAAATAATGACCCCTCTTTGTATGTCTACATACAAAGAGGGGTCATTATTTACTGACCGACTCCAATCACCTGGTCCTCCAAACAAACGAAATCAGCGTTAAGAATTCATTTTAGACACATTAAAGGTTGAAATTTGTTTTATTTTATAGCGACACAGTGGTATCCCGAGCATACAAAATATTCAAATGTTTAATTTATGTTTATGCCACACCTGGCCATAAAATGGCTTTTTCATCACACTTGCTCGAAAATGGTGTCATTACACGTAGGTTCTGCGGGCCGTAAATGACCTATTACGCCCTAGGGCGTAATGGTTTTCTTTTTAAATTTGAAACGGTGGTTCTATTTTACTCCTATTTGTCATGTTCAAAGAAAACGCCAACTTACTTTTTAGGGTTCCGTAGCCAAAATGACAAAAACGGAACCCTTATAGTTTCGTCATGTCCGTCCGTCTGTCTGTCTGTCTGTCTGTCCGTATGTCACAGGCATTTTACTCAGAAACTACATGATGGATATTGATGAAATTTGGAATATAGGTGTGTTTTATGAGCCGCTACTTAGTTTGGTATATAAATAATTAAAATAAATATTTTTAGGGGGGGCACTCCATACATGTTAAAGACAGTAAAAAAAAAAATTTTCAGCAAATATCAACGTGTGGTACATAGTTCGACAGCTCTTTAAAAAACACTATAAGGTTCCTAAGTAATGTTTTTGATTAAGTGAATGTATTTGGAAATAATCGCTCCGAAAGTTGTGTAAATTGTGTCCCCCCCCCTCTATTTTCTAAACCGTGCGTCCGAAAAATATGGAAAAAATCAAGAAGGTAACGCTTAATTAATACTTTCAACGAAAATTATTTTCAACAAGATCGAATGTACCGTTTTTGAGTTATTGCCGATAAACTGCGCTTCTCAACAAAAGGACGTAATTGCTATGAAGATACGCTCTTTTGTTGTTGTACTTTTTTACATCGTATTTTTTACCTTATAGTTACGGCTATGGAACCCTACACTGAGCATGGTCCGACATGCTCTTGGCCAGTTATTTAACTTTTATTACTGAAATATTTATTTAAAGAGAACTGTTATTGCAAATACATGTAAACACATATTTCTGTAACATTAATTAAATTTTTAAATAGTGTATTTCAGTATTTTGCAAATATAAAATCAACCATTTTAAGTCTTTACCGCTATGGTTTCCGAACGTGACTTGTCGTCTTGATATATGTCACTAATGTCACTGTCAGTTTTACAATTTTATTTAGGTTAAGTAAGGTTATTTTAATCAGATTTCCTCACAAGTGTGATGAAAAACATTGTGTGTGCCACGGGCGGTAAAGGAATTACAAACTCGTGTTATTAAAGCCCTCGGCTTCGCCTCGGCCTTGTAACAAACACTCGTTTGTAATTCCTTACTTACCGCCCTTGATACACAATGTACTTTTTCCGCACGCTGCGCGTACGGAAAAAGCCGCTTTCTGACCAAGTGTACACACAATAGTACATTGTGTATCTAGGGCGGTAAGTAAGGAATTACAAACGAGTGTTTGTTATAAGCCCGAGGTGAAACCGAGGGCTTTAATAACACGAGTTTGTAATTCCTTTACCGCCCGTGGCACACACAATGTTTTTCATCACACTTGTGAGGAAATCTTATAGTACATTGTGCTCCGAGGGTAGTAAGAAGGGGATTACTAACGAGAGTCTATTAGAAGCCCGACGCCGTAGGCGGAGGGCTTTTAATGACTCGAGTTTGTAATCTTCTTACTGCCCGTGATACACACAATGTTTTTCATCACATTTGCGAGGAAAAAAAAATAAAACATAAAAATGAAATAAACTAAACGCACCCGCTAAGAGACAACTTCAACTTTTTCAATATAGTCTTCCACAGATAATGCTAAGAACTGCGTTTAATTTTTAAACTTGACAGGCAATGTCGCCAGATTGTACCGATTTTCAAAATAAAATTTTAAACTAAATTAATTTAATTGCATTAAAATAATCGCAAAAACTACGGAAATAATAGTAAAATATACCATATAAGTTTTATTTTACACTAAAATTGGTTTTATAGCCAAGTTTTGAAGATGTGAAATAGCCTTGGCTGATTCGAAACCTCCTTAGTCTGAAATGACGTACGACTTTTAAAACTAAACTCATAACTCCCGAGGGAGTTATAGATTTTCATACAGTTTTTCCTCCCGTGGGAGTTATAGATATTTGTAACCCACGGGGGGTAAATCGGCTCGAGTTGGTCTATAAGCGCGCGTGTTATAACACCCTTTACGAGCAAGTGTGATGAAATAGTACATTGTGCACCGAGGGTAGTAAGAAGGGGATTACTAACGAGAGTCTATTAGAAGCCCGACGCCGTAGGCGGAGGGCTTTTAATGACTCGAGTTTGTAATCTTCTTACTGCCCGTGATACACACAATGTTTTTCATCACATTTGCGAGGAAAAAAAAAATAAAACAAAAATGAAATAAACTAAACGCACCCGCTAAGAGACAACTTCAACTGTCAACTTTTTCAATATAGTCTTCCACAGATAATGCTAAGAACTGCGTTTAGTTTTTAAACTTGACAGGCAATGTCGCCAGATTGTACCGATTTTCAAAATAAAACTTTAAACTAAATTAATTTAATTGCATTAAAATAATCGCAAAAACTACGGAAATAATAGTAAAATATACCATATAAGTTTTATTTTACACTAAAATTGGTTTTGTAGCCAAGTTTTGAAGATGTGAAATAGCCTTGGCTGATTCGAAACCTCCTTAGTCTGAAATGACGTACGACTTTTAAAACTAAACTCATAACTCCCGAGGGAGTTATAGATTTTCATACAGTTTTTCCTCCCGTGGGAGTTATAGATATTTGTAACCCACGGGGGGTAAATCGGCTCGAGTTGGTCTATAAGCGCGCGTGTTATAACACCCTTTACGAGCAAGTGTGATGAAAATAAAATAACCTTATTTTTCGACCCAGTATAACAAGAAAATAATAAAACAGACAGTGACATTTGTCACATATGTCCATAGACAATGCGAACGTCAAGTCACGTTCGGAAACCATAGCGGTAACGGCCATTTTAGTTGATTTTATATTTGCAAAATAAAGAAATACATTATTTAAACATTTAATTAATGTTACCGAAATATGTGCTTATATGTATTTGCAATTACAGTTATCTTTAAATGAATATTTCAGTGATAAAAGTTAAAAAAGTAAGTTGGCGTTTCCTTTGAACATGACAAATAAGAGTAAAACAGTACCAGCGTTTCAAATTTAAAAAGAAAACCATTATGCCCTAGGGCGTAATAGGCCATTTACGGCCCGCAGAACCTACGTGTAATGACACCATTTTCGAGCAAGTGTGATGAAATAGTACATTGTGTATCAAGGGCGGTAGGTAAGGAATTACAAACGAGTGTTTGTTACAAGGCCGAGGCGAAGCCGAGGGCTTTAATAACACGAGTTTGTAATTCCTTTACCGCCCGTGGCACACACAATGTTTTTCATCACACTTGTGAGGAAATCTAATTAAAATTAACCTTACTTAACCTAAATAAAATTGTAAAACTGACAGTGACATTAGTGACATATCCATAGACAATGCGCAACGTTCGGAAACCATAGCGGTACAGACCTAAAACGGTTGATTTTATAATTGCAAAATACTGAAATACACTATTGAAACATTTAATTAATGTTACAGAAATATGTGTTTACATGTATTTGCAATACCAGTTCTCTTTAAATAAATATTTCAGTGATAAAAGTGGCAAATGATAGTGGACATTAAGATAGAATATAATGTGTTCTGGTCGGATCATTTTCCCCTTGCAATAATATGTGATTTCAATGTGTTAAGAACTAAGATTAGTAACATAGACCGGGAGCCTAACACGGTTATATGGGGTGATAGGAACATAAGTCAAATATCCTTATATCAGGAACACTGTAATAAACTGCTGAGATCTATTGATTTCCCCCATCAAATGAGAGAATGTGGTGATAAACTTTGCACTAGCATAGATCATAGGCGTGTTATAGATAATCTGTACGTTAGTATCGTTAGTGCTTTGAAAGACGCGTCCACTTTCAGTTATGTACGCACTCAGGCTTCTTCCGGTAGGCGTAGAGAAGTGACTGGCTGGAACAGGCATGTGAGACCTCTGCACGAGGAGGCTCGACGTGGGTTTCAAAACTGGGTTTTATGTGGGAAACCTAGATCGGGACCTTGCTATAATATTATGGTGGAATCTAGGAGGAAATTTAAACAGAAATTAAAATGGTGTCAAGACAACGCCGAGCAAATAAAAGCTGACATTATGGCATGTCATCACTCTAATAAAAAATTCAGTAGCTTTTGGAAACAGACCAGCAAAATGAGTCCCAGGTCGAGCCTTCCCGTGAATGTAATGGGTGAGAGTGATCCTGTCAGAATAGCGGAACTTTTTAAAACCCAATTCAAAGTGGAATCGCCGCTCGGGCCGTCAAAGGATAAACCTAGATTAGGACAGGTTTACTCGGGGCCACATGTACAGGTTACAGCCAGTGACGTAAGAGCAGCGGTGAGGGGCATGACGCGCGGCAAATCACCGGGGCATGATGCACTGAGCATAGAACATCTTCAGTATGCGGGTGCCCATCTGCCCAGGGTGCTAGCCATGCTCTTCACTCTGTGTATTGGTCATAGTTACTTGCCCGATGATATGATCAAGACAATCGTGATACCAGTACCTAAAAATCGCACAGGTGATTCATCGGATGTAAGTAACTATAGGCCTATCTCGCTGGCTACTATATTTTGTAAAGTGTTGGACAGGGTGCTTGATAAGCAGCTGGAGAGCATTATCCATCTTCACGACGCTCAATTTGGGTTTAGGTCTGGTCTGTCCACGGAGGCAGCTGTCCTGTGCCTCAAGCACACTGTTCGATACTACACAGATCGTAAGACACCTGTTTATGCATGTTTTCTGGATCTGTCCAGGGCATTCGATCTGGTGTCTTACGACCTGCTGTGGAAGAAACTGAGTGAAGCTGCAGTACCTGGAGAACTGGTTGAACTGTTTAAGTATTGGTACGGCAACCAGACTAACAGGATAAGGTGGGCGGGTTCGGTTTCTGACCCGTACAAGCTGCAGTGCGGCGTGAGGCAAGGTGGGCTGACTTCGCCCAGGCTATTCTGTCTATATGTGGACCAGCTGATCAGTGAGCTCAGCAATACCAGGGCAGGGTGCTCGGTGGGAGGCCAGTGTTTTAACAACATAAGCTATGCCGATGATATGGTGTTGCTGAGCCCATCGGTCTGCGCCCTTAAGAAACTTTTGGACATCTGTGAGAATTATGCGGGAACTCACGGCCTCACGTATAACGCGAGTAAAAGTGAGTTACTTATCTTTAAGGCGGGCACAAAAACCTACAAGATAGTACCACCTGTCGAGCTTGGAGGTGTCCCCTTAAGGGTGGTTTCACAATTTAAATACCTGGGGCACTGGGTCACCGAGTCGCAGACTGACGATGTAGACCTGGAGCGAGAGCGTAGGGCCCTAGCCGTAAGGAGCAATATGTTGATCCGCAGGTTTGCAAAATGCACAGCAAGTGTGAAGTTAACTTTGTTTAGAGCTTATTGCCAGTCCTTTTATACATGCAGCCTGTGGATCAACTTTACGAAGAAAGCGTATAGCGCACTACGCGTCTTATATAATAACGCGTTCAGGATGCTGTTGGGGCTGCCGCGATACTGTAGCGCGTCGGGGATGTTCGCGGAGGCACGCATGGATGATTTCCATGCCATCATGCGCAAACGAGTCGCATCCCTGATGCGGCGGGTGCGCGGCAGCGCCAACAGCCTCTTAGCTGCGGTGGGGGAGGCATATGACAGTCCCATATTCTGCCACTGGACGAGGTCGCATGATACGCGTGTGGCCTATGAAAAATAATTCCTAATGAGTGCTAGTAATATGCCTCCCAATGTATGTATGATTATGATTATTATTATTGGATTATTTATTTATATTCTTAACTACTAATATAGCCAGTAAGACCTTTGTTACTAACACATACTATGGATATCTATTTAATCCGAAATAAATTATTTGAATTTGAATTTGAATTTGAAAAAGTTAAAAAAGTAAGTTGGCGTTTCCTTTGAACATGACAAATAAGAGTAAAACAGAACCAGCGTTTCAAATTTAAAAAGAAAACCATTACGCCCTAGGGCGTAATAGCTCATTTACGGCCCGCAAAACCTACGTGTAATGCACCATTTTCGAGCAAGTGTGATGAAAAATTATCTACACAACACGGGAGGTAATAAAGAAAGCCCTCGATCGCATATTTACGTCCCTCGCTGCAGCTCGGGCCGCAAACACCTGCGATCTCGGCCTTTCTTTGTATTACCACCCTAGTTGTGTAATGTACTATTTCATAACACTTCTTATGTTGTTCCGGAATTATCAAGCTTTACATTGAAACACATTTTATTTGTGTTGAGAACTGACCTCGAATATAATTGCCATTCAAATTTCCTAAGGAAAACTCTTGTTGCTCGTGGAAAGCTTAGGTATTTTGCTGCCGAATACCAGGAAAACATAATCAACGGGGAGGCTGGCCCCCGCCGCGGTACTGCGTGCTCCGCAAGACGTCGCATCCTCCGTGTTTGCTCGCGCGGCACAAACACCGCCCGATATAACGTTATATACGTTACTATATGTTAGGTCATGTTGCAGACGATTATGGGATTTAGGATTATTATATCCTATCCTACTATCCTATTAATGGGTAGTTCTCTGCGATTTTATACCGTTTTGCTTGCTTCATTACCATCGCCACTATTATTGGCCGTTTTATAAAAGCAATCAGGATCATTATGATAAAAATAGCAGAGGCACGCGACTTCTACAAGATAACCGAAAACGACTACATAATTTAAAGGGAGCCCATCCATAATGTGGCGATGGTAATGATGTAATTGGTGCGACTGTTTAGTCGCAGAGAACTACCCTACTAGTAGCTCTGTGAGCTGTAAACCTCACGAGTCTGTCTGCTCTGCCATTTTGAAGAAATTCTAAAAATTTCATCATCATCATCATCATCATCATCATTTCAGCCAAAAGACGTCCACTGCTGGAGATAGGCCTTCCCCAAGGATCTCCACGATTGTAGGCTTTGTGCTGCTATTATCCAGCGGCTTCCCGCGGTTTTCACCAGATCGTCGGTCCACCTTGTGGGAGGCCTCCCAACACTTCGTCTTCCGGTACGTGGTCGCCACTCGAGAACCTTACCACCCCAACGGCCATCAGTTCTGCGAGCAATGTGCCCTGCCCATTGCCACTTAAGGTTTGCAATGCGTTGAGCTATATCGGTAACCTTAGTTCGTCTACGGATCTCCTCGTTCCTGATTCGATCTCGAAGAGAAACCCCGAGCATAGCTCTTTCCATTGCTCTTTGAGCGAACTTGAGCCTTCTTATGAGGCCCATTGTAAACGACCACGTCTCTGTTCCATAAGTCATCACTGGCACCAAAATTTAGTCGAAAAAAATATGTATATAATTATCGAAACTGCTCACAAAATTTCACGAGAATCGATTGAGAAATGCGACCCATTTAGGAGACCAACGGGACATACGGAAACATTTTTGCCCAAGTTGAAAAGGAGACATTTCGCTCGCGCTTCGTGCTTGCTCGGTCAATAAATATGAAAGTTTGTGAAAATGTTTGGATGTTTGTTACTAAATAATGCGGTAAGAATTGAATGGCAATATTTATTAAATTTGGCATACAACTAGACAGACTACAAATATCGGTATCGTATCGGCAAAATTATGTATCGTTACATCCCTAGTTGCTACTATTAGCTGTAAGTTAGTTCCCATCAAAAACATTACATGTAAAAAGATGCAAGTCTCGCAACGCAGTTCTACTACAACAAAAAAGTTTTGAGATGTAAAGTTAAACCAAGTCAGTACCGGGGGGGTATCAACAGAACTCGATTTCCACCGACGTGCCTATTACTGAATCTATAAAATGTGTTCCTCCACGGTTAAATAATAGGCATGTCGGTGGAGTACACGAAGACTATTCTCTTTATTCTACCCTCCATAGTGTAGACACTTCGAGGAAGCGCCGATTCAACACATTCCCTAAAACATCAACATATCTTGCATTATTATAGGCATTTACATCAGGCAAATAATTACTGCAAATCAGGTGTACGCAATCATCGCCCTAACACGCATTGTAGTTAGAACTAAATTGGTCTAGCACCGGGGAATGTAGCTACAGATAGTTTTGGATGTTCTAGATTGGATCATTATTATTATACATAAATTATAATAGTATGTATCTGTCCTATGATATTGTATTAAGTTGTAATTTGCATTAAGCAATATAGTCCGTCTACGCTAAGTTCGCAGAGGTTGAAAAAAAAGGTTTCATTAAAAAATATGTATATGGAAACATGGGGAAACCACAGCAAGAGGATTATTTAATCTTGGTACTTGGCAATAATTCTTGCTAATCTAATTTAAGTATTACATCTGTGATTTTTAACAAATAGCAATAGCACATTAAAATAATCATAGAGTATATGTAAATATCCTAAAATTGACAATTTGTTGAAATTGTCACTTTTTGGATACACTACCACCTGCGTAGTAGTAGCATGTAGAACTGACCTTTAGTAATGTTTTCATTTTAGACATCCCGTGCTACGCCGTAGAGGCTCGTAGCTCGTAGCATTTCCCCAAAAATGTCGTAGCGCGCGCCAGGCGCGAGCGCGTGGCACACTTTCGTAGCAATCTCCTGACGTCCATGTATGTAGTTGTAGGTACATTTACGACGTCCATACATTTGTAAAAATAAGATGTCTATACTTTGTTGACAAAATACTAACTTAGGGTATTTAGAGGCGCCTAAATAGAAACATCTTTTATGTGAGTGTGTTTGTTAGTCACATCACGACACAATAGCCGGACAAATGTCAACTATTTTTAGTGCAGAGATAGCTGGATGTATCTAGATTGGTTATCATTAAAAGATTTATTTTTGAACTACGGCGAAGCAAACATGAGAATTTTAAAGATTGGGGTGTCATCATCAACCTTCATCGTCTAAGTATCACCTGTCAATCATTTTGTAAAAACTATACGTAAATTAGAAATCTACTCCAAGTTCGGATATAATATAGAAATGAAAAAATAATAATTTTACACGAAACCTCACTAACTGCAGAGGTGCTTCTAAAAAAACACCGCCCAACAAACGGGGGTACTAGGGTGACATAACCGTTGTGGCAGTTAATTAGTACCGGAGGGCGCGGCGAGACAGGCGCGGGCGCGGGCGCGGCGTTTAGAGGAAATTGTCGTTTTTATACGGCTGCCACCCGCCTCCTGGGCGCGTTCCCAGCGAGAACTACAAATCCTTCAGGTGGCAACCAAAACCCATCTATCTATCAGTGGCGTGGCGTAAAAGATATCCTTAGGTAAGCCGGTGCAGATTTGGCGTACATTTTTCTTAAGAGCTTAGAATAAGGTGGTCAAATGCCTGGTATTAGGCAAGCCGGAAGGAATCGAGTTCTTTGGACGCCACGTCACTGCTATCTATATACATCATTATAACAGAATCGTAGGAAGACTTTACATTAAAAAAAAAACAAAAAAGTAACTGGAGAGCACTAAAATATTTCGAGATAGAGATTTGTACGGAATCCAAGCGTATAACGTTTTTCGCTTGGCGTTTGACGCCAAAAGTGTCATTTAGTGATGGAAAACATAAATTTTGAACAATTAATTATACCATTATTATCAGATTTGAAAATCTGATAATAATATTGACGGCAATTGAAGTTAACTACGTGCAAATTAGGTCGCCGCCACTGCTTTTTAGCACGCGAGGTACATACTTTATCCTTCTGCTTGGATATAATTATTTCTGTACTGAAGAGAATTCAAAATGTAAGTATAGTATATACTAGGGATGTAACGATACCGATACCGATATATCGCTATCGCCGATATATCGGCATCGCCGATAATATACAACCGATATTTGAAGAACGCGAAAAGAATTTGCTGTATGAAAAAAATCTGTAAAAAGTAATTTCAATTACTGACTTATTTTATGTAGGTATTGGTCTATTACCTTGTGCAATGACAATTACTATGTTAATTAAATCTTTGGTTCTTTTTAAAAAATAAATTTGAATTTTGAGTTGACAATCTATATTTTTCTATTATTTTCACTTTACACTTTCAAGGTTGACTCTCTGTTAAATATAGCCAAGTTTTAGGTATAATAAGGTATCGGTATCGGTATCGCCGATATTTACTACAATATATCGGTATCGGTATCGTATCGGCAAAACTATGTATCGTTACATCCCTAGTATATACATATAAAAAAACGTAGAAATACTATGTTTATACATTTTTTATGCCACACCTATAAAATGATGTACACAACACGGGAGGTAATAAAAAAAGCCCTCGATCGCATATTTACGTCCATCGCTTGCAGCTCGGGCCGCAAACTTCTGCGATCTCGGCCTTTCTTTGTATTACCACCCTAGTTGTGTAATGTACTATTTCACCTCAACAAACAAAGTTGCAAGCGGGTCAACTAACCTAACTCCTGAAGCATATCGGATACTGGAAGGATGCGTTGTACCTTAAGTATATCCCAGTAAAAGATAACTGTGAAATAATATAAAAAATGAATGACTGCGAATAAGTATTCCGTGATAATATGCCTGAACCCTACCTCCTATCGATAAGATGCCAAACACAACAAAGCAACTGACAGTCAATACAGGAACAACCCGAAGTGCCACCCGCTCTCTTGAACCATCGAACTGAAATATAGTTACCTTCTTCAAGCACATGTCGCCTTGGTAATACAGGAATTAATATTGCAACTAGAATCAGGCAATATCGCGATTGAGGGGCTCCCAGCAACGCACAATAAAGGACGTCCCTTCTGGGGCCCATTGTGTGCGTATAAAACATTTGGTCAAGATCCGCTCCACTGTAGGTACAATGTAAGTTAAGGGGATTTAGACTCGGTCGGTTCTCCATACAAACAAAAAGAGGGTCATTATTATTAAAGAGGGTCATAATCATAATTGATGCCAGTGTCTTTGGCATCAATTATGTATGAAATATATATAATACAAAAAAACCTTTGGTTTCAAATGATGCTAATTTTAAAATTTCTCGTGTTGTTTCGCGCAGACATCAAGACATGAAACTATAAAATGAAACACATTTCTGTACTGAGAACCGACCAACTCGAATCATAAATAAACCCTGCACTACTTTACCTATAATTTAATGCAAGCAAAGTTCAGGGTGGTTAAATCATCAACGAGTTTTGCTGACGTCTCGAAATCTATTGTTAATAAGTAAATATTGAATCTATTCTACAATAAATATTGAACACACCAACATTTTAGCCAAAATAATCACCGGTTCACCTACTCAAAAGAGTCCTCCGATATCATAGCAAAGTCAGCAGCCGATCTACACGGATGAACGCCAGAAATGGATCGTCACGAGCTCTTGGTCTCTTGGCATTGACAGATCTTAATAACCTATGCAACTTTTCTGGTCACTCCAATAAAGTATCAGGGTTATTCTTCAGAAATATGTCTGCGGTCACCTTATTCCTCTGGCCCTTTTTCATACTAAATGTATGGAGACAGAGGAATAAGTCGCAGACATGTTTCTGAAGAATAACCCCTCACAGGTCCAAGTTACTTTGTATTGAAATTTTTATCTACAACTAGCTGTCCATGCGAATTCGTTTCGCCTCAGAATTTTCTTCTTAATGTTTTATTTTTATAGTTATTCTGTTATTAGGGGCAGAGACTAACCAAAAAAAAAACAATCATAAAAATCGGTCCACCCGTTCTCGAGTTATAAATGGTATAACTAACAAGACTTTGTTTTATGTATAGAAGATTAATACAAAAATATTGTTTATGAAGTTACTTTACTAAAATAATTATATGTGTGCCTATAATGTTTGACGAGTTCCGAGGATTCCTCCAAGATCCCCGTATCAGAGAGAACCAACCTCCTTTATTGAAGTCTGTTAAAAGGGATTACCGTCGGGAGACAAAAGCCGCCATTACGCTATTACCATAACGTCAGAATGTCATTTTTAATTGAGTTGCCCAACGATCCCCCATCTCGGACTAATAAACGGGCAAACCCATCGCTTTAACATTGTATCTAAGTACCAGGGCATCAGATATAGCGCGCTCGTTCTCGGCATAATGCGACCGCCGCCGGCCGTCGTAACCGTCTAGCGCAGCTAAAACCGGGCGATTCGGTTTTATACACACCCCCTATAAAAGCAAAAGGACCGGGCATGGTCCCGGGATAAGTGGGGGGTCTGTATCTTTATATCAACCCCCCTAGACCCCCACTAGGGCATTATGACCGGGGGGTTCTTTGGACAGCTAAAAGAAATATCCGGTTGCCTTACCCGGGCAGCAGCGGGCAGGCGGTAATTCCTCTTCCAGTATTACTTTGCTTATTTACGGAGAGTTTATCGCGCATCGCACCTCCTGCCCGGCGTTACTGCCCTAGTACATACGTACAAGTACATACATAACTTATTAAAGAAAAACTAAAAAAGCTGCCGTTTCCAATAACTGAGTACGCGAATTCTTTAAACTACTAACTTCTTCCATTGAATCCTCAAAATCGGTCAATACTAATCGTGTTTATGGACATTTTCACTGAAATATGAGTATAAAAAATATGTGTGTTTCACCACTTGATGCGACTAAGAGGCCGAAGATGTACGTTTCTATGTACATAATCATATTGAGGATATGGAGTACATAGAACTGTGACTAGTCGAATTTCAGTATCGTAGCCTAATGAGATCATGCGAGCGGATTTATAATATTGGCGGTGACATACTCGTATGTTACGCGACATACATAACTGAACTGAATCAATCCGCGCCGAGATGTCACTATGTATCGAACTGAACAATCATTGATGGAGCATTCCATGAAAACATCAGCTTTTTGTCCCTTACGAAACGCTATGGCAGTTACCCTAATAAAAAGTATTAGCTGCTAAGAAACACTACCAATCTTAAAGCCGAGTTATGATATTACAATGCTGATAATTAGCTTCCTGAATTTATTTCTCGGAAGTATTAAAACGGTGGTGTCCCTTACGAAATATTTTCATGGAATGCTGCTGATACAGGCGGATTCCAAATTAGGTAGGTATTAAGTAGTGTGCATTTAGGTGATTTAAGAACCCTTAGAAAAATTTAAAAGCTACCCATAACTTCTTAAATAACATTCGAGAATGAACGGCTTGCATTGCACGAACAGTTGAATGATGTCAACTCACTTAATACAATACGATAAACAATTTCGAATTCTGATTCTGAAAATTGATACTTCACACTTTTTGTAATAATTGACCATTGAGTGAGAGAAGCGAACGAAGTCTCTCTACTTCAGCTTAGGCAAAAATACTTTCGTAGGTATGTCCGACCGGCGGATGTCTGATCTCCTGTACAGGTCGCAATTCTCAACGGATTCTCGTGTGTGACCAAGTTCGATAAGTATATAGATTTTTGTGGTCAATGTTTTTTTTTATTATGTGTCCAAGTCTGATTAGATTTCGATCAAATACTCTAGGTCGGATGGTAAATAAGCCGCTCCAAGAGCTACCTATCCCAGAACTAGTGCCCTGGGTCCCGATTACCCGAAAGGGGCGCACAGGTAAGTGACATACTGCATGCTCGCGGAGCACACGGGAATCTGAGGACAGGGTTGAGATCAACGAAGCGGCCTTATCTTACTAGAGGTTACTGGTTGACAAGTCACAGAGCCACTAGTTTTATTACTGACGACACTGGTAACAATCGACAATGATATGATTTGTAACGATACCGATACCGATATATCGGGCGATATTTGAAGAGCGCGAAAATAATTTGCTGTATGAAAAAAAATCTGCAAAGTTTTCAATTACTGACTTAATTTATGTATTGGTCTATTACCTTGTGCAATGATAATTACTATGTTAATTAAATCTATGGTTCTTAATAAAAAAAAAAAATTTTGAGTTGACAATTTATTTATTTTTACTTTACACTTTCAAGGTTGACTCTCTGTTAAATATAGCCAAGTTTTATGTATAATAAGAACATACATATATCTGAAGTTCATACTTCATTACTTAGCTAAGATATCGGTATCGGTGTCGCCGATTATTTACTACAATATATCGGTATCGGTATCGTATCGGCAAAACTATGTATCGTTACATCCCTAGATATGATCATCATCATCAGCCTCTACGTCCCACTGTTGGACACAGCCCTACTCTCAATAGATGAGAGTGATGAACTGTTGTGCCCACGCTGACCCAGTGTGGGTTGGGGACATCACGTACACCCTTGAATTTCTACGCGTATGCGCGGCGTTTTTCCTTCACCGAAAAGCTAATGGTAAATAACAAATCATATTCCATACATAAGTTCCAAAAAACACATAATTCGAACCCACGGTCTCCATTTGACAGGTGCACGTCCGAACTATTCGGCTACCACAGCTCATAATCTGAATTGACCGATCGAGTAGGTACGAACTGCGAGCGAAGCGCCTCCGTTTTTATTTGGGCATAAATGCTTTCTTATGTCTGCAGCGTGCTTTCGTATGTGTTTCGTGCGTCTGTCTGTTTCGTATGTGTCAGGTCGCATTTCTGAAACGATTCTCATGAAATTTTGTGAGCAGGTTTGTTTTCGATTAGGATTTTGTTTTTTTTTTAAATGACGGAGCCCTGGGGTTTAGCAGACTCGCAAGGTACACAGAGAGCAATTAGTTTAAATAATTCATAACTAAAAGTAGCTATCTATACATATAATAAAATCGTAGAAAGACTGTATTTGTACAATCAAACACACTGTACATTTTGTAAACGAATTTCAACTTTATTGCAACGCATAATTGTCAAGCGTCGTTATAAACAAATAACTGGGAAGTGTTAAAAGCTGGCAACCGAACGTAAATAAATTGTTTTTGAATTTTTTGTGTGTTTGTGCGCGCTTCACGTAAATACATGATATACAGGTAGGTTAAATCCAAATATTCAACTTATTTCACATCCTCGAAGTTTATCATAAAAATAATAACGTAACATTTACCTAGTACCCGAATAGTCTGGTATTCATGATAGACGATAACAAAAACACAGGCAACGTTAAATAAGCCTTGAAAAATCAAACTTGTAAAACCCCCACGAGCACTTTTTCAGTGGACAGAGCATAACACGGATCCTTGTTCCGCGGGGCCCGGGGCAAAAGGCTTCGGAACAAAACAACCCTGCCTCTCGCATTGTCCATTTACCGTGCTTTATGTTGGAAAAATATTATAATAAAAGAAATGTGTTCGAACCAATATGTACACTCAAAAGCAAAAATTTCGGGTCACCGTAATTTAAATAATAGAAATAGGTGTTTTTCAATATTTGACACTTGTTTAATTTACATAATATCCTATTCTTCATAATACCTGGCTGTATTAGCAATATCCGCTAACCCATCAATATTATTATCCAAAACCGGTCAAGTGCGAGTCGGACTCGCGCACCGAGGGTTCCGTACAAACTCATAAGTAGATACGCGAATAGAAGCAAATAAGTATATGTTATGATTTTTGCAAATTCTAAAAAACAGTGCAAGTTAGGAAAACAGTTATATTTTCCCTCTAATATTGAGAACCTGACGTGTAATGATTCTATTTAATAGCAAGGACCATTAAATCAAGAGGACTGTCATTCTCCATACAAAAAGCTGTTCCCCGAATTTACAACGCCATTTATGTATAAGCTTGGTAAAATAATTATAATATTATTTACAATTATTTAACTTTGCAAACGTGACACAGTATTTAAATGTATTTAAATTTATTTATTATTAGCTGTTTACGAACTAATTGTTACTATACTATGTTTCTTTGTTTAATTATAACATCGTTAAATGTTTAGTGTTTTAGCGCCATCTAGTTTTGCCCGGAAATCCCCTAGCGTGAAACATGCCATCGCTTAGTTTTGCTACTCGCCGCTAGGGATTTCAAGTTTTGTAAATTTCTAAAAAGGTATTAAAGTTAGCAAGACCGTTCTATTTTTCCTGTAATATTCAGGTTGATATTTATAATTAGTAATTATGACATATTTTTCTGATCAGTAACTTCGGAGATAATAGGGGGGGAATGGTACATAAAAATGTATAAATCAAAAACTACTTATTTAAGAAAAAAAATAAAAATGCTGTTTTAATCTACAAGTTAAGCCCTTTCATTTGATACCCCACTCAATATAATAGCCCTACTTTCAATTTTCAAAGTCCCATTACGGAGCCTTTTAAAAAAAAAGTAAAAAAGGTACAAGATATTTTTTATGTCCAATAGGCTCGGGTTAGCTACTTTTAACACTATTCCAAATTTCAAATCGATAGCATCAGTAGTTCCTGAGATATCTGGCTGTGACAGACGGACAGACAGACAGACAGACAGACAGACAGACAGACAGAGTCGCACCATAAGGGTTCCTTTTTTACCATTTTGGTACGGAACCCTAAAAATGGTGATTTTTGCGATATTTCACTCCGTTAACGTCTTTAGTTTCATGGGGTTTTACGAGTTCGATCGAAACTAGTAATTATATCCAGCTTGTTTTATTTTAAGTATAGTTATGACTAACTTAATAGTTTTCGTTTTAAAGAATTTCCTTTGTGTTATTTGTCACGGACTTTTCTAAAAATAAATATACCATTCCAAAATAATAAAAACTATAGGAATAATTTCAGTGTATTGCAAGGAACATTTAATTGTTAAACATATGGGAAGAAAAATCTAAAATAAAAATATCGATATCCATGAATGTAGATAAAAAAGACGACTATCTCTAGTACCTGTCAGGCATTTGCCCCCTAAAATCCGATGTCTGGCAGTGACCAAACATCGCTACGTGTGCTACGCCGTAGGCCGTAGCGCTCTAATTGCCGTATGTATCAAAAATCGTGCGTAGGCGTTGAACCCGACTATCGGATCGATAGCACTCAAAGTGTTAAAATGCTAACTACATACGTTGATTAACTAACTAATGGTATTGTGTCCAGCTACACTAAAACCGTTCATTAACAGTTTAGTAACAGTTAATTAAGTACTCTTGACATGGTCTACTATTTTGAAATTATAAAAATCGGAGTTATGACAAATCAGAATTGTAATAATAGTAACATATATAGATACAGGAAATCAAAGTACACGGAAAAACTAAAACCTGTATAGGTTTCTCATAGATGGCGTTTAGGTTAATTCCTATTAAAACAGAAAGATGCGGAAGTCAAGGTAGATAGCATAATTGAAGGCGTTTTCTGAGTGTACGGTGGACGAATGGTTGAGTCACTGGGCCGGAAATCCAGAGGTACCGGGTTCGATTCTCGGTCTGTACACAGGCGAGTGCCATTTAGTTTTTCTGTGTACTTTGATTTCCTTTATCTGTATGTAACATAAGGTGTGGTATAAATTGCCCGCATTAAAATCAATGAAGAGACAAAAAATGTTTCCTTCATATATAAAGTGTAATAATAGTAATTTTAAAAAGCTGTATTTTGATATTCGTGATTCTGAATATCGGAGATAAATTTTTCGGACCAAGAACACATAGAGCTTTTAATATTTAGGAGTATTTTTTTTGCATAGATTAAGCAAGTTTTTCTGCGTAATGTTCCACTGTTAGGTAAAGCCCCTTGATTTCCAACTATTCCCAAACATTTTAATAGTACATTACATAACTAGGGTGGTAATACACAGAAAGGCCGAGATCGCAAAAGTTTACGGCCCGAGCTGAAAGCGAGGGACGTAAATTTGCGATCGAGGGCTTTCTTTATTACCTCCCGTGTTGTGTACATCATTTTATGTCTACACTTGGCCAGAAAGCGGCTTTTTCCGTACGCGCAGCGTGCGGAAAAAACCACTTTATGACCAGGTCTGGCATAAAATAAATTTTCGGAGTAATATCACAGAATAAAAATAGTACTACGTACAGAAGCCTTTCTCCCTAACAAAACTGCCGGATGACATCGCAAAATAAAAAGTCGGATTTTTAAATTTCGGTATAATAAATATCTTGTTTTTAATAATCGGATTTTTTTTAGGATTTATGAAGTTCGGAATAAAAATTTTCGGAGTATTTGGGTATTCCAATCTTGATCGTCCCACGATATTCGCATATTAAATCAGATCTTCCAACTTTTCCACTGTGCTCAAATTGGACGTAGTTTAGCGAAAAAGATCATCAGTGAAATGTCACCCTTTTATGTAAGCATTTAAATTCTATAATTCTAAAATTGGTTAGAGTGGGTTGGATCTTTTTCGCTAAACTACGCCCAATTGTTCTCAACCTAGAATACTAATTTGGGTAATTCCGTGAAATGTAACAAAAGTTACAATTTCATCGCGAGTTTATTTATGTATGATGCAGTGTTAATTTTGCTCAAATAAATTTTACTTTGATCTCTAGATAATATATATTACACTTAAATTTGCACCATCAAAAAGAAAACAAGCTAAATATTGGTAACTTACTTACGTTACATTCTGCCATGGAAGTGCCCATTTACGTTGCTATACCCGGATTTTTACCCGACTGCGGCGAAGCCGAAAGGAGGGTTATGTGTTTGACCTGTATGTATGTATGTATTTATATACGTATGTATGTCCGATCCTATGTTCGCTTGTAACTACTCAACGGCACAACCTAACTTAACTAGTTATTCCTGATATTTTATAGACTTGATTTTAAAGTTTTACACGTGAAAATTAAAAGTTTTGAAGAAGGTGCGCTTGACCTCTGTACTAAATTCAAATGTCAACTTAAATTTTTACATTTTAGCTCGTGTGGAAATTATTTGAGACAATTTTTTACTTGACATTATTACGAACTTAGTTTACTTTAAGGGAAATAAGGTTGAAAAGTGTAGACGTATTTCTGACGTCAACTGTATACAGTGCAACAAATCATAATAAAAACGCACTACGAGATAGAGGTATATATGAATGGTGCACATAAAATTAGCAAATAACCTGCCCTGGGCATTAACGTGTAATTAGTAAGACTGTTTATACTAGTGTAGGTACCATGAATATCATCGATTCGCGATGTATAATTACGAGCACGATAGTCGCTCATTACTCGTAACTCGTAACGTCTTACTTGGCATTTCATCCGTCAGAATGCAACGGAATAAGCGCCGTATGGTCGCGAGTTATGCTCGCCTGGTGCGACTCACGAAAATGCAGGAAAATACTCCTGGTATCTTTGCTTGTTATATTCAAACCCGTCCGCAACTTCGTTCGCGGAGGTGAAACAAGATGTTTAAGATACACAAATTTTCAACACACTTGCTCGTAACGTGGCTATAATATCCTAATTCTTATGCCCGGAATGCGGTTTATTACGCACTAGTGCGTTTTACTTTACGTTACCGCACTAGTGCAAAAGCACATTACACTTTTTTTAAATCTCCAAAAAGAGGTTTTTCTCCAAGAAAAGGTTTATCATACTTGTAGACAAATCAACTAGTTTCAGTCAAAATATGATAACAAATTATACTTCATCAAAATATCTACAAAATTACAATATATTAAAAAAATAATTATTAAAACTTCTCTAAAGAAATACACAATTACTCTGTTTTTATTATATTGTGCATATTTCTGGCTGTTTGAGGGTTGCGTCGTAGCCCCCGCCAAGTCGAGCAAAACAAAGGCACGGCCGTATCATCCTTTTCTCGAAGCCATTCAGGCCATTTTCAACCTCCTGTAATGTTGTGCTGGCTAAAGCTGAATTTTCAGGGATATATAATATAGGGCACAATAAGACATTAAGTATATTCTCAATAACATTCAATTTGAACGTGTAGTTAAAGAACTATTGTATGTCAAAGCTCCTTAGTTTTGTCACTGACTTACTGATGATCATCATAATTCTAAGGTACTTCTAGCAGACCCACAAGCTCCAAATTGTAAACATAGTTAGTTTTTAGCCTATCAAGTCCTAAAAAACCTAAAAATATTGCAATTTCAGTCACAACTGCACACATAAGTTTTTTTAGTTTCCTATACAAATACATGCGATTACAAAGTTAGTTTTGCAGTTCAAATTGAAAAGAATTGTTTGGAATGTAATAAATAAAGGAAGACCACTTACAAAAAGAAAGAAATGATGATGAGATATGAGATCCCATCAAAAACATTACCTACATGTAAAAAGATGCAAGTCTCGCAACGCAGTTCTTTTACAACAAAAAAGTTTTGAGATGTAATGTTAAAAACCAAGTCAGTACGGGGGAGGGGGTGTCCGCAGAACTCGATTAACATTAATGAATATCGTCAAAGAAGATACAACATGAAATAAGTTGTCATACAAGTAATATCTAAGAAAAGACATCAACGTGTAACTAATTTTTTTAAAGCTGCCTGTAACCACTTTTATGACATATATTTTGGTTCAGTTCAACTTATAAGATGTTACAGTAATTTTGTAGTACAAAATATAGTACATTACATAACTAGGGTGGTAATACAAAGAAAGGCCGAGATCGCAGAAGTTTACGGCCCGAGCTGCAAGCGAGGGACGTAAATATGCGATCGAGGGCTTTCTTTATTACCTCCCGTGTTGTGTACATCATTTTATGTCTACGCTTGGCCAGAAAGCGGCTTTTTCCGTACGCGCAGCGTGCGGAAAAAGCCCTTTATGGCCAGGTGTGGCATAAAGTAATTAATGGACGATTGGCATAAAACAAACTAAGTTTTAATATAGAACGAAATTCGAAAATATATTTAAGCAAGTTAAAGATAAGCATAATTACTAAAAGTATGAATACACTGAAAGAGTATAAATGTGACGGTCCATCGAGTCCATCAAAATTGAACTGCAAATAGATTTCACAGAAATATGCAATAAAATTATATCGACATTTACCTACTAGGTACTATTACATTTTCTGTTTATCGCGCAACATTTAAAAAAAAAATCTGTCAAACTGGAACTGTTTCAGTTTCTTTTAAAACCTTTCAATGGCAAAATTAAGGCTTTTAATTAGTTCTTCAGCAGAGGTTCGCGGTAAGGCACATACAAACTTCTTTATTGAAGCAAAGCCTCAAAATCCAAACCCCCCGGTACACCGAAAGAGCAGAAAATTTCAAAGATATTGCCAACATCGTAATCGGGCCGGGGCCAACTTGAATTTTGGGGTTTTCCCGCTAAAGTTTGGCTCAAAGACGTCCTCAAAGCCCGTAGAGGGTGGGCTTGGGTACCAGGGTGGTAGAAACGGGGGGCGTTTGGTTTCGGAGTATCAAAGTTTACCCCCTCGCGGCGCGCTACGGCTATTCGTACCAGGAGTGTAGGCGGGCCGAGAGGCTCCGTTACTTTGTTCGCCTTTTGCCTCGTGACAGAGGCACTTAAGGGACGTGCACAGGCACTACAGCGAGCTGTGCGCTCCCTTCACAGTGCAGGTAAAATCATGTAACCTTAGTCAATTTGCTAAATGACCGTTGCTGATATTAAAATGTAGGGTTGTCCAGATATACCGGGTGTGGCCTGTAATAGGAACAAATACTTTAAACGTAGATTCCGTTCCTCAAATAATAAAACGTTCGTTCAAAAACTTTTCTAAATTATGTTGTTTTTACATTATCTTTTTTTCATACACATTAATAGTAGATTGTGTCACAAGGGAGCAAAATGATGTATTTACGGCGAGGGCGTATATTGAATCCTGAACGAAGCGAAGGATTATACAATAGAATCCCGAGCGTAGCGAGGGATTCTAAAGTATAATCCGGAGCGTAGTGAGGGATTCAAGTGTTAACGCCCGAGGTGAAAATAATTTTGCTACCCAGTGACACATACTGCTTTTCACACCGACTATGAGGAAAATTCAAATACAAACGCTACCTACCAAAATAACGAAATATATAGTTACTCAAAGAGCATCACACATTATTATTAAAAATTAAATGTTAAATTGTCAAAAATATAGTCTATTATAATTTTATAAAACAATTATTATTTTTTTCATCACACTTGCTCGAAAATGGTGTCATTACACGTAGGTTCTGCGGGCCGTAAATGGCCTATTACGCCCTAGGGCGTAATGGTTTTCTTTTTAAATTTGAAACGCTGGTTCTGTTTTACTCTTATTTGTCATGTTCAAAGGAAACTCCAACTTACTTTTTTAACTTTTATCACTGAAATATTTATTTAAAGATAACTGTACTTGCAAATACATATAAACACATATTTCGGTAACATTAATTAAATGTTTAAATAATGTATTTCTTTATTTTGCAAATATAAAATCAACTAAAATGGCCGTTACCGCTATGGTTTCCGAACGTGACTTGACGTTCGCATTGTCTATGGACATATGTGACAAATGTCACTGTCTGTTTTAATATTTTCTTGTCATACTGCGTCGAAAAGTAAGGTTATTTTATTAAGATTTCCTCACAAGTGTGATGAAAAACATTGTGTGTCCCACGGGCGGTAAAGGAATTACAAACTCGTGTTATTAAAGCCCTCGGTTTCACCTCGGGCTTATAATAAACACTCGTTTGTAATTCCTTACTTACCGCCCTAGATACACAATGTACTATTACGGTCGAGACGAAAATACCACTTCCATATTATATTTATGGCCCTCGCCTGCGGCTCGGACCGCAAACACCTGTGATCTGGGCCATTCCTTATTATACCGCCCTCGGTGTGTAATTTAAGTCTATGGTATGGCATATTCTAAGTGGGTTCAAACTAAAAATACCCTGTTGTCCTTGAACAGAAAAGTGCTACTTTGATCCCTCTTATGAGGGAGCAAAATACTTTTTTCTGAATAGGAGGTGTGAAAACAGTATTTTTAATGTACGTTAATATCAGTCTGATTTGTCACGGTACAAACATAAAAGTATTCGCAATACATTGCGGTTTCAAAAGAACTTTAAAGTAGGTACACTAAAAATCTAAATTATACGTTATTTATAAACATCGCTGAAAAAATGTTGTTCAGTTTGAGAAGTATAACCTACATTTTAATGATATGCTCCTAGTGCAGGCCACATGTTGCATGTATAGGTATCATAACTTTATTAAAGCCTAATCAGCCGTCAGATTCACTCCTATGAAGCTATATTGGAATAGAATTTTAGATAATTTTTTTACCAGAGCGTATTGTTTTTTTTTCGTGCAGCAATATATTGCTTACATTGACTGAGGTGACAGTTGTCACGTCACGTCAGTAAGTGCAAAGTATTGAACAAAAACAAAATAATTATGCATTGCGTCTTATTTTATAAGGTAAAATAAAACGTTGTACAGTTTGAACAAAACATATGAAAGTATTTTATTAGTGCCTATATTAATCAACCTTACAGTTTGCGATTATATCAAAAATTCACGCTGTATAAATAACACCAATGTGACCGATCATAATTACTCTGAGATTTTATATAAGTCATGTTTGCCAAAAAACAGGATTTTAAATACTTATTTCTACTTTGAATAAATGAAGCATTATTTTAACGCGCAGTGTGCAGGTGCACTAGCGTGCGGGCGGTAATGTGCACGGAAAAAACCAAAACATTCAAACGTAGTAATTAGAAAGCGAAGTCAGTGCGACATACGATAATATTTATTTCGTAACAAGAGATGTCTCAAGTTTTAATAATAAAAGTTTTAACTAACTTCCAGGTGTTATGCAAATAGTAGATGACAAATGACATGAATTTACGTAGACTCTCCACTTGTTAATTTTTCTAATGTAGGTATACAGAGCGAAAAATCAATGGGAAATTAAATAAAAATTCAAATGTTTAAAGTATTCTATTATGTTATGAATAAAGAAATGTTTTCTTTTGAGTTACTTATGTATGTTTAGTTATTTTATCTTTTTTACCACGTTCAATCGACTTTCCTTCCTGTAGATTCCAAACTAAGTATATCCAACTGGCCCAGTTAGTCTAAATTACAAAAGGTTTAAAAATAATACTAAGAGCGACCGACAAAGGGCAAAACAAAAATATTACCGCCAGATAGTAGCCGCAAACCTCGTGCGATCCCAAACTTTTATATTTATACATAACAAAGAAACAAAGCAGCCCGACACAAAGATCACAACCTGAAAAGGGGCTATATAGGTCCCCAGCTCGTGGGAAATACCTCAAAGGGTCTGCCCGGACCCAAAAAAGTATATAACCCGGGTCGTAGGTACCAGGGGTCCATATACGGCGAGGCGTCTTGCGGGAAATGTTAAGAAGGGTCCGGGAGGGACAGGAAAAGGGGGCCGGAAAGGGGGTGGTGGGTGGGAAAAAATTCAGTCGAGAGGACCGTACCCTTGGCGCGACCCGGCGCCGTCTGCGCGCGTAATTAGTGATGCGGCCGTGGGATGGGACCATGTCGATACTGCCTTTTGTTGGCGATACGGTTATTTTCAATCGAATTTATTCTCGTGTTGATTCCGTTCTGATGATTCAACGCACTTTCAATAATTTTACAATATGACAACTCTCTTTCACAGTGTTAATTACTTATGATATAATCCAATTTGAAATGCCACGTGACTGTCCATTACTTAATGGCGTGGCGACAATTCCCAAATTTGAAGCATTCTATTATAATACCGCAGTAGTGTAGAATGATGTCGTCTTTGCTTTGACTCTCGCACAAGTTTGACGCTACTCTACTGCTGTAATTACATTAAATCCGACCCAACTCGATTAATAGTAGTTAAGTCACTAACTAGACTTCGAGTTTTATATTGTATCCTGCAGTTCAAATTTCAAACGTGATAACTGATAAGATAACATTAGTCTTAATATAGTGTGTAAAAATTTAAAAACCTTTTTATTAAACCTTCAATCTTGGCTTACATTAGAACACAAGACAATAAACAGGACAAACAAAACCCTGAAAAGAATATAAAAGAGAAATAAAATAACAGCGGTCAAAACTATCGACTCTCGCCACCCCTTGCAGATTATGACAAGATACGGGACACGGGGGCCGCTAACGATGGAGCGCCGTCAAAAGAACCTACATTAATGCTATTATAACTTTTTCTAGCCCTACACACCCCGCTGTCCCCCGACACATGTAGTTTTTAGAACACTAGGACGGCGAAAAAAATAAAGGCTTTTCTTGGCGAACTTTCGCGAAACGTGACGTTGAAGGCGAAAGAAGAACCATGTCTTGTAACCTGTAGCCTTATGATGCTACGCTTTATCGCGCGATAAATAAATGATTTCATCAAAAATATTACGTGTAAAAAGATGCAAGTCTCGCAACGCAGTTCTTCTACAACAAAAAAGTTTTGAGATGTAATGTTAAACCAAGTCCGTACCGGGAGGGTGTCCACAGACCTCGATTCCCATCGACTAGCACGGCAGTGCCCCTTGCCGTGCCCACAGATAAAGCACCCGTCACTCTCACACACTATTTGTTGGTACGTGATGATGCTTTATCATTTATTTATCGCGCGACAAAGCGTAGCATCGTACGGCAACAGAATCAGTTTATTTGAATTGTCTATGTCTACCCAATTATGGACGCTATTTTTCTACCGCACCCTGAATTAAAATTAATTATTTACAGCATGAAAAAAAAACCTAAAGAATGTTTAAAGCGACACCGTAAGAGGACGCATTAAACTGTTCTAGTTGCTTGACGCTTGCTCCGCCGAGCCGAACGGAACAATGAGTAGGTAACCGAAATCATTAACCGGTTTACCAGCAGGGCTCGGAACCGGTTTTTTGCTAAAACGTCGAAATAGCCCAAAAAAATTGAAAAATAAAAATAAAATATTTCTTTATTGTTTTTTCTTAGTAAGTATTTACATGTCTATATTTCTGGAGATTTGTTTAGTCGATATATTTAATGAGAACTTGCAAGTCTAGGGACGTAACTGAAGTGTGGAAGCATAAAATTGAATTATTTTATGCTTATATATAGGGCTCAATAATGTATTGATTAATTAATTCGTATTATTAGAATGTCCGGTTAAAAATGAAATAATAAACCAAAGAACGGAAAAAATATCGGTATTTTTGTATGTAGAAAATACCGGTATCCGACCCCTATTTACCAGTATTGAGGAATCTTCAGACGTAATTTGGAATAAGCACTATCTAATTTTAATCAAATCAATATATATTATCGTACGGCTCTTTATTCATCAAGTACAGACATCAAATCAATGAAGAACAAACAAAGCTTATACAAAATTACGATTTACGATAAAAAAATTACAATTTTCCTCGTTAGCTTAGAAATGTAGCGGAATAGAATATTTTCCCCAAGAAATTTTTTGAATTTTCCTCTTTTTCTGTCGGCTATTTCGTCTAGAATAGTTCTGTTATCTCTTCGTTAAAATAATTTGTGAATTTATTTTCATAGATGTTAATGAATGGTCTATAATTATGTTCAATTGTAAATTGGCAGTGCTATTATTATTTAGTGTAACTGTAGGTCTAGCATAACTGGCCGCGACTTCGTTTCTCGCGCGATAGAGCACCTGTCCGTGTCACACTATATTGAGTGGAAAGAGATAGGTAACATTTGTCGCGCGATAAAGAGTCGCGTGTCACAGTTGTGCTAGAGCTGGTATTGTTTAGTTTAAGTATTTTAAATTATTTTCGTCCATGTTGTGTCAGTTGTACTTTTTAAGAAATCCAGTGTTATGTGACGACAGTATATTTAAATCTAATGGATAAACAGTAAACGACAGAAAAACAATGCAATTTAAATTAAATAAAACTACTTAGAAAACATTATAAAAATATTCTAGAAAATTAAAATTAAAACTAAAAGCAAATAAAATAAAACTATAAAAAGAAAACCCCTTCCAGGAGATCCGCCTGCGGCATCGACCCCATGACGCTGGCAGCGTTTCCTCGTTAGACCGCAATAGCGATCCACTTATGTTATTTTATCTACATACATATCATAAACCCTCGATAATGCGCTCAAAAACCGCAAATTAAAACCAGCATAAAGACAAAATGTTTTGTTAGAATACATTTCTTATCTGTGAAAATATTATTGTTGCTTCATAATAACAATGAATTTTTATTATTATGAAAATAAAATCGATTGAACAAAGAAGACTAAAAGACAAAGCGATTTCTTTATTCGAAATGATACGTCAATTGCAAACAATTTTGACAAATCTCGCACGTTACTTGATATGGAACGATATGTCAGTAGAGGCCCACTCTAGTTTGTCTCTGAATTTAAAAAATAAAACTACGGTTGCTTGACATGCGTGAAAAAAAGTTTTCATTTACCGCTATTTTACGGTTTTTGAAGGCATAGGGGAAGGTTACCGCTATTTTACGGTTTTTGAAGGCATAGGGGAAGGTTTAGCCTATAATATATGTGTAAATAAAGCAGTGTATGTAACTGTACATAATTAGGCATTAAAACACTCGTGCGATGTTATTATGAAACTCGCCTGTCGGCTCGGTCCGTAAACCCACACTTTATGTAACAGTATCATAAACTACTATTTTATAATATATCCTGATATCCTATTACGTTTACTCACTTAAGGCCTTCTGGTTTATCTTGAAATTCTGTATTTATTATACGTACAAGTAACTTACGCTGGGCACACTGGACAGTCCTGTTCACACTTACCTGAAACCGAAAAAAATGGTGTTAACATTAAAATTCATCATAATATCCAAGAAATAGTCTGTCGATTCGAAGATGCCAAGGCACTGTTTTCTGTCTGTCTGTCTGTCTTTCTGTCCGTCTGTCCGTCTGTCACAGCGAGATATTACTTATATCATGCATTCGGATTGTACACATTAAATTAGTAAATCTTGTTTGTGTACAGTCAAGGGCACCAATATCTATGCACCACAAAGTCTCAAAAATATGTATGGTCTTATTATTACGGCAGTAAGTTTGTATACATATTTTGCCCTTAACTGTACAATACAATTGTGACGTGATTTGAAAATTTTAATGAAGATGTTACGACTTATCGACTGTTGAAAATGAACGTGATATCGGAAATGTTAGTAAGAATTACATACCTAAAACATTATATTATGTATGTAGGTATAACACAAATATGTATGAACGGATAAGCAGTTTGGACGTTTATGCATTCATAGCGTACAAATAACATTCAAAAGCTGGGTTAGCCGGACGCTCTAGTAGAGAGCTTACTAAGCACGTTAATTTGCGCAGTATAATGCGGGCATCCCCTCCCTTATTCCTGTTAGTTTCCACGCTAGCAGCTACGAATACTTTTCCCTAGTTTCGTTTCACCCGATATCGCTGTTATCTAGTTAGCCCGGGTCGACGAGGGTCCGAAGGGTCCGCACTAAGTACCAGGACCGCATACATAGGTAGGCTCGCGTGATGCCCCACACCCGCCAACTTATTTATAAACGTCCGCGAAACCTGGCGAAACGTAATGCGAGTGAGGGATTGTGTTCGCACGCCGAAACCAATTAGGCCACTATGATCTCCTGGTAATAACATTTTTCCTCATATATTCTGCCGCCTACATAAGCGCCATATTGTTTTTGTACCAAAAGGAAAGCTAGCGTTAATAAACCGAAACAAAAATATGTCTCCCGAGTTTGTGCGTATACGAACCCTTCACTGATTTTCGTGTCCCGAGCGGGTACATTTAAAAATATAATAACAACAGCGACCGCGGCTCCTACTTGACCCGTCGTGACTCCTAGCTACCCCCACCCTTATAAATTTTACCTTAAAAATCCGCAAATTCGGGGCCCCGGCACGGCCGCTGGACCTTTCCCGAAAAGGGTCTGCCGAAAGGGATTTGCCTTGGGATCGGGCATTCCGGTCTACACTTATACAAAATGTCCAATATGAGCGCGCCCACCAACCCTCGGGGCCCAAACATACCTAAGAGCTGGATCCTCCAGCCCGTAAACAAAGAAGTTTTGTAGCCGCCCGACCCTGCGATCCCGCTGCGATAAAACGACCGCTCTTTCTAAATCCCGCGTTTGTATAAAGCGGGTGTTTTGTCCAAATTAATCGCTTTTAAACCTTGATTATTTTTACTTTCGTCAACTAGGTTTTAATCTGTCACAATGATCAACCGATATTGACTGTGGGTATTTTCCCAAAGGAACGGCAGGGGTGCTAATTTCTGCTCCCCCTCAAATTACTTGTCTAAGCGACAGACACTCGCAGTTTTTCAGAACAATATACAATAGTACATTGTGCACCGAGGGTAGTAAGAAGGGAATTACTAACGAGAGTCTATTAGGAGCCCGACGCCGTAGGCGGAGGGCTTTTAATGACTCGAGTTGATAATCCACTTACTGCCCGTGATACACACAATGTTTTTCATCACATTTGCGAGGAAAAAAAATAAAACATAAAAATCAAATAAACTAAACGCACCCGCTAAGAGACAACTTCAACTGTAACCTTTTTCAATATAGTCTTCCACAGATAATGCTAAGAACTGCGTTTAGTTTTTAAACTTGACAGGCAATGCCGCCATATTTTACCGATTTTCATAATAACATTTTAAAGTTCATTAATTCAATTGCATTAAAATAATTGCATAAATTACGGAAACAATAGTAAAATATACCAAATAAGTTTTATATACACTAAAATTGGTTTCGTAGCCAAGTTTTGAAGATGTGAAATAAACCTTGCCTGATTTGAAACGTCCTTAGTCTGAAATGACGTACGGGTAGGTCCTATATTTTAAAACTAAACTCATAACTCCCACGGGAGTTACAGATTTTCATACAGTTTTTCCTCCCGTGGGAGTTATAGATTTTTATAACCCACGGGAGGTAAATCGGCTCGAGCTGGTCTATAAGCCCGCGTGTTATAACACCCTTTACGAGCAAGTGTGATGAAAAGAACATAATCATAGAAATAGATTTCCAGTCTTTTATGTTTAATGTATGTATAACCTTATTTTCTTTAATGAAGTAATAAAACTATCTTATCGTATTTACGCACATTTTAATATTGAAAGCAAGATAATCGAACAGAATTAACAATCCAATTAGGTCCACCAGTTTAGTCAATTCATTTGTTACGTATAAGGATAAGGCTATCATGTCAAAAAGTCATGACCGAAGGTATCGTACTCAAGTCGCCATGACTAATTCCACACCCTTAACATTTCAGCCAATTACTCCGAAGCCAAAAACATTGTTATGTAAATGAATCCGAGTAAGTGCCGACTGCCGACACTGGTCATTTCGTCTCTCAAGCGATGTTTACCAAACTTCTCGTAACCGAAACTACGTTTGTTACAAAATAAGGTGTATTTTGAGTAAACACAGACAATTTCGCAAAAGCGGAGTTAAAAATAATGATTGCAAAATTCGCATACCTACTACTGACATTTTCTAAATTAAAAATATGAAAAACCAAGCCCAGTAGGTCAAAAAGTAACTAACAAAAAACTGCATTTTAATTAATAGGAAGAGGATTGGATATGCCAGCACAAGAGAAAAACACGAAATGGTCATAAACTTCAGGAAAATTACACATAGTAATTAAAAATTGTAAAGAAAGGAATATTGTTTTGCTAACTGAGACACAATTGTGGGAATACACTTGACTATTAGCGACAAAGGTTTTTCTTAATTAATTAAGGCGCAAATTGATTATTTCGACGGCACGAAGAATAAAAAGCGGGGGTAGGTACCAGGGGCGCAGCAGGCGGTGGGGGCCGCCTTACGTTGCGAGTGGGAAATGTGAAAGCAGACACACGAACCCCGCTGGCCCTGTACTGGCTACAGAAAAACCTACGTCCAAGAAATTTTATGGAATATTTCATACTCGACAATATTGTTACATTTAGATGTATTATTGTAGGGATATTTACAAAAGCAACATAACTAAATAAGCTGGTGACACCTACTGTCATTAAAGGGCCGATTTTGGATGCCAAACTAAATGTATGGCATACAAATGTCGCGGACGAAAATCCACCCTAAAAATGTTTCTCTATCAGTATCCGTAACCGGTCTAGTCAGTTGTGTTAACTTGTGTTGTTTTTGTTAACATCCCTTCAATTATTCTGATTATTGTAAGTATTTATACATTTTACTAAGAAAACCACCGTGAGACTCAAACATATTGAATAAAAACAGATCACTCACGTTATACAAAAGACGAGACATCCACTCGACATGTTTCGGGAGCATTCGACATTCCCTTAATTATCCCGCCCTTAGTCGCCGGGCAGCGTTCGCGAACACTACACAAGATTAAGGGAATGCCGAATGCTCCCGGTACATGTCGAGTGGATGTCTCGTCTTTTGTATAACGTGAGTGATCCGTTTTTGTTTCAACAGTTATAAATTTATTAGAAATATTTATATACATATATACGAACCATAAAGTTTACATAGTTTTAGAATAAGGTGTTATTAACGTATATTATGTACGTTACTTGCAATATTCTTTGAAGAATATCTTTGAAATCTCGTTAAATTTATTTATTCAATACATTATGAGGGTCATTTTCAGAAAAGATGTCCGTATTTAAGGGATTAATTCAACAAAATGTTAATCTTGTTCTTTTGTGTAACGACAATACCATACAATTTATATGTAAAACTTTCGTTACACAAAGGAAGAAGATTATAATTTTGTACAATCAATCGTTAACTACGGACATCTTTTTTGAAAAGTGACCATGTAGGTACCTAAATATGAAACACCAAAAAGAAAATTAGGTGCTGGAGAACCTCAATTAAATCAAATTGATTTCTAGGTCATTTGATTTGATTTATTTTTTCAATTACACGAACTGAGATTTAGTCCGTCTAAAAACGAAATCTGAGTAAATAAAGCTAAGTCTGCACTAAAATATGATACATGAAAACTTAGCAAGGTATTAACAGGTCCTCCTGTGTTGCATGTATCTTCTTATACCAGCGATGACCAATTTTCATCAGGTGGCTCGTCTGCTCTTTTGCCATTTATAACATTAAAAAATTTATGAGTAGATTTTTGAAAGTAGACTTAAATTTGTATAACTCTATACATATTTTAACCATAAAGCTGCTTAGGCTCATCTCCACCTTCCATCAGGTGGAACAAAGGTGAAAAGCCATTCATCAATCACAAAACCCCCGACTAAAAAAATTCCATAAACGTAAAAAATAGTATGTACTACTACTATAACTACGTTAAAGTACTGCACGTTATAGGTCCCCCGGAAAAACTTAGGCGAATATATAGGTACTAGGTAGGTACATATCATTTTTCACTTTTTTAGAGTTTTTTCAGTCGGGGCTTTTTAAAATTTTTAATTTATGTTTTATTTCATGCTTTTTTAAATGTTATTTTTGTGCTAAAATTTTATTTTATGCCGAAAATGCCTTACATCATTTTAGAAAAGAGCTTCTTTCTTCAACCTGCTAGATCGTAAAAAAACTTCGAAATCGGTCCATCCGTTCGGGAGCTACGATGCCACAGACAGACACACCGACACATAGACAGAAACACAGGCAGACATCGGCGTCAAACTTATAACACCCCTCTTTTTGCGTCGGGTGTTAAAAATATTTAAATAAAACGATCATCGAAAAATGTGTTAACTTATTCTGCACTCAGTACTACAGACGGCCAGCGTGCCCGGCGTACTAGCAGTTATTATTTACCGGCTTTATCATTTCGAAAATTTCATATTCCCCGCACTTGGACGCTTGAGGTTTAAAAGCGTAAGCGAAGGGGGACGTCAACTTTTTGCCTACAAACAGTACGCTTAGTGCGGCCAAAGTACAAGGCTCGCATAGCTGGGGGGCGGGGGTGTGCGAAGCTAGAAATAATAACCCTGGCGCATGCAAGACGGGCCAGCGCTGGACATTCGTGTTTACCTACTGTGTGTGATATTTGTTTTATGTTGCCTTGGTATGTATGTTTATATTCATCGGGTTTTATATGTTAATAAATAACGACTTATCATAATTTAAATAAACATCTCATAGTAAAACACCGATTTTCACCGAATAAGGCCAATAAGGCTTAAGAAAATTGTTCTCATTTATCCAACGATTGTCTAAAGATGAGTGTATTGAGCAAAAAGTTCGTGTATCCGTGTATGAATGACAGAAATAATTATAATTTTATCATTTATGTAAGTCAGAAAGTAATATTGTATTTCGTGCATAACAAAGACATATTTATACTGAATTCAGTTTCAAAGAAAAGTATTTTAGGGGTGCTTTATTAATATAATTATGACCGCATTTACATACACGTATCAATTTAAAGGGCTTTTTTATTTAAAGTGCGTTCTTAACTGTCAGTTAACAGGTCGTCACAGAACTGACGATTAGTGTCAAACTCCATACATTTCATTACGGACTGACAGGTTAGACGGTATTTGAACATAGCTTAAGTTTCGCCTAACCGTACATTTTAAAATAAAAATGCCCTAAAACGAACGCGTGAATTTTAATAAAAAATGTAAAATCGTGCATAAAATGTTTAATAGAATTACTATCCAAACATCGTAGCACTTGCTACAGCGTAGCAGCCTAATGGATCAGATAAAGGCTGTAACGCCACAAAGAAGTCGTAGTTAGGCATCGCCGTATACCTACGTATACAGGTTATATAAAGCTTTAATACGAGGCGACGCCGACGCCGGCTAGCCCATCAGGGTCCCTAGTATTTTTAATGAAAGCTGCGGCGTCGGGCGGGCGAACTGTACCGTATTAATCTTAGCAGCGGACGTCCTAACCTCCTGCGGCCCCTACGCCCCTGGTAGGTGGTGCCCAAGGATCCCCGCCGTGGGGGCGAGATTCCCCGATTTTTCTCCATTTTCCCTACTTTTTCGCTGCATGCATTATGCAGGGCGGTACGGGTTTCGAAATTTATCGATGGCAAAATAAAAGTAATGTGTTTGTATTCGCCAGCGGAACATATGATTAATTTGCTTGATTAGTTACAAGTAACCTCTTTTGCTTTGAACAAGTTTAAGGGATATAAATATATGTAGTTGTTTTTCTGCCAGGGGGCGTAGTGAGCGCGTTGCGGACGGACCGCGTCAACGGAATCACGTGTCAATAAAAGAATCGGCGCCCGTTTATTTTTCATTTCAGCAGGAAACGAGGAAATTACGAGCGAGTAAAAAATACGTCTCGATCTTCGCCGGGCAAAAAAATCCGCCGAAAAGGAAGCGAGCGACCATTAGGGTATTATCGGGGAAAAAAGGGCGGAGGGGAAAATCAGAAAAAATTGCTCGTAGCCACCCTTTCCTTTTCGTGAGCGTCGCCTCTGTGCCCCCTCCTTACATTAGACTCCCCGCCGGGGGGCATGTGTAGGGGGCGAATTACATAAACGGCAGGTGAATTTGGAAAATTAAAGTTGGTACACTATCAGGTTAGCCGGATTACTGACCGGCGGCCGCTCCGGCGACCTATTTACGCCCAAATTGCTCCGCAGAACCGCGACCAGAGACTTTCTTAACCCTCACAAAGTTTACTGATAAAACATTTAATTTTATGTTCAACTATCTTTTTTTTGTTTATTTTCAAGTTTTCCGGAAACACATGGATAAAAGAACTCATATTATTAATGCAATTATGTCATAAGATAAGGCTGTGTAACTTTTCCACGATTCACTTGTCAGCTCTCTTCAGCCGCGGCACTAAGTGAAATCGATTTTAATATTACGACGTAAAGTTGAAATTCGTCCTGATTCCGCTACTGTAATAAATAACCGGACAAGAACGAAATAAGCGATAATGTTATCGAACACTGCGAGTTGAAATGTTTACAGATGACGTGAGCTTATTTTACATTTCGAGCCCAAATTAAATGGGCAATGTGAAATTTATATTACCTACTTATTCTTCAAATATGTCAGAACTTTACAGAGAGGATATAATGTTACTTTTTTAATTTGTGCAATCTGAATCAGGTGCCACGGTAGTGCCCCCGCCAAGACGAGTGCAGATTTCAAGTATACAAACGAATTCACTCTTGACTGACCACCCATAGACTTTAACCCGTTGCAATAAAGAGTACATTCGTTTACATATTGTACAATTTACAGTGTCTTCGATGGTAAAACTACATACAACTATTACAAACGAGACAAAAATAAAAAAATGACGACCTTTCAAACGACCCCGAGTACTGGGGTAGCATAGTTATTCAAGAGACATCGCAAAAGAAACCCAAAGGGACAAACGCTAACGAGTGCGTTCGAGGTCGGCTCGAGACGCGTCAATATCAAAATAATTCATGTGTGACAATAATTAAGAGGTTTCGCTCCCCGGCTGAGCCCCTTGTCCCCTTGGGGTACAATGGGGGCGGGTGGGGGCAGGGATACGAAACCCTGTAGCCCTCGCGCTTATGACTCGATAGGTACCGCCGGGTGGGGGTGATCGGATTCGCGGAAAAATATTGTTTTAAGACTTCGTGATTATTTCATAAGACGATCATTGATTAAATACATGGCAACATAAATGGCAAATATAAGATAACTCGAAACCATAATCTATAGGTTTCCAGTAGTTACGTACGTTAACGTTAGGTAATAATAAATTGCCTACATTATGAACAAACTGGATTACTTTTTTGCTGGTTCAATGTTACAGGATTCTATTACATTTTCAGGGTAATCAAAATCTCAATTTATTTTTTGTTTAATAATAAGTAGTTAGGTATGATAATTTGATTAGTTGTGATTGTGTATTGTAATTTTGTGTAATTCAATTGGGTAAAAGATTTATAAAATAAATAAATAAATATTGTGGAGACATCTTACACAAATAGACCTAGTCTCAAACTAAGCAATGCTTGTATTATGGGTAATTTGAGTTACTATAACAATTTTCAATTCGTTCAATGTGAAACAAAAACCTGCAATATTGAAACAGCGATTTAATTTAATGTATCTAATATAATAAAAACGGTCTCCCGTTTTTACATGTTTTTATGTAATAAACTTTTATCCAGACTGATAGGTTAGGAAGCAACTCTAGATTGATAACTGATTTCATATATGTATACTTATTTTATTACACAAACTCTGTATGTACATACAGAGTTCACAGTACAGTTTATCAATCATGATTGATTAGGCCTATTAAAATTATATTTTTTAATGAATATTAAATTTGTGACCACTAACATTATTAGTAATGTCAGTATTATTAGCATTGCGAATTAAAATATAACTATTCAAGTACATGTTTTAATATAATGCGCCTATATATCCGAAATAAAAAAAATCGGTTGTCTGTAAAGTCGGTTTACTGACGATAGTCGAACGTGATAACGTTGACCTTGACCCTGACTTTGACTTTGACTTTGACTTTGACTTTGACTTTGACTTTGACTTTGACATTGACATTGACATTGACATTGACATTGACATTGACTTTGACTTTGACTTTGACTTTGACTTTGACTTTGACTTTGATTTTGACTTTGACTTTGACTTCGACTTCGACTTGAGTACCAGCCGCCCTTTTCTCAGCAGCAGCAGTGATTTTTTGTCATGATTGGCCGCCCTTAATATCTGGCCGCCCTAGGCCCGGGCCTACTAGGCCTTAGGGCAAATCCGCCACTGGTCTCTTGTCATTCAATAGAGATTTTTGACAGCCGTATCTTAGGGAATAAGGGCTATTTTATTAACAATTTGTAAGAAACTATCGTCTTAACGACTTTAGTGCTGGAATAATATAAAGTAGGTACCTATTTGACAGGTAACGACCCTGCAAGGTAACGACCCATGACGTCACACTTTTTCGTGCGTGCAGCCGGCTCCATCGAATTATAAGACGTTATCACGTCAATAAATGTTGTTAAAATAGGAACATTCACTGTGCACGCGTTTTAATATAAACCCCGTTGCATCCACTCTCTCCCACCGGACAAAGAAGGCCGCTCAGCTCGCCGCCGCGGCGCGCCTCGCCTCGTGACCAAACAGGGGCATTCTTTCAATATCCATCTCTGACAATATATATCATACATTATATCAACGTAGCATTGACTTCGTTAACTAGTTTTTATTTATTTCAGTAGATTTCTCGAATCTACGAAGTAATTGTGAGTTCTAAAACTATGCAAGAATTGAATTATTTTTGTGGTTTTAAATTTTTGCATATTATATTATTTTTCTACTCCTGTACTGTTCTGTCTTTTACTTGGTCACGAACACTTATATAAGAACATACATAATATGAGTTCATAGAAGTCTATACTATACTCTATTCCCCATAACAGCACTAGTGTCGTTATAGTCACTTTATTATTGCTAGCAGCCACAGACTTCCAAATCTAGGTTAAACTTAGGTCAAGGATTAAGCGCTCAATTTTAACTTTACGGTAAAAATGCACAACTACCAACTTAACAAACATTTTCGAGCAAGTGTGATGAAATAGTACATTGTGTATCAAGGGCGGTAAGTAAGGAATTACAAGCGAGTGTTTGTTACAAGGCCGAGGCGAAGCCGAGGGCTTTAAAAACACGAGTTTGTAATTCCTTTACCGCCCGTGGCACACACAATGTTTTTCATCACACTTGTGAGGAAATCTGATTAAAATAACCTTACTTAACCTAAATAAAATTGTAAAACTGACAGTGACATTAGTGACATTGTCCATAGACAATGGGAATTCACGTCACGTTCGGAAACCATAGCGATAAAGACTTAAAATGGTTGATTTTATTTTTGCAAAATACTGAAATGCACTATTTAAACATTTAATTAATGTTACAGAAATATGTGTTTACATGTATTTGCAATAACAGTTCTCTTTAAATAAATATTTCAGTAATAAAAGTTAAAAAAGTACGTTGGCGTTTCCTTTGAACATGACAAATAAGAGTAAAACAGAACCAGCGTTTCAAATTTAAAAAGAAAACCATTACGCCCTAGGGCGTAATAGGTCATTTACGGCCCGCAAAACCTACGTGTAATGACACCATTTTCGAGCAAGTGTGATGAAAAGTATTTTTCATCACACTTGCTCGAAAATGGTGCATTACACGTAGGTTTTGCGGGCCGTAAATGAGCTATTACGCCCTAGGGCGTAATGGTTTTCTTTTTAAATTTGAAACGCTGGTTCTGTTTTACTCTTATTTGTCATGTTCAAAGGAAACGCCAACTTACTTTTTTAACTTTTATCACTGAAATATTTATTTAAAGAGAACTGGTATTGCAAATACATGTAAACACATATTTCTGTAACATTAATTAAATGTTTCAATAGTGTATTTCAGTATTTTGCAATTATAAAATCAACCGTTTTAGGTCTGTACCGCTATGGTTTCCGAACGTTGCGCATTGTCTATGGATATGTCACTAATGTCACTGTCAGTTTTACAATTTTATTTAGGTTAAGTAAGGTTAATTTTAATTAGATTTCCTCACAAGTGTGATGAAAAACATTGTGTGTGCCACGGGCGGTAAAGGAATTACAAACTCGTGTTATTAAAGCCCTCGGCTTCGCCTCGGCCTTGTAACAAACACTCGTTTGTAATTCCTTACCTACCGCCCTTGATACACAATGTACTATTTCATCACACTTGCTCGAAAATGGTGTCATTACACGTAGGTTTTGCGGGCCGTAAATGACCTATTACGCCCTAGGGCGTAATGGTTTTCTTTTTAAATTTGAAACGCTGGTTCTGTTTTACTCTTATTTGTCATGTTCAAAGAAAACGCCAACTTACTTTTTTAACTTTTATTACTGAAATATTTATTTAAAGAGAACTGTTATTGCAAATACATGTAAACACATATTTCTGTAACATTAATTAAATGTTTAAATAGTGTATTTCAGTATTTTGCAAATATAAAATCAACCATTTTAAGTCTTTACCGCTATGGTTTCCGAACGTGACTTGTCGTCTCGATATATGTCACTAATGTCACTGTCAGTTTTACAATTTTATTTAGGTTAAGTGGGCATTTCTCCAGAAATATGTCTGCGGTCACCTCATTCATCTGGCCCTTTTTCATACTAAATGTATGGAGACAGATGAATGAGTCGCAGACATATTTCTGGAGAAATGCCCAAGTAAGGTTATTTTAATCAGATTTCCTCACAAGTGCGATGAAAAACATTGTGTGTGCCACGGGCGGTAAGGGAATTACAAACTCGTGTTATTAAAGCCCTCGGCTTCGCCTCGGCCTTGTAACAAACACTCGTTTGTAATTCCTTACTTACCGCCCTTGATACACAATGTACTATTTAATATAGTCACTGCGTGTCACTAGCGAACTGTATTTCAAATTAAAAAAAAGTTTACCATAGACACATACTGTCAGTCATACGTCATATTTGCCTTGTTTGCAGGATATGCTTAATTTTGTATTTTATAATTTTATATTTTAAAACCTAGTCGTAGAAAAAGTATTGTATGCAACGTTGTATAATTAAGTCAAAAAACGCTCATTGTGTCTCTATTTGCGATACTCGCCGCTATCGCTTTTTTTTTTACTCACGCAATTCGCCTTTTTTGAGCCTTATTTTTTTGCGATAAACACAGTAGCCATTCCATTAATTGCTCTCGAAAAGTCTAAAATGTGTGAACAAAGTGAACTCGTTTTCTTTTCTCTTCATTTTAGCCATCCATAATAATAATACTGATGTATCTTGAATATCTATGAGAGTAGCTAAGCAGTGAGTGGCAATGAGACGTATACTTATGATGACGATGATATTATAATACCCAATTTAACACAACATGTAAATTATAGTACACCCAAAGCAATAAAACAATGGCCGCTAATAAAAACGTACCAGGATAGCATAAAGCGTCAGAAGTACTAATTTGTAGAAGTAAATAGCGGGCGCACCTACTTTGAGTCGGGTCCGAAATGATTATTTAATAGTAAACCCTCCCCCTGCGGCCGTAGGGGGGCATGGGACCCTAGAAAAAGTTTCGTAGCCACGTCTATCAAACTAAGGGAGCGGACAGGGAAAACCTTTGAATAGCCGCTGCGATTCTTATGTGCCTCTGGTAAACTACATGTATGTAATACGCTATATTTTTATTATTACGGCAGAACTAGGGAATACATTAAAATTAATCAAGAGGTAATTGACATCTAGAGTAACAATAATAGTATATTACACACCTAGGGCGGAATCTTTAGAAATGGGCCAGATCGCAGGTTATTGTGGCATAATCATGGCTCTACTAATTACCGCCCGTGGTGTGTCTACAATAGGGATGATGACTGGGTTAAAAATATGTAAAATTCTATTTAGTCCGTCAGTTAGATTATGGAAAAATATGGGACACGTATTTTTTGGTTTATCAAAATATTAAAAATCGACAAAGTTATAGATCATCAAACTTCTGGAGTGGGGGCTTGTGACGTCACTCTTGAGTACAATTTGTACTCAAGAGTGACGTCACTCGAAACTTCTAAGCACTCTATCCTCGTCAGTTTTTGTTTGTCAAACAAAACAAAAAATACGTGTACAATATTTTTTCATAATGTAACAGACGGACTAAACAGTTTTTTTTAGTCATCTAGCCTATTGTACGTATTCCCTTGGCCAGGAAGCGCTATTTTCTTTCCACTGTGGATGGAAAACGCCACACAAATAGTACGAAAATTAGATATTTATTTATTTAAACTCTATCGCACAATACAAGAGAGTACAAATGGCGGACTTAATGCCATGAGGCATTCTCTATCAGTCAACCATTAGGATAAACAGAGATTATTATAGGAGATATTAATTATCTTGAAAAACACTGATATGTTGAATGACAAAACTTAAAGTAGCCAATTACTGTTTCTGATAACAAACTGCATACGCAAACGACATAAATACACCCCCAAAAACATAATCAAAACCTGTTCCACAGATTTCCTGCACCAAAACTTCGCATGCGGTTGTTATAGACATGAACCTACGATTACCAGGCCCACACAACGGTTGGAAAGTTACAAATATTAGTAAATAAAAGCTATATCGTTTTCAAAACTATTATTATTCGTCCCTTTATTTCACCCTTCTGCATTTGGCATATTGCTCTAACATAGGCGGCAATAGATTAACCAACATCTGGACAGTTTTCAGTATCTAGAACACGATAGTGTAACACGAATATAATTCTGTGAAGATCTAACAGAATGACTCTATTAAAATACTTCTTGAAATATCGCGAGATTGTGAATATTTAACCTAATCAAGAACCACTAAAGGTTACCTATAAAAGTGGCAAAGATGTTAAAAAAACGCAGTCTTTTAAGACTAATTGGATTACTCTTAACTCTGAGCATACCTGATGGTAATTAAATATGTAATTAAGACCTTACTAGGACCAGTTTTTACGTTGAAAATAATCGTAAGAACTGCGAGTATCTAGTAGAACTAAGAGGAACGTACCAGAGCGGCATAAAAGGCCGCAGCTATAGGTCTACGTATAGGCCAGGCCCTGCGACGCTGTCAGTGTAGATTATATGGGGTTGAGTGTACCAAGGGCTCCCACGGGCGAGGATGGGTTCGCCGCGTACTTTGGTGCCGGGAGGTTCGGAGGTTGTAACGGTTGGAGGCGGCATCTTGTATTTATTTTAATTTGCAGCGTTTGTATGTAAGTTGTGGTTTTGCAAACCAATTTCCAACTACATCCTAGTATCCGATAGAGCTGAAATAAGATCATTGATAATGCAAGATTATGGTACCATCGAGATGATCTGACGATGGAATCCACCGTGTTTGGGCTCATATGATTAGTCTTGACATGCATAAGCAAAATCTGCAGTAAAAACTTATCTCAAAAATATTTTTTGACAAATACTTATTTGCGTAGAATTTTAATTACTCAACTGACTGGTATTAAGAATTACGGTTTAATTCATCTTTCTTGTTATTTGAATGCTCCCATATTATTATAATTTATAAACTATCACGATAATTAATAATTTGCGAGCTTCATATTTTTGTTATAGCCCGAAGCTATGTTGGGAAACTGGGAGTGCAGCTACATGAATAATGAGTAAATACTTAATGCAAAATCGTTCCAATTGCCTTAATTTTCGGAAACGGGAGGGACATTAATTGTTTCTCAATTTATTTTTGCCACACACACCAAAGTTTGGGACTTCACATACGTCTTTGAATTTCTTCGGGGATCTATTCCCTAAGAGGTTTTTCCTTCACCGAACAGCTGAAGTTAAATATCGAATCATATTTCGTATTCGTGCGCAATTTCCGAAAAACTCATAGGTTTTATGGGTGCCGCGTCCAAAAGTGGTCTTTTATGTGCCCCTAGTACCGCACCTATAAAACCCGGCCGGGTCGGCTACAGTAATGATTTACGCTCCCTTAAAACATTTATCGAAACTCCTGCAAGCCCATGCTTCCCTGATTTTTGTCTGCCACCCTAATCATTCGATAAATCAACTAACTATTGAAATTTTGGATTTGCTCACGTTTGCTAGAAAGTCTTGTAATTTATTGTTACCCTACCTTCTTATATTAGGATTCCGTGCCAAACGAGGATCTATTTGAGGTCCATCTATATTAGAATATAACTTTTTTGCAAAAGAATCAGACTTTAACTATATACGACATTTCAGCAAATGTACGCCGAATACGAGCCTAAGTGGTAGGAGTGACACCGTCTACAATGGAGGTGTCGGGTTCAAATCCTGGTAAGGACTAGTACATTACACAACTAGGGTGGTAAAACAAAGAAAGGCCGAGATCGCAGATGTTTGCGGCCCGAGCTGCAAGCAAGGGACGTAAATATGCGATCGAGGGATTTCTTTGTTTTACCACCCTAGTTGCGTAATGTACTAGTCCTTACCAGTACATCATTTTATGTCTACACTTGGCTAGAAAGCGGCTTTTTCCGTACGCGCAGCGTGCGGAAAAGGCCACTTTATGGCCAGGTGTGGCATGAAAATATTTATGTGATGGATGGGCAAGAGTATTTGTTCCTAGTAGCCTAGTAGACTAGCTCGATTTGTGCCCGTCAGGACGTGGTCCGAATTTAGCTTACATGATTTGCTCTAAACCTACTAACATATATTGCAAGTTAATGAAAAGCTTTTAAGAGGCGTTATTGCGTTTTATTTTTTCCGAATTTTTGGACGAAAGCATATCATGCATTTCGCTATCACAAATATTATAATGCACTCGTGCAAAATATTATTAAAGGCTGCGTAAATGAATCACTTTCAAAAGCGCTAGAGCCTTCAGCCTATAACGTTCACATGGGACAACTACAACGCCCCGGAAGTCGACTATCATATCGGTTTGAAAATGACACCAACTGGCTAACGAGAAAACGACACGAACGTGCGTGTTCCACGACCTCTGGTAATTTTACGAGTGAACTTATGTGACGTATCAGAAAATAAATTGCTAGACAAAACATAAACAAGTTTCAAACAAAGCAATGGCAATGGCCCGATAGAAGGAACGAAAATTATTTCAAATAATTTAATAAGAACTATTCGATAATTGAAAATGCACAGCCATTGGTAAACTCACGTTGCTGAAAATATAGCAAAGTTGGATCCGAGAACTTTTTCTAACAAATTATCCGCCACTAGATTTTCACTTATTCCCACCCTCTTTCGCACCCCTACTTAGACCACCCTACAATCGTCAGTTTGAACTTGTGAACCGGCATCACAATTATTGGACACATAAACTGGTGTTAACTGAATGCATTTCTTGGCACATATCTCCAGGATTCTTCAGCCGTTTTTATCTTTGAAAGCGGAGCATTTACCAAACAATTCATCAGCCGTGTCGAATTTAAGGATAAGCGCTGTGCCGTGCCAAGTCGGGGCGCCGAGCCAGTCGCAAATAAATGCCAGTTAAAACCCTTGCGCCGGGGGTGGCGCCCACCCCGTTGTCATTTACCCTACTTACCGTCGCTACCAGGCCAGCATACAAGCAGCGGAGAATTTTAACGGAATTAGTCGCGAGCTCGCCGCCTGCAGGGCGCCGCAGTAAATTCACCACACATGTAGGTACTAGGAGCGGCGAGGCAGGGACCCACCCACCTCCACTCCTAGTTTGAGCGCCTAGTAACTCGGCAGCACGAGGTGTCTACACGCAATGCCGCAAAAAACAGTTTCCCGCACCAAGTTCTTGTTAACTACCAGACTACGGAGAGGCTCATTCGTTGACCTATTTCGCCGCTAAATCCGAGTGACGGTATTGACAGCTCCCTAACTGACCGACGGTTAGGGACTTAGGGACACGTGTTCAAATAAATACGCTCAAATTAAAATTGATTCTAAATCGCAGCTTTGAACCAAATATAGTCGTGCGAGGGTGTAAATAAACTCTAAACTCGTTTGAGGATGTATCGTTTGGCAATGCATGTTAACCCTGCGGATGGCAGTAGGGGTCCGACCGACCCTCTGGTTAATATCGGGCGATCGATCGCTAAAACTTAATTATGTCACGACTCAAGGTCGGATGTGATGCATATCAAAGGACACTCTTAAAAACCTCGCATCTCACAATCAGAAAATGCGCTTTTCACTAAGGAAATAAAGCTCTAATTGCAATCAAATCGCTATCACTTTGAGAGTAAGCGTAAATTATTATACCTCGGTACGCAACTGTGTAAAGCAAATTGCTTTTTGAAGGGGAGTTCCTATTCCTATGAATAACCGAATTGTATTTAGTTGCTATCTTGAGGAGACAATTTGTTTTGAAGGGTTCTGCACCTCAATAAGAAAGAACCCTAAAAATGAACCCTTACAGAATCAATTGGTTGTCCATTTATCAAGGCCCTTTTTCTCAGGAACGCGGAGACATCAAGTTGAAATTAAAATCAAATTTAGTTTACGCCGCATATAATTTATCAAGACGCAATGTCGTATTGCAAGGGGTAAAGTAATCTGAAATCCTTAAATGTTTAATTACATCACAAAAAAAATAGGGTTTATATAAGAAGAAGGGAGGGTCGAAATTTTAAAGTGAGGCGACGGTATCATACGGGGAGGTCGGGGAGTGTATGAAATGGCTTTATAAACGTACACTAAAACACACTTTTTATTATTTTCAAGATATGCATACATAGTCTTTGATCAATACCTATTGCTGATTTTTTCTTTATTTTAAAACGAAACTCATATATATATATATGACAGAGGTTTGAGTGCAAAATAAACAGTTATGCGTTGAGGTGGGATACATGTGTAATACGTGTTCTCATAGATGACATTTAGGTTAAAAACCTTAAACTAGAATGATACGAAAGTCAAAGTCGATGGTAAAATAGAGGGCGCTTGCTGAGTGCTCCGGTGCCCAAGTGGTTAAGGCGCTGGGCCGGAAATCCAGAGGTACCGGGTTCGATTCCCGGTCTGGACCACAGGTGAGTACCATTTAATTTATCTATGTACTTTGATTTCATGTAAAAAAAATGTTATTTACGAATTCATATTGCCCGACTTCATTTGACATTTAATGGAAATAATGGAATTTGCCCGGCACACAGGCTTCAATATCGACCACTAAATCGATGTATTCTGCGAGCCATAACCAAATTGCAATATTAATACTTCAAAAAACTGTAATAATATTAAAATATAAATTATTACGTCTGTCATTCAATAGTATTTGTTTGAGGGTATTGCTTGGACTGCGCTAAATAGTCGCAAAAACCATACCAATAACATATTTTACACAATTCCGCGGCTTTCGAAACATTTTCATACGAACTCAAAAAGAATTCGCCAACTTCGACAAATATTCAATGGGCAAACATTCCGCTGCAGCGCGGCGAGTTGTAATCTGCAGATCAAAGCGGCCACACGGCCAAGTGCTGGGCAAAATAGCCTGTTGTGTTATTAACAAGGGAGGAGAGCGCTGGAAGCGCCACGGGTGCACGCCGTGCACATTCACGGGTTAGCCGGGTTTTCTAATGCGACGAATATTTATCAAATGATATTCTGCCTCCGGAAAACTCATCAAATACAGATTTTTTTATTTTAAATACTAAAGCTACAGTGTAATTTGTATGGCAACTAATAATGTCTTTAAACCACATAAATATAAGATAAAAAAAACGGCCAAGTGCGAGTCAGAGTCGCACACGAAGAGTTTCGTAAAACCGACGAGCGATAACCACTTTTTTATTAAAAAAAAACCCGACCGCGGTGCACTTTGAAACTGCATAAAATCCGCCATTTGGTTATTTTAACGAACTTCATACCTAGTGACACTCGCACCATCAAGACGAATCTAATGATGTATCATTTATCAATATCGGATGTGCCGTTGAGTAGTTACGAGCGGACATAGGAACGGACATACATACAGGTCAAACACATAACCCTCCTTTGGACTTCGCCGCAGTTGGGTAAAAAGGCGTCAAAGACCACGTTTCTTGTATAACTTTATTTAATTTTATTATTTTGTTGTTAGAGAGGCAATAGAAAAACATACATTCTGTGAAAATTCCAAGTCTCTCCCTATTACAGTTCAAAAGAGCCCTCTGACAGACGGACAGATACAGGTGAGGCGAAGTAATAGGGTTCCGTCGGCACCCTTTGGGTACGGAACCCTAAAAACACATTAAATATTTACTAATTACAAACTAAATAAACCTAACTGAACCTATTGGGACTTGGGAGTCTTGGGACCTAAATTACCTATATATTGTAGGTAAAAATACTACAAATGTTCCATATGTCGCCTCCTGTGGGTAGGGTGCACACTGCCCATAAGGCTATCTGGCAACTTGTATTGTTGTAAATACATGTACATAGTATAGTAATACAATATTTATTCTTAATCATGAGCACATGCAGTGCCGGATTAAGCCAGCGCGGGGCCTGTTTCTCCAAAGACGCCCTTGGTTGGTCTTAGATATGCTTACATACCGATTGACCGGTAATTTTATACGTGACGAATTACATAACGAAGGGGGGGGGTCCCCTTTTGCGAGTGGGCGCGGGGCCCCCCAATGCGCGGGGCCCGTAGCATTTGCTACTCTTGCTATATGGCTAATCCGGCACTGAGCACATGTACTAAGCAGTGTAATGCAAAATACCCAATAAGGCCGTACCCATTAACGACTTCCAAGTTTTTATATGGTTTAATTATTTTCCATATTAGTACAATCCCCAATTATTTAAACGGCCTAAGTGCATTAGAGTCTTAGAGTTCTTACGTCATTGTAGACGAGTGGCATAGAACTAAGAACTCTAGTCGACATTCCTCGGACCACACATTACGCTTCCTATAAAAAATACTATTTGTCATTTTATTTCTTGCAGCTATTAGCGTTCGTTTGAATGATCTGCCATCGACCGACTGATACCTAGAACTTAGTCTATAATGATTTATTTGAAAAAGTTAGCACTTTAATAGTACATTATGTATCTAGGGCGATAAAAAAGAGGCTTTAATAACACGAGTTTGTAATTCCTTTAGCACCCGTGGCACACACAATGTTTTTCTATCACACTTGTGAGAAAATCTTAATAAATAACCTTACTAATCCACCCAGTATGAGAAGAAAATTTAAAACAGAAAGTGTCATACGAGTATCCATAGATAATGGGAATGTAAAGACCTAAAACGGCCATTATGGTTGATTTTATATTTGCAACAGTATTTTATGCAACAGTTGTATAAGAAGGTTCAAAAAATGCGAATTGCGTGAGTTGCGATACGAGCCGCGAATGCGGCGAGTATCGCAAATAGAGACGCAATGAGCGTTTTTTGACTTAATTATACAACGTTGCATACAATACTTTTTCTACGACAGGTTTTAAAATTATAAAATACAAACAAGGCATAACCTGCAAAGAAGGCAAATATGACGTATGACTGTCAGTATATGGTAAACTTTTTATTTTTTAAATGAAGTTGACACGCAGTGAATATATTAAAAATACTTTTGTTTTTATGTTGGCACCAATGAATTTAGTTCAGAAAGTTTTGTTTTTCTTAAAAGCCGTAGGATTTTAATTGTTTGTTAAGTTGGTAGTTGTGCATTTTTACCGTAAAGTTAAAATTGAGCGCTTAATCCTTGACCTCAGTTTAACCTAGATTTAGAAGTCTGTGGTTGCTAGCAATAACGTAAAGTGGCTATAACGACACTAGTGCTGTTATGGGGAATAGAGTATAGACTTCTCTGAACTCATATTATATATGTTCTTATATTAGTGTTCGTGACCAAGTAAAAGACAGATAACAGTACAGGAGTAGAAAAAATACTGAAATACACTATTTAAACATTTACCTAATTAATGTTACCGAAATATGTGTTTACATGTATTTGCAATAACAGTTCTCTTTAAATAAATATTTCAGTGATAAAAGTTTCAAAGTAAGTTGGCGTTTTCTTTGAACATAACAAATAAGAGTAAAACAGAACCAGAGTATTCAAATAAAAATAAAAAACCATTACGCCCTATTATGGGCCGCAGTACCTACGTGTAATAAAATAACACCATTTTCGAGCAATAGTGATGAAAACGATTTTAAAAAGATCAAAAATTAAAAATAATTTGACCATTAAGGAAAATAAGGTCATAATACTTTTTACCTACATCATTGATGCCATGCAAGAAAACGATGACCCTCTTTATGTTTGTATGTAAAAGCTACAGACTGGAATCACCTTCACCAATAGAATTGCAATAATCCATATCCACTGAAGCGTAGCGGAGAAAAGCTTAAATTCTATTGGATAATATTGGCCCTCTCCGCTCCGCTCCGGTTCAGTGGACAGGCAGCCTAAGAAACTAATTGTCTTACCATTCAAATCCAATAATTTAAAGTAATAAATTATTTATTTATTTAGTCGTATGGCAAAAACAAGAGAAAAACAGATACAGAGAAAGTAATAAAATATACAATACAATACAAGTATACTTTATTGCACACCAGAAAAACACATTACAAGAAGTACTTACATAATTAGAACAATAAAATACAGAAATATATATATATACTATAGAATATACTTTAGTTTGAGTAAATTTAATATTATGTGCCTCTTCGCATAACGTGGTATGAATGACGTTCTATAGATACATATGGCGTCCATAGAACCCGATTCCCACCGGCTTGCCTATTTTAAAGCATATGATCGGAGTATCTACTACTCCTGTAAAAAAAGTAATCCAAATCTGCTCCGGCTTTACTAAGAATATATTTGACGCCACGCCACTGATAGGTATAGCTATATATTTTAGGAACAATGCCGCAACAATAACAAGTAACTTAAACAAGTACCCAGCTTAAGTTACGAAATCTCAATAATCCCAACAAAAAGCCCATCCATCGTCTATACATCCCTGTCGTTGCCCGAGAAAAAAGGGGGGGAGGGTCGAATATCCCACAAGGGGGGCCGCAATGGACTGAAGGAGCCCCAATCAATCTTACAAGTCGCAACGAAGGGGGCGCCACTTTCGGGGGTCGAGGGACGATACCCTCTTATGGACCGGCCCGACTGACCCTCAGGGCGGCCGGGCCAAAAGGACGATACTAACTTTTGTGTACCGTGCGTTATTTCAACGCGGAAAATGCAAGACGGCAAATTACTTTTCAAACTATTTAGGATTGTTTCATAAATATATATACTTACTAGCTGTCCCGGCGAACTTCATTCCGCCCCAGAATTTTCATTTTTTTAGATTTTTTAATAGTTATGCTGTTATTCGGAGCAGAGACAAACCCAAAAAATCAAAGATCATAAAAATCGGTCCACCCGTCCTCGAGTTATAAATGGTGTAACTAACCCGACTTTGTTTATGTAGATTTGGATTTTCACGATTATCACAAATTATTATAATAATACCTGACTTCCCTTAGACATAGGGCATTACGATAAGTTCGATGCCCGACGTCCATATAAATGTATCATTTACGCGATCAAGTTTGTCAGTAAATGAGTACCTACTTAGTTTTAATAGTTTGATTTAACGTTTTAGGGTAACAATTTTTAACCCGTGATTAGTAGTGTTTAAAACACTTACTCGGTTTTAAAATAGACGATACTTATTTGTAATTAAGTATCACAATTACTACCGCATTTAAAACCTAATAGACCTGTTAAGTTTTTTTCTATTTTTGACACGACTACCCAAAAAAAAGAGTGTGTTTTTTACTTTTGGGCAATGCAAAAGTGATTTTAGTCTAGTGATTACTATTCACATAAAAATCTTAAGATGTTTCATCAGACACGTCCTAAAAGTATTTAGTTCTCCTGAAGCAGAATTAAAGAAAAAGAAAAATCTCAATTTCGCGCTAAAAACGCATAATGTCGTTGTAACCGCTCCACCGCTACATGTTAACACCGCAGCCTCACATCCATTATATAACGCTCAGGATCATTAAAAGCGAACGGCAAAAACGGCGTCATCAGAAGCTCAGTAGCCGCCTTCTCGGCCGGGCCCCGTTTTTGTGTCTTGTCTAATACCGTGACGCCCCTCCCTGATGAAAGGGGGGCCCACGCCCGGAGCGAGAAAAATGAGTTAGAAAAGATGCGGTGCGCGATTATGGCGTGGCTGGTCCTTTGTGTGGGACATTCGTCTGAATCAATCGTAGGCTGAGGGCGCCGCGGGCTCACATAGGTGGCCAGGTAAACCCGTTAGCTTGCCGGCTTTGTTTTATAACTTAACAGATATTAAGCCTTTATATGAAAGAAACATTTTGTCTCTTCATTGGTTTTTTAATGCGGGTAAATTACACCACATTTTTATGTTACATATATAGGTATACAAGAAATCAAAGTACATAGAAAAAATTAAATGGCACTCACTTGTGTCCAGACCGGGAATCGAACCCGGTACCTCTGGATTTCTGGCCCAGCGACTCAACCACTCGTCCACCGGAGCACCCAGCAGGCGCCCTCAATTTGGCCAAAAATCTACTATGGGTTTAAAATCAATCTTTATGATAAAACCAAAGTATAAAGACAGACATGTAGTTAGTTTCTCTTCGGCCGTTTAGAAGCGCGCGATAACTATTTAAAGTCGAGGCACAGACGGTGCGATCAGTACTGCAGCAGTCTTACGCATTCTTAAATCTTTGCTTGTAGTGTGTTCGTTCACGGCGCGCACACATACAAGCCGCGCGATGTACCTTTTGTAGGAAGAAAAATTACTGCTATTATACATATCGATACCTTTAGACTCAAAGGGCGTAAACGTCATTAGAAACTGCGGCGTTTACGCCCTTTGAGTCTAAAGGTATCGATATGTACTGTGCTAGAGTGCAGGGGATGCGATGAGCGGTACTAACTTCCGTTGGCTAATGAATAAATGAACCTTCATCCATCTACAATCTACATGCATGCTCTATCAGATACCTTCCCCATTTAAACTTTTTACTTAGCCATGATCCTGCTAATATTGTAACAGGACATATCGGAAACCGAATAAGGAGCTGACTCGATTGTTAGAATTTGTGTAACAAGTGCCAAATTAGTCGGACTCGCCCACTGTCTGTCCGTCTGTCAAGACCTTTTATCTCGGCAACGCGTGGAGGTTTCGAGGTCAAAATTAAACCATATACTCAAGTCTACGATCCCTTGAAGCTGTGAAATCAAAATCAAACTTCTAGGTTAACGTGAAAAAAGATACGGCCGTTTATGCCGCAAAAAATCGTAAATTTCGACACTCTCAAGGAAACCAAAATTCAAAGCATATTTTCTGTTGGCCTGGAACTATGATATTTGGCAAGTATAAGGTAAAATCTGAAAACTAAACATTTTTAATGAAATAATAAAAGATTGACATTACAAATTTGTACGGAATCCTCAGTGGGCGAGTCCGACTCGCACGTGTCCAGGTTTTTTTTCCTTTTGAGCTACGGAATCCTAAAAATTAATACTACTGAAGCGGTATCTACAGAAAATTCTCTAATACGTATTTGTTGACACAGGGAACCGATTCCCGTGGAATGCCCGAGATACCCCATGAACATTAGCCATCTCTTTAAAATAATAAATAAAAAAAGTGGGAGTAGGCTTGAAAAAATCATTACAAATTGGACAAAATACGGAGGTTTATCAAAGCTAAAATCCGGCGCAACATCGCAATTTACTCCGCCGTAAAACGGGTAAAGCCTATGCAAAAAGTTGAATCAGAAACTAACACATAACTCCGTATCTGATCGAATAGTTTGAAAATCATAACCCTCGGCGGGTAGGGTACAAAGGGCGGATAGCCACCGCAGTTTTATACCGCCTTAGTTGGCAGAAGTTGAAGCTAGGATTAAACGGGAACCCGCAAAATTTATACTTGTTTAGAGAAAAAGGTCTGCCCGCGCAACCCACCCACCCTATCATAAAACAAGATTTTACACGTCAATACGTTTTACAACGAACTCTTAGTCGAGTGGCTAGATAGACTTATAGGTACTGTAAAATTAAATTACACGACAAATTTCATTAACAATAAAATAAAAATAAAATAAAATAATTTATTTCTGCAAGTAGCCCGGCCCTCAAGGGCTCTTTTACGTGTCTCATCTTTCCTTTTCTTTTGGCGCTTCGGGTAATGACCTTCTAGTGAGAAGAAGCGCCGGAAGAAACTCACCAGTTTCTCTTTTCGACCATTGAACAAGTATTACAACAATAGGGCGTTAATATAAGATTTAATAATACATTACATTAAACTTAAAACTACATTTATAGAGATGTAAAGGGTCTCTCTATGGGTCCAAACAAGACAAATAAAATTATAGAAAATAAATTGATAGTAAAATTAATGGAGATGTAAAGAGTCTCCGTTGTCAAAATATTATGTTTAGGAGGTGTAAAGGATCTCCAAACGTCAAAATACAAACTGAAATGTAAACATAATATAATAGGATAAATTAAAAAGAATTCAGCGTCCTACGAATATGCCCGCTAAAGGAGAATTATGCGTAAGCATATTGCGAAGAGAAAAATTCACAACGATGACTTTATTTTATTTTCAAACCTATTTCTGAAAAATGGAAGGCTCTCGCGATTACTTCGCCAATTATAAATGATTATCACCTTCCAGGTGGTCCTATTGGCACTAGATTAGTATCTGATGATGAGATTTTGGTGAAATCGAGGGAACTTATCAAATTGCATTCGTTATTGAATAGGTTCGTTTTTATAAGTACTTACGTAGTAATGAACTTTCTCTTGAGATGCAAAGAATGCAACTACGAGCTTTTTTGCTGCGGATGGATGTCGGTGTGCACAATACCTACACATCAGCGCACGTACACGTCACCTGAAGAAGTTTGATTCGTTCGTCCATACCCTAACGACAGCTTCCTTAGCTTGGGGTCTATGATACTTGTTTATGTCGGTCAATGCAGCAGCAACCTCACTAATTAGTTAGCTAATTACACTAACCCTAACGGATTGGAGGTAAGTGCAGGTCGATTCACAATGAGCTGGCACGAATGGATTGAATGAGTGAATGATAATGTTTGTGTGCGTGACAAAATGACTAAATACAGGTTGATTTTCAGAAAATCTCGTCTCATAACTTCGTAACTCAGTCTGCGTTATGCATTTTATGAACAAAAAATATTTTTACCAAAAAAAAATCCGACCGCGGTGCACTTTAAAAGTGCATAAAATGTCATTTTGTTTATTTTAACGAACTTCATACCCAGTGACACTCGCGCCATCAAGACGAATCCAATGATGTATCATTTATCAAAATCAGTTGTGCCGTTGAGTAGTTACGAGCGGACATAGGAACGGACATACATACAGGTCAAACACATTACCCTCCTTTGGGCTTCGCCGCAGTCGGGTAAAAAATCCCTACCTATCAGTAGCGTGGCGTCCAAAGAACTCGATTCCTACCGGCTTGCCTAATATCAGGCATTTGTGAAGCGCGATAATTGAAGTGAAATATCTAAATTTCGTATGATTTTCACCATGATTTCGTACATTGCGGCGTCAGTGTGAAAACACGGTAAGTATATCAATTACATAAAAACTCCATAATAGTAAACTGTAGCGAACCGTCAAATTTACTTTTCTGCCATATCTTTTACCTACTTAGTCTTAATAATGTGCAGATTATATGTATTTTTTTCTTGAATTACGAAGAAATGTTATGTACTTATTTACAAAATATTTGAAGCTTCCCGTATAAAAACGTCACTCAACAATGGCAAGTGACTTTACTTTCGTTCATTCCATTCGTGCCAGCTCTTGTGAATCGACCTGTCCCTATTGTAATAAAATCAGAACTTAACAAGTGATCACTCATGTCATGTCATGCAAAACCTACCTTATTTTCCATATTGACTCGTTCCTGGTACGCCATACTCCGCATGTGCTTAAGATACGCTGTCGTTATCGGCACGCTGTAGTCCACCTCCTCACCACCGAAGTACACCCCTCCGTCCGGCCGCCAGGGCTTCGGAAACCGCCCGAAAGAATTAGAATACTCTAAACTCGAAGGCAGCAACTTCTTCCTCGGAGGAGAAGCCGACTTCGGGGGATCCTTCGACGTCAGGTTAGCAACGTCTAAGGGATTGTACTTCTTCTGTTTCTTATCATCAGTCTTGTTTTCTTTAACTCCTACGTTTTCTTTCGCCTTGGTATCTTTTTCAGAATCTTCTTCGATAGCGTCGCTTTTCTGTGACGCGCTCGGTAAGGGGCTATCAATTTTGACATCTACGTCGTCTTCTACGTCAATAAGGCTGTTCTCGTCTTTATCAATCTCTGGATCAGTCCTGACGGGCTCTTCTTCTCTAAATGGAGGCTCGACAGGCGAACTCCTACTGAAGAGAGGGGTTGAATCGAAACCGTTGACTTTCTTCGACGTTAGCTCTATGTACGTGGGCTCCTGGTCTTCTGAGTCGGTCGCTTTTGGGCTTTCTACTTTTTTTAATGGTTGCAGTTCCGTGTAATCGAATTTCGGTTCGTAAGGATAGTTTGAATGGGCCGCGTCTATCTCGGATTCCCAGTTTCTGGTGTAGTCGGTCGGGCAAGGTAGGAAGGGTAGGTAGGTGGGGTGTCTGGTTGGTGAGGGGGAGGGTGTGGGGAGTGGTGGGGGGGAGGCGCTGCGCGGGCGCCGCGCGCACTCAGCGCATCCGGTGAGGAAGCGCGTGACCGCCTCCCGCGGCAGGAACGCGTACGTCTCCGTAATCTGTTAGCAAAAACATTCAAGATTAGGTACTAGGGCAGCATATTTCAAGAGAATAAGGCAATATCAGACTAGCAATCTATTGCCTTTTGCGACGCTCTAGCGGTCTTGCGACTTTTTGTTTACAAAGAAACCGGTCTGTGGCGGAAGCGTCCACAATCAATTGTCTCGTCCTCCTGGGGGGGTGAAATACTGATTATCTGACAAGCTTTCCGAGTGTGTGTGTGAGTTTGAATTTAGTGTTATGTTAAGGAAATGCGTATATATATATATGTAAATTGCGTTGACATTTACTCGTTCAAAATGATAATTAGGCAATAACGTAACTAAATTGTCGGGCCAATTCGGTGTGGTATTGTATAGTCCGATCCATTTTTCCCGCTTGGCTAAAGCACCATAATTGTTTAGCCAGATCGCGAAACAATTCCAGCGTTAATTTCATTTCCCATGCTGCTGCCTCGACCGGCCTCAGAACTGGATACGGAATTATAACGATTTAGAAGGTCGTACCAAGAGTATTTACGTGAATTTATTAAATTAGTATTCGTTAAAGGCAGGTAAGTATAGTAGACGCTAAACCTACCTACCATTTTATAGATATAGGTATTGATACCTAAATATCATGTTATTTCGAATTGAATAAAATAAATTTAGCTCTAGTTTTATTAACATAATATGATCGAAGTAAGAGCCTTACCACGAGCGAGCTGCGGGCGAGTTAGAAGCGAAGTTCCATACAAGTGTCGCTCGGCGATTTTTTTTTTTTTTTTTTATTGGTCTGTGTCCCGTTTGGTCAATGTTGCTGACCACTTTGGGCAATCTGTATTTGTGCCCCCGTTGGAGAGGGGCACAGTGTCGCTCGGCGAGTTCGCCGCGATTGGTTTTGTATGGAAACTCGCCCGCAGTTCGCCCGCAAATCGCAAGGCCCAAGGCCCTAAACAAAAAGCTGGTCTACAATGTAACCTACCTAATGTATTGTTATTATTATACAATATTGTTATACTACTCTGAATCTTTTCAAACATAATCAGACCTACCTACAATAAAAAATACCGGCCAAGTGCGAGTCGGACTCGCGCACCGAGGGTTCCGTACAAACTCGTAAGCAGATACGAGAATAGTTCAAGAAAAACTGTATGGCGGTTGTCGGTTAGTTTATTTGGAGCAAATAGTATGTGTTAAGATATTTGAAAATTTCTAAAAAACGGTGCTAATTAGGAAACCCGTTATATTTTTCCTGTAATATTTAGGATATTATTAATAATTGGTAATTAATACAGATTTTTCTGTTCAGTAACTTCGAAGACAATTGTATTTTTTGTACTTTTTTCGCCCTAAATCAAAAAGTACATGATTTAAAAAAATGGCTTGGGAATCTACAAATAAAGAAAGCCCTTTCGTTTGATACCCCACTTGATATATGAGCACAACTTAAAATTTTCAACCTACCATTTCGGCCCTATAAGATTTTTTTATATCTAATATGCTCGGGTTAGTGACTTTTAAAACTATTCCAAATTTCAATTCGATAGCAGCAGTAGTTCCTGAGATATCTGACTGTGACAGACGGACAGACAGACAGGGCGAGTCGCACAATAAGGGTTCCTTTTTTACCATTTTGGTACGGAACCCTAAAAAACTATTCTGAGATTGAAAAGTACATGACTCTATTACTGCTTGAAAGAAAAACTGCATCACATACTGTTTTCTCTATTCAAGCTCACAACGCCATCTATTGCTACTATTGCGCAAAACTTGCTCCGCTAAGTCTGCGAAAGTGGCGTAATCCGTGCTGGCAGCCATCTAACTGTCGTCGTTAGTTCACCGTTGCATAGATGGCGCTGTTATAAAAATACATTCGCCTATCTTTAAGAAAATGTATTCAATCGTGTTTTAGTGTAGAACAGTAAATAGTTAATTAAAACAGTGACTTACAGTTCTATACGTGCGTTTCTGTCCTGCGTGCTTCCCTGGTCGGCCTTCGAGCTCCACGTGGACTGTGTAGATGATATCGAAGAAGTTTTCGACTATTGCGACTTTCCGATACACTGGCTCTTGATTTGTTGCGTTCTGAAACAATATTGAAACAGATATTTAAACTGCTGTCTTTGTAAGAACACTTTTTGATAACTTCCCATCAAATCGAAAAATCTTGTAAATTATGTTCGTTTTTTATTTAAATATTATTTATAATACATATGGAATTATTCAATTCAACAGCATAATGCGAAAATGCAGGAAATCACTGTACATTATCAGTCGTACCATGTGTTGGCGATAGCGACATCTAGTGTGCAGTAGCTTTCTTTAGGTAAAAGAATCGTGCCGCTATTCGCTAACAGATGGCGAAATAATCGGCAATGTAAACTTAGAATCTGCATTTAGCAATCAGCTGTTTGATGTAAACCTTTCATTCTATCACTATAAGTAAACAGTGTAAACGATCAGTTGAAGCAGAATAAAATTAGTTTAGTCACATTAACAAAAGCCAACCTCATTTTATGGAGGAGATTATCAATTCGTATAATAAATAGTATTTTATGCAACAGTTCTATAAGTAGGCTCAAAAAATACGAATGGCGCGAGTTGCGATACGAGCCGGGCGGCGAGTATCGCAAATAGAGACGCCATGAGTGTTTTTTGACTTAATTATACAATGTTGCATACGATACTTTTTCTACGACTAGGTTTTAAAATATAAAATACATAATTAAACATAGCTCGCAAATAAGGCAAATATGACATATGACTGACAGTATGTGTCTATGGTAAACTTTTTTTAATTTGAAGTATACTCGCTAGTGACACGCAGTTCAATTTAGTTCGGAAAGTTTTGTTTTTCTTAAAAACCGTAGGAATTTAGTTGTTTTTTAAGTTGGTAGTTGTGCATTTTTATCGTAAAGTTAGAATTTAGCGCTTAATCTTTGACATAAGTTTAACCTAGATTTAGAAGTCTGTGGCTACTAGCAAACTCAAACTCATTTATTTCTGTAAGTAGGCCTCAAGGGCTCTTTTACATGTCTGATTCTTTTCTTTTGGCGCTTCGGTAGATGACCTTCTGGGGAGAAGAAGCGCCTGAAGAAACTCACCAGTTTCTCTTTTAAAAACAACATTACAAGAATTGTGACATTATTACATAAGATGACATTTATAAAATGCAACAAGCAAATAACTGGGCACAGTTTTTTTTACCTTTTGCCGAGAGACGTATATAATCTCCGGATCCATTACATTACAAAACTTAAAACTACATTTTTAGAGATGTAAAGGGTCTCTAGGCGTCAAAACACGATAAAAAAAATATAGAAAATAGGCAAACATAGACTAAAATTAATGGAGATGTAAGGAGTCTCCGTTGTCAAAACATTATGTTTTGGAGGTGTAAAGGACCTCCAAACGTCGAAATACAAAATGGGAAACGTACCTATGTTTCACGTCGAGAAATAGACTATTAAGCTAACAGTCATTACAACTAGCTACAGTATACATAACAGGTATGTATTCAGTATGTCAAAATGCAAATAATTAAATAAAATTACATTAAAATTAAAATAAATGAAACAATGGAACGATACTGTTGTGTATGTGTGCGTGGCCGCGCCACGCTATCCGGTGTGTGGGTAACAATAAAGACAGTGCGATAAGAACAGCCCGTGGTTTCACTCGTGTCCTATATCTACCATTGGCGACGTCCGCGTTCTACCCGCGCATTTCGTGACGAAAATGTCTGCTGTTGCTAATTTCGGTGTTTTAGATACGTTCGACCATAATGTCCAGAGTTGGAGTAGCTACAAGGGCCGCTTGCAACAGTATTTTATCGCGAACAATATAGATAATACAACAGACGCGACGGGAATAAAAAGACGGGCAATCTTATTGACTGCACTCAAGGAAGGAACGTACAAGCTCGCTTTCGACTTAGTGTTGCCGAAGCAATTGGACAGCGTACCGTATGAGGATATTATTGCCCTTTTGGACAACCATTTCACACCCAAACGTGTCGGATTTGGCGAACGCCACCACTTCTACTCGGCGATACAGCAGGCCGGCGAGTCTCACACGCAATGGGCGGCGAGACTGCGCGGTCTGACCGCGCATTGCAATTTTAGAAACGTAGAAGAAGCACTCCGCGATCGGTTTGTCATGGGTATGCTGCCTGGACTGGAAAAAGAGAAATTGTATAGCCAGAATCTTACAGAGCTGACGCTGGCGAGAGCCGTGGAGCTGGCCGAGAACCTTCGCTGCGCGCGCGCCGGTGCCGCGGCCGCCGCGGCATATGGTTCCACTTCCGGCATTCCTTCCTCACTAGATGTTTTTAAGATCGCGTCGAATAAACAATCTAGTAATGCATCGGGAAAAGTGAAGTGTTCCGCGTGTGGCTATACTAATCATAGTGTTTCGGAGTGTCGTTTCGCTAATTATGTTTGTAAGAAATGCAAAGTGAAGGGCCATTTACGAAGAATGTGTTCTAAGGTTAATTACATAGACGGTAAAGTCAGAGACGAAGGCGACGACGACGACGGTAAGTTATATAATATCCGTTCTGTGAGGGGTGAACCCATGGTCGAAACTGTTTCCATTTTGGGGTCCGAAATTAAGTTTGAAGTCGATAGCGGGTCTGCCGTCACAGTGATATCCAAAAACACATATAAAAATTATTTTCCCAGTGTTCCATTGTCATCTACAAATAAACAATTGCTGAGTTATACCGGTGATAATATAAAGTGTGTAGGGATGCTACCGCTGCCGATTACGTTTTCCGGTCAAACCCATACGTTGAACGTGTACGTGGTGTGCGACGGGTCAGTCCCACTGCTGGGCAGAGACTTTATTTCTAAGTTTAATTTAGAATTAACGCCGGTTATTTCGTGTAATAATATTAGTACAATTGAACAATCATTTCCGCAATTGTTTTCGGGAAAATTAGGATGTTTTAATAAGTATAGTGTTAAACTAACCTTGAAAGATGGTTCGCAGCCTATATTTTTTAAAGCACGACCCATTGCTTTTGCATTGCGGGACAAAGTGAGTAAGGAGATCGATAGACTGGTCGATTTAAATGTCCTCGAACCCGTAGAACATTCGGAGTACGCATCTCCAGTTGTACCGGTTTTAAAGCGCGATAATTCAGTGAGGTTGTGCGCAGATTACTCTGTGAGCATAAATAAACAATTAGTTGTAGAACAGTACCCCCTACCTACCGCTAGCGAGCTATTTGCTAAGCTGCACACGGGTCAAAAATTCTCTAAGCTCGATTTGTCAATGGCATACAATCAGTTGATGTTGTGCGAGGAATCTCGAAATTTAACTTGCATCAATACACACCAAGGGTTATATAGATTTACTCGGCTCGTGTTTGGACTTACCTCTGCACCATCAATTTTTCAGCGCGCCATGGAGGGGCTCCTGGTGGGCATGGAGGGCGTACTTTGCTTGCTGGATGACATACTGGTTACGGGCCGGGACGATCAGGAACACTTAGCTAGGTTACGTAGCGTGTTAGTTAAATTGCAGGACGCTGGACTAACCTTGCAGAAGGAAAAATGCGAGTTTTTTTAAAAATGAAATTAGCTATTTGGGGTATGTGATCACTAAAGACGGATTAAAAAAATCTACTGATAAAGTCAAGGCCATTGTCGATGCGCCGTTGCCTACTAATATTAACCAACTTCAATCATTTTTAGGCCTGGTTAATTATTACAGGAATTTTGTTCCAGGGGCGTCTAGCATACTATGTCCATTGTACGAGTTGCTAAAAAAAGGGGCCAAATGGGTGTGGACCGCTACCCACGACACTGCTTTTAACACTATTAAGCAATGTCTTGCTTCGGATCAAGTTTTAGCGCATTTCAATCCTGAAGCAAGGTTAGTTTTAACTGTAGACGCCTCACCTCAAGGTCTGGGGGCAATATTATCGCAAGTCGAGTCGGACGGCCGCGAAAGACCGGTATCATATGCGTCGAGAACCCTCAACGCCGCTGAGAAGCGCTATTCTCAAATACAAAAGGAGGCTACTGCAATTATTTTCGGAGTGCGTAGGTTTCACCAATATCTGTTTGGCAGGTCGAAACCCTTTTTATTGCGGACTGATCATAAACCGTTAATTTCGATTTTCGGACCACACCGGGGTATACCAGAAGTATCTGCAAACCGCTTACAGAGATATGCCATTTTTCTTAGCGCTTACAATTACGAAATCGAATATGTTCGTAGTGCAGACAACAGCGCAGATTACTTGTCTCGCGCTTCCGTGGCGGAGGGGCAGGAACAGCACGGGGAAGATCGGACGCGCTGCGAACCCGGCGCCGCCGCCGCCGCCGCCGCGGAACCGAGTGAGCGCGCAGCGTATGTTTGCTTCGTTGTCGAAGGTAGCTTGCCCTTAACAGTACAGGAGTTACGTGACGAAACAAACAAAGACGTGACGCTGTGTCAGGTAATTAAATATACGCGGGAGGGGTGGCCAAAGAAAACGGATAATATAAGATTAAAACCATACCACTTATGTAAAAATCAACTGTCTGTGGAAAATGGTTGCGTAATGAGAGGCCATAAGGTCGTCATTCCAGAAAATTTGCGTGACAAGGTCTTGTCAGAACTACACACTTCTCATTTGGGAGTCGTTAAAACTAAGGCAGAGGCGCGATCTCGGTGCTGGTTTCCAGGTATAGACGAAGCTATTGAAACGTTGATAGGTACCTGCGAGGTTTGTATTCAATTACGCGCCGCGCCGGCACGAGCGCCGGTTGCGCATTGGAAGTACCCACCTCAGCCCTTTTTCAGGATACATATCGATTTCTGTGGCCCCGTAAATGGTCGATCATATTTAGTTGTGGTGGACGCATATACAAAATGGGTCGAGGTTTACGACATGGATAGCTCAACCACATCCACCGCGGTCATAGGGAAACTATATGAATACATGTCGAGATACGGGTTAGTACACTCCATTGTGAGTGACAATGGAATGGCTTTTTGTTCACAAGAATTTAATAATTTCTGTTCTTTAAACGGTATATCACATGTGACGTCACCCGCGTATCATGCGCCTAGCAATGGGCAGGCCGAATGTTATGTAAAGGTATTTAAAAAGGGATTAAAGTCATGTTTACTTTCGAGTACTAGCTTAAAAGAAAGCAAACTTAAATTACTTAAGTTTATGTTCGATTACAGAAATTCTATTCATTCGACTACAGGGTTTTCACCAGCACATCACACAGCTCGATTTATTTAATCCTATTATCTCGTCGCCACCGCCTTCGTCAATCGCCTTAGCTGATGTTGTGGAGAAAAAACAGTATTTGCAGAATAGTCGGCTAAACAGGAAAAGTAAACAAGTTTTCAATGTGGGCGATATAGTATTGTATAAACAGTTTAAAAATCAGAATAAGTGTTCCTGGAGTAAAGGTGTAGTTTTAAAGAAAATGGGAAGAGTTTTGTATAAAATAAAAGACATTACGTCATCTGTACTTGTAAAAAAACATACAAATCAACTAATGCTATTTAAAGGGACGATCGCTAATCAAAACGCAAGGGATTTAATTGACTTACCTGCACCGTTTGGACTTTCGTCGAGAGACGTCGAGACGCCGCCGCCAAGGGCACCGTCACCAACGCCGCCGCCGCCGTCACCAACGCCGCCGCCGCCGCCGCCGCCGCTGCCGCCGCCGCCGGTACCATTCTCGAGGGAGGCAAGGGCCGCTTCACCGCCACTTGATGTTCAACCCGAGTCTACGACCGCACCGTGCAACTCACCTTCACCTCTGAGGCCCCACCAACGGAGCCCAGGATATTTTTACACGGGGGAGGAAAGGAATAACATAAATTCGGAATCTGCCGGTTCTGTTGAGATTAAAGAGCACCCAGCTCCGCCAATAACGGGTAACTCTGACGATGACGAGTTTCAGGAAGCGATAGAAGAGCCTCGAGGAAGCGACGAAGTTCGAGATGCCCTACTAACGGCAAATCCCAGGGAAAGATTGCGTAACCGTCCCAAGGTTAACTATAAGGTATAACTTTAGGTGTTTAGGGATAATCATAATTTTGTAGTTGCTTATAATATAGGGGAGGAGATGTTGTGTATGTGTGCGTGGCCGCGCCACGCTATCCGGTGTGTGGGTAACAATAAAGACAGTGCGATAAGAACAGCCCGTGGTTTCACTCGTGTCCTATATCTACCACCCGTACAGCCCGTAGCAGCGACGCCATCTGTAGGCATCATGTACCTAAACCTCTCCGGGACACTGCCCTATTTCGACGACTGCTGCGACTGATGCTTTGGCCATGGTTCTTTGTCATCCAAGTAATCTTGGACTTTATAATAAGCTCTCTTCAAAAGCGCAGATTTTATGTAATTTTTAAACGAACTATAAGGCAGTTCCCATGCATCTAGGGGTACCTTATTGTAGAATCTAACACAGTTGCCCACGAAAGATTTTCTTACTTTCTGTAGACGGATTTTTGGGACAAACAGCTTATGTTTGTTTCGCGTATTTAAACTGTGGACATCAGACTGCTTTTTGAAGGAGCTGATATTAGCAGTATCGTAATGTGACTATAACGACACTAGTGCTGTTATGGTGGACAGAGTATAGACTTCTCTGAACTCATATTATGTATGTTCTTATATTATTGTTCGTGACCAAGTAAAAGACAGATAAAAGTACAGGAGTAGAAAAATGTTTTTATGCCACACCTGGCCATAAAATGACGGAAAAAGCCGATTTCTGGCCAAGTGTAGACATAAAATTATGTACACAGCTCGGGAGTCGCTGGAAATCGAGTTCTGTTGATACTGACTTGGTTTAACTTTACATCTCAAAACTTTTTTGCTGTAGGAGAACTGCGTTGCGAGACTTGCATCTTTTTACATGTAATGTTTTTGATGGGATTAATACTATTCCAAATTTCAAATCGATAGCAGCAGTACTTTCTGAGATATCTGGCTGTGACAGACGGACAGACAGACGGACAGATAGACAGAGTCGCACCATAAGGGTTCCTTGTTTTTAACAAAATACGTATTGGTTCCTCAAATCCTCATCTGACACCTACCAAATCTAATCATATTTTTTCGGCAGTTTGGCTTACACCACACTCGCTTAACTAATTAGCTTCATAAATTACGTGGACAGCAATTAGTCTTGTACCAGGCGGCCAGGACCGCGTGGTAATTAGCTGGACTGCCCGGGACCGTAATTACGAGCCCCGTGCCGAGAGGTGGCCAGTGACTGCTTAGCATTTCATGATTGCCTGGTAAACGGGTGTTTTAAAGTGCAACCAAATCTAAGTTTAGGAAACTGTGCCGCGCGTTAATGTCGCACGACAGATGCTACCCGTCTCTTTCTCTAGAATATAGTGAGAAGGTGACAAGGTCACGTTTCGCCCAACAAGCGACGTCGCGGTGGGCGCAGTGCTTACAAAATCAATCGGTAACATGAAAAGGACGGTAAAATTTACTTGCAAGGATAACCCCTGGTGTCCCCCCGGTAATTGTGGAAGCCGCGCTGTCAGGTCATAAATTCACTGTTCCGATGTATGGAGATATCCATTAAATGCTACGGGGTGCTACGACTACCTAATTTTATCAAAGTAAATCGTGCTATGAAGTTTTCTTTTCCACTATAATCTTGTGTATCACTATGTAATTTAGGGTTGCCAGGTGAGTCGCGAAATAATACCGGACCACCCCAAAAAGGGGGGAAAAATACTTTTTTTTTATAATAATACATTGTTCTGTCCGGTATGACCATTTATTTTTTACCGGACAGGCCTCGAAAATAACGGACTGTAAGTACGCTTAAATACCGGACATCTGGCAATCCTAGGTATATTGTGTATCTAGCAGTGGCGTGGCGTCTTATAGAACTCGATTCCTACCGGCTTGCCTAATATCAGGCATTTGACCACCTTATTCTACTGCTCTTAAGGAAAATGTACGCTAAATCTGCACCGGCTTGCCCAAGGATATATTTTACGCCACGCCACTGGTATCTAGGGCGGTAAGGAAGGAATTTAACAAACACTCGTTTGTAATTCCTTTACCGCCCGTAGCACACACAATGTTTTTCATCACACTTGTGAGGAAATCTAAATAAATAACCTTACTAATCCATCCAGCATGAGAAGAAAATTTTAAAACAGAAAGTTTCATACCATAGATAATGCGAATGCGAATGTTATACAGGGTGGAATGGAACGAGGGACTTTCTTGCAAATGTCGCATTGTTTAACCTTATTACATTATTTTCTCCAAATAAACTATGTTAATATCTGTCACCGTTTTCAAGTTATAAATAGCCTGTTAAACTTTCATGTTAAAAAAGCGCGTGTTTCAACCCCATTGACAGAGAACAAGAAAGAAGTGAATATACTTTTTTTGTATAGAAACTTTTCACAAATGACGTAGGTAAATTAATGTGACACATTGACAACCACGGAGATAAACATTATAAATAAAGAGGTTCCAACTAGCAAATTAGTAGTTAGGAGCAGCAGACTTGTACAAATGTTAAAAAAATTGATAGTTATGTTTTTCTTTATTATTGTAAGCATTTAACTATTGCTGGTCGATTCTACTCTACATCAAATATTATGACACTATATTTTCAGGAAAGGCCCTCGTTTCATTCCATCCGGTATACTCAAATCGTCACATATCTACCTTTAGACTCAAAGGACGTAAACGCCGTAGGTTCTATTGGAGCTTACGCCCTTTGAGTCTAAAGGTATCGAATGTGCAACTTACCACGCCACGCCAAGGAGAAGCTCATATATTAGCGCAAAGAAACGGCCCCGCTAGCCATCTGACCGCGGCGGATCGGCCCGGGCCGGTTATCGACAATAATGGCCGGCAATTACGAACACCGCGGCGCTACCGACCAACCGTACATTACTACAGAGGCCGGGAAGTGAGGGGTTGCCGGCCGAATACATATAGATAGCCGAGCAAAAGCGAGGCCAGATAGTTACGAGGCTGGCAACCCCATTTCACGCCGAGGTATGCAATGAAATAAATTAAAAACCTCCGAAAATCAAACTTTATTTTCTAGAGACACTAAAAGTGAAGTAGACAAAAATTTTAATTACAGAATGAAAAATTTTCAATTTCGTTTCCAAAAACTGTTTCAGTATACATTTTTACCGCGATATTTAAATGAAATATTTTAAATGTGTATTCTTGTAGTTAAGTTTGCAATTTAAAATGATTGGAAATTGATTATAATGTTCATGTCGATTTTATATACGTAAATAAAACTACATAATATAGCAAAGATTGTTCATTATTTATTTAATGGCTGAACGCCGTGAGGCCGTGTCACAAATAAATGTGCAATGGAAATTAAAAAAAAAAACACATTGCAGGCCTAGGCCGGTAATGTTGTATGAAATTCCATTAAATGCCAAGTGTCAAGCCGCACCGGAAACGAAGTACTTTGCGGCCTATTACAAGGCACATAATGTCAACATTTCATGCCATGTTTGAGAAAAAAAAAATACTTTTTGACCAGCTTTTATTACCGACTGTAATATCTCAAACTCCATGTTAAAACTAATCAAATGATTCCAAACACGGTGAGTTTATCATGTGTAATTTGGATGATCCTACCATCCGGCTCCATCATCAGATCAGCTTTATAGTATAATATATACACATCCTTGCAAGTATTCAGTACAATCGGAAACCGGAAAGTGGGTCAAATTTAACTTGCAAGATTTGAATACAGACACACAGATCCACAGACACTAGGCTTGCCAGATCGAATGACCCTATTATCGGGAGAAAAAAACAATATTTCGGAATTTTGGGACTTCGGGAGATGCGCTGGACGCGGAGCGTAGAAAGTTGCGTCGGAGCGGTAAAATTTAGCTTGACGACAATTCGGAACTTAGAATTATTGTTTTATAAAATTAAGTTGTTTATCGGGAGCTTTTTCTTTATCGGGAGTCGGAAGGACATACTAAAATTCGGGAAAATCCAGCCAAATCCTGACCATCTGGCAACCTAACAGACACACAGACAACGGGCCAGGTGAAACTAAATAAAAGCTTGTAAAAAGCCATCCATAAACACTATCAATCAGTATGAGAAGTTGGTGAAGCCATATTTCGCGGTACCGTCGGGCGATTAGGTCGGTTCGATTCGATAGCATCTGCGGCAACAGGTGGCCACGGGACGGGCGGAACTTGTGATTTACTTCCACGCCGGAATATTGATGCAGGTGCCACTTTGACGGCGCATTCTTTGTTCAAAAGGATCGCGCGCTTTAATGTGTGCGCGCCGTGTACGAACACACTACAAGCAAAGAAATAAGAATGCTTCAGTATGGACCGTACCGTACTCACACAGACGTGCTATCGCGCATGTGTGTGAATACATGTCGCGCGCTCCTAAACGTCCGAAGTCGGACTACTTGTTTATCTTTATACTTTGCAAGTATAGTCAAAGTTGGGTCATCTCTTGTACATGATTCTCAGACAAGAAGTGGTAGACATACCACTTCTTGTGGGATACCACTTCTTCCCTTAAAGGGATAAGTTCGCCTTTGTACATATACCTTTATTTTGCAACCCTGTATTGTACTTTGTCTTATTTTGTACATGAATATTCAAGGTCGAGGCGCAGACAGTGTATTCCGTACTGGGGCATTCTTACGCATTCGTAAAACTTTGCTTGTAGTGCGTTCGCTCACGGCGTGCATATTTACAAGCCGCGCGATGTACCTTTTGTAAGAAGAAAAATTACTGCTATTATACTGAGGTAAAAGTGTACCGCGAATAGCACCGAATGGGTTACCAGATGATAGGAATTTTCTTGACATGTCAAGAATTATTTTCATTAATACGAAACTGACCAAAATCCCTTTTTTTTTTTTTTTTGATAACCTGACATGCCTGTAGGGCAACCTCGTTGGGGCCCTCCAACAGGATGATCCTAACTGCACGAGGGGGGCTAGTCCCCCGCGGGTGCGGATATACTATGTTGAGTTTAAATAACGAATCTAACGATAATTATATGTAAGTGTGCTGAATCTATTTTTAGCCTAACTGTTTGCAAACAAGTGTACAGGTGATTTGTATAGTTTAAGTCCTAATAGTGAATGTTTTTAGTGTTACCTAGGGGGGCGTCCCCGCCGTCGCGAGCACCTCTGTATGAGGGTCGTGTCGTCCAGTAACGTCGCTTCGTCAAAATCGGGCGGCGTGAACGCGGCGTCCCATTCTTTGATGGTAGCCGTGATCACGTCGTCCGGGTCTGTCAGTGCATGTCGGGGTCGCCGGATAAACCGGGGGTTGCGTAGTCGTTTTTCCCGCGGCGGCGGGGGCGTTAGCGAGTCAGTGGGGTCATTCTCAGTAATAGTGTACAAACTGTTTTGTGATTGCGGTTGGGCTGCGTCCTCCGTGGGGTCCTCCAGGAACTCCGGGATATCTGTGGGGTAACTGATTTTCCTTACCAATGGGTTCGGGTGATGTGGAATGTTGTCAACAAACTTCCTAGTGCAGGAGGCGAAATATGCCTTAATTGTAGGCATTTTTGTGTCATAATGTACCGAGAGATTTGTCTGATACCCTGGTGCGTAAGTGATGCGTCTTAGTAGTTTGTTTTGTAGTATCTGGAGGGGTTTGAGGGCGGAGGGGGCCGCGTGGAGGAAGACGGGACAGGCGTAGGAGAGTATAGGGCGTATACATGTTTTGTATAGTAAGAGTTTACATTGGAATGACATTTTACTCTTTTGGTTCAACATCGTTCCCAGCCGAGATTGAACGAAAAGTGCCTTAGAACGGGTGTTCTTAAGGTGGGCGCGAAATGTCATTCGGACGTCCAAAGTGACGCCTAGGTATTTTACTTGTTTAGTCCATGGGATAGGGGTACCTGAGAGTGAAACTTGCTTTGTTTTTTTGTCAAGGATCATGTTATTTTTATGAAAGAGAATGGCCGCACTCTTGTCGGCGTTTACCTCGATTCTCCAAAGGGTGAACCAACGATCGAGATCGTTGATTGCCATTTGGAGGTCGCGGGAAATTATATCAAGTCTATTATGGGTTGTGTAAAGTGCTGTGTCGTCAGCGAACAAAGCAATTTCCACGGTCGGGATTTCTTTGGGAATGTCGTTTGTGTAAATGGTGTATAGGATAGGCGAGAGTGTGGAGCCCTGGGGGACTCCTGCGTGTACGGGATGGGGTACTGAGAGTGTTGTATCTACTCTGTAACGAAAAGTTCTGTTTGTGAGAAAGTCGCGGATCAAACGCACGAGTCGGTCGGGCATGCCAGCCCGATATAACTTGTATATCAAGCCGGAATGCCAGACTTTGTCGAACGCCTTGGCGACGTCCAGAAAAATAGCACCAGTAGTGAGTCCACCTAGACGGGAGAAGCCGTCCAAGACATGTTCCGTGATTCGTAGCACTTGGTGCACGCACGAGTGTCTGGCTCGGAAGCCAAACTGCTCGTTGATGGTAAATGCGGCACCATCCACGAAATCACGTATCCGTCTGAGGACGACCCTCTCGTATAGTTTCCCGAGGGAACTAAGGAGACTAATGGGTCTATAACTAGACGCCTGGGTCCGCGGTTTTCCGGGCTTCGGAATTCCAATAACAATGGCTTCCTTCCAGAGTGGAGGGAAGTAGGAGAGGCTGAGGGCCGAGTTAAAAATGCGTACTAACAGTACTGCAACCTCCTCTGTACATAATTTAAGTAATTGGTTTGAAATTCCGTCGCCCCCAGGGGCTTTTCTTTTGTGTAAATGGCGAAGGAGAAAAATTAGTTCCTCTATAGTGACGGGGTCAATAGGGGCGGGGTCTTGGAGCTGGCCCAGCCTTGTGTTTATGTCATTTTCTATACGATTAATGTGGTCGGGGTCGGTCTGTTTGAGGCTGGGTGAGCATTGTAGCTCTAGGCTAGCGGCTAGGCATTCGGCCTTTTCGTCGTCATCGAAGGCAGGCGGAAGGCCGCCTGGACGTTCTAGGGGGGGGGAGGTATATGTTATTTCTGTTTTAAGAGATCTAGCCAGCTTCCAATATGTTAGGTGGCCGGGCTTGAGCTCTTTCAACATAGTACTAAAGTCATTCGCCCGATACTCGGTTAGTCGCCTTTTGGTCTCGCTTTGCAAGGCCCAAAGGCGACGCCGGTTATCGGGGGAGGGGAAGCGGGCGGCGTCTTTCATAGCTACATTTTTCTTCCTTAATAGCTCCTTTAGCTCGGGCGTTAGCGGCCTTCGCTTGGTGGGATCGTTGGGGACCTCCTTAGAGGCGGCCTCAACGGTTCCACGTAAAAAGCTAATAAGTAGAGAAATGGCTATGTCTATGTCGTCGGTTGTTGTCATGGTTTCGGGAATTTTATCGAGTAGGGAGGATGCCTTGGAGAGGCCTTTTTTAACCTTCTCCCAGTCCACTATGGTCCTGGTTTCCGGTTCGTTAGCGGGATCTGGGCCTAGTCGCAAAATGACTGGCCTGTGGTCGGAATCTAGTTCGTGTACCACTTCTATAGAACGCATCCGTAAAGATACGTTCTTTAGAAGTGATAAGTCGAGTATGTCGGGTCTGTGGTTAACATTACCTGGGAAGTGGGTAGGTTCAAGGGGCGCTATTAGGTCGAATGCTAGGCCGTTCCCCAGTAGGTGGAAGAGGCGGTTGCCATTGGGGTTTGTAGCTACACAGTTCCAAGACACATGTTTTGAGTTGAGATCGCCAGCTAGAATGACAGAAGGTCCAAGGCTGGCGATTTTGTCTAGGTCCTCTTTAAGGAGTTCCCTAAGAGGTGAGAGGTAGGTACTTACTATGTGAAGGGGGAGGTGTCCGTCTACCGTGAGGCGGCAGACCGATACCTCCATGTTGGTCAGTGTTGGCGGGTCGATGCCTGTGCAGTGTATGCGGGACTTGTAGAAGATGAGTGTACCACCACCGTGGCGGTCTGGTCTGTCATTACGTACCATGGTATAGCCGGGTAGTCTGTAGACCTTACTGTGCGGTTTATAAAACGTTTCCTGCACTAGGAATAAGTCGATGTCGTGATCGACTAGAAACTGCTGTACCTGGTCCTTTGAGCCTGCCAGGCCGTTCGCGTTGTAGGTCGCTAAATGAATGAAATTAGGTTTTATTTTGAGTCCTTGACGCATTATTGGTGGTACTGCATGGGGCCCCTGAATGCGGCCACGGCGCTATCGTACTCGTTTAACAGCAACTGTGTTGTTTGACTGTCGGCACCGACGAGTCTGCGCTCAATGCTAGCAATGCATTCGCGATATGCGACTACACGTCTAAGCAGTGGCGGGAGCTCGTCACCGACAATCGGGTTAAAACCTGAGTGTTGTGGGCGAGGGCCGCTTGCAGCGGCTGCGTATGTCCAGGCGGAGCTCGGGGCTTGAGACCCGGCAGCAAAGTGGGCGGGGCCCGGCCCGGCGCGGGCCGCGGGTGCGGGGGCGGGCGGGCGGGGTGCCGCTTGTTGCTGCGGCGTCTGGGTGGGGGTAACTGGCGTGGGTAGGAGGGGAGGAGGACGTAGCTGGGAGGGCGCGAGCCCCGGGAATGCGGTTAGGTCGGAGAGCGGTAATTGTGTTGAGTAACTACTGACCTGGCGGCCTCTATTTGGGCCCGCCGTTGCTCGTGAGAACCTGGCTGGCTGGTTTGATTTGGGCGCGCGTGGGCAGCCCCTGTAGCTGGCTGTGTGCGGGCCTCCGCAGAGCGCGCAGACTGGTGGCTCCTTGCTACCTTTAGGGCGGGGACAGTCACGTGAAGCGTGCCATTCGGCACACTTTACGCACCTGGGTGGTGAAAAGCAGCCTCGCTGCCCGTGTCCGTACAACTGACAGTTGAAGCACTGGATCGTCATGTACTTCCTGTCGGGTTCTTCAATCCTGATACCTGTTAACATGCATACCTCCTTTATTTTGAAGACTGCCGCTTTGGTTTCCTCGTCTGTGTCCACTTTGATTAGAACTATGTCGAAAGCTCCTCGCCTCTTGTTATGGAGGCGGTGAACTTCCCGTACCTTGATACCTTGTTTTAAAAGGTCTGCCTTCACCTCTGCAGGCTCGAACTCCTTCGGGATTCCCCTAAGGACTACGTCGAAAGTTTCCTCCTCCGGAAACTTTGAGCGGGTGTAAGCTACCTTGTTCTCTGTTAGGAGCCTGCAAATGGCCCTGAAGGAGTCGATTGACTGGATTTTCAGGTGAATACCCTTAGTCTCGTTGTAGGCAGCCGTGGGTTGGATGCCTCTCTGCGCCATCAGTGCGGAGAGCGTCAGCCATTTGGACTTATCCACGAATGATACGTGGTGCATTTTTACTTTCCTGGCTGGGTTGGTGGCAGGCGTGGTCTGGTCCATCTGCGCGTCCTGGGTGCCCTGGGGTTGGGCGGGTGCCGCTGAGCCGTTTCGGCTCGGTAGGCCTGAGTTAGCGCCGGGTAGGCCCATCTGGTTCGATGTGGGCGGGGCCGGCTGCTTGGAGGAATTTGTCTTAACTGTTTTGTGGGCCGGAGCGGGGTCCGTTGGTGATCCTGGTAGGCGTCGCTTGCGCCTGGCTTCCTCCCATGCTCCTTCCATGGGGGTGGGCTCCGGCTGTCCGCAGGGAAGTTCCTCTACCTGGGAGTTGGTTCCAGATTCCAAAGGAATCAGAACTGGCGTCGCTGGCTGGATACCGAGCCCTCTGCCCTGTGGGGAGGGGCTCCTCGGGGTACCTAGTGAGTCGGCGCGGCCTCTCTCGGAGGCCCGGCGCCTTGGGGACCTGGAGCGGCTACCTTTGGTCCCGGAGTGGGACCTGGCTCGCTGCTGGCCCTTCTGTTGTTTTGAAGGGCGAGTCCTGGTGCTCTCGTTCTTGGCGCCAGCCGCGGGCACGGCTGGCGGCGGCATGGGGGAGCGGGCCGGTGCGGCCTCGCTGCGGTCCTTACGGGCCACGGGCGCGGTCGCGCTTGCCGTGGCCGGAGAGTCTCTGGTCGGGGTGTCCGCCTTTGGGCCCCGGGGGCCCGAGTACGCGCGTGCGAAGGCGCGGAACCGATCCACGAGATCCATGTCGATCCCCTTCAGGAATTCGACAAAGATCCCGAAAGGATCCAACTCCGCGCCGCCGCACCCGGCCGCCGGGCCCTCTGAGCCCTCCGGGAGGACGTCAAAGTCATACATAGTCACTTAGTCTGTGTAGATATAGCACTGGACAGGGGTAACGGGCCGCCCTAGGACGACCCGAATGTGTGGCTACTTACGGTTTTAACACCCTAACTAAGCACACTAGCACAAACGACCAAACGCGAAAGAGAGTAGGGTCCGGCTGTTGCCGGAAGCGCTATTCTTCTTTCTTGAATGGTGGTCCGTTCTTCCTCTTCTGTCTTCAGTCTTCTGGTCACTTGCCGTTTCTTCTCTTCTGGTTTCTTCGCAGTTGGAGTCTTCTGGTTTCTTCGCAGCTGTAGTCTTCAGTACTTCCTGCCCGCCATGGACCCTAGCCCTATCCTCGTGTACGCATGTAGCAGTAGTAGTAGAGATCGCAGTCGCAAACAAGAGAGACGTGTGCCTCGCACGGTGGCTCAGCACAGAATGTCCTGACCAAAATCCCTCTTCTGTGCTTCAATTAAATACTCTCATGTCTTAGGTTAAGTTATTTATGTTTTGTATTTTTTAGGGTTCCGTATCAAAATGGTAAACAAGGAACCCTTATGGTGCGACTCTGTCTGTCTGTCCGTCTGTCCGTCTGTCACAGCCAGATATCTCAGAAACTACTGCTGCTATCGATTTGAAATTTGGAATAGTATTAAAAGTAGGTAATCGGAGCCTATTGGATGTATGAAAAATCTTGCAACTTTTTTACTTTTATTTAAATGGGTAGTAATGGAACTTTGAAAATTGAAAGTAGGCCTATTATATCGAGTGGGGTATCAAATGAAAGGGCTTGATTTGTGGATTCAAACGCCGTTATTTTTCTTTAATAAGTAGTTTTTGATTCATGACGAAAAAACGTTAAAAAAAATACCATTCCCCCTATTATATTCGAAGTTACTGAACAGAAAATCTGCAATAATTACCATTTATTAATATCATCCTAAATATTACAGGAAAATTATTACGGTTTTCCTAACTTGCACCGTTTTTTAGAAAAATCGCTTTTTGCAATAATCGTAAAACATACTTATTTACTCCTACTAAACTAACCGCCATACAGTTTGAACTATTCACGTATGCGTTTGTACGGTACCCTCGCTACGCGAGTCCGACTCGCACTTGACCGGTTTTCTCCCTCGCACACCGCTCCGCTCCCGCGCACAGCTCTGGTGAAAACGCAGCCCCTAGCGTGGCAGGCGGTGGCTGGGAATGACGGCAAGCAGAACGGCAGCGTGCATAGGGTTGCCAAATGAAACAAAGTGATCTTATAATGGTTCCGTATTTTTCCTTTTGAGGTCGTCATCATCATGATTTAAGAGCTTAGCTCTTGTCGGAGTAGACGCCATTTTATGCGGTCCTCAGCCATGCATTTTAGGCATTGTCATTTGATTTACATACCTATTCTTACAAAATTTCAGCTCAATCGGAAACCGGGAAGTGGGTCAAATCAAATTCAACTTGCAAGATTTGATACACCGGGACAGGTGAAACTAAACAAAAGCTTGTAAAAAAGTAGAGCCTAATGGGGTGCTGTGTACAATCTTTACTTTCAAAAGCACTTTCATAAGCATAATTTCTAATAAACTAATAGTAAAATAATATAGTTCATATATCTCATCTTCTTTACATGTCAGGAGTCCTGACTCAGGACAAAACCAGGCGTTTGGCAACCCTAGCCGCGCAGAATGGTGAAGCATAGAATGGCGTCGGGCAGAATGGCGCGGCGCCGCACTAATTGGCGGGAAGGCGCAATACCCGCGCAGGGTTCAACGATAATTATCGCCGACTTCGGGAGGAAATTCGGAACGATTCGTGCGGTGTTTATAATGGATACCATTAACGGTACACTAATATTGTTTTAGCAGTAACCGACATTATTACCGTCAAAGAAAGAAGCGTAATCAAATCATTTGACCGTGAGTTATCAGGTCAAGACTTGGTGACAAAAGCAAATTGGTCCAGCCGCTTTCGAGTAATCAGAGATACGGAAAAAGATTCCGGTAATCCAAGAACTTCTTCTTTTTCGAAGTCGGTCAACAAGTTGCACTCAATGGATAGCGGTGGAAGCGATCTAATGACCGCGTAGCTTCGGTAGCCCTGCAGTCGGAGCCAGGCGGCGTCTAATCACGGGCCATTAGGCGGCCGCGGCCCGCGCCGGACCAGATGCCGGGCGAGTTACGGCCGCACTGCGTCTCATGTATGCGGAATATATGCATCGAGTGTAGATTTCAGATCAGTTATATTTTTATGTAGTTATTGTAACGGTATACACGTGTATATGACGTAAAACACTCAATGGACAGCAGAGAAGCGATCTAATGATAATAGCTAATCGGTAGCCCTGCAGTCGGTAGCCAGGCGTCTAATCACTGGCCTCGCGAGTCTACCAAAACCCCAAGGCATCCGCCATTAAAAAAAATACAAAAAATGAGTCGACACAAATTATATATATAACTATCGAACCTGCTCGCAAAATTCACGAGGTTGAGAAAAACGCGACCTGTAGAGGGGAACAACCGGAGAAACGTACGAAACTATTTTTGCCCTAACTGAAACAGATGCTCCGCGTAAGTTAGGAAAACTATGTATGTACCACACCACAAAAGACAAAGTTTTAAAGACGCTCAGATATTTTTATCCCCTAGGCAGGAGTGGCTCACTCCGCGATTTCACCGTGCGGCTATTAGTACCTACTTGTCCCTCGCCGGAGGGGCTTAGCCAGCGACTAGAAAGAAGCTTTATGCGACAGAGAGAGATGGTCGGCTCCGGTGCGTTCCGTCCGGCTGTCGCACCCGAACGTCAGTTTTGTTAGAGAGACTTCTGTACGACGTACGTAGACTGTTACTTATTCTGTGCCCTAGGTAGGTACCTTATGGTCTAATCTTGATAAAGTCTGTGGTGACGTTATCGTTATAAGTTTCCAATACACCGCTCCCTCGGGCTCGCGCCGTCTCCGCCCGACAGCTCGCTAAAACGGGTCCCCACTTAAAACAAGTCACCCGCCGGGCCGGAAGGACGGCCCACCGCTCCCGTCGACGTCGTCTGATACCCGGATACTGCCGGCGATATTGGCACGGATCAAATCAATTAAAAAGAAAAAAGAAAGATCTCTAACTATAATGAAAAAAAAAGAATTAACTTACAAGTGGTTTATTTGAATACTCATTAATTTTATTATTGGGAGTGCTAGTCATCATTCCTCAGTGCCATTTCGTGGTACGCTTTTGACCATCCCAAATGACCCGGATAAGGTTTATCCTATACCCCGAGCAACAGTGTGACCTCTAGCCAGAGTAACCTAACTTAACCGTTAACCAAACCAAATTTTTGGAAAATGTTTAAATGTACATAAGTAGGTTTAAAACCAGTAAACAAGTATTGGTGTTGGTGCGCTGGGCGCATTGAGGACGCATGGCCGCCCAACATTTAATTATCTGTATTGCTGTCAGCCTGCCATGTTACCGACGCTACGAATACTAGCGGATTTTTAGGGCAGTAACCGAAGTCAAACTAAGAACTCGATCTAGAGTTCTTAGAACTTTGAAAGGCGTAAATTTGAAAACAAGCGAAGGTACTTACTCACTTTGGCATGGCTGTTGCCAAATAAAACTCCAAATCTTTAAAATCTCTCTCTCTCTCTCTCAGGCCTACCGGGCAAGTTACAGTTAGTCATTTTCTACACGAAAATTGAAAATAGTAATGGCGTGGCGTAACTTGAGTTGGTTTTAGATAATGGCAAGTCTTTTTTTTCTTTTTCGATCATATTGTGGCAGCACCCTTTAACCCGCTCCTCGATTCGACGGGCACTTGACGCGACCTCTGGCGGCGATCGGCCGCGCGTCCTGTTTGCTAAGCGCTTTTCATCTTGTTTGCAGACCGAACCTACGCGTTTTATTTGATCCTCGTTCGTTATACGGAAAATTGCCAGCGTCAGACGTTTCATACTGAAAAACATTTATGAAAATGTGTGAAACTTTTTGCAAGATAAATTAATTGCAGGAGCTCGCTTCGCAATCTGACTCTGAAACCAGGGCGTCATCACGCCTCCAACGACCGCAATTAACAATAGCTACCAGGCTCGCATAGCCAAGAAGATGCGGGCAGTAACAAGGGCATAAAGCGGCCCTCGGGGAGGCCGGGGCAATAGGGAAGCAAGGGGCAAGAACAGGCGTAAACAAGCGTTCGCCCGACTTAAGGATGGGAGGACAATGATCGATAAGTTACGTTACGTGGTTGAGCTGACTCTGACAAGTTGGATGAGCGAGGATGCTTGGGAAATGTTTTGGCTACTTTACTAGAGTAGGTACGATTAAATAGGTAGGTACCTAGTTTGATTTTGTATCTGTGTTATCTGAGTATACTAGAAGAATAAATGACTATATTCTTTTTATGTTTTGGAAAAAGTTTAACTTACCTTACTTACCTATTTATTGAATTTAACATGATCCGAGTATTCGTACATTGATAGCAATCGGCTGTCAATTAGCTTTTTGCACACTAAATATATGCAGTCGGTTACGTAAGTCACACAAAATGTACGAAAACATAGTAAGTAACACTAATACACGCTGGCACAGATTGATTGAATCAAATTTTCATAATTATAGTGCGGCACGTAGGCTAATATCGATATCGATAGCGTTGAGTTAGTTAGCCGGGCCGCGCGAACAGTAACCGTGTTAACCTATCTTCCGTCAACCATTAGTGAGCATGTATCCAGAATATCCAGATACCCTACCCCAGGGTAGGGTTGGCACTAGTTTACAGTACCGGGCTTTTTTTGTATGAGAGAACCGGGAATTCCCGGTACTGGGGGCACGGCAGTGCTCCCGCCAAGTTGAGCAAAAACAAACAAAGGCACGCCGTACCATCCTTTACTCGAAGCCATTCATGACATTTTCAACTCCGTTTAATTCCGTTGCTGATAAAGTTAGAAGTCTGAATAATATGCACTGGCCAGGAGGGCATAATAAAATTAAGGTATATTCTAAATTATACTCAAAGTTAAGAAATACCGTTTGGCTACGCACAAGTAGTAGGTACCTCAAACGAAACAAAGGAAGACTAACTACTTACGAAAAGAAATGAGATCCCATCAAAAATATAACATGTATAAATTGCAAGTGTCGCAACCTCTTCTACTGCAAAAAGTTGAGCGCATTTATCCAACAACTTTGTCATCCATTTCCAGAGAATTCGTTAACAACATTCTATAATGGCTGGCTTAGTGACCGTATCAATATTACAACATCTTCATCTTTTCAATTAATAAAATGTCTTAGCCAATCGCACACACACAACGATAGAATGTATATGCAACAAAACCTAGTAAATGTTATTAGAGTCTGTGCGGAAAGAGAATAGGCGTGGCGAAAAACGGAACTAACCTAATCAGTATGGCCACAGAACAGAAAATACGGCACAAACGGTAGAAAATCATTACAGCGCCCCCCAATATAAATCCTATTCTCTTTCCGCACAGACTCTAGCGCTCTGAACGTCGCACTTCATTTTATGTTTGCGTGTGCGTAAATTTAGCCCGCTAGTGCTGTATTCAATTAGGACTAGGCACTTTTTATATAATTATGTTTTATTTCATTTATGAAGCGGTTTGTCCTGAATTATAGTAGAATCTTTTACTGTATTTAATATATTTTCAAGCTAAAAACAAGTAAACATGTAATAAGTAGTAGCAAGTAGGTGACTTTTTTAAAGACTTAATTTTAAAGACTTAATTTAAAAAATCTTATTTGATGCGATTACTGCTTGTGATTTAAGTGTATTATGGATTAAGATCATATAATATCATTATTTTTACTTGTCCCCATTTATGACATACCATACTAAAGGATGCCTTTCTTAGCGGAGGTGAAATAAGTAAAAAACGTTTCTATTTTGCTTCGGTTTAATCGGGTAATAAGGAAAAGTAAATTTTTGGTCAGCCGTTATTAAAATTGATCCGCAAAAAAAAATAAGCAGTTAAATCATTTGGGCAGCATACAAAGATTTGGCTGGCAATAAATAAAATCGGGCGGCAACTCTTGTTCAGCAAACAGTTTAAAAACGGTTAACATTTTAACCAATATTAATCTGCTTTTTTAATCATTTGGCTGCCTAATAAACAGTCGAGCTGCAAAATAATTACTTGGGTAGCAAGATTTTACAATTGGTCAGCAAAGAGTTTAATTGAGATATACAGGGTGTCACTGTGATATATACTGGGTGTCACTGTGTTATATACAGGGTGTCACTGTGATAGATACAGGATGTCACTGTGATATATACAGGGTGTCACTGTGTTATATACAGGGTGTCACTGTAATGTATACAGGGTGTCACTGTGATAGATACAGGTTGTCACTGTTATATACAGGGTGTCACTGTGTTATATACAGGGTGTCACTGTAATGTATACAGGATGTTACTGTGATATATACAGAATGTCATTGTGATATATACAGGGTGCCATTGTGTTATATACAGGGTGTCACTGTGATAGATACAGGATGTCACTGTCAGCAGAGAAAACATGTCTGTAAGCAGTTTAATTGAGATATACAGGGTGTCACTGTGATATATACAGGGTGTCACTGTGTTATATACAGGGTGTCACTGTGATAGATACAGGATGTCACTGTGATATATACAGGGTGTCACTGTGTTATATACAGGGTGTCACTGTAATGTATACAGGATGTTACTGTGATATATACAGAATGTCATTGTGATATATACAGGGTGCCATTGTGTTATATACAGGGTGTCACTGTGATAGATACAGGATGTCACTGTCAGCAGAGAAAACATGTCTGTAAGCAGTTTAATTGAGATATACAGGGTGTCACTGTGATATATACAGGGTGTCACTGTGTTATATACAGGGTGTCAATGTGATAGATACAGGATATCACTGTGATATATACAGGGTGTCACTGTGTTATATACAGGGTGTCACTGTAATGTATACAGGGTGTCACTCTGAAAACGAAACAGCTCCCAAAAGTAGGTAGGTTAGGGTAATTTTTTTTTTGATGAACCTAAAACGAAACGGCTCCCAAAAATAGGTAGGTTAGGGTTATTTTTTTTGATGACCCTAAAAACGAAACGGCTCCCAAAATAGGTAGGTTAGGGTTATTTTTTTTTGATGACCTTAAAAACGAAACGGCTCCCAAAAATAGGTAGGTTAGGGTTATTTTTTTTTATGACCCTAAAAACGAAACGGCTCTCAAAAATAGGTAGGTTAGGGTTATTTTTTTTTGCTGACCCTAAAAACGAAACGATACACGTTGTGAATAAATAATATAACTTGTAAACATTATGAGATGTATTAAAAATCGAAATACCAATTTTATATGAGCCCATCACAGTGACACCCTGTATACATTACAGTGACACCCTGTATATAACACAGTGACACTATGTATATATCACAGTGACATCCTGTATATATCACAGTGACATCTTGTATCTATCACAGTGACACCCTGTATATATCACAGTATCACTCTGTATCTATCACAGTGACACCCTGTATATATCACAGTTACATCCTGTATCTATCACAGTTACACCCTGTATATAACACAGTGACACCCTGTATATATCACAGTGACACCCTGTATATATCACAGTGACACCTGCTACTTGACAGCTGACAATTACCGAATGACAAAATGCGCACACGATTGGCGGCAGAATAGTTGCGCCCAGTTAGGTTTTATTGCCCCCTTTTTTTTGATGAACAAAATGAAATATTTTGCTTACCTACTGATTGCTTACCAAAATTTGATTAACCGTAGATCGCTTAATGCAGCTCAAATATTTAATTTGCTGACCAAAATAATTTAGAGCAGATCAGTATATCATTAATTGCAGCCTGATTTATAAATGTTTGCTTACCATAAGTTGCTTACCAACTAGCTATTTTGGCTGACCAAATACATATTTCTGCTGACCAAAATATGAATATTTTGCTGATCGATTAAATGATACCCGGTAATAAGTATCGATCGTATCTGTTAACCGGGGTCATAATTAACCTGTAAGTGCACCTCTTTTTTAAACTCTTGAATGCAAAAACATAAGCTTGCTTCGATTTTATAATATGTATAGATTGTCTAATTAATGTAAACTTTTTAGCAAATGTCTCAAACTATCAGTAACCAAACTGCTACACATCACGATAACGCGAAGATTCGTCTTGGCGTCTCGTTCTTTATGTATATCAGAGAAAGAGACGCAGACACGAAGCTTCGCGCTATCGCGACATGGGTAGCCGTAGGGTAAGACTACTTAAGTAGCTAAAGTAACATCTCTGACTATCACACACGACACTCGACTTACATTTACAAACTTTTTAATTCAAGTAAGCTTTCCGTGCACCTGTCTAGAAGTTCTCGCTTGCACTTAACCTAGGTACGTGGGGATCAGATTGAATTGTGCTAATAACTATGGGGATTATTAAGCAGAACCTTTAGCACATTTAGCACAACTATGCATGCATCTTTGTCGCGGGACCGATGCTACCTATCCCTTTCTCTCCAATATAATATGACAGTGGCAGGTCACGGTCTGTCGCGCGACTAGCAAAGTCGCTGTCAGTTGTGCTAGCTCAGCTGGAACTTTATTTGAATAAAAAATAAACGATATCAAATTGGCTGAATTGATCTTCAACATCTTCAACGTAATTAAAAACTAACAGTGGTTTTTAGCTAGCTACCTAAGTTTGATGAAGCTCAAGCATTCAGATCAGGCCACGGCTAAAGACAGACAGAGTGTTACAAGTAAGATGCTTCTGCGGCGTCTAACTTATAACACCCCTTTTTTGCATCGGGTGGTGTTCTAACTAGACCGGGGTGACCCTGGTTTTAGTATCTAGCTAGACCGACATTGCCGTCCTAGTATAAAAGGCGACCTTTTACTATGGAAGTTCATAGTAAAAAGTCGCCTTTTAGACTAGAACGGCAGAACACATGCCGCATGAGAATTAAAATTTAAAGATGGAGAAGAAAAGCAGCCGAATCGTTTACCTTACGATATGTGACGTTCCGCAGGAAAAGGTACCTTATGGAGGGTCGGCACTTACGTCGTGTAGCATCAAATTAATATAGGAGTGCCGTTAATAACAGCGTAAGCGCCTACCCGCCATAAGGTACCTTTACCTGCGGAACGTCACATATAGTCTGATTATTATGAAATCTGTTCTGGATACATAAGACGTACTCATTTTAAAAAGTGGTTTTATGGGGCAAATTTCGAATTCAATTTTGTTAGGCATGATCAATTATGATTCCGTACATTATTTTTCCGGAGAGGAAAGATGATTGGACATCTGATACGACATGACACTTTCTTTGTGAATATCTTAGAGGGGAAAATTGAGGCAAGAGAGGTAGAGGTAGACCAAGATTAACATACTTCAATCAAGCGAAGGAGAAAGTCAGCGCCGCGTCGTATCAGGAGACCAAACAGATGGCGGAGAATAGAGTAGAGTGGCGATTACTCCACCGACAAGAGCGTAGCTCTTAAGTTTAATGATGATGAAATGACATTATATTTCGAAGTCTGCAATAGACGCAAAGCAAAGCGATGACGATGAGTGTATTTAGTATTCCATATCAATTACGACACTTAGAGCCTTACGGCACTTGCGATTTTTTGATAACTGTTATAAGCGAAGTTCCAAACAAATGTCGCTCGCTTCGCCGTGACTGGTTTTGTATGGAAACTCGCCCGCAGCTTCCCCGTAAATCGCAATGGTGATAAGTCCCTAACACATTTAAGGACCTCTCAAATTCAAAATAGCTTGATTGTACAACGGGCGCGCTACAGTCGGGAAGTTGGAAGACTCCAAAGTTTCGAAGAGCAGCAAGTTTGGAGTACACTGCTTACACCGGCCTTATACGTGTGAGGTCTTAGTTTCAGGGGGAAGGGATTCCTTTGGGGCTTGGGTAGTTTTAATCATGTATATTCTCATTAACTAAATGTTACGGGCATGGTAGTTTGAGTAACGGACTTATACAGTCGAGTTCATTTACATCTACACACTTCGGGAACAAAAATATCTGACCACGACCCTATCGTCAGGAGCATAAAAGCGTGTTCAGATATTTTTGTACTCTTATATGTGTAGTTGTAAATGAACTCGACTGTACCAGACACTGAAGTTTAAAAACGATTTTACTACAAAAGACGATTTTGTTCGCCAAGAACGGCTACTAGAGTACCTGTAACAATTGTTTTTTGCTAACCCTTAGATGATGATTGAGAAAATAAAATCCAGGTCCATTTGTGATTTCGCGTCCAGTTTGACAAGGTTTGAAATCGACGTTAAGTTGATTTTCTACTTATGTAATTTCAGTAGTATCATTTTTGACACCGTATGCACCTAAGAGTTAAGAGTTTTATTTAGCTCGTTCCCGTATATTTATTTCCTTAAATCTTGCATCAGTTTTTCAGCTACTTCTACAATACAATACAATACTCTTTATTGCACACCAAAAAATTACAGAGATCTTTAAATAAATAAGATGCTAAAAACTAATGGTAGACAACAGGGGGTCTTATTATACTGATTCTATGAAACTTGGCACTCACATTAAGTCTAATGATGGAGTCGGGGGTGGTCAATAAAACAGCACCCTCCATTGAGGAAAGATGAAACTATTTAAAACTTAATTTTTAAAAATCATTGCCAATTCAGCACACGTTCACATCATTACAAAGCCTAATATCGAAAGTCTAAACAGTTTTTTTTTAACATTTTCAAATATAAGTAAGTAGTCGCGTAAAAAGAAATCCTTTGCGGTGAAGGAAAAACATCGCGAGGAATGCTGACCTGCATACATCCGCGAAGGAGTTCCAAGGTTTATGTGAAGTTGCCACTCTGCAGTGAGCTAGCGTGGGGACTAAAGGCCATTATCTCTCATCAGTCTCATCTATAAGAGTAGGCCTGTGCCCAGCAGTGGGACGTGTATAATCTGATGATAATGAAATGAACGTTTGGGGCTGACAAATGCTGAGAAACAGTACATTACATACCGATGCCAGCAAAGTAAGAAATGTCTCAGTTGCAGGACGACAAACATGGGATTTGAGGCTTTCTTATTTACTGGCTCAGGTTTGTATACTATTCTTCTGTTCGACGGAGCCAGAAAGCGGCATCTTCCTTTAGCACAGCGGCCGGAGGACAGATAACTTCTTTACTGTAATTTTGAATCTGAAGAAAAGGCAACAAACTCTAAATCTACGTCGGGTCCTGTCCGCGTTGTTGCCTGGAACTGTCCCGGCGGCACGGCTACGTCACTCCGGCGGGGGAAGACATATTCGCCGCGACACGAGCCACGCGCACGTGTCACTGACTCGCATCACTCACGTTTAGGGTTGACAAATGCTGAGAAACTTTACCACAACATGAGCCGCGGTATATTTTTTCCTAATCATTTATTTAATTTGGGTTTTAATTTGCATTAATCTAGTCACTAGATCACTACGAAATTTTGTTTTGTATTATTGATTAAGTTGATTTGCTAAAATGCTAAAAGCTTTCGCAGAACTTCGTCTGGGAACGAAAAATAGGAAGACATCAAAAATATTTTTATAATTACACTGCATTGTATGTTTAGAACAAAAGGTCATTTAGCATAAGGGAAAATCACAGTTTCGTAGAAATTATTGATAAAAATAATACACTTATTTTTATTTATTTAAGAGCCTAGAGATAGTCAATCATTCTCTTTTTTCCACGTACCCCAGTACCGTTCTTAAGCAGTTCCACAATCACGAAAGACATCAAGTTCGTCTATTTATGTATCATATCATATGCAATACACACATTAGAAAGATATGAGCTTAATATCAGTGCAAAGCCGTGATCAACATGTAATTTGAAGCATAAATTGCAGAATAACATCGGCAACCCTAAGTGTCGACGGCAGCGCCCGGAGCACTAAAGAGCGGGGGCATGGCGGGTTGGCGGGTTGCGCGGGCGGCGTGGGGGCGGAAGTGTCGTGCGTGCGATTTAATTCCATCGCCTCGCTCGGGACGGGGACTTGAATGTGTACTCGAGTACAGTAGTGATGGGGCGTGGGAGACAATTTATCGATATATTTATGCGAATTTTTATTTTAATGTGTGCGGTTAATCCAAACTTAATGTATGTTCAAATACCGTCTAACCTGTCAACATCTGACGAAACATATGCCGTTATACATTAATCGTCAGGTTTGCAACGACCGGTAATTGCTACTTATTGGTACGTTTTTAAATGAAAATGCCCGTGCCAAGAAGAAGTGTTCTAGATGAATGTTTTGAATCTCTATACGAGAACAATTAGGATGTGAACAGTAGCATCGATTGTATTAATATGTAAGGTTTTATTTAGTAGTTTTCCGTCACAAAACCAAAGCAAACCGTTATTTCTTAAGGAAAAAAGAAAAACTGTTGTTCCTCAGGGTTGGTTTTGATTTTGGGTTCGCATTTGATGAAGTTAACGGAAATTCTCAATCATTATTTTGAAGACAAAAATATAACTCGGGCCTCATAATAAATACCTAAGTAACAAGCATTATTCATGGGACTTTTGTTTTTCTTTGAATTGGTGTATGTTTTTTGTTCGTCCTGACTTTGTTTTTGCTTGACACGATGCTATTGTGACGTTATGTCGTCATATTTTATTCAAATAGTTTAAACAGTGAACTTATAATGAATACTAGAGACGTGTCGTAATAATTAAGACCATAAATAAAATCTTTAAAAATCGACATCGATGAAACAGCAATATCGGCAAACACAGCTACATCTCTTCCCTGTGAAAGGTAGAGGCGGCCACCGACACAGCGCTGCTCGTAAAATTGCGAGGCCAGGTGATTCCGTCGGCGCTACAGCCGATATTATACGCCGACACCACAGGGCTGCCACACATTTTCCATTATATTAAAGTAACTTTATAGAGTAAATTCGTTTATTCTTTATTAAAGCTTTTGTGCTGGTGCTGCTATATTGTATCATAAGAGATTTTACATAGATTACAAATCAATTCAACTATTCAATCGTTTGAAAACGGACTTTACCCAAGCCCCGATAGTCGGCTTACGACGGTACGACATTATTGTGAAAAAATAATGCTTGCGTTGTCGTTTGATAAGTCCTATCAAGTTCAGTGAGTGAGCATTAAGAGTAGATTCGTTGCAATTAAATACGTACAACTTTGGCCAAAAGTATTGGGCATACCTACCTGTTTTTAGGAAATAACTTTTAAATTAAATATTATTTTTGTTATTATAAAAATATATAAACAAGCAAAGTTTAATAAAGTCCTTATGAATAAAGGTGCTTCTAAACGAGCAATATTTTTCTACAATTTGTGGCCCGGCAACTATGTGCATCTTGTTTTAGCATACGAAGTAAGAGAGAGATAGCAAGACTTGCCGGCCACAAATTGCAGGAAAATATTGCCCGTTTAGAAGCACCTTTAAGAAAATTTTCTTCAATATCACTTCAAAGGGTACGCTCAACACTTTTGACCAAGGCTGCAAGTTTCCATAATTGTAAAACATCCATCACTTGATTTTCAGATTTATGCCTCTCAAAAAAGGGTGGAATTAAGATTTCGGGATAGACTCAATATTTGAGTTACGGCGCATGTATGAACACAGTAATAATTCGGAAATAGGTCAACTAGCAATATTAGAGGTAGAAATTTAAGCGTCGACAACCCTGCACGCGCTCACATGTGTTCGAGCGTTGGAGCGGGCGCTTTTGAGACTTCTGTTTACCCCCGGGTCGTGGCTACGCAGAGATACTGGGCTCCATATCACTATGCACCTTACGGGCCTCATAATAGGGTCCTTTTCAGAATAGAAACACAAGGATATCGAAGGCTTACGTCTCAATCCAATATCTCGGTGCCACGTTATTTTATAAAATGAACTCTATTCTGATTTCAGTAAGGTTGGTTTCGAAATCATACCAAAATACAAATAAGAATTTGTGAAGGTAAGCAGTCAATATAGCGAAGCGTGTATAACCTCCGCCCTTATAAGTTCGACATAGGGTTGTCTTTCAAATAGTGACACTACAAAAGCGTCAGTATATGTCACACTGTAAATGTGTTGACATGTGTTAATTTGATTACGTTTAGTAGGTCAATGGATAATGTTCTTTCTGTTTCAGGTGCAGTCATAATCTTGAGCCCATGATGATCTTATTAGCACAGACTGTTAAAACTCAATTCCAAGAACAGACATTATTTTTTGATATCGAGAATGCACCACCTCGCATGTGTTCTTGGTAACGGGAAATATAATATATGTACAAGTACATAATATGTAGATAGATAAAGTTCCCTGTCTGAATCATGTTGAAACTAAACTACATATCAGTTTCCTAGTAAATCTGGGGGTGGTCCGGCTAGCGACCTGGTTCGACCTAAGGGAACGCCACGGCCGACCACCCGGTCCGACAATCGCTATGCCCATAAGGGTTGCGAGTTTGACAGCTTCCAAAAAAAAGAAAATACCACAGACAAGTAAATCTACCAGATATATAACCTTATTAAATATCTGTAAAATAATATCAATTGAAGGAAACCATACATTACAATTTATAAAACAAAAAAAGGCTTTCTGGCTCAGTAATAGTTTGTATGAAATAGATCCAAAATACGCTTATCTATCTAGTAGTAATACGTTCTAACGAGTAATTCTCGTATATTGATTAATTTATTCCGGGAATCTCGGAAACAGATATAACGATTTCGATACAATTAGGTTTTATTTTCATGCGGTTTTTCTCTGAGCAAAGCTCGATGGCCCAGGTAAGGTACTTTCTTTTTTCTTTCTGTCACTGGGGAGAGATACCGGCGCTGCACTCGGCCCGCCCGACCGGACCGGATGGGCCAACCGCGTATAACTTTATATTGTCACCGAGTCCGACACGAGATAACCATGGCCGACTGAAGGTAGTTTCCTAAATCGTTCCTCAGTTTAGATAAAGATCACGACACTTGATGTGAAATAGCTTGTGGGTTGAGTTTATCTTGATGCTTTTATAATTTCTTGTTTTTCTGTAACATCTAGGACGCAAATAGTTCATTAAGTAAAAAGTCATTGTGGTAAAACCATTTAAATCAAACTTTAAAGAGTTACGTAAAGTCGGGATGTTAAATTAGATGATAAACTTTATTTAATCCGTTTGTTGTTGTTATTTGGCTATCTCGTCACTTAGCACATAAATTAAGTAAAAAGCCTTCTATATGTATATTCTACATCCAGCCCTCAACGCATTTGCTGGCTTGACACAACCCCATAACATCTAGCCACACCCGCACAGCACGGCTAAATATATACGGTCGGCTATCTCGTTACATAGCCTATAAATCGGGCGTCGCGCGGCGTCGCGTTACAAGTGCCCCTCTGGCTGCGCGCTAATGACGTACTTGTTCCAGCCGGCGCCGGCACGAATCGCACTTCTCGCCGAATTTTACACCCAAATACTTAGCTGTATACCGTCGAGAAATAAAGAGAAACTCCGTTTTTAGATGAGTCCCACACAGAAACACGGTTTAATAAGAGCTTGTGTTAATACAGAGATGCCGAAGATCAGATAGGCATAAAATTACTAAAGCCAATAAGTAACTAAGTACCAACAGATTTTTTTTAATGCCTGGAAATAATGAAACCAATATTCACTGTTTGCAAAACTTGGCTAATTGTGTTTCAAGAAATAAATAATTGGTGTTTCGGTATCGTCAAGAATTCAGAAGTAAAATATATACATTGTAATTGAATGTTGCATCCTTAGTTCACACAAAAAGACATCTCGGTTTCTAGCTACTACTACGAACGGGCAGGATTTTATCTATTTGTTCTATAGAGAGATACCCACACAAATGCCCTGTAGAAATATAGAGCTCCTTGTCGGCGCCGCAAGAACAATGCGTCCGGGACGCCGCCGAGCGGAAGCGCCTCCGACTCCACTTTTATTTACTCTATTTATCCCCGCGAGAGCTCGCGCCGTTTTATTTAATTCTTGCCATACTTTATGACTGCACCGCCGTTACTGTAGCTACGAGTCGGAGGTATGCAGATCACATTATTGTTAAAGAGATTATTTAAAGGACGACTTCATATCGATATCGATGTTTTAAACAACTTTAACTAAAAGCAATTAAAGGAAGCATATCAAAACAAACATACTCAGAATCAAAGGTGTCTATGCAAATTAGAAAAATTCCTGAAATAAAAATAACGTGGAAAAATAAAGCTATTAATCCAATTTCCTCTTTTCCTTTTTCACAAACGCCCGACGTGGAAAAAAAGGCAAAGCAACCATATTTACCGGGCGGCGCGGCACCAGGCGATCATAAATTACAGCTAGCGGTCAGTAATTATGGCGTGGCGCGCGTGGGCCGTGTCACCAGGCGCGCTGCAGGCTGACGAGGAGTAATTTAGTGCACGCGTCGCCCTGCAAATTGTGTTGGGTTGGTCGCGTACCTACCGCTTGATGTTGCCGTCTTATTTATTACCGCGCTACTTTGTAAGGGTTCGTGAATAAAATTGTAAAATACAAGAATACTTCACGCCTGGTAAATTATTTTTGGTAAGATAAACGCCGAAACGAGAACCAATTTTTTAACCGACAGCAAGAATATGTAAATTTTTCCACGAAATACCTATGCGCAGTTTGAAAGATTTTGAAAGTATAAATAATTTTAAGGAACCGGAAAATGTGTCAACATGAACATTTTTCTAGTAAAGAGTGTAAGTATATTTTAAAAATGCTGTTTTCTGCTAAAATAATTTTTAATGGCACTGAAAACCGGATTTTATGGAATGAAATGTTACCGGCTCGGTTCAAACCCTATCTCCTGTCATGGCCCATAAACCAGGTTTTAACCATTCAGCACCATAAAATGGCGGTCACATCAAAATGCCCGTAAATAACGAACACTGGAATAGACATTATGGTCGGGAGGTAAAAGTTTAATGCAACGAAATCATAAACTCCGTCAGACGTCACACCAACACTTTTATTGTGTTGAAAACTAAGACGCGGATGCGGATTTCGAAACTTCAAAAATAACAAGCACCAAACATTACCTAAATAATCAAGTTCGAAGTAATTTTACTACTTCGACTTGACAGCTCTAAACCGATATTAATTCTTTTTCTACCACAATCATGAGAAATTTAAAACTTCGAGCGAACAAGCACTTCAGTAAACATTTGCTATTGCTATGAGCGAAAACGTAATGACAACTGGCAAGCTCGTAAATTAGTAAACTGAGATCAACGCCTCCCCGCGTCCCGAGTATCCTATCTGCTCATGTCACCCGTATACCCCCAGACTTGATAACAGGCTAAACTGAGCACTTATCGTTACGGGACGCGCGAACGAATCAATCAATCAGCTGGCACCAGGGGGCCAGAGACGGGGGGCGTAATGAGCAAGGCGTCGTTAGGCGAGGGCGAGGCGACTGGGCCATTAAGTCGAGGAAGCGCTGAGTGGGGCCCGGAGCGGAAAGCGGGCTGGCACTCTGGTACCTCGTAGCCAGAAAATTGCTTGTCAGGCGAAAAATAAAATCTCCCCCGTATATTATTTAGTGTGCCAGACAGTGTTTTATGCACTGATCAAACTAAAGTTTTTATTTAGAAATAAAATACAATATTATTGTTTGTATCATATTATGAACTTAAACTGTTACGGTTTAAGAAAAAACCGGTCAAGAGCGAGTCGGACTCGCGCACCGAGGGTTCCGTACAAACTAGTAAGTAGATACGTGAATAGTTCAAGAAAAACTGTATGGCGGTTAGCTTAGTAGGAGCAAATAAGTATGTGTGCGATTTTTGAAAATTTCTAAAAAACTATGCAAGTTAGGAAAACCGTTTCATTTTTTCCTGTAATATTTAGGATGATATTAATAATTGGTAATTATGTTAATAATATACCTATCTGTTCAGTAACTTCGAAGATAATAGGAGGAATGGTATTTTTTTTAACGTTTTTGGTCATTAATCAAAAAGTACAAAATTATGAAAAAAATAATAATAATGGCTTTGGAATCTACAAATTAAGCCCTTTCATTTGATATCCCACTCGATATAATAGCTCTACTTTTGTTTTTCAACATCCCATGTCGGACCACTTTAAAAAAAAAGTAAAAAAAAAAAGGTATAAGTTTTTTTTCTATCCAATAGGCTCGACTAAGCGATTTTTAACAGTTCCAAATTTCAAGTCGATAGCATCAGTAGATCCTGAGATATCTTGCTGTGACCGACGGACAGACAGACAGACAGAGTCGCACCAGTGTTCCTTTTTTACCATTTTGGTACGGAACCCTAAAAAAATAAAAACCGACTTCCAAAAACCTAAACTAAAAACCAAAAAATAATATGTTAATAATTACCCCAAAGAAATGGATAATCAACGATTCATATATACATATACAGATATTTATACTTTTTAACCTGTTATTTTTGAAGTTGGTGCCTGCCACGTAAACCTGGCTGTGTTGAGCTCCTTAGCTGGCCTTAACCAAATAAACTTAAGTCTATTTGGTTAAAATATAATATAAGAAAAAAATCCAAATCGGTCTAGACGTTTTCAAGTAACCGAGGAACAAGCCTACTTAAAAATTGCTCTTTGTTTTGAAGTCGGTTAAGACTGGGAACTTATTTCTAATAAGAAATGCACGAGAAAGTAAAAAAAATACCGAAATCGCATATGTGTGCCTATGATATTTGAAGAGTTCCCTCGATTTCTCCAAGATCCCATCATCAGATCCTGATTTGGTTGCAATGGGTCCACCTCGGAGGTATACCCTTTTAAACAAAAAAAGAATTTTCCAAATAGGTTCAGCCGTCTTCAAGTAATCGGGGAAGGAACTTAGATACAAATTTACTCTTTGTTTTGAAGTCGGTTAACACTAAAAACTTGTTGCTAATAAGAGATGGACGAGAAATTACGAAAAACACCAAAATCGCTATATGTGTGCCTATAATATTTGAAGAGTTCACTCGATTTCTCCAAGATTCCATCATCAGATCCTGACTTGGTTGCAATGGGACCACCTCGAAAGTCTACCCTTTCAAACAAAAAAGGAATTTTCCAAATCGGTCCAGCCGTCTTCAAGTAATCGGTGAACAAACACACAAAAAAAAAATAAAAAAAATAAAAAACATACAGACGAATTGAGAACCGTCCTTCTTTTGGAAGTCGGTTAAAAAAGCCAGTATTCGTAATGATGATAAATTCGTATTAGTATTTGGAAATCGGTAAATATGTACCTAATAAAAACCAGCGACTTTTCTGAGTCTCTATCCATTTTACCACACTTTTGTTTAAGTCTTTTTGTGATGAAGGTAGTAGTTGTGTTGGTAAATAAATTATCCTTTTTTTTGAGTGGTTATATCTTGGTTCCTATAAAAATACTATAAAAAGTTAAGTAACAAGTAGGACAACACTATGTCGTGGGCGTTATCGGCAAACATCGGTGAAGGCGGAAATCTGGTGAGAATAGACCGACGCGATGCTACGTAGTATGTACGTAGGTACATACGTACGATTAATACGTGGAACGGCAAAAAGGAAATTATTTCGCTCTACCCATCCGCTCCTAGTACCCCGACGGGAGTAATTAGGGGGCTTTTTCGTTTATCTTTTCAAAAAGATCATCCGTAGTTATTGGAAATTGGAAATAAGTTTGTTTTTCACATTTTAAAGGGTTCTTGCTGCTATCTGTACTGTACCGTACCTATAGTGAGATTCAATAGAAAAGGACAAACAAGTAAACAAACGGATTTACCTTCATTACTTCGTAATCACGCACTTTTTAAGAACGAACATAGCCTTATCAACAATTTATATACATAAACCTTGTATTTTCATTCATTTTTAATTAAAATATCCATTAATTATTCATATTTCAGTAAAAACAAACTTAGTCAATACCATTTTTCTATATGTCAAATGTTACTCAAATTTTTTTACTCATCTAAAATGTAAAAATCTATAATGTCTTTGGATTCGTAGTGATGGGAATGTCCGTTCTTTAAAAATGTATTACTTTTTATTAACAATGATATTTTGATATCGATTAGTATTTCGGAAAGATTATTTTTTAATTATAGATTTTGGCAATGAATGCCATATCCAATAAATGTATATAGGAAAACCCAACTACGAAAAAGGCTAAAACAAGATCCTTGCGTTTTTACTCGTCTGATTACAACCGCCAAAAGAAGTGACAAATTATGTGATCCTGGTACAGGGCTGCGCCGCCCCTGTGTGCGAAGTGTGCAGCGCACACAGGCGCCAAGGTGATAGGGGCGCCGGAAGTCGAAACACGACGACAATAAAGAGGAACTGCTGCATAAGTTTCGCACAAAGGCGGGCAGCCAAGGACAGCAATGGCCTGGTGAAATCATACTCATCCATCACATCAACTCTTGACCATCATCTTGACATTTCGGACAAGCCGTGACGTCCATGGTTGTGAAAAGACTGGCCAGGCGGCTGTCAACATCTTCTAGCCGCGCGTGTTTTCCGAACTACCCGCACCCATGTGTGTAAACTAACGTGCTAATGAGGGTGTTTAGAACTCATAAACCCACCAGGTGGCAGCAAGGTGGCGAAAGGTCTTTTTGACAGTAGGCGTCAAGATCCACCAATCACACCACCTGATTTTGACATCTACTGCCAAATAGACCTTTCGCCACCCTGCTGCCAGCTGGTGGATTTTTGATTTCTAAATACCCTCATTTTACTAAAACGAAACCTTTTTCTCGTAATTAATACGAGTGTGAACAGAACTAGGGTGTTCCATATGGTTTATCTGAAACAGAGGTTCCCAAGCTTTCGTTTCTCGTAGACCACTTTCAAAATTTTGCTGGTTTCGGAAGACCCCTGCGATACTTCTACCATATTTCCAAATAATCAGCGATGGAAAATTGCGTCGCGTCTTAGTTCCAAACCCTAAATTCGGCGTGGTAAAAATAAAAAGAATAGTACATTACGCAACTAGGGTGGTAAAACATAGTTCCCCGCTAGTTCCATAATGATAAAAGTATCTGATTAATAATAGTACGATATACTTTAAGTTCCTCTCACTTACTTGTAGTTAATAATAATTTCATGAATGTCAAATGGATTGATTAATTAATGTTATACCTTTCCCATCACTATTTCACAGTAAATCCATAGACAATAGATCCAAATTGTCAGTCAACATATTTGTTATTGTTTTTGTTCCGTTCTATCGAATCTCACTATATCATTGATATGTTGTTTTAATCTTGGCATCGCTGAATGCGTAATGCAATACGTATCATGTATATATTTGGAAATAAACATAGACGTAGACTTCTCCTACAAAAATACTCCTCTTGCCTTCTGGAAAACTTCAAGCTGCAACCTATAGCCAAGTAGGTATAGTAAGTATAACGCTGTTGTCGTGGCGTCAAATTATCTGTGAGCAATAAAATAAAGTGCTCAAACCTCTTAAAATAGTAGGTAGAACACTGGCAAATAAGGCTTCAATGGTTGCCAGGTTGATAGTACACGTATTACATGCAACAACAAGTTATTCTATCTATAAGCATAGTCTCCCCCATGTTTAAGGATTTTCCCGCGTCGCGTCAAGTGGCGGGAAAAATTAAGGGGCGGGGGACAGGCCGCAGGATTACAGCCGGGCTACTTGATGGCATTAATACAGATTATGCGAACACGCAACCAAGAGTACCAGGGTTCGATGCTGGATTACGGTATTTTTTTCATTTTCTATTTTGTACATGTGGTAAACTGGTCCACAAGCATGTCGAACCATGTTTAGTGTAGGATTCCGTAGCCGTTCGTTAGTGCAAAGAAATGCACTACAGTACAGTACCATGTGAAAAAATACATCGGTAAATATCCGACAATGTTCAAAATAGTTTTCATTTCATCCGCAAATGATTTTTGCGGGATCCCGTATGATTTGCAATACTAAGAAAATCGATAAAAAAATGCTTATCTGAGATAAATATAGAGATTCAAATCCACACATTTGGCTACTTTGGCGTGAGATAGATACCATGCGACAGGAAAAGTAAGCACAATATCTAAGTATATATTAGTAATAACAATATCTAATAGAATATGAAGTATACGAATACGTAATATGCCGAATCCCCGCATTTTCCAACATTTCTTCCCACAGGCCGTGGAAAGCTAACTTCTCAGTCGCGATCATCTGACAGATACCTACTTAAGCACGTTCGCTGTGCCGTGATTTTTCCGCGTAATTTTTCTTAGCAAGGAATCGGGGTTTTTGCGTAGCGATACCGTGTTATCTTGTGTGATTCACGGGGCCTCGACGGAAAGTAGGTATGTTATTAGGATGGTACTTTATTTACCATGTAGTTCTGTATTTTCTGTAGTTTATTTCCGGGCACATGGGTTCGTGTAGTGTGCCCCTTCTGAGTGAAAAGTAGGTCGGGTAATAATTTTATGCCACACCTGTACGTCTAGCATAACTGGTCGCGACTTCGTTTCTCGCGCGACTGAGCATCACCTGTCACTGTCACACAATATTAAGTGGAAAGAGATAGGTAGCATTTGTCGCGCGACAAAGAGTCGCGTGTCACAGTTGTGCTAGAGGTACTGGCCATAAAGTGGCTTTTTCCGCACGCTGCGCGTACGGAAAAAGCCGCTCTCTGGCCAAGTGTAGACATAAAATTATGTACACAACACGGGAGGTAATAAAGAAAGCCCTCGATTGCATATTTACGTCCCTCGCTTGCAGCTCGGGCCGCAAACATCTGCTATCTCGGCCTTTCTTTATATTACCACCCTAGTTGTGTAATGTACTATACTGCACAAAAATACTAGCAAAGGAGTTTTCTCTTATATCATAGAAATTCTTCATTATTCGGAAAAAAATATCTTGCTTATACATAGGTATGTAGAAATAAAATGAAGAATTTTCCTTATCAAAGTTATCATCAAGAAGGCACTAAAATCAAAGTTCAAATGCACAACACAATTGTTACTTTGTAACTACTACTTACTAGGACGACATGACACGTCAAGCGACAAATCAAACGAACTCCTTATAGGTGGGTAACCCGACGCGATATGATTTGTGAAGCGTGAGCGAACTCGGAGGGGGCGCCCTGGGCTGTTTCGGCGGGGGACGGTGCGGTTCGGATGGTAAGGAATAAACCAGTAACATGAAAAACTACAATAATTCGATACGTCTATTATGTTATGAATTATGAAATACACATTAACAAAGAAAGAGCAAGAACGAACGAACGAACGTTTGTAGCTTGGGGTGTCGATTATAGGTTTCGGTTTCGAAATTAAGCGGTTACCAAAACCTGTCCTTAAGGCCTAGGAGTGGCGTGGCCTCCATAAAACCCGATTCCCAGCGGCTTGCCTATTTTAAAGCATAGGACCGGAGTATCTACTACTCCTGAAGACTCTGCTCCGGCTTTACTAAGAATATATTTGACGCCACGCCACTGATCCCTAGCGCAAGAAGTAGTTGCTACAATGCAACTCCAAATGTTTCATTAGGAAAGGAAGAAATCATGCTTAAAATACAAAATGTGTACATACATATAATATCTATTCTGATTCTGATAATGTTAACAGTAGTAAAATAGTTACACGGTTAGTTAGGCGACTCAGGCGTGAGTTTTCGTCATCCAACCTCATCACAGTCGTTCAACATCGCCTTCTGCTTTCATTAAAAGTACCAGGGCATAATAAATCAACAGGCGCGCTTGATCCGCGGCGAGCGCCTGGCGTGTGTCGTGTCGACGCGGGCGTGACACGGGATCGGCCCGTCGCGTGCGAGCTCCGGCGTGTAGCGCCCGCCCGTCTTGATACTTGCTATTTATTATTTTGTTGGTAATATAAGATGAGTCGGAACGGAAGTCAATGGACGCAGAAGGCGTGCCACTGTTCGTTGTGGGAGTCTTTGAGGTAGATTATGTCTAGTGGTGGACGTCTCAAGGCTGAAATGATAATGGTGGTAAATTAAAACTTCACTAACACAAGTGCACAGGCAAAGTCTAGAACGAGACTAGCACAGGTAAAGTCTAGAACGAGACTAAGCAGCGAGAATAATAATGTATTTGCCCCAAGATGAGTCCATTACAGTTCGAGGAGAGTGCGGTCATTTTGAGATCCTGTAAGGCTTATGATGCTACGCTTTGTCGCGTGATAAATAAATGATAAAGCATCCGTCGCTCTCACACACTATTTGTCAGAACGTGACGGATGCTTTATCATTTATTTATCTCGCGACAAACAAAGCGTAGCATCATAAGCCTACTGGAATCATACTCCAGCCAACGCAAATGGAGATTTTACTTCGCATTTTTATTAGATAATTTTGTAAAACAGGGTCAACGGTCACCTCATCATTGCTTTCTGTATTCATTAAAACTACCAGGACATCATAAATCAAGCCCTTGATCTGCGGTCGTCCGTCCTGGCGGCGCGAGCGTGACAGCGAATTGGCCCGTCGCGTGCGAGCAGCGCGACAAGAAGCCCTAACAATCTTGATCCTTGGTAATTTATTTAAGAACTGAGTTTTTGTTCTATTCAGGCTTCCGGTTTTTTCCTGTGCAGATTATTTTCCACGGTGGCAGTTAGTTTCTAACACTCATCTTACGCTTAAGGCGAGGTGAGACCAGAATCGGGCACGGAAGCCTAGTTTCCAAATCAGTTTTAGAGCACTTATTTGACTCTTAGGTCACTGTAAAACATATATAATAATATTCAGAACTGTATCTAGGGCTTCCTCTCACTTAGAACACGATAGCGAACACTTCGCTCGATAGAAAAGTAGCGCGAAAACACTATAAAATAAAGTATTTTTTTCATTTTTTTTTTCATTTTGTTCAACACCAGTTACCTTTTCTGACAAAATTAATACCTGACAATCATGATTTCACAGTCATGCAGGGCATCCTCTCATGTTTGGGTTGATAACGAATGAATAGAAATCGAAGATAATCTGCAATAATCTGCATTCCGCCCGACCCTAGTTTGTATGTGAAATGCGAGCCAGGTCCTACCGCGCCTTAAATCTAAAATTAAAGAATTTCGTGTTTTACTAGGATACAAATTTATCTAATTGATCTTTTCGGTGTTTACTATAGTTACATTTTGTGAATAGAGTAAACATTTGTGTAGGTATCTGCTGCATACGATACAGGTTCGTTGGGTAACACAGACTTAGATAGATGTTTATGACACCGCCCTAAGTGCGAATTGCGTATTTTGCCTAACTGTACAGTCAGCAGTACATATGATGAAACGGGACATGCGAAAATATCTGAAACCAGTCTAACACTTATCTGGTATATTGTTATCTAAGTCTGTGTTACCCAACGAACCTGTAACAATATCTGGGATATTGTTATCTAGGTCTGTGTTACCCAACGAACCTGTATCGTTCGGCCTGTATTTAACCGTGGAGGAACACATTTTATAGATCTGATAATAGGCAAGTCGGTGGAAACCGAGTTCTGTTGATACCCCCCTGGTACTGACTTGGTTTAACTTTACATCTCAAAACGTTTTGTTGTAGGAGAACTGCGTTGCGAGACTTGCATCTTTTTACATGTAATGTTTTTGATGGGATTAACAATGTCCTAAAGGCATAAGTTCCCAGCTTATCCACAGAGAAGATCATGCATAATTTGTAGATACGCATTAAAGTGAAATACATATTATTATATGCACAGTGTATGAAACTAACAATAAGCATAAAACTATAAATTATGAATATGCATGTTCATAACGCTCGATCTCGCGCGTAAATAACATAAAAAATACAGCTAACCATAAACTCCACATAAAAGCAATATACGTACAATTACTTACATTACACAGCTATATCTATATCACACTTGCCAGCAGAGCTTTACTAAATGTTTAGGTCGTAATAAAAATATTGAAAGGACGTGACGACGAATCGCAATGGTTTCATTTTCGCGGCAGTCGCAGTCGTAAAGCGAGGGCGTCGTCATCTCATCGCACGGGCACGAATTTAGAATATTGACTTGGTTCGTTTTCGGTGCTAAAATATGTTTATTGGGTTTTGTACAAGTGCTCATTATTAAAAATAAGTAGGTAGGTATATTGTAAAATATATTGGATATTGGGGGGACATTTTACACAAATCGACTTAGGCCCAAACTTAAGCCCAATGCTTGTGCTATGGGTACAGTCGGCCTAAAAGTAGCTGTACACTTTAGTACTACACCACGATACAAATGTGTTCAGCTACTTTTGAGGCCGACCGTACTAGGTATAAATAAAATAAACTAAAATATAGTATAAGTATAGCCAATCTGTTTTAAGCCCCAACAAAACTGTATTGTTATGTAGATTTATGTATTTATATGTGTGTACCATTTCCCTTGTAAATAGTAATTTGGGTGCATTATTTGTCTTTTGCATCACTTTTCCCTCATCATCATCACCTACACGCATTTATTTTTGGTTATTTTCTTCGATTCCACTATTCAAAAGTTGTATTATTGCATTGTAATAGTCCAATGTTGATCGTGCACTCACGCAAAATAGGCGCATATTTATCGTCGAGTTGCGAAAAATTTGCCCGCGTTAACCTATAATTGTACAAACATCGGCAATAATATATGATGAAACTCGGCACTCATAAATATCTGACAAGACATTATTGCTAAAGTGTTAGACTGGTTTCAGATATTTTCGCATGTCCCGTTTCATCATATGTACTGCTGACTGTACAGTTAGGCAAAATACGCAATTCGCACTTAGAGCGGTGCCATAAACATCAGCCAACTCAGCCACGTCATTAAAAAGCCGCACATCGCTAAACCTACACTACAAATCCCCGAACGATCGCCCGTAAATCCACCGCAGAAGTTGCAGCTATAGCTATAGCTGTAGCTATAGCGCGGCACATGTGCGGGCTCAGTCACACGTGAAGCTATACACGCCTATAGATAGCTATAGGCGTGTGTATGCAGGCGAAATGGTGTAAGCGACTGTTGAAATATGTAGTACCTACATTACTGAAGAAGTCATATACAGTAAGCGTCCTAGAGTTTGACACCCGAGATGGAGACAATTGGGACAGTGTCGGACGTCTATCTTATTGCGTGTCGTATACATTTTTTAGAATATTTGAGACAGGTAATCTCTATTCCTGATGATGTGATAATCATAATCATAATAAATGACGCCGAACTAGAACATAAATGTAGGTATATGTTGTTCGTTACGCTTGAAATGCATTATTACATAATGACGATATGTCCGTGCATGTTTGAGAGAGGAGGATAAAAAATAAATAGAGTTTTAAAGTACATACAGGGAAAAAAAGGCTTTCTCCTGGAATATGGATTATCTTCTACATTCGTGCAAATCATTAACGAATTTAACCGGAATAACTGTAGGAAAATACAACAGCGACAGTTCTATTCTTGGAATAAACTTAAGATGCTCTAGTTATTTCGTGGTTATTATTAATCTGTGTGTTTTGAGTGACAGAAGGAAAATATTCAGAAAAGTCCATTGTATCGTCATCGTAAGTCAATATTTAACTAATAAGTTTCTATCAAGAATTTTACAACTAATCATATGAGCACAAGCACAGTGGGTTTATCTTATGTAATTTAGATGATACTATGGCCACCTTCCGGCTCTATCAAAAGATCAGCTCCGTGGTACAATTTTATTGAACTATCACCAAAGATACGCAAGTGTACCAAATGTGAGCCCAATGGACGTCCTACCTAAGGGTAATCCGTTGAAAGTTCTAATTCAGCTTCCAAGATTTACTCTAAACATACTAACAACCATTCATATACCTACATAAAACAAAGTCGTGTTAGTTACACCATTTATAACTCGGGGACGGGTGGACCGATTTTTATGATCTATGATTTGTGGGGTTTTTCTTCGCCCCGAATAGCAGAATAACTATTAAAACATCTGAAAAATTTAAGATTCTGAGGCGGAACGAAGATCGCCGGAACAGCCAGTTTTAAATAAAAGCGTTTCAAAATACTAAAGTGTATCAAGCAATGTCGGTTAGTACGTTCTGCGCGTGTAGGTGTAGTCGTATATAGATGTATCGAGCGAGCATCACGACAGGCCGGGGCGCTATCGCCCCGCGGCGAGCGTCACCTTGTCACCGACCCGCTTTAATGGCCGCGGTCGCCGCCCGCGGGGTCTTGATACTTGCGTTCATTAACGCTTTTATTTTGTATCGATCCTAACGTACTTATTAGAAACGTTTTGGAAAGCAGCATTATAACTGGCTGCACCTAATAACTATTGGTATTTACAGCTAAGACTTAGTGATGTATACAGATGTATCGAGCGAGCATCACGACAGGCCGGGGCGCTATCGCCCCGCGGCGAGTGTCAACTTGTCACCGACCCGCTTTAATGGCCGCGGTCTTGATACTTGCGTTCATTAACGCGTTTATTTTGTATCAATCTCAACGTAACTTATTACTCTTATTAGAAACGAATTGGAAAACAAAGTTGAAACAGTGTGCACCTAGTAAACTATTTGCTGTTGATAACTAAGCTTAAGTGATATAGAACTATAATTAAAAAATAAAAATCTTTTATTTCGGAACATTGCATCAATAATATAATGCATTAGAAAAAAATTGCCTGACCATTGTTGAGCAGCCAAACGCAAACGTCGGCATTTTTTTGGAAATATAAGTACCTGTGAACAAAACACAAAATATTAGTAGTATTAGTACTTACAATAAACTACCAATATTTTCTATAAAAAAACGAAATATGCAAGGCAGACAATGAACGATAATAAAAATGCGAAAGCTACCGAAAATCTAAATCTAGAATTGACAATCAATGATCTTGGTGTGTATGTCAAATGTCAAATACGAGTTTCGTCCCAGGGCTTCATCCGTAGGACAAGTGCGAGTAGCTATACCGACTTTGCATATTCTTACGAAACCGAAATTTTTCAACTTCACTCTGTTGTTTCCCATATATAACTTGACGTACTGAAAAGAAAATCGACCCCTCAACAAAATGTTCAATTAAATTACAACCTTCATTGTAAAACTGAAGGTTGGGTTTTTGGATCCTTTTCCCTTAACAAGGTCCAATTCTTACCACGTGTCGAAATCTCCGGTGTTCAGTTGCAATGCGATAACAGAATTATTCGATACAAAGCTGCATATTGACTAGGCGCCGAAGCCGGTAGCCCGTGCCATGCGGGCCCGAGCAAACTAGCTAGCTTTGAGGTCGGACACATCTTATTCAATTTCTACAGCATTCAAAGGCATTAAGTTCTTGTGGATACAGTTTGTAATTGAATTGTCTTCTGACGTTTGACTGAGCTGCATCTGAGAAATAAAACATGATAATGTGTTTTTTTTTTTAGACTGGGAACGCATTGGTAACGCAGCTATATAGCTATAGCAAATGTCTATCAGGTGGCGGTGACCACTTTCCGTCAGGTGGGCTGTCTGCCTGTTTGCCAGTTTAAGGAAATAAAAAATCTCATCTAATATCGAATACACCAATTTGGTCTATGTTCATAGAAAAGTGTTGTAATGTTTCTAGTGAATTCTGAGCTGCCCAAGGGTTGACGGAAACAGATCGCTCTTTAGCAAGACTGCCTGTTGTTGACCTCTGTATTTTGATAATCTCTTTGTAATGTACTTCATGTTCTGTATTCTGAGGAGTGAGCTAAAGATAGTAGGTAAATACATATATTTCACTGTTTATGGTATTCATCTGCTGAGTAAAACTAAATAGAATTTATGGTGTTTAAATAAAATAAAAGAATTTCTAGATTACGCAGGAATGCACGACTTTTGATAATGAACAATTCTAGATAGCATGAATAATGTTGATTACTCAAAAAAGGAATGTTGTTGTTGATGAGTTATATCATTAAGAGCATCAAAGTGAATAGCATAATTAATGGTTTCTTATACCTATCGTGTTGTATACCTCTATTCTCAAAACTATCAGATGAATCAGCTCTTCTTTAGGGTACCTAAACGGTGCCAACGGAACTCAATTTCTAAGCTTCCGCTGTCTGTCTGTCTGTCTGTCTGTCACAGGGCTGTATCTTTTGAACCGTAATAGTTGGAGTTGACATTTTCATAGAATGTGTAAACACACATCGCCATTGCGGGAATAGAAATCTATTGCCACTATAACAACAAATATTACTGTGCAGTGGCGTGGCGTAAAAGATATCCTTAGGCAAGCCGGGGCAGATTTGGCGTACATTTTCCTTAAGAGCTGTAGAATAAGGTGCTCAAATGTCTGACATTGGGCAAGCCGGTAGGAATCGAGTTCTTTGGACGCCACGCTACTGTTACTGTGTCTATAAAACAACTATAGTCCGATTAGGTACAATTACTTATTTCGTCGGCGTATTTACGAAAGAACACGAAACATCCAATCGCCGATTAATAAGACACTCGATGTTGTATAAAAAACCATCATATTCCTTTTAATCATTGTCCCACGCCACTTAACGACAAAGGATTATCAAAATAGCTCGCCCGTCGAGCAGTGAGAACCACTACTAAACATCGTTGCAATGCTATATGCTGCCGAAAGTATCATCACCAGCATACGTCCCACTGCTGGGCACATACCTAATCGCATAGACGAGAGTGAATGGACTGTAGTCCCTACGCTAGCCCACTGTGGGCTGTGTTGGGGGTTCACATGCACCTTCGAATTCCTTCGCGAATGTATGCAGGTTACCTCACGGTCCTTCGCTGAAAATTTTATGGTAAATATCTAATAATATTTCGTACATAAGTTCCGAAAACCTCATTAGTACGAAACTGGATTTGAACCTATGACCTCTGCTTGAAAGGCGCATGTCCGAACCACTCAGCTAAAGTATATGAATATAAATAATTTATCGTAGTGTATAGCATAACGCGTTGGCTGGAAGCTCGTTGGGACCGCTTGCGGGCTGCATAAAAAATGTCTGGCGCGCGGCGCGGGCGGGGCGCTAACGCCGCCTCAAGCGACGCCGCAGGGCTGCCAACTTGCCAGTTGCCACGCTTATCATATTTGATACCAAGGACCTTAAAATAAATAGACGGACGGAGCGGCGCCAACAGAGAACTGAAGCATTTTTAGTCAGCCGGCTGCTTGTCCTTACGAACCCGCACGCACACATCAACTAGTTTTTTCCTACTACCCGCAGGGTTGCACAATGACCTGACCAACCAGCGTTAAGTTAGCCGGCGGACTATTGATGCTTCAGTTCTTTGTTAGCGATGCTTGGTCCGGCTATTTATTTTAAGGTCCTTGTTTGATACAATTTGATTATTTTACAATATAATACGAATATACTTGACGGCGCATCGCGCCTCTTTGATGCTTTTGGAACGAGATTGACATTCAGTCAACCTGGCAAAGCGTCGTGTCGATGGTCTGCGCGGTGAAGTTGATTTAAAGAAGACTTTTCGTACGTCAACAGAAGCGCGCCACGAACCCAAGCGACGAATTGCCTTTGTTCTACTCCCTCCGCTGCCAACTCCTCGGTATACTACACAGAAGCTACGGTCAATCCTGACGACGGCAGTGATCTGCCTTCATACATTATTGCACACCAGAAAACACATTACACGAGGTATACATAATTAAAACAATTTTAGAAGGTAGACAACAGGCGGTGTTATCGCTAAGAAGCGATCTTTTCCTGGCAACCTTTGGGTAGCGGAATAGACACATAAAATAAACCAGCAAAGTAGGTGGTGCGAAGGGAAACTACTAGGTGATAGAACTATCACAAGAAATTGGATTAATCAGTTTTAATACTTGGCATAGTACATTACTGCAGAGGCCGGGAAGTGAAGGGTTGCCGGCCGAGCACATATAGATAGTTACGAGGCCGGCAACCCCATTTCCCGCCGAGGTATGTATGGTGCTTTTCTCAAATATGCAATGAAATAAATAAACTTACTAATAACCTTACTTACCCTAAATATTATTTTATAACAGAAACTTTCTATCAGAAAATGACGTTAGTGACATTATATCCATAGATAATGCAAATATCAAGTCACGTTCGGAAACCATATACCTACAACCAAAAGCTGTTTCAGTTTACATTTTTACCGCGAATATTTAGATGAAATATTTTAAATGTGTATTCGTGTAGTTAAAATTGCAATTTAAAATTGTTTATAATGTGTTATTTGTTATGTTTATGTCAATTTGAAATAAATAAAACTGCAAAATATAGCAAACATCGTTTAATGGCTGAATGCCATGATGCTGTGGCCCAAATAAATGTGGAATGGAAATTAAAAAAAATACATTGCCGGCCAATGTAAGTATGAAATTCCATTACGTGCCAAGTGTTAAGCCGCAGCGGAAACGAGGTACTTTGCGGCCTATTTTTAGGCACGTAATGTCAACATTTCATGCCATGTTTGAGAAAAATATATTTCCGTTTAATAAGTACCTATATACTGTGGTGTCTACATACCTAATTAAATAAATATTCAGGACAGTTTTGCACAAATTGATCTTGTTCCAACCAAACTAAGGAAATGTTTGTGTACATGTATATAATTATATGATAAATATTTTTTAATAAAACCTTTTTTCGACCTCTGCAAACTTAGCGTAGTCCGACTATAGTTAATAGCACATTTTTAAATAAAAAACCCATGAAAAACCACTTTATAATGCGTGGCAACCCTGAGCCGGCCGGCGGCGGCGCGGATACGGGCGCTCGCCTCCTACATATTTAATTTGCCGGACTGGTTTCTGTCCGGCGCCGCTTTGTTGTTACGGCTCCATCGCGGCCCGCGCCCACCGCACCACACTGCCACTCTAAAAGGAAACAATATTTTACGCTTCCGTCCACACATAAGTCCTTCTTGATCGCTTGACTGCGGAACTTCGACACGAAATAAATAACCACAGAAGCACCGCTCCATACAGGCTCTGCCACCCACAGGAATGGTCTTGTAACGGCGGAGCATAATCGAGAGCCAGTGTGCCAGAGTGCAAAATTGTAAAATCAGCCAAGTTCACTTAATGTTTCTGCCGCTCAGTAAAATACAATCATATCGGCAGTAACAGTTCTAGCAGCATTATTTGTTACATTACAGAATGACGGCAGATTCAGAATCGTTCAAGAACCTTCCTTTTTTTATGGCCAAAATCGCTACTATAGTTGGAGCAACATTAACATCGCGGAACTTGGAAAATGGTCTTGACTTGACGTTGAGTGAGGGAGGAACATAGTTCACAACTTATTGAACAGAACTAGACGTTGTAACCTGCAAGTTATTCACACAGAAGTTAGGCATTATCGTCTTTTACGGCTCTCTCTGTATAAAATGTTATACGAGAAAGCAGTTCAGTTTCAAATAATTTTAATGCAATTTCTGTACGAGTTGCCTCGACAACGTGTATTAAATAAAAAGTTCTTTTTGGAACAGAAACTAGTTAGAATCACAATACATTCCTGTGGGCTGATTGAGGAATCGCTAGTTTACTGATGAGTGGGCGGTCAATACAGAATTGAATTTGTATATCGGATGGAGCTGACTATAATATTCATGTTATGTGTATGACTTTATCGCAAAGCGGTTTTTTATTCGAGCAATGCTACATCCGACTCTAGTTAAGTTTACAATCACTGTTAGCATATTCATGCGTATTTGGTCGGAGAAAATTTTCAAGCCTTTAGCAAAAATTATAATAGGGGTTTAAATGTAAACCAAGGATCTAGGTGTATGTAGCACAATTCTGTGGGTCTAATGAAAAGGGTTACAAGTCACATTTACCCTAGGAGCAGAAGAGCTTAAGTAATACTATAGAGTTGTGACCTTTTGGTCCTGGTATAAATTTGACTTGTACCCCTTTTCAGTAGACCCACAAAATTTGTTAATTTAATTAATGACCATGAGATGAAGCCAACCTTGAGATTAATTCATATATTCCACTAATATTATAAATGTGAAAGTTTATGAAGATATAATTGGATGTTTGTTACTTAATAACGGGGTAACAATCGGATGGATCAAGCTGAAATTTGGTATGTAAGTAGACCAAGTCCTGGATTGAAATTAAAATCAAAATTATATCCTGGTAAAAAGTTCCTTTGGGACCAATAACGGGAACAACGCGGGCGAAGCCGCGGAAAAATGCTAGTCAGAATGCGTGACATACTTAGAATGTGATTGCAATCTTGCCTTATCTTTATTGCTCTCTAAAAATGTGCTAGTGTGACTTGGTCGTGTTTACCTTGACTTGGCCTTGGAAAAATTTGATGCCACACCACGGCTGTTGTATTTATTGCCATGGTACGCTAACTAATCATCATCATCATCATCAGCCCGTTGTCGTCCACTGCGGTACAGCTTGCCCTAGTTCGCGCCACCATACCCGGTCCTCTGCTCTTCGCATTGAACCGCTTCCCACCACTCTCTCGGTCGTCAGTCGTTAACTAATGTAATAATTCAATCGAAGTAAAACAAAGCGAGGTACAGAAACCAACAAAGCGAGGCCCGGCGGCCCGGGCGAGATACATTAGCCGAAAAAGGTAATCCGCGTCACGGGCCCGACGGGGATCCTAACTGGAGAAGACAAGTGATGAAGATTCAAACGACTCAGTACGCCTTATTATAAAACTAGAGGTCCCGCCTGTAACTGCGTTCGCAGAGGTGAAATGAGTTACACTAAGTTTAAAAAAAGTAATTGGAGAGTGTCAAGAATAATTATCTAGCTAATTATAATTAGTGTTAGCTAGAAGAGATCCCTTACAGGGATAAATTAGGCTTTGTACGTAACCATTTATTTTTGTATTGTTTTTGAATGATTTTATTTGCAATAAAGTGTTTACATACATACATAATTGATAAAACGTAAATAGTTTTTGAAATGTTTGTCGGTTTGTTAGCTCATCATGCATAAACTACCGCACCTAATTTCATGACAGTCATGTGGTCGCACAGGGCTATGACCCCGGTTAAAATATAGGATACTTTTTAACCGACTACATCGAAGTATAAAAAGTGATTGAACTTATTTTAACCCCGTGAACAAAGTTGCGGGCAAAATAAGTTGAAAAACAACGCAGGAATAATTTTACTACTTACTACGTTTCCCGAAAGGCAACAGACAGAAACTGTAACCGTCAGCGTTGTTCCCGCATTCACCGTACATGCAAACTTAGCACACGTCAACTCGCAAAAACTAAACGAACAAATAGGTAACGAGCGAAACCCGACGCGGACTGGTATATATTCACTCCAGCCGGGAGTCATATCTTATTTCATAATTCAATGTACACTTCGCTCCAATTTCTGTGGCAAAGTGCAAGCGCGAGAAAAAAGCCAGCAAGCGACGACAGGGAGAGTGGGGTCACCGTCTACCCGGGGTGGGGGCCTAATCCCTTATCGCGGCCGCCGACCGCACGTCGACAATTATAAAGAGGCGTTGTAGTACGTGTATTTTATAAGCCCTGAATAACAGTGGAAAGCCCGCTAAGCCCTTTGTATGGCTTTAACCGGCACTATGATGGTTTGTGCGTGATAATTGAAAAGGTATTTTGAATAAACCGGTATTACACACGGGCTTTTACTAATAACTACATGCTTTAATTTATAATGCATTTTTTATTTCATTATATGCTATTTTGTATTCCACTTCCAGACAAAGGCCTTTCATCTCTCTTTCCACTAAAATACATATTTGCCTATTTTTATAAGTTCGCCTTTGTATGTACCATATTGATTTTTTGTATGATTTTATCTGCAATAAAGTGTTTACATTCATACATACTTATTTGTACGTAAATTTAGTATTATTTACAAATGCGCACTTTATATTTTGCATTTTTATGCATTGGCAAATCAGTACCACGCACAGTGGGACTAAACGTTCTTATCCATCTCAAAAATGGTTTTAGCGAAAGTCGTAATTCTGATATAATTTTGATAGTTCTACGTTCTATGATAAAAGGCCTATCTGATATTAGTGTGACAAATAATAATTATTAAGTTTTACTTACCTAAAATGGCACTGAAACATTGAACTTCGATAATTCCGTATTTAACAGACTAGACCTTCGTGAAGTTTGACTTAAGATATTTTTTAAGTTTCCCAAAGAAATATATTAGTATTATACATATTTAGATTCACTAGGATCTCTAGTTTGTAAATACGGTATTATTTTACAGAAAAATAGAATGTGTATTTTTTTAATTAATTTTGAAATGTCCCTATGAAAATTTCCGTATGTTTTAATTTCAATTGGAGGTTTCCTTGTTATCGAAAGCTGCCGATGTCGAGTTATTATCATTTATAGAATCCTTAATTAGTAAATAATCCAAGGAAAAAAAAAAACCTGCGTCATTATAGCGCCATTTCGAGATAGAACCTAATATGTCAGCCGATGTCCAATTTCATTATTTTTGCTTGCACCTATTTATGGAACTTTTTTTACTTAATATAACGTAACTGTCGTTATATTAGTCAAATTTACCCTTGTTTTTTTAATATTTGATAAAATAGGTCTGTTTGGGTATGTTTAAGAGTATCTGATTTTACCACAATTGTGATAACAATACCTATCATCACACTTTTATCTATTGTGGTAATTATAATCAGTATTGGTTAAATATTTCTGTGAGAACTTTCTTTATCAGTTGACACTTTTTTCACAAGTTACTATAAATACTTGAGGGTTCCAACATGTACATCAAACTGTCCGAATACCTTCGCAAAGTAACTAGTTATTTGTCAAAAATGAGTGAATTCAGCAGAAATTACGGGTGTCGATGAAGAGTTGATTAAGAGATTATACATAATACTGCAAACTATGTCATCTGGGTTTCCTGTAAATGCGACCAAATTTGGTGAATATGCGCTGGGAACTGCCCGGGTATATGTAAACAATTATAACTGGTACTATATGCCATCTTCAGTTCATAAAATTCTTATAAATGGCTCGAAAATCATAGAGCATTTTGCCATTTTACCCATAGGGCAATTGTCTGAAGATGCCCAAGAAGCTCGGAACAAAGACTACAAAAAAATTAGATTAAATCATGCCCGGAAGTGTTCGCGGTCAGCTACAATGGAAGATGTTTTTCACACCTTACTTTATACATCAGATCCCTATATATCCAGTATTAATAGTAGTGCAAATGTCCTATTCACAAAAGAACTATTGAATGAAGCGAAAGAACTTCTAGTGACAAGTGACGGGGATTGATTTTTTTTGTTACTAGGTAGTTGTAAATTGCCTAATTACTTCACATTTTTTATTTATTATATATTTAAGCAATTACGAATAAAAAAAAATAAAAAATTAAAAAAATCAAAATATAGCTATATCTACCTACTTAAATCAAGTTTATTATAATTATTAGTTAATACTTATCCTTTAACACTTAGTTATATGAACAAAAAAAAATATATATATATATTATTTGAATTTTTTGTATGAAAAATTGTGAAATTTTATTTTCAACTCTATATTACTCAATAAATATAAGTTTTATAATAAAGGCGTTTTGATTATATAAAGGCGTAACTATTCAAGATTACGTATGCAAAATTTCAGCAATAAATCTCAATAAACAAAAAAGTTACAGATTTTTGAGATGGAAATGACCGTTTGGTCCCACTGTGCCACGCCGCAGGGAAATGAATTTTCGAAAACGGCTGAGTAAACTCGAACTGCAAATTCAACATCGGTACCAAGTTACCAAAGCTAACACACGGACGGAATACCTGCCTATTAAATATCACATCAAACTTATAAGTGAGCGCAAAAATCGCATGTTTATATAGCGACTAATTAGATTTAGTTTCAGTTATTTTGATCAGCTTATTCTTTTGCTTTCGAAGAAAATATAATCTGACAATGGCTTCGACTTGCTTTCAGATAAGTTAAACGCCACTGACAAAAGTAATACCTTAGATTCGCCTCAAAAGCGGCTACAAAAGTTGACAAAAGTCGCCGTCTAGTCTAGTCAGTCTAAGGATACTTAAAGTATCAAGATCGTTCGCACCTCGCACGGCGCGCGGTAAGCTACCGGCCACCGCAGCCGGCCCGCTAGCCACCTTCGGTCCCGCATCTCACCCTCTCGCTCCGACCTCTCGCTCGCACCAATGTAACGCTTTGACACGTCCCGAACATGCCGGGAGCTTAGCGAGCGAATTTCATTTCTGAGCGGACGCAGTGTAAAAATTTAAGGAAAGTAAATTTTTGGTCAGCCGTTATTAAAATTGATCCGCAAAAAAAAATAAGCAATTAAATCATTTGGACAGCATACAAAGATTTGGCTGGCAATAAATAAAATCGGGCGGCAACTCTTGTTCAGCAAACAGTTTAAAAACGGTTAGCATTTTAACCAATATTAATCTGCTTTTTTTATCATTTGGCTGCCTAATAAACAGTCGAGCTGCAAAATAATTACTTGGGTAGCAAGATTTTACAATTGGTCAGCAGAGAGTTTAATTGAGATATACAGGGTGTCACTGTAATATATACTGGGTGTCACTGTGATATATATATATAGGGTGTCACTGTGTTATATACAGGGTGTCACTGTGATAGATACAGGATGTCACTGAGATATATACAGGGTGTCACTGTGTTATATACAGGGTGTCACTGTAATGTATACATGGTGTCACTGTGTTATATACAGGGTGTCACTGTAATGTATACAGGATGTTACTGTGATATATACAATATGTCATTGTGATATATACAGGGTGCCATTGTGTTATATACAGGGTGTCACTGTGATAGATACAGGATGTCACTGTCAGCAGAGAAAACATGTCTGTAAGCAGTTTAATTGAGATATACAGGGTGTCACTGTGATATATACTGGGTGTCATTGTGATATATACAGGGTGTCACTGTGTTATATACAGGGTGTCACTGTGATAGATACAGGATGTCACTGTGATATATACAGGGTGTCACTGTGTTATATACAGGGTGTCACTGTAATGTATACAGGGTGTCACTCTAAAAACGAAACAGCTCCCAAAAATAGGTAGATTAGGGTTATTTTTTTTTTGATGACCCTAAAACGAAACGGCTCCCAAAAATAGGTAGGTTAGGGTTATTTTTTTTGATGACCCTAAAAACGAAACGGCTCCCAAAATAGGTAGGTTAGGGTTATTTTTTTTTTGATGACCCTAAAAACGAAACGGCTCCCAAAAATATGTAGGTTAGGGTTATTTTTTTTTGATGACCCTAAAAACGAAACGGCTCTCAAAAATAGGTAGGTTAGGGTTATTTTTTTTGCTGACCCTAAAAACGAAACGATACACGTTGTGAATAAATAATATAACTTCTAAACATTATGAGATGTATAAAAAATCGAAATACCAATTTTATATGAGCCCATCACAGTGACACCCTGTATACATTACAGTGACACCCTGTATATAACACAGTGACACTATGTATATATCACAGTGACACCCTGTATATATCACAGTGACATCTTGTATCTATCACAGTGACACCCTGTATATATCACAGTATCACTCTGTATCTATCACAGTGACACCCTGTATATATCACAGTTACATCCTGTATCTATCACAGTTACACCCTGTATATAACACAGTGACACCCTGTATATATCACAGTGACACCCTGTATATATCACAGTGACACCTGCTACTTGACAGCTGACAATTACCGAATGACAAAATGCGCACACGATTGGCGGCAGAATAGTTGCGCCCAGTTAGGTTTTATTGCCCCCTTTTTTTTGATGAACAAAATGAAATATTTTGCTTACCTACTGATTGCTTACCAAAATTTGATTAACCGCAGATCGCTTAATGCAGCTCAAATATTTAATTTGCTGACCAAAATAATTTAGAGCAGATCAGTATATCATTAATTGCAGCCTGATTTATAAATGTTTGCTTACCATAAGTTGCTTACCAACTAGCTATTTTGGCTGACCAAATACATATTTCTGCTGACCAAAATATGAATATTTTGCTGATCGATTAAATGATACCCAAAATTTAATAAAGACAGTCTATACGGGCGAGCTGTGAAAGATTGGGGAGACGTTCCGTCTTGTTTATTATTGTGTTCACTTGCATGTTTGGGAAGTGTTAAATTACAGGATATTGTATCTCAATTTAGTCGATGATTAATGTAAATATGTAGCATACTCATAACAATAATTAGATGGAGGATTTTAATAAAAATCGGAAGGTCAGTAAACTTAATAAACTTCAGACACATCTCTTATCTCATAAGACGGGCTTGCTCTCTAACTCCTATTTTCAGCATCGTACCTACTCGTAGTTGCGATAATCTATCAAACAATGGATGTAAGTAAATATTACTGTTAGGCCTTAGCGAATCAATATCGGAGTATAAGACTCCAATCACCACAGTTTTAAACACAGAGAATTCTCCCAAAATAGGGAGCTTTTAAGCTCTGTCCAGTTTCGTAAACAGTACTGCCACTGCCAATGTACCAGGACGTTATAAATATGTAGGACGTATAGGAGATCAAACTAATCCACACACACGCCCGCGACGCGAATAACAATAAAACAAAACGCTAACGGCTCGCGTCGCGACACTTCTGGTTTTCGCGCGCCATTTCTCGCACCGCTCGTAATGGCGGAAAAGTACGCAGTGTGTAGAAATTAACGCGACGCTAAATTGGCCATTTAGATAAATTAGGAATGTTATTAGGTATAACATTTTTGAATATTGAAGAAGAGAAGAAATTTGTAGGCAAACAGTAGCGTGGCGTCCAAAGAACTCGATTCCTACCGGCGTGCCTAATATCAGGCATTTGAGCACCTTATTCTACAGCTCTTAAGGAAAATGTACGCCAAATCTGCACCGGCTTGCCCAAGGATATCTTTTAAGCCACACCACTGACTGATAGCGAATGTATCAACTCTGAATCGACGCAAGTATCATGGTAATGAGAACAGTCTTGAAAGACCCGTTTAAAATAAAAGTTCAGAAGAAGCAAGAAATACAAAAAAAAAACTGAGCCGTGGACCTGCAATTGAGTTGTAAACACTTCAATCATCAGTATAGTATAGGTTTGGTTTAACGTCTGCCTGTTTGAGCGCAGGTGCGATTTTTAAAAATATAGGGCTATTAATTCTATAGACGCCCAACAAGCCCGCTTCAAGGGTTTACGCCATATTTCAACGGACAAAGAATGATAGGAAAAAAAAATAATGATGAGCTGTCTAACTTTTTTGCGCCCAGCATAAACTTATTCGTCACTAATTGGCACAATCAACTGCTCTAGGATTCGAGAATCAAACGGTAAAATATTAAATAATTAAGAAAACTCTGAAAATCTCCGGCATTTATATGGCCACTGATGCCGCCCACCTAGTCTGACCCTATCGAGGTGGACCGGAACAAGGCGACCTGGTTCGACCCCAGGCGCCTTCGGCACCCACCCAGTCCGATTCACTCGGGGCGGTCCGGCTAGCGACCTGGTTCGACCCCAGGGAACGCCACGGCGGACCACCCGGTCATATGATTGCTACGCCCACTAGTGTTGCAAGTTAGTCAGGCTTTAAAAAAAAAACTGATGCCGCCACAAGCTGCGGGTGAAGTTTTTCATACATTTTGTACTTTTGTATGGCACCAGTACACACCGCACATTCGAGTGGGCGTTCGGGCCACGAGTAGACATGTGTAACTCGCGAGTGAGTGATTCAAAAGAGTTTGTCTAGCTCACCGGCTCACTAGCTCAGTTCCGATTCAAACAACTCAGTATATCTTTCAACTAGGGTTGCCAGATGGTTGGGAATTGGCGGGATTCACCCGATTTTTTGTATGTCCTCCCGACAAAGAAGAAAATCCCCCGACAAACGTCTTCATTTTAAAATTTAGTCCGATCCACTCAAAGTGGTCCTGCCAGCAAAAATCTCTGCTCTTTCAGGCTAAAAAAGATCAAACTGTTTTGAACGAAAATTGGGCACATATTTAAGTTTAAGGAATACGTTATCTCATCAAGAAAGAGACCTATCTAACCAACACCCGCATTTGCAATGTCGAGGGAGATGATTAACAAATATGGAACAGCGTGACGATATTACATACCTACTTATTATCAAACCGCGTTGAGAAAGGGATTCGAGTGTACCGTTAGCACAAGTGTACTTAATAAATGATTAAATATAATCATAAACCAATCTTTGATATCTTCATAAGTGCAGACCCTTATAGATAATAGAATTAATAGCTAAATATGATTTTTATGGTTCTTAAAGTAATTATTTACAACATTTGTATTTTATTTAAGTAATACACCGTGTTTTTTTATTTACGATTAATTCGACACGTCGCTTAGTACATTAACAGCAATCAACTTGTATATGGGTTTATTTTAAATTCAAAATGAGACTTGTTTTTACTTTTTCATACAAACTAAATCAGAATCGTGTTGATCACAAGTGTGACCTCTCACTTTCACCTCCTTTAGCGTAAATGTAAAATTGCAATTGTGACAGTTTTGACTTTACATCAATGACAACACTTACTAATTGTACATAAATTATAAAATCATACTTAAAATACTTTAAAAACGGTGCTTAAGAAAGTAACTCTATTTGATCTGAAGAACTATCTCTTAATGCTATCGGAAATCAATAAAAACACGCTGTATAATTTGATATTTTTTCCATGCTTTAGAACTTCATTGTACCAAAATAACAATTTAATTTATCTGCATACTCTACCACTGACAATGTCATATCATGCATTAGTTCAAAAATGACATATGAGCTCAATCCCTTTCTAAACGCGGTTTGATAATACATAATACGTGATAAAATTCATAGCGCCTAGTTTAGAAATGGGCAAGAACCTATTAGACGTGACAATGTCAATCCAAAGAATGTGTCGAATTATAACAAGAGTATTGAAACCAATTAAGACATTTATAAAACTTTTTATTTTCAATAAATCACAATCTGTTTATAATCTAATCGTGGCACATTGAACAACAGATAAAATATACTCCAAGTTATATCCAAGTCTATTCTCTATACTGTCTATTTGAGGTATTTATTTCTTATTCAATAATGACATGCATTTGCCTTTATAATCACATTAATAATATAATAGTATCACTATTAAATGCAGCTATCACACAAAATAAATTCGTAATGGTAGGGAAATATTTCGAAGTACACAATAAATCGATTTTGACACCGTAGAGTCAAAGTCTTTAAAAAAACATTTGAGTCGGTCATTGTTGCCGTGAGGAACCTGAATAATACTATTATCTATCATATAATTTTTTTGTAAATGTTTAGGTTTCGAATTTTTAAAATAAAATAAAATTAACACAGCCGAAACATCGAGATCACAACATCGAAAACGTCCAAATACTTGACTAGTTCCAATTTAGGTATCCTGAATATAAATTTGGGCTTCACTTTGTACTAATCAGATCCGTCTGCAATATGCGTTGTACAATCTAAAACATCTATCACATTAATTATTGTATCTAATCGAAATACATTGAGATTTTTATAGGTACCCGTTGGTACCTCATGAGCAATCCTAGACTTGATAAATCTTTTAAACCCTTTAATACCCGAGGCCCTGCAAATCCTTAACGGATGCGATATAATATCTATTCTGCGCATCCGGATAAGTCCGGGCTTTAGTCCTCTATCTCCGACCCTAAAGAATTTTCGGTCCTCAGGTCGCGGTTCATGTCGTCTGGGGAGTCGTTTCTCAGGCCCATTACGCGGGACGCGTAGGAGCTCTGAGTGGCCATGCTGGCTAAGATCCCGTTCGACAATGCTTGCACGGACAGCGCTTCCTGCGATGGGCCGGGATAGCTATACTGCTGATAGACCGCCTGAATTCTTGCCGCGTTGACCAGAGTCTGTATCTTGAGCTGCGTCTCCAACGCCAAGCTAAGCGGCAACTTCCTCAACTGGCTCGCTATCAGTTTTCCGAACATTTCGAACTCATTTTCGTTTCCGTTCTCCGAGTGCTGACTTAAATCCTGCGGGCCGTCCTCGCTCCGGTCGTCGTAATTGCCTTTCTTTTGTTTCGCGGGCACCGGGTAGATGGTGGCTAGGGACGTAATGAGCGGCGTCGCGATCCCCACGGGAGGGTTGAGGAACGAGGAGGAGGCCGGCGGGAGGATGCCGAACGGCGCGGCCGGCTGGCTCAGCCCGAACGGCGTCCCGGGACGAGGCGACGGCGTGTTCAACACGTACGGCGTCGACGACCGCGTCGAGCTGCGCCGTTTACGCGGGCTCTTTTTCTCCGGAGATTTCCGCTCGCTCAAATCTTGAACCGCGTCGCTATCGTCGCTCGCCGGTATCTCCAGCAAGCTCGTATCCACCTGCCGCAACGAAAACATTGCTTTATCAACGAACAGCTGTTCGCAAAGTTAGAGCGCATGTGTAGACAAATAAGAGAATGTAAATAAACAAAAATAGTCTTACGGAACTCGGTGTGACGATCGCCCGTAGAAACCTGTCTGCGTGCTCGAACCACGTGACGCTCGGCCGGTACGCATGCGCGCCGGCCTTCCGCGCCGCGCGAATCTTCTTCAGCTCGACGCTGTACGACGAGCGGATATTCTTTATCTTGTTCTTCAATTCCTTGACGGTGACATCGACTAGATTCAACTCGTTAATTATCTCCACGTAACCCTGCTCGCGTATCTTTTTATTCTTGTAATGTTCCGATACCGGGTTCCATAGATATTCGCGTTTTTCGTACTCTATGATCATTTGAATAGTCAAATCTTCGCTCCATTTGGGATTCGCTAGCATGGCTACCATTTTGTTTATTGCAACATGCTATTATCGCGGGGTCAGTGTAATGGTCAGTTATAATGTTTTATAATTCGCGTTTTATAAGCGTTATGTACTAGGAGCGCAGAGGGTGCGGGCGGTTCGCATGCGCGCAGCATACTAAAAGCACGTCGATGGATGGGCGATGGGCCGGGCGCGGGGCGCGGGAGGGGCAGCCTATTTCGGGAGTAGCCGGTATCACGCAGCCGCGTGCTTTGGAGCGTGCTGTTTCCCTCCTCTCCGCGCGGAGGCTGGGGCGGAGTGAAACGGAAGATTTGTGGCCGGCGGCCGGCCGGCGCGCGACACAGAGCCGCGAACACCTTCCACCGACCCGACCTGCTCGCCGCCGCCGATATCTGATTACTCAAAGTCAGACAAAGGTTACGCACGCGATGGTTCTATTGACACACGACATGCATGTTGCTAAAAATAAAAAAAAATGCAACGATTATTAAAACTTTATGTTATGTTTATGTCCTTTCAACGATTGTTTTGTATATTTTATCGGATAGTATGAACAGTTTAAAGCAAATAAATCCATTCAAAGTACTGTATCCGCAAAATCATTCCGCCAGCAAAAACTACTGGCGACTTTTATTCGCAAAAACAAAAAAGAACTGCCAAAATTTAAAATTTCGAACATTTGAAAAATGTCGTTACGCCCGAACGTTCGTGATACTCGCGAGGCGCCGGGCGGGCGATAGCGGGCGACCGGCGACGGGCGACCGGAGCGAGGCGGGCGACGGGCCATTTACTCGCCGCGCCGAACCGTCTGCACACACATTATGTTTAGAGCGCCGAGATATCTTGCACCCGTGCGGGATAATGTATGCGCGGCAATTTACCAAACTGGCTTGTTTTTGCAGAAATATACTTAAACGGCGAACATTTAGCGCTGATAGCGTATCGTAATGAAATGATATACGGTTATAGGTGCGACAGATTGCGCGATTTCCAAGGAACATAAGTTGTGGTTTAAGACTGGTATCGATAGCATCTCGGGCAACGTTTGCTATATGGATATGAAGTTTGTTTATTTTGTGTTAATCGGTTTTTGCATCATTCTGTTTGCGTCGAGTGTTAAAAATACGAGTGTAATCGATTATACTAAAAACACGTATATGCTATCAAGAAAGCCAATAACCCACCTTCCACACTCGGAATAAGCTCTCGATTAAATGCCGGTGCCATTGGCTCTCATGCAAATGTCAAATGCACACGGGGATGACAACTGTTTTAGTACATTGTGTATCTAGGGCGGTAAGTAAGGAATTGCAAACGAGTGTTTATTATAAGCCCGAGGTGAAACCGAGGGCTTTAATAACACGAGTTTGTAATTCCTTTACCGCCCGTGGCACACACAATGTTTTTCATCACACTTGTGAGGAAATCTTAATAATATAACCTTACTAATCGCCCCAGTATGACAAGAAAATATTAAAACAGACAGTGACATTTAAGTCCATAGACAATGCGAAGTCAAGTCACGTTCGGAAACCATAGCGGTAAGCGGCATTTTATATTTGCAAAATAAAGAAATACATTATTTAAACATTTAATTAATGTTACCGAAATATGTGTTTACATGTATTTGCAATAACAGTTATCTTTAAATAAATATTTCAGTGATAAAAGTTAAAAAAGTAAGTTGGCGTTTCCTTTGAACATGACAAATAAGAGTGAAACAGAACCAGCGTTTCAAATTTAAAAAGAAAACCATTACGCCCTAGGGCGTAATAGGCCACTTACGGCCCGCAGAACCTACGTGTAATGACACCATTTTCGAGCAAGTGTGATGAAAAATAAATTGTTTGATTAGGCCAGCCAAGCCTGAGGTAAAGCCGAGGGCTTTAATAACACGAGTTTGTAATTCCTTTGCCCTTACTTGTGCCCGTGTCACATACAATGTTTTTCATCACACTTGTGAGGAAATCTAAATAAAATAACCTTACTAAGTTACTAATCGACCCAGTATGTATTCAAATAAAAATAAAAATTACGCTCTAGGGCGTAATACGTCATTTACTGCCCGCAGAACCTACGTGTAATGACACCATTTTCGAGCAAGTGTGATAAAAAAATATAAACATTAAGTAGTTTATGTTTCAACTAAGGTCTGTATTTAAAATTATTGACTTTCATTTTAAGTCTTGTTATAGAAGTTGCCGCGACAGCATTAAATTTAACATAATCAACTGAAGCCAACCAAGTGAACTCATACCGGTACTCATCGAGTATTACCCCTTTCACGTTATTTGCCAAATAGGATCAGCTGTTGACGTAACAGGCGATGCGACGACCTACAAGTTAATTGTAGCAGTTAATTATAATATACAAGCTTTTGTCCGCGACTTCATTTGCAAATAATTCGAATTCTTTTTTTTTTACAATAAATAAGGTTTAAGGTTTGCCGACGCCTGATGATAAGAATTGGAGCCTACGATGGACCGAGCGCACCCAGATGAGATGACTTTGACTATGCAAGTATTCAGTAAGCGCTCTGGTTCTAAGTCTGTCTTATTTATAGATAGGTTCTAGGTCTACGCGGGCTAATCCGATGTCTGATATGCGCCTATCCTCCTTATACTATACTATTATCTTGTTTATTTATTTATTTTCCCAGTTTAGTTAAATTTGTAAAGAACGATCCGTTCCGTGATGAAATGTTCAGGAAAGACAAAACTGGATTCTAAAAATTTCCATTTTCCATTTCCATGTGCAATATAAGATCAGGGTATTTGGGGGTTAGCCAACCTAGTAGTATACAAGTGTAGTATAACAACCGAGTAGTATGCAACCACTGCCTATTTCATATTAACTCCGCGCGAGCTCTTATGAGTCGACCTGTACCAAAATGTAAATTTCCATAAAGTCGGGAAGGTACCCGAGCGCAGTCTGCGGTTTATTTTGACAGGTGATGTGATTATTGCAAGTTCCCGGCGCAGGGTAATAAGTGATACCGCACTCTCTGCTTTGTCGGGTTGCCAGACGCTCCAATAACATGTACTCAGTTTCTATAGTTATCTCTACTCCTAGTATGACAATTAATATTCAAATTACAATTCGTTAAAGTGAAACACTCTGTAATATTGAACCAGTGACATAGCGACCTTTTAGAATACCTCTGTATGAAACTACATGAATCTTGTATGCAAAAGTTAAGCTTTGTAGGATTTTCGCTCGGTTCAAGATGGTTTCAGAATCTAAATGTTATTAAGAAATGGAAACAAGAGGTGAACGTTGGTTATATGGTTGTTTTAGGGCCTTATTTAAACTTTATTGCACAATACAAGAAAGTACAAATGGCAGACTTAATGCCGTAAGGCATTCATTCTCTACCAGTCAACAATCAGGGTTAACAAAGACATTATAGATGCGGTATTTTAATTTACAACCAAATTGTACATGAACTCGATTGCGGGCGAGTTTCCATACAAAACCAGTCGAACAAATCAAATCGCAAGTGTGATAAGGCAATTAGAAGAAATTACTTTTACGCCGTTGTCCTATTCGATTCACGACTTTTGGGAATACTGAAAACTTTAAATTGGTGCTTCAAATAACCTTTTAGTGTGACCCATATTTACCTTTTACACCTAGGGCTCCACGGAGCATAATTTGAGAACAGCTATTGTAAATGAACAACTATATCTCTTCCATATGCAGTATGCAACGCCGTCTGTGCCTGCCTTGTGCAGCGGAGCTGAAGGCAGCGACGATAAGACGCCGCCGACAGGAATGTGCCCGTGCCACAAATTAAAACTGACACTACCAACTGGCGGGGGACTTTTCATAGTAATGATATGCTCGCAGCATTTATATGACTGCAGCAGGCCTACGATTTAGCCCTGCACGCAAAATAACCGCATATCAGACTTCGAGTTACATGAAACTAGACCGCTTTTAAGCATATACCCATGGCCTACTAAGTAATTCTTCGTCAAGGGTCAAGGGTCAAGGGGTTCAATAAGAAATAAAAGTTTTTACAGAAATCCCCCGGACAATTGCTAAAATACACTCACGGACAATGAATTCGGGTCATTTTCCATATAATTTTTCATAGAGAATGACTAGAATTCATTGTCCGTGAGTGTATCACACCTCCCTCATTACAAATTCCACGTTATTACATAAGATCAGTTCAGTGGCGTCAATCCCTGGCCAGCGGACTTTAGGAATCATAAAAAAGTCTGTTTACGTCTTCTAGGTGTTACTAGGATATTTTTCTTTATCTTTTGTCTTTCATCCATTAGGTAAGTGCGAGAAACATAAAACAAGTATTATTATCCTGCCACCCATTATATCGCCCAACTGACACCTGAATATAGAAAAATCGTGAGAAGCGAAACGTGACACCCTCCCTTGCACTCGGCTGCAGCAAAAGATCTCATTGACATCATAATGATAAATGCACTGCCCGAGCAAAAATAACCGCATCAAAAACGTCGTAAACACGTTCGTTTGTAGCTGCACATTCGACCTTAATAAAAGCTAGCGAAATTACGGGCGACGCGTCAAAGCGAGCCGATGAGTATAAACCGATATTTATCCGTCTACTGGCCTCGGCGTTAAAGACAAACTTAACTTTACCGTTTCAGCCAAGAGTTAGAGTTCTAACTCCTACTCATAAAGCCTGTATTTCATCAGCAAGCTGTTGTCGGCAACTGCAAAGTGGGCTACTGCACATTTATATGTGCAGGTCCTTTGGTCGTTATGACGACGAGATAAGGTATGGTTTACGTTGGTACTGACGATCTGTTAAGCCTGCGGGACTGTAGCCGTAGATAGAGTTCGCGTGCAGTGACGCAACCAACCGGCTTGACATCTATAATAATGATGCTCAGGTAGAAAGAAGTTGCAGTGATGTAGTAGCTACCACGGTTACCACCTGTGACTATGTACAAGCTTTAGTGTAAGCTACAGTTCACGTACAATTTGAGCTTACCAGAATACATTTTATTGTTTATTTGTCGTTCTAGAGAGGTTCTGGAAAAGAGTTCTACGTATTATATACGTATTGATACTCGATAGGGCAACTACTAAGCGTCTAAGCCTTAAAATAACAGTAGCAGCAGCACCTACATAGAACCATTCTTAGGGGTCATCCATGTAGTACTACGTCACACCCATGGGGTGGGGGGGGGGTCTAGCCAAATGTCACAGCCTGTACTAACAAGGTCAAATATGTTAGGAAAAAGTGTGACATGGGGGCGGGGTCTAAAAGTCTGAAAAATCGTGTGACGTAGTTTGTGGATGACCCCTTAGAAGTTAAGTACCTACGTAGAAAAAATGGTTGAAATCTAATCAGTCCTTTTCCCTGATTATTGATTTAATCCCCGACACAAACAGTCAGTGTCTCTGTCTGTGACATCAAAGCTTTTTAACGCATGGGTAGTCCATGAGCACGTTTTTTTTTTAGATAACTCGTTTGTTTACGATCTTTTACTAGCTGTTTTATGAAGATCATTTCAATCAGTCAAGGGTATTCGAAGTGTATCATCTAATAGTTATTTTATAACAAAATTTACATTACAGTACAAATGAGAGAGCATGGATCATCCCTATCAGTAAAATAGAGCGGAGCAGCGGTCGCTACCTCGCCGAGCGACCGTAATGAGGGCGTGGGAGGACCCTCGGACCGCGGGCGTTAGGTACGCGCGTCAGACGTGCTGCCTCGAAGTGGAGATAATTACTGGGTCTGTTCGGATTGAGCAAAATCTGTCGAGTGCGATTGCATATGGCCTAGACGCTTAGACATCTGCTGCCGCCGGAAGCGACACTTGATAATGTGTCGCTAATGCATTGTTCATGTCAATTTGACCACTGGACTAGGGGAACGAAACTGGAGCCGGTTTGGAGATAGTTATAGCAAGAGTAGAAAATGCAAGGGCCCGGGGTCTTTCGCAGTAGCACCCAGTTTTGTATAAAACTATCGGCCGGTGTAAGAGGTTATCTTAGATCGAACCGAAGGACAAGATCACAGCGCCTTGGCTCCAATTTTTCCATGGTCAAAGCCAAAGAGATGCTGGCTTAATTTTTCTTCAAGACCAGTAGCACGATGTGTTCCAATCCAATGCTGTAATATAGCCAGTGCTGCCAGATATACAGATTCATTTGTATCTATACAGATTTTCGATAAAATTACAGATAACATATTTGACATGTGTTTTCTACAGATTTCTACGATTAATAAAATGTTCGTACAGATATCGGATCGGCAATTTAATCTCTTGCATTTTTGAATCGTCCTCTGAATTGTTCGATTTATTGTTCCCTAACAAGTAGGTATCCCAGGCAACTTAAACATCACCTCAAGCGTTGCTCTCACCGATGTTCTCAAACTTAGTAATCAAAATGTTAGCGTGTTATGATTGGAGCTTTTAAAACCTGATATTATTTCGACCAATGGCAGTAATTTATCATAACAGCTAGTAACCGTTAACGAATTTCTACTACTCAGATTGTATTTAGATTCTTGTGCCTTATATGTACATATTACAGATTTCGTAGTTTGGTACCTGGCAGCACTAATGTAGGAATTGGTTCGATAGACACCATGCCACTACTAGAAAATAAATACCAGTGTAGCAAATACGGATCCTTATCGGGCTTAATCAGCCACGGAATAAAATTCGAACCGAACATGAATGAAGGAATAATGCGACCGAACAGAATCAGTTAAAACGCCTCAAAGCAAAAATCCGTCGCCTATCACTAGCGGTTTATTGACAAACAGCGACGCAACGCGGAGGCAGGCACCGTGCAATTTGCGGACGAATAATGAGGGGTAGGACCCCTCGAGCTCCGGGCGTCGCGCGTCGTTACGTTATCAGACGTGTCGACAGATGGCAGGTTCGCTGTTACAGACTTTTTACACTTAAAATTTCGACTAAAGATAGATGTATGTATATTTTTATTAGACTGTTGGTGTGTCACATTCACATTACAAAGATAAGTTCTATTCTTTTTCAATCCTCCCAAAGACAAGATGTAAACATTTATTGAACCTAAAAGCACCAGCTGGGTTTCTCTACATCTAAGGCATACAAGCCTGATCCCAAAACAAATCAGCAAGTATGCATTCAACTAATTATTTACTCTGTGTAACATAAGATTAAAATTCAATTAGGCACTTATGCATCTTACAGTAAGCTTAGCCAGTTAAATGTGAAACACAAATATTGACAGAACTTAGTCTTCATTCTTAAGTCCAAATTGGTTGACAAGTCCTTGGTAAAGGGTGAAGTTGTCTCTGTGGCGAAAGTTGCCAACGCCAAATTTCCGGTATCGTAGTAGGGGATAGTGCGATTTAATAATGATCATATCAGTGCGGCGGTCGCTCGCGAGCGCGTAATGAGGACGAGGTGGGGTTGCCATGATATAAAGCTGAAAAGTCCTGACATACACTGAAAACCCCGGACATATCTCACAACAGCGCGAGTGGGTTTTAGTTACCTTAGTTAGGTTTGGCTCCAAATTAAGCACGGCGGAACGGAATAGATCTTATGAATCGGATCGAACGCGAACGGCTTACATAGGTAAGTAAATTATCAGTTCATTTAAAAAACAATTATCTACTAAATATTTTTGTTAATTATAAATAAATTGTACTAATAAGATATTATTTAAGCATATTTATCTTTCAATAAACACAGTCGACATCGAGATAATAATACATACATACTCGGCCCGCGTCTTTCCTGGCGCAAAGGTAGGCGTTAAATCGTGGGCCCGAATTAATAACTAGTAGCAAACGTAGAAAAGGGTATATCGCAAAATATATAATTATTATAAGTATTAACGTGATTTTTGTAATCAACTATGTATTAAAATACGCGATTTTCTTACAGACACGTACTTATAGTTTCATTATAATACATTACCTATCATATTTGAAAATCATATTTCCCGAGAATTGGCAGTAAATAAAAATAATGTCCAAAGTATTAAGAAGGTTTGGTAGCGCTAGCTAGCCCGTCAGCACTCGACCGACAGGAGGCGCGGTCCAGGCGCGCCGCCGGCGCTGTGGCACTTTACCTTCGCGTATTATAATTATAACTACGACTGGGTAGTTTGTATGAGCATTATATACGTGTACGGTTAGCTGCACGTAACGCATCCAGGCAAATGTGCCAGGCACGTAGCGATAGGCAGTATGAGTAAGTTAAACAGTTGTGCAGCGCAACAGAAATCTTTATTTCTATCATTTCAATGATTTCTGTCGGCATACCACCAATAGTACCTACCTATATTCAATATCATTGTCATTTTGAGGACTTTAATAAATTATATTGTTGAAAGTTACTACAAAACATACAATGATAGTATGGGTAGTGGGTACCATTACCATACATAACAGAGGCGAATTCGATTTGTATCCTACCTATCGCACTAAAATCCGATGGTATCGGCCTAGTCCCGTTCTAAGAACACCAAGTTTACATAACTTTTGTTTTACTATTGTCCTGCGAATCGAATACCCAGTTTACATAACTTTTGGGTTACTGACTTTTGTTGTAAGTACGATAATGATAACAAATCGACACCGTCAGCACTGGGAAAGGTGGAAAACGCCTACCAGGGCGCAGCGCGTAACGAGTGCCGGTACCAGGACGGCATGACAACACAGACACGCGCCATTAGCCGCGCCGGGCGCCCCGGAACGGGCCCTATTTCCGGAAGGAAGCGCCCGGAAGCCGCGCCGCGTCCGCCCCGCTTGTCGCGTTACTTCCAAGTTACTCCTACCTACTTATGCTAGGTTGGTACAGATATGCCGTACCTACAAAGTTTTGCCATTGCGAGAACTCTTACCCTAATCGGAATACGACTTGACCCCGAAGTGATCCGTCAATAATTACCCTATTAAAATGATTGACATGTTTAGTAGAATTAAGAAACTTTTCTCAAACATGGCATGAAATGTTGACATTACGTGCCTAAAAATAGGCCGCAAAGTACCTCGTTTCCGGTGCGGCTTGACACTTGGCACGTAATGGAATTTCATACTTACATTGCCGGCCTAAATTTTTTTTTTTAATATCCATTCCACATTTATTTGGGCCACAGCATCACGGCATTCAGCCATTAAAAAAACAAAAAACGATGTTTGCTATATTTTGCAGTTTTATTTTTTTCAAATTGACATGAACATAACAAATAACACATGACGTATAATTAATTTTAAATTGCAATTTTAACTACACGAATACCCATTTAAAATATTTCATCTAAATATTCGCGGTAAAAATGTGAACTGAAACAGCTTTTGCATTGTTTAAGGATATAATATGTCACTAATGTCACTTTCTGACAGAAAGTTTGTGTTATAAAATATTAAGTAAGTTTATTTATTTCATTGCATATTTGAGAAAAGCACTATACATACCTCGGTGGGAAATGGGGTTGCCAGCCTCGTAACTATCTGGCCTCGCTTCGCTCGGCCAGCTATATGTACTCGGCCGGCGCGCTGTGGCAGCGGCCTATACAAGAGTCCGGACATTTGAGTCATAATCAAAGTATGATTTAGGGGTTAAAAGTTACATAATATGAAAGTTCAATAATTGATTCACTGGAATCAAGTGATATTTTTTAAAATTATGGACTCACTGCGATGTAAGAGACCTTTAAACTTGCTCGATTCACAACTGGGTAAAAATCGTGTGTCTGTTATAGTCATTATCTCAGATGAATGGCTCAGTATCAAGCCATTGTATTTATTTTTTCTTAAAGAAGGTATACTACAGAATTAGTTTTCATAGTTTTGAATGTAATTAATCAATTCCTAAGTCTTATACTCATCTCTTTTTAAACGCATGTATTGAAATTACTATACTTTGAGTTTTGATTAAGTTCTAGAGCTGGCTTTAAGTCGGCATCGGAATAATTATTAAGTTCGCGGATAAAACAAAATGTTTTGCAAAATATTGGCTTAGCCTAACCGAGCTATTTCGAATAAAATGATTTTTTTGACATAAAACCGATACGCCTGGAAATAATTTCAAAGCAATAAATCGCACCACGAGTAATTTGTAGATACAATTCCGAGAAAAAACTGTAAGTAAATATGGTAACACATATATAACTTAAACTATATTTTTTGGACATGTTAAAAGAAACAATGTCAATGGATTGTAATGACTGTTTTGGTGAAAATGCATCGAGCAATGACTTTGTCGAATACTGACATCTATCCACCTCGGAAAGCCATAGAAGATTTCAGCAAATGCCTTGTGTCCTATTTAAATAATGTAATAGGAATAGGAAAGGACGCTACTCGTATGTATCATCCATTTAAAAAATGTTTCTTTTACGGTTATTAATAGGCACTAAAATCGTACGTACATACGTAGAAAATACACCCAAGAAACAGGTTACTTGTATGTAACATTATATAGGTGGTACTACATGCCCGTTACAGTGCATAAAATTTTAATGGGCATAATTAGTCATAATTTTATTTTACGAATTGGTCACCTGTCAGAAGATGCACAGGAAGCGAGCCACAAAATTTTTCGTTACGTTAGACTACACCATACCCGTAAATGCAATGCCGTAAATCAAAGACGATGATTTTGTTATCAGATCCCGTAATATCAACCAATATTGTAAGAAAAACAAAAAAATCTTTAAACGTTGATGCGAAAATATTGATTGATGAGATGGAAAATGTTGAAGTTTTTTATACCGATTAAATATTAAAAGACAAGTGCAATATTTTTTATTAATTTTACAGCATATGAAAATTGACAACGCATTGTTTATTTATTTTATTTGTTTGTTCAATGGCCGCCGTGATGTGTGAGTGCGCCAGCACAAATAAAATAGCAAATAAAATGTACGACTTAAGAGTAACATTGCTTCAGGCATTACATTTGGTGTAGATAAAAATCACGATTTATCCATATATTTTTTAACAATAATTAGTTTATTTTGTCCAACTCCTCATAAACATTGCGTAATTTCGATATCATTGATTTAACGAATTTATTATTTTTAGTTAGTTTGTTTAGTTTTGAAATTATAGCAAAAATACTAAGCGCCAAAACGCATGTCACGCCGTTTGTATAGGCCGCTGCCACTGTGCGGCGACCCCTCACTTTCCGGCCTCTGCAGTAATGTACTATTATTAGTTAGTATCAAATGTCAAAACGAAAACTGAAGTATTTGAGAGAGCAAGAGCTTTCCAGAGAGCCAAGCCCTAAAATATCCTATTCAAATTCTAAGTAGTGGATCAGTTACAAAATAGTCCTATTTTGATATAAGTGCGGGAAGTATGTCATTTTTCACGAGTCCCGAGGTGTATTGGCCCGAGCCGCCAGGCGAGGGTAAATACTCGGGACGAGTGGAAATGACACTTCTGCATCTGCACGTGTATCAAACGACTTTTCTTAATAATTTTTTCTACTCCTGTACTTTTATCTGTATTTTACTTGGTCACGAACACTAATATAAGAACATACATAATATGAGTTCAGAGAAGTCTATACTCTATTCCCCATAACAGCACTAGTGTCGTTATAGTCACATTACGATACTGCTAGCAGCCACAGACTTCTAAATCTAGGTTAAACATAGGTCAATGATTAAGCGCTCAATTCTAACTTTACGATAAAAATGCACAACTACCAACTTAACAAACAATTAAATTCCTACGGTTTTTAAGAAAAACAAAACTTTCTGAACTAAATGCATTGATGCCAACATAAAAACAAAAGTATTTTTAATATATTCACTGCGTGTCAATTTCATTTAAAAAAAAAAGTTTACCATAGACACATACTGTCAGGCATACGTCATATTTGCCTTCTTTGCAGGTTATGCCTTGTTTGTATTTTATATTTTAAAAAAACCTAGTCGTAGAAAAAGTATTGTATGCAACGTTGTATAATTAAGTCAAAAAACGCTCATTGCGTCTCTATTTGCGATTCACGCAATTCGCATTTTTAGAGCCTACTTATACAACTGTTGCATAATAGTATTTTATGTTTTATTTTTTTTCCTCGCAAATGTGATGAAAAACATTGTGTGTATCACGGGCAGTAAGGGGATTACCAACTCGAGTCATTAAAAGCCCTCCGCCTACGGCGTCGGGCTCCTAACAGACTCTCGTTAGTAATTCCCTTCTTACTACCCTCGGTGCACAATGTACTATAAAAGGATAACGATTATGTAGCGCCACCATCATCAGGTTCTTTAATGCCAGGGTAAACCCAGACGACCGACCTTGACAATCCAGAGTTAAATTCCGCGTTTGGTACGCGCGGCGCAGCGCGGGGAGCATCAATCAAAATTAAAAGTGGATTAAGCCCAGAACACGCACGGAGCGGTCCGCGCGTAATTGCGCAAATGAGACCAAGGTGGGACGGCGAAAATGCGGAATATCTGACGGTCTGAGCTATCAAGAAATCTTGAGACACAATATTTATTTATTTCGCGGCTACTCGTTTCAGTTATATGGCTGGGCGTTTATAGATCCTGTTCCGACGAGAATTCTGAAAGAGAAGAGATTCCACTTTCGCTATTTTGAAGTTAAACATGTACTTAATGTTTGTAGTCTGTTGATTAAAGAAGTAACCTCATAGACAATAATACACCTAGGCATTTTTCCTTCGGTCCTTTTTGGGTAGCCTAAATCAACAACAACAAATAAAGTCAACAAAAAGCCAAAGTACTATTATAAAATTTATAAACTAAACTAGCGAAGTAGCGACCTACCGTCGCGGCTCGCGGCTGAGCACGGGTAGGGTGTCTTTGGGGGTATTCCATTTATTTTTGTAAGATGTCGTCTAATGCCTATTTTAATGCATTTGCTACCCGACATACTGATAACCACACCTTATCCTAGTTTGGGCTCTCCAGTGTTATCCAGACCGAAATGAAGTGGGGTGGAAAAAATATGTGATAGTAGTTTGCCCTTCCTAGTTCACCCAGCTCATTCTCATTCGTTAATATTGCGCCAGTTCAAAGCTTTGACCAGTTTCGAAACCAATAGTTTTCACAGGCTAGTTTCGAGTAGCATTCGAGTTTTTACGAGCGTCACGAAATTTTGCTAGTTTCGCTCTTTGACGAAGACAGACGGATATTAGCTGCTGCAAACATCGACAGGCAGAATATCCAAAGTAGTAGTAAGGTAGAGTATTAAGTTTAGTCGTTAGTTGTAAGAAAAATAATTGAAGTGAGATTTTAGGAAGAAGCAATTGTGCATTACAATGTCAAGCTACTAGGACATCAAGAGTCACAAAATATTACGTGAATAATGTCTCAGCGCAGTAGTTGGCGTTGGCTCCGAGCTCATGTCACTTCGCGTGAAAGTTGCTGTAATTTCCCATCCATCAAAGAAAACGTCATGAATCATGATGTCTTTGGATAACTTTTACCTTATAATACGTTGGGAAAATGCAATCATGGTCCGTAAAGAAAAAGATAGACAAAGATTCATATCTGCATTTTAGCCAATCGACAATATGCATAAATAACATTGCGGTGTTGTACTTGTGAGGCAACGTCTGAATTGCGCGACATTCACCAGGAGTGCAGAAATTACTGGCGGCAACAATAACAAACAGACGACATCGTGCGCGGCGCCAATGGAGTAGGCCAAGTTCGTATTGTTATGTCACCATCACCACCGTCTTAAAAGTTCCATTGCATTCAATGATATTTTATGGGTAGATAGGTAACAAGCACTCCAAAGGTGAACCACTATATGGACGCTAATTAGCGTAGCCCTGCTTAGTCGCTCTCGGGTAAGTCAACAAGACGCACCGGACCGGAATGTCAGCTGTAGACATCTGCAGATTTCGCAAAAAAAAATCCGTCGTGTGTAATTTTTTTTCAAGACCAACTGGGATCAATCCTTGTTAGTGAACTTAAAAACTAGGATTAGTAACAGTGTAGGAATTATTAATTATTTACAATTACAAATATTACATTATGTTATATTCCGGCGCACATGGATGAGGCAGCAGTTGTTTAAGTACACGCCATCAATCCTGTCCGCAATCATGGTCAGGATGCTGTTGGAGCTAGCCCGGACTCCGCGCCAGGGATGTTGCTCGCTTAATAATGCGTACGCTTAATGATGCGTAATGAAAAAGTATTTAAAAACAAAAGAGAAATATGAATGTGTGTAGGCCTATTCGAACAGTTCGGAACTATTTTCCCCGTAGCAAAAAATGCAGCTATAAAGACCAGCTACCAGATTTGGGGGTATTTTCACCGCCAAAGCGTTGGATGGAACCGTCTGAGCGCTCGCTTAGCCCTGTCCTCTGTATACGTCAATGACTGTGGGTGTTTTAATTTGCTCTATTTTACTAGACTCCATAAATATACAAAAGTTTTTTGAAAAACCTGATAGTTACTAATAAAAATACTTTTAAAACGAAAAATTTCTAGAGAATAAATTGTCCCCGTTTTGCACGTTCAGGTCAGCAAAACTTTTGAACTATCTCCAATTCTGGTTTGATTTTGATAAATTTAGAATAACAAAATTATGCAGATTATTTTAATACCAACCACTCCATAACTACCGAGTAGAATATGTTTTTTGCTGTCGCAAACTTTAAAAAGGATTATGTCAGAACAGAAACCGATTTTTGACTACTACAACTTTAAACATTTAAAAAAACTATGGAACTTAGAGACTTGATTCTTTCGTCAATATATATATGTAGCTTATATTATGTAGTTTTAGGAACTGCTAATAACTCCATACCCCCAAAGCAGGCCTTTTTCCCCAGCACCGACACATTTATTTTAAGGGACTTGCTTAAGGTGCTAACAAATTAGGTACTAATATTTTAAGAGATGTTAACATACATTAACACAATTAACTTTTTATAGAAATTAAGAAAACTTTTTATAATGATCACACTCACGGACAATGAATTCGGGTCATTGTCTATGAACAAGTATATAGAAAATTACTCGAATTAATTCTCCGTGAGTGTATTACAATACTTTGCAAGTAACAGCATCAGTATTAAACGAAAATACATAACTCAGTATCGCACACGGAGTTACAGCGCGGTGCTAATAAAATATACGTTGCCATCAAAAGCGTACGGCGCGGGCACGGCAGGCCCGCTTCGAATTGATAACTTGATAACCCCCGGAATCGCGGGCACGATCCCGGGAACCCATACCGCGAGTAGGGTTGCCATATCAAATAAGTTTCTGCCAAAAAAATGTTTTTTTGAGGCAAGCTTTTATTGCCGATTGTACTTTTTTGTACAATATAATCGCTAACGTCAGTTCAAAACTAATCAAATGAACCCAAATGCGGTAAATTTATTTTGTGTAATTTAGATGATCCTATGGGTACCATCCGGCTCCATCATCAGGCCCCTATTTCACCACGCTGACAATTGTCAGTGACATATGTCGGTTTACAATTCGACAATTGTCGACTGACAATTGTCAGTGACAGGTGACAAGTCGACATATTCGCAAATTTATTTGTATAGAAAATGTCAGCGTTGACAATTATCCGTTTCACAAACTTTTTATTGTATGGCAAAATTCGTAATTGTCTTCAATTGTAGTTTAAGAGTGACAGGCAATTTCTTACCATTGTCACTGCCTTATTTTATGACATTTATGTTGTGAAACAACATAATTTTTTACAAGTCGTCATATTTCTACAATTGTCTGTAATTCTTGACATGAGGTTAGAGCTGTGTCAGGCTTTTGTGACAATTATAATGTTTCGTGGTTAACTTACGCAGAAAATGGCTTTCCTCTGTGAAAGTAGCAGCGGCGATGGTGATAATGATATTGGTGAAAATGCTTACATAGGAAAATATAGATTCCAAGTATTTTTTCTTTTAATATTACGATTTTACATTCATGGAAAAATTTCATGTCGCTAAAATTAGCGAAGTATAATTATTTGGTAAATATTATCGGTGAACTTCTAGATCACCTAACTGGGTAAGGCCGTAAAAAAGGGATGATTTCGTGACTTGTAAGCGTCCGGCATTGTTTTTACGAAAAGTAATTACAAAATTTTACTTTTTTAATTTTCCGTGCAAAATACAAAACTTTTTCTACTAGTTCTAGTCCACTAACAAATGTAAATCTCTGTGTTTGTATTCCAATTTTTTTTTCTTCTATGCAATTGCATCGATTTCCATACAAATAAAAATGTCCCAAAAATGTTCCTGAAAGATTGTAATTATCGTTTTTTAGTTTTGTGATATTATACTGATATGTTGGAGTTTTTTTTATAACTGTCATATATTAATGCAACGTTTTTCGAGCTTTAACATTAGCATTGCCCATTTAAAATAATAATTTACGCGTAACATAAGACAAGTCAACATATTGAAGCTTTTAAGTTACTTAATTTAAGTAACCGTTCTGTCTTGCTATTTTAGCAGTTGATTTGCGGAATTTGATTTCATTATAACGGCAACACTATTTATTCTTTAGTCTTGGTATACCTCTCACTGGTCGGCCATTTTGTGGGTAGTTCAGTGCGTCGATTCAACTTGTGCCGAGGATTTTTTATGGAATTTAAAAGTTACGAGTGAATTTCATGGTAAATTTGTTCTGTTTTGTATTACGTAATACATTATTAATATAATCTTCATATTAGTTTATAGCTAGGTGTCGTGTTCGAGTTAATATGTTTGTTATTGTTCTATATAATGCAAATGAAAGTGAATAGAGGCTAACTTTTATGTTACTTTTAAGTTACTTATGTTACCATTTTAATGTATTTTTAAGTTACGTAACATAAAAGTAAAGTTAAGCTTTGTTCACGCTTTCTTTTCAGTTACAAGTTCTTGCAGTCGGGTTTTTAGTTTAAAATATTTGGTTTGTTTTAATTTTTATACCCAACTGCGCAACACAAAGAAGAGTAACGTGTTTTTTATTTTATTTTACATAATTACAATGATTATAACAAGTAATCCGGGGAAAAATTATGATTTAATTTTATTTGTGAAGACAGCTTTTGTGTGGCTATCAGCCTTTAATTACTTATTCATCTTTGTTCAAAAATGTACCAAAGTATATAAGGTCCTAATTTATTAGTTGCAGATATTTTAACACATTATACTTTACATTAAAATAATTAACTTTAAATAGAAATTCAGAAATCTTTTTATATAACTTTTCTGATTTCATTTACCTAACAATAAAATTTATTATAATTTCGTCTAAATAAATCATCATGTGCATTATCACATGTCACAATAACACTATCTGTTATATCAACAATTTGTTGTCGTAAATGTCGTAACGGTTCGGCGGGAAAACTGCAAATGTCTTTTAATTTATCTACGTGAAGTGGCCAGTTACAGTTAAGTGGTACGTAAAAGAGCTACTAGAATCTTTTCAATGAGTTTTCATTTAGTAATCACATTAACAGGGTGTTATTACGTAGCAAATTTGTTTTTCCTTTTTCTCCAAAAAAACATCGTAAAAGCTATAATGTTTCATGCTTTAATATACTCCAGAGACCGAGTACTATCAGCTGTAAAAATATCTGCAACTAATAAATTAGGACCTTATATACCTATTTGATCTCTTAAATAAACACTTAGTACAAAAAGTGTTTGTATTGTAGACATTGTGAATATCCCTTTAGAATACTTTTATGTAACTTTTAAGTTACTCAGTAACATATATTTTTAGTTACTTTTATGTTACATAAGCCCAATTTTTCAGCCTTACCCAACTACACTAAATAGAGCTTTGACATCTTGTCAACAAATACATGCATATACGAATACCGTTACCTAAATGTAAAAACTAACCCTCATCATCATCAGCCTATATAATTATGTTCTGCTGCTGGGCATGGGCATAGGCCTACTCCCATTGATGAGAGTGAATGGGCTGTAGTCCGCAAGTTGGCCCAGTGCGGGTACTTCACATACACCTTTGAATTTCTTTATATACATTTGCAGGTTTCCTCTCGATGTTTTTCCTTTGCCAAAAAGCTAAGCGCTATATTAACCGAGTAGTTCCAACATGTGCCTTTTAAGCGGAAGTTTTGTCATTTTTATTGGGCTATCCCACTCTACTGTAATAATGAATACTATAAAACTGCTGTCCTAGTCTAAAAAGCGACTTTTTACTATGAACTTCCGTAGCGAAAAGTCGCCTTTTAGACTAGGACGGTAGAAAAAGCATAAAATGATTCGAATCGTTCGATTCACTATACAAATAAGGTCAACTATGAAAGTTAACATCATAATCATGAATTTTGACTGAACTGTGATAAATTTCATGAAATAGATCAATATTTGGCGCGATACAACATGAGAAGTCTCAAAAGGCAAAAAAGAAAATACTTTTAATTAATTCGAGTTTCGTAGGTGCATCAACAGCCGATTGCATGCTTTTGTGGCTTTGTGGGATTTCTCATGTTGTTTTGGCAGACAAAATGTATCAAACTATTTCAACAACATTAGATGTCATAAAGTGTTTCTTCTTGTTTGTATGTAGGTCATTGGTATCGGTCGGTTTTTCATATAAATAAAAACCGGCCAAGTCCGCACTTTGTCGGATTCGCACACGAAGATTTTTGTACCGCCTTCGAGCAAAAACAAAAGACATGTTTCTTGTATGTAGACCCTTTTTAGGGTTCCGTAGCCAAAATGGCTAAAAAGGAACCCTTATAGTTTCGTCATGTCCGTCCGTCCGTCCGTCCGTCCGTCCGTCCGTCCGTCCGTCCGTCCGTCCGTATGTCACAGGCATTTTACTCAAAAACTACAAGACCTATACTGATGAAATTTGGAATATAGATGTCTTGTAGATGCCGCAACTAAGTTTGGTAGTTAAAAAATAAAAATAAAAAAATCTAGGGGGGGCACTCTATACATGTAACAGAAGCTAAAAAAATTTTTTTTTACAAAATGTCAACGTGTGGTACATAGTTCGACAGCTCTTTTGAAAACATTTTAAGGTTCTTAAGTAATGTTTTTGATTAAGTGAATACCTTTGGAAATAATCGCTCCGAAAGTTGTGAAAATTGTGTCCCCCCCCCCCCTCTATCTTCTAAACCGTGTGTCCGAAAAATATAAAAAAAATTACAAAGATAACGCTCAATTAATACTTTCAAAGTAAATTATTTTCAACAAGATCAGATTAACCGTTTTTGAGTTATTGCCGATAAACTGCGCTTTTCAACAAAAGGACGTAATTGCTATGAAGATACGCTCTTTTGTTGTTGTACTTTTTTTACATCGTATTTTTTACCTTATAGTTACGGCTATGGAACCCTACACTGAGCATGGTCCGACATACTCTTCGCCAGTTATTTATTTATTTAATTTGTTGTTATAGTGGAAAAAGAAATACACATTCTGTGAACATTTTAAGTCTCTACCTACTACTGTTCAAAAGATAGCCCTGTGACAGACGGACAGCGGAGTCTTCGTAATAGGATTCCGTTGGAACCCTTTGGGTACCTACGGAACCTTAAAAATGGGGCATAATGCGTTTCCACAGCATTAATTATGTTTGAAATGTTTTATTTTATAGATAGAATACATTTTGTGTCCGCGAAACGAAATGAAATATTTACGAGTTTAGTTACAAATGATGTTGATAGGTGGCACTGACAGTGCCGGATTAGCCATAGAGTAGCAAATGCTACGGGCCCCGCGCATTGGGGGGCTCCGCGCCCACTCGCAAAAGGGGACCCCCCTCCTCGTTATGTATCAAGTATCAAGTTATAAAATGAAATATACTTCAACCATGAAAGCAAATGGTGACACTTTTTCGTTTGTGTGGAGAACCGACCGACTAGAATGACCTTAGGTCTTGTAATTTTGTAATGGTCTGTGCCTGGCAGTTTTCGACATACGGTTCAATTGTAAAATCTTGTGAAACAAAAATAATCACGACTTTTTGACAAATGTCACTGTTTTTGTGACAAATGTCACTTTTTTGTGACTATTGTCGCACCTGTCGGGGTGGTGAAATACCGCTTGTAAAATGTCGAAACTTGTGAAACAACAATAATCACGAATTCTTGACAATTGTCACTTTTTTGTGACAATTGTCGCACCTGTCGGCGTGGTGAAATAGGGGCCAGGTCTGTTTCATAACATAATAATATTGCATTGTTATCTGATTTACATATGTTTGCAAAATATCAACTCAATCGGAATCCGAATCCGGAATCCAAGATTTGATTACCGACATACATACAGACACCGGGACAGGTGAAACTAAATAGCAGCTTGTAAAAATTAAATGTTCTGACAAAAATTCTGACTCTTTGAGAAACAGCGATTTCCGTTAGTTAAAGACGGCAGAAAACCAGGTGAGGTGCTGCGTACAAACTGACAGTTATTTTAGCATCAAAATTCAAAGCTGCTGCTGCTGATATCAGAAAGTACTTTCCAAAATAAAATCATTTGTAATAAATAAACGGTAAAAACATATATTTCGTTTTCTTTTAATAAACCTTTCTTAGGTTAATATTGTCTTCGGTTTCAGCGATTATCACTCATTGTAATAAAACAACTTAAACGGATTTTAAGTCCCGACGTTTCGTTTCTTAGGTTTATGAAAAATTCTGATATGTCAGGACAAATCCTGACGTATGGCAACCCTACCCGCGAGTCCCGAGCCCCCAATCCCTACTTATACGCTGCGTTAAAAGAATCCCGCATAGGGTATGTTTTAGTGGATCTGTTTATTATTTCCCCGTTAATGCCGCCGGATAAAAGCATAACATTTCTGAGGCGTATCTGCGCTGGTTTTCTTGAGAAGTTTGCGTCATAAGGAGCCACTGAGATATTGGTATTGGTTATGAAAATATTAACTACGGGATTCGTAACTATAGACATTTTAATTAGTAATACATAATAGCATAGCATTGAATACATCTCTTTAATAATTATTACCTACTCCTCGTATGCGGTGTCAAAATACTATCAAGCAACTTTTGAACCTTGAAAGTAGGTAAGTATTAGAGTCTAAACGCTTGGCAGTTGGCACACATTCCTAAGCATACGCGGAGTTAGGAAAATTGGCTGAGTTAGGAATCTTTAAATTTGTTGACCTGATTTTCATGAAACATAACCAAGAGAAATTTCGGTTCCCTTTTTGCATCGCGGAGCTAAAAATGAACGCGCTCTCACAGAAAATATTTACAACTTACTCCGCTTTTTAGGGTTCCGTAGCCAAAATGGCTAAAAAGGAACCCTTATAGTTTCGTCATGTCCGTCCGTCCGTCCGTCCGTATGTCACAGGAATTTTACTCAAAAACTACAAGACGTATACTGATGAAATTTGGAATATAGATGTCTTGTAGATGCCGCTACTAAGTTTTGTAGTTAAATAATAAAAGTAAAAAAATCTAGGGGGGCACTCCGTACATGTAACAGAAGCTAAGAAATTTTTTTTCAGCAAAAATCAACGTGAGGTACATAATTCGATAGTTCTTTTAAAAAAATTATAAGGCTTTTATGTACTTTTTTTGATTAAGTGAATACTTTCGGAAGTAATCGCTCCGAAAGTTGCATAAATTGTGTCCCCCCCCCCTTTAACTTTTAAACCGTAAATCCAAAAAATATGAAAAAAATCAGGAAGGTAACGCTTAATAAATACATTCAACGAAAATTATTTTGAATAGTAACGAATAAACCGGTTTGAAGTTATTGCTAAACTTCTCAACCAAAAGGTTTTAAGCGCCATTGATTTAGACGACACTTAAAACCTTTTGCCAGTTGTTTATTTTTATCTGTAGCACATTTCCTTATAGATACGGCTATGGAACCCTACACTGAGCATGGTCCGACATGCTCTTGACCAGTTTTTTATTTCACTACTTTAACTCGCGCTTTATGCTCGTAAGAAGTATTAAAAGGACTCGACATCAGTGAACATCTTACTCTACGTCTGCAAGACAACCCAATAAAGAAAAGGGACGAATTGGAAAATAGAATTAAACGCGCCCAGCCAGGCAGCCACGTTGATAGAGATCGTCCCGGGCATTCCTCTGCCTGGCCCGGGTGCCCGAACCTACACGCTTTGCGAATTTAAATAACAAGAAATAACCGAAACATTGGCATACAGTACTTGGAAAAGTCTCCCATTATTATTTTCATTTTGAATAACAATGGGCAACCGCACACATAATTATCGATTAGTATGATGTACAAAAAATCTAATGATTAAATGGGGCATTCCACCAAATTGTCGACGCCAAGAAGTATACAAATTAAATGCAGAAGCGTCCGAATTGTGCATCAGTCGTAAGTTTTTTTTACAGACAACACAACGTATATACTAATTAGCGATACTTTTTCCAAGAATAATGTTGCTATCTGTGCAATTGGTATCTTAAATTTACAATTCACGCTGGATACGGATTCCAGAAACCTGTAGGCCTAAATTATCAACATTTCTCTAAACGTTATATTGTTATCAAATTGTATTCGTGAGTTTATGTTATTTACCCTCGCATATCTAGTTATAGCGCGTCTCTAGATCCTTAGCGAGGTCAGGACAGCGCGGACCCCAACTTTCGATTACGGAGGCTAATTGGGGTGTGAATTTGCCTGCGGGCGCCATCTAATGAAACCCTCGGAATACGGGATCTAGGTGGAGGCGTAGGCGATGGCAGAGCTCGAGTTGTGTTTTGTGCGGATGGCCTGAGTGTTATTACGGTTAATTGTAGAGTATTATTTTATTTGCTTGCCCTGATTACTGCTGCGTGTGTCGTTTAGATGTAGAATAGAATAAACAAGGAAGTAGGCTCTTACCATAAATGTAAGTATCTTGCATTTACTGGGTGACGACGAGAGCGGCAATCAAATCAAGTCTTACTTTTACTTTCAATTTAAGATGATGTATGTATCGTAAATATCTCGCTAAAGGCCGAAAGATTGACGGTGTTAGTATTAAATTCAATTCCTTAAATTAATATGCATTGATGGGAAACTAAATATGGATGGGATTGCGATTTTAAAACAATGACAAGATGTTGGCAAACATTGATAAGTCCGTACTTTTGTTGGCATTTTCTGAGTGGCTATGATTGTTATCAAAGATATACATAGTACTTAACTACTTATATCCTTAAATGTACCTAGTTATGTTGTTCTGGAGAGTGCTCTAGCGGAGTATATTTTTTGAATGCAGAAATACGACTAAATTTGGCAAACTCCTGAAGGCACGGATGTTAAGCGAGCCAAGTAACGGTGCGAGATGGAACAAAGTAAAATTTAAAGCGTTTTCTTTTACTAGCACCTCTGTGATATCTTTCACGGCGCCGACACTAAATTTTATCTATCATTAAACTGTCGAAATGTCGAAATCTGCAAAACGTTCCATTACAACATTATCTCAACTGCTTCTTGCGAATCAAAATTTGTCGGAGCAACATAAAAAATATGGTAAAACAGCGACGCTAACCGCTGTGATCATAATTTATTTCAAATACGAGACTAGATTCTAAGCATCCCGCTCTCCCGTGAAAAGGGCAAGCCGTATGAAAGGGATAAAACACAGAAAGGGTTACAACTTTATACAGGCGGCGAATATTTTTATGAAGACGTCAAAAGTTATATTCAAATACGAGGAAACCGTTCAGACCGTTAATTTGTATTCCGGGAACTCGACCGCGACACTACCGGTGAGGATTTTAAATCCGAAACCATTATGATCTCGAAAATAAAGTAGTGGTGGGAGTCGTATCTGAAAATTCATCATTTTGAATTAGAGCGCGGGGCTGGGCCGGGCGAGCGGGTGGCACGTTCGCCATTTTACGTCGCATTTTTAAGCGTGTCACACACTAAGCAGATACGATAAGATATCTGTATCTGAACGCATATCTGTCAATATCGCTCCCTATACAATTCAATGAGCTAACACACACAGCGCAGATAACTTATATTTTATCGTAAAGTATCTGTGGGCACCGACATATATCGACAGATGGCAAAGATATTATCTGCGTATATAAATTGATCTGTGTATAATATCTGCCGATATAAATATGGTATAGTATTTTATCTGCAGATCATCAGTTCAGTTTGAAGGATTTAGACTGAATGTATCGTCTCGTATATTATCGTATCTGCGTAGTGTGTGATAGTTTCAGATCATTAAGTTATTATACGCAGATAAAATATTATCGTATCTGCGTAGTGTGTGACACGCTTTACGATGTAGCCGATAACGTTTACGAGGCGCGTTGAGTTGAGTGGCGTCGCCGCGGCTCGCCCCGGCTGATTGCTTGCATGCGAGGCGTCAGGGACGTGAATATGCGATCGTGAAAGTATTACAACATACCTATTCTATAAACCATTAGTAATTAAAACACTGGAGATCCAAAGACGGTGAAAGTTTGCACTTCACAACCAATTAAAAAGTCTGACAGCCGTTTGCAAAAAAAATACCATCGAGATGTATTTTTTACTGTCTCCCGGAGCAAAGCACAGGGTGTCAAGATGACCTCTATTCGAGATTCTATACAAGTAACGCTGTTATAACTTCTCACACTTGATGAGTTTATAGAATGTAAAGGAATAGATAGTGGTACCTACCTATTTTCCGCGCGACAGTTGCGCGTCACAGTAGAGCTAGAGGTACTGTTGCATCGTGACAATACGAGTATCCCGCGATTATCGATAACAGGTTCAGTCACCGAGCCCCCTCACTGCGGGTCGAGTATCCGTGACACATCGCCGCGCGACGACACCGTCGTATTTCACCCGAGCGGCCCGCGGCGCGCCACTCGCTCGAAATACCTCGCCAGACACACTCACTACCCGAATCAAATCCATACCAAATTCACTCTTAACATCCTTCGACTGTGTCTAGAATCGTAGCGGCTTGAGCGATTTAATGCACTTCCATTTTATACCCAGTACACCAATATTCATAGTACAAGCAATTAATGTATTATCAAACCGCGTTTAGAAAGGGATTGAGCTCATATGTCATTTTTGAACTAATGCATGATATTGTCAGTGGTAGAGTATGCAGATAAATTAAATTGTTATTTTGGTACAGTGAAGTTCTAAAGCATGGAAAAAATATCAAATTATACAGCGTTTTCCTTTTTTAGGTGTGCTCAATTTACAAGAATTTGCTCTGGCGACATTGCCTTCTTTTTTTATTAATGTTACTGTGTTTTTTCCAACGCCCGTCGCGGCCACCACACGATTCAAAACTTTGGTATTATTGTTCAGTAATCCAATTATTTCCTGCAATGTATCTCTTGGAATACTTACCTCAGAGACGATTGCATTTACGCTTAAGATGGCCATCAAAGTTTTCAAAAGAACCTTCGTCTTATCGTTTTCTTTATTAAAATATGTTAGTACATTGTAGACAATTTCTCGGCATCGACCGTTTAATACTTTACCTCGATTCATATTGTATACAAACGTATTTTTGAAAAGCTACGGCAATTTGATAAAGCGAAATAATGTGACTGGTGACAGATTTGTCAAATATGATAATACTATTTTTTATTAAACAAATGACAATATTTACCGAGAATAGAGTTTAAATATGCAAATCATATTTAGCTATTAATTCTATTATCTATAAGGGTCTGCACTTATGAAGATATCAAAGATTGGTTTATGATTATATTTAATCATTTATTAAGTACACTTGTGCTAACGGTACACTCGAATCCCTTTCTCAACGCGGTTTGATAATATTGGCTGTGGTATTGGCCTTTTTATGCGGACCAGTTGATTAGACATTAATCACGCGAATTCTATGGTGTTCTCATAGATATTCGTCAATTCGTTAGGTACTGCAAAAAGCAATTTTTAATTACATTTTCACAGTATGTACCTACCTACATATATATTATGCATTTCATTTATGTTAACCGAACCGGAATAATTAATCATAATCAGATTTACTGTGTTTCTTGATCCATATTTGACGATAATTACCAATTACCAATGTAAATACTTACGTTACGTATTAAAACGATTATTGCAAATATATAGTTGCCGTTTTATGTACAACGGACAACGCTGCTTTTATCGAAAAATGTCCGCACTAAAATCGGTCTCGTCTACCAGGGGATCAGGGGTTACGGAGAGCAAGTATTAAGTCAAAGTGCACCTAATGCCCTCGACGCCCCTCGATCCTCTTAAATGCCCGCTGAGCCTGCTCTTCACGCCTCATTGCGCGCACCTTAAGATTGTCAGCTACTATTATTTATACGAGTTTTGCACGAACAAGCACGTTCCTTATTAATTTATCAGCTCCTGGTGCCACGGATAAGATACAGGTATTTTGATCTTGGATAAAGTGTAGAAAAGTCGGAAACTTGGTTATAATATTTACTGAAAGTTCATATAAATTGTTGTTGTCATAATAGGAATGATTGGAAAGTATAATACAGTGTAGTGAAAACACCTGTAATATTAGTACCTACCAGTGGCGTGGCGTAAAAGATTATCCTTGGGCAAGCCGGTGCAGATTTTGCGTACATTTTCCTTAAGAGCTGTAGAATAAGGTGCTCAAATGCCTGACATTAGGCAAGCCGGTAGTTCTTTGGACGCCACGCTACTGGTACCTACCTATATTCACTAGGATAAGCGCATATGTAAACTTAAAACCACCATATTTCGAATTGTTTCTTTCCCAGATCATACAAAATCGTAAATCACAGATAGAAATATGTATTTTCTAAATCCAAGCACTATTTAGGAGATTCCCTAAAAGATTAGCAACGATATTTGGGCTATCGAGAATGAACCGAAATAATTCATGGAATATTATATAACCCACTACTACGGCGCCACATCAGCCCCCTCCCTTCTGCTTTGCAAGTGTTAGTCTAGTTGTAACGAGTTGTACACGTGTATCTGTGCGGATGACAAGGCATGCATAGTATCTGCATGATAACATACGCAAAGCGCATCGTGTTGCCGCATCCACGACGCGACTTAACGCATAAACAAATAACTGAACGAGCACGCGAAGCGGCCCCGTTTCAGATGGGGTAAAAATGCTTTCGATCGCTGTCTGTCCGGCGGATGGCCGGCTGTTTTCTTCTTCAGGTCGCATTTTGAACCGATTCTCGAGTAATTTTGTTAGTAGGTTCGATAATTTTATCGATTCAGTTTTTGGAAATATTTCAAAATGGCAAGCAGGGCTCGAAACCGGTATTTTGCAAAAACCCCGAAATAGCCCAATATTTTGAATTATTTTATGTAGAACTCAATAATGTATTAAAGTCATGATTTCGTATTATTAGATTGTCTGGTTAAAAAACGAAATAATAAACAAAAGAACGATAAGAACGGAAAGAATACCGGTATTTTTGTATGGAGCAAATACCGGTTTCCGAGCCCTGCTTGCAAGGTCTACAGCTCACAGAGCCACTAGTTACCAAGTACCTAACATATAGCTAAAAGCAGGACTGAATCACTCCACGATTCGGTTTTGCGGTAATTATTATTAATCTCGCCACTCTAGAGTGGAAAAACCGGTCAAGTGCGAGTCGGACTCGCGCACCGAGGGTTCCGTATAAACTCATAAGTAGACCAACCTTACGACTAACAGCAACCCTGCTTTAAACAGTTTAAACCCACTTTAGCCCTATTAAACCAGGAAAAATCTTAACAGCGCGATGCAGCGTATGCTACAGCGACATCTATTGATACTAAATAGCGCGTAAATTTTACTTGTAATTTAAATTTAAACGTTACTTTTTGTTATTGGCTGATTGAAATAATTGTTTGTCAACTAAGTTAGTTCTCATGTATCATTTTTCATGAAGGAATCATGTTTTGAAGCACACTTTATTTTAGATTTGTGTCCCTAGATGGCGCTAGTGGTATTTCATTTTTATGGTATTTACTAGTGTCAAATTTCCTAACATACTCCTATTATAGAGTTTTTAATAATTATTGTTACTTTATTTTTTTTTTCCCGATTCCTGATGAGTGATCATTGTATTTAATAGACATTTTTTATGTAATCTGATATAAACCATCGCTTAGTTTTGCTACTCTCCGCTAGATGACTCTCGTAGGGAGGGTAGAAATAATATGTTAAGATTTTTGTAAATTTTTAAAAAAGTATTCAAGTTAGGAAGAGAAAATATAACGGTCTTCCTAATAATAATAATCCTAATAAGACATACAACACACATACATACATGAATAGTTCAAGAAAAACTGTATGGCGATTAGTTTAGTAGGAGCAAATAAGTATGTGTTATGATTTTTGCAAATTTCTCAAAAACGGTGCAAGTGAGGAAAACCGTTATATTTTTCCTGTAATATTTAGGACGACATTAATAATTGGTAATTATGACACATTTTTCTGATCAGTAACTTCGGAGATAATAGGGGGGGAATGGTATTTTTTTAAACTTTTTTCGCCATAAATCAAAAACTATTTATTTAAGAAAAAAAATAAAAACGGTATTTTAATCTACAAATTAAGCTCTTTCATTTGATACCCCACTCGATATATTAGCCCTACTTTCAATTTTCAAAATCCCATTACGGAGCCCTTTAAAAAATAAAAAAGGTACAAGATTTTTTTTATGTCCAATAAGCTCGGGTTAGCTACTTTTAACACTATTCCAAATTTCAAACCGATAGCAGCAGTAGTTACTGAGATATCTGGCTGTGACAGACGGACAGACAGACAGACAGACAGACAGACAGACAGACAGACAGACAGACAGACAGAGTCGCACCATAAGGGTTCCTTTTTTACCATTTTGGTACGGAACCCTAAAAAGAGCACGCGTTATGCTATAGCGAGAGACGGTCGGATGCGGTTAGGGTTGCCAGATTGAATTACCCTATTATCGGGATTTTGAGACTTTGGTCGGGAGATGCCCCGCTCGCTCGACGCGCGACCTTTTTTTTTTTAGCCTGAAAGGGCAGAAATTTTCGCTGGTCGGGCTAAGTTTTAAAATGAAGTCGTTTGTCGGGAGATTTTCTTCTTTCGAGTCGGGAGGACATACAAAAAAATCGGGAGAATCCCGCCAATTCCCGACCATCTGGCAACCCTAGATGCGGGTCAGCACCGGCCATCCAACGCGAACGGCAGTTTTGTTAGGGAGAGTTCTGTATGTAGTACTAATTCTTATTCTGTGCCCAAAGGGACCATTCGGGCCCCAGGTTCATCCTTTCTTGGGCCATTTACAAGCAAGTCTCCGAAGACCACTTGACGGTAACGAATGTTGCGACTGAGTTAGGCCTCCGAATAGCTAGGATCCATTCCGCTGGCGTGCTGCCGACGGGAAATGTTTTATACAAGATCTCTGGTCCCAACTAGGTTGCCAGGTCTGCGGAAACACAAAAGCCGACATTTTGGCTGGATATTTTAACCTAACCCATTCTACCGTAAAAGCCGGACATACCTTTTATAATAGCTAATCATAGTTTTTAAAGCCCGACAAAGCCTAGTATTACTTGCGCTTGACTCTCGACTCGCGCGGTGCCTACGTCCCTCGCTTGCAGCTCGGGCCACAAACATCTGCGATCTCGGCCTTTCTTTGTTTTACCACCCTAGTTGTGTAATGTACAATAAAAGCGGTTTTAATTATAATCCAGTACACAAGACTAACAATACTGGTAGTATTAGCACGTTCATCCTACATAGTACATACATATCTGGATATGCCACAGCATTATATAAGGGCAGGTACATAAGCGCGGATACAGAACGTTTAGTTCACACTCGGGGCAAATTACACGTGCCGCCAAAATACAGATACTTCATGCTGGGCGCGGCCATAACAAAAGATTTGCCAGACGAACGCTGGGTGGAAATAACGGTGACAGACGTAGACGCGTTGCGTACACCGCTGAGATTCAAACTACATACAAGACATAGGTACACAGAGTAACACTTTGCGGAATAGTACTTTTTGATACAAGTGCGGAAAGTATGTCATTTTTCACGAGTCCCGAGGTGTCTTGGCCCGAGCCGTAAGGCGAGGGACAAGACTCGGGACGAGTGGAAATGACACTTCCGCACGTGTATCAAACGACGTTTTTTAATACATTTGCGAAAAATTACAACGAAAATGAAATGATTGAATGATTAAGAGACAAATTTGTTTATTTTTTGGCCTCATAAAAATGGAGCACTCAATTGGAACACTTATTAAGAGTCACGTTGAGTATCCTGACCACATTGTAGATGCCTGATATTTCTTAGATAATTCAAGAAAGTAGGCCATAAGTACATTTTCTGAGAATGACGCCGTTCGATTTTCTCGTTTCCAGTCAATGAATTGCTCATAGACGGCCAGATATTCCTCCTTCGACTTCTCTGGTAAAATAATGAATAGTAGTTGCCGTTGACACCTTTGCTAGTATATCTCGTGGTGTTGAATTTATTTCAAAATCGTCTGAATCGCTCATTTTTCACAAAAGTGTTATCAAACTAATGCGTGATAATTAATAATTACAAAATTACAATCATGAATGAAAATGGCGGGAATAAAACAAAATGTGTTACTTTTAATTGCGAACTTTTTCCAACGTGGCAGCGTTTGTCACCATTCAGCCAAATAAAAATAAACTATTTTGGGAACAGACAAACGTTCTAAGATAATTTAACTGCATTTAAAAATGGAAAAAAGCAATAAATATTTAAATACTTAATAGCTCATTAATTTCCAAGTAAAATGTAATCTTTAGTGCCGGAAAGCTAGTTGTCATTTATAAAACTCGAACAGCCTGCACCATATTATCTTATCTGTGACAATTTTTATTTTTTGGGTCTCGCATAATACTAGTATTATGCGAGACCGCTGACTAAAGTATAGTTATTATCCATTCAAGTGGGCTAATGTTGTTAAAGAATACAATAGCATTGAGAGGTAAACCACAAATTAGGATAACGAGAATATAGTGTCAAAAAAGTATAACTGCCTTGAAAGATCATTAGATTATAGATTCTATTTACTAGACAGTAAAGTGTAAATGCAGTTATAGATAACTGGGATCTTAATTTATTTTGCATCTCACATTCGCCCGACGGTCTGCAAGTGCGTATTCCGTAGAGAAAAGACTTAAAGATACTATGAGCTTTCAACGGATTATCGGTTCTATGACCGTAATGATAAGGCGGCAAATGCTTTCAAACAAAAAAATAATAATGCGTTTTGCTTTTACAGACCCAGGTAGGCCGCACAGGGTCTACTCGTGTTACGCATTGTTATTTTTTTTTGGTGGTATTGTATTCTCTCAATGGCATTGTTCGCTCAATGGCATTGTATTTTTTAACAACATTAGCCCACTTGAACGGATAAAAACTATACTCATTGGTAATACTCAAGAAGCATACTTTTTAAACTATTTTAATATTAGATAACAGTTTAATTGTTTATAATAAAAACAATCAAACGTTATATATGTGGATTTAATATTTTAAACGTATCAAATGTATACTTTCATTCAATGTCCACTGACGTAATAAAAACAAAGAACGTATTTGACCATTAGTTGGATGTATGTATTTGAACAACAGTAAATTAAAAAAAATGGGAAATAAAAAGCACTAGTTCGCAAAATCGAACTTTGCGCACGATATACAGCTACAAAAAGTACCACTTTTTGAGCAAGTGTATTAAAAATATACAACCGGTTTGTTGGTCCGAATTAGGCTTGTGTATGTGTAGGTAGTACATTACATGGTAGGTACTAAGTACTAAATAGTATTTTTCATCACACTTGCTCGAAAATGGTGTCATTACACGTAGGTTCTGCGGGCCGTAAATGGCCTTTTACGCCCTAGGGCGTAATGGTTTTCTTTTTAAATTTGTAACGCTGGTTCTGTTTCACTCTTATTTGTCATGTTCAAAGGAAACACCAACTTACTTTTTTAACTTTTATCACTGAAATATTTATTTAAAGATAATTGTTATTGCAAATACATGTAAACACTTATTTCGGTAACATTAATTAAATGTTTAAATAATGTATTTCTTTATTTTGCAAATATAAAATGCCGCTTACCGCTATGGTTTCCGAACGTGACTTGACTTCGCATTGTCTATGGACTTAAATGTCACTAATGTCACTGTCTGTTTTAATATTTTCTTGTCATACTGGGGCGATTAGTAAGGTTATATTATTAAGATTTCCTCACAAGTGTGATGAAAAACATTGTGTGTGCCACGGGCGGTAAAGGAATTACAAACTCGTATTATTAAAGCCCTCGGTTTCACCTCGGGCTTATAACAAACACTCGTTTGCAATTCCTTACTTACCGCCCTAGATACACAATGTACTATTACACAACTAGGGTGGTAATATAAAGTAAGGCCGAGATCGCAGATGTTTACGGCCCGAGCCGCAGGCGAGGGACGTAAATATGCGATCGAGGGCTTTCTTTATTACCTCCCGTGTTGTGTACATCATTTTATGTCTACATTTGGCCAGAAAGCGACTTTTTCCGAACGCGTAGCCAGTTGTGGCATAAAATAATGAATTCCGCTCACTGTACTAGAACGAACTATTCCGTTTCGTTTTCGCTCTTTAGTACGTTTAGTACATTAACCGATCAAGTCCGATCAACCACCGACCGACATCTGACATGTAACAGCTCTGAATGACAGAGAAAATGGAACACTGGCCATGCTGGTTGCGAGAATGCGGGACATGTGGGACACTTCAGGCCTTTTCCAGGACATTACTAATGAATATTGCGGGACTGGATCACATTCACAGGAGCATAGAGTCCGGGACTGTCCGCCGGTTGGCCGCCTTACTATTGCATGCCCTATATGGAGATCAAGATTAGAATTTTAACGGTAATTTTTGCCCAGGTTTCTTAGCGACTGCATCGTTAAAAAACGTCGAGGGCGTGCAAATAAGTGAATCACCAGTCAACTGAGTAAAGCAGATAAGTAAAACTTGACAATATTGAACTATTCTCGCCCTTTGTGCCTTTGTTTTCACAAGGCGGGATCGCCTTCTGTCCAAGTTCTGTCCTCTTCCGTTTCTACTTTCTAGTATTGCGTTACAGTCGAGTTCATCATTATCTGAGCAAAAAACGGATCAAAAATATCTGATCTAGTTCTTATGCTTCTGACAATTGGGTCTTGTTCAGATATTTATGGTCTAATCTTTGCTCAGATAATGATGAACTCGACTGTACAAAGATTCGAAGTCATTGAAATGAAAGTCTTGAAAAAAGTCTGAAAGATTGTGTGAAGAAAATGTTTTAAAAGAAACAAATTTAATCTGCTATACAATTCAGTAATCTTCCAAAAAGCATCATAAACACAATATACCTACATCTATATGGGCATCGTCATCTATGTTATGCAATAATGATTCGCCTATAAGAGCAGAAATGAGATGAACAACCAACATACGACAGTATTTCAAAACTATTCCTATGAAAAATTCCGTGCCCGTTATGCCAGGGTCGCAAAAACTATAAGAGGCATTAAAACTCGGAAAATTCAAAATTCGAACCAAGCCACAGGCGCCCGCCTATAGTAACGGCAAACATAGGTATATAGAGGTAGGTGTAGACGAGCGTGGCGGGCGGTAGCGTCGGATGTATAAAGTGGCGCGCCGGTGGCCGCATGACATAGCTATAACTCGCGGCGGCATGACAAACAGCTGAGCTGGGGTGGCGTGGAGTCGAATTAGGTTTTATATTTTTTTGATTTTCTTTTATAGCTTTGTGTGCAGTGTTAGTTAAGTGTAACTACTATGTTTGAGTTGGTAACACTGACGATCTGTAGATATTTGTCTTGTTTTTTGTATAGGTAGTTGGTAAAGTCTAACTTAGGGTAGTAATGAGCAGTCAGAATATAATTTTCTTATTGTCTATGACCTAGATGTCAACATTTTACGGCTTCATCACTTCACGTGTCTCAAATATATTAAGACAATTTTTTCAACTAAATCTACTAAACTGATTTACATCACATGAAACTTTACACATACATTACCGTGACAATGCAACATTATTTTATGATAAGTTCGACTTGGTTGAGGATCTAATGGTGGAGTGACGAGGAGAATTAAATGTTGACCGGAATTATTATAGGTAAGGTTATAGTTGTAAGAGGGCTTGGGACGACATTTTTCTTGGTTACAGAACTGTAACTGACTCGATACTCAACGCGATATTTTAACACACAATGACGTCTAAAACTGTTCAAGCAGGGAGTGGCTTATGATGCTAGGCTTTGTCTAGCGATAAATAAATGATAAAGCATCCATCACTTTCACAGTTACGGACGTTGTTCGAACACTACATTACGTCGATACATATCAAAATCGCTTAAGTCCTCTATTTTAGAGATCTTTGGTAATTTTGAAATGTATCGATATTTATGTAGGCGTATTCAGTTTAATCTAAATTAAATAATAATAATTGGAGTCTCCACGGCTTTTCTATTCGCGCCGACACCGGAGGGCGCCGTCGCTAAAGCGCGATACTACGGGCTCGCCTCGGGCGGCGCGAACCAATTACCCGCCGCGCGGGCATTTACCCCCCGCCCCGCCCCCACCCACGCCCCCCCGGCACAGAATTACTTATCTCCACCGCTCTGCTGCGCGCCCGGTACTCTACCGCCAGCCGAACGCCTGCAATGCGAATGCGGTTTCTGTTTTTTTGTCCGCTTTTATGTTTTTAAACCAGGTGGGACCCTAATGAGTACTAACGACTGACCGAGCTACCGGGTAGATTTGAATTTATGGCCGGGTAAGATGGTGAAACTTAGTTTGCTTCGAGGATTACTTTGATGTGAAACCCTCAAGAGAGCGCGGATCTGTAAGTAGCTTCTGACTTTTTTTTAGACTTATCTTTACAACTAACTGGAAAGCACATACCTAATTGTCTATCTACTACACACAATCAGTGAATTCAATTCAATTACACAAAAAGCTTTCCCAACTTTTCTTTTATATTTCACGCTGTACTATTTTTAGTTGCACTAATTAAACTAGTATCATCATCATCAGCATCATTTGATATAAGTAGGGATAAATAAATAATGCGTTCACAGTCAGTCAAGTCAGTACTCAGTAGCCACCCACGGGCAGGCGGGTCGCGATCGGCCGAACCTCGAGTAACTTTTGATTTATTCAACCACCCGCACAGGTGATAGAGACATGTGGCTGGGATTACCCTTAGTAAAACTGTTTGGAGGCTAATGGAGCGGTTTGTTGGCCAAACTGATGAAGTTTTGACAAAATCAAAGTTTAGATTTGAATATAACGAGACGGTCCGCATTATTTCAAAACATAACCGCAGTATAAACATTTCGCACATGACTGTTATGTTACAAAAGGACACCCGAAAGGGCATCAACATCAATTCCCGTTTTGTTAATAATATGTGAAAAGAATACACGTTAATTCGAAATGCCGTTCAAAACACTGAACTGCACGCTCTACAGAATACTCAATATCGCCATAGCCATAGCTCCCTTCATTAGAAATGCGGCCGCAAAACCCTAACAACCGTGCGTGCCCGCCGCGCCGTTCCCTACACGGGCTTATCTATATTTTTTCGCCGCGCCTTTGTGATGTCGCGGTCGCCCGCTCGCGCCGAGCCCCGCCATGCCTCACTCCGCGCCACGCCACTCGGCACCATCCGCCATAATTTACGACCGGGCCCGCGCCGACCGCTCGTCGGGAGCGGCCCGGGCCGAATTTATGGCGTAATTTTTACAATGGCCGCTGCAGCCGATCCCGGATTATAAAGTGACCAGACCAGATTGTCCGATTGGGGTTTAGGCACGACCTACAAGCTAGGTAATGTCACCGAGATTTTTAAAGATGTTGCTGACTTGAACTAGTTAATTAATAGATTCCGTAGCGTGATTTTTGAAATGATCATACCTACTGTATCTCTTGTTAAGGATCCTACCAATACGCTGTAAAGATTTACTTTAAAGGAGTACGAATCAAAAGTATTTTTCTGCCCTCAGGCCGGCAAGCGTCACCTTGCCGATTTCAAGATGCCGCTTTCTGGCTCCGTCGAACAGAAAAATAGGAGGAGGCCAGTAGAGTAAGAAATGCCTCAGATCTCATGGAATTGGCGAAGCCGAGGACGACAAACATGTGATCTGTCTGAGGCTTTCTTATTTACTGGCCAAGGTTTGTATACATTTTTCTGTTCGACGGAGCCAGAAAGCGGCATCTTGAAATCGGCAAGGTGACGCTTGCCGGCCGGAGGGCAGAAAGAAATAGTACATTACTGCAGAGGCCGGGAAGTAAGGAATTGCCGGTCGAGTACATATAGCTGGCCGAGCGAAGCGAGGCCAGATAGTTACGAGGCCGGCAACCCCATTTCCCGCCGAGGTATGTATAGTGCTTTTCTCAAACATGCAATGAAATAAATAAACTTACTATAATAACTTTACTTAATATTTATAACACAAACAAACTGGCTGTCAGAAAGTGACATTAGTGACATTATATTATATCCATAGACAAAGTAAATTCGGCGGAAAGCTGTTTCAGTTCACATTTTTACCGCGAATATTTAGATGAAATATTTTAAATGTGTATTCTTGTGGTTTAGTTTGCAATTTATAATATTTGGAAATTGTTTATAATGTGTTATTTGTTATGTTCATGTCAATTTTAAATAAATAAAACTGCAAAATATAGCAAAAAGTATGAAATTCCATTCCGTGCCAAGTGTCAAGCCGCATAGGAAACGAGGTACTTTGTGGCCTATTTTTAGGCACGTAATGTCAACATTTCATGCCATGTTTGAGAAAAATACATTGCCGGCCTAGGCCGGCAATATATGTATGAAATTCCATTACGTGCCAAGTGTCAAGCCGCACCGGAAACGAGGTACTTTGCGGCCTATTTTTAGGCACGTAATGTCAAAATTCATGCCATGTTTGAGAAAAAGAAGTTTTCAATTTCAAATCCGTTTTCGACTATCAGGATATCTAAATCCCGATAATCGAAAACAAACGCCTAGCGCAAAACCAGCGAGACCGAATATTTTTCCTCGGCAATATTCCCCGCTTAATCCTAAACCAACAGCTCGGCCGACCCGCGCCCGTAATGCACACGTCTCAGATGACGCGGAATAATTTAATTGCCGCGGCTGCATCCGTTAGGTGACTCCATATTTTTGCCGCAGACGGCTCGCTGCATCTAATTTTAGCGACGGGACTAAGAGGATTTTGTATTCTAGCATCTACAATTTACAAAGGGGTGGTATTTAACGTAGTTTCATTATGAATAGACAATTGAATAGTCCCGAAGGGTCTGTATTCATGGTAATGATCCCTGCGTAGGTTTCTGAATTTCAGGGTAAGTCTCCACGGTGTTCTGCTTCTAGTGTGGCACGCATTACCTTCCTTAATTATACAAGCTAAGCGATGAATGAACATATACATTTCAGGAATTTAAAAAGGTTAAGTTTATTACTGGAATGCGTATTTATTTTGAATTCTCGTGTTTCATTCATTTGTAATCATACGCCAGATTACTTGATCTGAACGGAAAAATTCGGAAACTATACGTGTATTGATTGATTGATGCCTGACTTTCAATAATGTTCCCAATTGACATCTGCAATGCTCAAAAAGGATTGCATATTGTGCACATCATTCAGACGAAGAATCGGGTTGCATGGAATTGTGTTCAGCCACAACCTTCAGCCTTGCGGGAACCACTGAGAAGAAGAAGAAGCTATCATCCAAGCTAAAGTGGTTCGCCCGACATTCACATACTCTCTTTTTCTTCTTGGTCGGTATCTGCAATTCTGAAGGTCATGTCCCAGAAAGTTTCTCGTGGCTTCATGCACCAGCTTTCTCCATCTAACTCGGTTCTCGGCTGTTCTTAGGGGCGGTTGCAACAGGAAACCAGTGATCGTCGTTATTTGGTTACACCAACGGCTCAGTACCAATCCAAGATAAAGTAAATGACACCTCGTTACTTCGGTTACAACTTAACATCAGAATTCTTTAATTCATAGAGGAAGCATGGACAAAAAAACCTCAACGAAGAAAAGACCATTCATTGATTCATAGTTCAACCTGACAACTTCAACCTGAGAAGCATAACACTGGAAGTGCTTCATAGCCGAGAAGCACAACACTGTAAGTTTATGTATTTAACATAGCACATACAGTGTTTTGCTCCTCAGGTACACGGGCACCTACAGTGTTATGCTGCTCAGGTACGGAGTTGAGGAATCATCGACATCGACGCACGACTGACTCTGACTAAACCATTATCGAGAAACCGTGCGCAATCAATACAAAAATCATCGATACATTCGATACGAATTACTAAGGCGGCATGATGTGACGAGAGTATTAGGCGAACAGGCTAAGCCATCAGAGGCGACGACGAATGAACCGGAGTGTTGTACGAATCGATCGGGCTTATCGCCCGCACATCAGCAGGCCGCAGGCTGTGTGTTCGCACTTCGCAGCACTCGTGGCAATTTCTATTGTCCTAGTCGTTTTTGCTAGAACCTAGATCGCACGGGAGATGGAAAGCGTTTGTTTAATTTTTCAGAACGCTCCGGTACCGCGGTCTAAATTTCAGTGGCAAGTATTCAATGTGGCGAAAACTCATGGACATTATCGTAAGGTGGAAATACAGGAACACATCACAATACTTAGCTCAGTTAAAACAAAATTAACCGTACCTAACCAGTGTCCTTTCAATCGTACCCTATTAATACTGAAACAGGTAGTTCTGCTTAAATTTAAATTCGTACACTTCCAATACCACTACCCCATGGGAGACAATTAACTAATCAAGTGGTTTTGCTATGGATGCAACTGCAACACTTGCAAACTTTAAGTAGCTGGTGACAGTGCAACCTGCAACTTTAATTCTAGTAGCTGGTAATATACTTTATATTTCATTACTCTTACTCTCACATTTATATCTCAATATAATGTATTACATTGTGCATTAAGGATAGTAAGAAGGGGATTACTAACGAGAGTCTATTAGAAGCCCGACGCTGAAGGCGGAGGTCTTTTTAATGACTCGAGTTTGCCCGTGATACACAATGTTTTTCATCACATTTGCGAGGAAAAAATAAGACATAAAAATCAAATAAACTAATCGCACACGCTAAAAGGCAACTTCGATCAACTCTGTCATTGTCATTGACGTATACAAAGGACAGGGCTAAGCGAGCGCGCAGACGGTTCCAACGCTTTGGCGGTAAAATACCATCAAATCAGTACCACCCAGCAGTGCGGCACACGCAGCTGGTCTTTATAGCTGCATTTTTTGTTACGCGGAAAATAGTTCCGAACTGTTCGGATGGGCATATTCTTACTTTTGAAATCATTGGTCAATGTAGTCTTTCACAGATATGCTAAGAACAGCGTTTGACGTGACTGGCCATACTGCCATATTGTACCGATGACTCTTGAAATAATAGAAAACTGTACCGTATAAGTTTTACTCATCAAAAACATTACATGTAAAAAGATGCAAGTCCTCCCCCGAGGGTGTCCACAGAACGCGATTCCCACCGACTTGCCTATTATTTAATTGACTTGGTATTATTTAATTGATTGAATTTATTGACTTGGTTTAACATTACATCTCATAACTTTTTTTGTTGTATAACAACTGCGTTGCGAGACTTGCATCTTTTTACATGTAATGTTTTTGATGGGATATAAAATAATTATAATAGTACATTACACAACTAGGGTGGTAATACAAAGAAAGGCCGAGATCGCAGAAGTTTGCGGCCCGAGCTGCAAGCGTGGGACGTAAATATGCGATCGAGGGCTTTCTTTATTACCTCCCGTGTTGTGTACATCATTTTATGTTTACACTTGGCCAGAAAGCGGCTTTTTCCGTACGCGCAGCGTGCGGAAAAAGCCACTTTATGGCCAGGTGTGGCATAAACACCCTTTACGGGCAAGTCTGATGAAGTAGCTGGAAAATCTCACAAGACAAGACAGTGATGGCACTGACTTTTGTGGAATTGAGCAAAATCCATTTTTCTGAATGTGCTGTTTTCTGATTGTCACTTCTCTCATAAAATCTGGTATAAATCTGCATCGAGCCCGACTGGGACACAGGATATTTATTCTACATTTAAGAGCGTTCCATGCGGATGCATTTCATAACACATGCACATGTCATATATCACATAGTTTTCTAAAGTTTTAGAGCTGATAGTTAGCAGTTAAGACAGAGTTCATGCGGAGGTTCAGGTGAGTTTGGTTAATAAACATGAGAGGCGAGCGGCAATAATGAATGAGGAGAGCGCGGCGGCGCGACTGGCACGTTCGAACACCGGGCGCGCAGCCGCCGGCAGGAGGCTACAAATAACTTATACATAGGCGTGTATACCTGGAAATGACGTGCTACGGACGGACAGTGAGTGTGTCGAGGCCTAAAGCTGTTCTTTTCTGTAGACATTTTTGAAGCCGGTGTGTAGTAGGGCATACCCTACTACACAGACACACCGGCTCCAAAAATTTCACACAATTTCGGTACTGCATACAGTAGTACCGGTACCATTCTGGAGAACCGGGATTTCCCGGTATTTTCGGGACGGGACTCCAAAATCTCTGTCGATACTTTAGTCTGATGAGATTCTGTTAGTTTTTTAATAAATACAACTACGCATTACAGTAAAAGCACTTTTATGAATATAATTTAATTAATAATTCACAAAATTACGGAACAGCGGGTCAGGCGGGGGTGCGTCGCCAGCGATCACAATTACCACGGCCGCCATCTGTGTTTGGTTAAAATTTAACTATGCGCTTGTTTGTTTTGAATTATAAGTCTTTTTTCGCCATTTCTCTCACTGTTTGAATTACGATAAAATTAACTCAATTTAGTACACCAGAAAACATAAATTAACTTAAAAATGCTGCTAAATGTGATTCCCGAAACTCCCGGGACTTTTATTTTCACGTCCCGGTTCTTAGCTCGGCTCAAAATACCGGGAAATCCCGGTTCTTTCGGTTCCGGTATTTCCCGGCAGCAAACCCTATTATAGTGTGTAGTCGTTAGAATAGCACGTCTCCATTCAGTTATGCTTACCACATAAGAAACTGCCATTTTACAGTTCAAATACAGTCGGATTATAAATGAAGGGTACACGGAAAGAACGCATGTCTGCATGGTCACCTTTTTCGAAAATTTTAAAGTGTTATTTTAATCTCGAAAAGTACTATAACTGTCCGTAGTTTAAGGAAAAGGATCCAACCCACAAAAATTCATCAGTGAAATGTCAACCTTTAGTTTAAGCATTTAAATTTTATAATTCGTAAATTGGTTCCTGAGAGTTGGATACTTATCCCTAACCTACGTCCCTTACCATTGGATTAAACATGGATATCTGAAAATAAGTCATATTTTTTCCACTTTTAAAGAAATTGTTGCCATAGTAATTGTTCGTGATGACTTTCAAACCGCTATAACTCAAAAAGTGGCTTAGGTGACTAGACACGGAAAAAACATGTCAAATGGCCCTTAGGGTTTACGATGATCACATTTATAGGTGGTTTTAAAGGCTCAAGATACATAGACCTCTAATTCAACTTGACCAAGTCCACCAGTGAAAAAAGAGCGAGCGAGCTAGCTAGAGAGCAGGCAGGGGACTTCCATGAACACATACCTACTTACATAACCCTAATCTTTTTGAAGTTAAATATGACAAATAAATAACACAATTAGAAATTTCTACCGTCCAATCACATTTCATATTATAGGTACATGTAATTTAGTGACCAAATAAAATAATAACACAATACAACGGGTTTAATTATGATCAGACCACATTTACAACGAATTAGGGATCGTCCTAATACAATGCGAATTCGCGATTATCGCAAGTTCGCGTGATCAAACATACTGAACTCGAGTAGGTGTCCTAATTGAGCGCGACCGCGTCGCGCGATTGTCAATTAGGACACCTTAGGGCGCGAGTAAAATTCGCGCGAACTTGCGATAATCGCGTAGTCGCATTGTACCTATTAGGTCGATCCCTTAAACATAAACTATCTAACAGAAAGCAAGCTTTAACAATTTGCTTACACACGAACTGAATATTCATTTGCGTTGTAACTTTACCGACTTTAACTACGGTGGTAACTACTGAAGTAAGTCATCCTTCAAGTTGAGAGATCTTATTAAAACTGCTGATTTTGGGAGTTATGTAGAAATATTCATTATCAATAGTGAATCCTTCTGAACCGCCGAAAAAAGGTTTTCCTAAATAGGTACACCCACTATGGCTTGACTTCTGAAATCGAAAAAAAAACCGATCACCAAGAAGATTTTAAGACGACCTCCGTAGCAGCGAGCAATTTGACTCTTTTACACAACAAATGTACCTTACCTACGCAGTACGCAGTTCATGTCCTTCAGGCAACCATACCCTGGGTATAGCCCGCAGCCTGTTAGGCCTACTTATATTGTGTCCACGTAAAATGAAGCATACCCAACCTACAAACCGCTCGAGGCGCCTGAGCGGTGGCAGTCTCTAATCGCGTACGATGATAAACGACCCGCCTAATGATAATGATGTCGGATCTCCGCGGGCGTTATGCGCGCCTGGTAGCGGGGTGGCACACATCACCTGTTCTTTGATCTCTGTGAGGTGTGCGTGTGTGAACTGTCACCGACAACCGCACTAAAATTATGTAGCTTCCAACAACCCTTTTCTAATTTCCATAGAAACGATAGTAGGGTTTCACTATTGCTAACGTATTGTCAGTAATAAACGAAATGAAAACATAAGGAAATTCAAGAGACGTGGACCACAGCTGCTGTCTGCACTAGCACTGGACAAACAAAAACATCAAACTCAAATGTGTTTTCCTTGTCGTCGTTATGGGAAACGATAAAGAGGTAAAGTGGCTAACAGTAGCTAACTATTGTAGATTTATGTGTGCTTGGTAGTTCTGTGTCAGAAATCACCTGTTTCTGATTCATACGAGTGGCAGTTTGGTATGGTATGGTAGTAGGTAGGTTACATATTGAGCAAGTTTGGCGCTTATCTTAAATCACTTAAATGCAACAGGTTTATTCTCCGATACCTATTAATCTAGTAAAGGCTAAAATTATTCTGAATTTGTAAATTCCTATTCCATCAATAAAGGCTAAAACTAATAGTAAAATGCGTAATAAGTAGTTACATTACACCTTACAAAAGATAACTCTTTCACGTCGCATAAAAACTGCACACAAAGCACGAATATATTGAATATATATTTTATTTCTTATTTGTATTAGGCATGGTTTGGTTTACTCTGAATTTGAGTTCTAATTTAATACGGTGGCAATAAAGTAAACTAACAAACAATTTCACATTACTAGATGGTAAGCAGATTCAATAATTTCCACCTTCCCGACCGACATTTCGAAGACGATGACAGGAAACTGGGTGCAAGTCGTTCAATTCTAAGGCAAATGCATTGAACGGCATGGTAATTACTACACAAACTACTTTGCGCTCGCGCAAACTGAGAGAGCGTAACCATTCAATTGTTACAATCAGTTATGTATACGACATAGTATTAAATCTTTTTGAAATGCGCCAAGGAAATGATTCCAACCAATTAAAACAATGTAAGATTGAGAATTGAAAACGTACCTTTACGGGTGGTGTAGGGATATAGAGCGGCGGGTCATTCTGCGAGCCGGTGTAGATCTCCTTTCCCTCGGGGTTCCTGGCGCAGCCCTCCGCATCCTGCACGCTGTAGCGGCACACGATCCCGTCGGCCGGCTTCGCCTCGTACCCCGGCGGCTTCCCCACGTGGAAACCCTTCGCCTTTACCCAGAACCGAAACTTGGAACTGTCGGAGCTATTACACTCCTCCCCTCGCAGAGTACGGAGGATTCTAGCGTACTTTTTGAGAGTTATCGTCTTCGTTTTAGCCAAATCGCCGTAGGTTTGAATGACCCAAGGTTGGTATGTGGCAAACAGATCCAATTTGGGATCCCCGGTGTGGATTTTGGGGCGTTTGTTATTGTTTTGTTCGTTCTTTTTGTCGTTTTTGGAGCTGCTAGCCGTAGATTTGCGCTTAGAAGGCTTCTTCGGAGTCTTAACAGGAATAGCTTCTTGTGTTAACTTTTTACGAAGTCCTCGATCAGTTATCATGGCAGCAGCCATCTTGATTTTCAGATGCACTTAGTCCACGAGGAACATTTCAATCAATATTTTTAATTAGTCCTGGAAACATGGAATCACTTTTCATTGTTCGGCCCCGGTACTTTTTTGTTCCCGCGGAACTTTTAGCGTAACGTCCCGGGAATTGCTTGCGGATTGTTGTCGGGGAAAGTTGGAAACTCCCAAGTTTCGAGTCTCGCGTGCGTACAACTTTGCGGACGGTAACTTTTGAGTACGAAATTCGTGCCGGCGACCTAAAGGACTTGATGGGAGAAAAGTTTTAGTAGCGGATGACGGATGTCGCTCGCCTTTTAGCGTTTTCTGTTTCTCTAATAAGATAAAGTAACAACTTAGGATTAGACTTAACAATTTTTTTGGTAGGTAATAATAAAAATATCCAAACAAGAATCTTATAAGAAAGTAACTTACACGCATAAAAATAATGAAAGCAAAAACTTTCTACTATCTCCAAGTTGGGAAACAACACGCAAACAGACCAACAGGTGTCCGAAAAAACTTTTCCGCAAATTTCCGGGGAGCGAAAAGTACCAGGTGAGTATGAGCGAGTCGGCGTCCGTCGCCGCGCGCGGGCGGGTAGCAACCAGCCGCGGTGAACACGCGCGACGTACTGGCCCGCACGGGCCGCGCCGCACGTGCGGTCGGCGCGGGACGGGACGCCGCGCCGGGCCGGGACGCTAATTGCCCGCAAAACAATCGGCCCGATCGCCGGCCGGGCGCCGCGATAATGCTCGCACTTGCGAGATAACGCGCTACTATTGTTCGCCGCTGAAGCCAGAACTAGGGCTGCGTGAATATGGTTCTGACGGGCGGATACGTGTACGAATGGTTTTATTGTTATGTATGGCCTGCAGTGTAGCGCATTGTTCATGAAGGCATTTTCATTTGAAAATCTAGCATTGATTGATTAGCAATTAGAGGTAGTCACAAAACTGACGATTAGTGTCAAACGGCAAATTTAAAAGTAATCTGTTAAATTCGAATCGAACGTGTAAGGTAAACGTGCTAGTGTTTAGTGTCAATAGTTGACAATCTGCTGTTAACTACCTTTATGGCTAATGTTAATGACTTAACATTCAAGATGGCAACTTTTGGGACAGTGTCAAGCACTCGGACGCCCACCTTATTTGCATTCAATTCTGTTCGCATAATCGTTACTTTAATGCAAATCTTTTGTTCTCCACTTGCCTAAAACGCAATATGACATGACTTATTCGCGCTTTGCTTAAACTTCAATCTTCAGCAGCATTAAGACTATTTCTCTGTTTGTCTATCTATCTATATAACAGACTGCCTGTTTCAATAATCCGCGTTTTGTCTAATTCTTCAACTGACTTTAACGCGTTTCGCCTAAAATTCATTTTCAAAATGTTTTTAGATTAAACCGTACATATGTAGTACATACAAAGAAACCAAATACTGTACGGTCTAGTGAAAGGGGGTAAAGGTCACATACAAAATAAACTAAGTAGGTACAAAAGGTAGGCTATTGTGAGACTTGAGCTCCTTTGTCATTTAGGTTATATTATGTGGCTTGTGCCCCTTTTATAGACCTACATTATTACTATTCCTTATTGCATCACAATACGGTTCATTTTTCTACTACTAGACTAATCTCAAGGAGGCTGCGCGCGGTTCATGCGCGCTCAGCGTCGAGGAGCGCGCGCGCACGACGAGACGGCAGCACGCTTGCGCGAAATGTGCGCTTTGTACTAGGAGGGCATAAAATGATAGCGAGTACCTCGTCGAAATGAAACGCGGCCCACACACTTGCTGACGAATAATCAGGAGGTTTTTTACATGTTTTACATAAAATCACCTCAGGCTTGAAATGAAACATTGTGATGTAGGTAGGTAGTTACTTCATTTTAACGCTTACGCTTTATGTGCGAGGACTTGTGCGAGTTAAAAAGCTTTCTTTTTACCCGACTACGGCGAAGCAAAAAGGAGGGTCATGATTTTTCAAAGACCCTCGTAGGGTATCAAAACTAAGCGCTGCATTATTTATATAAAAGTAGGTACGGAAATAATGCTATCTTACGTTACGGGAGGCTGAAAATGGCTTCGAGAAAAGGATGGTACCTATGTTACGGCCGTGACCTTTTCTTTTGCTCGACTTGGCGTGGGCATTGCCGTGCCCCCAGATGTATCGGAATGTAAAAAATAATCATTTAACCGTGGAGGAACACAATTTATAATTCTTAAATGAAGAATCCTCGACGGTTAAATAATAGGCAAGTCGGTGGAAATCGAGTTCTGTGGACACCCGGCCGGCGGTACTGACTTGGTTTAACATTATATCTCGAAACTTTTTTGTTGTAGAAGAACTGCGTTGCGAAACTTGCATCTTTTTTTACATGTAATGTTTTTGATGGGATTATTATTATTGTCTTACGATATAGAGTCGTAATTTTCGCCTTGTCAGTGGACGGCGATCAGACGGAGTCAATCAAAACTCAAAAGGGTGCTCATACGCATCTCATTAGACGGTAGAGAAAGTCATTTATGCCACACCTGGCCATAAAGTGACTTTTTCCGCACGCTGCGCGTACGGGAAAAGCCGCTTTCTGGCCAAGTGTCGACATAAAATGATGTAATGCTATGAAAATAGAGCCGTGTTCAGATATTTATGAGTACACTGACAGCTCAGATATATCTGATGGCGACTGTACACAACACCGGAGGTAAAAAAGAAAGCTTGCAGCTCGGCGGGCTGCAAACTCCTGCGATCTCGGCCTTTCTTTGTATTACCACCCTAGTTATGTAATGTACTATTATATGGTTATTGGTTAGCTCAGAGGTTCTTAAACTTTTTTTGGTCACGGACCCCCTACATTATTTCGAAAACCTTACGGACCCTTTCCGAATATAATCAGACAAAAAGAAAATCAAAGGCACATGAAAGTTTGTGTTGAAGACATAGCCACGGACCCCCGGCTCTCGTGGGGTCCGTGGACCACAGTTTAAGAAACCCTGTTAGCTATTGGTCTGCCTAGCAAATCCGCTATAGCAAATATTAAGAGAAGTAATTGCTAGCGGTGGAATGAAAGTGACAAATATTTGCCACACCATGTAACTAAGAATCACTCAATACTTACGAGTATGGTAACCTGGTATTGAAACGGCCACCTCGCTAGTTTTATTGCCTGTGCCACAATATACCACATACCACAATATATACCCGACAGATACGCGTTTTCCGTAAAACTTTACTTCTATTTACTGGGACATCATCATTGTATAGGTAGGTGCACGCTGGTATTCATACTTTGTGTCAGTTATCAGTTACAGATTACAGACGCTTGTTGTCCTACTTTCACATGGAAGTGGCCAGTGTATTTTGGCAAGAGAGAAAGGGATAAAACGAAATGTCTTATAGCGTACCTACACATAAAAAGTGCCGAAAACTATTGATTATCGGTTTCGTACCTAAATGGAACATGGATCATTTCATACATGCGCTACTAGATGGCAGCATTGACAGCCGTGTGAACAATACAATCGTGATGAGCCCGTACCCGTAGCCGTACACAGCATTACCAAACTGCATCATTCCGGCTTTAAATACCTACCTGCCACCGTAAGTAACTGACTGACAACATTAGCCTAAATAGTACATAGTCAGGAAAAATGTTACACGAGACGAGACCACTGAAGACATTATTGATAGAGCGAGCGCAAAGCGTCTACGTTTCAGCTATGTCAGTCCGGTTGTTCTCCCTTGCACTGCACTGCAGGTCGCATTCTCGACAGATTCTCGCGAAATTTTGTGAGCAGGTTGGAACCTGTTTTTTTTTTGGTGATCTGTGTCCCGTTTGGTCAAATTATTTGGCCACTTTGGGAAAACTAGGGTTGTGCCCTGCTTCATTATGGATAATGAAGACTCAAAATGGCAGAGTTATGGGGGTCGGCAGACTCGCGAGGTCCATTGTCTATACCCCATAGAACCACTAGTTTAATAATCGTTTAAGGAAGCATCATCGGCAGTACACAGTACAATACAACAGTGACGTCACTTGCACAGGGAACAACCGACCATTACATCCGCGCGTACTAGGACAGCAGACTACCGGAGTAGTTGCTTGCTTACACGTCCGGGTACTTCAGCGCCGAGACCTTGTTTGTCGTAAAACCGTCGTTGCCATTACATATTGTACTAGGAGGTAATACATTTGTAGAAGTAAGAAATAGTACAATATCCTAGAAGAAACTGGCCTCCCTGGCCACGATATTGGGCTTGAGCGGCATCGGCAGCGGCAGCGGCGGTCATAGGTTGGCGCGCGGTCTTTTGCTCTCACATGGTCTGTGACCGCCGCTCGCCATCGCTGTTCTAAGACCAATGTCGTGGCCAGGCGGTGATAGTTGAGGCTTAAGCCGGGTCCAGACGAGTGTAATGTAATTTAACGTGTAATGTAACGCGAACTCTGCGTGTGGACGGCAATATTCCCCACGAATGTGGGAAATTACACGTAATCTTACATTACACGTTACGTTCGTCTGGACCCGGCTGGGACCCGGTTGGGCTTTTGCGGGAACATACTTGCAAAGTATAAAGACGAACAAGTAGTCCAACTTCGGCCGTTTAGGAGCGCGCGCCACATATTCACACAGATGCGCGATAGCATGTGTGTAAGTGCGATCTATACTGGAGCATTCTTACGCGTTCAACGTCTTGGACCGTTTTATTGCGACTGAGACTAAAAAAGAGAGTGACTAACATCGATCGTATGTATGGAACGCTCAATGCTCGGAATCTCTCTGCGAGATAGGCGAAGAACACACTGAAATCGCCCGTCGCCGCGATTTTTTCCGTGTATGCGCAGCTACACGGAAAAAATCGCCGCGATTTACGCGCCAGTGTGCGCCACCCCGCGATTTTTCTATACAAATCGACGATTCTACATACAAAGTTGAAAATCGCTGAGTCGCGTGTCGCGCAATTTTCGCTGCAGTGTGAGATCCGCCATAGAATACGGAACGAGGACATCCGCCAACGCACGAAAGTCACCGATATCGGAAAAGAGCTGCGCAACTAAAGTGGCAATGGGCTGGCCATATATGTCGCAGAGACGATGACAGATCGGTTCATAGTTCCCTTGTATGTATAATAAAATTATTGTGACACAAATACGGCCTAAATAGGTAAAGTGCTGTGACCCAGACACAACACTATACTTACTTAATTTTCGAAATTATACCGTGTTCGAATTTATCCTAATGCACCTTATATTAATAAAAAATCATTTTATGTATTTATTTTAACTTTTATACAATGTGTCTCAACTCAATGTAATACTGGCAATAAAGTTATAGATTTGGAGATAACTCGCCATACGAGGTTTCGCAAAACGTAAATTTAAAAAAATCTATTTCCTGTAGAAATGAAAGTAACAAACCAAATCAAATGGATTCGTAAAATTCAACGTAGGTTCTATGTTATGTATAATGTTTTGGACTTTTTTAGTTTGCCAAACATGACGAACTTCGAGGTTAAAGGCCGAGCCACACCGGCTGCGTACACGTCTGCGTGCGCGTGGCGTACGCGCGCGTTTTACAGTATGAATGTTTTTCAAAATGGCGGCTAGTCACGCTCAAAGTCAAGGAGCTGCAGCGTACAGTGCGTGCACACGCAGCCGGTGTGACTCAGCCTTAAAGATGACTCGATTTCAAAACTTGCAAAGTTCAAAAGTGTTTTTTTTTTCAACTTAATGAAAAGTTGGGGTTCAAACTATATCGTCGACCGTAGGCTGAATTACGGTAAGGGATAGGCAAAACAATGTCCCTTACCATAATTCAGCCTAAGGTCGACGATATGCTATATTAATTAGGTCCATCCATACTAGTTCTGCACAGCAAAAAAAAATGTATTTCAAGACCCTGTAAATATGGCAGAAAAGCAACCGGAAAATGAGTGAACATTTAACAAGTATAGGAAATTATTTGTGTTTATCATGGAATAAGTGAACTCATTTTGATAGTAATGATTTAAAGCACGTTTACCAGTAAGTCAGACAAAGTTAAAATTATTTGAATAACAGTTACAGAAAAAAATATATATTGCTTCTTGCGGAACATCAAAAACAGGAACAGGTCAATTAAAACTTAAAGCCGGCACTGACTAGAAGTGAAACAAGATAAAACATTACTAATGCTGGTTTTACGTAAAGCTTACTTGAAATATCACGTGTGATTTTTTTCAGAATATTTAAATATCAGTCAGCGCAGAATTTTATCAAAATCTGGCGTTTTCATATGCAATGGCTGGCTCATAACTGTAGTTATGGCAGTGATGTAGCCAGCATGCGAGCAGTAGGCATACGCGATGATACAATCAGGGCGCGCTAATGCGCTCCGTTCATTCGTCGCTCAGCGCTCACTGGCAGTTGTGCTGTCAGAATTAATCGCTATCGATATTGATAATGAATTTTTAAAGTTTGCCATTTGAAGGCTGGCTCGATAGCAGTACGGAGCGCTGTGCTACATCATCACAAAAACCTCAATCTACAAGCTCGTCGCTAAGTAAGTGTTGTAGTCAGCATTCCAGCCGCAGTAGGCATACGCGGTGATACAATCAGGCCGGTGGCACTAATGCGCCCCGTTCATTCATCGCTCAGCCAGCGCTCGCTGGCGAAGTTGTGCTTTTAGTATTAATTGCTATCGAATCGATATTGATTTTTTAGTTTCACCCCTTTGAAGGGTGCGTGGTTAGCAGTAGCGAGGCCTCCATAGAACTAGATTCCTACCGGCTTATAATATTAGGCATTTGAGCACCTTATTCTACAGTTCTTAACGAAAATGTACGCTAAATCTGCACCGGCTTGCCCTAGAATATCTTTTACGCCACGCCACTGGTGGCTAGCTTATGGTTGATGTCAATGCGCTGTGCTACGTTATAATTACGAAAATTTAAATTCATAAGTTCATGGCCATGTTAGTGATGCTGGGCTGCATGTACTAATATGTAACATGCATACGCATTTACTTGCTGTAACTACATGCCTTAAGCCTTTTCGTCGTCTCGGTAAAGTTTTGCAAAAAGTGAAAAAAAATAACAATAAAAACTTGAATTTATAAAATCCATAGACAAAATATTGTCTTCAGTTTCCGCGATTATCAATTTATCACGCATTGACTGGACTGTTATTCTGAAATATTGTGTTTTCAGTCTACCCGCAACCACGAACGCTTGAAAGGCCTACCAAAAAACGTCGGGACATAAAATTCAGTAATACACGCAATTTCATCAGTTTAAGTAGTTTTATTACAATCTATCGACAAGTCATCAACGCGCCCCATCCTTACCGACACCTACTTAACTGGCCGCGGCGCCGCTGATCGCCCCCACCCCCCTCCCCATAGCTTATCGTCGCGGAAGTCGCCACGGATATTTCATCTCGCCATCCTCTAGTTTTTCTGTCTAGTGTTCTTTGTTTCTGCATCCCTAGTAGTGTTGTTTCTGGGTGGCATTGTTAATTGATTGGTGACTTTATTGATCGAGCTAGCGCAGCGGTTGGCAACCTTTTAGCAGCCAAGGGCCGCATAGTAGCTAGCTAACGAATTTGACGCGGGCCGCACTTTGTTAATAATTTGCGATCTTATACAATTCTGAATAAAGCGATCTTTACATACAAAATAGCAAAGGAGGCTCGCGGGCCGCAAGTGAGCGGTTCACGGGCCGCAGGTTGCCGACCGCTGAGCTAGCGAATGAGTCGATAGGCAAATAGAATGACAAATTTTATTCATACTCTAAAAAGTTGCCTTTTAGACTAAGGCGCAGAATTGGTGGTCTACGTTTGATTGTCCGGCATCTCTCAAGTCGATACTTGATCATCAGATATTTATGAATCCTCAACTTTGGTAGAAGGGTAGGTGCATTTTGTCATCCTCTAGCTCTGTTGAGCAATGAGTGTTGTATCCTTTGTTCCTTCGACTCTAGCAGTGTGGTTTTTCGGTGGCAATTTTTAGGGTTTCGTACCAAAATGGTAAATAACTAAATATTTTTACAAAAATAACCCGACCGCGGTGAACTTTAAAAGTGCATAAAATCCGACATTTTGTTTATTTTAACGAACTGTATACCCAGTGACACTCGCGCCATCAAGACGAATCTAATGATGTATCATTTATCAAAATCGGTTGTGCCGTTGAGTAGTTACGAAGTAATCGGGGAAGAAACCTAGATACAAATTTACCCTTTGTTTTGAAGTCGGTTAACACTAGAAACTCGTTGCTAGTAAGAGATGGACAAGAAATTACGAAAAATACTGAAATCGCTATATGTGTGCCTATAATATTTGAAGAGTTCCCTCGATTTCTCCAAGATTCCATCATCAGATCCTGATTTGGTTACAATGGGACCATCTCGGAAGTCTACCCTTTCAAACAAAAAAAGAATTTTCCAAATCGGTCCAGCCGTCTTTAAGTAATCGGTGAACAAACACACAAAAAAAAATAAATAAAAAAAAACATACAGACGAATTGAGAACCGTCCTTCTTTTGGAAGTCGGTTAAAAATCTGTAATAATTGCGGATGATTAATATCATCCTAAATATTACAGGAAAAATAAAATGGTTTTCGTATCTTGCAGCATTTTTTAGAAATTCGCAAAAATCGTAAGACAAACGTATTTGCTCCTATACTAAATTGACAGCGGCATATGTCGTTGTCGATGTATGAGGACAACAGTTTTTCAAGAGCAATTAGTTAAGTTTGTCCCAGCATATAATTTTTCTTAAATTATTCACATATCTACTGATGAGTTTATACGGAACCCTCGGTGCGCGAGTCCGACTCGCACTTGACCGGTTTTTAGTGATTCATTGGCGATAATGGCGATTGATCGAGTTAACCGAAGCGAGGTTTATGAGGCGCGGTACGGTAACTTCCTTCGCTCGTGTCCAAAATACCGCATTCCCGAAATACCAATTTTTCAAAAAAACTGATTTTCGATTTATGAGATTCCAGGAGTCTTACCGCATTTGTAACGCCACTAGATTATTAAATCGTAATTTACTCAAGGATCTAAATCACTTTGTTTGATGTGCTATATTGGGAATCTTGTATACGGAGAATCTGGTGTATCGAGAATCCGGTATTTTAAAAATCTGGTATTTTAGGAATGCGGTATTTTGGGAATGAGCGACTTCGTTGTATCTTCCTAAACTTTGGCAGACGGACATTTGAGAATATACATAATACAATTTTTAGGGTTCCGTAGCCAAAATGGCAAAAACGGAACCCTTATAGTTTCGTCATGTCCGTCCGTATTTGGAAATAATCGCTCCGAAATTTGAGTAAATTGTGTCCCCCCCCCTCTATTTTCTAAACCGTGCGTCCGAAAAATATGAAAAAAATCATGAAGGTAACGCTTAATTAATACTTTCAACGAAAATTATTTTCAACAAGATCGAATGTACCGTTTTTGAGTTATTGCCGATAAACTGCGCTTCTCAACAAAAGGACGTAATTGCTATGAAGATACGCTCTTTTGTTTTTGTACTTTTTTTACATCGTATTTTTTACCTTATAGTTACGGCTATGGAACCCTACACTGAGCATGGTCCGACATGCTCTTGGCCAGTTATTATATTCTAACATGAACAATCGGTTCAAGGATTGGATTAGTGATTAGCGACGTGAGAACAGCGCTACTCGAGTCATCGTCGAACAATAGTACATTACAGAACTAGGGTGGTAATACAAAGAAAGGCCGAGATCGCAGAAGTTTGCGGCCCGAGCTGCAAGCGAGGGACGTAAATATGTGATCGAGGGCTTTCTTTATTACCTCCCGTGTTGTGTACATCATTTTATGTCTACACTTGGCCAGAAAGCGGCTTTTTCCGTACGCGCAGCGTGCGGAAAAAGTCACTTTATGGCCAGGTGTGGCATAATAGTACATTACATACCGAGGCCATTACTGTAATAGTAAGAAATGTCTCAGATCACATGTAATCTATGCAGGGCCGCGCCGACACCACCGGCAGCGCCTGTGTGCGAAACCTGTGAAGCACCTCTTTATTGTCGTCGTGTTTCGTCTTCCGGCGCCCCTATTGCCTGGCTGCGCCTGTGTGCGCTGCACACTTCGCACACAGGGGCGGCGCGGCCCTGAATCTATGTCACAAACATGTGATCTGAGGCTTTCTTATTTACTGGCCAAGGTTTGTATATTATTTTTCTGTTGGCCAGAAAGCGGCATCTTCGTTTAGCGCAGGGGCCGGCAAGCTGACGCTTTCCGGCCGGAGGGCAGAAATAGTACATTGTGTATCAAGGGCGGTAGGTAAGGAATTACAAACGAGTGTTTGTTACAAGGCCGAGGCGAAGCCGAGGGCTTTAATAACACGAGTTTGTAATTCCTGTACCGCCCGTGGCACACACAATGTTTTTCATCACACTTGTGAGGAAATCTAATTAAAATTAACCTTACTTAACCTAAATAAAATTGTAAAACTGACAGTGACATTAGTGACATATCCATAGACAATGCGCAACGTTCGGAAACCATAGCGGTACAGACCTAAAACGGTTGATTTTATAATTGCAAAATACTGAAATACACTATTGAAACATTTAATTAATGTTACAGAAATATGTGTTTACATGTATTTGCAATACCGGTTCTCTTTAAATAAATATTTCAGTGATAAAAGTTAAAAAAGTAAGTTGGCGTTTCCTTTGAACATGACAAATAAGAGTAAAACAGAACCAGCGTTTCAAATTTAAAAAGAAAACCATTACGCCCTAGGGCGTAATAGCTCATTTACGGCCCGCAAAACCTACGTGTAATGCACCATTTTCGAGCAAGTGTGATGAAAAGAAACATACAAACGTTGAACGTTTTCAGCAAACTAAAAAAACTTAATGTGTATCAGCCGCAGAAATATATCGAGATAGACGGAAAATGTTCCTCGATTTGTATGAGAACGTTGCGTGTCAGATTTTTGCGTTTGACAGTCTGACCGGCCCGAGTGCAACTGAGAGGTAAATTGCGCAAAGCGCAAAAGTCATGGCTCGCGAATTATAAGCATTTGTTGGATCTACTTTAATACATGGTTTGTGGTATCAGGACTTTAGGAGCATAAAAGAATGGAATGGTGAACACCCATCGATAAAAGCCAGGCATGTCTGATCATGGATGTATAAAATAGAAGGATACCGCGCGGTCTAAGACGCGGGTGAAGCCAAGCAATGGCCGCCGAAGTGAGCATGTGTGCGTTGACGGCCCAATGGCAGCCGACCGGCCCATTATGCTGGTTGATGTGTGCGTGCGTGCGTACAAAGCGCCGGCACATTGCCGGCACATCATGAGTGCTTCACTTATCTGTTCGCGACGCTACGTCCATTTATTTTTAAGGTCCTTGTGTCTGATGATCTATTTCCCAGTTTTCCACAAATGAATTTCGTTAGCCCTTTGTGTCTATCGAAAGTCGCATTTTAATTAACCCTTTAAAAGTGTTCAGTTGAATTTCATGCACCAATTAAACCTCTTTCAAAATTCCTTTCTCACCGAGCTGAAATGCTTTCGTATGTCTGATTCTCGTGGCGTTGATCGATCGCACGATCTGGGATCATTCTGTATTTCGCCGTCCTAGGTGTGTAAACTATATCAACACTCGGTGAGACCTATCTCTCGGCGACCCCAGTTAAGGCGGCTCCGCGCCAGGTATAACAAGTTTAACATTTCCACCCCCACTTGCGGGCCATAATTAAAATTTAAACGACAGCGCCAGCGGCGACTTCGCGCGCTAATTACTGCCTTTTGACGGCGGTTTTTTTTTAATTAAACCACCATAGCGAGCCGACTTTCTCGAAACTCGTGTCGCACACGGGTCATACAGATTTCAGAAAACAATGGTAAAAAAAAAACCACTTTAATCATACAGTCAGCATCCAAAGCGCCTTATATATCGTTACACGTCTTTGTACCTACAGACAATGGTCTCACCGCAAAAAAAGTAAAGTTGGTCGAGTAGTATTACATTGCAGCTCTGGAAAGGTCGATTGATCACACTGTGCCTAATTAGCCCGCAATGAACTGTTACTCATACTCGTTTATTCGCCGGCGGTGGGCCCAGTGCCTATAGTAATAAGACGTGTTGCGATATGGCGCTTTGGATGTTACAGCTTACAGACTATCTTTATTGTAAAGCTTGAGCTCTTTTGCACTTAGCTTGTATATAAATAGGGATCCCCTTATTTCCCATAAAGTTATCATAGTATTCCCATAGTCATAATTAACGAAAGTCATAAAGTATTTGTTTTTCTAAAACGGTAATATTTTCAGGATACTTTAAAACGCTACCGTATGGAAAAAAATACGTTAGGTTAGGTTTGTTTTTATAACAATTCTGAAAACTTAACGGTTTCTTACAATTCTTAGAAAATAGGTTGTATGTCTTTCGATAATTATGACTAGCGCTACATTACAACTTTTAAAAATTATGGGAGACAATATAGTACCATAGGGGCCATTCATTTATTACGTAAGACGATTTTTGCCAGTTTTTGACCCTCTCCCCCCTTATGTAAGAAAAAATAAGAATCGGCTGACCCCCTCCTCCCTATTTAATATTTATTACGTAAAAATGTAAAGGAAAAAGTAAATTTTTAAAACAAAAAATAAAAACCGACTTCCAAAAACTTAAACTAAAAAGCAGAAAATAATATGTTAATTACCCGAAAGAAATGGATAATCAACGATTCATATATACATATACAGATATTTATAGTTTTTAACCTGTTTTTTTGAAGTCGGTGCCTGCCACGCAAAGCTGGCTATGCTGAGCTCCTTTTATCCTTAGCTGGCACCGACTTCAAAAAAGCAGGTTAAAAACTATAAATATCTGTATATGTAGATATGAATCGTTGATTATCCATTTCTTTCGGGTAATTAACATATTATTTTCTGCTTTTTAGTTTAAGTTTTTGGAAGTCGGTTTTTATTTTTTGTTTTAAAAATTTACTTTATTTTTAAATTTTTAGTGGCGCTGTAAAAATACTATTTTAACCAAATGGACTAAAGTCTATTTAGTTAAAAGAATTTTTTTCCAAATCGGTCTAGCCTCAAGTAATCGGGGAACAAACCTACATAAAAATTGATCTTTGTTTTGAAGTTGGTTAAGACTGGAAACTTATATCTAATAAGAAGTGCACGAGAAACTAAGAAAAATACCAAAATCGCTATATGTGTGCCTCTAATATTTGAAGAGTTCCCTCGATTTCTCCAAGATCCCATCATCAGATCCTGATTTGGTTGCAATGGAATCACCTCGGAAGTATACCCTTTCAAACAAAAAAATAATTTTCCAAATCGGTCCAGCTGTTTTTAAGTAATCGGGGAAGAAACCTACATAAACATTTGTTCCTTTTTTGAAGTCGGTTAACACTAAAAACTTATTGCTAGTAAGAAATGGACAAGAAACTACGAAAAATACCGAAATCGCTATATGTGTGCCTCTAATATTTGAAGAGTTCCCTCGGTTTCTCCAGGATCCCATCATCAGATCCTGATTTGGTTGCAATGGGACCATTTCGGAAGTATACCCTTTCAAACAAAAAAAGAATTTTTCAAATCGGTCTAGCCGTCTTCGAGTAATCGCGTAACAAACATACAAAAAAAAAAAAACATTCAGACGAATAGAGAACCGGCCTTCTTTTGGAAGTCGGTTAAAAATTATTTTACATTTGGGTTGTTTTAATTTTTCAAAGAATCATTTTTGTGGGGACGTTCATCTGCAGATTTTAAATTTTTTAGTGAAGTAGGTATACGCAACCGAGCACGAGCCTACGCTCACGCGCACATTTGCGCGCTTTTTGAAAAGTTAAGATTATTTTGCGCATTTTTATGATCTTACGTAAGAACGATCAAAACTCCCTCCCACCCCCACGGAAAGAAAAAATAAGACATGGTTGATCCCCCTCCCCCCAAATCGTCTTACGTAATAAATGAATGGCCCCTAAGACGTGTTGCGATATGGCGCTTTGGATGTTACAGACTATCTTTATTGTAAGGCTTGAGCTCTTTTGCACTTAGCTTGTATATAAATAGGGATCCCCTTATTTCCCATAAAGTTATGTCATACTCATACTGTATTTTTAGTCATAATTAACGAAAGTCACAAAGTATTTGGTTTTCTAAAACGGTAATATTTTCAGGATATTTAAAACGCTAGGTACCGTATGGAAAACAATTGGTTAGGTTAGGTTTGTTTTATAACAATTCTGAAACCTTAACGCCCAGCCAGCACAAACCTTCTGAGTAAGTTTTCTTTAACAGCAGTCATAGAAACTAATTGCTGAATAAGACTACCGTAATTAGCTGGTTAAGCGCTTACCCAGATGTTATTCAAGCAGTTTGGGCACAAAATCATAGATCTAATAGCTGTGTAATAGCAATGTAACAGTTGAATAAGTTTTGAATAATTGTACGACAAGCTGAGTATCTTCTGCATAAAAGCATTTTTTTCTTTTATGCAAGTATTACAGCTCTGTTATCCAGACGATGAATGAATGATGAATGAACTGTATGCTTATGTCCTTCAAAGCTCAGATATTCAGATGATACACAGCGTTTTTATCAAGAAATGTCAAATTAAGTTGAAGTTGACAGATTCGAATACAAAAGTGCACGCATTTTTTTGGTGAGTGAATTAAATGGCGGAGTTATTAATGTCCCGGTAAGTAAATATTTTACCCTTATTGAATGCTTAAAGTGATAAATTGTGCGCATGCAACTTTACCGTGTATTTATATATACATTTCGTGTAAAATTTTCACGCGCCGACCTGATAAGCCGGGTTTTTAAGAAATAAACAACATTTCGTCTATTGGTTAGTTTTTACAAGTGAAATATTTTTATGTTGTATGCAATTTAAGGGTTCCAAAATAAACTTGGTATACTTTTTACAAGAATATTATACCGATTTCGTTATTATAATTGAGTATTCGAGTATAAAATTTCACATCAATTAATAGGTTATGTTATTCATTATGGCGACAATCATTATGAATAAAATCTGCTGGCACAGCGGCTATTCGTCTAATGTCTACATAACAGGCCTTATGTGTCCACTTATTCAGTTGTTCTCTGGTTGAAAGTGGTCTGCACACAACATATTTTCGATAACTGTTCTATAATCATACATACTCGTACTAAAAAACAAACAAAGCCGCATAAAGGCTGATAAATGTTCCAAAATAGAGTAACAGGTCTTTTTTGCTGACTATTCAGCTTTAAGAAATAAAATCGGCAAATTACAGAACTAACTCAGCTAATAGTGTTATTATAGCAAAAAAAAACTTTAATACAGAACTTGGCAATACAAACAGCTTCTATACATATATAATAAAGCTTAACCCTGCATAAGGTTAAATTATTGGCCAGTTATCCGGCTTGTGTGCTGCCTGGGCGGTTTCTTAGAAAATAGGTTATATGTCTTTCGATAATTATGACTAGCGCTACAGCATGACTGTTAAAATTTATGCGTGACAATATAGTACCATATAAATAACTTGCACCCGTTTTCACTAGACCCACAGATTGTCTAATACAACGGGTGATGTGATCAAAGAATTCCCTTTTCAAAATTAAAAAGGTATTAACGGAAACGGGCAAATTTCGGAATCCTGAATTACAGGAAGCTGTCGTTTACACGATTTTTGTCGCTGCTTTGGACTTCTCTGTAGGATGTCAAAATATTCCAGTATTTAACAGTACAGCTACTTGTCATAATACCTATATAAATAAATAAATAAATATTAGGGGACAATCTTACACAAATCGAACTAGCCCCATAGTAAGCTCAATAAGGCTTGTGTTATGGACACTAGACGACGATACATTTAATAGATACAAATACTTAAATACATGGAAAACATCCATGACTCAGGAACAAATATTCGTGCTCATCACACAAATAAATGCCCTTACCGGGATTCGAACCCAGGACCTCTTGCTTCATAGGCAGGGTCACTACCAACTAAGCTAAAGCGGTCGTCAAATGATGAAATGGTGCACGTAAATATCTGACACTGTGTATACACCGTGGGTACGAGTAACCCGACAAACTTTAACTATAGATTCTAACAACTATTATTAGGAGTAAAAAAAGCACCCTGATGTATAGTCGAAAAACGCTTACTTTCAGAGATATTCATTATTTTTTAAATGAAAACTCCCAAGTGTGTAACAAGCCCTAATAAAAGTGACTAAGATAGTTTTACTATTTTTTTAAAATCCTTTCACTAAACAGCAATTAACCTTCGCAGTATTTGATGGTAAGCGACTACGAGGCCAAAAAATGTACCTTTCGTTTCCATTTTAGCTTTTTTTTTCTTTTTGATAACTTTTCCTCCAGTAAGGACATGTTTATAACGAGGGGCTGAATTTACTGATTTATTTTGTTCCATAAGACTATTAATGTAAAATGACAAAATTCGACCTTTGTTGATATAACGTTATTTACTTGTAATACCATCAGGAATACGTGGTTAAAGTTTGTCGGGTAACTCGTACCATACTCGTACTCACCGTTTATAACTGATGTATGATTTATAGTTTCAAACTTTCAATTAATGACCATAGATCTGAAGCCGTGTCTTCATTGCATGATAGGCATATCACAACACAATTCTTATTTTCTGGACATATATTGAGCACTAGATCAACTAGATGGCGTATATCTGTCGAAGCGCAAGTGCTAGACTAGAACGCGCGATTAAATTTTCCTTGAGTAGTTAAAACCGCCTACAGACGATAGTTTGTAAACCGACCGACATGTACATATTTAATTTGACCACTCTGTCAGATATTTTAGCACGCCCCGCTCCGTTATATAAATTAAATCGTTTGTAATTAAGTTTCTACGTCGAGGTCGCCGAATATGGCTGGCTGAATAAATAATCAATCAGTAGGATTCGACATTTTGCAAATGAACGAACGAAAAACCGCGTAATTTACGTAAAAATACGATTTAAATGGAAATCTACCCGATAAATAAAGGTAGCCTGCAATGCAAGAGATCCCGACCGACCTCTCACAAAGTTGCAGCTAGGTGCACGAGTTGGATATAGTATTCAATCAGGTAAAAGCAAGCTCAGAGGAGAAACCTTACTCTATACTAAAGTTAAATTTGTGCCTGGCCTTCAAATAAACGGAGTACCAAAAAAGTTAATTATTCGTGTAATAATTTAAACCTAATCGAATTAATTCAGAAAATAATATCAAAATATGTGATGAAACGAGGCAGGCCCAAATATCTAACACGATCGAATAATAAGGCGGATCTCACACTGCAGCGAAAATCGCGGCGACACGCGACTCAGCGATTTTCAACTTTGTATGTAAAATCAGCGATTTGTATAGAAAAATCGCGGGGTGGCGCACACTGGCGCGTAAATCGCGGCGACTCGCAACTACTATGCGCACATACACGGAAAAAATCGCGGCGACGGGCGATTTCAGTGTGTTCTTCGCCTAAGGAATAGGGTGCTTTAAGATATTTTTAACCGACTTCCAAAAGACGGACGGTTCTCTATTCGTCTGTATGTTTTTTTTATTTTTTTTTTTGTATGTTTGTTACGCGATTATTCGAAGACGGCTAGACCGATTTGGAAAATTCTTTTTTTGTTTGAAAGGGTATACTTTCGAGGTGGTCCCATTGCAACCAAATCAGGATCTGATGATGGGATCTTGGAGAAACCGAGGGAACTCTTCAAATATTAGAGGCACACATACATATAGCGATTTCGGTATTTTTCGTAGTTTCTCGTCCATTTCTTACTAGCAATAAGTTTTTAGTGAAAGGAACAAATGTTTATGTAGGTTTCTTCCCCGATTACTTAATAAAAACGGCTGGACCGATTTGGAAAATTATTTTTTTGTTTGAAAGGGTATATCCGAGGTGATTCTATTGCAACCAAATCAGGATCTGATTTATTTATTTATTTATACATGTTAACATGACATTACAGTAAAAAAACTGATGGGATCTTGGAGAAATCGAGGGAACTCTTCAAATATTAGAGGCACACATAGCGATTTTGGTATTTTTCTTAGTTTCTCGTGCATTACTTAGTAGAAATAAGTTTCCAGCCTTAATTTTTATTTTTTATGCCACACCTGGCCATAAAGTGACTTTTCCGCACGCTGCGCGTACGGAAAAAACCGCTTTCTGGCCAAGCGTAGACATAAAATGATGTACACAACACGGGAGGTAATAAAGAAAGCCCTCGATCGCATATTTACGGCCCTCGCTTGCAGCTCGGGCCGCAAACTTCTGCGATCTCGTCCTATCTTTGTATTACCACCCTAGTTGTGTAATATACTATAATATATGTCGGTACCTAAATACTTTCATTGTATGTAAGAGCGCAGAATAAGTGTTAAATGGAGAACGAAAAGCTTTACGCACTCGTGCATTGCACACATTAATAGCACACAAAGGGCCACAAATAAAGCGTGTCACACACTAAGCAGATACGATAAGATATCTGTATCTGAACGCATATCTGTCAATTTCGCTCCCTATACAATTCAATGAGCTAACACACACAGCGCAGATAACTTATATTTTTTATGCCACACCTGGCCATAAAGTGACTTTTTCCGCACGCTGCGCGTACGGAAAAAGCCGTTTTCTGGCCAAGTGTAGGCATAAAATGATGTACACAACACGGGAGGTAATAAATTAAGCCCTCGATCGCATATTTACGTCCCTCGCTTGCAGCTCGGGCCGCAAACTTCTGCGATCTCGGCCTTTCTTTGTATTACCACCCTAGTTATGTAATGTACTATTCTGCCCTCCGGCCGGCAAGCGTCACCTTGCCGATTTCAAGATGCCGCTTTTTGGCTCCGTCGAACAGAAAAATAGTATACAAACCTTGGCCAGTAAATAAGAAAGCCTCAGATCACATGTTTGTCGTCCTCGGCTTCGCCTCGGCCGACAATTCCATGAGATCTGAGGCATTTCTTACTCTACTGGCCTCGGTATGTAATGTACTATATCGTGAAGTATCTGTAGGCACCGACATATATCGAAAGATGGCAGATCTGCAGATCATCAGTTCAGTTTGAAGGATTTAGACTGAATGTATCGTCTCGTATATTATCGTATCTGCGTAGTGTGTGACACGCTTAAGAGGTGGTAGTAGCTGAAAGCTAAATGAAATACCTCCGATATGCCTCCGATACTCAAAAGCTGAAATTGCAAATAGGATCGTTCGCTTTTCAGTCATATAGAGCAATTTGGTTTGTTGTGTGAGTACGAGTATGGGTATTTGCAATACATCGAATCTCATTGTTGAGATGTTATAATTTTGTTTTAATGTAATTTAATTTTCTGCCCTCCCTCCGGCCGGAAAGCGTCACCTTGCCGGCCGCTGCTTAGCTTTGTCACTGACTCTCACTCTCACTCACTCACTGATCATCATAATTCTATGGAACAATATTTTTAGGTTTTGCATGACATGATAGGCTAACAGCTAATTATGTTTAAAATTTGGAGCTTGTGGGTCTGCTAGAAGTAAGTACCTTAGAATTATGATGATCATCAGTCAGCCAGTCAGTGAAAAAACCAAGGAACATTGACGTGCAATAGTTCTTAAACTAAACTACATGTTCAAATTGAATGATATTGAGAGTATATCTATGTCTTATTATGCCCTATATGTATATCGCCGAATTTTCAGTGTTCTAACTTTAGCCAGCACAAAATTACGGGAGGCTGAAAATGTCCTGAATGGTTTCGAGTAAAGGATGGTAAGGCCGTGCCTTTGTTTTGCTCGACTTGAATCAGAGGCGTAACGAGGGTGGTGATAAATAAAGAAAGAACACTTACAAAAAGAAATAAGATCCTATCAAAAACATTACATGTAAAAAGATGCATGTCTCGCAACGTAAGTAGTTCTTCTAACACATTTTGTGTACTGTTCTATTCCAATTAGTATTATTATTATTTTTCTTTTCCCTTGGGTAACTTCTTACAAATCTCTTGTTTTAATATGCACAATGTAACAATCTGAATTTATAGAGGAGCGGGTCTTCCTGGTGCTCCAATATCTGTTATATTTACAGAATAAACGCCTGGCTACACTTAACGATTACACCCTGTATACTTAATAGGAAGTCCCAACCTTGATGCTTACTTTGTGAAATACTTTGAAAGAATAAATATATTTTCATTTTCATTTTATAGTTCCCTAATAAAGAATCCTCCACGGTGAAATAATAGGCAAGCCGGTGGAAATCGAGCTCTGTGTACATGGTACTTGGTTTACCATTACATCTCAATTTTTTTTTGTAGTAGAACTGCGGTGATGTATAAGTTTGAGCTACTTAATCAGTTGTTTTAAGTTAACACAAGAAAAATAAAATGTACGTCTATGTAGTTCCTTTACGCACTACGACAAATTTTTGACGTAATCGAGATGAGATGTGTTTATAACTTTCCTTCCATATAATCTCACTATAGAATTGAAATGCATCTCGTCTCGGTGGAGCCAAGCAGTGAAATGTTGAATGTTTTATTGTCCTATGCATGACTAAAAACTTTATAATAAATCTCTATAGAGTTGTATAGATTTTAGTCACAAAACACTGCTGAATTTTACAGAAAACTTCGCGAGTGCAGTGTACCAGGGAAGCAGCGACCGTCAAGGACGTTCCGAACTACCAGAGCATAATAGAGAATAGCATCTCAAACAAGTTTGCGAAGTCATCTCGCAACCGCGCGCAGGCGGGTACCAGGCGGGCAGAGCGCGCAGACGTCAGCGGAGTAAATTAGGCGGCGGACATCGCGCCCGACGCGCCGCACTCAGCGATATTGTTATCAGCCCGCCCCGGTCGCGTGTAGGGTTGTCGACGCTTGTAATATTTTATTTATTTTGTATTTTCTGACAATTTCATAAACTGTTCAAGGTAAAATTGAATGGGCTGTTACTGAAACAGTGAGCTATCTTTGGCCGTGTGATCGCTAACATCGTGTTCTCAAAGTAAAAATGGGTTTTTTTCATTTATGTAGCTACAAGCTCTGCGGAAAAAGCTCAAATGCTTGTGAAGCGTACCTAATTGTAATTAATAATAGTGGGTTTTGGTTACCGTTCGATGAAAGCCAAAAAATAATTCAAATGTATTAAAAGTTGTAAAAATAAGGTGTGTCTGTGTCACAGATATTAACAATATTTTTGTGAAAATAACTGGAACAGGCTATTAGACAATCTCTAGAACAGATGAAACTAAAATATTGCAGCGACGCTACATATCTTGCAGATCGACCGTGCATAGCCACTATGCTTAATGGACTATTCAGATTCAGATTCAGATAATTTATTGCATATCACATTGTAGGTACATATTATACAGTAACATGGTTTACAATATGACACCCTGTAGGGCACAGCAAAAGAAATAAGAAGGGCAGTGGAGAGTTTAAACAGCAAAATTGAACAACAAAATTGAAGAGAGTCTAGATATAAAAGTATACAGATACAGGTATTCAAACTTTAAACATATGCGGACTACTTTCTTGTCTTATTTTGTTAATCGTTAAAAAAATCATTTAAACTATAGTAGGCTTTAGTAATAAGGAAATTCTTGAGTTTAAGTATGAACTGTTTATCGGACTGGCTGTTTTTTATATCGTCACTTATCTTATTGAATATTTTTATTGCCATGGAATTGGGACTACTGCTATGTAGTTTGAGTTTTGATAGTGTTGACGGTATAAGTTTGTTTTGGGACCTGCTAACGTAACGTCTAGGAAGATCTGACTGTTTAGTGAAAAATTGTGGGTATTTTTTAACGAATTTGCATACTTCAAAGATATAAATTGATGTTAGTGTTAAGATTTTTAGCTCGATAAAATGGGGCTTGCAACTATCCATATTCTTAATATTGGCTATCACCCGGATACACTTTTTTTGGAGTACAAATATATTCTCTACGTCAGTGCTGTTTCCCCACAAAATTACTCCGTAAGATAACCAGGCATGCGCGTAGGAGTAATAAGCGGTCAAGGCAGTTTTTTTATCGGTGGCTTTTTTTAATTCTTTTAGAGCGTATGTGAATTGGGATAATTTAGTTTTTATTTTCCCTACGTGGGCTTTCCAGTTGATATTGCAGTCGATTTCTAATCCTAGCAGACACGATGTATCTACGCATTGTAAGTCCGTGCCATTGAAAGAAAAGTTAATACTGAGAGGTTTCTTTTGATACGGTCTAAATTGTAAGATTTTGGTTTTTGAGAAGTTAATTTGTAAGTTGTGATCAGTTAGCCAGTTTACTATGTTAGTGAGTAGACTGTTTAGTTCTTGATTTAGGTTTAAGTTGCTAGGACACGGTGTTAGAAGAGAAATGTCATCGGCGAATAGGGTACATGTTTGTTGTATAATTTTTGGGAGGTCGTTTATGTATATGAGAAATAAGAGACACCCGATCGTACTCCCCTGGGGGATTGAGTGGTTGATTTCTCGTAAGTCTGATGTTATATTGTTTAGTTCCCCGGAATTGTGATTAAAGTGTTGAATTTGTACGAATTGCTGTCGGTTTTGGAGATAAGATTTAAACCAGTTATATGGGGTACCTCTGACACCTATGCCATAAAGTTTTTCTAGTAAAATATTATATTGGACCCGATCGTACGCTTTCGACATATCAAGGAGCATTCCAATAGCATATTTTTTGTCATTTAATATGTTGAGTGTTTCTTGTATGAAGTTATATATTGCTAGGACAGTTGAGCGTTTTTTACGAAATCCATTTTGATTGTCATGGAATATGTCATATTTTTCGCAGTACGCATACAATCGTGTGCTCATGGCGGTTTCAAAAATTTTTGACGAGGTGGGCAATAACGCGATAGGTCGGTAATTGCCGGGATCTGACGAGCAGCCTTTTTTATGAATAGGTATGATTTTTGCCGTTTTTAATAAGTCCGGAAATATTCCAAGTGAAAAAGATTGATTTATTAGTAGACATAGTGGAATTGAAAGTTCATCTGCGCATTGTTTTAACAAAAAGGGAGGTAATTCATCAACACCGAAGCTGCGCTTACTTTTAAGGTTTTTTATGATGGATTTTACTTCGTGTACGTTTACCGGTCGTAGGTAGAAGCTATTGACGGTCGGTTGCATAACGGGCCGGCCGGGCGGCGCGGGGGTCGGTGGGTCGACGCGTCCCACAGATGCAAAAAACTCATTGAATGCGTTTGCTATCTGTTTGGGACATGACGTTAGTTTATTGTGGATATTGATTTCTATATTTCGGGCTGGTTTTTTTGTAGATTTATTCGTGCGTTCTTTAATTATTTTCCACATCGGCTTAGTTATATTATCTGATTGGCTGATTTCATTTATATAATGACATTTTTTAGATTTGATTATCACTTTTTTAAGAGTTTTCTCGTATTGTTTGTAGTATTTATCTAGGGTTGGATCTTTGCAGTGATTTAATAATATTCTAAGTAATCTTTTATTCTTACAAGAGGTTTTTATGCCTTTTGAGAGCCACTTTTTCAATTTTTATATGATCGCATTGTTTCCTGCAGTTTTAGGCTGAGATGCCGTCACTGGCATTTAAATATTTAGAGTAATAGTGAAAAGAAGACAAAATAATGGGTAGGTACGTTTCTAAATGAAAGGGCTTTTAGATTAGTCCCATTTTATGGAAATCCAGTTCTGATGATAGAATCTAAGAGGAGTTGAGGTAGCTCATTAAAGAACAAAACGGGACTTAATCGCGGACTTTACGCTAACCAGCCACTTGTTAATTGTATGTATTAACAATTTTTAAGAATAATATTTTTATAATATTTTATAGCGCGCCAACCCTGAGCACATTCTGTTGGCGGGCGCGTCGGTTGCCAGCCGGGAACAAAGCAGCCGCGTCGAGCGCCACTCACCGCGCTCTATGCCGCTTATGCGCTCTTGGTAGTTCATAGGTTTATATTACTCCGCTATTTTCATAAATTATGTGACGAAGCAAAAGGTACCACTCCGATAACGTGACACTGACATAACTCTATAAATACACATTGAAAGGCACTAGAGTAAAAAGATTAAAAGATAATATCATTGATAAGCGGTGTTACCCGAGAACGTCACTATGTGTGATTGAAATTGATTAATTTATAAACGTTACAAGTATTGCATTGGATTGTTAATCTGATTTTTGCAGTAGGTTTGTTTCCCTAGGATTTCGAAGTAAAATATCAATACTCTTAATTTTATATGAGACATTTGGAAGCAAAATTGTTTATTTTGACACTTTGTATAGAGCAACCAATAATGGACTGGGTCTTTTTATTTATATAAGTAATTTAAGTGAAACTGAAATTATAACAAATCGGACAGGAGGAACTGGATATTCTATCACATCGCTGTTAAGTATTATCCAAACATACAGTAAAATCGCACATTTCTGGTTGTACACGCATCACGCAAAAAAATCCATGAAATTAGTATACAGGATGCATGCATACATTATGACCTTTTTAACACATAGGAACTTTTTATCCGATTTCTTTCTCTTCCGCTTCGTCGAAGTAATGGGCTTTTTCATTTGAAATGTCCTGTTAAGTAACTAACAGTTAACAGGTCGTCTCAAAACTGACGATTAGCGTCGAACTGCATACCTATATTTCGTCACCAACTGACAGGTTAGACGGTACTTAAACATAGCTAAAGTTTCGCTTGAAGCGTTTTAAATTAAAAATGCCCTAATACTAAAACTAAATCCAGCCACATTTCCAAGGACCAAGAAGGCCCGATCCGCGCACACTCGATGAATCACCCCAGGCGCGGCCCGCTCCCGCGTCGCGTACATCGCACATACCTACCCACCATATCTGTTGCTATATCTACCGTCGCAGGTATACGAGAACCTAGCATTCAAATAAGTGTTTGGACGAGGATTCATACCTGCAGTCATTTATGTATGGATAATATATTAATACGTCCAAAGGGAACGCCAACTTACTTTTTTAACTTTTAGAGTCTGTGCGGAAAGAGAATAGGATTTAGATGGGGGGGCGCTGTAATGCTTTTCTACCGTATTTGCAAAAAAAAAAAATGCCTTACTGGTTAGGTTAGTTCCGTTTTTCGCCACGCCTATTCTCTTTCCGCACAGACTCTATCACCGAAATATTTATTTAAAGAGAACTGTTATTGCAAATACACGTAAACACATATTTCGGTAGCATTAATTAAATGTTGAAACAAGTGTATTTCAGTAGTTTGCAAATATAAAATCAACTAAAATGGCCGATTTCGGTCTTTACCGCTATGGTTACGTTAACGTGACTTGACAATTGACATTCGCACTGTTTTAATATTTTCTTGTCAAACTGGGTTGATTAGTAAGGTTATTCTATTAAGATTTCCTCACAAGTGTGATGAAAAACATTGTGTGCCACGGGCGGCAAAGGAATTACAAACTCGTGTTATTAAAGCCCTCGGTTTTACCTCGGGCTTATAATAGAGATGGGCCGACTAGACGGGAACGCCGACTTTTCGGCATCATTTGTAGTCGGCCGATTAGTCGGCAAAAAATGCCGAATATTCGGCACTATTGCCTAGCGGAGAATATAGGACACAGAAGAAGTTAAACCATATTTTTCTTCATTATTTTATAATTTTACATAATTTACTCGAATAGAAAAAAAATTATCAACCTAATTAAGCTTTTTAAAGGTGTAACAATTAAGTAACATATAATATTTTAATTTGAACTTTTGTGGCACATTACACTTGGCAAATAGAATTACAGTTTCCGATTGTACCCAAACATCGCTAATAACTGAGCGTTTTCCAAAAAAAATACCGGGGTAGCTACTTTCTCAAAATATGGACTTTTGAGGTTTTTCTAGCTCAGAATCGTTAGTAGGTACTTTCGAACCTAATACGTAAAAAAAAAGTGTAATTTACGTATAAGGTTCGAATGTACTAACGATTCTGAGCTAGAAAAACCTCAAAAGTCCATATTTTGAGAAAGTAGCTACCCCGGTATTTTTTTTGGAAAACGCTCAACTATGATCGGCAATGCCGACTAGTCGGCCGATTAATCGGCAAATTGAAAACCGATTAGTCCGCCAAAGTCGGCAAAATCCGTAGTCGGACCATCTCTAGCTTATATAATAACAAACACTCGTTTGTAATTCCTTACTTACCGCCCTAGATACACAATGTACCAATGGTTGCGCGGCGAATACATACTGCAATAGGCGCCATAACCTATGTACGGGGTTATGTAGCCTGCGAACGCGTGCTCTTTTGTGCCATGCGAGCCTAGTACTTTGTTCCGCGGTATGACACATGACGCGCATATTGCGATACTGGGACGGGCCATTCATTCGACTGTGTGCGAAATTTATCATGTTGTGTTATTTTAGTAACATCCCTTAGTCGTAGTGGATTCAGGATTTTATTCGGAGAAACACCGTTGAGGGTCAGTAAAAACCGGACAAGTGCGAGTTGGATTCGCACACGAAGGGTTCCGTACATCTGAATCTGAATCTGAATCTGAATCTGAATCTGAATCTGAATCTGAATCTGATTTGGTGAAACTTATCTTTAACTATTGCAATTGTAACTGCAAATGTAACCCAATTCCCACATACTTGAATAAATGATTTATGAGGCTGGGAAGTAAAGTAAAAAAAGAGATATGGCCGTCTATACCACATAAGAGCCTTATCACACTTGCGATTTGCGACCGAGCTGCGGGCGAGTTAGAAGCGAAGTTCCATACAAGTGTCGCTCGCGGTAGTCACTAGTTTTGTATGGAAATTGGAAACTCGCCCGCAAATCGCAAGTGTGATAAGGCCTGATAAGATAAGGCCCTAAAACGTATATTTCGACACTCTAAAGGAAACCAAAATTAGGGTACTTTCCGTTGACCCAGAACTATGAAATTTGGCAAGTACATACTTATATAGGTAAGACCGTCTTATACTACATGTACTCGTAGGTATAGGGAAAAATCAGAAAACTATACATTTGAAATAAAAAATAAGTATAGTCTTTCTCTAAAGTATTTGCACGAAACCCTCGGTGGGTGAGTCCGACTCGCTCTTGACCGGTTTTTGTTTCAATATAAGGTGCATTTTTAACCGCCCTTAGTGACATATAGGATATAGGTGACTAGATGAAGCAAACGGAAAGAGAGAAATAAAAATTACGCTACCAAAAACCGTCAGTTTCGTAATCCAGTCGGACAAAGGCCGCGCGTGTTATGGGCATGGCCAGTTGGCCACCCTTGTTGCGGGGTTCACAGTAGGTCACTGTATTCGATCCCATGACGCCAAGGTATGATTAATGAGCAGGGAGAGGTGAATTATGTCATCAAGCGTCGGTCGGCCGATGTTGCGCAGTCTAGTTATGTTTAAATCCGCGCTAAATAGGTTAGCATGAATATAAGGTACGTATAATACGGTCTTATGATCTGTGTGGACAATACCTATGCATCTAATTACCACTGATAGTATTCACAAAACGAACTATGAATGACTCCCAGGAGGACCTAAATTTAACTCTTATAGTTAATATAACTATGTAGTAAATCTTAAGTTGATAGTACCTAAGTGACCTTACGGATATACATACATAAATCCAATGGTAGGTATCTTTTGTGTAACCTCTTATTAGTTGCTCTTAGTTTAGAGGTTCAGTAACGATAACTGGAAAAATCTAATATTTTTCTAACTAGCAACTTTTTTTTTACAATAGCAACACGTCCAAACGTCGTTCTAAACACAAAACGTCATCGGTTAAACTATACCTACTTTTTTTTTATAATAAAACTTTTCCTGAATCAGCACTACTAGTACCAGGGGCACATAGCCGCACAATAGATTGCCTGCGTCACGGCGTGTCACCGTCTGTTACGTGCGGCGAGTGCAGACGCGAGATGTTCGTTATTTACGATGGCCCGGGACAAATAACGGAATAACTTTGGCAAACTCTTACGGTTTCAGTCTAATTGATTCAAATTTAGACCTTAGCGAAATGTAGTAAGGTGGTATTTAAAAATCAGTTACGGACGAAGTTACCAGATGTGGCGAAAATGTTATACTGGCTGGATTAATTTTATAAACCCACAAAGTTAATTAAATCCTGTTATCGATTGTTCTAGAAATAGTGGATGAAGTGCATTGTTCACGTTATTTCCAAGGTGACTGAAGGCGGCGAAGCTAAAACCGTTAATAACGTGTGCACGCAAAAGGCAGTGTATTAGGTACAGTCAAGGGCAAAGATAAACATCCACACAAAGTTCCAAAATATGTATACATAAACCTTACTGCCATACTAATAAGAGCTGTATACATATTTTTGAAACTTTGTGGTGTATACATATTGGTGCCCTTGACTGTACCAAGCCAACTCGATTGTTTTAAGAAATTACAGTTTTATGGTATAATATTTAAATTCAATCAACGATTCATTCCAATTGCTTAGGCGCAAAGGTTAAGTATTATTTGATAAATAAATTCAACATTGGGTTTTAATATTATACATACAGCGCCACCTAGTGTTGAGTAGCAGGACTGATTAATTCTAAAATTCACTGCACGCTTTTTACTAAGAACACTTTTGTTTTCCTAGGTGTCATTCTTAATAATATTGAAATGGTTATCTCTACTTCTACATAAACTACATTATTTATTGCAAGACATTTTAACAGACATTATAGTTATATAGAAAAACAGAATTTCCTTTGATAGAAGAACAGAATTTCTTAGTGCTATGGTTGGTTATTGTATTATTTTTCTAGAAATTCGCCTTCCCAGAGGATGTTGTGAAGGGATGAGCTTCTAAGGACAGCAACAGATGCCACAATAAGTTACCTAATTGTAACATCGTTTTCAGGATTTTTTGTGGTGCCTAAAATTTTACTTCTGATCAGTCATATTGTCAACTTTACCTTCATCTATCATTGAGCCGGTTCATTTCTTCCTTTTGAACAGGAAATGCAGCCATGACTGAAAATAGGATACAATAGGTTTGGAAAGAGCACTTTGATGATAAATTGTTTTACATCTTTCATATATATTAAGTTACTAGGAAAAAGGTTGTTTCGTCGAAAATGACGATTTCTAATTTTATTTTCAATTCAAAGCAGCAATTTCTTACGCATTACGAGACAAAGGTCAATATTCCGGAAAATAGGAATTTCTAATAAACCGTGCAATATTTTTGAGGTGGTAGGTACTTACTAATCAAGTGAATATCACCTCACTACTCGTATTCGCGTGTCTAGTACCGTGTTGGCATGTTATAGCAAATATGTGATACGTGTATCAGTAGTAATCTCTAATTTTCGGATTTACCCTAATGCACCTTTCAACTGTTTTTTTTTTGAAGCTGACAAATTTGCAGGGACCAGGTGGGGGCCGTGGCGTTCCCTGGGATCGAACCAGCTCGTTTGGCCCGGACCACCTTGAGAGGGTCGGACTAGATGGGGGCCGAAGCGCCTGGGATCAAACCAGGACGCATGGCCCGGACTACCTTTTAAGAGGGTCGGACTAGATGGGGGCCGAAGCGAAGCGCATGAGATCGAACCAGGTCGCATGGCCCGGACCATACCTTACATCTATCTATCTACTTATAAGCCACGGACGTCCACTGCTGGACATAGGCCTCCCCATAGATTGCGACAAAGTGCAGTTCTTAGCAGTCCACATCCACCGGCTCTCCGCTACCTTCACGACACGAGGTCACTTCCGATGCATGGTCGCCACTTCCCAACGGTTATCCGTTCTCCGGGCTATATGGCTTGCCCACTGCCACTTCAACCGTGCAATCGGCGAGCTGTGTCGGTTACTTTGGTTCTTTTGCGGATATCGGATACCATCATTTCTACAATATTCATAAGGTACCTTTAGCCGCGGAACGTCACATATATAGGTACGTAAATGTAAATACTTACAGGCTGTAAAAATCTTATAATAACACGTAACAAATCTGAGTAACTACTTACCGCTGAGTTCAGCCATTTTTCGGCGGTCAATTTAGTGTATGTACAGAACAATATGTTCTACATCTTCACAGTTGTTTTAGCTTCTTTATAGTTTTATTTTCATTATTGTTTGATTTACTGGGACTTTGGACTGAAATGTTTGTAGTCTTTTAAATAAATGGATTTTTGGTACTCCAAATACACAATTTTACAGCGCTCATTTTCCTATGAAACGTATGAATATTCCTAATGGCCAATGTTACTGTTGATTTTTTGACAACAGCTGTTGAAGACTAACATTTATAGTCTATGTGAAAAACAAGAAGGCCATTGCGGAATAGTTTGTTAGAGAAATCTTAGTCTATAGGATATTTGGTCTGTGCATAGATTCGTATATCTGTGTAACCGAGAGTGCATGTAGGCCGTAGCTACGAGCCTAGCGGCCGCCGCCGCCGCGCGGGTTCCCGGCGTTGAAAGTGTTAAAGAAAGCCGGCTGTGAGAGCTACGACAAAGCTTGCCAATGCAAGCAATGTCAGTGAGGGTTTTCAGAATGCATGCCACTGCCATTGAAATCTTGGCATTTATCGAATGAAAGTATAGCTCGGGGCAACTATGTCTGTAGGTGAACAAAATGTGGAGGGGATCTGCGCACTAACGCCCCGACCATCCTTTACATTTTGCTACTGCGCAATCACGATCACTGCCAGACTTAGTTGCCACAAGCTGTGATATGGATTTTGTTGAAATAATTTATTTCAGACCTAATACACAGTAATAAAACGAGAACATTAAATAACTTAAATACTAATAATGCCTATTTAAAGAACTGTTCACAAAAATATTCATCATATTGATATAGAGATAATTAGTGCTGTCATAAATCTTATTTGAGTTTGATTCTGCGCCAAATTATATTTTGACTAGCACAGCCAGCAACAGAAGACTGACTTCTCACACAGCATGTAACAGGGCCAATCAACTTTTTCTTGTTTGTTATTCTGTCCCGTTGCCCAAGAGACAACAGTGTCAGTTTCTAAAAAAAACTGTTATAGTATATGCTACTTATGTGCATAGGAGATAGTCCATAAAATAATGTGCTTATAGCTACGACAAAGATGTAATTTTGATGAATTTTAACTGTAGAAAACTTATAGAAAATCATGTTTTTAAAGAGTTGTCCAGGGGACGAAACGAGGTACAAGAAAAAAATTGATCGCCCCGATAGAGAATGACAATGCGCGTACTCTGCGTTACAGATAGGGAACGTACAGGTGGCAGCACTAAATTAACAAAAGAGATAGTATGCGGACATAAAAAGGGTCACAATAGTTGCGCCGTTCAATCCCGGTTGCGTTAAGTTTGCACCTAGTTGGTATGTGATACCAACGAAACAAGGTGCAAACTTTGCTCAACCGATTAGTATGAGAAAGTTAGGATGAATTCGGCAAGGGTTCCCGTTCACAGAAGGTTTAGGGGCATTTAAGCACATTACAAACATAAGAGGGTATCCGTTAATCATTTCGGCTTTCTCATTATAAGGGACACCCTTGTGTTCCCAATTCCCATAGAGCTAGGTTGTTACTGTGTTTTTGTTATTATAATTTGACCCGTTACTACAGGAAAAGGATCCCACATGAACCAATTTTTAGATCTTACTTGCTTAAACTAAAGGTTGAAGAACGGATCCAATCCACAAAGTCATCAGTGAAATCATTGGATCCGTTTTTCCTCAATGAAACGATTGGCGGTGCAAGGGAAAGCCGAGGGCAAAAGATCTCGTGGACGCTTGCCAAGGTGGACAGACCTCATCAAATGTGATACATTCCAGCATAAATGTTAACTCTCACTCCGCCAAACAGAGAGATACTTGGCGTCGCATCATAAGAGAAGCGGTGTCGCAAGACTCGACCGAGACATGACCAGGACTACTCTGCCAAGAGTGCACGACTAAGAGAATCCTTTTCCTGTTACTACGTCCAATTAAGCTCATCAAAAATACACCCTTTATGAGGCATGTACAATCGAAGACACTGCTAACTGACCACTTGTCACCCTTATTACAACGTATTAAGGTCTACTGATGGTCACTTAACTGTGTCTTCGTTTGTACAAAAAATTTGTCGATTTTAAACCATATCACAAAGGCGTTAAGTTTAAAATTAGGGATGTAACGATACCGATATATCGGTATCGCCGATATTATACAACCGATATTTGAAGAGCGCGAAAAAAAATTGCTGTATGGAAAAAATCTGCAAAAAGTAATTTCAATTTCTGACTATATTTATGTAGTGGTCTATTACCTTGTGCAATGATAATTACTATGTTAATTAAATCTTTGGTTCTTAATAAAAAAATATTTTAATTTCGAGTTGACAATTTATTTATTTTTACTTTACACTTTCAAAGTTGACTCTCTAGTCATTGCCATTAGTTATAATAAGGACATACAAATATCTGAAGTTCATACTTCATTATTTAGCTAAGATATCGGTATCGGTATCGCCGATATTAACTACTATATATCGGTATCGGTATCGTATCGGCAAAACTGTGTATCGTTACATCCCTATTTAAAATGTGGTGAGAAATTTAATCCCTCTGACTTATAAAGGCATAATGTTAAAATTAGTCCAAGTTTTTGTGTGCCACAAACGGTAGTAGTATAAGAGCTGCTAAGTTTGGCTCTAGATTGTTGACAATCAAACAAGTTTATACAATACATTTGCATATTGAGCGTTCTTAACACGTCCCGGTGCCCCCAATATGGCGTCATAAGGTTTTTTTCAGGAGTCCGTGCTTCCTCTATGAGGTCACTTACTGATTGATTGCACAATTGGGAGTTGTGACATTGTCCGACAGTTTTATATGTGGACAGTGAACGTGTTAATATTTTAACGAATGTAAGATGTCAATGAGTGAATGACTCAATTTAATTTAATCACAAATTTCATGTTATTTATGAAAATAAAAGATGTTAAAAAAAACCTATTTCTCGTAAGCTTTCTATTGATAAGCAACAAATATTGACTACATTTAAAAGAATTTCAAATAAAATATTCTTCATATCAAACAAAAACATATCTTCGGTTGAAAAAAAACGTGCACACCTTTAGTCAGATATTTAAGAACAAATAAAAACGATGAAAGGATTAGAACAGCCAGAAATTATTGTGACTTACGAAACGCCTTCTGAAGGCAATTATTTTTACAGAGTTTTGGACATATATATTAACTTACAACTAATTATCATATGACCAGTAAAAAAATTTAGGCTATACAAAATCGGATTGTTTGTTATCTGAAGTAAAATTATGGTTGAAACACTTTTTATCAATAAAACTGACTAATATCAATTGTTAAATCTAAATAATTTACACCAACTGATAAATTGCTCCATTTAAATACAAAATATGACCACAGCTCATTTAAATATAAGAAAATTCGGTCTAGAATTACTTAAAATCGATTCAGTACTTGTTCCAAGGAACATTCTGTATCGCATGCTTCTTTAACTTGTGTTTTTTTAGATATTTGGAATCAATAAAGGCCTCACCACACAAGGTGCATATATAAGGCCGTTCACCCGTATGCGTTCTGAGGTGGACCACCAAATTCCCTTTAAGTGCAAAGAATTTCATACAAACCGAACAACCAAACTTCTTTTCCCTTGTATGCGTCAGTTGATGTGTTCTCAGGTGAGTTTTCGTTTTGAATCGGAGTGAACAAAGGTGGCAGGGGAACGGTCTCTCATTTGTATGCACTCTCTCATGCATCACCAACATCGCTTGACTAGCACAACTCTTCCCGCAGATACCACATTCAAATCTCTTTGAATTCTTCATCTTCATATTCTTATGGGTCAATATATGTGTCTGCATATCCTTTTTGGAGGTTAGAACTTCACCGCACTCTGAACACAGCAGCTCATTTGGGTCAACCAAATGGACACTGTCAATGTGTTGCTCTAATGCTGATTCTACGGAGAACATTTTTTTGCACAAGGCACAGGCATAACCTAGAAGCTTACCTAGATTAGTAGTTATCTCATGTTTGGCTGTCTTCATGAGTTCATCTCTGACTTTCATTACTTTGGATTTAGTGCATTCATTGGATTCTTTATGTGTAACTAATTCAGACTTATTTGGGAATGTTTCATCACATTCATTGCATGAAAATGGGTTGATGTGAGTCAGCCTGTGTGTCTGCATGGTTATTTTTTGGTGGAATCTCTTGAAACAGATATCGCATTCAAACTGCCTGATGCCACTATGAATCATCATATGACGTTTCAAATTATTGGGATTGGCGAATGTCTTTAAACACACACTGCAGCGCGGCTTGATATTATTATGGCCATATTTTATATGTTGTGTGAGAGCATTTCTTCTAATAAGCTGCTTACAGAATGGACACATAACAAGGAGCCCCGTGACATTGTGGAGTAATGTGTGTCCGGTTAAAATCTCTGCCGACTCAAACCCTTTGCCGCATAGATTACAAACATGCTCCTCAGTAGCACTGTGAGTGTATTGATGCTTTTCATAGTCAGCTAAATCTTCAAATTGCTCACCACAGTCACAGAGGAAGCTACCATCCTCTTGCTGCAAAACTGTAGCTATCTGACCATCATCTGCATATTCTATTACCAATTCTGAGCCCTCGCATTTCAATATCTGGAATTGCGAAGACTCATCTCCTTCACAGAAAATAACCTCTTCCTCTTGAGACAGGGCTTCGCTATCTTCAGTTCCATCCAAATCGCCCTCAGTCAAATATGCCACATTGTCTTTAAGTAGTATTGTGCCATCGCTACCACTCGCAGCAATAATTTTAATAAAACTGTTCTTGCTAATGTTTTTGGGTAATCCTCCACCAATTTCCCCAGTGATAGAATCTACTAAGTCGGTAACATTGTCTTGAGAATCCTCAACGTCACCATCCATTGTGATGGCAAATTCATCATCATGGGTGTTATCGTCCTGGTTATCTTCAACTTCCATTGCATTCTCAAAGTGATCTTGTTCGTTTTCTTGACTCTCCTCTTCATTCTCGAGAATGGTAGCTGGCACATTTGTGGGCACTTTAGTGTCCGACATAAGATAGTGGTTCATTTCAAATTGCTGTTCATTTATACTTTCCTGATTCTTATCTTGGGCTGTTTCTTCGACATGCTCCATGAGTTCTTGTTTGATATTAGCAATGGCAATTTCCTCATTGTCACTTTGACCTTTGTCTTTTGGGTCATCAATGACAAGTACATAGTAATAGTCATCGTCACTGTCAGTTGGTTCCTTTTTGATGATAGCCTCTAATTGTTTTTCAGGATTGGTAGCTATGTCGTCATAGTCTTGATCTTGAGACTCCTCCTCCTCTATTTGATGGTTTTCTTCCTCGGCTTGAGATAGTAAAACTTCTAGTTGTAGTTTTAATTCTGCATCCATTCTGATACATTGCTTGCGGAACTGGTAAGCGGAGCTCATGGTTTCATAGCACTGGCCACAGAGTTTCTGTGGCAGCCCATCTTCTGCATTCACCTGCAATTAGTAATAAGTAACATGACATAAGTTTATAAGCTGGGGTAAAGTCTGGTAATTTGAATTTGGCAGGATAACCTATTAAGGCTTCATTTGTGCATTAAGCATGCTTTTTAATAAAAATAATATGTATGAGAGTTAAAAGTGCGGTCAAGTGCGAGTCGAACTCGCGCACCGAGGGTTCTGTACAAACTCGTAAGTAGTTTAGTATGAGCAATAAGCAGGGAGCGTACTTTTCGTGCCGATGACGTAAAAATGACGTCAGGCTACATAAAGCATGATTATATTTAGGTTTTAGATTGATTTATCTTTACCGGAAATTACCGGTATCGTAAAAGCTATGAATTAATTTTATCACTACTTTTATTAGTTGGTGTCAATGGTAGAAGCCGTTTTATAAATCAAGATGTGTCTGCCTGTTTTATCTTATTTATTGCAACGGGAAATTGGAAAATACATATAACAGAAACACATTTTGATATAGAAGGGACCGCATTCGGATAAGTATATGTCAAATCGCATATCCGATTGAATATTTCCAATTTTCCGTTAAAATAAATAAAAACATGTCAACATGTGAAACATGTGTAAGAGCATGTCGGACCATGCTCAGTGTAGGGTTCCATAGCCGTAACTATAAGGTAAAAAATACAATGTAAAAAAGTACAACAACAAAAGAGCGTATCTTCATAGCAATTACGTCATTTTGTTGAATAGCGCAGTTTATCGGCAATAACTCAAAAACGGTTAATTTGATCTTGTTGAAAATAATTTTCGTTGAAAGTATTAATTAAGCGTTACCTTCGTGATTGTTTTCATATTTTTCGGACACACGGTTTAGAAGATAGAGGGGGGGGGGGGGGGGACACAATTTACACAACTTTCGGAGCGATTATTTCCAAATATATTCACTTAATCAAAAACATTACTTAGGAACCTTATAGTGTTTTTTAAAGAGCTGTCAAACTATGTACCACACGTTGATATTTGCTGAAAAAAAAATTTCTTAGCTTCTGTAACATGTATGGAATGCCCCCCCCTAAAAATATTTATTTTAGTTGTTTAACTACCAAACTAAGTAGCGGCTCATACAAGACACCTATATTCCAAATTTCATCAATATCCATCATGTAGTTTTTGAGTAAAATGCCTGTGACATACGGACAGACGGACAGACGGACGGACGGACATGACGAAACTATAAGGGTTCCGTTTTTGCCATTTTGGCTACGGAACCCTAAAAAACGGAAGTATACATTACATATATAGACACAAGAAATCAAAGTACATAGAAAAATTAAATGGCACTCGCCTGTGTACAGACCGGGAATCGAACCCGGTACCTCTGGATTTCCGGCCCAGTGACTCAACCACTCGTCTACCGTACACCCAGAAAAGGCCCTCAACCTTGCCATCCACTTTGAGTTCCCGCATCATTCTGTTTTAATAGGAATTAACCTAAACGAAAATGTGGAAATGTGGTGTAAATTACCCGCATTAAAAACCAGTAAAGAGACAAAATGTTTCTTTCATATAAAGTAGACGTAAACATTTTTACTTACAAAATGTATTCTACCATTGACACGAATTAATGAAAGTAAAAAAGACAATTAATTCATAACTTAAATGACAATTTACGGTAACAGTAAATCAATGTAATACCTTAACTAAATCAGCCTGTATGTAGGTTGACGTCATTTGCTTGTCATCGGCACGAAAAGTACGCTCCCTGGCAATAAGTATGTTTTACGATTTTTGCAATTTTCTAAAATACGGTGCAATTTAGGAAAACCGTTATATTTTTCACATAGTATTTAGATTTTTCTATTCAGTAACTTCGAAGATAATAGGAGGAATGGTATTTTTTCTGAAAAAATTTCGTCCTAATGTTCCTAATGTACATGATCAAGAAAAAAACTAAAAATGGTTTTGAATCTAGAAATTGAGCCCTTTCATTTGATACCCCACTTGGTATAATAGCACAACTTAAAATTATCGACCTCCCATTTCGGCTCCCTTTAAAAAAGAGGTATAAGATTTTTTTTTTATATTCTGTAGGCTCGGGTTAGCGAATTTTAAAACTATTCCAAATTTCAAGTCGATAGTAGCAGTAGTCCCTGAGATATCTGACTGTGACAGACGGACAGACAGACTCGCACCATAAATAAGGGTTCCTTTTTTACCATTTTGGCACGGAACTCTAAAAACTAAGTAAATGTAAAAAAAACACAACATTTAAGTTCAATACATATGTACTGGAACAAAATCATTGATATTTCAGCACTAAAACTAAAACCACTAAATCAGAGTTCATGGAGAGACTTGAAATGTTCACAAAATATGTATTACTGTTGCTACTATGACAACAAATTATATAAACAGAATAAAATAAACTGTTTTCCTTGTACAGAAAAGTACCACTTTGATCCCTCTTGTGAGGAAGACTTTTTAGGGTTCCCTTATAGGATCACTCGTGTGTCTGTCTGTCTGTCACAGCCAATTTGATCCGAAAGTACTGGTCCGATTGAGTTGTTTGGTACAATGTATTAAGGTTAATGACCCATACACGAACATGTCACGAAAATATATGAATTTTAATCATGGGGGCCACTTTTGGGGGGTCAACTAGAAAATTAAAAAAACAAGTTAGCGAACTATATAGTGTGACATGTTAAATGAAAGGGCTCACTGTGAAAATTTCAAATATATATTTTTTATAATTTTTATATCAATAGTTTTGAAGTTATTTATGAAAATAGGCAAAAATTACCCATCCCCCCTCTTATCTCCGAAACTATTGGACGTAGTATTTTGAAATGAAATGAAAAATACTCCTACACCTACAGATTACAGGAAAACCTATAAGAAGTCTGTGCAATAAAGTATATTGTTTTGAACGTACTGAACCCTCTCCACGCGAGTCTAACTTGAACTTGTCCGGTTTTTCTGAATAGGAGGTGTGAAAAAACTGGTTTATAATCTGCGAGCAAGACGGAAATAGATTTCTAACTCGTTGAATTATATTGCAATATGACATTTTTACCTAATCTGTCTCTAGATGTAAGATCTTGTTCCATTTAAATTAGGGATGTAACGATACCGATATATCGGTATCGCCGATTATTATACAACCGATATTTGAAGAGCGCGAAAAGAATCTGTTGTTTGAAAAAAAATCTGCAAAAAGTTATTTCAATTAACTTAACAATTTCAATTGACTTAATTTATATATTGGTCCTTGTGCAATAATAATTACTATGTTAATTATATATTTGGTTAATTAAAAAAAAAAAATGTGTTGACAATTTATTTATTTTTACTTTAAACCTTCAAGGTTGACTCTCTGTTAAATATAGCCAAGTTTTAGGTATAAAGGGTGAATTTTAAATCATGAATCGTAATATTTGTTTTGAAGTCTACATAGTTAACAATAACTTACAATGCTTATAAAACCTAAATTAAGTACGTTTTTATTTTGTCCACTTTTAATTTGATTTATCCTAATTTTTAAAATCTCGTGGTCACCCTACATTTATGTTTTGTACTTGTCATGAAAATTTCAACATTAGATATCCAACCTCCTAATATTGAAGTTGGCTGGATAGAATTTTGGCACGTATTGTCAATAATGTCAACATCGTCGACATTGTCATCATAAGTATTTAAATCGTATTTACTCATAAAATAATTCAGTTTTATTACGATGAATGGTATAAACGCCTCCACCGTTTTGTTCATAATTAATTAAGCGGGTCTTTAATTGTAATTAACACTAGTGCTCTGTATTAGTCTTAAGTAGCTTTACCGGTAAACGTGGTTACGATTCACGATTTAAAATTCACCCTGTATATGGACATACAAATAATAGATCTGAAGTTCATACTTCATTAGTTAGCTAAGATATCGGTATCGCCGATAATTTACTACAAATATCGGTATCGTATCGGCAAAATTATGTATCATTACATCCCTAATTTAAATCATGTTAAAACATGCAAAAGGTGAACAAATAAGGAGAAAGAGCAATCTTTGCATAAAGCAAAGAAAAGTTGATTCACCCAAATGTTAATTGCACGAAACGCGATTTATAGTTTGGGGTTTAAAATGTGCAATATCCTAAGACTGCCCGCAGCTTCAGATCAGGAATTATTGTTACCACTTCCACCACCCTTCTCACTCCTTTAGGATGATTTGAGTTGGTTGGTTTTCCACCCAAACATAGAGTTGTTCATTGTTTGCTTCCAAAACATCAATTAATTTAAAGTGTGTTTAATTTTATAGCATGATACGTTTTATTTCTGTAAAATGACTCTTAAAACATAAAAAAAATATAACTTTACCAAAAAATAAGGTTTTTTGAGAATTCTCATGTCATTTCGTGCAAATAAAATGTGAGTCATTTTCAAAAAAATTGTACATAGTTATGGGCCTAATAAAAACAAAATCGCGATCGCTTCCTCTGTGTTACGAAAGTTAGGCATACAAACTATATGGGTAACTTTCGTAACACAGAGGAATAATTTTTTTTTATTAAATCCCTTAATTGTGTAATTTTTTTTTGAAAATGACTCATGTGTCAAGCTGTAAAATAAAACACATTTTAAACATAATTGATGCCGTGGAAGCTAGCAATAACAATAACCCTCTTTACGTATGTATGGAAAACCAGCCAACTTAAATACCTTAAACGATGATTTCCAGGTAAATTAATTTCGCTTTTATACTGCTTATAGTGACTGTGAACAGTGTGAACCATGGTCCTGCCAGTAGTACTATCGTTTTATACTAATTCAGACCCAAGCATTTAAGACACTTTTTTTATTTTATTTTACTTGTATATTGACACGGTCAAAGAAACAAAAAGAAAACAAACATACAAAGAATGACTGAATGGACATGTAAATGTGTTGGCACACAATATATCAGACACAACCAACACTATCCACTTGAAAAGGGCACACATCCTGAATTAAATAATACATATATAAAAGAGACTCAATATGGCAACATGTCACTGGACCTGTATGCCCCCAATATAATTTGATCACTTCTGATTATAGAAAGAATACTATATATATAAAAAAATATAAATTTTACTTGTATAGTAACAATAGTTTTTGGGCGTGTTTGTAATCAATGTATTGATTAACTTTTTGGGCAATTCATTTTATTTGAATAAGTGCTACAGAGATGACCATGGGTTTTCTATAAGTCTTGAATTATATTAAATAAAAGTCCTAATGGTAGGATCATGGTACGCTATGACTACCCAACAGTTGAAGGACCTGGGTCTGAATAACAATGTAAATTAGTCCTACAGGTAGGACCTTGGGCCTAAGGAGAATATTAGTTTGGATTCTGCAAATGTCACAAACATGAAACATATAATATAATGGCTTCGGATCATAAATAACACATTTCCTAAATGTGCACTTTCTGAAAATGTTCACTTTACCAAAAATTCACTTGCCCGATAAGTTGGTTGTTCTGATTCCTTTTTACCAACAATGGGTGCAACTCAAAATGTCTGAAGGAGGTGGCACATGATGCCTCAGCCACTCATTTTGAGAGTAAGGCAAAATATAGTGGATATAGTTTCATATTTAAATTATATTAAGAATTGAGTAATTTGTACTATAATTAAGAACAGTTTCATTGTCTAGGTTCGTCTCCAGCAGAATCGCCCTACTATGATTTTATAATATGTACATACAGGTTACAGATTATCCTTTAATTGATAAGAAGACATTTTAAGCAGTGTACATTTTACAGAATGTACACTGTCTAGTGTACATTCTGAGAAAACATGCAATTTGAAAAAAGTAATCTATCTGGACGAGACTACCTTTGGAAAAGTGTACACATATGGAGGCAGTGTGCTTTTCTAATTTGCAGAATGTGGTTGTTATGAGAAAGTGAAAATTTTGTGTACTTTTTAGGAGCCTATTTTACTATCATAAGCATTTCTAATTTCCACTGGCCACAGTTCGGTACTTATTCAATTATGCTACTCTAGAAATTTCTGTCAGGATCTCCAGGATAATAGTATATCAGAAAACTTACTTACAACAAGGAGCAATATAAAAAGTGCTATTAAAAGCTGCCAAGAGATGATAAAATTATCACTTGTAAGTATTTAAAAACTCGAAAGAAAAGGAGATTTGTAACATAAAACTGAATTAGTGAGGTTAAAAGTACCTTCTAGAAGAACATTTCAATAGGACTGACATTAATCACATCTAAATTAATTGAAATGCATTCAATTTACACGCAAAAACTCGACAGTATTGGCAAACAAAATTGACAGATGACAAAAGGTACGAAGTATGAAGGTTAGTCATAATTTAGTTTTTTCAGATTATGTAAATTGGCCCATTTATTGGTTTACACAAGTTTTTGAGAAATATTGTCTAGTAGATTACAACATACCTCGATTGTAGTGATTTCATAAAATTTCTCCTTCACGTTTTTCTCGTTATCGAACAGTGACACTTCAGATTCGGGAGACAAGCAGCAACGGCACAAACACGACCACGTATCCATCTCAAAACGTCGTATACATAATTAACCCACCGGGAAAACCTGGAAAAAACACGTAAATACGATTGGAATCCATTGTTTTGACAGATAAACTGTATTCGAGTAATCAAAGAGCATAATGGTATCCAAAGAGTAAAAATTATCTACGGACCTCACCCATAAAGGCGATCTATGCCTCGAAATTATAGACAAGAAGAGCTGAAGAGCGTCGGTCGTGCAAGATGGCGGCAGAACGTCGGCGGAAGTGCTCAATCTAGCGGACCTTTTGAGAACTATTTGTTCGAGTAGACGCCTGCATTAATTCTCCGTTGGTTATGTTGGTAGCCCTAGACACCCTGCTGCGAGAGTGGTTTCTCAGACTAATAAGAGATGGCGCTAATGAACTAATGTGTACATGTTTAGTTAGGTTAGGTACCGGTCGATTCACAAGAGCTGGCACGAAGCGTGAGCTGTACAAAAAGTCCGTAAAAAAACTTTCTCAAACCCCAGGCACCCCGGCACTCAGGGTGGTAAGTTTGCTAAAAAAAAAAAAAAAATCTCAAACATGCAAATGCGCATTACGTGTCTTAAAATAGGCCGCAAAGTACCTCGTTTCCGGTGCGGCTTGACACTAGCCATGTAATGGAATTTCATAGAACATTGCCTAGGCCGGCAATGTTTTTTTTTTTATTTCCATTCCACATTTCTTTGTGACACGGCGGGATCTCGGCGTTCAGCCATTAAAAAAAACAATAAACGATGTTTGCTATATTTTGTAGTTTTTAGGGTTCCGTACTAAAATCGTAAAAAAGGAAACCTTATGGTGCGACTTTGTGTGTCTGTCTGTCCGTCTGTCCGTTCGTCTGTCACAGCAAGATATCTCAGGATGATCTACTGATGGTATCGACTTGAAATTTGGAATAGTTTTAAAAACCGCAAACCCGAGCCTATTGGACAGAAAAAAAATCTTATACCTTTTTACTTTTTTTTAAAGGGGACTGAAATGGGATGTCGAAAATAAAAAGAAGAGCTATTATATCGAGTGGGACCTCAAATGAAAGGGCTTAGTGTGTAGATTCCAAAACCGTTTTTATTTTTTTTCTTAAACATTGACCGGCTTTTTATTTATATAAAATTGACTTGAATTTTTCTTAAATATGTACTTTTTGATTGAGGACGTAAAACGTTAAAAAAATATCATTCTCCCCTATTATCTTGGAAGTTACTAAACAGAAAAATTTGTAATAATTATCAATATTACTCTAAAAATTACAGGAAAAATATAACGGTTTTCCTAACATGCACCGTTTTTTAGAAATTTGCAAAAATCGTAACACATACTTATTTGCTCCTACTAAACTAACCGCCATACAGTTTTTCTTGAACTATTCACGTATCTACTTACGAGTTTGTACGGAACTCTCGGCGCGCGAAAAATAATAAAATTGAGGTGTTTTAACATTAAGCTATAAGGAATCAAAATACTTCCAGTAAATATGATGATTCTAAATGCATTAACGAACTTATTTTGTCAGTTACTAAACTAACCGCGACCTATGACGATGTATGGCGACAACAGTTTTCCAACAGTAACGTTAAGTTTGTTCCACCAGCACCATACGGTTTATCTTGAACTATTCACATCTCTACTTACAACTTTGTACGGAACCCTCGGAGGGCGAGTCCGACTCGCACTTGACCGGTCAAACGAATTACCTACGTCTAACTGATCTAAAATTGATAGCTTTTAAAAGCTATCAATTTTGGCCGCCATTTTTGGCCAGACATACGAAGTGAAGTCAGCATAAGGTTCTTTTAGGTCGCATATTCAAGCAAAAATGTAACTTTCTTTTCGGCTACATTCGACTAAACGCAAGGTTCTTTATGGGTGACATTCGACTGGACATACGTTTTCTTTATGGGATGAGGTCGATCACATAAAAGAAGCTTCGCGTTCTGCGTCATGCGACTTTAGGGCGGTTCCATTTTCATTGGCGGAGTTTGAGCGTAAAATTCTCGGGGATTTTAGGATTTCATATGCGGAGGTGATTTTTAGGGTTCCGTAACTAAAAAGGAAAGTCCGTCCGTCCGTCCGTCTCTCTGTTCGTCTGTCACAGCCAGATATCTCAGGAATTACTGCTGCTATCGATTTGAAATTTGGAATAGTTATAAAATTCGCTAACCTAAATAAAATACAATAAAATTTCAAAAACAATGTGTATACCTGTTATTTGCCCACCATGTATTTACATAATTCCTTCTTCCGGCTTTGTCGTAGTCGGGTAATCCATACCTACACGGTGTCGCGGTATCTTAACCGATCAAAGAATCCACAGGTGAAGTCACAAATCGCGAAGTTAACATTACCGTACGTGTGGTGCAACAGGTAAGGTTGGGGAGCGGTATGGGGAACAAGAAGGGCTTAAGTGTTATGTCTTCATTCGTGATATGAGGCCTTAAAGAAATGTCAACGAGAAACCATTGTCTTCTAACTAGTTCAAACGTCTGCCAGTATGCGACCAATCGCATTGAAATCAGTCAAATCGTTCCTTTACCTTCTCAATCACGTATCTAATCGAATAGTTTGATAGAAATAGCACCTGTGTTACGAGTAGAAAAGTGCAATTTTCCTATGAAACTATTCGATTAGATACGTGGTTGAGAAAGTAAAGGAACGAAATGCGAGTCGGGATCGTGTCACGGGTGTCGTGCCTTGGTGCCAAGTTGAGGGCATTAAATTAAAATGTTACTTTTCTCAAACATGGCATGAAATGTTGACATTACGTGCCTAAAATAGGCCGCAAAGTACCTCGTTTCCGGTGCGGCTTGACACTTGGCACGTAATGGAATTTCATACTAGGCCGGCAATGTATTTTTTTTTAATTTCTATTCCGCATTTATTTGGGCCACAGCATCACGGCATTCAGCCATTAAAAAAACAAAAAACGATGTTAGCTATATTTTGCAGTTTTATTTATTTCAAATTGACATGAACATAACAAATAACACATTATAAACAATTTTAAATTGCAATTTTAACTACACGAATACACATTTAAAATATTTCATCTAAATATTCGCGGTAAAAATGTGAACTGAAACAGCTTTTGCATTGTCTATGGATATAATATGTCACTTTTGACAGAATTTTTGTGTTATAAAATATTAAGTAAGGTTATTATAGTAAGTTTATTTATTTCGTTGCATATTTGAGAAAAGCACTATACATACCTCGGCGGGAAATGGGGTTGCCAGCCTCGTAATTATCTGGCCTCGCTTCGCTCGGCCAGCTATATGTACTCGGCCGGCAACCCCTCACTTCCCGGCCTCTGCAGTAATGTACTATTATTTTCAACTCGATACCTCCACGCGTTCCCGAGTAAAGGTCCTTGACAGACGGACAGACAGACGGACAACAAAGTGATTTTATGAGGGTTCCGTCTTTCCTTTTAAGGTAAAGAGCCCTACAAAGGTTAAATTGCGGTTAAAACCGTATCATGCTATACTGGCATCTTCTAATTTCGGAATTAAAGTAGAAATAGGAGGACAACCGGAGCGGGTCGCTAGTTATTTTTTAAGTACTCGTATATAACATTGTCAAAGCACGATTGTGCCGACGTTCCTTCCAACTGCAAACATTGTTAATGTGGAAGGGTCAGCAACAAACGACTGCCTAGAAAACTTTAAAGGAGGATGGACTAGACAGCATATGTGACTAAGAACGAGAAGCGATATGTTACCGGATTATAGAGTCCGACTACACTAAGTTTGTAGAGGTCAAAATAGGTTTTATTAAAAAAATGCATATGGCAACATCACAAGGAATAGTACATTGTGCACTGAGGGTAGTAAGAAGGGGATTACTAACGAGAGTCTATTAGAAGCCCGACGCCGTAGGCGGAGGGCTTTTAATGACTCGAGTTTGTAATCTTCTTACTGCCCGTGATACACACAATGTTTTTCATCACATTTGCGAGGAAAAAAAAATAAAACATAAAAATGAAATAAACTAAACGCACCCGCTAAGAGACAACTTCAACTGTCAACTTTTTCAATATAGTCTTCCACAGATAATGCTAAGAACTGCGTTTAGTTTTTAAACTTGACAGGCAATGTCGCCAGATTGTACCGATTTTCAAAATAAAATTTTAAACTAAATTAATTTAATTGCATTAAAATAATCGCAAAAACTACGGAAATAATAGTAAAATATACCATATAAGTTTTATTTACACTAAAATTGGTTTTGTAGCCTAGTTTTGAAGATGTGAAATAGCCTTGGCTGATTCGAAACCTCCTTAGTCTGAAATGACGTACTACTTTTAAAACTAAACTCATAACTCCCGAGGGAGTTATAGATTTTCATACAGTTTTTCCTCCCGTGGGAGTTATAGATATTTGTAACCCACGGGGGGTAAATCGGCTCGAGTTGGTCTATAAGCGCGCGTGTTATAACACCCTTTACGAGCAAGTGTGATGAAAAAGTATAAATTAGTCTTGATACTTTGCAAATATTTTTCCATTGAATACTCGTAAGTATACTTAATGTGTCTACATACCGACTGAAATAAATATTCAGGACAGTCTTGCCAACCAAACTAAGCAATACTTTATACATGTACATATTTAAATATGTATAATACTTAAATACAATTATCCAAGACCCTGGAACAAATCGCTTAGTATGGTTGGAAGTTCAAGACTCGATCGGTCGATTTGGGCAAGACTGACCCGGATATTTATTTCAGTAGGTATGTAGCAACATATATAATAAACGGAAGATTTATTGCCAAGTATCAAGATTAAATAATCCTCTTGCTATGGTTTCCTCTTGTTGTTCATATATATTTTTTAATAAAACCTTTTTTCGACGTCTGTAAACTTAGCGTAGTCGCACTCTAGTCACTAGTGTCCTTAGGGTAAGTCTAGCACTGACTACGGTCGACGATATACCACAGAATAAGTAATAGTGCCACGTACCTACAGAAGTCTCTAACAAAACTGTCGTTCAGGGTCCCACCACCGGAACGAACGCATTGCATCCGACCGTCTCTATATCGATACCTTTAGACTCAAAGGGCGTAAAGGCCGCAGGTTCTAATGGCGTTTACGCCCTTTGAGTGTAAAGGTATCGATATATCGCATAACGCCATCATAACGCACTTTCTGGTTGCTAGCTAAAGCCCCCTACAGGGGGCCTTAAGGCGACGCGGCAAAATCGCAGAGTGAGTCATTCCTGGATATCTGCCGTCCGATATCTAAAACTGGACTAACCTCTATACAACTCAGGTTGGTCTAGTTTTAGTCATAGGACGGCAGAATTATAGTGAGCTTGTTTTGCTGTCGTTTCCCCAGAGCGCACTTCCCGAGTACGCTGCGAAGTTATAATTCCGTTCATTACTTGCCTAGCTACACTAATTGCTGCAAACTTGGACTGCTTTTCATCCAGCACCTGCAAAAGGAATAGTTTAAAGCGCGGATTATGAGTTTTTTGTACATTTTAAGCTTAATGAAGTCTCAAATGAAATACGCAAGTAAAAGCAGACAGGTAAAAGGGGAAACTATGTAGGGGAAGGTGTGCATGAAAGAGCCATGTTTTGAAGGAGCCACTTCGATTTTCACCGAACTTTTCGAAATTACCATCACTTCCATTTTATTTTTGTGTGCCAACATTGATAATCTGCGACCCACAAGACAAAGATTTGCCAGTTCTCTAAAGCGTAATGGCGGAGCAGGACCTCATCGAAAAAAATCGTATTTAAAAGTAAGTTTTTATGCGTTTATTCTGAACGTTTTTACAGTATAATGTATTGATTTAACTCTAAAGTGATATTACGACTAGGGTATGCATTTATTTCAGCTTTTAATTGTGTTGTTTAATTGATATAATTCGAGATTTTATCATAAAATTCTAAAGATATAGTATTTATGGCTACTTGTATAACATGTGATGAAAAAGCCGGTTCTTTCATAATAACCTATTTTGGATTTTTGCTGTTTTTTTTTGTTTTGAGTGCGGTACTAAGCCACTACGGTAATAAGCCAAAAAAAATTAACGCAAACATTATATAAAACGTTTCATGAAAAATCGCTATATGTCAAAAGACGAATAATTAAATTTGCGATCATGAAAAAACGCGATGTGAGAATTCGCTACTATGAAAAAATGCTTTTGTGAAAATTAACGAACAAATCCACAATTTTAGGTGTGAAATTTAAAAATTAACAATAACGGTTGTTTATGTCCTCCATTCGTTTATCAGAATAAAATACATTACTTTGGTATCAAAATACGGTTTACCTAATTTTTTCTTATAAATTGGGCTTTAATAAAAATATTAAGATCCATAGCCACGCCGCCGCCGCAGAGAAAATTTTCAGTCCACCCCGCTCATATCTATTTCTCAAGAAAACTCTTAATTCTTTGTCAGTGTATCATTGAAATATTCTGTTAGGTATAATGTTTCTTACCCGACTGCGGCGAAGCCCAAAGGAGGATTATGTGTTTGACCTGTATGTATGTATGTATGTATGTATGTATGTCCGTTCCTATGTCCGCTCGTAACTACTCAACAGCGCATCCGATTTTGATAAATGATACATCATTAGATTCTTCTTGATGGCGCGAGTGTCACTGGGTATGAAGTTTGTCAAAATAAACAAAATGGCAGATTTTATGCAGTTTCAAAGTGCACCGCGGTCGGGTTTTTTTTAGTAAAAATGTGGTTATTTGCAGTATACAGTGTCATAGAAACACTCTAAAATAAAATAACCCTTCACTTCGGCACTTCCCCACTCGTAAACATGGCTCCGTATGTTACTTCTATGGAAGCGTTCCTCGCTCAATCTCCATAAACCGGAGCTCAGCTTTATCGAAGTGCATAGCGAAGGGTCATAGTCATAAACACACATAGTATGCCGTTATGTGACTTGGTTTTAGCGGGACTTAAAATTGAAGGAATATTTTACAGGATCTTGGGTCGTTTTGAAAAAGATATCCGTAGTTAAGGATTAATTGAACAAAATGTTAATCTTTTTCCATTGTGTAACGAAAGTTATCCATACAAATTGTAAGGTGACTTTCGTTACAAAAGGAACAAGATTAACTTTTTGTGGAATTGATCCCTTAATATTATGATCATGCGTCGAGCGGCAGCTGATCAGAATAGTAGATAAACACAAAATTATATTTTTAGGGTTCCGTGGCAAAAACGGAACCCTTATAGTTTCGTCATGTCCGTCCGTCTGTCTGTCTGTCTGTCCGTATGTCACAGGCATTTTACTCAAAAACTACATGATGGATATTGATGAAATTTGGAATATAGGTGTGTTTTATGAGCCGCTGCTTAGTTTGGTATATAAATAATTAAAATAAATATTTTTAGGGGGGGCACTCCATACATGTTAAAGACAGTAAAAAAAAAATTTTTCAGCAAATATCAACGTGTGGTACATAGTTCGACAGCTCTTTAAAAAACCGGTCAAGTGCGAGTCGGACTTGCGCAACGAGGGTTCCGTACTAAATCGTCAGTAGATACGTGAATAATTCAAGAAAAATTGTATGGTGGGACAAACTTAACTTTGCTCTTGTAAAACTGTTGTCCCCATACATCGACATATGCCGCGGTTAGTTTAGTAGGAGCAAATAAGGTTGTCTTATAATTTTTGCGAATTTCTAAAAAACGCTGCAAGTTGGCAAACTGTTTTATTTTTCCTGTAATATTTAGGATACTATTAATAATCGGTAATTATTTCAGATTTTTCTGTTCAGTAACTTCGGAGATAATAGGGGGGAATGGTATTTTTTAAAACGTTTTTGGTCTTAAATCAAAAACTACACGTCTAATAAAAAAAAAAAAACGGTTTTGAAATCTTCATGTTAAGCCCTTTCATTTGATATCCCACTCGATATATTAGCTCAACTTTTGATTTACGACATCCCATTTCAGTCCCCTTTAAAAAAAAAGTAAAAGAGGTATTGGATTTTTTTTCTGTTCCATAGGCTTGAATTAGCGGTTTTTAACACTATTCCAAATTTCAAGTCGATAGCATCAGTAGATCCTGAGATATCTTGCTGTGACAGACGGACAGACAGACAGACAGAGTCGCACCATAAGGGTTCCTTTTTTACCATTTTGGTACGGAACCCTAAAAACACTATAAGGTTCCTAAGTAATGTTTTTGATTAAGTGAATGTATTTGGAAATAATCGCTCCGAAAGTTGTGTAAATTGTGTCCCCCCCCTCTATTTTCTAAACCGTGCGTCCGAAAAATATGAAAAAAATCACGAAGGTAACGCTTAATTAATACTTTCAACGAAAATTAATTTCAACAAGATCGAATGTACCGTTTTTGAGTTATTGCCGATAAACTGCACTTCTCAACAAAAGGACGTAATTGCTATGAAGATACGCTCTTTTGTTGTTGTACTTTTTTTACATCGTATTTTTTACCTTGTAGTTACGGCTATGGAACCCTACACTGAGCATGGTCCGACATGCTCTTGGCCAGTTATTTTTATTAGGGTTCCGTAGCCAAATTGGCAAAAACGGAACCCTTATCGTTTCGTCATGTCCGTCCGTCTGTCTGTCTGTCTGTCTGTCCGTATGTCACAGGCATTTTACTCAGAAACTACATGATGGATATTGATGTAATTTGGAATATAGGTGTGTTTTATGAGCCGCTGCTTAGTTTGGTATATAAATAATTAAAATAAATATTTTTAGGGGGGGCACTCCATACATGTTAAAGACAGTAAAAAAATTTTTTTTCAGCAAATATCAACGTGTGGTACACAGTTCGACAGCTCTTTAAAAACCACTATAAGGTTTCAAAATAATGTTTTTGATTAAGTGAATATATTTGGAAATAATCGCTCCGAAAGTTGTGTAAATTGTGTCCCCCCCCCCCTCTATCTTATAAACCGTGTGCCTGAAAAATATGAAAAAAATCACGAAGGTAACGCTTAGTTAATGAGCAAAAAAAATAAAAATGGTTTTGGAATCTACAAATAAATATTCATTCGACCTCCCATTTCGGCCCCCTTTAAAAAAAAAAAGATAATAAAGATATAAGATTTATATATGTTAATTAGGCTTGGGTTAGTGACTTTTAAAACTATTCCAAATTTCAAATCGATAGCAGCAGTAGTTCCTGAGATATCCGACTGTGAGAGACGGACAGACAGACCGAATCCGGGATAATATATAAACTGGTTCGCCACTGCTGCCAGCCAGCGTTTAATATTCAAACAGCTAGCTAAGGCCATTGTTGCAGATTATATACCCACAGAAATAAGCAGGGGTCGGACAAAAAGTGCGGATGACGTCAAACCACTTATAGCAAGATTTCAAATACTATTTTTTATTTTCATACACAATTATCACTTATCATTTATCAACCTCTTTATTAAACGATATCGCCTCTTGAAATAAAGTACGTTTTTGATTGACACATTGTCAATCAGATGAACAATAATTTGACTTCCTTATTGTTTAGCTATTGTATCTTCACGATTATATTTAGCTAAAATTTATATTTACTAATGTATAAAAAAACGCTGTAAAATGTCATCTTTACTCGAATATTGTGGCAATTTTCCGTTTTTGGAGGTACGTGACAAACACGTATACCGTACATGTATTTACGATTATTTTGTTACTTCATTAATACTACTTCGTTACTACATGTCACACGGAAGTTTAAACACAAACATCATCCTGTGTGCAAGATTAGGTACGTCATTTTTACGTCATCCGCACTTTTTGTCCGACCCCTGTACCTCTAGCGCAACTGTGACACGCGACTCTTTGTCGCACGACAAATGCTACCTATCTCTTTCCACTCAATATAGTGTGACAGTGATAGGTGATGCTCTCTCGCGCGAGAAACGAAGTCGCGGCCAGTTATGCTAGACGTACTGGAAATAAGTAAATATCGAGATAGAAGGAATGGGTGAATGTACTTCGCGTACTAAAAAGAAGGGCTAGGGACCTTCTTCGCTCGCCGTCAACTTCAGTTACCGTCTACATTATTATCGGATTAGAAAAATCTGATAATAATGGTATAATGAATTGTTCAAATACCACCAAAAACCATATCACTTAATTACACTCTTGACGTCAAAACGTCTAACGCAAAATCTTACACACTTCGCATGGTTCGCATAAAATCAACGAACTTCTATCTCCATATATTTCTGTGATTATACCAGAACGCTAAGAATATCTTACTAATATACTTATAAGACTAATATTATACCTAAATGTGAAAGTTTGTGAAGATGGTTGGATGTTTAAATGTTTGGAGGTTTGGATGTTTCATACTAAATATATTCATATTCATTTATTTAGTAATATTCATACATGTTTAGAAATAAATTACGCGGTAACAACTGAATGGATTGAGCTGAAATTTGGCATGTAGGTATGTAGACTAGGTCCGATCGAAATACCGGGTGGCCCATTTAGATCGGTCAGTATGGGAAAGTCTGAAACTATAAGACATACGAAGTCATCCATTTTAGGGACAAGGAAAACTGCATACATAGATTTGAAAAAATAACTTGTACTTTAACCGGGAATCAAACCCGGTAGTTTTGGAAAATTTTAAATACAATGGATTTTATTCTAGACGGGTCGTCGGCCTAAATCGCAAACCTCGTAAATCCAATTTTTATATCTTAATTTTTTTTCATTTTTAGATAGTACTATAATTAGTCACGGATTTCTAAGAAACATTCTCTTATATATCTGTGATAATAGTACTAGGTATCTAACAATGAAAAAAAAAATGAAGGTAAAACAAATGGAGTTACGAGGTTTGCGATTTAGGCCGACGCGGGTATTATTTTAAGACAGGTGTGTTTTTAGTGTAAATGTGTACGTTTTCGTATTACATCAATATAGCCTAACTAAAGAATCGGTTTAGCCTGAAAAGTGTCAAAGATGTAACCATCAGGGTCGAATAACTGTCACAGAGCTAGTTAGGAATTAAAAATATAGATCATCGAAACGGGTTAATTCACTTAATTACTAGCCTGTTTGTGCCAGACAGAGATAGCGATATGCCCCGAACAGCTTGTGGGAGAGGAACGGAAAACAATAGAGTGGAGATGTTCGGTGTGGGGAAATTTTCAGTAAAGGTATTGCTCACAGTTTGTAGACCACACAAAGGATTCGGGGTCATGTTGGAAATGTGGGAGATTACCCTGTTTTCAGGGAAATTTTAGTGCGTTTAGTTATACTGAATGTTACTTCAAGATTCACTACGTACGAATATTGCAAGTAACTTCGAATCAATATAGTACGTATATTTTTATGAACTATATATCGTCGACCGTAGGCTGAATTAGCGTAAGGGACATTGTTTTGCCTGTCCCTTGCCGTAATTCAGCCTACGGTCGACGATATATAGTTCATAAAAATATACGTACTATATTACTAACAACAACTTACAAACGTCAATACAAAGTGAATCCGCGTAGCAACGGAATTAAGTGAATAATTTAAAGCTCCATGTTACATTCATACGTGGGCATGAACATGTATGTGCGAGCTATCGAGATAGTTATAGTAAAAATATTACATAAAATACTTGCAATATTGGCCGTGACTTAATCGCTAGTACTCGTAGCGCACTCGGAGCGCTGAAACTTGAAGTCGCTCCATCCAAGCGGAAAATGCGTCACTACAAACGTGTAAAAATAACCAGGAAACCCGCAGCTAGCACTGGCAACACCGAGAAAGCCGGGAACGGGAGCTCGAGGGAGCTTACTTCAGTCGGTTGCCGGATCCGAACGGCGCGGATGGGTCGGCCCGTATTTCAATCGAATTCCGCCAAAATCGAACACCGAATTCAATAAACTGACACAAAAACAAAGACCGAATTCCAAATTCGAATTTGCTTGTTCTTTTTTCGTGCGGATTCGTGTTTTTCTGTGCGCGGACGTTCGGAATTTAAAAATGGAACTAGGTTAGGGATGTGCACAGGACCGGGTGAAAACGCGTTATTATTAAAAGCCTGTTCTCCTCAGGTGAGTGTAAACATTTAATATTGTTAACTATTTTTTTTTTTCAGGAATAACACCTTATAATATTAAAGTCTTGGGGATTTTTATTATTCTTTTATTACGAGCTGAAACATGAAATTATAACTAACTGTTGTTTTATTGAGTAATGGAAGGAAAATGGATAATTTTATAGCAGTTTTATGTCATCTTGAATCGTGTTAAGGAATTACCTAATTCTTAGAACGATTAGCGGGAAAGTATTTAAAAGTAATTTGTTTTAAGACTGGCATTGAAAAGCATAAATAAAAAAAGTAGAAGAAGGAAACGCAGTTTAAAGTCATAACGGTTTTTTTTATTTTTTTACAGTTTACAACGGTATAATAATAATCAATATAGTCGTTGTAAAGCAATAATGTCGTAGGTAACTTACTATTGCAGTCCTTGCGGGTAATTGCTTTTCAACGACGATATTAGAAATTTTAAAACAAAATCTACCATTGCGTTTGTGTTTGTCTGTCTGTTTGGTGTGAACTTGAAAACACTGAATCGAAGTGATGCCATTTTCGATGTGATAACGATAACGTGTAGGTTGGAAACCAAACTTTTATTTTACATATCTTTTGAAGGCTGTTCTTCCGGGATAAAAGGTAAGGTTCACTTTCCTACTTATATTTCATCTTGAGATTTCAATAAGTTTGCCTGTTGAAAACGCCCTCAGAAAAGTAGGCACTTACGTGGGGAAAAATCATTATTTAGGGAACTACATTTTATGCTGCTGAAAAGTCTACTCTGATTTGAAATTCAAGATCAATAGATGTTGTCACTAGATTTTCACTTTGTATAATACAACATTCAAACATTTTTCATTAATTTGTAAAAAAAATATTTAAGAACACAATGTTAATTAAAAAAAAGCAAGTAAAAAAAAGGATTAAAAATGTTTTAACGGAAGTAATTGTTGGTGTTAAAAATTGATTTGCACTTGCATGCAAATTCAACTTGCAACACAGTTTTTAATAACTGTTAATGACATGGAATTCCGTAAACCAAGTGATCTTTTCGTGTCCAACACCTTTAGATCGATTTTTCCTTGCCAGTGATCTCCGTGAAAATGATGTGCTTTTATCAATAGACTTCTCCTCTCTGCAGGTTTAATATGTTGTTCGAAAGTGTAGATTCTTTTGAAAGAATTTTTAAGTATATTAAAAACACTCGTGGGAAAAGGTTACTTTACTAAAGATAGGTTAACTAACATGTAGCATACTTTTCATCACACTTGCTCGAAAATGGCGTTGTTACACGTAGGTTCTGCGGGCCATAAATGACCTGTTACGCGCGTAATGTTTTTTTAAAAATGAATTAAATGTTTAAATAGTGTATTTCAGTATTTTGCTAATATAAAATCAACTACTTAAAATGGCCGTTTTAGGTCTTTACCGCTATGGTTTCCGAACGTGACTTGACATTCGCATTATCTATGGATATATTATATGTCACTTTCTGTTTTAAAATTTTCTTCTCATACTGGGTGGATTAGTTAGGTTATTTATGTAGATTTTCTCATAAGTGTGATGGAAAACATAAGTGTGCTACGGGCGGTAAAGGAATTACAAACTCGTGTTATTAAAGCCCGAGGCGAAGCCGAGTACCGCCCTAGATACACAATGTACTATTTCATCCGACTGAGCCGAAGCAAAAAAGAGATTCGGCCAAAATATCTGATACCACTCCATTTCAATAGCAATTAGATCGTGTTATATACCTACGTATTATTTGCGAAATACATTATATGACTATCATAGACATATTACTTTAAAACCCTTACAAATTTATTGCCACCATGTTTTGATTAGGGAATGCAATACCCGGTCAAATATGAAACCCGGGTATTACCCGACTCTAAATAAAGTCAGTTACCCGGGTTTCCGGATTTTCCCTTTACCCGGTTTGCATTACGTACAATGAACTTGCCGGTATTTCCGGCCGTAAGTAAGATAAGCAAGCATTTGTGATGTTTTTCGCGTCTGCTTTAAGGCGCCCGACACGCAAAATAGGCGCATGTTTGTCGTCGAGTTGCGGAAAACAAGCCCGCGTAAACCTATAAGGCGCCCGACGATACATTTTATTTATTACCTTTAAAATTAATTTAAACCTGCCTTTATTTTTACCTTTTAATTGGGTGCCACAGGATGGGCGGCGACGGCAGGGCAGGCTAAAACGGAGATGGCGGGATGACTTAGACGCTTTCGTAGCCGATTGGCCGGAGGCTGCAGCTAATAGGGAGTTGTGGGAATCTAATGGAGAGGCCTTTGCCCAGCAGTGGGACACACTAATAGGCTAAGTAAAAAAAAAATAAAAAAATTAAACGATACATGCATAATATTTGTTAATTACTAGGTTTTTTAACCCGGGTTTTGAGTCTAAATACCCGGGTTGTACCCGACTTTAAATAAAATCGGTTAACCGGGTACCCGGGTCATCAGGTACCCGGGTTGTATTCCCTAGTTTTGATTCTTATTAAGTACCTGCGACGTAAGTTTCAATCAAATTCAACATTCGTTTGAGTGAGCTAGATTTCAGCAAACCTGTTGAAATTTTAATTGCATTTCGCTGTTACAAATGTACCAGGCAAGCAGAGCAGCAACAGGGTGTACAGGTAGAAGTGTAAAGGTAGCCGTTTTTCACACGGCGTGTTTCCTTCAGGAAGTAATTACGCCCATATACTGGAAAGCGCACGCTTTGAGCTTAGACTCGAGTCTTTATAATTTATGCTACCCTAGTACTTTCGGCCTTGAGAGCAATTTTTATATTTCAAAATTGGCAAGGAATTTCTTTGTAGGGCAATGACTAAAAAATATTAAACGCTCCGTTGAAGGTATCAAGCAATTATGCGACTTTGCGGATATAATCTGTCTTCAAGAGACATGGCTGACGACATGTGATTTACCATATCTCACTGGGATTCACGAGGAGTTCGGAAGTACGGGGACTTCAGCAGTGGACACTAGTGCGGGTATCCTAAGAGGCCGACCGTTCGGTGGAGTGGCAATCCTGTGGCGAAAGGCAATGTTCCCGTGTGTGTCGATTATTGATTGCGGAAACCCGCGTATAGCGGCAGTGCGTATTGCGACTAGTGATCGGACCCTCTTAGTGTTCAGTATATACATGCCGACGGACTGCGCGGAGAACGTAACAGAATTCACGGACTGTCTCAGTGCAGTGCACGCTGTAATTGAGGAAAGTGACGTCGAATCTGCCTTTATGCTCGGGGACTTCAATGCACATCCAAATGCTCGATTTTATAATGAACTTACTGTTTTTTCATCTGAACAGGATTGGAGGTGTGTGGATGTCGAAAAGTTAGGGGCCTCATCCGGTGCATTTACATTTGTAAGCGAGGCGCATCGGTGTAAGCGGTGGCTCGATCACTGTGTAGTGACGAGCGCTGCGCACACTTGTGTCATTGATACTCATGTTAAATATGATGTGTACTGGTCTGACCATTTCCCTCTCGTTATTAACTGCAATTTTAATCTTATTAAGCAAAAAATTGTTAAGGAAGACTCCACATTGAGCAAATGTCGATGGGGAGAGAGAAATAATGACCAGATGGGTAAATATCAGGAAATATGCACTCAGGGTTTAAAATGTATAGACTTCCCTTCAGAGCTTACTCAATGTTGTGGTCAATATTGTAATAATATTAGCCATAGGGATGTTATTGACAATATGTACGGTAATGTAACAGATATTTTAAGGCAAGCTGCAAGTCGTACTTCTTATATTAAAAAACCGAAGGGCCGTAGGAAGCCTGTAATCGGTTGGAACAAGCATGTAAGCGAGGCTCACGCGAGTGCCAGGCAGCACTTTAATACCTGGCTATGGCTTGGTAAACCACAAGGTGGCCCCGTCTACAACCGTATGATTGAGTCACGTAAAATTTTTAAAGGTAGATTAAAATGGTGTCAAAACCATGAAGACCAAATAAAAATGGACTTGTTGGCCGCACATCATTCTAAACGTAATTTCAGTAAGTTTTGGAAGTGCACCAACAAGTTAAATGTCAAGCCTGGAATTCCCTTGAGTGTTGATGGCTTGTCTAACGCGAAAGATATAGCTGATATGTTTCAGAATCAGTTTGGGGTCGAGCCACCATTAGGATCGCCAAGTAGGGAGCTCGATACTGAGAGCTTTGGTCAGACGACTGTTTTCATTCTTGCCAAGGATATTGAGTTGGCTATAAGAAAGATGTCGAGGGCCAAATCGCCAGGCCATGATGATCTCAGTATCGAGCACCTTCGATATGCTGGCGCTCACCTGCCAAGAGTTCTCGCCATGCTTTACAATCTGTGCATGAATCACTCATACCTTCCTGCCGACATGGTGAAGACTCTGGTGGTACCTATTGTTAAGTGTAAGACAGGAGACGTATCGGATAAGTCAAATTATCGACCCATATCTCTCGCTACTATAATAGCTAAGGTGCTTGACAGTGTGCTCAACTCTTACTTGAAAAGGCATGTTAAGGTACACGACGCTCAATTCGGTTTCGCACCTGGGTTGTCAACGGAATCTGCCATTCTGAGTTTGAAACACACAGTCAAGTACTACACAGATAGGGCTACACCCATTTATGCGTGTTTTATGGACCTTTCTAGGGCGTTCGATACGGTCTCTTACGACATTCTCTGGCGTAAACTGAGTGAAACTGGGCTACCGCCAGAGTTGATCTGGCTCTTCAGGTACTGGTACCTAAATCAGGAGAACCGAGTGAAGTGGGCAGGTGAAGTTTCGTTTCCATACAAAATGGAGTGTGGTGTGAGGCAGGGGGGTTTAAGTTCACCCTTGCTTTTTAGCCTATACGTGAACGCGCTGATTGAGGGGCTCAGTAGTATGCATGTCGGATGCTTTGTTGATGGTGTTTGTGTCAACAACTTAAGCTACGCAGACGACATGGTGCTGCTGGCCCCCTCAGTGAGTGCGTTGCGACAATTGATTGCTGCCTGTGAAGCGTACGCGGCGTCCCATGGCTTGTCATATAATGTTAAAAAGACAGAGTACATGATTTTTAAGGCCGGTAGCAAGTGTCCTTTCTATTTTCCTCCAATTAAATTGAATGGGGTTCCTCTTACGAGGGTGAACCAATTTAAATACTTGGGACACTTGCTCACGGATAATTTAAAGGACGACGCCGATATGGAGAGGGAGCGTAGGGCGTTGTCAGTCCGTGCGAATATGCTGGCCCGCAGATTTGGTCGATGTACAGAAGCAGTTAAAATTACACTGTTCAAGGCTTTCTGTACATCATTGTATTCGTCGAGTCTGTGGTTCACATATACGCAGCGGGCTTACAATGTCCTACGCATCCAATACAATAATGCGTTTAGGGTGCTGTTGCGGTTACCGAAGTTCTGCAGTGCGTCGTCAATGTTTGCCGAGGCGCGCACGGACGGCTTCGATGCTGTTTGGCGCAAGAAAACTGCCTCACTTTTGGATAGGGTGCGGAGAAGCAGCAACAGCATCCTATATATGATCGGCAATAAGGTCGATTGTCCTCTGATGGGGAGACTCAGAGAGAGGACAAAATCATTATTAGTAATAAGATACTAACAACTTTAGATACTTAAGTTTACTAACAAATTTGGATCATGTTGTCTGAAATAAAAACTTTGAATTTGAATTTGAATTTGAATTAAGCAGAATGAGTAAATAAATATAACTTAGGATAAAATGCGTCCGTTGTCAGCGAAAGCGCAAGATTAATTGCGCAAACCCGTAGACTCACTCCCAGATATTAAAAATGGATTGAATAATCTGGGGGCACGGTAGTGCTCCCGCCAAGTCAAGCAAAACAATGGGACGGCCGTGCCATCCTTTTCTCGAAGCCATTCAGGCCATTTTCAACCTCCTGTAATTTTGTGCTGGCTAAAGCTACAACTCTGAATTTTCAGGGATATATAGCGCACAATAAGACTTAGGTACACGTACATATTATACTTAAGAATATACGAGTATATTAAGACTTAAGTATATTCTCAATAACATTTAATTTGTAGTTTAAGAACTATTGCACGTCCAAGTTCCTTAGTTTTGTCACTGACTGACTGACTGATGATGATCATAATTCTAAGGTTAGTTTTTAGCCTATCAAGTCCTACAAAACCTAAAAATTTCAGTTCAGTTCAGTTTGTAATCCTATACAAATATATGCGATTACAAAGTTAGTTTTTTAGTTCAAATTGGAAATAAAATTGATTGGAATGAAATAAATAAAGGAAGACCACTTACAAAAAGAAATGAGATCTCATAAAAAAACTCGATTTCCACCGATTTCCCTATTATTTAAACGGGAGGAACACATTTTATCGTTCTCAAATAAAGAATCCTTCACGGGTAAATAATAGGCAAGTCGGTGGAAATCGAGTTCTGTGGACCCCCCCCCCCCAGTACTGACTTGGTTTAACATTACATCTCAAAACTTTTTATTTGTAGAATACTTTGACAAATCTAGCCCTAGAAACATTATTACAAGAATATAATCCTGGTGTAGATAAGTATAATCTGTCTGTCTGCACACACAAGCGGCGCGATGTACCTTTTGTCGGAAGACAAGTTTTAAAGTCGTGGGGCGTTTCAACCGCCCTTTCCTGTTCGTAACAAAATAAGTATTAGAATAGAATAGAACAAATTATTCATCAATTCATATTACATAATAACACATGCTTTAAATTTAAATGAGAAGTACTTACGAACTATATTCCTTAAAACTTCGTGCATTTTCATCGTAAAATTGAATATTTGGTTACTATCAAGAAAGGGCACTTGGTCTTGGCTAGCGAACTTGTTAGGCCATTCATTTATTACGTAAGACGATTTTTGCCAGTTTATGACCCCCTCCCCCCTTATGTAAGAAAAAATAAGAATCGGCTGACCCCCACCCCCCCTATTGAATATTTATTACGTAAGAATCTAAAGGAAAAATTATTTAACGTTTGGGCTGCTTTAATTTTTATTTTTCAAAGAATCATTTCTTTATGGACGTTTATTTGCAGGTAAATTAAAGTAAAGTAAAGTAAAGTATATTTTATTTGTGAAGCATAGGTTACAAAGGTGGTACAGATATTAATGAGGTATCACTATGTTCGGCCAATCGGCATACAAATGTTCAAGCATGCAATATGCTAAGTATATTATATTATTTAGTCCTACTTACTAACTTTCCAGGAATTCTTTTATAGAATAAAATGCCTTATCTACTAAAAAATCAAATAACGCCCTTTTAAATTGTGGCATATCATATTCTCTTACAGAATTTGGCAATCTATTGTATAATTTAGGAGCCATACCAAATACACTTTTTGAAAGTAATGCCGTTTTGAATGACCTAGAATTAATTTTATTTCGCTGGCGTATACTTTTAAAAACAGGAAACTGGTTAGTATTACATTTTATATACATTGCTATTTCAAAAATATATAAACAAGGCACGGTTAAAATTTTTAATTCTATAAAATAAGGCTTGCATGATTCTGTAGGTTTTAACGCACAAACACATCTTATACACTTCTTTTGGGCCCTAAATACTAATTCTCGGTATGTTGAATTACCCCAGAACATGATGCCGTATCTGAGCGTGGAGGTCACATAAGCGTGGTAGGCCGTGAGTACTGCTGGCTGATTTACTATTTTTCTTAAGTTATATAGTGCATACGAAAATTGGTTTAACTTCTTACATATACTGTCAATTTGGTTCTTCCACGATAACTATTCTAGATATAACTTATTATCTAGAATAGTAATAGGTAATAGTTTTTAATTTTTTAGCAAAATACCTATACGGAACCGTGCACGCGCCTACATTCTCGCGCGGATTTGCACGCTTTTTCAAAAGTTAAGATTATTTTGCGCATTTTTATGATCTTACGTAAGAACGATCAAAACTCCCTCCCACTCCCCTGTAAGAAAAAATAAGACATGGTTGACCCCCCTCCACCCCTAAATCGTCTTACGTAATAAATGAATGGCCCCTTAGCAGGTTTATAAGCCCTTACTTCGTTCCTATCCAAGAGCCAGTAAGGTTTTTAGGTCAAGTCAGGTTCTAAAACAAAAATATACTATGCTACAATGAAATGACGTATGCTGCGGGTACAATGCGTGAGCCAACGTCTAGCCTTCTAAAAACCTACCATTTTGACATATCCAGGGTTTTCATGGATCATAATTAGTATAAATCAGAATGTTTGCCGCACGCTGGAACAAGAGGCACGCACTCGGCGACTCGTTAGCGCCGGTGCCGTAATGAGGTCGCAGCTTTATATTTCACTTTTGATCGTTCGTGTAGGACTCGCTTAGCTTAAAGGTTCGATTTATGAATTTTCATAACGTTCTTTACGCTAAATTAGGGTATTGGTCAATAACTGGCGTACTGGGTAATTATCTCCATGCTTACCTTGTCGCAGATAGAACTAGCGACCCTTAATCGACTTAATTGCCGGATATCGACCAGCATTGCAGATTCCGGCGAACTAGTCATTTCCGTGTCATTTCCTGACAGGCATTACGGGGCGGAGTCACGGGTTTGACTCCAAAGATGTCTTATTATTTATTAGTGAGATGCAAGCTGATAATAATAGCTGTATGCAGTTAACCACACCACTTGCTTAGACTAGAGACTATTGCCACTTCGAATCAAATGTTGGAGTTCTCAAAAAGACTCCGACACTAACTTTGAATTGTAAATGTTCATTTGGTGTTCAAGTGTTACCTGTCCCTGTCCCAATAAGTATTATTTTTCAACAGCAATCCACGCGAGCGATGGAATTTCGCTGTAAAAAATGTGAGTACTCCCTTTTGTCTATATGTACGCTTGGTAGACGGACGTATGCCAGTAACAGGTAAGCAACAGGCGAGCTGTCGGCTGCAGGCGATATGTCTCTACAAATCTGTGACTTGATATGATAATATTGTCTTCGGTTTCCGCGATTATCACTCATCGTAATAAAACAGCTTAAACGGATTAAATCGCGTATATTACTACATTTTTTAAGTCCCGACGTTTCGTAACCCTTTTCGCCGTTCGTGGTCGCGGGTAAGCGATTTAATCCGATTAAGTTGTTTAACAACGTACTATGATAAGGTAAAATAAATTACGGTCAAAAATTATTGATTGACCCACTGTACTTTTTTAACCTACGTCAAAATAGGAACTACTGAACTTAAAACGCAATCTGACTTAGGAATGTGACAACGTTGGAATCATACATGGATGGCGCCTACCAAAATCGAAATCTGACCGCTATGGAATCTGACATACAATCGAACACACTGTTAACTGTACATTTGTAAACGAATGTCAACTTTATTGCAACGTGTTAAAGTCTGTGGGTGTTAACAGAGGCTTCGTTTGTAGATGTCACCTGACAAAATCAGCATTTGACTTACGTTGACGAAAACTCCACAACAAACGGTCGCGTTTGTATCCATCCAGCATCTATTTGCGAAAACTCTAATCGAAAGGCACCCTATAAGATACATTGTATATGTAATACTTAAATAAAGTTTCCATAAATACAAGCGTGACCTGAATAACGGATAGCGCAAATCATAAGCCCACTTCTCATCCAGCCATGCGATGAAACAGGGGTCCATTTATAACGAGCCGCGCTCTGAACATGTCTGAGACATACTAGATTAAGAGAGTGATGTATCTTGCAACGATCGCAGAAAAGCCTAAATTTGCGTGCTTTTGCGCCATTCGATAGTACGCAAATCATATGAAATAATTTATTTCTGCAAGCAGGTCTCAAGCGCTCTTTTACATGTCTGATTCTTTCTTTTGGCACATGACCTTCTGGTGAGAAGAAGCGCCGGGAGAAACTCAACAGTTTCTCTTTTCAAAAACATGCATTACAATCATCATCATCATAGGCCTTTGCGTCTATTACAGACGATTCATGGTGCAATGTTAGAGAGACGTTGCTTTTGGTGGCTAAATATTACAATAATTGTGAAAATATTACATGAAATTTCATTAATAAAATGCAACAAACAAGGGCCTCGGGAGACCCCAGGGCTGGCGCCTACCTGTCCCAGCGGATCGCTATTGCGGTCCAACGAGGAAACGCTGCCAGTGTCATGGGGTCGATGCCGCAGGCGGATCTCCTAGAAGGGGTTTTCTTTTATTAGTTTTAATTTTCTAGATTAGTTTTATAATGTTTAGTAAGTAGTTTTATTTAATTTAATTGCATTGTTTTTCTGTATTTTACTGTTTATCCATTAAAACAAAGTGCATAACAAACAAATACCTAACTGATATACATCACAATAAACCTAAAACTACATCTCTAAGAGAGGCGTTAAAAAAAATAGAAAATAAATAGGTAGACATACTAAAATTAATGCAGATGTAAGGAGTCTCCGTTGTCAAAACACTCGTTTCATCGATGCGTTTTCGTTTTGAGCCCGTTAAAACGACTGCGAAATATGGCTGTGCACCAAAATACTAAATTCGGGATTATATTAGTTTATGCAACTGTTACATAATGAGGGAGACACGAGTGTGGTTTCATGAAACGAGCCGATCGCGAGTTTCATAATAAGATCACACCAGTGTTTGGAGGCCTAATTATGCATACACTATTTTATCTACATCCATATCATAATTTCCCTACAATATGTTCAGGAACAATAAGTTAATGGCCTATATTAAGAAACCCGTACCTGTGGTTGCATCTTAATGTTTTGCACCCTTAGTAAAGTCTATTTTTTTAATGATTTCATTAAGATTTTTCCCGATAGGTACTCGTAGTAAGTATAAGACGGCAGATGTACTTGCCAAATTTCATAGTTCTAGGTCAAAGGCAAGTAGGTACCTACCTTTTGAATTTTGGTTTCCTTGAGAGTGTCGAAATTTATGTTTTTTGCGCCTTAAACGGCCGTATCTTTTTTTAACGTTAGCGTAGAAATTTGATATTTTCACAGCTTCAAGGGACCGTAGACTTGAATATTAGTTTAAATTTCTACTCGATACCTTTTTGACAGACGGACAGACAGACAGACGGACGGACTACAAAGTGATCTTATAACCCGGTTCCGTTTTTTTCTGTGAGGTACGGAACCCTAAAAAATACTCACTAAGTCTCGGTCTCATTGCCATTACTAAAGTATGTTCAGTCTGATCTGATCTATTTTTTTTTACCTAGAATGGCTTCCAAAGCAGAAATAAGTGAACACAGACACACAGAGAGGACACATGAGGCGCGTCGCTGCGTTTAAGATGTGTTAACGTCTTTAAGTAGCGGTTTGGCGGTACCTTAAGAGCGTGGCTCCTACCCTGACGGCCAAATACTTTCAGCCGCGTGATATATGGTAACCTAAATAGCAAATAGCTCATATAATAAGGTAACTTCTCACCAGGCATACTAGGTCCATTTGTTACTCGCCGACACGCCCCTTCGACGTCCGCGCTGACCCTTCGCGTGATAAATGGTGACGCCTATTTAATGCTTTGTTTACTCAACAATGTTGCGCTTGTTGACAATGTGTCTTGCAAGTGACACAAAAGCAACCCTGTCAAGGAAGGATTACATTCTGCTAGAAATAATTGCTTCTCGCCTATTGGTTATCTATCCATTATTGGTGTGGTGTCAACCTTTTTGTAGGTAGTTTGTCTCCGAAGGCTGTAAGATACGACAGTCAAATATTTTAGTTGCTAAGCGGGCGAAATCATCTCTACGTCTCGTTAAAAAAACGTGTTCCAATTTTTATTCCGTTACAGGGACAGCTAGGTCCCAGGGAACTTCGTACCGGCTCAGAAATTTTCAGTTTTAGATGTTTTAATAGTTATTCTGTTATTCGGGGCAGAGACAAACCCAAAAAATCACAAATCATAAAAATCGGTCCACCCGTTCTCGAATTACAAATGGTGTAACTAACCCGACTTTGCTTTATGTAGGTTTATTTAGATTTGCAGTTGTAGGCTGTACGTTGTCTGTCCGGAACTTAGTCACGGAACTGTTTTATATGTATCATCATCATTAGCCTATATACGTCCCACTACTGGGAACATGCCTACTCTCATAGACGAGAGTGAATGGGCTGTAGGATTGGATACTTCACATACACCTTTGAATTTCTTTGCGGATGGATGCAGGTTTCCTCACGATGTTTTTTCCTTCACAGAAACGCTAACAATATTTCGTATTTAAGTTCCGAAAAACTCATTGGTGCGACGGTTTATATGTAGATTAGGTAAAAAATGCTTGGAGCGACGCAATGATAATCTTATGTGTAGATTTGAAAAGTTGCGAGCGCGTTCGTGAGGTCGAAGCACATTATAGAAAAGCACACTACTGGTCTCTCAGGTATTCATACTAAATTTATTACTAGAATCGCCGCTTGCTAAACAGCTACCTTCAATATCTATTCCCTCAATACATTTGCGTAGTTTCTCTCTTATCAGGTTTAACCACTGCGAGCTACGTCAGAATTATTTATAGCCAGTTATCTATCACATCGGTCATCATACATATATGCAGGTTGTATAATATTCCCGCAGGACGAGGCGGGACCTCCATTTACCCGGGATATATTTATAGCTTCGCAAGGTATATTAATATCTAGAGTAATGTGTTTACCATGGACCGGTGATTTAAGACCGTTCACAAGCCAGGACGTTGTTGTAGGTTTCTGTATCAAGTCCACTGCCTGAAAACTATCTCGTTTTTCCTACAAAATAAGTGAAAAGTGTGTCTAAAAACATAAAATTAAAACTAGTTGCATTTACTAAATTAGTCTACATACTCATTAAAATTGTTAAAAACTACATTTAAATAGTTATAATCGGATCGCTTAATCTAATATTCACAAAACATAGCTAAGAACTACCGCAAGAGAACCAAGAATCAGACACTGGAAATTACATCAAAATAGATTCACGCGTTTTAGCACTGCTATGCCCCAAGCAGACACACAGACGCGTTAAATTTATAACATCTTTATTTTGGTGTCAGGGGTTTAACGGCACCGATATTTGTCAGTATGTAGAAAAACGCCAAATTTACCATACTACAGGTTATAATGTAACTTATGATAAAGGTGATTCAAATCTGTCGCTTTTCATCATCTTGATCATCGCTTGCTTCTACGGCATCAATTACTTATTTACGGTTGAAATGTGTTTGTGGCTTGATATATTTTACTTTAAAATCCCTTTTTCAAATGCTGGATCCAATGCCAGCATTTGACTCCGGGTTCTTAATGTCTTCTTTATATTCCCTATCAGACCGACTCGATCGCCGCAAACATTGCCTCAGTGCCTTAGTGAATAAACCTGCCATTACTTCGCCGACGAAATCCAACCCAACCCAAGTTTTACAGACGCAAATAAAAGACTCACAATGTCACTATCCTGGTAAGGGTTGACATCTCGCTTATTCTGAATCGGCCATGAATAATGTATGCTGTCCGTCTCTGTCTGGCAGGGGAGGAAAGGTCAGGGCGTCCCGTTCGCTCTGCTGCAGAGTAAACGCGTTATTTGTGCGCGAATGAATGCTTAGTTGTAACTCATTTAAGCGAGGCGCTAAGTTTATGTGGGTGTTTTATGAAATAGTAGCTGTTAGGTTTGTTGTTTATGTGAATTCTCGATTAATTTTGTTATTTTGATTTCACTCTAGTTTGCTGAATATTTAGGACATGAGGCTTAAAGGCGTCTTTCTGTCACCAGATAGACGCTCTTAAAAAGGTAAAAACAAAACACTTGACTGTTTTGACAGATAATGCAGCCAAGTATCTTTCAAATGAGCCAATTTCGTCAGTAAACGGAATTTCGCATATTCTAATTTATTCAGTGCATGCAATATTTTTAATACTAAGCCACAGAATAAGTATTAGTACTACATACAGAAGCTTCTCTCTCTAAACAAAACTGTCGTTCGTGTCCGACGGAGCTGACCGCATCCGACCGTCTCTTTCTATCGCATAACGCTTACTAACGCGTGCTCTTTCCGGTCGCTGGCTAATACTACCTACGGGTGGCCTCAAGGCGATTGCGGAGTGAGTCACTCCTGAAGTCCTGACGATGCTTAAGTAAACATTATCCCATGAAAAACATTACATGTAAAAATATGCAAGTCTCGCAACGCAGTTCTTCTACAACAAAAAAGTTTTGAAATGTAATGTTAACCAAGTCGCTTATTTTAGTCAGTAGGGTCGGTTGTCCAACAGTGAACCATCAAGATACACTGAACCACCGCCATATTGAAGAAACTGCGACGTTGCCAGTTTGACCGATCGTGCTAAAACATGCCGTCTAAGAACCCTTCCCCCCTCCCGTAGTGAGCCAGCGGCAACGGCTTAGGCCGGACGTGTGATAGCACTTTGTTTAAATTTCGTCGAAAAAAGATACTTTTCACAAGTAAGTGTCTGGATTTTTGTATATTTTGTTATTTAACATATGATCAAACGCTGTATGGTGTTAAATTTGATGAAGTCTTAGTCATTTTATGAGTACATTGCGTTGTGACAATTCCGTTTATAACCTATCTTTTTTCGTATTTTAAGTTGAATGGTGTGGTTGTTGAACAGTGAACCTGGTTCACATAGTACTCACTGAGCCGGCTCACTGTGTACCGCACGATATATAATATATAATAACTTTTAGTTTTTGTATGAAGAATACGTTTTTTATTTCTTTAAATTCATGTATATCAAAAATACAGATGATTACCAAGTATTGTGTTAGTTTTCTTTCATATTTCAGTTTTTTTTTACTGGTAATGAAATTATGGTTCACTGTTGAAATAAGGGTGGTTCAATGTAAACTACCCATAGTATACAGTGAACCAAATATCTATCCTTTTTTTTAAGTAGAAGAATACGTTTTTATTTCTTTATATTCATGTATATTAAAAATACAGATGATTACCAAATATTGTGTTAGTTTTCTTTCACATTTCAGCATTTTTTACTGATAATGGCATTATGGTTCACTGTTGAAATAAGGGTGGTTTAATGTAAACGACCCATAGTATACAGTGAACCAAATATCATTTTTTTTAAAACCTACTTAATGGATGTTAGTTAGTCCAAAAAGCATTTTGTAACCTATACATAAGATGATACCTTATGAAATTACCTAAACAATGACATCAAAACCAAATTTCTAGCTTTATTTTCTAGCAAGTTCTGCGACTACAAAAAAAAGGTGGTTCACTGTTGGACAACGCACCCTACCGGGCTATTATTTAACCGTGCAGGATTTTTCATTTGAGAACTATAAAATGTGTTCCGCCACGGGTAATAATAGGTTGAAGCAGCTGAAAAAATATATATTGTTTTTACTTTAAGATTTTAGTTTAAGTTTAGGACATCATTATTTCACGGTCACCAAATAAATCTATTCGTTTTGTTTTTATGTAATTAATAAAAATGTAAAATATTCGACTTCAGGATGATTTATTGTATTAAAATGCAAGAGATTACTATAAATATATCCAAATGGTTATAAGTTTCTTCGATTTCTCTCTTTCTCCCTATGGGCTAGACGACAAAAAAAAACTGTTTAGTCCGTCAGTTAGATTACTAAAAAATATTGTACACGTATTTTTTCTTTTGTTTGACAAACAAAAAATGACGAAAATAGAGTGCTTAGAAGTTTCGAGTGCCGTCACTCCTAGGTACAATTTTCACCTAGGAGTGACGTCACAAGCCCCCACTCCAGAAGTTTGATGATCTATAACTTTGTCGATTTTTAATATTTTAATAAACCAAAAAATACGTGTCCCATATTTTTGCATAATAGACGGACGGACGGACGGACTAAATAGAATTATATATTTTTAACCCAGTCGTCATCCCCCTACTCTTTTTTTGAAGTCCGTTAAAACAGTTATCGTCTGTTAGATTCCTTTAAAAGTTCTACGTTAGATTTTCCTTCCAAATATTACGGAGAAATTGAAAATGCCGTCTTTATTACTTGAAATAGCTGAACCTACGATCAATGAACAAAACTCAAAGCTGGCTATAAAAATAACAGACCATTATATTCGTAGCAAATTGGCTTTTATTAAAAAGGCCTATTCCACCTGCCACTTTTGTTGGCTTTCAATTCGGCGTTGCTCTGTTAAAATCTCTTTTGTTTCGTTAAAATTAGTATTTGATAGGTTGTAAAAATACAAGGGAAATTGACGCTAGCTAGTAACTGTACAAATTATTCCCAAAAGAAACCTAACAAGTCGCCTTTTAATGAAATCTGGAAGGTTAGGTTTGGATTCAATTGTCGGGTATTTTAAGCTCAGCAATTAATTTATTATGAATAATATTTTAGTTGAAACTGTAACTCGTTTGAGCTCAATTCGCTTTCATTCACATTTTGTCCACAAACCCTCCTTAACCTTCGTTTAACGATTCGTCTTTATTTTCAAATCCATATTGTAAGTACAATACCTCAAAATGAATGTAGCATTTTTGAAGGATTAGTATGGAACAAAGACTGACAAGAAATTGGGAACTTGAATGTATTGCAGTAGCGTGGCGTCCAAAGAACTCGATTCCTTGCCTAATATCAGGCATTTGAGCACCTTATTCTACAGTTCTTAAGGAAAATGTAAGCCAAAACTGCACCGGCTTGCCCAAGGATATCATTTACGCCACGCCACTGATGTATTGGGAATATGGAGGAATTGGGAATATGGAGGAATTGGGACTATGGAGGAATTGGGACTATGGAGGAATTGGGACTATGAACAAATTGGGACTATGGAGGAATTGGGACTATGGAGGAATTGGGACTATGGAGGAATTGGGACTATGAAGAAATTGGAAATGTGGGCGAATTGGGAATGTGACTTCAGACTTTGGGAGTGTGATTTCAGACGATGTACCTAGGAAGTGGTTGAAATGGGAACGTAGGGAAAATGGGAACGCGAAGTCAACCTTCGTCCACGGGCTATTTTATTTGATTTGTCCTTTTATCTGGTAGGTAACAGGTCGTCAAAACTGACGATTAGTGTCAAACTCCACATATTTCGTCACCAACTGACAGGTTAGACGGTATTTAAATATGGCTTAAGTTTCGCCTAACTGTACATTTTGAAATGAAAGTGACCCCACATGCTATGAAACTAGAAAAAAGGGCGAGTCGGATACGCACATGAAGGGTTCGTCGAGCGAAAAATGCCAAAAAACTAGTTTCTTGTATGTGGACCTCTTTTTATTTTAAATCATATTTTGTTTTTATTATTTGTATTTTATAACATTATGTGAATATCTCAACTCTATATCTATTACGTTTAAAAGATACAATCCTGTGACAGACGGACAGCTGAGGGTTAGTAGGTAATAGGATCCCGTTGGCACCCCTTATTATGTCACACCTGGCCATAAAATAATGTACACAACACGGGAGGTAATAAAGAAAGCCCTCGATCGCATATTTAACATCTGCGATTTCAGCCTTTCGTTATTTTACCACCCTAGTTGTGTAATGTACTATTCTGTGACGGAACTAAAAAAAATATACACGTGTGGGAAATCAAAGTTATTTGTGCGGCAATCAATGTTTTGTTACTATAAACTGTTGAAAGCGAACCTTTTGTCCTTGTTTCAATTAATTTAGGTGCGCTACAGCATATTCCTAACCCCTATTGTTAGCACAATATCCCGCGTTAGCCATTCTGCTGGATTTTATTTGATCGCAAAATGAGCCGCGATATTTACCAAATAACCCGAAACAAACCTTACCAGCAACGAAATAAGGTATATATTTGTTTGCCAAGCAAAAGCCAGGCGCGCATCCAGGGGTATTAATTAATAATTCGTTTTTCGCCGTGTATTTTGGCGAAGAAAAAATCGCTCTGCGCGAAACAAATGACGTCATTAGCATCGTTCACACGGCGTGGAATTTAATTATTTTCGCCCGAAATATGTTGTAATTTGTACGGATGATTGTTTTTTCGAAGGCACGCTGATTTTTAATTAGTTTTTCCTGGAAATTAGCTTCGTTGGTTGTTGCTGTTTGCTTTTAAAAAGGCAATATTTGCTCGGGGAATTGGCTTTATATTTAGCCATGTAGTTTCATTTTTAATACCGTTACATTTCCTATATATAACCTTAGATCTTACTTCGTAAGCTACAATAGTAGCGAGGTTTCCATAGAACGCGTCCATTCCATAGAACACCAATACATAAATGTATGGCTGTAGTGCCTACCTATAGATTAAAGGAAAACCTATAAGAAGTCTGTGCAATAAAGTATAATTCTTTTATATTGTTCTGAACGTACGGAACCCTCTCCACGCGAACTCGCGCTTGTCCGGTTTTTTAAATTACACTTTTGGCGTCAAAAAACATTACACGCTTGGCTCCCATACAAATCGAGGAACCTTTGAAATTTCATTCCACCTTGATATTTTCTGTGATTGTGAAGTGCGGCTGTATAGCTTGGTTACCCAAATTTTTTGTTTCCCATTATTTTTAATTCCGATCGTTTTTTTCCCCATTTACTTTATCCCCCATCCTATGTATTATCAATCGTATATTTCCCCAACTACTTTCTTCTCTGCTTGGTCTTTTCGCTGAAAAACATTTTGGCCGGGCGGCTTTTTCCCCGATCCAAATTATTCACAAATACATTTATTTTACCAAATAAATTAGTTCTTCGCAAAAGATTTTTTTTTTCGAAACGAGGTTATCAATTTGAAATGATTGATCAAAATGGAAAATGAAACGAAATGAAATGAAAAAAAAAACAAAATGAAATTTGAAACCTATTCTGTAGGGAACGTAGAGTTGCACAAAGAAACAGTTTTTCGTCATTCAAAGGGTAACTCATTCATAATTAATTTATATTGGTGATTATATTTATCGTTCTTAAGATATTTTTACGCTCGACTGTACGGTTACCTTGAAAAGGACACTTATAATGACTACAGGATGGATGTACTTTCGAAAAGTTCGAAGAACTAATTTATTTGGTAAAATACGTATTTGTGAATAATATGGATTGGGGAAAAAGCCGCCCGGCCAAAATGTTTTTCAGCGAAAAGACCAAGCAGAGAAGAAACTAGTTGGGGAAATATGCGATTGATAATACATAGGATGGGGAATAAAGTAAATGGGAAAAAAACGATTGGAATTAAAAATAATGGGAAACAAAAAATTTGGGTAACCAAGCTATACAGCCAACACACTGTCTGAGTTCGTTTGTCTATATATTTGTAAGCAGAGACATACACGCACATAGTTTTTTAATTGCTTCTAAGTTCTCATAAGTATTTTCGAGAAACTTTTTGTTTCAAGTCAGAACTTTAGAGATAAGAGAAAGAATTTAAGCTTAAGATTCTTTAAGAAGTTTAACAAGAAAAACTTGTTCTTAAGTCTGCTAAAGTGAAATCTCTTAATGGTTTGCGTTTTTGACGCAATCAATATCAGATGGAAAATGTGGTTTCAGTTAACACGTTCTCTGTCCCCCAACCTGGGGTCATAAAGGTTTTTCAGGAGTCCGTGCTTCCACTATGTGGTCACTTCCCCATACTGATTGCACAGTTGGGACTTGTGACATTGTCCGGACAGTGAATGTGTTAAATGTCGTGGGATTTTGATATTTCAGAGTACGGAAGAAAAGTTGTCACTTTTGTTCAGGGCTCTGATATGTCATAATTTTTACAATTTAACACGTTTAATTTTGTTTGGGTGATCCCAAACTACGTTAAAAGTGTTAAATTGTAAGAATTATGATTGATGAGTAGATAATATATAACGCTAACGTAACGTTTAACGCTGTTTTTCATTAATTTTGTTAGTTGTTTATAATGTTTGTACTTACTGATCTTGAGGGTGCAAAATCAGTCGAAACTCTGAAAGGGACTGGGAAACATTAGTAGCACCTATAGAGACTTTTGTTCAGGACTCTGAAATCTATATAACGTATCAAAATCCCAGGACATTTAACTGAAACCACATTTTCCATACGGTCCGGGATCGCAGAAATATATCCAGGTAGAAGAAATAACTGGCCAAGAGCATGTCGGACCATGCTCAGTGTAGGGTTCCATAGCCATAACTGTAAGGTAAAAAATACGATGTAAAAAAGGACAACAACAAAAGAGCGTATCTTCATAGAAATTACGTCCTTTTGTTGAGAAGCGCAGTTTATCGGCAATAACTCAAAAACGGTTAATTCGATCTTGTTGAAAATAATTTTCGTTGAAAGTAATAATTAAGCGTTACCTTCGTGATTTTTTTCATATTTTTCGGACGCACGGTTTAGAAAATAGAGGGGGGGGGGGGGGACACAATTTACACAACTTTCGGAGCGATTATTTCCAAATACATTCACTTAATCAAAAACATTACTTAGGAACCTTAAAGTGTTTTTTTAAGAGCTGTTGAACTATGTACCACACGTTGATATTTGCTGAAAAAATTTTTTTTTACTGTCTTTAACATGTATGGAGTGCACCCCCTAAAAATATTTATTTTAATTATTTATATACCAAACTAAGTAGTGGCTTATAAAACACACCTATATTCCAAATTTCATCAATATCCATCATGTAGTTTCTGAGTAAAATGCCTGTGACATACGGACAGACAGACAGACAGACAGACGCGAGACGGACGGACATGACGAAACTATAAGGGTTCCGTTTTTGTAATTTTGGCTACGGAACCCTAAAAAGTGTATGTACCTCGCGTGATTAAAAGAAGTGGCGGTGACTTACTTTGCACGCCGTTAACTTCAGTTGCCATCAATATTATTATCAGTTTTGAAAATATGAAAATAATGGTATGATTATTTATATATATATATTCAAATACCTGAAAAAATTATGTTTTCCATCGCTAAATTCCTTCTACCTCGATATATTTCTGTGTCCGGGGTCCATTTTGCTCAAAAGTATAAGAACTAGACTGTACAATCGAGTTTGGTCCCGATGAACTTGCAAGTTTAAATCGAACTAATCCCAGTTCTGCGGTTTGATTAAATTCACTAGATCGTCTGATAGTTCCTATTTGTTAGTTGGATCACCGCACTTCAGCGACATCTTTTTGCATGATCTGTATAAAAAAACCGGCCAAGTGCGAGTCGGAGTCGCACACGAAGGGTTCTGTATCACCGACGAGCAAAAAGACGCCAACAACACGTTTCTTGTATGGAGAGTGAAGACCTCCTTTTATTTTAACTTTATTTTTATTATCTGTTGTTATAAGCAATAGAAATACACATTTTGTGAACATATCAGGCATCTACCTATTACCATTACTAAAATCAAGCAAAAAACGCCAAAAAAAAACGTTTCTTATATGGGGACCCCTTTTCCTTTTCATTTGATTTTGTTTTTATTATTTTATTATTAGAAATACACATTCTGTGAAAATTTAAAGTCCGTGCCAATAGGCATTGTTAGCATGCCTAACAATGCCTATTGTGTATATGTTGTGTTTGTTGTTTGTAGGCATTGTTGTTATTACATTGCATCTGCTCACCTAACGTGCCATTACGAGTATTACGACAACTGAGCACTTTATATTTTTTCATCACACTTGCTCGAAAATGGTGTCATTACACGTAGATTTTGCGGGCCGTAAATGACCTATTACGCCCTAGGGCGTAATGGTTTTCTTTTTAAATTTGAAACGCTGGTTCTGTTTTACTCTTATTTGTCATGTTCAAAGGAAACGCCAACGTACTTTTTTAACTTTTATTACTGAAATATTTATTTAAAGAGAACTGTTATTGCAAATAAATGTAAACACATATTTCTGTAACATTAATTAAATGTTTAAATAGGGCATTTCAGTATTTTGCAAAAATAAAATCAACCATTTTAAGTCTTTACCGCTATGGTTTCCGAACGTGACGTGAAGTCGCATTGTCTATGGATAATGTCACTGTCAGTTTTACAATTTTATTTAGGTTAAGTAAGGTTATTTTAATCAGATTTCCTCACAAGTGTGATGAAAAACATTGTGTGTGCCACGGGCGGTAAAGGAATTACAAACTCGTGTTGTTAAAGCCCTTGGCTTCGCCTCGGGCTTGTAACAAACACTCGTTTGTAATTCCTTACTTACCGCCCTTGATACACAATGTACTATTATATATGCGTACCCAACATTCACAGTTCATTTGATCATGCGGCGTGTTGGTTTAGTTATTCCCAAACTAATTTGGGCTGTGTGGCCCAATTCAATTCACTCAACCCCACCTGATAGCTCTTGATCGTTAGTCGGATCACCGCACTTTAACGACAATCTCAACTTAAACTATGTTCCCAAAAGCTGTAATAGTACATTATGATACGAGTGAGCTACGTTGGTCATTACAGTCAGGCTGTATTACCCAGCCCGAGTCGGCAGGCGAGGGCTGTAATGACCGAGACTGCGACTGTAATGACCAATGCTCACGAGTGTCATACGACGTTTTTCAACAGAATTGCGAATAAAAAATAAAACTTGTAATTTAGAACTCTTGACGAGCCGAGTCGTGTTGACCAGCCCTGCTGGGGATTTATGGGCTAAGTCGAGCAAAACAAAGGCACGGCCGTACCATCCTTTTCTCGAAGCCATTCAGGCCATTTTCAGCCTCCCGTAATTTTGTGCTGGCTAAAGCTAGAACCCTGAATTTTCAGGGATATATCCCTATATATCCCCTACCCAACACAACATACTCGGTTTCCACCGACTTGGTTATTATTTAACCGTGGAGGACATTATATAGTCACTCAAATAAAGAATCCTCCACGGGTAAATAATAGGCAAGTCGGTGAAAATAGAGTCCTGTGGACACTCCCACCCGGTACTGATTTGGTTTAACATTACATTTAGGGGGGGCACTCCATACATGTTAAAGAAGCTAAAAAAAATTTTTTTCAACAAATATCAACGTGTGGTACATAGTTCGACAGCTCTTTACACAGCACTATAAGGTTTCAAAATAATGTTTTTGATTAAGTGAATATATTTGGAAATAATCGCTCCGAAAGTTGTGTAAATTGTGCCCCCCCCCCTCTATCTTCTAAACCGTTTGTCCGAAAAATATGAAAACATTACGTAGGTAACGCTTAATTAATACTTTCAACGAAAATTATTTTCAACAAGATCGGATTAACCGTTTTTGACTTATTGCCGATAAACTGCGCTTCTCAACAAAAGGACGTAATTGCTATCAAGATACGCTCTTTTGTTGTTGTACTTTTTTTACATCGTATTTTTTACCTTATAGTTCGGCTATAGAACCCTACACTGAGCATGGTCCGACATGCTCTTGGCCAGTTATTTTTGCCTTAGTCTGGCAAACAGTCACACGGGCATGATGGAAAGTAGTCACCGCCGCCTAGACATTTGCAACATTAGATGCATTCAATCCGACCATGGTCGGGCTCAGCTAAGTTTCTTGTCGGAGTCTTCTTAGCTGGGCTAGGGGTAGTGAACTAAAACTCCTTTTAGCTCGATCACACACACTATCTACATAAATATTGCCGGTGCCAAGCTGTTATGTGTGCGTTAACCTTTGAGAAACTGATTTTTAATTTTCGTCTTTACTTCGTAGCTCATTTCGAAACACATTTCAACTTTAAGTAATTGATCATGTTAAAATCGATTCTAAACGCTTTCTCCGCTTGTACGGTGAACCAAGTGACAGGAATCACCTTAATATGTGAAATGCACATTCCGTGTCAACTCGTCGCCAATGCAGACATTTAATTACTCGTAGGAAGTAGGCTCCGGCAGAGGGGCGCTGAGGGGAAATGAACATCGTGCAAGCTCCAAATGCAAGCTACGGAATACCATTAATTATTGATTAATTAATTATGGCGGGTAAGCTTATACTACACGATTCGATAGTGATAGTGGAAGAAGTATAGATTAGTTAAGGTGACTTGAATAGCGCAGTTCATCATACAAATGGAAAGAGGGTTAAGAATCGACTTTAACATTTTAACAATATAATTTTTTTTAAATTGTGTTTTAAGTGCAATACCAGAACTTATTTATTTATTTATCGTATGGCATCATTACAAGTCACTGGATAATGATATTCTAGAACTATAACTAAAATTTGGCCCGTTTCAAGTACGAAACCGCTTCCTCCGAGATATTTGTGATGTGGTCTATGTGACCTTTGAATCTTGTAAGAGGGCATTTAAGGAACAGACACGGACAGAAGGTCCTATGTCCATTGTCAATTGGCTCCGAGGAGCGCTAGTTGTAACAGTATTTGTGGGCATTTCGTATAAGCAAAGTTCTGTTGGTAATCCAGTGAGCGCTGCGAGGTCCGGGAGGGACAGTGCAGCTGCCGGGTTTGTTACTCTTTTAGCACCACCCAGGGATCACGTGTAGGTTAAGGAATTCCTACGGACGTGGAGTAACAGCGATCCCAGAACTGTAAGGCTTGCTTGCTTCGTGTTCGCTATTTCAATGGAAGCGGAGTGGAGACGAGATGGAGATTTCAACTAATGTGATTGGTCGATTCCTACATGTCTCCTCTCCGCTCCGCTCGTCTCCGCCTCAGTGGAGCCGCAACCTAAGTACCAGGACTACAGAAACGCACAGAGATATCGTTGAACAAGTGCGGTGACGCAACTATCAGGAACTATCGGACGTGCTCGAATGAATTTAATCGAGCTATGTGGCCCGGATTAGTTCGTTTCAAACTCGATCAGACACCGGAACTAAGGCACCGCATCGCAAGACCAAATTGATCTAAAGATAGTTCGTAGTTTCAACATTAGGTACAACATTTTTTATGCCACACCTGGCCATAAAGTGACTTTTTCCGCACGCTGCGCGTACGAAAAAAGCCGCTTTCTGGCCAAGTGTAGACATAAAATGATGTACACAACACGGGAGATAATAAAAAAGCCATCGATCGCATATTTACATCCCTCGCTTGCAGCTCGGGCCGCAAACTTCTACGATCTCGGCCTTTCTTTGTATTACCATCCTAGTTATGTAATGTACTATTTAGGCACTGAGTTGTTCTAACATTCTACTTCCAAACCTGTCCTATCTTACTAAAATTATATTATAAATTTATAATTGTGAAAGTATGAGAAAATTTGTATGTTTGTTATTGTTACTAATAACGCTGTAATCAAATGGATTGAAATTAAATTTGGCATGCAAGTAAAACTAGTCCTGGGTTGAAGCGTAGGATACTTTATATCCCCGCATGATGTTCCTTGGGATAGTTACGCAAATAGCGCAGGCGAAGCCTTTTTTTTTTTTTTTTTTGACCCCGGGAAATGCATAAAACTGCATACCACTACGTAACCTAAGGCTATCGGGGGTGACAGCCAGATGTTACGTATTGGTTATGTGGGGCTCTCCGCTCCTGAAGGGATTGGCCTACCCACTAAAACCCAGGGATGCTACCGACCTGTGCCTTCACGGTGATGGAATGGGAATCTACTAACGCCACGCCATCACCAGCACCTCCGCCCTAGGGCGGACCCTCTCCGAAAAAGGCACACTGTAGCATGGCCAGTGTGCCTTCCCTCACCAGCTCCCCCCCGACCAAATGGCCGTCCCCCGGGGAAGCAGGGACCGGCACCAGACACACGGTGTCCCGGTCCCTCCCTCGCCACCACGGGAGGACAAACGCCCCTGCCCCGCAGCCGTCCACGGGAGGACAAACGACCCTACCCCGCAGACATTCGCCTGTCCGTTCCTGACCATCGCCAGCCCTCGTTGCTGGGGACAGTCAGGTTTACGGACCACGGTGGACCAGTCCTCTACGTCCCGCTAACGGGACGCAGAGGACTAGTCCACCGCCACCACGCAGCGGCACAGGTCACCCGTCTGGTGCCTGCCCGCAGTGCCCCCCAAAAGGAGACGTCGGAGGGATGCTGCCCATGCCCGACGCTCCGCCCTCGCGTGCCGCACCTGGAGAGTCCTCTAACAGAGGAAACCCGGTGCGGGACCCCCCAACCCCCCCTGACAGGCTCATTCGCAGCATCGGCAAGTGATCAATTAGGGGCCCCTAAGAAATCACTTGCCGTTGCTCCCGGGGTGCACCGGCCAAGACGCTTCCCTTTCCTGCGGATCAACCGGATCAAGAGGAATGAGAAGAATCCAGACACTCTGGGAGGTTTCCTGTCTAGCACCCCGCAGGCGAAGCCTTGCGTGAGCGGCTAGTTACAGATAATTTTGTAGCGGTGTTGTAAAATAGCCCACAAAACGTCTAATCCCTACTGAAAATTATTTATTTAATAATTGTATCTACCATTTAAAAATAATCCGCAAAATAATTCATCAACTCCTTACGTATAGACACAAAATAATACCCATCAAAACATTACATGTAAAAAGATGCAAGTCTCGCAACGCAGTTCTTCTATAACAAAAAAGTTTTGAGATGTAATGTTAAACCAAATCAGTACCGGGTGGGAGTGTCCACAGGACTCTATTTTCACCGACTTGCCTATTATTTAACCGTGGAGGAACACATTATATAGTCACTCAAATAAAGAATCCTAGTTTACATTAGTTGAAATCTCCATCTCGTCTCCACTCCGCTTCCATTGAAATAGCGAACACGAAGCAAGCAAGCCTTACAGTTCTGGTTTTGCACTTAAAACACAATTTAAAAAAATTGATATTGTTAAAATCTTATTATTGTTAAAGTCGATTCTTAACCCTCTTTCCATTTGTATGATGAACTGCGCTATTCAAGTCACCTTAACTAATCTATACTTCTTCCACTATCACTATTCCCTTCACAGAATCGTGTAGTATAAGCTTACCCGCCATAATTAATTAATCAATAATTAATGGTATTCCGTAGCTTGCATTTGGAGCTTGCACGATGTTCATTTACCCTCAGCGCCCCTCTGCCGGAGCCTACTTCCTACGAGTAATTAAATGTCTGCATTGGCGACGAGTTGACACGGAATGTGCATTTCACATAATATTAAGGTGATTCCTGTCACTTGGTTCACCGTACAAGCGGAGAAAGCGTTTAGAATCGATTTTAACATGATCAATTACTTAAAGTTGAAATGTGTTTCGAAATGAGCTACGAAGTAAAGACGAAAATTAATAATGAGTTTCTCAAAGGTTAACGTCAAAGATAGTGTGTGTGATCGAGCTAAAAGGAGTTTTAGTTCACTACCCCTAGCCCAGCTAAGAAGACTCCGACAAGAAACTTAGCTGAGCCCGACCATGGTCGGAGTTAACGTTGCAAATGTCTAGGCGGCGGTGACTACTTTCCATCATGCCCGTGTGACTGTTTGTCAGACTAAGGCAAAAAAAAAATCCACTGTAACTGTAAGTTCCTTGTGAGTGTCTATACCTAAGTATCACATAGAGTATAGAGAATTAGAGAGTGATCACATGAGTCATGCAAACAATTTACGCTTGGCAATTACGGAGGCTGTCGCAGATGTAATCAAGCCTGTAGGAGACAATGCGTTGCGGTTTAGGAAGCTGTGGGCGGATACATGGCTTTAGTATACGTAATTATCTGGGGGCACGGCAGTGCCCATGCCAAGTCGAGCAAAACAAAGGCACGGCCGCACCATCCTTTCCTCGAAGCCATTCAGGCCATTTTCAATCTCCTGTAATTTTGTGCTGGCTAAAGCTAGAACCCTGAATTTTCAGGGATATACAAGGCATAATATGACTTAGATACATATTCTCGATAACGTTTAATTTGAACTTGTAGTTTAAGAACTATTGCACGTCAAAGTTCCTTAGTTTTGTCACCGACTCACTGACCAATGAACATCATCATAATTCTAAGGTACTTCTAGCAGACCCACAAACTCCAAACATAATTATTTTTTAGCCGATCAAGTCATGCAAAACCTAAAAATATTGGAATTTCAATACAAACTGTAAGTAAGTTTGTAATTACAAAGTTACTTTTGTAGTTCAATTGGAAATAGAATGGATTGGAATGTAATAAATAAAAATAAAGGAAGACCACGATTACAAATAGTACATTGTGTATCAAGGGCGGTAGGTAAGGAATTACAAACGAGTGTTTGTTACAAGGCCGAGGCGAAGCCGAGGGCTTTAATAACACGAGTTTGTAATTCCTTTACCGCCCGTGGCACACACAATGTTTTTCATCACACTTGTGAGGAAATCTAATTAAAATTAACCTTACTTAACCTAAATAAAATTGTAAAACTGACAGTGACATTAGTGACATATCCATAGACAATGCGAAACGTTCGGAAACCATAGCGGTACAGACCTAAAACGGTTGATTTTATAATTGCAAAATACTGAAATACACTATTGAAACATTTAATTAATGTTACAGAAATATGTGTTTACATGTATTTGCAATAACAGTTCTCTTTAATTAAATATTTCAGTGATAAAAGTTAAAAAAGTAAGTTGGTAGTTTCCTTTGAACATGACAAATAAGAGTAAAACAGAACCAGCGTTTCAAATTTAAAAAGAAAACCATTACGCCCTAGGGCTTAATAGCTCATTTACGGCCCGCAAAACCTACGTGTAATGCACCATTTTCGAGCAAGTGTGATGAAAAAAGAAATTAGTTCCATCAAAAACATTACATGTAAATAGATGTCGATACCTTTAGACTCAAAGGACGTAAACGCCGTAGGTTCTAATGGAGCTTACGCCCTTTGAGTCTATAGGTATCGATGTAAGTCTCGCAACGCAGTTCTTCTACAAGAAAAAAGGTATGAGATGTAATGTTAAATCTAGGGATATAGTATTTTATTCACCTGTTTTAAATATAGTTGCTTGCTTTCATAATCATTAATTTAGAACTTGTAGGTACTTTGGAATTCCGGATCCGAATGGTCAGTGCTCAGGAGCCCTTACCAAATAATACCTTCGTCTCATAAAGCCCTCTTAAGCCCTATAACGCATACAACAATAACACAAATCCCTCTAGAATATTCTGAGTGCTTGTGAAGTCTGTCAAAACTAACTTTCATAAGCGGGTATCTAATTAAATTATCCAATAGAAAATGGACCTTGCGTCCTTCAATTAAGATTCAAGTTTCGAGTAGCTTCACAGGACGTTATCCGTGTGCCAAAGTTGTTTCTTGTCCGGTAATAAAGATACTGAGTTATGCTCTGTGTAGCCATGGGGCCCTGGTAATCCTTAATCCTTACGTAATAATAAAAACATGACACAGTGTTTTGTTACTTTAATGTGGGCTCCTTTTTGAGAAAGTTAGATTAGCGTAGGGTGTACAACATTTTGATAATTATATGAGTAGACATTTTTTATATAGCATTAATGTTTGCTAACGAATTCTAAATATTATTAAATTTAAAGCAAAAATTTAAGAACTGTTGAAGGTGCAGGTTCGAATTTTGCCCGAGGCATTTTTCAATTTTCACTTTGAATTTAATAATTTGACACTCGTCATTGTCAGTTAGTTCTCAGAAAGGACCTACATAAAAATAGCAACGTTATTCGCTTTGTCTTCCGTTAAGTTTAACGTTACCCCCTATTCTTAAGGACGTCAGTTTTATGCAAGAGAAAGTATATACTATATGTCGTATCTTGATAAAATAACAACGTTACATTAGCCAAAAATATCTGATTATTGGCTTGGATAAGGTCGCAGAGAGGGCGCTAGTTATGACTGACCATCTAGGATTAGATCCTTTTTGAGTAATGCAGGCAGTTTAGATTAAAAGGAAGAAATATGACGTTGACGGCTGAATTGTCAGTCTTCTTTGGAAAATGTAAACGATTGGGCTCATCTCTGGGAAATTATCGTGTAACTTCGTTCATTACCAATGCGACATTTAGATTGTGTAAAGAAAGACATGAAGAGCGATACACCAGTACACAAACTGCTGCGGATACTGGGTTATTGGATAATTATTGGACCATACCACCAAGGTGACCTAAGGTGACCCGGAACCCCAAGGTATGATTGTAGGCCTTCCTCGTCATATATTATAAGTAATGTTTAGGTCTTACATCACTACAAGTAAATACTTGCTTTTTTTTGTTCTTCGATTTTAAAGATAGATCTCTTGACAAAATTTTACTACATTAGAAGCTAATATCTACGAAAATATACTGTTTAAATATTTCCAAGACCTACGATGTACATACAGGTATTTACAAATCAATTCAACGATACCCCACACGCTAGAGGATGCTAAGGTTCTTTTCCTGTGCTAAGTATGTATGAAAAGGAAAAGCCATATAATCCAATTAACGATCTAAGTACTTTTGTAATTCAGTTGACAACATGAAGTAAGAGTGTCCTATTTTTCATGGATCCCTAAGCGCCCTCACGTCGGATGGAGGGTTAAAAGGGCCCATTAATGAGTCTTATTAAGATTAATACGTCTCTCGGCGTTTATCACAATTAAGGTCGGCTCACATTTGAAAGTAAGTAAAAAATAATCCCTCAAAATCCTGACTGAACGAGTGTTACAATGGTTTAATTAATGTACCCATTTTGTTTTAGTTCATAAAAACTAGATATTTTAATAATCCTGACTAATATATATACAATGCTTGTAATAAGGTTACTTATTTCATTCAATTAAATAACGGTTAAACATTAACGTGGCATTGACACTTTTATCCCCTGTATAATACCCAGGGTACGAACTCTCAAAAGCATTACATCTTCATAACACACACTATTTCCTTGAAAAAAAAAATACAACCAAATTGAGATCCTTCTTATTGTTTGAAGTTGGTTAACGTTTTAATATTGTATAACTAGCATTTACCCGCGGCTTCACCCGCGTTGTTCCCGTTACTGTCCCAATGTTAAAAAAACTCCCAAAACTATTTACCGGGATATAAATCAGTGTTTCAATTCAGGACTTGGTCAACTTGCATGCCAAATTTCAGCTCAATCCATCCAGTCATTAGTCCGTAACATCTTCACAAAATTTCGCATTTATAATATTAGTAGCAAGCAAGTAGGATTACTAGTGGCTCTATGAACTGTAGATCTCGCGAGTAAAAAAAAAAAAATTCAGATACAAATTTCTACAATACTATACATAATTATAATTATCAAACCTGCTCACAGAACACGAGGATCGGTTGAGAAATCTAATCTGTATAGCAGAAGAGCCGGAAAGAAAGACAAACGAATGCAAAAGCAAGCCCACGCTGAAACGGAGACGGTCAACTACATTAAGGGAAAACGTTTGATCCGATTTCCACCACTTGTACAGAGGTAGCTGAATGTCCAAGGATGGCCATAGGGTACTTTTCACCCAAATTCGGTGTCGACAACCCGCCGGCTGAGGAAACTTCCTCGCGACACCATCACAGGCCGCAACCCGATTAGCCTCAGGATAATAACTACTATTGACCACGGGATATTTACCATGTATGTTTGTTTTATTGAGTTCCCGATATTTCGGCACTGTTGCAAGCGCCATCATCACGGAGTAACTGACGTGCTGCGAGTTTTCAGTTGTAGTCTACCCACACACCATAGCGATCTACCCTCTTTCGGGTTCGCTTCTTCCGCGCGTTATTCACAATACTACTACTACCGTCCGCATTCTCACTTGGAACTCGATCACGTTCACGACACACAACACTTACAGTATCACCTCGCGCACTAACTACCGAACATGTCTTTTGTCTCTTAGAGAACTTACGGATCACTGGATACCAGACCTTTGACAGTTGAAACCCGTCTTCCCGGTTAACCATTCTGGGTATATAGTGTTTTTCTGTCGAGAGGATCTGAGGGTTGTGCAACTCAATCCAATGATTCGTTTCCGCGTTCAGAAGATGTCCAGCGATTGCCGATTTTCGAGGTTCATTGTTCTTAAACGCTCGGATGTGCTCCTTTATACGGCATGAGATAGTGCGCTTAGTCTGACCTATGTAAGAGCTACCACAGCTGCAGTCTATTTTGGAACTCAATAAAACAAACATACATGGTTAATATCCCGTTGTCAATAGTAGTTATTATGTGAATGACCATGTTAGCTTAAAATCGTATATTGCCTCAGGATCCGAATATTCTGGATTAAATTCACTAAACTAGGCTAAGTTTCTTGTCGGAGTTTTCTTAGCTCGCCCCTAGCCTAGCGAACTGACAGCGAAAACTCCCATTAGCTCGACACTACATAAGGATTGGTTCAACCGTTTCAACCGATCCCGCTGGTTTGTCGCTCACGTCGTCGCAAGTCACGGTGGTCGCGGCTAGCGAACTGCTTGCAGGTTTGTAAGCCCCCCACTTGGTCAGGATTCCTATCAAAGAGTCAGTAGGACTCATAGGTCAAGTCAGGTTCTAAAAAAAGTAACCTACAAAAGAGAGTTTTTGTCACCCTCACATACAATGTTGCCAGCGACTTCTAGTTTATACAGGGTGGAACGGAACGGACTTTCCTGTAAATGTGGCGTTGTTTAACCTTAGTACATTATTTTCTCCAAATAAACTTCGAAATAAAAAAAATAAAAACCCCCGACTAAAAGAACTCTAAAAAGTAATAAGTTCATTACAGAACTAGGGTGGTAAAACAAAGAAAGGCCAAGATCGTAAATATGCGATCGACGGCTTTCTTTATTACCTCTCGTGTGGTATACATAATTTTATGTCTACACTTGGTCAGAAAGCGGCTTTTTCCGTATGCGTAGCGTGCAGGAAATAGTATTTTCTACGACTAGGTTTTGAATAAAAAAAAATACAAAATTAATCATAACCTGGAAACAAGGCAAATATGACGTTTGACTGACAGTATGTGTCTATGGTAAACTTTTTTTTTAAATAAAATACTTAAATTAAAAATACTTTTTTTATGTTGGCATCAATGAATTTAGTTCGGAAAGTTTTGTTTTTCTTAAAAACCGTAGGAACCGTAAGTTGGTAGTTGTGCATTTTTACCGTAAAGTTAAAATTGAGCACTTAATCCTTGACCTAAGTTTAACCTAGATTTAGAAGTCTGTGGCTGCTAGCAATAACGTAAAGTGACTATAACGACACTAGTGCTGTTATGGGGAATAGAGACTTCTCTGAACTCATATTATGTATGTTCTTATATTAGTGTTCGTGACCAAGTAAAAGACAGATAACAGTACAGGAGTAGAAAAAGCCACTTTATGGCCAGGTGTGGCATAAAAATTAATATGTACCTACCTATCTATTTGCCTTTTATTTTCTAAAATAAGTTGTTGTCGAGGGATTTTCAGTTATAGTGCTGCATGTAATTATTGTTTTACATGTATAGATACTGAGGAATATCTGCGATAGGGTCCATAAATCAGGAGGAATATTAAAACACGTCCGTCCGGTATCGCATTTAATCGGGCGAGAGTACATTACAAAATCTACCCGACATTATAGAAAAGACTAAGTTTACCCACATACGTTACACCTCCACCCTTAATTACTAATACAATTAAGACTTGTATTTACTTAATATTAATACTACTTCTTTAACATCAATCCAGGACTTACTAACACGACACGTATTAACGATCAGTCAAACTCAAAACCATATCGTTGGACTGGTTTCCGAACGCGCTTGGTACGACTCAAAGGGGATACATCAGCCGTGGTATCACAAGCTGTCGTGGCCCGAGGTGCGGCCAGGTCATCTCTAGCGTTACAACCTGTATCAATAATTTCGTGCCCCACCAAAGGTTCCAATGCGCACGTGCCCTCTGCGTTACTATCGTCAGTCTTATCACCCGGATCAGTCTGTGGAGCCTCATGTTCAATGGGCTCCTCAACAGGATCTGTGTCCGCCACATCCGACAAGGTTACGCCATAACTGCTACGTCTTTTCTTTACTTGATTAATATGTCTTTTTATGTGTGGACCACTTTCCCTACCAATAATAACATTACGTGAACCTACTTGTTGTTCAATCTGGCCACTTAACCATTTTCCCCCGGCAAAATCTCGCGCCCACACTGTGTCTCCCACCCTTAGTGTTCTGGGTGTGCCCCCCGCATTAATTACTTGCTTATCTTGTGCCTGCTGTACCTTGGTTTCTACTTGTCTATTACCTCTCAACAGATCTAACCTTGACCTCAACATTCTACGCTGTAACAACATCGCTGGGGCTGATCCAGTAGAACTATGTTCCACATTCCTATACATCATAAGATATGCTTGTAGGGCTTCATCTACATCGCAACCGTCCCGAATTGCCTTCTTGATTGCCCGTTTGCACAGCTTTACAGCATTTTCAGCAGCCCCATTTGAAGCAGGATGATACGCAGGTGTATAAGTTACTTTTATACCATTTTTAGTCATAAAATTGGCATAATCCTTGCTGGTAAATGGTGGACCGTTATCTGATACCACTTCTAATGGCAATCCAAAACGTGCAAATGTTTGCCTTAGAACCTTCACCACTTCACCAGCTGTGGTTTTCTGCATTTTAAATATCTCTAACCACTTGCTGGTGGAGTCTACAATGACGAGAAAAGTTTCGCCCCGGTAGGGTCCTAAAAAGTCAATATGTAACCTTGACCACGGTTCTGGGATGTACGGCCACGGCTGCGGCGGGGCACGCGGTGGCGCGTCCCCCTCTAAAGCGCACGTAGTGCACTGCTTGCACAACTGCTCAATGTCGCCGTCGATGCCCGGCCACCACATCATGCTTCGCGCAAGACTTTTCATTTTTACAATGCCTAAGTGACCTACATGCAACTCATTAAGCAACTTATCCCTTAACGCTTTCGGTACCACTAAACGATACCCCCAAATAATACAACCCCGATCTATGTATAGTTCATTACGTCGTAAAGCATATGGTTTGAGGGCTTCCTCCTTACAACCTTCAGGCCATCCGGAATGCAAAAATAAGAAAACTTTCTTTAATATTTCATCTTTACTCATTTGCTCTTGAACCATTTTTCTTGTTACTGGTAGAAAATTTTGAATAAAATTCAAATAAGTTATTTCTTTTCGCTGACTTTTCTCTTTACCTACCGGCAAGCGGGATAACGCATCAGCCGCGTTTCCGTCGCTCCGTACATATTCAATCGTGTAATCGTATCCCCCTAAAATTACAGCCCACCTTTGCATCCGACTAGCCGCCATTACGGGAACGCCCGTTTTATCGCCAAAAATTGTCACCAACGGTTTATGATCTGTCCGAAGAATGAACTTCCTACCGTATAAGTATTGGTGAAATTTTCGTACCCCGTAAATAATCGCGAGTGCCTCTCGTTCTATCTGCGAATAAGATTTCTCGGCTGCATTAAGGACCCGCGACGCGTATGCTATTGGTCGCTCGACCGCGCCCGCGCCCTCGCCGCTGGTGCCCGCGCGAGGCACGAGGTGCGATATCACGGCGCCTACCCCTACGCTGCTAGCGTCTGTGGTCAACACGAGCGGCAGCTCCGGCGAGTAGTGCTCTAGTACCTCGCTGGAAACCAGCAAGCGCTTAATCTCCCTGAACGCGCGCATGCAGGTTTCGCTCCATACAAATTTCACATTTTTCCTCAATAACGCGTACAGAGGAGCTAAGGTGGTGCTTATGTTAGGCACGAATTTTGCGTAGTACATCACTAGCCCTAGGAACGCCCGTAATTCAGATACATTCGCCGGTGCTGCTACTCGCTTTATCGCTTCTATCTTTTCTGGGCATGTATGAATACCATGTTTACTAATCACGAACCCTAGATATGTCACCGAATCCGCAAAAAACGTACATTTCTCTTTCCTAATCCTCAGACCGTACTTTTTTAATCTTTCGAAAACCTCATGTAACGTGGCAATGTGCGATCGGTCATCAACCCCGGTAATAATTAAATCGTCTAAAAATACCCCTACCCGTGGCATATCCGCAAACAATTGCTCCAGTTTCCTTTGGAAAATACCAGGGCTTGATGCCAGGCCATAAATCAGTCTATTATACATGAAGAGCCCCTTATGCGTATTAATGACAGTGTATTTTTTTGACTCATCCAATTCAAATTGAGCGTAAGCCTGTGATAGATCTAGCTTAGTGAATTTATCTCCCCCGTGCAATTTAGTGAGTAAGTCTTCTACTTTCGGTAAGGGATAGTGGTCCACCTCTAGACATTTATTTAATGTTAATTTAAAATCAGCACATACCCTTATCGAGCCATCTTTTTTAATTACCGGCACAATCGGCGTGGCCCAGTCGGATGTGGTGACGGGTGTGATAATGTTGTCGCGCATCATCTGTTCTAGAGCGCGCTCCACAGGTTCCCGCAGCGCATACGCCAGGGGGCGCGCGCGCATGAACACCGGCCGCGCCTCGGGCCGCAAATGGAACCCCACCGTTCCCCCTTTGAACCGGCCCAAGCCATCCGCAAACACCTCACAGTATCTGGAACTGAATTCAGTTTCATTAAATATTGTATTAACATTAGTCATCTGTTGGCAAGTTAACATAGACAAATCTATTTCCAACTCCTTAATCCAACACCTACCCAAAAGGCTTGTTTTGCCACACTCAATAATATACAAATCTAGTTCCTTACAAATACCTTTATATTGCACTTTGGGTGTTATCTTCCCTACGGGCCTAACGTTCTCCCCCGTATAATATCGTAACACTAAATTACTGTCTTTTAATTTGCAATGCGTAAATAACTTTTTGTAACATTCGTGACTAATACACGAGATAGCACTGCCTGTATCTATCTCCATCGTTAACAATGTTCCCTCAATATGAACACTTGTGGTGTATGGCCCAAACGAAAATGAATCGCTAATATTTAAGGAATAATTATTTACCTCGTCGCTTTCACTGCTGTCCGTATTGTCCATATACACAACCTTTTCCTCATTCACGTTGTATAGTGATGGATTCTGACGCATTTTCGGACACATTTTTTTTAAGTGTCCTTCTCGATTACATACTCTGCAAACATAACTTATAAATTTACATTTTTCTGACTCGTGATTCTTTCCGCATACTTTACACACGATCCTCGAGTATGTACTATTATTTCGTCCGAAGTCACGAAATTTTCCGCTTTCCGCTCCGCTCGTGCCGCTTGGACCGCCGCCGCCTGCCATTTTGCCTCGCACGGCCTTAGCGGCCGGTGCCGGCGCCCGGCCCCGACTCGCCCTGCCCAGCTGATGCACCGACGCCGTGACGCCCGCTGGCCCACTGTCTCCGGTCCGATGCCGAGCACAGTCATCTACCAGCGCCGCGTTCGCCTCGGCTGCCTCCATGGCCACCGCGAGCCTGTACGCCCTGTCGAACGTGATGTTGTCGTCCTCCGTGAAAAGTTTTTGCCTGATATCGTCGTTTAACAGGCCACACACGAACTGGTCCCTTAAGTTTTCTTTTAAACTGTCCCCCGTAAAACTGCAACCTTTGCTTAGTTTTTTTAGGTCCGTCACGAAATTCGCAATATTTTCGTCACGATGTTGCACCCGTTGCCTGAATTTAAAACGTTCCGCCAGCATACTCGGTTTCGGGTTTAAATGTCCGGTCATTAGCGCCACGAGTTGCGCATATGTTTTAGTCGCCGGCTTAGCGGGTGTGCACAAACTCACCATCAGTTCGTAAGCCTCGTTACCGATCACTGTTATCAAGGTCGCCACTTGCACTTCACTTTTAACACTATTTGCCACAAAATATTGTTCCAACCGGTCCACATACATTTCCCAATTGTCCTTGGCTAAATCAAACGGGCCGATTTTTCCCACAGACATTTTTTTGTTATAGTACGTTAATATTTACTGCTAAAATGCACACGCGTCCAATTGTTTTCGTCGCCACTGAGGAATATCTGCGATAGGGTCCATAAATCAGGAGGAATATTAAAACACGTCCGTCCGGTATCGCATTTAATCGGGCGAGAGTACATTACAAAATCTACCCGACATTATAGAAAAGACTAAGTTTACCCACATACGTTACAGATACAAGAAATCAAAGTACATAGAAAAATTAAATGGCGCTCACCTGTGAACAGACCGGGAATCCGGGGGTCCTGTGTAATATGGGTTCTCATAGATGGCATTTAGGTTAAAGTCCTATTAAAATAGATGATACCGAAGTCAAAGTAGATGGCAAAATTGAGGGTGTTTACTGGGTGTAACGGTGGACGAATGGTTGAGTCGCTGGGCCGGAAATCCAGAGGTACCTACCGGGTTCGATTCCCGGTCTGTTCACAGGTGAGCGCCATTTAATTTTTCTATGTACTTTGATTTCTTGTATCTATATATGTAACATAGAAATATGGTGTAATTTACCCGCATTAAAAACCAATGAAGAAACAACATGTTTCTTTCATATAAAGAATTGACAACCTTTCATTTTTTCGAGCCTTTAATTTTATTGGTTCACTGTATTTGGTTTGAAAAGACGAATACGCTGATAGTTTATTTGTTTCACCAGGATTTGTAATTAATTTATAATTAATATATTAATATTTACTTATTCTAAAAGGGCGTAACTACAGTTCTACGGTAGAATAAACCATTACTTTAGTCTTATCGCGATCGAAAAAAAGTAAGCGATCTCACAGTATGCATTGACATTTGTCAAATTCAAAATTATGACAGCTTATTTTTTCTGTGGCAAAAGGCACTGGCATTTCATCTATTGTGCCGTAGAACTGGTAAAATGAGAACATATTTTTTATTCATTTTTATTTTTTATATTAAGCGATTTAAAAAAATTATAAAAGTGGTGTAGTGTTCAGGAGACAAAATGCTTTCGAATCGTATATACATTTTAAAGTCTTCTTAAAATGAAATGTTGTCAATTATTGTTTTGTTTTTCTTTATTATTTACAAGCATTTGTATTTCAGGTCGATTCTACCTCAAATATATGACATTATATTTTCAGGCAAGTCCCTCGTTTCATTACCCGGTATAACATGAGCAAGGATGGGTAAAGTACAACTTTAGATCTTATTCCGAGTACACAAGACACAAAATGGATATAATATAAAATGTTTACAAGTAACAAATGAGACGTTGTAGCTTTTTGAGGTACCCTGATAACTTTTCTAATTTAGCATAAGCGCTCCCCAAAGTATGAAGTTTGGTATAAAAGAGGACAAACAAGAGTGTTTAGGCCCCGCAGGTAGGGTTACCATGTCTAAGGATTTACAAGAGATTTCAGGATTTTTGGGCACATGACAGTATTGCGGCTGAACTTGTAAATCCTGAGGATTTTCAATTATTAATTAAGATACAGTAAATTATTCGATTTCTTTAAGGCTTAAGTAAGTACAGTCAGCTGCAGAGATAAGTATACCCCCTGCCTGCCATACTACGAATGCATGACAGGGGGGCCTACTTATTTCTGCAGCTGACTGTACACGCGCTCTCAAAAATTTCGGGTCAGTGAAATACCCATTTCCTAAAATACCTTTAATTCTTTTTCTTCGTTTTGATCTTTAATTAATTTTAGATATTATCTGCAAAAATAACACTGAAAAAAATAGCAATATCAGGTTAGGATCAAACTCGTAAAAATCCATGAAAAAGAAAGACGTTAGCGAAGTGAAATATCGCAAAAATCACCATTTCGTTATATTGTGGTAAAAGTCACTTTAAGGCCAGGTATGGCATAAATGAAATTAAGGCATAATGAGGGTGTTTAGAAATCATAAACCCACCAACTGGCAGCAGGATGGCAACAGGTCTTTTTGACAGTAGGCGTCAAGATCCCAAATAGACCTTTCGCCACCTGCTGCCAGCTGATGGATTTCTGATTTCTAAATACCCTCATTAACCTAAAATTCTATTGTTTCAGACAGTTCACTCCCATACTATGTCTCGCGTCGGCCGGCTGTGACAGTGACAGTGATGTGCGTATGATACTACCTGACCGCTGGTGACCACTGACGACCGCAGTTCTACCGCTACCACTAGCGGGGTGCGCTGGCGAAGAAAAAAGTCAGGATGGCGGACCCTGACGCTTTCGATGACGAGGTAGGCTATGTTTAATCACTAATAACTATTTAATTGTTTAAAGTCAAATAGATTATGGACCCTTAGGTTCACTTTGTCCACATTTCCATTTCGTCCACATCCTCATCTCATCCACATTACCATCTCGTCCACTTTCCTAAGTCGTCCACATTACCAACTCGTCCACTTTCCCATCTCGTCCACATTACCAACTCGTCCGCATCCCTACTCGTTCTCTGCAAGATTGTGCGAATTCACACATTTCGCTTGGGACGAGTTGTGAATGTGAACGAGTTGAGAATGAGGACGAGATGGGAATGTGGACAAGTTGGGAATGTGGACGAGTAGGGAATGAGGACAAAGTGAACCTGAGGGATTATGGAGAGCCAAGCTCCTAAGGCCCCATTTAGACGAGTCGAGAACTCGTATGCGAGTTTCATTACATTGCGGGCTTCCTAAGTACAATGCGTTCATTCGATCGATTAAACGCCGCAATGAAATGAAACTTGCATACAAGTACTCGCCTCGTCTAAATGGGGCCTAACTCTGCACGCCCTAACCTAACACTCTCTAACTTTCATCATAGCGTATAGCATTCTGCGTGAATCCTAGCCAGTTCTTAACAAAACTTTGGTCAAAATGTGGACTGGCCGTTTGCTGTATAAGTAGTTTTGCACATGCAAACACAATTTAAAATTTCATTAGTTTCCCAAAATAATGAAAAATATTGGCATAAACTACGATGCCAAATAAATCTCTTAGAATGAACGCCCTTTACTGAAAATTCTATTCATATTCCGCGAGCGACGACAGGGCTTCATGCCGAGCACGCCCGCAAGTTTAGTTTCCATTTAACTTCTTGGCCGACTGTTTGCGCAGCCGCTGCGAGATAATTGACCAGTGAACAGCCAGCAGTGGCTACGGCTGCTTCCCGATTGTTATTTGATTCCAATCATGGTACAAAAATACCTGGCTGTCTATAGCTTGGCAAATTCGTTGGTGACACTCCCATGGTCCGAGCGGGGGGTGAGGGAAGATGACGTATTGAGCACCGCTACATGCGAATTACAATAAGATATGTTTGCCGATAGGCCGAAGCAGTCTTTCGGTGCTTTCTGGCTGCAAGTGCAGTTTGAAGGCAGGTTTTTTTGCATTTAAAAGAACTGCACGCCGAATGTTGCAGTTGGTTTATAATTTTGATGCAGTTATTTCACCTGGAACTGCCTTCAAACTGCACTTTTATCGACAGTGGCATTACGTGCGTGTTGCTGACCCTTTAAACACCTATATACTTACTCACCTCTTGAAGGAGTCCATAGTGTAGCCTGATAGGAAAACCGTACCAATGGTCCGTAGAATGGGCTTCGTCTACATTAAGTATAATAAAACTGGACAGTGTCCTGCAAATTGAACTGTTCCGACCCTCCTAAACTGAAGAATGTTGGCATGGCGAGCACCCCGCTGTAATTCTACAATAGAATATCTCCGCTAAGACAAATTCCGGAGCTCGGTACAATCGAACACACTGTTAACTGTACATTTGTAAACGGATGTCAACTTTATTGCAACGTGTTAAAGTCTATGGGTGGTCAGTTCACTGTGGCTTCGTTGGTACTCAACATTGTCATAGGGAACTTGGACCTTAATACTAATAATTACAGTTGGAATTCCTGCTGACAGTGTAGAAGTGATACGATTTTCCGATGTCCACTGACAGGCTACGGACGCAATATTGAGGATTTCCTGAATTCCGATTAGATAATTTCGAGGTATCGGAACTGTTTTAATAAAATTGGCGGTTTAATTAAAACGGTGACAGCATTGTGTTAACTTCTTGGTTGCTGCTTGAAATTCGCATTGTCTATGGATATATGTCACTAATGTCACTTTCTGTTTTACAATTTTATTTAGGTTAAGTAAGGTTATTTTAACTAAGATTTCCTCACAAGTGTGATGAAAAACATTGTGTGTGCCAAACTCGTGTTATTAAAGCCCTCGGCTTCGCCTCGGTCTTGTAACAAACGCTCGTTTGTAATTCCTAGGATTTTGTTAAGGGGGCTGGCGTAGACAAACCAAGAATATATCTATGGTAAATGCTGCATGAGCAATGGGACAGCATCTTCTGTGGGGGGGGGGGAGCTCCCCATACATCGACATAGGTCGCGGATAGTTTAGTAGCAGCAAATAAGGTTGTGTTACGATTTGTGCGAATTTCGATAAAACGATGCAAGTTAGGAAAACCGTTATATACCTAGTTATTTCCTGTATAATTGGTCATTAGTTATTATAGATTTTTCTGTTCTGTAACTTCGAATATAATAGACGGGGAATGGTATTTTTTTGAACGTTTTTCGTCCTGAATTAATAAATACACGATAAAGAAAAAATAAATGGTTTTGGAATCTACAAATTAAGCCCTTTCACATACTCCGCTTGATATAATAGCCCAAATTTAAATTTTCGAAATCCCATTTCAACCACCTTTAAAAAAAATTAAAAATGTAATAAGATTTTCATTATGTCCAATAAAGTCGGCTTAGCGTTTTTAAAACTATTCCAAATTTCAAATCGATTGCAGCAGTAGTTCCTGAGATATCTGGCTGTGATACACGGACAGACAGACAGAGTCCCACCATAAGGGTTCCTTTTTTATCAGTTTGGTACGGAACCCTACTTTTTTCGGGCTTTTGCTCAAGCCCTAAATTTTGCCGCCCTGGGTGCTAGACTGCTAGCCCCTAGTGAAAATTCAGCGCTGCTTGTGTTTACGAGTACTGTATGTGTGTTAAATTTTTAACCAACTTCGAAAATCAAGGCGGTTCTCCCTTCCTTGCATAGCTCTGCTGGATTTTCAGCCTAACCGTCTGAACCTAGACAACGGTCCCTACTAAAAACCGTTAGCTGGCAAAGTCACGTGCGCGTTATATGACGTCGTATAGTGTTGGGCGTAACCGTCACTCGAACTTTTATACCAATATACGTATGGAAATATTTAGGGTTTGTCCAGCTGGAATACTATGCATTTTAATGCCGCATATTTGTGCTGAGCTCAAGTCGTATATTTATGAATTTTCTTCATTATTTCGAGGAATTTTCATATGATTTATAGACATATCTTGCGTAAACTCCTCGTCTTTGCGATTTTAGTTTAATCCGTTTATTTATTGAAGTGTACGATTTGCGGAGAACCAGTAGCGTGGCGTCCAACGAACTCGATTCCTAACGGCCTAAATATCAGGCATTTGAGCACCTTATTATGTACACTAAATCTGCATCGGCTTGCCCAAGGATATATTTTACGCCACGCCACTGCGGAGAACACATTCATTTTAAAACTGACACAAAAAGGACCGAGTAATATAATAACCCATGGACGTATATGGGGGAGTTGAACCTCCCCCTACCGCCCTAGGACTCGATTACCAGTGAAATTCTTTGTTTTGCGCTCACTGCGCTCGCGTTTTCATGTGGTTGTGCTCTGAATACGATCTGCACTGTAAACGTGACTCATGCGTAAATTTTGATGCACTCTTTCCTATATAGGGCTTGCAACCCGGGTAACCGACTTTATTTTGAGTTGGGTAATACCCGGGTTTCATATTTGACCGGGTATTGCATTCCCTACTCCTTCCAGGCTGGTGCACAATTAATGTACTACCTACGCGTATTTTAAGCACTTGTTTGGAAAGTATGCGTCAAAAAAGTGATACATTCATTAGTGTTTTTTGAGCAGACTGGTGCAACACAATATGTAATGCAACATGCAATGAAAAAAATTGCCGTCCACATTGGTGCAATGTATCATGAAATGTACATTTTGCAGCAAATTCTCATAGTCTGACTGAACGCCTTCGGCGCGCGAACTGCGCATTTAACGCGCACGCCACGAGCATTACATGTCGCACGCGGAGCGAACCGTCTTTTGTCGGTTTTTCGGACGAACACAAAGGGGCGCGCTGTGTGCGCGGGGCACAAGCGTGGACGGACATATGACGCGGCATACTGGTGGAAATAGGCGCGCGCGGTAGAAGCGCGTTTCGTGCGCGGTTCGTGCGGGGTACGTCCATGCTTGCAGCGAACATGCAATAAAAGGCAACATAGCATTACATGCTGTATTGCAACAATCTGGCCGCGGCATTAATGCTACCTACACGTTAAAAAGGTGACACATGAGTCACGTCGCTGCGTTAACGGTGCGTCAACGTATTTTGAACAGTGTTTGACTACACCCTAATAGTCACATCAATTACAGTCAGCATAACAACTGGACAATGTCCAACACGCAATATCGGCTGCTATAAACAATACAGGGGACGCCGGTCACCGCTGGCCCACTGTGCCAATTAGGGGTCGATAAAGGAACGTTTTTGCGGGAAACAGGCGAGGCTGCACTGAGAGCGAAATATCCGCTAAATAATTTGTCGGGTGTAGGCACTCTTATATCTTTATATAGGGTTAAGAATAAAACAATTTAAACGCTTAATCTGAGGGCACGCCAAGGGTTGCCCCCGCCACGTCGAGCAAAACAAAGGCACGGCCATTTTCAACCTTTTGTAATTTTGTGCTGGCTAAACCTAGAAACCTGAATTTTCAGGGTTATACACCTTGGCCCCGAATAACCCGAAAAATTTTATCCACGTATTCTTGATGGTATTACAAGTAAATAACGTTATATCACCATAGGTCGAATTTTGTCATTTTACATTAATAGTCTTATAGAACAAAATAAATCAGCATATTGAGCCCCTCCTTGTAAAAATGTCCTAACTTGAGAAAAAGATATCAAAAAGGAAAAAAAGCTAAAATGGAAACAAAAGGTCATTTTTTGGACTCGTCGTCGCTTACCATCAAATACTGCGAAGGCTAATTGCTGTTTAGTTAAAAGATTAAAAAAAATTGTAAAAGATCTTAGTCACATAATTATAAGGGCTTGTTACACACTTGGGAGTTTTCATTACAAAAATAATTAATATCTCGGAAAGTAAGCGTTTTTCGACTACACATCATATAACTTTTTTTACTCCTAATAGTTGTTAGAATCTATAGTTATAGTTTTTCGGGTTACTCGGGGGCACGGTGTATAGGACATAATTTATGATTTAGATACATTCTCAATAACGTTCAATTTGAACTTGTAGTTTTGTTACTGACTCACTGACTGATGATCATCATAATTTTAAGGTACTTCTAGCAGACCCACAAGCTCCACATTAAACATTATAGTTGTTATTTAGCCTACCATGTCAAGCAAAACCTAAAAATATTGCTATTTCAATACAAACTGCATAAGTGAGTTTGTATGGACACTTTTTTTCTCCTATCAGAGACGATAGTACGCGTGATTATGAGTAGAATTGATGTAAAATATCTAAGATCTAAAAAAAGTAAGTGTACAATAAAAAAAAAATGGCCCAAATATACAGCAGCAATATTGTGTAACCTCTTGCTGTGGGACCTGACCCTACCCACCCGGCGAAAACAAGAAAGAAGTGACGCAATGTACTGCTTGTTTGCTCCACTGCGAATAAAATGTGATTTGTGAGCTCTCTCCATGTTCTGCTTACTGCTGGGCTCTAACGATGTTACGAGTTATTTTTAATCCAACTCGGATAACTCGAGTTGACTCGGCGGTTAACTCGAATCGAAACTGGAGTTGCCTCGACTCGCATCAACCGGATGAGATCCGCTTCGTGGCAGCAGCCAAACGGGTCGGCGAGTCGAGTCGAGTTCAGCGTACTAGTATTCGTAACAAAATGAATATTCGTCGAGTTGAGTTTCGAGTTGGCGAATCGCTGACTCGCGTGCACTCACATTTGTTATCCGGTCCGTATCAATTCTAGCTAAGGTTATTGCGAATGAACTCGATTCGAATCAACTCGTTTAGAGTCTGATTCGAGTTATTCGAATCAGACAACTCGACTCGCCCATCGCTACAGTGGGCTCGCTGGCCTGTGCCGCGCAGATGGTAGGAACGAGAACATTATGAACAGGAGATCAGAGATTGCACACACCTTAAACAGAAGCATAGAATAAGTAATAATACAACGTACAGGAGTTTTATCTTTTTAACAAAACTGACATTCGGGTCCTACCACCAGACGGAACGCACCTGATCCGATCGTCTCTCTATCGCACAACGCGTGCTCTTTTTGGCCGCTGGCTAAAGATGGTTTTCTACCGGCAGGGCGAGATGAGACGAGATGAGGATTGATTTGTATGAAGTTTTCAATCCTCTCCTAGCGATATGCTCGTCTCGTCTCGCCCTGTCGGTGGAAAACCACCTTAAGCCGCTCCGGAGGAGTAACATTTGGTACTAGTAGCCGCGCAGCAAAATCGCGGACTCCTGACTGAAGCCTAATGGATACAAAACAAACATAGGAGCTAGACGGTTCAAATCTGATCGTATCAGTTTTTATCTTTCTCAAAATGTCTTTAAGGGCCGATACAGACGGACTGCAACCCAACTGCAACACTCCCTACGATTTGTATGGGAACTGCATCATAACTGCACGCCGACTGCGCAGTTGTGATGCAGTTCCCATACAAATCGTAGGGAGTTGCAGTTGGGTTGCAGTCCGTCTGTATCGGCCCTAAGATTCCGACGATCTGAGAACCTCATTTTTGAAGTTAAAAAGTAAAATGGCCGTATATCAGAACATTTGTGCTTCTATTTTTGAGTTGCTTTGCCGGTGTGTACCGATTGTCACCAACTTGGCCAAAAAAACCTTCGTATGCCATCCGGCTGTTTTCCTCTACAGGTCGCATTGCTTAACCGATTCTCGTGAAATTTTGTGAACAGGTTCGATAATTACCTATATAGAATCTTTTCTAATCTAGTGGCTGACAGACTCGCCAGGTTAACAGCTCGCAGACACACCAGTACAATTTTTACGGTTCGGTTATCAGAGCAAAAATGTTAATCATTTCACAATCAAGACCACGAAGTCAAGTATATTACTGTAACGTTATCGGCGTTTAATATCTCTTTGTCTTTATTCATAAACATCCTTTACATACACTTAAGGATTCCAGAATAGAACCTCTAAGGAGGCGCCCTCAGCTGTATTTGCATGTGTCAACAGCGAGACCCGTGATTTGGCGCCAAATCGACGGAGGTCGATTCGATTTGAGGGAAACATCTGCTTCGGGTTATTGTTTCAGTGCAAATTGGGTGATGTATGACGCTAAGAGACGTGAAATCAGGGTATCGATTCAACTAGAGTATACGCAGCACTAGTACCATTATGGAGAACCCGGATTTTTGGTACTGGCCGGTAATAGAACCGGTACGTCCCGGTACTTTCGGGACGGGTTTTCAAAGACTGACGATACTTCAGGCCGATGGAGTCAGTTAGTTTTAAAATAAAGACAACTAGGTACACGTTGCGTTAAAAGCACATTTATCAATATAATTTAATTAATAATTACAATTTTACGGACCAGTGGGGCAGGCGGGGATGAGTCGCCGCCTTTCGCCACTACCTCGGTCGCCACCCGTGTTTGGTTAAAATTTAACTACGCGCTTGTTCGCTTCGAATTATACGTCTTTTTTCGCCATTTATCTCACTGTTTGAATAACGATAGACAGAATTCGATATAGTACACCAGAAAACATAAATAAGAAATGTACACCAATGGAAATCGGTCTGGTAGTTTTTACGTGACAGGTGAAACCGGCAGACAAAAGTTTTAAAAACTACTGATTAACGTTTTATTACTTAAATTTAAAATACTTCCCTGTTACTTCTTTGGAAAAATCTTTAACGTACAGTCAGCTGCAGAGAAAGTTGATCCCCCTACAATATAAGTTTGTACCGCAGAGGGATCATCTTTCTCTGAAGCTTACTGTACAAAACACGGTATTAAAGACAGCACTATATTTGCTATCTTTAATTGAACTGTAGATTATAGGAGACTGAGTAAAAAAATACTTGTTGAAGTTTAAACTGGGAATAGAAGTCAGATGCTATGAGGTATCGTAGGCTTGTTGCTTTGGTGGAAGCGGAGGTCGAACTGGATTCCAATTGGAATCGACCCTCTTTTATATCGGACGAAAGGGGTCACGTGACTTGTTATTATTATTATTGACTTATCTCATGGCATCGGATTTCTGTTTTCCTTCATTTATTTAATAAAGCACAAGTAAAATAGCACATAAATGATACAGAAATATGAATCAGATCTTGAAAAGAACCTTTTTTTTGTGGTTCGAGGAAAAATAAATATACCTTAGTGAAAAATCATATTTATTCAATGAAATTCTTAATTTAGGTCTTAAATCTAGGTCTTATGAGTAAACCTACCTAAAGATCTGATTCGGGTGATGATTATCTTTGTTTTGTGTCGATTTTAATATTAAAGGATAATTTCCTATAAGAATGTTTGTTATTGTTGCTGTCTCTCTCTAACGTGTCATTTTTCTCGTAAGTGAGACAAGGACGGATGACATGTTAGTTAGTTACCGCCTATTTTAGCTACTTTAGCGTAAATCGACAATACGCTGGATGCAATAGGAAGGTGATTTATTCCTGAGCCATGAATGTTTGTAGCGATAATCATCCTTTTGATACATTTTCTTAAAACTACCTAACACATTATGATTCATTATGGCATTTCGATATAATATTAAATAAAAGTCATCTGTAACCTAACTGATTAACTTATTACTATTTATAAAAGACAAAAACACATATAGCTATTTACAACAATTCCCCCCCACGTGTGCAAACACCCTTATTTAGGATCAATTACTATTAGGCGGGAGGCTGGGCGACGAATTAATCCAGCATTTGTTCTTATCTCGGTTACACGGACTTTTCCATCAGGACCCGGGAAGACTTTCTCTACTTTCCCTCTAGGCCAGGTTCCTCGAGGCATCGTGCCGTCCATGATGATTACTACGTCGCCTGCTTGTATGTTGCGAATAGGTATATTGCTGCCGACTCGTGGCTTTAATGATTGCCGGTATTCTGTGATCCATCTTTTCCAAAATAAATCTGCGAGGGCTTGAGACGCTTTCCACGACTTATCTGTTAGCGTGATATCGCTAAACGACCCGAATGGTGACATGGCGTTTGACCGACCGAGTAAGAAATGGTTCGGGGTCAGTGCCTCTTGTATACTGCACGGCATTACGGGCGTAAGCGGTCTGGAGTTTACTATGTGTTCAGCCTCCAATAATAGCGTATGTAGGACCTCTTCAGGAGGGCATTTCTCTTTGAGGGTGACTCGTAGGGCTGCTTTTACTGCACCCACCATACGCTCCCAAGCGCCTCCGGCAGATGGATTTCCGGGCGGAATCTTTTTCCATAATATCTGTTTGTTGGTGACGTATGCACTTACGTCGTTTTCTATCGTTTTCATGGCTTCTGCTATCTCTCTTTCGCTTCCCACGAAGTTCGTGGCATTGTCACTGTAAAAAGTGGCTGGTGTTCCGCGACGTGCCATGAAACGGCGTAAGGCGAGAATCATTGAAGATGCCGACAGGGATGCTGCGATTTCTATATGTATCGCTCTCGTAGTTAAACATGTGAATAAAACTCCCCATCTTTTCTCGTGTCGTCTGCCAACTGTTACTAGTACTGGGCCAAAATAGTCGCAAGCTGTTGCGGTAAAGGGTGGCTGGTTGACTTTTAGCCTTTCTGGTGGTAGGTCGCCGAGAGGTATTTTTTGAGGTAACCCCCGGTAAGTGCGACACCACTGGCATTTGTTACTTATGTATCTGAGAGCGCCGCGCAATCCTACCACGTAGAAGGATTGCTGTATCTCGTTCATGACAGTTGAGTGATTGCCATGATTAAAAATAGCGTGATAGTGTGCTATTATCAATTTAGTCAACTCTTCTTTAGCGTGCAGTACGGGTGTGCTGGTTTGTCTGTCGATACGGCCGTCTAGCAGTAAAAGTCCGTGCTGGTTAATTTTTACTGCTGTCTTGTGCAGTTTGGAACTCCGTGGGAGTGGCCGCCCAGCCTCTAGATGCTTGATGTCCTCTGCGAACGATACATGCTGACTCCTCTTCACTAGGAGTAATTCGGCGAGTTTTAAGTGATCGTTTTTTACGTCTTTTGTTACAATTTGTTTGCTTATAAATGACTTAAAAACCTCCGCCGCGAGCAAGAGCCTAGCAGTGACACGCAACAAACGTATGTACCTAGAGAACCTGCCTATATTCGGTAGGTATGCAAAACGTTCCGAGACGTTTTTTGACACTAATACTTTTTTGATTACACGTTCTTCACCGGTGGGCGTCTCGGACGTAGAAGCGTTTTTCTCTACTGGCCAATGTTCCGGATCTAACGTTATGAATTCCGGACCGTGAAACCACCTGTGTGATATATCAAAATTCGCGGGAATGCCTCTTGTAGCGTCATCGCTAACATTTAACGCGGTCGGCACCCATCTCCACTGGCTAGGCGAAGTGGTGTCTTCTATCTCGGCTAAGCGATGCGCTACGAAGCTTTTAAATGAACGCGGGTCAGACTTGATCCAGGCTAAAACGGTCTTCGAATCTGTCCAATAAAATGACCTCAATATTTTGTAACTAGATTCGCGCCTAATCGAGTCCGCCAGTCTAGAACCTAGTACCGCCGCTTGTAGTTCGAGCCTAGGTATACTAATGCTTTTTAGAGGTGCCACACGCGCCTTTCCTGAGACTAAAGTTGCACACCTTTTGCCTTGCGAGTCAGTACCCACGAAATACACCGCGGCCGCATATATTTTTTCGCTCGCGTCGACAAAAGTATGCATCTCCACCTCCCTAGTAGGTGCGGGCACATAGCGGTTCAATTCCAGATTATGTAACTGGTTCATGCTTTGAATAAATGACCGCCACATTAGATTATTTTCTTTTGATATGAGCTCGTCCCATTGAACCCCGCTTCGCCATATTTCTTGTATTAAGACTTTACCCGTTACGGTTACGGGTGCGATCAAACCTATGGGGTCGAAAAGACTCATAACGCCGCTAGTTACCTGACGTTTGGTAGGTATTTTGTCTCCGTTAAGAACGTCCGTCGGAGTGTTACGAAAGTTTACGTTAAAACTGAGCGTATCGCGCTTGCTATTCCATAATAAACCTAGGGTACGTTCACAGTTTCCCTTACCTAGCACTTTCGACTCGCTTTTCGTAACCTTTTCTACGCCGCTCAGGACTGACGAGTCGTTGGAGGCCCAGTCGTGCATCTCAAATGATGCCTGTTTGAAAACGTCTGTCATATCTTTAGCCATACGCCCGGCCTCCAATGGATCGTCAAAACTGGCCAACAAATCGTCCATGTAAAAGTTCCTAACGGTAGTCTCATACACATGCGGATATTTTTGAGCGTGATCCTGAGCATTTCTATTTTTAACGTATATCGCTGTGGTAGGAGATGATGCCGCTCCGAATATCAATGACGTCATGCGATATTCTTGAACGGGCCCCTGCCTGTCATCCCCCCTCCATAGAAATCGTAAGGAATCGCGGTCTTGCTCAATTATTTTTACTTGTAAGAACATTTCAGAAATGTCCGCTATAAGGCCTATGCGTCCCTCCCTAAATCTCAAAATTACGCCGTAAAGCGATGCTAATAGGTCGGGCCCCGTGAGCAAGTTATCGTTTAGACTTGTTCCGTGATACTTAACCGCCGCGTCGTACACCAAACGAGGCTTCTTTTTCTGCGGATGTACCACAGCAAAATGTGGTAGGTAAGAAAGTCGTTTAGACGCCGATTGAGTATCAACTTTCTCTGCATAGCCTTTGTCTAACAAATTTTGAACTTGTCGCGAGTACTCGGTTTTGAGCGCCTCGTCCTTGTCCAATTTTCGTTCTAAACTGAAAAGTCTCTTAAGAGCCTGCTCTCTATTGTTGGGCAACATTACGTTATCATTTTTCCACAATAAACCTGCCTGGTACCTATTTTCGCCCTCTATTTTAGTACACGTTCTATCTAAAATGTCTAGGGCGCGCTTATCGGGGTCGGACTTTTGCGTTCGCGGCTCGACGCCCAATGATTCCAGGCTGAAATGTTGCTTTATCAAGTTATATGTTTCTTGCTCATCGTTATGAGCTACACGGTTTACCCTACCCACTAAATGATATGGCCTCGCCATTTGCCCATGAAGTGTCCATCCTAAGGACAGTAATGACCCTACGGGGTGCGATCTATGACCGCTTAATACCTGCCTGGATACTATTAGGTGCCAATTATCCTGTCCTATTAACATACGGGGCGTGGCCTCGTCATAACACAACTGGTCGCGTATTTTTTCCAGATGTGGGCAAGCGTCTACCATGTCCCTGCTTATAGTCTGCGGGCTCAAGTTAAGCTGGCTGATGGTGCATGTACTGACCTTTTCTATATTCCTACTATGGACGCCGCGGATCGATAAATCTACCCTATACGAATTGTTATCCGTTATTATGTTACCACCGACGCCCTCGATGGTTAGTACCTCCGTTTTGCCTCTAGGGGCTATTTTGTCAGCCAACTCCTGCTCGAGCATGGTTAGCGTACTACCTTCGTCGCACATTGCAAATACTTCTACGGTACCTAAAGGTCCTATTAGTTCGACAGGGATGACCTTTAGATAGGTATCTGCGCGCCTCGTTAGGTTGACCGAAGCTATGTTACCGCGTGTCTGATTAGACCTGGTTAGGCCATGCAATAATTTGTGATGTGCTGACTCGCAGTCATTTATTTTACACGGAACGTACGGGCACTTAACTGGTCGTCTATGTGACGCGTTCAGACAACGAAAACATAACTTATACTCTTTAGCCTTGGCCCAACGATCGTCTATAGAGAGCTTAATGAAATCGGCACACTTTTCAACTGAGTGTTCGCCGCTGCAAATTATGCATTTACTATTCGAATGTGAAAATTGCTCTTTTTTAGGCGGTCGTTGCGTTTTGGGTTTTCGAGTGTTATTGTTCTGCGCGGGTTTGCTAATTTGCGCTACTGTATGCTTTGGTACGCTTTTCTTAGTTGAAATTGCTGCATGTTCCGCACGCATTTGTGAATTACTAACCGTAGTGTAAGAATCCCTACTACGCGATCTCGAAGTGGAGGGGGAAGCCACGCCCCTCCGGTTCACAGCGTGTGTTCCATGCTTCGTACGTGTCAGCGGCCGACGAGACAAACCTGATGCCTTACTAGTCTCGTTTAGGAAGTTTGAGATTGCTACTAAGCTAGGTTGAGACATGTTGCTCATTCGGTACTTGTTCCACTCATACTTGAGTATGGGATTAAGTTTGTCTACGAGCCTGCTGACTAATTCGGGAGCTAAGAGGTACTGCTCCTGTTGCAACGCCTTTATGGTGGCCACAACGTTGGCCACCTGGCCTGCGAACATTGTTATATTGCTACTGTCATCTGCTAGCTTTGGTAACCGCTTTACCTCGTCTATCTCGGCCATAACGATAGCCTCCGGGTTGCCAAATTGCATTTCTAGCAAACTTATGATTTCGTTCGGATCCGCGACTGTGTATAGTATGGACTTTACCGCGTGCCTAGCGTCCCCTCTTAAGCTTCGCCTAATACGGCCCACGTTCATAACGTCTGTGAACATGGCCTCTGTGTCCATAAACTCGGCCTTGTATGCAAGCCACTCGGTTATTGCGCCGGAAAATGGCGTCAATTCCGGTACGTGTCTCTGCATTAAGGGCGGGTTTCTAGATTTGGACACAACCGCTTCTAACTTGTTCGACAACAACTCCATATCTGGGTTCACGAAACGAGCGGGTTGACCTAATGTCGGCTGCCCTATGACCTGACCTTTACTACGCATACACAACTCAGTATTTTGTACGTTAAGCTGTTGGTTTAACCAACCTTCTACTCGTGATTCAGGCTCGCCCTGCACCGACGCGTTGCTAGTAGACTGACGCGCTTCTAATCTCGCGATCTCCAATTTACTATGCGCTTCCGCGGATGCCGCCTTAGCCTGCCTCAACTCTGCCTGACGTACTTCCAATTCAGCCATAAGGACTGACAATTGGGACTCGGTATGTGTATTAACGTTTACGTTCACTACTGTGGCCGGTCCACTTTTATTCCGAGACGTTTCACCCTGTGTCGCGACATTTACCGGTTCTTTGTTTGGCGGGTCACTGCTAGGCTCTTTACTCCATGTGTTTGTGCTAGTGGAGGATGTTTCACCCGACGTGGGTGTTGACTCTGACTGCGCTTCACCCGATGGCGCGCGCTTTCCGGAGCGCAACAACATTTGAGACGTTTCACTCATTTTGCACACGCGGGGGTCCCTAAACTAACACAATAACAACCTAATAACTAGAGTAAAGATTTTCACAATTAAAAAACACTGATTTTAATTTTAACCGCGGACTTCTAAACAGTCAAACAAAAAATATACTTTACACACAAATAATTCGCGAATCTCAAATCAAAGGACATTAATTTACACAATAATTTTCAAATAAACAAAAAATAATTCACTTAACACGCTTGATTAAAACAAAAAATAACCGTTTCCCTACTAAATCACCTTCCTATTGCCCTAGTCGGAGCTAACCCCCTGATAGGTTAGCGCCGGACGTACCTACTAGCCCTAGGGCCTGACTGGCGTACTACCGCGGTGATGCCAGCCAGGATTTTAGGAAAGGGTGGGAACCGTCTATCGACTACGTGTGTATCTTGATCGGGGGCTCCGGGGTTCTGGAATGTAACCCGTTTTGCCGTGAAAATTCAACGAAACTTGCAAAAGGACAGTTCTTAGTAACAGAATTGCCTATTACAAGCTTACGTCTTCAATTCCCCGGATACACAGCAAGTACGACAGCAAGCGGTTGGGCTGTACGTTCTAACAGCCTTAGAACGGTGAACTCGCCCTACGTTCACGATGACCGTTGCGCACCGTAGACGAGCTCTTTGACACCGTTAGGTGAGCTTCGCCTGATGCGTTGAGTTCGACACGCTCCACCAGAGCCTACTTGGCTTAGATTTTGCGATAGAACCAGGTGAAGGTGAGTACTTATCCTCAAACCAGCACCGATAACCGATATACGGTCCACGCCAAGTCTTTCGCCTTTGCCTAAGCTCGGGCTACACGTCTTAAAGCGTATATGTACACACACAAAAAATACACACAATAAAAAATGCAAAAAATAGAAAAAAGAGTAAAAAGTAAAATAAAAACTCGACGATACCTCGGTGCGATAGCACCTTTACCAAACACTGATTCTATAGATCCCGGTGATGAAGGACCATTATTAAAGACAGCACTATATTTGCTATCTTTAATTGAACTGTAGATTATAGGAGACTGAGTAAAAAAATACTTGTTGAAGTTTAAACTGGGAATAGAAGTCAGATGCTATGAGGTATCGTAGGCTTGTTGCTTTGGTGGAAGCGGAGGTCGAACTGGATTCCAATTGGAATCGACCCTCTTTTATATCGGACGAAAGGGGTCACGTGACTTGTTATTATTATTATTGACTTATCTCATGGCATCGGATTTCTGTTTTCCTTCATTTATTTAATAAAGCACAAGTAAAATAGCACATAAATGATACAGAAATATGAATCAGATCTTGAAAAGAACCTTTTTTTTGTGGTTCGAGGAAAAATAAATATACCTTAGTGAAAAATCATATTTATTCAATGAAATTCTTAATTTAGGTCTTAAATCTAGGTCTTATGAGTAAACCTACCTAAAGATCTGATTCGGGTGATGATTATCTTTGTTTTGTGTCGATTTTAATATTAAAGGATAATTTCCTATAAGAATGTTTGTTATTGTTGCTGTCTCTCTCTAACGTGTCATTTTTCTCGTAAGTGAGACAAGGACGGATGACATGTTAGTTAGTTACCGCCTATTTTAGCTACTTTAGCGTAAATCGACAATACGCTGGATGCAATAGGAAGGTGATTTATTCCTGAGCCATGAATCTTTGTAGCGATAATCATCCTTTTGATACATTTTCTTAAAACTACCTAACACATTATGATTCATTATGGCATTTCGATATAATATTAAATAAAAGTCATCTGTAACCTAACTGATTAACTTATTACTATTTATAAAAGACAAAAACACATATAGCTATTTACAACACACGGTATGTATTGTATTATATGCTATGGAAACATAAATAGGAAACGTTAACAACGAAGGTCCTGCCAACTGGTGCCGCCAATCTGAATCTTGTACTCTTATCACGCTGGGGCCAGATTAACGAAAACGCCGTCAATTATCGCGATGAAGGATGATTAACGTTAGTTCAGCCACGACTTACTATACTTGACATTGACGTTTATAACCAGATATGTATTTGTTTTTTTTCGGTTTGATAAGTTTTCTTACTGTCCGCATAGTCTCTTTTGTCGTTCTTATGCTTCCAATTTTAGTTCCCACACGTTCCCTATAGATATGTGTACTTACTTAAGTTAGGTAGGAAACATGCAGGCAATTAGCTATGACAGTGTTATCGCGGTTTGCCGTCTCCCGTGCGACGGTAGTCGCTTACGCCATACCGGTATGAATCGCTTGTCATTTTGTTCTCTCTTAGGGTGAACACGTTGTTATAGGTTCAATGGGACATTTTTCCTGTTGTGATATTTTGGCGTGGAAACTTTATTGCTCGAGGGTCGATTCTATTCTATCTATCCACCCACCACCTATAGCAGTGGTTCCCAACCTTTATTACCATATCACCCACATTCTCATCGAGATTTGTATTATTAACCCTCCAAAAAATACGTATTATAAGCTTATAAGAAACTACTCAAAGTAAAACGGCTTAATATTCATGCATATTACCCCTGAGAAAACTTCGTTTTACCCCTGGAGGGGTAATTACCCCCAGGTTCGGAACCACTGACCTATAGTATATAAACGTATCTGATTAATAACAGTAACTGTTTGAACAACGGTAATAAAACAAACAAAAGTAAAGAATAAACTATAAACTAAAACCTCAATATAACTCTTAAACGAGTTAAGCTATACACAAAAAAACCGGCCAAGTGCGAGTCGGGCTCGCGCACCGAGGGTTCCGTACAAACTCATAAGTAGATACATGAATAGTTCAAGAAAAACTATATGGCGATTAGTTTAGCAGGAGCAAATAAGTATGTGTTAAGATTTTTGCAAATTTCTCAAAAACAGTGCAAGTTAGGAAAACCGTTTTATTTTTTCTGTAATATATAGAATGACATTAATAATTGGTAATTATTACAGATTTTTCTGTTCAGTAACTTCGAAGATAATAGGGGGGGAACGGTATTTTTTTTAACGTTTTTCGCCTTAAATCAAAAACTACTCATTTAAAAAAAATACAAAAATACTGTTTTAATCTACAAATTAAGCCCTTTCATTTAATACCTCACTCAATATAATAGCCTTACTTTCAATTTGCAAAGTCTCATTACGGACCCCTTTAAAAAAAAAGTAAAAAAGTTACAAGAATTTTTTTACATCCTATAAGCTCGGGTTAGCGGTTCTTAACACTATTCCAAATTTCAAGTCGATAGCATCAGTAGATCCTGAGATATCTTGCTGTGACAGACGGACAGACAGACAGACAGACAGACAGACAGACAGACAGACAGAGTCGCACCATAAGGGTTCCTTTTTTGCCATTTTGGTACGGAACCCTAAAAAGGAAAATTATAAAAAGAATACCCCTTCAAGCAATTCGGTCTGCGGCATGGTCCCCATTACGCTGGCGGCATTACCTCTCTGGATTGCGAGTGCAATTCTTTGAGAGAGGTAAGCGCCAGCTCTGGGATCTCCCGAGGCGTGGACCAGCCGCGGCGACAGGGTCCTCATGAAGGTCTTCATGTCGGCCGACCAGGGTCCCAGGGTCAATAGTTTTTTTATAATAAAGAAATATGTATAAGCTTATTGCCCTAATAAACAGTAACTTAGTTGTAGTTATAATAATATTGTCATCACTATTTCACAATAAGTCAGCAAGATGCATTTGTCACTCAGCCATATTTGTTTACATTTTTGCTAATTTCTAACTAATGAATCGCACTTTAGATTGCAACGGAGTCATATTACTGTGCCATAAAAAAAACTTTTCAAAGTTTTAACACTTTTTTCTACTCCTGTACTGTTATCTGTCTTTTACTTGGTCACGAACACTAATATAAGAACATACATAATATGAGTTCAGAGAAGTCTATACTCTATTCCCCATAACAGCACTAGTGTCACTTTACGTTATTGCTAGCATCCACAGACTTCTAAATCTAGGTTAAACTTAGGTCAAGGATTAAGCGCTCAATTCTAACTTCACGATAAAAATTCACAACTACCAACTTAACAAACAATTAAATTCCTACGATTCATAAGAAAAACAAAACTTTCCGAATTAAATTAATTGATGCCAACATAAAAAAAAGTATTTTAATTATCGTCACATCGTGTCACCAGCCATATCAAAAAAAAGTTTACCATAGACACAACTGTCATGCCGGCTGTACACACTCGGAGAGACCGGACGAGACACGCGTGACGTCCATGTATTTTATATTTTAACCTAGTCGTAGAAAAAGTATTGTATGCAACGTTGTATAATTAAGTCAAAAAACGCTCGCGCGATACTCGCCGCATTCGCGGCTCGTATCGCAACTCACGCAATTCGCATTTTTTGAACCTTCTTATACAACTGTTGCATAAAATACTATTAAAACATACCTGTTCATTGTTCTTTATGAACTTTAATTTCCAAATTTAGTAACAATTAAGTGATGTCCTTAATTATTCCTGTAGCCTGGTGTCACGAGCTGATGTTTAGTCTCGGAAGCATGTTAATGGCATAACGATGTCGCTCGGTGTCTACACTTTGCCGAGACTGTCCTGAGGCCGCGCCGGTGAGATGATATTCGCGTTGCTATGTAATCAGGTCGCTCTGCTAATACAAGTCATATCTCATGAGGGGTGTTTTTAAAAATATACTTTTAGTTTTTAAACGACCCTGAAAAGAGATTGGAATTCGCGGAGCACTGCCGTCCACAAACGAAAAGGCCTTTTATTTTGAGGACGGCACAGCTGTAAAAACATCCATTCGTGACGCCACTTGTGGTATGTAAATTGGGTGATTCTTGTCTTTTTGTTAGTCCACAAAGATTCAGAAGAATCCGCCTCATTAGATTGACATTTTTTGGTTAAGTTGTAGAGCTTGCCCGGAAGTACACCAATATGTGTTGCACAGCACAGGGGAATGACAATTTTCAAGAATGACCCACTTGGGTTCCGGAACACTGCCGTAGAGTCACGACGAACTAATGACTAAAGCTTCCGTAATCATTACAAGAATACAACACATGTATTTGAAAGATAGACGGCGAAATACGTAAGCTCGTCAACCAAAATAGGAGCATTCCATGAAAACATATACTTTTTGTCGCTTATGGAACGCTATGGCAGCTAATAAAACTTAATAGCTGCTAAGAAACTCTACCAATCTTAAAGCCAAGTCATGATTCATGATATTACCATACCCGATAATCAGCTTCCTAATTTTACATGTCAAATGTATTAAAAAGTTAGTATCGGTTACGTAACGTTTTTGTGGAATGCTCCCGTAACGTAATGAACCCAACTTAACGGAGCGGTAATAGAATTCCTCAATACATCGAAACTACCGCAATATCGGCCCGGAGATATGCTAATGCCCAGGGATCCCTGATTTACATACCGAGTAATTCAAGCCGCTCGGATTGCGCAATATGGGTTCCGTGGTGACCTATTCAATGTAAGGTGGAGGCTGGAGGTTAATGCTGGATTTTTACAAGCCTACAAGAGGTTTTTAACTTTTGAAGCACTTTTCGATTTAGGATAAGCATCCGCCATTCCATTCCGTGACCCACGTATGGGTCACATGCATCAATTTTTAGGTACTAGGCTAATAATACTAGTAGTAGGTAGGTTATTAGTAGGCAGGATGTATAGTTATTGAAGTACTTTGCTGAATTTACGAGGACAATATAGAAAATTTTTAAACTTGTTAACTTGTAACAATTAAGCGTTATGCACCTACCTTATTTCCTTTTTAAATAGAGTCACTACACACAATACGTAGTTCATTTGCTATAAAAATGTGTTAGGGATTTCAACCCAGTTACAGTGTACAAAGCCCTCAGCTTTTTGAGTTCAGACACGAAACTTTACAGCTGTGACGGGTCGTCAACCCTAGCGTGCGTATTTCACAAATTAATTGATATTTCAAGGTCAGTAAAACGGCTATTACGTAGTTATACAATCGTCTGTTAAGTTCAGCTTGTTTTAGCTGGGATGGTGATTTATGGCTGCTTAGTGTGTTGCTTTGGTAATGGAGGCGGATGATTAGTTACAGTTGTTTCATTGTTCGGTTAAAAAACGTGGCTGGGAGTGGGAATTTGACGTAATGGATGTTTGTAAGGGTTTAAATTGTTTTCTTGACTAATAGAAGTGACATCACTTCCATGATATTACAGCCCATGTCGTTGTGACAAATGGCGTCAATATTTTTGGGTTTGATGCTAATAATTTTTACAGCATACATCGATCGCGACGACACTTTTAGCCTTGTAGGTTAGTAGGTAGGTAGGCTACGAAGCTAGAGGTCCCGGGTTCAAATCTGCATGCATATTTGTTCCTGAGTCAAGAACTAAGCCAATGGTATTGAGAACACATGGATTAAAAATATATGATATTACTTTATTTTGTGTACCCGCTTCATCGAATTTTCTTGCAGTTGCATTAATTCCGTCCTTTTCGCTGTACCCGACTGTGCACTTTTTGAATCCACTTTCTCTTTTGTTCCATATTTATTGACTTCAAAGGGTGCATGTCGCAAGGGAATTCGTCTTCAAATTTATGCCCAATTTCCCTTTCAGGTAGAACAATATACGGAATGAGCGTTGCAGGCGCTGACGTGCTAACGGATGCTCGAGACATCCGTCTGATTCTGTATAAACTTATCGACTGCTTAGTTAGTCTTCGATCCTTCATCGCCTTCAGCATTGGATCGAACAGTTTCCTTGATAGACCAAGGATACCCACAGACACTCCTGTGGACCTGAGCTCTTTCTCTGGTAGAATTAAAACACGTTCGAAGTATTTAAGGCGTGGAGTTAATTTTGGATATTTAATTACTCCAACACCCGATATGCTATGAGCAATACTTCGTTTGCAAAAAATTTCATTATTTAAAGGCGACCGAGTCTGCAGCATGCGATCTCTTCGCACGCAATCTCCCGACATCGACAATTGTTTTCCTGATTTTTCTGAACCCAAAGTGGCTTGGAAATTGTACTTGTGTTCTGCTAAATTAAATTTGTCCGATTTGAACAGTCGGCTGACTTCAACTTCGATATTTCTTATTGATTCCCTACCGAGAGATATCCAAACAATCTGGATGATGAAACGAAAACAAGTTTCATACAGGGTTACATCGCTTGCAGTTGCATATCGGTGTTTTTTTGGATCTATATGAGTGTGTTTGTCAAACACTTCACTCAAAATCATGTAGCAGTACTCTTTCGCCACAAGGAATCGAAGGTCTTCCAAATCTTCACGTAACCCAGTTTCCAATTTCTCGGTATTATTAGAGCGAAGTTTCTTCTCAGACGAACGGTTAGTCAGTATGTCTGTCACTTGCATATAATATTGACAGTAAAATATTAGTGCTCTGATTAATCTTTCTGTCGTTGGCGAGTGCAGTATATTTATTAGAGGGATGGTAAGGAGCGCTTTTGGTGCTGAGAACAAAACGACGTCTGTAATGTCTTGCAAGGTTACTACGTCGTCATCGTCATCCATGGGTCTTTGATAATGCCTTTGGAATCTAAGCTGGTTCAATAAATCTGAATTGTCAGAAAATTCTAAAGAACCCGTTATTCGTGCTATAGGCATGACTTCCCCTGTAAATATATCAGAGTTTTTGTCACTTCTGAATTCCAGTCCATTAGTAGTGTCATCCCACTCCCAAGTACCTGCCTCGTAAGGACTGATAGAAATATCGTCGTCATCCATAATTTAGCAACTGATTAACACCAAAGAAACCCTAACAAACTAATAAGTTTTCAGTTTTTTCCCGCGGGCTACTTACATGAAGTTAAATTGTATATAGAATGTAAATAATTATAAAATTTTATGTGTAAACATCACATATAAAAAGTTCAAGTGACATTGTCAGTTGCTTCCGAAAAATCTAGTAGGCAAAGAAATAAAACTGTATACAACTCTGTAGCTTTAGGAGATATATTGAAAATGTTTGATTTTTTTAAATTTAAATTGAAGCCCTGTGACTTAAGATCTAGACTTAATGTTCGTTTATGTCACACCTGGTCATAAAATGGCTTTTTCCGCTTTCTCGCCAAGTGTAGACATAAAATGATGTACACAACACGGGAGGTAATACAGAAAGCCCTCGATCGCATATTTACGTCCCTCGCTTGCAGCTCGCGCCGCAAACTTCTGCGATCTCGGCCTTTCTTTGTATTACCACCCTAGTGATGTAATGTACTATAATATTTATAATTGGAGGGATGTTTACAAAAACAACATAACTAGCTAAGCTGGTTGACACCTACTGTCATTATAAATGTTTCTCTATAGGTATCAACCAGTCTAGTCAGTTATGTTGTTTTTGTAAACATCCCATTCAATTGATTAAGTACCAGGTACAGATACAGATCAGATGATAAAAATACACATTCTACTAGTCAATATCATGACATGACACGAGATGCGAAAGAGACTAAATTTATGTAAATCAGTAAATTACGCGTTGTTTATTTCTATTTGAGGTATCTGTTTTTGCCACTATATGAACTCAAACGGTTTTAAAGTTTAAGTATTTAGCGTCTGAATATAAATGAATGTTATCAAAACTTCACAACTTTCCTTTTAGCGAACTTGTCAGTTCAGTTTTCAGTCTACTTAATTAATTTAATTTAGTTTCATAAAACGGCTTATAAAGCAATGTTTTGATGAAATTCAGCAAGAGTTTAAATATTTTTGATTTGAACGATTTATGACCATTTTGTAAATGATTTTAATGCGACTTATTATAATGTTGTACACAATTGTTCACACATATTGTTCAACTATAGTACAATAAAACAGAATTGATTGTCATTGGTACTAGATCTTAAAGTTCAGTGAATAATTACAAGCTTTGATTTGTCTTCCAACGTTCGTGTGTAAATAAGGCATTATCCGAATACTTTTAAATTACACAGTGACCCCTTGTTCTGCCATGTAAGATAATTTATTCGGTTTGTTGTGGGCCCTTTAGGGAAGACTTATTTATTTAGTTGGACCTTCAGCAATAAGCATACTGTTACATTTTTTATTTTGTTACATGAACTGCTTAGATCTATGTATCTTATTACTTAAATAAGGTATCTTATATTACTATGTGGTCATCTCAGGGTTGAAATTATGAATAATGAAGACAATTTGAATGTTTATGATCATAAATTGCTTATGATACTTAATAGGTTGTTATTTGTGTACCTACGAGTAGTCTTTCTTGGCATATTTCTAAAAGATTTCTTTTTCATGAAGATGTGCAAGTTAAGTTGCGCCAAAAAGTTCAGCTTCTTTATGACAATCGCTTTTCCATTACACTTTTTGGTATTGTTATCCCGCGTTTTCTTATTATTATCCTAAAGGAACTCTTTGCCGGGATAAACATATCCTATGTGTCAATTGAGGACTTGATCTACCTGTATGCCAAATTTCAACTTAATGCATTCAGTTGTTACCGAACAAACATCTAAATCTCCGAATATACAGACATCGTGATCATGTTTATAGGTAATATCAGTAGAATAAAATTGCAACTGAAAAGTTCAGGCTAATATCTAAAATCTGACATCTACTTTATACACTTCACTATGGGTGTACTCGTATGTAGATCTCGGAGCATCTAGCACATCTATTCAGACTTGCAAGCTTCTCCCGCGTCTAATATTCTACCAGGACCCCAAAAGCCGGAAAGAAATTCTATCTCCAAAATTCCCTTCAATTGGAATACTTTGTACATACTTAATATACCCTCGGGAGTGACACTCATGATAAATATGGCACTAAATTATTCCACAATATCGCAAAAGTTGAAGAACAAAGTTCGTACAATAAAGGATACATAATAACACCTACAATATACAGGGGTGTATCGCGCTATATTGTGTGACATTAAGGACGATTCGCGAATGTCTTTGTTTCTTTCTTGTCAGTGCGAAAACAAAAGATTGCGAGAACAATATTGCAGATGCAAAGTGCTTCCATGTAAAGGCGAAGAATGTTTTTATCTCTAGGACCTTTATTGTCTGTGAAGTTTACGTGGAGGTGGTTGTGTTAAAAAATAACTGACTTCAAATATTAAGTACTCGAAGAGTTCTCTCAATTCTCCATCATCAGAATATGATTTTGAAATTAAATTTTTTTTGACGTGACAACGTCTTATAAATTGGTTTGCCAGGTGACACTTCAAGAAACTGCGTTACGCTCCGCTCACGTTATGCGCTCACAATGAGAGCGAGTGAGAGGCACGCGTCCCTTCCACTCGGGCATGGTTAGTCGTTGTCACGTAAAACTTTCGCCCGTATACCGACTTTACAGGCAACCAATTTTTTTTTTTAAATCGATTCATAAATGATGGAATAAGAAAAAAAGTCTAGCGAAACAAATAAAAATTGATTTCAAAAGAGAAGACTAGTACCTATGGATGTGTGCGTGTGGATTGAGTGAGCACCCTTCTGAAATAAAAAAAAACATCCTGTTCATTTAGTAAAAGTTCTAAAACAATTGTAAAACTAAATCTCTGTATTTGTAAAAAGGTAAATCAAAAGACCTATAACGTGTAACCTTTAACGTGTGCTCACTCAGTTCTCACAAACTACCAACGAAATCAGGGAATGTATTCATTTAACATATAATATTTATATACGAATTTTTAGTAAAACCTGTGCTAACTTACCTTTATAATTTGTAGATCACCTAGTAACGTATTTAAGATTTTACAAATAATTTCTTATGCTCACTCAATCCGCACACTTTCGAAAACCCGATTTCTGATGAAAAAACTGAAGATTTAAACTGCTATATATGTGTATAGTTTAGTAAAACTAATCTGGGAATTTGTAAAATATAAAACGAACCACTAACGTGGCAGGTTTTTGGATAATAAATGTTTGTGAATGCTCACTCAGTCCACACGTTTCAAGTAAGTTAAAAATGTAAATATCTCAATATTTGTAGTATTACATAAACTATAAATTACTTCAACTTTTAGTAAAAATTTTTACTAAATATCCACCATCTAATATTTTATATTCGTTGTCTGTTTTTAAAGATATTCAATTGCAATTTTTCTAATGTAAGTAGATCGATTAGATTGACCACACTTCATTATATTATGGTCATATCCAAAATACAGTTCATTTAAAAAATATATGAGATCAAAAAGGTTAGTACCCCTGGTACGTCACTTTGACATTGAAAGATGTTTTATTTTAATTTTTTGATATCGGATTAAATCTTTTACAGTAAATGAAAGGTAATAATTACAGATCAGGTAACTCTTACTTGTAATAAGTATGTACTAACCTAATCAAAACAATTGTTTACTTTAAAATTTAATTCATGGATATGACCATAATATAATAAAGTGTGGTCAACCTAATCGATCTACTTACATTAGAAAAATTGCAATTGAATATCTTTAAGAACAGACAACAAATATAAAATATTAGATGGTGGATATTTAGTAAAAAATTTTACTAAAAGCTGAAGTAATTTATAGTTTATGTAATACGACAAATATTGAAATATTTACATTTTTAACTTACTTGAAACGTGTGGACTGAGTGAGCATTCACAAACATTTATTATCCAAGAACCTGCCACGTTAGTGGTTCGTTTTGTATTTTACAAATTCCCAGATTAGTTTTACTAAACTATACACATATATAGCAGTTTATTTCTTCAGTTTTTTCATCAGAAATCGGGTTTTCGAAAGTGTGCGGATTGAGTGAGCATAAGAAATTATTTGTAAAATCTTAAATACGTTACTAGGTGATCTACAAATTATAAAGGTAAGTTAGCACAGGTTTTACTAAAAATTCGTATATAAATATTATATGTTAAATGAATACATTCCCTGATTTCGTTGGTAGTTTGTGAGAACTGAGTGAGCACACGTTAAAGGTTATATCTTTTGATTTATCTTTTTACAAATACAGAGATTTAGTTTGTAACGCGGCAAACCTCCTTGGCGCAGTACTGGCCGGTTAGAAACTTTTACGAACGTACAGCATTTACGATCGTCTTTTTTTTCACGGAGACATTTTCGGTCGCTTTTCACATTGCCGTGATATCTTGTTATTTGCTAAACAGACTGACATATTATGATATTTTAAACTGCTTAAATATTAATTACTGTGTAGATATATAAATACTCGTAAGGGCTGCCGCTTCGCAGGTACTTTTGTTTTTATATATTTTACTATGTTCTTTTTGTAACTTTCAAACTCAATCCAAGTCTTATTAATTAAATGTTCACTGGTCTTGGCAAAGAATAAATGAGACTTGGATTGGTTTGAGACAAACGCTAACGGGAGGATTGTTCCAGCCCTTTTTACTGGATTGAAGTTGTGTGAAGTCGCTTCCGTTTATCGTATCGACTGATGCAGAATAGCGCTTCTGAACTGGTCTGGAGCTGGCTTCGAACTAGGAACTGAAAACCTATACCTACCTATCCTGAAGTCCCGACTCTTCACCGCCATCCAGTCTCCCAGCACCGTTAAGGCCAGTGACCTTCCTTTGTACATACCTACTGCGTACTGACGGAATGCCGTTTCACCTTAATTTTATTGTATATAGTTTTATTATTTAATTTTATTACATTTTTTTATAACCACGGCTCGAGTTTTACTCCCGACTCTAGCCGGGCTACATTGGCGCCCAAGGGTTCATTCAGTCAGTACGTGGGTCTTAAAGACTTGGATTGAGTTATGTACATACTTGTAAATAACATAAGTGGTTGTACATAGCTTGGATGTAATTTTTGTTATTATATTTTGTGTTAGAGTTCTTTTGTGCATAGTTTTAAATGGTTGATTCTATGATTGGACTTATTTAGGACTGATTAGATACGCAACTTGCATTCGGTGTAGTACCCATATAAGTATTAATAACATAACAGTTGCGTGTTTGTGTGTGTTTTCAAAATAGTTTGTGTATATATTGTCTTTTCCTGCTTGTTTAAAGTACGTAATTTTTCGTAATAAGCATGGAGTTCTCGCAGGTAAATGTAAATATGCTAAATAAAAATGAACTTACGTACGAAGTAAGTATTAGGCATGAAAAACCGCGCGACACAGTTATAGAGTTGCGACAGCAGTTGTCTGACTTGTTGGGTAAATATGTGGCTGAGGATTTACCTACTACTTTTGCAGTTGCTGAAGACTTGAAAGGCACTGAAAAGTCTATTTCTTTTATCGAGGATAAAATCACCCTCTATGAAAGTTCCTCTGATTTGAAACTTGTAAATAAAATAAGGTCATTTCTTGTACATATATACTTACGCCTTCAACGTATAGACGTCTCGGAGGTAGAGGAGCACCGTGATACGTATAAGAGTCTTGTATCCAAATATAGTGCCTTGAAAATGCGTTTTGATTTAAAGAACAGCAGCGCTAATAGTGACTCCGCGTCGTCATTTGTTACTGCGAACAGTGACAAATGTGCAGATAGTAAAATTATTGTACACTGTGACCGCGGCGTGACTAGCGAGTTCCGCAAATTTTCATACGCGGGTAAAGGCTGCCCGCGTAGTTTTGTGCAAAAGGTGGAAGAGTTTGCGCTGTCTAGGAATTTGCCTACTAGCACATTATTAACTCATTCTTATGAAATGTTCACGGACGCAGCGCTACACTGGTTTCGTGCCTACAAGGACAATTTCACTTCTTGGGAAAGTTTGAAAGTAAAACTGTTTGATGATTTTGGTATTGTAGATTACGATTACAAGCTATTGCGTGAAATACAGGACCGCACTCAAGGCAGGGAAGAGTCGGTCGTAGCGTACATTGCCATAATGTCTGGATTATTTGCCAAGCTGAGCTACAGTATGTCTGAGGCTAATAAACTTGAAATTTTGCTAAGGAATATTCGTCCTGAGTACGACATCATGTTAGCTCAGGCTGACATTCAGTCTATTGATAACTTAAAGGCTGTGTGTAAAAAGTATGAAGCTTGCCTTGACCGCTCGAGGAACTTTAAGGAACCTCCTACGAATAGCCCATCATCTTTGACTGATGATTTTGTATATAGGCCTGTAAATAGTAAGTCTGTAAATATAGTTAGTTCTATTAAGCAATTTTGTGTTCGTTGTCGAGTGAACGGTCACTCTTTGCGTATGTGCAAGGAACCACGCACCCTTGTGTGTTTTAAATGCGGTATGGCTGGTTACCGTAGCACGGATTGTCCTCAGTGCCGTAAATCTGTCGGTAAAAATGAGTCTTTGCCAAAAAACGGATAAGTGAGGGTCAAAGACTTATTACACGCAATGACTCTAAATATTCGCGTGATGAATGGGAGGAATGGCTCTCAGTAGTTCGTCTTTTTATGCTATCATCAAAAACGTCTTTGATCCTCTTTGACGATCAGAATGATAATGAGCGTCCTTTTGTAAATATTAATGTAAATAATTTGACTTTATGCGGCTTACTCGACAGTGGCAGCTCAATTACCATTCTTGGTAATAACTCTCATAAGGCTCTACTAGATCAGGGATTTGTACTGAACTCCTCTTACAAGATCTCTGTGCGAGCTGCTAACGGACAGCCCGTTTACTCCGTCGGTTACATGGAGTTACCTGTGAAGTTCAACGGTAAATATTTACGTATTGCTGCGCACGTAATACCCGACATTTCTTCACACTTAATATTGGGTATAGACTTTTGGAAAGGCTTTAATCTTTTGCCTCATTGCCTAACTAACGTCGAACTGAAAAAGCCCTCTAATTGTACTTCTCTAACTGTATATAACGGTTCTAAACAAGTTCTTCCATTTGAAGACTTGTCCGGGGAACAACAGACTCGGGCAAATATTATTATATCGCAGTTTCGCGAGGCTTCCACGGAATCTAGTCCGCTTGGCCGTACACACTTGATTGAACATCGCATTGATACCGGAGATCATGCACCTATTAGACAAAGATGTTATAGACTTTCTCCCGAGAAACAAAAAGTGCTAGTGGAAGAGGTAGATAAAATGCTTGCTTTAGATATCATAGAGCCGTGTGAGAGCCCGTGGTTGAGTCCTGTTCTTGTGACTCCTAAAAAAGATGGTACTTGGAGGTTTTGTTTAGACAGTAGGAAACTTAATTCTGTCACTAAGAAAGACGCGTATAAACTGCCTTATATAAATGAGATTCTTGATAATTTGCGCGATGCTAAGTTCTTATCTAGTATTGACATCGCTAAGGCATTTTGGGAATTACCATTATACGAAGGGGATAGAGATAAAACAGCTTTTTACGTCCCTGGGCGGGGCATGTATAGATTCAAAGTTGTTCCGTTTGGATTGACGAATGCACCGGCGTCCCAGCAGCGTTTAATGGACCTTTTGTTTACGCCTGAGTTTGAAAACCGCGTTTTCTGGTATTTAGATGATATTATTGTGATATCTAATACCTTTGAAGAGCACATTTCTCTGTTATCGCAGGTATTAGAAAAACTTACATACGCGCGGCTTACCGTTAACTTTGAGAAGTCTGCATTCTTTCGTCGCGAACTGAAATATCTTGGTTATATTGTAGACCACAAAGGATTGCACACAGACCCTGAAAAAGTGCAAGCGATACTCGACATACCTGTTCCTACTACTAGACGTGAATTGAAAAAGTTCCTAGGTACAGCCAGTTGGTACAGGCGGTTTGTGCCAAACTTTAGCACATTGGCTGCACCACTGAATTTGCTTACTTCTACTGGAAAGAAAGCTCCTCCTTTCAAGTGGAATGAGGATGCTAATGCTGCATTTAATAAAATAAAAAAAGCTCTTGTATCTACTCATGTACTAACTTGTCCTGATTTTACTAAGACTTTCTCTGTGCATTGTGATGCATCCAATTTTGGAATTGGAGCTATGTTGACGCAAGAGGAAGACGGCATCGAAAAGCCTATTGCTTACTTTAGCCGTTCTTTATCTAAGCAACAGCAAAATTATTCAATCACCGAACGTGAATTACTAAGCGTTATTACTTCCTTAGAACATTGGCAATGTTATTTAGATAATGGTCAAAAATTCATAGTCTATACTGACCACGCAGCCTTAAAATGGTTCTTAAACTTAGACAACCCTTCAGGACGATTGGCTCGTTGGAGCGTTCGTTTGTCTGCGTTTAATTTTGAAATAAGGCATAAAAAAGGTAAAGATCACGTCGTTCCTGACATTTTATCACGTTCGGTGCCAGTTGACCTGATTTATGTAGATTCTAACGATGAATGGTTTAACAATATATTAAACGGTTGTCGGGACAATCCTGATTCTTTTCCTGACTACAAAATTGTAAATAATAATCTGTACAGACTTAAAAGGACTAGTTCTTTGCTCACTTCCGAGTATGACTGGAAACTAGTAATTCCGAAGGAAATGAGAGATGATATTATACATGAAAATCATTCTCAGCCTACAGCCGGCCATTTCGGCATTTTCAAAACTCATAAGCGAATCGCTTTACGTTATTTCTGGCCGGGGATGTATAGAGACGTTTGTAAATATATTGCCGATTGCGAGACTTGTTTGGCCTACAAATACCAGAATCATCAGACACTGGGAATAATGGGTAAACCTAAAGAATGTTGCAGGCCATTTCAATGCCTTTCAATCGATCTTGTTGGCACTTTACCTATGACTCGTAAGCAGAACCGTTACATATTAGTTGTCAACTGCTGCTTTTCGAAATATTGCATGATATTTCCTATAAAAAAGGCGACTTCTAATATAATATGTAAGATTCTAGAAGACTTTATATTCTTGGTACACGGTTTTCCTCGTACTATCATAATGGATAATGGTACTCAGTTTATCAGTAATGAATTACAGGAACTTTTTACTAAATATCAGATTCCTCAGGTGCATTTTACTCCTAAATATTGCCCTCAGGTAAATTCTGTTGAACGCTACAACCGTACTATCATGACAGCAATTAGTTCTTTTGTGGAGGAGGATCATAGAAACTGGGATGTCAATATTCCTAAGATCCAATTTGCTATGAATACCAGTGTTAATGAAGTAACAGGATTCAGCCCTGCCTTCCTGGTTTTCGGCAGAGAGTTAGTGCCATGCGGGTCTTTCTATGGTGCCGCAGACTCTAATGACGTCGATTATGACGATCTCATTTTTGCACCTCGTGACATTTATGCTGAGAATTTAGGTCACTTGTCGCCTATCTTAGATAAAGTGCAGACAGCAATTTGGGAAGCTCATGTAAAAAATTGTAAATACTACAACTTGAGGCGTAAACAGGCCGAATTTAATGAAGGTGATGTTGTATGGCGCCGTAACTACCAATTAAGTGACGCTGGTAAATATTTTACCGCAAAATTGGCTCCCAAATATGTTAAGTGTACAGTATTGAAAAAGTTGTCACCTCTTGTGTATGAATTGGCTGACAATAATGGACGTGCGATAGGTAAATGGCACATTAAAGATTTAAAATTGTAAATATTGTGTAGTTGTATATTTTCTGTTATTTTCTGCCTGGAATTTTCCTGTGTTATCCAACTTGGAAAATTCTCCTGGGCGCGCGGGGTACTGTAACGCGGCAAACCTCCTTGGCGCAGTACTGGCCGGTTAGAAACTTTTACGAACGTACAGCATTTACGATCGTCTTTTTTTTCACGGAGACATTTTCGGTCGCTTTTCACATTGCCGTGATATCTTGTTATTTGCTAAACAGACTGACATATTATGATATTTTAAACTGCTTAAATATTAATTACTGTGTAGATATATAAATACTCGTAAGGGCTGCCGCTTCGCAGGTACTTTTGTTTTTATATATTTTACTATGTTCTTTTTGTAACTTTCAAACTCAATCCAAGTCTTATTAATTAAATGTTCACTGGTCTTGGCAAAGAATAAATGAGACTTGGATTGGTTTGAGACAAACGCTAACGGGAGGATTGTTCCAGCCCTTTTTACTGGATTGAAGTTGTGTGAAGTCGCTTCCGTTTATCGTATCGACTGATGCAGAATAGCGCTTCTGAACTGGTCTGGAGCTGGCTTCGAACTAGGAACTGAAAACCTATACCTACCTATCCTGAAGTCCCGACTCTTCACCGCCATCCAGTCTCCCAGCACCGTTAAGGCCAGTGACCTTCCTTTGTACATACCTACTGCGTACTGACGGAATGCCGTTTCACCTTAATTTTATTGTATATAGTTTTATTATTTAATTTTATTACATTTTTTTATAACCACGGCTCGAGTTTTACTCCCGACTCTAGCCGGGCTACAAGTTTTACAATTGTTTTAGAACTTTTACTAAATGAACAGGATGTTTTTTTTATTTCAGAAGGGTGCTCACTCAATCCACACGCACACCCTATGGATGATGATGATGCTTTAGTTAGAAATGAATGACCGTCGACTGTCCTTAAAAAAAATACTTTGAATAGCGCCAAAAATCGAGTTTTTAGCACTTTTAGATCGGTTTAGCCCTGACGTCCTAGAGCAACTATGTAGTCGGATTTAGCTACAGCATCAAAATATCTACAAGAAAACGGTGCGTCTTATTCCGGGTACAAAAAAGTATTTTTTTAAACTAGTGTTATCTTTTAGTTTCCGATGAAAATTGTAGGCATCAAAAACACGTCACTTGCTCAGATCATTTATTAACTAATAAAACTAGGAATATTACTATATCCGAATTAGTTTAACCCATAAACCCTGGCGGTATAACCACGTTCTTCCCAAACTTCATTAACCACTCTCGCCTCGCGCGTTCCTCGGCTTCAATAGGATCTTCAGTCGTACTCGTCTTTGCCCTTGCCATGCTCTGAAGATACGATTCATACAGACTCAATCTAGGAATCACGGAATTATCCCCAGAAGGCTCTAGAGGCACGTTGATAGGGTCAAAAGGTAAGGTTAATAAGAATTTTCTAGGGTCTTGGTACAAGCTTCCCGAATCTTCCGGGTTTGGGGTTTCAGTGGTGTTTACTACCTTTTTCGTGGTTGGTTTGTTGACAATCCCAGGCTGTACTGTAGTTGGCCGGTTGTTCTCGTCCCAGATGATGGAATCCAGCCATCTGGCGAAGCTGGATATCTTGGGGAAGGCGTGGCTTCTGGAGTAAAGAGCGCATGTGTGGAGGAATGACGATACCGCGATGAGAGTGTTGTTTTGAATCACTGCGCCGCCGTTGTCTCTCTGAAAAAGAGTAGCTTTATGTCATGCTTGCCTGGTAGTTTCAAATGAAAGTAAATTCTTTGAGATGTCAGTGTTTAGTAAGTTAGCGTTGGGACCGGACATTTTATTCCCACCAGTAAGACCCAGTATTGGCGCAAGGGTTGCATTTAATAAAATAATGTCTACATTCCAAATGTGTTGATAGTAATACTGCCGTCGGATATCTAAAACCAGACTAACCTCTATACAACTCCATAGAGGTTAGTCTAGTTTTAGTGGTAGGACTGCAGAATATTGGTAAATAATGCTATTAACAGAGGAAATTACAAAAGTGCTTATTTCATAAAAGTTCTAAGAGCTAAAGCCCAAAAAGAACAAAATAATATGGAACTTATATGTACTTCCAAGTTATTAGGTGAAAGAGTATAAGAACAAATCTCTCAACTCGGGCCAGTTTTTGTAGGGTTTTCCCAAACTTCCCAGCAGATGAAACATCTCCAAAGAGTTTCCTAACTTTGGTATAATCGCCTGTTTTTAATACTTTTTCAATTAACTGGGTTCCTTGGCTAAGTGTCATCGAATTTTTTCTCAGATTATTTAAATTCAAACTACTGTAAAGCTTGAACAGTTATTACAATATATAGGGTATATCTCTCCATTCAGTTAATACGTTAACACTTGATAAATATTGATTATACGTATGTGTTTGTATAACAAGTCTTTCACATTTCGTGTAGGCAAGGTACCTATTTATCGGCGCTGTTTTGCTAAGCCCCGTCTACGAACGAGGGAAAAATAAAGAAGTTTCTTCACAACTGTCGACCCACTTGGCTCGCGTATTACAAATGGGCCCATTCTATCTACTAGGGTTTGTTTTTCAATTGACAGATATGCAAACGAAATAAAAGGGAACGGAGAGACATCGCGGCTAGGGCTGCGTCTATCGCATACATTATTTGTCCTTGTTATGATTTCAGAAACGTTTAATAACGACTTCTAGATAGGGCGGAATTTAACTTGGCCCTTCTAACAAAACGTATTTTGGTCGTACCCCGTCATACTCTGAGTTAGTTCCTTATTTGTTCTTATTATTTCTCATGGTTATGGGCAAGTTTAAATGTGACCCTTTTTCTTCGAGAAACTTCTTCGAGAGTGCCTTTACCTATGTTAATGTACTTAGGTAACAATTTCAAGGTAAAAAACACACTGTACTAATGTAGATTTTGGGCATACGAAGGAGATTTTTCCTATACGACTCTGGCTAATTTCTATCTATTCATTAATAATATATGCTAGTACTTATTCCAATACTTCTAGTAATAAGAATAAGGTAGCAACAACGACGAATTCTTATAAGATTTGAATAGGTGGACAAAGTTGTGTCATCGATTGTAGACCCAACGTCATTCGTAGTGGCATGTTTTAAAATTCTGTGTATCAAAAGAAGAACTGATTTTTGAAGGACATCATTCCCTTGGGCACAAATATGAAGAAAGTTCCGTCTAATTAGAATGGCATTTTTGGTTAATTTGTAGAGCTTGGCCGGAACTACATAATAATCAATTCATTCTAAAGATGCGGATCTTCTGAATATTTGCTAATATGTGTGCCCTGTGCCAGTGATAATTTTCAAGAATGACCCATTACAGCCAGCCCTATCGACGTGACCCATTTATTCCACTCGTCTGGTACAAAAAGGATAGAAGCAAGCAAGTTGAGTGCGTTTTAGCGTTGATTGGTGCTTCGAGTGTAGCTGTAGCTGACCAACTGATGCAATACGTATAGACTTGTAGCGGAGATCTTTTCAGACTTTGTAAATAATATTTCATTTCATGGATTTTCATTTTGCAGATAGGTTTTTTCTTAAACAGTCATCGTATAGATCCTACTGCTAAAAATACCCTTCCCCCTCTTCTGATATTGGCTCCGGCTGTAAGCTTCTTCTAGACTAATGGTGGGCAAAGTATGACCCGCGGGAGGGTTTAATCCGGCCCACCGACGGTCCTCTCCAATAAGTCTGATGAAGTGTGATGCCTGGAAATCGTAGATAAAACGCTGTTTTTAGGGTTAACTATTGATAAAAATTTACAATGGAGTCCGCATATATCTTTATTGGCAAGTAGACTTAGCTCCGCAGCGTACGCGGTTAGAAAAATTAGACAACTCACCAATGTAGAAACAGCTCGATTAGTCTATTTCAGCTACTTTCACAGCGTGATGTCATATGGTATCTTAGTTTGGGGTAAATCAGCTGATATACAAACCATTTTCGTTTTACAAAAGCGAGCTATACGATCTATATATAATATGAGCCCACGCGCGTCACTTCGGGAACATTTCAAAAAAATAAACATACTTACAATGGCATCGCAGTATATCTATGATAATATTATTTATGCTCTAAAAAACATTGACTCGTTCCAGAAGATGCATAGTGTTAGATATAAGCATAAAATTGCACTCACCAAGTTTCGTATTCGGAAAGCGTACAAATCTTTTCTGGGTCAATGCATACTTTATTACAACAAACTACCAAAGGAAGCATTAAAATTACCCTTAATTCAACTAAAAAAATATATTAAAAATGCTCTCTTACAAAAGGCTTATTATACTATCCAAGAGTATTTGGACGATAAAAACGCTTGGCCTTCTTTAGAATTGAATGATTGAATTGATAAGATGAGGTGTATGTAGTTGTACAGTGAATAAAATTGTTAGTTATAAGAGGACATGGCGTCTGTTGGAAGGCATTTACAATTGTTTCCTAATGCAAATCATCCTTTTCAGAGCCACGACTGTTAAAATAAGTGTCTAGATAAATTATACCCATATATGGATATTTATGAATTGAATGATAATTATGTATTTGTTTTGAATTTATAATAATATCCTGATGATTTATTGTTTAGCTTATGACGACGCAAAAGTGATTGGAAAATCCTACTTGAATAAATGATCTTTTATCTTTATCTTTATCTTTATAAGTAGTATAAGGCACGTGATCAGAGGCGGCTCCAGTCCATGTAGCGCCCGTGTGCAATCAGTACCCTGACGCCCTTTAGTTAGCGAAAAGAGCAGACGAGCTCGTTGGTCAGATGATATCTGGAAGCTAGCAGGGAAATTGTGGATCAGACTGGTACAGGACCGGGCAAAGTGGCATGACAGTGAAGAGGCGTTTACTCAACAGTGGATGGATGTGGACTTAAATTACTGATATCAACTATTAGTTAGCAACTAGCTAGTGTCGTCTGGAGTGCCTTAGCCCGCGATTTTGCCGCGCAGTTACTAGGACCAAATTTTGCCCGGAGGGGCTTCGCCAGCGACCAGAAGGAGTAGGTGCGTGTTATGCGATAAAAAGAGACGGTTGGATCCGGTACGCTGCTGCTGGTGCTGGGTACGCTGGCGGTAGGACCCGAACGTCAGTTTTGTTAGAAAGAGATACTTCTGTACGTGTTCTACACTTGCTTATTCCGTGGTATCGCTACAACTATCAGCTTGGACGTCTGGAATTTCAGCTTAATCATCCTGTTGCATAATAGAACTATACGGGTAAAGTTTGCTTGGAATACTGTTATATGTATATTAAGTTAGACTTCGAAGAGTAGGGACACCAACTAACTTTTTACTTATTTTCTAAGAGGACGTTGTAAAAGTAGCTTTGATATGGCGTACGATTACGATAGATATCATTATTACGAAAAGATGAAAAGAAAGAAGAACATCCTATCAGGTTTACAGGACTTGTAGAACAATAAAAAAAATGCAAAATTAACGTGATAGTTGGAATCTCAGCACCAACAGCGATGATGATGTTCAAGTTTACAGCAAAACGCAAATATATGGTTAGAAAAATGCCATATTATCTTAACAAATAGGAAAAAATTATATATGCTAAAATTAAGGTGGAGACCGGATCAGGATCGAAACAAGCGGCTTAATCTCGTGTCGGAGCCCAAGATTCGCTGTGGGTCGTTGTGTCGCTATGTTAGTTCGTGAATGCGAGAGTACTAACCCTGCAGAACTGTCTGTCAGGGTCCTGGACTCCTCCCATGCAGATGTAGTGGCCGCTCATCAGCTTCGTGTAGGCCTCGCAGATCGTGGGTTCGATAACAGGTGCGTTCACCTGCCTCATATGCTGAGAACAAGATATACATGTTAAGCAGGTCACACTTGTGCGTAGACCTCGTTTCCGCCTCAATTATGGCACATTTATGATAGAACATTACTTGCATAGGACGTTAAAACAAAGAAAGTCTCAGATCACAGGTATCTAATGGCAAGGGCGATAAATATGCCATCTGAGGCTTTCTTTATTATCGCCCGTGGTAAGTACAAGGTTTTACGTCTGCCCCAGGCCATGAAGTGGGATTTACCGCACGCGTAGCGGGCGGTTATTGCCAATCTATGGTGGTAGGTGTGACGTAAAAGTAATTCGCTTTAAAATTAAAAAAGTAGGTGCTTTTTAGGTTAGGTTAAGCAAAATTATTGGCTGTTTTTGGTGACATATGCCTTTGTTATATTTACCTAAGCCGATTAAAGCTAAAGCTTTCTTTGCTTTCGGTGATGTAGGTATGACTCCGATTTTGTTAGGTGACATGCAGGTCAGGTTCCGTTTTCGTCAGATTCCGATTTTTTCAGGTGTCATCTATGTCTGATTCCGATTTTGTCAGACTCCTAGTAGGTCAGATGTGCTATCGATTATTTTATTTACCCGCATAAATAATACAATGCATCCATCTATTCGAAAGCAGAAGAGTACAAAGACAGATACTCTACTTATACAGGGTAAATTTTAAATCGTGAATCGTAATAATTTTTTTGTAGTCTATACATAGTTAACGATAATAACTTACAATGCTTTTAAACCTAAATTAAGTATGTTTTTATTTTGTCCACTTTTTTTGATTTATCCTAAAGTTTAAAATCTCGTGGTCACCCTACATTCATGTTTCGTACTTGTCATGAAAATTTCAACATTAGATATCCAACCTCCTAATATTGAAATTGGCTGGATAGAATTTTGGCACGTATTGTCAATAATGTCAACATCGTCGGCATTGTCAACATAACTACCTATTTAAATCGTATTTACTCATAAAATAATTCAGTTTTGTTACGATTAATGGTATAAGCGGCTCCACCATTTTGTTCATAATTAATTAAGCGGGTCTTTAATTGTAATTAACACTAGTGCTCTGTATTAGTCTTAAGTAGCTTTACCGGTAAACGTGGTTACGATTCACGATTTAAAATTCACCCTGTATTATTCAAACATATCCTGTTAACAAAATCACCTAACTCACTTAGACACGTTCTCATCTTCATCTCTTATTATTATTTTAATTCTATTGACCACATTGTAAAATTTACGTGCATCTATATCAATATGAAATATCCAATTCCATGCAAATTCATTCCATATCCACGCTTGGCAACACGTCGAGTCCGGGGAGCGATGAATCAGTCACAACTACAGGCTAGTCCCGCGGGGGCACTTGAAACTTAATCTACACCCAGCTTATATATGTATGATCGACTAGCGTTTACCCGAGGCTTCACCCGCGTTGTTCCCGTTACTGTCCCAAGTGAACTCTTTACCGCGATATAGAGTATCCTTTGTTTTAATCCAGGACTTGGTCTACTTACATGCCAAATTTCAGCTCAACCCATCCAGTTGCTACCCCGTTATTTAGAAACAAACACCTAAACCTCCAAACATCCAAATATATTCACAAACATTCACATTTATAACTAGCATTTACCCGCGGCTTCGCCCGCGTTATACCCGTTATTGTCCCAAGGAAACTCTTTACCGGGATATAAAGTATCTTATGTTTCAATCCAGGACTTGGTCTACTTGTGTGACAAATTTCATCTCATCCCATCCAGTTGTTACCCTGTTATTAAGTAACAAACATCTAAATATCCAAACATCTTCACCAACTTTCTCATTTATAATATTAGTAGGATAGCCGAGACTAGACTAGAGCTAAGACTTCGTAGGGACTAGCCTTAGCCAAACTTTCCCTTCTGACTGTAGTGACACACAAATTATAATTTTTATCCTTCTTAAAATTTGTTGTTATAGCAGCAATAGACAGCACATTCTGTAAAAAATTCAAGTCTCTACCTATTACGGGTCAAAAGATACAGCCCTGTGATAGACCGACGGACGAACGAACAAATGCGGAGAGGCGGACGGATGGACAGCGAAGGCTTAGTAATAAGGTCCCGTGGCACCCTTGGGTATAGAACCCTAGTTGCCCCGAAAACTGGCTGGTACAGCTATAATACTTACTCCAGCGGGAGTCCATGCAACCATGGTAGCCAGGTACCCCAGGGTCACCTCCTCGTCAGGGTTCGGCAGCCGCGCGGCGCCCACTCGGGAGCTGAAGGTCATGGGATTCTGGAGCTTCACCGCTGACACTTTCAAATCGAAGTTGTTGATCATCATTTGTATCTGGAAATGAGGACTATGATTGTAAATGTGATGTAAGGAAATGTCTTAAGCCCTTAATAACGTGACTACGTTTTCTAGAAGAATCGTGAGGTTAGAGTTAGAGGTTAGAATTGGTGGATTGAAGAGGACCGCACTCTGTGGCGGTCTATGGACACATACTGATCTACTGGACCTATGTCCAGCCCGCAGTAGACGTCTGTGGCTGATAGTTACGGACTTAGTGTGCGTGTCTTTTTTATGTCACACCGGTTGAACTGATTTGAATCACTTCTGATACAGGCGTACAGTTAGACATCTAAAAGTGTATGTATTTGCATCTTCGGGAGCATTCGTACCGCTAGCGGCAAATTACAGAGTTTAATGTAAGAAAATGGTAATGAAGTTTTTAATTGTTTGAGGTATGTTTCCTACCTCGCTAAATTTGAGACAATCTACTAGAAAAAGGTAAACTATTCAGCTATTGACTCTTTACAGCTACGGTACATTACAGCCAGTTCTGTTCTTCCCTTACAAGCTGACGACGTTGTCTGAACTAAACTACGTCATAAGACCAGGCTCTCCAAGTGTATTTACCTTTTCGCACATTCAGAAAAAAGAACTTTGTTCCCTCATAAGAGGGATCAACTGTTTATTTCGCGTGTTTTACCGCCCTAGATAAGTAATGTACAGAATGTCGATTTACGCGGCCGGGTTTTTCGCAATTCGACGTCTTTTACAGCACCTATTCCTCATGATGTTAGGTGAAGAGCAAATGTTGCTTTTAAGCAAGGACCATTAAAACAAGAGGACTGTCATTTTCCATATAAAAAGCTGTTCCCCGAATTTACAACGCCATCTATGTATAAGCTTGGTAAAATAATTATATTATTTACAATTATTCAACTTTGCAAAGGTGACACAGTATTTAAATGTTAGAATTTATTTATTATTAGCTGTCTACGAACTAATTGTTACTATACTATGTTCTTTGTTCAATTATAACATCGTTAAATGTTTAGTTTTTTTAGCGCCATCTAGTTTTTGCCCGGAAATCCCCTAGCGGTCGGGTTACAATCCAAAGTATGGAGAATGACAGTCCTCTTGTTTTAATGGTCCTTGCTTTTAAGTAACTTGTTCGGTTCTGTGCCCAGCTTTGGACTATATTTAAATGGTGGTGATGACATTAACTTTTAAACTCCCTTATAACAAGATTCTACAGCCGTTCTTTAATGCGAAACGAAATCATGAACATCTAAATAAGCCGACATTTCGTAATTCTCGATAGAATCTTGCACGATTGTAATAAAAATAAGTCCCGCAGACGCTCCAGTTACTAAATAAGGTTCTTTGCATAAAGAATCCATTTACGCGGGATTCGTAATAGCTTTCACGAATCACCGAATTACTTGAAACTTCGTGGTAGCTTACTCGAAGGTATATTTGGAAGGCCATTGAGGCGTAAAGTTGATTGTAATAATAAATTACTTGTATGTGATGGTTCACTGAATGGGACTTCGATATACGGCTTTTACAAACAGCGAGCAATTACTAAAAAAATAATCATCGTATTTTATCGTAAGGCTGAAAGCCGCAGGAAGAACGTAGAATGTTTCGATGAATAAATAAGAAACTTCCAAAAACGGATAGCTGTCATCACGAAAATAAGTACAGTCACTGTGGTCACGCTAGTCACGTATCTAAATACAGAGATAGTGTCTAGCCTAAACGAACAATTTTTTGGAAAATCTTTTGAGTAAGTTAGAATAAGTTACGATAAGGCTGCGTGTCCACCAGGTATTTGCGAGGATGAGTAGCGAGGGATGTGTTTGTCATGAACCAATAGAAACATTTTATTTACCTATCCTCGCTCCGCTGAGCTGTTTCTATTGGTTTATGACTAACATATCCCTCGCTACGCATCCTCGCACATCCCTGGTGGAAAAGCAGCCTAAGTTTCTTTTGTATTTATTCTGAAAAGTTAATGGTATTTGTAAAATAACTGTTACGCGGAAAGTGTATTCGGACAAACAAAACATGGGGGAAATAAAATAATACCAAAACAAGGGAAAACGCTTAGTAGCGGATAACCGCTCGCCATGGGCAGGGTATTCATTCACACACGTTGGAACCAAAATGGTCGCGCACCGTGCGGTTCCAAAGAAATTTCCTACCGCGCACAATCCGAATGTGGAATGAGCTCCCTGCCGCGGTTTCCCCGAAGGTATGAAGTTCTTCAAGAGGGGACTGAATAGGTTCTTAAAGGATCGGCAACGCGCACGTAATGCCCCTGGTGTTGCAAGCGTCCATAGGCTGCGGTGACTGCTTACCATCAGGCAGGCCGCACACTTGTTTGCCACCCTAGTTGTATAATAAAACTCAAGTTTGCGAGCTTGCTGTAAACAAACCTCAATATTGGGCAATATTAATCCTACTCATTTCAATATTAACTATCGGTAAACACTCTTCTCATCAAATATTTAAATTGCAGCATTGAAGTCGTCACCAGTGGATATGTTGGCATTAATTACCGTGGCGTGGGCAAATTAAAAATGATAATGAAAATTATCGCTTCGTTCCTCATCGAAATTATTATTTTTTACGCTAGGTTCATAAGGATGTATGTAGCTCGGGAGCAGGATCTCTGGTGGAAAAGCAACATAATGCTACGTTCACGCTTGCCAAGTTTCGACCAACTTCCACAAGCACAAGTGTGTGAACGGGGTGTTTAGCTTGGCTTGCGTGAGCTTGCAAGAGCTGGTCGCTGATCCAGACTACTGTCGGTTTTTGAACACATATCAAAGGATGCTGGCGGCAAGCGCTTGCTACGTATTTACACGCTGGCGCGTTTTTAGTATTGCTCACGACCTCGCGCCTCATTAACTAAGTAATTAACGATTAAATTAATAGTGATGATGCAAATCATTGCGCGTCGTTGTTTTAATTGTCGCGTTTTAATTCATTGCTCGCATAAACAGCCATACTTAGGAGTTTTTTGATGTCGGCCATATCTGCCAGGCTTGCCTGTCTGGAACAGACTAACGCACTCGCAAGCTTGTAAATGGCATTCGAGCGTTTGTAAAGAGGCTTGGAGCTTGTAAGCGCTTACCAAGCCGAGAAGCGACTCGCCTGGAGAGATTTCTCTATTGTCACCTTCCTCCACGTACCTTGTAAAGCGACCCGCCTTTGTTGTTGTACGAGCTGCCGACTCGCACGCTGTAGTTCCCGAATCCTCGGTGCGTCACGTAGGACGAGATGATGTCACTGAAACAGTTAATCGAATTGACAATAAACGCGAACACTTTGATCAAGCTCCGATTGAAGTTAAAATTGGAACGACAAATTGGGGGATAATTCGACGATATTAATTTTGTGAGCGTTCGCAAACATTGGCAATTTTGTTCCCAGTTTAAAGCCGTTAATTAGTTGCTTGCTTTGTTGATTTTGCAATAAATTAGGTACGAGTATAATATCACGAGATACAAAGGTCCCATGTTGACTAGCAAACATGCTTACTTGCTTAGCAATCATTAATCGAGGGTTCATTCGAGGATCTGATTCCTCTCTCTACTTACTCTCTTTGTAGCAATTGTGTAATGCGACTAATGAGTGCTAAATTCTATACAACAACCAAAAATTACAAGTTACTTAAGCGCAATCTAGAAGTAATTTTATATATATTTCGACAATATTTGTAAATTTTCATAGTTCTAGGTAAACGGAAAGTACCCTTTGAATTTTAGTTCCCTTGAGAGTGTCGAAATTTACGTTTTTTTGCGGCATAAACGGCCGTGTCTTTTTTTCACGTTAACTTAGAAGCTTGATTTTGTAACAACCTTAAGGCGCGGTAGGACCTGGCTCGCATTTCACATACAAACTAGGGTCGGGCGGAATGCAGATTATTGCAGATTATCTTCGATTTCTAACATAAAAGTATATGTTATCAACCCAAACATGAGAGGATGCCCTGCATGACTGTGAAATCATGATTGTCAGGTATTAATTTTGTCAGAAAAGGTAACTGGTGATGAACAAAATGAAAAAAAATGACAAAAATACTTTATTTTATAGTGTTTTCGCGCTACTTTTCTATCGAGCGAAGTGTTCGCTATCGTGTTCTAAGTGAGAGGAAGCCCTAGATACAGTTCTGAATATTATTATATATGTTTTACAGTGACCTAAGAGTCAAATAAGTGCTCTAAAAATGATTTGGAAACTAGGCTTCCGTGCCCGATTCTGGTCTCACCTCGCCTTAAGGGACCATAGACTTGAGTATATGGTTTTAATTTCTACTTGATACCTATACGCGTTCCTGAGATAAATGGTCTTGACAGACGGACAGACAGACGGACAACAAAGTGATCTTATAAGGGTTCCGTTTTTTTCCTTTTGAGGTACGGAGCCCTAAAAATTACTATAATAATATATATTAGTCGCGTCTGCGCTAGTTTATTACATAATTTATAGGACAAAGCCGATATGTGTTTGCTCTCATGTAATCTTGCAAACAAAGTCCTTTACCCAAAAAGGTCGCATGCTTGCGGACATAAGTTATGCTTTGATGTCGATAAATAAAGGGTGGCTTAAACATCCCGGTCAATTACTCGGGCCCGAACAAAAGGTAATAAAACAGGGCTCTTTTCAATAATGAAGGTACCTATATCAAGGATTCTGGTGAAATTGGTGCGAGACACAAACGACTTTACCCTTCGGCCGAGTACGATACCGGCGGTTCGTAACCATTTACGGTCGAAGACGTTTTAGTCCATGTATAAAATCAGTTGCAACCATGTTGCAACCATTTTTTTTTCCTTATTTGGCGGAATTTGCGCTTCGGGCGTCTCAAGCTACCTAATAAACCTAACCTACCTACAAAGTGTTTTGCAATTGCAAGGGGTTTCCTATAATAACGCAGAAACACTTTTCGATCGCAACTGGTTTCGTACAAGGAAAAAGTATTCGATCGTATTCGTAACAGGCTACGAACTGCCGGTTTCGTGCACGTATGAAGGGCGTATTTTCAATGATAATATACGACATATACGATAATGTATAGAACGATTAAGTTTTTTTATGTTGGAAAGGAGCGGTCTGATATAAATTTGGTCATCTGATGTGATAGCTGTACAATAAAACATACATTTGTTAAAATTGTACATATTTCATATATACCTAGATACAAGAAATCAAAGTACATAGAACAGAGGTTCCCAACCTTTATTACCATATCACCCACATTCTCATCGAGATTTGTATTATTACCCCTCCAAAAAATACGTATTATAAGCTTATAATAAACTACTCAAAGTAAAACGGCTTAATATTCATGCATATTACCCCTGAGAAAACTTCGTTTTACCCCTGGAGGGCTAATTACCCCCAGGTTCGGAACCACTGACATAGAAAGATTAAATGGCACTCACCTGTGTCCAGACCGGGAATCGAACCCGGTACCTCTGGATTTCTGGCCCAGCGACTTAACCACTCGTCCACCGGAGCACCCAGCAAGTGCCCACAATTTTACCATCTACTTTGATTTTTGTATCATTCTGGTTACCGAACACAAAAAAATAGCTAATGCTTTTATTTCCTCCTTTCATGAAATCGGTTGAATTTTTTAAATTAGGAACTTTTTTAAAGTGAGTTATGTTATGTAATACACAAAACTCTCTTAACTCGCGCCGCTCCATTAACGACTCAGGATTTATCCTCGCCCAGTCCTACCAGAATATATTGTTTACTGTCTGAAGTATCCGTAACAATCAATTGTTCTTTAACCGTAACGAATAACGCTTACATTCGTAACAAAAATGCTAGAGGCCTAGATTTTGATTTAGAAAAAAGTGTGGTGACGAGCTTCTTAAACTGTATGAAAAAAACGTCACAAAACTGAGACATTGAGAAGTACGGGTTAGACTTTTTTTAATTTTTTTTTATGTCATATGCTGTGCTGTTAATTTCACTGGCTGTTATGCCCGGGCTACACCAGGCTAGTTTTTCAAGCTAGGATAGTAAAATCAGTGGTGGGGGGACGCTACAAGCCTAAAAATAGAACTTTATCCTATTAACTGTCCTGGCTTGTAAACTAGTTTGAAAAACTACCTCGTGTAGCCCGGGCATTATACCCCCCCCCCCCCCCCACACCGGAACGCAACAGTGCGAACACTGCTCTTCGGCGGCAGGTTAGTGGGTAAAATGGTGGTAGCGATCCGGGCGGACGCTGCACAAGGTCCTACCACCTGGAAAATTCATGTCTTTGATTTTTTTCGCAGTATGTAAGTTCGATCTCAGGATGTTTATGTTCTTGACCGAAAAGCTAATGGTAAACATCAAATCATATTCTGTACATAAACTCCAAAATGTATGTCCAAAAAATATGAAAAAAATCAGGAAGGTAAAGTTGAATTAATACTTTCAACGAAAATTATTTTCAACAAGATCGGATTAACCGTTTTTGAGTTATTGCTGATTAGAATTGTGCCATTCTCGGGAATTCTCGGAAACGTTCTCAGTTTTGTATGGGAAATGTTCTCGAGAACGTTCTCGCTCCATACAAAACGGAGAACGTTTCCCAGAATGGCACATCTCTATTGCTGATAAACTGCGCTTCTCAACAATAGGACGTAATTGCTATGAAGATACGCTCTTTTGTTGTTGTATTTTTTTTTACATCGTATTTTTTATTTACCTTATAGTTACGGCTATGGAACCCTACACTGAGCATGGTCCGACATGCTCTTGGTCAGTTATTATTATTTTTGAGTAATTTCGGTATGATCAGTGATCACTATAGATCATTAAAACAGACTCCATTTATCAAAAATAAAGGTCACATTTCCCAAACGCATGTAAATGTTTTGCTTAGATGTATAAATGAATGTAATATTGCGAAACAAAAAAATATTTTCTGTTGACCTGTCGGGGACTCGAACTTTACCTTAACGGTTAACACGTTCACTGTCTCCATACCAAACTATCGGACAATGTCACAAGTCCCAACTGTGCAATCAGTATGGAGAAGTGACCACATAGTAGAAGCACGGGCTCCTGAAAAAAACTTTCATGAGCCCACATTGGGGGCAACGGGACAGGGAACGTGTTAAATATAAATAAATAAATATCAGGGGACAATCTTACACAAATCGAGCTAGTCCCAAACTAAGCAATGATTGTAGAGTCTGTGCGGAAAGAGAATAAGATTAATTTTGGGGGGCGCTGTAATGCTTTTCTACCGCACGTGCCGTATTTTCTGTTCTGTGGCCATACTGGTTAGGTTAGTTTCATTTTTCGCCACGCCTATTCTCTTTCTGCACAGTCTCTACTATGGGTACTAGACGACGATGTACATACTTATATAGATAAATAATACATAGAAATTAAATAGATAGAAAACATCCATGACTCGGAAACAAATACTCGTGCCCATCACACAAATATTTACCCTCACCTGGATTTGAACCCGGGACCTCTAGCTTCGTAGGCGGTGGCACTCCCACTTAGCTAAACGTGTCGTCTATTATATACCGAACTATTAACTATGCTAAGCTTTTCCTGACGTTATTATGCTGTCAAATGACGTCTCGTCTCAAGCCTTTTATATTTTCACTCCATCGCAAATTGCCCGCGACGAGAATTTTCCGACATACACACATACATACCTATATCATAGAAACTAGCTATCGGCAATTTTCCTAAGAACGTTCATAGGAGATGTGCTATACCGGGTGGCTCATTTATTTCGGTCAGTATGAGCAAGTCTGATACTATAACACATACAATACCTGTTCTTAGAAAAGATGTATTTTATTGATAAGAAAAACTGCATGCATAGATTAAAACTGTACGTAGTTGCGGATATTAATGCTATACCTACCAGTGGCGTGGCGTCTATTGAACCCGATTCCCACCGGCTTGCCTATTTTATAGCATATGACCGGAGTATCTACTACTCCTGAAGAAAAAGTAATCCAAATCCGCTCCGGCATTACTAAGAATATATTTGACGCCACGCTACTGATACCTACCTACCTAATAAATTTAGAGGATATGAAATACAATGGATTTTATTAATTTTAAATTGATACATATCTAAAATTAATAAGATACATTGTAGTATAATATTTACTGCTTATGAAAAACATAATCGATGTCCAAATAGAAAGAATTTACTTTTATTTTTCAGTACCATCGGGACCGTTTCTTGATCTGAATATAATATTTTTTACCCGACTGCGGCGAAGCCCAAAGGAGGGTTATGTGTTTGACCTGAATGTATGTATGTACGTTCCTATGTCCGCTCGTAACTACTCAACGGTACAACTGATTTTGATAAATGATACATCATTAGATTCGTATTGATACTATTGATGGCCCGAGTGTCACTGGGTATGAAGTTTTTAGTAAAAATATTTTTTTATTTACTTAAGACTTCGTGTATTATAGCATAGTGTGCAAATATATACAATTAATTTTAAAACTACAGTACCAAAATATAATCTAATTAGGGCCTAAAATTAATCTATTCCTAATGGCCCCCTCGGCATGGTCCCAAATCCAAAGATGCTGGTAGCATTTCCTCGCCGTATCGATCGCATTGCAGGAAGCTTTTCTTTTAACGTATGTTTGCAGTTTTTCTTACCTCTAAAATCGATGACATAGTTCCTAAGAACAGATCTTTGGCTATACTGACCGATCTAAATGGGCCTCCCTGTATATCGTTCGTTACGATGCAGACAATTTTCTTAAAACGTGCGCGCCCGCTGTGGAGCGGCTTTATAGTTTATCTTTACACTTGGATGACTTTTATGTGTATTGATCAGGCTTTGTATCGCTTTCCAAAATTAACTTCAGCGGGAACGGACCGACATATATGTTAATAAATAAATAAATACTGTAGGTGTGGGGACAATCTCACAATCGACCTAGTCTCAAACTAAGCTATGGTTGTACTACGGGTACCCGAGATCTGGCGAGGCTACGGTGGAGTGGTTACACCGTTCCTGTGGTCTCGCCCTATAGCATGGAGGCGGCACATAGAGGTTTTTAGTGGGTAAACCTTGACCTCATCAGCCAACAAGGGAGTCCAACATAACCATCAGGGTCTGTCCTCGCACCCTGGTGGTTCGCGTAACGCATTTTCCCCTCTTGAAAAACAAAAAACAAAATGGGTATCCGAAATAGAGTGCGACTACGAAACTTTGCAGAGCAGAACATGGCAATACCTCCGTTTAAAAGTATTTTTTTTATGAAAATGTACCATTAATTCTGTTTTTTTGAGACTTTTCATGTCATCTCAGGCAGACATATTGCATCAAGCTATAAAATAAAGTTGGTTTTAAACATAATTGATGATTGAAGCAAATAATGAGCCTCTTTATGTTTTGTATGGAAAACAGACCGACAATTACCTTAACCTTCTTTATCATAATTCTGCCGCCATAACGCAAAAGGGCACATTTAACTTTTTTTTTCGACACTGAGTCCCAATATGTATACAACTTAGTGTCGAAAAAAATGTTAGTTGTGCCCTTTTGCGTTATAGCGGCAGAATTTGCAATAGCTTTAAATCATAAGATTTGTCGATTGCCAGCTAGTTAATTGTTTCTGGAGGGTCAGGAGTAGCCGCAATTAGGATCTGCCCTTAACAGACGTTAATGGACCCTGGTTTATGGCGCGAACTATCCGACAAAGTGAAATCTGGAATTTTCATGGATTTCGATCTCGAATAATACTTGGCGAGGCGCTTGACGAATTATTTTGTATTAGAGCAGCGGTCGGAAACCTTTTAGTAGCCAAGGACCACATAGTAGCTAACGAAATTGACGCGGGCCGCACTTTGTTAATAATTTGTGATTTTACACAATTGTGAATATAGCCTTTACATACAAAATAGCCAGGGAGGCTCGCGGGCCGCAAGTGAGCGGTTCACGGGCCGCAGGTTGCCGACCGCTGTATTAGAGGATTGCTCGTCTATCGTGGAGGTGAAACAAATAAAACGTGTCTCTTTCGCTTCACTCCCAAGTAACACAAGTAGGTTGTATAGTAGCTGAATATATAAAGGATGTCCCATCATTTTGCGACGCGGAGTGAAAGTACCTTAAATATTGAAGATAGAAAATTTAACTAAATAAATAAATAAACACTGTTTAAGATATGTGTGATCGACACTGTTTACCACGAATTAATATCACAAATGGTGAATGAATAGTTGACTTCGTTTACGTTTGAGTTTATTTATTTATTAAGGAGAGTTAATATTCTAACTCTATACACGTGCCCTAACCTAACACTTTTTAGGGTTCCGTAGCCAAAATGGCAGAAACGGAACCCTTATAGTTTCGTCATGTCCGTCCGTCCGTCTGTCCGTCTGTCCGTATGTCACAGGCATTTTACTCAAAAACTACATGATGGATATTAATGAAATTTGGAATATAGGTGTCTTGTATGAGCCGCTACTTAGTTTGGTAGTTAAACAAATATTATAAAAAAAATTAGGGGGGCACTCCATACATGTTACAGAAGCTAAAAAATTTTTTTTTCAGCAAATATCAACGCGTGGTACAGTCGAGTTCATTATTATCTGAGCAAAGATTGGACCAAAAACATCTGAACAAGACCCTATGGTCAGAAGCATAAGAACTAGATCAGATATTTTTGATCCGTTCTTTGCTCAGATAATGATGTACTCGACTGTACATAGTTCGACAGCTCCTTAAAAAGCACTATAAGGTTTCAAAGTAATGTTTTTGATTAAGTGAACATATTTAGAAATAATCGATCCGAAAGTTGTGTAAATTGTGTCCCCCCCTTCTATCTTCTAAACCGTGTGTCCGAAAAATATGAAAAAAACCACGAAGGTAACGCTTAATTAATACTTTCAACGAAAATTATTTTCAACAAGATCGAATTAACCGTTTGAGTTATTGCCGATAAACTGCGCTTCTCAACAAAAGGACGTAATTGCTATGAAGATACGCTCTTTTGTTGTTGTACTTTTTTTACATCGTATTTTTTACCTTATAGTTACGGCTATGGAACCCTACACGGAGCATGGTCCGACATGCTCTTGGCCAGCTTTTTTCTAACACTCATCATAGCGTAGTGTAGCGTTTTGCGTGAGTCCTAGTCTTAAGTTCTCTACAATTTTTTTTTCTGTAGAAGTTGGAGGGCTTAGTCACTTTTCAGTATTTTGGAGGTCAGTTTGTTAATAGGTTGAGATTGGGCAGCTAAAAAAAATACGTGTCTATTATTTTAGACCACTCTCTAACATATATCAAAATAAATCAAATCAGAGCCGGAAATTTGGGTACCTTTCCTTGTTAGTCAAAATGTGGGGCCTGGTTGTTTCACAAGAATGACGTAGACACTTCTATGGGCTTATAAACAGAAAGTAATTTACATATGAAAGAAACAAGATGTTTCTTTATTTGTTTTTTCATCACACTTGCTCGAAAATAGTGTCATTACACGTAGGTTCTGCGGGCTGTAAATGACCTATTACGCCCTAGGGCGTAGTGGTTTTCTTTTTAAATTTGAAACGCTGGTTCTGTTTTACTCAAACGCCAACTTACTTCTTTAACTTTTATCACTGAAATATTTATTTAAAGATAACTGTTATTGCAAATACATGTAAACACATATTTCAGTAACATTAATTAAATGTTTAAATAAGGAATTTCAGTATTTTTCAAATATAAAATCAACTAAAATGGCCGTTTTAGGTCTTTACCGCTATGGTTTCCGAACGTGACTTGTCATTCGCATTGTCTATGGACATTTATGTCACTAATGTCATTTTCTGTGTTAATATTTTCTTGTCATACTGGGAAGATTAGTAAGGTTATATTATTAAGATTTCCTCACAAGCGCTCACCACGCGTATGGTGGATTAAACCATTACATATTACTAGTACAACGCGTGTTTCACATCTTTTTTATCATTCTATGTTTGAGATTTTCGTAGGACTTTATTTCACGTTTGGTGCACACACAGGTCGGAAACATGGTCGCAACTGAACGAGCGGCCGGTCGCGTAATGTCGGTAACGGTTTAATCAACCATATGCGTGGTGAGCGAAGTCGTTTAACATGCTCCGTCTAGTGGAGGTTGTCTGTGTATCCATATCCATGTAACCAAAGACCGCCAAACCTCGACCTTTCCGGGCCAAAAACTCCTAACCTCTGAATAAAGTTACAAACTTGTGCTCCGAGCCGGTGAACCGTTCTAATGCAAACAAGGCTTAACTACTTAGCGAATTCGCCGTGATTAGTTTACAATTTATTGGATCAATCTGTCCGACTGATAAATTGAGTCAATCCGAAGGAACTTTTGTTTTGACTTCTGGAATCGCGGTTGTTCAAGGTTGTGCTTGGTTATGTCTAGTGATTGTTTTAGCGGTCTATAAATATTTACTTTGGCTGTGATCAAAACTAGGTCGCATTCTCTATTACTTGGCTTTCAATGCAACTTTTATAATAAACTAGCATTTACCCGCTTTTTTACCGTTGCTGTCCCAAGGAACTCTTTACCGGGATATAAAGTATCCTATGTTTCAATCCAGTACTTGGTCTACTTGTATGCCAAATTACAGCTTAATCCATCCAGATGCTACCCGGGCATTTCTCCAGAAATATGTCTGCGGTCACCTCATTCATCTGGCCCTTTTTCATACTAAATGTATGGAGACAGATGAATGAGTCGCAGACATATATCGGGAAAAATGCCCACCCTGTTATTTAGTACCAAACATCCAAACATCTAAATATCACATTTATATAGGTAACATTAGTGGGATGATGTGATGTGATGTGAATGTGATATTAAGGGATGATTGACACCTTATTGTCACCTCTATTGCTAATGATTTAACATTCAAGATGGCAACTACTGGAGCAGTGTCAAGCTTTCGGACTTACTACCTTATGTCGCTTGACTGAGTTTCTGCGAGTCCTCACACCATCCCTTCCACACTTCTGCGTGCCTGGTATTCCTGGTACAGTAAAATTCTCTGTGCAAGACTACGAAGAAGAATAGACATCAATGCACTCACGAGCCGAAGCACTTAGACTGCGTGACGAGCCAGTATGCATTCAGTATCACCATACTGCAGATGTAGGTACCGTTGTCCTGCAGTGTGGCTGCATAGGGGTGCTGGTAGATCCTGGCCACTGCGGCACCCAAGACGCTCTCGCCGTCCGGCCCCACTTGCTCCAGGTTGTCTGTTCAAATAAGAATACAATTTGTAAATTCTAACCAAGAATGTTTTTATTTTTCGGCAATCCTGCTTTGTTTACTAAGGGAGTTCGCCGCGACTGGTTTTGTATGGGAACTCGCCCGCAGCAAAGTATAAATACGAACGAGTAGACGCGCAATAGCACGTCTGTGTGAGTGCGATACATACTGGAGCATTCTTACGCATTCTCAAAACTTTGCTTGTAGTGCGTTCGTACACGGCACGCACACATTCAAGCGCGCGATATACCTTTAAGTGGAAGAAAAATTACTGTTATTATACTGTGCCCGCAGCTCGCCCACAAATTGCAAGTGTGTTAAGTCCCTAAGAGATTCGAGACGTTTGTATTTGTCTATTTTCGCGATGATATGTTTTTTCAACGTTACTGTTAAATTCAGGACGGTCTAACTCTAATACCATCCAGTCGACATGTGTAAAACATCACTCTAAACTATATGGTCAAAAAACGTTGCCTCAGAAAATCCTAATTAATATACATCTATCCACAGTTGAAACGATACGAGAATTACCCATTATGCATGCAAGTTGAGTCTGCCACGAGCCCATTACCAGCAAGCAACATTAGCGAGAAAATGAAACGGTAACCCTGGAACGGACGCGGGAGCAGAAAACATGGACGATCGATTAAAAACACCAGTTCTTTAACTATTGCCTTAGTTCCCTTAGTAACTTAGTCTCAAACAATGCGAAGACGCTGAAGGAGCATTCCATGAAAACATCAACTTTTTGTCCCTTACGAAACGCTGGTAGCTACCCTACTAAAAGTTATTATGCCACATCTGGCCATAAAGTGACTTTTCCGCACGCTGCACGGACAGAAAAAGTCGCTTTCTGGCCAAATGTAGACATAAAATTATGTACACAACACGGGAGGTAATAAAGAAAGCCCTCGATCGTATATTTACGTCCCTCGCTTGCGGCTCGGGCCGCAAACTTCTGCGATCTCGGCCTTTCTTTGTATTACCACCCTAGTTATGTAATTAGCTGCTAAGAAACACTACCCATCCAAGCTAAGTTATAATATTACTATACCGACATTTAGCTTCCTAATTTTACATATCAAAAGTATTAAAAAGGTTGCAGTGGCGTCGCAAAGATATCCTTGGGCAAACCGATGCAGATTCGCTCGTGTCCAAAATACCGCATTCCTGAAATACCAGATTTTTCAAAAAACTAGATTTTCCATTTATGGGATTCCTGTCTTACCACATTCCCGCTACACTAGATTATAAAATCGTAAGTTACTCAAGGATCTAAATCACTTTGTTGGGTGTGTTATTTTGGGAATCTTGTATACGGAGAATATAGTGTATCGAGAATCAGGTATTTTAAAAATCTGGTATTTTAGGAATGCGGTATTTTAGAAATGAGCGTGCAGATTTAGTGTACATTTTCCTTGCTCAAATATTTGATATTAGGCAAGCCGGTAGGAATCGAGTTCTTTGAACGCCGCGCTACTGAAAAGTAGTGTCCCTTACGGAACGTTTTTGTGGAATGCTCCTGAAACAGAAGTGGCTCACTCCGTGATTTCGCTGCGCGGCCTTGAGGCTCCCGGGGGCTTTTGCCAGCGACCACTAAGAGCACGCGTTATGCGATAGAGAGAGACGATCGGATCCGGTGCGTTCCGTCGGATGGTCGGACCCGAACGACAGTTTTGCTAGAGAGAGAGACTTCTGCATAGTAGTATTACTTATTCCGTGGCTGAAAGCGATTTTTCCTGAAATCGCGGTATGAAAAGGTTGGTCACTTTTCGACCTTATTTCAAGGGAATTAAGGTCAAAATGACATACCTTTTCGGTCCTCGACTGTATGTTCAATTTCCTGGAATAAATCTAACTTTCGTTGATATGCGAGCATAGCTTTATTTCAAAGCATTTGCAGATAAAACTCAGATCAGAATTTCCATTAAATATTAAAATATCCGACGATCTGTCTTAGGAATGATCTAAGGATACTGAAAAAATACTTTAACTTTCAGAAATGGTATAGATTTTCCAAAGTTTTCTGAAAAGAAAATCTTAAATTTGCTAGTTCATGAAATTTTTGTATAAGCAAGTTTCTGTCAAAAAGTATTTTTTAGGACACACTTTATTGCCAATTGTAGTTTTTTGTATGATTGTAAACTGTATGTCAGAACTAATCAAATGGGCCTAAACACGGTGGGATTGTCTTCTGTAATTTAGATGATATTTTGTGATAAAAAATATTGCATTGGCATCCGATTTACATACGCATGTGCTCGGGTCAAATTTACCTTGTAAGATTTGTTTATTGACCGACAGACACCAGGGGACCAGGACAGATGAAACTAAATAAAGTTTGTAAAAAGTTTTGTTCTTACCGTTTTCATCTAGACCCGGAGGCACTATACGAGTGCTGTTGCCTTCACCGCTGCCCAACGCCTGCTCGCCTGGTACATGACAATTGAATCAATATTGGCACACCTGATTGCATACAAACAAACAAATATTGGACCACTCGTGTGTGTGTACATGCTGCAGAATGTTTAACAAGGTGCAACTGATTTAGACGCATGTATACACATGTTGTAGGTACAGTTAGTTATATGTAGCTAAGGTGTATTCTCATACAAGTTAATTGAATTGAATATGTCGTACCTTGACACCACTTGTTCCCCGTATCTAACCAAGTTTGATAACTATCATTCTACAAGGAAAAATAATTCTTCCTAGCTAACCCGGTTATCTGGGATTTTTTTTTCTTCTTATAAAACCGTTATTTTATTTGGTTTACTACGCGGAAGAATTTATTTTTCGTAGCTAACTTGGTTATCAAACGGGATTTCGTTTTCCTCGTAGAAAACTACCAAAAGACTGATTCTACCAAAATTGTACTATTTTAAGAAGAAGAAGAGTTGAGTTTTTTTTTATTTATTGTTCTAGCAGGAATAGAAATTCTTATTCTGTGAAAATATCAAGTCTCTACCTATTATGGTTCCAAAGTTAGAGCCCTGTGACTCACGGACAGACGGACAGACCATATGGTATTTTCACTATTAATTACTCTGCTAAAGTTTTTGATGTTATTGTTTGACTTATACGCCTGAGCTGGTCAGAAACCTCGTTAAGTTGTCAGAGTCAGCTGAATTGGAACCGACGTGACCAGGCAACTTGTTGGCGTAGTTAAATGTTAACAAACAAGCCGCAACTGTTGCAAAGTTGGAAGTAGACCGCCATTGACACTTCAAAGCAACGTATAGGGACAAATATGCTCGTATTCGTATATTTAGCCTAGTCAAGATTTATCTATATGTCATATCTCAAATCTTGACAAAGTATAGGGACGATTATTGCGTAACAGACATTAGCAGCCATGGTAGTTGAGTGGTTCGGACGTGCGCCTTTCAAGCAGACGTCGTGGGTTCGAATCCTGGCTAGTACCGATGATTTTTTCGGAACTTATGCACGAAACATGGTTTAATAACTACTACTATATTAGTTTATCGATGAAGGAAAAACATCGTGAGGAAACTAATAGTACATTGTGTATCAAGGGCGGTAAAGGAATTACAAACTCGTGTTATTAAAGCCCTCGGCTTCGCCTCGGCCTTGTAACAAACACTCGTTTGTAATTCCTTTACCGCCCGTGGCACACACAATGTTTTTCATCACACTTGTGAGGAAATCTAATTAAAATAACCTTACTTAACCTAAATAAAATTGTATAACTGACAGTGACGTTAGTCATGCTATGTTCTCTTAGTATATTGAAACAGGACCGCTAAACACATCTGCCATCTATCCCTTGTGAACGAAACCTCTAACTACTTTTTGTTTCTAAAGTCATGATCACAATCAAAAGTTCAAAATCAAAAATTAATTCAAGGAAATAAGTAAAAACGTCTAAAATATAAACAATATAAATAAGGAATAATAATAATGTAAATTTATTAAATATACTTATAGTAACATAATATATCTTGATCGCAGCCAATCTAGATAATTAAGACTTTTCTTGCCAGCATACAGGACGAAACTACCATTGTCATCATGCATAATAAAAATCTTTTACAAATTATTTCATTATTATTACTATTTTTGAATTAACACGTTTATTGAATTATTTGTACGTCATAATTTCCACCTTTTGACAATTCTCAACCTAAAATAAAGATGAAGTAGATTAGAATGGTAGTACGACTTCAAATGTTATGGCAACACAGTACACATGTCAGTTGTAAAACTGTTTTGGTTTTTTCTCTTTTAAAGTTTGTTTATATTTGCTGTCGGCATCGGTTAAATTTCATAAAGTTCCTATTTGTTTCAATCGGGGATCTCAATATTATTTGAACGTCGAGTTGAGCGTAACCTCCTCCGTTTATAATTTGAATCTCGTTATTGTGAGCAGACTAGTGAGATAAGGCTCTTTGTGTTGCGCTTTTTGGTTTCAGATAAAAGACTCGTGTTATTTATTGTGATAAGTGAGATTTGACTCGTGAAACACACAAAGAAAGACTGAAAGCGTATTTTGTTTAAAAAAAACTGTCCGAATTTTTATACAAAATTGGTGCAAACTCATTAACAGAGTCTTATGCCGTAAACACAGCTAATGGACGATTTAAAAATTTTCAAATCTGCCTTTGAGCACTTCCAAAAATATAAAACTAGAAAATGAAATCTTGTGGTTTATTTTTGCATCTATGCGTAACTGCCCATATGTACACATATCGTCAGATGCCATGTAAAACTTACTTACTGCCGAACAATTAATGATTTCGGCATCAAGTATACGTTTTACTGACCATCTGACAAAATTGAAGGGTCCACTGCAATAATGAAGAATGTTCAAAATTATTAAATTTTAAGTAAATACTTGATTCGCGTCATGTGTTCGAATAGCGTATTTACTGGGAATTACAATAATTTTGAACATTCATCGTTATTGCAGTGGACCCTTCAAATACGATAAATTACAATTACCTTCCTATATATATATCTATATAGGTACGTATATAACTATATATATGTATATATATATACATATGTATATACATATATATACGTATTTTAGTACCGTTCACACGGGATAGATGGCTGCACATGTAGGTTGCCTTGAAATCGGCTGAGTTGCCAGTCTATACCCAAGTATACAATAGTAGTCTTTGACGTTAGTGACATACTATCCATAGACAATGCGAATGTCGAGTCACGTTCGGAAACCATAACGGTAAATACCTAAAACGGTTGATTTTATATTTGCAAAATACTGAAATACACTATTTAAACATTAAATTAATGTTACAGAAAAATGTGTTTATATGTATTTGCAAAAACAGTTCTCATTAAATAATACTCATACTCATACTCATTTATTGATAATATTATAAAATATTTCAGTGATAAAAGTTAAAAAAGTAAATTGGCATTTCCTTTCAACACGACAAATAAGAGTAAAACAAAACCGTCGTTTCAAATTTAAAAAGAAAACCATTACGCTCTAGGGCGTAATAGGTCATTTACGGCCCGCAGAACCTACGTGTAATGACACCATTTTCGAGCAAGTGTGATGAAAAAATTATTATAGCTTGGCAACTTCGTTGGTGACACTCACCTGTGTGCTTTTTGAACTGTGTAGCCGTAACTACTTACACAAGTTACCGCCAACACGAACGGGGGGCTCCGGAGGCAGCCTCCGTCGGGCGCCGTTCGTGTTGGCGGTAACTTGTGTAAGTAGTTACGGCTACACAGAGCAAAAAGCACACAGGTGAGTGTCACCAACGAAGTTGCCAAGCTGTAGAGATCCTTAAATCAAAACAAATTAATAAATATTTTCATGGTAGAAAACATTAAATAGAGAGGAATCGTCTATGACTCCGGAACAAATTCTCGTGTTCATCTCATAAATATTTGTCCTTGCCAGGATTTGAACCCTACCTCTAACTGTGCAGGCGGTGTCACTCCCTCGGCCCACCAGGTTAAACAAAAACATGTTACAAAATAAAATTAATTATGGATGTTTGAAATAAGGATAATATTGTGTCATATCGCAATGGAATTTCTCAATATCGTTACATAATTCAAGTTGTTTGTTACTAACCACAATGTTGATATTACTCAGCAAGTTTCATTGTTGCGGCTTCAATATCGAAGTAACTGGTTCGTTGGCGCTGAATAACGAAAATGCTATAGCTATACCTGTAGCTACGTAGCTACATAATGCTATGTGCTTATTGATTTGGAACAATGGGTGTACGTTAACAGCATATTACGGTTGTGGCCGCACGTATCAATGTTACGGGGACGGTTTTATGTGTCCTCATAATGTACGAGTATATTGCAGGCGTATAAAGAATAATTGGGTACTTGATTGTTACCGAAATTTGTAAAAATATATAAGATCTTTTTAAAATAAGCAAAATAAAGAAATATGTTTTAAGTTTTGAGTTCGATACCTAACGTGTAAACTTCTTTTATGAGCCTGTAAAGCAGGATGGGAAAGTCCATTTTAAAAGTATGAAAATATACAATTAATACCATTGTATAACTTTTTGTTTATACACCGTCATGATCTTATGCGCAAGTTTTAACATAGTTGCAGAACAAAGTTCCAAACAAAGTATGTATCGTGACGTCACATTACCTAGTAGGCTTTAGTATGAAGCGAAAGCCTAAAAATGTGATATTAACATTTTTGTATCTCGGTGAGTTTTTATGATATTGCAGGAGTTTTTTTCACTAACATTTCCATTATTGAAAGGTCTTTCTATTATATCACAGAAAAAAGCTGTCAAAGAGCAAATTGGAAGGGGTATGCTATGCGTGCAGCGTGAGGTGCGGGCTTAGAGCAACACGGACACTGCTCTAAGGGTGCGGGATACGGCAAAGCTCGAGGTCGGCCCGGTAGTTTTTGGATGACGCGGGAACATACCAATAAACAGATTAAAATTTCAAAAATTGTCTGTTTACGTTTTCTTTCTTACTAGCATTTACCCGCGGCTTCGCACGCGTTGGTCCCGTTACTATCCCAAGGTATGTATTTACCGGGATATAAAGTCTCCTATGTTTCAATCCAAGTCTTGGTCTACTTGCATGCCAAATTTCAGCTGAATCCTTTCAGTTATTTCACCGTTATTTAGTAACAAACATCCAAACATCTTCACAAACTTTCACATTTATAAAAATACTAGCTTTTTCCCGCGGCTTCGCCTGCGTTGTTCCCGCTACTGTCCCAAGGGGGAGGGAAGGTATCCTATGTTTTAATCCAGGGCTTGGTCTACTTCCATGCCAAATTTCAGCTCAATCCATCCAGTCGGTACCCCATTATTAAGTAACAAACATCCAAACATCTAAACATCCAAACATCTTCACAAACTTTCGCATTTATAATATTAGTGGGATTAGTGTGATATTTAACTTCCCTGTATTTGTTTTTGGGAAAATCTTGAAAGTACCTAATTACGAACACACGTCTTGCTACGATTATATTACACGTGTAAAGGGCATAAGACAACTTTTCAATCTAGTAAGGTCTTTCCAATCTAGAAAGGTAAACGTCCTACTGCTCGACACGATAATGTCCGATAGTGATAGCAACCAACTACTGGGTCAGTGGCAAGCACTAGGACCTTTATCTTAAAAATGGGATGACAATAAGGATCTGGAATGAACTACCTGCTAAGATTTTCCCACTGCGCTACAGTATGATTTTTATTAAAAAGGGTGTCATACATTTTTTCGACACCGGCAACGCAATGGTAATGCATATAGTCTTGCAAATGTCTATAGGCGGCGGTGACCACTTTCCATCAGGTGGGCCGTCTGCCTGTTTCCCACGCGGAAACTATTAGTGCATTATACAATACACATTATAGTACAATATTAACCCATGTATAGCGTGCCCGCCCTCCATAAACCTCAACGATATGATCATATTAGCAGATAACGGCTGAGGTTACTGACAATGGAATGGTAATACTTTATTATACAACTTTATAAGCTTTGTAATCAATATTTTATGCCCAAGAGCAAAAACATTGTGTAAACAATTGATACACGATGAAAACTGTTTACTTTATTGACTCCTATTTCATTTAATGTATTCGTGCTAGATCCTTTTTGAGGTAAGTTATGAAATGCAAGCAGTTTTAGATTAAAAAGAAGAAATACGGAGTTGATATATGGAATGTTAGTCTTTGGAAAACGTAAGGAATTGAGCTGGTCTTTGCGAATTTATCATGTAACGCTTATAGCCTACTAGCATTTTCCCGCGGCTTCGCCCGCGTTGTTCCCGTTATTGTCCCAAAGGAGCTCTTTACCGGGATATAAAGTATCCTATGTTTCAATCCAGGACTTGGTCTACTTGTATGCCAAATTTCAGCTTGATCCATCTTGTTGCTACCCCGTTATTAGGTAACAAACATCCAAACATCCAAACATCCAAACATCCAAATATCCAAACATCCAAACATCTTCACAAACTTTCGCATTTATAATATTAGTGGGATTTTATCAACGTATTTAGATTGTGTAACGACATACGTCAAGAGCAATACACCATTAATCAAACTGGTGCGGATATTGGATTATGCCACGAGGACCAAGGTGATCAAAGGTTATCAGGGACCCGAAGGTAATGTTTTGAAGCCTTACTTGTCATATATTTACAAAAAGAAAGCGTTGTAATGGAATAAAATCATGATAGAGAAACATACTAACTCGAATTCGACTGCACTAGTAATTAACATCAGAGAGTTCCACCCTACATCTCGGCTCCATTAGCAGATCAGTTCAATGCGATGGTGTCGTGGACTTTTATAAGTAATGTCAACTATATTGGATAACAGCAAATTGATGAGGAGCTGTGGGGAAATTTTGGAACTGACAACTTACATATTAACGCAAAGCAAGTTGAGGATTCAGTTCAAGAAATTCGAGTGGCCATTTTCGAAAATTGGCACATTGGCTAAGGCCAATTTTATAGACTAGGAGAAACCAGTACTGCTAGCACAACTGGGCGCGACTTCGTTTCTCGCGCGACAGAGCATGACCTGTCACTGTCACACTATATTGAATTGAAAGAGATAGGTAGCATTTGTCGCGCGACAAAGAGTCGGGCGTCACAGTTGTGCTAGAGGTACAGAGAGAGTCTTAAGACTGATATAATAAAGCCACTATGTCTGCCGGGCTGTCTATCTGCTTATCATCTCATCTGCAGGTCGCATTTCTCAACCTCCCCTCCTTCTCGATCCTCGTGAAGTTTTGTGAGCGCGTTCGATAATTATATATGTATATTTATTTTGTCGATTCACTTTTTGTTTTTCTTGCTAAATGAGGGTAGGCTAACTCGCTCTGCAGCTCACAGATCCACTAGTAACTATAGTTATACGTTTCAACTCACCAGAATCCTCCTCTTCATCGGAGTCCAGTTTCGCCCAGCATTGACAAAGGGCGCTGACCACTAGGACGTATGACAGACTCACGCGCATGGCTCCGACTAGGGCTGCAATTAGACTGAGGAGAGTCAAGCACTAGTTTGTGTTATAATTTAGACACGTGAGGTGATGTTGTGGTTCAGGGCACGAGTATCGCATAGAGCTAGGTAAGCTACATGTAGAATTTACTGTCGGGAGTAAAACCACAGAACAAGTAAATAAACAGTACTACATACTGAAATTTCTCTGTCTAACAAAACTGACGTCCGGGTCTACCACCGGACGGAACGCACCAAATCCCATCGTCTCTCTTTATCGCATAAGGCGTGCTTTTTCTGATCCACTTCACCACCCATACTACACTACACTTTCTGGTTCACTTCAGCCATTCAGAGGGGCAAATTTGGCACAAGTAGCCACGCGCAGTGAGCCACTTCTGGTCGGGGGTAAAGCTGACATTCATTACATCAGTCATCATATATATATTTTTTAATTCTGATAAAAACTGGCCAAGTCAAATCTAACCTACTTTAAGATCTCACATTTTTAAATAACAGCAATTGTTATAGGTATCTAATAAAGCAAAGAAATAGAGTTTAATACTTGTTCATAATGTTATTTTGTTCCTATAAATATATATTTGGATTTTGCATAGGACTTTGCACTCATTTAGATCTCCATTCTTTTTGCGGCGAAGCCCACAGCCAAGGATAATTTTTGTATTGAACTTTTGTAAAGAAAACTAGGCAGGTATTGAGATTTAATGTTTTTTCTTGCGTTTCCGCTGCATGGTTTTCTTTTTTATGCTATTGTCTACATTCTCTTGAATGTTAGAGATAGTGTAAAATTATGTGGTACCGCGCGCCGCCGACGACACACCGTTGGCCGGTTGTTTAGCGCGTATTACAAGTTTTTTGTATGGGGACACCACTTATTTTTTGACTTAACTTTATTTTTATATTTCTGTTATATAGCAAATATAATAATACATATATTGGGATAGTTTCAAATATCTGCTTGTAACGGTTCCAACGATACAATTAAAAAAAATCTTTTGTATGCGGACCCGCTATTTCTTAACTTTTTTTTATTTTTAGATTTTTTCCTACGCTTACACACAATTACCGAGCTGGATTCCAAATTTCATCCTTCTAGGTCATCTGGAAGTAGGTTAGGTTAGGTTAGGTTCTATTAAAAAAAAATTGTATGTATGGGGATGGGGACCCCCCTATTTTTTAACTTTTTTTTTATTTTTAGATTTTTTCCTACGCTTACACACAATTGGGATGTTGAATGTTACAACATAATATAGTCACATGGATTGCAAAATACTAAATTATCATAACACAAAACAAAAAAAAACAAAAAATGTATAAAAAATATAAAGTTGAGACCACAAAGTTTAAAAATAAACGATATTTTTTTTATCGTCTTTAAGAAAATTAAAGTCAATTTCGGAATGCTTAAATAACACTGAAAAAATAAATGTACGACAACTATGTGCTTAAACGCACTTCTTCGTGCTCAAAATGGCACAATGCTATTTTTTTCATACAGACTTAGTACAGCGATGCAACGGATGACGTCATAAATTCATACCGTTTTGTATAGAGCGTTTTCAATGCTCAGTCCGATCTGCTACTTTTGATTACAATTTGTGGCTGTTATACTTATACCAATGTATTAGGTGTCATATAGATATTTGTTCCTCAGAAATAGTAGAATCGATTTAGGACAGAAAAAAAATCGAGTCAACAGGCTAATTACCGAGCTGGATTCCAAATTTCATCCTTCTAGGTCATCTGGAAGTAGGTAGGTTAGGTTTAGGTACTATATGTCAGTCAGTCAGTCAGTGCTAAAATTTACGACTTTTTGACCTTCATATCTTTATAACCGTTTGAGCTAGCTTCATGAAATTTGGGCCTCTAGATGTCCTTATGGATATAATTAAACACACGTAGTTGTATGTGTTTACGTTAAAGAGGTTTTGAGTTATAGAAGTGTCAAAAGTGGCACCAAAAACATTACATATAAAAAGATGCAAGTCTCGCAACGCAGTTCTCCTACATCAAAAAAGTTTTGAGATGTAAAGTTAAACCAAGTCAGTACCAGGGGGGTATTTATTAGATCTAGTATATTATTAGATCTATAAAATGTGTTCCTCCACGGTTAAATAATAGGCAAGTCGGTGGAAATCGAGTTCTGTTGATACCCCCCCGGTACTGTCATGGTTTAACTTTACATCTCAAAACTTTTTTGTTGTAGGAGAACTGCGTTGCGAGACTTGCATCTTTTTACATGTAATGTTTTTGATGGGATCTCATTTATTTTTGTAAGTGGTCTTCCTTTAATTATTACATTCCAATACATTCTTTTCAATTTGAACTGCAAACAACTAACTTTGTAATCGCATGTATTTGTATAGGATTACAAACTTATGTGTGCTGTTATGACTGAAATTACAACATATTTAGGTTTTTAAGGACTTGATAGGCTAAAAACTAACTATGTTTAAAATTTGGAGCTTGTAGCTCTGCTAGAAGTACCTTAGAATTATGATGATCAGTGAGTGAGTGAATCAGTGAGTCAGTGACAAAACTAAGGAACTTTGACATGCAATAGTTCTTAAACTACATGTTCAAATTGAATGATATTGAGAATATATTATAAGTCTTATTGTGCCCTATATATTCCTGAAATTTCAGGGTTCTAGCTTTAGCCAGTACAAAATTACGGGAGGCTGAATATGGCCTGAATGGCTTCGAGAAAAGGATGGTACGGCCGTGCCTTTGTTTTGCTCGACTTGGCGGGGGCACTGCCGTGCCCCCAGGTAATACTTTTAAACATGTTTTTATGGGATTTTTTTAGAGTTCCATAACAAAATTGTAAAAAAGGGACCAGGTGAGGCTGTCGGTCTGTTTGTATGTAAGTAAATCTTGCAAGTTAAATTTGACCCACTTCCCGTTCAAATTTGACCCGTTTCCAGTTGAGCAGAAATTTTGTAAGGATTTGGAAATGTAATCTAATGACTTGGAGCTGATTTGATGATGGATATGGAGGAGAGTTTGGGTTTATTTGATTAGTTTTGACATGCAGTTTGTGATTATAAAAAAAAGGTGTCAAGTGCGAGACGGTTTAACCTTTTAATGTATTTGATCTTCGTATCAATAAATTTAATGGAACTATATATTATTGTGTTTTTCTACTCCTGTACTGTTATCTGTCTTTTACTTGGTCACGAACACTAATATAAGAACATACATAATATGAGTTCAGAAAAGTCTATACTCTATTCCCCATAACAGCACTAGTGTCGTTATAGTCACTTTACGTTATTGCTAGCATCCACAGACTTCTAAATCTAGGTTAAACTTAGGTCAAGGATTAAGCGCTCAATTCTAACTTCACGATAAAAATTCACAACTACCAACTTAACAAACAATTAAATTCCTACGATTCATAAGAAAAACAAAACTTTCCGAATTAAATTAATTGATGCCAACATAAAAAAAAGTATTTTAATTATCGTCACATCGTGTCACCAGCCATATCAAAAAAAAAGTTTACCATAGACACAACTGTCATGCCGGCTGTACACACTCGGAGAGACCGGACGAGATACGCGTGACGTCCATGTATTTTATATTTTAACCTAGTCGTAGAAAAAGTATTGTATGCAACGTTGTATAATTAAGTCAAAAAACGCGCATTGCGTCTCTATTTGCGATACTCGCCGCATTCGCGGCTCGTATCGCAACTCACGCAATTCGCATTTTTTGAACCTTCTTATACAACTGTTGCATAAAATACTATTATGGCGTAAATGGGTACCTATATCTTTATACTACGCACATCCACATTATAATAGCAGTAGTTTGTCTTCCGACAGACAAAAGGTACCTACATCGGTCGCGCGCATGTGTGCGCGTCGTGTACGGACGCATCACAAGCAAAAATTTGCCTATGCGCACTAATGCCACAGTATGGAGTGCACTCACACAGACACGCGATCGAGCGTCTGTGTAAATACGTGTCACGCGCTCCTAAGCGGCCGAAGTCGTACTACTTGTTTGTCTGTATACTTTGGCACATCTCAGAAATCGGTCTCCTACAGAAAATATAAAAACCGGCCAAGTGCGAGTCGGACTCGCGCACCGAGGGTTCCGTACAAACTCATAAGTAGATACATGAATAGTTCAAGAAAAACTATATGGCGATTAGTTTAGTAGGAGCAAATAAGTATGTGTTAAGATTTTTGCAAATTTCTCAAAAACAGTGCAAGTTAGGAAAACCGTTATATTTTTCCTGTAATATATAAAATGACATTAATAATTGGTAATTATTACAGATTTTTCTGTTCAGTAACTTCGAAGATAATAGGGGGGGAACGGTATTTTTTTTAACGTTTTACGCCATAAATCAAAAACTACTTAATTAAAAAAAATACAAAAATACTGTTTTAATCTACAATTTAAGCCCTTTCATTTGATACCTCACTCGATATAATAGCCCTACTTTCAATTTGCAAAGTCTCATTACGGACCCCTTTAAAAAAAAAGTAAAAAAGTTACAAGAATTTTTTTACATCCTATAAGATCGGGTTAGCGGTTTTTAACACTATTCCAAATTTCAAGTCGATAGCATCAGTAGATCCTGAGATATCTTGCTGTGACAGACGGACAGACAGACAGACAGACAGACAGACAGACAGACAGACAGACAGACAGACAGAGTCGCACCATAAGGGTTCCTTTTTTACCATTTTGGTACGGAACCCTAAAAACCAGAACACGTAAATGAAATAAATAATAAAATGTGCCAGTACTAAATCACTCCGCAGTCTACCAGGGCCGCAGCGCACGCAGGATGTTTTCATTTCACCAAATGTTTGTGTCAACACCGATACGCCGTGCCGTAACGTTTGAAGGAAATCGCGCAAGAAAGGAGCAACAGTATTTTCCACTCGTATTTGATTTGTTCGGGATCGAGGGTCTCTGACAATTGATGGGCTCCTGGTACGTCTGAATAACTATTTCCAAAGATGTATCTGGTTTGTAGGATTCTGTTCGGTCGAGTCCATCAAGGCAACGCTCCTAACCGACTTCAAACGAACTCATTGAATAACAAATGCAGGAGAGAAGAAAATACCCATTACCCGAATCACTATATGCGCGTCTATAATATTTAAAGAGTTCCCTCGATTTCCATGATCCTCAGATCATGATCTAGTGCCAAGGATACTACCTAAGAGGAATATCCTTCTAGACAAAAGGACGAATTTTACAACTAGGTCCAGCCATCTTCTAGTTATCAGGGAACATTCATAAAAAAAAAGATTCCAATGAACCTCTGTCCTTTTTTGAAGTTGGTTAAAAAAACCATCAGCATGAGTAGTAATAAAATGGCTGTGATATTAAGACAGACGCAGACACAATGAAATTCTAAGGTTCTCTAATGACTGCGGGACTCTAAAGCATATTTTCCTCTACATTTTTCTTACGTCAATGTAATTTAATAGTTTATTTTTCTCAAGGCACTTAGAGTCAAGAATGTTTTGAACAAAGGGAACGTGCCATTCTGCGAGCTACTATACAAAGAGAATAGAAAATAGCATGGCCGCTGCAATGCGCATTGTCGAGCTAAAGCCAACAGCCATATAACAAGATCCTGTCCCTCTAGTTCCGCGAATCGCCGCGTGACAAATTCATTATTTACAAAGTATTAAGACAAACAAGTAGTCAAACTCCGGCAGTTTAGGAGCGCGCGATACAAGTTCAAGGCGCAGGCGTGTCGCGTGGCGCGGACAGTGCGACTCGTACGGGGGCATTCTTACGCATCCTTAAGAGGAAACATGAGGGCAGTTTTTCCATACAAACGTAGTCCCCTGTTTCCTCCCTGGATAATGCCAGTAGAGCAATAATTTTTTGTCCAAAAATCTACAGCTACTATTGACATGTTCCTATGTTTTCCTTTTTACGATAAATTGATTCTCAAAAGAGATATTAACCTTCAAAAACCTAAAAAAAATGCGAGATTTTCCGCTGTGTTCACACATCCAGAAAACAAATTTGACTAGATTATTAAATAAAAGGAAAACATAGGAACACGGCCAAAGCCTTTCTTTAATGTTTAATGAAAAAATTAGTTAAATAGGTTAAGTTTTGGGGAAGAAATCAGGGCACTACGAAACGTTGTTTTCATGAAATTTTAAAAAGTATTTTCGGTCCAAGCTGCAGTTGTCTCTATCGCGCTCTGCGCGGCAGAGGCGGGCAGTGCGGGACAGCGACACATTTTACAAATACCTAATTTTCAATTCTCTCCACCTTACTGTTTCCTCTTAAAACTTTGCTTGTAGTGCGTTTGCTCACGGCGCGCACACATACAAGCCTTATTAACCGACTTCCGAAAGAAGGTTCTTAATTCGGCTGTATTTTTAGGGTTCCACCAGTCAGTTCACGTCTTGAAATGATGAAGACGATAATATTACTTGTGTATCCACGCAAAATAGGCACAATACGAGACATCTAGTTCATATAAATCGTCCAAGTGATTCCGCACACGAAGGGTTTCATCTAGCAAAACGACACCAAAATACACGTTTATTGTATGAGGATATTTTGTTGGTATAGCGGCAATAGAAATCCCATCAAAAACATTACATGTAAAAAGATGCAAGTCTCGCAACGCAGTTCTCCAACAACAAAAAAGTTTTGAGATGTAAAGTTAAACCAAATCAGTACCAGGGGGGGTATCAACAGAACTCGGTTTCCACCGACTTGCCTATTATTAGATCTATAAAATGTGTTCCTCCACGGTTAAATAAAACTCTCTGTCAACATATCAAGCACTACCTATTACCATTATTAAAATCCGGCAAAAAACGCCATAAAAATACGTTTTCTCAAATATGACATGAAATGTTGACATTACGTGCCTAAAAATAGGCCGCAAAGTACCTCGTTTCCGGTGCGGGTTGACACTTGGCACGGAATGGAATTTCATACGTATTTTTTTTTAATTTCCATTCCACATTTATTTGGTTCACAGCATCACGGCATTCAGCCATTAAAAACAAAAAACGATTTTTGCTATATTTTGCAGTTTTATTTATTTAAAATTGACATGAACATAACAAATAACACATTATAAACAATTTCCAATTATTATAAATTGCAAACTAAACCACAAGAATACACATTTAAAATATTTCATCTAAATATTCGCGGTAAAAATGTAAACCGAAACAGCTTTTGGTTGTATATGGCTTCCGAACGTGACTTGATATTTGCATTATCTATGGATATAATGTCACTAACGTCACTTTCTGATAGAAAGTTTCGGTTATAAAATAATATTTAGGGTAAGTAAGGATATTAGTAAGTTTATTTATTTCATTGCATATTTGAGAAAAGCACTATACATACCTCGGCGGGAAATGGGGTTGCCGGCCTCGTAACTATCTGGCCTCGCTTCGCTCGGCCAGCTGTATGTACTCGGCCGGCAAGCCTTCACTTCCCGGCCTCTGCAGTAATGTACTATTCTTGTGTGTCCCCCTTTAATGCTTGATTTTGATATTTGATCTTTTAGCGACAGTAAAAGTTTTCACACATTTCATAAAGATTTTAAGTCCCTATCTATAACGAATCAAAAGATACAGTCCTGCTCCTGTGGCCTGTGGCTGACCGACACAAACACGTTTCTTGTATGGGGACCCATTTTTCTTTTTAATTTAATTTTATTTTTATTATTTGTTGTTATAGCGGCAATAGCAACACATATTCTGTAAAAAAATCAAGTCACTACCTATTATGGTTCATAAGCTAGAGCCCTGTGAGCTACTGATGTGCCATAAGGAAACATTCCAAAATTGCGGAATTTTTCACATAGGAAAATTCTGGAAATTCTCATAATTTTGCATGGGAATTGAAACTTTCTGTATCTTAATTTTTTTTTAATTTAAATTTCCTTATTTCTTGTGGAAATTTCCAGTAATTTCCGAGAATTTTTCCAACTTTTTGGAATTTTTCCGCAACTTGCACATCTGTACCTGTGACAGACAGACGGACAGACAGCGGAGGCTTAGTAATAGGTTTCTGTTGGCGTTCTTTGGGTACGGAACCCTAAAAATCAAGAGTCTTGATGAATCACCAGAATTTCAACCAAATCCTTCATTTTACATACAGTAATTCGTTTTAGCTCCAGACAGGTGTGAATACGTTTAAAAGAAATGAGACGTGCTTGTTCTTGATTCGCTTACATTGTAAAGGGGAATCTCAAGAATCATTTTAATGACGTTCATAAGACTACGAGAGAAACATGTTAGGATTTTAGAAGATTTATATTTGACCGAGTGAGCGAAGTCTCCATTTCGCGCATGTTCGGCGCATGTCTGTCTGATGATGAACCGATTCTCTTGAAATTTTGTGAGCAGTTTCGATACCCAAGGCCTAAGGCGTGTAGAACCGGGAATTTTTAGTATGAGAACTGGGAATTCCCGGTTCATACTAAAATTTTCCGGTTCTGCACGCCCTACTAAGGGCGTTAACACTTCGCTGGCCCAGTATTACAGGGTTTCATGTTACATTTTCAGGGTACCTAATTAAAATTATACTTCGTCACTTTGACAATATTCAAATTTCAATTAGTTAGAAGTGAAACATAGATTCTTAAGACTTTAGAGTCTTTCGCTTCGTTCTGTAATCTGTATTCGTAAATACATTATTTTGCCCCCTTGTAACACAATCTACTAATCTGACGTAGGTATAATCATAAGTTAATAGATACCCAAATAATATGACAGTCAATTCGAATTATTTAACGAGAATCCCGTTTCAAGAAGTCATCTAACTTCACATTTGTACCAGGCTCGCATAAACCCGAGACAATAATTCTAAACAGCTTCAACCCAGGCACCGGCCCTAATTGATCCGAGTTTGTTCTCCAATTATACTTCAACCCTTTATTTATTGTTTTGAGTCCCATTGTTGGCCGATTGAGTTTAGGCGATAAGCGAGAAATTTAACTGTCAACGCATTTGATTGAATTGTGAATTGAACTTTAAGTTGTTGTTTTAAGGTCGTGTTTACGACTGGATGTTCGGAAGGGATATGAGAAAACGATAGCTAGATATGTCATTACGCCGATTGAAAATCGTTCTAAGGTTGTCCTAGCTGTTCAACAATGGCAGCTTTCTTGAAGCTCGTTGGGTCTCTTTGTTCGCAAGAATTCAGTAGTGAAATTCTAAATTTTCCGCGAATATGTCCCTAATATTTATATTTTTTTTTAAAAAGGGTGTCATCAAATTTCTTCGAGACCGGCAACGCATTGGCAATGCATCTAGTGTTGCAAATGTCTATAGGCGGCGGTGACCGCTTTCCATCAGGTGGGCCGTCTGCCTGTTTGCCAGTCTATAGCAATAAAAAAAAAATATAACTATCTTATGTGTTTTAACTGGGGTCATAAACTTTAATGGAAATCGGTCTGGCAGTTTTTAAGTGATGCGCGCACAAAACACAGTCTTTCTACGGTATTCATGTATACAAATGCAATCATCATCATCATCATCATTTCAGCCAAAAGACGTCCACTGCTGGACATAGGCCTTCCCCAAGGATCTCCACGATTGTCGGCTTTGTGCTGCTATTATCCAGCGGCTTCCCGCGGTTTTCACCAGATCGTCGATCCACCTTGTGGGAGGCCTGCCAACACTTCGTCTTCCGGTACGTGGTCGCCACTCGAGAACCTTACCACCCCAACGGCCATCAGTTCTGCGAGCAATGTGCCCTGCCCATTGCCACTTAAGGTTGTTCTTAAGGTAAGGACAAATGCAATAAGCCCATAATTTTCTACTTAACAGTGTCACCATCATTTTTTTAAAGCCATAGCTGTAGAAGATGCAGGTTTAAATCCTGCACGAGACATATAATTTTTAAATATTTTCTTCTAATAAAATATTTAGTGTGACCATCATAAATATTTTGGGCTCTAGTTTTATCTCCCGACCATAACCGGGTGTCCGAGGCCCTCGAGATAATGCGACATTACGGCGATCCCATTAACCGGATGGAGTGCTATCTGAAGCGTTTTTCCCCATATCGCGCGGGCCAGTAGTTTACGTGACATATCCCGCACATTAGGGCGGGGAGTCATGGGAGTTTTGCTGAGCGGATGAGAGCGGTGATCAAGTTGCGAAAGTTGAGAAATGCGATAGAGGAAAACAGCTGGCCAGATATACGAAGACATTTTTGCTCAAGTTGAACTGGAGACGCTTCACGCTTGCTCAGTAAACCAGACCAACGGTATGAAAGAAAGAAGTAAAGCAAGAGAATATATTCATTTATGTTATGACGCTACAAAAGGTAGACAGTAAGTAAGTAGAAAAGACAAAGGAAACACAAAGAAAGAATCTCGCTGCCACAAAAAAGGTACCTCTTCATAATGCCTAACTCTAGAGCCGGCGCAGGTCTTCGTTGGAACCAGACAGTCGCACAGTTTGCAGTTCATAAACCGCATACAACGAACAAAGAACACTCAAGACACTAATTTATAAGTGCAAACATGTCCGGCATTTAAATAGTGTTGATAACTTTCCCATCAGTATTCTTCACGATGAATAATGCAACGGAAAAGTTTGCAGGAGAGAATGCAACTTGTTGCTCCGGCGGAGCTGGCGCTCGTAATCCAATTACTTCATACATTTCTATCCTCTCAGATGTTGAAACTTTTTGTTATACGGATTTGTGGATAGACATAATAAGGTAACACAGGTTTAGAAAAAAAAAAAACTTTCTGCCCTCCGGCCGGAAAGCGTCACCTTGCCGGCGTTGCGCTAAACGAAGATGCCGCTTTCTGGCTCCGTCGAACAGAAAGATAGTATACAAACCGTGGTCAGTAGATAAGAAAGCATTAGATCACATGTTCGTCGTCCTCGGGTTCGCCTTGACCGACAATTACATGTCATCTAAGTCATTTCTTACCTTACTGGCCTCGGTATGTAATGTACATCAACCAATTTGATTCCTAGGCCACTATAGAACCGTGTCACAATGAATCAATCAATCGTTTGACCCGCACTGATGTTGTAATCCTCTATTAGTTAATGCGACAAAGTTATATAGTGGCCTAGGAATCAAATTGGTTGACTGTACTATTTCTCAAACGTGTAATGAAATATTAATATGCCTTAAGTACGTACCTCGTTTCCGATGCAGCTAGACGAGAGGCCTTTAATGGAATTTCATACAACATTGCCGGCCTAGGCCTGCAAGATGTTTTTTTTTTAATTTCCATCCCACATTTATTTATGAAACAGCATCACGGAAAATCACTTTAAAAAAACAATAAACTATGTTTCCTGATATTTTGCAGTTTTATTTATATAAAATCGACATGAAGATAACAAATAACACATCATAAACAATTTCCAATAATTTAAAAATGCAAATTTAACTACACGAATACACATTTAAAATATTTCATCTAAATATTCGCGGTAAAAATTGTATAATGAAACAGTTTTTGTAAGGGAAATTTAAAATGTTTCATTCTGTAATTTAATTTTTTGTCTACTACTACTTTTAGTGTCTGTAAAATATAAAGTTTGATTCTTTGGAGGGTTCTTAATTTATTTCATTGCATATTTGAGAAAAGCACTATACATACCTCGGCGTGAAAATGGGTTGCCAGCCTCGTAACTATTCATATCATCATCTATATGTACGCGTCCGGCAACCCCTTACTTCTGTAGTATTATTTTCTACCAAATCGATTTTGCGAACGTAGCAAGCATTATTCACCTACAAACTATTATGAAAGTCGAAGCAGCCGGGCAATTGATCATGCCGGCGATATTACAGGGACGTGACGTAGCGAGTTTTATTCTCGGCGACATTTTTTCGTGGTTACCCTGTTTTACAGTAGACAGGTTTACAGTAGGGTTGATGCCGCACATGTTTTACACACGATGATTTTTAATCTGTAATCAGGAGTAGAAAATGTAAATATGTAGTTAAAATTAAACTTAATAGCCGAGGTCTCACGCAATTACCTCACGGTTTAATTAATAATGTTTTAGATCATATGTAATTGTCGGCTGAGACGAAACCGAGGACGATAAACATGTGATCTGAGGCTTTCTTATTTACTGGCCAAGGTTTGTATCTGGGGGCACGGCAGTGCCCCGCCAAGTCGAGCAAAACAAAGGCACGGCCGTACCATCCTTTTATCGAAGCCATTGAGGCGATTTTCAGCCTCCCGTAATTTTGTACTGGCTAAAGCTAGAACCCTGAAATTTCAGGGATATATAGGGCTCAATAAGACCTATGTATATTCTCAATATCATTCAATTTGAACGTGTAGTTTAAGAACTATTGCATGTCAAAGTTCCTTAGTTTTGTCACTGACTCACTCACTGATTCATTCACTGACTCACTGATTATCATAATTCTAAGGTACTTCTAGCAGACCTACAAGCTTCAAATTTTAAACATAGTTAGTTTTTAGCCTATAAAGTCCTTAAAAACCTAAATATGTTGTAATTTCAGTCACGACTGCACACATAAGTTTGTAATCCTATACAAATACATGGGATTACAAAGTTAGTTTTGAAAAGAATGGATTGGAATGTAATAATTAAAGGAAGACCACTTACAAAATGAAATGAGATCCCATCAAAAACATTACATGTAAAAAGATGCAAGTCTCGCAACGCAGTTCTCCTACAACAAAAAAGTTTTGAGATGTAAAGTTAAACCAAGTCAGTACCTTATCAACAGAACTCGATTTCCACCGACTTGCCTATTATTTAACCGTGGAGGAACACATTTTACCGATCTAAGAATAGGCAAGTCGGTGGAAATCGAGTTCTTTTGATACCCCCCCGGTACTGACTTGGTTTAACTTTACATCTCAAAACTTTTTTGTTGTAGGAGAACTGCGTTGCGAGACTTGCATCTTTTTACATGTAATGTTTTTGATGGGACACTATTTTTCTGTTCGACTGAGCCAGATAGCGGCATTTTCGTTTAGCGCAGCGGCCGGCAAGGTGACGCTTTCCGGCCGGAGGGCAGAAAATATATTGATATAGCTTTGTACGTCTTTCTCTTCCCGACAATACACACTGCTACGTAGGTACAGAGTTGTGCTAGAGTATCTGCTGATCCTGTAACCGCTGGGACATGAAAGGGCCTTTAAGTTTTTTATACCTTTAAGGCTGCGTTAATACGTGAAGCAATTCATTGACCGTCTTCAGCCTCCTTCACAAATTGAATTCGGTTCATTGGTATAAATTTACTCAAATTAGTTTACTTTCATCCTTCCTAAATATTTGACTTATATAAATGCTTGAAAATACGGCTGAGATTATTGTATAAAATCCGCTACTTCTTGAGTAATACAGGAACTTGGAGCTTCGATGGTGGTGGAATTAAAAAGTGGACTGTGAACTTTAACTGGTATAATCCCAAAAATAGAAAAGTGTACAAAAAAGTAAGCTCTAGCCGTTGCCGTGAATAATAGGTAAGAATGACAATTCAGATAGGTATTTTTAAAAAGCTACCGTTTTGACTGCTTAATGTTGCCAAGGCAAAAATACTTACTGTGACTCGACATTTACATTTATTGGATATTTTATTTAAAAAATATGCAATAGAATACTTCACAATAAAAAAAATAATTTGATTTTTAAATGAATTAATAAAATAGATTGAATTAAATTAACAATGTTAGCTAAGAATAAGGGTTAAAAATTGTAATAATTTTTAAACTTTTCGCAACATTATTGACCGAGCGAACGTACTCGTAGCGTCCAATTTTGCCAGCCCCGCTACCTATACACATACTTATGTAGATAAATGTTAAGCTTGGAACTTTGAACATACCAGTTATGTGAACGAAATGAATGTGAATAAATAACATACTGTATACGCTGCTTCTAGCAAATGATGACCCCCTTTTTAAAATGTTTTTCTGGAAGTATCAAGCTACGTCACATGTATAGTGGGGAGGGGGTTTCTAGCCAAATGTGACAGCCTATATTAAAAAAAATGGAATGTGTTACGAAAAACTGTGACATGGGGGGGGGGGGTCAAAAATTCTGAAAAATTGTGTGACGTAATTTGTTGATGACCCCCAACCAGTCTCGTCAAGATGTTGTTTTTGTAAACGTCCCTTCATTTGAGTTCTAATTCTAACTTGATTCAACATTAGATTTTCCTCGTGACAGACCGAAACTCTTGATCGGTGCGATCATTTGTTTTTGCCTTATTATGGCATTTAAGGATCTTTTACAAAGTGGGTGGATTACGGGATCTAAGGATAAGGCTGTCGTCACATTTTTTTTAAGTCTCTTATTAAAGATATCGTCTCAGGAGTTCGGATAATGACGTCATAGATGATTGGGGATTACTTCCTACATCTTGAAGGGAAATGTGATAGATCGGTTTGACGTTATGGGTAAGTTAAATTTTATGTTTATCCTAGGGAAAGTAATGCCAAAGTTTGCAACCGATTTTAAATAGACAGATGAAAAAAACTCTTATAGCGTAATAATAGTACTTTATGTGACTGTTACATAATGAAAAGTATTAAAATACGAGTTTGTGATTATGAAAAGAGCCGCATTATAAGCTTACAGCAGCACTGTCACATTCTCATAGAAATTTTACTTTTAAACGGAGGTGTTGCCATGTTCCGCTCTGCGCTCTCCGTTATCGTCGCACTCTAATAGATTTATACTGTTATTTTGTCGTGAAATGAATGATCTACCTATCTATTTAAAACTAAGCGAAGTTAGGGTTACGACAGTAACAAACGAACATACATTGCAATCATACTTTATTGCACACCAAAAGAAAAATGACAATAACATAGTTGGGTACTTTGGGATGCTTATGATTTAGATGCCTCATTTAAGATGTTATAAAAATTACAAACGTAGGTAAACTCCAGGATATCCTGTCGAAAAAGAGCGATCTCATCCAAACTACATTCCATTTAAACCTACAATGGAGTGTCCGGTTGATAAATACGAACTTGAACCGAATTCAGATAACTTGAACCCTTTTCGACAAATCAAAATAACCTTATCGTCGGCCCGTCTAATGGCGGCCATTTTGGCGCGAAACGACTTCCGCGTTATACAGGTGATGAATGGATATTTTTGTCACTGTTTGTTATTATTATGTCTGGTATAAGGGCGGAAATGAGCTGGAGGGATGGCGCGGCAATTAGCCTCAGCACTTTAATGGAAACGTACTTAATATTCCACAAACGTTACATTTAAAGGCTCCCCATAACATCAAGAAACCTTGGGGAAGTTTCGTTTATGAACCGTTGAATAGGTAATCTTACCCATTGGAAATAAGACTAAGGTTTTTGTCGCTTGCTCAAATAAATTAAATTCTCTGTTTTCTTGACCAATTTTCAGAATTAAGTGATCGATAGTGGCTATAGTAGCCCGCGCTAGATTTACCTAAAGGTAGGTAATGCTTAGAAGACTATCTGTGACTCGATTAACAGGCCTATTAAAAGCGCTCACCAAATCGTCTAACGTCAAAGGCTTTTGTGATGCGTGCAGCAATCAGAAATAGATGCACTGGGAAGGAAACCTTAAAATTCAGTCAAATGAAACTGAAAATGGAGAGCAGCCTTGAAAATTGTTACTTTGCAATATTGATGTCTAAAAAGAAAAATGTCCAAAGATTCAAAACTGTCCTATAGAGGACATTTTTATGCCTGATCACATTACTAATTATTAGTAACTATAGAGAAATACCCGACCAGATACATGACATTCAGGACTTGCTTCCTGATTTCTCACTTTTTCGGGATACCTCGAGGTACATAGCTGTGCTCTTTGCGTCCACGATTTTCCCGGAATACCTCGCGGTACATCTGTGCTCTTCGTTTCCACGATTTCCCACATTTCTGGGACACGTCGTCTCACGTTTAACGACGACATTAGCCGTATTAATATTACGTGAGGCGTCTCACGCCGCCAATTCAATTTATTGCTTACCTATAAAACCCTGTGGGGGCATCGGCTCACGGTGTCATTAGGGTTCCGTACTAAAATGGTAAAAAAGGAACCCTTATGGTGCGACTCTGTATGTCTGTCTGTCCGTCTGTCACAGCCAGATATCATAGGAACTACAGCTGCTATCGATTTGAAATTTGGAATAATTCTAAAAGTCATTAACTTCGAGCCTACTAGACATGAAAAAAATCTTATGCCTTTATTACTTTTTTTAAAGGCGGCCAAAATGGTAGGTCGAAATTTTAAAGCTGGCCTATTATATCAAACGAGACATTAAATGAAAGGGGTTATTTTGTATGTAGATTCCAAAACCATTTTTATCTTTTTTCTTAGTAATGTACTTTTTGATTTAGGACGAAAAATGTTAAAGAAAACCATTCCCTCTATTATCTTTGAAGTTACAGAACAGAAAAATTTGTAATAATTACCAATTATTAATATCGTCCTGAATTAAGTTTAAAAATTTAGAAATTCGCAAAATTCGTAACACAAACCTATTTGCTGCTAAGTACTATTTTCTTTGCTACTAAACTAACCGCGACCTTTTTTTTTTTTGACACTGACTAACTCGCAACCCCTCCTGGGCGTAGCGATAGTCGGACCGGGTGGTTGGCCGTGGCGTTCCCTGGGGTCGAACCAGGTCGCTAGCCAGACCACCCTTGGGTGTTCGACTGTGTGCCACACACAGTCGACACGCAGGTCGGGCTGGGTTAGTACCGGGGGTGCCTGGAGTCGAACCAGGTCACCTTGCCCGGCCTACCACGATAGTCACCGCGACCTATGTCGATGTATGGGGATGGGGACAACGGTTTTTCAATAGCAAGTTTAAATTTGTCTCACCATATGAATAACTTAAGCAAAGCTTTCTTGAACTAATCACGTAAGTATCTACAAGTATCTACTAACGAGTTTTTACGGAACCCTCGGCACAGTATAACAGCAGTAGTTTTTCTTCCGACAAATGGTACATCGGGCGCGCACGGTGCTGTGTACGGACGCACCACAAGCAAAGATTTACCAATGCGCACCAATGCCACAGTATGGCGTGCACTCACACACAGCGCGATCGTGCGTCTGTGTAAATATGTCTCGCGCGCTCCTAAACCAAAGTATAAAGACAACCAAGTAGTACGACTTCGGCCGTTTAGGAGCGCTCGACACGTATTTACACAGACGCACGACGCACGTCTGTGTGAGTGAACGCCATACTGTGGCAGTCGCGCGCAGTCGCAAATGCTTGCCTGTGGTGCGTCCGTACACGGCGCGCACACATGCGCGCTCCCGATGTACCTTTTGTTCGGAGAAAAACTACCGTATACCGTGCCTAAACGGCCAAAGTAGTACTACTTGTTGGTATTTATACTTTGCCCTTGGTGCGCGACTCCGATTCGCACTTGACCGGATTTTTATTGATACTGTATACACCTAAGGGTTGTTTTCGTCGGCAGCCTACGCGCCCTCCTCCTTGTGATTGACAAATTTCCTCCAAAATTGAAGTAATTCAAAAGAAAATATTTATCTTACTTATCCTCAACTTATCTTCCATTTGGAATTCGCAGATAACCCGCTTTAAGCATTATTTACCCCAAAAGCGATAAATAATCCATTTATCATACTTTGAACAATGGGAACTTTTGTATGGAACGTCACCCTTTCAGCTGCGCCATCAATACAGGCCGTGTGATTGATATTCACTCGGAAAAATATTTTTAGGCTGTTAAATACTTTTACTGGATTTCGGAGTGAATAACGATCAACAAACAAAGAAAATTATGTTTATGTCACACCTGGCCATAAAGTGACTTTTTCCGCACGCTGCGCGTACGGAAAAAGTCGTTTTCTGGCCAAGTGTAGACATAAAATGATGTACACAACACGGGAGGTAATAAAGAATGCCCTCGATCGCATATTTACGTCCCTCGCTTGCAGCTCGGGCCGCAAACTCCTGCGATCTCGGCCTTTGTTTGTATTAACACCCTAGTTGTGTAATGTACTATTATGCCACACCTGGCCATAAAGTGGCTTTTACCGCACGCTACGCGTACGGAACACAAGCCTTATTGAGTTTACTATGGGACTAGTTCGATTTGTGTAAGATTGTCCCCTAATATTTATTTATTATTTATTTTATTTAAGTTGGTTAAAAAGAGCCCTTGCCCTAATCGTCGCCCTTCGTTCCAGAAGCTCGTGGTGGGCAACGCCACGCAACGCAACTGGCGCGGCATCCTCATCGCGCTTCTGGTGATCGTGGCTGTGCTGGCCCTCATAGTGACGTCAGTCGTGCTACTGACGCCCCCCGACGAGGGCCCCCGCGTCAAGGGCCGCCGGCTCAGGATCCAGGACCTGCTCAGCGAGGAGCTGGTGCCAGTCAGGTGGAATGGGACGTGGATTTCTGGTGAGTCCTCATTTTCTAAACATACAGCAACGCCAGTGGCATGCAGACAAAGTGTAGACAGCTACCCTCTAATTTCTTCCCTACTTAGAGTAGGATCCTCAAGCCCTCGAGGACGACCACAAATGTGCTGGAAACATGATGTGAGGAAAGTCGCTGGCTCGAGTTAGATTCGAAGGGCACGACACAGAGAGGAATGGAGAGAGTTGAAGGAGGCCTACATCATAATGGTTGAAAAAGGCTACAGAAGAAGAAGAGGGGGTAGCTTTACACAATACCCACCCTATAAATTTTTAAGGATATTTAAATCCTCATCGCGCTGGGCTTGCGTTTTTTGGGATTCGTCGCTTTGCTAGCTCTCATTAGGATGTTATGTTGCTGACGTGCCATGAGGGGCCCAATGTCAAGGGCCACTGACCGGATCCAGGACTTGCTCAGCGAGGAGCTGGTACCCCTCAGGTGGAATCCCCTCATTTCTGCGGAGTCCTGGTTTTCTATACATACATCAAAAACAAAGGAGCTGTTCTAGCGCTTTTGGGGTTCATGGCATTTCTAGGTCTCATTGTGACGTGCTGTTGACGTCACATGAGGGGCCTGTCAAGGGCCGCCGGCTCAGAATCTAGGATAGCTCAGTAGGTATGTACTGGTCACGTGAAAGATGAGTTATTTCTTTTTTCAAAGTTGTGAGTGACTTAATTTGCATATTTAAAGCAATTGGAGCGAGCCACTGAGGAGAAAATGTCTTTTCACTTACTAGCGTAGGTACATAGTCACATAAACAATGAAGAAATACATAAAATGCTCATAATGAAAATGGTTGTCTTATCTTTATGTACAAGCTTAGAAACATTACCGCCGATGCTGTGTAATTACAACAAGAAAGTGCGCCACGAAAATTTTGATTAACGACAAGTATTATGCAAAGTCGTTTCATGACCTCAGAAAAATATTGTACGTAAAATGCATATCAATGGCACTGTTTGCCGAAGTCGTATTTCGTTTTGATGAGCCTGAAAATACGAGGCAAACGCGAGTTGAATATGTAACAGAACTCAAATATTCTTACTTGAAAATTTTAGGACGCAATGTTGTACAGAGGGCTCAGCGTCGTTGAGTCAGTTGTCAGTGTTTGTAAATTAGAGATATTATATCACCACCAAGGACCTTAAAATAAATAGCCGGACATAGCTCGTCAAAATAGTACATTGTGTATCTAGGGCGGTAAGTAAGGAATTACAAACTCGTGTTATAAAGCCCTCGGTTTCACCTCGGGCTTATAACAAACACTCGTTTGTAATTCCTTTACCGCCCGTGGCACACACAATGTTTTTCATCACACTTGTGAGGAAATCTTAATAATATAATGTCAAGTCACGTTCGGAAACCATAGCGGTAAATACCTAAAATGGTAGATTTTATATTTGCAAAATGCTGAAATACACAATTTAAACATTTAATTAATGTTACCGAAATAGGTATGTGTTTACATGTATTTGCACTAACAGCTATCTTTAAATAAACATTTCAGTGATAAAAGTTAAAAAAGTAAGTTGGCGTTTCCTTTGAACATGACACATATAAGAGTAAAACAGAACCAGCGTTTCAAATTTGAAAAGAAAACCATTACGCCCTAGGGCGTAATAGCTAATTTACAGCCCGCAAAACCTACGTGTAATGCACCATTTTCGAGCAAGTTTGATGAAAAATAACTGAAGCACCTCTAAACACAGTATAATAGCAGTATTTTTTTACGGCATACGGCTCCGTGCTGTGGACATGGGTCCGCGCCCTCACTCATAAGTACAAAGCGACCGACTTACTAGAGGTGCTTCAGTTATCTGTTAGCGAGGCTACGTCCGGCTATTTATTTTAAAGTCCTCGATCACCAAGTTACTGTAGTTTATACGTGACCCCAGTAACAGGTCAACAAGATAATAGGGGACACCGGGTATGGTTTCACGGCGGCTATAAAAGAATACTAAACGAGGAATAAATGCACCGATAGGTGAAGTATGGGAGATTTAGAGTTATAACTCATGCGATCTTTTAACACCGATCCATCGTTTAGTATTCTTTGCCACCCTGAGAAAAGCATACCACATCTCCCCTAAACGGCTAAATTACGTACTGTCTAGGTATTTTTTACCTTATAAGGAGCGTGACCGTATATTTGAAGGTATTTACAAGCTTTTATGCCACACTTGGCCAGAAAGCGGCTTTTCCGCACGCTGCGTGTACGGAAAAAGCCGCTTTCTGGCCAAGTGTAGACATAAAATGATGTACACAACACGGGAGGTAATAAACAAAGCCCTCGATTGCATATTTACGTCCCTCGCTTGCAGCTCGGGCCGTAAACTTCTGCGACCTCGTCCTTTCTTTGTATTACCGCCCTAGTTATGTAATGTACTATTATTTAGTTTCCCCTGTCCCGTGTCTGTGTGTCTGCAATCAAATCTTGTGCGTCAAATTTGACCCACTTCCCGGTTTCCGATTGAGCTGAAATTATACAAGAATATGTTAATCAGATGACAATGCATTATTATTATGACGTGATGCTGATGCGATGATGGAGCCGGATGGAAGCCATAACATCATTTAAATTACACAAGATAAATTCACCGTGTTTGGGCTCATTTCATTAGCTTTGACGTGCGATTATACAAAAAAAAAGCTTGTTTCAAAAACATTTTTTGACATGTCATCGCTGCCTAGCTCCGTAACAAGCCAAGTTTTTATGAAACATGGCGTTATTTCATCATTAGTTTTGTAAGGACTGCTTACTGTTAGGTATTTAATGGTCGATATTTAAATGAAAATGCCATGTACAATTAAGCTAATAACCAGTTTGTAAATGGTATAATTACTCCTAAAATAACCACACTCATGTAATCAGACAACAAACGATCGTAATGTGTTATCTAACAAAACTTTAGCGTCTGCGAACTTCAAAGGAACTTTTACGTCTCCAGCTTCTTTGAAACTGAAATAATTCTAAAACACGGTTTTCCGACACTCGCATTTCCTTCAGATGTGCATTAGAAATTTGACCTTAATGTACACAGTTAAGGTTCAGATTTCACCAGAATTTAACAGCATGATAGGAGCTTGGGATGGAATTCCAGACTCTTTCAGTTCCTAGTGCCCTGGTACTCGTCAGACTAGACAAGACTTCAGCGTTTTAAGTGACTTTTAGTGTAAGCCGCTGTGTAACCTCGAGTTCTCGAGCACTTCTCACTATTTGGGTGGGATTTTAAAAGCGATGATAATGCTATTCTCGTGTTAACGACGACGTTTGTTTAACGGTTACCTTCGCTTTGATGTGGGAGACATTCCTGTAAAGTGATTCGAGTTGGCAGGTTCTCCGTACAAATAAAAAGAGGGTTATTATTGGGTTTCACGCATTACAGCTTGTAAGTTAGATTTTGTTTGCACGAAACTACATCAGATCTCACAAAACCATTAACGTGCAATCAGTTATTTAACGTCAGCGTCATCTATTAGCATCATTTGAGACTAAATGTTTTTTGGTATTATTATGTTTATTAGGCATTATGAAATTTGAGTCATTTCGCTAACACAACATGTATTAAGGGTACTTTCTTTTATAATTTCAGGCCGTCACAAAACTGACGTTTAGTCTCAAACTGCATATATTTCGCCGACGACTAAAAGGTTCAACATAGCTCAAATTTCACTTAACCGTACATTTTAAAATAAAAAACCTTAAGCTATAAAATAAAACATATTCAATTAATAATTATGAAGTAACCAACCAATGGGTTTAATTTGAAAATTAATACAATTGTGGAAGGAGAGAATTTCGAGGCCAAAGGCTGAGGTAACCCAGGTACATTGTTCAATTAGGGGAGACCGGGTATGGTTGTCTCGCGGGTTGGTTGTCACAGCGGCCATAAAATAATACTAAACGAAGGAATAAGTGCATCGATGGGTGAAGTACGGAAGGATGTACAGCTCTTGCGATCTTTTAGCACCGATTGATGTACTTAATGTTTCGTTTAGTATTATTTTATGGCCGCTATGACAACCAACCCGCGAGACAACCATACCCGGTCTCCCCTAATATTAATGATTCTAGGGACAGGCCTGGATAACTAACACTTACCTTGATGTAACAAGGATGTAGAATCATAGATAAGACACAGATACTGTTCGACCTCAAAATGACAATAGGGTAGCCTGTTTCATTCCTGTAGGCTGAAAATGACCTGAATGGCTTCGAGAAAAGGATGGTACGGCCGTGCCTTTGTTTTGCTCAACTTGGCGGGGGCACTGCGGTGCCCCCAGATTATTCAACGATAATAGGCTACTTGACAGTGTGAAAAATAATGGAAGAATTATGGATATAAGTATTAAAACCAATTTACGCCAATATTACTAAAAATAAATGGATAATTTATAAATCTCGGATGAAAATAGATTATTTTTTATCTGTCGCCATTTTATCGAAAACGGTTTGGATTGGCCGATGACGTCACACCATAGTAAACAGCATCGACAGCATCTGTCAATTCTATTTTTAAAGGTAGAACGTTATGCGATCCTCGTTGACATTTGTCGGTTTACTATCATGTGTCGTCATAGGCGCCATATTGTCCAAGAAACCGTTTTGGCGGCTAATTTTAAAAGTGCATTTTTATTTGCTTTTTTCGGAAAAAATACACAAAAGAATTAAAAATTACCACTTTCTGAGTGCTCAATAGACATCATTAAACAATCGGATTGACTTTTCAGAAACCTGTCAAGTAGCCTATTATCAAATCCAGCTTCCAAAACTTTTCCCAAATTAACCTAGGTTTGCTTGTTTAAATGCTTGAATGTAACGATTTTAATAGGACAAACAATTAAAATAAGGTGACAATTTGACCATAAGAACCAGTCAGTAGTGTTTGTAAAATCGAAACTAAATAGTCAATTGCTTATAAATTGAGTTATAGCAGATTACCAGATTTTTTGTATAAGGATAATATTCGCCTAGTTAAAAAAAATATCTATGATGCGGCCCAGGCCGGTTATGCAAAGATCTTTAGGAAATTATTACAAATTACGACGTCTAAAGTGGTGCATTTCTACACCGTTAATAAAATAAAGTAAATTTTTAAAACAAAAAATAAAAACCGACTTCCAAAAACTTAAACTAAAAACCAGAAAATAATATGTTAATTACCCCAAAGAAATGGATAATCAACGATTCATATATACATATACAGATATTTATAGTTTTTAACCTGTTATTATTGAAGTCGGTGCCTGCCACTGCCACGCAAAGCTGGCTATGCTGAGCTCCTTAGCTGGCACCGACTTCAAAAATAACAGGTTAAAAACTATAAATATCTGTATATGTATATATGAATCGTTGATTATCCATTTCTTTGGGGTAATTAACATATTATTTTCTGGTTTTTAGTTTAAGTTTTTGGAAGTCGGTTTTTATTTTTTGTTTTAAAAATTTACTTTATTTTTTAATTTTTAGTGGCGCTGGAAAAATATTGTTTTGACCAAATAGACTTAAGTCTATTTAGTTAAAAGAAAAATTTTCCAAATCGGTCTAGCCGTTTTCAAGTAATCGGGGAACAAACCTACATAAAAATTGCTCTTTGTTTTGAAGTCGGTTAACACTAAAAACTTGTTGCTAATAAGAAATGGACGAGAAACTAAGAAAAATACCAAAATCGCTATATGTGAGGCTATGATATTTGAAGAGTTCCCTCGATTTCTCCAAGATCCCATCATCAGATCCTGATTTGGTTGCAATGGGACCACCTCGGAGGTATACCCTTTAAAACACAAAAAGAATTTCCCAAATAGGTTCAGCCGTCTTCAAGTAATCGGGGAAGAAACCTAGATACAAATTTACCCTTTGTTTTGAAGTCGGTTAACACTAGAAACTCGTTGCTAATAAGAGATGGACGAGAAATTACGAAAAATACTGAAATCGCTATATGTGTGCCTATAATATTTGAAGAGTTCCCTCGATTTCTCCAAGATTCCATCATCAGATCCTGATTTGGTTGCAATGGGACCACTTCGGAAGTCTACCCTTTCAAACAAAAAAAGAATTTTCTAAATCGGTCCAGCCGTCTTCAAGTAATCGGTGAACAAACACACAAAAAAAAAATAAAAAAAATAAAAAAAATAAAAAAAAACATACAGACGAATTGAGAACCGTCCTTCTTTTGGAAGTCGGTTAAAAAACCATACACACTTATTATAATCTAAGTACTCTTTCACTGATTAAATAGGCTTTTTAGATAGTTCTTATCAGGTCAGGGAATTCGACATTATTCAAAGATAACCACATTTTTACTAAAAAAAACCCGACCGCGGTGCACTTTAAAACTGCATAAAATCCGCCATTTTGTTTATTTTAACGAACTTCATACCCAGTGACACCCGCACCATCAAGACGAATCTAATGATGTATCATTTATCAAAACCGGATGTGCCGTTGAGTAGTTACGAGCGGACACAGGAACGGACGTACATACTTACATACATACATACATACAGTTCAAACACATAACCCTCCTTTGGGCTTCGCCGCAGTCGGGTAAAAATTATTTAGTTTGTTTTAACTGTGTTTATTCGTGTAGTAGTTTATTTGAAAATACGAATATAAGTAGAGTGAATTTGAATCTGAAGTATTATAAGCCAATTAGTGGTGCTCATGAGCTCAGCGATGAGGTATCAGTTAAGTAATTAAGCAGTCAGAGTTGCCGCGGTTAATATCTACCTAACCTTATTACGGCACAGCGCGCGGAGATCGTTATTTAGATGTAGGTAGCTTACCAGTAATATCAAAGTAAAAATTTTTAAAACAAAAAATAAAAACCGACTTCCAAAAACTTAAACTAAAAACCAAAAAATAATATGTTAATTACCCCAAAGAAATGGATAATCAACGATTCATATATACATATACAGATATTTATAGTTTTTAACCTGTTATTTTTGAAGTTGGTGCCTGCCACGTAAAGCTGGCTGTGTTGAGCTCCTTAGCTGGCACCGACTTCAAAAATAACAGGTTAAAAAGTATAAATATCTGTATATGTATATATGAATCGTTGATTATCCATTTCTTTGGGGTAATTAACATATTATTTTTTGGTTTTTAGTTTAAGTTTTTGGAAGTCGGTTTTTATTTTTTGTTTTAAAAATTTACTTTATTTTTAAATTTTTAGTGGCGCTGGAAAAATATTGTTTTAACCAAATAGACTTAAGTCTATTTAGTTAAAAGAAAAAAAATCCAAATCGGTCTAGACGTTTTCAAGTAACCGAGGAACAAGCCTACATAAAAATTGCTCTTTGTTTTGAAGTCGGTTAAGACTTGGAACTTATTTCTAATAAGAAATGCACGAGAAAGTAAGAAAAATACCAAAATCTCATATGTGTGCCTATGATATTTGAAGAGTTCCCTCGATTTCTCCAAGATCCCATCATCAGATCATGATTTGGTTGCAATGGGTCCACCTCGGAGGTATACCCTTTTAAACAAAAAAAGAATTTTCCAAATAGGTTCAGCCGTCTTCAAGTAATCGGGGAAGAAACCTAGTTACAAATTTACTCTTTGTTTTGAAGTCGGTTAACACTAAAAACTTGTTGCTAATAAGAGATGGACAAGAAATTACGAAAAATACCGAAATCGCTATATGTGTGCCTATAATATTTGAAGAGTTCCCTCGATTTCTCCAAGATTCCATCATCAGATCCTGACTTGGTTGCAATGGGACCACCTCGAAAGTCTACCCTTTCAAACAAAAAAGGAATTTTCCAAATCGGTCTAGCCGTCTTCAAGTAATCGGTGAACAAACACACAAAAAAAAAATAAAAAAAAAAAAAATAAAAAACATACAGACGAATTGAGAACCGTCCTTCTTTTGGAAGTCGGTTAAAAAGACAGACAAATGGTCACTCTTCGGCCATTTAGGAGCACGCGGTATCTAAACCTGGCCAAACGACCTGGTTCGACTCCAGGCGTTCAGGCCCCCACCTAGTCCGACTCTATGGACCGGGACAAAGCGACCTGTTTCGACCCCAGTCGCCCCCGGCACCCACCCAGTCAGACACTCTCGGGGTGGTCCGGCTAGCGATCTGGTTCGACCCCAGGGAACGCCACGGCCGACCATAACGATTGTCGGACCGGGTCCGACAATCGTTATGGTTGCGAGTTTGTCAGTTCCCAAAAAAAAAGCGGTATCTATTCAAGATCGTGGCGTAGACGGCGCAATCCGTACTGGCGCATTCTTACGCATTCGTAAAACTTTGCTTTTAGTGCGTTTCTTCACGGCGCGTACACATACAAGCCGCGCGATGTACCTTTTGTAGGAATTACTACTCTTATACAGGGTGTTCCTAAAACCAACGTACATTCGAAAAGGGCTGATAGACCAGCTTATAAGCCACTAGATTAAGTAAATTTGAATTGAAAACATCTCTAAGTTTTAAAAGCTACTGCTATTATACTGTGGTAATATCCAGAAGCCATTCATCACATCTTCGACCCGCTGTAGTTTCGTCGCCGATAAAGCAAGAAACTTGTCCTTTCAGAGATCAAGAGGACATTATAACTTGGATAGGTAAGTACGTTAGGTAAGCCAAATAACCACTCAATTCAAACTTACGGTTTTACATTGATCGCAATTCAAAGTTTCTTAATTTTGACATTCACTGACTCACCAATCATTAAAATTGTATGTTAGGATAGGTACGGTTTCCAGCAAGGATACAAGCTTCAAATTTTAGTCACTCAATTTATTGAAAAGATAAAGATGTGTAATATTTCTACGGTAACGGTTATTATAACTTGTTAGCTAACTTATTCGGTAAAAAATTATGACAAAGTTGTTGAATAGATGCTCCCCTAGATAGTTACTGAATAAATTAACTGATTTGCTTTTATATTATTATATAATATAACTCGCAATTTGTTTGCGATAGAATAGATTTTGAGACTAGGAATTTTTCTACGTCCGCAATTAAAATCTTTGCTTAAGATCTTTATGGCGGTTATAAGATCGGCTTTTATTTTGCTCCCCCATGGCTGCGGCTTCTCGAATACATCACTTTTCTTATTTTATAGCATTTTTATGGCCTATTAGCACCCAATCCCTTCATGAACACAGATGCTAGAAATTTCACTTTCTAGCATCCTGTGTTTTTATTATAACAAAATGGGACACCCCCTTCCATATCAACCATGAACGTCGTGGCATGTCGGAAACGTCGAGAATTTTATGTTTTTAAGTGATTAAGTCCCATTTTTTTGTAATAATGAGTGAAAGTCGTGAAAGCTTAAATCAATATCCTGTTTTTTTGTTAAATACACTCACGGACAATAAATTCGGGTCATTCAAATGCCCCGAACAGAATAAAATGAGGAATTAATGATGATGATGGTATATGTATTAGGACTTTCATTAGGTTGACCTCGATCGAACGAACAATGGTTCGAGGTCAACCTAGTAAAAGTTACTTATTTCAATATAAAACTATCTGATCGCACACATCTGATGTTAATTTTATTAAGAATAATAGTTAAAATAAATTAGTACTGGTACGTGTACGATAGGTGTAACGATATTTCGGCTCATTTCATAAAACCACTCTCGTGTTTAAGGCATTTTATGTATCAATAGAATCAACTACTATTTAATTAGTACACGTTTAAAAAATCTGTTAATTTTACTCATCACTGACAAACAAAATAATTATCTACTCTATTTAATTGGTATAGTTTGATCACAAAACATTCTATAAACGACTTAACATTATAATATAACATATATAGGTACTAATAAAATACACACCTTTCGGGATCCTTAGGAATGTTGAAATATGATAATTCTGGATTTTGCGCACTATTCCTCAAACATCCGAACACACTGCAGTATATACGTCTTCTATACTTTGCTTCGTACGCAGACATTTTGTACGTTCGACCGCTCGCATCGACAGCTCAACCCTGACTAAAGCACCCGGCAATGCTTGCCTGTGGTGCGTCCGTACACGGCGCGCACACAAATGCGCGCTCCCAATGTACCTTTTGTCGGAACACGAACAACCGTATACCGTGGTCTTGTGATACAACGAAACTAAACCAACTCAGGGTGGTCTGGCTAGCGACCTGGTTCGACCCCAGGGAACGCCACGGCCAACCACCCGGTCCGAAAATCGCTACGCCCAGGAGGGGCTGCGAGTTCGTCAGTTTCAAAAAAAAAAAAAAAACGAAACTAAAAATTCACCGAGTCATTTTATTCCTCTTATTTAAGATTGTTCAACTAGGTAATAAGTAATACCTTTGGTTTAGTTATAAAAGGAGTTTTTGGTTCTCTTGATTAAGGTGATAATGAGAATGGGGAGTTTTTCGGGTTCTTGTTAAATCTAAATTAGTAAAGAAAATGATATTTTCTAGTGGCAGTTTCTTGTTACATTATTTTACGAAACTGTTGCTCGCAGCTAATAAGCTCTCGTCGACAAACAAACCGCCTACTGACTGCAATGCGGCCACATCTTAAAAAAAGTTCAAATTTTTTTTTCATTTTCTTTTGTAATCAACAACAATCTCAAAAAAAAATCGAAACATCGATGTAAGCTCAACTCAACTATGTACAGTCAAAGGCACCAATATGTATACACCACAAAGTTTCACAAATGTGTATACAGGAGACTTATTATTATGGCAGTAAGGTATATGTATACATATTTTGAAACTTTGTATGGATATTTATCTTTGCCCTTGACTGTACATTTCGGTTCCCTTTATAAGGAGAAGGCTAATGTACAAACCGGCTGATTGCAACGGCACCAACGCTGCTATAAAGACGCATACATCTAGGTTTAAAAAACCGGCCAAGTGCGAGTCGGACTCGCGCACCGAGGGTTCCGTACAAACTCATAAGTAGATACATGAATAGTTCAAGAAAAACTATATGGCGATTAGTTTAGTAGGAGCAAATAAGTATGTGTTAAGATTTTTGCAAATTCCTCAAAAACAGTGCAAGTTAGGAAAACCGTTATATTTTTCCTGTAATATATAGGATGACATTAATAATAGGTAATTATTACAGATTTTTCTGTTCAGTAACTTCGAAGATAATAGGGGGGGAACGGTATTTTTTTTAACGTTTTTCGCCATAAATCAAAAACTACTTATTTAAAAAAAAATACAAAAATACTGTTTTAATCTACAAATTAAGCCCTTTCATTTGATACCTCACTCAATATAATAGCCCTACTTTCAATTTGCAAAGTCTCATTACGGACCCCTTTAAAAAAAAGTAAAAAAGTTACAAGAATTTTTTTACATCCTATAAGCTCGGGTTAGCGGTTCTTAACACTATTCCTAATTTCAAGTCGATATCATCAGTAGATCCTGAGATATCTTGCTGTGACAGACGGACAGACAGACAGACAGACAGACAGACAGACAGACAGACAGACAGACAGACAGAGTCGCACCATAAGGGTTCCTTTTTTACCATTTTGGTACGGAACCCTAAAAAGCGATATTTTTATAGTATTTTATGCAACAGTTGTATAAGAAGGTTCAAAAAATGCGAATTGCGTGAGTTGCGATACGAGCCGCGAATGCGGCGAGTATCGCAAATAGAGACGCAATGAGCGTTTTTTGACTTAATTATACAACGTTGCATACAATACTTTTTCTACGACTAGGTTAAAATATAAAATACATGGACGTCACGCGTGTCTCGTCCGGTCTCTCCGAGTGTGTACAGCCGGCATGACAGTTGTGTCTATGGTAAACTTTTTTTTGATATGGCTGGTGACACGATGTGACGATAATTAAAATACTTTTTTCTATGTTGGCATCAATTAATTTAATTCGGAAAGTTTTGTTTTTCTTATGAATCGTAGGAATTTAATTGTTTGTTAAGTTGGTAGCTGTGAATTTTTATCGTGAAGTTAGAATTGAGCGCTTAATCCTTGACCTAAGTTTAACCTAGATTTAGAAGTCTGTGGATGCTAGCAATAACGTAAAGTGACTATAACGACACTAGTGCTGTTATGGGGAATAGAGTATAGACTTCTCTGAACTCATATTATGTATGTTCTTATATTAGTGTTCGTGACCAAGTAAAAGACAGATAACAGTACAGGAGTAGAAAAAAATCTGAACGTTACATTTCAAAGCAAACGAAATGGCGAGGTAGTTTCACATACATCCTCTCACCCTCACAATGACGTAAACGACGCAACTTCTAACTCGTTTTGTGTGATTTCACAACAAAGACACATTTGCGTCGTTTCCTCTGGTAAACACCCGGATATAGCCAGTCGTGAGGCCAACAATGAATTAGACCGTCCACTGTTTTCGTCGGTTATCGTGTTTGTCTATTACGGCAATAGACGCATAACTGCCGCAGTAATAGATCATTATGTGGTACTGGCAGGGAGAGAATTCTCTTTATATCGTTCAATATATTACCAGAAAGGCACTAATCGCCACTTTTTATTATTAACCGACTTCCAAAAGAAGGACGGTTCTCAACTCGTCTGTATGTTTTTAGGGTTCCGTACCAAAATGGTAAAAAAGGAACCCTTATGGTGCGACTCTGTCTGTCTGTCTGTCTGTCCGTCTGTCACAGCCAGATATCTCAGGAACTACTGATGCTATCGATTTGAAATTTGGAATAGTGTTAAAAGTAGCTAACCCGAGCCTATTGGGCATAAAAAATATCTTGTACCTTTTTTACTTTTTTTTTAAAAGGCTCCGTAATGGGACTTTGAAAATTGAAAGTAGGGCTATTATATTGAGTGGGGTATCAAATGAAAGGGCTTAATTTGTAGATTAAAACACCATTTTTTTTTGTGTGTTTGGTCACCGATTACTTGAAGACGGCTGGGCCGATTTAGAAAATTCCTTTTTTGTTTGAAAGGGTAGACTTCCGAGGTGGTCCCATTGCAACCAAGTCAGGATCTGATGATGGAATCTTGGAGAAACGAGGGAACTCTTCAAATATTATAGGCACACATATAGCGATTTCGGTATTTCTCGTCCATCTCTTATTAGCAACAAATTTCTAGTGTTAACCGACTTCAAAACAAAGAGTAAATTTGTATCTAGGTTTCTTCCCCGATTACTTGAAGACGGCTGAACCTATTTAGAAAATTATTTTTTTGTTTTAAAGGGTACCTCCGAGGTGGACCAATTGCAACCAAATCAGGATCTGATGATGGGATCTTGGAGAAATCGAGGGAACTCTTCAAATATCATATAGGCACTATATTTTTCTTACTTTCTCGTGCATTTCTTATTAGAAATAAGTTTCCAGTCTTAACCGACTTCAAAACAAAGAGCAACTTTTCTGTAGGTTTGTTCCTCGGTTACTTGAAAACGTCAGTACGATTAGGATTTTTTTTTCTTTTAACTAAATAGACTTAAGTCTATTTGGTTAAAACAATATTTTTCCAGCGCCACTAAAAATTTAAAAATAAAGTAAATTTTTAAAACAAAAAATAAAAACCGACTTCCTAAAACTTAAACTAAAAACCAAAAAATAATATGTTAATCACCCCAAAGAAATGGATAATCAACGACTCATATGTACATATACAGATATTTATATTTTTTAACCTGTTATTTTTGAAGTCGGTGCCAGCTAAGGACCTCAACACAGCCAGCTTTGCATGGCAGGCACCAACTTCAAAAATAACAGGTTAAAAACTATAAATATCTGTATATGTATATATGAATCGTTGATTATCCATTTCTTTGGGATAATTAACATATTATTTTTTGGTTTTTAGTTTAAGTTTTTGGAAGTCGGTTTTTATTTTTTTGTTTTAAAATTTTTTTCACTTCTTTTATCTTAGTTTGAAATTTATACAAGTGACCTGTCAATTCGTTCTTATAAGGCAAGCGATAAACTGGTATATATCGCTTGGAAACGTAAACGTCACTCATAGTTCTGTAATAGTACATTGTGCATAGAGGGTAGTAAGAAGGGGATTACGCACGAGAGTCTATTTTAAATTTTCATTTCACATTAATTTGTGACACGGCATCACGGCGTTCAGCCGTTAAAAACACCATAAAGATTTCTTTTTTAACATTTTGGTACGGAACCCTAAAAACAATAAACGATGTTTGCTATATTGTGCAGTTTTATTTATTTATATAAAAGCGTCATGAACATCAAATAACACATTATAAACAATTTCCAATAATTTTAAATTGCAAACTTAATTACAAGAATACAGATTTAAAATATTTCATCTAAATATTCGCGGTAAAAATGTATGCTCGACTTGGCGGGGGCACTGCCGTACCCCCTGATAATGAAACAGTTTTTGGAAAGGAAATCGAAAATTGTTCATTCTGTAATTCTATTTTTTGTCTAATAAAGGCCGTAGCAGGATAAGGGAGGAAAAAATGCCCTTGAACGATTAAGAGCTGTTTATTTTTTCTATAGTTGCTTGCATTTAGTTGTATAATTGTGCAAAGTTTGGTTGAAAAATTCGCAGTGGTTCAGCCGGGAAAAAATAAAAACAAAATATATGAAATTTGACGTATCTCTAAAATTATAAATCTTTATCATAATATCTTTAATTCGTTTTGGTTAATTAAATAGTATGTATGCCTTAAAAGAAAATTGAGTCTGTATCTATACAATTTCTGTAAAAAACACGTAAGTCAAAATTTAAAAAAAAAGTTTTTTTGATTCCTGAAGGAGTGACCACTCTAAGTGACATTTCTAAAGTAGCCTTATTTAACGATCTGTCAGTCATATAAGTTTGACGGTTAAAATCGAAAAGCAACAGTGTCAAAATTAAAAAACGATGTTGGTCGGATTCTGTTACATTTTAATCTTATACTATTCTAATACTGCCAAAGAACTTAAACATAAATATTCTTTGTAAATAACTAAAAATAAAATAAATTTATGGCATTTACTCGAAAATGTATCAACTTAAAAATGTGTTTTACTTCTTATTTTAATCACTATCGCTATCTTCATTAACGGTAACATATCTGGTAAAACGATAAGTAAGGCTTAATTAGAAATGATGATGATTACCTATTTGAAAAAAAAAATTATAAGTTAAAAGGCGACAATTAATACAAATATATTTTCAAGCCAAGATTAATGGAAATGTCATAAATTGATTTATTTTTAATTCTTTACAAAGAAGATTTATTTTTAAGTTATTCGTTTTTTAGTTATATTTAAAACTATAAATATCTGTATATGTATATATGAATCGTTGATTATCCATTTCTTTGGGGTAATTAACATATTATTTTTTGGTTTTTAGTTTAAGTTTTTGGAAGTCGGTTTTTATTTTTCATTTTAAAAATTTACTTTATTTTTAAATTTTAACTTAATAGACTTAAGTCTATTTAGTTAAAAGAAAAAAAAATCCAAATCGGTCTAGACGTTTTCAAGTAACCGAGGAACACACCTACATAAAAATTGCTCTTTGTTTTGAAGTCGGTTAAGACTGGAAACTTATTTCTAATAAGAAATGCACGAGAAAGTAAGAAAAATACCAAAATCGCTATATGTGTGCCTATGATATTTGAAGAGTTCCCACGATTTCTCCAAGATCCCATCATTAGATCCTGACTCGGTTGCAATGGGACCACCTCGGAAGTCTACCCTTTCAAACAAAAAAGGAATTTTCCAAATCGGTCCAGCCGTCTTCAAGTAATCGGTGAACAAACACACAAAAAATAAAACATACAGACGAATTGAGAACCGTCCTTCTATTGGAAGTCGGTTAAAAATATAACAGAATCCGACCAACATAGTTTTTTAATTTTGACACTGTTGCTTTTCGATTTTAACCGTCAAACTTATATGACTGACAGATCGTTAAATAAGGCTTCTTTAGAAATGTCACTTAAAGTGGTCACTCCTTCAGGAATCAAAAAAACTTTTTTTTGAAAATTTGACTTACGTGTTTTTTACAGAAATTGTAAAGATACAGACTCAATTTTCTTTTAAGGCATACATACTATTTAATGAACCAAAATGAATTAAAGATATTATGATAAAAATTTATAGTTTTAGAGATACGTCAAATTTCATAAATTTTGTTTTTATTTTTTCCCGGCTGAACCACTGGGAATTTTTCAACCAAACTTTGCACAATTATACAACTAAATGCAAGCAACTATAGAAAAAATAAACAGCTCTTAATCATTCAAGGGCATTTTTTCCTCCCTTATCCTGCTACGGCCTTTTTAGTGTCTGTAGAAAATAAAGTTTAATTTTTTTGAGTGTTTTTAATTTATTTCATTGCATATTTGAGAAAAGCACTATACATAGCTCGGCGTGAAATGGGGTTGCCAGCCTCGTAACTATCTGGCCTCGCGTTCGCTCGGCCATCTATATGTACTCGGCCGGCAATACCTCACTTCCCGGCCTCTGTAGTAATGTACTATTACGTCCCACTGCTGAACAGAAGCCTACTCTCATAGATGAGAGTGAATGGTGAACTGTAAGCTCCCACGCTGGCCCAGTGACTTCACATACATCTTGGATACTGATGTTTTCACAACCAGAGAATCTTCATTGCTTATAAACTGATTTCAAATTAAACACAACTACCAGGGAGCCATGCCAGCGAAAGAGCTTAAATCAAAGCACGTGAATTATAAATGAAAAGCTTAATTGCACTGCAAGGCTAATCCGCGCGTTTAGGTACCAGGATCTCATGCCGCAGTACATAAGTTAGGAGCTGTCGTGTCGACAGCCGCAGTCCCCCAGGACAAGGGTTACCATTTCTCAGAGTTTATCCTGAGCTTTCCAGATTTTTCCGCTTACAGCTGGACAGGATATATCATAATTTGGAAATAATATTACAATCACAAAATAACGTACCTAAGTAACTTTCATTTTGGTATTTAGACTCAAATATTATTAATGAATTGCCCAAATAATCAACCCTTCATTAATCTGAAATCAGTTTCAGACTTTTTTTAAGGAAATCAGGCATTTACTCCAGTTTTTCTAATTTCTTACCTGGTCACCCTATCCGGGACGAGCGCATTTGATGCGCTGTACGAGTCGGTACGTTTTCATCAAATGAACTGGTGGTTGTGCACAAAAAGATTTAAAATTTAATCTTAAATAGTGAACCCGCTCGGAACTTCGTTCGCGGCGGTGAAATAAGTTAAATGTCCCTTTTTGCTTCGGCTTAGTTGGGTAAAAAGTACATATACAGCCTGTGGCCTGTAATATGAGCAGAAAACTTAAACGTAGGTTCTACTCCTCAAACTAGACAACTTTTATTCAGCGACTTTTAAAAATAACTTGTGGTTTGATTGTTAGCACACTTTAAAGTTTATCCGAACACGCAATGTATTGCGAAATTTATTACGTCTGTAGGGTGACAAGATTGACAAGCAATGTCAATTAGACGGATTTTGATATACATTGAAAATACTAATTACTTTGTATGAAAAAGAGACAATATAAAGACTACATATTTTTAAAAAGTGGTTGAACAAAAGTTTTATTATTTGAGGAGTAGAATCTACGGTTTAATTTTTTGCTCGTATTACAGGCCACACCCGGTATTAACCGAGGTATCTACATATATCGGGCAAATTTCACTTCCAGTAATTTTTGCGTGATGATTGTTTGTGCGCTCGTTTCGTTATTTTCAACACTTCCCAGTTACTTTTTGGGAAACATGTAATGTAAAACACAGTCTTTTTACGATTTTATTATATACTATGATAAATAGATTAGAATTATTTACGGTAAAATAATAACAAGCGTTTCTAGTGATTCACATCATAGATAGATAGATTAGAATTCATTAGTGTGCAGTCATTGTATCCGAAATGGGCTAGCGTGGGGACTACAGACGGACTGCAGTGGGGACGTATAGGGAACGTGCACGAACTATGGCAGCACTAAACGACAAAAGAGACACGGGTGGACAATAAATGAAACTATCACCCCTGTCAAATCAAGCTGTCAATGTCAAAACGTAAGTGTCAATGTCATATATATAGTAAGTCGTAGCTACCCTGACGTTAATCGGGCATTTCTCCAGAAATATGTCTGCGACTCATTCATCTGTCTCCATACATCTAGTATGAAAAAGGGCCAGATGAATGAGGTGACCGCAGACATACTTCTGGAGAAATGCCCAATCGTCCTTCGTGGCAATAAATTACGGCGTTTCCGTCAATGTGGCCCCAGCATGAGAGGGTACTTGATTTAGATTGGCGGCACCAGTTGGCAGCACCTTCGTCGTGCACGTTCCCTATATAGGTATGATAATGAAGTCATAGTAAGCCTCTTTTCTATTCATTTAATTGTTTGGAACGTTCTGCCCGCATCTATATTCTGTCCGTTTAGGTACTTAAATAAAGGTAAACAAAAACACCACGTGACGTTGTTCAGGCACTAGTATTGCGCCATAGATACAAAACGTTACTTTGATTGGCTGAACGAGCCGAGTCACATGGTTTTTTTGTTTTCCTTTATTTAAATACCTAAACGGACAGACTATAAATTTAGCTGCTTAAATAATACGAATATTTTACTACTCATAAGCTGGAAAGCAATTTAATTTTACCCTGTGTGTAGAGTCACGTTTAATAATAATCTGTATACATTTTGTTAGGAAAACGGTTTTAAATCGTATAAGGTAATTGAATCAGGGTGGTTTAATTAACTCAAATTACTAAATTATACAATACTAGCATATACCCGTTCCCGTTACTGTCCCAAGGGAACTCTTTACGGGAATATTAATTATCCTATGTTTATAATTTGGTCGTTATACTTGGTCTCCTTACATGCTAAATTTCAGATTAAGCCATTCAGTTGCTACCCCGTTATTTAGTAACAAATATCCATCTTCTAAGTTTTCACATTTATAATATTAGTGTAATTTCTGGTAACAAATTAAATAGGCCGGGGCATTCTGACCCTGGATGGTAACGCTTTCGGCGGTGTACGTCAGATTCCGTTTTCGTCAGATCTCTTAATTATGACACAGAGCGGATCTGATGATGGAGCCGCAAGGTGGCCATAGTATCATCTAAATTACAGAAGATAAATCTAATGTTTGGGCTCATTTGATTTGTTTTAAGGGCTATCACACTTGCGATTTGCGGGCGAACTGCGGGCGAATTTCCATACAAAACCAGTCGCGGCTAACTGGTGACATTTGTATGGAACTTCGTAAATGTGTTAAGGCCATACAGTTTGCGATTATACAAAAAAGGTATAGTCGGTGAAGGTACAGTAGGTACTCTCAGCAATAAAAGGTTGTCTCAAAAATATATTTTGGCTGAAACTTATTTACGTACCACAGTATAATAGCAGTATTTTTTGTTCCTACAAAAGGTACATCTCGCGCTTGTATGTGTGCGCGCCGTGAACGAACGCACTATGCAATGATTTAAGAATGCGTAAGAATGCTCCAGTACGGATCGCACTCACACAGACGCGCGGTCGCAAATCTGTGTGAATATGTGTCGCGCGCTCCGGCTGAAGTTGGACTACTTGTCCGTCTTTAAAGTATAAAGCAGATACAGAATATACCAAATGAAGATTCTAATCGGGTTATTCTTCAGAAATATTTCTGCGACTTATAAATTAAAAAGGGCCAGAGGAATAAGGTGACCGCAGACATATTTCTGAAGAATAACCCAATCACAACACACGAACCAGAAACCAGAAAAATCCTGCAGGATTAAAAGGATCAAGTGAATGAGATAAATTCTGTAGAACGCTTTCGCCCAGATTTTCTTTAATTCATTTACATCTTTGAATTCGCTATTCGGAGCGAATACTGAATAAAGTATGGTTGTTTTATATCAGAGTTAAAAAAAACCGGTCAAGTGCGAGTCGGACACCGAGGGTTCCGTACAAACTCGTCAGTAAGATACGTGAATAATTCAAGATAAACTGTATGGTGGGACAAACTTAACTTTGCTCTTGAAAAACTGTTGTCCCTATACATCGACATAATGTCGCGGTTAGTTCAGTAGGAGCAAATAAGTTTGTCTTGGGTGTATTTTCGCTGGCGTAATTTCTCTGGCCACCAATATTTAAAAGATTCCTCCTCACTAGACTGGAATTCGTTGGTTACTTGTTAGAACTTGACTGATTCTACATTGTAACCAAAAGTCCAATTCTAATGAGGCAGAATCTTCTCAGTATTCGCCAATATGTCATGACAGCGAAATTACGTTTTTGAAAATACACCCTCTTACGATTTTTGCGAATTTCTAAAAAACGCAGCAAATTAGGAAAATCGTTTTATTTCTCCTGTAATATATAGGATGATATTAATAATCGGTAATTATTACAGATTTTTCTGTTGAGCAACTTCGGAGGGAATGGTATACACGCGGCAGCGTGTCAAGCCAAGTTCAAGCAAAACTGGCTAGCCAGCGCCAAGTGTAATATTACACGAACCACTTGGTGCCACATTTGACCCTTCTATAACTCAAAACCTCTGTAACGTAAACACATAAAACTACGTGTGTTCAATAATATCCATAAGGACATCTAGAAGCCCAAATTTCATGAAGATAGCTCAAACGGTTATAAAGATATGAAGGTCAAAAAGTCGTAAATTTTAGCACTGACTGACTGACTCACTGACTGACATATAGTACCTAAACCTAAACTACTTCCAGATGACCTAGAAGGATGAAATTTGGAATCCAGCTCGGTAATTGTGTGTAAGCGTAGGTTTCTTTACAAAAAGTAATGATATATATACTAACGTTTTTTGTCTTAAATCAAAAACTATGTCTAAGAAAAATAAATACGGTTTTGGAATCTTCACACTAAGCTCTTTCATTTGATAGGTGTACTTTTTATTTTCGACATTCCATTTCGGACCCCTTTAAAAAAAAGTAAAAAAGGTATAAGATTTTTTTTTGTCCAATAGGCTCGGGTTAGCGGTTTTTAAATTCCTAATTTCAAGTCTATGGCATCAGTAAGATCCTGAGATATCTTGCTGTGACAGACGGACAGACAGACAGCGCGCATCATAAGGGTTTTTACCATTTTAGTACGGAACCCTAAAAAGCATAAAATAATTCAAAATATTGGGCTTTTGTCTTTTTTGTTGGTTCCATAAACTAAACCCGTTCGACATATTTCAGTTTCCTCTTGGCTTTTTCTCATTCAGCGATATTGCGCGGGTAAAATGTTTTTCCTGGAAGTGTTCAGCTATTTCATAGATTTCCCTCTAGATAGGATATACTAATATTTATTGAAAGTGCTTTCGCCTGCCAACGTCTTCATGAAAACAATAATGAAAATCGCGTCATTGAGTAATGTGAGGTAAATTTTTGTTTAGTTCTTTTCGTATAAAAGTATGTGAGTAATATTAGAATGTTGACATTTAATAGTACATTATGATACGAGTGGGCGAAGTTGGTCATTACAGTCGAGGCTGTGTTGCATAGCCCTAGCCGTCCGGCGAGGCATAAGAACCACCAAATAAGAGCGACTTTATGAGCAAGTGTGTTGAAAAGCAATTTTTCAACACACTTGCTCATAAAGTCGCTCTTATTTGGTGGTTCTTATGCGCGGAACGCAGCTTATTACACACAAGTGCTTTTTACTTTTCATTGCCACACAAGTGCTGTAATAACCGCCAATTGACCAATGAGAGCACGTCGCCGTGGGGCTCGGCGTGCGGATATGATCCCCGCTGTGCGCCGCCACCAGTCCGCCACCTCGTGCCTGTCCATGAGCGCGCCCCCACGACGCCGCCACCACACGACGAGGTGACGATAGACGAGGATAGATAAACCACTAAATAAATATGTACAAAACAGAAATTCTAAATGATAAGTGTTATTTTTTATTCGCAAGTGTGTTGAAAAACGTCATATGACACTCGTGGGCATTGGTCATTACAGTCGAGGCTGTATGACCAACTTCGCCCACTCGTATCATAATATACTATTCGTACATTTTTCTAACTTCTGCTTGATCAAAACTTCACAATTGGATATATTTTAAACCATCTTACTAATAATAAACTTACATTCAAATATTAAACATTTTTTTAAGGTGAAGGAAAACTGGTAATGACTCTCTGGGTACAGTGCCCGGTAGTAATATTAATAATGAAACCAAATGTACACTGTCACCATCTTAACCCGCAACCAAACCGCTGGTCAAAAAACGTTGACGCACCGTCAACGCAGTGACGTGCCACATGCGTCACGTTTTTAATGTGGTGCTCGAAATACGCATGCACCACGTATTTAAAACACCAGTTTGAAAGGTAGGGGAGACCGGGTATGGTTGTCTCGCGGGTTGGTTGTCACAGCGGCCATAAAATAATACTAAACGAAGGAATAAGTGCATCGATTGGTGAAGTACGGAAGGATGTACAGCTCTTGCGATCTTTTAGCACCGATCGATGTACTTAACGTTTCGTTTAGTATTATTTTATGGCCGCTGTGACAACCAACCCGCGAGACAACCATACCCGGTCTCCCCTACCGCGTCAAAAAGGCAACGCACGAGTCTCGTCACTGCATTTACGGTGCGACAACTAGGGTTGCCAGTTCTTTTTATCCTGTAAGGGACAAATGTTAGGCGGCGATCACGAACATTTACTAGCAGACAGCTTGTCTACTCGTTTGTCCCCTCATGGTTTAAAAGACATTTTATCTAGTTCTCCAATTTTTTTTTTCGATTCCATTTTCTACATTCTAGACATATATGTATCAACTTTATATGAAATAATCATATTCATTTTGTACTTCGACATTATATTCTTTCGACCAATCGTGTTGTATGTAGGTATTTCGAACGTTATAGACAACGAACATTATTCATTTAGATTGCCGACATTCTAGATATATGTGTATCGAGCTTATGACATTTGATATTAGATATTTTACAACGTAACCGAGACGTGTCATTGCGTTTACGGTACGTCGACGTCTCTTTAGCAGCAGTTTGATCGCACTTTTATTCCTCTAGCAAATAAGGTTGCGTTTGTTACGTCTTGGTCCCGTTTAGTCATATATTTGCCGGTTACTGTACCAGCCAACCTTGTATATTAAGGAAACAAACTTGGCACGCCATATTTCATTTACCAGGATATCATAAACTAAAGAGAGCACACGCAGGGCGGCCATGTGTTGGTCTGACCGCAGCATGTAATTTGCGCCAGCAATTTACTGAAGACTACTGTTGATCCTAAAACCCTGGTATAATAGTAAATATAAGTCAGGAATGTAAGAAATATAAAACCATGTGGATTGTGCTATTGTATCAAACCAACAATAGTCCTAGGAGACTCGTTGAAGAACTCAAGACGTCGACTAAGAGACACCAAATACGATTTATTTGCTCTGTGAAGTTACAAAGCTTTACAAAAATGCCTTCACGTATTTGCCACGGGATAATGGAACGCTGATAAATAAAGATGCCACAACAAATAGAAGTTGTTAACCCCCGTCTCCCAAAATAGATCCCCGCAAAACGCTCGGAGCGGAATCTCATTCTCGACAGTGATTGCCGTTTGACTACGCTTAATGGGTAACAAAATACGAAATCGATAAAATTATAATAAGGTGAATCGAGTCGGTGGGTTCTCGATACAAACACGAGAAAGGATCATAGATTGCTTCCACGGCATCAATTATTATTGAAATGTCATTTATTTTATAGCTTTATACATTTTGTCAGCGCGAAATGACATGAGAACTCTCAAAAAGCTAAAAAATATATACATTTCTTCCTAAAAAAGGTACATCGCGCATTTGAATGTGTGCGTGCCGTGTACGAACGCACTACAAGCAAAGAAATAAGAATTCTTACTCCTTTACGCATTCTTATACTCCAGTATGGATCGCACTCACACAGACGTACTATCGCGCGTCTGTGTGAGTACGTGTCGCGCGCTCCTAAACGGCCGAAGTTGGTCTACTTGTTTCTATTTATACTTTGCCAATAGTACTTATTATGTGCCAATAGATAGCGCTGACCTTAAATCGCCGATGACACGTTAATTCTGGTTTTTAAGACTTCTGATATTGATGTGCGCAGACAACATGTATAACGATATAAAATGAGATACATGTCGTCATGATTGATAACGTGGAACTGAATAAATGACCCTCTTTTTGTTTGTACGAAGAATCGACCTTTCACCTTAATGAAAGCTAATCCTTGAAATTAGGCTCCATCGATTAGCGGCTGTATTTGAGCGTTTTCAAAAATAATGTACATATTTAGAGCATGTTCGGCAGTTAAGGGCTGATTTCGATGCGGTTAGCTGTGTTTGGTAAAAATCGATCCAGCAGTTTGAAGTTAAGCTCTTTTCCAAAATGATGTAAGGCATTTTCGGCGTAAAATGGAATTTTAGTACAGAAATAGCATTAAAAAAGCATGAAATACAACTTGAATTTAAAATTTTAAAACCCCCGACTATCTATTACATGCTGTACCTACTAAAACAGAAGGTCTCTCGACAGCGAATTGACAACCTTTCATTTTTTTGAGCCTTTAATTTTATTGGTTCACTGTATTTGGTTTGAAAAGACGAATACGCTGAGTTTATTTGTTTCACCAGGATTTGTAATTCATTTATAATTAATATGTTAATATTTACTTATCCTAAAAGGGCGTAACTACAGTTCTACGGTAGAATAAACCATTACTTTAGTCTTATCCCGATCGAAAAAAAGTAAGCGATCTCACAGTATGCATTGACAATGTCAAATTCAAAATTGTGACAGCTTATTTTTTCTGTGGCAAAAGGCACTGGCATTTCATCTATTGTGCCGTAGAACTGGTAAAATGAGAACATATTTTTTATTCATCTGTATTTTTTATATTAAGCGATATAAAAAAATATATAAATAGTGTAGTGTTCAGGAGACAAAATGCTTTCGAATCGTATATACATTTTAAAGTGTTCTTAAAATGAAATGTTGTCAATTATCTTAAAACATAAAATGCCAATAGATACGTAGGCAGGTACATATTAATTTTACTTTTTAGAGTTTTTTATAGTCGGGGGTCTTTTCTAATATATAAGTACCGTTGATATGTACATTTTATTTGAAAACCGCTAATTTAGAGTTTCATAAAGTCCACGGTAACGGTTATTTGGAACTGTTTCGGATTTGGAATCGAAAACCGCAGTCCTAAAGATAAAATGTGGGCATTGCCGCAAGGGATTTGGCACGGGTCCACGTTTACAAGTAGCGAAACTTTATTTAAGTAAATTACAACTCCTGGCGGCTATTATTTCCTGGTTTTTCAAACAAAACGTGAAGGTTTCGCGGGCGGTTAGGGATGATTGATTACAACAATTTTTTTACGAATTTTCCAAGGTTGAGCGATTGAGGGTAGGTTTCAATTTTATTACATTATACAGCGTGCGTGCGTACGTATATTTTAATGAATGATAGCTGTAAGTAGTGTTAACAGTATCATTAAAAATGATGACTGATGATAATAGAGCTTAATTAATTTTTAAAATTTATTCGAATAGCAATGTAATGAAAACACATTGTACAAGAAACATCTGAGAGGCAAATGTTAGTGATGTCAATAATAATTGTTTGAATTTATTTGTAAGAAAAAATCCAGTCAAGTGCGAGTCGGACTCGCCCACTGAGGGTTCCGTACAAACTTATAGTTTTTTGTGGTTTAATTAAAAATTTATAGTTTTCAGATTTTTCCATACACCAATACCAATGTGGGTCCTGAATTAGAATTCGGAGTTTATGGTTTGACAAACTGGTTTACAATTTTACATCAAATAAATATTTTTACAACTTTACATAACATTTTAGGAATCCCTGCTTCTGTGTCGCTCTAGAGTCTATTGTTATCCGGTACGAACTATAACGGTCAACGGAAAGTACCCTTTGAATGTTGGTGTCCTTGATATTGTCGACATGTACGTTTTTTGCGGCATAAACGGCCGTATCTTTTTTTCTTAGAATTTTGAGACGCGTCTGAGAGAGGCAGCTCTATAGACGATAAATATATAAGGTCCTAATTTATTAGTTGCAGATATTTTTACAGCTGATAGTACTCGGTCTCTGGAGTATATTAAAGCATGAAACATTATAGCTTTTACGATGTTTTTTTGGAGAAAAAGGAAAATCATCTAATAATAATAAAATATCTGCAACTAATAAATTAGAACCTTATACAGGGTGGGAGGGACTATACCGACATACTTTAGCCATGAATTCCTGGTGGTGTGACGAGTAAAAAATGTTATATCAACATGGGTCGGATATTGTCATTTTACATTAATAGTCTTATGGAACAAAATAAATCAGTAAATTAAGCCCCTCGTTATAAACATGTCCTTACTGGCTGAAAAGTTATCAAAAAGAAAAAAAAAAGCTAAAATGGAAACGAAAGGTCAATTTTTTGGCCTCGTAGTCGCTTACCATCAAATACTGCGCAGGTTATTTCCTGTTTAGTTAAAGGATTTTAAAAAAATAGTAAAGGTATCTTAGTCACATTTATTAGGGCTTGTTACACACTTGGGATTTTTCATTTACAAAATAATGAATATCTCGGAAAGTAAGCGTTTTTCGACTATACATCACATAACATTTTTTACTCCTAATAGTTGTTAGAATCTATAGTTAAAGTTTGTCGGTATAGTCCCTCCCACGCTGTATAAGGCTTACGTATTGAACATTATTACATTGAACATTTACAGTACGTCAAACGGCTACCGCATCCTCCATCATCTTACACACTTGTTTACCTTACAAATCGACGAACTATTTCCTTGGATCTTGATATATTTCTGTGGCTACCGACTATTTGATGGTGACTGTACCTATGCCAACGTAATATTACAAGATATAAATCCAAATGAAATAAAAATAACGTAACGAAAACAATGCTTTCATATTTTTTCGTGCCCATAGACGCAAAATTGCCCACAATAAGGTAAACTCGAGTCATGCAATATTACACCGTATGCCATAAAGTACCGCCCATCCACATTACGGCAAAGCGATCCTTAATACACTCGCGGTCAATAATTTCGGGTCAGTGAAATACCACCATATTTCCTAAAATATACTGGCAAGTGTAGACATAAAATGATGTATACAATACGGGAGGTAATAAAGAAAGCCCTCGATCGCATATTTACGTCCCTCGCTTGCAGCTCGGGCCGCAAACTTCTGCGATCTCGGTCTTTCTTTGTATTACCACCCTAGTTATGCAATGTACTATTAGATATTATCTGCAGAAATAAAACTGAAAATAATAGCAATTTCAGGTTTAGATCGAACTCGTAAAAACCCATGAAAAATAAATACGTTAACGGAGTGAAATATAGCAAAAATCACCATTTTTGGATAACAATATTTATGATGGGTCAGTGGATATTGCTAATACAGCCAGGTATTATGAAGGAAGTACATTATGATACGATTGGGCGAAGTTGGTCATTACAGTCGAGGCTGTGTTGCATAGCCCGAGCCGTGAGGCGAGGGCTGCATAGTCGAGACTGTAATGACCAATGCCCACGAGTGTCATACGACGTTTTTCAACACACTTGCGAATAAAAAATAATACTTATCATGTAGAATTTCTGTTTTTGTATATATTTATTTAGTGGTTTATCCATCCTCGTCTATCGTCACCTCGTCGTGTGGTGTCGGCGTAGTGCGGGCGCGCTCATGAACAGGCACCACGGAAGAATCTTCCGTGACAGGCACGAGGTGGCGGACTGGTGGTGGCGGCGCACAGCGGGGATCATATCCGCACGCCGAGCCCCACGACGACGTGCTCTCATTGGTCAATTGGCGGTTATTACAGCACGTGTTCCGCGCATAAGAACCACCAAATAAGAGCCACCAAATAAGAGCGACTTTATGAGCAAGTGTGTTGAAATAGTATATTATATGAATGAAAAAGTGTCAAATATTGAAAAACACCTATTTCTATTGACACGTTTAGCTCAGTGGGAGTGCCACCGCCTGCGAAGCTAGAGGTCCCGGGTTCAAATCCTGGGAAGGGCAAATATTTGTGTGATGAGCACGAGTATTTGTTCCCGAGTCATGGATGTTTCCTATCTATTTCAGTATGTATTTATCTATATAAGTATGTATATCGTCGTCTAGTACCCATAGTACAAGCATTGCTTAGTTTGGGACTAGCTCGATTTGTGTAAATTGTCCCCGATATTTATTTATTATGTTAATTACAGTGACCCGAAACTTTTGCTCTTGAGTGTATGTATGTCTTCTTACAATAAACTCGCAAACAAAGGGAAATGATAGAGAATAAATATTTAATCTACGCAAAAATCATAAATCTTTGAGGCGCGGGCAAGCTGTGGTTCTCTCCGAAAATAACAGTAATGATAAAAGCCTTATAAGGTACTATTTAACTAAAAAGATAACATGTAATAAAATGGACCTTGTCCAAAATAACTAAAGTTTAAAACTGCGTGAAGAACTAAAGCGACATGCTTGTTTTTATGTCTGAAAAATCTAAATTGGCCAAGTTGCGGAGTGGGCGCCTTGTGTCACTTATTAAATTATTCGCGGTCAGAAGGGCAGTAAATTTCTTTAGGTTGGAGGAAAAAGAACTTAAAAATTACGGTCCTAAACAAGATGACATAACCTTGTTGAGAACATTGAGTGCAATGATAAAGTACGACTACGATAACTCAAATCAAATACGAATACGATAAAGTCCAATTCCTATGAAAATATGACTTTTAAATGGATTTGTTGCCATGTTCCGCTCTGAAAAGTTATCCTAGTCGTACTCTAGTACATTATGATACGAGTAGTCTACGATGGTCGTTACAGTCGAGGCTGTATTGCACAGTTCGAGCCGCCAAGCGAGAGCTGTAATGGCCAAAACTGTAATGACACTAATGACCAATGCCCACGAGTGTCATACGACGTTTTTCATTTTCAACACATTTGCGAAATAAAAAAACTTTTATTTTAGAACTTCTGTTTTTGTATTTTGTTTTGTGGGTTATGTCCAACAACATTTATAGGCGTAGTATACCGGCCGAGCACGGCGCGCTCTCATTGGTAAATTTTCGGTAATTACAACACTAGTGCGGAAGTGTAAAGTAAAAAGCACGCGTAAATTAGCTGCGTTCTGCGCGTAAGAACAATGAAATAAGAGCCACTTTATGAGCAAGTGTGTTAAAATTAATAGTATTTTATGCAACAGCTGTATAAGGAGGTTCAAAAATGCGAATTGCGTGAGCTGCGATACGAGCCGCGAACGCGGCGAGTATCGCAAATAGAGACGCAATGAGCGTTTTTCGACTTAATTATACAACGTTGCATACAATACTTTTTTTTCTACGACTAGGCTTTAAAATATGAATACATACCTAATTAAACAGCTCCCAAACAAGGCAAATATGACATATTGACTGACAGGGCATTTCTCCAGAAATATGTCTGCGGTCACCTCATTCATCTGGCCCTTTTTAGGGTTCCGTAGCCAAAATGGCTAAAAAGGAACCCTTATAGTTTCGTCATGTCCGTCCGTCCGTCCGTCCGTCCGTCCGTCCGTCCGTCCGTCCGTCCGTATGTCACAGGCATTTTACTCAAAAACTACAAGACATATACTGATGAAATTTGGAATATAGATGTCTTGTAGATGCCGCAACTAAGTTTGGTAGTTAAATAATAAAAATAAAAAAATCTAGGGGGGGCACTCCATACATGTAACAGAAGCTAAAAAAAATTTTTTTCACAAAATGTCAACGTGTGGTACATAGTTCGACAGCTCTTTTGAAAACATTTTAAGGTTCTTAAGTAATGTTTGTGATTAAGTGAATACCTTTGGAAATAATCGCTCCGAAAGTTGTGAAAATTGTGTCCCCCCCCCTCTATCTTCTAAACCGTGTGTCTGAAAAATATAAAAAAAATTACAAAGATAATGCTCAATTAATACTTTCAACGAAAATTATTTTCAACAAGATCGGATTAACCGTTTTTGAGTTATTGCCGATAAACTGCGCTTCTCAACAAAAGGACGTAATTGCTATGAAGATACGCTCTTTTGTTGTTGTACTTTTTTTACATCGTATTTTTTACCTTATAGTTACGGCTATGGAACCCTACACTGAGCATGGTCCGACATGCTCTTGGCCAGTTATTCATACTAAATGTATGGAGACAGATGAATGAGTCGCAGACATATTTCTGGAGAAATGCCCGACAGTTGTGTCTATGGTAAACTTTTTTTTAATACGACCCCTTTAGCTTAGTTGGTAGTTTACTTTAGCTGCCTACGAAGCAGGAGGTCCTGGGTTCGAATCCCGGTAAGGGCATTTATTTGTGTGATGAGCACGAATATTTGTTCCTGAGTCATGGATGTTTTCTATGTATTAAATATATCGTCGTCTAGTATCCATAACACAAGCCTTATTGAGCTTACTATGGGGCTAGTTCGATTTGTGTAAGATTGTCCCCTAATATTTAATTAATTTAATTTAATTTAATACTGGTTAATGAGACGAAGTGATGATAATTTATATACTTTTTTCTACTGTGCATATTTTCATTCGTTGTTACAATATGGAAGTACAATGTGCGTTTTTTGGTTCGGTTTGTCTGTATAAATGCCATTTACGCCATTGGTTTCATTATGATTGAAACAAACCGCATGTTTAGATTACTAGAAGTCAAGTTATATGCATATAAGTTATAGCGGTCTAACTTTACGCCTCCAGTCAACATAGAGACCAGTCAAAAAACTGAGAGGCGAGGACAGAACGAAGCAGAAGAGATGTTCAAAAACTGACGTCACCGTCAACGAGAAAGATAGAGAGAATGAGAGAGAGAGAGGGAGATGGTATGGCAGAATAGAGAGGTAGAATAGAATCGGGGCTTTGTTTCGAACAAACAGATCCACTCATCACGCATGCATCCATTAGGCAAATGCGAACGAGCCGCCGGCTGCCGGCGTGCATTTTGTATCGGATCATATCGATGAGGGTGATTTATTCACATATTGTGCAGAGGTTTCAAATCTGAAGGCGAAACCGTTATTTGCCAGTTGCTTTATTAATATATATTCAAATATGTTGCTTACTTGCAAATATAAATGATTTGATTTGATACGTGTGTATACAGTTTTATTTCATAAAAATCTGTCCACCCGTTCTAGAGTTATAAATGGTGTAACCAACCCGACTTTGCTTTATGTACGAACGAACGAACGAACTTTTTAGGTACTATTCATATGTACATATTTGTATGTATGAAAACACTTTATATCTGCTATATTTATGTTATATCTATATATACATAAAACAAAGTCGGGTTAGTTACACCATTTATAACTCGTGAACGGGTGGACAGATATTTAAGAAATTTGATTTTTTGGGTGTGTCTCTGCCTTCAGCCCCTCATTGTAAACCGGTAGTTCTAATAGCGTTTCAACCGCTCTCACTTTCCTGGTAGAATTATGAAGCACTAGCATTTTCCCGCGGCTTCGCCCGCGTTGTTCCCGTTATTGTCCCAAAGGAACTCTTTACCGGGATATAAAGTATCCTATGTTTCAATCCAGGACTTGGTCTACTTGCATGCCTAATTTCAGCTTGATCCATCCAGTTGCTATCCCGTTATTAGGTAACAAACATCCAAACATCCAAACATCTTCAGTATCTTTTCCTCCAGTAAGGACATGTTTATAACGAGAAGAATAATATAGAAGATATAAAGTGTTTCCATACATACAAATACGTACATATGAATAGTACCTAAATAAAAAGTTCGTTATAGGATTGATTGCTTTGCAGAAAGTCTGTAACAAATCCAGCTTTTATATAGGACACCATAAAGATATTTCTATTTCATTCGGCTATATATCCTGACCCTGTTGTCCTTCGGAGGCCTTCGCGGGCCGCTTTGAATAAATTATTATATTTCGTGCCTGGACAAACAGAGCGCCCTGATGTAGCCTATTATATAGTTACCGTATCTAAGCGGATATCCAGCTATTCAGTAAACGATGGCATAGTTTACTGATTAGAGAATTTTTCATTGACTTATAAGGTGTAATATCTAAATTTAGGGTATTTTGGGACTGGTTCGTTTCGGAAATCAGGTTTTATGAGATTCATTCCATTTGAAAATGAGTCGTAACGAGAAAAGTGTATTTCGAGTTTCGTTCTTTTTGAGAAAAGGTCTTTTAGATCGTATCGTCGTATTAAGTATTGGTGTTTTTTGAGTTTAGTGTCGAATGTACCGGACGGATAATTTTCTATTGCCATATCTATAATATAAGGGCCGTATCACACTGGCGATTTGCGAGCGAGTTGCGAGCGTGTTTTGCTATACAAATATATGCGATTACAAAGTTACTTTTGTAGTTCAAATGGAAAATATAATGTTTTGGAATGTAATAAATAAAAGAAGAATACTTACAAAAATAAATGAGATCCCATCAAAAACACTACATTAAAAAGATGCAAGTCTCGCAACGCAATTCTTCTACAACAAAAAAGTTTTGAGATGTAATGTTAAAGCATGTCAGTATGTACCGGGGGGGTGTCCACAGGCGATTTCCACCGACTTGCCTATTATTTAACCGTGAAGGAACACATTTTGTAGTTCTGAAATAAAGAATCCTCCATGAGTAAATAATAGGGAAGTCGGTGGAAATCGATGTCTGTGAACACCCTACTGACTTGTTTTAACATTACATCTTAATTATTTTGTTGTTGTATAAGAACTGCGTTGCGAGATTTGCATCTTTTTCTATGTAATGTTTTTGATGGATTGTATTTTTTTGTCTTTTTGAGAGAATTAAATAGTAGAGCCGAAGTTTAAATTCGATTTCAATTTCAACCCAAGTATTTTAATGTGGTGAACGGGCGGTAAGGACAGTTTGGAAAGTAGGAGTCACGGTAAACTGACTCCTTTTTGCCGTGAATAGAAACGCCTGTGTTTGTATTCAATGAAGAGTATGTTATATGGTGAGGCGGTTAATGAATACTATTGATTTCGCCGTAATAGCGCACCATAAACAGAATACGTAAGTCCCGTCAGCGGTTCACGAGCAAGTCAGGTCATGAATATTATAGCTATGTTAAGGTGGAGCTATGGTGGCCGAGTGGTTCGGACTTGCGCCATACAAGCACAGGTCGTGGGTTCGAACCCTGGCTCATTTTTAGGGTTCCGTAGCCAAAATGGCAAAAACGGAACCCTTATAGTTTCGTCATGTCCGTCCGTCTATCTGTCTGTCCGTCTGTCCGTATGTCACAGGCATTTTACTCAAAAACTACATGATGGATATTGATGAAATTTGGAATATAGGTGTCTCGTATAAGCCGCTACTTAGTTTGGTGGTTAAACAACTAAAATAAATATTTTAGGGGGGGCACTCCATACATGTTACAGAAGCTAAAAAAAAATTTTTCAGCAAATATCAACGTGTGGTATATAGTTCGACAGCTCTTTAAAAAACACTATAAGGTTTCAAAGTAATGTTTTTGATTAAGTGAATATATTTGGAAATAATCGTTCAGAAAGTTGCGTAAATTGTGTCCTCCCCTCTCTATCTTCTAAACCGTGTGTCCGAAAAATATGAAAAAAATCACGAAGGTAACGCTTAATTAATACTTTCCACGAAAATTATTTTCAAGAAGATGGAATTAACCGTTTTTGAGTTATTGCCGATGAACTGCGCTTCTCAACAAAAGGACGTAATTGCTATGAAGATACGCTCTTTTGTTGTTATACTTTTTTAACATCGAATTTTTTACCTTATAGTTACGGCTATGGAACCCTACATTGAGCATGGTCCGACATGCTCTTGGCCAGTTATTTTAAATATTATAAGTGGCAAACGAGCTGCCTGATGGAAAGCAGTCAAAGTCGCCCATGGATATCTGCAACACCATGGGGTTGCCGAGTTTTGAGAGTCCTGTTTACTCGTTTCTTGAAGTACCCCGTATCATAGCGCGCTGGGAACACCTCAGGTGGGAGTTCATTCCATATCCTCCCGATCCTTGGCAAAAAAGACCGTGATGCCCGCTTGTTCTTGGGATGCCAAGCATCTAAAAATCATGCCAATGAGTTTTTCGGAATTTATATTCGGAATATGATGCCTACTCTCTTTATAATCAGGTCTGATGAAGGTGATGAAGGTGAGGGGTGAGGAGGTGGAGGTCGAATAGGTCGGTTTTCCATACAAACAAAAAGAGGGTCATCGTTCCACATCACCAATTATGTTGTATATTTAATATCTTGATACATTTTGTCTGCGCGAATCGACATAAAAATGAGACTGAATAAGCCAAAAAAAGTATTTTTACAGAAACCGCTTGGTTTCAAATCATGTTAATAGATGGCGCAGACTTAAATGGCCGATTGCAGCTGGTTTTTTGAAACTTAATAAGAGTTTTCTAAATCGGGTTACCCGCCTTCGAGTAATCGGTGAACAAACATATAAAAAACATACGGACGAATGGAAACCGTCCTTCTTTAGAAAGTCGGTTAAAATTAAATATTAATGAAGCTTATAATACTTTTTTATATTGCGCAATAAAGTTTATACAAAAAAATAATGAAACTCTGTGGAAACGCATGTAGATTGGGGCCACCCGACCGCACAAAGAGTTCGCTAATTTTGTTGGCTAATTCTTGCCCCTACATCAGGGGTTCCCAATCTTTTTCAGCCCGTGGCGCACTTACAAGTTTAGTACTTCGTCACGGTGCCCTCCTACCCTAGTTCGCTCAAACTAGGTATTGTTGCTTTATAGGTACCCGCGAATATTTATGGTTTTAGGTAATGACAGAGGATCGACTTACGGCGCCCCTCTATACTTTCTACGGCGCACCAGGGCGCCGCGGCGCACAGTTTGGGAACCCCTGCCCTACATTATTCCAGGCACAACTTTGGGCCGCAGCCATGCCGCAGCTGAATTTTCATGGTCCTCTTGCCGAAATATTTTAATGAGAAATGCATAATGTATGTTCGTTTACGGCCGTGTAACTGTGGCTTCTTATTTATGGATAGCACTTTGAACCCACAGAAATAGTTTTGTGTAGGTATAACGGTCACGTTTCGGAAAATGAGTGTCTTTCCAGGGGACACTACAATCGATCTACGATTTTTTGTCTATTGAGCTTTTAAAAATTTTCAAAATGGTGGAGCAATGGAGGTTGATAAACTCACGGGGCCTACACCGTCCTCCTAACGTAAAGTGTAATAACTATGTTCGAGCCTCGAACGTAAAAGGTAATAAGTATGTTCGAGGCTCAAACATAGTTATTACCAGTGGTCGGCACTATCGGTGCAAAACTTCAACAAAACTTGTCAAGCGGACATAATAGAGTGCTTACAGCCATGAAACTATTAACATCTTTATACTAAAGTATTGGAAATCCGAGATTTCGATGTTGAGTTAAATTTAACACTGATCTGCCAATACTTTTGGTTGAACAACTTTTTATATTTTATTAATAGAAGCATCGATAACCTAATACAAAATAAAACCCTTGAAGTACATTAAAATAGAATCATAGTTAAAATTAAGTGTACTAAAAACTAAAAAATAATTAAATAAGCTAAAACTAAAATAGGTCTAAAAATGGCCCCTGCGGCATGGTGCCGAAGATGCTGGCAGCATTTCCTCGCTGGATTGTAAGACTGATGTGTTGAGCGAGGAAGCTGCCAGCTCTTCGGTCCCTCGTCGTTTCCCTGAGTCTCTTCGATAACTCCTTGAAGAGACTCAGGGCGCCAGGGCCCCACGGACCAAGGGTCTCGACGCCAAACGGAACGAAATCGTATTCTGCGCCGAGACCACTGTACTTTCCGACCTTGGCGTTTTCTGCCGCCTCTGCTGCTGCTGCCGCCCTTGTTGAGGTTCGGTGGAGATGTGACGGGGCTAGTGTATCTGCCAATATTTTTTTTTCCTTGGTTGTAAATTCAGTGTCAGCTTTACAAGTTTTGTTAAAGTTTTGCACCGATCACTGGTTATTACACTTTACGTTAAGAGGGCAGTACTACTCACTAGTAGTATCTTCTGTTAGTGTTTTGTACACGTTTTGTTTTAACGATCGACACGAACAGCCGCAGGGCAAGCATGTAGCTAATGGATACATATCGTGGTTGTTTGAAGTGGATTCACTTCATTTATTATTCTGATGCTTTCCTAATGACCGGCGATTACTAGTTTTGAACGTTGAGGAGTGAGCTTTGTTTATTAACCTTCAATTGTTACCCTTGCCCGTGTATCTGTATAAAAGTTTACTGTTCGTTGTACAGTATCTTTAAGGTGGTAAAATGCGCCCCGTTTTCCATACAAATGAAAATTTAAAATACCCGCAAGTTTGTCTATTCATATACATAAATAAGATAGGACCATATTTCACTCGATCAACACGCATGAACACAAAAAGAAAAGTTGCACTGCTTCGTACGTGCTATCGCGGATATGTGTCGCGCGCTCTTAAACGGCCGTTGGACTAGAGTGCGACTACGATGACTTTGCACAGCGATACATAGCAACACCTCCATTTAAATGTCACATTTTCATAGAAATTTGACTTTTAAACGGAGGTGTTGCCATGTTCCGCCCTGCAAAGTTATTTTCATCACACTTGCTCGAAAATGGTGTCATTACACGTAGGTTCTGCGGGCCGTAAATGACCTATTACGCCCTAGGGCGTAATGGTTTTCTTTTTAAATTTGAAACGATGGTTTTGTTTTACTCTTATTTGTCGTGTTCAAAGGAAATGCCAATTTACTTTTTTAACTTTTATCACTGAAATATTTATTTAAAGAGAACTGTTATTGCAAATACCTATAAACACATATTTTTGTTACATTAATTTAATGTTTAAATAGTGTATTTCAGTGTTTTGCAAATATAAAATCAACCGTTTTAGGTCTTTACCGTTATGGGTTCCGAACGTGTCTTGACTTTCGCATTGTCTATGGATATGTCACTAATGTCACTGTCAGTTTTACAATTTTATTTAGGTTAAGTAAGGTTATTTTAATTAGATTTCCTCATAAGTGTGATGAAAAACATTGTGTGTGCCACGGGCGGTAAAGGAATTACAAACTCGTGTTATTAAAGCCCTCGGCTTCGCCTCGGACTTGTAACAAACACTCGTTTGTAATTCCTTACTTACCGCCCTTGATACACAATGTACTATTTAGTCGGGCGATTCTCCGAGCGTTTTGACCGCGCGGTTTGACAATCATTGTTGTCCGACGATTATTTACTATAACGAAAGGACATATCGTGACAATTTTGATAAAACTAGACTTAAACTCGGGACTGTTTTTCGGTTTCATAAAAAGTTAACTCTAGGCATCGTTTTTTTTTAAATAAAACGCCGTAAAAACGCTGAATATTGGCCCAGTCGCACTCTACACCTACTTTATACTTTGCTAGTGGCCGCGGTTAGCAAACCCGCTTGCTTACAGGATTGTAAGATTTAGTGTCCACCGCGTTACCAAAAAAGCGTTTTCTATACTCATAGCTCACATATTTCGATAAAAGTTATCATTCGAGTAAGCGTATGCTATTCTAAATTATAAAATAGTAAGAAATTATACCCTAAAATGTAAAAGAGACGTTTTTTAAGGCATCAAAAAGAATTTAGGTCCACTTTTCTCTTAACTACCTACACTAAATGCTCTGAATAAAGAGGTTATTCAGCCTTGCAAACTCTCAGTATCAACTTTCAACTACGATTTGGAAATCCGTATTGACCTAGCTTTAACTTTCCTTTCAATAAAGCTATATTTGAATATATTGATTTGTGTGCATTGCTTAAGTATATGGAAGCCTGACATTACTACAGCACGAATCTGTATTCATTTCGTGTACGTAGTACACCTTGTAACATGTACGCTCGCTATACATTTTGTACCAAGTACATTTTAGGAGCAGATGTCTTTGAATCAGGTTGAATTCTAAGTGCACTCCGATTTACATAAAGTTGAAAGCGAGTTGCGATTAGCGTACTCCATTCAATTACTTGACTATCTATGGCAAAGCAGAAAGGAAATGCATGACCGAACAAACGAAGTGAACTCTACCAATCGGCAATCTAGGTTTGTTGATTCGACGATAACGGCTATCCCGTTCGCAACGGGTCACAAATTAAAGATCTTTACTGTACATCAGGATTAATGTGCAATACAGTACCGGTCAAAAATATATCACCTTCACGTTTTAAGGCAAAATTTCCCTCTCCTTTGGAGAGAGGCACAAATCTCGATTGCCCAAAGTGGCCATTTTATTGACCAAGTTATGTTTAGTTGTTTTAAGTACGATAAGACAATGACGTTTAGATTGTTTACATCCACAGGCTGTTTCAAAATCATCTGCAAATAACAGGTACTTAACAATTTTTTTTATTAAATCTAAAAAAACTGATGCAACAGTGATATGATACAAACTATGCCATATTACACTATACTTCATATCGACGTTGGCCAGCTTACAGCTTTGCTTTACGATCAGATACATACTGTATAAGTTTGCATTGTATTTTTTTCTTTTGGTGTGATATAGTACGATTGTATTGTCATGCACATTTTGCGTATGTGCATTTTACACATTAAACTTTTGGTATATAGGGTGCAATTTGCGTGTTCTATATTTTCAGTTGGAGTCAGAAAAAATTATCTAATGAAAACCGCATGCAATGAACAAAGGAAACTTTGCGGACAGCGGGTTAAAATGTCGCGCCCTGTCGGGCCAGGCTAAACTTTCAGTTTACCGCCCACGCAATTTGCACACATGGTTGTGCTTCAAAAGTACTTCATAAACCTAACTATATCAAGATAGATGAAGTAAACTCTGTAAACTCAGTACGAGAACCGAACTCTTCAAATTCTGAGTACAATCAGCATTCAATAGTCAGTATCAACCATAGCGACATATACAGGGTGGAAAAAATCTATGGGCCTTAGAGGGGAACTACCTTAAATCCTTTAGTTCTCTCATTTTACTGAAAAGAATCATTCCTTTATTTTTAAAAAGAAACAAAACTGCATTAAAAGATTTCCTAAAATTCACTTGTCTCACCCGGGAATCGAACCAGCTAACAATTCAAAGAATAAGTTCTCACTATTTTAATCGATAGGACTATTGGTCAGGATAAAATCTCTCTAATAAACATTGGTCTTACACGTAAAAAAGATCGTGAAATCTATAATTAATTTTATTTTACGATCAATTCTAATACAAAGGCCAAGAAAATTAAAAAAATCTATGAATGCAGTATTGTTTCTTTTTAAAAATAAAGGAATGTTTCCTTTCAGTAAAATGAGCTAACTAAAGGATTTAACGTGGTTTTCCTCAAGGCCCATAGATTTTTTTCCATCCTGTATATCGCAACACGTCTTTATTATTATAGGTACAATAAAATACATTTATACTTTATTGCACATCAAAAGAAAAATTACAATGTAAACTTGTATAAAAGCAGTGGCAAATAATAGGCGGTATTATCGCTAAAGAGCGTCTTTTCCAGACAACCTTTGGGTAGCGGAGTTCATGCAAAATTAACAAAAATAAATGTGAAATTTTTATTTTCCTTCAATAACAACTAAGAAAACAATAAATAACAAAACAATACGTTATCCTAAATTAAATAATTATACTAACCCTAAAACTAAAGCTAAATGATATCTAAATAAAAAGGGCCCCCGTGGCATGGTGCCAAAGTTGCTGGCAGCATTTCCTCGCTGTATGGCAATACTGATGCGCTGAGCGAGGAAGCTGCCAGCCCTCTGATCACCAGAGGTGTCGACGAGCCGTTTTGCAATTTCTTTAGACAAAATAAATTAGTAGATGATGAGGAATAAACGATGCAAAAGACAAAGAATGCACACAAATAACTAAAAAAGGGCAGTGATACACATGCATATATTAGTACATTGTGTATCAAGGGCGGTAGGTAAGGAATTACAAACGAGTGTTTGTTACAAGGCCGAGGCGAAGCCGAGGGCTTTAATAACACGAGTTTGTAATTCCTTTACCGCCCGTGGCACACACAATGTTTTTCATCACACTTGTGAGGAAATCTAATTAAAATTAACCTTACTTAACCTAAATAAAATTGTAAAACTGACAGTGACATTAGTGACATATCCATAGACAATGCGAAACGTTCGGAAACCATAGCGGTACAGACCTAAAACGGTTGATTTTATAATTGCAAAATACTGAAATACACTATTGAAACATTTAATTAATGTTACAGAAATATGTGTTTACATGTATTTGCAATAACAGTTCTCTTTTTCAGTGATAAAAGTTAAAAAAGTAAGTTGGTAGTTTCCTTTGAACATGACAAATAAGAGTAAAACAGAACCAGCGTTTCAAATTTAAAAAGAAAACCATTACGCCCTAGGGCGTAATAGCTCATTTACGGCCCGCAAAACCTACGTGTAATGCACCATTTTCGAGCAAGTGTGATGAAAAAATAAATACATAAACGTACATATACAATAAATAATAACCCTTTCAAATTAAAAAAAATACATAAATACATACATATATAAAACTTATATACAAACAAACTTATATAGATTAGATTAGATTAGATTTTTTATTTCATAATACAAGTACAATATAAATTACACAATGTCAATGAGTAATGGGTAATGTGTAATGTGTGTGGGTAATGTGTTGCGATATACATAGGTACAAAGATGTGTGACGATATATCAGCCTCTTTGAATGTTACAGACTATTTGATGTTGACTGTATACTGCAATCAAACATGTTTTCCTTGATCGGCTGCGAAGGGCCGATGTTGTCGAAGAACAATAAAGTGGAGTGTAAAACGTTACAGCCCTGAGCTTCACGCAGAAACTGTGGAAGAGTCACATGAATATAAACATCGGAGGGAGGATTCTTTATTTGAGAAGTATTCAATGTTCCTCCACGGTTAAATAATAGGAAAGTCGGTGGGAATCGAGTTCTGTGGACACCCCCCCCGGTACTGACTTGGTTTAACATTACATCCAAAAACCTTTTTGTTGTAGAAGAACTGCGTTGCGAGACTTGCATCTTTTTACATGTAATGTTTTTGATAGGATCTCATTTTTTTTTGTAAGTAAGTTTAAACTTTATTGCACAAAAGAAAACTTATCGTACAAAAGGCGAACTTAATGCCATAGGACATTCTCTACCAGTTAACCTTAGGGCAAAGCAGATAGCTTGTGGGCGGTGCAACTAACGTCATTTAACTTTAATTAAAACTCAACTACATTACCAATATAATATACTAATTATAAACAAGTACATATATAGATACGGATAGCTATATATATATATATATATATATATATATATATATATATACATAAATACATAAAGATGACACATCTAATCAGATACACTAAGAGACTTCAGTTCTAGTGACATAGAAATTACGCACAGATTTTTTGAACGCGAACTTATTTGGAGCTTGTTTGATATTAAGAGGAAGACCGTCTTTCTTTATTTATTACATTCCAATCCAATCCTTTCCATTTGAGCTGCAAAACTATCTTTGTAATCGCATGTATTTGTGCAGGATGATCAGTCAGTGACAAACCTAAGGTACTTTTACGTATAATAGTTCTTAAACTACACGTTCAAATTGAATGATATTGAGAATATACTTTTCATCACACTTGCTCGAAAATGGTGTTACACGTAGGTTCTGCGGGCCGTAAATGGCCTATTACGCCCTAGGGCGTAATGGTTTTCTTTTTAAATTTGAAACGCTGGTTTCGTTTCACTCTTATTTGTCATGTTCAAAGGAAACGCCAACTTACTTTTTTAACTTTTATCACTGAAATATTCATTTAAAGATAACTGTAATTGCAAATACATATAAACACATATTTCGGTAACATTAATTAAATGTTTAAATAATGTATTTTTTTATTTTGCAAATATAAAATCAACTAAAATGGCCGTTAGCGCTATGGTTTCCGAACGTGACTTGACGTTCGCATTATCTATTGACATATGTGACAAATGTCACTGTCTGTTTTAATATTTTCTTGTCATACTGGGTCGAAAAGCAAGGTTATTTTATTAAGATTTCCTCACAAGTGCGATGAAAAACATTGTGTGTGCCACGGGCGGTAAAGGAATTACAAACTCGTGTTATTAAAGCCCTCGGTTTCACCTTGGGCTTATAACAAACACTCGTTTGTAATTCCTTACTTACCGCCCTTGATACACAATGTACTATTTCATCACACTTGCTCGTAATGAGTGTTATAACACGCGGGCTTATAGACCAGCTCGAGCCGATTTAGCTCCTGTGGGTTATAAAAATCTATAACTCCCACGGGAGGAAAAATTGTATGAAAATCTATAACTCCCGTGGGAGTTATGAGTTTAGTTTTAAAATATAGAACCAACCCGTACGTCATTTCAGACTAAGGAGGTTTCAAATCAGCCAAGGTTTATTTCACATCTTCAAAACTTGGCTACAAAACCAATTTTAGTGTATATAAAACTTATATGGTATATTTTACTATTATTTCAGTAATTTTTGCAATTATTTTAATGTAATTAAATTAATTTAGTTTAAAATTTTATTTTGAAAATCGGTATAATCTGGCGGCATTGCCTGTCAAGTTTAAAAACTAAACGCAGTTCTTAGCATTATCTGTGGAAGACTATATTGAAAAATGTTGACAGTTGAAGTTGTCTCTTAGCGGGTGCGTTTAGTTTATTTGATTTTTATGTTTTATTTTTTTCCTCGCAAATGTGATGAAAAACATTGTGTGTATCACGGGCAGTAAGGGGATTACAAACTCTAGTCATTAAAAGCCTCCTCCTCCTCCTAATAGACTCTCGTTAGTAATCCCCTTCTTACTACCCTCGGTGCACAATGTGCTATAAGTCTTATTGTGCCCTATACATATATCCCTGAAAATTCAGGGTTCTAGCTTTAGCCAGCACAAAATTACTGGAGGTTGAAAATGGCCTAGATGGCTTCGAGAAAAGGATGGTACGACCGTGCCTTTGTTTTGCTCGACTTGGCCGTGCCCCCAGATACCTAAAGGTTACATTGTGTGTTCGCGGAGGTGAAATAAGTCCTCTTTTTGCTTCGCCGTGGTCGGTTAAAAAGTATCCTATGTGCTAACCGAGTTATACTGCCTGCAAACTAATTTCATCAATTCGAAATCGAGAAACACTTCGAATAGATTCATTTGAACTCGGTTGTTTTTAAATTTGTAGGTATTAACTGTAATATACCATTTCCAGCGACCGTATTTCAATACGGAACCGTCATTGGGATGTAAAGTAACCACGCTGCCATAAAACGGCCGTAAACAGATCTGATAACAAACGGACATGCAAACTGATCGGCGGCAGTCAGCGACAACTGCGATTCCGTCAAGGGAGATGATTTAACGACTGGAATGTTTCGATATTCATCATGAGGATCTCCTCAGTCTTGCGAAAATCTCTTTAGAATAGGCCTATTCGATGGCACATCCGATGAGCTTTCTTATGAAGTGTCTAAACCACGGAAATATCGAGATAGAAGGAAAGCTATGTACCTCGAGCAGGTTTGGAAACATAACTTGATTGGTAGCGTTAGTTAATTTATTTGGATCATTGTCAAATACCCTTTTAGTTCAAGGGAGGATACGGTCAAACAAGCCTTGGGCATGCAATACCGGTACTACTTGTTTGGGCCAATGCCGAAAAACCGGTATAAACCATACAAATAAAACCGGTACTGCCCAAAACGAGCCCAAACACGGAAGGTTTATCTTATGTAATTTAGATGATCCAATGGTTACCTCCCAACTCCATCATAAGCTCCATGGTACCATATTATTGCATTGTCAGCATATATAGGTAGGCCTACACGTCAAGTTAAAAAAAAAGATTGTAAAAAAAAAACAATAGATATGTTATTTAAATATCATTAAAATTACGTTAAATATGTTCTAACAAATTCTCAAAATCTGATAGAAATACTGAACAGTTATCTAGCTGATGCTCTCTTATTGGGAATTATTGCTGCTTGTTTTTTAGGGTTCCGTACCTCAAAAGAAATAAATGGAACCCTTATAAGATCACTTTGTTGTCCGTCTGTCCATCCGTCCGTCCGTCCGACCCTATATCTGAGGAATTCGTAGAAATATCGAGTAAAAATTAAAACGATATACTCAGGTCTACGGTCCCTTGAAGGTGTAAAAAAATCAAATTTCTAGATTAACGTAAAAAAGATATGACCGTTTATCAGATACGTACAGTACATCTCAAGGAAACCATAATTTATAGGGTACTTTCCGTTGACGTTCCTTCCTATACTATACTATAACTTCCCTTCTTATACTATAACTACACGAAAAATCTGATAACGTATAGTTTCTGATTTTTCCTTAACTTACTTCAATTTGTAATTAAATCATAAAAATATTGTAAAATACAGGATGATATCTAATCGGTAATCAGGTACCAATTTTTCTAACTCACTAATTGATGGCGGTCACGTTGATGCCGTAATTAGTTACATCTAAACATTTTTTTTTCTGTGATAATTTTTGCCTTGTCACCCTACTAATCTGTATCTGTGAGATTACAACCTCTTTAAAAAATTAATGGCAATGATAATTTATGAGTAATAAGTTGTCACTGTCATGTATGTAAACAAAGTCATAGAAGTCGCAAATATTGAATGAGAAAAGTAAAAAAACATGCCTCGACCATATTTGCGCTCAAAATATCGAGCGTTACAATATTGTAGGTACGTTTATCAATACAAACCAAACAGCTCAAGATGAACTCAAGAATTATTCCACGAAATTTATCCAAACGTACCAATTCTCACGCACAGTTTGATAAACCGCATGAACTAAAACCTCCGTGACTTCGGATAGTTCACAGTGCCAAACCACGCTCAAGCGCTCACGCTCACGTCGTCCTGGCGATCTGGATCGACGCATTTTAAGATACTTTGCTCGGGATCCTCGTAGGAGCAATAGGCAAGCAGCGAGATGGTTTCATGTGAGTCAGTCCTTCGTGTGGCGGCTACTTAAATCGTCGGAATTGCATTCTTTTCATTTTCGGCCATTTTATCAATTTTAATTCGTTATCTATCACGCCCTAACTACTCATACCCGTAGAAAAGTTTATTTACTTAAGATCTGTAAAATTTTCCGCGAAAGCGATGGCATTTGACGTATCGTGATCACGTGATTTTACTTCAATAATTAATGTAGGTGACCATGTATCCAGTGGTTATTAGTTTAAATTATGTTTTAACCTTTAATTAATTAAACAGTGAGGTATTTGTGTGAGACCTCGCCTATTAAGTTTGATTTTAGCGAGATATTAATATTTGGCTACTCCTGATTTCCAAATAAAATTAATTTTCATCACACTTGCTCGTAAAGGGTGTTATAACACGCGCGCTTATAGACCAACTCGAGCCGATTTACCCCCCGTGGGTTACAAATATCTATAACTCCCACGGGAGGAAAAACTGTATGAAAATCTATAACTCCCTCGGGAGTTATGAGTTTAGTTTTAAAAGTCGTACGTCATTTCTGACTAAGGAGGTTTCGAATCAGCCAAGGCTATTTCACATCTTCAAAACTTGGCTACAAAACCAATTTTAGTGTAAATAAAACTTATATGGTATATTTTACTATTATTTCCGTAGTTTTTGCGATTATTTTAATGCAATTAAATTAATTTAGTTTAAAATTTTATTTTGAAAATCGGTACAATCTGGCGACATTGCCTGTCAAGTTTAAAAACTAAACGCAGTTCTTAGCATTATCTGTGGAAGACTATATTGAAAAAGTTGACAGTTGAAGTTGTCTCTTAGCGGGTGCGTTTAGTTTATTTCATTTTTATGTTTTATTTTTTTTTTCCTCGCAAATGTGATGAAAAACATTGTGTGTATCACGGGCAGTAAGAAGATTACAAACTCGAGTCATTAAAAGCCCTCCGCCTACGGCGTCGGGCTTCTAATAGACTCTCGTTAGTAATCCCCTTCTTACTACCCTCGGTGCACAATGTACTATTAAATATCTAAACATATTTTTCATACATACGTCGATTACATATTCATATACCTACCTACGCCGACCTAAAGTTCCATAATTTCTAAAATGAACAAATTGATCATGAATAAATAATATTCGATATTATCACCAGATTCCATTATGCACGATTGGTTTGAGCGTAACCCAATAGGCAGGTCCCCCCTAAAGGCCCCCCCCCCCCCCCCGACCCCCCTTCACCGTCAGCTGATGTTTGGACGTGACAGTCAATAAGTGGGTGCAATCGTGTGTGGAGCCCGACTCGGGATACTTGTATAGATTAAAAAAACCGGCCAAGTGCGAGTCGGATTTGCACACGAAAGGTTCCGTACCACCGTTTAGCAAGGAGACGCCAACAAAAACACGTTTCTTATTTATATCTTTATATTTTGTAATGTATAATCATGGGCGTAAAAAAATATTTATTTTATTATAAGGAGGGTGCTTTTATTTTTAACTTTATATTATTTTTCTACTCCTGTACTGTTATCTGTCTTTTACTTGGTCACGAACACTAATATAAGAACATACATAATTTGAGTTCAGAGAAGTCTATACTCTATTCCCCATAACAGCACTAGTGTCGTTATAGTCACTTTACGTTATTGCTAGCATCCACAGACTTCTAAATCTAGGTTAAACTTAGGTCAAGGATTAAGCGCTCAATTCTAACTTCACGATAAAAATTCACAACTACCAACTTAACAAACAATTAAATTCCTACGATTCATAAGAAAAACAAAACTTTCCGAATTAAATTAATTGATGCCAACATAAAAAAAAGTATTTTAATTATCGTCACATCGTGTCACCAGCCATATCAAAAAAAAGTTTACCATAGACACAACTGTCATGCCGGCTGTACACACTCGGAGAGACCGGACGAGACACGCGTGACGTCCATGTATTTTATATTTTAACCTAGTCGTAGAAAAAGTATTGTATGCAACGTTGTATAATTAAGTCAAAAAACGCTCATTGCGTCTCTATTTGCGATACTCGCCGCATTCGCGGCTCGTATCGCAACTCACGCAATTCGCATTTTTTGAACCTTCTTATACAACTGTTGCATAAAATACTATTTTAATATAGCGGCAATACAAATTACACATTTTGTGAACATAATTATGAAGCATCTACCTATTCATACTATTAAAATAGAGCCAAAAACGCCAAAAAAAAACACGTTACTTGTATGGTGACGCCCTTTAATTCCAGATTTAATTTTTTGCTTCATTATTTTATTATTTGATCTTTTAGCAACAATAGAAAAACACATTCTGTGAAAATTTAAAGTCTCTATATATTACGATTCAAAAGACACAGTTCTGTGATTGACCAACACAAACACATTTTTTGTATGGGGACCCCCGTTTTCTTTTAGACGGATAGTGCAGGCTTAGTAATAGGCGTCCGATGGCACCCTTTGGGTATAGAACCCTAAAAATGTACAGTTGCCAATAAAAGCGTGTCTCAAAAAGATTTCTAAACTTATTTAATTGAAAAGCTTACTTCAATTTAATGACAAAGCTGACATAATTGAATAGGATAAACGATTAGCAGGCGGGTCACATACTGGATGTCGTAGCGCTACGCGGGTCCGGCTCGTAGCCGCGTAGCATAACATTCGTAGCACGTCTACGAAGTTATGTGCCTATGTGAGAAATATGACAACTATGCTACAAATTACAGCATTATCTGTATGAATCACACAATCGTATTGTGTTATATCATGTTCTGATATAGACCTTATGAAAAACTAGGATTTTGCATTTCCTAAGATTATAGTCGTAATCACATTATTGTTTTGAAATCTTAGGTGAAATGAACAACTAATTATAGTTCTGAGTATTCACAGTAACAAATTTATGGGTCATTGGTAATCTGCGCAAATAAATAAACAATTAATAACAATTGGTATCTTGAATTTGCTGACTTCCTTTATTAAACAAAGTTTTATAATTACTCCCTCATACATTTCCACAACAAACGGTCGCATGCCTCCTGCCTCCATCGACTTCCGGGGACCCTAACCAGGTCATCAGACGCTGCGTCTTCCGGTTCGTGGTCTCCATTCGAGAACCTTTACGCCCCATCGGCCATCGTTTCTTCGAGCTATATTCAGGTTAAAGCACACATAACAGCTCGTCACTAGAACGACACCGTCTCACCTCATTGTTTCGCCGGCAACCATACGCAAGTACGAAACGGAACCGCATCGGCACGTCATCATGCTTACGGCTGGCCGGTAGCGCGCTTACCGCGAGGCGGCAGCTCGCCTCGGTACAAGACAGGGAACCGCCAGTGGCACGCGGGTGACTCGCGGTCCTCGCGTCAGCGGCGAGCTGCAAGCGCGGCGGTGGCACGATGTATGTGGTCAATATTTTGTTAGACGTTATCGTTCTATACATTATATTTCGATGTTGGAGACCCTTGCCCTATATCAATCGTATTTGAATTAGGGATTGCAAACGAGTTACTCGAAACTCGGTTAACCGAGTAACTCGATCGAGTTTTAATCGAAATAGAACTCGGTTAATAACCGCGGTTTTTCGAGTTTTTTTGCGTCCTTATAATATTACGGATTTTTATATTTTTACTTAAGTAAACCTTAAAAATAGGTTTTTAAGTTTCGTAACACGTAAGTAATCGACGTAATAACTGACTACTGCATAAAAAAATGCCTTTAATTCGATAAAGACATATTCTGACTTCGCAAAATGACACACACGCGAAACGACAGAAAAGCAAAATGACAGAAATACGTTGTGTATACGCACCACCATCATCATCATCAACCCGTATTAGTCGACTGCTCGACATATGCCTCTCCCATGTCATGCCATCGAGCACGATCCGCGGCCACTGGCATCCAACCTCTGCCAGCCATCTTGCGAAGATCATCACTCCATCTTGTCTGAGGGCGCCCCACACTACGTTTGCCGATCCGTAGTCTCCACTCGAGAACACGCTTGCTTCAGCGCTTGTTGGTTCTGCGGCAGATATGGCCAGCCCACTGCCACTTCAGCTTGCTAATCCTTTGGGCTATGTCGACGATTTTAGTTCTCTGTCGGATCACATCATTACGGATACGATCCTTCTGAAATACTCCCAACATGGCCCTTTCCATAGCTTGCTGAGTGACCTTAAATTTACGTAGGTACTCAGCCTTCCCGTGAGCGACAACGTTTCGGCTCCGTATGTCAAGACTGGTAGGTAGGATGCACTGATCGAAAACCCTTGTCTTCAGACATTGTGGAATGGACGACGAGAAGACTCGACGTAATTTCCCATACGCAGCCCAACCCAGCTGTATTCTTCTATTAACCTCTTTTACAAAGTTATTTTTACCTAACTGCAGAACTTGCCCGAGGTAAACGTACTCCTGAACAACTTCGAGAAGGGCGTCCTGCACTGCAGTCAGTTTCGGTAAAACAACCCTCCCAAGCTAGCGTCATAAACACATCCTCCAGTGCATTCGTGAACAATTTGGGGGAAATGACATCCCCTTGTCTCACACTCCGCTGCAGGAGAATGGGCTTAGTCTGCTGGTTCTGTACTTGGACGGCGTAGAGACATCCCAGCACTTGGATGTATCGCCAGTCTATTTGGCAACGTTGCAAGGATTCCAGAACCAGACAGAATCAAAAGCTTTCTCATAGTCCACAAATGCTAAGCACAGGGGCTGATTTTACTCCTCAGTCTTCTGTATTATCTGCCTCACTGTGTATTTGGTCTATGGTGCCATATCCTCTAGGAAATCCGACAGATTGTAAACTCTTTGTCGGTAAGTGCAAGGTCGTTCACAATTTGACGGTTTCTGATGGATAGATTAAAAACCGTTCAAGTGCGAGTCGGACTCGCGTACCGAGGGTTCCGTACAAACTCAAGTAGCTACATAGATAGTTCAAGAAAAACTGTATGGCGATTAGTTTAGTAGGAGCAAATAAGTATGTGTTACGATTTTTGCGAATTTATAAAAAACGGTGCAACTTAGGAAAACCGTTATGATTTTTCCTGTAATATTTAGGACGACATTAACAATTGGTAGTTATTACAGATTTTTCTGTTCAGTAACTTCGAAGATAATAGGGGGGGAATGGTATTTTTTTAACGTTTGGCATTATAAATCAAATACTACTTATTTAAGAAAAAAAAATAAACACGGTGTTTTAATCTACAAATCAAGCCCTTTCATTTGATACCCCGTTCAATATAATAGCCCTACTTTCAATTTTCAAAGTCCCATTTCGGTCCCCTTTAAAAAAACAAGGAAAAAGGTATAAGATTTTTTTACTGTCCAATAGCCTCGGGTTAGCGATTTTTAACACTATTCCAAATTTCAAGTCGATAGCATTAGTAGATCCTGAGATATCTTGCTGTGACAGACAGATGGAGTCGCACCATAAGGGTTCTTTTTTTACCATTTTGGTACGGAACCCTAAAAACTACCCTACTACCCTACTTAATCCCGAGTTTACAAACTAATTTAATCATTATCATTACACAAAAAAAATTAAAACTACTTCAGACAGTTTCGAGTAAAAATCGAAACCGAACTCGGTTTTCGAGTTTAATCGAAAAGTACTCGTTTTTCGGTTTTCGAGTCTGGCTGCAATCCCTAATTTGAATGCAACATTGCTCCCTTCCCTAGGAGAAGTCCAGCGGACATAAATTGAGCCGTACCGCGTCCATCGAGCGCATCTGCCTCTGATTTATGTTAACTATCTCATTCTAGTTTGGGCGGTAAATTCCGCGTTATGGGGAAAGTTTTCTAATCGTGTGGAAAAGATGCTGGACGTTTATGGGTTTTGTGAGTGTTCTAGTTTTCAACACATCTCTAATTTAACAAACAATGGCTCTTTTGTATCCGGGTCGTACGCGTTACGGAAAATAACAATATAATAAAAATGTTAACAACTGTCTTCCAATGAACCTATTTGATCAGCATATCGCGAGTTGTTATGAGAAATACTCAAATCACTACATATGAGGCTATAGTATTTCTGTTATTAAAAAACTACTTTGTTGTTTTGTTATAGATCAAAAAAATCGTACGTTATCCGTGATGTGATGTCAAGACAATCCCTCTTGAAGCTTAAAAATATGAGTAGTGCTATCTTTAACACGTAAAGGTACTAAAATTAGTGAACTTTGTACAATATTACCATCTGATATGTTAGGGTAAAAAAGAAACTGGACAAAACGCCCGTTCAAAATTTAATCAAGTATGAAACGTGGTATAGTCGAATTTAATGTAAACCTCATTACCATAACTTAAAATTCAGTGCTCTTATTCTGACTCCTAGAAATGGTCCTCCTAGGTAATAAAATAATTCAAGTGATGTCATATTATTTTCTCGTCTTATCCGTTGCACAATCCTGTTTTAATTTGTGATTTTTACAAGCTTTTATTTAAGATGCAGTCCAATCACTGCTCAAAATACGTTGGAGTACCATAAGCGCAGTGACGTGACTCATGGGTGACGGTTTTACGTGTACCTACTCTTCGAAATTGGTGCTTAAAATACGCAGTATTCATGTACTATCCATGCGTATTTTAGGCGCCGATTTGGAAGTTACCTACGCGTCAAAAACAGTAACGCATAAGTCAGGTTTCTGCGTTTACGGTGCGTCAACATCTTTTGAGCAGCGCGTTCACCACACCTTAACTTGCACTGTCCAAATTTAAGTTGTCCATTTCAAACTGTATTAGTACATTGTGTATCAAGGGCGGTAAGTAAGGAATTACAAACGAGTGTTTGTTACAAGGCCGAGGCGAAGCCGAGGGCTTTAATAACACGAGTTTGTAATTCCCTTACCGCCCGTGGCACACACAATGTTTTTCATCGCACTTGTGAGGAAATCTGATTAAAATAACCTTACTTAACCTAAATAAAATTGTAAAACTGACAGTGACATTAGTGACATATATCGAGACGACAAGTCACGTTCGGAAACCATAGCGGTAAAGACTCAAAATGGTTGATTTTATATTTGCAAAATACTGAAATACACTATTTAAACATTTAATTAATGTTACAGAAATATGTGTTTACATGTATTTGCAATAACAGTTCTCTTTAAATAAATATTTCAGTAATAAAAGTTAAAAAAGTAAGTTGGCGTTTTCTTTGAACATGACAAATAAGAGTAAAACAGAACCAGCGTTTCAAATTTAAAAAGAAAACCATTACGCCCTAGGGCGTAATAGGTCATTTACGGCCCGCAAAACCTACGTGTAATGACACCATTTTCGAGCAAGTGTGATGAAAAAACCATTTTAAACCACTTATTGGTTGGTTGGTTCCCTTCGCGACCATTAATGTCGTGTCATGTCCACCACGTCGAGGTAATACCATGTTTTTACGCGATTAAGTCCCGTTTTGTTATAATAACGAGTGAAAATCGTGAACGTTTAAAAATCAATATTTCACTTATTGGTAAGTTCGATGATGATGCGGTAGTGATATTATGTCACCCTCTGTTGATGGAGCCAGGATGTATGGACTGGACTTTGATATCCCCGATTTTGATATTCATGACCATGACGGCTTTTCATTTCAAAGGTTGATTTAAAGAATATATTTTTAGTTTTATTATCCTCTTTTTACTGCAGAATTGCATTTGACTTTGTTGCAATACAAAGTTGAAATTCAGGTAATGACCGTTAGGTATGCAGTTTGCATTCCCAAACCATTTCGTATTCATACTTTTACTGCTCCTTATCGGTCTTCAACGACTTGTTTGCGATATCAGATACCGAATTCCTACACTACAAGATAATACGACAGCCAGTAGTTTAACTTGCGTTGCATAATAATAGGAGTACATTGCGGCGCGCACATTTTGTGAGGGCTATTATACCCTTTAAAATTATATCAAAAATTGATATATCGAAATAAATTATATTATCTATTTTTATAACGTCCATTACACACCCGCGAGGCGGCATTGTTCGTAGCGCCGCGCGCACCACGCCATCTTATTTACGAGCGTTTCAGCCGACGACACAACTATGTTAGCATTATTTTTGACTCAAATATCATTTGCAGCTATTCTGTACGTAGAACTGAGAGCAGTTTTCAATCGTATCAAATTAATAAAGCTTTGCCTCAATAAATCGTTAATAAAATTCACACAGTCTTGACGGACAGTCAAAACGATTTGAAAATTACCCACGAGCGTCATTATCTTAAGCTCACAGGGTTAGACTACTGTTTATACTGTAGAAAACCTCAAGACTCAAGACACGCTTAAGCGATAAGCGAATATGAGCTGTCTTGCAAAGGGAAAGGTGATATTATCGCGTGCTAGTTGCAAACGAGGGTAAAATGAGCGGCGTAAACACTTTTATGGGTAGTTCTGCCATTCACTTTGTTGTCGTTCGATAATTCAACAATGGCGTGTAGTTACAGGCAACACGCTATCGAATTATATGCTGAGTTAGTATAGTCAGCACCAAATAATCTGTAACATCCGAAGTGCCATATATAGGTTTTCCCAAATTAGATGCCAATACTTTAAGAGATGTTAACTTACATCAAAATAAGTTTAAATAGGAAATAAGAAAACGTTTTAGATGAATGAATGTTTTCGTTTTCCGAACAAAATAATTCAATTAAAATTGACAACATTTCATATTTTCAAAAGATCTTAATTCGAAAACCATTTGGGTAAAACTGTATTTTATGCTCAAAAAAAATATTTTTCGATTTTTTTCCCCATTCATTTTGGAAAAAATCGTCAATTAGTGTGAACCGGAAGTGTGACGTCATTTTCCCTGCATTATCGAGAGAGACCTTAGTGCTGAAACGATTAAAAAGTGTATGGTATCCGGTTGTCATTTTCTGACATACTTGCCGTCTGACGTTTATTTGTTTTGAAAATTGTTACAACTGCTTAGCGGCTTTAGAAGTTTAATTTTCTTACCGTTGGTTCATTTGCACGTTTTCGAAGACCTTAAAAGACTTGGCACTTTCCCACTGGACTCCGATAACGCATTCAAGCATTATTAACTTGGCATTCTTTTACCGGACACCGATTTTTTTCATATAATGAAGACATCAGAAGGTTTTTCTCAGGCTGATAGCACGAATCTGCCGCGTGTTGAAATTATGATGATGGAGTACACATCGGCAAGTGATAAATATAATCCAGCCCAAATAAGAGAAGCAAAAGCATCGTTGTCTTCCCGAACTTCCTATGTTGACAACGCTGTAACGCCTGACAGTTATTTTTTTAATCGTAATTGTCGCTCTGGATTCTAGTTTTTTTAAATCGTAATTGTCGCTCTGGATTCTAGTTGGGAAAGTGACGTCATTTTCTACATACGCCCTTTTAGAATGAGCTACTTTTCAAACTGCTATTTTTAATTGAAAAATTGAGTTAAAACGAAAAAGAAAAAATGCGGGTAGCTTAAAATTCCACCTATTTTCTATCCAGCTCATAAAATGAAGGAGTAGAAAATTTGAAATATTGTCAATTGTGGCGAAACAAATACATTCTGTGCATTTCTGCGTATTTCATTAACACGGTGTTATAACGTGGCACAGTTGCTTTCCTAATTTTCTCCAAAAAGTATTCGCAGATAATCAATCTGTTCGAATAAAACAGGTTATTATTGTGGTGGTCGTAATTTGTGGTTTTTGATCGCATTATAGAGGTTTCATGATATGTTTGTATATAAAATATTTTCCTACTGTTTCTTAAATGGATGAGCTTTTATTAAAGTAAACAAAAATAAAACCGGTCAAGTGCGAGTCGAACTCGCGCACCGAGGGTTCCGTACAGACTTATAAGTAGATACATGAATAGTTCAAGAAAAACTCTATGGCGTTTAGTTTAGTAGGAGCAAATAAGTATGTATTACGATTTTTGCAAATTTCTCAAAAACAGTGCAAGTTAGGAAAACCCTTATATTTTTCGTGTAATATTTAGGATGACATTAATAATTGGTAATTATTACAGATTTTTCTGTTCAGTAACTTCGAAGATAATAGGGGGGGAATGGTATTTTTTTGACGATTTTCTTATTAAATCAAAAACTGCTCATTTAAGAAAAAAAATAAAAATAGTTTTTTAATTTACAAATTAAGTCCTTTCATTTAATACCCCACTCGATATAATAGCCCTAATTTCAATTTTCAGAGTCCCATTACGGTACGGACCCCTTTAAAAAAAAAAGTAAAACAGGCATAAGATTTTTTTCCGTCCAATAGGGTCGGGTTAGCGGTTTTTAACACTATTCCAAATTTCAAGTAGATAGCGTCAGTAAATCCTGAGATATCTTGCTGTGACAGACGGACAGACGGACAGACAGACAGAGTCGCACCATAAGGGTTCCTTTTTTATCATTTTGGTACGGAACCCTAAAAAGCATACATGTTCCCTATTGAATTAAACATACAAATTGAAGATTGATGACTTTTTTGGCGTCGCCACAAACTACCCAGCTGGAAGCGTCTGAATTAATATTTGATTGCCCGCTCGCTCTACACCCACGTATGTAATGGTCAGCATTAAATAGTCTGTGTCATAGAAAGCACCATACAAAAGGTGCCTCGAGAGGAACCCGAAAGATTTTAACCACGCATTCCTGATGTCATTAGGAGTCAATTTTTATATAACATAATGTCAAATTCGGAAAAAAAATTATTCTTGTTACAAAGATATTTTTGATTGATTTTTACGTAAATTTATTTTGTTGGATTTTACATTAGCTTTGTATGAGCCAGTTAGCCCTTACAGTTGAGTGTTATGTTGGAGTGCGATGGTAGAACGAAGAAGTTTTAGTTATACTTATGAAACTGGTTTATTGTCTTTTCGTACAAAATAGTTAAATTAATTGGCCGTTCCTTCACTTGATGTTTATCGTATGACAGTTATGTTTGCACTAAGTAGTCTTTTACTTCATAATTGTTATATCGAAGCGCGGCCTAAAGTAGGTCGCAACGTAAACGGAAAAATGTACAGTAGTGAGACTGTACAAGCTTTTATAACATTTTTTACTCCAAATGACCTCAGGAATGCGTGGTTAAAATCTTTCGGGCTCCTCACGTTACGACACTATACACCTAGTAATATCTAGAAAGTCTATCTAGACTTTGTACAAAACGGTTTATGTGGGAAGAATTTATACTTCCTTGTACACAACTGTCATTGTATCTGTACCTCTAGCACAACTGTGACACGCGGCTCTTTGTCGCGCGATAAATGCTACCTATCTCTTTCCACTCAATATAGTGTGACAGTGACAGGTGATGCTCTGTCGCGCGAGAAACGAAGTCGCGGCCAGTTATGCTAGACGTACTGGTAATGTGCAAAGAAGGTAGGTTTCTTGGTACATTACCTGGTTTTGTGCGAAGAATAGTTTTTCTTTGTATATAGCTAGTTATGTAACCCAGTTATGTACGAAGAACAAGGGACATTTGTACATATAGTTGTTGAATCCACTTAAGGCTATTAGGTAAAGTGTGCCCTCAAGATTTCTGAAAACAACCTTGCACGGTTCTTTGGCTCGTTTGCTATCGACGTGGGACCGTGGAAAGTTACTTAGTAACAGTTACCAAAATTAACATTCCATTTTCGCAGAATTTACAGAAACCAACGTGAAATGACGTGTGATAACTATCAGTGACGTCATACGTCCATTAACCAAATTACGTGTATTTATGAAACGACCGCTCGTTACACCGTTGCGTGTATAAGTCAATATTTTTAGAATACCTTTGTTAAAAGGGTGGAACTCGCAAGTTTTTCTTAATTATATTGATACCTTTAGACTCAAGGGCGTAAACGTCGCAGGTTCTAATGGCGTTTACACCCTTTGCGTCTAAAGGTATCGATATACGCTTTTTTGCGTAATGATTGTTTAGACTCGGTATTTTTTCCTTGGGAGTTGGTTGGTTCTTAATCGTCGGTGGTAACCATTTTGCGGCAGCGGAACAGATTAGCCGAAATATAAACTGTTGAGAAAAGAAATATTGTTTATACATGGGGACCCTGACGCAGGGGCCCGATGTAGGGGACATGACCTAGTTTTAGTTTAGGTTAGGCCAATTGTATAGTTTACTTTTATTTTATTTATTTATTACTAAATAAATTTACATTAAAAAAAAAAGGTTTACTTATACATATTCACATCAGTATTTTATGTCTAATGCTGTACGTGACGACATGTATCAGATAACTTGGCTTTCCGACGGTAGCCTGGTTTTCTTAGGCACTCAATAGGCACGAAATGGTCAGAAAATTCATCGCATGTTATACAAGGTTACTAATTTTCTTAAAGATAAGGGGACAACGATGAATAATTCAGCGTTAGCAGATGCATCGGTGCCGTTCGTTGCTTTAAGCTAGCGGCTTTATTCCATTTCTATACCAAGTGTTCATCCTGGCGTCATCACACCAGACGTAGCTCTCGGTGTTTGCGATTACCATGAAGTGTATGGCCGGCGACTATGCCCATCTCGCTTTAGCATACGAAGTAAGAGAAAGAGAGCAAAACTTAGCCGTTCACAAATTGCAAAAAAATCTTCACCCGCCGAGTTTCTAACACCGGTTCTTCTCGGGGCAGAGGTTTCACATTTTTTAAATTTTAGGTGCATTTCAATATGCCTAAATTGAAGAATAAAGTACTTTAACTTTGACTATTTTCAGAAGCACCCCAACGTTTCAGTGTAACGGGCGGTCAGAACAGAACAACATGCAATTGTCAGTCATTTTAATAATATTGGTTTTCCGCGGGCCCGCTTTGTTGTGTTTCACGCATTCTGCGCTGTCGAGCGTCGCGTGATCAATAAACAGCGTTAATTATCAGCTCGTCGCAATGCTTCGTGGGATTGACATTTTAACTTTTGTGAACGTTCGTTGTAACTTATTAATCAAGCTAATTAAAACTCAATTTCCTTTCTTTTTAGGGTTCCGTAGCCAAAATGGCTAAAAAGGAACCCTTATAGTTTCGTCATGTGGACGGACATGACGAAACTATAAAATTTAGCCATTTTGGCTACGGAACCTTAAAAAGAAGTCCGTCCGTATGTCACAGGCATTTTACTCAAAGACTACAAGACGTATACTGATGAAATTTGGAATATAGATGTCTTGTAGATACCGCTACTAAGTTTGCTAGTTAAATAATAAAAATAAAAAAATCTAGGGGGGCACTCGCTTTTTTTGTACGGTGGTACGGAACCCTTCGTATGCGAGTCCGGCTCGCACTCGGCCAGTTTTTTGTCGTTAGTCGTTTAAAATAAAATATTCTCAGGTTGTTGAATAGTGCTAAAGCCTTACTTTAACGTCATTGTAATTGGCTTGTCTGTTTGTCCGCAGGCGACGAGTTCGTGTATCGGGACGCTTGGGGCGGCATCAGCCTCATGTTCGCAGCCAACCAGTCCTCCAAGACGCTCATGCCGAACACCACTTACGTGAGTCACGCCGGGCTAGTCGGGATCACCGACAAACGGTCCGACAAACTTTTCATTAACACATTAGGCACCGTGGGGCTCACCTGTGCCCCTTACATACACAGATGAGATGACCACTTTGGCGTTTAGTGTGTTAAAGGTTTTATTTCGTCGTCATATCATTTGATCGAAGCGTTAAGCATACGCTTACGAAAACCGTGATGTGCTTGCACTGAATCGACCAAAATGCAAGAGAATCGGTTGAGAAATGTGATCTCTAGAGAGAGGAGAGAAGTGGACAACGGCCATACATCTGGGGGCACGGCAGTGCCCCCGCCAAGTCGAGCAAAAAAGGCACGGCCGTACCATCCTTTTCTCGAAGCCATTCAGGCCATTTTCAGCCTCCCGTAATTTTGTAGTGGCTAAAGCTAGAACCCTGAATTTTCAGGAATATATAGGGAACAATGAGACTTAAATATATTCTCAATATCATTTAATTTCAACGAGTAGATTAAGAACTATTGCATGTCAAAGTTCCTTAGTTTTGTCACTGACTGGCTGACTCACTAACTCACTGACTGATTCACTGACTGATGATCATCATAATTTTTAGGTACTTCTAGCAGACCTGCAAGCTCCAAATTTTAAACATAGTTAGTTTTTAGAAGTTTGTAATCTTATACAAATACATGCGATTACAAAGTTAGTTCTCAAAACTTATTTGTTGTTTCGCTTATAAAAATCGAGATCTAGACACGCGGCAGCGTGTCAAGCCAAGTTCAAGCAAAACTGGCTAGCCAGCGCCGAGTGTAATATTACACGAACCACTTGGTGCCACTTTTCACCCTTCTATAACTCAACACCTCTTTAACGTAAACACATAAAACTACGTGTGTTTAATTATATCCATAAGGACATCTAGAATCCCAAATTTCATGAAGCTAGCTCAAACGGTTATAAAGATATGAAGGTCAAAAAGTCGTAAATTTTAGCACTGACTGACTGACTGATCCACTGACATATAGTAGCTAAACCTAACCTACTTCCAGATGACCTAGAAGGATGAAATTTGGAATCCAGCTCGGTAATTGTGTGTAAGCGTACTAAAAAATCTAAAATTAAAAAAAGAGTTAAGAAATAGGGGGGTCCCCATACAAAATTTTGTTTTTTTTAATTGTATCTTTGAGTACCTAAACCTAACCTACTTCCAGATGACCTAGAAGGATGAAATTTGGAATCCAACTCGGTAATTGTGTGTAAGCGTAGGAAAAACCTAAAAATAAAAAAAAGTTAAAAAATCGGGGGGGGGGGGGGGACCCCATGATTTTGCCAAGTCAAATCTGACCTACTTTAAGATCTCACATTTTTAAATAACAGCAATTGTTATAGGTTTCCTATAAAGCAAAGAAATAGAGTTTAATACTTGTTTATAATGTTATTTTGTTCCTATAAATACATATTTGGATTTTGCATAGGACTTGGTACTCATTTAGATCTCCATTCTTTTTGCGGCGAAGCCCACAGCCTAGCATAATTTTCGTATTTAACTTGGCTCTCCTTTTTTACATTTATGTTTTTGGTGGGATAAATTACAATATGAAACTTCGCACTCACTTTATCTGCTTATTAACAATCTCTTTGATAACAATTTGCCTATAACTTTACCTCAACACTTGAGTTATTAAAAAAACTTCCGAACCGCCATATCGAGACGAAGAGATGACACTTATTGAATTTTCTCTCAACACGGCAGCTCTTGGCTGAATAATAAACACAGAAACACAGTGGACTTAACTTCTATAAATACCTACTACTACTAGCATGGATTTTGGGGATGTTAAATAGATGTAAATAAGCACAGCACGTAGCAGAATAGACGTGTAAAAATATAATAACCTATTAAAATCACACTTTTTAAAAATAGTCGGGTTCAAACGAAGCTGTTTAATAACAAATGCACGAGATATTGTAAAAAAGTATTTAAATCGCTTTAACTGTGTCTTTAATATTTAAAGAGTTCCCTCAAATTCTCCAAGATCCCATCCCACCATCAGATCCTGATCTGGTGCCAATGTAATCATAATTAAACAAAAACTTCGGGATGGAAAATTAAGTAATATACGCGATTTAATCCGTTTGAACTGTTTTATACTAGACTAGCCAGTGGATCTTCTAGATAAAAACCAAAACAATGAACCCTAACATAATTTAGATTGAGTTCTTTTAATAGTGGCGGTTAAATTTACAAAGAACAAGCCTACTGTAGCGACCTAACCCGCTGTGCGCCCATAGTTACCGTGACCTTTGTTCTCCGACAACCCGTGATTAATCGCATTCGAGAATTAATTAACAAAGCGCCGACTAACGACTAATGACTAACGACTGACGGCGGCCGACGGGCGGTGGCTGACGGTTAGTCATCGCGTCCCGATGATCGCTAGGTTCATTAAGATCTCTGTTAGCTTGAATGAATGGATTGCTGCTATTGACAAATATAGGTTTGCGCAGGCAACATTTTCGCAACGTACTTCGTACCTTGATTATTTTACGTGATTCCTTGCCAATATTAATCTACCAGATTTCAGCCCGTAACGTCGTTGACTTGTGGTATTGGCAAAATACACGTATTTTTGCAAGTTTACCAATTTTAAAAAGGCCGAAAATTTAACAGACCAGACCAGACCAAATCAACTTATTTTTAAAAAGAAAGAAAGTAAGAAAATACATTTATTCATGACAGCACAAGATAAAAAAACAAAAGAGTATTACAAATTAAATTAAAAATAGATACGCTGCCACAAAACGGTCTCCGCTCTGCAAACAATATTGTGGACTAATTAAGTTTAAAAATAATCAAATGGTACATGGGTACTTAATCTACTCTCACAATCTCACTCGGCCAATAAGAAGTATCTATCGGTGTCGGATTTGTGTCCTATTATTATAATGAACCATGTAGTTAATTAAAATAATAGTGAACTTTTTTCTCTTTTCCACAATAGCGTTCAAATTTCGTATAGGCTGTATTCCAGATTTTATTAGGTCATTCGCTTAACCCGTTGCCGTGCTTCCTCCAATTACTCTATATCCCTTTCTAACCCCTAAAGTGTAGTAAGGAGAGCAATATTGCCCGAGATTCGCAATATGCCTTCGATAACCATATGGATCGTTTACTTACAAAACCGCTTACTTACCTCTCTAGAGTTTTCGTAATTTGAGTCCTGTTTTATGTGTAGTAGGGTTCTTTTTGTTTGGACGTTGGTTGTAGGTTCAGATAGGAGGGTAAATCGTGCGTATTGAGCAATATAACTGTATGTTACATACAGTTATATTGTATGTATTTATATATGCGGAATGCGACTGACCTAATAAGACGGCCAACGGTTTTTGAGTGTAATCCGCCTGAAGGCGGATCAAGCGACTTGCGGTTGGCATTTTCTTGGAAATAATGTTGAATCAACCATACCTCTATGCAAACGTAAAAAGAAACGACTACTACCATAAGGGTGTAAATCGCGCGCGACGTGTGAATGTTTTTATAGAAGAATGCGCTAGCCTTTTACTAAAATATTATTCCTTACGGCCTGTTGGTTCCACTGCTAGGTTCCACTAGTGGGTCCAGCAGGATTTTCAAGTACTCGTTGGACCCATTTACGTAGCTTGCCTGACGATTAGGTACTTGGTTTACTTGGTAATGTTTTAAAGTTTTTAAACTTTAAATTTTCGATTCCGGCAGCATCTTCTACAAAGAACTTCAAAAAATCAAACAGTGTGCACACAAAAGCAGTTTGCTAGACTGTATGACAAAAGTTCCTTAGTCCCCTCGATTTTATATGTTAAAATATTAACATCAATATTGTAGCAGATTGTAATGGACTTCCATGTATTTATTTTATTTCTAGGTAGCGCAATTTTTTTATTTGAAGTGCAAAAACTGAGGCACGCGAACGTTCTCGTTTGTCAAATAAAATGCTAAAATTTCCGAGCATGTTTGAGAAAATTGCATTTTACGTGCATTTTTACTAGCGACATAAACACTATCCCTATTCGAACTACCTCCAGCACAGCTGTGACACGCGACTCTTTGTCGAGTGACAAATGCGACCTGTCTTATTAACCGACTTCCAAAAGAAGGCCGGTTCTCTATTCGTCTGAATGTTTTTTTTTTTTGTATGTTTGTTACGCGATTACTCGAAGACGGCTGGACCGATTTGAAAAATTCTTTTTTTGTTTGAAAGGGTATACTTCCGAAATGGTCCCATTGCAACCAAATCAGGATCTGATGATGGGATCCTGGAGAAACCGAGGGAACTCTTCAAATATTAGAGGCACACATATAGCGATTTCGGTATTTTTCGTAGTTTCTTGTCCATTTCTTACTAGCAATAAGTTTTTAGTGTTAACCGACTTCAAAAAATGAAACAAATGTTTATGTAGGTTTCTTCCCCGATTACTTAAAAACAGCTGGACCGATTTGGAAAATTATTTTTTTGTTTGAAAGGGTATACTTCCGAGGTGATTCCATTGCAACCAAATCAGGATCTGATGATGGGATCTTGGAGAAATCGAGGGAACTCTTCAAATATTAGAGGCACACATATAGCGATTTTGGTATTTTTCTTAGTTTCTCGTGCACTTCTTATTAGATATAAGTTTCCAGTCTTAACCGACTTCAAAACAAAGATCAATTTTTATGTAGGTTTGTTCCCCGATTACTTGAGGCTAGACCGATTTGGAAAAATTTTCTTTTAACAAAATAGACTTTAGTCTATTTGGTTAAAATAGTATTTTTACAGCGCCACTAAAAATTTAAAAATAAAGTAAATTTTTAAAACAAAAAATAAAAACCGACTTCCAAAAACTTAAACTAAAAAGCAGAAAATAATATGTTAATTACCCGAAAGAAATGGATAATCAACGATTCATATATACATATACAGATATTTATAGTTTTTAACCTGCTTTTTTGAAGTCGGTGCCAGCTAAGGATAAAAGGAGCTCAGCATAGCCAGCTTTGCGTGGCAGGCACCGACTTCAAAAAAGCAGGTTAAAAACTATAAATATCTGTATATGTATATATGAATCGTTGATTATCCATTTCTTTCGGGTAATTAACATATTATTTTCTGCTTTTTAGTTTAAGTTTTTGGAAGTCGGTTTTTATTTTTTGTTTTAAAAATTTACTTTATTTTCACTCAATATAGTGTGACAGTGACAGGTGATGCCCTGTCGCGCAACAAACGATGTCGCAGCCAGTTATGCTAGACAGTCAGGTACACGAAAGAAGCCGCAGACCCTAGTCAGTAATGTCAGCATAAGTTAATAACAGCTCGCAGAATAGAGCCAGCAAAGACGATATCTAGCTAAGCCCAACAAGCGAACCCGTTAAATATTTAGCCTGTTTCAATATCTGCTGAATTCACCAAACTGGACAGAATACGGAGGGACCTGGTTTGAATTGGCTAAAATTCAAAAGCCTTTTGATTAAGTTGAATCTAGCGATATAGGCGCCCCTATAATACAAGTGGGTCATTCTCATTTTTGTGCAGACAGTCACTAGGTACCGTGGGCGTTATTACTCTTCTTAATTGATAAAAAAAAGTTAGGTAATACTATCATGAATTGACTCATCAATATGATAAAAAGGATTCATGCTACGAGTATTATGACGGTTAGGTTAGGTTACTTAGAACGAACGTTTAGAAAGAGCAATTGCAGCGAAATCCCCGGTAGGTAATAACTGTGTGCATAAAAATGTGAATGACCTAAGTACCTCCCTGCTGCAGACTGTCCTCCATTATTTTTTAAAGTGGTATAATATATTAACAAACTAGAGAACTACCGTTATTTCGTGGCGGGGAAATAAGCGAAATAATGTATTTTTTGCTTCGCCATAGAGGTAGATGTACCTACCCTACAGACACCCAATTTCTTGGAAATACGATGAATCAAAGAAATCGTCGACCGTAGGCTGAATTAGCGTAAGGGACATTGTTTTGCCTGTCCCTTACCGTAATTCAGCCTACGGTCGACGAAATATTTCTATATTTAGCTTATTTCTATTCTATAGTAGAAAATAACCAAAACCTATAAGTTATACACTCACGGACAATTAAATCGGGGCATTTTCTAATATCATTTCATTTTATCATTTTAATTGTTTATAGAAAATGACCCGAATTCATTATCCGTGAGTGTATTTTCTACTACCATTTTCTTGTTATTATGTATTAAAACATTATTGTATAACACGATGCTGATAATACCTATAAGTCGTAAACCATCGCCGTTATCTTAGTAACCTTTAAATATAATACCATCTAACTACTGTCATGTCTCAAGCAAATAAATTTTCATTTTCATTTTTTTTTTTCATTTTCTTGCAAGAACAAACATGTAGAAAACCAACGCTCAACAGAATATCGTGAAGAGTCTCGTCCCCTCGGTTAGTTGTCGGTTATCGCGTCCAATTTTCCGTAAAAGCCGACGAAGTCCGTGAAGTCGGGCTCGGTGATTGGTGCTAGGGTTGTGGGCGAGCGACAAAACCGCTGGCAAAATTTACGGTTATTTTCTTCGTATTTATAATCTAGAGCAGGGTTTCTTAAACTGTGGTCCATGGACCCCATAGGGGTCCGTGATACGAGAGCCGGGGGTCCGTGGCTATGCATACAACACAAACTTTTATGTGCTCTTGATTTTCTTTTTCTCTGATTATATTCGGTTTTCCAAATAAGGGTCTGTGACCAACAAAAGATTAAGAAACTCTGATCTAGAGAACGCCCGCCTGTTTGTGGAGGTTAAATAAATTAAATATTTCTTTTTTCACCGTAATCGGGTAAAAAGTACATTTTAAGTGCTGTAGTGAGAGATTTACATTTTCTTATGACTCCTAAAATTTAGACGAACGAACCAAAATCCTCAGTACCTACTAAACGAGGACTTTTAGACTCTAAACGTCCTCGTTTAGTATCTATACAGAGATGTAATAAAGCAACATAAATTTACTTTTCACGCGACATTTGGCCATAAATGCCATATCGAGATGATTTAATAGCGCCCTCGTAAGGAGCATCGTTAATATGTTTTTAGCAGTATTTTTATATTTTGACTAGCTGATGCCCGCGACTTCGTCTGCGGTGTAAATTATAATTAGGCAATTAATCTTAATAGGCAATTAATAGTTTCTGATATTTGTTCATAAACTTTGTTGTAATTAAACAAAACCCTCAAATATTGGGCCCAAAACTGCACAATGCACATTTACCGTGAAAATCAATTCTTAAGTCCATTTAAGGATTATTACCAAAAAATTAAATGCACTTAATAAACCGCTTGTTACTTACACAAAAAAACAATCTACTAATTGCTATATGCTATGCATGGAGTTAAAAACCTTTTACTTTAAAAATTGTACGGGTCCCTAAAAAAACTTTCAACCCCTACTTACTCAACCCGTCTTCGAGATAAATTTTAATGAACCGTGAAATCATTTGAGTTCTATTCAGTTTAATCAGTTTTAGATACCCTACTTTAAAAATCATTTGGTCCCTTTATAAAGTTTTGGTCCCCATTTATAACCCTTGGAGATGAATTTCAAAAAATGGTTTAACATTTTTTCTGTACCCTTATTGAAGGATCTATGTACGAAGTGTCAGATTTCCTACTTCAAAAATCCTTTGGACCCTATACAGAGTTTCAACCCCCATTTAAACCCCTTTGGGGATAAATTTCAAAAAACTGCAATCACTTTTCTTTTCTTTTTTAGATGAGTTCAAGATCTACTACAAAAATCGTTTGGTCCCTTTACAAAGTTTCAACCCCCTTTTGATCCCTTTTTAGGGATGAAAAAACGGTAAAACCACATTTCTTTTTTCTTATTAAGGAGTCTATGTACGATGTCCCAGATCGCCAACTTCAAAAATCTTTTGGTCCGTATACAAAGTTTCGACCCTCATTTAAACCCCTTTGGGGATGAATTTCAAAAAAACAGCAATCACTTTTCTTTACTCTCATGGATGAGTTTATGTAAGAAGTTTAAGATCTACTATAAATACCGTTTGGTCTCCATACAAAGTTTTGACCCCCGTTTGACCCCTTCTTAGGGATGAATTTAGAAAAACGAAAAATCACTTTTTCTACTCTTATTGAGGAGTTTATATACGATGTCTTAGAGCTCCAACTTCAAAAATCGTTTGTACCCTACACAAAGTTTCAACCCCCATTTTAACCCCTTTGGGGATGAATTCCAAAAAACAGCAATCACTTTTCTTTACTCTTATGGATGAGTCTATGAACGAAGTTCAAGATTTACTACAAAAATCGTTTGGTCCCCATACAAAGTTTCAACCCCCGTTTGACCCCTTTTTAGGAATGAATTTCGAAAAATGGTAAAACTACTTTTCTTTATTCTTATTGAGGAGTTTATGTACGATTTCTCAGAGCTCTAACTTCAAAGTTCAAATTTTCAACCCCCATCTAACCCCTTTTGGGGATGAATTTCAAAAAACCGTGAAATGACTTTCCTGTACTCATATTGTGGAGACTATGTACGATATCTCAGAGCTCCAACTTCAAAAATCGTTTCAAGCCCCATTTAACCCCCGTTGGGGATGAATTTTGAAAAACGGTGAAATTACTTTTTGCAACTAATCTCCTAGTTTAAAAATCGTGTGGTCCCCATTTAAACTTTCAACCCCCGTTTTACCCCTTTTAGGGATGAATTTCGAAAAAGGGTGAAATTACTTTTCTCTACTTATATTGAAGGATCTATGTGCGAACTCTGAGATCTCCAACTTCAAAAATCGTTGGTGCCTATACAAAATTTCAACCCCCGTTTAACCCCTTTTGGGGATGAATTTCGAAAAACCGTGAAATTACTTTCCTACACTCATATTGTGGAGCCTATGTACAATGTCTCAGAGCTCCAACTTCAAAAATCGTTTTAACCCCCATTTAACCCCTGTTGGGGATGAATTTTGAAAAAAGGTAAAACTACTTTCTTAGACCTTTATCGAGGAGTCTATATACGAAGTCTCAGATCTGTAACTTAAAAATAATTTGGTCCCTAAACAATATTTCAACCCCCGTTTTACCCCTTTTAGGGATGAATTTCGAAAAAGGGTTAAATTACTTTTCTTATCTCATATTGAAGGATCTATGTGCGAACTCTCAGATCTCTAACTTTAAAAATCGTTTGGTGCCTGCCTATACAAAGTTTCAAACCCCCATTTAACCCCTTTTGGGGATGAATTTAGAAAAACCGTGAAATTACATTCCTGTACTCATATTGATGGGTCTATGTGCAAAGTCTCAGATCTCCGTCTTTAAAAATCGTTTGGTCCCCATTTAAACTTTCAACCCCCGTTTAAGCCCTTATAGGGATGAATTTCGAAAAACCGTGAAATTATTTTTCTGTACTCATATTGAGGAGACTATGTACGATGTCTCAGAGCTGCAACTTCAAAAATCGTTTCAACCCCCATTTAGGATGTTCCCCATTGGGGATGAATTTTGAAAAACGGTAAAATTACTTTCTTCGACCTTTATTGAGGAGTCTATATACGAATTCTCAGATCTGTAACTTCAAAATAATTTGGTCCCTATACAACATTTCAACCCCCGTTTAACCCCTTTTAGGGATGAATCTCAAAAAAGGGTGGAATTACTTTTCTCATGTCATATTGAAGGATCTATGTGCAAACTCTCAGATCTCTAACGTCAAAAACCGTTTGGTGCCTATACAAAGTTTCAACCCCCATTTAACCCCTTTTGGGGATGAATTTCAAAAAACCGTGAAATTACTTTCCTGTACTCATCTTGATGGGTCTATATGCGAAGTCTCAGATCTCCTACTTTAAAAATCGTGTGGTCTTCATATAAACTTTCAACCCCCATTTAACCCTCTTTGGGGATGAATTTCCAAAAACGGTGAAATCACTTTTTTTAAATTGTATTAAAGAGTCTATGTTCGAAGTCTCAGATCTCCTACTTTAAAAATCGTATGGTCCCCATATAAACTTTCAACCCCCATTTAACCCCCTTTGGGGATGAATTTCAAAAAATCCCTTCTTATCCCTTACTTACGTTATATAACCACCCTACTGTGAAAATTTCAAGTTCCTAACTTCAGTAGTTTCGGCTGTGCGTTGATCAGTAAGTCAGTCAGTCAGTCAGGACTTCTTCTTTTATATATTTAGATGATATATGTGTAATTCTGTACGTGTAAAAACAGTCAATGAACCATCTAGATCAGTTTTACATGGTTTTAGTTGGTTGATTTATGTAAACTTAATTGAAAAAAACCGGTCAAGTGCGAGTCGGACTCGCGCACCGAGGGTTCCGTACAAACTCGTCAGTAGATACGTGAATAATTCAAGAAAAACTGTATGGCGGGACAAACTTAACTTTGCTCTTGTAAAACTGTTGTCCCCATACATCGACATATGCCGCGGTTAGTTTAGTAGGAGCAAATAAGGTTGTCTTACGATTTTTGCGAATTTCTAAAAAACGCTGCAAGTTAGGAAAACCGCTTTATTTTTCCTTTAATATTTAGGATCATATTAACAATCGGTAATTATTACAGATTTTTCTGTTCAGTAACTTCGGAGATAATAGGGGGGGAATGGTATTTTTTTAAACGTTTTTTGTTTTAAATCAAAAACTACATGTTTAAGAAAAAAAATAAAAACGGGTCTGGTATGTACATATTAAGCCCTTTTATTTGATATCCCACTCGATATATTAGATCAACTTTTGATTTTCGACATCCCATTTCGGTCCCCTTTAAAAAAAAAGTAAAAAAGGTATAAGATTTTTTTTCTACCCAATAGGCTGCAGTTAGCGACTTTTAACACTATTCCAAATTTCAAGTCGATAGCATCAGTAGACCCTGAGATATCTTGCTGTGACAGACGGACAGACAGACAGACAGACAGACAGACAGACAGACAGACAGAGTCGCACCATAAGGGTTCCTTTTTTACCATTTTGGTACGGAACCCTAATGATGTACCTAATGGACTTACTTGCTATAGATTAACTGTAGAAGATGACTACAATAATTTGAGAGACTTTTGTTTTCAAATGTACGAGTAGGAAGGAGTTGATATTGTAGGTAATCAAAAACAATAGATTGTGTCACAAGGGAGCAAAATTATGTATTTATGGACATTGAATTCTGAATGAACGAGCGTAGCTCTCCTACTTGCAGAAATAAATGATTTAATTTGATTATTTGCTAGTGTAGAAATTACTATAAAAACTTTTCATATCAGAAATCGTTCAACCAGCTAATATCTCGCTGTCACTCGGCTTGGCCCAACGTACCGTGGTCCCACTTGTTGGACTGCCACCAATTTATTACAGCGCAACAATATCGAGGGAGCTCGAGTGTTTAGCTTTTATGGCAGATGTTTGATAGATAGTTTCGGGAAAATAGAGGAGAGGACAGTTTCCATTCCGCTATTTGTATGAAGGTAACTATAACTGATGAGGTGAAAATCCTATACAGCTATTACATCGGTAGTTTAACTCATTTAAAGGTTATATAAGCTACACGTACAGCTTTTATACTTACGAAGCTGATTATATTTTAAGACTTTGTCATTTTTACGTGATAAGCACCAAAAGTTCGACCCCTGCTGATCAAATTTAAATAATCTTCTTAGTCGTGCACTCTTGGCAGAGTGGTCGTGGTCATGTCTTGGTCGACTCTTGCGCCATCGCTTCTCTTTCGATGCGGCGCCATGTATCTCTATGTTTGGGGGAGTGAGAGTTAACATTTATGCTGGAATGTGTCACAGATTTGATGAGGTCTGTCCACCGTGTTGGAGACCGCCCCCGAGATCTTTTGCCTTCGACTTTCTCTTGCACCACCAAACGTTCCATGGAGTCCTCGTTACGGGTGATGTGCCCGAAGAATTTGAGGATTCGTATTTGCACAGACGACGATAATGTCTCTTTGATGTTGAGTTCTTTCAGGATCGAAGCGTTGGTTTAAATAATAGCTGTACTTATTGTTTCCCGCTAACTGCTCTTAGTTGGTAACCAATGAAGATTTCGGAGCCTACTCAATAAATTTACTTGCCGCTTCGTTGACTACCCTTCGACAGACTATCTATTAACGATGTATTTTCACGTGGAAATCCTGGGACGACACCCTTCTACATCAATACACCCAAATCCAAACATACACGATATCAAGTTTAGACTCTGAGCCGTTACATTAAGGTTGCATTTTAAACATACTCCGTTAAATTTAGAACCTTTTGTGTCTAAGTTGCGATATTAGAAAGTTTCTACGCCTAGATTTGCAAAAGATAAATCATAGCTATTAAAATTATATTAAAGTAATTTATCACAGACTCGATAAACGACAAAGCAGTTTATTTATTGATAACATCGATTTATAATTTTATTTGCAATTTGTACAAGTCATTCCACTAGGTATTTATCTGGCTGTTATTAAAGTTTTGGATTTATCATAGTTATGCTATAACGATCGCTATTCTGAAATGTTCTTCTTAAATTTAAAGTAATTTGTTACAAACTTTTACGTGCAATTTTTGATATTTGGGGCGCTGTTTATACTAAAGATGCAATTAGGGTATGCAATAGATACCGGTATTACTTGTTAGGGCCAATACCGTAATCCTGGTATTATATTTCGTATTCCCGGTTTCGAAATAAGTAAGTAAAAAGCATTTATTTAAGCTACACGTTTAGCTCAGTGCCTACGAAGCCAGCGGTCCCGGGTTCAAATCCTGGTAAGGGCAAATATTTGTGTGATGAGCACGAGTATTTGTTCCCGAGTCATGGATGTTTTCTATCTATTTAAGTATGTATTTATTTATATAAGTATTTATATCGTCGTCTAGAACCCATAGTGCAACAAGCATTGCTTAGTTTGGGACTAGCTCGATTTGTGTAAGATTGTCCCCCGATATTTATTTATTTAAACAGTCTAATCTTTCATCATTAACCACATTGGCCACATCTTGATACCAGTGTCCGACATGGTCGGGCTCAGCTGAGTTTCTTGTCGGAGTCTTCTTAGCTGGGCTCGGGGTAGCGAACCGACAACTAAAACTCGCAGCAGCTCGAACACACACTCTACAAGGACTGGTTGAACCGTTTCAACCAGTCCTACTGTTCCGTTGCTAGCTGGCCGCAAGCAAGGTGGCCTGTGCTAGCTACCCTGCCAGGTCTGTAAGGTCAGGATTCATGCTCAAGAGTCAGAAGGACTCGTAGGTCAAGTCAGGTGCAAATAAAAACCGGACAAGTGCGAGTCGGGTTCTCCCACCGAGGGTTCCGAACAAATACTTCAAATAAAGACTGTATTTTTTATGATTTAATTACAAATGTGTATTTTATTGATTTTTTCCTATACTTCACGTTTTTGCGGCAAAAACGGCCGTATCAATTTTTACGTTAACTTAGAAGGTCGATTTTTTCACAGCTTTAACGGACTGGACTGTAGACCTGAGTAGTACCTAAATGGTTTTATTTTCAACTCAATACCTTCACACGTTCCCGTGATAAAGGGTCTTGACTAGGGAATGCAAACCGGTTAACCGGTTAACCGAAAAACCGGTTAACCGCCTGTATTTGGCAACGGTTAATAACCGGTTATCGAGCCCAGAAACCGGTTTTTAACCGAAACGTAAAAAAACTATAGTAAATTGACTAAAATTCTGTAATTTTACCTTATAAATAACTAAACTTTGATACTATCAAAACTATCTTGTAAACACTAATTCTGTATGAAATATAGGATTTTTTTATTTTTACATCAGCCAACTGTTACATTTTATTTAAAATTTTACCTTATTCCTTTCCGATTACTCATTTGTTTTACTCTGCGAGATCATAAACCTTTAAAAATCAATCACATTGGTACTTTTACTATGTTCCTTCAAGTTTTTCTGCAGATTGAAGCTATTTGAACATTACACACTAATAAAAGTACTTTTATTAATTAACAAACTCTCATCATCTTTCTTTCTTTATGTTTTTTTTCTTGCCTGTAGTTTTTTTATTAATGAGTTTTCTATAGTCAACAGTCAAGTTAGCCTGATTCAATCAATTATAGTTACCTAACAGTGTACATCGTCTCCTTTTAGGTCTTAACCTCTGATTCGTAACGGATTCGCCAATTTTTTTTTATATTTCCCAACGTACATTTATAAACACCACCATAGGAAACACCAGAGTCACAAAAGTTATATATAAACAAAAGACATTTTTTTTTCAACAAATTTTCAGATAATCGTAAAAATCAACTAAAGCTAACGCCGAAAATCACTGCCAAATTGATGTCAAAAACTTGATACTTTGTGGCGAAACCTGCCTAAAACTGATTCCCAACGCAACGTTTTTCTTAACCAATATTACTTATACCATTGCTGAAAAAGCTGAAAAAGCTAATTATTATTTATGCGCAAGTGTGTGAAAATGTTTGGAGGTTTAGATGTTTCTTACTTAATAACGCAGTATCAACTGAATGGATTGAGCTGAAATTTGGCATGCAAGTAGACTAAGTCCTGGTTAAGGATACTTTATATCCTTGTAAGGATTTTCCTTGATATAATAACGGGAATAGCGCAGGTGAAGCTGCGGGTAAAAGATAACAAAAAATGGCTCACAGTTTTAGTTAAATAACACGCTTTTCCAGTATTATTTTGACCGTAGTTGGGGTTGAACCACGATGATATAAAGCGAGAGAAAATTGAGCTTAAAGACTTGATCCAACGAAGTCTAACAGTATTGACATATTGAACGGTATTGGGATCCGTGGCCAAGGGAGTCGCCATCTATGAGAACACGTGTACTCACCTCGATGCAAATACTTTACTGCTTTGACGATCTACCGAAAATAGATACCGACGACCGATAAAAAAGAATAAATAGGTTAAAAAAAACCTATCGAACGAGAAAAACGTTAATAAAAGTCAAGTCTGGACCATAGGTAAGCGCCATTTAATTTTTCTATGTACTTTGATTTCTTGGATTTTATGTAACACAAAAATGTGGCGTAAAGTGTAATTTACCCGCATTAAAAAACTAATAAAGAAACATCTTGTTCATTTCATATAGTAAATCTAGGTAGTGAATCCGTTGCAAAACAGGCCTTAGCTTTTATTTTACGTTTGGCCAAACTATTACAATTTACTGTCAGTAGTAATGTTTCCATTATTATTGTTTGTTTTTTAAGTTGATTTTGTTTAATAATCGACTAAGCAATATATTAAAGTAGTTTTTTTTTATCATATACTCACAAAAACGACAAAAATGGACGAAAATAAATTAACCGGTTTTTAACCGGTTAACCGGTTATTTCGGGATCACTTCGGTTAATAACCGGTTATAAAATTTGGCCGGTTATTGCATTCCCTAGTCTTGACAGTCAGACGGGCAACAAAGTGATCTTATAAGGGTTCCGTTTTTCGTCACACGTTTCCGACTCCATCGACCAAGTCGAAATATATTGGATTGTCTTGGGAAAATGCGGTCGCAAGTATTGAATCAAATAAATAAGCAAATATACGGAGTCAAACTGTTTAAAAAGAAAGTTAAATGCAAATGCAAAATCCGCCTCGGGGACGAGAAACAACGGAGTGGTTGATCTTGACCTCGGAGGCCAGTGGGCACTAATTCCAGAAACTACGTTCATGGAAATAGTACATTGTGCACCGAGGGTAGTAAGAAGGGGATTACTAACGAGAGTCTATTAGGAGGATGTTTTTCATCGCATTCGCGAGGAAAATATAAATAAAACATAAATCAAATTATTTACTGTCAACTTTTTCAATATAGTCTTCCACAGATAATGCTAAGAACTGCGTTTAGTTTTCAAACTTGACAGGCAATACCGCCAGATTGTACCGATTTTCAAAATGAAATATTAAAGTAAATTAAATTAATTGCATTATAATAATTGCTAACATTACTGAAATAATAGTAAAATATACCATATAAGTTTTATATACACTAAAATTTGTTTTGTAGCCAAGTTTTGAATATGGGAAATAAGCCTTGGCTGATTTGAAACCTCCTTAGTCTGAAATGACGTACGGATAGATTCTATATTTTAAAACTAAACTCATAACTCCCTCGGGAGTTATAGATTTTCATGCAGTTTTTCCTCCCGTAGGATTTATAGATTTTTATAACCCACGGGAGGTATGCATATAATGGAAAATAGTTGAAAGACTGTGTTTTGTAAAGTAAACATTTTTGTAAAGAAATAAATGGGGAGTGTTAAAATAAGTAATAAAATGTAGGTAAATAAATAGTTTTAAGAATTTTTGTCTCTTTTTCTGTTTGTCTGCACACGCATCACGCAAAAACCCCCAAACTAACTAAACCGATTTCCATGAAGTTAGCTTCATTATGACCCCAATTAACATACTTTTTAACCGACTAAACCGAAGCAAAAAAGAAACATTTGCTTATTTCACCTCCGCGAATGAAGTCACGAGCGAATCCACTAGTAGCAAATTTTAATAATTTTAATAATTAATATCCTAAATCAGCCGATCTAGGTCGCAGTTATGATTTCGAAATTTAATCCCAGTTAAGCTTCGTGTTCGCCGATAATACCTAAATTACCAATTTTAATTGAACATTTGTTACATAAAATACGAGCGCCGCCGGTAATTCGATAATTTCTGGTCAGTAAATGTGACAGCGTTAATTCTTACTAATTTCGATATGCGTCGGATTAAATTGGTGTCAGGTCTGTCAACTGTAAAATCAAGTCACATTCATGAACTGCAATCCGTAATGCTATATTTTAGCCGTCAGGGTTGGCAACGCATGTAATATTAAGATTGCAAATGTCCATGGGCCTCAGAAGTCAGTTACCATCAGGTGATCTGTGTGCTCGCTTGCCTTTCCCATGACATAAGAAAAATCGTGAGCAGGTCCTCTAGTAGCTAATATCCCTTAAGGCAACTAACAAGTCTACGCGGACGAGGTCGCGAGCAGGTCCACTGGTAGCTAATATCCCTTAAGGCAACTAACAAGTCTACACGGACGCCGTCGCGAGCAAGTCCACTCGTAGCTAATATCCCTTAAGGCAACTAACAAGTCTACGCGGACGAGGTCGCGAGCAGGTCCACTGGTAGCTAATATCCCTTAAGGCAACTAACAAGTCTACGCGGACGAGGTTGCGAGCAGGTCCACTGGTAGCTAATATCCCTTAAGGCAACTAACAAGTCTACGCGGACGAGGTCGCGAGCAGGTCCACTGGTAGCTAATATCCCTTAAGGCAACTAACAAGTCTACGCGGACGAGGTCGCGAGCAGGTCCACTGGTAGCTCATATCCCTTAAGGCAACTAACAAGTCTACGCGGACGAGGTCGCGAGAAGGTCCACTGGTAGCTAATATCCCTTAAGGCAACTAACAAGTCTACGCGGACGAGGTCGCGAGCAGGTCCACTGGTAGCTAATATCCCTTAAGGCAACTAACAAGTCTACGCGGACGAGGTCGCGAGCAGGTCCACTGGTAGCTAATATCCCTTAAGGCAACTAACAAGTCTACGCGGACGAGGTCGCGAGCAGGTCCACTGGTAGCTAATATCCCTTAAGGCAACTAACAAGTCTACGCGGATAAGGTCACGAACAGGCTTACTAGTAGCTAATATCACTCAAGGCAACTAACAAGTCTACGCGGACGCGGTCGCGAGCAAGTCCACTCGTAGCTAATATCCCTTAAGGCAACTAACAAGTCTACGCGGACGAGGTCGCGAGCAAGTCTACTCGTAGCTAATATCCCTTAAGGCAACTAACAAGTCTACGCGGACGAGGTCGCGAGCAGGTCCACTGGTAGCTAATATCCCTTAACGCAACTAACAAGTCTACGTGGACGAGGTCGCGAGCAGGTCCACTGGTAGCTAATATCCCTTAAGGCAACTAACAAGTCTACGCGGACGAGGTCGCGAGCAGGTCCACTGGTAGCTAATATCCCTTAACGCAACTAACAAGTCTACGTGGACGAGGTCGCGAGCAGGTCCACTGGTAGCTAATATCCCTTAACGCAACTAACAAGTCTACGTGGACGAGGTCGCGAGCAGGTCCACTGGTAGCTAATATCCCTTAAGGCAACTAACAAGTCTACGCGGATAAGGTCACGAACAGGCTTACTAGTAGCTAATATCACTCAAGGCAATTAACAAGTCTACGACGGCAACGTCGAGAGCAGGTCCACTAGTAGCTAATATCCCTTAAGGTAGGTAATGAATAAGTCTACGACGGCAAAGTCGTGAGCAGGTCGACTAGTAACAAATATCCCTTAAGGTAATAAACAAGTCTACGACGACAAAGTCGTGAGCAGGTCCACTAGTAGTAAATATCCCTTAAGGTAATAAACAAGTCTACGCTGACGAGATCGCAAGCGGGATCACTAGTAGCCAATAACCCTTAAGATGATAAAAAAGTCTACGACGACAAAGTCGTGAGCAGGTTCACTAGTAGTAAATATCCCTTAAGGTAATGAACAAGTCTACCACGGCAAAGTCGTGAGCAGGTCCACTAGTAGCACATATCCTTTAATTTACGGTAATCAATAAGTCGACGCTGACAAAGTCGTAAGCAGGTAGTAGGTCGCGGGCAAAAGCTAGTATTTATCATAATATTTTTTTCAGCGGGTGTTGGAGCCAGCTTCGTTCTCTGTGTCCGCCGACCGCCGCTTCCTGCTGCTGGCCCAGAACATTCGACGTCTGCACACACACTCCTACCTCGCGCGGTACACCGTCTACGATATACTGACCACGTGAGTATACCCTAATTTATGACACCCTGGTAGGCTTACTAATGATGCTCCCCAATTGGCTGTTATAAATGTTATATAACGTTATACAGCGAGGCTACATCCGGCTATTTATTTTATGGACCTTCTCCCTCTTCTTCTTCGTCGGTATCACTCTTGGCAGAGTGGTCGTGGTCGTCATTTCAGGTGTTGGTGGCACGCTTCACGATGCGTCGTCACTCCTCTCTAAACTCCCATCACTCATGATCACCCATGAGATGGACAGACCAGGTTAAAGCTGCAGTAGATGTTCGTTTGCACCAATGCACCCGGAAAGCAGCTCTTAGAGAAGAGTGGCGACGCATCGTAAAGAACCTTAATTGTTCATAAATTTATAATGACAAAATCGAAACATCAAACGCCGGCTAAATATCAAATCAGGCTTTGATCCTAAAAGTAATGGCGAAATTAAAGGATTATCCCTCGCCCTTTAAATTTACCAAAGTAAGTTTGCTGTCCCCAAAATATCGGCCTGCAGGCGACAACCTTCGGTCGTTGAGATAAGGACTAATTATCTTGCAATTAAAAAGAGCCAGCGATATAATAATCTTGGTGATTTTATAAAATGTCTATTTGAAGAATCTACGAACGGAAGATAAATACCTGTGTTTACGTGATTTTCAAATTGTTTTTTTATAACAAAATATTTCTGCCGATGATTTTATTTTCGACGTAAAACCTGTACAAGTAACGCATAACTCAACACAGTATTAATTGTATGCCAGATATTAATTTATGCAAAATTGCAAAACATTCAGACATCAAATTGTGTGCATTCACTACCGAAAGTACCGAATATGGAGGGTCTGCAATTTTGTAGAAATATAATGGTTCTGCTCAGTAATTGCATGTAGTTAGCTTTTTTGATTATTGAATTATTAGGAATAATGAACATAATATTTGTATTATGGTTTTTGGCTTCGTGGGACCTGTTACCTAAGAATAATATTTTCTTTACAAAATTGCTGAGGTTGATGAGTAAATCAGGCTTAAATTATATAAATTTAATTTATTTTGTTTTATTTTTTGGCTTCATATATATATTAAAATATTTAAATCCGAACTGTTATTTTAAAATAACTCTCAACTACATGGAACTTTTTTTATAAGGGCGATACGAAGTTGGGGTCTCCTAGACCGCACGTAAATGGTTATGTGACAAAAATAGGACGTAGGTAGTAGTAGACGAATTCGTAGATATTAGGGTTTCTTAGATTTCAATCAAGTAGTTATACTAAATTGTTCCGTATCATAAAAATAATCAATATTTACATACGTGTACATTTTATTAAACTATTTATTTTGTTTAGCTTAGTCCTGTATATTTGTTTTAAAACTTGTGACAGCTTTTTCAATTACTTCTAAGTATAGGTAAATAACTTAACTTAAGCCCTTGTTGCATGTAGTGTACTACGGAATTTATATGGAACTTATGTCTTTTTTCTAAAATGGACCGTCAAACTGTCTATACGGACAAATTACTAGTACATACAATAAGGGCATTACTTAAGTTTTTTACCTATACTTACTTAACTTATTCTCATCTCATTTCATCATATTTGTCATCGCATTTCTCAACTTAGCACATAGATTAGGTTACTGTGACTATACTACATCAAGTGCATCATACGTAATATGATAATTCAAATTGCAAATGTCCATGGGACATACAAAAAAAAAACAATTTGCCAACGAGGGTCTGATGATGAATGCAGAATGTAGCAACTGGAAGAACTGATGATTAAAAATGAAACTTGTTGAGTTTTAACAATGACCCGCCGACGTCTACCCGCGACCACGAACGCCGGTTACGAAACGTCGGGACGTAAAGCGCAAAGCATTTGCAGAGCGGAACATGGCAACACTTCCGTTTAAAAGTCACATTTTCATAGAAATTTGACTGTATGGGAAGAGTTGTCATGATCCGCTCTGCAAAGTTATCGCTCTCTAAAAAATTGTAACATACCCAATTTAATCCGTTTAAGCTGTTTGTTTTTTATAATGAGTGATAATCGCGAAACCGCAGACAATATTATTACTGACTTTTTTTCATTTAATATTCATTTGTGTTTTTTTCATGAATTGATTGACTGAAGTCCTATGGTTGTGCTTCTCTGCAAGTTTAGGCAACAAAGCAAAGTTAACTGCTACAACGTGCCTTTTCAAGAGCCACTTAAATTCTTCAAGTCTTCGTTAATTCTTAGCAACACAGCTTGAAGTCGAGGGCACTTCTCTGTGCTTCTACCATCGACAAGGAAAACTGATGGACACGCATTTAGTTATTAAACATTTCTTGTCTTATCGTTTTTTATCCGACTGCGGCGAAACCCTAAAGGAGGGTTATGTGTTTGACCTGTATGTATGTATGTATGTCTGTCCCTATGTCCGCTCATTACTACCCAATAACATTTTGATAAATGATGCATCATTAGATTCGTTTTGATGGCGCGAGTATTACTGGGTATTAAAATTTGTAAAAAAAAGTTGTAAACGGCGGATTTATGCTCCTTAATGCCCGGTACTTGTTGCAGTCGGGTTTAACCTAGGTCGGCAATGTAGTATGAAATTCCATTAAAGGCCTCTCGTCTAGCCGCACCGGAAAGGAGGTACTTTGCAGCCTATTATAAGTTACGCAATGGCAATATTTCATTGCATATTCCCTTATTGCCATTTGCCTCCATCGACCTTTATTCGATACCAAACTCCGTGACGGCTGATATTTCCAATAAAAAAAGTTGTTTATTTAACAACTAAGGAGATAGATTTTATAATACCTTGATACTTGCCTAATCTTTAAAAAAAAAAAGCTAGCACTGAGTCACCCATCTTTTTAAACTGTATTATAATCTAAGTAAAATAATCTGAATTTTATACTTAGAAAGTAACGACTCCTCAAATTGATTTGCCCTTTCACGCATTACTGAACATCATTGATTTGATTATGCAGCGCCGCATGTAGTATACAAGTGCTAGTTAGTCCATAAGGTCCGATATCGTTGGTTTCAGCTGAAGCATAATTTAATCGGATCGGTGTTCTCGAGTAGAAAGCCACTCGGTGCAAATTGAGCCCTGACTCTATTTCTTAGATCATAATTAGTACTTAATACTTTTTGTAGTAAATCAAACTCAAGTTTTAATGATAAATATGAATATGTTCTTAAGCTGCGACCAAACGCTGCTCAAAAGACGTTGTCGTACCGTATACGCAGTGACGTACCTCATACGTCACGTTTTTAACGAAAGCTGTGCACACCGCTGCTCAAAAGACGTTGACGCCTCGTAGTCACGTTTTTGACACGCACCATTCAAATTGGTGCTTAAAATACGTAGTTTTCACGTACTATCCATGCGTATTTTGAGAACCGGTTTTGTCGCGTCGAAGTATAGGGTGTGCTATTATTTTGGTCAAATTTTATTACCTAAACAAAGCCAATTTTTGTTTTTTATGTTTTGTCATAACAATTAATTTGAATAAATGTTTATTGTCTAATATTTTTTTGCCTTAATAAAGCGTTTGCTAAAAGACCAAATGCTGAAAAAGTTTGCATCGGCACATAAGTAGTTGCTAAAATTAGTTTGGGTAATGAAATTTGACTAAATAATTTTGGCAAAACGGCAGTATCCCCCATATTCCGCCTCCGATCTGTGCCGTCCATTGTGGGTAAACAGATGTATAGTGATAGTGTTTTCTGAAACAAGATGAAAGAGCCGGATAATCGCATTTGGCCAGTCTACAGAGACAGGTAATCCCAGTAAGACGGGCCACCCGCCCGATCTCGTTGTCAGACGGACGCTGCCCCAGGTGCGAGCGAGCGAGATAAATGATTTAGGCTCTTAAATGCAATCTTTTCGTTCGCAATGGTTCACAGCAATCTGCAAACGGAATAGGTACGGCCTAGTTTCAGTAGTTCGGTGATTTTAGTCCGGTTCAAACAAATATATATGAACCGGACTAAAATCACCGAACTACTGAAACTAGGCCATAGGTACGAAGCATATTATTGCTTTCCGTGCCTTGGTCTATGGTTTATCTATGGTCACCAGTGGCGTGGCGTCCATAGAACTCGATTCCTATCGGCTTGCCTAATATTAGGCAGTTCAGCACTTAATTTTAGCGCTCTTATAGAAAATTGAAGCCGGAGCAGCTTTGGCTTGCCCAAGGGTTTCTTCAACGCCACGCCACTGATGGTCACCTTCCGTTTCCATCACCAGGTCAGCTATATGATACCGAAATATTGAATTGTCATCAAAACTAAACGTCTGTGGAAAATTTCGTCTCAACAAGTTTAAAATTCACTTGCAAGACTTGGTCCAACCATAATATAAATCATCATCATCATCATGGTGGCCTTTTGTTTATCCATTCTTGGATGTAGGCCTCTTCCCTTTTCTTCCATTCCTGGCGATCTTGTGCCCGATTCATCCAGTCCCGTCCTCCGTGTCGTCAGCAAAATACCCCTCCATCTCAAAACCAAAGTCTTCGAGCAATGTGTCATGCCTGTGCTCACCTACGGTACAGAAACCATGACTCTTACGCAGAAATCCCCTGAGAAGTTCCGAGTCGCGCAGCGGGGTATGGAGAGAGCGATGCTCGGGATGACTCTACGAGACCGGAAACGTAACGAATGGATCCGAAATAAGACCAGGGTCAAAGATGTCATGGCTATCATAGCGAAGAAAAGGTGGGCATGGGCGGGGCACATTGCTAGAATGGACGAGAGACGCTGGACAAGACGAGTCCTTGAATGGAGACCCAGAGCGGACAGCAGAGGGAGAGGCAGACCGCCGCAGCGCTGGGCGGACGACATCCGACATAATATAAAAAAATGTTCATCAATAAAACCATCGAAATATACTGTATGGAACGATACGAGTAACGCCTAATAAAACTGACTTTAAAATTTGCCCCATACAGTGATGGGAAATTGCAGAGAATATTTCCGTTTGAGAGAATATTCTCGGAAACATTACCGTAATATTTCCGAATATGGCAATTTACTTAAAAACAAGTAAAAACAAGCAAGACTGGGTGACAGTCTAATGTCTTTTAGCGCCGCCTTGGTGGCAAAAACAAATCTGATCGCCGGTATCAATCTGATCTGGTGGTACAAACAGCAACACAGTTAACTATACACTTCAAAAATGGGAAATACTGCAAGAAAGAGTGTGCGTGTGTTTATGAGTATAAATTAGTTTATTTCATCCCAACGTTCGTCTGAAAGCTAAATCATAATTTTGACAAATTCACCTGTCTTGTTGAAATAAAACCTTTATTTACAGTATGGAAAAAAACTTTGCCCAAACAACTACAATGACAAAGCTCAAAGGCACATTACACATACGCAAACGTTATTTGATTTGAAGTTAACATAATACAAATATATATATATATCTCTTTCAATCGTATCATTTTCTCTCTGCTCTGTCTTTAATGGGCAGTTAAGTGTGTTGCTGTTTGTACTGTATTTGCATCAAAAAAGCATGGCTTAAAAATCTTAAAATATACAGTTTACTTCGTTGTTCCTTTTATGTTCCTTCATATCCATCCCCGCACACATTTACCATTATTATTTCCAAAACTATTTCAATTAAAATATCCAACCTCGCAAGTAACTTTCATCGTTTGTTACATTTTAAACATGCATACTAGTATTCAGCGGGGCCGGCATTGTACTCGTATCTCGTAATTAACTATTTAACATCTGGTGACCTCTGCGACCCGGGTACGCCGTATTTTTCTCCGCATACAGAATGTAGTTTGTAGCTGGTTATTTCTACTGTTAGTACAGACGGCTTCAAATGAGGTAGCTTTAATAATTGTTGAGGCATATATTTAATCAACTTCAAAAAGAATCAAGTCCTCAGTTCGTTGGACTCTTTTTTAATGGCCTTCCAAAACAGTTCTCAATTCGTTTGTCTGAATGCCTTTTAGGGTTCAGTACTCAAAGGGTACCAACAGAACCCTATTACTAAGCCTCCGGTGTCCGTCTGTCCGTCTGCCCATCTGTCATCTTTAGAACCGTGATAGGTAGGTTATACTTGAAATTTTCAAAAAATGTGTGTTTCTATTGCCCCATAACAACAACTGATAAAAACAAAATAAAATTAAAAATACAAGGGGTCCTCATACAAGAAATTTGGTTGTGTAGTACTTAACTCATGCATGTTATCAAATAGGTTCGTTTGAACTTGGTTGTTTATATGTTGTATTATTATTGTGGGTTGACTGAGAAAGGTCATTATCTCCAGCCAACCGACGTCGAGAAACTTTGCGAACTTTATATTAACACATTCAGTGCCAAGATGGTGCCAAGCTCTTAAATTTTCATACAAAATTAAGCCGATAGCGGGTTCTCGGCTTTAAATGTGTTAAGACTCCGTACGTGACGGTTTCGGGCAAAAGTCATCACCTGGATACATAGGATGTAGATTTGACGTGTTGCCAGCACCCGGATTGACTCACTCCGCGATGCCGTTGCACGGCTATCCCACTAATATTATAAATGCGAAAGTTTGTGAAGATGTTTGGATGTTTAGATGTTTGGATGTTTGTTACTTAATAACGGGGTACCGACTGGATGGATTGAGCTGAAATTTGGCCTTGAAGTAGACCGAGCCCTGGATTGAAACATAGGATACTTTTTATCCCGGTGAAGAGTTCCCTTGGGACAGTAGCGGGAACAACGCGGGCGAAGCCGCGGGAAAATGCTAGTTATTATTAAATTTCGCCACCCAGGCACAGTAAAATACAGTAATTTTTCTTCCTACAAAAGGTACATCGCGCGCTTGAATGTGTGCGTGCCGTGTACGAACGGACTACGAGCAAAGAAATAAAAATACGTAAGAATGCTCCAGTATGGATCGCCCTCACACAGACATGCTATCGCGCGTGTGTGTGAATACGTGTTGCGCGCTCCTAAACGAACGAAGTTGGACTACTAGTTCGTCTTTATACTTTGACCTAGGTAATAGCCAACGATCAGAAAGAGCACGCATTATTTTTTTTTTTATTGTAATGGGAAACAAACAGCATACAATTACACTTAATAAATTAAGTAATATAGCTAGATACAGAAGCGAAAACAGTTTCCACTAATAGTAAGTACATTTTTGCTCTGAGAGTAACTAAAAACAACATGCATTAAATGTATCTAAGTTATATGTATACGTACAGGTTATTAATACCTGTCTAGTTACGAAAACATAAAACAACATTGAGAAAAAAACATAAAAAGTTAAGTTAATATTAATTCAATACTGCAATCTTAATGTTTTTGAAATAATTTAAAATAGATTTGTAAAGTAGACTATAGTTTATCTATTGCTTTCAATACAGATTATGCGATAGAGAGAGAGAGAAATGGTCGGATGCGGGTGAGCTCCACCCGGTCGTCGGACCCGAAAGATAGAGAGAGAAGCTTCTGCACGTACTTTTTCTGTGGCAAAAGTCACCACCTGCAGAGGTTCATAGGATTTAGATTTGCCGTGTTGCCAGTACATACGCCTAAAGGACGTATCGCTTCGCCACCATACGCTATTTTTAGGGGTTTTTAATACTTTCATTTGCTTTAACCGTCTGTAATTTCGGTGAAGGCCTTTGCCAGACGTAGCTAATCTCGCAGACCGCCCAACACATTTAAAATGTATTACAGTTACAAAGCGCTTTCCCGGGGCCTGATTGTACCCGTTATGTAAGGGTTCCATAGCAGAAATTGGCTTTAAGTTTTTAAGGGTTTTCGTGCAGGCACAGTCTCAAAAGACAACCATCTACGACAGTAATTCAAACTCCAAATTAAGCTTCAGCTTGGGCAAAAATGCTTTGACAGATATCTGTTTGTTTTCCTCTACAGGTCGTATTTTCAACCGATTCTCGTGAAAATATGTGAACAGGTGTGAGAATTTTTGATAGATTACGTTTTTGGATTTTGTTGTTAAATGAAGTGGACATTAGGGTGCAAGTGCAAGACATAAATGCGAAAGTAACTCTGTCTGTCTGTAAACTTTTCACACGTAAGAGCCAGCTTAGAGCTTGGCAACTTCCTTGGTGACACTCTCATGTGTGTTTTTAGGGTTCCGTACCAAAATGGTAAAAACGGAACCCTTATGGTGCGACTCTGTCTGCCTGTCCGTCTGTCCGTCTGTCTGTCTGTCTGTCTGTCACAGCAAGATATCTCAGGATCTACTGATGCTATCGACTTGAAATTTGGAATAGTGTTAACAACCGCTAATCCGAGCTTATTGGATGTAAAAAAAATCTTGTAACTTTTTTACTTTTTCTTTAAAGGGAACCGTAATGGGGCTTTGGAAATTGAAAGTAGGGCTATTATATTGAGTGCGGTATCAAATGAAAGGGCTTAATTTGTAGAATAAAATACCGTTTTTGTTTTTTTTTAAAATAAGTAGTTCTTGATTTATGGCGAAAAACGTTAAAAAAAATACCATTCCCCCTATTATCTTCGAAGTTACTGAACAGAAAAATCTGTAATAATTACCAATTATTAATGTCGTCCTAAATATTACAGGAAAAATTTAACGGTTTTCCTAACTTGCACAGTTTTTGAGAAATTTGCAATAATCTTAACATATACTTATTTGCTCCTACTAAACTAATCGCCATATGGTTTTACTTGAACTATTCATGTATCTACTTATGAGTTTGTACGGAACCCTCGGTGCGCGAGTCCGACTCGCACTTGACCGGTTTTTTTTGTTATGCGCAGCCGCAACTTAACTTGCAAAAGATAACTAACACGAACGTTAACCGACGGAGGCTGCTTCTGTCGGTCGCCCTTCGTGTTGGCGGTAACTTGTGTAATTAGTTACGGCTGCACATAACAAAAAGCACACATGGGAGTGTCACCAACGAAGTTGCCAAGCTATAGACGGTACGAGAGTTCGTTACATTGTCAAATTATAAGGAAAAAAAGTCGTCACACTCTGGTCCTTTAGGAGCACGCAATACCTATGCAAGGTACAAGGCCACAGGGCAGCCATCCGTCGGTTTTTTTCGCATCCAAAGATATTGCAGTATACACGTTTACGATAAATTTCGCGGAAGTGAGCGTAGCGTTGGGCGAGTCGAGTTGTCTGATTCGACTAACTCGAATCAGACTCTAAACGAGTTGATTCGATCAACTCGCATACCTATCTCTAGCTAGAATTGATACGGACCGGATAACGAATGCGAGTTATGCAAGTGCACGCGAGTCAGCGATTCGCCAATTCGAAACTCAACTCGACGAATATTCATTTTGTTACGAATACGCCGAACTCGACTCACCAATCCGTTTGGCTGCTGCCGCGAAGCGGATCCCATGCGAGTCGAGTCGACTAGAGTTTCGATTCGAGTTAGCGGCTGAGTCAACTCGAGTTATCAGAGTTGGAATATAATCAACTCGTAACATCGCTTGCTGCAAGCGTTCGCAACGAGGGTGCAATCCCGACTGAAGTATTGCTAAAAGTTTGCTTGTAATGCGTTCGTACACGGCGCGCACACATTCAAGCGGCGCGATGTACCTTTTGCCGGAAGAAAAATTACTGTAATGTAATTATACTGCGACATTCTGGGGCTGCACGTCTGTGGATTTTAACTAGCCACATTTGCTTTGGGACCCTAAGTTGTTATCTTCTATCTATTTCTTCCTTCTATTCTACCCTATTCTGCGCCGTTTCCTGCCAGTTTTAGACTTGCTTTTTTCCAAATTCCCATAATCCCTGCCTGAATCTACCTATTTTCGGCGTCTAAAACATTAGTCCACCTCGTGGAAGGTCATTCCGTATTTAAAGAAAATTACCCTCGTATTAAGAGTCCGTCGAGACTCTCTGATAACTAGAACTTTTAACGGGTCCCGGTCCCTGGGCACTTTCGTCACCGCCGGGCGACAGAAGGAGTGAAACGACCGAGTAATTTATTTTTAACGAACTTTTACGCCTTTTTACGGTTTACACTTCTGAATGTGAAATGACTACGACGTTAAGTTATTTAATTTGTGGCGTTAAAGCTTTTGCATAGTAAAGTTAATCTGCGATTATGTTTTTAGAGTTCCGAATCTCTAAAGGGAAACACTGAACCTGTGAGTGGAAGTCTGTCTGTCTGTCAAGACCCTTTATCTCGGGAACGCGTGGAGTTACCTCCAAGACTTGAAAATAAAACCAAATACTCAGGTCTACAGTCCCTTAGAGCAGTGAAAAAATCAAACATCTAAGTTAACGTAAAAAAAGTGATCTCCGTTTTTTTTTTTACTTTTGAGGTACGGAATCCTAAAAAATATACGGCCGCTTATGCCGCAAAAAACGTAAGTATATTTCGACACTCACAAGGGAATAGTACATTACATAACTAGGGTGGTAATACAAAGAAAGGCCGAGATCGCAGAAGTTTGCGGCCCGAACTGAAAGCGAGGGACGTAAATATGCGATCGAAGGCTTTCTTTATTACCTCCCGTGTTGTGTACGTCATTTTATGTCTACACTTGGCCAGAAAGCGGCTTTTTCCGTACGCGCCTCGTTTATGAGAGTGGGTCTGTGCCCAGCAGTAGGACGTCTATAGGCTGATAATGATGATGATGTTACACTGCTTTTCACACCAATTACGAAGAATTTAGGTATTTATTGAGCATTTTTTTTTGTTTCCTTGCAAGTTGATATATCAAGACAACGTAATGACAAAATATAAAAAAATACGCACAAAATCTTTGAACAAAAAAGTACTCCTTAGAGGAAAAAATACATTTTCTGGATAAAAGGTGTGAAAACAAGTGTAAGCGAAATGGAGAGAAAACGTTCATCCCAATTTGTGTGACGTCATTGACGACCTAGTATCGACGCTGTAATGTAACGAAACCTGATACCAAGTACTAGGCTCGCATAAAAAGTAATGGGCTATATATTGACCCTAAGTATCCCAGCCGAGCTCCGCCGATAAATGGTCCGTCCCTAAACTCGTTAAATGAAGTGGACAAAATAAGACTCGTTAGTTTACAAAGGACTTAAAAAGGTTTTTAATTTGACTTTTTTTTGGATAAGAGAACTAAAGTTGGGTGCTTCTTTGCTATCCTAAGTAGCAAAAAAAAAAAGTTTAATCAAGATGAACATTTTTGCCGAAAACTGCTATTTCCTTATAAACAAAGCAACACAGGATCAATGCCAATTTCCGAAGTAGAGTTACTTTATTCTCAATTACAAGGATGCCCGCAACCCGCAACTTTGTTTGCGGAGGTAAGATGAGGGCATAAAAAATATTCTATGTGTTAAACGGAATCATAAAGTACCTGCATTCTAAATTTCGTGGAAATCGGTCCACTCAAAAACAGAGCCAACAGAGAACTGAAGCCATTTTTAATAAGCCGGCTGCTTGTACTTACGAGCCGCACGCACACATCAACTAGTTTTTTCCTATTGCGAACACTACGCACACATAGGTAGCCGGCGGATTAGACATGCTTCAGTTCTTTGTTAACGAGGCTCCGTTCGGCTATTTATTTTAAGGTCCTTGGGTCCACTACTTTTTGTGTGATGAGCGCTTAAACATAAATAGCCTTGCTACGATTTTATTATATGTAAAGATAAAACACAAATTTTTGGCAAATGTTTCTATCCAGAAACGTGTTTTCTACTCAAGACTGCATCAGCGGAAAAAAGGACTGCACGGATTTAATTCCTGGCGACTGAGTTATTCAATCCTGTTCGCTTCAGCCTGTCTTGCTTTTTAAAGGCACACTAGCAACAAGATCCGCCTGAATATGCTTGGCTCATGCATTCAGAACTGTGGAAACAGAAGAACGACATGAACGGAGCAAGTTAAATAAAAAGCCTGCAAAAACTTAATATTCATAGCTCTGGACAACATTTCTTTTCCTGAATTTAGTCAAGAGTTATTTCTGTTTTCCGTGTACGATCTAAAAAGAATGGGGAAAAGAAGTAAAAAGTCCGAGCAACTGAACAAAGCATTGTTCCGTACCGCTGCCACTTTTCATTCACTCCATTGTGAGAATAAAATAAAACTGCTGGAGCGAGGAGCAGGCATGCCGAAATCAACTTTAATGTGTTGTGTTAAGATTCATTACGCAAAAGTTAACGGAGGTTATAGTACGACCCCTGCTCGTGGATTCATGGTCTCAGCCGCTGTAGTTTGTACCTACCTTAATGAAACGTGCCTCGAATTTGGGAAGAAGGGATATCGGCGTTGTTGGGCTCGAAAATGGAAGTGTTTACTTCTTTTTCTTAAGTGGCCAGTGCCAACTTATACACTAGGGTCCAAACATGTTTTTGTAAAATAGTCGAAACACGTTTTAGTACTTGCTAATTATAAGTTAGTTTTTATTCTAAGTAGAGAACTCAACATGTAAATCCTGGCATAAGCCTATAATAGATAACCCGTATATTTGTGCAAAATAGTTTTCTTATAATTATTTATAATTTATTATTGGAAACAGAAGAAGCTGCCTTCAAAACATTTAACTAGCGGAAGGGAGTCAGTATCTTAAATATCAGTTTAGAATTGTTATTTTCATACAGATAATTTCTGTCCCACACCAACTTTTGTACCTCACTAAGCTGTACTAATGTTTATCTGCTAACTTTTCACATTTTTATTATACGGAAATTAACATACTTGAATATGTAGAACTAGCCCACTTAAATATCTGCTCTTTCTTTTATTCACTTATACAATGTACGTAACCACGTTCTATATGCAAAAGATAATTTCCCTCCACATAATTTGGGAGCCACAAAAACCTACTAAGTATAAAGAAAATATTAACATTTTTCTTCTTTCATTCTACTCGGGGAGCATAAAGTTGATAACGATGATTATACTTCCGTCAAGATATTATCAAATGCGTGTTCACAAAGAAAATATGCGAGGTTCATATGAACTCACGAGTCGCGTCGTATAAAGTCTTTCACTGACATTACGGCTCTTTTGTTTTTCTTATCTCCTGGTACTTTTGGAACTAAAGAATGCACTGACTAAGTTTGCTTTATAAGGCGCCTTTTCTACTTATATTTCTATGAATAAGTGAAGAGATGAGTCTAGGAATTTTAAATGAACGTCCCTGCGTAGGAGGTATGTGAAACGGACTTTTGCAAAATGTATGCGGGGTCAACGTAATATAGAAGGAATACGTAAATTGTTATGTTGGAATAAGAGAACCGTACTTTGCTACGTAACCATAATTATCTATCGTGTTTTAATTCTTAGTCTTAGCAAAGTATAAAGACGAACAAGTAGTCCAAATTCGGCCATTTAGGAGCGCGCGACACGTATTCACACAGACGGGCGATAGGACGTCTGTATGAGTGCGATCCATACCGGAGCATGCTATGCTAACGCATTTTTAAAACTTTGCTTGTAGTGTACACGGTGCGCGCACATTCAAGCGCGCGATGTACCTTTTGTAGGAAGAAACATTACTGTTATTGCATAAAAGCATGTCAGGGGCAAATTTAGTTCAACCGGATCGTATGAGAAATTTTGGATGAAGTCTGCACTGGGTCCTGTTCACAGAATTTACTAATTGTTAGTTTGGGGGCATCTTAAAAAACGTAATCAGAAGGTATATAAGAAACAGATTTGAAAAATACTTGGTGTTTTAGTTAACCCACTCAAAACACCGAGTCAGGGTGTCACTTAGCACGAGTTTTACATAAACGTCAATATCTCGAAAACTAAGAGATATTTACTGAAATCAAATTTACTTAATCTGGTGTCTTATGAGCTGGTCTATCAACCCTTTTCGTATGTACGTTGATTTTAGGGACACCCTGTATGTATACGATGTGAATGTATCTACTTAAATAAACAAACGAAATTATAGGTTTGGATTGGTGAAAAAATTCAACACAGCTTATCTTTCCAGCGAATCCTACCCACTAACTCCATTGCCGGACGAGGTAGGCGGCGGCGTGGTGACAGAGGGTCCGCAGTTGCTGCTGGCTGCCTGGACGCCTAAGGGCCACGGGCTCATCACCGTGAAGGACTGCGACATCTACTACCGGCCCGCGCCGCGCTCCTCCACCGGCTACCGCGTCACGGACACCGGCAAGCCTGGGACCATTTATAACGGCGTGCCGGATTGGCTGTATGAAGGTAAGGCTAACGTCTACACTTCTATAGTTCATACCGGATAACAAGAGACTCTAGAGGGACAGAGAAGCAGGGATTCTAAGCTTTTTCTGTTAAGTTATAATACTTGATATTAATTTGTTTTACATATACAACATATAAGAAATCAAAGTACATAGCAAAACGAGCCATCGAAAACCATATAAGTAACGGGCTTATATTTCTTGACCGATATTTTAAATGTTTTGGGCTTATTTCCTAATTGAAGTAAATAAAGCACAGTATACACATTTAAGTAAACAACAAAAATTGTGTGCCTGCTGCTTGTGTTAAAAATAAATCTCTTCAACTATCCCCAAGAAACTAGTATAAAACTAGTCCCTATAAATAAATGAAAACTTGGCTCCTGTCTACGATAACTAACTAACTCTTTCGTATGGCAGTCTTCCAAGAGGCTCACCGAGATACCAGGAGAACATAAATTGCACCAATTGTAAGTTCGATTCAAATCGGAACGGTTTAACGAGCTCGCGTGACTGCGGGTCTTTGGATTCTGAAAATTGAAATGCTAGGTTTTCTTAGTCTTTGTCTGTTTCACTTCTCGGTTGAGAAAAGAGTTCTTCTAGAGTTTTAACTGCTTTCACTTTCCAGGTTGAATTTCTGACTATTTCCCTGTAGGCTTGCATTACCATTTGCTAGAGGTACCGGCAAAAATATATTTTGAAACGGAGCAAGCAAAAACATCTGATACCGCTCTATTCCTATAGCAATTAGGTCTTGTGAGATGTTTATGTCTGCCCCGTTTCATCATATATTATTGCCAGTGACTGTACTGGTATTCTACAAATTAACCGAAAATGGTAATCCGAGCCATCAGAGAAATACGTAGCCAAAAATGCGAGCCCCTGCTCGCATTTTTATTACGTACCTACTGGACTTAATCGTGTTCTAAAAATGTTATATATAGGTACCTAATCTGGGGGCACGGCAGTGCCCCCGACAATTCGAGCAAAAAAAGGCACGGAGGTACCATCATTTTCTCGAAGCCATTCAGGCCATTTTCAGCCTCCCGTAATTTTGTACTAGCTAAAGCTAGATAGTATATAAGGTCCTAATTTATTAGTTGCAGATATTTTAACACATTATACTTTACATTAAAATAATTAACTTAAATAGAAATTAAGAAATCTATTCATATAACTTTTTTGATTTCATTTACCTAACAAAAAAATTAATTATAATTTCGTCTAAAAAAATCACCATGTGCATTATCACATGTCACAATAACACTATCTGTCATGTCAACAATTGTTTGTCGTAAATGTCGTAACGGTTCGGCGGGAAAACTGCAAATGTCATTAGGATGGGATTTATCGACGTGAAGTGGCCAGTTACAGTTAAATGGTAAGCAAAAGAGCTACTAGAATCTGTTCAATGAGTTTTCATTTAGTAATCACATTGACAGGGTGTTATTACGTAGCAAATTTGTTTTTCCTTTTTCTCCAAAAAAACATCGTAAAGGCTATATATATGTTTCATGCTTTAATATACTCCAGAGACCGAGTACTATCAGCTGTAAAAATATCTGCAACTAATAAATTAGGACCTTATATATTTGCGCGATTAATATAAGTGAAAATCGTACAGATATCAATATTTCAACAAATTATTTAATTTTCTGCTCTTCGTATGTAGGTATTTCACTAGTTGTTCCACTACACTTACTTTTAAAGAACTTTATCTAATACTACGCCTGACTAAGTTCTAGAAGTTAATTATCAAGCCGTGAGTCGAAGTTTGCAACTACGATTTTCGATTTGAACTGAAACTTGCAAACTTCGTATGTGATTTTAACCAGCTATTGAAATACTACTAGTAGCCTTGGAACTAATTAACAGAAAGTTCATACAGCAATATTTTGCGGGATTTACTATTATAAAATAAATTTATAACAAATATTCTTTTGATTTCAAATTCTGTATCCATAATTCGTTAGTATTTTGTTTCTTATTGACCAAGCGAGCGCAAATCGCGAGCGAAGCGTTTCCGTTTCAGCTTGCCCAAAATTTTTTTTTTTCAGTATGTTACTCGTATGTACCATTATTTCCATCATTTTCACCACAGGGGGGGGGGGGGTGCATTCAGCTATGCCACTGGTCTGGCAATCCTAGTCTGTCTGGATGTCCGGCTATTCTTCTCTATGTAGAGGACACGTCGCGTTTCTCGTGAATTTTGTGAGAATGTTCGATAATAATATAGATATTTTATGGATTTTTTCAAAATGGCGGAGCCATGAGTGTTGACAGACTCGTTTTATTTCAAATTCTTTAATCCTGTTCGTTTCTTCTTCAAATAATTCTTTATACTACTAGGGTAGCAAACAAACGTATAGCCTGCCTGAACCTAAGCAGTCACCATACGAACGCACTATGTGCTTTCCAATCTTTTAAAAACCTACCACCAATGACTTCTTCCTTAATTTATTCCTCTTAGATATTGTAAGAAACATCCTCTCAATTAAATTCAATTGTACAGCAACATTGGAGGCATAAGCAGCAGTATCACGTACCCTAACTCCATGGGCCCCAAGTGAGTCGTTTTCGTTTAATTTTCGCGGCGCTCCGTGCCGCCGGTTGTAAATGAGCTACCTGGCTGCCTAATGACTCGTTTCGCTACCTCCGTCAGATTCTGCGTTCCTGGTACCACTTTACAGTGATACGTTACGTTTTCGTAATACATAGACTCAAATTATTTACCGGTATTTTGCTTATTTAGTTGACTTTACAATCATAGCTACACAAGTCTTATTATAAACTAGAGCAGTGGTTCCGAACCTGGGGGTAATTACCCCTTTAGGGGTAAAATTAAGTTTTCTCGGGGGTAATACTTATATTAAGTCGTTTTTCTTTGAGTACTTTCATATACTTGTCTGTATTACCTATTTTTTGGAGGGGTAATGACTAATGATACAAATCTAGAGGGGGCCTGTGAGTGATGTGGCAATAAAGCTTAGGAACCTCTGAACTAGAGAATGCTCGCAATAGTACATTGTGCACCGAAGGTAGTAAGAAGGGAATTACTAACGAGAGTCTTTTAATGACTCGAGTTGGTAATCCCCTTACTGCCCGTGATACACACAATGTTTTTCATCACATTTGCGAGGAAAAAAAAACATAAATAAACTAAACGCACCCGCTTAGAGACAACTTCAACTGTCAACTTTTTCGTGACTTTTTCAATATAGTCTTCCAGAGATAATGCTAAGAACTGCGTTTAGTTTTTAAACTTGACAGCAATGCCGTCAGATTGTACCGATTTTCATAATAAAAATTTAAAGTAGATTAATTTAATTGCATTAAAATAATTGCAAAAATTACTGAAATAATAGTCAAATATCCCACTAATATTATAAATGCGAAAGTTTGTGAAGATGTTTGGATGTTTGGATATTTGGATATTTGGATGTTTGGATGTTTGTTACCTTGTAACGGGGTAACAACTGGATGGATCAAGCTGAAATTTGGCATGCAAGTAGACCAAGTCCTGGATTGAAACATAGAATACATTATATCCCGGTAAAGAGTTCCTTTGGGACAATAACGGGAACAACGCGGGCGAAGCCGCGGGAAAATGCTAGTACCATATAAGTTTTAGACACACTAAAATTGGTTTTGTAGTCAAGTTTTGAAGATGTGAAATAAGCCTTGGCTGATTTGAAACCTCCTTAGTCTGAAATGACGTATGGGTAGGTCCTATATTTTAAAACTAAACTCATAACTCCCACGGGAGTTATATACATTTTCATACAGTTTTTCCTCCCGTGGTAGTTATAGATTTTTATAACCCACGGGAGGTAAATCGGCTCGAGCTGGTCTATAAGCCCGCGTGTTATAACACCCTTTACGAGCAAGTGTGATGAAAATGTATATGTATGTGCAGATGAAATAAGTTAATAGTACATTACATACCGACACCAGTAAAGTAAGAAATGTCTCAGATCACATGTAAATTGTCGGCTTCGCCTCGGCCGACAATTGGCTACTTGACAACTTTTTTCTGTGATATGTTATAGAAACACCTCTCAATAATAGAAATATTAGTGAAAAAACCACTTCAATATCATAAAAACTCACCGAGATACTACAATGTTAAAATCACATTTTTAGACTTTCCCAAATAAGTGCCGAAACGCTCCCATACTGAAGCCCGTTATACAGTGACGTCACTACTCTTACGTTGTTTGGGGAAATCAAGAACTTTGTTCTACAACTATGTTAAAACTTGCGTTTATCGTAATGGTTTCATAACAAAAGTTCCTATAAATTTTATGGGTTATTGAATGGTATTAATAGTTTTTAATAATTTTATACTTTTAAAATGGACTTTCCCACCCAACTTTGGAGGCTCATAAAAAAAGTTGCACGTTAGATATCAAACTCAAAACTTGAAAATATTTCCTTATTATGCTTATTTTAACAGGATCTTATATATTTTTTACAAATTTCAGTAACAGTCAAGTACTCAATTACATGTGATCTGAGGCGATTTCGCCGCGCGGCTACTAGTACCAAACTTTGCCCCTCCGGAGGGCCTTAGCCAGCGACCAGAAAGAGCACGCGTTATGCGATAGAGAGAGAGAGACTGATGGTGATGGGAAAGATGGACGGCACTAGACCAAGGGGAAGAAGCCCAACATGATGGTGCGATCAGATATCCGACCAACTGGATACGACACTTCACAAGGCGCTTCACGCGCGCTTCACAAGGCAACCGACAGGGATAGGTGGAGAGCTGCCATCAAAAAAAAAACCGGCCAAGTGCGAGTCGGACTCGCGCACCGAGGGTTCCGTACAAACTCATAAGTAGATACATGAATAGTTCAAGAAAAACTATATGGCGATTAGTTCAGTAGGAGCAAATAAGTATGTGTTAAGATTTTTGCAAATTTCTCCAAAACGGTTCAAGTTAGGAAAACCGTTATATTTTTCCTGTAATATATAGGACGACATTAATAATTGGTAATTATTACAGATTTTTCTGTTCAGTAACTTCGAAGATAATAGGGGGGGAATGGTATTTTTTTTAACGTTTTTCGCCATAAATCAAAAACTACTTATTTAAAAAAAAATACAAAAATAGCGCTTTATTCTATAAATGAAGCCCTTTCATTTGATACCCCACACGATATAATAGCCCTACTTTCAATTTTCAAAGTCTCATTACGGACCCCTTTAAAAAAAAAGTTATAAGATTTTTTTTACACCCAATAAGCTCGGATTAGCGGCTCTTAACACTATTAAAAATTTCAAGTCGATAGCATCAGTAGATCCTGAGATATCTTGCTGTGACAGACGGACAGACAGACAGAGTCGCACCATAAGGGTTCCTTTTTTACCATTTTGGTACGGAACCCTAATTAATCGGCGGAGTCACGATCCTCAGCAGTGAGGAACCGACTTAGAAGAAGAAGATGCGATAGAGAGAGACGATCGGATGCGGTCCGTTCCGTCCATTAGTCGGACCCGAACATCAGTTTTGTTAGAAAGATAAACTTTTTTACGTAGTACTTTTACTTTTTCTGTGGCACAGTCAGGGATTGTAGCACTTTTATTCCCACGACACGTAATATCCCCTCAGGATATTAAATCCGTAAAACTCCAAGTATTTTCCCCCAAATCAGCACTCATTCCGGTAATGGGTTCTCTTAAGAAAACCTGCCAGATTTTCCGCCGACTAGATAATTCCCAATCGCTAAGTACTTAGAGTAGCATGACACAGCGTTTGATTTATACACCACAGAAAACATCAAAGAGGTCTTAAACGCCTATAACTTTAGGCGTATATAAGGTGTTGTTAATTTCCAGTTGGTTAGGGTGCTGCTGCTGTTGGCAGTTGAAGGCTCTTATATTGATACAAACCCTTTTTTGCTGAGCCGGAATTTGCCTGCAGATGGACCCTTCTCAACCAGCCGTATTATATGTAAGGGAGGTAATTTGTGGAAAACTGCCAAAATATCAAATGGGCATTTCTCCGAGCGTTTCAAACGCCGTGACTTCGGTGGGAGCGATATTGTCGAAGTTCATTTTCAGTTATTTCGTAGAAAGACCCGACGTCGACAGCATAATGATGCACGAATCCCGTGGAACTTCGACAATATCGCTCCCACCATAGATACGGCGTTTGAAACGCTCGGAGAAATGGCCAAATCTGCCAGCCGATATCTAAAACTACACTGACCCCTATATAACTCCATAGAGGTTAGTCTAGTTTTAGTCATAGGACGGATAACTACTACTAGTGGTCAGTGGTGTGTGAGATGTAGACTTTGCGAGTCTGTCAACCAATGAAAATATTCCAAAAACTGAATCGTATTATAATAGTTATACTACGTGCTCATAAAATATCACGAGAATCGATTGACAAATGCGACCTGTAGAGAGAACACGCACCTGTAGCACAGCGTGGTACGGCCTCAGGCTAGGTGGGCACAAAGTATAAAGCTGCAAGTAGTCCAGCTTCGGCCGTTTCGTACGAATGCTTAAAAATTTGCTTGTAGTGCGTTCACGACGCGCACTTATACAAGCGCGTGATGTACCTTTCGCAGGAAGAAAAACCGGTCAAGTGCGAGTCGGACTCGCTCACCGAGGGTTCCGTACAAACTCGTAAGTAGATACGTGAATAATTCAACAAAAACTGTATGGCCGTTAGCTTAGTAGGAGCAAATAAGTATGTGTACGATTTCTGAAAATTTCTACAAAACGATGCAATTTAGGAAAACCGTTTTATTTTTCCTGTAATATTTAGGATGATGTTAATTGGTAATTATTACAGATTTTTCTGTTCAGTAACTTCGAAGATAATAGGGGGGGAATGGTATTTTTTTGAACGTTTTTGGTCATAAATCAAAAAGTACAAAATTAAGAAAAAAAACAAAAATGTTTTTGGAATCTACAAATTAAGCCCTTTCATTTGATATCCCACTCGATATAATAGCTCTACTTTTGTTTTTCCACATCCCATTTCGGACCCCTTTAAAAAAAATGTAAAAAAGGTATAAGATTTTTTTTCTATCAAATAGGCTCGAGTCAGCGACTTTTAACACTATTCCAAGTTTCAAGTCGATAGCATCAGTAGATCCTGAGATATCTTGCTGTGACAGACGGACAGACAGACAGACAGACAGAGTCGCACCATAAGGGTTCCTTTTTTACTATTTTGGTACGGAACCCTAAAAATTAACGCTTTTATACTGTGGCTTAGCTTAGGGCTGCCATCTCCAAAATTTGACACCTTCGCTTCCGGGGGGGGGGGGGGGGGGGGGGCATTAGCTCGAGAGCAGCGAGCCGGAGTAGCAAACCCGGACTACAAATGAAACGTTCCCCGGACGTTCCCCGGACGCTCTCCAAACTAGGACAAATCCGGGGAAACCCGGACGGATCGCAGCCCTAGCTTAGCTTCTTATTTCTCCGATTTCAAATTTTACATTAAGTCCTGGACTTCGTGGTAACTAATCATCAATCATTTATAGTCACGTACTACAAAATTACTGAAATTATGTGCGTGTAATAGATCACAAATGTTTTATTTAACTGAGTAATGATCGCGGAAAATATTAACATAAATATTTTCATCACACTTGCTCGGAGGTTTCAAATCAGCCAAGGTTTATTTCCCATCTTCAAAACATGGCTACAAAACCAATTTTAGTGTATATAAAACTTATATGGTATATTTTACTACTATTTTCGTATCTATTGCAATTATTTTAATGCAATTAAATTAATTTAGTTTAAAATTTTATTTTGAAAATAGGTAAGTACAATCTGGCGGTACCTATTGCCTATAAAGTTTGAAAACTAAACGCAGTTTTTAGCATTATCTGTCGAAGACTATATTGAAGAAGTTGACAATAAATAATTTGATTTATGTTTTATTTATTTTTTTCCTGGCAAATGTGATGAAAAACATTGTATGTATCACGGGCAGTAAGAAGATTACAAACTCGAGTCATTAAAAGCCCTCCGCCTACAGCGTCGGGCTCCTAATAGACTCTCGTTAGTAATCCCCTTCTTACTACCCTCGGTGCACAATGTACTATTTTAAATGTGAACACATCTTTAAAGACGAAAGATTTCAATACATTGTACTCAGCCGGAACCTTTTCTTTATGCTATGACCTTTTAGATTGTTCACTTTATTTTAGGAAGTAACAGCGGAATTAATATAACGGCGGAATGGGCTTTGTGCTCGTTCAATTTTTAGGGCCCTGTGCCTCAAAAATTTTAACTATTTTAAACCAATTGGTAAAATTAACTTTTCCGTTATTTGCTGTTTGTTACATACAAACAGCACGCATCCAAAATGCGCCCCTTTGTTTCTTAGTCCCATAACAGATGGTTGCATTCAAGACTTGAATTGTTTTATTTCGCCGTGTTTGCGAATTTTTTTGTAGGTAGGTACCTAGTTACTAAATTTCGTTTTTTACGCCCCAAAATTGTTGGCGCCCAGGGCACGTGCCCTGCTGCACCACCCTCGCTACGTCCCTGCCTGAGTGCTTCAGTTATCTGTTAGCGAGGCTTTGTCCGGCTATTTATTTTAAGGTCCTTGCACCCGATAGTATGGTCGTTAGCCAACCGTATTTGGGTTATTCTTCAGAAATATGTCTGCGACTTATTCGTCCTCTGTCTCCATACATTTAGTATGAAAAAGGGCCAGAGGAATAAGGTGACCGCAGACATATATCTGAAGAATAACCCATTTATAAAATGTGGTAACGGGAATCAGGTTACGCGAGCTCGACTCGCGCTTTACCGAGTTTTTACCGACCATTTCATATCTCCAGTGCCGCCATATTGAAAAAGATGGCGGAATTGATAATATCGAATTTCAAACAGCTGTAGACGAAAGTTGTAATAGACTTCTTTCGTTTCATTTGCTTTTCAGATCGGTTTCTTTTATGAATAAAGGTTATTTGGTAAGGGCTTTTACGTTACCTATTATACAGAAAGGCAGCCGGTTTATATTGGACAGTTGAATACTGAAAGTGATAAGAAGTTTTTCTTATGGCTCAGGCTCGTTCAGTTTCTTAAAATGTCTGTTTCTCAAAATGGCCTTTTTCCAACGAACGTCTCTTTCCTGTAATATCTGGCTCCAACGATGGGGCTTTAAATATAAAGTTCGATTATTTTTGCTAAACTGCAATACTTTTGTTTTGCAATATCTTAAAAAATTGCTAAACGAAAGTAGCTCAGATTAAAGAGTAGAAACCACCCTTTCATTTAAAGCCCCATTGTGAGGAGCATCCTTTATGTACAACAGTGTCTACGAACATCACGTTTTGTTGATTCAGGACCCCACGGAACAAAACCAATGCCGTAAATAATTTATTTCTTCACAAACATTTTGTGCAAGCTGAACGCAACCATCAATATTTTATGAACAAACATGGCTGTAGGATCTACAAGTATGTACATCAATTAACAGATCCTTAATTGATTCCTATTTTGTTTTTTTTTTGTTTATCATTAAAATAAATTGGTAATATAAGTGGAAAGTTAACGAGTTTTGTGACAATTATCGCGTCTATACAAATTTATGTTCAAACTTTTTGGGAAATGCTCAAATAGAGTTTTTTGGCGATTCAGTTATTGGATTTTTTTCAAAATGGCGATGGCGCTTGGCAGACTCGCTAACTCGCTATGTCTACAGTTCACAGAGCCACTAGTTTTTTTAAACATTTTTTGATCGAGTTAGCGCGAAGCGTTGCTGTTTTAGAATGGGTAAAATGCTTTGGTATGCCTGTCTGTCCGGATGTCTGGCTGTGTCGTCTACAGCCCGCATTTCTCCATTCCCCCTTCACGCTCTCTCGCTCATCGAATGTTGTTTAAATACCTTTTTCTGCAACAAAATACTTACGGCCATTTTTAGGATTCCATACCCAAGGGGTGCCACAACGGAGCCCTATTACTAAACCTCTGTTGTCTGTCTGTCCGTCTGTCACAGGGCTGTATCGTTTGAACCGTATTAGGTAGCCGCTTATGACAGGAACTGGTCCGTCGGCCGACTGTATTATCCTTAGACTTTGCCCCTGTGGTGTACCTAATCAATAACATGGTTAACTATATCGCTTTAGATTTTATTACGTCATTTGTAATAGAAATAAAAGCAAGCTCAAACAAGATAGAATAACTATTCCTCAAGCGAGTTAGGTTATTTATCACTCTGTTCCGCGCTCGATAATCTCCATCGGATGTCCGGACTCGGCTCGCATCCCCTCGAGTGATACACAGCTGTGAGGTGAACCTGATGTTCTTGTTACTGCTGCTTTCCTAGTATTCCTAATCAGAGATTATTACAAGCTATTATTTAAATTGGTACAGTTGTACCTATATTTGTGCGGGTCAAATCTTGAATTTGAATTTAAAAACAGACTCTACTGATTGAAATCTTGCATGTACACGTAAATCGGACGTTAATGTAATATTTTTATGACTTGGAGCTGATTTGCTTTTAAAGGCAGAAAGTGGCCATATGCGATCATCTAAATTAGGTACACGAGATACCTACTTCGTATTTGGACCCATTTGATTAGTTTTATATCCCTATAGTCTTTCCATACAAATTATCACAATATAAATTCACTGAGATTTTAACACGTCAGCTGTAATAGAAATAAAAGCAAGCTCGAACAAGATAGAATAAGTTTTCCTCAAGCGAGTTAGGTTATTTATCACTTTCTTCCGCGCTCGATAATCTCCATCGGATGTCCGGACTTGGCTCGCTTCCCCTCGAGTGACACACAGCTGCGGGGTGAGCCTGATGCTCTTTGTAACTGCTGCTCGCCTAGTACTCCTAATCAGACATTATTACAAGCTTTTATTGAAATTGGTACATTTTTATGTTTGTGCGGGCAGGACTGACTCACTCCGCGATTCCGTTGCGCGCCTATTATTTTTAAATTTCGCCACCCATGGGTGGTAATAGCCAGAGACCAGAAAGAGCATGCGTTATGCGATAGAGAGAAACGGTCGGATGTGGGTGAGCTCCGTCCGGTCGTCGGACCCGAAAAATAGTTTTGTTGGAGAGAGAATCGGAGACCATACATAAAAAAAACCCGATGAACAGTTTTAACCTCATTGTTGAAGTCGGTGAAAAAGGTGTTTTCTATGAATTTACAATCAAATCCGTGTGAAACGGCAGGATATCAACGCCGCAGCCTCGAATCCCATTTATAACGGGGGCCCATTTAAATGATAATTTTTCATCGCTTTACAGTTTTTGCGGAGTTAATAAACCATTGTCCCGACACGATCTGTCAGACGCCGGGTTTTGTCCAGAAGCAGGGTTGCCAACCGTACGAGATTGCTCGTACAAATACGAGATTTGTGGCGAAGTATAAAGAGAGACAAGTAGTCACACTTCGGGCGTTTAGGACCGCACGATTCCTGTTCAAGGTCGAGACGCATTCGGTGCGGTCCGCACTGCAGCATTCTAACGAATTCTTAAAACTTTGCTTGTAGTGCGTTCGGTTACAAGCCGCGCGATGTACGTTTTGTAGAAAGAAAAAATAAATACTGCTAATATACGATGTACAGTGACGACCTTTAACATGTGACCCTCCTAATATCGATTTTCACACACCTTAAGTGTCAAATGTGATTTGTTTACAGGTTACTAAGCGGTTTTATTGCATTATGAGTGTTCAAAGAACATTTCTAGGTAATGGGTTGCAAATTAAGGTCCCATTTAGATGGGGCGAGAACTCGTATGCGACTTTGATTACATTGCGGGCTATCTAGCGACGATGAGCACAGTTGATCGATTAATCGCCGCAATGAAATGATTAATCGATCAACTGTACTCAACGCACCTAGGTAACCCGCAATGTAATCAAACTCTCATACAAGTTCTCGCCCCGTCTAAATGGGGCCTTAAGATCGTGACAAGGCTCGAAAACCCAAGTACGAGTTTTTAAGCTGTTCTTTTACGGGCAAAAAAGTCAGGGGTTGGCAACCCTGTAGGAGATATAATACTTGAGCGTAGGGCACCTATTGTTCAAACTTCATAACCATTGAAACAAATTCTTCAGCAACGCTTTGTTCGGTGAAGTATCTATAGAATATATAAAGATAATATCTTTTTCGGGATTGTAATCCATCTATAGGTACATATAACTTGTGAATCTGTGAGCTGTATACCTCACGAGTCTGTCAACTCCCATGGCTCTGCTATTTTGAAAAAACCCGGCCAAGTGCGAGTCGGAATCGCACACGATGGGTTCCGTACCACTGACGAGCAAAAAGGCGTCGAAAACACGTTTCTTTTATGGAGACCCCTTTTTATTTTAAACTATATTTTATTTTTATTATTTGTTGCAATAGCGGCAATAGAAATAGGTACACATTTTGTGAACATATCAAGCAACTACCTTTTACCATTACTAAAATCAAAAGAAAAACGCCAACTAAAACACGTTCCTTGTATGGGGACTAATAGGGTTCCGTTAGGTTCCTAAAAAAATTGTAATGAGAGAAATGGTATTGATTACGTTACAAACTCCTATACCTATAATGTTACTTTCGTTACTATAAATTGTATTGAATTTAAAACAACGCATACATTCTAAAGATAGAAGCTACATTGCACCAGGCTGACACGGAGAGCAGAATCAACGAGGAGGTAACGTTAACCGACGGTAAACACATTAGGCCTAATCACAGCACGAAGAGTCTCTCGCGTTACATTAGCCGAACGACCGCCACATATTAATACGAAACATCTGCTGGAAATACCCTGCTCAGTAACTTGGAGTTAGGGTTGCCAATACATAAGAATGAAAAGTCCTGACATCCATCGAAACGAAAATAGGGTATATATGACATCAATGAAAATAAATGAACTAACGCTAACCATAATATAGTACATTGTGTATCAAGGGCGGTAGGTAAGGAATTACAAACGAGTGTTTGTTACAAGGCCGAGGCGAAGCCGAGGGCTTTAATAACACGAGCTTGTAATTCCTTTACCGCCCGTGGCACACACAATGTTTTTCATCACACTTGTGAGGAAATCTAATTAAAATTAACCTTACTTAACCTAAATAAAATTGTATAACTGACAGTGACATTAGTGACATATCCATAGACAATGCGCAACGTTCGGAAACCATAGCGGTACAGACCTAAAACGGTTGATTTTATAATTGCAAAATACTGAAATACACTATTGAAACATTTAATTAATGTTACAGAAATATGTGTTTACATGTATTTGCAATACCAGTTCTCTTTAAATAAATATTTCAGTGATAAAAGTTAAAAAAGTAAGTTGGCGTTTCCTTTGAACATGACAAATAAGAGTAAAACAGAACCAGCGTTTCAAATTTAAAAAGAAAACCATTACGCCCTAGGGCGTAATAGCTCATTTACGGCCCGCAAAACCTACGTGTAATGCACCATTTTCGAGCAAGTGTGATGAAAATTATGTTTCCAAAACTGCTCGGATAAAATGAAATAAATTCATTTTCGTGCAACCTATAATTTTAAAATGAAAAAAAAAACTAAAAATAAGCTAGGTATTTCATATAAACTGCATACTTTCTTAGTCACTATGAAAAATACCCAAATCGCTATATAACGTGTGCTTATAAGTAAAATTCGACGAGCTCCTTCGATTCCTCCGAGAATCAGATCCTGATTTTATGGCAATGGGATCATCTCGGAGGTAAACCCTTTCTACCAGAATAGTAAATTACATAACTAGGGTGGTAATACAAAGAAAGACCAAGATCGCTGAAGTTTGCGGCCCGAGCTGAAAGCGAGGGACGTAAATATGCGATCGAGGGCTTTCTTTATTACCTCACGTGTTGTGTACATCATTTTATGTCTACACTTGGCCCGAAAGCGCTTTATGGCCAGGTGTGGCCTAAAATATTTTTCTGAATCGGTCCAGTCGTCTTCGAGTAATCACATACAAAAAAAAACATATAGTCGAATTGAAAACTGTCCTTCCTGACATGTCATGACGAATTTTCATACATAGCAACCCTACCTGGAGTGTTTGACGCATTTCATCATTCAACTGGGAATCGTTCGAGACAATGGTATCAGTAAAGAGTAGGGTACCTACGCACACGTTTAATTGGCGGTGAAATGTTTCTTTAATGACTTTCAGGGAAACCGTAAATATTCAAGATTTGACGTGAAATTTTACCATACATCACGTCAAAGTCGTCATTGAAAAGCATACGTACTTCGCAAAAATAGATTCTGAAAGTGGGTGGATTCTTTGTATTAAAGTAATGCGCAATTTGTTATGTATGTCATCCGGTTTTCTATCCGAACAACAAAGACAATAGGGTTAACAATAACCTTAGCGATATTTTTGGTTAAAGTGTTTAGTTTTTTTCCTGCGCAAAACGTCTAATCAGCCGTTGATACGTCCAGTACCCATGCACGAGTAAGCGTCATTCAAACTGTTTTTAGAGTTCCGTATCTCAAAAGGAAAAAACGGAACCCTTATAGGATCACTTTGTATGTCCGTCTCTCCGTCTGCCTGTCCGTCTGTCAAGCGCGTGTCAATCTCGGGAACGCGTGGAGGTATAGAATTTAAAATAAAACCATATATTCAGGTCTACGGTCCCTTGAAGCTGTGAAAAAATCAAACTTCTAAGTTAACGTGAAAAAAAGATACAGCCGTTTATGCCACAAGAAACGTAAATTTTGACACTCTCAAGGAAACCAAAATTCAAAGGGTACTTGCCGTTGACCTAGAACTATGAAATTTGGCAAGTACCTAATACCGTCTTATACTACGAGTATAGGGAAAAATCTGAAACTATACATTTTTAATTAAATCATAAATAATAGACTTTACTATGGGAATTATAATTTATACGTAGGGTACTTTATTATATGTACCTACAAATTTGTAAGGAACCCTCGGTGGGGGAGTCCGACTCGCTTGCCCGGTTTATTTTATTACAAATGTATATTTTGATGGCTTTTTAAGACTATCATCATATCAGATAATTTTATTTTGCGTAGACAAAACGCATGATACATTTACTAACTTAATAAAATATGTGTCAACTAACATTGATGTCGTTGAACAAAGATAATTGTATTTGATGAAATAGGATTATAACATAATTGGATTGGAAGCCATGTGGGACTAAAATTTACTTTATTACTTAACTAGCTTTTGGCTGCAACTTCATCTGCGTCTAGAGGTTATATCTTTTATTTGAGAACTATTGACCCGCTCGCGATTTGTTAGGGGAGATGAAATAACATAGATGTCTCTTTTTAGGGTTCCGTACCCAAAGGGTGCCAACGGAACCCTATTACTAAGTCTCCGCTGTCCATCTGTCACAGCGCTCTATCGTTTAAACCGTAATAGGTAGAGACTTGAAATTTTCACAGAATGTGTATTTCTATTGCGGCTATAACAACAAATATCTTTTTCATCACACTTGCTCGAAAATGGTGTCATTACACGTAAGTTTTGCGGGCCGTAAATGACCTATTACGCCCTAGGGCGTAATGGTTTTCTTTTTAAATTTGAAACACTGGTTCTGTTTTACTCTTATTTGTCATGTTCAAAGAAAACGCCAACTTACCTTTTTTAACTTTTATGACTGAAATATTTATTTAAAGAGATTTGTTATTGCAAATACATGTAAACACATATTTCTGTAACATTAATTAAATGTTTAAATAAAATGTTTCAGTATTTTGCAAATATAAAATCAACCATTTAAAGTCTTTACCGCTATGGTTTCCGAACGTGACTTGTCGTCTTGTTATATGACACTAATGTCACTGTCAGTTTTATATTTGCAAAATAAAAAAATGCATTATTTAAACATTTAATTAATGTTACCGAAATATGTGTTTATTATGTATTTGCAATTACAGTTATCTTTAAATAAATATTTCAGTGATAAAAGTTAAAAAAGTAAGTTGGCGTTTCCTTTGAACATGACAAATAAGAGTAAAACAGAACCAGCGTTTCAAATTTAAAAAGAAAACCATTACGCCCTAGGGCGTAATAGGCCATTTACGGCCCGCAGAACCTACGTGTAATGACACCATTTTCGAGCAAGTGTGATGAAAAAGTATCTTATGTGTTAACATGAATCATAATCTACCTGTATAACAAATTTCATGGAAATCGGTCCGGTAGTTTTTGCGTGATTCGCGCACAAACATATTCTTACTACGATTTTTATGTACGGATAAATCAGGTACCAGGAATACTGGGACAGCAGAAGCGACAGTGAGATTATCTCCATTACAGTACAGGGTGAATGACCGATGGTTTAATGTAGGTTAGCAGCTGCTAATATTATTAGTGCCATCTCGTGGCAGAGGTGATACAGCGTGTTGCGATATATGCTTAGTTGGCGTTTACGCGCGGATGGCGATGGGATGTCGATACAGGGTGATTAATGTTCATTGAAAGCATGAAATCCTGCCAATTTACGTAAAATACAAGGCGTTTATAAAGAGTATCGGGTATTTATAATTAGGTAGAGCTAGAACAAATCCCCGATACTCTTTCTGAATATCTTGTATTATTATTACTAGGGATCCTGTGAGCTTTAGCCTTCGCTAATCTGTCAACCTGGCTTTTTTAAAGCTTCGCAATTTGGAAAAAAATCCAAAAAGTGAGTCGAGAGAGTCGGCGAAAAAAATCAATATAATTATCGAACCTGCTCACAAAAAATTACATCTATTGAGAAATCTAATTTAAATATATTGAGAAATGAGAGGAGAACAGACAGGCATCCACCAGACTTACGAAAGTATTTTTGTTCAAACGGAGACGCTTCCTTCACTCGGTCAGTTCTAAAACGAGACTTAATCACCTAAAAACACAATTTAATTACCTCGATGTTTCAGACGTGTCGTAACGTCCATTGTCGCAAAGAAAAGGGGGTCTCTCTGCACCATACGTATTTACATGCCATTTGTCTAACTGTTCATGTGTTCATCAAATTTTATTACAAGATTTCGAAAAAATGTAACTCAATTAAGTCAAAAGGATTTACTTTCCAGAATAAAAACGATCAAAATTTCTGAAAATAAATGATGTTTGACGCTCCTTCTCTAAGCAAATTAATTAGGAAGCCATTTCTGACTCAAAGAAACAAGATACTCCGAGTTACCTTATTTTGGGATACAAATTAAATAAAGAAACGTAATATTTTCCTGAAAATAAGATATTATGAAATAAGACGACAAGGAAAACGAATCGAATTATTCAATTTGGGGCTGAAAAGGGATGAAAGATACTTTTTTAATGAAAATCTGGTAAATACGCCAAAGGATATATTAAAGAGTATCTTTTGAGGATAAATATTAACTTTTACTCCTTTACCGTTGTTTGAGTCCTGAGTAGAGCACCCTTTAGATCCAACGAAATGAAACGCCGGTTAGTAACTTGAAATTGTATGGAGGGCAGGTAAGGAGAATCGTGTCTATGTATTGAAGTGTCCGTCGAAATGTGCTAAATAGAGTGGTGGCGCTACTATTGCAGATGGGTAAAATTTGGTATGCTGCCTATTTATTAAATACCTACTTTAGTCACCAAAATCCCATCAAAGACATTACATGTAAAAAGATGCAAGTCTCGCAACGCCAACTGCGTTGCGTGTGCCTACAACAAAAAAGTTTTGAGATGTAATGGGAGAATTCTTTATTTCAGAACTGTAAAATGTGTTCCTCCACGGCAGGGTTTCTTAAACTGTGGTCCATGGAACCCTTAGGGGTCCGTGATCCGAGAGCCAGGAGTCCGTGGCTATGCCTTCAACACAAACTTTCATGTGCCCTTGATTTTCTTTTTCTCTGATTATATTCGGAAACGGTCCGTAAGGTTTTCGAAATAATGTAGGGGGTCCGTGACCAAAAAAAGTTTAAGAAACACTGCTCCACGGTAATATAACTTTGATAATTTTCGAAAACCGCATATAACGATTATAAAATAATAAAATAAAAAAGCCTATATTTCATACAGAAATATAACGATTAGCGTGAAATAATTCGTGTCGACTTTGACTACAGTCAAGTACCTACCCAATTGTTAGAACGAACGGAGATTATGAGTCGACAAGAGGGATTGTCGGGGGCCTAAATACTTACTTTTTTATTATTTATTTATTGATCATAATTTTTTTCTTAGATCTATCTAAGGCAGTTCCCTGCAAAACTGTATTAATAGTTAGACCGCAGGACTATTCTCTATTATTTAGGTATACAATATAATACACCGTGTATATCTATCTAGCCCTAGCCTACGAGAAGTCAATCTTGTATTATCTCTCTCTTGAAAATGATGCAATGCTTAATGAACATTGAACATTAAGCTATGTATGATATTCGTTCGAGTGTCTGCAATAAATATATTTTAAAGACTTTTTAAATTTGTACTTGTTCACTTATTTCCGGTGGCGCTACAACCTTTTGTGGGTTTTGGCCTCCTCTACAATCTTCATCCCTGCCTTTCGGGCCTAAATATTACATGCAATCCAAACAGAAGACTGCAAACAAAATATTACAACTTGTCCTAAAACATAGATAATGCCAATAGATAGGAAGGCACATATTTTTTACAGCTTTTTAAATAAGTTTTTTACATATGATCAGCCTGTGTGTGACCCGCGGGATTGGCAGCGCGCACGTTGACGCAGATGCACCTAGCGCTGTGACGTCACAGCTAACATTAGATCACTGCATATGCCACGCACTCGGACTAATAGCATTTCCTGAAATATGTTCGGAAAAAGTAGCATTTTATATGAAAAACGAAGGTTAGAGGTACCACATTTTTGGTCTTTAAAGTAGAAAACAACTTCGTAAATTAAATGAAAATTACTTATTTCCCGCTACGATATTCTTTTCAATATATTAACATTTACGTGTAAATTCGACTAGATCTAGGATTTTTAGTCATAGAGGCAAGCCGAGCAAAAGTAAACTGCTTTGATTTTTAACATAGTGCGTGAATGTTTTTTTTATTTTGTTTTTAAATTGTTTATCTGGATCATTATTTGAGCGTTTCACCTGCCTCACTTTCGTGGACATATTATTGTTGAGATTCCGGCAGATTTTAATGTAATTTTAAGACATTTGTTAGTAGTCCCGGATATGTACCAAATAGCTCGATATGAGACTAAAATCTGCGGGAACTTCGACAATAATATGTCCACGAAAGTTAGGCGGGTGAAACGCTCAAATAATGACCCATCTATACACATAATATCACAGCCCTCTGTAATGCATTCAAAACCCGTTAATTACGACCCTCTTTGTGTTTGTATGGAGAGCCGACCGACTCGAATCGCCTTAATCTGGGGGCACGGCTGTGCCCCCGCCAAGTCGAACAAAACAAAGGCACGGCCCTACCATCCTTTTATCGAAGGCATTCAGGCCATTTTCAACCTCCTGTAGTTTTGTGCTAAATTTAACCGTGGAAGAAAACGTTTTAGAGATAGATAGTTCTCAAATAAAGAATCCTTTACTCGTAAATAATGGGAAAGTCGGTGAAAATCGAGTTCTGTGGACTAAAACCGCACATTAACACAAATCATATATGTGTATACATGATGTTGTTCGGCAAAAAAATTAAAAATATTTGCATTATGCATATTTTTAGACTTAACCATACCTTCGCATTATATGATCTCGAATGTTATGAGTTTCGTGCAATGCTTTAGTATTATTATTATGATTTACGAGTCGTAATAACCAGATGCATTTCAATTATTGTTTTGAATGGCCGGCGGCGTCCAGAGTTTATTAGACGTTTATATTTGTCTCCTAACAGATGTTATAACTGTAATAACATAATTTTATATGTACTTTATTTTAGAAAATAATTATAGTATTTACTACAATGTGGATCACTAGGTACTAGTATAGGTATTAGTCTCGTGCCCAAAGAATGTGTTGCCATTATAGACATAATCATCAGAAGATCAAAAGGCATACTACATATTTGTGACAATTATGGGAGACAATATAGACCCTACTAGAAGTCGTCCTCGGTGGGCGAGTCCGACTCGCACTAGTCCGGTTGATTGTTAACTTGGCTGGAACTACATGATACCCAAAATTACATTCTAAAGATTCGGCATCTTCTGAATATTCACCAATATGTGTACACAGGGGAATGATAAATTTCTAGAATGACCCATAACTGGCCCAGGTCCACTCCGCTTTTCTTCTCCGGCCCACTCCAGTCCACAGGCAGCCTAAAACATGGGTATTTTGTTGCAGAGGAGATCCTCAAGACGCGGTCGGCGCTGTGGATGTCGGCCGACGGGCACATGGTGCTGTATGCGACCTTCAACGACACGCAGGTGCTGGAGCAGCGCTACCCGTGGTACGGCGCGTCTCTGGATACGGACGACCCCGCTAAGGTACCACTGGTGACCCACAAGTTTACATCTGATTATATACCCGCTCTGGGCCAGCGTGGGGATTATAGCCTATTCACTTTGCCCTGCCCATTTACTCTATCGCTGGAACCACGGTACTCGTGGTACGATACAATGTATCGTCGTTTTATACAGATGACCCCGCTAAGATACCACTAGTGACCCGCAAGTTTCAACCTGGTCAGATTTCGGTCGATGAGCACATGGTGCACTATATACTCCAGCGCTGGAGCAATATTATGTCGCATCGTTGAACATGATGGCCTCACCGAGGTAGGATATATGACCCACAAGATGGCACTTCGTTAGATGCCGGCTGGTAAGCACATGCTGCTGTATACTACTCTATCGTGTTAAAGCAACGGTGTCCTTGGTGCGGCGCGTCGCTTTAGATATTGACGACCCCGCTAAGGTACCACTGGGGACCTGTAGAGTTCTACACTCGGTTAAATGTCGGCCGACGGACAAATGATGTTGTATACCACTCTAGTGCTGGAGCACCGGTACCCGTGTTACGGCACGTCGCGTCGTTGCCACAAGCTTACACCGGTTAGGTTATATGTCAGGCTTCTCTGTCACTGCAACAGGATCTGACTATGACTGTTTGATTTTTCTTGAAATCATAACCCCGAGTGGTAGGAAGTTGAGTTTACAATTTCTTAATGTTTTCCTTTTCGTGCTGTCATAAATAAATGTGTTTTCTTACTTTCCTTCCTCAGACGTATCCGGAGATCAGAAGCGTGCGGTACCCGAAGCCGGGCACCGTGAACCCGACGGTGCGGCTCACCATCGCAGATATCGCCGACCCGAAGCACATCCGCACCAGGCATCTCACACCGCCAAAGAGTATCCTAGAAGAGGGGTAAGCATCCTCAAATTTAGATTCCGAGTGATCAGTAGCGTGCACTCTACAATGACAAAAAGATGCTTACCCTCTAACTCTACTCTATTAAGGTTTTCTTCAGAATAAATGATACCGTACCCCGCGCCTCCACCATAAGGGGGTGTTTATAGGGGTTAGATTACATTATTTCCGAAAGAATAGTAGTATTAGTAGGGCGAAAATTAGAGGGTAAGAAGTGTCTTTTTGTTTTTATGGAGTGTATGCCACTGAGAGTAGCCATATAGTCGAGGAAGCATGAGACCACCACCATCCCCAGGACCCCACACGGGCCTGGCTTCCGGGGCTTGCCGCACAAGTCCCGGTTTGTGTTTGTTGTTGGGCCCCAGGCTTGTGGGGAGCCACCTGGGCCCTTCCGGCCCAGTTCAACCCTGCTCAAACATACCGGGAGATCAGAAACGTGCGCTACCCACACCCAGTTTGTTTTTATTACTTTTTACTATAGCGGCAATAAAAATACACATCCTCTAAAAATATCAAGCTCCTACCTATTACGGTTCGAAAGATTTAGCCCTGTGCCCAACCCGGATGGAGGGACAGACGGCCAACGGCTTAGTAATAGGGTTCCGTTGGCACTTTTTGGGTACGTAACCCTAAAAACTTGGAATTTATTATCTACACCGAAAAAGTACCAAGCAATCTGTTTCGTATATGCCAATCTGTTATTAACTTGACATAAAATTTTTGCTGGCACGAGTTTTACAGCAGGGGTTTACGGCTGTGTGCAATCGAAATAAAAGGTTACGTTCTGTTTCCTTTATATTTATTGCTTTGCTTTTTACTTCCCCTCTGAGATTGAAATCACGTGGCACTCAGGTAGATTTGAGGATTAGTATGAAGCGTGTTTTGATATAAAAAAGATAGTAGATGAACCCACACATGACATGCGTTTTTAGTTCCTACGTTTTTAATACTCCCTTTGTCACTTTTTACCAGACTGTCCAAAAAAAGAGTGCTATGTTTTATTATAATATAAATGTTTTTTTTTAAATAACCTACTAAAAACGAACCTATTCGATAACAAAGCTATGGCGAACCGCCAGCAAAATTGCGAGCATCCATCCTCGCGTTTGTTTCCTATGTACCTACCTAATACATGTAAAGATAGTCATTAAAGATTCCTATAGCCCGATTTGATTGACACCTTTTAGACGAACCTTTCTACATTCTACAATAGGCTACTTTCCTGACAGATCAAATCAGTTACTGTTTATGAAGTGTCAAAAACTCGAAACGCTCAGATAGTATGATACCCCCGTCGTGGCGAACATAAAAATCGGGGTGAGGTCGCAAATAATCGCACAACGCTGAATATGTTGGGATGTTGTTAGGATACATATAAGTAGTGTAAACTCAATTTTGCAGTTTCGAAAAAGTTGTGCTAAATGTATGGTGGTCGAAAAACACCGAAATTTTCGGTCATTTTTCAGAGTTTGGTTTATACCTTCTAAAAAATGCGTTGTAGGGAAAAGTTGTCTACGACACTATTAAAGTAGATAAAATTTCCTACAATATGAGTGTAATTATAATTCTGTATAATTAGAAAATGTTGAGATATGGTACTTCAAAAAATAGCAATTTTTCCTAAAAAGTTCTAATTTGTACTTTTAGCTATATTTCAACCCAAATATTGGCTGAATTACTCATCCTTCGATAAAATTGTCTAAAAAAGAGTTATAAAGCAGTTATTCAGCTTCATTTTAAGACTAAGTCGAACCCTGTATAACCAATAGTTCTCCAGTTATCGAATAATAACGAATCATTAGAGAACTCTCATTTCTGAAGAATAGTGCTCATAACGTAAATTTTACTTTCCATGTAATGTTCGTTATAAATGGGACTGAGTTTACATTTATAAATCTCATTTATTTAAAATCATCTGGAGATGTATCGACATAAATGTAATGTAAGTAACGATAACGTGTAACAAAACAGATGTTGAAATTTACCCCATAACGCCCACTTTTTAACATCAAGACGAATGGTATAATGTATTAAGTGGAGTTGATAACTAACTTAATGTTTACTATGATTGAGTCTTAAGTAATCTATAACAAATATTTATATGACAGTTTGAGTAGATGACTTTTTTGGATAAGTTGAATATCGTCAACAATCTGTGATTGGTTACAAACATATTAAGTTGAAACGTTCATTTGACGCTATTATTTCTCGTAAGGCTTACGTCGGCACTCTATATTAGCTCCACCCCCGTGGGCACCCAGCTCGTGGGGTCATTTTAGAGCCAGTTATTCTACCACATTTTTACATTTCGATGGTCTGGGACGTAACATGCACGCACCACTGCAACGCACATATTCCGAGCCCTTAGTTGACTTCTGCGGAGAAATACGCGACATAATGTAAATTAGTATTTCATTTAATATTAATATCACGGGACATCTCATACATATCAATCTAATCCCAAATGAACCCGTGTTTTGTATTAAGGGTGCTAGACGACAATATACATACTTACTTAGATAAATACGAACTTTAATATATAGAAACATTTAGTCAGGAACAAATACTCGAGCTCATCACACGAATATTTGCCCTTACCGGGCTTTGAACTCGGGACATCTAGCTTCGTAGGCGGTGTCACTCTCACTAAGCTAAACGTGTCGTCTTCCTCATTTAAGGTTTACCAGATCTGACAATAGAGGAGTCGCAACAAACGTTTGACAAACCAGGGCCGTTTAAAAAAACACGACCGTCGCGCTAAGTACGTATATACAGACAAGCCAGATATTACATATCTACCTATTGCGTTGTTATTTATTCTTAATACGACGGCACGCTTAGCTTAGTTATATATCTCGTCTGTAAGCAACTAACCTGTGATAAGTAATTATCATCAATAAAGGAGATTGAGTAAAGTTTAAATGAAATACTAATTTACATTATGTCGCGTATTTCTCCGCAGAAGTCAACTAAGGGCTCGGAATATGTGCGTTGCAGTGGTGCGTGCATGTTACGTCCCAGACCATCGAAATGTAAAAATGTGGTAGAATAACTGGCTCTAAAATGACCCCACGAGCTGGGTGCCCACGGGGGTGGAGCTAATATAGAGTGCCGACGTAAGCCTTACGAGAAATAATAGCGTCAAATGAACTTTTCAACTTAATATGTTTGTAACCAATCACAGATTGTTGACGATATTCAACTTATCCAAAAAAGTCATCTACTCAAACTGTCATATAAATATTTGTTATAGATTACTTAAGACTCAATCATAGTAAACATTAAGTTAGTTATCAACTCCACTTAATACATTATACCATTCGTCTTGATGTTAAAAAGTGGGCGTTATGGGGTAAATTTCAACATCTGTTTTGTTACACGTTATCGTTACTTACATTACATTTATGTCGATACATCTCCAGATGATTTTAAATAAATGAGATTTATAAATGTAAACTCAGTCCCATTTATAACGAACATTACATGGAAAGTAAAATTTACGTTATGAGCACTATTCTTCAGAAATGAGAGTTCTCTAATGATTCGTTATTATTCGATAACTGGAGAACTATTGGTTATACAGGGTTCGACTTAGTCTTAAAATGAAGCTGAATAACTGCTTTATAACTCTTTTTTAGACAATTTTATCGAAGGATGAGTAATTCAGCCAATATTTGGGTTGAAATATAGCTAAAAGTACAAATTAGAACTTTTTAGGAAAAATTGCTATTTTTTGAAGTACCATATCTCAACATTTTCTAATTATACAGAATTATAATTACACTCATATTGTAGGAAATTTTATCTACTTTAATAGTGTCGTAGACAACTTTTCCCTACAACGCATTTTTTAGAAGGTATAAACCAAACTCTGAAAAATGACCGAAAATTTCGGTGTTTTTCGACCACCATACATTTAGCACAACTTTTTCGAAACTGCAAAATTGAGTTTACACTACTTATATGTATCCTAACAACATCCCAACATATTCAGCGTTGTGCGATTTTTTGCGACCTCGAATGTTCGAAATGACTGGGTCATGAAGTTAGTATGGAATAAAAGTGAAATGACGTCATTTTACTCAAACATCAAATCATCTTCTTATTTATAGGTTTCGATTTTTTAAAAATCGTTTAAAACGCTAAATAGGTGATGTTTAGTTCATTTTTGCAAATTTTCGAAAGCTGATTTAATGACTAGCGGGTAGTAATTTATCTTGACTACAGGCAAATACCCTATTCAGGTGAATACTGTAAAGGAGAAACTAGCGATATAATATAAAAATAGATTCTCAAATCCACTGTAAGCCTGACAAATAGAGCGGCCGGGCTCAAGGTTTAGGTAACCAAAGATAAATGCGGCGCCCGGCGATTTATGCCGGGGACAGATTTACTTCCCTTGTTTTGCATATTCCGGGAACCGCATACAATGCCTCATCATCATCAGCCTATCCTATGTGCGGAACGGGCACTGGTCCTTACCAGCAGTGCCCTTTCCGCGCTGGCCCCTGAGCAAGGGCATTGGTCCCTTGCCCAGGAGGTATGCGAAATGCACTTCCACATAGTTAACACAAAAACCCTCCTGCGACCCATCGTACAAGCCAAACTGTCATATAATATAATTTGAATATAGGTTCATTAGATACATATAGATGTAAATGTTGTTATAGCGGCAATTGGAATACACTTTCTGTGAAAATTTTCAGTCTCTACCCATTACGGTTCGAAAGATCGAGTCCTGTAACAGACATATACAGACGGACACCCACCACCCTTTAGCTACGAAACCCTAAAAAACCGGCCCCTGACGAATTTTAAGTTCCTTATTCGAGTAATTACATTAAGAATGTTGGAGGGGAGAAAGAATAGTACTTACTTATACGGCGCAAGACGCTTTTCGTTATTGTACTGGAATTACGTCGTTCTATTTTTAGAATGACTGACTGACTGATGACTGTTTGTCGTGTGACTAAACCAGAGTGACAAACTAGCTGATAAAACATCAGAAGTAGATAGATAGATAAATCTATATTGTATTAATCATACAATTGTCATTATACATTTCAGGAAAAATAATTGAAATTAAAATTGGAATCCAAATCATAACCAAGGTAAAATCAAATCAAATCAAATTTCGAGTTTAAATTTATAAATATTACATTACATGTCCGTATTTAACAGCTAAGTACTACTTAGGTAGCTATCTATCTACATACTTATTTCATAGAGTGACAGGGTGATCTCATTTCGCAAAGGTTATTTGCGTTCATGGTAGAACAGGTACCTAACTAAACGTCTTGATGTCCGGTATTCAGCTTAAGGATCTGGAACCATTGAATCTTGATTGAGAACAAAAAATTGTGACTTTGAAATATCGGCCTAGAAAATACCAACTACAAATTTCCTGGGTCTTCACTGGCTCTGACGTGGTCTAATTTTAGTTTCTATTTACAGTGACTACTACTTCACGAGCGCGCAATGGGTCTCCCTGACAGAAGTGTGTGTCGTATGGCTCACTCGCACACAGAACCTCTCCGTCGTGTCAGTCTGCAAGAGCCCGATATGGCACTGCCAAGAGGTTCGTCGAGCTTATGATGCCCTGGTCAGTTGCGTGCAACCCAGAAAGACAAAATGACACTGCGTACCCTCTAATTTCGTCCCTAGTAAGGGTAAGAGAGTAGAAATTAGTTACTTTAACACGCTACTAATTTCTACCCTCTTACCCTTAATAGGGTAGGATTAGAAGGCAAGCAGTGTCTTTTCATCTTTATGGAATGCACATCACTGGCCCTGGTAGTAACTAATGATCTCGGAGGCATCAAGTAGATGTAGGGTCTCTCTCTCTCTGTGTGGTCGCTCCCTCAGGCAGAACTGAGAATCGTGGTCGTCTGTGGATGTGGATGATCTACACGTTGTTTTTATAATGTACTTCCACCGGTGCCTGTTTATCGTGACTCTGACGACCGAGCAAAACTTAGCTGAAGATAGATTTTTCACTTGATCGCTCCATCTGGTTGGGAGTAGTGCTTTGAGATTTAGGGTAAGCTATCAGTGGCGTGGCGTTAAAGAAATTCTTGGGCAAGCCGGTGCAGATGGTGCGTACATTTTCCTTAAGAGCTGTAGAATAAGGTGGTCAAATGCCTGATATTAGGCAAGCCGGTAGGAATCGAGTTCTTTGGACGCCACGCCACTGTAAGCTATCATCATTATCTTCATCGATGTCCCCAAAGAACAATACCATTGGGGTTTAGACTTGATCACTAATTTGCCACGGTTGGTAGGCCAGTTGGCAATTAGACGGCGCAGAATACGGTGATGTGCTACCGACCTTCGGTTTATCGTACCTACGGGATGATAAAGTGTAAAATAATTTTAAGCCGAAACAATGCGGCGAAACAGAAATTAGAAAATCCGTAAAAGAACTAAACTGACCGACTTAGCTGCCAGAGTTAGCAAGTTGAATCAGCATGTAGCTCGAGGAACCGATGGCAGACCATGAACTACAACACATAGAGTCGGCCCTCCATAAAATGGTCTGACGACCTGGTTAAGAGCGCTGGAAGTCAATGGAGACAAAAAGCGTACGACTATTGATTGGGAACGTCTTTGAGGATACGTTCAGTAATGGACGTCTCCAGGTTCAATTAATGACTATACGGCGAGAGTGAGCTATAACTCTCTGCCTCTTTCCTGGCTTAAAATCATGTACCGTCCCTGAAAAATTGTATATGTATTGAAGTTGATACATGACTCTCCCTCAGGTGTACAGGATATCATCAGGCGGTGACGGCTGGGTGGAGTCCGCGCCGGCGCCGCTCTGGTCCGCCGGCGGCTTGGCGCTGGTAACGTTAGCTCCCATCAGGGACGGCCCAGCGGGGCTGTTCCGCCACATCGTGAGGGCGGAGCACAACGCGCACGGGCCGCGCGCGTTGCCGCTCACCCACGGCAGCTTCGACGTTGTCAAACTCTTGGCGTGGGACCACGCCAACCAACACATGTGAGTTTATGATTGCCTAGTATTCAAAAATTAACCAATCAGTTTTTTCGGACATTTGTTCGATAAAAACATAAAGAGGGTTATTATCGATTGAAATAATATAAATTTTGTTTGAAATGTGTTTAGCTTATAGCTAGATTTTTAGATACCTACATTTTGTCCGCGCGAAATAATATGAGAATTCCCAAAACACCAGAAAAACCATGTAATTGACCGTTCATGGTCAGTGCTAACTAAAATGTTTGTTACTCAAAATTTATTTTTTAGTTTTTTAAATCTTCTCATATTTTATGTCGATAAATTAGTTCTTAACCCTTCTTTTTGTATGGAGAATAGAGTGACTGGAATCATCATAAGACATTCCCATTTAAAAAGCACCACTTTGCCGCTGGCATAAGATCATAATAACTTGTTACTAGTATAAAGATGCAAACAAATTTCCTCTTTGAGAATGACACATATTTTGGCACAAAATATAGTCCTAGACAAGCTGAATTCTCCATTCGATAAAGATGCACATCTGTTGTGAAATTTTACGGAACGCTGACATCTCCTCTAGACTTCTCGAGGTGATATCACTTCGGTTAAACTGGAAAGTTTGCCAAGTCTCAACATTAAAACTGCTGACGAAAATCGTCCGCTCTGTGGTTGTGATTGATAGGGCATGACTAGTTAGAAATTATTTTAGGAATGTGCATGAAAACAATAACAAGAAAATTAATAAAACTGTTTAAATATATTTGAAACGGCATACTTACCTCCGAGGTGAACCCATTGCAACTAAATCAAGATCTGATGATAGAATCTTGAAATAAAAACCACGGATCTCTTCAAATACTATAGGCACTCAAGCGATTTGGGTAGTTGTCATAGTGACTCGTGCATTTCTTATCGAATAAGTTAAATTGAAGTCGGTTATATTTTTAAGACAAGTTCAATTGCAAGTTTCTAGTTATTTTGCATAATATGATAAAATTACTCAATCATAGTTTTCACTTAAATTACTTGAACAAACCCTACCAAATCAAAAAGTCTCAACCCAAATCTAATCATACCAGTTAATCAACGCAAACTGGATTTAATTCTCGTTTGGTCAGCTAGTTGTAAATCTACCTAAATCTATTAGGATTTAACCGTTTGATGTAAATCAACTCCAAGTTTCCAATTCCTTAGCAGTCAAAAACTAAGCAGTTACGTCTAATGGTCAATCGGTAGTCAATTAAAACAAAAATATTGCTTTGCTAATCCGCCATTTTGGTCGGTCATAGTTATAGGCAGGCCACATCCCCTACTGTTTTTTTTCTCGTGAATGCATGAAAAGCTACGCTAGTAATTATAACTACCACTAATTAAAACTTTATCATATCGCGGTTTAGCAAAGCGATGTTTTTGTTTTAATTAACATGGGTTTCCGCAAAGTAACGCCTGATTCAATCAATTATTCAATCTATAGTCGTTGCCCTTTAGCACAGTATAGCAGTAATATTTCTTGCGACAATGGGTAGACCGCGCCGCTTGCATGTGTGCGTGCCGTGTACGAACGCACTACGAGCAAACTTTTAGGCAGAGTGTAGCTACTTTTCTTTCCTTATAGGCACTTGTCGGCGAGTAAGCGAGTAAAATTTGATCGAGTAATAGTTCATTGAGGGCTGTCAAGGTGCAGTGTAGTCAATCGACCTTTCCAGATCCGCAATGTAATGATACCCGTCCAATTTTAACCACTTATTCGCCGGTGGTGGGAGAAGGGCTTTAACCTATTAGGATGTAACCGTTTGACGTAAATCAACTCAAAGTTTCCAGTTCCTTGGCAGTCAACAACTAAGCAGTTACGTTTAATGGCCAATCGATAGTCGTTGCCCTTTAGAATTGTATGAATATTCGCGATTTCACCGCCAATGCCGTCCGTACTGTACGAGCTGACGCCCGTAATGTCAAGCGGTCAATAGGTATGTCAGATGCTGCAGGATCGCTTGCAAGATGTCAGGAATAATGTCAAAAATAAGCAATCCGCGTAAGGTGTTGATGAGAGTCTTTAATGCACTGAATTATATTACGTAAATAATCTATGTTATACTAAATGCGATGCGATGTGCGATAGCTAGATCGCACATACTGCCACTTACAAAGCGAAAAACATAAAAGCATGTCAATAAATATTACCTATGTAACATAATAAAATATGGAATAAATTGGTAAAAACATATCCTTAATAATAATTTTATAAAAAATGTATACAATATCAATCGTGCCTACGATTCCACGATGTCCTTAAAACTAACTTTTCTTTTTTGTGGAGGCGTCATTGGCAGGTCCCCGCGAAATGTAGCTCTCTGTAGCGTCGGGGTCCCCATCCTCCCGGGGCCGGCCGCGGCCGCCACGGATAGCACCTCTTGCAGTGGTATGTCTGGCTGCACGGGTTTAGATTGCCATCGTCGTCTTAAAGTACACACGACAAGTGTTATCGTTGTGAGTGAAATAGTACCCAATATGACGTAGATTATTGTGTAATGGGTATTGTCATGTCCGATAAATTGCTCCAACTCTTGTTTTTTCATGTCTTGAATTTTTCGATTTATGTCAAGGAAGTCATTGGTATGGTCTTCAATCAAGAGAGGTACATCCTTTGGTACGGATGTTTTCAGTATGCTATTGATCGCCGAAATTTTTGGGGTCTCGATGTAGGATCCCGGTATAAACACCTGACTCTTGTAGTCATGCTGGGAATGTATGATGAATGACTTTCCTCTTATCGTACATCCCGACGGAATTACAATTAACCCCGTGTTGACTAATTTGGCAGTAGTGACGTCGTTCCGACATATGACACGTATCGGGTGCTCGGTGCAATATGAAAATAGCCATGCGTCTCGCGCGTGTAACTTGATCCATCTGTCGGCGCATTCCTTTGCGGTCGCTTGGCAATATGGTTTGTTATTGTTATTTATCATTAATTGCATGTCACAGATAGATTCGCCGACTTTCATTGTATATATAGGGTGACTTAATGGGCAAAACATTTTGCCATCTTTGTGAGAGATGCAGGCCTGCATGTCAGATTCGGTCATTGGAATTATTGTATCTTTCTTTACATTAATCGCCATATAATTGGTGCTAGTTGATGTGTAAATTGTGCGGTTTCCATTTTTTCGTGGTATGTCAATAATCTCATTAAGCTCAAATTGTTCACGGTTCAACAACGGTAACCGTACTTCCATAATTAAGGATTTTTTCGTCACTCTTGCTTGAATATGTAGTAGTCCGTATAAATCGCCAATATTGTCAACTGGTACAATGAGATCATCCTGTAGATGTCCTGATATCAAATCTAATTGTTGTTGTATTTGCTGTGGCGGTAATAGATGCACGTTGAGTCTGCCGTGGTAGATGTCTGTGACTGTGTCCACTAAGGTATCTTGAATCCGACGCAGGTTCGAGAGGATAACATCTGCCGCTACCATAGACGATAGTAAGGAAAATGAATGCAGTGCGCGCAGACTAGCCGACTGTGCTTGATTTATATCGTCTGTTAAGTTATGAATGGTTTTTGCAAGTGACGTAAATTGATTCTTCATGATAACTTCATTGCGTTTGAGGATGTTATTGTGAGCTTCGAGTATTGATGTCTGATTCTTGTATAGATTGAAGATGTGATCTTCTCGTATTTGAATAGTTTCAATATCCTTTTCGTATTTTTCAGCGAATCGGTCGTCCAATACGCCAAATAGTGTGTTGGCTAAATAACCCACTCCGTTAATTAGGCCTCTTCGCTGTCGGTTATTATTATTATTATGCTGACTTGTCAATAGGTCGTTGTAATGCCATAATTCGCTAAGTTCGTGTTCGAACTGTGTAACAACTGGAGCGCATGTAAAGTCATTGTTGCATTTCTTTTTTATGAGGTTGATGTAGTCGTGGATGGCAGTTATGCTGTTCCAGTAAGTGGTCATATTATAGTATACGACCATCCTCCATTCATCTTGTATATTTATTATATTTATATCGGCAATTTTGTCAAAATATAGCGTATTGTTGTTTAGGATCATGTCAATAGTGAGTGCCGGTTGCGTCGCCGTTGGTACTATGCATGTCATAAATAGTAACATTATAGAAGTGATGAAACTTTGTTTCGGCTTTCGTACGCGTTTATGTGATTTTGGTGGCTCGGAGTCAGATGTCTGGGGTCTTTGTTCGGCGTGTTCAATCGGCAACGGGGCTAACTTTACCACAGGTCGCTGGATCTCCCTTCCTTTTGTTTTAAGTGTGACGACACGAACATGTCCGTCCTTGCCGTAGTGCACATTTGTCACTCGTCCCATGGCCCACTTCGCGGGCGGTAAATTATCCTCCTTAATCAGCACGATGTCATCCTTCTCAAGATTTTTCACTGGTCGTTGCCACTTGCTTCTTTGTTGTAGATGATGTAAATATTCTGATGACCACTTTTTCCAGAAGCTCTGGATCATTTTTCCTGTCAGTTGCCACCTTGATTTGCCGCATGTTGTTTCATCGCCAGACGTGGGAAAGGACAGCATAGGCCCATGAACCAAAAAGTGTCCGGGTGTCAAATATTCGGTCTCTGAGTCATTTGTCAGTGCATAGAGAGGTCTGGAGTTTAGACATGCTTCGATTTGTGTCAGTAGTGTAGTAAATTCTTCGAATGTCAATTTTTGATCCCCTAACACTCGCTGGTGATGCTTCGTTGCTTTCACGGCATGCTCCCAATGTTTGGGTAGAATAATGGGATGCTTGGCATTTTCTGTCAAATATGAATGTTGCAGTCGCCCGCCAACTCTCAAGACTCCGTAGTCATCTAGGTACGGGTGCAAGTCGAGTAGAGTACTCTTAGAAGTCACTGACCCGTTTTTCTTAATGTCATAAATGTCATTTTGAAATTCCAGCCCTTGCACCGTCTTTGCAATAATGTTGTATGCATTTTCAATTTCATTTGTAGTCAAATAATTTGTAGTAATTACGCGGTCTTGCACAATACCAAGAGTATCATGTTCTCGCTCCGCCGTCTGCGTGTACGATGCACTACGGTGACGCAGGTTTGTTATGAAACGTGGTACGTAGCATGTGATTCTTACTATGCGGGATAATGAGCTGTATTTCTCCAGTAAATCTTCGATGATGGAGGATGATGTCACAACGGCACAAGTTTTCGGCTTAAGTGTGACCTCACAGTCGGTCACGATCGGTTTGTCAGTTTGTTCCGGGATGTCATTTTTTATGAACTCGGGGCCTTCCCACCACAACGAGTGGGATAACAATTGCGTGGTAGAGATCCCTCGAGTTGCGCAGTCAGCTGCATTGTTCTGTGAGCAAACGTGTCTCCAGCATTGTGATGGCATTATTTCAAGAATCTGATTAACGCGGTTTGCTACAAATGTTTTCCAGCGAGTCGGGTTTCCTTGTAGCCACCCCAATACCACTAGTGAGTCAGTCCAGCCGTATATAGGGATGTTGACACATGGCATAGCCTTGATGATTTTTGCCATTAATTTTGACAGTAGTACTGCTCCACATAGCTCTAACCGGGGCAAAGTCAATGTCGCCTTTTTTGGCGCAAGTTTCATTTTTGCTGCAATTATTCGTGTCATAACTTCTCCATTGTCATTTATTGATTTTAAGTATACGGCACACGCGTAAACCTTTTCAGATGCATCACAGAATCCGATTAAACTCATCGGTCCTGTGGTATTTCCAATCCAGCGAGGAATATTAATTTTATCAATGTAGTGTAAATCGTCTCGTACTTTAAGCCATTCGCTTTGTATATGTTGCGGTACTTCCTGGTCCCAGTCAATTCCAGCAAGCCAAACATTTTGGAAAAGTACTTTTGCTCTTATAGTTAATGGTGACAGCCACCCAAGTGGGTCAAATATTTTAGATATTTCTGAGAGTAATATGCGCTTAGTGCATATATTATTTTTTCCCTGCGTATCAGTGTAGTGAAACATAAAGCAATCGGTAATCGGACTGTATTGTAACCCGAGCGTCTTTGTAGATGTCACGTTTTTAATGTCAATTGCAGCTTGATTTGTTTGGTCAGGAGATAAGTGTGATAATAATTGGGGTTTGTTGCTTGCCCATTTTCTTAAGTTCATACCCGCGCCTCTGAGCATTCCAATCAACTGATGCTGCGTCTCCAGTGCTTGTTCGATAGAGTTGCATCCACTCAACAAATCGTCAACATAAAAATCGTTTTGTAATGCCTTGGCGGCTAAGGGATATTTGTCAGCGTCATCTATGGCCAATTGTGCCATGGTACGCATTGCAAGGAATGGGGCGGCCTTCATGCCGTATGTCAGAGTGCAGAGCTGGTATTCTTTAAGCGTCTCCTTGGGGTGATTTCTCCAAACTATCTTTTGCAGGTGTTGTTGATCTTCTTGGATCATAATGCATCTATACATCTTCTCACAGTCAGCTGTGTACACGATCTCGTACGTTCGCCATCTTAATAAAAGATCTTGGATATCCTGTTGTAACTTTGTCCCACATTCCATCAAGTCATTCAAGCTGTACGAAGAGCTAGTTCTGGAGCTGGCATTGAAGACAATTCTTAGTTTTGTCGTAGTCGAATCTTCTTTATGAACACCATGATGAGGTAAAAAACAAGAAGGTTCAAGCAGAGTGTTGCATTGCTTCATGTGACCTAATTGCTCATACTCTTCCATGAACTTCTGGTAACTGTCACGTAGTTTGTCATTATTTCTTAAACGTTCCTCCTGGTGCTTAAATTGTGCTATTGCTTTTGACTTTGACTGGCCTAATTTTTCTTCAAAATGCTCTTTCATAGGCAGTCGCACTTCGTATCTGCCGTCTTGATTTCGTCTTGTAGTAGTGATATATAATTGCTCGCAAAATTGTTCTTGTGGTGTGGTAGTCACCTCGTCGCTGCTGATCTCTTCCATCTCCCAATAGTTAGTAATATCTTCTATGTTGTTGATAATAACGTTGCAGTTAAAAGTCGAGTTAACGCTCCCCGAAAGTATCCACCCAATTTTAGTCTGCTGAGCAACTGGTTGCCGGTCCGTTCCTCTTATGAGACCACTCATAATAATGTCAGAATAAACGTTTGCATCTAGTAAAATGTCAATTGGTTTCGATATGTTGTAATCTGGATCGGCAAGTTGAATGTGCTGAATATGTGGATAGGCTTGCTTCTCGAACGTGTTGCTAGGCAACTTGTTGATCAATTGTGGCATAATTAAGGCATTTGCAGTAAAAGCGTAGTCATCGTGTATAGATTGACAGTCAAGTTGGATCCTCCCCTTGCTTCTTTTCGTGTTAACTCCCACTCCGGTTACAGATGCATATATCTGCTGCCGAGGCAATCCTAATAACTGTGCAGCATTTTCGGTAATTAGGGTGACCTGGGAACCCTGGTCTAAGAGGCCCCGTAATGTTATGTAGGTATTGTCATTGGCTCGTACACGGATCAGTACAGTAGTCAGCAATACTTCGCAATCGTTATTTGTCACATGATTCGTCGTTGACTCGCGGCTGTATTGTTGACGAGGTTGTTGCTTATTAGGTATGAACGATGACTGCGGTGCTTGCGTAGCGGGGTCATTTACCGCGTCGTGAAGTAATGTGTTGTGTTTCCCGTGGCAAATTTTGCATGTTTTTGTAGAATTGCAGATATTCCGTTCGTGCACATAGAGACAGTTTTTGCACATTCCGTGTTTCGCAACTGTTTTTAATTTGACATCCGGTGACATACATTCAAACTTCTTGCATTGGTATAAGGCATGATTGGTATTGCACAATACGCATACTGCATTAATGTTATAGTTAAACGGAATCGGCTTGTTGTATGACGGTTTTCTTGGCACTGAGTAAAATGTCTCCTTAGGCTTGAATGTCAGTTGTTTGGATCCTGATGACCCTGCAGGTTCGCGATCTCTCTTGTTCACAGGCTCCAAAGCTATAAATTTAGTCTCCAAAAATGCAGTAAATTCATCCAAGGTTGGCAGGTCCCTCGGAGCTTTACGAGATTCTTTGTAATCGCTTAGTGTCAATGTATCTAGTTTTTTAGTCAGCAGATGGACAAGAAGTGGATCCCAGGTGGTTGTGTCTATGCCAAGATTGTGTATGGCATGCACGCACTCCATTGTCGTGTCATGCAGTTTCTTAATGTCATGCGACGATTGCCTATGCATTGTTGGTTGGTTGAGAAATATCTCTATCTGCCGAGAAAATAGTAGTTGGTCGTTGTTGTAACGATGGTACAAAAGATCCCATGCGGTGAGATAATTTTCCGCCGTTACACTCAAATGCTGAACGAGCCGTAGCGCTTCTCCTTTCAGCTTCCCCTTCAAGTGTTGCATCTTTTGCGCTTTAGAAAGGACGGGATTGTCATGGATTGCAGATTTGTAGAGATCTAGAAATGTAGGCCATTGAGAGTAATCTCCGTAGAAGTTAGGTATTTCCATCTGTGGAGTAGATTTGTACAGATGAACCGCTGTAGATATTTTCTGGTTCAATGCCTTTTTTGTCATTCGATATTTATTCTCGTACACAGAATATCTCTCCTCGTAATCCAAATCTGAGCCCTGTAGAAGGTTATCAATTTTCAAATGCAAGTTGTCAATAGTATCCCACCGAGTTTGAAGATTACGGAGTTCGTCCTCCAATTCCCATTTCTCAGTTATCTTGTCAACGTCAATGTAGTTCAAGAGCCTTTGCAAAGCTCTAAAATTGGCTTTTTGCTCGTTAAAAAGCTCGTTAAGTTTGCTGGTTTGCTGCTGCTGAGTATCTTTCATTTTGGGCGTTGATGGCTCTCCAAACCGATAATTCGAAAGCATAGTACGAACTTTGTCAACAAGCACCTGCATTTGTTCGAACACGCTATCCACAAAATACTCTCCAGTCTTGTCAGGCGCACCAAGGAGCTTCACGTTGTTTTTCTCGAATTCTTCCCAGAGCGTGTCCAGAGCTTGAATCCTTGTTCGCAAATAGTCATCAGTTTTCCGGGAATCAGAATCTTTCTTGAAATTCACTTCCATGCGTTGAATAGATTCAGCGATCTCCCTCTGCCGTTGCAATACACGATCGAAGTCACTCATGATTCTTCAGGTATAACTTGTCAAATAAAATGTCACGCAATTAGGAAATAAAATGTCACTGTCAGTAATAACAAATGTCACTCCAATAGCTGGGTGTTCTTAAGTGTCACTGGTTCTTGGTATCCGCGAGTTTCTGGTGTGAAAATGCGTGCCGTCAACTTAGCTGGTGAGACCCGCTTGTGGGAGGCCAACCAAGCTGATACACAATTCACACTAACACTCACTGAACACTAATAAAAGTTCGAAGGACCAAAATGTACGAGCTGACGCCCGTAATGTCAAGCGGTCAATAGGTATGTCAGATGCTGCAGGATCGCTTGCAAGATGTCAGGAATAATGTCAAAAATAAGCAATCCGCGTAAGGTGTTGATGAGAGTCTTTAATGCACTGAATTATATTACGTAAATAATCTAGGTTAATGCATGTCAACAGTTTTGCCTAAAGGCAATGTTATACTAAATGCGATGCGATGTGCGATAGCTAGATCGCACACGTACATTGCAAGTTGCAGAAAGTGTTCAAAAAGTTGGGGAATTTCTCAGAAATTTTTGAAAACTTTGACAAAAACTTTAAGAAAGTTCCAACAATCATATTCCCAATTCCTCAATAAAAATATTATATCTTGAATATTGTCTTCGGTTTCCGCGATTATCACTCATTGTAATAAAACAACTGTAACGGATTAAATCGTGTATATTACCTACTTCATTTTTACGTCCACACGTATGCGCGATTCAATTAATAAGATTACGGCTAGTCTACTCGCGACCACGAACGCTGAAAAGGATTACGAAACGGCGGGACGTAAAAATTAAGTAATGTACGCGATTTAATCCATTACATTTGTTTCTATCTTTTGTTAGTTATCTTGAGTTATAAATGTCAAGAACATAGTTTTAAGTTGTCACTAAAAATCTATTTATACTACTTTAATTACTAGTCCACAGATCAAATTATATTAGTGATGATGTTGACGACGCAGTTGTCAATTAGTCTACTGGTTTGCCTTGACCGGTTCATTTGAAGTACCTCCTGATAGAATTACAATGATAATAATCGAAATTCTCAAGATTGTTGCCAAGGAACTTTATGGGCTTAGTTTAAGTTGTTCGGTCCAGAATAAGTACCTAATAGTATAAATAGTGGTTCACTAATGTTTGACCAAAAAAATATTGACAAATGATCATTTGACAAACAACGTTTCACCAAATAACCATTTGGCAAACGAGACATTTGACAAAAGTATCATCTTACAAAAACTCAATTAGCAAATGATTAATTAGCAAACACTACACTTGGCAAATGTGTTAAATAATAAAATGTCAATTGACCTTTTTTCATTTCACCAAATAATATGTTTCGCAAATTAAGCATTTGTCCAAATGTCATTTAACAAGATGTTATTTCATAAAAAGTACTTCTTTTTTCAAACATTATGATTTAGTCTGTTGGGTAATTTATTCCGCTACCCTCTATATCGCCACAAGTTACAAGATTATATAGAAGGCAAGCAATCTTGCATTATGACGCTCCTCTCGCTTCGCTCGCTCATAACAATATATTGGTGGTCATAATACAAACCTAACCTAACCGACGACCTAGGTTTTTTCCATGATTAGTCTAAATGCATCAGTTTGTTTTTGTTGGGGGCGCAGTTCAAACCCTAACCTAACCTAACAACCTAGTTTTTCTGCCAGCAGTTCGTTTTTGTTGGGGGACGCAGTTCAAACCCTAACCTAACCTAACCTAACGACCTACTCTTTTTGCCAAATAGGTACTGTGTATTAATTTGACCCATACCATATCTATTATTAGATTTATTAATAAACGAAACACTTGTCAAATAATACATTGTACCAAACGTTTTTAGACCAAGCGTAGTTTTGTCTGATAACTCAGTTGCTAAATGTTCATTTTGTCAAATAATTATTTATAAAATGTAAATTTAACTGTTGATCATTTGGTAAAGTGAGTCATTTGTAAAATGATTAGTAGTAAAATGATCAATTGGCGAAACATTTTTTTGCAAAACGTTGTTTGTCAAGTGTAATTTTGCCAAATGACTTTTGGTCAAACGGCAGGACACCATAAATAGTACAACGTACAGAAGTCTCTCTTTCTGACAAAACTGACGTTCGGGTCCGATCACCGGATGAACCGCATGGGATCCGATCGTCTTTCTCTATCGCATAACCTAGTCCTCTTTCTAGTCTGTACTTTTAGGTATTTAAAAAAAGGTAAAGAAAAAAAATCACGTGACTCGGGTCGTTCAGCCAGTAGTATTGCGCCACAGATACAAAACGTTACTTTGATTGGCTGAACGACCCGAGTCACGTGGTTTTTTGTTTACCTTTTTTAAATACCTAAAAGTACAGACTATAGTAGTGCCATATGCACATAGGTATTATTAGTTCAAACCGGACTAATATCATCGAGCTACTTAAACTAGGTCTCTTTATGGTTTTTCGCGCGATAGTTACGAGTAAATGACAAAACACCTATCTAGTTATATTATCTGTTTTTCTCAAGCTGTCCAAAGTGGTAAAAAGTAGAATCTTTTTACCAATTTGGACAGATGCTTTTTCTAAGCCGAAAAATTCTAGTTCCTAGTTAATAAAACGGTGAAATTGTTCTCAAAAATCATTTCGATAATTTTTGACGGACAATATTAACGAGAAAATGCCACTGTTCTTCATAAACTGCGCATCCTGCACGGCACAAGATAGCCGCGAAATATATCAAGCGCGACACAGCATGTAATGGCCAATAATGCCTTGATCACAAGTACCGTATCAAGGCATATGAAAGAACGCGTGTGCCTGTCCAGTTTACGGCAAAAACTGTGCACCTTGAAGGCAGAATTTTGTTTGCTTCTTGGCATTAGAACAGACACATAAAATCGGAGTGTACGACTGATCTATTTTTGCAGATACTATCTGGGTATACCAGAAGGTAAACCAGGACAGCAGCACCTGTATATGGTATCTTCGGAAGCGCCCCGGCCTGGGTCACCACAGAAGCTGCCTTACTGCGTCACGTGTAATACACAGGTAAGCATATCTTGGATATCTATGACGCCTTGGTACCACTAATCTGATTTGATCTGATTAACTCTGGTGCCGTTTTCTTCTTAAATGGAACAGAAAAGGTTACATAGTCCTAATCTTTAAGAGATAATTAATGGTCATGAAGTCATGAATAAAAAGATCACACTTTGTGTTGGAAATAACAGGCTGTCATTCGTACAGATATGCTATTGTTTAAAACTCATTTTATCAAAAAAATCCGTAATTTCTATAGCTATGAGAAATTGCTGTTACTGTTTAAGAAGGATGCCAAAATTTTAGTTATTTTTCAGTTATCACTTATCAATAACTATCCTATTATTCGTATCTTCCATGCACTTAAAAAGTAGGCAAATAAGTAACAATTTTTAACAATACACCTCTTCAATATCATAGTAGCAATTTTGAATTATCAAATAATATTTTCTTCGGGAAAGGTGCCTTTACCGTGAAAAGGACTTGAATTTTTACCGACAAGGGACGCTGGGAATTCGCAGCTCCAAAGGGTGAGCCTTTCTATAAATATAGAGTAAAATCAAATTAACTGCCTTTAGCGGAGTTACAGGAAAAGGAACACAAATGTGCTATTAAAAAGGTTTTCACTGGAAATGTGCTTTTTGATCGTCGTGGACAATTTTGGAGTCACCTCGTCGCTAAATAGGTCCCCGGGGCTCAAATATTGTTAATTGTTGCTCACAGGATATAAATCAAATGAAATGCTATTATACATTCTATTATATCTATGCACATAATAAAATAGAAGTAAGTAAAAAAAATATTGATTGAATCAGGCGTTACTTTGCGTAGGTAATGCAACCCACACCCAGGTACCCGAAAACCCGTATACCCGGGTGACTTTATTTAGAGTCGGGTAATACCCCCGGGTATTTGACCGGGTATTGCATTTCTTAATAATAGTTTAGAATTTAAAAAGCTTTATGTCCACGTCCACGTAATAAGGACGAAAAAGCCGTCGCTCGGCTCGGCTCATCTCGGGTTCAAAAGATCAATTTACGTATAGCTACATCAATCTATGCACGTAAACTTATTTACAGATTTACACCCTCTAAGGTTTGCCGAGTCTATCAAAATTCATGAGCTACCGCGAGCACACAAACAAATACGAGTATGATTGTGTTGACGCAGCATCCGCGGCGCAAACACCGGGAGATTATGTGCTTGATTTGTTGCCTCGGGGATATATCGAGTTGGGATATAGTGTTGTCACTACGGCTGAATCTAACTTTGAGTTTATGACTTTAGGTATAGTTCTTGATGTAATAAAAACTCGTGAGCTTATCTGTGCCACAGAATAAGTTATAGTACTACATCATACTACATACGGAAGTTTCTCTTTGTAACAAAACTGACGTTCGGGTCTGAACACCGGACGGAACGCACCGCATCCAATCGTCTCCTTCTATCGCGTACCGCGTGCTCTTTGTAATCCCATCCGCTAAGCTAAGCTAAGCGGCTAAAGGTGGTTTTCCACCGGCAGGGCGAGACGAGACGAGACGAGACGAGGATTGAATTGAAATTTGTATCAAGTAGCGCGATGCGCGAGCTGCGATGCGCGAGGAGATGATTGAAAACTTCATACAAATTTCAATTCAATCCTCGCCTCGTCTCGCCCTGCCGGTGGAAAACCACCTTAAGTACTAGTAGCCTAAGTAGCCGCTTTCTGGCCAAGTGTAGACATAAAATGATGTACACAACACGGGAGGTAATAAAGAAAGTTCTCGATCGCATGTTTACGTCCCTCGCTTGCAGATCGGGCCGCGAACTTCTACGATCTCGGCCTTTCTTTGTATTACCACCCTACTTATGTAATGTACTATTTCATCACACTTGCTCGCAAAGGGTGTTATAACACGTAGGTGTATAGAGCAGCTAGAGCCGATTTATCTCCCGCGGGTTATAACAATCAATAAGTCTCACGGGAAGTAAATCTGTACGAAAGTCTATAACTCCCGAGGGAGTTATGAGTCTAGTTGTAAAATATAAAACCCACTCCCACGTTATATCAGATTAAAAAGGTTTCTAATCAGCCAAGGCTTAATTATAAATTTTATACGGTATATTTTAATATTAATTTAATTATTAGTAAATTTCATTTTGAAAAAGTTGACAGTTGAAGTTGTCTTTTAGCGGGTGCGTTTAGTTTATTTGATTTTTATGTTTTATTTTTGTTCCCCGCAAATGTGATGAAAAACATTGTGTGTATCAGGGGCAGTAAGCGGGTTACTTCTAGTAGACTCTCGTTAGCGATCACCTTCTTACTTCCCTTAATGGATCACGTCAATCTGTTGCTCTGTTAATTATTGTGACAATTTTTTTTATAACAGCAGGCATTAAGATCCTGTGTTCCTTCCACATTTGATAATAGTATATTACATACCTAGGCCAGTAAAGTAAGAAAGATCCTCGGCTTCACCTCGGCCAACAATTACATGTGATCTGAGGCTTTCTTATTTACTGGCCAAGGTTTGTATACTACCTAATTTTCTGTTCGACGGAGCCAGAAAGCAGCAACTTCGTTTAGCGCAGCGGCCCGCAGGATGACGCTTTATGGCCGGAGGACAGAAAATTAATGTTTATCATTTATTAACTATCAGAGTACGTACAGCTCGCGGTACGAAAGATTTAGATTTAGATTTCTTTATTTCATAATATCAAATAACGATATAAATTATCCTAGGGAGGGTCAATTTGAAAATGAAATGAAAATACATTTATTGACACAACATGACTCGTTAACATATTTAGTAGGTAACAGAGTAGAACTAGAGGGTTTTGACTTAAAACTAAATACCTATCCTAAGTTTACATAAACAGAAGGTAGCAGCATGTTGGTCAAAGGCACCAAACTCAGCATGTGCTGGGCGTAAGCCATAAATTTACACGTATTTATATTATCAAACCGCGTTGAGAAAGGGATTCGAGTGTACCGTTAGCACAAGTGTACTTAATAAATGATTAAATATAATCATAAACCAATCTTTGATATCTTCATAAGTGCAGACCCTTATAGATAATAGAATTAATAGCTAAATATGATTTGCATATTTAAACTCTATTCTCGGTAAATATTGTCATTTGTTTAATAAAAAATAGTATTATCATATTTGACAAATCTGTCACCAGTCACATTATTTCGCTTTATCAAATTGCTGTAGCTTTTCAAAAATACGTTTGTATACAATATGAATCGCGGTAAAGTATTAAACGGTCGATGCCGAGAAATTGTCTACAATGTACTAACATATTTTAATAAAGAAAACGATAAGAAGAAGGTTCTTTTGAAAACTTTGATGGCCATCTTGGTATATGGGTTTCTTTTAAATTCAAAATGAGACTTGTTTTTACTTTTTCATACAAACTAAATCAGAATCGTGTTGATCACAAGTGTGACCTCTCACTTTCACCTCCTTTAGCGTAAATGTAAAATTGCAATTGTGACAGTTTTGACTTTACATCAATGACAACACTTACCAATTGTACATAAATTATAAAATCATACTTAAAATACTTTAAAAACGGTGTTTAAGAAAGTAACTCTATTTGATCTGAAGAACTATCTCTTAATGCTATCGGAAATCAATAAAAACACGCTGTATAATTTGATATTGTTTCCATGCTTTAGAACTTCATTGTACCAAAATAACAATTTAATTTATCTGCATACTCTACCACTGACAATGTCATATCATGCATTAGTTCAAAAATGACATATGAGCTCAATCCCTTTCTAAACGCGGTTTGATAATATTATGATCGTCAAACAAATGAATAATTAAATTGAATACCTAACATAACGAATAATAGAATAGCACATAAAACAAAATAGCAAAAACAAAAGAAAGTCTAGTGGTTAACAAAATAGCAAAAACAAAAGAAAGTCTAGTGGTTAACAAAATGTGGAAGGATCTTCGCGATACCTTATTTTTACTAGTACCTATTTACTTCTGCGGAATCTAGGTTACTGCTGGACTTCCGTGCCGTGAGCTGTATGTGGCTGTCACGACGCTAAGTCAGTGTTTGATACATGTAGATGTAACGATATTTGAATTGTACCCTGACTTTAAATACATAAAGCAGTGTCGTTCCACAGCCTTCCCCGTCTATCAACCTGGAGTACTACGGCAACCTGGCATCCTCGGGTGACAGCTGGGACAGCGACTGGGATGAAGAGCTACCCGCCACTTCGCCCTCCCCGAACGCCAGAAAGAAGAAGAAGAAGCGACCAGGTAAGCATAAGACATTAATAGTCACACCTTTTCTTAACACTTGCCTTTGCCTTCCTTAGGCCCATAGGTATAGTTACCAGTAGCGTGGCGTCCAAAGAACTCGATTCCTACCGGCTTGCCTAATATCAAGCATTTGAGCATGTTATTCTACAGTTCCTAAGGAACATGTACGCCAAATCTGCATCGGCTTGCCCAAGGATATCTTTTACACCACGCCACTGATGGTTACCATTATTGTCTAGATCTTCCGTGCTGATAGGCTGGCTTTACGATGACTGGCTCACTGGTTTTCGCGAAACTAGACATTTTAATGTAGACAGGCAGAAGATTACTAAAATAAAGGACAAATTATCGTACAGTTGACGATTAGAAACGAGCAGATACAGACGTTGAGACAAGCTCAACACCTAAGAGCCAACAACAAGCTGGACTGACTTCAGCACTAGGTAATAAGTACATTTCACAACAGCTTCAGTACAGTTGAAAGCCGTGGACAATGTTTTCTATAAGCATATGGGTATTACGGACCTAGAGATGAGATCGGCACTTTAAACCAAAGGAATATTCAGAGACCGTCGCTGATGACAAAACATTGTAAACATCCTAAAGAAATATGGGAAAATGTAAATATATACCTAAGAAATATATCTAATTGTATTAAAAAGTGTATTTGTTCCCATTTTCACTCAAGCCTCTTACAGATGCAGGAGCTCGTATCAGTTTATTTAGGCCTTAAATTAGGATGTGTGAAACACAGTGCCGCTTAGAATACATAAACGGAACGGTTCTTAAAAGCAAAGAACTCCTTTTAAATGGACTGTAATTTCGGGCGAAACCAACAGAAGTGGAGTGTATAATCAGTATAATCCCTCGCTTGAAATAACGGAGTGTCCGGGAGAAATTAACATTTTGAACTCGACACTTCGACTTAGCTTTCAGATCTTTTTTCCTGCACGAAGCTTACAGTTGTTGCATTGTACGTAAGAGGACGAAATCTGGATGTTTTAACAAGTGAACAGAGTCGCGCTATTCTCCATACAAGGAATTAAAAAAATAATTTGAAAATAAAAAACCCACCGTTTCATTTCAAATTAGAATATCTCATGAACGGCTGAACCGATTTTGATGGAAGATGTCTAAGAACCATTGCAAAAAAACCTGCTTTCAAATAAATAAAAAACTGGCCAAGAGCATGTCGGACCATGCTCAGTGTAGGGTTCCATAGCCGTAACTATAAGGTAAAAAATACGATGTAAAAAAAGTACAACAACAAAAGAGCATATCTTCATAGCAATTACGTCCTTTTATTGAGAAGCGCAGTTTATCGGAAATAACTCAAAAACGGTACATTCGATCTTGTTGTAAATAATTTTAGTTGAAAGTATTAATTAAGCCTTACCTTCGTGATTTTTTTCATATTTTTCGGCGCACGGTTTAGAAAATAGAGGGGGGGGGGGACACAATTTACACAACTTTCGGAGCGATTATTTCCAAATACATTCACTAAATCAAAAACATTACTTAGGAACTTTATAGTGTTTTTTAAAGAGCTGTCGAACTATGTACCACACGTTGATATTTGCTGAAAAAAAATTTTTTTACTGTCTTTAACATGTATGGAGTGCCCCTCCTAAAAATATTTATGTTAATTATTTTTCTACTCCTGTACTGTTATCTGTCTTTTACTTGGTCACGAACACTAATATAAGAACATACATAATATGAGTTCAGAGAAGTCTATACTCTATTCCCCATAACAGCACTAGTGTCGTTATCGTCACTTTACGTTATTGCTAGCAGCCACAGACTTCTAAATCTAGGTTAAACTTAGGTCAAGGATTAAGCGCTCAATTTTAACTTTACGGTAAAAATGCACAACTACCAACTTAACAAACAATTAAATTCCTACGGTTTTTAAGAAAAACAAAACTTTCCGAACTAAATTCATTGATGCCAACATAAAAAAAAAGTATTTTTAATTTAAGTATATTTTAAATTAAAAAAATAGTTTACCATAGACACCATACTGTCAGTCAAACGTCATATTTGCCTTGTTTCCAGGTTATGATTAATTTTGTATTTTATAATTTAAAACCTCGTCGTAGAAAAAGTATTGTATGCAACGTTGTATAATTAAGTCAAAAAACGCTCATTGCGTCTCTATTTGCGATACTCGCCGCATTCGCGGCTCGTATCGCAACTCACGCAATTCGCATTTTTTGAACCCACTTATACAACTGTTGCATAATAGTATTTTATGCAACAGTTGTATAAGAAGGTTCAAAAAATGCGAATTGCGTGAGTTGCGATACGAGCCGCGAATGCGGCGAGTATCGCAAATAGAGACGCAATGAGCGTTTTTTGACTTAATTATACAACGTTGCATACAATACTTTTTCTACGACAGGTTTTAAAATTATAAAATACAACAAGGCATAACCTGCAAAGAAGGCAAATATGACGTATGACTGTCAGTATGTGTCTATGGTAAACTTTTTATTTTTTAAATGAAGTTGACACGCAGTGAATATATTAAAAATACTTTTGTTTTTATGTTGGCATCAATGAATTTAGTTCAGAAAGTTTTGTTTTTCTTAAAAGCCGTAGGATTTTAATTGTTTGTTAAGTTGGTAGTTGTGCATTTTTACCGTAAAGTTAAAATTGAGCGCTTAATCCTTGACCTCAGTTTAACCTAGATTTAGAAGTCTGTGGTTGTTAGCAATAACGTAAAGTGGCTATAACGACACTAGTGCTGTTATGGGGAATAGAGTATAGACTTCTCTGAACTCATATTATATATGTTCTTATATTAGTGTTCGTGACCAAGTAAAAGACAGATAACAGTACAGGAGTAGAAAAAATACTATTATATACCAAACTAAGTAGCGGCTCATACAACACACCTACATTCCAAATTTCATCAATATACGTCATGTAGTTTTTGAGTAAAAAGCCTGTGACATACGGACGGACGGACGGACATGACGAAACTATAAGGGTTCCGTTTTTGCCATTTTGGCTACGGAACCCTAAAAATTGCATCTAAATCGGTCCATCGTGGCAAAGACAGAAACACTACAGACATAGCAGTCAAACTTAAGAAAGGAAGTTAAAAATCGACTTTAACAACATCAAGTACAACATTAAATTTCATTAAAATGTTTCATTTTATAGCTGAAACGACTTTATAATTAATTCTCACTTACTTTCCCCAGAACACATTCTACAGAACCTGCCCTGTCTCTACCACGAGGCTCACTTCAGTCCTTCGTCATCGTACTTCGTGTTGGAGTGTCTGGGTCCCGGAGTGCCCACTTCCAGTCTGCACCGCACGCTGCTGCCCGAACCCAGGATGCTCATGCACCTGGAGAACAACACTGCCGTTAAGGTACGCTGCTCCTGCCCACTGCTGGAGTGCCTCCCCGGCGTGCCCACGTCTAGCCTGCATCGCACGCTGCTGCACGAGCCCAGGATGCTTATACACATGGAGAACAATTCTGCCGTTAAGGTACGCTGCACCTGCCCACTGCTTATACGCATGGAGATCAATACTGCCGTTAAAGTACGGCAAGGTAAGGTAAGGTAAGGTAAGGCAGGTTGAGGCCACAGCCTCAACCTGCCTATATCTCAGTGGAGTGCCTCGACCGCATTTTGTTTATTATATTTACAAACTGTTTCATTTTTCAACACGACAACGCTTACTTACACGATTAGGATACAAAGATAAAAAAAAAACTCAACATTATTTATCTTTTGTATTTTGATTAGTAACGTTTTATAAAATTGATCCAAATGCTAGTAAATGTTTCTAATTGGAATTACTCCAGAGTGGTCGTCGTGGTTAATTATTCGGTCCGGTCGTAGTCGCTGATGTGGCTGATAATTTTCAAATCAATTTCTCAACGTCAGCTATTTGGGGAAGAGGTACTACACTTTAAAACTATAGTTGAAAATACATGATCAGCAACAATTGGTTTAACAGGAGCGGCTGTCAGCGATAGCGATCCCTACACCGCGCACGTTTTCGGTGCAGCTGTCGAGCGGCCACACGGCGCGCGTGCGGCTGCTGCTGCCCCCTGGCCTGCGCGAGGACGAGGTCACCAAGTATCCGCTCGTCATGAAAGTGTAAGTCATCCGTATCGGGTATCCACCTAAAGATGCTTTTGACCTAACTACTTTATCTCTCGACCCAAACAAACTCTTGATCTAACTACATTAACTCTCGACACCAACAGGATTTTGACCTAACTACAATCCTTTCCTCGAATCTGCCATCAAAGATGCTATGCAAATTGGCTCACCGACTCAAAGATAATTTTGGCTCATGTGACGCCACTCTCAGAGTCGGCCAACTCAGTCGATAGATGATGAGGTTTAGTTAATGAGTAATGAATGACTATGTTTAAGCACCAGAAAGTCAGTGCGCAGAGTTTGATGTGGGATCGAGGGGCCGACTCACTTCGGAACTAGCCACCACCGAGCGAGGTGATGTGTTTTCACTGAATCTGGTCGTCAGATGTTTTAATCATAATATGTACCTTAAGAAGGAAGACATCACATACCATGATACCTCAGGCACGGGGCACCAGGGACGCAGCTGGTGACGGAGCGCTGGGCGCTGGACTGGGGCTCGCTGGCGGCGGGCGCGGGCGCGGTGCTCGCGGCCGTAGACGCACGCGGCGCTGGCGGCCGGGGACTAGGCGCGCATCACGCGTTGCACCGTCGGCTGGGCACCGTCGAGTTGCACGACCAACTGGAGGTCGCCGAGTGAGTATTGCTGTTTTATGCTTGCCTATCCTACATACTTTGGACTGTATCTTCTTCTTTCCTCTGCTGGGATGTAGGGCTCATCAACTTTCTACATTAGGAATAGGGTGGTAGAGAGGGCAAAACGCCACAGGGCTAAAAGGGACTGCACCCCAGAGGGTCGTGATCATATTGGTTGTTGAGGTTTTTTTTTTCTTTGGGGTAGGCATAGGGACCCCATTTGATGGAGTTGCCACGGGCCTTGATAAGTGTAGTTACGCCTCTGAAGTAAATGATATCGGGAAACCTATAGGCTTATGATGCTATACTTTGCCGCGCGATAAATAAATTATAAAGCATCCATCACTCTCACAGACATATTGTCAGAACGGGACGGATGCTGTCATTTATTTACCGCCCGACAAACCGTATCATCATACGCCTACTGGGCACTTGTGATGGCTAGAGAAATTATGTCTTTCAAGATAACCATCTATACTCGTAACCATCCCAGTTTGTTCGCTGGATCAACTAGGAGTTCATACCACACTAAGAGCCAGCCGTCGCAGGTACCTGCGTGACTCGCTGCACTTCATCGACTCGCGCCGCGTGGCGGTGTGGGGGCGCTCGCACGGCGGGTTCCTGGCCGCGCTGGCGCTAGCGAGCCCGCTAGACGTGTTCCAATGTGGAATCGCCATCACGCCGATAGTGCGCTGGAGATACTACGGTAAGAACTGGCTATCACTATTTGTGCTGAATTTTTCTTCTTACATGTTTATTTTATGGTGCAAGTATTTATCAATTCAATGCCAAATTACTCCGTAAGTTCCTAAAATCCAACCTGTGTGTCAACTGTATTCTTAATCTTATAGTACATTACTTACTTGGGGAGGTAAACCAAAGAATGTCTCAGATCGCAGGTATTTGACGCCCGAGCCGTAGGCAAGGGCGATAAATATGCGATCTGAGGCTTTCTTTATCACCTCCCGTGATAAGTACAAAATTTTACGTCTCCCTCTGGCCAGGAAACAGGAATTCCCAGTTTAGGGCCAGGTGTGACGTAAAGATACAAGCTTAGCCTAGTTCCGGGTGCGTTAGAGTAAATGTGACCGTCATGTCGTCTACACTAAACGCATGTAGGTATTACGTAAAAAACACGAAATTGATTTGTCACAAATGGTCCTCAGACGCAGCTTAGATTCGATTATCTAAATGCCCGACAATATAACAAGTTTGACCCAGACCTTAAGCATTTAGCAGCAAGATTTGCAACAGTTGTTCAACGCAATATTTTATAAAAAGAATCCCATTAGATAAGACATGAGCATCTGGTGCTTAGTCCCTAATGCCCCGAAGTGCTTTTTGTTACCAGATATTATATTTGTGGGCCTGCGAATAGTTTGATGAGCCTTTTTTAGGGTTCTGAATCTTGAAAACGAATAACCTTTAGGAACCTTTACAATATTAGGTACTCTTGAGGCAATTGTCCTGCTTGATGAAAAATTTTCAGGAGTGTTTCGTTATAAAATGTAATCTCAGCGCCTGTTTTGTACTTTTAAAGTTTAACTATCTCGAAAAAACTTATATAAAAAATTTTGTGGGTGGCAATAGGCTACTCGATGACAGTTCAAATCAGCTTATCTTTATGATGTGACAAAACGCTCCGAAAGTATGCAGTTTAGTATGAAATACTATCTTGTGACGTCATGCTCAACATGGTGCCTTATTTTTTTAGTTTTCGTCATTGTAAAATCGTTGATGGCACGAAAATAAGTTTGAATGATTTTATCCGGGCTGTTGTGGAAGCGTACCTAATTTGCTGGTTAGATAATGAATTTATTTTGATTGTTGTCAAATACCCTATTGTGTGCTTATTAGGGATCGGACGATCGAATGAATGAAATAAGGAACAGGATTGGAGTAGAAATCTGAATAAATTTGTAAAAAAAATAATATAATTATTTTAATTTTACAACAATATATATCAAATTATGTTAATTAGCAGTTATACCTTGATCTTACATTTATTTTTTTCACGTGGAATACACACGTTGTATATTATCAACGATAAATCAAGATAATAAATTGATTGTGAATTTGTGATGTTACCACTTGCCACTTTAAAAAAATTAAAATTGGTATCTTTAAGATGCTATGCAATTTACTGCACAACCAGGAATGAAGAAATAAAAATAAAATAAAACAAAACTATTTATTTATTGCTTTGTTTTTTTCGAACAAGAACCCAACGAATATCGCCCTATCCAGCAGCTGAGAGCGTGCGTTTTAGAGTGAATGTCAGTATAGACGACCAGCGTACCACAAGTGACCATGTCCATACCTTTTAAATGATCATTAATCAAGTCAGAGAACTGTATATTATTAAAACGATAGAAACCTTTCTTTACATTACAATTCTTCTCAAATTTGATACGGAACAACTTCAACAACGGTTTGCCTAGGATGCTGTCGCATTTCAAAGTCTTCGTTCCGTATTTCCAGATGATATGATTTCCCACTTCGAGGCCGAACCGCATTGTACCTCTGTGGTTCTCTCCTATGACATCTTCTTTGATGGTGATATTCCCTCTGATTACCGTCTTGCTTTTAGCATTGTCGTATGTTTCAAAGTGAACTTGCAAAAGGCTGTTTTTTGCGTACGGCAGGTCAGGTTCTGTACAATCTTTTATATTTATTATTTCGAAATACCGTTCCGCCATGTTAATATTAATATTGTATGATAAAATCATAATTAAAATCGGAAACATTTGTGGATTGCAGACACGAGGCCACATTGTTAAGGTTGAAGCTCAAATGATACACTATAATTATTAGTTATGGCAAATATTGATGAATTTATTATTAAAAACGCATCTGATGTTATGGTAAAGTAACCACAATAATGAGAATAAAATATAGCTATCGCTACAATGATCAGAGATTAATCCATCCTAGGTAATTTAAACGAATATTATATATTTTAGGTATATTGTATTGCAATTTATAACAATAGCTTGGTATAAAAATCCTACCATCCTATTCTACTAATATTATGAATACAAAAGCTTATGAAGATGTTTAGATGTTTGTTACTAAAGAACGGGGTAGTAAGTGAATGGATTGAGAAGAAATTTGGCATACAACTAGACCAGCCCTGGATTGAAACATAAGATACTTTATATCCGTATATGTCGTAGATTAAATTTATCCCCATTGAAACGATAAAATATTTTTCTACTCCTGTACTGTTATCTGTCTTTTACTTGGTCACGAACACTAATATAAGAACATACATAATATGAGTTCAGAGAAGTCTATACTCTATTCCCCATAACAGCACTAGTGTCGTTATAGTCACTTTACGTTATTGCTAGCAGCCACAGACTTCTAAATCTAGGTTAAACTTAGGTCAAGGATTAAGCGCTCAATTTTAACTTTACGGTAAAAATGCTAATTACCAACTTAAAAAACAATTAATTTTAAGAAAAACAAAACGTTCCGAACTAAACTCATTGAAGCCAACATAAAGAAAGTATTTTTCATTTAAGTATATTTTAAATTAAAAAAAAAAGTTTACCATAGACTCATACTGTCAGTCAAACGTCATATTTGCCTTGTTTCCAGGTTATGATTAATTTTGTATTTTATAATTTAAAACCTAGTCGTAGAAAAAGTATTGTATGCAACGTTGTATAATTAAGTCAAAAAACGCTCATTGCGTCTCTATTTGCGATACTCGCCGCATTCGCGGCTCGTATCGCAACTCACGCAATTCGCATTTTTTGAACCCACTTATACAACTGTTGCATAAAATACTATTATGTAGAATTTTGATCTACAACGACGAACTATAAATTTATCGACAGCATAAAATAGTATTTTATGCAACAGTTGTATAAGTAGGCTCAAAAAATGCGAATCGCGTGAGTTGCGATACGGCGAGTATCAAAAATAGAGACGCAATGAGCGTTTTTTGACTTAATTATACAACGTTGCATACAATACTTTTTCTACGACTAGGTTTTAAAATATAACATACTTAATTAAACATAGCGAGCAAACAAGGCAAATATGACATATAACTACAGTGTCTATGGTCAACTTTTTATTTAATTTGAAGCTAGTGACACGCAGTGACGGTATTAATAACTTTTTTTTATGTTGGCATCGATGAATTTAATTCGGAAAGTTTTGTTTTTCTTAAAAACCGTAGGTATTTAATTGTTTGTTAAGTTGGTAGTTTTGCATTTTTATCGTAAAGTTAAAATTGAGCGCTTAATCCTTGACCTAAGTTTAACCTAAATTTAGAAGTCTGTGGCTGTTAGCAGTATCGTAATGTGACTATAACGACACTAGTGCTGTTATGGGGAATAGAGTAAAGACTTCTCTGAACTCATATTATGTATGTTCTGATATTAGTGTTCGTGACCAAGTAAAATACAGATAAAAGTACAGGAGTAGAAAAACACTGATTTCTACTCCAGTCCTGTTCCTTATGTCATTTGCATTCGATCGTCCGGCCCCTAGTGTTTATTTATAAAGGAAAACTCTGAAAACAGCGAATTTCACATTTTGATATATCCAATTCAAATAGTAAAAATACACGGCTGAACTATTAATTAACAGCCGCCTTATGGACGTCTCTGTCCATCTATCAAGACCATCAGTCAGTGATCTCATGAACGCATGGAGGTATCGAGTTGAAATTAAAACCATATTCACTAGATAACCAGTCTATGGTCCCTTGAAGATGTGAAAAAATGAATCTCCTAAGTTAACGTAAAATAACTGGCCAAGAGCATGTCGGACCATGCTCAGTGTAGGGTTCCATAGCCGTAACTATAAGGTAAAAAATACGATGTAAAAAAGTACTACAACAAAACAGCGTATCTTCATAGCAATTACGTCCTTTTGTTGAGAAGCGCAGTTTATCGGCGATTATTTCCAAATACATTCACTTAATCAAAAACATTACTTAGGAACCTTATAGTGTTTTTTAAAGAGCTGTCGAACTATGTACCACACGTTGATATTTGCTAAAAAAAATTTTTTTTGCTGTCTTTAACATGTATGGAGTGCCCCCCTAAAAATATTTATTTTAATTATTTATATACCAAATTAAGTAGCGGCTCATAAAAGACACCTATATTCCAAATTTCATCAATATCTATCATGTAGTTTCTGAGTAAAATGCCTGTGACATACGGACAGACAGACAGACAGACAGACAGACGGACATGACGAAACTATAAGGGTTCCGTTTTTGCCATTTTGGCTACGGAACCCTAAAAACCGGTCAAGTGCGAGGATTCCCGCACCGAGGGTTCCGTACAAACTCGTCAGTAGATACGTGAATAATTCAAAATAACCTGTATGGTGGGACAAACTTAACTTTGCTCTTGAAAAACTTTTTTACGCGATGTAATGGGGATGACGACTGAGTCAAAACTATATAATTCTATTTAGTCCGTCAGTTAGATTATAAAAAAATATGGGACACGTATTTTTTGGTTTATCAAAATATTAATAAAAATCGACAGAGACAGACAGTGAGGGCTTGTGACGTCACTCCTAGGTGAAAATTGTACCTAGGAGTGACGTCACTCGAAACTTCTAAGCACTCTATCCTCGTCATTTTTTGTTTGTCAAACAAAAGAAAAAATACGTGTACAACATTTTTTAATAATCTAACTGACGGACTAAACAGTTTTTTTGTCGTCTAGCCCATTGTAATAACTATTATTGATATTTGGGGGCACGGCAGTGCCTCCGTCAAGTCGAGCAAAACAAAGCATGACCGTACCATCATTCTCAAAGTCAACGCAGATATCAACGAAAGAGACTCTTATTTTTTTTTAATTTCACCAATTACTAGTGGGGCAGCATATAGCGTACTCTTTGGTCGAATTGCTGTTTAAACTGGGTTTTATTAAATTGTTGACTCGTCTCGTTTGTTAAATATGTGATCGAGGGCTTTCTTTATTACCTCCCGTGCTGTGTACATCATTTTATGTCTACACTTGGCCAGAAAGCGGCTTTTTCCGTACGCGCAACGTGCGGAAAAAGCTACTTTATGGCCGGGTGTGGCATAAAAGCCGCTTTATGGCCAGGTGTGGCATAAATACTATTTTGATGAAACTGTTAACACCTCTTAAAGCCATCATGAATTATTTATGTGCATATAATATACATATGCTGACAACTACCAGTATATCATAACCGTAAAAGAGTACTTTTTTCGTAGCGTCAGCGTACGCGGAGCGGTACATGGGTTTCCCGAATGCGACGGGCAACTACCGTGGCTACGCGGACGCGGACGTCACAAAGCAGGCGGCAGCGTTGCACGACAAGATGCTGCTGCTCGTGCACGGCACGGCGGATGATAACGTGCACATGCAACAGACTATGGCGCTCGCGCGGTCGCTAGCTGACCAGGGTAGCATGTTCCGGCAGCAGGTCAGATCATAATCAATAGCTCTCACATATAGTCGAGTGATAACCGAAACTCACTAATTACCCTCAAAAAAATTAAAATAACAATCATCTAATCAAAACAATTATACTAACAGCACTGTTTATATTCCAATAATTCAACGTTGTTACTTAGTCAGTTTTGGTTGTCACACAACGATATAGGGGGCAACTACTTCAGCTACGCGCAGATGCAACAGACAAGTGCACTCGCGCGCTAGCTTGTCGACCAGGGCCACATATTCCGGCAACAGGTTTATCAAGATAAGTACCTATAGGAGCAGCTATCGCGGCTATGAACGATAATGCTCGCACGGTCGCCGGCTGACCAGGGCGGCATGTTCCGGCAGCAGGTCAGCTCATAATCAAGAGTTCTCACATATTGGGGCGACTACTTGGGTTACTCGTAGGTGCAGCAAACAATGGTACTCGCGCGCTTGCTGGTATATTCCAGCAACAGATTTATCAAGATAAAGAGGTCTCGCTTAACTGTAGGGGCTATCGCGGCTACGCAGATGACAACTAACGATAGCGCTCGCAGGCCGCGCCCGGCCACCAGCTTCCAAATCGAGCCAGCGGGGTCTAACGGCCCCCAAATCAAAAAGCGAACTATGGGCCTCCTATACTACTATTCCACCTTAGGTCTCCGACTAGCATAGTCCGCCACTGCGTGCGACCGTTCGTTGTGGAAGTCTTTGTTCCTACTTATAGTAGTTACGTCTCTGGGTTCAAATAAGGTTAAGCAACTATTTATTAAATATTGTCTGTTGACAGATCTACCCGGACGAGGGCCACAGTCTATCAGGCGTGCGACGGCATCTGTACCGAACGATGTCCGCCTTCCTCGACGACTGCTTCCGCAAGCAAGTGCCGCCAGAGACCAAGGCGGGGCTGCGCAACGGCGGCAACCTCGACTGAGACACGTGGCGGGACGAAGAGTTGTACTCTTGGTGAGTTTTGTTACAAAACATTAGTATAACACAAGCTATTAATAAAAAAAAACTGAAAACCTGACCGCAGTCCAAAAAATATGTATATATTCGTACTACCATTTTAAAACTTTTTTTTTTACCTCACTTAAGGGTTTAGGAAAAAATCTTTTTAGCTGCACAATAAAGCACATAAAATCCGGCATTTTTTAAAAAGCATAGCATAATCTTATGCTTTTAAAGCTTGCTACTTGAAGAATCGTTTAAAACTTTTTTACAAAATATTTTCACAATTCGATCACGAACTAAAACAATATATCTAAAGCAGAGCTTAAATTCTTATAATGAATGAAATGAAATAGAAGCTCTGATTGAAAAGGTTCTCAGAATTAGTTTAATGAAACCTCAGTTCAGTGATAACCGTTTGTAATGCCATTGCCTGTCTTGGAATTGCTTAATGTTCAAACTTTGAAGATATCTCCCTTTTCCAGGTAATGAACGGAGTCGTCAGCACATCGTAGCAACCCTATCCTATTAACCTCTAGTACAACAATTCCATATCCTGACCCTTAGTCTACTGCCGAAGAGTGGACAGCTCTAAACACATAATCATGTATGTGATATGCATAGTATTAAAGACGTTTTTATCGTATTATAGTAACCTGTCAATAAAGTGCGAATAGCCTTAAAAGTGAAGGAAGAAATATGATTTGAGTTAAAAAGTGAACAGCCTGTGGCTGCCGCGTGGCGAATTACGACGCGCTAATATGGTTGTGTGTTCGGGTGATGCAAATGTGTGAGTGTTCGGCGGACCACGGATTGGTCGAAGCACAACGCCTCCTCATTGATAGAGGGTGGTCACAAACAATAATTTAACGCAATTTTGAAAAGTAAATTTTATATTATATGTTCAGAATTAGTAAAAAAATATTCTTGAAATTAAATTTCAAAATATTCCTTAGCATGTAATATATTCGCAAATTTTCTTTCGGTTCTTTATGTGACTTGAACATTTATGCGAAATTCTGTAGTAACCTAACTCGTCTACACCAATGTCGAATATAAGTGATATAGTTTCTCATTAGATTCGTATTTAAGAATAATTTGCTATCCTAATCTACAAATACTCTGGCCAACTTGAAATCGTATAAAAGATAATGCTATCAAATTTTATTTTACAGTGTTTGAACATGTTAATATCATACTATACCAGAATATGCCAATATTGACAAATTCGTCAATTCTGACAATAAGACATGTGTTCGCAAAAATGTTCACGGTCATATAAAGTTCCAATTTAGGTACCTGTCCTAAAGAGAGATCCGACGCAGTATATTTCAGCTGGTGACAAATAAAGGAATTGATAGTAGCTCTATAGTCAATGAGTTTTGTGATCTTAGTAGTTAGTTCATATTAGAACTAGGGTCATCGTCATTCCGGCTCGGGATTCTGCTTTTGTTGATAGCAAAGCCTTTTGTTGAATAACACTTCTTGAGTCATCATATCTAAGAATGTCTAAGTATAAGTATTCTGTACGTCTAGCATAACTGGCCGCGACTTCGTGTCTCGCGCGACAGAGCATCACCTGTCACTGTCACACTACATTGAGTGGAAAGAGATAGGTAGCATTTGTCGCGCGCCAAAGAGTCGCGTGTCACAGTATTGCTAGAGGTACTGCCGCGGTAGTAATATCCGCAGTAACTAAAGGCTGGGAGTCTAGGAAATATTATCCTTACTTCAATGAAATATGTATGACATTGCTACACTCCTACATGGTTGTTACTGCCGATATCCCCAGCACGGCAGTATTATAGTATCAGGATAAGATCGTACAGTCGACTACAAAGAGATCGATACGACTAACGTTACAAAAATATGTAACGACAACCTTAATGTTAAGTCAATAGAGTCGTGCGTACATATTTTTGTAACGTTGGTTGTATCGATCTCTTTGTAGTCGACTGTACATTGAACTTTTCACTACAGTCTTAGGTACTAAAAAATAGCTAAACAAAAAACATGTCACTCGGGTCGTTCCGCCAGCCAATGGTATTGTGCCACAGATACAAAACATTACTTTGATTGGTTGAAATAGTTCTAAGTCTTGTATTGATTTGTTTAACTTTTTTTATATACCTAAAAGAACAAACTGTATACATATTTTATGAACATTTGTGATACATACACGAAAAAGTGTGTTATTTAAGTGTCCAGTAAAATTTGTCTGCAGTGAAAAAAGGGTAAAATTTTGCCAATCGTCCTTTACTCTAAAATCCTAAAATGTGAGTGCCCACCGACCGACCAGAATTACGACACTGGCGTCTTGTAGGTGTGTGCATAAATTTCCATAAAGATAAGAATGTGTTAATATATTACTCTGTTCGTAATCTCAAACGTATATGACTTTATCGATACTGAATCGTGAAGTTTATTGTGTCAAAGTAACTAGAGCAGTGGTTCTTAACCTTTTAGCGATGAGGGACCATTTGGCAAAATTTGTGTCTTGCCACGGACCACCAACTGTTTGGAGGCAATGTAAAGTAAATAGGTTTGAACTTTGAAGGTAATACAGTATTTTTTCGGATGGCTTCGCGGACCACTTCGGGTAATTCCAGGGACCACCAGTGGGCGCGGACCACCGGTTAAGAACCACTGAACTAGAAGGACGTTGCTTATCTTGCATTTGCTTCCAAAATGTTAATGTTGCCAGTAAAAAAGATGCTTCACCTTGACTTTATCACACGATAAACATCACCATCATAAGTCTTCTAATCGCAAGCTCTTTATAAAAACCCTTTCAGGAAATTTAGCTTTATATTCGTAAAAGTTCGGTCTTTCAAAAAAATGTGGTCGAGGGGCGGCTGCCATTTTATACGGAAGACTGAAAACTCCAGCAAAACGATTTGCTATCAAACTTGAAGCTTACAAAATACAAATTGTATCGTATTTTATACAAAAAACACCCGTCACTTCGGAAATTAGCGTTATAGGAAAAAGGTAAAGTGTAATTTCTAAATGACAAATAAATGTACAGTATTAGATAATAATAATCATTCGCTTTTACGCGCGTCTTATGAAATGGTAACATATTTCTTATGCGTACGCAACGCAGGTATGAAACGTATTTTTTATGTGCATAAATAAAATATGCCCAATTATAATTTTATTTTGCATATGTATGATATGCTATTTTTCTTGGACGCATGTGCATGTATGAAATGCATTTTTATGTGCGAAAATAAAATATACACAATTAAAATTTCCGCACGCATATGTATGTAATGATATTTTTCATAAACGCCTACCTACGAGCTACGTATAAAATTGGAAAATTAAGTACGAAATAAATTAGCATACGTTGTGACAGGTTGTGACAGTAAAAGGGCGTCCGAAGTACTCAGAAATAGCTAAAAGCGTCTTTGTTCTGAAAGGCGTTAGGGCTCAATCTGATTGTACCTTAAATATTTGTTTCGTATCTTCACGGGTTCGTGAGTTAATTTAACAATAGGTGTAAATTATTTTATTAGGTCTTGTGATAAAATTAGGATATATTTGACTACCTACTATAGAAATCCCATTTTACTGTGGGATTATATTAAATAGATTCTTAAGACGTTTCGGACCTTAAGGGCCTTGAAATAAAAAGCCGGACGTAGCCTCGCTAACAGATAACGGAAGCACTTCTAGTAAGCCGGTCGCTTAGCGCTGGTTGACGTGCTGCTCGTAGCAGCTACTACGGTGGTTGACATGTGCGTGCTGTTCGTAGCAGGCTACTACGGTGGTTGACTTATGCTTGCTGTTCGTAGCAGGCTACTACGGTGTTTGACTTATGCGTGCTGTTCGTAGCAGGCTACTACGGTGGTTGATGTGAGCGTGCTGCTCGTAGCAGGCTACTACGGTGGTTGATGTGTGCGTGCTGCTCGTAGCAGGCTACTACGGTGGTTGATGTGTGCGTGCTGCTCGTAGCAGGCTACTACGGTGGTTGATGTGTGCGTGCTGCTCGTAGCAGGCTACTACGGTGGTTGATGTGTGCGTGCTGCTCGTAGCAGGCTACTACGGTGGTTGATGTGTGCGTGCTGCTCGTAGCAGGCTACTACGGTGGTTGATGTGTGCGTGCTGCTCGTAGCAGACTACTACGGTGGTTGATGTGTGCGAGCTGCTTGTAAGTATAAAGCGACTGGCTTTGTGAACTGCTTCAGTTATCTGCTAGCGAGGCTACGTCCGGCTATTTATTTTAAGGCCCTTGTGTATGACGTTGCTTTTAGTAAAGTAAGTTGGTACCATTTTGCGAGACGCGCGTTTTTACATATATTTGAACTTAAACAAGAAATTGCTCATTCTCATGTTTCAAGTTTGCATGCTCTAGTCATTTCGATAAAGATTAGTATTTTAAAGAAATTTTATTAATGACCAATAGTTAAAATAACAATTTTAAATATATATCTAGTGAAAAAAAATATTAAACTAGTCAACTTTGTGCATTAATACTTTTAGAATGGTTTAAAATTGTAAAATTAAACATGATAGCAATAATAATAGTGAAATTACCTCTTAAATTAAGTGAGCACTTTTCTGATATCGCACCCGCATCAAACATTCACATATTTATATAACGGCGTTCTATAAATTTTTAAAACTATGTTAAAAATAAATCGAGGGAAATTGACAAACTCGTTACACCAAATGTTCGCAAAAAGATAACAACTTAAATCTTTATATACTAACTTCCTAAAATTTCCTACATGGAACTGCGCTAAAAGAAAACTTTCAATAATTTCATGTGAAAGTCCCTAGAAATTTCCGATAACTTTCCCAGCTTTCTGCATATTTTCGTAACTTGTACATGACAAGTAATATGAATTGGACAAATAAAATTCAATGTTAATTATAATTGCTCTGTAACTATAGGTAATTTCACGAGAGTTGAGGCCACGCACACAACAACATGTCATGTAATGACAGCGGGATTTTGAAATTATTGTTCTTTTTTCGTATCGATAGCAGGTTCAACAGTGAATTGCAAGATAGACCAAAAAGTTTCTTTAAACTATAGCCTTGAGTTTATTTACTCACTCATTCATTTCATTCATTCACTTTTTTGCAATGAGTACTTCATGTAGCTGTGTGTGTAATCATTCACCTCAACTCTCGTAAACTACCTATACCAAACCTTATGTTCCTATATAAGCTGTAGATCTTACACGGACACTTACAACGAGTTTGTCAAAGTTAACCCCGGTTGTTTCCCCAATAAACTTAAGTTAGACGCAAATTACAGGAGAATACTGAAGTCTCGAACGTTCGGCACTAACTTGATAAGCAATTTTGTGAGTAACTTTCCAAGAGATATATTTAAAGTACTGCGTATGTAATGTGTGCTATAGTTCACAACCTCCTGCGGCCCAGAGCACATGTGTTTTTAATATTCTAACCTTCTTTCATAATATAAAAGTTCAAACTGATTTCGAATTGGTCGTATAGTTATTTACCTAGTAACCGTAGGCCACCGGAGGTTCAATACGCATTATTTTTGTTAACGGTGTGGAAATGCATTACGCATACCTCCCGGGCCCTTACCAGTGTCCTTTCCCAGGCCTTTGGGGGAGGTTATGTGGGGCTCACCCCTCAGAAGGAGGAGGCATACCTACTAAAACCACACCGGTGATGGAGCCTCCGCAGCGGGGCTTGCATCCGCGGCCCATTGCTGCACGTCGGAAGTGGTCGGAACTCCTCAGGAGCTCGCGGCTGGGGTATGAATACGCAAGACTCCGACACGCAATGCATCTAAAGATTAAATTAAATTCTAATTTTGTCGATGATAGCTCTTTTGGAACCCATCCGTATTACAACAAAATCGCTACTTAAAATCTTTCATAAGAAAGCCGACGGAAAAATATTCTGTTATTTGTGTCTAACTACATTCGCTACTGGCTGCTCATATTAGCCCAACGGAAGAAAGGTTCAAAAGCTATCCTAACGTCAAATGTTAATATTTAGTTTGAAATCGAACAAAAAGGTAGTGTACCAAATATTAAATTAATGTAATGTATTCTGCGTGTGGCTGAAACCACGAGCATTACAGTAATGTTTGAAGTGCCTTCCACACGCAAAATACATCTGGACCCGGCTTAAGGCGAGGTTACCTTCGGGATGAAAATTATAATAGTTCGCGTATGTAAAAGTGTTGCGGACAACAAAGTGTCTGACAATGACAATAATTGACATAAGACCAATGTGGGAACTGACACCGACTTCTGTCATTCAATAATTCGTCCAAAACAACCGGTACAAGTCGGATCCGCTAGCAGTTTCGGCTAGTTTCTATCGTGAATGTGAGCTATGTAAGCTATGAGCAGTCAGTACGCTAGAAGAGCAATTCTAGAAAAAAATGTACAAAAATGTATATGGACACATTAACTGTCACAAAACTTTCCTATTTTGTTACCGTTTTTTAATGATAAACAAAAGTATTATTGGTTATTTTTCATTATTAAGATTTTATCGCGATTATTTTACTCTAATTATCCAAATGAATTAACAAAATACCAACCAATAATAAATAATCATACAATATTTATATAATATTGGTAACAAAATAGGAATCAATTAAGGATCCGTTAATTAATGTACAAACTTTTTTGGGTATGCTCAGAAACATTTGAAAAAGAGGAAATGACCTAAGTGCCAAATACGTCGTTATTCTGCTTATATAAGTATCATATAAGGCATATTTTGATTACCTACATAACTTACGTACCTTGGTAAAAAATATAAAGTAAAGCAATTTTGAATAGTTTTCTATATGAAATCTTTAATTTTTTTATACCTTTTAAGTCTTCATGCGATTTCCTGCAGGGATCTGATTGTAATAGTTGCTCCGAAACGGACCTTGATTGTTCTAACTACTTCATACATAATAAAGCATAACTGATAATATGGAGAATATTATAAAACGCAGTTATATCTGCTCGTACAACGAATAGTATGTATCGGATTCCCAACATCTGATTGTGATAAGACCAGGTTAAAAGATCTATTATTACGCAAGGGACTAATGTTATAAAATGTTGTGTCCAAGGATAAACTAATTATCAGTGTTCGGATTAGGTAGTGCCATTTCGGGTGAATGACCTTAAACATTGAACATAACACGGATAAGACTTGGGATTCCGGGACTCGAAAATTTGTGCACAGTTTAAAGAGGATGTTAAAAGGTACATCCATATTAAGCTTACGCACCGAAGTTCCGTGAAATGGCACTACCTAATCCGACCACTGTTAACTATGGTACTCTAGGGAAATCGCATCGCCCTCAAGGACCTTAGAATTAATAGCCGGACGCAGCCTCGCTAACAGATAACTGAAGCACTTCTAGTAAGCCGGTCACTTAGCGCTGGTTGATGTGTGCGTGCTGCTCATAGTAGGCTACTACGCCAGTCGATGTGTGCGTGCGGCACGTAAGTGCAAAACGACGAAGTATTTTAAGGTCCTTGAACGCACTTAAGAAGTATTCAGAAATTTATTAGGGACTCAATATTTGCTTCCTCTTGATAGATTACGATCAAGATACGCACAGATTGTGAAATTTGCCTTATCGGTGTTGGTTGTTTTCTTCTGTTCGGTAATCGGGTAGTCTAAGTGCCCCAAGCTCTGTTTACTAATAATTGAACGTGAGACAGACCAGACAATGTCAAAGGCTCTGGGCTACTTTTAAGAGTTTTGGTGTGTTACTTTTTACCAGAGGGTAACAAAGAATTATGTAAACAAATATATGGGAGTCCTTTCAATCACTTTCACTTTGGCCATTGTTGGCAGCGCAGCTGACCTAAAATTGTAGGTTATGCAACTAATACATCATGATAGGTCACTTGTGTGATCTTATTATGAAACATTCACTCGTATTTTTAAGGCTTTATTATGTACAGTTGCGTACCTACATTATTTTATCTTCACACATATTATAAATCCTCAATGATGTGTTCGGGAACTGTAAGAATGACTACCATTGCATCGCCACGGCCGACTAGATTTCAAATCATTATCAACTAATAACATTATCGATTTCGATATTATTATGGTTTTTCATACATTATTATATCACTGGCACAGATACCACACTGATGTTACATTACTGGTTGCAATAACGTTGCTCATTATATATGGTTTCCGGACTTATAATAGAGGATTTACGATATGGCTGTAGATGAAACTTAAAAACAGCATGACCAATAAGATTATATTTGGCTTACTATCACTTTATATTTACAGCACATCAATACCACTAAGTGCACCTTAAAAGCTTTTGTGTACTGCACACGACACAAATTTTCCATATCTATAAACTATTAGACAAATTCTCAGAAATACTGAAGCATTAGCTTCTAAAACATACGACAAAATCACATCGTTACCCAACGATAAACCGATACATAGAGCACAATCATACTAATTACGAGAAAAAAGGTTTTGTAATTAGCATGTTAGTGTAAACAAGTGTAAATCATAAAGTTGTAATTTCGGCAAAAAATGTGTATGTAGTGCGATTGCGCTCTATGGTATCGGAACATCAATGAAAGAATGAAAGGATTCTCATATATTTATGAATATTTTATGATTTTTCGATCGATGTCACTATCGTAATTTGTCGTATTTGTAAAATGTATTGTAAAAAGGCTTGTTTAAATACAGTATTTTTTTTAGTATGTCAAACTTATATTTTAAATGGTATTATTTTGTGTAATTTCTAAATCTACATCAATGCAAATAGAATTCAAAGGGAATTTATTATGTATTTTACTCCTGAGATTTTCTTATCTGCACACAATAAGTTTGTTGAAGTATTAGCTTATTTGATACAGAACCTACATTAACTCTCGTGTTAAAATCTATTTATATATCTCAAATATTGATCTTCTGACAAACCAACAAAATGTTTACTTAAGTAGCAAAGCACTAAGTCACTAAGTACCAACTCAAACTTTATACCAAAGAAACTACGCCGACGAAAGATATTTTATTAGTTTATTTTTACTGCTACGCATTACGAAATGAGGAGCCAGCGTAATGTTATAAATAAGAATATATTTGATCTATTTTACTTTGCGAAAGCCGTGGACTGGTTGAACTCTTTAAATAAATAATCCTGGTTTTAGTTACGGCGAGGAACCAACGAATTACGTGTCTAGAGTCTGTGTGGAAAGAGAATAGGCGTGGCGAAAAACGGAACTAACCTAACCAGTATGGCAATTTTTTTTTGCAAATACGGTAGAAAAGCATTACAGCGCCCCCAAATCTAAATCCTATTCGCTTTCCGCACAGACTCTACTATCATATAGGTTTTGTAATTTTAATTTTCACAAAAAAATCCTGCGATAATGATTGAATATAATTATGGAGTGGTTGATCCTCCGAATTCGTTTTAGACAATTTAATTTAAGATAAACTAAACTAACACTAGCAAACGAACGCTGGCCTCTCTAAAATGTGAATTATTCAGATCGGATTCTGCAGACGGAACGATATCGGTTGTTATAAATTCGAAGCGAAATCTAAATCGACGCATGTACGGTGCTCGAAATATGATTTTGTTCAAACTCGATATGTCGTTCATTTCACTTCTTGTTTTCAACGTAGGTTCATTTAAAATTTTGATTAACACTTACCCAGCTCCACGTGATAAAATTTCTGTGATGAAATTCTCTCGTATGTTTTTTCATTTCTAGTTATTTACCGTTGAAATACTTTAAGCCAGTTCATGATTTCGGATTTTTTTCTTTTGTAAGAAATAAGTATTGATAATTGTAATTCTCTGTATCTGCAACGGAATTCTTTTTCAATTTATTTGATGAATTAATTTATTTTACTTAAGTTAAGTTAATAATATTTATTCAAATTACTTTAATTACTGTTTATCTAAAGTACTATTTAATATAATTTAAGTTTTCCTCTTAACATTTGAATCCATTAATACATTTCTTCGATGAAATAGAGTCATTCAGGACGATTATTCGATTTTTAAATACCACAATTTTCACTCGTATTAATAAGTACAACATAACCGGGTTTTTCATAAAATTACCAGCACAAGAACCTCATGACTAATGAGGTAAAGGAATCATAATTTTACGTGTTTAATGAAAAATCGACGGGTTACGTCTCCATACAAGTTGTTGCACATTTACAAATTAACAACACAGTGTTTTGGGAAATTCGGAATATAAGTTGAAATAGAATCTACACATTTTTTTGTTTAACTATTTAGAAAAAAAATAGCGTTAGGCTAGGCGCGCACGAGTGACATTTTCTCATGGTGACCATATTTCTCGCTTTATCTAGTTGTAATGAATGACAGAGAACACCATGACAAAATGTCACCCGTGCGCGCCTAAGGTTATTGATGAATTTCGCTGGACCAAGTCATCAAATGACTTATTAATATTGTCTTCGGTACCGGCGATTATCACTCATTGTAATAAAACAAGTTAATAGTACATTTATGCGATCGAGGGCTTTCTTTATTACCTCCCGTGTTGTGTACATCATTTTATGTCTACTTTTGGCCAGAAAGCGGCTTTTTCCGTACGCGCAGCTAGGCTAGGTGTGGCATAAACGGATTAAAACGCGTATATTACTACATTAGGCCCATCAGGCAACACTAATATTTAATTCGTATTTTTTAAAGTGGGTACGTTTGCACAACGGTAATTTTGACAGGGAAAATTTATGATTTTCTTTGTCTACCCGCGACCACGAACGCTGGAAAGGGTTACGAAATGTCGGGACTTAAAATATAGAAATATACGCGATTTTATCCGTTTAAGTTGTTTTATCACAGTAAATGATTTATTTTGAGGCCATTGTCATTAACCTGTGAATGTGCTACTTTTACCAATATGGATACGAATCTACCTGAAGCTTGCAAAGTGAAGGGTTTGTTTATCTGTCTTTAGCTTAGTTTCTGTTTCTGTAGACTTAGGTTAGGCTTGTTGTCCCAGAGTTTATAATTAACTGCTGTTATTTCCTCTGTAATTATCGTTGGCTACGTCAACAGAGCCCGGCGTGCAGCCCTCTTCGGTCCTAATTGTGGAACGTGAAACGTTATGGCTATTGAGACTCGTCAGTACAGAGATTGAGGCTTGTCAGTACCTACAAAGGCAAAAATCTATACATGTAAATCCGCCTTAGAAAACCCAAAAACTAAAAAGCAAAAAATAGCTATCGATAGCTGTCAGTTTGTGTAGTCTACACGCAACCACGAACGCTTAAAAGGGTTACGAAACGTCGGGTAAGTAATGTACTAGTACATTACTTAGGTACCTAAGGCGGTAAAACAAAGAATGTCTCAGATCCCAGGTATTTGAGCCGAAGGCAAGGGCGATAAATATACGATCTGAGACTTTGTTTATTACCGCCCGTGATGAGCTCCCTGCCGCGGTTTTCCCGGAAGGCTACAGTATGGAGTTCTTCAAGAGGGGAGTGAATAGATTCTTAAAGGGTCGGCAACGCGCACGTAATGCCCCTGGTGTTGCAAGCGTCCATAGGCTGCGGTGACTGCTTACCATCAGGCAGGCCGTACGCTTGTTTGCCACCCTAGTTGTTTAAAAAAAGTACTACATTTTACGTCTCCCCCAGGCCATGGAGTGGGATTTTCCGCGCGCGTAACGGGCGGTTATTGCCCCTTTATGGTCAGGTGTGACGTAATAGTACATTATACAATTAAGTGTGGTAAAACAAAGAAAAGCCGAGATCGTTGATGTTTGCGGCCCGAGTTGCAAGCGAAGGACGTAAATATGCGGTCCGTACGCGTAGCGTGCGGTAAAGCCACTATAAGGCCAGGTGTGGCATAATAGTACATTACACAATTAGGGTGGTAACACAAAGAAAGCCCGAGATCACAGAAATTTGCGGCCCGTGCTGCAAGCGAGGGACGTAAATATGCGATCGACGGCTTTCTTTATTACCTCCTGTGTTGTGTACATCATTTTATGTCTACACTTGGCCAGAAAGCGACTTTTTGCCAAGTGTAGACATTAGTAAGGAATTACAAACGAGTGTTTGTTACAAGGCCGAGGCGAAGCCGAGGGCTTTAATAACACTCATTTGTAATTCCTTTACCGCCCGTGGCACACACAATGTTTTTCATCACACTTGTGAGGAAATCTGATTAAAATAACCTTATTTAACCTAAATAAAATTGTAAAACTGACTGTGACATTAGTGACATATCCACAGACAATGCGAATGTCAAGTCACGTATACGAACTTTAAGTCTTTACCATAGCGGTAAAGACCTAAAATTGTTGATTTTATATTTGCAAAATACTGAAATACACTATTTAAACATTTAATTCATGTTACAGAAATATGTGTTTACATGTATTTGCAATAACAGTTCTCTTTAAATAAATATTTCAGTAATAAAAGTTAAAAAAGTAAATTGGCGTTTCCTTTGAACATGACAAATAAGAGTAAAACAGAACCAGCGTTTCAAATTTAAAAAGAAAACCATTACGCCCTAGGGCGTAATAGGTCATTTACGGCCCGCAAAACCTACGTGTAACAACACCATTTTCGAGCAAGTGTGATGAAAAAAATAATGTACACAACACGGGAGGTAATAAAGAAAGCCCTCGATCGCATATTTACGTCCCTCACTTGCAGCTTGGGCCGTAAACATCGGGTAAGTAATAAAAGATATAAGAACTAATACTATAATATTCATATTATATACGCTCATATTGTATAAGCTTGTTTTGTATACGGTTCAAGGTGTATAACGAACGTTTTGTATAATATCAAATTATCTATTTTTATTAAGCATAACGTTTGTTAAGTATAATATCATTGTATATAACCATCATTATGCATAACGTTCATAATATCTCAGCTTTATAATGTATATTCTACAATACATCTAACACCATAATGCATAATGCAATTCCAAACCTAACCTAAACCTAACTTAACCTAACCTACTTTTTCTTTTAGCAGTTTATTCTGTTAGGGGATACAGTTCAAACCTAACCTAAACCTAACTTAACCTAACCTAGTTTTCAGCCAGCAGTTCGTTTTTGCTGGGGGACGCAGTTTCAAACCTAACCTAAACCTAACCTAACCTAACCTAGTTTTTCTGCCAGCAGTTAGTTTTCGTTGGGGGACGCAGTTTCAAACCTAACCTAACCTAACCTACTTTTTCTGTCTGCTTTTTTCCATGCGGGGGGCTTCGCCCCCCGAGCCCCCCTCGTGGGGGGCTTCGCCCCCCCGTCCCCCCTTTTTAAGCCTTTTCGTAGTTAAGAACTCGTGCATAACTCTAGTTGCTTAAATGTTCTGACCTAATATAAGCCTACCTACTGTTCTGCCAACCTCTTGTTTTCTACAGGAGTAGCAGTTATAACTAATTTTGTATATCATACGCTATTATATTTTATAATCATTATACTAAAAGATAGTATATACTATGATCGATATACGTTATGCATGTTATATAAACTGAATTTAGAGTATTTGAATGTTATATAAAAAAACTTTATACAAAGTGAGTATTAGTTTAATTAACTGTTATTCCTAATAAAAATATTGATTTTGATGTTATAGCAAACGTTCATTATATCTTGTGAACGTTATTAATATGAAATTATATATTATGTAGTTATATCTCGTGGGACGCACCCGTAAACATCTGCGACCTCGGCCTTTCTATGTTTTACCACCCTAGTTGTGTGATGTACTATTTCTGACCGGCTTATGCCAATTACGCGTCTATAGGTATAGAGTGACTTGCTTTTACAGATCCCGTCAAAAGAAATTAGTTGCAAAGCACCCACAGGTTGATATTTCAGTAACTAAGGGACTTAGTGAATTCAGTACTGAGTTAATTGTACAGAACAGTATTTGCATAGGCCGAACAATAACAGAGCAATGGAGTTCCACGAATGTTCCGGTTAAACCAACAACACGGTTAACATGAACTTGACAAGCAAACGAATTAACTTTAACTACTATCACAGAATAAGTACCGCGTATAAGAAGCATCTCTCTCTAACAAAACTGACGTTTGGGCAAAGTATAGGGAACATGCACGACGAAGGTGCTGCCAACTGGTGCCGCCAATCTAAATCATATATCCTCTCATGCTGGGGCCATATTGACGAAAACGCCGTTAATAACGTTAATTTATCGCGTTGAAGGACGATTGACGTCAGTGTAGCTGGGCCAATATTCAGCGTTTTAACGGCGTTTTATTTTCGTCATTCTTGTCTCAGTATATATTGTTCAAATAAACGATGCCTAGAGTTAACTTTTTATGAAACCGAAAAACAATCCCTAGTTTAAGTCTGGTTTTATCAAAATTGTCACGATTTGTCCTTTCGTTATAGTAAATAATCGTCGGAGAACAATGATTGTCAAACCGAGCGGTCAAAACGCTCGGAGAATCGCCCAGCTACGACTTACTATATTTGACATTGACACTAAACTGACATATTATCATTGACATTGACAGCTTGTTTGACAGGGTCGATAGTTTCCTTTATTGTCCTCCCGTGTCTCTTATCGTTTAGTGCTGCCACCTATAGTTCGTGCACGTTCCCTATAAAGACGAACAAGTAGTCCAACTTCGGGCGTTTAGTATCGCGCGACACGTATTCACAAAGACGCGCGATGACACGTTTGTGTGAGTGCGATCCATACTGGAGCATTCTTAAAACTGCTTGTAGTGCGTTCGTACACGGCGCGCACACATTAAAGCGCGCGATGACCTTTTGTAGGAAGAAAAAATACTGCTATTAAACTGTGGTTCGGGTTCGGCCACTGGACGGAACGCGCTGGATCCGACCGTCTCTCTCTATTGCATAACGCGTACTCTTCCTGGTCGCTGGCTAAGCCCCGCCAAGGGTAAAATTTGGTACTAGGTAGTAGCCGTGCGGCGAAATCGCGGAGTCAGCCACTCCTGTTACTATACGGCAGCGGTCGGCAACCTGCAGCCCGCGGGCCGCATGCGGCCCGTGAACCGCTCACTTGCGGCCCGCGAGCCTCCCTGGCCATTTTTTATGTAAAGGTCGCTATATTCAGAATTTTATAAAATCACAAATTATTAACAAAGTGCGGCCCGCGTCAAATTCGTCCCTGTCCAAATGTGGCCCTTGGCAGCTAAAAGGTTGCCGACCGCTACTATACGGGGTTGAGTTTGAATTTTTTATTAGCTACAGTAATCCGACAACTTTTTCACAATTGAACGCATACCTGTTTACTTATAACATATGATATAAGTAAACACGAAAGTATATACGGATTATTCGTAGATTCAATAAAAAAATGTTGATTAAAAAAATTTTTCATTTAAATATGATGCAATTTTTACACGGGTCTTACGAAGAAACGTTCTGCGATTTTACCTTTTCAGAGGGCTGCATTTCGGGTAAAATTAAGTACCTATTTATAATTAAAATAATTATTACCTTACTTGTAAGTATCTACGCTGTTATTGCTACAAATTTTATTTACTGTTAAATATCGTACTTCAATCACTTGGTCGAGACTACTTGTATTACGAAATCAATAAATAGATATCATATAGCGTGTTCTTTCATTTTTTTCAAACCTAACTAATGACCGAGTGAGTGCCAGGCGTGTCCGTTTCAGCTTGGCCAAAAATACTTTCGTATGTCTGTCCGGATGTTCTGCGGCTGTAAGCTTTCATAACTGGTTATGAATATGGATTTTTTTTCCATGTTTCATAACTAGTTATCAAACAAGACTTTCGTTCCATTTTCATAACCAGAAACCTCCTATTTAGACATCTAAAAATTCGCAAGTGTCCACTAAGTGTTACTTTCTTCACATATCTTAAAGGATGAATCTAAGTAATTTAATAATACAAAATTATAATTCCGAAAAAACTACCGCGGAACCACACATGAATTGGAGGTACGGTTGCCATACGCCGAGATTTGTGCTGACATCTTTTTTTCACCCTATTGACCCTTTGTGAGGATTGTGACCTGCCTCACCTGCTTGGTAAATTATCAGGATTGTTCACAAACCGAAGCCAACTACTAGGTCCGCCATTATTCTTACCCCAAAATCCGATACCACTAAATCCTCAGAAACGCTCCAGACTTGGAGGAAGGCGGTCACGTTCAAGGACACCGACTTCTCTCCCGCAAGCACAAAATTCGTCTCCAACGGCAAGGTGCGGGTCGAATTCGACACCGGGGCTCAGCGAGACATCGCCCTCAGCAAGACCAACGATGTCAACGCGGACGTCTCCGCCGAGACGTCAAAGACACTGAAGCCCATGGTCATGCTGAAGGGCGTGTCGAATGACACCCCGGTGGAAGATTTGATACCAATCATAAGTCAGCAGAATCCACTCATCAAGCAGTCCATCCAGAAACCGGAGGATCTTGACTTCGAATTTGAATCGAAATAATAAAAACGCCAACCTCTACAACGCCATTCTAATCACTTCTCCCCGCACCTTCAACGCCATCATCTCCAGCAAGGTCAATATAGACCATCAGAGGGTCACCGCTGTGGAGCATATACCCGTGCTGCAATGCTACAAGTGCTTGCAGTACGGGCACACCAGAAAACGGTGTCCTAACTCCGACACCATATGCTCACACCGCGGTGGCAGCGACCACGAATACAAAGACTGCCAGCTTCGTCCACACGGCCTAACAGTCGCTCTCATTCTCTCTTACAACCACAAACACTACCAGAAACACTACACTTGCACACTTACCAACACCACGGGGGACGCGTAGACTGATAGCGCCGCGTGTTCTCCAAGCACACTCCACACGACGCGGGGGGGTTTAGTCCGTAGGCGTTTGGGAATAGACTCGAGACATCGTGACGCTGGAGTCTATTCCCGAGCGAGTCGGGCATGCTGTCAGGCACGGGCCTGGCAGTATCCAATGAGGATTTCCCCCTCCCACGCAAAAAAAAATTCCAACAAACCAAAGATCATAAGAATCAGTCCACCCGTTTTTGATTTATGAAGGTGTAACTAACAGGACTTTGTTTTATGTATAGATAGAGGCTTATTAATAGGTATTGCTTTGACAACAAGTTAACATACAACACTCACACACACACACACACACAATCACACACACAGACAGATCTCAATCAATTAGATACCAATTCTAATTTTTGGGGTCGACATTTGAAGCAGTTGTCGGCGCACGTATCACTCGTTTTGCTCCGCAATTGCTTTGCAATGCCTCGAGTAACTTACACGCTGAGGACAGCGCCCACCTGGATATTCAAACAGGACATGAATGACTTTGACAATATGCTACAGCAGGGTCTGGAAACTGTCTTAAACGTAAATTTCAACGAAGCACAATGGGGTCAAGCCACTCTTCCTATCCGCTTTGGGGGTTTAGGCATCCGTCGCATGCACGATATCGGGTTGGTTGCTTTTCTTGCCTCTTCTCACGCATCATCGGATCTTGTCACTAGGATACTCTCTTTTAATGGTGACAATATCTGTATCCCTTTCATCAAGGAAGCACTGGCCGAATGGTCGATTCGCTTTCCAGGAGGAGAGAAACCCAACAGCCTCGCCTCGCAAAGACTTTGGGATGAGATTTTGTGCGAACAGGCATATACAGATTTAGTGAATTCTGTTTCAGGGAAAGATGTAGCCCGGCTGAAGGCCGTTAGAGCACCAGAGTCTGGGGCGTGGTTGCACGCATTGCCATCACCTCACCTAGGAACGTTACTCGACAATGACACATTGAGGATTGGAGTGGCCTTGAGGCTCGGTGGTAAGGTGTGCGAACCACATCTTTGTGTATGTGGGGTGATGGTCGAATCGGACGGACACCATGGCCTCAGTTGTTCACGGTGTGCAGGTAGGATCCCCAGGCACTGCGCCATTAACGAGTTGATACGCCGCGCCATGATATCAGCCAACGTGCCGTGTATTTTGGAGCCCCGAGGTCTGAGCCGTACAGATGGCAAGAGACCGGACGGTCTTACACTGGTTCCGTGGGCGAAAGGCCGTAGTTTGCTCTGGGATGCAACTTGCGTCAGTACTTTCGCACCCACTCATCTGAATCAGACGAGCAGAATGGCAGGTGCCGCGGCAGAGTGCGCAGCCAAACTAAAACACGGCAAATACGCGAACCTGGAACCAGTGTACGATTTCGTCCCGGTTGCTGTTGAGACCGCTGGGCCATGGTGTGCTGAGGCGAAAAACCTAATAAAAAACATAGGGCGCCGATTGAGAGACAGGGGCTGTGACCCCCGGTCTGGCTTTTATCTGGTCCAACAAATATCATTGGCCATACAGCGGGGCAATGCGGCTGGCATATTTGGCACCTTTGGACCAGGTGTGTCGGGCCGGGATATAATTTAGAAATTTAGAAAAGTATTTAGTTCTAGTAATTTATTCTATATAGTATATTTAATTTTAATTTAGTTTTATCTTTAGGTAGTTACAGTTTTTATATTTTATCTTTCTGTTAAATAAATTGTTTACTTATAAACTAAAAAAAAAAAAAAAAAAAAAAAAAAAAAAAAAGGTCGACAACTAAAAGTTAATGTGTGGGCATTTCAATCCAAATGGGTTCCTAAATCTTTACATCACACCTTGCCATAAAGTGACAATAACCGCCTGCTACGCGTGCGAAAAATCCCACTTCGAGACGTACAATTTTGCACTTACCACTGGCGGTAATAAAGAAAGCCTCAGATCGCATATTTGTCGCCCTTGCCTTCGGCTCGGGCGTCAAATGCCTGCGATATGAGACATTATTTTTTTTACCGCCCTAGGTAAGTAATGCACTATTAAAAACCAATGCCTCATCTCACCGCCTAGTGTTAATTCCAGCCCAGTTGAAGGTATTTTCAGTCGCGCCCTTGACTCTGTCCGCAGCGTGCCCTTGACATCTCCCAGAATAATCTAGACCAGAGGCATATTGTCTCGACGTCAGAATTTAGGTATCAAAAACAAAGCCACTTCTTCTCCCAGCCCGGTTTTAATTCTAACATCGCCCTTGACACGTCTCAGAATAATTTGGACCAGGGAAATGTTGTTCCGACGTCAGAATATACCAAAAACAAAGCTTCTTCTCCCAGTTGCATACCGCATCGTGCATTTCTGAAATGTTTTATGTGAAAGTCAAGTCTTTCCTGTGGTACATATCATTGCGTTTTTATCTTTAAGGGCTAGTGGTATGTACAATGTAATACATGAATAGGGTTTAGTACCTAAGCTAGATTTTTAAAGGCCTTAATTTTGGTGATGTCCACAGTATATATTCGAATAGTAACTCATACTAAAAACTGTGTATAACCACAGAATGAGTAATAGTACTGCGTACAGAAGAAGGGGCACACGCACGTTCGGGTTTGACCACCCAACGGAACGCACCCCATTCGACGGTGTCTTTCTATCGCATAACACGTGCTCTTTCTGATCGCTGGCTAAGCCCCTGCGGTAGTCCTACTATAGCTTGGCAACTTCGTGGGTGACACTCACATGTGTGCTTTTTGTTATGTGCAGCCGTAACTACTTACACAAGTTACTGCCAACACGAACGGTGACCGACGGAGGCAGCCTCCGCAGGCAGCCGTTCGTGTTGGCGTTAACTTATGTAAGTAATTACGGCTGCACATAACAAAAAGCACACATGTGAGTGTCACCAACGAAGTTGCCAAGCTATAGTGGGTAGAAACTGTGGAGTGAGCAACTTCTGGTATATGACTCAGTTGGGCTAGAGGTTTCCATAATATGCTACCGTAAAAAAAAAACAAAAACAAAGCTTACACTTCTTCCAGCCTCTCTCTGGACACATGTCAAATAACGGTATGTAGGTACACCAAGACAAGGTGCAAAAACGAAAGCCAATCCCATTAAATGTAATATAATAATATCAAGTTAATTATATTCTTGGCTCTCTATTTTTTTGACAACTCTATAGGTACCCCTACGTCAAAATAACGTCACTTCCTCCAGTCATACCCTTGAATTGTCTGTTGTGCCCTTGACACCTCCCAGAATAACTACCAGACCAGGCGTATATGCTGTCAAAGAGGCTGGAACATTAGGTACGGATTGCAGATCAGTGTTTGTTTGGACCGATGGTAGGCAGACTTTATTCATGGAAGGTCAGAAAATGTGTGCACAACGTGCCCCTGTGCCCCCCTCCCCCAAATCCGTCCCAAGGGCTTTTACACATAATTTACACATAAGCACGATACGATATCGCGTCGTGCTACGACACGGCATCGTTTTACGATGCGACGTCGTGTCGTGGAAAACATTCAATCAAAAAACAACTTTATGCTGACATAAAGAGTTGTAGATTAAAAATTAAAATGTAATTTTCCACGACACGATGTCGCATCGTGACACGATGCCGTGTCGTAGCACGACATCGGCACGATATCGTATCGTGTTTATCTGTAAGACATACACTTACATAGAATAGACGGGTTCTCGGGAAGGGACCGCGCACCGAAAGACAGCACGGATAAGCCTATGTAGACTAATGAAGGTGAAGGTTACTGGAGTCCAATGGATACGGGATAGGCCGATCATAGTGTCGTTATTGGAGGACGCCTATGCTATTCCTATCTTTTCTCTTATGATGATGGCGGTGTATAGTCACGAACGTCAAAGTGATAATAAGCCTACCTAAAACACATTTTGGCTGGAAAACGTCACAATTTAAGCTTATGAGCAGAATTCGTGTCTAATTGCACAGATACAGTTAAGTTTGCATTGTAATTTGTATTGTACTGTAGACACCGACAAAGGCTTAACTTACCATATCTACACAGAAGCTCTTACAGGCCACAGGGAGGACTGGACTGGCCTCGCGTTGGCTTAAACCAGTACTGAACAACCAGTGGCGTGCACTCCATAAAGACAAAAAGACACTGCCTATCATCTAATTTCTTCCCTCCAGAGATAGGAGGGTAGACAGAATAGAGAGAGGTACGAGAGGGGAGAAATTAGTAGGATATGGCTGGTATCTCAACATACTACCTACCGTTAATGGGTAAGGAACGACCGAGACCGTTTTTTTGTCTGGGCCGAGACCGAGACTAAATGGAATTCTCGGGCGAGACCGACACCGAGAATTTATAATGTAAAGAAAACACGCGGATTTCGTACAAAAAAGGGAAAAATTAAAATTTGACAAAAAAAATCATTCTAATTCTAAACTTTTCTTCTGCAATAACAACAACGAAAAGAAACGACCAAGTTAATACTCGCAATCCTGCCAAATCGCCTTATAATCGGCTTAAAATGTGACATGGCTAATCGAAATCGCCAATAGCGTCACAATACCCGACGCTGAACCGACCAACGGGCCGCATAGAAGCGTGCGGCCATGCGCGACAAATTCAAATTTAGCAATCAGAAGTCGTTGCATAGTCTTGGCCGCGGCCGAAAATCTCGGCCCTTTTTGGCCGAGAGCCGAGACCGGTGTCTCGGCGCGATTTTCTCGGTCGGACCTTATTAATAGGGTAGACATTAGAGGACAGGCAGTGTTTTTTAGTGTTTATAAAGTGCAGGCCGCTGTGAATAGCTAAAGAGTACGTAATGTTCTGCTGACGCTACGTTAGAGTCTGGCAGCTGCCATTGAAATATGCTCGCAAAGTTCAAGGGCGCTCCGTTTTAGGTTTGCGCTAGTTACACATCGCTAATTCCCTTTTAATCATTAGTTCTATGATCCGATTCTACTGCTGTTCCATTTTACATTACAATTGTAATAAGCCAGTAGAAATTGACACTAATTAAATTTATACTAAATCCGTTTAAGTAGGTATAATATTATTAAAAATCTCCGACCTTTTAAATTTAAATTAGATTACCTATCTCATAAAGCGCTGGACCGAATTTGATGAAACCAAGAACACTCACTAAAAGTAATGGGTTCACTAAGGACCTTAAAATAAATAGCCGGACGGAGGCTCGCCAACAGAGAACTGAAGCCATTTCTAATGCGCCGGCTGCTCGTACTTACGAGCCGCACGCACACATCAACTATAGTTTTTAGAGTTCCGTAGCCAAATTGGCAAAAACGGAACCCTTATAGTTTCGTCATGTCCGTCCGTCTGTCTGTCTGTCTGTCCGTATGTCACAGGCATTTTACTCAAAAACTACATGATGGATATTGATGAAATTTGGAATATAGGTGTCTTTTATGAGCCGCTACTTAGTTTGGTATATAAATAATTAAAATAAATATTTTTAGGGGGGGCACTCCATACATGTTAAAGACAGTAAAAAAAATTTTTTTCAGCAAATATCAACGTGTGGTTTATAGTTCGACAGCTCTTTAAAAAACACTATAAGGTTCCTAAGTAATGTTTTTGATTAAGTGAATGTATTTGGAAATAATCACTCCGAAAGTTGTGTAAATTGTGTCCCCCCCCCTCTTTTTTCTAAACCGTGCGTCCGAAAAATATGTAAAAAATCACGAAGGTAACGCTTAATTAATACTTTCAATGAAAATTATTTTCAACAAGATCGAATGTACCGTTTTTGAGTTATTGCCGATGAACTGCGCTTCTCAACAAAAGGACGTAATTGCTATGAAGATACGCTCTTTTGTTGTTGTACTTTTTTAGGGTTCCGTAGCCAAAATGGCAAAAACGGAACCCTTATAGTTTCGTCATGTCCGTCCGTCTGTCTGTCTGTCTGTCTGTCCGTATGTCACAGGCATTTTACTCAAAAACTACATGATGGATATTGATGAAATTTTGAATATAGGTGTCTTTTATAAGCCGCTACTTAGTTTGGTATATAAATAATTAAAATAAATATTTTTAGGGGGGGCACTCCATACATGTTAAAGAATGTAAAAATTTTTTTTTCAGAAAATGGCAACGTGTGGTACATAGTTCGACAGCTCTTTAAGAAACACTATAAGGTTCCTAAGTAATGTTTTTGATTAAGTGAATGTATTTGGAAATAATCGCTCCGAAAGTTGTGTAAATTGTGTCCCCCCCCCTCTATTTTCTAAACCGTGCGTCCGAAAAATATGAAAAAAATCACGAAGGTAACGCTTAATTAATACTTTCAATGAAAATTATTTTCAACAAGATCGAATGTACCGTTTTTGAGTTATTGCCGATAAACTGCGCTTCTCAACAAAAGGACGTAATTGCTATGAAGATACGCTCTTTTGTTGTTGTACTTTTTTACATCGTATTTTTTACCTTATAGTTACGGCTATGGAACCCTACACTGAGCATGGTCCGACATGCTCTTGGCCAGTTATTTAAATCGTATTTTTTACCTTATAGTTACGGCTATGGAACCCTACACTGAGCATGGTCCGACATGCTCTTGGCCAGTTATTTCCTATTGCGAGCAGCACACACAGATAGGTAGCCGGCCGATTACACATGCTTCAGTTCTTTGTTCGTGATGCTCCGTCCATTTATTTTAAGGTCCTTGGGGTTCACTATACTATAGGCTACTTTATTATATGTGGGCGAACCCTCTGTGGGCGAGTCCAACTCGCACTTGTCCGGTTTTTTAGGGTTCCGTAGCCAAAATGGCTAAAAAGGAACCCTTATAGTTTCGTCATGTCCGTCCGTCCGTCCGTCCGTATGTCACAGGCATTTTACTCAAAAACTACAAGACCTATGCTGATGAAATTTGGAATATAGATGTCTTGTAGATGCCGCAACTAAGTTTGGTAGTTAAATAATAAAAATAAAAAAATCTAGGGGGGGCACTCCATACATGTAACAGAAGAAAAAAAAAAGTTTTTCAAAAAATGTCAACGTGTGGTACATAGTTCGACAGCTCTTTTGAAAACATTTTAAGGTTCTTAAGTAATGTTTTTGATTAAGTGAATACCTTTGGAAATAATCGCTCCGAAAGTTGTGAAAATTGTGTCCCCCCCCCTCTATCTTCTAAACCGTGTGTCCGAAAAATATAAAAAAAATTACAAAGATAACGCTCAATTAATACTTTCAACGAAAATTATTTTCAACAAGATCGGATTAACCGTTTTTGAGTTATTGCCGATAAACTGCGCTTCTCAACAAAAGGACGTAATTGCTATGAAGATACGCTCTTTTGTTGTTGTACTTTTTTTACATCGTATTTTTTACCTTATAGTTACGGCTATGGAACCCTACACTGAGCATGGTCCGACATGCTCTTGGCCAGTTATTTTGTTCTGCTATGTTCGTTACGCGATTATTCGAAGACGGTGATTTCGCATCGTGTGGTGTTCAGAGAGCACAATATTTTCGAAGTTGCAGATTTAGATTCACACTAACTGGTTCATATCATAAATATTCTCAAGATCCATGCACCAATTTAGTTGTCTCAGTTCGTAACAAGTCGTTTGTGCCAATTGTGCCAGTTCACTCGAACGGCATCAAAGGGGCGTCGCTCACCTTTAACACTACTCGTAGGGGTACCGTGGAGCGTGTCAGTAGGTCGTGTTAAATAGTAGATTGTTATACAAGGAACTAAAACTAGTGGCGCTGTCAAAGCATAACGGCAGACAAGTAGTCAAACTTCAGCCGTTTAGGAACGCGCGGTAGGTATTCAAGGTCGAGGTGCAGATAGTGCGATCCGTACTAGGGCAATGAATTCGGGTCTTCTATATACATAAAACAATCGTGTTACATATATAGATACAAGAAATCAAAGTACATAGAAAAATTAAATGGCACTCACCTGTGTCCAGACCGGGATTCGAACCCGGTACCTCTGGATTTCCGGCCCAGCAACCAATGAAGAGACAAAATGTTTCTTTCATATAAAGTCGTGTTGGGTACACCATTTATAACTCGAGAACAGGTGGACCCATTTTTATGATTTTAAATTTTTTGGGTTTGTCTCTGCCCCGAATAACAGAATAAAACATTAAAAATTCTGAGGCGGAACGAAGTTCGCCGGAACAATTAGTTTTCTATATAATTGTTCATAGAAAATGGCCCGAATTCATTGTCCGTGAGTGTATTTCCAAACGAGCTTCGTAAACCAACCTTAGCTCAGATGGAGTCAATCTGCCTACAAATTGACTCGATGAAATTGACTCATCTGGGACACACATCACTTTCGCAACCAAACATTTCGTAGCGTTACGCTCCTAGCCGATTGTAGGCCTAGGCGGAAGTTCGGCGCGGCAGCCTAGTGCCCACGGTACGGGTATCCTGTGTTGAAATGGTTAAAATTCATACTAGATATCATTTAACATTTTCATGACCAATTAACCACCTAGTAGGCGGTCGTAATTTTTGCTCAGAAGCCGGCCGATTTTGCATTGCATATTATGGCTCGCAAACCCACCGGGTGTTGTTCAATTTTTGGTCTGTCGTGAAAGTTTTAAAGGACATGAAGGAATAGGAATTGATAGCAATCAGTAGCAGATTTACCGAAAGGCCCAGAAGGCTAGGGTCTAAAGTGGCGAGATATTAAAGGTGGTAGCTGAATATCATGGGTACTCAGAAAGTGGCAGCTGGTACTTACTACATGGATGGCTGCCATACTTGCTTTTTTAATTGAAAGAAAATGGGTATTTTATATAACAATTTATAAACATTTTATTTACAATATCACTGCTTAACCATAAACCAAAACATAATTTTCTATCCCATCACCAAATTATCTGTTGATCACAATACCTTTGGTATATGTCATAAGTTCAAATAATTCTAATATGTCATGGGTAATAGTTCATAAGAGGCACAACGCTATTCTTCAAAAACGGTGTGCGGCATAATGCGCAAGTATCCAGTGCCCCGTAACAGCACTGCATACAAAAAATATGTCCGCACGGCAATGCACATGGCTGCACTATCTCCTCCAAGCATGCTACACACGATTTATTGCTATCTACCTCATTAGGGAACTCTCTCATTTGGTCCATATGCCTTTTAGCTTGGTATATGCTTTGCCCACAGGAAACAAAAGCATGTAGCAGTGTTACCATACCTAAGAGCCTTAAATGAGCATAATATGCGGCTGCTGCTGGTCTGACTTGCACGTAATCTATACCTGAAGCTGTCTTCCCAAGTTGTATAGGCCCCCCACCGATATAACACAGCGCTCTGTGTATACTTTCGAACTGTGGCACCATATTAGCTAATGCTTTCAGGAAAACTACTAGAGAGTTCTGTATAGCTGGTTTTATCGTGGCGTTCTGCTCAACGGCGTTTTCGGCGTAACGGAATAGCCTTCTTGTTAAATTTTCTCCGAACGCAGATAGCACGATGCTTAGAAGTCGGTTGCTGAACGTTGGTAGTTTGTGATAAGTTTCGTCCACTTGGACGATTCCAGAGTATTCTTCGCCGAGTGTCTGCAAATCGTTTAGCGTTGTGAATGATTTGTAGAGCAGAGAGGATATAGGACCTGCTTTAGAGACGAGAGATGAGGGCATTAGTCTAGCCAAAGAGCCCGAGAGTTGTTTTTCATAATGGTCGTCTTTCTGCCACGCCCGTAGCACCTCCGCCGGTTGGGCGGTTGGTAGAGCCATGACTACGTATTTATCAGTACTTTATTTTAATTGCTAAAGTCCTTTTAATTAAAAACAGTAACAAAGCCCATTGCTCTTATCTGTTTACAATTTTGACATGTTATTGACTTGACATTGACGTGTGTCACAGGTAATATGACAGTTGACACTGACATAGCTTTTTTTATTAAGACGTACCACCATGAATTCTGTCTATTTTAGTTACAAAGTTGCCACATATCAAAATAAAAACTTATGAAGGAGTTTTGTCAGTCGTCATTACTATCAATTTTATGCCGATAAATGCTTAATGAAACGAAAATACTAATGTCGTTCTTAAACAAGCAGATATCGTCAGTCAACCGAATAGCTGCGCCCGTCACATTAACAAGTACGGTCTTTTCGTGACCTCCAAGCATGTGATCAGAAAGTTTATTCAGGTGGAGCTACTAATTTCAACAAACAAGCTTCTCCTGAAACGACTTAAGTACACCACGAGCCTCACGCCTTTAAGGTTTCAACTTAATAAATAAAAAACTTGAATAGGAAACTTAAAATTAATTCTTTATTTAATCAAAACTTAACACTAATCACATAATCTTATGTAGTATTGCTAGCTAGCGCAAAAATATTTTACAAAAGTAAAACCCGTTGCTTTTTTATTGAAACTCTCAGAGCTGTATAATCTGAGTCTTAGGTTGGGTTGTACTGTTTCAGGGACATTTAACAGTTGGGACATACTGGAGTAAACCCCTTGCGGTTTGATTTAAGATTAACTTAATAATATAAAATGTGCGATTACGATAACTTTGCAGAGCGGAACATGGCAACACCTCCATTTTAAAGACACATTTTCATAGAAATTTGACTTTTAAACGGAGGCGTTGCTATGTTCCGCTCTGCAAAGTTATCGAAGTCGGGTTTTTTTATTTAAAGTGCGTTCTTAACTGACAGTTAGCAGGGGCCCGTTTCACGAAGCTACAATTTACAAGCGGAAGTCTCTTTTCAATACCTTTTGATAGAAAGAGACTTCCGCTTGTAATTTGTAACTTGTAGCTTCGTGAAACGGGCCCTAGGTCGTCACAGAACTGACGATTAGTGTCAAACTCCATACACTTCGTCACGGACTGACAGGTTAGACGGTTTTTGAACATAGCTTAAGTTTCGCTTAGCCGTAGATTTTAAAATAAAAATGCCCAGTCACACTCTACTACTTTGATTTTCCAATCACTTTGTCTAATGTAAGTCAAGGTTTTGCAGCCCCCGGTCACAGTTTATAGTACATTATGATACGAGTGGGCTATGTTGGTCATTACAGTCGAGCCTGTGTTGCACAGCCCGAGCCGTCAGGCGAGAGCTGTGATAGCCGAGACTGTAATGACCAATGCCCACGAGTGTCATACGTTTTTCAACACACTTGCGAATAAAAAATAATACTTATCATTCAAAATTTGTTTTTGTATTTATTTTGTGGGTTATCTACCCTCGTCGCGGGTATAATATCCGCGCGCCGAGTCCCACGACGACGTGCTCTCAATGGTCAATTGGTGGTAATTACAGCACTTGAGCTGTAATGTTATGTAAAAAAGCACTTATGTATAATAAGTTGCGTTCCGCGCATAAGAACCATGAAATAAGTGCGAGGGTAGTAAGAAGGGAATTACTAATGAGTCTATTAGGAGCCCGACGTCGTAGGCGGAGGGCTTTTAATGACACTAGTTTCTAATCCCCTTACTGCCCGCGATACACACAATGTTTTTCATCACATATGCGAGGAAAAAAAAGACAGAAATCAAATTATTTATTGTTAACTTTTTCAACACACTGCAGAGATAATGCTAAGAACTGCCTTTAGTTTCCAAACTTGACATACAATACCGCCAGATTGTACCGATTTTCAAAATAAATTAATTTAATTGCATTAAAATAACTGTAAAAATTACTGAAGTAATAGTAAAATATAGAATAAAATGTTTATATACACTAAAATTGGTTTTATAGCCAAGTTCTGAAGATGTGAAATAAATAAGCCTTGGCTGATTTGAAGCCTCCTTAGTCTGAAATGACGTACGGGTAGGTTCTTTATTTTAAAACTAAACTCATATGGATTTTCATACAGTTTTCCCTCCCGTGGGAGTTATAGATTTTTATAACCCACGGGAGGTAAATCGGCTCGAGCTGTTCTATAACCCCGCGTGTTATAACACCCTTTACGAGCAAGTGTGATCAAGTAGTACATTACACAACTATACAAAGAAAGGCAGAGATCGCAGAAGTTAACTGCGCGGGTTTAACAAACCTCACAAACCAGGGTAACACGAGTAGGAGCGGCAAACGTCGCAAAACCATTAAGACTCGTCTTAAATTCAAACTGCAGAGGTTTGTTCAACTGTGTTCGGGTACCAGGACAAAATGAGTACGAGAAGGAGCAGTCTCGTAACGTCGCAAAACCATCAAACTTGTCATAAATTCAAACGGCTGAGATTTGTTCAGTGTCCGTGTACCAGGGCAACATGAGCACGAGAGGCGGTCAGGTGCGGCGGCGCTTGGCGGGCGTCGTGGCGGGCGGCGTGGACGTGTTGGCGCGCCGGCGGCCGCGGCGGCCCGCCTCTTCGTCTATTAGCGGCGAGTCCCAGCCTGAAATATAATGTGCACACTTATAGAGAGCACGCGTTATGCGGTAGTGAGAGACGATGTGTTCTCTCTGGTGGTCGAAAGTCTTACTTATTCTGTGTTAAGGGGCAGAAGGGGTTAAATCGCGTAAAAGGGTAATAGGAATGACGACTGGGTTAGGTTAGGTTAGGGCCTGTTCACACTAGCGATTCTTTTCGGCGATTTGCCAGCAATTTCTATACAAATTCGATCGCGGCGATCACGCCGCGAGATCGCCGCGTTCGAGTTTTGTATAGAAATCACCGAAGAATCGCTAGTGTGAACAGGCCCTTAGGTATCATCAAACTTCCGGAGCGGGCGCTTGTGACGTCACTCCTAGGAGAAAATCGTAACAAAGACGAAGTCACACGAAACTTCTAAGCTGTATCGTCGTCTTTTTTTTTTTGGTCATACAAAAGAAAAAATACGTGTACCATATTTATTAATAATCTAACTGACGGACTAAACAGTTTTTTTAGCCGTCTAGCCTATTCTTGAAGGACATCAATCCCCTGCTGAACACAAATATTCAGAAGATCCTGCCTCATTTAGGCACAAAGGCATTTTTTGTTAATTTGTAGAGCTTGACACCAAATATTCGCCAATGTGTGTGCACAGACCGTGGCTCACATCGTCATTTCGCCGAATAATGACCAAATTGTAAACGATGTGTACCTGCGACTTTGTTTTTAGGAGCCCTCTCCTTGTGCGACGTGGATTTCCTGCCGGTGGAGCTATCGCGGGGGCCCGACGCGTTCGAGTCTCGGGAGTCTCGCCTTCGATCTATAAAAAGAATAGTACAGTAATACAGAGGACGGGAAGTGAGGGGTTGCCGGCCGAGTACATATAGATGGCCGAGCAAACGCGAGCTTTCCTCAAATATGCAATGAAATAAATTTAAAACCCTCCAAAACATCAAACTTTATTTTTTAGAGACACTAAAAGTAAAGTAGACAAAAAATAGAATTACAGAATGAGACATTTTCAATGTCATTTCTAAAAACTGGTTCAGTATAAATTTTTACCGCGAATATTTAGATGACAGTAGCGGTCGGACAGTAAGCAATAGATGGACGAGTGGGTTCGAGGTCCGATCTCCAGAGGAGGCCCTCGAAAAATACGAGTTCATCTATTATTGCACTTTCGGTCGAGACTAAACATAGTGCTTTTCACGTCTATTGCGAGGAAAAAGAAAAAAATAACATAAAAACTAAAAACCCCTTTCATATAGCCTAGAGAAGTTGATGTGTATGCGACTTTTCTTTGAGGGAGGCCTGTGTTGAGTAGTGGACAACGTACGGCCGGTGACAGTGATGATGATGAGGATGAAGGATGGAACTGAAATAATATGAGTAGAGGACTTCTCCTCGGTGTCCGTTGAAGTTAATTGGCAGGATCAACATTGTATACTCACTGTTTTTTTAGCATTCCGTATTCTATGGGAAAAAACAAGAGATGTGCCATCCTCGGAAACATTCTCAGTTTTGTATGGAGCAAGAACGTTCTCGAGAACATTTCCCATACAAAACTGAAACCGCAAGGGAAGGGGCTTCCACTTTTAGGGGGCGGCAAATTTCAGGGCATTAGCTTCTTTTTTCATACATTTCGTGTAAAATGAAGCTACGAGCAAACCGCTGCTTAAGACGTTGACGCATTGTAAACGCAGTGATGTAACTCACACATAACGTTTTTGATGCGCATCTTTCAAACCGGTGCTTAAAATACATAGTTTGAGCATGAGTTTTGACGGCACGCGTTTAAAACGTGACGCATGTGTCACGTCAATGCGCTTACGTTACGTCAATGTCTCTTGAGCAGCGGTGTGCACAGTATGCGTCAAAAACGTCACGACTGAGGCACGCCAATGCGTATACGGTGCGTCAACGTTTTTTGGTTTGGGCGCAGCTTCAAGCAATGAATAGAGGGCACAAAATTGATTCGAACTAACCGTAATCCTTTTCAGACTTGATACTAGGTGTGTCAGTAGAAGCGTGCGAGCTGCCACTCTCTTTGCGGGCCTTCGGCGCCGTCGCCGGCGTCACGCTGTCCTTGCGTCCAGCCACTGGCCAGAAATACAACACATACAGAAATTAAACTTTACTTGACGAGAATGTAAAGCTAAAATCCACCAATGAGGCTGTACACTAAGTGCTAGCTGACCTGCTTGCAGATCTCTAAGCGTCAGTAAGACTCGTAGGTCAATTCACGTGCAAAAAATTGTCTACGTTGTTCTCATTGTTGTTGTTTTTTTCAGGAACACGCCTTCGAGTCCAGCCAGAAGTATAAAGAGGGCAAGTTCATCATAAAGCTGGCTCACATGGTGAAGGAGAACGGATGGGAATAGGTGCGCGGTCCTCTCGCTTGGGCCGCGCGCCCGACGTGTCATATCGCGGAACAGTGTAGTGTGAGGTCTCAAAAATGACACTGTTTGTGGGGGGCTGCACGGGTTTATTTGTTATTAGAACAATGTTATCAATATGTTGCAATATCTGAGATTATTTACGGCAAATACGAGTAAGGGCCGATACAGACGGACTGCAACCCAACTGCAACTCCCTACGATTTGTATGGGAACTGCATCACAACTGCGCAGTCGGCGTGCAGTTGTGACGCAGTTCCCATACAAATCGTAGGGAGTTGCAGTTGGGTTGCAGTCCGACTGTATCGGCCCTTACGGGTCAGCGAATGTCAGTGCTTTGAGACAGTTTCATCATTCGGCAATTTGTGTCCTCTTTTTTCCGAACTAAACGCAATACTGCGGCATGCTCGATATTTTTATGATAAATAGTTTTAAGGCATTAAATACTATTGGAATGTAAACTTCGTTTTCACACCCGTAATAACAAACTGACAGCTATACTTCAGGACCCACGACAGTGGCGCCAACTGGTGAGCACAAAAACGGTAGCCCTCATTACACACTACAGGATTTTGACCTGCGACCAAGGGTGCTTACCTTAACGAATAACCCCCTACACGAAACAAATAAGTAAGTCAAGGGATGGCACTCGGCAGGGCCAGGTAAAGGGAGCTACACCAAAGTTTTTGTTTTTTTTTTGGAAGCTGACAAACTCGCAACCCTTATGGACATAGCGATTGTCGGACCGGGTGGTCGGCCGTGGCGTTCCCTGGGGTCGAACCAGGTCGCTAGCCGGACCACCCCGAGGTGTCGGACTGGGTGGGTGCCGGGGGCGCCTGGGGTCGAACCAGGTCACCTTGACCCGGTCCACCTCGAGGGTCGGACTAGGTGAGGAACACCAAAGTATAAAGACAGACTAGTAGTCCAACTTCGGCCGTTTAGGAGCGCGCGACACGTATTCACTCACACAGACGCGCGATAGCACGTCTATGTGAGTGCGATCCATACTGAAACATTTTTACGCATTCTTAAAACTTTGCAATACGTTCGTACACGGCGCGTACACATTCAAGCGCACGATGTACCTTTTGTGGGAAGAAAAATGACTGCTATTATACTGTGGCAGTGGGACGTAAATAGGCTGATGATGATAGCGTATTGACTACCAACTAAATAGGTAACCTATGTATTCAAGTATTTGAATCAATTCTTCTTTATTAATATAAGACTTGCTATTATTTGCCACAGTAACAGTAATAGTTCCCAGGGCCGCGCCGCCCCCGTGTGCGTAGTGTGCAACGCACACAGGCGCCAAGGCAGTACGGGCACTGGAATTCGAAACACGACGACAATAAAGAGGTAGCCATCTCTCATAGGTTTGCACACAGGCGTTGCCGGGGGTCGGCGCGGGCCTGATAGTTCCTACAATATCACCAACACCAAATTGATCATTTTCAAAATGATCGTCATGCATATCCCGTACCATTCAAACACCATTCAGTTCAGTCATGCAAATGATTTCATGCAACATCCACCCTTTTCCAATTCCAACAAATATCCAAAAAACAGTTGCAAAGCCACAGGAGCTTAATACATTTTATATTTTAACTGGCAATGTTTGTTTACTGACTTCAAAAAAGGAGGAAACTTCCTTTTTCAGAATCAAGATCAAAATGATTTCTGTGCTTATGTTAGTTACAAACAACAGTCTTCAATAAATTCTAATTCCATCGCCAAGCAGACATCAATCAAAGAATATGACATCATATTCTAAAACTTCCAAGTAAACAAAGTGATATTATGAATCCTGTTAACCAGTTCCATATCTTTGACTACAATATGTGAAACATGCAAGCCATCTCACAAGAAATATCGTCGCTATACTTACTCAACCACGTATCTACTCGAATAGTTTGATAGAAAATGCACCTGTGTTACGAGTAGAAAAGTGCGATTTTCCTATGAAACTATTGGAGTAGATACGTGGTTGAGTAAGTATAGCGGTGATATGGAAGGAGATAGCATGCATGTCGTGAGTAAAGTTTTGTCAAGAATGCGGAGAAGGCTTAACCTTTTCGACGCCAATGACGGATATATCCGCACCGCAGGTTCAACTCCTACGACGGATTGATCCGTCACAGAGCGCAGAGCGCTATAGACGTACATGCATCAGCATAAAGTTAAATTTCGGTATTGACACTGTTATGTTATGACATGGCGTCTGATTTGCTACTTTTAAGTGCGTAGCGTACGTAGCGTCGAAAAGGTTAAAGTTGGCACTTCACTCGGTCCTCGCTAAATACTTAGCTACAGGAATCTAATCGTTTTTTGACAGTTACTGGGATATGTCCAATGTGATTACAGCATTATGCAATAACTATAAGTCTAAAGCGAGGTTGCCACCGCGAGCGCGAGCATTAATGACTCCGTTTAACTTTCATCGCTGGTGGCACTCACAACAGTAAACCGCATACAAGCACTTTGCCAGCGATGAAAGTTAATCGAAGTCATTACGGAGTCCACTCTGCTCACAGTGGAAACCCAGCTTAACACTTTTCATCAATAACACTTTCTCATTCGTACTTTAATGAAATAATGTCCAAATAAAGAAATATTTATTATGACAAGATTATTAAGAAGCTGTCAGATTACTATAGATAAATAAAAATATAACTATGGTTTGCTTTTGCTCTCATCATAACAACAAGTGCTAAGGGGTCGGTTTCAGAGCGTTTCGAACGCGGCGTTTTTTTTATTCGTGTTACAGCAAATATAGCAGCAAGTGGTGGTGATTATAGATAACTCTTATTAAGAACAATAGACAATATTTAGGCTACACATGATTTAAATAAAAGTTGTCACTCTATAGTCACTTCATGATAAACATCAAGTGACACTACTTTAAAAAAAACGCTGGAAAAACGCCTGATATCGACCCTAAAAGTCAGTGAAGTCCTTGACTAACCAAACAACCTGCTACCAACAACAACAAATGAATAACAATGAACTATGTGATCCTTCAATACCATGAACAACAAACAAGGTCAATCAACTTTTTGCTGTTGTTGAAATTGTACCAGATCATAGCTTGGGTTTTTATTAGGGATGTAACAATACATAGTTTTGCCGATACGATACCGATATATTGTAGTTAATATCGGCGATACCGATACCGATATCTTAGCTAAATAATGAAGTATGAACTTCAGATATTTGTATGTCCTTATTATACCTAAAACTTGGCTATATTTAACAGAGAGTCAACCTTGAAAGTGTAAAGTAAAAATAAATAGATTGTCAACTCAAAAATCTCAATTTTTTTTATTTTTTTATTAAGAACCAAACATAGTAATTTTCATTGCACAAGGTAATAGACCAAAACATGAAATAAGTCAGTAATTGAAATTACTTTTTGCAGATTTTTTTTCATACAGCATATTCTTTTCGCATTCTTCAAATATCGGTTGTATATTATCGGCGATACCGATATATCGGTATCGGTATCGTTACATCCCTAGTTTTTATGTTTTGTCCCCATTTTAGTATGAAAATAAGTTTTTGTCCAGAGACGCCATAATGAGGTTGAAACCGCGAATCAGAATGTATATGGCGCCACGGTTCAAACAGCCTTCTATTATCAATGCTTTGTTAATAAACAGAACAACTTGTCAACTTGTGCAATTATTTAAGCTGAACAAAAGACATTGAAAGTAATAAAAACAAAATTAAATTACATCTGTGAAGATCTGTAGGTATTATATCGTCAACCATAGGCTGAATTATGGTAAGGGACAGGCAAAACAATGTCCCTTACGCTAATTCAGCCTACATTCGACGATATTTATTTATTTACACTTTATTGCACAAAAGAAAATTGCCATAGGGCATTCTATACCAGTAAACCTTATTATAGTTATTCAGATATAAGGTTAGATTTTTAATTTCACTACATTATTAGTTTTGATTTTAGGTGGCAATAATCATGACAACATATAATGTCGCATCCAGATTGGTGCAATACAACATACTGCCTTTCATTGCATGTCTGCTGCAAACATGGACGAACTGCGCATCTCCCACACACACCTATTTCCACCAGTATAAGGCATCATATGTCAAATGCGCAGTTGGCGCGCGAAGTGTCCAGACTATGGGAATTTATTGCAAAGTGTGTTTCATTTCATTTTCATTGCATGTTGTGTTGCGCGAGTCTGGATGCGGCATAACAGTTCCGTCTATTTACAATGACAATAGAAGACTGAGCTGTGGCAGCATCTACAGTGAGCAAATTCTAAGTTTTTAATATTTAAACTATAAATGTATTTTTGAGAATATCCGTAAATTCTCATGTAACCAAGTTCATATTGGTTCGTATTGTTGTAAAGTGATTTAATACAGGAGTATAGAAGTGACAATAAAAGGTTGATTGACTTAAAAACAAAATAAATGCTACCTTTTGGAGTACTGTCTTTAGAGGCAGTGCCCCGCATACCGCTTCTAGGAGTCGAGGGCTTGGGTGAAGAGCTGCAGGCTTCTAGACGTGACGCTAAATCAATTCAATGTTATAAATTTAGAAAAAAAAATACTGTAGCATAGCAGGTTAAGCGAAAGGAAAAAATGATCTTTTATTACCTTCTGCCTCGTCAGATAACCCTGCTTCCTTACATTTCTGCTTGATAAGCGCGCCAAACTCATTTTCTGGCAAACTGAACGCAACCTCGTGATTTGGAAAAGGAATGGGTTCTGTATCATCCAGCATAGATATATCGTATAAAGACTCCAAGTGCTTCCAAATATCTTGCGTAGAGATCTCTTTAGTAATCGAATTTGAGAGTTTTTCCCAAATACAAGCCATCTGAAAGTGTTTGTTGATTCCGACCGGTTTGTGGTTCGCCATTGCGTAAAATAACTGGATTTCCATGTCCACGTCCCATTCTACCGTGTCGGCTGCTTTTACTTCTGTTTCTTCTTCGCTGGATACCATTGTAAATAGTTAAAATCTAACAACTTCCTTGATAATAATTGAAACTACAGAAGAAAACAAAACAGTAGCATGGCGTACTGACCGACCCGACGACCAGTATACAATAGTAGTCTTTGGACGACCTAACGATTGACAAGACAATATTGACATTGACACATGTTAATTTTGTCGCTGGTAATAAAATTAAGGATTTTAAAAATATAGAAAAAGTGTAGCTGAAATATACAAATCAAACATATCTAGTCTATTGAACACTGTATCATATCATAAATGATATAATGGGGTAAGAGATCAATTTTACTTTTGAAAAATCACAATTTTCAATGAGAATAGATAAATATTAAGCGGAATGTTTACGAATTGTACTGGCAACATTACTGCAAGCTGTCAAATTGGCGGCTCCGTGCATCGGCGAACACTCGTTACTGGTTATATTTTTCGTGATTATAGTGCATTATTATGGTGTTTTATGTGTTATTTCATGCCTTATTTTAAGCCAATATTTGTATCAAGGCATGGCGAACCACTATGAGGTGCCCAACTGGTGAGTATACAATTATATTTAAATGTAACCCGCCTATGCATTTGCAAGAATAACATGCATCATTGGACGTAATAATAGGCTTGCGGCGAGCTCAGACCATCTCTGTATTTACAATAATCCTATTCCGTCCTTTCTTACCATCATTTGACCGTTACTAACTCGAAAAAAGAAAATTTTGATGTTGAAATGTTAAACCAATACTTTAAATTTAATCTAGTAATAATAAATTAATTATCTTTACAGGGCTGGCAAACCACCTACTGGTCTGCATTTAGACGTGTTGAAAGGTGATAAACTGATACAGAAATTGATGCTGGATGAGAAGAAGTGTTATTTATTTGGCCGGAACCCACAAATGAATGATTTCTGCATTGACCACGCCAGTTGCTCCAGAGTGCACGCGGCGTTTGTGTATCATAAACACTTGAACAGGGCTTTCTTAGTCGATTTGGGAAGTAGTAAGTATTTTTACATCACACTTGCTTGAAAATGGTGTCATTACACTTATGTTCTGCGGGCCGTAAATGACCTATTACGCCCTGGTTTTCTTTTTAAATTTGAAAAGCTGGTTCTGTTTTACTCTTATTTGTCATGTTCAAAGGAAACGCCAACTTACTTTTTTAACTTTTATCACTGAAATATTTATTTAAAGATAACTGTTCTGCCGTCCTAGTCTAAAAGGTGACTTTTTGCTATGGAAGTTCATAGTAAAAAGTCGCCTTTTAGACTAGGACGGCAGTGTTATTGCAAATACATGTAAGCACATAATTCGGTAACATCAATTAAATGTTTAAATAGTGTATTTCAGTATTTCGCAATTATAAAATCAACTAAAATGGCCGTTTTAGGTCTTTACCGCTATGGTTTCCGAATGTGACTTGACATTCGCATTGTCTATGGCATATGTCACTAATGTCACTGTCTGTTTTAATATTTTCTTGTCATATTAGTAAGGTTATATTATTAGGATTTCCTCACAAGTGTGATGAAAAACATTGTATGTGCCACGGGCGGTAAAGGAATTACAAACTTGTGTTATTAAAAGCCCTCGGTTTCACCTCGGGCTTATAACAAACACTCGTTTGTAATTCCTTACTTACCGCCCTAGATACACAATATACTATTAGAACTAAGGCAACCAACATAGATGCCAGAATTAGCAAGTTAGAATAAGGAGGTTACTTTAAAATTTAGTGCCTCAGGGCAATAAAGTGCACCACCCTAGCAAGAAAAGCCGGTGCCTTGTGCTTTAAGTAGAGTGTGGGGGTGGCTTGTGACACCCCTTGTGGCATGCACTGGCTACCCTTTGGAGTCCTGCACCCTTAGTGGTTAGATTGGCTATATAGGTTAGATGGGCATGCCCAGCTCAAGCTATACAGCTCGAAGAACTGATGTCCGGGGAGGTGTAAAGGTTCTCATATGGAGATCATGAACCGGAAGACAGCATGGGTCACCCCCCATAAGATGGTCTGACAACCTAGTTCAGGTCACCAGAAGTAGACGGAGACAAAAGGCATGCAACCCTTAACACGTTGTTGGATAGAACGTCTGTAGGCGTCGTCCTTGGGCAAAATGATCCAATAGTACACCTTCGACGCTTTATAGGCATTCTGTTCATAAACGTGTTAATTGTGGAAGTCTTTAGGGGGAGACCTATGTTCTGCAGTGGATGCCTAAAGGTTGAAATGAAGATGAGTATTTTGTTAGGTATTGTTATTTTCTCACCAGCATCACTACATAGTATAATGCGAAAGAATGTCCCAATATAGATCGCACTGTCTGCGCCTCGCCCTTGAATATGTATCGTATACTCCTAAACGGCGATGTCGACAAACAACGTGAGTAGGGTGAAAAGAAGAATAGTTAAAAAAAAAACAATAACTGACTTCAAATATTGAAACATCATGACGCCAGTAAATTCATAAGATAATATGGGGGTTATTCAGTGATTTATTTAGATCTCAACTAATATACAAATAATACAATAAAAGGGGGTAAAATAATGCTAAAACTACTATCTAATAGATCGAAAAAGTGAATTAAACTACAAAGCAGGTGACTAAGTGAACAAAGTGCACTTTGTCAGCGAGTGGACTGTCTAGAACAGTAGCATGTCCATTCATCTCACTACTCTCCGAATCTCTTGTTGATCTAATGTACATATAATCTAATCATACTGATCAAAATAATTAATGACATTATTTCTAAAGAATAAAATCGTTAAAAACAATAAGGAGTAAAACCTAACAAAATATATTTTTTTCGACTGAAAAGTAATAAAATTCATCATATGTTATTGGTTTACGCGGCTAGTTTTCCGCAACTCCACGTCTGATATAGGCCTATTTTTGTGAAAAATTACCTATTACATGCTTTATTTCTTTCAACTCGTAAAATTACTCTGCCCTCCATTTTGATACTTACTGATATTATTTTTTCATATTTACAGAGTTGGGCAGATTAAGTGTCCTAGTTTTGTATTGCCAATTAATTTAAATGTAAGGGATTTTTTCCACTATATTACTATCCCGACCATCAATCAGTTGTTCATCATGACGTTCGCTGGAAGGCCTACAAAAGACAAAAACACCTTGGATTAACAGATGCTCAGAAAAAAAACTAGAGTGCAAAAATGCAGGGTTTCGCTAGCTTGGCACAAGGGCGATGACGTTATTTTTTACAATGAAAAAATGTGACAATTGCAAGAGAGCCACCACCAACAGAATTATTGTGTTTATGGTGATTTATTTAGGGATATTCCATAAAACAAATTAGCAGTACAACAGGTTTCAAAGCGTGTCACTGCATGGCAAGGGGTCCGATATCATCAAGAGGCAAGCTACCACTGCTGTTCTTTGATTGGGAACTAAATATTAATCAGGACTACTATAATCAGAACGTGTTGCAGGGCCATATGCTACAAAATGTCTGAGAATTGTATTGAAATGACAATTATTGTCTTCGCCCAGGCAGTGCCCCATTTCAATAAGCTCAACATACTCATTACTGGTGTTGTGTTGAACAAATTTGGCAGATTGACAGACTTGGGGGTTGACAGACTTGCGAGGTCTACAGCTCACAAGGCCACTAGTTATTTAAGTGATAAGTCAGTATTTAAGTGTTTAAAAAATACAGTTCAACGGTACTTAAATATTGTTTAAATGCCGTCAAACTTCCCGTTGCGTCACGAGATTGTATTGATTTGAGACTAACTTTCAGTTTCGACACGGCGTTTACTGTTCAAAACATGTACACTATTATGACAGTCACTTCATTTCATGACAATAGACTGTGATTATTTCTATTTGCTTTCAGCTCATGGCACATACATTGGTCAGATGCGGCTGGAAGCCCACAAACCCACGCAGCTCCCTATTGACTCCAATTTCCATTTCGGAGCGTCCACAAGGAACTACATTATAAGGTAATATTGTTATATAAAAAATATCATTATAAGGCTGCCTGTCCACTGAAGGGGAGCAGAGCGGAGAGAGCCTATAGTAACCAATAGAATTTAAGCTATTCTCTATTCCGCCTAGTATAAGCCCTCTCTGCTCTGCTCTGCTTCAATGGACAGGGAGCCTAATAGCGCTGATGCTGGGGCTGTTAAAAAGTGCACCATTAATAGTAAATACATCTTTTAATAACCAACTTTAAACTACTCTATTCAATCTACAAAAACTACACAGTTACTATAAAAACACTCAACATGCTATAGGTGACCTATAATATTTGAAAAGTTGTCTCGAGAGCCTTTCTTTTTTTAAGTCGGTTAAAAATATTTAGATACATGTTTAAGGATGCCTGTGTACACATAAAACTGTATTTGGCCTCTTTAATAAAAGTGAGAATACTGAACTTCTTTATGCGTATTTTTTTTACATCTGTCAATACTTTATTGACAATATTTATATAAAGTTGTCACTTTTATTTAGAGGTTTTATAATTGCTTGAAAATAAGTATAACTACAATGCGTCGTAATAAAGAGAAATAAAGATACCACAGCTATTTGAAGATTTCATGTCAATTGTAACATTAAAAGGCAATTATAAGTTTTGTCACCAAATAATAGAAGTTTCACCGATTCACTATTAATGCCTATACATCAGTGGCGTGGCGTAAAAGAAATCCTCGGGCAAGCCAGTGTAGATTTGGGGTACATTATCCTTAAAAGCTGTAGAATAAGGTTCTCGAATGCCTGATATTAGGCATGCCGGTAGGAATCGAGTTCTTTGGACGCCGCGCTTCTGATACCTACCTAAGCCACTAATGGAGCATTCCATGAAAACATCAACTTTTTGTCCCTTACGAAACGCTATGGTAGCTACCCTAATAAAACGTATTAGCTGCTAAGAAACACTACCAATCTTAAAGCCGAGTTATGATATTACAATGCTGATAATTAGCTTCCTGAATTTATTTCTCGGAAGTATTAAACCGGTGGTGTCCCTTACGAAATATTTTAATGGAATGCTCCTAATATTATTAGGTATAATAAATGTGAAAGTTTGTGGTTCTTTCTTATCGTACCGCGTTGCTCATTTAACACTTTCGTTCCTTTGGAATAATAACGGGGATGACACTGACGAAGCTGCGGTGGGTGACAACAAATGGCTTTGCTCGGGTTTTTGCCGCTAGAGGAGCTAGTGTAGCGTGAGGTCTCTGAAATCATGAAATGTCAATTGACACTGTTTGTGGGGGGCTACACGGGTTTATTTGTTATTAGAATAATGTTATCAATATGTTGCAATATCTGAGATTATTTATGGCAAATATGAGTTACGGGTCAGCGAATGTCAGTGCTTTGAGACAGTTTCATCATTCGGAAACTTATGTATTTTCATGCTCGATATTTTCATGGTGCGATTTTATTTAAGGCATTACATACGATTGAAATGTAAACTATGTTTTCACACCCGTAATAACAAACTGACAGCTTTAATTTAGGACCCTACTCGACAGTGGCGCCAACTGGTGAGCACAAAAACGGTAGGCTACATTGCTGACATATAACCTATTCATGTTTGTATTGTTCGGTAGGGAGCGGCCGATGGGCAACGCCCGCGGCATCATGGAGGACCTCCCCAACACGGAAACGGAGGGGGCGTTGCTCGGGCTGCCCGAGACACAGACCGAGTTAGATGTGAGTTACTTACATACTAATCTGCCCCCGGTAGTAGAAAGGGCACAACTATATAGGAAATCTGAATGAGATGTGCCCTTTTAAGTAACGGTGGCAGAGTAGCTTTTCTTCTCTTCTTAGTCGGTCCCTAATGGATCGTGACCGAATGCAACTGTTCTTGGTTATATGGACCGCCTGATAGAGACTAGGCTACGCAGTACCGTTATCGTTCTGGAGAACCGGGATTTTCGGTACCGGCCGGTAATAGTACCGGGACGTCCCCAGCAGTAGTTATAGGTATATATTTGTTCCTCATAAATAGTAGAATCCATTTACATAAGAAACAAAACTTAGGACACAAGCTTATTATAAGTAGATACTAACCATAGCTATGAGTCTGTAAAAGTTACTCTAAATAAATGATTTATTATTATTATTAAAGTAGGTCTGTAAGCAACTTGCTTGAACATGTTTTAATATTGCATATTGTGATATTTCCAGAATTTAACGGAATTCAACACGGCACACAACCGACGGATCTCCATGCTGGGCATATCTACGGACGACGGAAGTGACGTCATGAAGGTAACACCATACATTAAATTTAAATAATGAAAAACCGAAAAAAAATATGTTTTTATTTAAAGTATTTGTACGGAACCCTCGGTAAGTCGGTAATGAGACTTTGCAAATTGAAAGTAGGGCTATTATATTGAATGAGGTATCAAATGAAAGGGCTTAATTTGTAGATTAAAACAGTATTTTTGTATTTATTTTTAAATAAGTAGTTTTTGATTTATGGCGAAAAACGTTAAAAAAAAATACCGTTCCCCCCTATTATCTTCGAAGTTACTGAACAGAAAAATCTGTAATAATTACCAATTATTAATGTCATCCTATATATTACAGGAAAAATATAACGGTTTTCCTAACTTGCACTGTTTTTGAGAAATTTGCAAAAATCTTAACACATACTTATTTGCTCCTACTAAAGTAATCGCCATATAGTTTTTCTTGAACTATTCATGTATCTACTTATGAGTTTGTACGGAACCCTCGGTGCGCGAGTCCGACTCGCACTTGGCCGGTTTTTTTTTAAAGTACTGACGATATTTTACCTCGCAGCCTCCGACTGGGACTAAGCGCTCCGCCTCCATGCCCGCCGGCGGACCCATCAAGAAGCAGAAACGAAACGTCTCTTTCAACGAAGAAGTGGACATCATCAACCCAGAGGACATCGACCCCACTATCGGAAGGTTCCGGAACCTCGTCAAGAGCACTATAGTGCCAAATGCGAACAATCTTCCTAGGAAACTCAAGTTGCAGAGTGCTGACGACAGTGAGTGTTGTGAATTATTTGTTTAAAACCGTACTAGCCCCGATGCAAAAGATCTAGTCAGAGCATTTTCTTATGCTCTACAATTTAATAAAAATTGAGATAAAAAATGCAGGTGTGAAGATATCTTTTATATTTGAAACATAAAAAGCATTTTGAACTTTAAGAGAAAGTGGACGAAATTCACTACTTCGTGATTTGAAATGATTTGAAATGATTTATTGACCAAAACTGAGCATACAAATGAGTAAGTGGTAACAGTGATTCCCACACTAGGCGAGGCCTGTATCGTGGGATTCAGAATCAGTGACAGTTAACAACGAAACGAAGCGGCTTACTACGGAATGGTCTGAGGGTATAAATAGGTCTATTTTATTTACATTTATACGGTAAGAGAAGGCAAGTTAACTTAGATATTCAAATTACAAAACAAGAAATGGATATTTATACACATTCACTATAGCATACATAAGTGAGAATAGATGTGTATGAGCTAGCATGCGGTGTGTGTGTGTGTGAGAGAGTGAGTGAGTGTGTGTATGTGTTAGTGTGTGTGTGGCGACTGGAGAGCACGCAAACAAAAGTGTGACATGGATTATGTAGCCTTATGAGTTGTAAAATCTCTTAGGATCGGGCGGCAACATAAGTTACCGGCCACTACATTCTACACATTAACTATTTCCTCGGATTTGTCATAATCCCAGGAAAGTAAAAGGTTTAGGATACGAGCTTTGGCTTCTGTAGGCCGAGAGTATCTTATGTCACAAATTTTCACCATTTTATTATACACATGTGGGAAGATAAATCGTGAAAACCGTTTCGCAAAGGCTGTTTTAACTGATGGTTTGGAGATTTTATAGATTCTTCTTTGTGCTATGTAAGAATGCTCTGGCGATCCTAGGGTCTTAAGGTGCACATACATAGTGACCCGCATTAAAAATAATCTGCGCACGCTTAGTACTTGAGCTTCTTTGAAGAGATCAGAAGTGGGGTGCCGTCGAGGCCGTCGCATGTAGACTTTCAAAACCGCTCTTTGTGCCCTTTCCAATGTTATAAGATTAGTTTTGATAGTACCACCCCACGAAAGTATACAATAGCTTAGAATAGACTGACAGAGCGCTAAATACACTACTTTAAGAAGGTGCACGTCGGCAGCCTCTCGCAACAACTTCATTGTGTAAATAAGTTTGCGAACCCTTCCTGCAGTTGTCGCGATATGTCTTTTGAAGTTAAGGTTCTCGTCTATTATGACGCCTAGATATCTAAGTGAATTGGCACTACTTATATAATCACAGGAGCAGGCCGAAATAGACGAGTTCTGTGGAGTTACACATGAGTCGCTATGAATTTTAATACCAGCCATGAGCCCAGGAGGAGGACGAGATGCTGCTGTTTTATGAAAATTTAGAAATTTCGTTTTATCTGCATTTAAAGTTAGTACGTTTCGGCCCAACCATTTGGATAACGATCGAAGACCTAGTTCAACCGTATCGTGAGTATGCTTCCAAGAGTTACCGTAGAATACTATAGCTGTATCATCAGCATAACACAATACATCACTGTTTATCATCTCTAGGGACATGATGTCATTAATATACGCTATAAATAATGTCGGGCCCAATATACTTCCTTGCGGTACGCCAAATGATACAAACTTCGAAGCGCTCATTATATTATTAATTTTGACACGCTGGCTTCTCCCCGTTAAGTAGCTAGCGAACCAATCCAGTGCCGTTCCACGAATTCCGAACGACTCCAGTTTTCTTAACAATATAGGAATCGAAACCGTGTCAAAGGCCTTGGCCAAGTCAAGGAAGACACCGACACAAGTTCTGCCTTCGTCCAAATGAGATACAACTATATCTGTCAGAAGTTTTACTGCCTCCTCAGTGGACCTCCCCTGGCGAAAGCCAAATTGAAGATCCGATAGAAGCTGATTTTTTTCCAAAAAATTGATCGTATTACGACTTGTCACCTTTCAAAGTGATAATGCTATTGTAACAAGTTTTATGGCTTTTTACCCTAACACCTCTGGATAAACTATACCAATTGTTAATATCATCCTAAATATTACAGAAAAATATAACGGTTTTCCTAACTTGCACCGTTTTTTTAGAAATTTGCAAAAATCGTAAAACATACTTATTTGCTCCTACTAAGCTAACCGCCATACAGTTTTTCTTGAACTATTCACGTATCTACTTACGAGTTTGTACGGAACCCTCGGTGCGCGAGTCCGACTCGCACTTGACCGGTTTTTTTCAACATTAAAGGTCTCAATGCACTATTTTTAAGGAATCATCATATTTACTGGAAATATTTTGAATCCTCATAGCTTAATGTGGAAACACCACAATTTTATTATAATTATAGATACATTGAGCAAATGCATTGAAAAATCAAATACGATCGACTACAGCTAATGCCGGATTTGAACCCGCACCTCTGTCATTCCGGGACAGCGAGTTATCCAATTTCTCCAATTAGCTTCTGACGTCACCGCACGTAAGTTTTGTCTCGCTGGCTTGTCACTGCTGTAATAGGAGTGGGGCCAGGGGACACTGCGTTCGCGCATGTCTTAGAGTGGTGCTAAGGCGCTAAGCCTTTCAAACAAAATGGTACAAAGGGCGCTAGTATCTCCGATACGAATGCATTCAAAACTTACGTGCGGTGACGTCAGAAGCTAATTGGAGAAATTGGATAACTCGCTGTCCCGGAATGACAGAGGTGCGGGTTCAAATCCGGCATTAGCTGTAGTCGATCGTATTTGATTTTTCAATGCATTTGCTCAATGTATCTATAATTATTAAAGGTCTCAATCAAAATAAACTATCATTGGTCCTAATACTCAGTTGTTTGATCTAAACAGGTAATGAGGAGTATTTAAAAAAATGTTAAAGTTGCTTCGTACTAGACAACTGCTTTCCATCAGGCAGCTCGTCTGCTCGTTTGCCACTTATAACATAAAAAAACAAGCTTTTATGCATCGGGGCTAGTATAGTGCCTTATTTTTAGTTCGATACACAAGTTCACATAAGGACAGGTTTGATCCGCTTCATCCTTCCCGCTGGTCCGCTGCTCACTTTGAGCAATCAGCGAAAAGTCAAAGGTGGCCCTGGCCATCATCCTGGTTCGACCCCAGGCGAGCAGGCCCCCACCTAGCCCGACACCTATCGTGGTAAGCCGGGACCGGTGACCCGGTTCGACTCCAGGCACCCCCCGGCACATACCCAGTCCGATGTGCGTGTCGGCCGTGTGTAAGGCACACGGTCGGACGCCCTTGGGTGGTCTGGCCAGCGACCTGGTTCGAGCCCAGTGACCGCAACGGCCAACCACCCGGCCCGACAATCACAATGCTCGAAAGTGGGTTGTGAGTTTGTCAGGTTTTAAAAAAAAAAAAAAAAAAAGTGCCTTATTTATTTATTTATTAATACATGTTAACATGACATTACAGTAAAAAAAACCAAGAATACAACTTATGTGAAGTTAGACATAGTACTGTGAATTATTTCTGTCATAAGCACTATAGTGCCAAATGCGAACAATCCCCCTGACTGGGCACTATATTGCCGTATAATTATGTATATTTAGTGACGACTGAAACTGAAGCTTGAAACTAAAACTCATTTTTCGTACTATTTCAGAGCGTCAAAAATCTGGTAAATAGTTGTTTTCTTTCTGTGACAATCTTAATTATAAGATTTCCGTCTAAGATAGTAAAGTTAGTCAAAGTACTTTATTCTTCAATTTAGGCATATTAAAATGCACCTGTGAATGTCAAGATTTACCACCGGTGCCAGTGTGAAACCAATCTTTCTCTGTCTCTTTGCGTCGTTGTCCGCGTTTCACTTGAATGTCAAGAAGCTGGCGTACGTCTTCAAGATTGGAAGCTACTCCACCGACAAGAGTGTAACTCTTAAATTAATGATGATGATTGTGTGTTTAGGCTCCCACCACCACTCGCTGCGGCTGCAGGAGATCTCCCGCGGGGCGGCGCTGTACTCGGACCTGCCGGCGCCCAGCTCGCACCTCAGCCTTATCGGAGCCAGGTATACCCTTAACCCTTCTAAGTTCTGATCAGTGCACCCCCCGTTGTCTGCTTAAGCACTGAGCAGTGTCAGAATGGGCTAGACGACAAAAAAAACTGTTTAGTCCGTCAGTTAAGATTATTAAAAAAACAAAAAATGACGAGGATGGAGTGCTTCGAAGTTTCGAGTGACGTCACTCCTAGGTACAATTTTCACTTAGGAGTGACGTCACAAGCCCCCACTCCAGAAGTTTGATGATCGACAAAGTAGGTTGATATTGATAAACCAAAAAATACGTGTCCCATATTTTTCCATAATCTAACTGACGGACTAAATAGAATTATATAGTTTTAACCCAGTCGTCATCCCCATTAGACATGCGCAAAATGTGTCACTAAAGTGAAAAGAGTGATATGAATCTTTAGCTCTTGAAGTATGTATAGCTCTTAGAGTCCGACCGAAATTTCGGTTTCGGCTCCGGCCAATGACACTTGTGGTCGCGTTTAGTGGCCCAATGTGCGGGCGCCCTTAACCCGTTAAAGAGCCATTTGTATACAGCCTATTAAGGTGATTAGAGTTATTTAAACCTTTATTTAAGTAGAAGATAGTTCAGTAAACAAGCCGAGTCACGGATTAAACTGGAAACAATTGGAAGGAGAGCACTATACCGCGTCCGCACCGTACAAGAGACAGAGATGTTGAGTGCAGTTTGACCGCCATGTAAACTCACCCGGTGCAGATGCATCGCCTTTATCGCTAGCAAATTAAGACAGTGCTGTCTAAGTTTTCTAGTACTACCTCGTTATCGTGAACAGGGTATTAGTAGATTGTGTCACAAGGGAGCAAAATTATGTATTTACGGCGAGGGCGTACATTGAATCCTGAACTTAAGTAGAATCCGGAGCGTAGTGTGGGATTCAAGTGTTAACGCCCGTGGTGAAAATAATTTTGCTACCTTGTGACACATACTGCTTTTCACACCCACTATGAGGAAAACGCTACCTACCAAAACAACCAAGTTTACCTATGGTTAATCAAAGTGCATCACACATTATTATTAAAAATGAAATGTTAAATTTATTTTGTATTACTATTTTATAAAACGATTATTAACTTTTACGTCCCGTATGGCATGTTCTAAGTGGGTCCAAACTAAGAATAAACATTTAACAATTGAATCCCTCACTACGCTCCAGATTTTTCTTTAGAATCCTTGGCTTCGTTCAGGATTCAATGTACGCCCGCCGTAAATACATAATTTTGCTCCCTTGTGACACATTCTACTATTATGTTGTAGGTTGGGTCTGTCGCTGCCGAACCCCGCGCCGGACGTGGAGCTGGAAGGTCCGGAGCCGCACCTCAGCGTGCATCCGCCGTTGCCGCACTCCGGTGAGATATTTACCTATACAGGGTGTCCCTTAGATATGAGCGCCGAAGGCCAATTTCACGGCGGCGGCATGGACTGGAAATTTTCGCGGCGGCGTGCCCTTGGATCTTAATTTTTTTATTAAAGTCGATTTGTAAGAAAAAAATTAAGAAAACCATATTTTGATACCAAAGTAAGCTGTGTTTTATTCTAATAAACGAACTGAGGTCATAAACAACCGTAATTGTTAATTTTTGAATTTCACACTTAAAATTGTGTGTTTTTGTGTCGTGGAAGATTTTTCATACTGGGAAACTCCCCAACTATAGTCCGGTCCACCCAACTGTGGTACAATATTACTCGAATCTTACTTGTTAATGTATGACAATTATTACCGATAAACGCTAAGATGAGCAATCTAATTAAAAAAATTTAAATAAAAACCTATCAAACCATTGATAGAAAATGGACATTGATAGAAATGAATGAGTTTTATTATGGACTATATATAGTTGGTTGATTGGACTATAGTTGGGCAGTTTTACGGTAGTTGTTATGTGAATGTCTTTTACTTGCGTTGCAAACATCATTTAAATAAAATGTGCCGTTATCTAAAATTTCCTTACGCTATTTGTGCTTTTCTCCTTCGGAGAGAGTCACCATTTCTTCCAGAGTTTCCATTTCGGCCCAAAATGGCCGCTTTTCTAATCGGCATAATTTAATCCACAGCGGCAGAGGAATCGGGGCCGTCCAACGAGCCGAAGAGGAAGAAATACGCCAAGGAGGCGTGGCCCGGCCGCAAACCTGGCCTGCTGCCCGCCGTCTGAGCACACCCTGTATAGAACAGTGCTTGTTACAAGTGTACGGACTCGCTGAGATACTGAACACGTTTTTATACTATCAAGTGACATTCAGTTAATAGTAACAAAACAATTTACACTAGTGATTCTGACCTGTTAGGATAGGCCTCGCGAGTCTGTCAACCATGGCTCCATTTTGAGAAATTTCCAAAAACTGACTCGACAAATAGAAATCTATATAATTACCGAACCTGCTCACAAAATTTCACGAGAATCTGTTGAGAAAAGCGACCTGTAGATAACAGACAGACATCCACCGGCCGGACATACGAAGGCATTTTTTCGCTTCGCTCACTTGGTCAACTGGGCGGCATGCGCAAAATGTGTCACTGAATTGAAATAGTACTTTATCTACATCCATATCATAATTTCCCTACAATATGTTCAGGAACGATAAGCAAATGGCCTATATTAAGAAACGCGTACCTGTGGTTGAATCTTAATGTTTACATTAAAGCACACTGTATCTTAATGTATACATTAAAGTATCGATAGCCGATACTATAATTTTCTTATTGCACCGTACAAAGTGGAGTTATAAAATAAAGTAAAACAAATAAAGTTTTAACTTATTATTATTTGTGTTTTTTTTTCAAACTTGTGTTTTATACCTTCAAATAAGTTAATAGCACCACTTGAAAATGCAGGCCATATTTGTACATATTGTAGAAAACTTATGATATGCATGTAGATAAAGTTATGTATGCGGCTGTACATAATTAGGCATTAATAAAACACTCGTGTGATCTTATTATGAAACCCGCCTTTGGCTAGTTTCATAAAAACACTCGTGTATTAATGCCTCTTTATGCACCAGTCACATAATAGTATTTTATGCAACAGTTGTATAAGAAGGTTCAAAAAATGCGAATTGCGTGAGTTGCGATACGAGCCGCGAATGCGGCGAGTATCGCAAATAGAGACGCAATGAGCGTTTTTTGACTTAATTATACAACGTTGCATACAATACTTTTTCTACGACAGGTTTTAAAATTATAAAATACAAACAAGGCATAACCTGCAAAGAAGGCAAATATGACGTATGACTGTCAGTATGTGTCTATGGTAAACTTTTTATTTTTTAAATGAAGTTGACACGCAGTGAATATATTAAAAATACTTTTGTTTTTATGTTGGCATCAATGAATTTAGTTCAGAAAGTTTTGTTTTTCTTAAAAGCCGTAGGATTTTAATTGTTTGTTAAGTTGGTAGTTGTGCATTTTTACCGTAAAGTTAAAATTGAGCGCTTAATCCTTGACCTCAGTTTAACCTAGATTTAGAAGTCTGTGGTTGCTAGCAATAACGTAAAGTGGCTATAACGACACTAGTGCTGTTATGGGGAATAGAGTATAGACTTCTCTGAACTCATATTATATATGTTCTTATATTAGTGTTCGTGACCAAGTAAAAGACAGATAACAGTACAGGAGTAGAAAATAGTACATTACACAACTAGGGTGGTAATACGAAGACAGGCCGAGATCGCAGAAGTTTGCGGCCCGAGCGTCCCTCGCTTGCAGCTCGGGCCGCAAACTTCTGCGATCTCGGCCTTTCTTTGTATTACCACCCTAGTTGTGTAATGTACTATTATGCCACACCTGGCCATAAAGTGGCTATTACCGCACGCTACGCCGCTAAAATGTGGTACTAAAAGCCGCGCGGCGAAATCGCGGAGTGAGCCACTCCTGACATTATTAGACGTAGATCTATTCCATTTCCAGAAGGCCATTCGTCGGAGATAGTCCAATATTTCGTAAGAAAGCTGCCTCGAGTAGGGTGCTTCTTATTTTGTCGATGTTTTTATTTCTTGCGGGGCACCCCTTCATTTTATTTTAGGGCACGAAAAGACACGACTCTTTTTTTTAGATTTTTTCTTCAAGTTTTAGAGGTCGCCACATTTACAGAACTTTAACATTTATTTTTTATGCTCGAAAACCATTTTAATCTTTAAACGAGACCTTTTTGTTAAATGAATGCTTAATTATTATTAATTTTCACCGTTAGATCACTTTTAACCATGACTCACTTTAGTCCTCCGCAAGAAGGGTGCCCCGCAAGAAATAAAATAACTGGCCAAGGGCATGTCGGACCATGCTCAGTGTAGGGTTCCATAGCCGTAACTATAAGGTAAAAAATACGATGTAAAAAAAGTACAACAACAAAAGAGCGTATCTTCATAGCAATTACGTCCTTTTGTTGAGAAGCGCAGTTTATCGGCAATAACTCAAAAACGGTACATTCGATCTTGTTGAAAATAATTTTCGTTGAAAGTATTAATTAAGCGTTACCTTCGTAATTTTTTTGCATTATTTTCGGACGCACGGTTTAGAAAATAGAGGGGGGGGGGGGACACAATTTACACAACTTTCGGAGCGATTATTTCCAAATACATTCACTTAATCAAAAACACTACTTAGGAACCTTATAGTGTTTTTTAAAAAGCTGTCGAACTATGTACCATACGTTGATATTTGCTGATTTTTTTTTTTACTGTCTTTAACATGTATTGAGTGCCCCCCCTAAAAATATTTATTTTAATTATTTATATTCCAAACTAAGTAGCGGCTCATACAAGACACCTATATTCCAAATTTCATCAATATCCATCATGTAGTTTTTGAGTAAAATGCCTGTGACATACGGACAGACAGACAGACAGACAGACGGACGGACATGACGAAACTATAAGGGTTCCGTTTTTGCCATTTTGGCTACGGAACCCTAAAAATCGACAAAATAAGAACCACCAAGCACAACTAGCCAAGTCGAGAAAACTTATGTACACATCATGGGTCCCAAGGTATACAATCATCTCCCTGTAGATGTTATCGCTGCCCAAAGTGCTCTACTATTCAAGCAAACGCTGAAGAAATGGCTTGTCGACCAGGCGTTCTATGACCACAAGGAGTTATTCGTATGATTGTGTTTAGAGGTCGCAATAATATTATTGTAGATATTAGGGATGTAACGATACATAATTTTGCCGATACGATACCGATACCGATATTTGTAGTAAATTATCGGCGATACCGATACCTTAGCTAACTAATGAAGTATGAACTTCAGATTTATTATTTGTCTGTCCTTATTATACCTAAAACTTGGCTATATTTAACAGAGAGTCAACCTTGAAGGTGTAAAGTAAAAAGAAATAAATTGTGAACACATTTTTTTTTTATTATGAACCAAATATATAATTAACATAGTAATATTAAAAATATAATAATAATAATGTACAAACAGCAACACAGTTAACTATACACTTCAAAAATGGGAAATACTGCAAGAAAGAGCTCACACTTGAAGGCGTCGTGTTATGCATGTGTGCGTGTGTTTATGAGTATAAATTGGCTATTATTCAAAAGAGTTTTGAAACAATAATTTTTCTTTTATAGCTGATCCAACGTCATTATTGACATTAATGCCATATTATTGAATTTATGGAAAATAATGAATGAATAATAAATATAAATTACATTATATTGGTGCATCATATCAAAAATATGAAGCACCAATAAAAGCATTAGCAATATAATTGTTTATTTCATCCCAACGTTCGTCTGAAAGCTAAATCATAATTTTGACAAATTCACCTGTCTTGTTGAAATAAAACCTTTATTTACAGTATTGAAAAAAAAACTTTGCCCAAACAACTACAATGACAAAGCTCAAAGGCACATTACACATACGCAAACGTTATTTGATTTGAAGTTGACATAATACAAATATATATATCTCGTTCAATCGTTATCATTTTCTCTCTGCTCTGTCTTTAATGGGCAGTTAAGTGTGTTGCTGTTTGTACAGCAAAATAATAATAGTAAAATAATTCACATCTCTCCAATGCACAGTCAGGTGTTAGTTAGGGCTGGGAATGGCTGCTCCGTCGTCAAACCCCAACAGTTTCGCTGCGGGTTTGAATTTGTGACGTGTGCCACGTATACACATACTGGTGGCTCGAATTATAGCAGTACATATCCTTGTTCTAAGCCAACCCAGTATCGTACTCAACGATTTATTCCAACGGTCGGAGAGGGCTTCTCCTATGTGTTTGACAAAGGAGGTCATCTGTGGTGCGAATACTCCATCGACGGAAGTCACGAGAGGGGTGAAGGTAGCATGTTTCGCTTCGCAAGCAGCAGTGTATTTTCTTTGTTTCTCAGTCTCAGCAGATTTTAGAACTGAAGTGACATGGCGTGCAATGTAAGAGGGAGCGTCAGTGTCTACGACACGGATATCAAAAAAAGCCTCTCTCTGAGCATTCCATACGCCACGGCAAGATAAGTCACCGCGTAATCCAAGGTCGCCTTCTGTGATAATGGGTTCTATTGTGACGTTGTTCCATGCTTGGTGACATAGTTCAGCAAATAGATCACGAATTTCGTTGTGCCGTCTTGAAATTAGCCCCCCAGTCTTGCAGCAGAGGGCATGGTCAATATTAAATTGGCTATTGCCACATCCATCACATGAGGGTGGCATTGAGTTTGGGGTTCTGTGATAGCGTATTGCCAGGGCGTCTCTGAATTCATGAGGAGACAAGTCGAAGTTATCTTTCTTCGTTGGTATAGCGGATAGCCAAGTGGAAGACTTTGTTTTAATTTTCGATGCGATTGACCTTTCTATGGCTCTTCTTTTGTTTGGGGGTAGTTTGGCTAATATAATGTCTAAAAGTTCGTTATCACGAGCTTCTTTTATCGTTCGGCTTTCTTTGCGAGCGTCAATCAGGGATTTATTGTGTTGGGCTAGGTCTACATGTTGTGTCCCGATCAAAGCTGATGAGAGGATTGCACAGCCTTTTTTAGAGGTTTTGTAACTCAAATTATTCTCGGTGAACGGATTAGATATTGCCAAGCCACCTTTATGCACAGGCAGGGAAAACAGAGCGGCTTCGTCAGCAGTGATGTCGCTACCCATCAGAGTTGGCATGAAATTTGTCCGTAGTGCAAGTGTCAGTGGTTCAAAAAGTTCGTTAGAATCGGCGATTACACGTTGTAGGAATGACCATTTAAATTGGGCGGCTTTAGTAAGTGCTGTGTAAGCTGCTTGGGGGGTCATTACAAATATGTGTTAGTTTCTCGATTATTGAAATAAATTGCTTTACTTTGTGTCTTATAAAGTCTTCTTTTCCCTTGCCTATGTAACTACCAAGGAAGGGTGAACCTGTGGTGATGGTAATTTTAGTTCCTTTAAAAATCTGCTGTGCTTTATTTTGGTCAGTTTCAGATACAATAAGGATTGTCTTTTTAGGTTGGGGGAAGTATCCATATGCCGGTCCTATGTTGCAGATCTGTTCCTACCATTTACGAAGGCTTTTGAAGTTTCCCTGGACCGATGAGTCGTCAGCGTACCATGTCTGGAGTGTATTCTGTTCTTTTTTTAGTTTATTGATTATGGGTAATGTTGCGAGAGCATATAGTGGCATAGCAAGTGGATCACCTTGGGTGACGCCTTCTTTGCTATACATTCTTGTGTCTGAGTGTCGAATAACAAGCTCGGCATGGCCGTTATATGTATTATACAGGAAACGGGCACAGTGTGGCCAATATATTCTGGCCTGCCACAGAGCAAGCTGTCTATTTACACTGTTGAATGCGTTGTTAGCATCAACAAGGAGCATTCCCCATTCCGAACTTGGGTGGCATTTCTTTTCAAAAGTGTCATTCATTGCATGTATGGCTCCTTCGATACCGCAATTGAGGCCACTGCAAAGTTGCCATTGTCCACATGCTTCAGTGACTTCAGATCCGGTTGCCAGGATCATGCATTTAGAGAGAATTCTTCTAAGGCATTCCCCGATTCCAGTGGGTCTCACGCCCGGGCATTTATCCAGAGCTACAAGACGGCTTGACATAAGGGCTTGTATTTGTGTCCAAGGTACGTATTCGTTATTCAATTTCATAGTAAGTTGGGCTATGGCATTTCTTAGGTGTAGGCTCGCCTCGCCGAATCGTAAGAGAAAGTCCTTCCAATTTTCGGACGTTGAGCCAGTTGGACCACCACCACCATGTAGTTTTCTTGCAATTTGCTCGACGTGGTTACTAGTTATGTCGACATCTAATAATGGTGGCATTTCGGGGAAATCCTCGGGCAAGGCGAATAAGTCAGGGTTGGCGTTTGCCGGCGGTGGATGTTTTTCTCTTAGTACGTCACTGACGGTTCTACCGGTGCAATCGATTTCGTCATTACTATTCAAGACTTTGCTTGTATCTTTGGTTAATAGCCAGCTTAGGGCCTCGCGGACTTTGCCACGTTGAATTAGTCTTGTGAATGTTTGTGTTGCTTGATCGTTATTGTGGTACTTTCGACTATATGTATTTTGTAGAGTTTTGTCGGATTTTATCGATTCTGAGATTAAAATATCGAATTGCTCATCAACCCACAGTTTAAGGCGGCGGTCAAGTAATCTGCTAATATCTTTAGCCTGTTTAATGTTTTTGTCCCTTTGTAGCAATACGGCAGTGTAAATTAGTAATCGTTCTGAGGGATAATTCATTTTGGTTAGGTGTTCTATTTCATCGGCAAGTGTATGAACGAATTTTCTGCTGGCTGTGCCGAATGGAAGATCGTAAAGTTTTCCATGAAGTGAACATATGTCGTTCCATCTTTTTTGCCATATACCTGTTTTCGATCCTGTGCTATTAAGGTAGGGCGACCCATATGCTTCTTCTAGTGGTGATGCAGAAGACGAGTGTTGAGTGGAAGCTTGTTGTTGCGAAGAGGACTGCTCACCATGGGCGGCACGTATGTGACGTTGCAGGCCATTTATTTTAAAGGTTTTGGAACAGGTCGGGCAGGTTTCTTGATTGCTTGAATTGACTGCAGTCGTATTCATTTCTTCAAAGCACAATTTTGTTGGGAGCTTTTAACATGTTGACATTAGGTATGAATGTTGATATTTTTGTTTTGCGGTAATTTCGAATCGAGTAAACACTTTCACTATATATTTAGATATTCCGGTGTATTTTGAGACAGTTTTTGTATTGTATATTGCAGAGATGTGAATTATTTGAAAGAAAAATATTTGGATTTTCAAAACGGAGGGTGACAGTGACATGTGCCAGCCAGTAACCATGGACAACATAGTAATTATTATTGCACAAGGTACCAATGTATAAATTAAGTCAGTAATTGAAATTACTTTTTGCAGATTTTTTTTCATACAATAAATTCTTTTCGCGTTCTTCAAAATCGTTTGTATATAATCGGCGATACCGATATATCGGCGTTACCGATATATAGGTATCGGTATCGTTACATCCCTAGTAGATATCATTTTTTTAGTTCATAGTTATTGTACTTACTATGAACTTATTGTTAATTTTGTATTTTATGATGAATGATATTATTTCTGTGCTTATACGAGATTGACCTGTAAATTTATTTTTCATCACACTTGCTCGAAAATGGTGTCATTACAAGTAGGTTTTGCGGGCCGTAAATGACCTATTACGCCCTAGGGCGTAATGGTTTTCTTTTTAAATTTGAAACGCTGGTTCTGTTTTACTCTTATTTGTCATGTTCAAAGAAAACGCCAACTTACTTTTTTAACTTTTATGACTGAAATATTTATTTAAAGAGATCTGTTATTGCAAATACATGTAAACACATATTTCTGTAACATTAATTAAATGTTTAAATAAAATGTTTCAGTATTTTGCCAATATAAAATCAACCATTTAAAGTCTTTACCGCTATGGTTTCCGAACGTGACTTGTCGTCTTGTTATATGACACTAATGTCACTGTCAGTTTTACAATTTTATTTAGGTTAAGTAAGGTTATTTTAATCAGATTTCCTCACAAGTGTGATGAAAAACATTGTGTGTGCCACGGGCGGTAAAGGAATTACAAACTCGTGTTATTAAAGCCCTCGGCTTCGCCTCGGCCTTGTAACAAACACTCGTTTGTAATTCCTTACTTACCGCCCTTGATACACAATGTACTATTACCAATAAATATGAATATAAGTAGCATATGTAGATAAGGTTCAGTTTCAAGCAAATTTGTTAGAAATTGAAACCTTATCTACATGAGCTACTTACGCGGTATTGCACTATCCCCGACGCATTGTATTATTGCACCATGAACGGAATATAGATAGCAAAAGAACATTTGTTGAGGAACATTTGTTGAAGAAAATTTTCAACAAACTTTTAAATTGTAAAATAGTCAGTCAGTCAATATTAGTTTAAGAACTATGAAATATTATTTGTACAAATAAAAGTATGAACTATAATTTGCCTGAAGTTTTTTTCCATCCATCCAAATCTAGGAAGCGAACACTATAAAAAAACCGGTCAAGTGCGCGTTGGACTCGCGCAACGAGGGTTCCGTACAAACTTGTAAGTAGACAGTGCACAGTTCAAGATAATCTGTGTGGTGGGACAAACTTAACATTGTCGTTTGAAAACTTGTCCCCATACATCGTCTTACGTTGCGGTTAGTTTAGTAACATGTAGCAAATAAGTTTGTGTTACGATTTTTAGGAAAGCCATTATATTTTTCCTGTAATATTCAGGATGATATTAATTCTACATTTTTCTATTTAGTAACTTTGAAGATAATGGGAATGGTTCGGTTTTAAATCGAAAACTACAAGGTTAAGAAAAAAATAGGAACGGTTTTGGAATGAACAAATTAAGACCTTTCCTGTGATGCCCCATTTGATATCTGAGGGCACGGTAGTGCCCCCGCCAAATCGAGCAAAAAAGGCACGGCCGTACCATCCTTTTCTCGAAGCCATTCAGGCCATTTTCAGCCTTCCGTAATTTTGTACTGGCTAAAGCTAGAACCCTAAATTTTCAGGGATATACACCGTGCCGCCGAGTAACCCGAAAAACTGTAACTATAGATTCTAACAACTATTAGGAGTAAAAAAAAGTTATATGATGTATAGTCGAAAAACGGTTACTTTCCGAGATATTCATTATTTTTTAAATGAATACTCCCAAGTGTGTAACAAGCCCTAATAAATGTGACTAAGATACTTTTACATTTTTTGTTCAATCTTTTAACGAAACAGCAATTAACCTTCGCAGTATTTGATGGTAAGTGACTACGAGTCCAAAAGATTTACCTTTTGTTTCCAATTTAGCTTTTTTTTCCTTTTTGATATCTTTTCCTCAAGCACCTAAGGAGTTAAGGACATGTTTATAAGGAGGGGCTCAATTTACTGATTTATTTTGTTCCATAAGACTATTAATGTAAAATGACAATATTCGACCTATGTTGATATAACGTTTTTTATTTGTAATACCATCAGGAATATGTGGTTAAAAATTTTCGGGTTATTCGGGGGCACGGTGTATACCTAGTTAGGGCAAAATAAGATTTTCTTAAACATGGCATGAAATGTTGACATTACGTGCCTAAAAATAGGCCGCAAAGTACCTCGTTTCCGGTGCGGCTTGACACTTGGCACGTAATGGAATTTCATACTTACATTGCCGGCCTAGGCCGGCAATGTATTTTTTTTTTAAATTTCCATTCCACATTTATTTGGGCCACAGCATCACGGCATTCAGCCATTGAAAAAACAAAAAACTATGTTTGCTACATTTTGCAGTTTTATTTATTTAAAATTGACACGAACATAACAAATAACACACTATAATAGTATTTTATGCAACAGTTGTATAAGTGGGTTCAAAAAATGCGAATTGCGTGAGTTGCGATACGAGCCGCGAATGCGGCGAGTATCGCAAATAGAGACGCAATGAGCGTTTTTTATTATTAAACGGTTTTATTTAGCTTACCGTGTTTGTGTCAGGTTTGTTTGGGTCAAATCTTGCAACAGCTTTTTCAACTACTTCTACTAAACCGATTTTTATGAAACTTTGCACACAGATTCTGTTTCCGTGACAATACAACATTATGATAAATTCAAGGTGGTCTGATGATGGAGTCAGGACCTGGAGAGTGGAACTCTTCAACCGTTACTACTAACTCCATCGAGCGTGGGCTCATTCGCTTGGTAATGACGAGCTCGATTCGTTAAACCTGGTGACGAGGGTCTGATGATGGAGTCAGGAGGTAGAGAGTGGAACTCTTCACCCGTTACTACTAACTCTATCGAGCGTGGGCTCATTCGCTTGGTATTGACGAGCACGATTCGTTAAGCCTGGTGACGAGGGTCTCATGATGGAGTCAGGAGGTAGAGAGTGGAACTCTTCAACCGTTACTACTAACTCCATCGAGCGTGAGCTCATTCGCTTGGTATTGACGAGCCCGATTCATTAAACCTGGTGACAAGGGTCTGATGATGGAGTCAGGATGTACAGAGTGGAACTCTTTAACTGTTACCAGTTATCCGTTCTTCCCGTTACCCCTTCGACTTTGGTCTTAATTGGTTGATATTGACGAGCGCGTTACGTTAAACTTGATGGCTAGGATCTCATGATGGAGTCAGGAGGTAGAGAGTGGAACTCTTCAACCGTTACTGGTAATTCCTTTGAGTGTGGGCTCATTCGATTGGTACTATTGAGCTCAATACGTTATACTTAATGACAACGGTCTGATTATGGAGCCAGGAGCTGGATAATGCATCTCTTTCACCGTTATTAGTAACTTCTTCGAGTGTGGACTCATTTTTTTCGTATTGACAAGCCCGTTACGTTAAATTTGATGGCGAGGGTCTGATGATGGAGTCAGGAGGTAGAGAGTGGAACTCTTCAACCGTTACTAGCTACTCCTCCAAGTGTGGGCTCATTCGCTTGGTACTGTTGAGCTCAATGCGTTATATTTGATGGCGACGGTCTGATGCTGGGGTCAGGAGGTAGAGAGTGGAACTCTTCAATCGTTGCTAACAAGCCCTTAAAGTTTGGTCTCATTTAATTAGTATTCACGAGCCCTATACGTTAATGTTGGTGCCGAGGGTCTGAAGATGGAGTCAGGATATGAAGAGAAGATAATCTTCAACCGTTTAAAGTACCTAATCTCTCCAACCAAACGGTTGGTCGTTTGGTATTGACGGGCACCATACGTTATACATGGTGACGAGGGTCTGATGATAGAGTCAGGAGCTAGAGAGTTTAACTCGTCAACCGTTTTTAGTAACCCCTTCGAATTCAGCCTCATCGAGTCCAAATTACGCTTGCTAACGAAGGCAATGATGATGAGTCACGAGGTGGAAAGTCGAAATCCCCAACCGTTACTATTAACCCTTTCGAGTTTAGGTTTTTTGGTTGATATTGACGGTCGGCTGATGGAATCAGGAGGTAAAATGTGGAAATCTTCAACTGTTACTAACAACGCATTCGAGTTTGAGCTCTTTCTTTGGTACTGACGAGCCCAACACGTTATGCTTGCTAACAAGGGCTCGATGATTGTGGCTCTTCCCTAGATATAGGTAGCCAGATAGGGTGTAGCAATGTTCATGTATTTGCAATCGTTCCCTCCTCCCTCGTGTTTGTGCTCATTTGGTTGGTATTGATGATTCCTTTACATTGGACAGCGAGGCGGCGCGGCGGTTTGGCGATGAAGGTTTTATGAGGGAGTTTGGAGGTAGAAAATGGAAGTATTTTGACGTTACTTAATCCCAACGAGTTTTGTGTAATTCGGTTTGTATTGACAAGTCTGGTAAGTTATAATTAGTGCCAAGGGCCTGATGACGGTGTGAGAAAACGGAAATTAAAAATATTGAACTGTTACTAGTAACCCCAAACCGTAGACGTACACCGTCACAGTGTGGCAAGGCGAGCCCATTCAGGTATTTACAAACACCCAAATGCCTTTAACTCGGTCCATATGCTTGCGTAGGTGCGAGCTACATTGGGATAATATGCGTAGTTGGTGATACGCAGAAAGTTACTCTTCAGCTCTGCAGTATTGAACGTGCAATCATCGGTTTTGCACCCTGAAACTCGTCATTGGTACTCGCAAAAATGAGATGAGACTTTACCTTTAAAATTGATTAGTTGCTTTCGCTTTCTAAGTCAATCATCAGTTCTATCTATAATCAGCTCATCAATGCCAACCAAATGAGTCCAACCAAACTAGAGAGGGTTACTAGTACCTAATGTTTGAAAAATTCTCCTGTCCAGCTCCTGACTTTCTTTGGGCTCACAAAAATTAAATGAGGATAGTTCAAAATAAGGAATAGTTTGCGCAATGGTTTTTAGTCAAAAGTTGAATATTAAACTAAAAACTAGAAAATAAAAATAGGTTAAAAAAACTTTTTAAGTTAAACGGTTTTATCTTATGTTAAAAAATGTACCAAAAAATAGAAAATAAATTTAGGATACAAAACTGGATCTTTTCGAGATTTTGACATCTGTTAGGTGAAAAATCGTCCAATAAGCGGAATAACTAATAATCTGGGACTTAACATACTAAATAAAAACGTGGGGCGCATTTTATTTGCATCTATCTACATATCTATTTACATATTATGAAACAATATATCTGCCCGCATCTGTTTGTCTGTCCGTATAAACATGAAAACTGCTGGACTACGTTGATGCGGTTTGCACTAACTGCGTGATACTTTGAGTTGAGATGGTTTTAGAACATAGGTACTTTGCTTACTGTGTATATTATCTGTGTGTTATAATCCAGGTAAGGCATGATGCGGGTGTTATTAATTATGTAAGTAGGAAAACTCATCATGTATTTGAAAGCCCGTCCAAAGGAATATTATTTAAAAATTGCGCCCCACGTTTTTATTTAGTATGTTAAGTCCCAGATTATTAGTTATTCCGCTTATTGGACGATTTTTCACCTAACAGATGTCAAAATCTCGAAAAGATCCAGTTTTGTATCCTAAATTTATTTTCTATTTTTTGGTACATTTTTTAACATAAGATAAAACCGTTTAACTTAAAAAGTTTTTTTAACCTATTTTTATTTGACTTAATTATACAACGTTGCATACAATACTTTTTCTACGACGAAGTTTTAAATTATAAAATAAAAAATTAATCATAACCTGGAAACAAGGCAAATATGACGTTTGACTGGCAGTATGTGTCTATGGTAAAATATACTTAAATTAAAAAAACTTTTTTTATGTTGGCATCAATGAATTTAGTTCGGAAAGATTTGTTTTTCTTATAAACCGTAGGAATTTAATTGTTTGTTAAGTTGGTAGTTGTGCATTTTTACCGTAAAGTTAAAATTGAGCGCTTAATCCTTGACCTAAGTTTAACCTAGATTTAGAAGTCTGTGGCTACTAGCAATAACGTAAAGTGACTATAACGACACTAGTGCTGTTATGGGGAATAGAGTATAGACTTCTCTGAACTCATATTATGTATGTTCTTATATTAGTGTTCGTGACCAAGTAAAAAACAGATAACAGTACAGGAGTAGAAAAACAATTTTAAATTGCAATTTTAACTACACGAATACACATTTAAAATATTTCATCTAAATATTCGCGGTAAAAATGTAAACTGAAACAGCTTTTGGACCGAAGGTCCGAACATTTGCATTGTCTATGGATATAAATGTCACTAACGTCACTTTCTGACAGAAAGTTTGTGTTATAAAGTATTATTCAGGTTAAGTAAGTACTAATAAGTATGTTTATTTATTTCATTGCATATTTGAGAAAAGCACTATACATACCTCGGCGGGAAATGGGGTTGCCAGCCTCGTAACTATCTGGCCTCGCTTCGCTCGGCCAGCTATATGTACTCGGCCGGCAACCCTTTACTTCCCGGCCTCTGCAGTAATGTACTATTAAATATATTCTCAATATCATTCAATTTAAACGTGTAGTTTAAGAACTATTTGCACGTCAAATTTCCTTGTCTTGTTGTCCAAAGAACTCGATTTCCACCGACTTGCCTATTATTTAACCGTGGAGGAACACATTTTATAGTTCTCAATTAAAAAATCCTCGCGATCCTGGCATGTTGTTCATGTACCTAATGTTTTTGATGGGCTATTATCTACACCAATACCTTTACCACCTTTATTACCATAGTCATGGTCATTGTCCCGATTGAAAACGCTTAATTTTTTCAAAACCTCTGTAATCTAGGAATACCTACACTTTCCCTGTATGAATTATTATACAAAATTCTACGAGGCCGCAGCACTCTAGGCCCCAGGAGCAATGAATAATTCTGAGTTTATAAAGTTAAGTTAGACTTTGTTGCAAAAATAAAGTAATTTCATTTGCGAAGTATCCTCGTGTCTGAACCGAATCTGCCGAATCTCAGGAGCAGGGTTACCAGCGAAACTCGATAGAATTGTAATTTTAAACGTCAGACAGTACCTATAAATTTCTGAAATTGTATTTGTGTGTAGGTATACAGCGTGGGAGGGACTATACCGACAAACTTTAACTATAGATTCTAACAACTATTAGGAGTAAAAAATGTTATGTGATGTATAGTCGAAAAACGCTTACTTTCCGAGATATTCATTATTTTGTAAATGAAAAATCCCAAGTGTGTAACAAGCCCTAATAAATGTGACTAAGATACCTTTACTATTTTTTTAAAATCCTTTAACTAAACAGGAATTAACCTTCGCAGTAGGTATTTGATGGTAAGCGACTACGAGGCCAAAAAATTGACCTTTCGTTTCCATTTTAGCTTTTATTTTCTTTTTGATAACTTTTCAGCCAGTAAGGACATGTTTATAACGAGGGGCTTAATTTACTGATTTATTTTGTTCCATAAGACTATTAATGTAAAATGACAATATTCGACCCATGTTGATATAACATTTTTTACTCGTCACACCACCGGGAATTCATGGCTAAAGTATGTCGGTATAGTAACTCTGCCGCGATAACGGATTAGGCCACAGGTGGCCAACTTGGTCCGTTATGGTGCCGGTCACAAGCCCGGAAAAAGAGGAGTGCACTGGTCGCGCTGACATACAGGTTTACCTGCTATAGCAGCGCGCCCAAAACCCCCAGGGTCAAGGTGGGAGGGCGTGCCGAGGACCCTCACAGCCGGCTGTGGGCAGCGGGGGGTAGGTGCGGAATGGACTCGCAAGTGGACGGAGGGGAGGGCAGGTCGGACTTGTGGTGCACTTGGAGGATGGGGATGAGTGGAAGGCGGGGAACCCCGGGATGTCATTAGCGGTGTCCTTGGGGTGAAGCAACTGATGCTCGGATCTGGAATGCAAGGTACTGTGGAAGGGACGTATGTATGAGGCGGAAAACCGGGATGTCATGAGCGATATCTCCGGGATGAAACTGGAATGCTGCGGAACGGAAGCGGTACAACAAAGCAACACAAGGGCGGCCTACACCATGCTTGCGAGTCCACTCGGCACAATCGCTGTCTTTAACGACTGTGCGTAGGGGAGGTGGCGCTCACTACGTACGCTAAATGTAGCTGGGGGGTAGTAAGGGAGCACTGCTGCCACTCTAATATTTTCTTCCCATTTCAGAAGCTTAAAGATGAGTAACCCATTGAAAATATATGTGGATTCACTAACCGCGAAAGCGGAAAAGAGCAAAAAGAAGGAGCAGGAGGTTGGGAAACCAGCAGGTGGACCCCCGACTGAAAAAGTTAAGGGACTGGGTGGGAACCCGAGCACCAACAGGATGGAGCAAGGAGGACCCCCGTCCCCATTGGACGTAGTTGCAGGTACCTCAGGTGTCCAGGAACAGCTGGGAGGCCTGTCACTGAGAGAAGAGGAGAGGCTGCTGAAGTCACCAACGCCGAAGCTAACCGAGAGGGAGAACGAGACGGCGGACGAAGCGCCCTTTCATAAGTACGCCTCGAAGGCAGAAAGGAAGAAGGCTAGGCAAGCCAGGAGGAACGCCGGGAAGATCGAGCTTGCTGGAGGAGGGGATGGTGGCATCAGGTTAAACCTCGCAGGTGAGGGGCCCACCAGCTCAGCCCCCAGCAAGCGCGGGCGTAAAATGAAGAGGCAGAGCACGGATGAGGGGCAGTCGGAGAAGCCTGCGGCGAAGCGCCGGAATCAAGGCAAGGCGGATGCGGAGGGACCGAGGAATGTGGCGAAAGCACTCCGAAATCTCGCCGTAGCTGTGTGCCGAGAGGATGGCGTTCCGGTCAACGAGTCTCTGGCGAAGCTCATCCGGACCAGACTCACGAAGCTGATTGAAGTGGAGATCCTGGACATCATGGGGGGGAATACCCAGAAGAGAGCCCCTCAATTTGCGACGTCGGGATTGGTGTCGGAAGGATTCTTCCTTGTGACACCAATGTCGGCGGAGGTTAGGGAGTGGCTCCTTTCTAGGGAGTTTGGTGTCCTGGATGGACACAAGATTGTAACAAGAAAGCTGGAACAAACGAGAGTGCAAGTCTGGGTCCCAGGAATAATAGAAACGGAGGTGTTTGTAGAGTTCCTGAAACTGCAGAACTACGACAAGCCTGAGCTGAGGATGGAGGAGTGGTCCCTGGTAAATCGGGAAATACAGGAGATGGGTACCCGTCTGTTCTTTTCGGTGCCCTCAGAGTTGGAGGAGAGTTGGGGGGAAGAGAGTACACGCATACTCTTCTTCTCCGCAACTAAGGTCAGAGCCCGAATTATCAGGGCCCACTCGTCCAAGGAGATAAAGAAGGAGGAGGTGAAACACACCGCGCAAGAAACGTCCGTGCCTGGAAAGGAGGGAACAGGATCTGTCGTCGCCCATGCGGAAGGGGGGGAAAGCATGGACGACGACAGTGATGATCCCGCCGAGTAGAGAGCGGACGGAAGACACAACACAATAACACAGGGAACCAGTAATGGCGCACACACAACACACACTACACAGCAACACACACAAGATCACAGACACAAAAACAAGAATATGTCAAGTAAACCTACAACACTGCAAAGATGCAATGTCCGAACTGGGACAGCACGTAGTGAGGAATAAAGTTGAAATAGCTCTACTGCAAGAACCTTATGCATGGAGGAACCAAGTGGCAGGCCTCGGACATCTGGGAGGCGCACTGCACTACGAGAGGAATGGTGAGACCCCTCCTAGAGCATGCATATATGTAAGCAATAATGTGAGAAATATGGGATGTTTTATGACCATATGTTACAGAGACCTAGTGGTGGTGGAGACATACCTCATCAATGGGGATGGGGAGAAGAAGAAGGTGGCCATGGCGTCGTGCTATCTACCAAGCGAAGACGGGGCACCTACCAAGGAGCTGGAGGAAGTGGTACTACGGTATAAAGGTAAGGGTATACCCCTGGTTGTTGGATGCGATGCGAACGCACATCACGAGGTGTGGGGAAGCACGGACACCAACAACAGGGGGGAAACACTATTAGAATTTATAACGAGCAATGACCTAGAGATACTAAACACAGGCAATACGCCTACTTTTGTAACCAGGGCCAGGAGAGAAGTGCTGGATATTACTCTGGCAACCGGAGATATAGGGGCAAATATAAAAGAATGGAGAGTAGACCTGGAAGACAGTATGTCAGACCACAGGAGACTACTATTCAACATAGACTACACCACCGTAAAGGTGAAGGTAAGAAACCCCAGGAAAGCAGACTGGGAGAAGTACGAAGCCGAACTGAGCAACAAGGCACGCAACGAGGGCAGGTGCGAAAACGCAGAGGACCTGGAAAATCGTGCTTCGGAGCTCACAGAGAAAATCATGAAAGCATACCACAAGGCATGCCCGGAGAAGACCATAAGCCCGGGAAAGGGACAAGCCTGGTGGAACAAAGAACTGCATAAAATGAGGAAAAGAACACGAAAGGCTATGAGAACAGCCGTCAAGAAGAACGACGCCCATAGCTGGGACGTGTACAGGGAGACAAGGAATAGATATAGCAAGCTAAGGGAAAAGACTAGTCTCAAAAGCTGGAGAACATACACTGAAGAGATAAACAGCTACACGGAAGGAGCAAGAGTGGTCAGGCTGCTGACCACGGAAAAAGAATGCCAACTGGGCGGCCTGAAGGTGGGCGATAGCATGGTTACGGACCCCAGAGAGGTCCTAGGGACAATGCTGCGAGCACACTTCCCGGACTGCCTAGAGACAAACGAGGAAGAAACAGAGGAAACAGAGCACAGTATACCGGACTGGACAACCGCAGATGAGGTGGTGGAGGAAGAGAAATTATCCTGGGCAATAAAATCATTCTCTCCCTTTAAAGCGGCGGGGCCGGACGGCATACTACCTGTGCTACTGCAGAAAGGATATAGACATATTAAAGAGGACTTACTGGAACTATATAGAGCCAGCATGGCATTGGGATATATTCCAAAGGTGTGGAGAGCGGTGAGGGTAGCGTTTCTACCAAAACCAGGAAAGAAAACATACCAGGATGTCAAGTCGTTTAGGAGTATCAGTCTATCATCCTTCGTGCTGAAGGCTCTAGAGAAAATGATAGACGCGGATATAAGAAGAAGGATAGAGTGGAGTGGGAATCCGTTGCACGGGAACCAGCATGCATATATGGCAGGAAAATCCACTGAGACAGCTCTACACAATTTAACAGTAAGAGTAGAGAGGGCACTAGATGCAAAGCAGTACGCACTAGGCTGCTTCTTCGATGTGGAGGGGGCCTTCGATAAGGCAACCTTCGAGGCAGTCGAAGAAAGCCTAAAAAGAGATGGGATTAACCCGACAATAGGAAGATGGATAGCCAAGATGTTGAGAGGAAGGGTAGTGTCAGCACAAATGGGAGGGGAAATAATGCGGGTAAAACCAAGAAGGGGCTTTCCGCAAGGAGGATGCCTATCTCCTCTCATGTGGTGCTTGCTACTAGACTCACTGATAAAGAAAACAAACAAAGGAGGCCTGTACATGCAGGCATACTCGGATGATGGAATCCTGATGGTATGTGGCACCGTACTACACATCATTAAGGGAATCATGAAGAGGGGTCTGCAGCAGGTGCTACAGTGGTGTAGAGAGAGGGGACTGGACCTTAACCCTGATAAGACAAAGCTGGTACTATTCACGAACAGGAGGAAGATAGAGGAAGTACCAGCCATAACTATACGAGGTAAAGAACTCGAGGAGGTAAAAGAGATAAAGTATCTAGGGGTAACGCTGGACAGCAATCTCAGATATAAATCTCATATAAAAGAGCAATCGGCGAAGGCCTTGAGAACGCTGTTCCAATGCAAGAGAGCGGTTGGAAGAAAGTGGGGACTGAAACCACACATGATACACTGGATATATAAGACAATTATATTGCCAAGGTTACTGTATGGAGCCATAGTATGGTGGCACAGAACCAGCGTAAAAGAATATCAAAAAGACCTGGACAAAGTGCAGAGGATAGCGTGTCTGATGGTGACGGGGGCAATGAGAACAACGCCCACTCAGGCAATGGAGGTAATGCTAGGCCTAAAACCATTACGGCTGGAAGTAGAAAAGAGAGCCATGGAACAATGGTACCGGATGAAAGCATGCAAAGAATGGAGAGGAAGTTGCGTGGACAAGAGACACGCCCTAATCCAGGAAGAGACAAGGTCAAAGCTGGGAATAACGATCCTTAACAACGACCTGATTAAGAAGCAGGAGATATTCGACAAGAAATATAGAATACATATAGGAAAAAGATGCAACTGGAAAGTGGAAATTAGGCACCCAGCTGTTGTCTGCTTCACAGACGGTTCAAGAAGGGAATCGACGAAACTAGCGGGAGCGGGCATCGTGATACCCAAACTTGAAGAGAAAGTACACATACCACTTGGGAAATATGCCACGGTTTTCCAAGCCGAGGTATGTGGAATCATGAGATGTGCACAAATAATAGAAGAGAAAGCGGTGAGAGAGGGGTCGGTGGTGATATACACGGACAGCCAAGCGGCACTGAAAGTGCTTGACAGGAAGGCCACGAACTCCGCCCTAGTCAAGGAATGCAAAGAAGCCCTGAACAAGCTTGGAGAACATATGGGGGTCACGGTGGCATGGGTCCCAGGACACCAAGGTATAACAGGTAACGAAAGAGCTGACGAGCTGGCTAGGCAAGGATCGGAAAGGGAATTCATTGGCCCAGAACCGGCACTGCCCATCTCGGCGGATGTCACAAAAGGTGTCATATCAAGAATAAAAGAACAAGAGGCAGACATGAAGTGGAAAGAATCTGTAGGATGCCGACAGTCCAAGATGATACTAGGTGGTATAAACCTAAATAGAACTAGGTATCTCCTGAAACTAGGTAAGATTAATCTTAGAGTGTTGACCGGCATCATTACCGGCCACAACACACTTAACAGACACCTACACATTTTAGGTTTTAGCGACACCTCCCTCTGCCCGAACTGCGGGATGGAGGAGACGAGCAAACACGTGTTAGCCGAATGCGTCATGTACGCGGCAATGAGATTCGATTTATTCGGGAGAGATGAGTTGGAAGAGGAAGAGCTAAAGGGCATTAACCTTAAGGATGTCCTTCTGTTCTGCAGGAGAACCGGGAGATTCGAAGTGAAGCGCTGTGTGGGAGCACCGCCGGGACAGTAACCGCTGGCTCCAACAACGGGGAACTGGGCTGAATGAACACACCATGTGATCGACAGCCCGCCTGACACCGGCTGGGCGTCCCCACACAACATCAACATCAACATCAACATGTCGGTATAGTCCCTCCCACCCTGTATATTATATGCCTTTGTTTTGCTCGACTTGGCAGGGGCACTGCCGTGCCCCCAGATGGTTTTGTAGACAGTGCCGGATTAAGCCAGCGCGGGGTCTGTAACATTTCTTCAAAGAGGCGCTTGGTTGGTCTTACTGAGATATGCTAAGTTTTTTTTTTTCACGCTGATAAACTCGCAACCCATACACGGGCGTAGCGATTGTCGGACCGGGTGGTCGGCCGTGGCGTTCTCTGGGGTCGAACCAGATCGCTAGCCGGACCACCCTGAGTTTGGTCGGACTGGGTGGGTGGATATGCTTAGACACCGACCGGTAATTTTATACATGACGAATTACATAACGAGGGGGGGGGGGGGGTCCCCTTTTGCGAGTGGGCGCAGGGCCCGTAGCATTTGCTACTTCCAAGGACTTGGTAATGGGCAGTTGTTCCATTCCTAACGAAACAAATTGCGTCTTCGCAATCGTACAACAACTTAAGATACCTATCATACTCGTACGTATACTTACCAACATAGATAAATAGGTGCAGTAAATTAATAGAATTATATGTGATGGATGGTTACCTAAGTTCACTCATTTTACTAGATATCTAACTTATTATGGTTGACGCACACATCACCTCGGCACTGGAACAGCGGCGCTAACGCACACTTATTGGCAACGAAACGAGATCGCTTCGCCTCAGCAGAAGTTAGCGCGTGGCCTACTTACACAGGTTTAGTAGTCTGTGCTGCCGTCCTAACTCAAAAGGACGCATCTCAGTTTCATAGGTTTTGAGAAATGAGCATTTTAGTTTTCGAAATGGCATGATTTTTGTGATTAGTTAAGCTTTCTAAAAGACTTTTAGGAAAGTTTTATAAACTAAGATTTCTTTTTATATATATGATCCATTGATATATTTTATGTGCAAAAATGTTAAAAAATTAAATTTGATTTTTTTGACAAGCGTCCTTTTAATTAGGACGCCAGTCACTTGCAGTCACTGCGGCACGGGCACGGCGCCGCCTCACCTCACAGTTTCGTCGTCGACGAGGCGTCAACCATACGCAAGCACATAACGAAAACGGATTAGCACCTCCGAGGTCTTAACGCTTACGGCTGGGCGCTGGGCGGCAATGCGCTTATAGCTAAACGGCAGCTTGCCGAGGCAACTTTACCAGAACCAGACTAAGGCTCGATTTCCTGCTACGCTGATATCAGTCGAGCGTGTCTGAGCTGTATAGTGCACGAACTATAGGTGGCAGCACTAAACGACAAAAGAAACACGGGCGGACAATAAAGGTAACGATCATGCCTGTCCAACCAAGCTGTCAATGTCAATGACAATATCTAAGTGTCAATGTTAAATAAGTGTCAATGTGTATGTGTGTAGTCGTAGCTACACTGACGTTAATCGTCCTTCATCGCAATAAATTAACGGCATCAATGTGGACCCAGCATGAGAGGGTACCTACATGATTTAGATTGGCGGCACCAGTTAGCAGCGCCTTCGTCGAACACGTTCCCTATAGCGCGTCAGTGCACCGACGTACGCGACGCGCTGGAGCGAGTCCGACTCGCTCCATCAGCGTCTCGTAGCGATAAATCTGCCGCGGACATCAACGTGCACCAGCCCCTAGGACATTCTATATATTAGTACGCTCGACGTTGGTCAGCGTAGCAGTAAATCAAGCCTAAGACGCACTCACAACATTCTCGCCTGAGCTGCGTTTTAACCCATAGTACCGCGCCGCCCGGTCCATCCATTACCTCCAACGGTGAAGGATCGCTCCTCCTCATCTCTTTATGAATGTTATCTTTTGCGACTCGGGGTAAGACAAAGCGGTAACGCTAAGATATTACAGAGACATTGAACTGAAGCAACAAGTACCTACCTACGAGATGAATATTAAATAAGTCAATTCTTTTTTACCTGTTTTTCTACTCCTGTACTTTTATCTGTCTTTTACTTGGTCACGAACACTTATATAAGAACATACATAATATGAGTTCAGAGAAGTCTATACTGTTTTCCCCATATAAGGTTTTTTTCTGTCCAATAGGCTCGGGTTAATAGCAGTTTTTAACACTATTCCAAATTTCAGGTCGATAGCATCAGTAGATCCTGAGATATCTTGCTGTGACAGACGGACAGACAGACAGATGCGCACCATAAGGGTTCCTTTTTACCATTTTGATACGGAACTCTAAAAGGAGTAAACATAGACAGGCTGTATGGAATCCTTAATTAAAGGATCGGAAATTAAAATGATTTCTTCCAAACAAAGCCCTTTGAAGGCTGATTTCACCTCTGCCGGCGTCTTTGTCTGCTTCTGAATACAGTGTTGGGTTTCTCATGAAATGGCGCACTTTTACTGAAGATAACCCGGTCAAGTGCGAGTTGCAGTCACGCACGAATGACTCCGTACTAGCATGATTAATTTACTCCCCTCACACATGACCTCGATATAGCATGAGAAATAATAATCTTGCTCATTCTTCATTATTCAATTCTTTTATTGCTTTATGTTGTAGAGATACAGGTCTTAAATAGTACATTGTGTATCAAGGGCGGTAAGTAAGGAATTACAAACGAGTGTTTGTTACAAGGCCGAGGCGAAGCCGAGGGCTTTAACAACACGAGTTTGTAATTCCTTTACCGCCCGTGGCACACACAATGTTTTTCATCGCACTTGTGAGGAAATCTGATTAAAATAACCTTACTTAACCTAAATAAAATTGTAAAACTGACACTGACATTAGTGACATATATCGAGACGACAAGTCACGTTCGGAAACCATAGCGGTAAAGACTTAAAATGGTTGATTTTATATTTGCAAAATACATACACTACACATATATTTCAGTGATAAAAGTTAACTTTTATCACTGAAATATTTATTTAAAGAGAACTGTTATTGCAAATACATGTAAACACATATTTCTGTAACATTAATTAAATGTTTAAATAGTGTATTTCAGTATTTTGCAATTATAAAATCAACCGTTTTAGGTCTGTACCGCTATGGTTTCCGAACGTTGCGCATTGTCTATGGATATGTCACTAATGTCACTGTCAGTTTTACAATTTTATTTAGGTTAAGTAAGGTTAATTTTAATTAGATTTCCTCACAAGTGTGATGAAAAACATTGTGTGTGCCACGGGCGGTAAAGGAATTACAAACTCGTGTTATTAAAGCCCTCGGCTTCGCCTCGGCCTTGTAACAAACACTCGTTTGTAATTCCTTACCTACCGCCCTTGATACACAATGTACTATTACATGCTTCCAACATAAACCCTGCAAGGGCACTGCGATATACTTAAACCTAGATAAATATAATCTTCTTATTAACTAATATGGACTGATGAATTCTTGTAAGTCGTAAAAGCATTTCGACAGTGTATAGGTATTCCTTTAATGTGTTATTAAATAGGGATTCTCTTTTAATATCTCTTATTTCTAATGGTATTTTATTATAAATTTTCATTGCTAATAAGAGATGGACGAGAAATTACGAAAAATACTGAAATCGCTATATGTGTGCCTATAATATTTGAAGAGTTCCCTCGATTTCTCCAAGATTCCATCATCAGATCCTGATTTGGTTACAATGCAACCACCTCGGAAGTCTACCCTTACAAACAAAAAAGGAATTTTCCAAATCGGTTCAGCCGTCTTCAAGTAATCGGTGAACAAACACACAAAAAAAAACATTCAGACGAATTGAGAACCGTCCTTCTTTTGGAAGTCGGTTAAAAATATGGAGCAAATACCGGTTACCGAGCCCTGCCGTCGGCACTGTACTGTACGCGGTCCCGTGGCCCTTGCTCTGAATGACGCCGAGGCACGCAGCGTGCTCTCATTGGAAAATTGCTATGGCAAACACTCCAACAATGTTATTGCTGGTTTGATTACATTGTTGGCCTATTTCATTCGCTGCCCTAGTCGCCGTTTTGCGCTCCCAATACCATTATATTGCTAGCTTTCCGAGCGCTGGAGTGAAAAGGTGATTTTCCGCCTGGAGCGATCCGAAATAAATTGCAGCAAACAATGGAATAAATAAATAAAAATAAATATATATAAATAAATATTAGGGGACAATCTTACACAAATCGAACTAGCCCCATAGTAAGCTCAATAAGGCTTGTGTTATGGAAACTAGACGACGATATATTTAATAGATACAATACAAATACTTAAATACATAGAAAACATCCATGACTCAGGAACAAATATTCGTGCTCATCACACAAATAAATGCCCTTACCGGGAAACCGGCGGCCGGGGGGGGGGGGGGGGGGGGGGGGGGTGCCGGGGGGGAATATAGCGGAGCTTTATCTATCTGGAAATAAAACTGATTATTTATACAACGTGTCCCAAAACTCAACGATAAGCCGGCACCAGAGGATGGAGCTACTTATGATTAGTCGAGAAAAAATAATTGAGATATATATTTTTTTCCTTATTTTTTCTCGACTAATCATAAGTAGCTCCATCCTCTGGTGCCGGCTTATCGTTGAGTTTTGGGACAGTATGTATATTCATTCTCTTCTCTTCTCTCTCAGCATAGTATTTGGCAACATTGATTATTGTATGCTAAAGTTTTCTGGATACTTCTGTTTTAATAATTTACATGAAAGAAACATTTTTTTTGTCTCTTCATTGATTTTTAATGCGGGTAAATTACACCGCATTTTATGTTACATATATAGATACAAGAAATCAAAGTACACAGAAAAACCCTGTACCTGTGTAATACAGGTTCTCATAGATGGCGTTTTGAATGATACAGAAGTCAATGTAGATGGCAAAACGCAAAATTGAGGGCGCTTGCTGGGTGCTCCCGTCGACGAGTGATTGAGTCGCTGGGCTGGAAATCCAGAGGTACCGGGTTCGATTCCCGGTCAGGACAAGGGTGAGTGACATTTAATTTTTCTATGTACTTTGATTTCTTATATCTAAATATACTTGTTTTGGTTGTCGTAATAAAGGATTCCGTATTTGGATTTCGGAGGGTTTCGATAAATTGATGGTTGATCGAAAAATTTAGATGATCTCGTATTTATGCTAATAAAAATGCTGAAGGTTTTTTTTGGGGGTTATTGGAGCACGGCGGAACGCGAAACAAATTAAGCCTTCAGGCTTGATCAAGTAACGCAGATTTTTCCTACGCCAGGTGCGTCGGAGCTACCATTTCAAATGGAGAACCTTTGGTCATTAATCTATAGGTATTAATTGTTTTTTTAGGGTTCCGCAGCCAAAATGGCTAAAAAGGAACCCTTATAGTTTCGTCATGTCCGTCCGTCCGTCCGTATGTCACAGGCATTTTACTCAAAAACTACAAGACGTATACTGATGAAATTTAGAATAAAGATGTCTTGTAGATGCCGCTACTAAGTTTGGTATAGTTAAATAATAAAAATAAAATAATCTAGGGGGGGCACTCCATACATGAAAAAAAAATTTTTCAGCAAACGTCAACGTGAGGTACATAATGCGATAGTTCTTTTATAGTACATTGTGTATCAAGGGCGGTAAGTAAGGAATTACAAACGAGTGTAAGTTACAAGGCCGAGGCGAAGCCGAGGCCTTTAATAACACGAGTTTGTTATTCCTTTACCACCCGTGGCACACACAATGTTTTTCATCACACTTGTGAGGAAATCTAATTAAAATAACCTTTAAGTGAGGTTATTTTAATTAGATAAAATTGTAAAACTGACAGTGACATATCCATAGACAATGCGAAGGTCAAGTGACGTTCGGAAACCATAACGGTAAACAACTAAAACGGTTGATTTTATATTTGCAAAATACTGAAATACACTATTTAAACGTTAAATTAATGTTACAGAAATATGTGTTTAATGTATTTGCAATAACAGTTCTCTTTAAATAAGTATTTCAGTGATAAAAGTTAAAAAAGTAAATTGGCATTTCCTTTGAACACGACAAATAAGAGTAAAACAAAACCATCGTTTCAAATTTAAAAAGAAAACCATTAAGCCCTAGGGCGTAATAGGTCATTTACGGCCCGCAGAACCTACGTGTAATGACACCATTTTCGAGCAAGTGTGATGAAAAAAACATTATAAGGCTTTTATGTACTTTTTCGATTAAGTGAATACTTTCGGAAATAATCGCTCCGAAAGTTGCAAAAATATGAAAAAAATCAGGAAGGTAACGCTTAATAAATACATTCAATGAAAATTATTTTGAATAGTAACGAATAAACCGTTTTGAAGTTATTGCCGAAAAACTTCTCAACCAAAAGCTCTTAAGTGCCATTGATTTACACGCCATTTAAGACCTTTTGCCAGTTGTTTATTAAGACGTTTTTTTTTGTACGGTGGTACGGAACCCTTCGTATGCGAGTCCGACTCGCACTTGGCCGGTTTTTTTTTTATGTATATACGTTGCCGATCTTTGAGAGCCAATAGCGACACTACAGTAATAATGATAGAACTAACCTACTGTACCTATACCTAATGCCAATATATGAGGGGTACACGGAACTAAATCAGTGTCTGTCAAAAATATTTTTTGAGGCAAGCTTTTAATGCCGACTGTACTTTTTTGTACAATCGCAATCTGCACGTCAAAACTAATCAAATAAGCCCAAACACGTTGGATTCATCTTATGTCATTTAGATGATCCTATGGCTACCATTCGGCTCCATCATCAGATCAGCTCCATGTTATAATAATATTGCATTTTCATCTGATTTACATATTCTTGCAAAATTTCAGCTCAATCGGAAACCGGGAAGTGGGTCAAATTTAATTTGCAAGATTTGATTACAGACACACGGACACACCGAGACAGGTGAAAGTCAATAACAGCTTGTAAAACATGTCTATATAGTCGGGTTAATCAACTTTGTATTACTTGCCAAATTTCATAGCTCTAGGTCAACGGAAAATACCCTTTGAATTTTGGTTTCCTTGAGAGTGCCGAAAATAACGTTTTTTGCGGAATAAACGCCTTCCGGCCCACAATGTTGAATTCGTAAAATGTTGAATTCTTATAATGTTGAATTTGCAAAATGTTGAATCCTAGAATGTTGAATTTGCAAAATGTTGAACTAAAAATCTCAAAATGTTGAATTTGCAAAATGTTGAATTAAATATCCCAAAATGTTGGATTTGCAAAATGTTGAGTCCCAAAATGTTGAATTTGCAAAATGTTGAGTCCCAAAATGTTGAGTCCCAAAATGTTGAATTTACAAAATGTTGAACTGAAAATCCCAAAATGTTGAATCTAACCCTCCGCCCCGCCGTCCCCCCATGTTAGGTCAGGTTCTAGGACAGAATAGATTTATACTAGAGAGATGGGCCGACTAGTCGGGAACGCCGACTATTCGGCATCATTTGTAGTCGGCCGATTAGTCGGCGACTAGTCGGCAAAAAATGCCGAATATTCGGCACTAGTGCCTAGCGGAGAATAGGACACAGAAGAAATTAAACCAATTAAGTAACATATAATATTTTAAATTTAATAATTAAACTTTTGTGGCACATCACTGACATCACACTTGGTAAATAGAATTACAGTTATGTACTCTTGTTAGTATTTTTACTTAATTTACATTTATTATACTTGGATTATAGCTTATAGCAATATGATATTGAACTCTAATCATACGAAGAAATATTATTTATTAACAATACAATCTTTGGAAAAGCTTTACGTATTTGGTAGTAACAATTATTTAGAAGTTAAATTGTTAATTAATATCACTAACTAAACAATACAAACAGTCTCAATACCTCACTGGGTGGGTAAGTGTAGTTAAAGTTAAATTAAAACAAAAACTTATTTGCTACCAATGGTAGACAGTAGACTATAATTAAAAAAAAAAATCGGTTGTCTGTAAAGTCGGTTTACTGACGATAGTCGAACGTGATAACGTTGACTTCTTGTCATACAAATGAGATTTTGACAGCCGTATCTTAGGGAATAAGGTCTAATTTATTAACAATTTGTAAGAAACTATCGCCTTAACGACATTAGTGCTGGAATAATATAAAGTACCTATTTTGCGCAAAAACGCGTAAGATGTATGAAATCCTGCGGCGCTTACTGTTTTTTCGAGTTGATAAAGTTAGTTTGCGCAAAAACGCGTAAGATGTATGAAATCCTGCGGCGCTTACTGTTTTTTCGAGTTGATAAGGTAACGGCCCCGCAAGGTAACGGCAAATGACGTCACACTTTTTCGTGCGTGCAGCCGGCTCCATCGAATTATAAGACGTTATCACGTCAATATAAAAGGCCATTTGCTGTAATCAACATTTAATCATTAAAAGAAACAAAAATTTAACATTTAGGAACTTTTTATCACTCACATTACTGCAGTGGTTAGTCAAATATAATTAGAAAATTGGTTAATTAATTAATACTTTTTGACGTGATAACGTCTTATAATTCGATGGAGCCGGCTGCACGCACGAAAAAGTGTGACGTCATTTGCCGTTACCTTGCGGGGCCGTTACCTTGCAGGGCCGTTACCTGTCAAATAGGTACTTTATATTATTCCAGCACTTAAGTCGTTAAGACGATAGTTTCTTACAAATTGTTAATAAATTAGCCCTTATTCCCTAAGATACGGCAGTCAAAATCTCTATTGAATGACAAGAGACACTGCTGAGTTTGGCAAAAATCTTTAAATTTAAATCGTGGATGCTGCTTTGGCAGTTCCGTTTTACGCCTGCTTTAATCGTAGTTTAAAAATTATTAAAACAAATCTTTGACATTATATTCGTGGAACGGCAGATATTTACACTGGCTACGAGAGAGAGATTCACGTATTATTTTAGTTGAATCCTTGCTCAAAGTCACCGTTGCGGTACATGTGTCCCGATTTGTGCATTTCCATCGAGTGGAGCCATCAAAATTTGTTTTTCCGTCTTTACTCATGGTGTACTTACTTACCTCTTATTATTAATAATTGCTTTTTCTTCTGGTTTTTTGTAAATTTTATAGCTTTAAACGGATTCATGTTGAATTGTGCGCACAAATATTCAATGTTTAATTTATTTTCTGCGTAGCGTAATTGTTCAGAATAATGTGACAACTTGACAATACAATTAAACAATATTTCATCGGGATCCGTCACAGTTATCAAGTAGCCAGTATCAGCTAGATAGAAAGGTAAGTCTGTAAGAGGTTTTAGTAGATATTCAGGTTAACAAGTATTGGGGCCTAAAAAAAGTTATTTACTTAATAGAAAGTGAGTGCAAAGATCGTCATTTTTGTCATGACTCAATATTTTGCCAATTCAACATTACGCTAATTCAATACCTACTTTAGGATTAGGCTGCCGCTCCACTGAGGCGGAGGCGAGCGGAGCGGAGAGGAGACGTGTAGGGATCGACCAATCATATTTAGTGTTCGCTGTTTCCATTGAAGCGGAGTGGAGACGAGATGTGGATTTCAACTAATGTTGGTTGGTGGCCTCAGTGGAGCGGCAGCCTTAGTATAAATTCAACATTTTTGGACTCAACATTTTAGGACTCAACATTTTGGGACTCAACATTTTGGGACTCAACATTTTGGGATTCAACATTTTGCAAATTCAACATTATGCGAATTCAACATTATGCGAATTCAACATTTTACTATTAGTATGAATTCAACATTTTGCAAATTCAACATTCTAGGATTCAACATTTTGCAAATTCAACATTATAAGAATTCAACATTTTACGAATTCAACATTGTGGGCCGGAAGGAATAAACGGCCGTATCTCTTTTTCACGTTAACATAGAAATTTGATTTTTTCATGGCATCAAGGGACCGTAAACTTGAGTATGGTTTTATTTTGAACTCGATACCTCTACGCGTTCTCGAGATATAGGGTATTGACAGACGGACAGATAGACAGAGAGACAGACGGACATCAAAGTGATCTTATAAGGGTTCCGTTTTTTCTTTTGAGGTACGGAACCCTAAAAAAGTCAAATATTGTTGATCAGTGTTATTTATTCAAGCTCCTTGGCCAGAAGAAGAGCACGGATCCTTTTTAATTAATTACATTAACTGCTCGTCAGGCTTGCCGCGCCAAGTAAATTAGCTTTAAGTAAGTAAATACTTAATTTATTCAGTTTATTTATGGAAACTGTTCGCTTATGAATAGAAGATGATATTAGTTATCTATATCTATTTATGCTTTATTTTTATTTCAGTCTAGTGGTTCGGCTTTGGCTACAATGTAACGTTTTTGTACGACCATCGGCAAATAGCTCTGTAAGTTTACATATTTGCCTATGTTTTACAAATAAAACACTTTGACTTTGATAGGTACATATAATTAAACCCTTTGTTTTGGCTTACTTTTTTCGGCTCAAGACGATTTCGTCCGTAATCCTATTTCGTCATCTTTTTAACTTTTCCTCATTGTCATAAATATGGTCCACTGTTCAGAATCAACAAAAACAATCTATATATTATTATTGAACCTGATCACAAATTTTCCCGTGAATCAGTTGAGATAATGCAATCTGTACAGGAAAACAATCGGATAGACCAGCGGTAGGCAACTTATGGCCCGCGAGCCTCCCTGGCTATTTTGTATGTAAAGGTTGTTATATTCAGAATTGTATAAAATTACCAATCATTAACATAGTGCGGTCCGCGTCAATTTCGTTAGCTAATGTGGCCCTTGGCTGCTAAAAGGTTGCCGACCGCTGGGATAGTCAGCTACTGCTGACGCGTGGCGTCCAAATAACTCGATTCCTACCGGCTTGCCTAATATCAGGCAATTGAGCACCCTATTCTACAGTTCTTAAGGAAAATGCACGCCAAATCTACACAGGCTTGCCCGAGGATATTTTTTACGCCACGCCACTGATAGACAGACATACGAAAGAATTTACGAAGCTGAAACGGAGACGCTTTGCTCACACTTCGCGTTCGGTCGGTCAATAAGTAACTTCTTCTCAGTCGTTGAACTCTTTGCAGAGCGGTCGTGATCAACTGCTAGTATAAAGTACGTATAACTCGGTGCAGATATTGTTCGCTGCATGATGCCCCGCAATCTCTCGATTCGATCTCGATACAAAAGGCATCGCGCGCTTGGACGTGTGCGCGCCGTGTACGAACGCACTACAAGCAAAGAAATAAGAATGCGTAAGAAAAGAATTCTCCAGTATGGACCGCACTCACGCAGACGTGCTATCGCGTGCCCGTCCGTGTGAATATGTGTCGCGCGCTCATAAACGGCCGAAGTTGGACTACTAGTTCGTCTTTATTTATTTATTTATTTATTTAAACTTTATTGCACAAAAGAAAACTTATCGTACAAAAGGCGAACTTAATGCCATAAGGCATTCTCTACCAGTTAACCTTAGGGCAAAGCAGATAACTTGTGGGCTTGTGTTATACTTTGATACGGGTCTGCACAAGAGTGGACAGACGCTGTTTAATAAGTGGGCATTTTTATTTTAAAATTTAACGCGGGAATCTTAAGCTATGTTCAAATACCGTCTAACCTGTCAGTCCGTGACGAAATGTATGGAGTTTGATACTAATCGTCAGTTCTGTGACGACCTGCTAACTGTCAGTTAAGAACGCACTTTATATAAAAAAGCCCAAGTAACGCGAGATAATAAATAATGCTTCTTAGAAAAATCAGTCTTACCAATAGTCTAAGTTCACTCTATCATCAATACTTCCGTGTCTAGTCAACGGTAATCCCTTACTTCTCAAAGCCTTTGTTCTGGCAGAATAGATCTTGTATCATTAGCGTGTTCCTCGAATAAGGTATTGTCTTGAAGCAAAGATGGGGCACAATGCGACGATCAAGTTGATTGCCGTTCGATTATTACAAGAGAACCTAATTGAGAGTCGGACTGTGTATTGAGAGTGAGACAAAGCTATACGTTGTCTCAGTTAACTGACTCCACAAAAGAAGAGTATTTTTTTTATACCTCAGAAGTTCGTCAATAATGAGCCGATTTGAAAAATTCTCTTGGTTTCACACCCGTAAAACAAACTGACAGCTATACTTCCCCCTTCCCCCTTTGACAGTGGCGCCAACTGGTGACCACAAAAACGGTAGCCCTCAATGCTTTTATATTCAAGATGGCAACTACAGTGTCAAGCACTCGGACATGTACCTTATAAAATACAGGATGTTACATTGAACGTAATACAAATTAAGTCATTCCGGCTCAGTTAATGACAGAAAACAAAATGCACGAATTGAGTTATTAAAATACATCGTGATTAACTTTTGCTAGTTTGATAAACAGAATAAGGAAATTAAAATCTCGTCGTGTGGTCACCCATCATGACGTCACGCTTACAGTGGCCTGTTTGTTTTTTTTTTATGACAAATAACTTCAATAATGTGTCAGAATGCATTTTATTCATAAATTATCGGCATAGATAAGATAAAAGGTAAGTGGGCGATTCTCCGAGCGTTTTGACCGCGCGGTTTGACAATCATTATTGTCCGACGATTATTTACTATAACGAAAGGACAAATCGTGACATTTTTGATAAAACTAGACTTAGCCTCGGGACTGTTTTTCGGTTTTATAAAAAGTTAACTCTAGGCATCGTTTTTAGGGTTCCGTACCAAAATGGTAAAAAAGGAACCCTTATGGTGCGACTCTGTCTGTCTGTCTGTCTGTCTGTCTGTCTGTCTGTCCGTCTGTCACAGCAAGATATCTCAGGATCTACTGATGCTATCGACTTGAAACTTGGAATAGTGTTAAAAGTTGCTGACTCGAGCCTATTGGATAGAAAAAAAATCTTATACCTTTTTTACTTTTTTTTTAAAGGGGTCCGAAATGGGATGTGGAAAAAGAAAAGTAGAGCTATTATATCGAGTGGGATATCAAATGAAAGGGCTTAATTTGTAGATTCCAAAACTATTTTTGTTTTTTTTCTTAATATTGTACTTTTTGATTTATGACCAAAAACGTTCAAAAAAATACCATTCCCCCCCTATTATCTTCGAAGTTACTGAACAGAAAAATCTGTAATAATTACCAATTATTAATATCATCCTAAATATTACAGGAAAAATAAAACGGTTTTGCTAAATTGCATCGTTTTTTAGAAATTTTCAAAAATCGTACACATACTTATTTGCTCCTACTAAGGTCTTATCTTATCTTATCTTGGTAATAGGGGTCCTTGCGGATACACTTCGACCCAATGGGATCTTTTGTGTAATTACCCCTTACCGCATCTACGCCATGGCCTGTTCCACCATCTCCATAAATCGGATGATGGACCCCATTGGTAGTGCCTGGAATTCATCTGGCTCTGGGTAGCCAGTGCCAAATTCCTTCATTCTAGTTCTGGCGAGGGCATGACATTCGCACAGTATGTGTTTCATTGTCTCTGCTTCCTCGCCGCACATTCTGCATTCAGCATTGTCTGATAGTCCCATCTTGGTCAGGAGTCCTTTGACCCCGAAGTGACCTGTAAACACCCCCGTTATGATTCTGAGCTGTCTTCTGCTGTACTTTCTTAGTTTGTTTGTCCAGCGTGTGTTGACTCTTTCCATAAAGAGCTTCGAGTGCCTCAGGCCCGCCATGTTCTTCCACTCTAGTTGGTGTTGGTGTTTGGCGTGGTCCTTTATGGCTGTTGTTATGGTCCCCTGTGAGAGACCCACATATGGTTCCGGCCCAATGAGTGTGCCCTCCGAGCCTACTAAGGTAACGGCCATACAGTTTTTGTTGAACTATTCACGTATCTAGTTACGAGTTTGTACGGAACCCTCGGTGAGCGAGTCCGACTCGCACTTGACCGGTTTTTTTTTTAATAATATTTACTGAGACAATAAGGACGAAGACAAAACGCCGTAAAAATGCTGAATATTGGCCCAAGTGTTCACTACAAAATAAGATTCAAACTTTTTTTATCTTAGCTCTCTAAGTAGGGTTACCACGAGGATACCAAAAAACATCAATAATTAAAACAGTGGTATTAATTAATTTGGATGACTTTAACAACACGAGACCTAGGAGCGAGTTCAAATCAAATCAAAAAATCAAATCAAATCAGTTTATTGCGTTACATGTTGGGTTTTATTTAGCATACCTGATCCTAAAATCCCATAGATGAGTTTAAAAATACATGAGTTGTATTTCGTTCAATGTAACACCTTTGTATTGACTTTTTGAAGACAGGAATAGTGTAGCCATAAGTCACGATTAACCCACGTCCCGCCACGGTCACGGAAACAATCCCTGGAGACACCCCCTTACCAATAAGTTAATGTGTCCCTTTGTTTCTAGGGTTCCGCACCTCAATCTTTCAAAGAATCTTTGAGGATCACTTTGTAGTCTATATATGTGTCGTATACACCTTTTTTCTCAGGAATAGGAGAGGCAGACACCGAGGGATCCGTACAAATAATTTAAATAAAGTGTATATTTTCAAGATTTACAGATAATGTGTGTGGCGACACTACCATCTAGCGACACTCGTTGAAAGAAGAAGACAGGTACAGCAATTCCACGACAGATGGCGCTTACAAACGGCACAATTCCCATACACTTCTGAATCACACTATCGAAGTGTTTATAACGCTAACACTACATATCGATACCTTTAGACTCAAAGGGCGTAAATGCCGTAGGTTGTAATGGCGTTTACGCCCTTTGAGTCTAAAGGTATGGATATACCACTTCCAACCAACTTCCTTCGGACTTCGGTCCCCAGGCACAACACCCGCCTGGAGAGAGATCTCTCTATTGTCCTCTCTTCCACAAATGTAGGTATACATTTAGAACTAAGTACTTTATTGTTGTTTTGTTTTGATTTCACGTGAAATATATAGAGCAGAGGTATACATATATAGATACAAGAAATCAAAGCACATAGAAAAATTAAATGGCGCTCACCTGTGAACAGACCGGGAATCGAACCCGGTACCTCTGGATTTCCGGCCCAGCGACTCAACCACTCGTCGACCGTAACACCCAGTAAACACCCTCAATCAATCCTCATCTACTTTGACTTCCGTACCCATTCTATTTTAATAGGAATTAACCTAAACGCCATCTATGAGAACCCGCATTACACAGGTATCCCACCCCAATGTCGTACCTGTAATAGGTTCGCATTGGGGTGGGATACCTGTGTAATGCGGGTTCTCATAGATAGCGTTTAGGTTAATTCCTATTAAAATAGAATGGGTACGGAAGTCAAAGTAGATGGCAAGATTGAGGGTGTTTACTGGGTGTTACGGTGGACGAGTGGTTGTGTCGCTGGGCCGGAAATCCAGAGGTTCCGGGTTCGATTCCCGGTCTGCTCACAGGTGAGCGCCATTTAATTTTTCTATGTACTTTGATTTCTTGTATCTATATATGTAACATAAAATGTGGTGTAATTTACCCGCATTAAAAACCAATGAAGGGACAACATGTTTCTTTCATAAAAAGTAAATGTAGAACGTATAGTTTTTAGGTTTTTCCCTAGCCAAATTTCATAGTTCTAAGTCAACGGAAATTACCCTATTATAAATTTTAGTTTCCTGGAGTGTCGAAATATATACGTACGTCTTTTGTGGCGTAAATGGCCATATCTTTCTACCGTTAACGTTAACCTAGAAATTTGATCTTTTCACAGCTTCAAGGGATCATAGACCTGAGTAAATTTAAATTTCATCTCGATACCTCCACGCGTTCCTGAGATAAAAGGTCTGGACAGATGGATAGACGGACGAACCAGCTAAGTAAAGAAAAAAAAACTTTTCGATTTTTGACCGATACAAATTCTTAGTCTTTGGTTTCTGTTTTCCTGTGGTTTTCCTGGCGTAATTTGTGATGTTGCCGTTAGTGATCAAAATAATAGGCTTCTTTATGAGAGTTCAAATCAGCTTCTTTTTTATGAAGTATCAAAACGCTCCGAAAATATGCAGTTTAGTATGAAATACTAACTTGTGATGTCATGCTCAACATGGTGCCTTATTTTTGGTAACTGGTTTCGTACAAGGACTCAAAAGTTTTCAATCGTAACTGGTTACGAAGCACCGGTTTCGTACACGGCGGAAGGCGATCTATGGCGGAGCAGTAGACGTCTGTGGCAGATAGATAGATAGTGGGATAGGATAGGATCCTGTGCTATCCTTTTCCACTATCTAGGGGCACGGTAGTGCCCCCGCCAAGTCAAGCAAAACAAAGGCACAGCCGTACATTGCTTTTCTCGAAGCCATTCAGGCCATTTTCAATCTCCTGTAATTTTGTGCAGGCTAAAGCTAGAATTCTGTATTTTCAGGAATATATAGGACATAATAAGACAAGTATGTTCTCAATAACATTCAATTTGAATGTGTAGTTTAAGAACACACACACATTACACGTCAAAATTCCTTAGTTTTGTCACTGACTGACTGATGATCATCATAATTCTAAGGTACTTCTAGCAGACCCACAAGCTCCAAATTTTAGACATAGGTAGTTTTTAGCCAATCAATTTCTACAAAACCTAAAAATATTGCAATTTCAGTCACAACTGCACACATAAGTTTGTAATCCTATACAAATACATGCAATTACAAAGTACAAACCGAGAAGGAATACATTTTATAGTTCTCAAATAAAGAATCCTCCACGGGTAAACAATAGACAAGTCGGTGGAAATCGAGTTCTGTGGACACGCCCCCTAGTACTGATTTGGTTTAACATTACATCTCAAAAGTTTTTCGTTGTAGAAGAACTGCGTTGCGACACTTGCATCTTTTTACATGTTCTATCTATCCGCCATTAAAGTAAATACGTTCAGACGTAATTGCCGATTGGCAACGGTACCACATTACAGATTTTGTACCGACAAAATAAAGTTAGAAAAGATTACATATTTCCGAATACGTATTGTTTTAGGTATGTTTACAAAGAGAAACATGAAAGGAAAGTAATATGATTTTATTTCAATTCGACTGAAATAACAAAAGGATGGTATTGGGGATTAAGCTCAGCTCGTGGAGTCTTAAGGATTTTATTCTATGTAGACAATAGTACATTACTGCAGAGGCCGGGAAGTAAGGAGTTGCCGGCCGAGTACATATAGCTGATAGTTACGAGGCTGGCAACCCCATTTCCCGCCGAGGTATGTATAGTGCTTTCCTCAAATATACAATAAAATAAATAAACTTACTATAATAACCTTCCTTAATATTTTATAACACAAACAATAGACATAGACAATGCAAAAGCTGTTTCAGTTCACATTTTTACCGCGAATATTTAGATGAAATATTTTAAATGTGTATTCGTGTAGTTAAAATTGCAATTTAAAATTGTTTATAATGTGTGATTTGTTATGTTCATGTCAATTTGAAATAAATAAAACTGCATAATATAGGAAACATCGTTTATTGTTTTTTTAATGACTGAATGCCGTGATGCTGTGGCCCAAATAAATGTGGAATGGAAATTAAAAAAAAATAAGCCGCACCGGAAACGAGGGACTTTGCGGCCTATTTTAAGGCACGTAATGTCAACATTTCATGCCATGTTTGAGAAAAAGAACTTACCCATTTTTACTTTTAAAAATTCAAGTTTTGATGTCGCTTTGTTGTAACTAATTGGATTAAGTTTTTAGGGTTCAGTACTCAAAGGGTGCATACAGAACGCAATTACTAAGCCTCCGCTGTCTGTCTGTCTGTCACTGGGCTCTAGCTTTTGAACCAATTATAATAGGTAGAGACTTGAAATTTTCACAGATTGTGTATTGCTATTACCGCTATAACAACAAATAATAAAAACAAAATAAAATGAAAAATAAAAGGGGGTATACAAAAAACGTGTGTGTCGGTCAGCTACAGGACTGTAGCTTTTGATTCGTTATAGATAGGGACTTAAAACCTTCATGAAATGTGTACTTTTATCATCGCCACAGCATCAAATAATAATAACCACATTTTTACTAAAAAAACCCGACCGCGGTGCACTTTGAAACTGCATAAAATCCGCCATTTTGTTTATTTTAACGAACTTCATACCCAGTGACACTCGCACCATCAAGACTAATCTAATGATGTATCATTTATCAAAATCGGATGTGCCGTTGAGTAGTTACGAGCAGACACAGGAACGGACATACATACATACTTTGGGCTTCACCGCAGTCGGGTAAAAAGAAAATTAAATCAAGAATTAAGGGGCGTCTCCATACAAGAAACGTGTTTTTTGGCACCGTTTTGCTAGACGGTAGTACGGAGCCCTTCGTGTGCAAATCCTACTCGCACTTGGCCGATCTTTTACAGGTTTTAGCATATTGTTGGAGAGCCGATGGCCGATGGGGCAGGCGAGTTCTGGAGTGGAGACAGCAAACGACTAGTCCTGTGGGGTGACTCCTCGCCAGGTGGTCTGAGGAGCTGAAGAGAGAAGAGGCGGAAAGCAGTTGGATGCGAAGAGCCTAAGACTGGGTGGGTATGGTGGCGTGAACTAAACTCCGAATTCCAATTCTTTGACCGAAGAATGAGCCAGCCCTATCTATGGTCGGGTGAGCAGTCTAATAGATCATTTCGTTTCGAATAAAACGTTGACGTTTTATTGAATGAAATATCAATTGCAAACAATGACAAATCTCGCTCATGTAGAGGTAACGTTACTACAGGGTGTCCCATAATCGACACGTCATAAGGACACTGGAGGTAGACCAGGTCAAGAGGTACCAAACCAACTTAACATGACCCGCCGACCGTAATTTTTTTTTCACTACTGGTGGTTAAAGTCGAAATTAATGTTTCGCTGTGAATTAATTCAAGATCAAACTAGTATTTTTTAAATTTTACTTATTTTTTGGATTAAATACCATTTTTGTAACCTTAATTAACAATTCATGTTACCGTACACATAAAAAAAACTAACCTTGACACCTTTCCGAGTGCACACTGGCACTAATAATTAGGGATGTAACGATACACAGTTTTGCCGATACGATACCGATACCGATATATAGTAGTTAATATCGGCGATACCGATACCGATACCGATATCTTAGCTAAATAATGAAGTATGAATTTCAGATATTTTTATGTCCTTATTATAACTAATGGCAATGACTACTGGTTATATTTACCAGAGAGTCAACCTTGAAAGTGTAAAGTAAAAATAATAAATTGTCAACTCAAAATTCTTTTTTTTAATTAAGAACCAAAGATTTAATTAACATAGTAATTATCATTGCACAAGGTAATAGAATAGACCAATACATAAATTAAGTCAGAAATTGAAATTACTTTTTGCAGATTTTTTTTCATACAGCAAATTCTTCAAATATCGGTTGTATAATATCGGCGATACCGATATATCGGCCGATATATCGGTATCGTTACATCCCTACTAATAATGTTAAAAACGGTCAAAATTCATGAAAAACAATAAATCAAACACCGTGCCACTTTTACTGGGGTCATGTTAAGTTGGTTTAGTACCTCTTGACCTGGTCTACCTCCCTGTATATCGAAAAATAAATACTGAACTTAAAATATGAAACTCATGATATTAAAAGATCGAGATTTTCGGAAATATAATTATGATTTCCTTAATAAAGCCTACGCAGCACCTACTTAATACCATTTCCCTTTGGCCGGTGCCTGATCGATCATAATAATTTACATTATAATGCAAATGTATGGAAATGTATTCAAAAGGCAAGAGTCAAAGAGCTCTCATACCAACATAAGATGGAAAATATTAATTACTTAAATTAAATTGGTAGTGTTTGTGCCAAAGGTGTTCGGGGAATATTTTGTTTGCTTGCGGGGACGGATTTATACTTATCTAAATGAATTAATTAAAATATAAACACACAATAATTTATGCTAATTTTGAGGCAATTGTGACCCATAGTAATTATTCAATCAAATAAGTTGCTTAGAAACCTCAAAATATGTTTAAAAGAGTTCTGTTGTCAAAATATGTGAGTTTTTGATTAAAATGGCTATGGAACAGAACAAAATATATTGTTAGAGAAAAAACGGCTTCAGTATTTTAACTATTTATATCGTCGGCCGTAGGCTGAATTAGCGTAAGGGACATTGTTTTTCCTGTCCCTTACCGTAATTCAGCCTACGGTCGACGATATGGGTGGGCCTAATTTCATTTTTAAACAGTTTTATTTAGCATGATTCCGTATATCGTCGACCGTAGGCTGAATTACGGTAAGGGACAGGAAAAGCAATGTCCCTTAGGCAAATTCAGCCTACGGTCAACGATATGTATTTGTCTAATTCAAATCTTTTGATAGGTGAAACTGAGAAAAAATAAAAAAGTTATTCACTTGTTCAATTTTATTAAACCACAGACAAGAAATAAGAAAACATTTTTTTAACGATTAACTACGGATCACTAAATTCCATCTTGATCTTAAAAGACTCACTTCATTTTAAAATATATATATATTTTTTATCTTTATTTTTAGGGAGCTTTTGTCAGACTGACTATGCCAGCTCCGTTAAAAGAGCTGAGAGCAGTTATTTTAAAAGATAGTCTACTCGTATATTCATAATATTCGGAATATTATTTGGTTACAGAATAAATCTAATTACAGTAAATGTAGTATTTTTATAGTTTTTACAAAACCTTTGAGCCCTTAAATGATTTGCCGTTGAAATGAAATAATAACTGAATCTTTTTTGTCAAAGTATTTAAATATGTTATCTATATTCATAAAACAATGTTAGGATCGTTACACCATTTATGACTCGAAAACGGCTGGGCTGATTTTTATGATCTTTAATTTTTTGGGTCTGTCCCTTCTCTGTCCCGTATAACTGAATAACTATTTTGGCCGGAGTTAATGTACCTACAAGGTGGCAAGAGACATGAAATTTTGATAAAAGATGGTAGAATATCTAACAGTGGTAAAAAGCTTAACATTTGTAATTAATGTGTTCGAACCAATGTTTTGAATTTTTTTTATATAAAGTATGTACCTACAAATTTGCCTTTGTTCCATCTAGAAAACCAAACTTGATAACTAGTTATATAGGGGGAACATATATTTTCCGCGTAGAAAACTAGTTATGTGGGTGGAATTGTCCTTCCATGTTCGTAACCGAGTTTGATAACTAGGTATCCAGGCACCTTCTCTTGAGATATCATATATCCCTACTATGCTACATGTCTCTTTACCAAATACTGAAGCGTAGCTAACGCTTCAGGTCTTGGTTTGTTGTTAGTTATGTACAGGGAAATCTTAGTCCACGTTGTTAACCAGTTTTCTACGCGGAAGATTCGATTTCCCTGGACAACTAGTTACCAAACTCGGTTAAGAACATGGAAGAACAATTCCACCCACATAACTGGTTTTCTACGCGGAAGATTCGTTCCTCCTGGACAACTACGTAGTTATCAAACTCAGTTAAGTATAAACATGGAAGGACAATTCGACCCACATAACTGGTTTGCTACGCGGAAGATATGTTCCCCCTAGATAACTAGTTATCAAGTTTGGTTTTCTAGGTAGAACAAAGGCAAATTTGTACGGAACCCTCGGTGGGCGAGTCCTACTCACACTTTTGCGGTTTTTTTAAAGATGGTGAAAAATAACTGTAATTTGTATTTGTACCTACATTATGTTTTGTAACATGGTCGCGAACCAAACAATTCACTATCTATTGAAATTAAATCAAATAGCGGATTATATTTAACGGGCAGTAAAATCCCACATCAAACGTTTTTCAAATTCCGCCATTATTTCGTGCCGACGTTCCAAATTTAAACAGACTGGCTTCAAAAGGGTTTCATAAGGGCTTTTAATATTGGAGTGTTCGATCGACAGGTGTCAGAGCGTTCGATATGAGAACCTTTGTGTAGTGAGCTGGAAAACAACAACATTGTACCCTATTATAGGGATGTCAACCTTAGCACCGGTGATAGGGAACGTGCACGACGAAGGTGTTGCCAACAGGTGCCGCCAATCTAAATTATATACATGCTGGGGCCACATTGAAGAAAACGCCGTTAATAACCTTAATTTATCGCGTTGAAGGACGATTAACGTCAGTGTAGCGACGACTTACTATATTTGACATTGACACTTACATATTATCATTGACATTGACAGCTTGATTTGACAGGGGCGATAGTTTATTTTATTGTCCGCCCGTGTCTCTTTTGTCGTTTAGTGCTGCCACCTAGTTCGTGCACGTTCCCTATAGGGAACTGGTGCCGCCAATTCGAATCTTCTACTCTATCATGCTGGGGCCACATTGACGGAAAACGCCATTAATGCCGCGATAATGGACGATTAACGTTAGTGTGGCCACGACATACAATACTTGACATTGACATTAAATAACCAGTATTTGTTTCAGGCCTGATAAGTTTCCTTTTCTGTCAGCATAGTGTTTCTTTTCTCGATTTGTGTAGTTCCTATACCAACCCTGTAGGCAATTCGCCTGTTGACTCGATTTTTTTTCTGTCGTAAATCTATTCTACCTACTATTTGTTAGTAACAAATATCTATATGACACCTAATACATTTGTATAAGTATAACAGCCACAAATTGTAATCAAAAGTAGCAGATCGCACTGAGCATTGAAAACGCTCTATTACAAAACCGTAGGAACTTATGACGTCATCCGTTCCGTCGCTGTACTAAGTCTGTATGAAAAAAATAGCATTTTGCCAATTTGAGCACGAAAAACTGCGTTTAAAGCACATAGTTGTCGTACATTTATTTATTCAGTGTTATTTAAGCATTCCGAAATTGACTTTAATTTTTCTTTAAGACGATAAAAAAAATATCTTTTTTTTTTAAACTTTGTGGCCTCATCATAACTTTATATTTTTTATATATTTTTTGTTTATTTCTTTTGTGTTAAGTATGATAATTTAGTATTTTCCAATCCATGTGACTATATTATGTTATAAAATTCAACATTAGTCAACATCCGAATTGCAAAAAAGTTTGATTGCCAGTATCTGAATCATTGTCATTTTGTTCTGATCATGTTTGTACTGATAACCACGCCTTTTTACTCGGCTGTGCGACGCAAAGGAGGGTAATGTGTTTATCAGTCTATATAAGGTGCTAACAAATTAGCTACCGATACTTTACATTATAATAATTAACATTAACTAGAAATTAAGAAAACTTTTTATATATTTTTTTGGTTTTCATTTATCAAACAAATAAAATAAATGAAAATTCGGATTGTATTAGGTTTATGCCATTGTTGTTTCTTTCTATTCGCGATTCCTCACAAAATAAATTCCACACAACTTATACCGCATATTTTGCAGAATCGCTACTAGGAAGAAACAAGATCGCGTAGAAATAACGACAGTGAAGCATTACGCATGTGATTAAATTCAGTTGTGTGGAATGTATTTTGTGCAGAATCGCGAATAGGAAGAAACAACAATGGCATAAACCTAATATAATCCGAAAATTCTACCCAAACTTAATCATACTGGTAATTTAACTGACGAGAACATTTTCTCAAACATGCAATGAAATGTTGACATTACGTGCCTTATAATAGGGCGCTAAGCACCTCGTTTCAGGTGCGGGTTGACACTTGCCATTTAATGGAATTCCATACAACATTGCCGGCCTAGGCCTGCAATTGTGTTTTTTTTTAAATTTCCATTCTACATTTATTTGTGACACGGTATCACGGCGTACAGCCATTAAAAAAGCAATAAACGATGTTTGCTATATTATTTAAATAAAATCGACATCAACATAACAAATAAAACATTAAAAACAATTTCCAATAATTTTAAATAACAATCTTACTAGAATACACATTTAAAATATTTCATCTAAATATTCGCGGTAAAAATGTATACTGAAACAGTTTTTGCCGGCCGAGTACATATAGATAGTTAGGAGGCGAAACAGTTTTTGGAAAGGAAATTGAAAATGTTTCATTCTGTAATTCTATTTTTTGTCAACTTTACTCTTAGTGTTTGGAGTGTTTTTTATTTATTTCATTGCATATTTGAGAAAAGCACTATACATACCTCGGCGTGAAATGGGGTTGCCAGCCACGTAACTATCTGTCCTCGCGTTCACTCGGCCGGCAATTCCTCACTTCCCGGCCTCTGTAGTAATGTACTATTGATCAGTTCGCAGGGTAGTGGCAAGCAAATGAGTGAGCGCATGGTGTCGCATTACTCGCGGTATATTATATGTATTAAAATCACGCGATCATTCATTTACAATGCCTTGTTAACTTGTAGTTAGTGTCAAACCCAGTGTCGACGGTATTTAAAAACTTAAATTTCGCCTAACCATACATTTTAAAATAAAAATGTCCATAAAGCGGGACGTTTGGCAACCCTACCTATGACAAACCAGGAAAGGTCACTGTTTATTGGTTTAGACTTAATCAAACACTTCACGTGAATTGGCAGCATTAATGTATTTAGGCTTCTACTCAATATCGTTGATGAAATTTGAGGTACGGAGGTTGTATTTTACAAACATTTACCGGGCGAGTTTTCTCCTTTTCAGTTTGGGTAGAAATACCATCGTATGGCTAGAAGTCGAATTTCTCAACCGATTCAGAACAAGCATTTACCGGCGGCTCCACCCGCGTTGTTCCCGTTACTGTCCCAAGTGAACTAATTACCGGCATACAAAGTATTCTATGTTTCAATCCAGGACTTGGTCTACTTGCATGCCAAATTTCAGCTGAATCCATCCAGATGTTACCCCGCTATTTAGCAACAAACATCCAACTATCCAAACATCTAAACATCCAAATATCTTCACAAACTTTCACATTTTATAATATTAGTGTGATTTTATTGTCGAACCAGTTATATTATTAAAGTTAGGAAGACCGTTATATTTTTCCTGTAATATTCAGGTTGATATTAATAATCGGTAATTATTGAAGATTTTTCAATTCAGTAACTTCGGAGATAATAGGGGGGAATGGTATTTTTTTTAACGTTTTTTTTTATTAAATCAAAACAATCTTTTGGAATCTCCACATTAAGCCCTTTCATTTGATACCCCATTTGATACAATAGCACAACATTAAATGTTCAAACTCCCATTAAAAAAAAGTAAATAACTGGCCAAGAGCATGTCGGACCATGCTCAGTGTAGGGTTCCATAGCCGTAACTATAAGGTAAAAAATACGATGTAAAAAGGTACAACAACAAAAGAGCGTATCTTCATAGCAATTACGTCCTTTTGTTGAGAAGCGCAGTTTATCGGCAATAACTCAACAACGGTACATTCGATCTTGTTGAAAATAATTTTCGTTGAAAGTATTAATTAAGCGTTACCTTCGTGATTTTTTTCATATTTTTCGGACGCACGGTTTAGAAAATAGAGGGGGGGGACACAATTTACACAACTTTCGGAGCAATTATTTCCAAATATATTCACTTAATCAAAAACATTACTTAGGAACCTTATAGTGTTTTTTAAAGAGCTGTCGAACTATGTACCACACGTTGATATTTGCTGAAAAAAAAAAAAAATACTGTCTTTAACATGTATGGAGTGCCCCCCCTAAAAATATTTATTTTAATTATTTATATACCAAACTAAGTAGCGGCTCATAAAAGACACCTATATTCCAAATTTCATCAATATCCATCATGTAGTTTTTGAGTAAAATGCCTGTGACATACGGACAGACAGACAGACAGACGGACGGACATGACGAAACTATAAGGGTTCCGTTTTTGCCATTTTGGCTACGGAACCCTAAAAAGATACAAGATTTTTTTTATGTGAAATAGGGTCAGGTTAGCGACTTTTAAAACTATTCCAAATTTCATATCGATAGCAGCAGTAGTTCCTGAGATATCTGGCTGTGACAGACGGACAGACAGACAGAGTCGCACCATAAGGGTTCCTTTTTTAGCATTTTGGTACGGAACCCTAAAAAATTGTGTGCAAGCATTTCACAGCATAACCGACCTCTATGGTTTGGCTGCCCTTCGTGGACGAGCTCCACACACCGCCATGCGCGCGAATGCTGGCTGAAATTGGCGACGCCCGATTTCGAGCGTCAATTGTTTTTCGGCGGATTTCTTTGACGGCGGCTTTGTATGAACGTTCTCGGTAATGAGGGTGTTTAAAAATCATAAATCCACCAGGTGGCAGCAGGGTGGCGAATGGTCTATTTGGCAGTAGATGTCAAAATCAGGTGATGTGATTGGTGGATTTTGACACCTACTGTCAAAAAGACCATTCGCCACCCTGCTGCCACCTGGTGGATTTATGATTTTTAAACACCCTCATTAAATAAAAAATAAGTGTAAATATATGTGTGTTGTGTATATAATTGTGTAAGTACAGCTTGTACGATATCTGTGACTATTTGTGCGTATATAAAGACAATCGGGTCCCGGCCGGTAACGGTATTTGTGTGGTGAGCAAATGGACAAACACACGGCTCGAGCAAGCGACTTGGGAGTTCACATTTTTAAAGGTAAGCCATCCATATTGTTGGGGAGCTGTTGGTAATGCTGCGCAGGGGGTCAAGCCAACCAGTCTATGGTTTACATCCACAAGCTATCGAAGGTTAAAATACTGTACAATTTGGCATATTTACTTTTGAATTTTTTATCACCTGAAACTTTTATTTCTTTCGTTTTTGAAGTTTGGTTTATATTTTTGTTAGGGCAAAGGCGTCTTGTAAAGATTCCATTAAATCCGAACTCTTTTAAACTACCTGCCTACCTGCCTGTATTTACAGGCAGGTAGGGTAGGGGTAATTTTAATGAGTTCGGATTTAATGGGATCTTTAAAAGACACATTTGCCCCCATAGGCCGTCTATAAAATAACCGGATCCATCGAGCAGGGGTCACTTCATTACAGGACTTCATCACTTGAGTGCTGATGTTCGGATGACGGGTATAAATATTAAATTTTGTAATAAGTAAATATTGTATAGGTAAGTAGGTATATAGTCAAGTTTATTTTAAGGCATCTGTATTTTGTTTTTTGACTCTTTGAGCATCAAAATTTAGATTTGATATTTGCAATTTTGTATGCTTTTCTAAGTAGAGTATGGTGGACTTTTCTCTATATTATTACCCATCAGTGGCGCGGCGTCCATAGAACCCGATTCCCACCGGCTTGCCTATTTTAAAGCATATTACCGGAGTGTCTACTACTCCTGAAGAAAAAGTAATCCAAATCTGCTCCGGCTTTACTAAGAATATATTTGACGCCACGCCACTGTTACACATCCTATGTAACCCATATTCGGCAAACAAACCCATTTCATTTGATATCTTCATTACTTTGAAAAAAAAAACTTTTCTCTAAAAACGTCGTAGAGAGAAACGTATTTTGTTTTTTGACTCTTTGAGCATCAAAATTTAGATTTGATATTTGCAATTTTGCATGCTTAACTAAGTAGAGTAGGTGGACTTTTTTCTATATTATTACCCATCCTATGTAACCCATACTCTGCAAATAAACCCATTTCATTTCATTTATCGTCATTACTTTGAAAAAAACTCGTCTCTAAAAACGTCGTAGAGAAAAACGTCAAAAGTTACATACGAACTTCGTAAACACTTACTGCGTTTTTACTTGTACGTGTAGCATAACTGGCCGCGACTTTGTTTCTCGCGCGACAGAGCTTCACCTGTCACTGTGACACTATATTGAGTGGATAGAGATATGCAGCATTTGTCGCGCGACAAAGAGTCGCGTGTCACAGTTGTGCTAGAGGTTCTGGAGTCAGTTCAGATACGTGTTTTTTTTTAAAGTAATGACAATATCCCCTCCGCCACTAGTAAACTTGCTGTCTATTTATAAACATAGGTATATGTTGACAATAAAGCGTGATACGCGGCGCGACGAACCTACGCCGTTTGACTGCTCGAGTAAATCCACATCATGCCCAACAAAGAAAATCAGGGTAAAGCGCCTAGGTAGCCTGTCCCTCAACTCAGTTCCGACACGCTCTGCTCCGCTGGGCGGACAGTCCATTTTCTCGGGTTACTCCCACCTGTTACCAGGGTCAATTGCAGAAAAAATGTACCTTTTACTTTTTTGTCTGATCATAGTGCGTCTTATACCATTTTACTCAGAATCACTAGCACTTTTCATTTATGAAATTAAAAAAAAGTAGTGCAACATGTCCCAACTTTTCCGTACAAATTTTGAATTTCTCAGTTTCGTTACGCCCAAACTAAATATAGGGGCAAATCGTAACGAAACTGAGAAAAAATAAAATCTCAGTTTCGTTATTAATAAAATCATACATTTGTGGTGACAAGTGGAAAAAAAAATTCCCAGCTTTTACGACTAAATCAATTTGGTGGTATCAGGTGGGAATAACCCATTTTCTCCGCTCCACCAGTGAAAACACATCCTTAGGCTGGTACAGTCAAGTTTTTATAGGGAACGTGCACGAACTATAGGTGGCAGCACTAAACGAGCTAAGAGACACGGGTGGCCAATAAAGGAAACTATCACACCTGTCCAATCAAGCTGTCAATGTCAATCACAATATCAAAGTGTCAATGTCAAATATAGTAAGTCGTAGCTACACTGACGTTAATCGTTGTTCATCGCGATAAATTGTGGCGTTTTCGTCAATGTGGCCCCAGCATGAGAGGGTACATGATTTAGATTGGCAGCACCTTCGTCGTGCACGTTCCATATTCTTCTGAACAATAATATAACCAAAAATATCTGAACACGCTGCTATACCGGTAACATAAAACACAGAGTCGTGTTCACATATTTGTATGCCACACCTGGCCATAAAGTGACTTTTTCCGCACGCTGCGCGTACGGAAAAAGCCGCTTTCTGGCCAAGTGTAGACATAAAATGATGTACACAACACGGGAGGTAATAAAGAAATTTTTAAAGAACATACCTACTTATACTTTGTATTACCACCCTAGTTGTATAATGTACTATTGATCAAGTTTTTGCTCAAAAGTATAAGAACTCGACTGTTACAGGGGTGTGACGGGCAGACGATCGCATGAATGACCTTTATACGACGGGTCCCATTTTTTTCACTCATGCCTGGAACCTTAAATAAAAGTCAAAAAGTTTGTTTATACGCGACTTTACTCATTATACTGTACTTTTAAGTCAAATAGATATGGGAAATGTAAATTTACACTTAGTAACACAGGTAAAAGTTCAAAACATTTTCGTAAAATGTAAAAGTCGTAAAAAGTATGTTTTTTAGATAGAAAAATATAATTAAGAATCTAATAGTTAACACCTATACTTAAATTACGATGGTTACACCTTAAACATGTATTTATTTATTTTAAACAAGCGTATGTAGTATTTTATGACTAAATCTTAATACTGACATTTATTTACTTTAGGATAATTAACTTAAAACTTACGATTAATATACAGATGTTAATTAAATTTATAATCATACGAAAAACCGACTGTAGTCTGAATTGTCGTTTGTTTAGGAGATATAGGTACAGTTTCAAGTTCAACGCATGAAATACAAATCATAATGTGCATAGGTAAGGTACATAAGGCTGCCCGTGCAGTGGAGCGGAAAAGAGCGGAGCTGGGGCAATATTAACCAAGAATCTATGCCCGCTGAAGTGGAGCGGAGCTTAAATTCTATTGGTTAATATCAGCCCGTTCCGTTCCGCTGCAATCAACAGGCACACAAACATCTGAACACGACTCTATTGTCAAGGCGTTAGATTACATGTTCAGATATTTATGATCACCCTGATGTTGTGTATAGATGTATCGGATGGCATCTGTACCTACCTGCACAATATTAATCTTTGTTCTTTGTCCAGTCGTCTTTCAGTAATCGCGTAACAAACATACAGAAACACAAAGTCGAACAGAGAACCTCCTTTTTTGAAGTCGATTCAAAAAAGAGTCCAATTTCAACACGGCACAATCTTGAACATACATTTGAAAATAGTAGATGTTTAAAAAAACGATTTATTTCTCTTAGGGCCTTATCACACTTGCGATTTGCGGGCAAGCTGCGGGCGAGTTTCCATACAAAACCAGTTGCGGCGAGCGACATTTGTATGGAACTTCGCTTGTAAAGGTGGTTTTCCACCGGCAGGGCGAGACGAGACGCGACGCGGATTGAATTCAAATTTGTATGAAATTTTAACTCGCCCGCAGCTCGCTCGCAAATAACAAGTGTGATAAGACTCTTATAAGGTGTAAACATTTGAAGAACTGACAAAGTTTCATCGAAATATAATTTTATCGAAAGCACTTTTCTTAAAACCGTTTTTTTTCGATAAGACTCTTATAAGGTGTAAACATTTGAAGAACTGACAAAGTTTCATCGAAATATAATTTTATCGAAAGCACTTTTCTTAAAACCGTTTTTTTCTTGAGTATCCCATCCCATCCAGATCTAGTATTCCTAACTTTTCGGTCATATTTTTACATTGTATAATTTTTTTAACTCGGTTTGAAGGTTGGTTAGGTCTCATCCAAAATTTAATACACGCAATATATTAATGTATAGGTGCTACTAAAAACGTATTTCACAATGTTTAAACTACTGGTTTATGTATTCTACAACAGATCCTACTATAAAAACACTTATAACATCTCATAAATATTTCAGAGTTGATATTTACAATAAGCTATGTGTACAGTTAGCACCAGAAACATGTTAATCCAAAGGAGCGACATAATTGATGCTGGCTGTACATGTCTGTAAAAGACAACAATCTACTAGCAAAGAGTTCAACAGTATATAAAAATAATTTACATGTTGTGGAAAAGTTTGAAAAATTTCATGGACAGTCAAAAGTTCCAACTTAGGATAATGAACATTTCTATAATGGCTATGGTTGCGCCCATTCCCAAAAATGTTGTCAACTCATCGTTTTAACACCTTCGCCGACGATACTTAAATTATGGAATGACTAGAATGACACTAAAATATCGCCATACAATACCTATGACCTTATAGAACGACAGCGGCAAGCGCCGTACTGCGTGCGTGTGTTGACTTACACAGATACGTTGCATTGTGTGAGTCAGAGTCAAACTCGAGTTTGACACTACGGAATGTGTTTTATTATATAATTTGATACATTTTATTTGTGCGAAATGACATGAGAACTCTCAAAAATCCAATAAAAGTCGTTTTTGCTTAAAGGGCCAATTGTAACTAAATTCTGTTTTTTTGAACTTCTCCCCGATGCCGTGGAAGGAAATAATGACCCTCTTTATGATTGTATAGAAAATCGCTTGACTCGAATCACCTTAATAATATATCGTATAAGATGATGCGTATGCATTCTAAATTCCAGAAAAACACTATTATTAAACATATCGCTAGTACTTTAAAATAATATCCAACACGACAACATTCTTAAAAACGTAAGAGCCAGATAAAAAAAACGGTCAAGTGCAAGTCGGACTCGCGCACCAAGGGTTCCGTACAAACTCATAAGTAACCGTGCTTTTAGCTTTGTAACCCAAATCCCCGCTCCTACATTCCACGAAAACGTTTCGTAAAGGGACACTACCTTTTTAATACTTTTGACATGTAAAATTGGGAAGCTGAATGTCGATATAGTAATGTTATAACTTGGCTTTAAGATGGGTAGTGTTTCTTAGCAGCTAATAAGTTTTTCACACCTCCTATTCAGAAAAAAGTATTTTGCTCCCTCATAAGAGGGATCAAAGTAGCACTTTTCTGTTCAAGGACAACAGGGTATTTTTAGTTTGAACCCACTTAGAATATGCCATGCCATAGACTTAAATTACACACCGAGGGCGGTATAATAAGGAATGGCCCAGATCACGGGTGTTTGCGGTCCGAGCCGCAGGCGAGGGCCATGAATATAATATGGAAGTGGTATTTTCGTCTCGTCCGTAAAAAATAATAATCGTTTTATAAAATAATAATAGACTATACATTTGACAATTTAACATTTAATTTTTAATAATAATGTGTGATGCTCTTTGAGTAACTATATATTTCGTTATTTTGGTAGGTAGCGTTTGTATTTGAATTTTCCTCATAATCGGTGTGAAAAGCAGTATGTGTCACTCGGTAGCAAAATTATTTTCACCTCGGGCGTTAACACTTGAATCCCTCACTACGCTCCGGATTATACTTTAGAATCCCTCGCCACGCTCGGGATTCTATTGTATAATCCTTCGCTTCGTTCAGGATTCAATATACGCCCTCGCCGTAAATACATCATTTTGCTCCCTTGTGACACAATCTACTATTATTAGGGTAGCTACCATAGCGTTTCGTAAGGGATAAAAAGTAGATGTTTTCATGGAATGCTCCTCTAAAGCAACTCTGTTGTTGGATTTAGCTTCAGCGGCAAAGAATCTTAAAGAAATGGTGATTCTCATGGTTGAAGAGAATTGTAAACTAGTGAAATTATAAAGAAATACAATAAAGTGAAATATAAAGGTAATGTTATTTGAATTTGTCAACCAATCGAATGAAATGCTACATATATTGATATTTTATCCTTATGCTCATGGCCGAAATCGTCTTTCTCTGCATAACCAATCAATCGTTGTATGTCATGTTTCGAGGCAGCTGTTAGGGTATCTTTCTTTGAGGCGTGTCAAGACCAATCGGGCATCAAATTATGTATTCAACACGAATTTCCATATCACTCGAGCGTGAATAGCAGCGACTTATGTTATATCGGCGTTCGTATTCCTTATTATATGTATTTTGATTTGCGCATCATATTAAGTATTTTCACTGACTGGGCCGAGTAGCGCATTTCGCAATTTGCTTATGGAAATTGAAGCGTCAACATAGTAATTAAAGTTCGTTTTCTCAAACATGCAATTAAATATTGACATTACATGCCTCAATAGGCCGCAAAATACCTCGTTTCCGGTGCGGCTTGACGAGAGATGGAATTTTATACAACATTGCCGGCCCAGGCCTGCAAGATGTTTTTTTTTTATTTCCATTCCACATTTACTCGTATTTGTGACACAGTATTATGGCGTTCCGTTCAGCCATTAATAAAACAATAAACGATGATTGCTATATTTTGGAGTTTTATTTTTATAAAATTGACCAGAACATAAAAAATAACACATTATAAACAATTTTCAATAATTTTAAATTGCAAATTTAACTACAAGAATATATTTTTTGTCTACTTTACTTTTAGTGTTTCTAGAAAATAAAGTTCAATTTTTTGAAGTGTGTATGTTATTTATTTTTCATCACACTTGCTCGAAAATGGTGTCATTACACGTAGGTTTTGCGGGCCGTAAATGACCTATTACGCCCTAGGGCGTAATGGTTTTCTTTTTAAATTTGAAACGGTGGTTCTGTTTTACTCTTATTTGTCATTTTCAAAGGAAACGCCAACTTACTTTTTTAACTTTTATTACTGAAATATTTATTTAAAGAGAACTGTTATTGCAAAAACATGTAAACACATATTTCTGTAACATTAATTAAATGTTTAAATATAGTATTTCAGTATTTTGCAAATATAAAATAAACCATTTTTAGTCTTTACCGCTATGGTTTCCGAACGTGACTTGACGTTCGCATTGTCTATGGAATATGTCACTAATGTCATTGTCAGTTTTACAATTTTATTTAGGTTAAGTAAGGTTATTTTAATCAGATTTCCTCACAAGTGTGATGAAAAACATTGTGTGTGCCACGGGCGGTAAAGGAATTACAAACTCGTCTTATTAAAGCCCTCGGCTTCGCCTCGGCCTTGTAACAAACACTCGTTTGTAATTCTTTACTTACCGCCCTTGATACACAATGTACTATTATGTTATTTTATTTCATTGCATATTTGAGAATAGCACTATACACACCTCGACGTGAAAAGGGGTTGCTAACCTCGTAACTATCTGGCCTCGCTCTCGCTCGGCCATCTATGTGTACTCGGCCGGAAACCCCTTTCTTCCCGGCCTATGCAGTAATGTACTATTTTGCACACGGATCGGCAGGCTCCTTCGGTAGTCGGTCGGCGCCGGTCGGCTGCCGTCAATCCATATAATTTAGTAGTATAGAGATGCGGTGCGCTCCAGCGTGGCCCGGACCGGTCAGTAGGTAATATATTTACCGGTAGTAATGGAAATAGTTTAAAGTAGTAGAAAAGGTAAATTACGTGAAAAATTAGTGGATCGTGTCTACTATGCTACGGTCCAAAAGTGGATTAGTCAATGTAGCTCGGAAGGCGGACAGGTTGAATTGGGACAGGGCTGGACTGGAGCTGTGGGCCAAAATCACCACAGCGGCGACCGTAGGCTCAATTAGGGTAAGGGACGGGCAAAACAATGTCCCTTACGCTAATTGAGCCTACGGTCGACGACAGAGTGGAAGCCCGATAGCTCGAAACGGAAACAAGGCAGACCTCATCGACGATGTCGGGACGCATAAGACTCTTTTGAATAAGGAATGGCCAGAAATCGCACAAAATAGGGATCAATTGAAAAAGAAGGGGAAGGCCCAGCATTGCGACAGTACAGGCTTTACATAATAATAATACATTAGCATCTATGTGCGCCTGTTATTCCCGTAACTATCCCAAAGGAAGTTACTTAGCGGGATATACCTATCCTATGTTTCAATCAAATACTTGGTCTACATGTACGCCAAATTTCATCTCAATCCATTACCCCGTTACTTAGTAACAACCAGTCAAACCTCCAAACATTCAAACATCCTCACAAACTTTCACATCTATAATATTAAGTAGATATAAGTAGGATAAGACAGGATAGGATTTGTACTGTATTGCTATTTTATTTTAGTATTATTTATTGTTTGTCCCCAACCTGCACTGGGCAAACGTTGTTACTACAGCTTCACGCTTCATTTACAAGAGTGGGCCTGTGCTCAAATAGTTCGTCGATTTGTATGGGAACCAGGCGTGTAACGTGTTTCGCTTGGCGTTTGACGCCAAAAGTGTAATTTAGTGATGGAAACATATATTTTCCATTTCATTTGGTGGTATTTGAACAATTAATTATACTATTATTATCAGAATAAAATACGGCAACTGAAGTTGACAGTTTGCAAAGTAGGTCGCCGCCACTTCTTTTTGGCATGCGAGGTACATACACTTTTTACCTCTACCTTGATATATTTCTGTAGACGTATATTATGCTGATGATCATAGTGATACACTCTTGTAACTTAAAACGGAAAATTTCTAACAATTCAATGTTAGATATTAAAACTGGAATTAATTATATTTTAAAGGATGTCTAGGTTGCATTATTTACGACGAAATGATATGAGTTTTAGGCACAAATAGCTTATTTTGAAGGGCACCTAAAAATGTATTTTTTAACTATACCTTGCTTCATTTCAGATTAATTTTTATATCCCATTTTATAAATATTCTGTTATGCGTTCGAAAACCGTATGTAATGACGAACATTATTGCAACCAGTAATGTAAAATCAGTACCTATGTTATCTATGCCAATCGTAATAACATCGAAATTGATGCTATTTTGAAAATCTAGTTGGTCATAATTTGAAATCTAGTCGGCCATGGCGGTGCAATGGCGGTCATTCTTACGGTTTCCTAACACATAATTGAGGATTTATAATATGTGTGTAGATAAAGCAATGTATGCAATTAAGCCTTAAAACTCTTGTGTGATCTTATTGTGAAATTCCCCATCGGCTCATTTCATAAAACCACACTCGTGTTTTAAGGCATGTCATAATGTAGGATTCAGTTGCATAAACTATCAGTACGTCACACCTGGCCATAAAGTGACAATAACTCCTACTTCCAATCCCACTTCATAGCCTGGGGGCGACGAAAAATGTTGTACTTACCACGGGCGGTATTAAAGAAAGCCTCAGGTCGCATATTCGCGAGCGCAATCGCATAAGTCAAATGCCTGCGATCTAAGTCATTCTTTGTTTTACCGCGCTAGGTAAGTAATGTACAATAACCGTCATGTTTCCCCCCGTTTTTTCGTTTCCCTAGGGTAATAATGACTAAGTAAGTTCACTTATTTCAATAGCTTGTTACGTTTCAAAGACAACACGACTCATATTTTTCAGATTCCAGATGATTTTCCTTGAAATCGCATGACGGACGCACGATTAATCTAACGTAAAATGAAACAAGGTATAAGGGAGTCTAGTCCGTAGACATTGTCTCCATATAACGCGGAGCGTAGAAGAAATTAAGTCATAATTACGAAAATACTTTGTCTTTTTCTACAAGAATACAATTTCTGTCAATAATAACATTCTATAACAGATAATTTCAACATTTATCCCTTCTCATATAAAAGTGCGGTCGAACCGCTGCTCAAAAGACGTTGACGCACCGCAGACGCAGTAACGTGACTCATCGTTTTTGAGGGTTAGGCCCATTTCGTCTAAGAAGCAAATAGTCTATGCAGCAACTGGTCATTCTCATTTCGACTTAGTTGCAAATGGTTTAAAATCATTATAAAACTAATAATGAGCCCGTATAAGTAGCCATTGGTGATTACAAGCCACAGGATAATAATACACAATAGTAGAAGAATAACGATTTAAATATGAAGTTATATCAAACGTTGATGTACTAAATGAGACGATCCCAATTTTAAGATGACTATTTACGCAGACCGGACGCCCTAGCACAGTAGCCTTAATCGCGGACTCAAAGCATCCATCCATTTCGCGATGCATATTGGCTAGGAGGTACTTATGCTCTATGTCCACGACAAAGCTATAGCGTGCTAAGGGGTCTGATACATCTGAGAGGATTCCGATTTGCTAGTATTGTCCAGTTGCTATTTAGACGAGATACGAAATAGATCAGTTGCGTTTTGGACGAAACACTAAATTGACAAAATCATTTTAAGACGGAATGACAGTAACAGTTGCTATTTATAGACAAATTGCTGCATAGACAATTTGCTTTTTAGATGAAATGAGCCTAGCCCGTTTTTGGCGCGTGCCTTCCAAACCAGTGCTTAAAATGTGCATGAATAGCACATACAGACTGCGTATTTTTAGCGCTGGTTTGATAAGTTTGCCTTAAAAAGTGACGCATGAGTCACATTATTGCGTTTACGGTGACTTAACGACTTTTGAAGCGCTTTGGACAGCATGCGTTAAAAGCGTGACGCATCAGGCCCGTCATGCATCAACGTCTTTTGAACATCAGTTTTGACGACACTTTCAAACCGCTTCTGAGACCTTCGTGCGAGAAGATTAAAGGACATGTAGATTCTCACACGATTTTGATTTAGATATATCGTTGATGCAGATCTTCTGTAGCAATTCTCTGGCGATGCTCAGGGAGATGTGTGTTCTTGAGCTTGCTAGCTTCGACGGCTTGGCTTCCTGTGAAAAATATTTAAATTGTATTATTATATCAAAAGCGTTGCCCTAGTAACTAGGGTACCATCTATTTGGTATAACTTCATCTGTGCGGATTATTAATTCGTATAATTTTCTTCTAACTTAAACGAAAACGGTTTGGAAAATCGACTTATGTTTAATATTTCGAGTTATGGAGGTTTTGGGGCATGAAGGGAAGGGAACGGGATTTTATTTCGTGTTATAGGGCATTTCGTCTTATCGAGGTTCGACGTATCGAGGTTCCACTGAATTTTGAAGCTCTAAAGTGAGAAGTATAAATCCCTGTATAAATAGGATCATTGCCAAACCGTACCCAAAACGAACAGGGAAAAAAGCTACAGTAATTTGTGTGATGAAAGATGAATTTTGTGTACCTAATCTGAAAACGTTTAATAATGAAAATCGAAAATTTCCCGACCATTTCTGTAAAAGAGTCATTAATTTTACCAATAATTTAGATTGTTAGCTCTTTGAAGCTCATGATCGCCGTCCTTTGAATTATTCAAACGAAAAATCTTAATTGATTTTTGGTGCCTTCTTCTGTTCCCTGATTTGAACTGTGTAATTGGATTTTCTTTTAATCTCAAAGATTAATATTTCTTTTGCGTTTAGATTCTTGAATTCGAAATGCCAGTTTTTATTCTAAGTCACAGTTAAATTTCATTTCGACGCTATACTTACTCAACCTCGTATCTAATCGAATAGTTTGATAGAAAACGCACCTGTGTTACGAGTAGAAAAGTGCGATTTTCCTATGAAACTATTGGAGTAGATACGTGGTTGAGTAAGTATAGCGGCGATTTGTTATTTTGTATAGCGCAATTTTCACAAAAAATCATTAATGTTTTATTTTGTGCTTATTTATAAAGAGCAAAACATTAGTTGATTGTTTTGATTGACGAAGCAATGTTCTTAGTAGTATTTAACAACGAAACGAATCGGCTTACTACGGAATGGTCGAAGGCAGCGGTCGGCAACCTGCGGCCCGTGAACCGATTACTTGCGGCCCTATATTTCGGTCTGTATTGCGGTCACTATATTCCGAATTCTATAAAATCACAATTTATTAACAAAGTGCGGCCCGCGTCAATTACCTTAGCTACTATGTGGCCTTTGGCTGCTAAACAGTTGTCGATGGCTGGTCTCAGGGGTTAGATAGGTCCAAGGACCTTAAAGCAAATTGCTGGAAGGAGCCTCGCCAACAGAGAACTTGAAACCAGTAAGCCGGCTGCTAGTACTTACGAGCCGCAAGCACACATCAACTAGTATTTCCTATTGCGAGTAGCACGCACTCATAGATAGCCGACGGACTAGACGTGCTTCAGTTCATTGTTAGCGAGGCTCCGTCCGGCTATTTATTTTAAGGTCCTTCCTTAGATAGGTCTATATTAACTTCGAGGGCACATTCTCCAGATCTAATTAAGTTAATTTCTCTAGAAAATAATGTTGTAACTCATACCGTTTTTAAAATATTCATAATCTTAATTTAATAATCAGCCGGTATAAATCAGCTGTCATAATCCCAACACTGTCATAGTTGAGGTTATTTTTTTTTGTTAATTTTTTTGTCTTTAAAATGGTTATCAACTTAATATTATTATTAATTTACTTTGTATGAAAAGTAAAAAAAAAAAAAATTCGAATGTAACAAAAAGCGATATACCAGGTAGCTTCTGTTGACGTACGAAGCAACCTGTCGAATTTGACGGAAATAAAAAAAAACACGGTGTATATGATTGCTGGACGAGCCCAAACTGACAGAACAGTTACCTTTCCAACCTTCTTGGCTTGCTTCTTCTCTCGGTTCTCCTTGAGCCGTATTTGCTTGAGAATGCCGACCAGTAGTTCGTCTACGTTGTGCTGGATCCCCGACGAAGTCTCTATGAACTTGCAGTCGCGTGACGTCGCTAGCGCCTTGCCCTCTGCACAGACACCAGAAAAATGTTAAGTGGGTAATCTATCGATCTATATACTATCCGAAATCCGATGCATCAGAACGTATGAAAATTCAGTGCAACCAATATTGGAGCCATTTTAGATAACATAAATTGCGTGGATTACCCTTATCTGACATTTGAGTTTCCTTCGCATGAAATGTTTCGTAGAATTTTAGTCGAATAATCATTTCGCAGATATGTATAAATAATTGGCATAACCAAGCATGGTTTGGCATAATGATACTAATGCATAATAACACATGGCATAATGATGATATAAATAAATTTCATTTTGTATTTTACTTTTTATGTATATATTGTAAAAAACCTAAGCTAAGAAAATAAAGACATACTGGAATAAAAATAAAATAAATACCGAGGGACAATCTTACACAAATCGAGCTAGTCCCAAACTAAGCACTTGCTTGTACTATGGGCACTAGACGACGATATACATATGTAGTACTTATATACACCGTGGGCCCGTACAACCCGACCAACTATAACCACGTATTCCTGATGGTATTACAAGTAAATAACGTTAAATCAACATAGGTCGAATTTTGTCATTTTACATTAATAGTCTTATGGAACAAAACAAAATCAATAAATTCAGTCCTTCGTTATAAACATATCCTTACTGGAGGAAAAGTTATTAAAAAGGAAAAAAAAGCTAAAATGGAAACGAAAGGTCAATATTTTGGCTTACCATCTAATACTTTGAAGGTTAATTGCTGTAAACAGCAATTAACCTTCCTAAAGGATTTTAAGAAATCAGTAAAAGTATCTTGGTCACATTTATTAGGGCTTGTTACGCACTTGGGAGTTTTTATTTTAAAATTTATGAATATCTCGGAAAGTAAGCGTTAATCGACTATACGTCACATAACCTTTTTTACTTCCAATAGTTGTTTGCATCTATGGTTAAAGTTGGTCGGTTTATACGGGCCCACGATGTAGATAACCGAAGCTTATTATGGAATAGTGATTTTTGCTGTTAGCAGAAAGGTAGGATAGATTATGTTGTATCTAATTACCACGGCAGAAATAAACCTATCTAGAAATAAGTTTCTGGCAATAATGCTTTTATTGCTGACTGTACGTTTTTTTGTATAATCGTAAACTGCACGTCAAAGCAATCAAATGAACGCAAACACGGTGAATTTTATTTATCTTGTGTAATTTAGACGATACTATGGCTACCATCCGGCTCCATCATCACATCAGCTTCATAATATTGCATTGTCACCTGATTTACATATCCTTGCAAAACTTCAGCTCAATCGAAAACCGTGAAGTGGGTCAAATTTAACTTGCAAGATTTGATTTGACACACAGACTCCGGGACAGGTGAAACTAAATAAAAGCTTGTAAAATGGTGTATCCCGAAGGCAAATTTAAGCGAAATAAAAATGATGTCTTAAGATATTATTGCCATAGAACAATATGCGATACAATAATACGACGAAAATAAAATGTGCGAAACATAAGTATGCTACGTTGGGTAGTTTGATATTATTCACATCACGTAAAATTCGCAGAAGCGATAGAGTTGCAAGCTATGTAATCTTATGCTAAACTTTATACCGATTCGTCCCATAATTTGAGCTCTCGAGTAAACTTTACTTTATTTACACAGTGTGTTCCTGGATAAAGTGCACAAACAAATAGGGATGAAATTAAATGCAATTTAATCGACAAAAAAATAATCAAAAAATTAATAACTCGGTAAATAACGGTATTTACGTTTTTATTAATTTTCAACAAAAAATATCGTATGCATTGGACCTTGTCGGAACAAAGCGACATATCTTGCCGCCTAGCCTCCATTGATTTGAAATAAACGTAATTATAATCACAAAGGATTACTTATGTTAATGCAATTAGAAAAAATCTGCAAAAATAATCCAATAATAAAAAAAACTGGTTTTTCATACAAATTTTGTTTTTTTTTCTAAATTAATAATAATTTCTCGATTTCCTCAAAATAATGTCCATATTATTACTGGTTATTATTATAAATAATGTATGTGTATGTTATTGCCTTTTATTTAAAAAATAATCAGGTGTCTAACGCCCATAGGTGTCAAGATATCTTGCATTGTTCCGACAAGGTCCACTGCATACGATCATTTTTGTTAAACATTCATAAAAAAAGTAAGTAATGATAAAAAGAAATCATTACTGATTTTGTCGATAAAATTGTATTTACTTCCATCCCTATTTCTTTGTGCACTTTATCATGGGACACAGTGTATTAAAATTAGATAAAGCTACTGATGGAGAATACGACAGCAACATACCGTCGTAAAAATCTAAAAACGATTCTATTGCTCAAGAAATAACAGATACTTCAGAGTTTGTTGACTTAAGGCGCGGTAGGACCTGGCTCGCATTTCACATACAAACTAGGGTCGGGCGGAATGCAGATTATTGCAGATTATCTTCGATTTCTAACATAAAAGTATACGTTATCAACCCAAACATGAGAGGATGCCCGGCATGACTGTGAAATCATGATTGTCAGGTATTAATTTTGTCAGAAAAGGTAACTGGTGATGAACAAAATGAAAAAAAAATGAAAAAAATACTTTATTTTATAGTGTTTTCGCGCTACTTTTCTATCGAGCGAAGTGTTCGCTATCGTGTTCTAAGTGAGAGGAAGCCCTAGATACAGTTCTGAATATTATTATTGTAACGGTTTAACGTTACTTCTAAAAAAATAAGCTTAAAATAACTACGTTTAAACACTAAAATAATCTATTTAAAAAAATACAAACTTAAACTATTTATACTTAATCTAAACATATAAATATGAAAAACAACTAATTCTATTCGTAATAAAAATAAAATAAACTATACATGCTCAAAATAAATCAACGAACAAACAGAAATAACCACACGCATTTACTATTAGATAAAACTAGATGCAAGCACAAAAGACTACGTCACGCACTGCGATAAGCGCGGCGCTCGGCCGAAGTCATTAGAATTAGCACGGTCATTTTGCATTACGGAGTTGACCCGATAAGGTCACTAACTATTTTGATTGGAACGATATTATTTGCTACAGAAATGTAAAAATACTATTTTATTAGTAATATGAATTTACAATACATTTAAAAGACATAATAAGTGCCAGTGTTTCCCCGAATCGGGTGAGTATTGTGAAATTTACTACCTAGATAAGTTTTCTTCAAATCATTAGTTGTAATTTTGCTTAATGCAACAAATTACGCATTTAGTTCTAACTCTAAATGACTAGAATTATTTTATTATAGTAATTGTGCCTATGTGTAACAAACCTAGATGAATCGTATGCTTCTAGTACGTTCTGGAAAGTTAAATCTACCCGTTATGTTAAAATAGTACATTGTGAAAGTTGCAAATCATTAATTGTAGTACTTTAAATGCATTTAAATGCGTAGTTGTAGCTATTTTCTATTTGCAATACTTTCTTCCTACCTGTACTTCTTTTCTATCATCTTATTTTTGGTTTTGGCTTACTTTAAATTAACTTAAATTCTGATTGTACTTCCTTTCTTTGTTCTTCTGCTTCAAAGTTGATTTTGCTTGTGACTGCCACATCATAGATCACCATTTAGTGCTTTGGGGTTCACTAAACCAGCTTTTAAAACCATCAGCATAAAAAAACATGCTTCAAAAATCCCGATGTCGCAGGCACATATATGAAATCGGACTTTTTATAAAATACCCAATACCGGGATTTCCAGGGACCAAGTCTGGGGATATAAGCGGACCCCTTTTTGACCTGCTGCGCGTTCCCTGGCGCCTTCTGGGAGTTGCTACGTTGCGAACCTGTACCTACCCGGAAACCTTACAGCTGCCGCTCCGACATCGATCCAAGTGCAGGGAAGTGGCTCCAATCAAGGATTTGTTTCGCGTGCAGTGTGCTCAGCTCGATAGATTAGATTACCCACGACCTAGTCGGTTCTAGATTTTTTTTATTAATTAAATAGTGTAAAACTTTTATCCAGTTTTTAATTTATCTCTTAGTGCTAAATTCTATTTCTACCAATAACGCTAAACGTTACAATGGCGCCCATTCTAGGTATTTAATTGAGCTGAGCATTACTGAAACAGGTCCTTGGCATTTTTTTGGTTTTCTTTGGTGTTGGTTGCTATCTGATCACTTTGCAATATTAATTTCATTACATTTACATTACTAATATTAATTTAAGGCTGATTTTGAGCTGTTGCCCTGTGCGCGGTTATTTGAAAGTATTCTAATTATTACTCTTCTATATTTGTGATCTACCCACATTCTAAATTATTAATCTTTTTATTATTAAATTTTACAATTCCACACACTCGACAACAAGACTACTGCTTGTCAATCATTGTAATCACAATACGCACCAAATTCTAGGAATACTTCTCTAATTTCTGTAGCAATGTCGTATCCAATCAAACCCCTATCTTTACAAAAGGCCGAGCTTGAGTACGAGGTCGTTTTAAGAGGCGGTACAGCTGGTTCTGTACAAGAGCTTCGTAGCCAAATTGTAAAATTGGACATACCATCTGAAGATATACTTGAATCACACTTAGAGCCTGCGGTAGATGTTAACGCGGTTAAGGAAAGTCTTCAAAAATCTCTACAAATGATCATGACTTTAAAGGCTAAATATGATAAAAATTTGTTTTCGCGTACCGAAAATCTACTCCACCACATCTACCATAGGTCAATTAGAATCACTAATGTTGATCCGACCTTAACTCAACAGTATAAATCTAACTCCACAAATTTCAACATGCAATACAGTGAAATTTTGGCTATGAAACCAAACTTAAATACAGGGTCTACTCCGGAACAGGAAACTATGGTAGTCACCTGTGACCGAAACCTAACCTCTGATATAGCTAAACTCAGGTACTCTGGTAAATCCTGCGTGCTCTCTTTCATCCAAAAGGTGAATGAATTTGTGAACGCGAGAGATATTTCAAAAGATCGGTTGCTAAAGTTTGGTTATGAAATTTTTACTGACGACGCTTTACACTGGTTTCGTTGCATTAGACAAAACGTTCAAACCTGGGATGATGTCGTTGTTCTATTAAAACAAGACTTTAGTCAAAACGACTACGATTACCGCCTTTTGGCTGAAATAAGGTCTCGCACGCAGGGTGAACTAGAAAACATTACTATATATTTGTCTATAATGCATGGGATGTTTTCGAGATTGTCAAAACCGTTGTCTGAGGATGGCAAACTAGAAATCATCCTGCATAACATCAGACCGTGCTACGCAAGTACTCTAGCTGCCTCGTCGGAAGTCAGAGACTTGGACACTCTAAAAAGAATATGCTGTAACTACGAGAGTATCCAGTCTCGTCTATCATTGTTTCATGAACCTCCTAGGGTTTCAACAGAGACTGTAGCTCCGGAGTTTGCCTATACTAAACAACAAAAACATAAAGACTACTATACTAATAATAAAAACTATACAACTACAACTAATAACGAAAAGTATAGAAATTTTAATTCGGGACAAAACAAATATAATAACTATAACTACAACAAACCTAAATTTACGCAAGAAAATGTTAATGCTACTAACGCTGTACAAGCTACACCTAGCTGTTCCAATGTTGCTCAACCTAAAACTAAATACTGCCCAAGGTGTAGAAGTGTCACACATTCACTAAAGGAGTGCAAACAACCACATTTCCCAATTTGCTTTAAATGTGGCACGAAAGGCGTCCGTTTCCCTGATTGCACTACTTGTAATCCTAAACCTAGTACTTCAAAAAACTAAACACAGTGGATTGCAGTGGCCGTATAGCTCACAGTAAGTCCAGTAACAACTTTAATAGTGAAGAATGGAAATTTTGGCTTGATTTTATATCTAAATTTTTCTCTTGCTATTCAGTCACTTCAATCCACGATTCACACAAGAAGTCTGAACATGTAAATAGCAGACCATATGTCGCTGTGAATATTAATGGTAAATCTGTAAATGGCTTGCTAGATACAGGTTCAAGTGTGACAATATTAGGTAATAACTATCACAAGCGGTTCTTAGAAGCTGGTTATACACTTAGTGATACCGAAAACTTAAATTTTGTCGCAGCAGGTGGGCAAAAGCTAAATAATGCAGGTGTAATTAATTTACCTATCTCGTTCTTAGATCAGCTACACATTCTAAAAGTATACGTTGTACCTGAGATCCAAAATCCCCTAATTCTAGGGATGGATTTTTGGAGGGTCTTTAACTTATTCCCTAAACACTTAGATAGTGTCATGTTAGCCAAAGATAATGAGTGTCTAGACACTCTTTCAATTGACACTCCTACACACATATGTGATTACGACCACCTTTCGACCGAACAAAAAATCACAGCTGACAATATAATCACACAATTTCGAGAGATATCCTACGAAGAGCGTGGTCTTGGTCGCACTTCTTTAATTACTCATAGTATAGACACAGGTGATGCTGCTCCCGTTCGTCAACGATACTATAGAATGTCTCCCGAAAAACAAAGAATTCTATCGGAACAGCTTGACGAAATGTTACGAGAGAACGTGGTTGAGCCTTGCGAAAGCCCCTGGTCGTCTCCCGTACTACTGACGCCTAAGAAAAACGGAGAGCTTAGATTTTGTCTAGATAGCCGCAAACTAAACGCGATTACTATCAAAGATGCCTACAGCATTCCTTACATCTCCGAAATACTCGACAACCTACGAGACGCTAAATATTTATCTAGCTTGGATCTGTCCAAAAGCTTTTGGCAGATTCCTATCAAAGAGGTAGACAGGTGTAAGACAGCATTTTATATTCCATCTAGAGGAAGCTATCGGTTTGTTTCCATGCCGTTTGGGCTCACGAACGCACCAGCTACACAACAAAGGTTAGTAGATATGTTGTTCTACGGTCCTGAGTTTGAACATAAAGTCTTTGTCTATATCGACGATATTATTATCGTCTCACCAACCTTCGAACAACATATCTCACTACTGGTTCGGGTGCTGGAACGGTTAAAAATGGCAAACCTAACTATTGGCTATCAGAAGTGCCAGTTTTTCAGGCAGAAGTTAAAATATTTGGGCTACGTGGTTGACTCAAATGGCCTTCAGCCAGACCACGAAAAAGTTGAGGCTATCGTTAACTACCCAACTCCTACTAATCGCAAAGAGGTTCGACGTTTCATCGGTACAGCCTCGTGGTACCGTCGATTTATTCCAAATTTTAGTTCTATAGCTGCACCACTCAATAAATTGACTTCACAAGCTAAAAATTCACCTCCATTTTCTTGGTCCTCTGAAGCCGAACAAGCCTTCCGCACACTAAAAGAAACTCTCATCTCTTCGCCTATTCTATCGTGCCCCGACTACTCACAACCTTTCCAAGTACACACAGATGCAAGCGACTTTGGCATTGGTGCTGTTCTAGTACAGATCATCAATGGCGAGGAAAAGGTGATAGCCTATATGAGTAAGTCTTTTTCCAGCAAGGAACGTAATTTTAGTGCTACCGAGAGAGAGGCATTGGCAGTCCTAACGGCTATCGAACACTGGCGGTGTTACTTGGATAACGGCCAGAAATTTACCGTTTTCAGTGATCACTCTTCTTTAAAGTGGTTTTTGAATCTTAATAATCCCACAGGTCGCTTGGCTCGATGGGGTGTTCGAATGTCCTCATTTAACTTCGAAATCAAGCATCGTCGTGGTTCAGAGAATGTTGTCCCTGACAGTCTTTCCCGTTCTGTTCCTATTGCTGCCATTGATCAAGGTGCAACTCAACGCAACACGGTCCATCCAACTAATGATGCTTGGTTTTTGAATATATATAATGGCTGTCAAAATTCTCCAACCTCCTTCTTAAACTATAAGGTGTCCAATGGTAAACTTTTTAGACACAAGAAAAGTTTGAATCCTCTTACCAGGGAATTTGACTGGAAAGAAGTGATTCCAATTGAGCTCAGACCTGAATTGATCGCTAAAAATCATTCAGAACCCACTTGTGGTCACTTTGGCATTTTCAAAACTTTTAGACGTCTTGCCCTAAAATATTTTTGGCCTGATATGCACCGCGATGTTTCTAATTTCATATCAAACTGTGATACTTGCAGTGCTCACAAACATGTCAATCACGCAACTCTTGGTGTCATGGGCCGTCCTAAAGATTGCTCTCGCCCATTTCAAATGTTGAGCATGGATCTAGTAGGACCCCTACCCCCTTCTAGAAAACAAAACACATTTTTATTCGTGGTGACATGCTGTTTTTCCAAATTTTGTCTTTTATTTCCAATCCGTCGCGCTACCTCTGAGATATTAGCTAAGATACTCGAGGAAAACGTATTCCTTGTTCATGGCGTACCTAGTACGGTCCTCATGGATAACGGGAAACAATTTGTCTCTAACACATTAAAACAACTATACCTGAAGTACCAAATTCCTAACGTATTGTATACACCAAAATACACTCCCCAAGTGAATAGTGTCGAGCGCTACAATAAAACTATTATGACGGCTGTATCAACTTACATCGAAGGTGACCATCGGTCTTGGGATGCTAACGTCCCCAAAATCCAATTCGCCATAAATTCATCTGTCAACGAGGTAACTGGATACTCGCCGGCATTCCTTGTTTACGGTCGGGAGCTAGTAGGCTGTGGCTCTCACTATATAGACGCGGATATCAGTAATGATATCATTTTTACGCCTAGGGACGAGTATGCGGAAAATTTTGGTAATTTAAGAAAAGTTTTCGAGAAGGTGCAGTCTTGCATAATTAAAGCTCACTCTAGAAATAGTGCTCACTATAACCTTCGTCGTAAGAATATTGAATTTAATGCTGGAGATATAGTTTGGAAAAGGACATTCTATCAGAGTGACAAAAATAATATGTTTTCAAAAAAACTTGCCCCTAAGTTCATAAAATGTAAAATTATTTCTAAAAAGTCTAATCTTGTATATGAACTTGAGGACATGCAAGGCAATAATTTAGGAGACTGGCATATAAAAGATTTTAAAATAACTAACTATAAAGATTAATTTAGTTCATCAGTCCCTTTAACATCTATCTCTAAACACTTTGTTTCATAATCTGTAAGCTCCATTAAAACTGCCGAAATGTGTCTACTGTTATCACATTTTATATCAATTTATACTCTCATCCTAATACATTTTACTTTACTGTCCCCTACTGGATAGTAAAACTTTTCATTCGTTGTATGGGATTGTAGCTTCTACAAAGTTACAAACTTGATAGCGTTTTCATTATTGATAGTGGAAAGATTATGAGACCTACATAAGAGCCTTATAATAGTTATATGAGAGTATTTTAATTAATTGTACGTAAAGTACTCAAGTCTGCTAGGATGCAATAACACGGATACTGTGTGTTTATTGCCTATTTGTATGCGTGAAGTATGCTTGCGTTGGGGAGGAATGTTGAGATAGACGCCTGAAAGATTATTAGTATAACTATTTAGCAGTATAAGAGATAGCGGATTTTCTATAACAAAAATCCTAACCTAAAAAAGGGGGTATGTAACGGTTTAACGTTACTTCTAAAAAAATAAGCTTAAAATAACTACGTTTAAACACTAAAATAATCTATTTAAAAAAATACAAACTTAAACTATTTATACTTAATCTAAACATATAAATATGAAAAACAACTAATTCTATTCGTAATAAAAATAAAATAAACTATACATGCTCAAAATAAATCAACGAACAAACAGAAATAACCACACGCATTTACTATTAGATAAAACTAGATGCAAGCACAAAAGACTACGTCACGCACTGCGATAAGCGCGGCGCTCGGCCGAAGTCATTAGAATTAGCACGGTCATTTTGCATTACGGAGTTGACCCGATAAGGTCACTAACTATTTTGATTGGAACGATATTATTTGCTACAGAAATGTAAAAATACTATTTTATTAGTAATATGAATTTACAATACATTTAAAAGACATAATAAGTGCCAGTGTTTCCCCGAATCGGGTGAGTATTGTGAAATTTACTACCTAGATAAGTTTTCTTCAAATCATTAGTTGTAATTTTGCTTAATGCAACAAATTACGCATTTAGTTCTAACTCTAAATGACTAGAATTATTTTATTATAGTAATTGTGCCTATGTGTAACAAACCTAGATGAATCGTATGCTTCTAGTACGTTCTGGAAAGTTAAATCTACCCGTTATGTTAAAATAGTACATTGTGAAAGTTGCAAATCATTAATTGTAGTACTTTAAATGCATTTAAATGCGTAGTTGTAGCTATTTTCTATTTGCAATACTTTCTTCCTACCTGTACTTCTTTTCTATCATCTTATTTTTGGTTTTGGCTTACTTTAAATTAACTTAAATTCTGATTGTACTTCCTTTCTTTGTTCTTCTGCTTCAAAGTTGATTTTGCTTGTGACTGCCACATCATAGATCACCATTTAGTGCTTTGGGGTTCACTAAACCAGCTTTTAAAACCATCAGCATAAAAAAACATGCTTCAAAAATCCCGATGTCGCAGGCACATATATGAAATCGGACTTTTTATAAAATACCCAATACCGGGATTTCCAGGGACCAAGTCTGGGGATATAAGCGGACCCCTTTTTGACCTGCTGCGCGTTCCCTGGCGCCTTCTGGGAGTTGCTACGTTGCGGACCTGTACCTACCCGGAAACCTTACAGCTGCCGCTCCGACATCGATCCAAGTGCAGGGAAGTGGCTCCAATCAAGGATTTGTTTCGCGTGCAGTGTGCTCAGCTCGATAGATTAGATTACCCACGACCTAGTCGGTTCTAGATTTTTTTTATTAATTAAATAGTGTAAAACTTTTATCCAGTTTTTAATTTATCTCTTAGTGCTAAATTCTATTTCTACCAATAACGCTAAACGTTACATTATATATGTTTTACAGTGACCTAAGAGTCAAATAAGTGCTCTAAAAATGATTTGGAAAGTAGGCTTCCGTGCCTGATTCTGGTCTCACCTCACCTTAAGCCGGGTTTATAGTCACTAAGAGCATTACAGTAATGCTCGCTCATCTATCTGGAATGTTACACTCGTCTGTGACCGGATTTAGTCGACTGCAGTACTTATGCGTACACTCAGCATCAGATAGTGTTCCCTAAAATTGAAACCACAAAATAATCTGGCTTGTGCACTAAATTTTCTTTCTGATGTAAATCGATTCTACTATTTGTGAGGAACAAATATATACCTATAACTACTACACTTGGATTACTATAACAGCCATCAATTGCAATCAAAAGTAGCCGACCGCACAGAGAAAATTGCATTTTCTCATTTTCAGCACGAAAAAGTGCGTTTAAGCATTTTGCTGCCGTACATTTATTTTTTCAGTGTTATTTAAGCATTCCGAAATTAACTTAAAAACCTTAAGACGATAAAAATAAAAAAAATTCGAACTTGGTGGTCTCATAATAACTTTTATATATTTTTTGTTTATTTATTCTGTGTTATGATAATTTTATATTTTCCAATCCATGTGACTATATTACATTTTAAAATTCAACATTAGTCACCATCCCCATTATCGAACCAGCTCACAAAATTTCACGGGAATCGGTTGAGAAATGCGACCTGTAGAGGAGATCAGCCGAGCAGACGCCGGATAGACAACCGAAAGCATTTTTTATTTATTTATTTAGGTAACATACAGTCACATTGTAAAAACAGGCACAAGACACTTGTGCCCAAGTTGAAACAGAGGCGCTTTGCACTCGCTCAGTGTTGCGATATTATAAGTCGTTTGAGATTATACAGACTAGTAGGTATAATAAGAATTATCTAAGGTGTCCGAATCATCGTAAAGAGAATGAACAGACATTCGGACACCTTAGATAATTCTTACTGTATCCACGTGTGAGAGTCTATCCGCATGTGAGGAGGCTCAGCTGAGCTATATAAGGTGCTAACAAATTAGGTACTAATATTTTAAAAGACGTTAACTTACATCAACACAATTAACTTTTTATAGAAATTAAGAAAACTTTTTATATGATATTTTTGGTTTTCATTTCCCAAACAAAATAAATAAATATTCTACCCAAACTTAATCATACTGTTCATTTAACAGACAAGAACATTTTCTGTCAAGTGGACGTTTCATTCATATTTAAAAGTTAGTAACCATAAAGATAATCAAAAAGGTCTTAATCACTGATTATTGTTTACCTCATTAACAGGGTGATTTACGTAGTACTTCCCTAATTTTCTCCAAAAAACATATATAATTTGTTTATTGTTTTATACATAAATAAACAGCTGAGTACTATCAACCCTAAAAATATTGGTACCTAATTTATTAGCACCATATATACAGTCCTGTTGGAGGCCCTGGAATACAGGCTATCGGGGTCATAAAAATACAGACTATTTGATGCTGACTATCCTGTACGCTATGCAGGTGTGTGCCGTGTAACGATAGATATTTGACCGCACACATAGAATCCTTCCATTACTATATTGACTCAGGATTGTTTGCTGAGAACTTGAACGCCGCGCATTAATATATTGCGCGGATATCGGGGAAAATCGAAATCCTTGTAAACTTGTTTTATATACTGCGTTTGATAGTCACAGACATATATCGAGGTAGAAGGAAAAGTGTATGTGCCTCGCATGCTAAAAAGAAGTGGCGGCGACCTGCTTTGTACGTCGTTAACTTCAGTTGCCGTCAATGTTATTATCAGATTTGAAAATCTGATAATAATGGTATAATTAATTGTTCAAATACCACCAAAAGTAATCGAAATAGTATGTACTATTTCGATTACACAACTAGGGTGGTAATCGAAGAAAGGCCGAGATCGCAGAAGTTTAAATAGTGTATTTCAGTATTTTGCAAATATAAAATCAACCGTTTTAGGTCTTTACCGCTATGGTTTCCGAACGTGACTTGACATTCGCATTGTCTATGGATATATGTCACTAATGTCACTCTCTGTTTTACAATTTTATTTAGGTTACGTAAGGTTATTTTTAATTAGATATCCTCACAAGTGTGATGAAAAACATTGACTACTCATTCGTGTTATTAAAGCCCTCGGCTTCGCCTCGGCCTTATAATAAACACTCGTTTGTAATTCCTTACTTATCGCCCTTGATACACAATGTACTATTGAACATAAGTTTATTGTTTGAGGAGTAGAACCTACGTTTTAATTATTTACTAATAAACATAAATTATTACAGGGCACACGGACTGTTATGCGTTTTCGTAATAGGAGTTTTACATTATGCCTAATAAGCCCCCTACCCTTGGATTGTGCACTCAGCACAGCAGCAAACCCTGCCTGCCTGCCTGCCTGTTCCTAAACAGGGTTCTCTGAAAGCCATTCAATGCTGTTTGCTTCTTAAGTAGATTAAGGAGATTGTTGTTGGATTGTTTCTCCCAGGGGTCGATTTCATAGACCCCCCCCGTCTATGAAATCGACCCCTGGGAGAAACAACGGTAAACAATGCAGTATTGAAATTTAATAAAATAAGTGTAAGTGTTCATGATCTTTAATTTGTGCCCATTTTTCAAGAATTTTCTGTGAAAACTCAATATTAGTCATATTTCAAGTTACCTATACGTTTTGCTGTATTATTTAGGTGCGTCACATATTAAAATTGTGACTGTAGCTCACCAGTATTAAGCTTAAATGCATTAAGCTTGACTGTGCTGCTCACTCAAATAGCTCGCCCATTTACTTGCTCCAGTAGTCCATATTAAATTGCTCTGTTTCTTACCATTAGTTGTCACTTGGCGCGCTCTAGCCAGGTCAGCTTTATTGCCGACCAGCACGACGGTCCGTTCCAGGGTAAACAGTTCTCTCGCCAGGTAGGCCAGGATCTCACCAGCCCGGGCAAAGGAACTCTTTGCCACCACGGAGTATATCACCACACAAGCATGCGGCTCGTATGTGGACAGACAGTTTTCCACCTGTGTAAAACATTTACTTCGTTAGTCAAGGGATAACAAGTGACCTAAGTCTATGATGATTATGATGATAAAGCTGTCCAGTGGCGGACTAAGCTGGGGGGTAAATGCGCCCCTCCTCTCTAGACTGGAGCCTTAGGGCAAACCACCCCTCCCTTAGTCTGCCATTGCAACTGACAAATTATGTTTGCTAGTAAACTAAACACGTTCTCTAAAATTCATTCTTAAATACTTCGACTAAATTTTGTGATTGAATACAGCAATGCAAACGGAGTTTAGCGCGTGTGATATGTTAATTTTGCAAATACAGTGGATTTGTTTTTAAATAGACTGTAAGTATCTAACGAAGGTTTTGTATCGGAATCGAATCTCTGTCTGCCATTTTGGGAATAGACTTGCGGTGTTGTTAGCCGTTGAGGCAGCAATGGCCGACAGTGAAATTCATGTACAAAACGTAGTTGTCTGAGTCTGTGAGCTACTAAGTAAGGTTGTAGCTAACGTCATGGCATGAATCGCAAGCCTGCATATCTGTGAAATTCGCGTGTTTGATTGTGATCCATATAGTTACGAACGCACTAGGCATAACTACACAGCGCAAGCAAAGCGACGCGACGCAACAAAATATTCATTGTATGAAATTGTAGGAGGAAAAAGAGGTAGAGGGAGACCCAGAACATCATGGTATGAGAATATCAGGGACTGGACCGTTGCAGACGCTACCACTCTTAGCAGAGTGGCGAGAAATAGAGAAGTCTTTCGCTTGATGGTCGCCGATATCCGTTAGGAATTGTATGAGATATAACGCACTACGTGATAATGGAACTGCGCCGCCACTGCGGTAAATACGTTCGTGCTTAGAACCCATGTGTCTTATTAACTGGATACAGTCAGTTTAAAAACAACCAAGGATTCGCTCCATGGACAGTGAAACAAAAACGGGGCATGTAAAATTATCGTATAATACACGCGATATAATCCGCTTTAAGCCTTTTATTAAATGAGTACTCACAAAAAAAAAGTAATTTATGATTTGCTGTCGGCTAACTGAAGTTCAGTGTTATGGAGGAAGGTGGATATTCGAGCGTTAAAACGCTTAGTAAAATGTCATTACTGTCACTTCTAGTTTGGCACAAGAGAATGCGTAGCAAGAACTAATTATAAAATCAATCTTCGTATCGATGTTATCTTTATCTCAAATCTCAACTCTCCACTTGAATGGTAATGGGGTGAATTGCAGAAAATATGCCCTTTTTGGTTCGTTTTTCCAGCGTGTTATAAATTATTTCATTAGTGTCCCTCGATTTTTACCTCGAATGTCTATCGAGTGACGAGAACTTTGATTAAATCATGTGTAGCCTCGATACCGTCTATAGCTTATAATAAAAGTTAACTGTGATCACTACCGTTTGCTGGAAGACGAATGAAAAAAACCGCCGCGGTCGAAACGCTCTGAAATCGACCCTTTTATTTTGTAATATGTATATCATTTTACTCAGGAGTACTTTTGTTTTTGGAAATAAAAACAAGGTCCCCAATTTTGCATAATTTTTTTGTCTCATTTTCGTTACTCCCATACATAGTGTACGACAAAAATCACAAAACTATAAATAAAATTTTATATATGAAAGAAACATTTTATCTCTTCATTGATTTTTAATGCGGGTAATTTACACCACAATTTATGTTACATATATAGATACAGGAAATCAAAGTACACAGAAAAATTCTTTCATTGAAATTTTTCTGTGTACTTTGATTTCCTGCATCTATATATGTATGAATAAAATTGTCTGAGTTTTAAGTAAAAGGGACATATTTTCTGTAATTCACCCAATGACTAAAACGCCGCGGCAGAAATGCTTAACACGTTCACTGTCCCCATACATAACTATCGGTTAATGTCACAAGTCCCAAATGTGCAATCAGTATGGGGAAGTGACCCCATAGTGGAAGCACGGACTCCTGAAAAAAATCTTCATGACCCCATATTGGGGGCACCGGGACAGGGAACATGTTAATATTGACCAGGGGATTTGTTGCTTTATTTTATTCTACTAACCGACATCTCAGTACTGGGATGGTCAATAAATATAAGCTCAGATTCTTCCCCATCCAATAGAACTGACACGGATTTCTCTCCAAACTCATCATCTGCAACAACATCCAGAAGTTAATGGAACATTAAGATCTTAATTAATTACTTAGTTCTAAGGAGGTTAAAGGAAATGGGAATAGGCATAAGGATTTTCACGCAATCAAATTGAAATGTGGACAGTGGCATATCTGGCTCTTACAAATTTTTATTACCTTATCATTTGTTAAACACATTTGATTTCTTAGGTCAGACTTTTTACAATAATAGTATATGAAAAGTAAATAGATAAACATTGACAAAACATATAAATTCATTGTAAAAAACCTAACTTATAGTGCTGCCGGCAGCGGAGCAGGACCCAAGCTACCGGTGGTTAGGGGTGCAGAGAGAGGAACCCCCTGACTATGCGCGCCGTATCCAGAAGTAGCGCTCTCTGCATCTGACCCTTGATCCAGCCATCTAGCGAGTCTCTTGAGATGGTGATCGAGACTTCACTATAAGCCCGTTCGCCGAAATGATAATGATCGCACATCAGATGGAACCATTTTGTGGAGGACAAGGTACTTACTTTGATTCACGGAGTAACATTTAATCATCGATTTATAAACCTAAATACCTTTGATTTTGAAAGCGTTTATTAAGTATTTTTATCGACTTGACCTACCTAAATAATAAATTGTTACGAACGCATTGAGAAACCAACTTTTTATCCGATTGCGGCAGAGCCCAAAATGAGGGTTATGTGTTTGACCTGTATGTATGTCCGTTCCTGTGTCCACTTGTAACTACTCAATGACACACTTTGATAAATGGTACATTATTAGATTCGTCTGGTGCGAGTGTCACTGGGTACGTAAAATTCGAAAAAAAAACTGGCGGATTTATACACTTTAATGCGCGGAATTTTTCACCGCAGTCGGATTTTTTAAAGTAAAAATGTGGTTATTATAGTTGAAAATCGGTGATAAATGCTACCCTGGGAATCGAAGTAGTCTACCGCAGTAGATTAACTTTGACAAAAGTTGTTTAATTACCTATTTTGTATCTAATTATTTTTAAAAATAAACAATTCTATTGATGATTATTTTTCATAATTTCGTTATGCGCAAATAAAATGTATCACGCTATGAATTGATATGCAATTCAACAAAATTTGATGTTGTAAAAGTCGATTCTTATACGTCGTATCGTTTGTGTATCTACTCCTGGATTCAATCTTCAAAACTTTTAACAGGTAAACTTTCCCTAACGTTGAATTTATAGAAATGAAAACATTCTATAACCTAGAATTTTCCTGGAAATTATTCTTACAGACAAATCAAAAGCAGAGAGTGAGTGAGTTCATGTAGAATCTATACTCCGTTTTTTTTCTAAAGTAGAAATTATGTAAACAACAGGAGCAAGGATCATCAACATTTGTTTGCTAGCCTATCGTAATGTCCCACTGGTGGGCAAAGGCCTCCCCCCTTGGTTTCCAATCGTCCCGGCTCCAAGCAAATTCTACTCCCATTAAACAGTTTTATGCACTTTAATGCAAGGTATTTTTTGCACCGCAGTCGGATTTTTGGGTTCCGTACCAAAATGGTAAAAAAGGAACCCTTATTGTGCGACTCTGTCTGTCCGTCTGTCACAGTCAGATATCTCAGGAACTTCTGCTGCTATCGATATGAAATTTAGAATAGTTTTAAAAGTCGCTAACCCGACCTTACTAGACATAAAAATAATCTTGGACTTTTTTTTAAAGGGGGCGGAAACGGGAGGTCGAAAATTAAAAGTTATGCTATTGTATCAAGTGGGGTATCAATTGAAAGGGCTTAATTTGTGGATTCCAAAACCATTTTTATTTTTTTTATTAATTAGGTACTTTTTGAGTTAGGACGAAAAACGTGCATTAAAATACTATTCCCCCACCAAGGGTCAAATTATATTCATCTTCCAAGTTACTGAACAGAAAAATTTGTAATAATGACCGATTATTAATATCATCTTAAGTATTATAAGAAAAATTAAACGATTTTCCTAATTATCGCCGTTTTTTGGATATTTTTAAATATCGTAACTCAGACTTAGTAAACTAACCGCCATACAGTTTTTTTTGAACTATTACTATTCACCTATCTACTACTATCTAAACTTACGAGTTTGCACGGAACCCTCGGTGCACGAGTACGACTCGCATTTGACCGGTTTTGACGTGACAACGTCTTATAAATTGGTTTGCCGGGTGACACTTCAAGAAACTGCGTTACGCTCCGCTCACGTTATGCGCTCACAATGAGAGCGAGTGAGAGGCACGCGTCCCTTCCACTCGGGCATGGTTAGTCGTTGTCACGTAAAACTTTCGCCCGTATACCGACTTTACAGGCAACCAATTTTTTTTTTTAAATTATAAACGTAGTTATTTTCATTGTATTTACAACCTTTGCATCAACATGTACTATATTGTTAGGTTAAAGCGACGGTATATATGACGTTCCGCGACTAAAGGTACCTTATGGATATTGTAGCTTGCGTCCTTCTATCTTGATGTCCTATAGTGTCGAAGTCGGATACGACACAAGCGACAATATCCATAAGATACCTTTACCTACGGAACGTCACATATTCCTACATGTTTTGTCGGGCGGTCACGTGGAGCGTGTAACGCGTCCTTGACCGTGTATCGATAATAGTACCCGTATGTTTAGACTCGCTGAGGCGCCAAAATACACAGATCAGCGCTTTGCCAGTAACACAAAGTGCTGACGTTTTCTCACACATTTTGTCGTACATAGGGAATGCAACCCGGGTATCCGAAAACGCGGGTGGGTGGATTTCAGAGCGTTTCAACCGCCGTCATCACCAATCCCGATATTATGATGACATATTTTTAAAAATTACATAATTTTTTAATCAAAACGTGGAAATAGTAGGTACTATTTTCGGATTTTATCAAAATAATGGGATACAGTCTTAACGTGAATCGTCGAAATTCCGGGATTGGTGATGACGGCGTTTGAAACGCTGTGAAATCCACCCGGGTGCCCGGCTAACCGACGTTATAGGGAACATGCACGTACTATAGGTGGCAGCACTAAACGACAAAAGAGACACGGGCGGACAATAAAGGAAACTATCGACCCTGTCAAAACAAGCTGTCAATGTCAATGATAATATGTAAGTGTCAATGTCAAATATAGTAAGTCGTAGCTACACTGACGTTAATCGTCCTTCAACGCGATAAATTAACGTTATTAACGGCTTTTTCGTCAATGTGGCCCCAGCATGAGAGGGTATATGATTTAGATTGGCGGCACCAGTTGGCAACACCTTCGTCGTGCACGTTCCCTATTTAGAGTCGGGAAAACCCGGGTATTTTGACTCAGAGCCCGGGTTAAAAACACCTAGTAAGTAATTAATCAAAATTATGCATGTATCGTTTTATTTTAAACATGCTTGCTTATCTTATATAATACCACAAAACCTCGACATTTATTTTATAATATTATCAATAAATGAGTATGAGTAGGTATGAGTAGGTATGAGTACGGCCGGCAATACCGGTAAGTTCGTCAGCATGGAATCGGTTAATGAATAAGTTTTTATTTTATAAAACGTATGAATTGGCTACTTGACAACTTTTTTCTGTGATATGTTATAGAAAGATCTCTCAATTATAAAAATATTAGTGAAAAAACTACTTCAGTATCATCAAAACTCACCGAGATACAACAATGTTAAAATCACATTTATAGACTTTCCCAAAAACGTGTCAAAAACGCTTCATACTGCCACTTCTTAGAACGTGACGTAACGATCGAAATTTTGTTTGAAAAAATCATGAACTTTGTTCTGCAACTATGTTAAAACTTGCGTTTATGTCAACGCCCATCGCTCCGCCATTATGAAAATTTCTCAAAAACTAAATCGACAAAAATTCTATTATATTTATTGAATCTACTCACAAAATTATATAAGAATCGGTTGAGAATTACGAGGTGCTGACACAGTATAATAGCACAAATTTTTCTTCCTACAAAAGTCCATCGCGCGGCTTGTGTGTGTGTGCGCGCCGTGACTACAAGTAAAATTTTACAAATACATAGGAATGCTCCCGTACGGATCGCACTGTCTGCTCCTCGACTTTGAATACGTATCGTGCGCTCATTAGCTGCCAAGTTTGACTACTTGTCTGTTTTTATACTTCGCCACAAATCTCCTACCTATTTGTACGAGTAATCTCGTACGGTTGGCAACCCTGCTTCTGGACAAAGCCCGGCGTCTAACAGATCGTGTCGGGACAATGGTTTATCAACTCCACAAAAACCCTTCACACTTGCTCGGCCAATAGAAAGAAAATCAAAATGCTTATGTTACGCGATGGTGGCCGGTGAGCCTTGACTTGTCAATATTTTAAATTTAGATCTGTATTGAAAAGTGTTTGTGCAAATATTGTCAGCATCAACCGTTTTGCAGAAATCGATATGATTTTACTCAGGAACAAAAATGCACGGTTTCCAAAGTTTTAAGTAGTGTATTTTATTTCAGCTACTCGAGCAAACACTATGGAAAATGCTAGTCTATCTACCTACCTATCTATATATTAAAGATTTTTCCAAAAAGTAACTGGGGAGTATTAAAAATAAGTAATAAATCGTAAATAAACAGATTTTGGATTATTTGTCCATCAATTAGTCTGTTTGTTTGTTTGCGCATCATGCAATACCTATTATCGGACCGATTTCAGTGCAATATGGTGTACAAGTAATTATCTCATTATTATGACCCTAGTAATAACAATAACATTATACTTTTTTCTTCACACTTGCTCGTAAAGGGTGTTATAACCCGCAGTTGTATAGATCAGCTAGAGCCGATTTACCTCCCGTGGGTTATAAAAATCTATAACCCCCACGGGTAAATCTGTATGAAAATCTATAAATCCCGAGGGAGTTATGAGTTTAGTTTTAAAATTTAAAACCCACTCGTACGTCATTTCAGACTAAGGTTTCAAATCAGCCAAAGCTTATGTCCTATCTTCAAAACTTGGCTACAAAACCAATTTTACTGTATATAAAACTTATACGGTATATTTTACTTTAAGTTCTGAGAGTATTGCAATTATTTTAGTAAATTTTATTTTAAAATCAGTATGGTCAGTCAAGATTGAAAACTAAACGCAGTTCTTAGCATTATCTGTGGAAGACTACATTGAAAAAGTTGACAGTTATACACAATGTAGTACATATTTTATTACGCAACTACGGCGAAGCAAAATAGAAACATTTAACTTATGTCACTTCCGTGAACGAAGTTACCGGCGTCTACAATATAAATCTTACATTTCCATTAAATTGAGCTTGCGTGGGTTGTAACTTTAACAGGCAATCAGATTTGTATAATTGCAATTAAGTAAAATTCGTTGAGCCGAAAATAGCGAAGGTTCGTGTAATTGAGCACATAACCAATCGCTAAATTGGCTGACACACGATCGATCGCTAAATTGGCTGACGCTGTTGTGTCTATTAGTGCCGTGGTGAGAAATATATCTTTGGGCAGATTGGTACATCACCTAGGGCGGTATAATAAGGCATGCCCCAGATCGCAAGTGTTTGTGGCCCTAGCTACAGGCGACGGCTATAATTATGCGATCTGGGTCTTTCCTTAAAACCGCCTGTGATGTGTACACAATTTTATGTCGTCCCTTGGCAAGGAAGTGGTATTTTGTCGTGAAAAATGCCACTTGCGACCTAGGGTGACGTAATAGTAGTTTATGCAACTAATACATAATGAGGGGCCTTAAAATACGAGAGTGGTTTTATGAAAAGAGCCGAATTTTATAATAAGATCACACGAGTGTTTTAAGGGCTAATTATGTACAGTTGCATAGGTACATTATATTATCGACACACATATTATAAATCCTGAATAAATTGTCTGCGGTTTCCACGGTTATCACTTATTGTAATAAAACAACTTAAATTCGATTTAATCCGTTTAAGTTGCTTTATTACAATTTCTCAATTGAAAGAAATATAAAAATTCTACGATTTACACAATATTATGTATGCCACACCAGACCATATAGTGGTTTTTTCCGCACGTTACGCGTACGGGAAAAGCCGCTTTCTGGCCAGTGTACACGACACGGGAGGTAGTAAAGAAAGCCCTTCATAATTACGTCTGCGATTCGGCCTTTCTTTGTTTTACCACCCTAGTTGTGTAATGTAGTCGAGTTCATCATTATCTGAGCAAAGATGGGACCAAAAACAATTGAACAAGACTCTATTGTCAGAAGCATACGAACTAGATCAGATATTTTTGATCCATTCTTTGTTCAGATAATGATGAACTCGACTGTACTATTAGACCCTTAAATGAAAATCGCGTTCTTACGCTATAGTAAATTACACAACTAGGGTGGTAAACCAAAGGAAGGCCGAGATCGCAGAAGTTCACGGCCCGAGCTGCAAGCGAGGGACGTAAATATGCGATCGAGGGCTTTCTTTATTACCTCCCGTGTTGTGTACATCATTTGATATCTACACTTGGCCAGAAAGCGGCTTCTTCCTTACGCGTAGCGTGCGGTAAGAGCCACTTTAAGGCCAGGTGTGACATAAAAATTTTAATGTCTAAATACGGAGACAGCCAATAGGACAAGGAACAGGGGCGTGGAGAATATTTATATAGGATAAGGTGTAGGGAACTTACCGCGTTTAGCTTCGCCAACGTGAGCAAGTAAAAAGAAGTTGTGTTATTCACAAAAAAGTTAGCGCCAGTCAGCCAGAGAGTTAAAACTAAGGTTGCGGCCACGGGCGTAGGCGGGAGCGGTTGTGGCACCAGAATAATTTCTTTATTGTCATTTGTATACGGTAACTTCATTTAATTTAACTACCTTCTTTAAATTAGACATTCAGCGTTTATTTATATGTACAGAAGTTCAATTTTGTTTCGTTAATGCAATGTTTAAGACGATTTATTTTTAGTATTTATTAAATCACAAAACATTATACTTAATACCGAAAAAAAAAGAACTAAAACTATAAAGTCTGTTATTTTTATTACAAAGAACTAGTAGACCGGCTAGTGGTCACTATTTTTATAAGCTGAACGGGCCGAGTCGTGTGATTTTTGTTTATCTTTCTTTAAGTACCAATAAAACAGACTATATAAAATTTAAAGTGAACATTCTACAAGTGAACTAAAACATATATACAAAGTTCGGCCCCTTTGGCGTGGTACCGAACACAGAAATATATCGAGCTAGAAGAAAAAAGTGTATGTACAGTCAAGGAATTTAATTTCCTACCCTTTTCATTGAAATGTTGTTAAGCATTCACAATGCATTAAGGTCGAAATTTCTATTTCAGTAATAGTATTTAAATGTCAATACGTATTATTTGTCACTGCATATTAAAGATAACCTCTTTGCGAAGTCATTTGCTCATCTAATTACGAATACGTGTCAGTTGATGTCAGTGTCAATCGAGAACATTTTAAAATAATTCCGAATCCAGACTCCGGAAAGTCTACCACAAACGTCGATAATCTAAATTTCGTTATCTGCGTTCCTTTCATTCGAATATTGCAAGAGCGAGAAAGATGGACTTTCTTCGAATTTCGATTCCGCGGTTGTCGACCTTTTTTGATAGTGCCTTGACGTTCCAAATTTCAGTTCACCATGTCAACGTTGTTAATATGTTACCTAGTTACTGACACAAAACAATGCGTGTGATATGTCAAAGTAACGTCGTAGTCTAGCTAGCTCTTATGATGACAGTATGCTATACGATATTGGACCTTAGGTGGGTTGGAAATTAAATTCCTTGACTGTACCTCGCGTGCTAAAAAGAAGTGGCGGCCACCTACTTTGAATACCGTTAACTTCAGTTTCCGTCAATATTATTAGCAGATTTCAAGATCTGATAATAATGGTATAATTAATTGTTCAAATACCACCAAATGAAATGGAAAATTTATGTTTTCCATCACTAAATTGTACTTTTGGCATCAAACGGCAAGCGAAAAATGTTACACGCTTCTTTGCCATACAAATCGACGAACTATTTACTTCTATCTCGATATATTTCTGTGGTTCCGAAGATACTGACTGCTTTTCCTCGCCGTAGGAGCATTCCATGAAAACATCAACTTTTTGTCCCTTACGAAACGCTATGGCAGCTACCCTAATAAAACGTATTAGCTGCTAAGAAACACTACCAATCTTAAAGCCGAGTTATGATATTACAATGCTGATAATTAGCTTCCTGAATTTATTTCTCGGAAGTATTAAACGGTGGTGTCCCTTACGAAATATTTTCATGGAATGCTCCCGTATCGCTATTGTTTGCCAGCTCTTCGGTCCCTTGTGACGTAGACCAGGTTTTTAGCAAATTCTTTGTTTTGCATAATTTATTGTACTTAATCTATCTGGAAAATTAAGTTTTTTAGGGTTCCGTTCATCAAAAGAATAAAAAACAGAATCCTTATAGGGTTACTCGTGTGTTTGAATGTGGGTCTATAGCTTTTCTATTTTGAGTGAAATGTTTATGTTATTTGACGCCGTACGATAATAAAAAGTACACATACGCAGTCGGTAACCCCAAGACGGCCGTTTTTTAACGTAAATAAATAAATTATTAAAGTGGGTTCTAGCTAGATCAAAAAATAAAAATAAGTTTTACAAACTATATCGTATGAATAATCAAATGAAAGGGATCATTGCGAGAATCTTAAATAAGTATACAATTTTATAATCTTAAGATAAACAATAACGAAGTTTTTAAATAAAACAGGCGAAAATTGACCATTCACGCTTATCTCAGAAGCTAACAGAGGGTAAAAAATAGAGCAAATAGTTCTTTACCTATAAATTGCACGAAAATCTACACAAGCCAAAAACAGAAACAGAACCAGCGTAAAATTAGAAAAAAACCATTACCCCCTAGGGCGCTTCGCGTACGGAAAAAGCCGCTTTCTGGCCAAGCGTAGACATAATAGTACATTGTGTATCAAGGGCGGTAGGTAAGGAATTACAAACGAGTGTTTGTTACAAGGCCGAGGCGAAGCCGAGGGCTTTAACAACACGAGTTTGTAATTCCTTTACCGCCCGTGGCACACACAATGTTTTTCATCACACTTGTGAGGAAATCTAATTAAAATTAACCTTACTTAACCTAAATAAAATTGTATAACTGACAGTGACATTAGTGACATATCCATAGACAATGCGCAACGTTCGGAAACCATAGCGGTACAGACCTAAAACGGTTGATTTTATAATTGCAAAATACTGAAATACACTATTGAAACATTTAATTAATGTTACAGAAATATGTGTTTACATGTATTTGCAATACCAGTTCTCTTTAAATAAATATTTCAGTGAAAAGTTAAAAAAGTAAGTTGGCGTTTCCTTTGAACATGACAAATAAGAGTAAAACAGAACCAGCGTTTCAAATTTAAAAAGAAAACCATTACGCCCTAGGGCGTAATAGCTCATTTACGGCCCGCAAAACCTACGTGTAATGCACCATTTTCGAGCAAGTGTGATGAAAAATGATGTACACAACACGGGAGGTAATAAAGAAAGCCCTCTATCGCGTATTTACGTCATTCGCTTGCAGCTCGGGCCGCAAACATCTGCGATCTCGGCCTTTCTTTGTTTTACCACCCTAGTTGTGTTATGTACTATTTCATCACAGAACTGTTATTGCAAATACATGTAAACACATATTTCGGTAACATTAATTAAATGTTTAAATAGTGTATTTCAAAATACTTTATTAGAAGAGAAAAACTGAAAAATTATATGTCTCGCGCAGGATTCGAACCTGCATCTCATAGTGTACAGTATTTAGTATTTTGCAAATATAAAATCAACTAAAATGGCCGTTTTAGGTCTTTACCGCTATGGTTTCCGAACGTGATTTGACATTCGCATTGTCTATGAATATATGTCACTAATGTCACTTTCTGTTTTAAAAATTTCTTCTGATACTGGGTTGATTAGTAAGGTTATTTTAATTTAGATTTCCTTACAAGTGTGATGAAAAAACATTGTGTGGAAAGGAATTAAAATTTCGTGTTATTAAAGCTCTCGGCTTCGTCTCGGGTTTGTAACAAACACTCATTTGTAATTCTTTACTCACAGCTCTAGACACACAATCTACTATTACAGAACCCCAGGTGATTTATTTATTTAATACTTTATTCTACAGTATAAAAAAGAGAGAGAGAAGAGTAGAATAGGCGGTCTTAATGCCTTAAGGCATTCTTTACCAGTCAACCGTTGGGTAAAACAGAGACTTTAGTCGGTGCAGGATTGTTTAAGGCCGAAACGACGTCAGAGACACATAATATCGATAGTTATAAGAGTATGTATGGTAGGTAGCAGTGGCGTGGCGTAAAAGACATCCTAGGGCAAGCCGGTGCAGATTTGGCGTACATTTTCCTTGAGAGCTGTAGAATAAGGTGCTCAAATGCCTGATATTAGGCAAGCCGGTATGAATCGAGTTCTTTGGACGCCACGCTACTGGTAGGTAGGTATATTTAGATTAATACGGCCTAAATTCCATCATGAAATTATTGTAATATTCATAACTCGATTCTGGATTATACTTATTGGTTTATTGTCCACGAGCTTACATTAATTCTGGAATTTCATCTGTTTAATGGAAAATTGTTGAAATATAGTATTTTGAATGGATAGTAAATGTAAAACATTACCTACTATAAAAGCATTAAGTTGATTAGAGTCGCTCGGTTGTCCATAGAAACAAAAAGCGGGTTATTATTTGCTTCCACGACTTCAATCATGGACAAAATGTGTTTCACTGTATAGTTTGATACGTTTTGGCTGCGCGAAAAGTCGATTAGCATTAGAGATGCAGCGAATAGTGATTTACCCGAATACCGAATACCGAATATTCGGCCGAGTCGACGACGATATTCAGCCAACGCTTTTACCTAAAATGAAGTAAATTCGAACGCCCGAGTGAGCGGCGCCGTGAATTTCTGTACAGGACAGTACAGGTTGCAACTTGTTACTCATCGTAGGCAGCCTATGATAGAAAAATGCGCCCATTTCTAAGTCGTTGTTTATGCTACTGTTCTATATATGTTTGAAATTAATGTGAAAGATGGTTTAACTAATATTTAATATAGATTACTGTTTATAATTTGTTATTAAAATATTTATTCATCCTTCTTTTTCCTTCGACTTTGTGTTAATTTACTGTTCGGTATTCGGCCGAATAGTCAAAATGTGGCCGAATAGGCCGAATACCGAATTGTGGCCGAATATTCGTTGCATCTCTATTTAGCTTTATTTGAATCCAGAAGGTGTTTTGTTACATATATATTTTTTGGCCTTTTGAGAATATTCATCTAGTTCGCGCAGACAAAATGTATCATGTCATAAAATAAAACATATTTAATAGTACATTACTTACTTAGAGAAAAACATCGAATGTCTCAGATCGCAGGTATTTGACGCCGGAGCCGAAGGGCCATAAATATGCGATCTGAGGCTTTCTTTGTTAGTTTATTACTTCCCGTGGTAAGTACAAAATTTTACGTCTCACCCAGGCAATGAAGTGGGATTTTCCGCGTGCGGTAATTACCACTTTCGGGCCTGGTGTGACGTAAAACATAGTTGTTGCCGTGGGAGCGAATGATGACCCTCATTTTGTTTCTACGTATGAAAAACCAACCGACTTGAATGACCTAAAACAGTAGTTCTTAACCGGTGGTCCGCGGACCACTGGTGGTCCCTGGAAGCACCCGAAGTGGTCCGCGAAGCCATCCAAAAAAAAATTGTATTCCCTCAACCTATTTACTTTATATTACCTCCAAACAGTCGGTGGTCCGTGGCAAGGCATACAGTTTGTAAAATGGTCCCTAATCACTAAAAGGTTAAGAACCACTGCTTTAAAACCACTAATCGAACTGAACAATAGAACAACAGACACGGTCTGTAAAACCAACCGACTTGAATGACCTTTAACCTCAATTCATGTTTGCGCTGAGACAAGAACTAAATGTATTGCTTTAAAACAGTGGTTCTTAACCGGTGGTCCGCGGACCACTGGTGGTCCCTGGAAGCACCCGAAGTGGTCCGCGAAGCCATCCAAAAAAAAAATTGTATTCCCTCAACCTATTTACTTTATATTACCTCCAAACAGTTGGTGGTCCGTGGCAAGGCATACAGTTTGTAAAATGGTCCCTAAACACTAAAAGGTTAAGAACCACTGCTTTAAAACCACTAATAGAACAACAGACACGGTCTGAAAACAAAATGGAATAAGTCGCAAACCATATTTTACACTAACTGACAGAGCTTTCCATCGCTAACGAAAGTTCATTCCTCGATCAAATATCAATTTACGGAATTCAATATCGTTGATAAAGGTGTCTAATGGATGTACAGTCGGCGACGGAATATTCACGCATTTTGTCACCGTATTCTCTGACAATAGGGTACAAAAATTGACACATATTTCTGTCACTGACTGTACCGGCCACCGGCAAATGGCTGAGTGCGGTAACATTGACGTCATAACTACTTTGTCTCTAGGCTTGATTATTATTAGGGTTCCGTACTAGGGCGTGCAGTACGGGGAAATTTTAGTAGGCGAGCACCAGGACTTCTCTGTACTGCCATACTAACATTTCCCGGTCCTGCACGCCCTATTCCGTACCCAAAGGGAATTAATTACTAAGACTCCGCTGTCCGTCTGTTCGTCTGTCACAGTGCTGTATCTTTTGAACTGTAATAGGTAGAACTTCAAATTTACACGGAATGTGTATTTTTATTGCCGCTATAACAAGCAATAACTAAAAAATAATAATATAAAAAACGTGTTGCTTTGGTGTAGAGATGGGCGCTCGTGGGTATTTACCCGGTAAATACCGGGTATTTACCCAATCCACCCGGTATTTACCCGTTTCTACCCATTTTGGTGGGTAGAAACTACTGAGAGTCAAGATAATTAACAATTGAATAAATTAATTTGTGCAAGGGATAAAATATTAAGAAAAATACATTTTGTCGTCATTGGAATGATATAATATAACTTGGATTGTTAGATAATGCACTGTTACCGAATATTTTCTGCAGACTTAGCGTTTATATCTGATTTGATTTAATCGTACCTAATAAAATATGTTTGTTTTATTAAAGGAATGATATTGAGTTTTTCTGTAAACTTTCGAAGTCAGATTTTAAATTTATTTTTTTATATGAAAAAAATATATATATAAGCTTCCCGTAAAGACTAGTACTAGTGCTCTCATCTCATGCTGGTTCTATGAGATTCAAAAGGCTGTCCAATAATTTTATTTCAATTTCAGTAAAGAAGTGAAGTTGTATAATTATTAAGACTTTATTTAAGGGTTTTTATAGTTTCGTGAATTTTTTTTTCTACGAAGTGTCTAAATAGGTAATTTATCGTTAACTTTTCGAAATTATTTGAGGACTTAATATACTACGAGTACTCTAGTAGTGTTTTCACAGTATTTTAAAGTTTTCAGATTCCTAGAAGCTTCTAGAAGATGTTTAGAAACGTCTAGAAGTTACATTAAAGTTTCTTCATGTTTTATGAATTTCATAGAAGGTTTAACCATATTTCTAAAAGTTTCTTTGAGGTCCCTAAATGCAGTCTTGAAGAGAGAAACGTAATCTTCTGGATGGTTCTATAGGATTTATACTAGATCCTACGAACTTCATAAATGGTACTACAAGGTTTTAAAGAGATCTAAGAGATTTCTAGAAGTTTCTAAGTTTCGTTTATAAAGTCTTTAGAAGCCTACAAATGAAATAATATTATTATATGGTATCTCTCTGTGGTATCTCTCGTCATGTTTATGAATATCCTAGATGTACAGTAGGGAACTAAAAGGCCTTCTCGAGGCTTCCGTAAAGTTTTGACATGGTCTTATGAAGTTTTCAGAGCCCTACAAAGAATCCAATATCTTCTGTGGTAACTCTTGTCATTTTTATGAATTCTAGATGTTACTATAGGTAACCAACAGAAGACTTGAGGTTTCTTGAAGCTTCTTTAAAGTTTTGACATGATTTTATAATGTTTCCAGAGTTCTAAAAATTAAATAATATATGAAATGTTAATAAGATTATCAAGTTTCCCAAATGACATAAGACATCTGGAAGTCTTTACGTGGTTTTACAAGGAATCCAGAATCTTCTTTTGTATTTCTAGCCACGCTTATGTATTCCAGATGTAACAATAATACGCCTAAATGTCCTTGTAAGGTTTTTTGAAGCTTCCGTCAAGTTTTGAGAAGGTTTTATGAAATTTACAGGATCTACAAATTAAGCAATATACAAAATTATCAAGTTTCCCGTCTGTTTTTCGACATATCTAGAAGTTTCTAGGTGGTTTTACTAAGGAGCCAGAATCTTCTGTGATACATTATAGTGTTTATGAAGTTCTAGATGTTAAAGTAGGCTTCATAAAGGCCATGTTACCATGTAAGATATCTAGGAGTTCATAATATGTTACAAGAAGCTATCTGGGTATCTATGATGGTTCTAGAGATTTCGATGAGATTCCTAGAAGATTCTATGAGATCATTTATTGCACTCACATATTCTAGACACAGGTTCTAAAGGTTTTATCATCATATTTAGATTGTAACCTTCAATTATACTTAAAATTGTCAGCGTCTCGACCAAGACACAAACCAAAAATTAAAAAGTAGGGTGTCCCAGACTTTCTCTTATTATGTTTTTTATGTGCTAAAGTGCCCCTAATCCAAAAATCAGCTCATTCTGTGTATGGGAACCCGTGCCGACTTCAACCTAAATTTTTCATATTAACCAGTTGAGCTAAGTTTGCACCTGTTTTCCTAAGCACCACATACCAACCAGAGATATAATAGATTCCCGGATTGAGCTTCTGCTTTGACTTTTTTTGTTTAATTATGACGAATTTCTATAAGATAGTTGATCACACAGAATCAGAGTGTGCAACTACATGTGCATTTCAAGCTTTTCACTTCCAGTAACTTCGCAGATATGAAGAACTCGCTGAATTTTGAAAATGCAATAGTATTTTATATAATCTATGAACAAAACATATTTTCTAGCTCTTAATTAGTCGCCACCTTTGGTACAAAATAATAAAATGCGATTTAATTATATAAAAAGAGCCACAATAGTTGCGCCCTTTAATCCTGGTTGCGTTAAGTTTGCACCTGGTTGGTATGTGATTCGAAAGAAACCAGGTGCAAACTTAGCTCAACCGGAAGTCGGCACGGGTTCCCATACACAGAATTAGCTGATTTTTGTTTTAGGAGCATTTTAGCACATAACAAACATAATTAGAGGGTATGCGTTACTCAGTTTGGATTTGCGTAAAATCTGGGACATCCTAATAAAAAGTGTATCATTACTTTTGTTGATGTAACGTAAGATGCCAATTTCGCTATCCATAGCATTTATTCTTACTATACGTATATATATCAACAACATTTTTAATGAAATTTGTAAAAAATACTAAACAAATAGTTTATACCCACCAATTTGGGTATTTACCCAATTTACCGGGTAGATTGGGTAAATACCCGGGTATTTACCCGGTAAATACCATGGGTATTTACGCACCGCCCATCTCTACTTGGTGTTTTATGTTGTACGGTGATCCTTTTTATTATTTTATTTTTATTTTAGCGGCCATTAAAATGGGTAGGGTGCGTTGTCCAACAGTGAACCACCTTTTTTTTGAAGTCGCAGAACTTGCTAAAAAATAAAGCTAGAAATTTGGTTTTGATGTCATTGTTTAGGTAATTTCATAAGGTATCTTATGTATAGGTTACAAAATGATTTTTGGACTAACTAACATCCATTAAGTAGGTTTTTAAAAAAAAATATATTTGGTTCACTGTATACTATGGGTAGTTTACATTAAACCACCCTTATTTCAACAGTGAACCATAATGCCATTATCAGTAAAAAATGCTGAAATGTGAAAGAAAACTAACACTATATTTGGTAAGCATCTGTATTTTTAATGTACATGAATATAAAGAAATAAAAAACGTATTCTTCTAGTTTTAAAAAAAGAAAATATATTTGGTTCACTGTATACTATGGGTAGTTTACATTGAACCACCCTTACTTCAACAGTGAACCATAATGCCATTACCAGTAAAAAAAGCTGAAATATGAAAGAAAACTAACACAATACTTGGTAATCATCTGTATTTTTAATATACATGAATATAAAGAAATAAAAAACGTATTCTTCTTACAAAAACTAAAAGTTATTATATATTATATATCGTGCGGTACACAGTGAGCCGGCTCAGTGAGTACTATGTGAACCAGGCTCACTGTTCAACAACCACACCATTCAACTTAAAATACGAAAAAAAGATAGGTTATAAACGGAATTGTCACAAAGCAATGTGCTCATAAAATGACTAAGACTACATCAAATTTAACACCATACAGCGTTTGGTCATATATTAAATAACAAAATATACAAAAATCCAGACACTTACTTGTGAAAAGTATCTTTTTTCGACGAAATTTAAACAAATTTCTATCTCACGTCCGGCCTAAGCCGCTGCCGCTGGCTCACTACGGGAGGGGGGAAGGGTTCTTAGACGGCATGTTTTAGCACGATCGGTGAAACTGGCAACGTCGCAGTTTCTTCAATATGGCGGTGGTTCAGTGTATCTTGATGGTTCACTGTTGGACAACCGACCCTACACATTCTGTCAACATAATTATCAAGCATCTACCTATTGCCGTTATTGAAATAGAGCGAAAGATGCCAAAAAAACATGTTTCTTGTACGAGTAGTTATAACCCCTTAATTTTTAATTTTATTGTAATTCTATTATTTTTGTATAGCACCAATAAAAATGAGAATTTAAAGTCTCTAACTGCAAAGATTCAAAAGATATAGTCCTGTGACAGCCGGAAAGAAACATGTTTCTTGTATGAGGACCATCTTTTATTTTTTATTATTTGTTGTTAGGTATAGCTGCAATAGTAATTTACATTCCATAAAAATTTCAAGTCTCAACCTATTACGGTTCAAAAGATACAGTCTTGTGACAGACGGACGGACAGCGGAGTCCTTAATAGCGTCCCGTTGGCACCCTTTGGGTATGGAACCCTAAAAATGAAAGAGACAAGATGAATAAGTAACCCCTGTTAAAATAAATACAATAGCCGTTTTTGCTTTCCATTAGGCTTTTACATGACCAAGTTTCGTTGCGAAATCAAAAGAAAAGTGAACTCGTATGATTATCCATTATATTCAAATCCGCTCCCGCTTACGCTCCGCTCTATAGCTCTATAGCCATGACCTGAAACAGCAGCAAAGCGATATAAAAACTACTAATCATTTATGTCAGACATCTAAGTATTTACACTAAGAATTAAAGATATCTATGAATAAAACAAACACTATACATTAATTTGTGCAAAGGTAAAGAGTATCGTATCTCTAAGCTTAGAACAATGGGAAAGGGAGTCGCTACAACACATGGTATAAAAAAACAGTATGTTCTTCGCGAGAATGACAATGATGATCTCTTTTGACCTCTGATATGCTGACGTCACAAGGTTCATATGTAGCGATTTTGAATGCGTTTCTTATGATAAATTGGTCCCACCGCCGGCGAGTAATCGAGTAAAGTTGGGCGAGAAGCATTACATTGCGGATCTGGAAAGGTCGATTGATCACACTGTGCCTGGTCAGCCCGCAATGAACTGTTACTCGCCCAATTTTACTCGCTTATTCCCCAGCGGTGGGACCAGGCCAGGCGGGTAATTTATTTCGCTCATTCCCAAAATACCGCATTCCTAAAATACCAGATTTTTAAAATACCAAATTCTCGATATATTTGATCCTCAGTATCAGTGGCGTGGCGTAAAAGATATCCTTGGGCAAGCCGGTGCAGGTTTTGCGTACATTTTCCTTAAGAGCGGAATAAGGTGCTCAATTGCCTGATATGTATTAGGCAAGCCGGTAGGAATCGAGTTCTTTAGACGCCACTTTATTTTGGTAATCTGTATACTGTACTGAGCAGTACAGTATACAGATTACCAAAATAATACATGCACCAAAATCATTTAAATCGTTGAGTAACTTTCGATTTTATAATTTAGTGTAACGGGAATGTGGTAAGACAGGAATCTGATAAATTGAGAATCGGGTAATTTGAAAAATCTGGTATTTCGGGAATGCGGTATTTTGGACATGAGCGATTTATTTATTTCATAACTGATTATGGGTGATACTCGAACATTTTCTTAAATTATGGAAGTACTAACCCAAAGTGCCAAAAGTAGAGGAAAGAATAGAATCAGACATCTAAAAGAGCCCTTAAGAGCCTACTTGCAGAAATAAATTATTTTATTTTATTTTTACTTAATCAATGGCAACATTAACGTGTAGCATGCCAGGTTTCGGGAAGAACAACACTTTACTAAAGCACCTGTTACATTTATGACAAGAATCAGTATTAAGTTAGAGAAGACTTTATTTCAGTCTGCAATATTTTGAGGGGGGAGGTCTAACCCGCAATGTAATCAAACTCGCATACGAGTTCTCGCCCCGTCTAAATGGGGCTTAAGAAGAAGTAGCCAAGTCGAGCCGAACGACGACTTTTTCGCTCTCATTACATTCGGTGCCAAGCATCGCTACGTGTGCTACGCCGTAGACCGTAGCACGTTAATTGTAACGAAAACCCTTCGTAGATGTTGAAGTCGACTATCGACAGGAGTAGCTCACTCCGCGATATCACCGCGCGGCTATTAGTACCAAATTTCGCCCCCGCGGAGGGGCTTAGCCAGCGACCAGAAAGAGTACGCGTTATGCGATAGAAAGAGACGTCAGTCTTGTTAGAGACTTCTGTACTTAGTACTTTATATGCTGTCGGGTCGGTGGCACTCAAAGTGTTATTGCGTGGACATAAAGTTTTTTCTGACCGGCTTAAGTCGATTTCGCGTCCATAGATGTGGAGAAACCCTACCTCCACGAAGGCCGATGCTCTAAGTTTCCAAGCAGTATGTAAAAAAATTGGCCAGAACTTTCAGCGTTGATAGTCTATGTCTCATGCAGGTTACTACGCATGCTCGTACATGCGGGCTCTAGCCTTAGGCTGCGTTTTACCAAAGCTGTGCTAGGTAGCGAAGCAATGTGCGAGGAAAAAGTCAACCAATGCCGGGTTTCCGAGATAAAGGGTCTTGACAGACGGAAAAACGGACAACAGAGTGATCCATTAAGGGCTCCGTTTTATCCTTCTGAGGAACGGAACCTTAAAAATTATCTGTTTGTGTATGTGTGCATCAAGCAAAAACTACCTGACTGATTCCGATTAAATTTTGTGGGTCGATTATATAACTACGGATTATGAATATTACCCGATTACGGCATAGCAAAAAAGATACATTAAATTATTTCACCCCGTGAACAAAGTTATCCAATCGCTCGCGCATTGTATAGCTAACCTTATGTTGAAGACGGTTAAAATGGTCAACATACACGGAATATCAAAAGATAAGAGAAATCGATTACGTTGTAGCGACTCGCCCGAGGGACGCGTAGCGGTTCAGTCAAGCATTTAAAAATGTATTACAGTGGCCGCTAGGGGGGGCTGATATTTATCGTATAAACGGGAAAGGTTCAGTTTAATGCATTTTAATATCATCATCATAATTTCAAGCTTGATACGTCCATTGCTGAACATAGGTCTTCCTCAAAGACTTCGACAACGAACGGCCGCACGCCATCTGCCCATCGAAATACAATCGATCAATGATATTGGGTTATTTCCTATATAATTAATTGTCCATAGAAAATGACCCGAATTCATTGCCCGTGAGTGTATAATGTATGGAACGATAACACCACACACAAATGACATTGAAATTTCCATAACGCCCACTTTTTAAAATCAATACGTTTTATATGTATCTGTGGAGCTGATAACTACTTACTAAATGCGCTTAGTAAGCGCCTGAGGGAGGCAACGGGGGACCCTCGTGCGGGCAGCTTTCTCGCGCAAAGACTCGCCATAGCGATACAGCGCGGGAATGCTGCCTGCGTGATGGGCACTCTGCCGAGGGGGCCAAATCTTAGTTTGTAATGTTTTCTTTTATTTTTAATGTAGGATTTAGTTTATTAATTTAAGTTTTAATTTTAAATTTACTTCCCTTAAATCATGTATATATATATACACGTTTTTGTATGTTTGTAAATAAATATTTTTCCTTACTAAATAAATAAATAAATATTAGGGGACAATCTTACACAAATCGAACTAGCCCCATAGGTAAGCTCAATAAGGCTTGTGTTACTATGTTTGGGTCTAAAGTTATTTATGACAAATATTAATATCAAGTTTGAGAAGACGCAATTCCAAAATGGTTGCATATCATTGAAAAGACAAAAAATTGTAATTGGTTACAAACCTACTGACGTGAGAAATTTATTTGATGCTACAGTTTTTTCTTTTTTTTTTCTTCAAGACTAAGTGCTAGTTCCGCCCTTTTGGTACGTATTTCGTATGGCCGATTTTGAGCTTCAGTTACGCTTCCATACTTATTATATTTCGATGCTTCTGCCTCCATCGACTTAACTTTGTATGTAAGAGAACGAATAGATAGAATACTTTATCATTGTCGAGTAAAAACGGTCTTTGTGGAAATCTTCCAGGGAGACCTAGGTTCAGCAGTGGATGTCTCAAGATTGAAATGATGATGACTTATAGATCTATCTATGTATGTGTGTACGAATGTAAACACTTTATTGCACACAAAATTTTATAAAAGCAATAAAAAAATCAATGGTTATGTACAAAGGCGAACTTATCCCTATAAGGGATTTCTTCCAGCTAACCCTTATGCTGTGGTATTAGTTATTCTTTCTCATTTGCTTCTGTATGATTTTATGTGCAAGAAAGTGTTTACATACATGTATTATACATACAAGGTCGTGGGCATTACTAGTTTCTAATAACTGCATAATCTTTATTAATAACTGCATAATAAAGCGTTTATAGCAAACGAGGGTAATTAACTCCCAAGGGACCTAAATCGACTTAAGGGCAGCAGCATCAATCTTAATGGATCAGGCTTTAGGACGGTCATCGACCCCACTTGAACCATACTACACTCAAGAGCAAAAGTTTCGGGCCACCGTCATTTAAATAATAGAAATAAGTGGTTTTCAATATTTGACACTTGTTTCATTTACATAATACCTTGTATTAGCAATATCCGCTAACCCATCATAAAAATAATTATTATCCAAAAATGGTGGTTAACGTCTTTTTTTTCATGGGTCACGAGTTCGATTTAAACCTGAAATTGCTATTATTTTCAGTGTTATTTTTGCAGATAATTGGCTAAAATTAATTAAAAATCAAAACGGGATTCAATAATTTCACAACCCTGGAGTATTTTAGAATATGGCAGTATTTCACAACTCGAAATTTTTGCCCGCGAGTGTAATTTAAGAATTTGTTTCGTTTAAGGTGTTTCGACTCGGTCAGTTTACCATACAAACATAAAGAGGGTCATTGTTTGCTTCTACGGCATCAATTATGTTTAATTTGGCGCAATGACATGAGAAGTCTCAAAAAACTAGAATTATGGCCATCTAGTGGCCATTTAAAACCAAAGGTTTTTGTTAAAAATATCCTATCAAAAACAGTACTTGTAAAATATGCAATTTGATGATATTTGTGCAGTTGTGAATGAAATTGCAATATTTTTAGGTTATGTGTAACTTGATAGACTAAAAACTAATTATGGTTAAGATTTGGAGCTTGTGGGTCTGCTAGAAGTACCTTAGAATTATGATGATCAGTGACTGAGTCAGTGACAAAACTAAGGAACTTTGACATGCAATAGTTCTTAAACTACAAATTCAAATTTAATGTTATTGAGAATATATTTAAGTCATATTATGCCTCATTATATACTTAAAAATTAAGGGTTCTAGCTTTAGCCAGCCAGGATGGTTCAGCCGTGCCTTTGTTTTGCTCGACTTAGCGGAGGCACTGCCGTGCCCCCAGATGTACTTTTTTTTGCTTTTTTAAAGTTCTCATATGTCGCGCAAACAGAATCAAGCTATAAAGCAAAACAAATTCCAAACATAATTGATGGCTCCTTTTGTTTGTATGTTAAACCGACCGACTCGAAATATCTTAAAGGAAAACTTATGTTCGTTTGTTAAATACCGATCCTTATTCCTTGAACCGCTAAAAAAAAACAAAGGGAGAGGCGGTGGAACTTCGCAAATTAATTATTTCATTTCGGACATTCTAATCGTGACCAGCTTTCGTAAAAGCGAGCAGTTCAAGGGTTCTTAATGTAATTATCCTTAAATAAATGAAGTTAGACTGTATACAAAAACCGGTCTAGTGCGAGCCGGACTCGCCCACCGAGGGTTCCGTACAAACTTGTAGTATGTATTTAGCACGCATTTCATATCTTTACAATTATTCATTTACATTTTCTTTCTTGGCCTTACATGATAGTACAAGAGTTTACGTTGCAGCAAAGTCAGCAAACCCACCTTAGACCATTAAACCAGGAAAAATCTTAACAGCGCGATGTAGCAAATGGTACAGTGACATCTATTGGTACTAAAAAGCGCGTAATCTTTACTTGTAATTTGATCGTTACTGAAAATTATTTTTCGTCAGCTAGCTTAGCTCACATATATCATTTTTCATGAAGGAATCATGTTTTGAAACACATTTTGTGTATTAAAATGAATGAATTAAAATTGCTGCTACAAGCCAGGGCTCGGAAACCGGTATTTGCTCCATACAAAAATACCGGTATTCTTTCCGTTCTTATCGTTCTTTGGTTTATTATTTCGTTTTTTAACCAGACAATCTAATAATACGAAATCACGACTTAAATACATTACTGACCTCTACATAAAAAGCATAAAATAATTCAAAATATTGGGCTATTTCGGGGTTTTTGCAAAATACCGGTTCCGAGCCCTGCTACAAGCTGCCTTATTTTAGATTTCAGCTCTGAGCGTTTTGACCGCGCGGTTCGAAAATCATTGTTGTCTCATGGTTATTTGGGTCAAAATGCTTTTTGATGCCTAATAAAACGTCCCTTTTACATTTGAATGCATAATTTCTTACCCGTTAGTATAATATAAAAAAAAAACCATATTATTTTGTAATTCAGAATAGCATACGCACCTGGAATAATAACTTTTGTCGAAATATGTGGGTTATGAATATAAAAAACATTTTTTGGTAACGCAGTGGACGCTAAATTAGAGACGACACGGGGACTGGTAACGCAGCGGTAATTCGAGTAAGAAATTAGGCTTTTTTGCTATAAAAGCCCAGAATATCAAAATAATTCATAATAAACAATGAGGCCTGATTGAGAAGTAACGTAAAACTGCACTAAAAATATTACGAGACATCTGCAATTTTATTGTCTTCGGTTTCCGCGATTATCACTTAAGTCCCGACGTTTCGTAACCCTTTTCAGCGTTCGTAGTCGCGGGTAGACTGAGAAAACTATAAATTTTCCCTGTCAAAATTACTGTTGTGCAAACCTTCCCACTTTAAAAAATACAAATTAAAAATGAGTGTTGCCAGATGGGCCTAATGTGTAATGACGATTACACACATGTCAGAATGACTGGAGGAGGGGACTTAAAAATGTAGTAATATACGCGATTTAATCCGTTTAAGTTGTTTTATTACTATCTGCAATTTTGTAAAAGTGTCTATATATTTTCATCTGCATTTTAGGCATTAAAAAGAATTTTGGCCCATTTACTACAAGTATTACAACGGAAGGACAAATCGTGACAATTTTGATAAAACTAGCCTTATTACCCTCGGGACTATGTTTCGGTTTCAAAAAAGGTAACTATGCATTGTCGTTTTGAACTATATTTACTGAAAAGACAATGACGACAATAAAACGCCGTAAAAACTTTGAATATTTGCCCTAAGCGCTCTAAGTGTCTCTAAGTATAGCAATTTTGAAATATTTTGTACAAAATTGGTAGACTTGAAATTAATATTACGTCTCAAGACATGACATTGACTATTAATTGTAACTCTTAAAGGCTTACGGTAATTATCTACGTATTACAGTATTAAATTGGTTTTTATAAGCACCATTGAGGCTCGGTTTATTAATTTTTCCCGCGAACGGGTACTATAGATTTAATCTGTTTCATTAATAACGGCTTGAGCTGGTTTATAAGAATTTAATAAAAAAAATCATATTACGGTTCAAAAGATACCTGTGGCGGATGAACAGACGGACTGATGATAGTTTTTACGTGATGCACGCACGAACAAACCGACAGAAAATTAAATAAAGTAAATTTTTAAAACAAAAAATAAAAACCGACTTCCAAAAACTTAAACTAAAAAGCAGAAAATAATATGTTAATTACCCGAAAGAAATGGATAATCAACGATTCATATATACATATACAGATATTTATAGTTTTTAACCTGCTTTTTTGAAGTCGGTGCCTGCCACGCAAAGCTGGCTATGCTGAGCTCCTTTTATCCTTAGCTGGCACCGACTTCAAAAAAGCAGGTTAAAAACTATAAATATCTGTATATGTATATATGAATCGTTGATTATCCATTTCTTTCGGGTAATTAACATATTATTTTCTGCTTTTTAGTTTAAGTTTTTGGAAGTCGGTTTTTATTTTTTGTTTTAAAAATTTACTTTATTTTTAAATTTTTAGTGGCGCTGTAAAAATACTAGACTAAAGTCTATTTAGTTAAAAGAATTTTTTTCCAAATCGGTCTAGCCTCAAGTAATCGGGGAACAAACCTACATAAAAATTGATCTTTGTTTTGAAGTCGGTTAAGACTGGAAACTTATATCTAATAAGAAGTGCACGAGAAACTAAGAAAAATACCAAAATCGCTATATGTGTGCCTCTAATATTTGAAGAGTTCCCTCGATTTCTCCAAGATCCCATCATCAGATCCTGATTTGGTTGCAATGGAATCACCTCGGAAGTATACCCTTTCAAACAAAAAAATAATTTTCCAAATCGGTCCAGCTGTTTTTAAGTAATCGGGGAAGAAACCTACATAAACATTTGTTTCATTTTTTGAAGTCGGTTAACACTAAAAACTTATTGCTAGTAAGAAATGGACAAGAAACTACGAAAAATACCGAAATCGCTATATGTGTGCCTCTAATATTTGAAGAGTTCCCTCGGTTTCTCCAGGATCCCATCATCAGATCCTGATTTGGTTGCAATGGGACCATTTCGGAAGTATACCCTTTCAAACAAAAAAAGAATTTTTCAAATCGGTCCAGCCGTCTTCGAGTAATCGCGTAACAAACATACAAAAAAAAAAACATTCAGACGAATAGAGAACCGGCCTTCTTTTGGAAGTCGGTTAAAAATGATTTATTAACGTCGTATAATATTACTTCTCAGTTACTTTTTTGAAATAATTGAATGTGAAAACAGTTTTATAATAATAATTGTTTTTGTACATGCACATGTCTAGATAGATTAAATAAATAGATATTGGTCACTTTCGTGACCGGTACCCGAACTGTGCGAGATAGCGGAGCGGTGTGCGAGGAAAAAATCCACCAATACCGGGTCGCGCTGAACGAGGCTAGGCACGCTGATTGGTGGTTTTTTTCCTTGCATACCGCTCCACTATCTCGCACAGTTCTATAATAAATATTTTATTCAGAAATTATACAGGGTGTCCCATAATCGACACGTCACAGTGACACTGGAGGTAGACCAGGTCAAGAGGTACCAAACCAACTTAACATGACCCGCCGACCGTATTTTTTTTTCACTACTGGTGGTTAAAGTCGAAATTAATGTTTCGCTGTGAAATAATTCAAGATCAAACTAGTTTTTTTTTTTTAATATTACTTGGTTTTTAGATAAAATACCATTTCTTTAACATTAATTAACAATTCATGGTACCGTACACATAAAAAAAACTAACCTTGACACCTTTCCCAGTGCACACTGGCACTAATAATGTTAAACATGGTCAAAATTCATGAAAAACTTTAATTCGACAATAACTCAAAAACCGTGCCACTTTTACTGGGGTCATGTTAAGTTGGTTTGGTAGGTCCCTCTTGACCTGGTCTACCTCCAGTGTCACTGTGACGTGTCGATTATGGGACACCCTGTATATTGTATACTGTTGGTGACAATATTAAACAAAAATTGTAGAAGATATACTTAGAAGGTAGTGGAAGGTAGTAGGTACTTCGTAATCGTGCATTATTAAATAAACAGCGATATGAATACATTATGCGTTCACGTCAATCATAATTCCGCCTACCTCTTTCTCAACCTCCCTCAATCTTCTGCTTCGAAAATAATATTACAAATGCGTTGCCAACCCTGAGGACTAAGAAATAATGCCTCTATGTTAGTAATTAAGGGTTTCCATACATTTATGACGCGGAATCGATTTACGTCGGTCAGAAAAAGCTTTATGTCAACGCAATAAGAGCGCAAAAGACGTCGTCACCGTCGGCGATCCAAACGACGTATTTTTCGCTATTATGATAATTGTAGAAAAAAACAGTGAATGTTTACATCTAACACACACTTACACATCTGACGCGTCTAAAAGGTAGGGATGCAGTAAGACTGGCATTCTTGTGTAATGACGAAGCTTAGGGTTGCCACTTACCCAGACTAGCGTCGTAGGTGTTCATATACTCTGACGTCATGAACTGGGAGACTAGCGCTGTCTTTCCCACCCCTGCGTCTCCAAGCAGTACCACTCTGTATTTAGGTATCTGTAACAAAATACATATTTTTATGTTTGTCTGTGGTGGTTGCTTGATGAATAATAATTAATACGAATTAAAAAAAAACTCGGTCAAGTGTGAGTCGGACTCGCGCACCGAGGGTTCCGCACAAACTCGTAAGTAGATACGTGAATAGTTCCGTAAAAACTGTATGGCGGTTAGGTTAGTAGCAGCATATAAGTTGTTCTACGATTTTTGCAAATTTCTAAAAAACGGTGCAATTTAGGAAATTCGTTATAGTATTTTTCCTGTAATATTTAGGATCATATTAATAATTGGTAATTATTACATTTACATTAACTCCGCAACGTCTTTTCGTCCAAAATACCTCAGTGCCTTAAGACGAAAGTCTACAATCAGTGTGTGTTGCCAGTGATGACATGGATCCGAGACGTCATGCTTCACTATAAGCCTTATGAATTTTTTTTTTTTTTTTTTATGAAATAGGGGGCAAACGAGCAAACGGGTCGCCTGATGGTAAGCAATCACCGTCGCCCATAGACACCTGCAACACCAAAAGAGTTACAGGTGCGTTGCCGGCCTTTCAGGTGGGAGTACGCTCTTTTCTTGAAGGTTTGAAGGTCGAATCGGTCCGGAAACACTGCAGGCGACAATTTATTCCACAGTTCAGTTGTGCGAGGCAGGAAGTTTCTAGCAAAACGCACAGTTGTGGACTGCCAACCATCTAAGTGGCTCAGAGTCGCTCAACGGGCTATGGCTTTCCATAGCCCTTTGGCAATGCTCGGGGTTTCTCTGCGGGATCGAATCAGAAATGAGGAGATAAGTAGAAGAACGAGGGTCACCGACATAGCCAAACGGATAAGCTTGTTGAAGTAGCAATGGGCAGGGCATATAGCACGTAGAACAGATGTCCATTGGGGCCGAAAGGTTCTCGAATGGAGACCACGAATCGGCAAGCGCAGCATCGGACGTCCACTAACAAGATGGATAGATGATCTGGTTAAGGCTGCTGGCTCACGGTGGATGCAGGTTGCTTCCAACAGAAGTAATTGGAAATCTATGGGGGAGGCCTATGTCCAGTAGTGGACGTCCTATGGCTGAAATGATGATGATTATTACAGGGTTTTTGTTCAGTAACTTCGAAGATAATAGGGGGGAATAATACGTAGAACAAAGAATGTCCCAGATCGCAGGTATATGGCACTCGAGCCGAAGGCAAGGGCGGTAAATATGCAATCTGCGGGTTTCTTTAGTACCGCCCAGGGAAATAACAAAATTTGGATTGTCCTCACACGTAGCGGGCGATTATTGCCCCTTTATGGCCAAGTGTGACTTTCTGTTTTTTAACGCAGCCCATCCACTGGACATAAAATAAATCAATTGACTTGTAATAATCCATGTCTACTGAAGCGAAGCGGAGCAAATCTTAATTTCTATTGGTTGACAGACTCATATGGTTTAGCGATCTTTATGCTAACAAATAAAGAGAAACCTTTATGTGGTCGCTTACCGGCTCCATTTCCTCGTCGTCAGGGGTGTCCAAGCTGGCGGAGTCCACGGGCCGGTAGCCCGAACAGCAGGAGCCGTCAAACGGGGACCGGTCTGACGCCCTGCAAAACGGAATAGATTTAACAAGATACCGCAAAAACTTATAGACAAATATATTCGTAACAAGAATATTTTTATTTATTTTTATAACAAAACGGGACTAAATCGCGTAAAACATGCTATTACCTCAACGTTTCGGACATGCCGTGACGTCCATGGCATGTGTAAACATCATCAAGTGTCTTTCGGCAAATCGCCTGATGTTGTGAGTGTCGGCCGACCGACTGACAACCCTAATATGCAAAGTGATAATCCAGTGCGGGTGGTTCGGAAAACCGGCGCGGCTAGAAAATGTTGACACCTGCCTCGTCGAGGTCGAAACGTCGAGGTAATAGCATGTTTTTACGAGATTAAGTCCTCCTTTGTTATGGTAATGAGTGAAAATCGTGAAAGTTTAACCAGGGCTCGAAACCGGTATTTTTCAAAAACCCCGAAATAGTCCAATATTTTGATTTATTTTATGCTTTTTTTCTACTCCTGTACTGTTATCTGTGTTTTACTTGGTCAAGAACACTAATATAAGGACATACATAATATGAGTTCAGAGAAGTCTATACTCTATTCCCCATAACAGCACTAGTGTCGTTATAGTCATTTTACGTTATTGCTAGCAGCCACAGACTTCTAAATCTAGGTTAAACTTAGGTCAAGGATTAAGCGCTCAATTTTAACTTTACGGTAAAAATGCACAACTACCAACTTAACAAACAATTAAATTCCTACGGTTTTTAAGAAAAACAAAACTTTCCGAACTAAATTCATTGATGCCAACATAAAAAAAGTATTTTTAATTTAAGTATATTTTAAATAAAAAAAAAAGTTTACCATGACACATACTGTCAGTCATACGTCATATTTGCTTTGTTTCCAGGTTATGATTAATTTTGTATTTTATATTTTAAAACCTAGTCGTAGAAAAAGTATTGTATAAGAAGGTTCAAAAAATGCGAATTGCGTGAGTTGCGATACGAGCCGCGAATGCGGCGAGTATCGCAAATAGAGACGCAATGAGCGTTTTTTGACTTAATTATACAACGTTGCATACAATACTTTTTCTACGACTAGGTTAAAATATAAAATACATGGACGTCACGCGTATCTCGTCCGGTCTCTCCGAGTGTGTACAGCCGGCATGACAGTTGTGTCTATGGTAAACTTTTTTTTGATATGGCTGGTGACACGATGTGACGATAGTTAAAATACTTTTTTCTACTCCTGTACTGTTATCTGTATTTTACTTGGTCACGAACACTAATATAAGAACATATATAATATGAGTTCAGAGAAGTCTATACTCTATTCCCCATAACAGCACTAGTGTCGTTATAGCCACTTTACGTTATTGCTAGCAACCACAGACTTCTAAATCTAGGTTAAACTGAGGTCAAGGATTAAGCGCTCAATTTTAACTTTACGGTAAAAATGCACAACTACCAACTTAACAAACAATTAAAATCCTACGGCTTTTAAGAAAAACAAAACTTTCTGAACTAAATTCATTGATGCCAACATAAAAACAAAAGTATTTTTAATATATTCACTGCGTGTCAACTTCATTTAAAAAATAAAAAGTTTACCATAGACACATACTGACAGTCATACGTCATATTTGCCTTCTTTGCAGGTTATGCCTTGTTTGTATTTTATAATTTTAAAACCTGTCGTAGAAAAAGTATTGTATGCAACGTTGTATAATTAAGTCAAAAAACGCTCATTGCGTCTCTATTTGCGATACTCGCCGCATTCGCGGCTCGTATCGCAACTCACGCAATTCGCATTTTTTGAACCTTCTTATACAACTGTTGCATAAAATACTATTTTTTATGTTGGCATCAATTAATTTAATTCGGAAAGTTTTGTTTTTCTTATGAATCGTAGGAATTTAATTGTTTGTTAAGTTGGTAGTTGTGAATTTTTATTGTGAAGTTAGAATTGAGCGCTTAATCCTTGACCTAAGTTTAACCTAGATTTAGAAGTCTGTGGCTGCTAGCAATAACGTAAAGTGACTATAACGACACTAGTGCTGTTATGGGGAATAGAGTATAGACTTCTCTGAACTCATATTATGTATGTTCTTATATTAGTGTTCGTGACCAAGTAAAAGACAGATAACAGTACAGGAGTAGAAAAAATACTATTATGTAGAGCTCAGTAATGTATTTATAAGTCATGATTTCGTATTATAAGATTGTCTGGTTAAAAAACGAAATAATAAACCAAAGAACGATAAGAACGGAAAGAATACCGGTATTTTTGTATGGAGCAAATACCGGTTTCCGAGTCCTGGTTTAAACAAATATTTATATTGCCGAATTTTACATTATGTTATATGTATAATTTTTTTTACTCCTAATGGCCTCAGGAATGCTTGGTTATAATCTTTCGGGTTCCTCACGGGACACCTTGTATACTCACGGACAATGAAGTCGGGTCATTTTCTATATAATTGTTCATAGAAATTGACCTGAATTCATTGTCCGTGAGTGTACATCATAGCTCCGTATGTCATGCCCTTAACAGTACACTTTACGCAAATTAAATACTTATTCCTTTAACACTTCAATAATACATAACAATGACATTGTCGTGCCCTGATAATACGGCCATTACAAAGGGTCAGCACAAGGGACCCAAGATCCCGGAATTGACCCTTCCTGACATTCTAAATAGGGATAACAATCGTAATCCTAAGTATTTCAGATGTAGAGGCTAAACAATTTCATTCCACGAAAGGTCAGATTCGGAATGTGTTTGATCCCAAGACGATTAATTCTCGAACGCGAAATTACGGTGATTATATTCTTTTTTTACCCGACTGCGGCGAAGCCCAAAGGGGGGTTATGTGTTTAACCTGTATGTATGTACGTATGTCCGTTCCTATGTCCGCTCGTAACTAATCAACGGCACAACCGATTTTGATAAATGACACATCATTAGATTTGTCTTGATGGCGCGAGTGTCACTGGGTATGAAGTTCGTTAAAATAAACGAAATGGCGGATTTTATGCACTTTTAAAGTGCACCGCGATCGGGTTTTTTTTTGTAAAAATATTTATTTAAAGCGAATAAACGAGAAAATTGACACTCGAATGGGAACGGCCATCCAAAAGATGAGATCCTAAGTAACAATCTATACTTTTGGTCGTCATGTTAACCAGTAGGCGTATGATGCTTCGCTTTGTCGCGCGGTAAATAAATGATAAAGCATCCGTCACGTTCTGACAAACATGTGTGTGAGAGTGACGGGTGCTTTATCATTTATTTATCGCGCTACAAAGCGTACATTGCGGAAATCCTTACGTTTAATAAAATCATCTTACTTTACTAGCCTCGGTATGTAATGTACTATTATTGTATACCAAAAGAACATTACAACTTATATTAAGACAGAGTCTTAGTGCGGTCTTATCGCAAAAGAGCGATCTCTTCCAGACAACTTTTGGGTAGCGGAGTCGATGCAAAACTATCAAGAGTAATTCATCAATTCATTTAATTATCTAGTAATTAAATACGAGATCGTATCAACGTAATATTTTGTGGCAATGCACGTATCAGGTGTTTTCATTTTAATGGCTGGCTGTAAACTAACACATCTGGTGCACTCGTAAAATAAATCAAATGAGTGAGTATCTCTTTACTCAGGGACCGTTTTTGTTACGGTATAAGGGCATTTCTCCAGAAATATGTCTGCGACTCATTCATCTGTCTCCATACATTTAGTATGAAAAAGGGCCAGATGAATGAGGTGACCGCAGACATATTTCTGGAGAAATGCCCATAAACGGTACGGTAGCGGTGTTGGGTATCGATATCGCTGAGTTATAACAGTACATTACTTACCTAGGGCGGTAAAACAAAGAATGTCTCAGATCGCAGGTATTTGACGCCCAAGCCGAAGGCAAGGGCGATAAATATGCGATCTGAGGCTTTCTTTTTTACCGCCCGTGGTAAGTAATAGTACACTGTGACCTAGAGCGGTAAGTAAGGAATTACAAACGAGTGTTTGTTATAAGTCCGAGGTGAAACCGAGGGCTTTAATAACACGAGTTTGTAATCTCTTTACCGCCCGTGAAGCCCCGTGCCCCGTGCCCGTGTGTATGTTTTTCATGACACTTGTGAGGAAATCTAAATAAAAATAACCTTAATAATCCACCCAGTATCAAAAAAAAATGTAAAACAAAAGTGACATTAGTGACATATATCCATAGACAATGCGAATGTCAACGTTCACGTTCGGAAACCATAGCGGTAAAAACCTAAAACGGCCATTTTAGATGATTTTATATTTGAAAAATACTGAAATACACTATTTAAACATTTAAGTAATGTTACCGAAATATGTGTTTACATATATTTCAGTGATAAAAATTAAAAAAGTAAGTTGGCATTTCCTTTGAACATGACAAATAAGAGTAAAGCAGAACCAGCGTTTCAAATTTAAAAAGAAAACCATTACACCCTAGGGCGTAATATGCCATTTACAGCCCGCAGAACCTACGTGTAATGACACCATTTTCGAGCAAGTGTGATGAAAAATGCTTTATTGATTCGAGAAGTTTATTTTGCTAAACATCTGCTTTTGCACGGAGTCCGGAACGAACCGTCTTTATTTACGATTTGTTTCTCTGTTTATTCGTAGCTATCAGTATCTTCCAACGCTGAGTAAAATGCAGTGCTGAAACATTACTTGGTGCAAAAGGTTCAAATTGAGATGTATTGACTAAAACACCAGGCGTATGATGCAAGACCGTACATACATTTTTAAGATATACCTACATTACACAAATCTGTACGGGAATGGGCTAGACGACTAAAAAAAACTGTTTACTTACTCCGTCACTTGGATTATTAAAAAATATTGTACACGTATTTTTCTTTTGACGACCGCTTTAGCTTAGTTGGTTGTGACCCTGCCTACGAAGCAAGAGGTCCTGGGTTCGAATCCCGGTAAGGGCATTTATTTGTGCGATGAGCACGAATATTTGTTCCTGAGTCATGGATGTTTTCTATGTATTTAAGTATTTGTATCTATTAAATATATCGTCGTCTAGTATCCATAACACAAGCCTTATTGAGCTTACTATGGGACTAGTTCGATTTGTGTAAGATTGTCCCCTAATATTTATTTATTTATTATTTTGTTTGACAAACAAAAAATGACGAGGGTAGAGTGCTTAGAAGTTTCGAGTGACGTCACTCCTAGGTACAATTTTCACCTAGGAGTGACGTCACAAGCCCCTACTCCAGAAGTTTGATGATCTATAACTTTGTCGATTTTTAATATTTTGAACCAAAAAATACGTGTCCCATATTTTTCCATAATCTAACTGACGGACTAAATAGCATTATATAGTTTTAATCCAGCCGTCAACCCTATTATTATTGATAAAAGAACGATATACTAATAGTATTTTATGGATGTTTGTTACTAAATAATAACAAGTGGATGAATTGAGATGAAATTTGGCATGCAAGTAGACCTGGCCCTGAATTGAAACATAGCATACTTTATATCCCAGTAAAGAGTTCCCTCGGGACATTAACGGGAATAACGTGGGCGAAGTCATGGGTAAATGCTAGTATAACCTAATTGGGTGAATCAACTTTTCTGCGTCAACAAAATTTCACCTTCTCCGACTAAAATTGAAAGGAAATCTTTATTCAGATATTTTTTGAATAAAGTGTTTGCTCATTTAAAAGACAGATAATAAAGCTACGTAATGCAAATATTTTTATTAAATTTGTTTATTATAACTTGTTTATAAGCAGTGACCCAGCGGACGTAGCTGTCCCCCCCCCCCCCCCCCCTTTTGTATGAAAATAAGGGTTCGTCCGCTGGGTCACACTATTTATTTGTTAAAAACGAGTTTTATTTTTATTTTTACCTAATCTATCTCTAGATCTTACATTTAAATCATGTTACAACATGCAAAAAGTGAACAAATAAGGAGAAAGGGCAATCTTTGCATAAAGCAAAAAAAATTGATTCACCCAATTGCAAAAGAGTTCAAGTCTTACAATAGAGTTGTTACCTTTTGTACAGTCGCCATCAGATATATATCTGATCAATATCTGAACACGGCTCTATTTTCATAGCATTAGAGCCGTGTTCAGATATTTATGAGTACACTAACAGCTCAGATATATCTGATGGCGACTGTACTCAGTTTATATGTGACTTTGTACCCCTTTTCACTCTGGACCCACAGAAATAGGGTTTTAGCTCGCCCAATCTCGGCTGATGAGAGCCTGCCGGCAGCCATGTTTGATTAATAGGTACGTCGGGAGACACTTTTTGTCGCCATTCGGCTGATTAACATCGGACAGGGATTGAAGGGGTACAGACATGATAATATTCGAGAAATATACACTCGCGGACGATGAATTCGGGTCGGTGAAATACCGTCATATTTTCTGAAACACTCCAGGGTTGTGAAATTATTGTATCCCGTTTTGATCTTTAAATAATTTTAGATATTATCTGCGAAAATAATACTGAAAATAATAGCAATTTCAGTCACTCGTAAAAAACATGAAAATTAATGACGTTAACGGAGTGAGATATCGCAAAAATCGCCATTTTTGGATAATAATATTTTTATGATGGGTTAGCGGATATTGCTGAAGCATTCCATGAAAATATTTCGTAAGGGACACCACCGCTTTAATACTTGCGAGAAATAAATTCAGGAAGCTAATTATCATCGTTGTGATATCATAACTCGGCTTTAATATTGGTAGTGTTTTTTAGCAGCTAATACGATTTATTAGGGTAGCTGCCATAGTGTTTCGTAAGGGACAAAAAGTTGATGTTTTCATGGAATGCTCCTGCTAATACAGCCACGTATTGAAGAATAGTATATCCCATCAAAAATATTAGATGTAACAAGATGCAAGTCTCGCAACGCAGTCCTTTTACAACAAAAAAGTTTTGAGATGTAATGTTAGACCAAGTCAGTACCGGGGGGGTGTCCACAGAACTCAATTCCCACCGACATGCCTATTATTTACCTACCCGTGGAGGGAGGATTCATTATTTGAGAAGTATTAAATGTTCCTCGACTGTTAAATAATAGGCAAGTCGGTGGGAATCGAGTTCTGTGGACACCCCCTCGGTACTGACTTGGTCTAACATTACATCTCAAAACTTGTTCTTATTGCCATTACAGAAGGTTTATTTGGACATATTTTTGAGCATTTTTACGAGTCTATATTTTCTCCGATACATTTTATAAGTCATACTGTATTGTTAGTCATAATTATTTAAAGTCATACAACCTATTTTATATGAAGCCGTTAAGTTTCCAGAATTGTTACAAAACAAACCTAACCCAGCCTATTGTTAATCTAAATATCTTGTAAATATTACCGTTGTAGAAAAACAAATGATGACTTATAATTTTATGGCTAACAAGGGGATCCCTATGTTTTCACTTGACTGTACTCTTAGAACATCTAACTAGTATACTAGGTAGAGACGGAACGGTGGCGTATCTAAGTTAAGATCTCCTTCGGTGAGACTTATCTCAGGCGAGAACCTCTATTAGTCACAATTACAGACCGCCAAGCCATCCATTAATTCTAACGTCTCCACATGGGGTCTCCTCACATCAATCGACGTAGAATCGGCTTAAAACTGCGGCTCAAAAGACGTTGACGCACCGACAGTGACGGGTCTTAGGCGCCACGTTTTCGACGCGGACCTTTCAAACCAGCGCTAAAATACATAGTATTCACGTACTATCCATGCGTATTTCGAGCATAGGTTTTGACAGTAGGCTTCAAAACGCGACGCAGCATCACGTCAAAGCGTTTATTGTGCGTCAACGTATTTTGAGCGGCAGTGTTACTTGTATTCCAGGTCCTGACGACGAGCTCTGCCGGTCCAGCCTCACCAGAGGCCGCTTTACCCGGCACCCTAGGAGCTTCCTCACTGACCCGGACGACGACATCTCAGCAGGATTCGAAAGAATCATCGCTGCGATGTCGTCCGACGGAATCCGATGCACACAGCGTGGTCCCCGCCGGCGGGGTCGACCTCCTCGTGACAACAGTACACAAGGGCCGCGTCCCGACTTGCCCCAGGACCCGAATGTCCTGGATTAACTTTCACTTTGACTTTGCTCGGGCCCAACTAAGTTGCTTGGCGGAGTCTTCTTGGGCTAGGTTTAGCGAACTGGCAACTAAAACTCCCATGCGTTTGATTCACATACTCACATAAGGACAGGTTGGTCCGCTTCAACCTTCCCGCTGGTCCGCTGCTCACTTTGAGCAATCAGCGTAACTTCAAGGTGGCCCTGGCCTAGCGTCCTGGTCCGACCCTTTCAAGGTGATCCAGCCAGCGACCTGGTTCGACCCCAGGGACCGCCACAGCCCCCACCGGGTCCGATTTTAGCAACAGCGAGTAAGGCTTGCAAGTTTGTCAGGCAGAGCGGCTGTGTGCATAGCATGCGTTAAAAACGTGACGACTGAGGCACGTCACTGTGTATACGGCGCGTCAACGTCTGTTGTCGTTGCGTCGACATTAAGCTTTTTCTGACCGATTAAGGCGGATTCCGCTCCGATAGAGGAGACCGGGTATTGTTGCCTCACGGATTGGTGGCCACAGCGGCCATAAAGTTAAGCGTAGGTATAAGTGCATCGATCGATGTTAAAAGACTGCAAGAGTTAAACCTCCTTCCGTACTTGACAATACACTAATTTCTTTGTTTAGTATTATTTTATGGCCGCTGTGACAACCAACCCGTGAGACTATCGTGCCCGGTATCCCATACATGTTGGGGGAGGGTGCGTCCCACGAGATATAACTACATAATATATAATTTCATATTAATAACGTTCACAAGATATAATGAACGTTTGCTATAACATCAAAATCAATATTTTTATTAGGAATAACATTTGATTAAACTAATACTCATTTGGTATAAAGTTTTTTTATATAACATTCAAATACTCTAAATTCAGTTTATATAACATGCATAACGGATATCGATCATAGTATATACTATCTTTTAGTATAATGATTATAACATATAATAGCGTATGATATACAAAATTAGTTATAACTGCTACTCCTGTAGAAAACAAGAGGTTGCCAGAACAGTAGGTAGGCTTATATTAGGTCAGAACATTTAAGCAACTAGAGTTATGCACGGGTTCTTAACTACGAAAAGGCTTAAACAGGGGGGACGGGGGGGCGAAGCCCCCCACGAGGGGGGCTCGGGGGGCGAAGCCCCCCGCATGGAAAAAAGCAGACAGAAAAAGTAGGTTAGGTTAGGTTAGGTTTGAAACTGCGTCCCCCAACGAAAACTAACTGCTGGCAGAAAAACTAGGTTAGGTTAGGTTAGGTTTAGGTTAGGTTTGAAACTGCGTCCCCCAGCAAAAACGAACTGCTGGCTGAAAACTAGGTTAGGTTAAGTTAGGTTTAGGTTAGGTTTGAACTGCATCCCCTAACAAAAATAAACTGCTAAAAGAAAAAGTAGGTTAGGTTAAGTTAGGTTTGGAATTGCGTCCCCTAACAAAAACGAACTGTTGGCAGAAAAACTATACTTATGCATTATGGTTGTTAAAAAGTGGCACGACTATCCGAAGTAGATAGTCATTTGTTTAAGTTTTATACGCTCGCCTCTCGCCCGCGCTGTTACCAGGCGCAGCTCATGGCGACCGCGGGGTAGAGTGAGGGGGGATCGCTGGCGGGGGGCGCGCGGGCGGTCATAGCGTCAGTCTGCGCACAGCTACCGCGCCGCCATTATTGCTGTTTTTATGTTTACGAAAAGTATCGGTTTCTGTTGTGTTAAATGTAATTGTGACTGTGTTACCTGTTTGTCAGTACATTAAATTAGTTTCTGGTCAAGTTATCTTATGGTTTTACTCCCGATTAAGCAACCCCGCACCTACTGCATTAACAATGGTGTTAGATGTATTGTAGAATATACATTATAAAGCTGAGATATTATGAACGTTATGCATAATGATGGTTATATACAATGTTATTATACTTAACAAACGTTATGCTTAATAAAAATAGATAATTTGATATTATACAAAACGTTCGTTATACACCTTGAACCGTATGCAAAACAAGCTTATACAATATGAGCGTATATAATATGAATATTATAGTATTAGTTCTTATATCTTTTACTAGCTGATGCCCGCGACTTCGTCCGCGGTGTAAATTATAATTAGGCAATTAATCTTAATAGGCAATTAATAGTTTCTGATATTTGTTCATAAACTTTGTTGTAATTAAACAAAACCCTCAAATATTGGGCCCAAAACTGCACAATGCACATTTACCGTGAAAATCAATTCTTAAGTCCATTTAAGGATTATTACCAAAAAATTAAATGCACTTAATAAACCGCTTGTTACTTACACAAAAAAACAATCTACTAATTGCTATATGCTATGCATGGAGTTAAAAACCTTTTACTTTAAAAATTGTACGGGTCCCTAAAAAAACTTTCAACCCCTACTTACTCAACCCGTCTTCGAGATAAATTTTAATGAACCGTGAAATCATTTGAGTTCTATTCAGTTTAATCAGTTTTAGATACCCTACTTTAAAAATCATTTGGTCCCTTTATAAAGTTTTGGTCCCCATTTATAACCCTTGGAGATGAATTTCAAAAAATGGTTTAACATTTTTTCTGTACCCTTATTGAAGGATCTATGTACGAAGTGTCAGATTTCCTACTTCAAAAATCCTTTGGACCCTATACAGAGTTTCAACCCCCATTTAAACCCCTTTGGGGATAAATTTCAAAAAACTGCAATCACTTTTCTTTTCTTTTTTAGATGAGTTCAAGATCTACTACAAAAATCGTTTGGTCCCTTTACAAAGTTTCAACCCCCTTTTGATCCCTTTTTAGGGATGAAAAAACGGTAAAACCACATTTCTTTTTTCTTATTAAGGAGTCTATGTACGATGTCCCAGATCGCCAACTTCAAAAATCTTTTGGTCCGTATACAAAGTTTCGACCCTCATTTAAACCCCTTTGGGGATGAATTTCAAAAAAACAGCAATCACTTTTCTTTACTCTCATGGATGAGTTTATGTAAGAAGTTTAAGATCTACTATAAATACCGTTTGGTCTCCATACAAAGTTTTGACCCCCGTTTGACCCCTTCTTAGGGATGAATTTAGAAAAACGAAAAATCACTTTTTCTACTCTTATTGAGGAGTTTATATACGATGTCTTAGAGCTCCAACTTCAAAAATCGTTTGTACCCTACACAAAGTTTCAACCCCCATTTTAACCCCTTTGGGGATGAATTCCAAAAAACAGCAATCACTTTTCTTTACTCTTATGGATGAGTCTATGAACGAAGTTCAAGATTTACTACAAAAATCGTTTGGTCCCCATACAAAGTTTCAACCCCCGTTTGACCCCTTTTTAGGAATGAATTTCAAAAAATGGTAAAACTACTTTTCTTTATTCTTATTGAGGAGTTTATGTACGATTTCTCAGAGCTCTAACTTCAAAGTTCAAATTTTCAACCCCCATCCAACCCCTTTTGGGGATGAATTTCAAAAAACCGTGAAATGACTTTCCTGTACTCATATTGTGGAGACTATGTACGATATCTCAGAGCTCCAACTTCAAAAATCGTTTCAAGCCCCATTTAACCCCCTTATTTAACTTTCTTAGACCTTTATCGAGGAGTCTATATACGAAGTCTCAGATCTGTAACTTAAAAATAATTTGGTCCCTAAACAATATTTCAACCCCCGTTTTACCCCTTTTAGGGATGAATTTCGAAAAAGGGTTAAATTACTTTTCTTATCTCATATTGAAGGATCTATGTGCGAACTCTCAGATCTCTAACTTTAAAAATCGTTTGGTGCCTATACAAAGTTTCAAACCCCCATTTAACCCCTTTTGGGGATGAATTTAGAAAAACCGTGAAATTACATTCCTGTACTCATATTGATGGGTCTATGTGCAAAGTCTCAGATCTCCGTCTTTAAAAATCGTTTGGTCCCCATTTAAACTTTCAACCCCCGTTTAAGCCCTTATAGGGATGAATTTCGAAAAACCGTGAAATTATTTTTCTGTACTCATATTGAGGAGACTATGTACGATGTCTCAGAGCTGCAACTTCAAAAATCGTTTCAACCCCCATTTAGGATGTTCCCCATTGGGGATGAATTTTGAAAAACGGTAAAATTACTTTCTTCGACCTTTATTGAGGAGTCTATATACGAATTCTCAGATCTGTAACTTCAAAATAATTTGGTCCCTATACAACATTTCAACCCCCGTTTAACCCCTTTTAGGGATGAATCTCAAAAAAGGGTGGAATTACTTTTCTCATGTCATATTGAAGGATCTATGTGCAAACTCTCAGATCTCTAACGTCAAAAACCGTTTGGTGCCTATACAAAGTTTCAACCCCCATTTAACCCCTTTTGGGGATGAATTTCAAAAAACCGTGAAATTACTTTCCTGTACTCATCTTGATGGGTCTATATGCGAAGTCTCAGATCTCCTACTTTAAAAATCGTGTGGTCTTCATATAAACTTTCAACCCCCATTTAACCCTCTTTGGGGATGAATTTCCAAAAACGGTGAAATTACTTTTTTTAAATTGTATTAAAGAGTCTATGTTCGAAGTCTCAGATCTCCTACTTTAAAAATCGTATGGTCCCCATATAAACTTTCAACCCCCATTTAACCCTCTTTGGGGATGAATTTCAAAAAATCCCTTCTTATCCCTTACTTACGTTATATAACCACCCTACTGTGAAAATTTCAAGTTCCTAACTTCAGTAGTTTCGGCTGTGCGTTGATCAGTAAGTCAGTCAGTCAGTCAGTCAGGACTTCTTCTTTTATATATTTAGATTACTTACCCGTTGGGGGACCCTTACGCGCACAATTTAATTACATTATTAGAGATACGGCTTAATAGCTTACAACCGCGGTGTTAGTTGTGAAACGCCCGTCAATATTGGATTACCTACTAATGTAGCTGTAGCTACCTTGCGACTTTATGTCAACATGTGGTTGCAATTGGTCGCAGTCATAGTAATGGAATGGAATTCGCTCCCGGCGTCTATATTTCCTAAACAAATGTGACGACTCTTCAATACCAGAGTGAATAAGCTTTGACTGTACTGGTGAGCGATTTTTGGCGTCGTAGTCGCTTACCATCAGGCGCTACTGATGTCATTCACACTACAATCAAGAAAAAGACGCCAAAAACATGTTTCATGTATAGGGACCCCTTTTTTATTTTTAACATTATTTGGTTTTTAGTACCTATTTTTGTTATTATAGTGGCATAAGAAATACATATTCTGTGAACATATCAAGCACCCTAACTATTGCCATTATTAAAATAGAAAAAAACACGTTCTTGTATTACTATTGTGTTGTACTATTACTACTTTAATTTCTAATTTTATTTTGTCTTTATTTGTTATTATAGCGGCAACAGAAATACATATTCTGTGAAACTTTAAAATTTCTACCTATTACGGTTCAAACGATAGAGCCGTGTGACCGACGGACAGACTAGACGGTCCGACGGACAGACGGATAGACGGACTGGACAGGAGGCTTAGTAATAGGGTTCACTTGGCACCCTTTGGGTACGGAACCTTAAAAAAAACGTTTTACAATTTCTCGGAATTCCCGTGAAATCGTAGTTCAGAATTCTCACAGTCCGAGATATGAAATACATAGGTCGAAAGGTAAAACCAGAAGCCATAATTTTATCAATACTCAACTGTATATATTCTGTGGTATATTCCATTTACGTTAGCGGACAAGCCATTTTGCCAGCGCGTACCCAATGAGTATTGATTGATATAGCGGAACTGAAGCCACATTCATTCCGTAAATTAACGTGTGCAGTGCATTGGTTGTGGTATTGACACATTGGTAAAATGTTGTAGGTAACATTAAGTAAAACTGCTATATATTGTTACGCTTCAACTATAGCACCAGAGCGACCGAGCACAAAAACACGTGAAAACTCGAAAACGTCCGTTTTCTCAGAGAGAAGACCATAAGGCACTGGTCGCACCATCGGCGAGTAAGCGAGTAAAGTTGGGCGAGTAGTTCATTGCGGGCTGCCCAGGCACAGTGTGACCAATCGACCTTTCCAGATCCCCAATGTAATCCTTCTCGCCCAACTTTACTCGCTTATTCGCCGGCGTTGGGACCAGTGCCTAAGACCAAGCTAGATCAATTGAAGGGATCTTTACCCAAACAACATATTAGTATTTTATGTAACAGTTGTATAAGTAGGGTAGTTGTATACGCGAATGGCGTGAGTTGCGATACGAGCCGCTGCGGCGGCTATATTTTGCAGTTTTATTTACCTATATAATATCGACATAAACATAACAAATGACACATTACAAACAATTTCCAATAATTTTAAATTACAAATTTAACTACGCGAAGCACACACATTAAAACACACACACACACACACACATTTTACTCATTCAAAATATTTCATCTAAATATTCGCGGTAAAAATGTATACTGAAACAGGTTTTAGAAAGGAAATAGATTTTTTTTCATTCTGTAATTCTATTTTTTGTCTACTTTGCTTTTAGTGTCTCAAGAAAATAAAGTTGATGTTTTGGATGTTTTTAATTTATTTCATGACATATTTGACAAAAGCACAGCAAACGGGTTGCCAGCCTCGTAACTATCTGGCGTCGCTCTCGCTCGGCCATCAATATGTACTCGGCCGGCAATCCCTTACTTCCCGGTCTCTACAGTAATGTACTGTCTGCAAAGAAAGTCTTAAAAGGTTTCGGAGAAAAGTAATGTTATCGCTATTAATTTCCTTGCTATTATTTATTTACTTACTTATTTGCCTGAAAACGAAACGTGGCTGAAATTTCATATTTTACAACCGGCGGTGTCCTTTGCTGATATTATTTATGTTAATTAGCTCACTTTGGAACATTCATTATTTCATTATATTCGTCATAATAACTCAATTAAAATGTCGTTAGTGGTCGCTCGCAGGGCCGTCGGTCCACAGATGAATTATTATGGTCGAAATAATTACACAGTTTCTCCATTTCAGGTATACTGTGTTTGCTAAATGAGTACAGTCAGCAACAACATCATATACGTACAATTATGAGGTCCTAACAAATTAGTTACATACCGATATTTTAAAAGAGTACCTATAATAAAGGAATATCTTGTTTATTTCATATAGTAACAAAACTTTCATAATATGATTTTTTTGTTTTCATTTACCGGACGAAATAATCATGCTGTACATTAACTGACAAGATATTTAAGACCTTCTGTCAGTTAAAGTAGAATAAAGGTTCGAGGTTTTCAAAGAGGTCTCAATTAATTATATCAACAGAGTGTTTTTACGTAGCAAATTTTTTTCCCAATTTTCTCCAAAAAACATTATGATCTTTTTGCTAAAACTGCTGCGTAAAACTTATAATGTTTTAACTTAAATGTACTCGGAGAGCCAAGTACTATCAGCTGTAGAAACATCGGTAGCTAATTTGTTAGCATCTTATAGTTAGTAGCAGCCAGCCAACGCGGCCAAATAGTTATGATGCATTCCATTAGAAAAGAGTCCTTATGGCGTTTACGTAAGGTCCTTTTTCTGAGGGGCAGCCACATATATCGTAATACATCCTTATTGTTATGGAAATAAAGATCTGTTTTGATATATTTGGCTACTTTGGTCCCTACTAATTACTTGCAGCTGAATGTAAATAAGTGAAGAGTATACACAAAATATTAGAGATTGAATGCATTTTGACGGCTTTGAAGAAAATGTTAATGATTTTGAATTACAATTCGATTGATTTTTAATTGTCCTTTTGCACCTGCAGCACTTGTTTTAAGAATTTCCTTTAATTCTGTGAAAAAAACAAAATATCGCGAGCAAGGACCTTAAAATTATAATTAAATTTTAAGGTCCTTGATTGCGATAATAAAATATAGTCATCCCTTCCTATGTCAAGTCCGTCGAAAACCAAAATATAAAATTGAGAAAATATTTCTCAAACGGATTCTTATATTATAACTGCGAGGATTAGCTGGAAAGTAAAAAGCACTAGTGCGCAAAATACAACTTTGCGCACGATTTACAGCTACAAACAACCACTTTTTGAGCAAGTGTATTAAAAAAAACTGTTGTAGTATAAGCTACTAATGTGCCTAGGAGATGGTCCATAAAATAATGTGCTTATAACTGTAACAAAATGTAACTTTGATGAATTTTAACTCTAAAAAACTTATAGAAAATCATGTTTTTAAAGAGTTATCCAGGGAACGTAACCATGGCAACGAGACAAAAAGTTGATCAGCTCAGGTATGGAAGTTTGTATCACGAGAAACTGTACCGTGAGAGAAGCTGTACCTACTTGTATATTAGGCGAAGAACACACTGAAATCGCCCGTCGCCGCGATTTTTTCCGTGTAGCTGCGCACAGTAGTTGCGAGTCGCCGCGATTTACGCGCCAGTGTGCGCCACCCCGCGATTTTTCTATACAAATCGATGATTCTACATACAAAGTTGAAAATCGCTGAGTCGCGTGTCGCCGCGATTTTCGCTGCAGTGTGAGATCCGCCTTAAAGTACCGTTGGCAATCTTACGTAGCATTCGAGAACAAGCGAAGTTGCAGTTGCGTTAAGCCTCATTGATTTCACCAGTAGTCAGCATAGCCTTTCTATTCGGTTCCTAGGATTTCTAAACTTACTCCGGCCATGTCTAAAATTAGTTTGCTCGCTATTTGCGGGGAAGATCGATCGATAATACAAGCGAATACTAGAGAGCATTTTACGAAATGTATTTTCATGGGACTTGGATGTAGGATTATAGTTTAGGGATCATATTGGGTGTAAATTTGATATTATTTTTATTTACATAGGTAATTTTCACCTCTTCTAGAAGTAAAAAGAAGGACAGTTCTCAATTAGAGTGTATGCTCTAATATAATTGTATATTTGTTACGGACTCGAAAACCGCTGGACCAATTTGGAAAATTATTTTTTGTTTGAATGGGTACACCTCCTTGGATTTGATGATGGGATCCTTAAGGAATCGTCGGAACTCTTAGAATATTATAGGTATGCACACAGCGATTTGGGTGTTTTATTTTTTCTCGTAAGTCGTACATTTGTTGCCCAATTGATTTGTTTGAAGACGGTTAATATTTTTAAAATTGCATTCCTACAATGCGCAAAACATGCCAAAAACATAACCGGGTCATAAATGGAGCGTTTACGGCCATTCTCACGAAGTATGTCTGCGGTCACCTAATTACCGCGACGCTGTTTTCATACTAAATGTATGGAGACGCGGTAATTAGACACAGTCATACTTCGTGAGAATGGCCGTTTACTGCCACCTTTACTTAAAAGGGCACATCTCATTCAGATTTCCTATATAGTTGTGCCCTTTCAACTACCGGGGGCAGTTTAGGCCGTCTCACTTCTGTGGACACATTTTTGTCGAGGTCCCTGCAAATGTTTGTGGCATGTTAATCTATTTGGCAGTGATCCTAGACTTCTAATAAATAGTCTGATATCCCATTAAAATCAGAGCTTTCGACAAAAATTTGTTTACAGAAGTGGGGCGGTTTAAACACTCGATTTTGATGGTTTTTTGATGGTTGACTCAACCATAGAGTGCGACTACGCTAGGTTTGCAGAGGTCAAAAAAGATTTTATTAAAAAAAAACTTGATACCAGGCAAATATCTTCCCCTTTAATAAGTATATAATGTGTCTAAATACCTACTGAAATAAATATTCAGGACAGTCTTGCCCAAATCGATCTAGTCACAACCAAACTAAGCTATGATTGTATACAAGTGTTATATTAAAATATAACACTTAAATACAAAGAAATTATCCAAGAAACTGGAACAAATCACTTAGTTTGGTTAGTACTAGATCAATGTGTGCAAGACTAACCTAGATTATTTATTTCAGTAGGCATGTAGACACATATTGTAAAAAAGGGAAGAATTATTGCCAAGAACCAAGATTGAAAATTCCTCTTGCTGTAGTTTGCCATGTTGCCATAAACATAATTTTTAATAAAACCCTTTTTCGACCTATGCAAACTTAGCGTAGTCCGACTATAACTCTGTAGCACTCTGATGAAACTCGCATTTGCATGTGAATACCGCCAAATACTATGGTGTTTTATTAAAACCCAACAGCAACTGACGTTGACTGATCGTCCACGAATGAAATAAACTTTTTCCTTTCATTGCTGACTTCGTAAATAACTTCTACGTGGTTGAGAAGATGGCGATCGTTATGCCGTCGTCGTAGGAACATTCAAAAATGGTTTCCAAAGATACGTAATTAGGTATTGAAGCTTCGTTCGCTCGGTCAATTGTTTTGGTTACTGATTTACGTCTTTAGTATCATACGAACTGTTATTATAATTAAGAATCGATTGGCGTAAGAGGGTGGATTTCAGAGCGTTTCAACCGCCGTCATTACCAATCCCGAAATTTCGACGATTTTCTTTAAGAATGTGTCCCATTATTTTGATAAAATCCGAAAATGGTACTTACTTTTTCATGTTTTGATCAAAAATTATGTAAATTTTAAAAAGATATCATCAATCGGGATTAGTGATGACGGCGGTTGAAACGCTGTGAAATCCACCCAAGGATCATTTGAAATCGGCATACGCGTTTGGTTTAGAGTACCAGAAAGGAACTAACATACATACATGGACTGATAAACGTATTATCCTCCTTCGCGCCGCATAGTCGGATAAAAAGCTTTCTTCTCGGGCCCATCCAAAAATAATGCTAAAGAAATAAGATTGTTTAGAAATCATAAACCCACCAGCTGGCAGCAGGGTGGCGAAAGGTCTTTTTGACAGTAGGCGTCAAGATCCACCAATCACACCACCTGATTTTGACATCTACTGCCAAATAGACCTTTCGCCACCCTGCTGCCAGCTGGTGGATTTCTGATTTTTAAACACCGTCATTCGAATGTACTCTCAATGTTTCGGCTTCCATATTAAAATATCGACATAATTTCCCTTCTAGTCGCAAAGTCGCCCGTGGGACGCACTATACATTTAATAAACAACAAATAAATAGGCTTGTGAACTGCATTTTGTTCCTGATATAAATCGATTCTACTATTTGTGAGGATCAAATATATACCTATAACTACTACACTTAGATTACTATAACAGCCACAAATTGCAATCAAAATAGCCGACCCGTACAGAGCGTTGAAAACGCCCCATTCAAACCGGACGCATTCTGTGGCGTCATCAAAGTGTCCTCGCCGTCCTAAGTCTGTATGAAAAAAAAAACCTAACCTATTCTCTCTCTCGCTCTCCCTCACCCTTCATACTTTACTTACTTACTACTGCTATACTAGACCTTCAAATCACATTTTTTAAATGTATAAACTTAACTTAAGCTTGCGTTCTTTGAACGATCTCTTTATTTCACTTACCCGCCCCCCCCCTCAGGGTAAACGGGCACTTGGGGACTCCCTTCAGGTACCCCAAGTCTTTCTATTTTTTTTGGGGCAGCGAGCCCTTAGGGCTCGCTGCAACCGCCTCCGTTTCAAGAGTACATGATCGCTAAGCTGACCAAACCCGAACCACACAGCCAAAAAAAGAAAAAAAAAACCGGTCAAGTGCTAAAACACACATTTTATATCTTTGTAATTATTAATTTATATTTTGTTACCTGGCTGGCCTTATAATTAAAAAAGTAATAAAATGTAAGTAGTTCAAGGTAAACTGCATCAAGAGACAAACTTAACTTTGCTGATGGAAAACTGTTGTCCCCATACATTGACATAGGTCTCGGTTAGTTTAGCAACTGACAAAAATAAGTATTGTATTACGATTTTTGTGAATTTCTAAAAAACGGTGCAAGTTAGGAAAGTCATTATATTTTTCCTGTAATATTCAGTATGATATTAATAATCAGTAATTATGACACATTTTTCTGTGCTGTGAAAAGATACCTCTCTTGATATAATAGCCATACTTTTAATTTTCAAAATCACATTTCATTTCAGCCCCCTTTAAAAAATAGTAATAAACGGTACAAGATTTTTTTTCATGTCCAATAGGCTCTAGTTAGCGATTTTTAACACTATTCTAAATTTCAAATCGATAGCAGCAGTAGTTCCTGAGATATCTGGCTGTAACAGACGGACAGACAGACAGAGTCGCACCATAAAGGTACCTTTTTTACCATGAATAAGTTTCAGTCAAAAAATGTTTATTTGAGAACAGCTTTATTGCCGATTGTTTTTGTATAATAATGGCATTGTCATCTGATTCACACATCTTTACAAAATTTCAGCGCAATTGGAAACCGGGAAGCAGGTCAAATTCAACTTGCAAAATTTGATTACAGACCTGTGTGTCTGACACCGGGACAGGTGAAACTAAATATAAGCTTGTAAAAAGGACATAGTTGCCGTACATTTATGTTTTTCAGTGTTATTTAAGCATTCCGAAACGAACTTTTATTTTTCATTAAGACGATAAATAAAAATATCGATTTTTCAACTTTATGGTGTCATCACTTTCATACATTTTTGTTTATTTCTTATGTGTTATGTTATGATAATTTAGTATTTTCCAATCCATATAACATTATGTTGAAAAGGTCAACAGTCCGCATCCCCATTCAGTTTAGTTTTAAAATTAAGTGTGCATTTTTTTCTTACGGCGGCAGAATATTTCACTCAAGTTGATCAATCGCGCAGTCGCTCTGAATAGATAATCCATTCGTAACACCAAGATAGTCTAACTTCACGACCCGCCCTTAAACGACGACCGTCCCCCGACTGTAATCAAAAAGCAACGTTACACCGCGATAATTGGGCCGACGCGTCGCGTTAAGGTTGTTTTTCGCGCAGCTAATGTCACTTGGGGTGAAAATAGAATCACAGTGTTGCCAACTCAAAATTCACTAAGGGCACTATTGTTGCATCTCTTATGCTTAAACAAATATAATAAAAATAGGTTAAAAAAACTTTTTAAGTTAAACGGTTTTATCTTATGTTAAAAAATGTACCAAAAAGTAGAAAATAAATTTAGGACACAAAACTGGATCTTTTCGAGATTTTGACATCTGTTAGGTGGAAAATCGTCCAATAAGCGGAATAACTAATAATCTGGGACTTAACATACTAAATAAAAACGTGGGGCGCATTTTATTTGCATCTATCTACATATCTATTTACATATTATGAAACAATATATCTGCCCGCATCTGTTTGTCTGTCCGTATAAACATGAAGACTGCTGGACTACGTTGATGCGGTTTGCACTAACTGCTTGATACTTTGAGATGGTTTTAGAACATAGGTACTTTGCTTAATGTGTCTATTACCCGTGTGTTATAATCCAGGCAAGGCATGATGCGGGTGTTATTAATTATGTAAGTAGGAAAACTCAAGTATTTGAAAGCCCGTCCAAAGGAATATTATTTAAAAATTGCGCCCCACGTTTTTATTTAGTATGTTAAGTCCCAGATAATTAGTTATTCCGCTTATTGGACGATTTTCCACCTAACAGATGTCAAAATCTCGAAAAGATCCAGTTTTGTGTCCTAAATTTATTTTCTACTTTTTGGTACATTTTTTAACATAAGATAAAACCGTTTAACTTAAAAAGTTTTTTTAACCTATTTTTATTTTCTAGTTTTTAGTTTAATATTCAACTTTTGACTAAAAACCATTGCGCAAACTATTCCTTATTTTGAACTATCCTCATTTCATTTTTGTGAGCCCGAAGAAAGTCAGGAGCTGGACAGGAGTATTTTTCAATCATTAGGTATTAGTAACCCTCTCTAGTTTGGTTGAACTCATTTGGTTGGCATTGATGAGCTGATTATAGATAGAACTGATGATTGACTTAGAAAGCGAAAGCAACTAATTAATTTTAAAGGTAAAGTTTCATCTCATTTTTGCGAGTACCAATGACGAGTTTCAGGGTGCAAACCCGATGATTGCACGTTCAATACTGCAGAGCTGAAGAGTAACTTTCTGCGTATCACCAACTACGCATATTATCCCAATGTAGCTCGCACGTACGCAAGCATATGGGCCGAGTTAAAGGCATTTGGGTGTTTGTAAATACCTGAATGGGCTCGCCTTGCCACACTGTGACAGTGTACGCCTACGGTTTGGGGTTACTAGTAACAGTTCAATATTTTTAATTTCCGTTTTCTCACACCGTCATCAGGCCCTTGGGACTAAGTATAACGTACCAGACTTGTCAATACAAACCGAATTACACAAAACTCGTTGGGATTAAGTAACGTCAAAATACTTCCATTTTCTACCTCCAAACTCCCTCATAAAACCTTCATCGCCAAACCGCTGCGCTGCCTCGCTGTTCAATGTAAAGGAATCATCAATACCAACCAAATGAGCCCAAACACGAGGGAGGAGGGAACGATTGCAAATACATGAAAATTGCTACACCCTATCTGGCTACCTATATCTAGGGAAGAGCCACAATCATCGAGCCCTTGTTAGCAAGCATAACATGTTGGGCTCGTCAGTACCAAACAAAGAGCTCAAACTCGAATGCGTTGTTAGTAACAGTTGAAGATTTCCACATTTTACCTCCTGATTCCATCAGCCGACCGTCAATATCAACCAAAAAACCTAAACTCGAAAGGGTTAATAGTAACGGTTGAGGATTTCGACTTTCCACCTCGTGACTCATCAGCCTTCGTTAGCAAGCGTAATTTGGACTCATCAATACCAGCCAAATGAGGCTGAATTCGAAGGGGTTACTAAAAACGGTTGACGAGTTAAACTCTCTAGCTCCTGACTCTATCATCAGACCCTCGTCAGCATGTATAACGTATTGGGTCCGTCAATACCAAACGACCAACCGTTTGGTTGAAGAGATTAGGTACTTTAAACGGTTGAAGATTATCTTCTCTTCATATCCTGACTCCATCTTCAGACCCTCGGCACCAACTTTAACGTATAGGGCTCGTGAATACTAATTAAATGAGACCAAACTTGCTTGCTTGGCTTGTTAGCAACTGTTGAAGAGTTCCACTCTCTACCTCCTGACTCCAGCATCAGACTGTCGCCATCAAATATAACGCATTGAGCTCAACAGTACCAAGCGAATGAGCCCACACTTGGAGGAGTAGCTAGTAACGGTTGAAGAGTTCCACTCTCTACCTCCTGACTCCATCATCAGACCCTTGCCATCAAATTTATCGTAACGGGCTTGTCAATACGAAAAAAATGAGTCCACACTCGAAGAAGTTACTAATAACGGTGAAAGAGATGCATTATCCAGCTCCTGGCTCCATAATCAGACCGTTGTCATTAAGTATAACGTATTGAGCTCAATAGTACCAATCGAATGAGCCCACACTCAAAGGAATTACCAGTAACGGTTGAAGAGTTCCACTCTCTACCTCCTGACTCCATCATGAGATCCTAGCCATCAAGTTTAACGTAACGCGCTCGTCAATATCAACCAATTAAGACCAAAGTCGAAGGGGTAACGGGAAGAACGGGTAACTGGTAACAGTTAAAGAGTTCCACTCTGTACATCCTGACTCCATCATCAGACCCTTGTCACCAGGTTTAATGAATCGGGCTCGTCAATACCAAGCGAATGAGCCCACGCTCGATGGAGTTAGTAGTAACAGTTGAAGAGTTCCACTCTCTACCTCCTGACTCCATCATCAGACTCTCGTCACCAGGTTTAACGAATCGGACTCGTCAATACCAAGCGAATGAGCCCACGCTCGATGGAGTTAGTAGTAACAGTTGAAGAGTTCCACTCTCTACCTCCTGACTCCATCATCAGACCCTCGTCACCAGGTTTAACGAATCGTGCTCGTCAATACCAAGCGAATGAGCCCACGCTCGATGGAGTTAGTAGTAACGGTTGAAGAGTTCCACTCTCTACCTCCTGACTCCATCATCAGACCCTCGTCACCAGGTTTAAAGAATCGTGCTCGTCAATACCAAGCGAATGAGCCCACGCTCGATGGAGTTAGTAGTAACAGTTGAAGAGTTCCACTCTCTACCTCCTGACTCCATCATCAGACCCTCGTCACCAGGTTTAACGAATCGGGCTCGTCAATACCAAGCGAATGAGCCCGCGCTCGATGGAGTTAGTAGTAACGGTTGAAGAGTTCCACTCTCTACCTCCTGACTCCATCATCAGACCCTCGTCACCAGGTTTAACGAATCGAGTTCGTCATAACCAAGCGAATGAGCCCACGCTCGATGGAGTTAGTAGTAACGGTTGAAGAGTTCCACTCTCCAGGTCCTGACTCCATCATCAGACCACCTTGAATTTATCATAATGTTGTATTGTCACGGAAACAGAATCTGTGTGCAAAGTTTCATAAAAATCGGTTTAGTAGAAGTAGTTCAAAAAGCTGCTGCAAGATTTGACCCAAACAAACCTGACACAAACACGGTAAGCTAAATAAAACCGTTTAAAAACCTTAGAAAGTACTAAAAATATGGCAATATGTGCATCTGAGCATAAATCTTCAAAATAAGGTTAAAAACGCGAATCTGATTGAGGATAGCGGTACAGTTCGATGTACCTCATTGTGGCTATTTGTAATATAGTAACGGACCTGCCTGTTATGTTTACAGTTATTGCCACAGAAAAAAAATCCTATTACGGTTCAAAAGATGATGTCCACAGAACTCGATTGCCACCGACTTGCCTATTACTTAACCGTGGAGGAACATTTAATACTTCTCAAATAAAGAATCCTGCCTCCACGGGCAAATAATAGGCAAGTCGGTGGGAATCGAGTTCTCCCCCCCCCCCCCCCCCCGGTACAGACTTGGTTTAACATTACATCTCAAAACTATTTTGTTGTAGAATATCACAACCTTTTTAATTTATTGCAATCTATACTACATTGGTATGTATTAGCTTTCAAAGATCTCTTGTAAACTATAGAAACAGTTATCTAACAGGTCAACAGGGAAGCCGTCAATAATGCAAGTCTATGTACAGATATGCCGTTCCCGGGGTGGGAATATTCCCCATACGAGTGGGCAATATTTCCAGGAACGGTGCATCTCTAAATGCGACCATGGACAACCATGAGAAGGTCAACCGGGGAATTTGCATCTATGCGGGCAAATGCGTCTTTTAAAGATTATATTAAAACCGAACTCTTTAAAAATACCCCTACTCTACCTGCCTGTAGTATACACTGTATGTTACAGGCAGGTAGGTAGGAGGTAGTTTTAAAGAGTTCGGATTTTTTCGGATTTGCTCCCTAACGGTTATTTCTCCCCCACCTCGTACAGGAAGAGCGGGGTCTCCTGCCACCATCCACAAGTAAGGATGTACATATAAGTGCTTAATAGGAGGCAACTTGTCTTTTATGTAATGTGACCAAATAAACTATTTTCATTTTTTTTTCAATGAAATCTTTAAAAGACGCATTTGCCACCACAGACGCAACTTAAAATCGACACAAAACCCCGGTTAACCTTAGGTAATTCTTACAAGCGGTTCACCGTCACAAAATGGGTGGGCCCGTAACACTCACCCAAATGTGCGAAGCTGGCAATACTGAGTGGGGACATTTCCTTCGAGGTGCGACTAACGACTTCATTCATCTTGCGGTATGTGGGTCAGGGGGCGCACGCGAGGCGGCCATCGTTCACAAATCTGCCTTAATCTGATTTGCGGCCATTGTGTAATGATAGCGTACGTTTAGCTTACACGGTGAGTTAGTGACATAACACATGCAGTATTATACTTAGCCGTCCTATTAGTAAATAGTTTCTACGCTAAGGCCCCATTTAGACGGGGCGAGAAATCGTATGCGAGTTTGATTACATTGCGGGCTACCCAGGTACGACTAATCGCTGCAAAGAATTGTCAGTTTGTTATTACGGGTGTGAAAACGAAGTTTAAATTTAAATCTTATTTAATGCCTTAAAACCGTACCATAAAAATATCGAGCATGCCGCAGTATTGCGTTTAGTTTGGAAAAAGAGGACATATTTCCGAATGATGTAACTATCTCAAACCACTGACATTCGTTGACCCGTAACTCGTAATTGCCATAAATAATCTCAGATATTGCAAAATATTGACAACATTATTCTAATAACATGAATGTGTAATTACAAAACTCTAGATTACAGTATTTGACATGATAATTCTAATTATACAAAACTTGTCTTTGGTCTATTTCTGCAAAACTATGGTCAGTTATTGGGCATAATGTAGAGGAAAGCAACTGCGCTAAAATTTTGTTTCTTAAAACACCTATTTATACTGAAATAGAATATTGTTGTTTAACAAAATATTCGCGTACTTTTCTTGGAAGAGCCGATAAGACCGCCTACGCGTATAAAGCTCTATTTCCATACTACAGAAATAGAGTTAAGTATTTTCGTGACAGATCAAATATTTTTTTTTTATTCACGATAGGTAAGCATTTGACCTTGATCTCACCTGTTGGTAAGTGAAGATGAAATCGATGATGGAGCATGCTTACCTAGATAGTGCCTATTTAATTTTTATGACATTTCTATACTCTTAGGCACTGGTCCCACCGCCGGCGAGTAAGCGAGTAATGTGGGGCGAGTAGTTCATTGCGGGCTGACCAGGCACAGTGTGATCAATCGACCTTTCCAGATCCGCAATGTAATGCTTCCCCAGGATTTTTTTTGAAAATTTTTTAATGTGCAAACATAGTCTTTCTATGATATCATTAGTAACTCTGTGAATTGTAGACATCGCGTCTGTCGGTCAAGCCCCATAACTCGGCCATTTTGAATAAAAATCCAAAAACGAAATTGACTAAAAATCTCTATGTAATCATCGAACCTACTCATAAAATTTCACAAGAAGCAATTGAGAAATGCGACGTGAAGAGGAGAACAGCCGGACATCCGGACAGATAGACATTCGAAAGCATTTTCGCACAAGCTGAAACGGAGACACTTCGCTCGGTTAGTTACATATATATATAGAATAGATAGTAGTAGTATTAAAAAAATGTTGTTCAACATCTGTGTTAACGCACCTTTACCGTCGACTATTTTTCATCCTTCCTGAGTAACAATTTACTCAGAGAGCCTGAATTTCCAATTAAACCAGTTACTTAAGAGTTTTCACGTATTTTGAAGGAGTCGTTAAAATATAGACCAGTTTCATCAAATAAAGCGTCAAATTTAAGGTAAGTAAAACACCGTTGCGGTAATATTGAGGCACAGAAAGTGTTCCTCAAAATAAACGGTACTTTCAAAGCATTCATAAAATACTTTTAGGTTAAATTAGTTGAGATAAGTCTAGGTTGGAATATTAATATTACTTATAGTCTTTGATTAAAAGTCAAAGTTAGCACCTATATTCTTTATAAAAATAGGCCTAACAGTAAGCACTTTCGATTTTTTTCTGGCAATTATACAGCCACGAACACTAATATAAAAACATACATTAATAAACCTGAAAAAACTAGCAAGTAAATGCGAATTAAAAAGCGAAGTAAACTATAGACAATGACCGCTCAACTTATGAATTATCTGTCCGGCTAGTTTGTTGTTGCTTGGTTGAATATCGTTGATTCGCGTTAGGCGAAGAACACACTGAAATCGCCCGTCACAGCGATTTTTTCCGTGTAGCTGCGCATAGTAGTTGCGAGTCGCCGCGATTTACGCGCCAGTGTGCGCCACCCCGCGATTTTTCTATACAAATCGATGATTCTACATGCAAAGTTGAAAATCGCTGAGTCGCGTGTCGCCGCGATTTTCGCTGCAGTGTGAGATCCGCCTTAAGTTTGTGCCTAAACAGACTGAAATTGAATTGGAGTGGAAAGGGGAATGCAGATATGAGTTTTTATGAATAATAGGGTGTTTATATTTTTATAAGCTTTATCTCAAAAACTGGAATATATGGTTCTTAGTAGTCACTAATGAGCTATTCAATGATAATCAGGTTCTGTGGACGCTACGCCACTGCTAGTTGTAGTAAAAGTATCGTATACAACGTCGTATTCTAGGTAAAAAAACCGGTCAAGTGCGAGTCGGACTCGCGCACCGAGGGTTCCGTACAAACTCGTAAGTAGATACGTGAATAGTTCAAGAAAAACTGTATCGTGATATTGGCGGTAGGTATAAGATTTTTTAATATTGAGTACGCTCTGGTCGGTGACTTTTAAAACTATTCCAAATTTCAAATCGATAACAGCAGTAGTTCCTGTGATATCTGACTGTGACAGATGGACAGACAGACAGAGTCGCACCATAAGGGTTCCTTTTTACCATATTGGTACGGAACCCTAAAAATGCTCGTGACGTCTTTTATTGCGACCAACACACACCACTCGCATTTTTGAACCCTATAATACAACTGTTGCATAATATACTATAAAATGACAATAATAATCTATAAACTAAACTACACTATAAGTTTTGCAATAAGGTATATACAAGGAAACTCAATAAAAATACACCGGCAGCCTATTTTTAACCGACTTCCAAAAGAAGGCCGGTTCTCTATTCGTCTGAATGTTTTTTTTTTTTTTTTTTTTTTTGTATGTTTGTTACGTGATTACTCGAAGACGGCTGGACCGATTTGAAAAATTCTTTTTTTGTTTGAAAGGGTATACTTCCGAAATGGTCCCATTGCAACCAAATCAGGATCTGATGATGGGATCCTGGAGAAACCGAGGGAACTCTTCAAATATTAGAGGCACACATATAGCGATTTCGGTATTTTTCGTAGTTTCTTGTCCATTTCTTACTAGCAATAAGTTTTTAGTGTTAACCGACTTCAAAAAAGGAACAAATGTTTATGTAGGTTTCTTCCCCGATTACTTAAAAACAGCTGGACCGATTTGGAAAATTATTTTTTTGTTTGAAAGGGTATACTTCCGAGGTGATTCCATTGCAACCAAATCAGGATCTGATGATGGGATCTTGGAGAAATCGAGGGAACTCTTCAAATATTAGAGGCACACATATAGCGATTTTGGTATTTTTCTTAGTTTCTCGTGCACTTCTTATTAGATATAAGTTTCCAGTCTTAACCGACTTCAAAACAAAGATCAATTTTTATGTAGGTTTGTTCCCCGATTACTTGAGGCTAGACCGATTTGGAAAAATTTTCTTTTAACTACATAGACTTTAGTCTATTTGGTTAAAATAGTATTTTTACAGCGCCACTAAAAATTTAAAAATAAAGTAAATTTTTAAAACAAAAAATAAAAACCGACTTCCAAAAACTTAAACTAAAAAGCAGAAAATAATATGTTAATTACCCGAAAGAAATGGATAATCAACGATTCATATATACATATACAGATATTTATAGTTTTTAACCTGCTTGTTTGAAGTCGGTGCCAGCTAAGGATAAAAGGAGCTCAGCATAGCCAGCTTTGCGTGGCAGGCACCGACTTCAAAAAAGCAGGTTAAAAACTATAAATATCTGTATATGTATATATGAATCGTTGATTATCCATTTCTTTCGGGTAATTAACATATTATTTTCTGCTTTTTAGTTTAAGTTTTTGGAAGTCGGTTTTTATTTTTTGTTTTTATATAATGTAGTGTGATCTCGTAACAGGCCAAGAATTGTCTGCAGCCTGAAGCCTGAAGTTCAATCGTAGTTGTTCAGAACTTTTATTCCTTTTTATGGTCCGGTTTAGGAACTTCGCACTTATAACATTTTACTAGGATTTGAGGTTATTTTATACGAGATACAGTTGTTTTAACTACATTTTTCTGGACGGTTTTTAAGTGTAATGCTGGCAAAGGATAGGGTAAATAGGTTGGATTAAATAGATTCATAAAAAAAGAAATACTAAAAGTAAATGAAGTGGTTTGAGAAAACGATAAAAAATAGGAAATGAAGAATATTGGGTCGCCTTACAAATATATTTTTTTTATAAATAACGTCATTGGAAGAAAGGTTAAAAGCAATCTAATAAAATAAGGGTGACCAAGAATAGCGAAACAATTGAATAAAATAAGCGTCTTTTCGTACAGGAAGTTGAGGCGGTGAATCTAGATGGGGTGAGCTGAATTCGATAAATCTTTGACGTATCCTAGCTGAATTGAAAATCAAGTGCTCCGTGACCATTTTTTTTAGCGGACCTTACAGTATTCCGGACACGTTGCCAGACGGTAGCCAGATTGCTTATAAAAACTTATAGTGGTTGCAGAAACTTATGGTGGCAGAAAAAAAGGGACGTGAAACAATGTATCGATGCCGTTAAAGAAGCCTAGTAATTGCTTATGGTGGAGTACCACTTTGGTCGTTGCTTCATGCGATGCTGCAATGGTCTCCACTCCGCAAGACTTTTCACCTTCCGTGTAGACTCCTGTAGAGTTCCCTGACCTGTTTCCTTTACGGCATCGGCCCATCGGGTCGGTGATCTTCCACGCCCCCTTTTCCTTCCACGTGGCCAACCACAATGAGCTTTTCTAAACTATCTGGCTCGCGTCTAGCCACGAACTACATACTCGCAATATGAGAATAAAAGAAAACCAATCAACCGCTTCTCGCCACTCGATCCTCACCAGTGCCTCTAGCACAACTGCGACACGTGACGCGACTCTTTGTCGCGCGACATATGCTACCTATCTCTTTCTACTCAATATAGTGTGACAGTGACGACAAACGAAACGAAGTCGCGGCCAGTTATGCTAGACGTTCAGGTGTGATGGCACAGTGATCGACTACGGGCTGACGATGATGACCGCGGAAGAAAGTAAACTTGATGTACCTGCTGTTAGTGGAGTTGACAGAGGTGTTGGAGCGGGAGCGGCGGTTGCAGATGGAGTCGCCGCAGTTGACGACACCGCCCTTGGTGGTGATGGAGAAGGTCCGCAGTCGGTACAGGTCGTCAGAGATCCGAGGGTTGTACGGCTTCTCCGGCAGCGAGCACACGCGTGGTCGCGAGTGCTCCACCACTGGACAAAAACAAAAAAAAAAACATTTATATGATACCATACCACGCTACGATTTTTCTCGCCCGTCAACAAAAAATGATAAAAATAAAATATAATTAAAAATAAAAGCGGGTTCACATACAAGAAACGTGTTATTTGTTGGTTTTTTCGACAGTGGACAGAACAAAACAGAACCTTTCGTTTGCGAATCCAACTCGCTCTTGACCGGTTTTTTTTAACTTCGTTCTGCCAAAAGCACGAGCATTTCATTAAATTACTCGTGACTCTCTTTAATTGTGAGTTACCGACTTGTACTTAAAAACTTCTTACATTAAATGCAGGAAGTTGGTTAAATGATGAGAAAAGTTAGCCGCCTCGAGTGTTATGGTGCCACGATCGATTTTAATGGCGTTTCTTCCAACTTTCCAAATCTACGCAAAATCATTTCAATCAAATCAAAGTTTGCTAAAACATTTAAAGGAAAATTAGCCATTATTGTGTCGAAGTTTCGAATCTGTCAATCCGAAAGTAACTGAGAGCTAAAATCTATTTATACATGTAATAAAATCTGGCGGTACGGCAGTGCCCCCGCCAAGTCGAACAAAACAAAGGCACGGCCGTACCATCCTTTTCTCGAAGCCATTCAGACCATTTTTAGCCTTCCGTAATTTTGTATTGGCTAAAGCTAGAACTCTGTATTTTTAGGGATATATAGGACATAATAAGACTTAAATATATTATCAATAACATTCAATTGAACGTATAGTTTAAAAACTATGCATGTCAAAGTTCCTTAGTTTTGTCACTGACTGACTGACTGACGATCATCATAATTGCAACGTACTTCTAGCAGGCCCACAAGCTCCAAATTTTAAACATAATTCGTTTTTAGCTTATCAAGCCACGCAAAATCTTAAAATATTGTAATTTCAATACCAACTGTATACGTACGTTTGTAATCCTATACAAATACAGGCGATTACAGAGAAGAAATATGACTGGTTACTATTTCCAAAGTATAAAGACCACAGACAACCTCCACTAGACGGAGCATGTTACTCGTAAACGACTCGCGCTCATCACGCATATGGTCGAATGTATAGCATTACGATATTACGCGACCGGCCGCTCGTTCAGTTGCGATCATAGTCGTATAACATGCTCCGTCTAGTGGAGGTTATGCCCGGGCTACACGAGGCTAGTTTTTCAAGCTAGGATAGCAAGCTAGTGTTAGTAAGCTAGCAAGCTAGTACTTCTGGCTTCGTGTACACAAAACTGTCTTCATTTCTAACCTAATAAGCTAGTTGACAAGCCAGGACAGTTTTTAATAGGATGGAGTTCTATTTTTACCCGACTGCGGCGAAGCCCAAAGGAGGGTTATGTGTTTGACCTGTATGTATGTATGTATGTATGTCCGTTCCTGTGTCCGCTCGTAACTACTCAACGGCACATCCTATTTTGATAAATGATACATCATTAAATTTGTCTTGATGGTGCGAGTGTCACTGGATATGAAGTTTGTTAAAATAAACAAAATGGCGGATTTTATGCAGTTTCAAAGTGCACCGCGGTCGGGTTTTTTTTAGTAAAAATGTGGTTATTAGGCTAGTAGCGTCCCTCCACCACTGATTTTACTATCCTGGCTTGTTTACTAGCTTCATGTGGCCGGCGGAAGCTAGTTTGCAGTTGGCCAGTAAGCAGGTTTTTTCGCATGCAGTTCATTTTGGACGTGTGGTCACCTTGTCACTCCAGTAAATACTAGCTTAAAATAATAGACCCTCATATAAACAGAACTAGCATGCTCCAAGCCAGGTAGCAAGCCAGGACAGTTTAGTAGAGAACTAGCTTGCTATCCTAGCTTGAAAAACTAGCCTCGTGTAGCCCGGGCATTAGGAAGAAAAATTACTGACACAAATGAATGACAGAAATAGCACAGTGTAATAACTGTACTATTTCTGTCTTTGATTGCATTAAAAATTGAGTTGTATTCTTCAAGATCAGAATAGGTAATTGTGGACCAGCTGACATTATGAAAGGTTAACAGAACTGTAGTGGGAGGCAATCAATTACCATCAAAAGTCAATGTTGGCTGTAATAATACCTAAGTATTATCACAGGAATATGTCGATAAACTAAACGAGACATCTTTATTATTATAGACACAAAGGTGTATCTGACGCTTTTAATGTCATTGACTATTTGATGACGATTGTACTTATAGGGTGAGCAAGCCGAGTGAATTTTTTTGAGTTGTGAGCTGCGTAATTTCAGGTGCAGAAGTTTTCAACAATACATTTTGATAACTCATTTTGCGTCGCCGTGTGAACCTAACAGGAGTTTTGTATGAAACCGAATGTAGCAGAAATTACGCGACTCACAACGCAAAAAATTACGCTCGTTTGGCTTCACCCATATAGCTTATTTACCTAAAAATGTCTCACCTGGCAGTTCTAAGAAGTTAGAAGTCCGCCGCTGCCTCCCTCGCATCGTATTCTGAAAGTTTAGCGGCCCGATGTCCTCCACCGAATCGCAATTCGACATCGTTGACTCTCGTGACCCCCTCCTACTGGCCAGGTAAGCGAGGCCTCCCTTCATGGAGCCTCTCCGCATAGGCGAACAGGGTCTGCTTATACTGGTTGATCGGGTCTGAGGCGTGTCATCCGTTATGTCCGTCAGATCAGATGTAGACTTGCGACAGATTCTCGACGAAGTCGTTGTCGCTTCGTCGTCAGCGTCGTTGAGGATCGCGGAGGGTGTCCCTGGCATGGCGTCCATTGAGTCGTCAGTATGGCTAGAGACGATGCTCGGTGACGTCACGAGCCTAGGAGAGCCGACTGTGGACGTCGAGCCGTATAGTTTCCTCGTGCGATTCGGGGAGACATAGCCAGGGTTAGTATGTATGTGGACAGGCGGTGGTTTAGGCGACCGGGACTTTTCCCGGCGGGCGTGCTTTAAAGACGCAGAGTAGTGCAGTTGCCGATCGTACCCTGGATTGCACGGGCTCGAGCGACCCGATGGTGATTTTTGTGGGAAATTAAAATGCCTCGGGCTGATGGGGCTCCGATGACCATGCGCTATGGGAGACTTTGGGGGTTGATTGTGTTTGTCGTAGCTGCATCCAGACTGGGGGGTGTAGTACCCGGATGAAGAAGTGCTGGAGGCGACTGAGGGGCTCTTTTGGGGGAAGACGAAGTGACGGGGACTCTTGGGGGTGTGAGGTTTGGGGGAAATGGGAGGATAACCACCAGGACTGTTCACTGCCATTATATTTACCACTGGAACACTGCACTCATCACACTTTAACCTGCAAAGAAAGAAAAATGTGTTAAACTTGAGCTCAGAGTCTTACTAACTACGAATAACAATAAGAATATTGATTGACGTTCGCATTGTCTATGGACATATGTGACAAATGTCACTGTCTGTTTTAATATTTTCTCAGTGGAATTTATTATGTTGAACATTGCTCTAAAAATATTACAATAAACATATATTTAACTACTTCTAAATATAAAATAATTCCGCCAGATCTCTACCTGGCGGTAGGGTGCCCAGAAGGCTGGCAGCATTGCCACGCTGAATGGCAATGCTGATCCTTTGTGCTAGGAAGGAGCCAGCCCTCTGGTCACCCGAAACTTCGCGGAGCCTGCTTGCTATTTGTTTAAACAGCGTCATCGCACTGGGTCCCCATGGCCCCAGCGTTTCAACCCCAAACGGCTCAAATATGCAGCCACTGCCTATGGCTGCATATTTGCGCCGTTTGAGGCATTCTGCTGAGTCTGCAGCAGCTTATTTTCTTATCATACTGGGTCGAAAAGTAAGGTTATTTTATTAAGATTTCCTCACAAGTGTGATGAAAAACATTGTGTGTGCCACGGGCGGTAAGGGAATTACAAACTCGTGTTATTAAAGCGCTCGGTTTCACCTCGGGCTTATAACAAACACTCGTTTGTAATTCCTTACTTACCGCCCTAGATACACAATGTACTAATACGGAACGTATTCACAAGGCATATTGTCTTGTCTTATTTTGCGTTTACTTTGCGTCATAATAATTACTCTTTGTGGGGTTACTATAATATTACGAGTACACCAAATATAAACCTGGACGCTTATTAAAAAGAATAAATATAAAAAAATACCGAAGACAATGCGCGTCGAGAATATTACTATAACACTCTGTCTTTATACGCTTTCTCATGTATATGTCGCCGCCAACTAGCTAGATTAGCTATTTGGTAGCTGTCTAGCCTTTTCATTAAACACTCTCCTTATTTTAGGTTTGGTTTGTTAGTCAACTTGTGTCCCTCAGAGCAGAAATAGAAGCCCCGTGCTGCGGGGCTTCGTCGACCTGCTGGCCGTCATAAAATACCGAGAGCATGGAATTGCATATGTAGTGGTAGGGGTATTGTGTTAGGCATTCTATATTTGACTTTTCTATTTTACCGTACTATTACGAGTAGCATGTAAAGAGGTCGTTTATTATATTAAAGAAGTAAACACATAGTAGCTATTGAAATTGACGCAGGCCGCACTATCGGTAATTTTATACAATTCTGAATATATCGACCTTTACATTCAAAATAGCTAGGGAGGCTCGCGGGCCGCAAGTGAGTGGTCACGGGCCGCATGCGGCCCTCAGGGTATCGACCGCTGGTGTAAAGTTATACACTAGAGGTTCGTCAAGTGTATCTTGAGATTAAATCAACCGTGTAGTCACCCGAAGATTTCACTAATCAATTGCTCAGTCAACCGTGTCGTCAGTCAGGTGTGGGTACAGTCGTGGTCACAGGATAGTGCTTTTTTATTTTATTTATGCCACACCTGGCCATAAAGTGGCTTTTTTTGCACGCTGCGGCCGAAAAAGCCGCTTTCTGGCCAAGCGTAGACATAAAATTATGTACACAACACGGAAGGTAATAAAGAAAGCCCTCGATCGCATATTTACGTCCCTCGCTTGCAGCTCGGGCCGCAAACATCTGCGATCTCGGCCTTTCTTTGTATTACCACCCTAGTTGTGTAATGTACTATTATTGCCTTAAACTGGCAAACAGGTAGACGGCCCACAATCTTAGCAGGAAGTTCATTCCAGATCCCTATTGTGCGCCAGAAAGGTTCTAGAGAACCGGCGCGTTGTTGAGTTTTTAGCGATTAAAGCAACAAAATAAAAATCGGTCACGTGGTGGGACAAACTTAACTTTGCTGTCAAAAAACTGTTGTCTCCATACATCGACATAGGTAGAACCCTAATGGGCTAGGCGACAAAAAAAACTGTTTAGTCCGTCAGTTAGATTATAAAAAAATATTGTACACGTATTTTTTCTTTTGTTTGACAAACAAAAATTACGAAGATAGAGTGCTTAGAAGTTTCGAGTGACGTCACAAGCACCCACTCCAGAAGTTTGATGATCTATAACATTGTCGATTTTTAATATTTTGATAAACCAAAAAATACGTATGGGACACGTATTTTTTTGGTTTATCAAAATATAAATAAATTTTTCCATAATCTAACTGACGGACTAAATAGAATTATATATTTTTAACCCAGTCGTCATCCCCATTATAATAAGCAACTTGAAATTTATCTATTCCACAAGAAATGTACGAGTCACTAAGAAAAATACCCGAATCGCTATAATATTTGAAAACATTTGTCGATTTATCCAAGATCCCATCATCAGATCCGAATTTAGCTGCAATGGGTGGTCGATTTGGGTATTTTTCATAGTATCTAGTCCATTTTTTACCGAACAAGTTAATTTAAAGTTCGTTGTTAACCGAATTCCACAAAAAAAGGACGGATATTAATTTATATATTTATTACTCAAAGACGGCTGGACTAATTTGGAGAATTCAGTACTATTATGATTAATCGCGGCGTCAAACAATAATCCGTTGATAAGATCGTTTTAATTGACTCGTGCATTCCTTATCAAAGAGGTTCCTCTGAAGTTAGTTATTTTATTTTTGATTTCGTGGTTATTAGATATGAAATGTGCATTAAATGTTTAGCCTTGGATTAAATTTGATTATTTTAGCATACTTTTGTGTAAAACTAAGTGTCAGTTTCGGAAATAAATTTCACACAATGACTTAATTTAAAAAAAAGTCTACATACGGGTGTTGGGGCTCATCCAAAAATCATGTGATCAAATTTGGCCTATTTTTGATAATAAACATTAAAACACAAGTTATTCTTAAATGTCGCAGAACAAATGTTGTTCAGTTTGAGGAGTACAATCTACTTTTTAATTATTTGCTCCTAGTACCTACAGGCAACACCTAGTACAGGTCGATCCACAAGACCTGGCGCGTTGTATGCAGCCAGTGCTTATTTCATATTAAATCCGCGCCAGCTCTTATGGATCGACCTGTATACGTACTTCCTCTAATGATCCTTTATCTAATTTAAAAAAAAAAACAAATCAAGTCAAATAGAAAGATTAATTTGCCACATGTGGCCGACTGTACCGCCGAATCGGTGTTCAGTGGCGACGAACTAACGAATGGGCCTGCGTTTAGTGTCTGGTCTGTCTCTAGGGACGTTGCGACATTGTTAATGTGTGGCGTAAGTCACTAGAGACTGGTAAAGTTCGCTCCTGACTTCACGCCTGAACACAACCGAGAAAGCTTGGCGGCTAGATTTATGTGGGCTACTCACATAGCAATTTGGCTGCCAACTTGTTGTTTCAATCGGTCGGTAGCTACAGATGTAGTGAATAATCCTTTCCTTTCGTATTTTCCCGGAAATGTTCGTTTTTGTCTTACTACTTCACTCGCACTCAGTACCCATCGAGACAACGTAGGGAACGGTCGCATTGCAAGAGGAAGTATCTATATAGAGTAGTTAATACCACAGAAATATTTTGTTGATATTTATGTTAGATTTTGTGATAAACTTCATGGACTCGTGTATTAATGCAGGCCACCTATATTTTGATAGACTAATCACCGTTCATGAAAACTCTGACGATGATACACCAGAAAATAGTTCTGATTCTGACTGTGATATGGAAGTTAGAAGTATTGTTTCGCATCACACATTCCACCCCGCCCCTCCTCCTCTTATCCCGCTGTCATAATCGAAGTCGTTCATCCAATCAGAAAATCATATTTATTTATATTAATTTCTCTGCTGGTTTGTTTTGTTTTATGTTGAGGTGTCTTTTTTGTTGTCATAGTATTTTTAATTAATTAAAAAAATTAATTGTTATAAAAAAGGTCTGCAAAATCCTACTGTAGTTTTGACTTATAGTTAGACTTTTGGGGTTCCAATCCTTATAGAATCATTAGATCATCCCAACCGGAATTTGGTTTTTATCAGTGCGTTTTATTGAAATAAAACGTCCTCGGTAACTAGTTATATTTTTGTTTACCTTCGTTAGGTAAACTTTGTATGATATGGTTCTTTATATGATAGAATCGTGGTGGTTTTAACATCTCAGTGTAATATACGTCAAACGGGCAGTTTGACATTTGACATTGATAAATAAAGTATGCGATTTATTTGATACCTACACGTAATTTAATAATACAGTAATTCATAGACACATCGGCAACATTCGGGTGTTATCGTTGTTCCGAGTTTTGCCGATAGGAAAGGATTATTCACTACATCTGTAACTGATTGCGTGAGTAGACGAGTTGCAGTTGTATTTAATCCTCGACGCAAAAAGGCGAGTGTTATAAGTTTAACTGTTATGTGTGTGTCTATCTGTCTGTGACAGCGTAGCCCTTAAACGGGTGAACCGATTTGTATGCGTTTTTAAATTCTTAAATCATAAAGCAGGTTTTTAGACATATTTCATCGAAATCAGTTCAGCCGTTCATAAGATATTCATATTTTAAATGAAAAGGTCGGAGATTTTTATGTAGTAATGTTTTACATACCTAAGGCAGTTTGGTCTGGAGTTTTTAATTTTTTTATTTTTCAGTTTGTTTTGAATCGATCGCTGGTGCAATAGATGAGGTGTTGCAAAAAACTGATCCACTCATAAGGGCTGACGCTAGCTGACGAGGTTTTCTCGGGTCGGGTGCACGCCTGCGTGTCAACACTGAAAAATATTATGAGCAGCGCTAAGTACTGCAGGAGCGGGTGCCAATAGTCCGCTTTGTATTGACATCCAATGTACGGGGAGGTCGCCAACTGGTATAGGATGGATTCCCTTGGTACAGTTGTATATTGGGTCAATCTGAGCTGATTTAGCCCGGTAGCCATGGATCCCCCCCTGGTGGGTAGGGAGGGGGGGCATTCAAAGTGACGCTTTACCTTGCTTCGGATAAAAAATTCTATTGACTTCAATAAAACTTCAAATAAAACTTATTCTAAAACATAATTTATAATCATCCAGTTCCCTTTGCCAATTCCTAGAGCCAACTAATCGCGTATGTCGAAAATGAGTGAAATCAGTCTGACGCCATATTGCGTCACTTGTACCACAACTGAAGGGCCCGGACATAATTTGTCGCAACTTTCGTCCCTACGCGCTATTGAGGCGCCGCCACATCAAAGAGTGACGTTACATTGACAGCTATTTTGATACCAACGTGGGAGGAAACGGACAAGGTGTAATCATGCATTTTCACGCATGATTACACCTTGTCCGTTTCCTCCCTCGGCTTTAACCCTCGTTGCTTCTAATAACAATAATAAATATTACGGGAAAATCTTACACAAATCGAACTAGTGCCATAGTTAAGCTCAATAAGGCTTGTGTTATGCTTCTGTATCTAGTTGTTATGCCTGGGCTACACGAGGCTAGTTTTTCAAGCTAAGATAGTAAAATCAGTGGTGGCGGACGCTACTAGACCTATTACCCGACTGCGGCGAAGCCCAAAGGAGGGTTATGTGTTTGACCTGTATGTATGTATGTATGTCCGTTCCTGTGTCCGCTCGTAACTACTCAACGGCACATCCGATTTTGATAAATGATACATCATTAGATTTGTCTTGATGGTGCGAGTGTCACTGAGTATGAACCTCGTTAAAATAAACAAAATGGCGGATTGTATGCAGTTTCAAAGTGCACCGCGGTCGGGTTTTTTTTAGTAAAAATGTGGTTATTTTAGAACTCCATCCTATTAAAAGCTGTCCTGACTTGTAAACTAGCTTACTAGCTTGCTATCCTAGCTTGAAAAACTAGCTTCGTGTGGCCCCGGCATTAGTAGTAGTAGCTTCGCTCGCATTATTCCCGTTAATATTCCAAGGGAACAAATTTCATCTCAATCCATCCAGTCGGTACCTCGTTATTTAGTAACAAACATCCAAACATCTTCACAAACTTTCACATTTATAATATTAGTAGGGCATTTTTTATCTGCGCATTTGTTTTGCGCAGCGACCCGAATAAAATACACGCTTCAAGGCCAATGACCGAGCCAAAGAACGAGCGAGCTAAAGTAGCGAGTAAGGTAAATTCTGCAAAGCTTGATTATACTCAAGAAGCCTACTTTCATTTCATTTATTCCATTGTATAATCATGTACATTGTCATTATGATTTTAGGTACATATTTTGACAGTCCATGACACCCTGTCAGGGCACACAATAAGACTACTACTACTTTTCAGAGATATCGTGCGATGAATCGAAAGAAATGACACACCCTAGCGTCGAAGCAACATAAACCGGATAAATAACGTTACGCAAACACATGAAACGTGAATATTATTGGAGGCTTACAGTCTATTGGGAGTGTCAAACGCGAGCTGAATTTGGTTACTCACCGAATGCCAACCTATCTATCTTGAATCATCTATCTACTTATATCCCTTGTTCTCCGTACATTATTGAGTTACATTACCAGCAGGTATTATGTGAAAATTATGTGAAATCTTCTTTGGGTAATCCATAGCACAGTATGTACCAGATGTATGTATGTAATGTTCCTAGAAGTGGTAGGAATCAGACGAGATAGTGAGATATCGTAAGATATCGTATCGCTCTCTCATGATGACGAACGAAAAAGAAGAAGAAGATTATGCGATTTTTTTGTCTTGTATAGCTGACGAAAAATAATTGACTGATTCTGCTTAACGCCGAGGACAGTCAGCGGCAAAAATATATGATCAAGCGGAGGCCTCATAAACATGTGACATGAACTTATTACTTACTCCGTTTCTTCATATATATTATTGCCTATTTGTACACCACAAAGTTTCAAAAATATGTATACAGGTTTTATTATTATGGCAGTAAGGTTTATGTATACATATTTTGGAACTTTGTGTGGATATTTATCTTTCCGCTTGACTGTACAGTAGGAGTGTTAAATTATTAAGTGTTAAATTAGGTTTTTTGGAATTTTTGCTTTGTTTAATTAAACATTAAGAACACCCCTTACTAAAAAATCTCTGAGATTTTCAGTTTATATTAGAATAAGAACTTCAATTAGGTACTTTTTCACATTAATTTTTTTTAACCCAACCTGGGTTAAAAAATCAAGGAAAAAATCAAAATATCACTTTTTGTATGGGAAGGTGCTAGTTTACCCATCCTTGCCAGGATAAGGGAAGACAACCCTAGCGCACTGTGCCTATTTTTTTGTTACTTCCAATTTTATAGAAAATTTATTTTAACGAGCAAAAGGGTAAGGGAATGTCGTCGTTAGGCGGTCTTTTCTATTAGTATTATTATATTATACTAATAGCCCGGTTAAAATATAGGATACTTTAAACCTGACAATGCATGGCGAAGCAACCTTTTCCAGATTTATAATTGAGCATTTTTGAAAAAAGAGTGAACTTGTGTTTTTTTTAGAATATTTACTTATTGGGTTCTTACTTAGAATCGTTTGTACTTTCAAACCTAATACACGAAAAATTGTGTCCCAAATTTTTGTATGGAAAATTATATTTCCAGTGCGTACGTCTATAAAATCAAAGAAATCTTCCATACAAAAACGTGATAATCTGGAATAGAAATTTTGGGACACAATTTTACTTGTATTAGGTTCGAAAGTACGACCGATTCTGAGTAAGAAATAACCAAAAATTCAAAATTCTAAGAAACCACCCAACTTATTTCACCCCGCAAACGTGTTTGCGGATAATCTCTTATACGTAAATATTATATTGACGTGTTTGATTTGAAAGAGCAGTTCGAAGGGCGAAGATTTCATGTCTCTTTCTTTCTTTCGAGTGGTAATCCCAAAGGGATGTGAAACGTGATGTATGTCACATCCCTCCCTTCAAGGGGACGCCAATCTATGTTTCCTTTAGTGTTAAAAAAAATGTTTTAACAAGCTTTTCTTTAACTTTTCGTGTTAGTATAATACATTATATCATTATGATTACAATAGTGTTTAGCCTAGTGGGAGTGACACTGCCTACAAAACTAGAGGTGCTGGGTTCAAATCCTGGTAAGGGCAAACATTTTTGTTATGAGCACGGCACGAGTATTTGTTCCTGAGTCTTGGATGTTTTCTCTCTATTTAAGTATATAATTATCTGTATAAGCATGTTTATTGTCCTTTAGTACCTATCCATAATACAAGTATTGTTTAGTTTGGAACTAAGGTCGATTTGTGTAAGATTCTCCCCGCAATATTTAATCATTTATTTATTCAATATGTTTGTGTGGGTCAAATCTTCGAAACCAAATCTCGGTACCAGTTTTTTGCAAAAACCCCAAAATTAAAAAAAATAGGGCTCAATAATGTATTTAAGTACCTAATGACTTCGTATTATTACATTGTCCGATTATAAAATTAAAGGAAGAAAGGAATGTTTCAGTAGAATTAGCAAACTAAAGGATTTAAGGTAGTTAGTTCCCCTCCAGGGCCTTGATTTTTTCCATCCTGTATATTCAAACTCCATACAACATTAAGCCAATTTGCCATTAAAAAAGCTGTATAGCAATTTAAATAAAACGCTGAATCACCGCTACAATAGGCTATTTACCCGGCGCGATAAAATGTCGTAACTCAATTTTCTCCAAACCGGAGCACTCAATCTTTTCCTCTGCTATTTGCGTTAGCGGAATGATACGCTCTCTGATTGGTTCGATATCAAAAGACGTGCAAACAAAATTTCAATTTAGGACCCAAGTGTTTGTTTATTACGATGCCGTGGTTATGGATTCAATGTAGACGGAGATTGGAAGGGCTTCTTTGATGCTTTTAGTCGGCGGTTATATAACGTTTGCAACTCTAGTCAATTCCAGCTATTCAGACATCCCACAACCACACTACAATGCAGCGGCAAAAACTGGTGAAACAGTGGTTACGAGTGAATTGTGTAGTTGTCCAGAGAACATAATATGTAGACTTTACTTCCCCAACAGTTGACAATATTTCAAATTTTCTACTCCTTCATTTTATGAGCTGGATAGAAAATAGGTGGAATTTTAAGCTACCCGTATTTTTTCTTTTTCGTTTTAACTCAATTTTTCAATTAAAAATAGCAGTTTGAAAAGTAGCTCATTCTAAAAGGGCGTATGTAGAAAATGACGTCACTTTCCCAACTAGAATCCAGAGCGACAATTACGATTTAAAAAAACTAGAATCCAGAGCGACAATTACGATTAAAAAAATAACTGTCAGGCGTTACAGCGTTGTCAACATAGGAAGTTCGGGAAGACAACGATGCTTTTGCTCCTCTTATTTGGGCTGGATTATATTTATCACTTGCCGATGTGTACTCCATCATCATAATTTCAACACGCGGCAGATTCGTGCTATCAGCCTGAGAAAAACCTTCTGATGTCTTCATTATATGAAAAAAATCGGTGTCCGGTAAAAGAATGCCAAGTTAATAATGTTTGAATGCGTTATCGGAGTCCAGTGGGAAAGTGCCAAGTCTTTTAAGGTCTTCGAAAACGTGCAAATGAACCAACGGTAAGAAAATTAAACTTCTAAAAGCCGCTAAGCAGTTGTAACAATTTTCAAAACAAATAAACGTCAGACGGCAAGTATGTCAGAAAATGACAACCGGATACCATACACATTTTAATCGTTTCAGCACTAAGGTCTCTCTCGATAATGCAGGGAAAATGACGTCACACTTCCGGTTCACACTAATTGACGATTTTTTCCAAAATGAATGGGAAAAAAAATCCAAAAATATTTTTTTTGAGCATAAAATACAGTTTTACCCAAATGGTTTTCGAATTAAGATCTTTTGAAAATATGAAATGTTGTCAGTTATATTATAACTGTTGGGGAAGTAAAGTCTAGCGATGGGCGCGTCGAGTGGTCTGATTCGAATAACTCGAATCAGACTCTAGACGAGTTGATTCCAATCGAGTTCATTCGCAACTCGAATCAACTCGCATACCTAACTCTAGCTAGAATCGATACGGACCACGGACTGGATAATGAATGTGAGTTATATGAGTGCACGCGAGTCAGCGATTCGCAAATGACATTGTGGTGAGAAGAAGCGGCGGAACTCGACGAAAATTCATTTTGATACGAATACGCTGAACTCGACTGGACTCGCCGATCCGTTTGGCTGCTGTCGCGAAGCGGATCCCATCCGGTTGATGCGAGTCGAGTCAGCTCGAGTTTCGATTCGATACCTCAAACAACACTCAACACTCGAGTTATCCGAGTTGGAATAAAACCCGTAACATGGCTAGTAAAGTCCTGGAGTGGCGACCACGCACCGCAAGCGCAGCGTGAGACGGCCCCAGACTCGGTGGACAGACGATAGGAGGTAAAGTAGCGCGGAGTCGGTGGATGCGGTGTGCACAGGACCGCACTCTGGGGTGATCTATGTGGTAGGCCTATTTCCAGCAGTGGACGTCCGTGGCTGATAAGCCTACCTACCTACCTACACACCGTGCGTTCGAGGTACCCGACCAATATAGATTCTAACAACTATTAGGAGTAAAAAAATTATGTGAGGTATAGTCGAAAAACGCTTACTTTCAGAGATATTCATTATTTTTTAAATTAAAACTCCCAAGTGTGTAACAAGCCCTAATAAATGTGACTAAGATATTTTTACTATTTTTTTAAAATCCTTTAACTAAACAGCCATTAACTTTCGCAGTATTTGATGGTAAGAGACTACGAGGCCAAAAAATTGACCTTTCGTTTCCATTTTAGCTTTTTAGGGTTCCGTACCAAAATGGTAAAAAAGGAACCCTTATTTTTCTTTTTGATAGCTTTTCCACCATTAAGGACTTCTGTATAACGAGGGGCTGAATTTATTAATAAGACTATTAATGTAAAATAACAAAATTCGACCTATGTTGATATAACGTTATTTACTTGTTACCATCCGGAATACGTGGTTACAGTTTGTCGGGTAACTCGGACCCACGGTGTATAATGTAGATGGAGCTTTTTGGTGACTGCAAAACGTCGATGTGGTTGCGTTGACACTTGTGGTTATGATGTTGACACTTGTGTTACGTTATGAAGGATAGTGAGGACGGACGGCGCGACCAGGCAGTGCCCTTGCACGTCGTTTCGTGAACGCATCGTTACGTTTGCGGAGAAGTCGTCCTATAGAGCGTGGTGTTAGTGGTTGTGATATGGTCCGTTTTATAGTTTTTTTTTTTACTTTCTGCGTCAATTGCAGAAAAAAATGTACCTATTTTTTTTTGCCTGATCATGGTGTGTCTTATACCATTTTACTCAGAATCATTAGCAGTTTTCATTTATGAAATAAAAAAAAGCTGTCCAAAATGTCAAAAATTTCCGTACAAATTTTCAATCTCAGTTTCATTACGCCCAAACTAAATATAGGGGAAATAGAAACGAAACTGATAACTTTTTCTATCATATTAAAAGGTACATTTTGTTCTGCGATTGACCCTACTGACTTGATCTATGACCGTTACTAGCTTTTTGATAGCAATCCTAATCAAGTGGGGGCTTACAAAACGCTAGTCGCGGCCACTATTGAGATGTGGTCTATATCTTACAGACAGTGTAATTTTACGGTCCGTGCGGGCAAAACTATTTATTTTCATATAAATTGGACCTAGTTTAGCGAAAAGGATCTAATCCACGAGAGAGATTTATATGGAATTGCATACAATACTGTGTTGTGGATTGGATGCTTTTCGCTAGACTACGTCCAATGGGGATGACGACTGGGTCAAAACTATATAATTCTATTTAGTCCGTCAGTTAGATTATGAAAAAATATGGGTCACGTATTTTTTGGTTTATCAAAATATTAAAAATCAGGCATACAATCTGCCTTTACCTTTTCACGCTTAAACTGCTGAACCAATTGTGATCTAATTTGACAGACTGACATACGAAAGCATTTTGCCCAAGCTAAAACGGAGACACTTTGCGCTCGCTCGCTTTTTTCTTGCCGGTGTGACTGTACAATATTTCCATTATTTCGGTAGAAGCCCTATCGCCACATGCTTCAGTCGCGATAAACTGGACATGTCGAGTGATTGATAAATTTATTGATCACTCGGGCGTGGCTCTTGTATGCGAGGTTTTATTAGTTTCATAATACCCTAATAACAACACATCTAAATAATACAAGTAACTCTGTGAGCTGTAGATGTCATAAGTCTGCCACTCCCATGGGCCCGCCATTTTGAAAAAATTCCAATGTCTTAATATCAAAGTGCCTTTGGCTTTAATTGGATTATTTAGATACCAAATTAACCAAAAACCTTATTCCCGAAATGATAAAATATCATAACGGTTTCCTTTCACAACGTGCAATTGTTAATTACCGAAATGACTGAATTACGATTTATGCCATTGTGGACTTAAAATGAATAAATATTTATCAAATAAATCCCATCAAAAATATTGCACGTAAAAAGATGCAAGTCTCGCAACGCAGTTCTTCTACAACAAAAAAGTTTTGAGATGTAAAGTTAAACCAAGTCAGTCCCGGGGAGGTGTTCACGAAACTCGATTTCCACCGACTTGCCTATTATTTACCCGTGGAGGATCCTTTATTTGAGAGCTATAAAATGTGTTCCTCCACAATTAACTCCACCATCTTCCACTCCCCTTTTTAGGGTTCCGTAGCCAAAATGGCTAAAAAGGAACCCTTATAGTTTTGTCATGTCCGTCCGTCCGTCCGTCCGTCCGTCCGTCCGTCCGTCCGTCCGTCCGTATGTCACAGGCATTTTACTCAAAAACTACAAGACCTATACTGACGAAATTTGGAATATAGATGTCTTGTAGATGCCGCAACTAAGTTTGGTAGTTAAATAATAAAAATAAAAAAATCTAGGGGGGGCACTCCATACATGTAACAAAAGCTAAAAAAAATTTTTTTCACAAAATGTCAACCTGTGGTACATAGTTCGACAGCTCTTTTGAAAACATTTTAAGGTTCTTAAATAATGTTTTTGATTAAGTGAATACCTTTGGAAATAATCGGTCCGAAAGTTGTGAAAATTGTGTCCCCCCCCCTCTATCTTCTAAACCGTGTGTCCGAAAAATATAAAAAAAATCACGAAGGTAACGCTTAATTATTACTTTCAACGAAAATTATTTTCAACAAGATCGGATTAACCGTTTTTGAGTTATTGCCGATAAACTGCGCTTCTCAACAAAAGGACGTAATTGCTATGAAGATACGCTCTTTTGTTGTTGTACTTTTTTTACATCGTATTTTTTACCTTATAGTTACGGCTATGGAACCCTACACTGAGCATGGTCCGACATGCTCTTGGCCAGTTATTTTAAATAACTGACTTTCAATTCAATGCACCTTTTTTGATTTAATGCACGAGTTACTATGAACACTATATAAAATATGTACCTATAATATTTGAAGAGTTCCACCGATTTTTTCTAGACCCATCATCAGATCCTGATTTGGTCGCTATGGGACGGGGACGACCTCGGAGGTACAAACGAAGACACAGTTAAGTGACCATCAGTAGACCTTAATACATTGTAATAAGGGTGACAAGTGGTCAGTTAGCAGTGTCTTCGATTGTACACGCTTTGAAACAAAAAATAATTATAGAATTCGGCTAAGCCGTCTTCGAATAATCGCGTAACAAAGATACAAAAGAAATGACCGTCCTTCCTTTGAAAGTCGGACAGTATAATAAAGAAAAATACACTGGAAACTTGAAAATGAAACAATTGTTCGGTTCACGCTGACAATCGGCTGTGGCTCACTGCGCAACTTTTGGTCGTCCTCGAGGGCCCTTGAATGTCCCTCGGGCTGAGTATTTCGTGCCCATCGGGGCGTTCGAGCGAAGCAAAGGGCCAACTCGAGTGTTCGGTGCTGGAGTGAGGCTTTGCCAAACCCCTTCAATAAAAAATCCGGAGTGCGAGATGGACTCTCCCACCGAGGGTTCCGTACAAATTCGTAGGTACATGTTATTAAACTACCCTATAAATTTGGATTCCCTTAGTAAAGACTTTATTTTGTATGATTTAATTACAAATGTATAGTTTTCAGATTTTTTGCTATACTTGTAGTATAAGACGGTATTACTTGCCAAATTTCATAGTTCTAAATAGGTCAACGGCAAGTACCCTATAAATACTAACTCCCTTGACAGTGTCGAAATATACGTTTTCTCAAACATGGCATGAAATGTTGACATTACGTGCCTAAAAATAGGTCGCAAAGAACCTCGTTTCCGGTGCGGCTTGACACTTGGCACGTAATGGAATTTCATACGTATTTTTATTTTCATTCCACATTTATTTGGGCCACATTAAAAAAACAAAAAACGATTTTTGCTATATTTTGCAGTTATATTTATTTAAAATTGACATGAACATATCAAATAACACATTATAAACAATTTCCAATTATAAATTGCAAACTAAACCACAAGAATACACATTTAAAATATTTCATCTAAATATTCGCGGTAAAAATGTAAACTGAAACAGGTTTTGGTTGTATATGGTTTCCGAACGTGACCTGACATTTGCATTGCCTATGGATATAATATGTCACTAACGTCACTTTCTGATAGAATAATATTTAGGGTAAGTAAGGATATTAATAAGTTTATTTATTTCATTGCATATTTGAGAAAAGCACTATACATACTTCGGCGGGAAATGGGGTTGCCGGCCTCGTAACTATCTGGCTTCGCTTCGCTCGGCCAGCTATATCTACTCGGCCGGCAACACTCACTTCCCGGTCTCTGCAGTAATGTACTATTTTTGCGGCATAAACGGCTTAAACTTTTTTTTAAGTTAACTTACAATTAAAAGCATAATTTTTACACGGCTTCAAGGGATTGTGAACGTGAGTTTTTATTTTCAACTCGATAACTCCACGAGTTTCCCAGATAAAGGGTTTTGACAGACAGACGGACGGACGGTCACGGTCAACGAAGTGATCCTAAAAGGTTTCTGTTTTTTTTCTTTTTGAGGTACGGAACCCCAAAAATGGTCCATAAATCGTCTAATATAATGTGTAATAAGTAAAGTAGACGACTCAGCGCTTGACACTATCTCCGGAGTTATTATCTTGAGTGTTCATATTTTTATTGTTTTTATCTCATATTAATATTGTCTTCGGTTTCCGCGATTATCACTCATAGTAATAAAACAACTTAAACGGATTAAATCGCGTATATTAATACATTTTAAGTCCCGACGTTTCGTAACCCTTTTCAGCGTAGAGAGTGACTGCGTCATAATTGACAAACTTGACAAATTGCTTTTAGTTCGTAATTGATAATAGATAGCTAATGTGGTTATTTATTAAAGACTTGTAAAATTGTAACCTGTATCTTCGTTAAATGAACCATTGACGTGGGGGTACTACCGCGCCCCTAGATCCGATTATCTTGCCTGGCTATATTTTAGCTAATAGTATTTTATGCAACGGTTGTATAAGTGGGTTCAAAAAATGCGAATTGCGTGAGTTGCGATACGAGCCGCGAATGCGGCGAGTATCGCAAATAGAGACGCAATGAGCGTTTTTTGACTTAATTATACAACGTTGCATACAATACTTTTTCTACGACTAGGTTTTAAAATATAAAATACAAAATTAAAAGCATAACCTGCAAATAAGGCAAATATGACGTATGACTGACAGTATGTGTCTATGGTAAACTTTTTTTTTAATTACTGACTGACGTGACGTGACTATATTAAAAATACTTTTTTTATGTTGGCATCAATGAATTTAGTTCGGAAAGTTTTGTTTTTCTTAAAAACCGTAGGAATTTAATTATTTGTTAAGTTGATAGTTGTGCATTTTTACCGCAAAGTTAAAATTGACCGCTTAATCCTTGACCTAAGCTTAACCTAGATTTAGAAGTCTGTGGCTGCTAGCAATAACGTAAAGTGACTTTAACGACACTAGTGCTGTTATGGGGAATAGAGTATAGACTTCTCTGAACTCATATTATGTATGTTCTTATATTAGTGTTCGTGACCAAGTAAAAGACAGATAACAGTGCAGGAGTAGAAAAAAGTATATTTCATGTTTCTATTTTTATTTTCTTATTTGTATGATTCCATCATGTTTAATTAGACACCTTATACATAATATATCTCCAAAAATCTAAACATCCGAACACCGAAATATCTTCACAAACTTTCACATTTATAATATTAGTAGGATAGGATTGAAAGCGTAATTTCACTGTTATCTTCAACCTAACTTTTCAATTTGTTATTGCTAGGTATTTCAAACTTCCCAACTTTGTTCTGTCTGCCCTCAATTCAAAGCGTTAAAGGCCTGTCAAAGTGATTCGCAATACAAATTAAATACGGTAACTAGAAACCCCAACTATTAGAGCCTATGCACACGTCGTCTTTTAAACGCGCGGTCGACGCGCGTTTCGTAGCGCTGTCGCTTGGACGTCCTAAGAAAAGCCGGTCAAGTGCGAGTCGAACTCGCTCACCAAGGGTTCCGTACAAACTTGTCGTGTGTATTTAGCACACATTTACATTTTGTTTCCTGGCCTTATAAAATAAAATAAAAAGTAAATAAAATGTAAATAGTTCAAGATATACATTGAGAGACAAACTTAACTTTGCTGTTGGAAAACTGTTCTCGCCACACATCGACATAGGTCGCAGTTAGTTTAGCAAATGATGAAATAAGTTTGTATTACGATTTTTGTGAATTTCTAAAAAACGATGCGAGCTAGGAAACCCATTATATTTTTCCTGTAATATTCGGGATGATAATTAATATACATAATAGGTGATTATTACACAATTTTCTGTTCAGTAACTTAAGATACAATAGGGGAACGTCTTTTTAGGGTTTCGTAGCCAAAATGGCTAAAAAGGAACCCTTATAGTTTCGTCATGTCCGTCCGTCCGTCCGTATGTCACAGGCATTTTACTCAAAAACTACAAGACGTATACTGATGAAATTTGGAATATAGATGTCTTGTAGATGCCGCTACTATGTCGCTTTGAAAAAAATCAGGAAGGCAACGCTTAATAAATACATTCAACGAAAATTATTTTGAATAGTAACGAATAAACCGTTTTGAAGTTATTGCCGAAAAACTTCTCAACCAAAAGGTTTTAAGTGTCATTGATTTACACGGCATTTAAGACCTTTTGCTAGTTGTTTATTTTTAGATTTATTTTTATCTGTAGCACATTTTCTTATTGATACGCTATGGAACCCTACACTGAGCATGGTCCAACATGCTCTTGACCAGTTATTTAACGTTAATCGTCTTAATTCAAAAACTACTTGCTTAAGAAAAAAAATGAAAAGAGGTTTTAAAACCTACAAATTAAATACTTTCATTTGATACCCCATCTGATATAATAGCCCTACTTTTAATTTTCGATAGCTATCCCATTTCGGCCCCTTTAAAAAAAGTAAATAAAATACGGAACCCTAAAAAAGGTATAAGATTTTTATTATGTCCAATAGGCTCGGGTTAACAATATCCCACCAAAAACATAAATGTAAAAAAGAAGAGCCAAGTTCAATACAAAAATTATGCTTGGCTGTGTGCTTCGCCGCAAAAAGAATGGAGATCTGAATGAGTGCCAAGTCCTATGCAAAATCCAAATATATATTTATGGGAACAAAATAACATTATGAACAAGTATTAAACTCTATTTCTTTGCTTTATTGGAATCTATAACAAATGCTGTTATTTAAAAATGTGAGATCTTAAAGTAGGTCAGATTTGACTTGGCCAGTTTTCCTCACAAGTGTCAGATTTCCTCCCAAGTGTGATGAAAAACATTGTATGTGCCACGGGCGGTAAAGGAATTACAAACTCTTGTTATTAAAGCCCTCGGCTTCGCCTCGGCCTTGTAATTCGTTACTTACCGCCCTTGATATACAATGTACTATTTTAAATCCATTTCTGATGATGGTGTTCGTGAAATATCCAGGGAACTTATCAAGTATTTTATGTTTTAAGTCGGTTTAAATGTTTAGAAGTTATTATCCTGGAATAAACGCATGGATTCCAGAAGACAAGCAAAATATTTGCGTTATATGGGCGAAAGTACGGTGAAAACATAGTGTTGTGATATATTCAGCGTTAGGTTAGGTTAGGATTTGTTTTAGAGCTACATTTACACGTAAAGCCTCGTCAAAGGCTGTCACACGCAGCAGTGGCCGTCAACAGAACAAGAGTAAAGTTATTTTCAGTTTGCAGATAATGTAATTTTTAGGGTTCCGTAGCCAAAGGGTGTCAACTATTACTAAGCCTGTCTGTTAGGCCTAGCCTATCTTTAGGACCGTAATAAATAAGACTTGGATTTTTCAATGCATGTGTTTTTTTGCCGCTATAAGAACAAAATAATATCAAAATTAAAGGAGGCTAATTTGATTGCAACGAAACCACCTCAAAAGTGTACCTTTCAAACCAAAAAAGAATCCTCCAAATCGGTTTAGCCGTCTTCGAGTAATCGGTAAACAAACACAAAAAAACATACAGACGAATTGCGAACCGTCCTTCTTTTGGAAGTCTGTTAAAAATGTTACAATACGTCCTATGTCAAATCTCAGACATGATTGTACGAGTTTGATCGTGACCGCGCACTTCCTACATCAGACAAGAGGTTCTTGTACAAATAACTTCGTACGGTTGGTATTCCTGTTGTCAACCGATAAGTTCATCACTTAGAGTGATTACGAACCCTAAGACTCCATTTCATAAATGAGTACCTTCCCTTACACCGGTCCTCGTAATTTATTGCCTTCATTTAGACCGGGCTGATCCACACTGTACGGTCAAGCTTAAAAATATGTATACGATTATAAATCCTGTTCCATTCACATAAGATCAGAGATATCTTCTATATATATAAAAGAAGATGTCCTGACTGACTGACTGACTGACTGACTTACTGGCTCATCAACGCACAGCCGAAACTACTGAAGCTAGGAACTTGAAATTTTCACAGTAGGGTGGTTGTATAACGTAAGTAAGGGATAAGAAGGGATTTTTCGAAATTCATCCCCAAAGGGGGTTAAATGGGGGTTGAAAGTTTATATGGGGACCACACGATTTTTAAAGTTGGAGATCTGAGACTTCGAACATAGACTCTTCAATATAAGTTCAAAAAAGTAATTTCACCGTTTTTCGAAATTCATCCCTAAAAGGGGTTAAACGGGGGTTGAAACTTTGTATAGGGACCAATCGATTTTTAAAGTTGGAAATCTGAGACTTCGGACATAGACCCTTCAATATGAGTACATGAAAGTAATTTCACAGTTTTTCGAAATTCATCCCCGAAAGGGGTTAAATGGGGGTTGAAAGTTTAAATTGAGACCACACGATTTTTAAAGTAGGAGATCTAAGACTTCGAACATAGACTCTTCAATATAAGTTGAAAAAAGTAATTTCACCGTTTTTCGAAATTCATCCCTAAAAGGGGTTAAACGGGGGTTGAAACTTTGTATGGTGACCAAACGGTATTTGTAGTAGATCTTAAACTTCTTACATAGACTCATCCATAAGAGTAAAGAAAAGTGATTGCTGTTTTTTGAAATTCATCCCCAAAGGGGTTTAAATAGGGGTTGAAACTTTGTATACGGACCAAAAGATATTTGAAGTTTGCGATCTGAGACACCGTACATAGACTCCCTAATAAGAACTAAGAAATGTGGTTTTACAGTTTTTTCATGCCTAAAAAGGGATCAAACAGGGGTTGAAACTTTGTAAAAGGACTAAACGATTTTTGTAGTAGATCTTGAACTCATCCAAAAGAGAAAAGAAAAGTGAATGCAGTTTTTTGAAATTTATCCCCAAAGGGGTTTAAATGGGGGTTCAAAACTCTGTATAGGGTCCAAAGGATTTTTGAAGTAGGAAATCTGATACTTAGTACATAGATCCTTCAATAAGGGCACAGAAAAAAAGTTAAACCGTTTTTTGAATTTCATCTCCAAAAAGGGTCAAATGGGGGCTAAAACTTTATAAAGGGACCAAATGATTTTTAAAGTAGGGTATCTAAAACTGATTAAACTGATTAGAACTCAAATGATTTCATCGTTCATTAAAATTTATCTCGAAAACCGGTTGAATAGGTAGGGGTTGAAAGTTTGTTTAGAGAATGTACAATTTTTAAAGTAAAAGGTTTCTAACTCCATGCGTAACATATAGTAATTAGTAGATTGTTTTTTTTTTGTGTTAGTAACAAGTGGTTAATTAAGTGCATTTAATTTTTTGGAAATAATCCTTAAATGGACTAAAGAATTAATTTTCGCGGTAAATGTGCACTGTGCAGTTTTTGGCCCAAAATTTATGAACAAATATCAGAAACTATTTATTGCCTATTAAGATTAATTGCCTAATTATAATTTACACCGCAGACGAAGTTGCGGGCATAAGCTAGTATAACATATGTTTTTAGACTTGACTTAACTTTGAACCAAGGATTTAGTAATTGTTGACGCCGTTGGCAACATATTTATTTTCATTAAACGGTTTGCCTTTGTTTTTTTATTAAACAAGATTGATCATGCTTAGTTTGGCATAGAATAAGTATCTGAGGGACACGGTAGTGTCCCCGCCAAGTCAAGCAAAACAAAAGCACGGCCGTACCATTCTTTCTCGAAGCCATTCGGGCCATTTTCAACCTCCTGTAATTTTGTGCTGGCTAAAGCTAGAACCCTGAATTTTCAGGGATATATAGGGCACGATAGGACTTAAGTATATTCTCAGTAACATTTAATTTGAAAGTGTAGTTTAAGAACTATTGTACGTCAAAGTTCCTTAGTTTTGTCACTGATTCACTGACTGACTGACTGATGATCGTGCCCTATGTATCCCTGAAAATTCAAGGTTCTAGCTTTAGCCAGCACAAAATTATAGGAGGTTGAAAATGGCTTGAATGGCTTCGAGAAAAGGATGGTACGGCCGTGCTTTTGTTTTGCTTGACTTGGCGGGGTAACCGCCGCGCCCCCATATATCTTCGAGTGCGCCGCGAGTTTAGTGTCGATATTACCATTCTATGAAAATTTCAAGTCTCTAACCTATTACAGGTCAACATATAGAGCCCTGTGACAGACGGACAGACACCGGAGACTTAGTAATAGGATTCCGTTGGCACCCTTTGCGTACTGAACCCTAAATATTTAATGTCAATTCGATTGGGCAAAAAACTAACAAAATGAACATTTAAACTGTTGCGTTGTCTATCGACGTCCTAGCCCGCAAAGTTTTCCACTAAATTGATTTGATTAAGTAGAAACTTACGGGTCGTGACCGGTGTTTGCCGATATTGTGTACGGAACACGCCGGGATTATTTGAAAGTCTCTTGGGTCGAAACACCCAAAAATTCTGAAGAGTTATTCTGAAAGCATAATTTCATAATAACATTATTCCGAACATATACTGACTCTACTTGAAGAATTCCATGCCCTTGTGCCGCTCATTGTACAGTACATTGTACAAAGTGACATTTAACATTACAACCCACATTTAAAAAAATATAATTACGAGTTGAACGCCCCGTGTACAATACAATACAATGCCTCGTGAGCAGTTAGGACGTGAAATTATAATGGCTACTATATTGCATATTAAGCGTTTAGCCTAAGTTGCGTTTTTAAGGTTCCGTATCTCAAAAGGAAAAAACGGAACCCTTATAGGTTCACTTTGTTGTTTGTCTGTCCGTCCGTCTGTCTGTCCGTGTGTCAAGACCCTTTATCTCGAGATCGCGTGGAAATATCGAGTTGAAATTAAAACCATATACTCAGGTCTATTGTTCATTTAAATTGTGAAAAAATGAAGCTTCTAAGTTCACGTGAAAAGAAGATACGGCCGTTTATGCCACAAAAAACGTAAATTTCGACACTCTCAAGGAAACCAACATTCAAAGGGTACTTTCCGTTGACCTAGAACTATGAAATTTAGCAAGCGATACTACGAATATAGGGAAAAATCTGAAAACCATACATTTTTAATTAAATCATAATACTAAGGGAATCAAAATGAATAGGGTAATTCAATGTACCTACAAATGTGTACGGAGCCCTCGGTGGGCGAGTCCGACTCGCACTTGCCCGGTTTTTTTTCTTGGCCGGCACGAGGATACTGTAACCCATACCATAATAATGTATTGTATAAACCTGTGTCATAACTCAGGCATCATCTCTATTGACTGAATAGACTACAGACAATATTCCGAAGTGCATAATTAAGGCTCTGTAGCAAAGGCCGTTCCGTACCAATTGGGCAGGTAATCCGCTACTGAAGGGAATGGCCAGGACGCCTTTATTAAGCCATAAAGTTGGGTCGGTGCCTCGTGGCTACGCTTTGTGTTACATTAGGTATACAATAGGTTGAAACGTATAGAGGAGGCCGTGGAGTCATTTTCAAAAAAAATTATACACAATTAAGGGATATAATTAAAACAAAACTTAATTTATTCCTCTGTGTTACGAAAGTTACCCGTATAGTTTGTATGCCTAACTTTCGTAACACAGAGGAAGCGATGGTGATTTTGTTTTTATTAGGCCCTTAACTATGTACAATTTTTTTGAAAATGACTCCGTGAGCTATCTGGCAACGATCATACAAATGTTTAAATTTTAAATAACCGACTTCAAAAAGGAGGTTAGAAATTCAACTAGTATGTATGTAGTATTCTCAGAGTTGCACAGTTTTTATACATGGTAATCTATATCAGCTTCTAAACATGTGTACCAGATTTCGTAAGTGTATCTATGTTTGTCCGTACATATCTCAAAAACTAAAAGCGGATTTTAATTTTTTTTTGTTGGACGATGTATAGTCCAACCAACTTAAAGAACTGTGATGTTTCATAAAAATGTGTCAAGTAGTTTTTGAGATCACGAGTTAAGTAATTTAAAAAAAAAAAATACTTTTTTATTCCAGTATGTTTGAGAATTTTGTGTTAATTATAGTCACAAAATCATATCAATGGTATGGTGCATTACTTACCTAGGGCAGTAAAACAAAGAATGTCTCAGATCGCAGGTATTTGACCCCCGAGCTGAAGGCGAGGGCGATAAATATGCGATCTGAGGCTTTTTTTATTACCGCCCGCAGTAAGTACAAAATTTTACGTCTCCACTTACGTAATTGCCACTTTATAGCCAGGTGTGACGTAAATGTGTTTACTAATTAAGGCAGTTCAGTTTGATTGTACTGTAAGCTTCAAAGCTTACAACTTATACATACATACAACCATGCTTAGAGCAAAAACGTTAATCCAATTTCATAATTAGAAGATTTCCGCTTGTTATGCCGCTAAAGCTCTGGTATGGTTACGTAGCTCATTAGGGAACCCGCAGATTACAGCCTTTTTATCGGGCTGTTGATCGGTATAAACATGTATGAAAGTGCGCACATTACACCGATTTTCATACTGATTAACAGTCCGACTAAACTATCGGCCGATAAAAAAGTCAGCAGTCTGCGGGCTGTCTTATAAATACCATACGTGTACTAACTCTATTAGGTACCATTTTTTTTTAAAGCCTGACTAACTTGCAACTTTAGTTCCCTGGGGTCGGACTGGGTGAGTGCCGGAGGCGCCTGGGGTCGAACCAGGTCGCCTTGTTCCGGTCCACCACGATAGGGTCGGACTAGGTGATGGCCTGAACGCCTGGAGTCGAACCAGGTCGTTTGGCCAGGGTCTATTAGGTACTTCATTAAACATATGTATGACGAGGAAGGCCTGCAACTATACCTTTGGGTTCCGGATCACCTTTAGTAACCTTAGTGATATGGTCCAATAATCATTCAATAATCCAGTATCCGCACCAGTTTGTGTACTGGTGTATTGCTCTCCATGTCTTTCTTTACACAATCTAACTGTCGCGTTGATAATAAGTTAAAAGTTACAGTTACACGATAAATTCACAGAGATCGGCACAATTGCTTACATTTTCCAAAGAAGACTGACAATTCATTCGTCAACATCATATTTGATAATTTTAATCTCAAATTGCCTGCAGTACTCAAAAAGGATCTAACCCTCGATGGTTAGTAATAACCAGCGCCCTCTCTGCGTCTTTATCCAAGCCAATAATCAGATATTTTTGGCTAATGTAACGTTGTTATTTTACCACGATACGACATGTATATATACAATAAAAAGCTTGTAAAAAAGAACTAAACTTGGTTTAGTGGGTAGAAACTTGGGTATCGCGTCCACTTAACTCTAACCAGCAAACCGTGTAAGCAATGTACATTAGTACATTGTGTATCAAGGGCGGTAGGTAAGGAATTACAAACGAGTGTTTGTTACAAGGACGAGGCGAAGCCGAGGGCTTTAATAACACGAGTTTGTAATTCCTTTACCGCCCGTGGCACACACAATGTTTTTCATCACACTTGTGAGGAAATCTAATTAAAATTAACCTTACTTAACCTAAATAAAATTGTAAAACTGACAGTGACATTAGTGACATATCCATAGACAATGCGCAACGTTCGGAAACCATAGCGGTACAGACCTAAAACGGTTGATTTTATAATTGCAAAATACTGAAATACACTATTGAAACATTTAATTAATGTTACAGAAATATGTGTTTACATGTATTTGCAATACCAGTTCTCTTTAAATAAATATTTCAGTGATAAAAGTTAAAAAAGTAAGTTGGCGTTTCCTTTGAACATGACAAATAAGAGTAAAACAGAACCAGCGTTTCAAATTTAAAAAGAAAACCATTACGCCCTAGGGCGTAATAGCTCATTTACGGCCCGCAAAACCTACGTGTAATGCACCATTTTCGAGCAAGTGTGATGAAAAATTACTTCAGCGCTCGGCATCCCTCCGTAAAACCTTAGTCAATGAAGGAAACCCAAACAATAAGAACGCCTTGGGTAAAACATAGTACATTACTTACCTAGGGCGGTAAAACAAAGAATGTCTTAGATCGCAGATATTTGCCAGCATTATAAATATGCGATCTAAGGCTTTCTTTATTACCGCCCGTGGTAAGTATTAGTACATTGTGTATCAAGGGCGGTAAGTAAGCAATTACAAATGAGTGTTTGTTACAAGGCCGAGGCGAAGCCGAGGGCTTTAATAACACTAGGTTGTAATTCCTTTATCGCCTGTGCCACACACAATATTTTTCATCACACTTGTGAGGAAATCTAAAGAAAGTAACCTTTATTCTATCATATTCTTGCAAAATATCAGCTCAATCGAAAATCGGGAAGTGGGTCAAATTCTACTTGCAAAATTCGATTACAGACACACAGACACAGAGACACCGGGACAGGTGAAACTAAATAAAAGCTTGTAAAAAATGGCTTCAAAATATAATCCTCGTTGACTGGGGTACAAATAGCTAATTAGTGGTTTACTCAACGGTAGCAGCCACGTTTCTCGAATTTTGTTAATTCTAATTAGCTAACATTAAAGTGATACGAGTCGGTCGGTTTACCGTACCAACAAAAAGAGGGTCATCATTCGGTTCCGCGACATCAATAATGGTTGAAATACGCTTAATTTTTACCCGACTGCGGCGAAGCCCAAAGGAGGGTTATGTGTTTGACCCGTATGTATGTATGTATGTCCGTTCCTGTGTCCGCTCGTAACTACTCAACGGCACAACCGATTTTGATAAATGATACATCATTAGATTCGTCTTGATGTCGCGAGTGTCACTGGGTATGACGTTCGTTAAAATAAACAAAATGGCGAATTTTATGCATTTTTAAAGTGCACCGCGGTCGGGTTTTTTTTAGTAAAAATATTTAGTTTAACTTAATATATTGTGGCTGCGAACGAAAGCGTAGTTGCCGGTGATTTTTTTTTGTTTGTATTAAAAGGTACCGTATATCTTCGAGTTTGTCCAATTGCAACCAGATTAGTGATGGGCAGATTTTAAGTTACAAAAGTGTAACTTACACTGACATTTCAAGTAAGTTACCAATTGAAACTTACACTGAAATTTCATGTAAGTTACGAATTGAAATTTTCACACAGGCTTAAGCCTCTGTAGTTTTCAGGTGTAAATTTTATATATCCTTCTGAACATAATTTATCTACAAAAAACATAACATTTTTTATATTTCCAATAAATCTAATGGTTCGAACTTCAAAGTTATGTAAACAAGGCTTGAAGTTAATTAAAACTGTAGAAAATAGACTTGAATATTTTCTCAGGAAATAAAATGAATATTCATTCGTTCAGAGGCGAGTCCAATGTTAATTTTCTATATTTTTATTGGCTGCGAATTTTATCACACAATTTTTCCGACAATCAAGTCCTTATCGGAATTCCGAAAATATTTCTTATACCTACTTACTATTTTACATCATAATTATCGCTCTTCATAAAAATGTTTAATATCATCATAATATATATAATATTGATCGAAACTCATAATCATCAGAATTCATAATATCACTAATCATACACCTTGTTTAAACTAATATTTGTTTTCATATATTTTCTTATACTAACTCCTAATCACTCTAATTCATAATGCCAATATCATACATTTGTTTATACTAATAATTGTTTTCATATGTTTCTTAATCATAAGTGTTATTAGGTATAATTTCTTAGGACGCAGTAACTTATATTCGATTTTGTTTGCGAGACGTATTTTTTCGCATATATTTTGTCACTTAGTCGGTATTATTCTTGTGCATACGAGTATTATATGTTTTACCGGTAGCACTCGCTCTGTGGGCTATAGGCTCGTAGCAAGTTTCCTCGGGATACGGTTTTTCCCATGTTATCGGCTACGAACATAGCGCGTAGCGCTACGTGATTGCGAAAGTGTTAAGACTTCCAACACCGAGAACTCGCTCCGCGGGCGCTAGACTCGTAGCACATTTTGCACTACAAGGCCCCATGTTATCGGCTACGAACGTAGCGCTACAAAATAGTGGGTTGCGAAAGTGTTAAATATAAGGGAACATTGAGGGCAAGCGAGGCAGGAGAAGACAGATAACGGACTACTTTGAACAAAAGGTATATTGCACGGCTTGTATGTGTGCGCGCCGTGAACGAAAGCAACATTTTAAGAATGCTGTAGTGGGGATCGCACCGTGTGCGGCTCGACCTTGAGTAAGTATCGAACGCTCTTAAACGGCTGAAAAGAAACTACTTGTCTGTCTTTATACTTTGTTATAAAGGTGTCCGTTACCGCCGTGGGTACCACTCAAGCGAAGCAATTGGGATGTTGACTAAATGTTGAATTTTACAACATAATATAGTGACATGGATTGGAAAATACTAAATTATCATAACACAAGAGAAATAAACAAAAAATGTATAAAAAATATAAAGTTATGAGACCACAAAATTTAAAAAAAACATGTTTTTTTATCGTCTTAAAGAAAAATTAAAGTCAAATTCGGAATGCTTAAATAACACTGAAAAAATAAATGTATGACAACTATGTGCTTAACCTTCTGCGACTGAGGTGACTTTATTGGTAACATCCTACTTGACGTGGAGTCTGCCAGACGTCATTTTTACTGGGGCATAACTTTTTAATTATTATGAAAATGATAAACTATATTGTGTTAAAATAATTATTAAATACATAATTTATCTAATTACGTATTAAGACTTGGTTTTAACTAAAACAAATATGAAATAGAAGATAATCTTTAATGTGATCAAATTTTTAACCTTGTTTACCTATCTTACTTTACTTATTTATGAAAAAAAAATTAACAACAACTTTTTAAAACTTGACTATTTTTTCATCTTATGAACATAAACTGTGAACATGAAAAAATAATCAAAAACTTCTGTAGATAGGTTTAGGCACAAATCAGTCTTAATGTTGACACTAATTAAGTCTTCAAACAAGTCATCAACGTCACTGAAATGATCTTCTTCGTGTAATTCTTCCAGTCCTTCACTGATTTGTTGTGCAGTGGTCATGGGTAGCCCAATGTGACTACATTTTAATGGTTTTACCTTCCTCATGCCTTGACGGGGAATCTAAAATAAATATTATTTATGTGATTACGTCTGATAGACACTAGAAATAAAAATATTTTTGTGAGGTGACGACTCACAGACACTATAGAACTATACATGATTTTTATGAGATGACATCTGTCAGAATCAACTTAAATTGCTGTACTTACGTCTGTGGGACACCCGTAGCTCATAACTCCAAAACTGTGCACAGTGTCGCCGTTCGGGGGTCATTGTTCAATGCCGCGTATGGTTCTAGGAAGGTACTGAGCGAGACAGGGTTATATCACGCCAAGCAGCTGAACGGCAATTTGAAATGTGTTTGGCGGTGTCTGACAGACTACCACCTCAGTCGCAGAGGGTTAAACGTACTTTTTCGTGCTCAAAATGGCAAAATAATATTTTTTTCATACAGACTTAGTACAGCGACTTAACGGATGACGTCATAAATTCCTACCGTTTGTATAGAGCGTTTTCAATGCTCAGTGCGATCTGCTACTTTTGATTACAATTTGTGGCTGTTATACTTATACAAATGTATTAGGTGTCATATAGATATTTGTTCCACACAGATAGTAGAATCGATTTACGACAGAAAAAAAATCGAGTCAACAGGCGAATTAGTAGGGGCGCTTATTACCGCTGCCCACGGCGGTAGCCGATACCGCTGTAATCTGAATCGGCCTTTAGACAGGATGTGTGCTTCTAAAAACTCTGCCTCACATAACATTTCATCTCGTTGAGTAAGAAAGTAATAATGATACACATTTAAGCACGGAAACCACCCACATCAGCCCACACGGGTCCCGGTCTATTCACGATCGTTGTAATTAATTTATTTTCTATACACCGTCGTCATTTATGGTACCTATATAATGGTGGTACTTATATAGATGGGCTTCAATGATTCACCGCAAAATGCCGCTTATTAATTAAATCAGTAATTTAAGTAGTTTGCACCGAACATAGACCAACTTGATGTGTTTCGAAAATAACTAGCCATTTTTTCCAACAGGTAAAATTAAACAATAAACATGATAAATACGTACTGCGGAATATTTTTAAATTCAGCTGGTAAAGTCCTTTCATTTGGCACCTCACCTGATGATATAGGTTTACGCGGGCCTGCTTTCCGCAACTCGGCGACAAACATGCGCCTATTTTGCGTGACACCTGATGGTATTGGAATTATTGTTTTTCAAGTTCCATACGAACAAAATTGTTAACATACTTAGCATTCGCCCCCTAAACAAAATATAAAGGAGGATTCGAAAGTGATGCAACAGTTTTTAGCCTTATATATGTCACCGTAAAATTGCGAACACCGTTAGTTTATAATTTCTATCTCGTCAGATTATAAACTGTTAAAAAAATGTAAATTGTACCATACTGCTTACAATATAACGCATTAATTTTCGGTAGTTTAAATAATCGAAACCTTTAGACTCAAAGGGCGTAAACGCCATTGCAAGATATCGATATATCCATTGGAAACCGTCAATTATGTGCCCCGCATCGCCATCTTTAAGTAAGTCATCGACGGCCGAACGTAAATAAAGTTCACAGTGATTTGATGATTTCTACATTTTTACTTGTTTTCGTTTTTAATTTAAAGTAACACGTTTAATAGCTATCCAAAACAAGCCCAAATTATAGTGAGTGACAAAAAGTTTTATGAAATTGGTGAAGCATTCAGTGGTAAAATAACTGTTATAGCCTCCCATACTACAGACTTTTTATCGGCCGATAGTTTATTTAATCGGGCTGTTAATCTGTATACACATACATGAAATTACGCACATTACACAGATTAGGCTTTTCTTTTATTTATCTCCTCTATTTGTTTCCTAGGTGTATGGATGTAGAACGACCCACCGCCAAAACCGACCAAATAGGGACAGTTTACAATTTTACTTTTAATTGTAAACTCTTGTCGGTAAGTGCAAGATCGTTCACAATTTGATGGTTTCTCATGGATGGATTATAAACTACCGAAATGTAACACGTTATATTACCTACAGTTTAGAATTTATAATCTGACGAGTTAGATTATTAACGGACGGAGTTCACAATTTTACGGTGACATGTACAAGACTACAAGTGTAGCAAGCAGGTAAGCTAATACATTGATTTACGGCTTTTATCTACACTACACCTCTACCTACAGTAATGTACTAATTGCACACCAGACAAACACAGAGGTACATTTCATAATTAAAACAATTCAGCCCCTCCTTTTGGGCTTCGCCGCAGTCGGGTAAAAAGGAAGGTCTTAATTTTTGTTTGAATAATAAAATTCCTGATCGTAAAATGTTAGGTCCGTACCCCAAATTCGTCATGGTTACGAGTGTTAGGTACGAGTCCGAAAATATTCCCGGATCGATAGCCCAGCACAATGAATCCTGGCATCGCGTTACGTTACGTGAACCCATAGGGCGATTATCATACTAAATTTGGGTGATATTGAAACACGATTCGCAAGTTAAAAAAAAAGTTATTTGACCGAGCAAGTGCGAAGCGTCTCTGTTTCAGCTTGGGCAAAAATGCTTTTGTATGTCTATAGCTGTCCGTCTGTTTTCCTCTACAGGTTGCATTTTTAGGGTTCCGTACCAAAATGGTAAAAAAGGAACCCTTATGGTGCGACTCTGTCTGTCTGTCTGTCTGTCTGTCTGTCTGTCTGTCCGTCTGTCACAGCCAGATATCTCAGGAACTACTGATGCTATCGATTTGAAATTTGGAATAGTGTTAAAAGTAGCTAACCCGAGCCTATTGGACATAAAAAATATCTTGTACCTTTTTTACTTTTTTTTTAAAAGGCTTCGTAATGGGACTTTGAAAATTGAAAGTAGGGCTATTATATTGAGTGGGGTATCAAATGAAAGGGCTTAATTTGTAGATTAAAACAGCATTTTTATTTTTTTTTCTTAAATAAGTAATTTTTGATTTATACATTTTTATGTACCATTCCCCCCCTATTATCTCCGAAGTTAATGATCAGAAAAATGTGTCATAATTACTAATTATAAATATCAACCTGAATATTACAGGAAAAATAGAACGGTCTTGCTAACTTTAATACCTTTTTAGAAATTTACAAAACTTGAAATCCCTAGCGGCGAGTAGCAAAACTAAGCGATGGCATGTTTCACGCTAGGGGATTTCCGGGCAAAACTAGATGGCGCTAAAACACTAAACATTTAACGATGTTATAATTAAACAAAGAAACATAGTATAGTAACAATTAGTTCGTAAACAGCTAATAATAAATAAATTTAAATACATTTAAATACTATGTCACGTTTGCAAAGATAAATAATTGTAAATAATATTATAATTATTTTACCAAGCTTATACATAGATGGCGTTGTAAATTCAGGGAACAGCTTTTTGTATGGAGAATGACAGTCCTCTTGATTTAATGGTCCTTGCTATTAAATAGAATCATTACACGTCAGGTTCTCAATATTAGAGGGAAAATATAACTGTTTTCCTAACTTGCACTGTTTTTTAGAAATTTGCAAAAATCATAACATATACTTATTTGCTTCTACTAAACAAATCGACATACAGTTTTTCTTGAACTATTCGCCTATCTACTTATGCGTTTGTACGGAACCCTCGGTGCGCGAGTCCGACTCGCACTTGACCGGTTTTTTTAACCGGTTCTCGTGAAATTTTGTGAGCAGGTTCGATAAATTATTATAGATTTTTTAGTTGATACACTTTTAAAATTTTCCAAAATGGCGGCGTCGTGGGGGTTGATAGACTCACGAGGTTTACATCTCACAGAGCCACTAGTTGTCAAACAGACCAAATAACGAGACTTTTCCAGACTTTTTAGGACTTTTACTCCTGGTCACGAACACTAATATAAGAACATACATCATATGAGTTCAGGGAAGTCTATATTCTATTCCCCATAAAAGCACTAGTGTCGTTATAGTCGCAAAACGATACGGCTAGCAGCCACAGACTTCTAAATCTAGGTGAAACTTAGATCAAGGATTAAGCGCTCAATTCTAACTTAACAATAATAATGCACAACTACCAACTTAACAAACAATTAAATTTCTACGGTTTTTAAGAAAAACAAAACTTTACGAACTAAATTCATTGATGCCAACATAAAAAAAGTATTTTTAATATCGTCACTGCGTGTCACTAGCGAGTATACGTCTAATTTAAAAAAGTTTACCATAGACACATACTGTCAGTCATATAACATATTTGCCTTGTTTGCGTGCTATGTTTAATTTTGTATTTTATATTTTAAAACCTGGTCGTAGAAAATGTATTGTATGCAACGTTGTATAATTAAGTCAATAAACGCTCACGGCGTCTCTATTTCCGATACTCGTCGCCGCGGCGGCTCGTATCGCAACTCGCACCATTCGCACTTTTTGAGCCTACTTAAACAACTGTTACATAATAGTAATTTATGCAACAGTTAGGCTCAAAAAATGCGAATTGCGTGAGTTGCGATACGAGCCGCGACAGCGTCCCATGACACGGGCAGGGACAGCATCCGCTGGGTGTACACTTTGCCTCTCATTAAATTGTCGAAAGGGCCTCTACGCGTTGGCTTCGGCTCCGCGCACGCCTCCCAAAGGGCCGAGACACCATTGTCTCGTGTACGGGAAAGACATACAAATTATAATAATAATAATAATGTTTTGTAATTTCATTTTGTATTTTACTTTTTATATATATATTGTAAAAAACCTAACTTAAGCAAATAAAGATATACGGTGGATAATTATTATTCATTTAATTCAGATAATTAAAATCCATACAATTTGTTAGTAATTATGCTATACTTACTGACTAATGTTAGAATACTTATGTTATTATTTATTATACACAACTACAAATTAAACATATTAATAAAACAACTGGGCCGAGACTTACAACCTCCCTGTCTGCTTAACCCAGTGCTTCCATATACTGCAGTCAAATCTGTCTGATAATACTTTCACAATGCTGTTGGAGCTGTCTCTAGCGCGAAGCATTAAAGATGCCTGAGAATTTATAAAATGGCTTCTATCATTGACACCAAGTAATGACAGTAGTGATAAAATTAATTCATAGCTTTTACGATACCAGTAATTTCCGGTAGCGATAAATCAATCTAAAACCTAAAATGAATCATGCTGTATGTAGCCTGACGTAATTTTTACGTAATCGGCATCAAAAATACGACCCCTGCATTGCATATGATTTTACGTTGTTAAAATTGAAGAGATGTTTACAAAAACAACATAACTGACTAGACTGGTTGATACTTATACAGGAACATATTTAATGACTGTAGGTGTGTAAAACTAGTGTTTTTCCATACTAAAAATAACCGATTGCAATCCCTATTCCTAACCTGTTTTAGATAGCGCATCTTACAGTATAGTAGAAAGGTAACGATCATGTTCGCGTAACGAGCTTCATGAGTTATGCGAGGCCCTGATCATGTTCACTGACAGATGGAGGTAACCTTAGATCTGTCTGCGCGAAACGATCTGCTCTCAAAAAGCCGAAATATACTCGTAAATTTTTAGTAAAATTTTTGGTTCAAATGATGCACATAGATGTTGATTTTGGTTTTTGAAATTTCTCATGTGGTTTTGCGCAGATAATTTGTATTGAACTGTAAACTAAGTGCATTTTAATTATGATTGATGTCGTGGATGCGAATGATGACCCTCTTTTTGTTACATGAAAAATCAAGCTAATCTAATCACCATAAAGTGTGTTTAAGATCTCAACGTCAATCAACGGGCAATCGGCCATTTAAAGACAGCGTCATTTATTAGCAACATTTAAACCATAATGCCTTATCATATTATGACACTTGCGATTTTCGGGCGAGCTGCTGGCGAGTTTTCATACAAGTCCAGTCTCATTTGCGTAAATGTGATAAGGCCCTTAGACTTTCCTATCCTCCTGCCGCCCAGAATTTTCTGGCCAAAGATGGGATAGCAGCCCAAAGTCCTTTTTATAGGTTCACATGGTTCCGGCCCAAGACTTTCGGCAGGTGATAACTTGACTTAGCGTTGTCGTATGAATGTATGGTTTTTAGGGTATCTTAAGTGATATGTATAAAAGGCTGTGAGACTAAAAAAACACCGAGATTCAATGTCTTTTTTAAAGGTCTCCGGGCCGCAACCATTACAAAGATTAAATTTTTAAAATGTGTATTTCTGAGTTTATTCTAATTACTTATGTACCTATATGTTGATTTTTTATGCTTCTGTAGTATATTTATGTTATATTGCAATAAAAGTAATGCATTGCATATATATTGTTAAAATATTTTGTTTATGCCTACGACTGCCACGTGTTACCATTAATACTGACCACAAGCTGATTATTCTACAACCATGACTATTAAATTGTACGACTACTGTATATATTTATTCCCAAAAATACAATGGACCATTATTCAAATGAAAAATGAGCTGACAATTAGGCACCAAACTTGACCATATCGAACTTTTGTACTAAAACGGGGTAACCACCCGCAGACCTTTTAAAATCCTATAGAGTAATAACAATTTAACACTTATTTATCAATATTGCAAAAAACAATTATTGGGTTTTAAACCAGTTTCAAACAGAAATAAATAAAAAAAAGCAAATTAAATTAAATTAGAAGACAATTTCAATTTTTTTTGTATGTAAACCAAAATAGCGTAGCGGTTAAAGCCCGTAGACCTATTAAAATCCTTAAATATGTTGCCGCCCACATGCCTTTTAATAGGTCATCCGATCATTTCTTGTTGTATTTACAATAATATTGATTTAATGCATAAAATAAATATGGTTAAATAAAGACGAACATCTTAGGCAGCACTCACAGCAAAAATACATACGCAATCTGCCGAGATAGCAAAGATAATCACAGATTTACTTACCTGTTCCTCGACTCATCCCCATTGTTTTGGCGGTTACGTCAAAACTGACAGATGATGTTACACAGATTGACATCGAGTGTCAACTTCAAACATGACATATTCGTTCAGAAACCATCGGAATTAAATACGCGGTAAATTTAAAGTTCTATGACAAGTTGAAGTTGAAGACCTTTTAAAAGGTCATTGGGCGGCTATAAGTTGAAATCGTCATTATGCTTGGGCCGGAACCACTACTCAGGCGAAGACCTTTAAATAGGTCTTTGGGCGGCAGGAGGCTATAGGTGATTCAAGTCGGTCGGATCTCCATACTCCATACAAACCATTTTCGCTTTCAGGACATCAATTATCGCTGAAATGTATCTCATTTTTCATCACACTTGCTCAAAATGGTGTTGTTACACGTAGGTTCTGCGGGCCGTAAATGACATTACACCCTAAGGCGTAATGGTTTTACGAAAATGGTAAAAAAGGAACCCTTATGGTGCGACTCTGTCTGTCAGTCTGTCCGTCTGTCACAGCAAGATATCTCAGGATCTACTGATGCTATCGACTTGAAATTTAAAATAGTGTTAAAAACTGCTAATCCGAGCCTATGGAATAGACAAAAAATCTTATACCTTTCTTACTTTTTATTAAAGGGGACCGAAATGGGATGTCGTAAATTAAAAGTTGAGCTAATATATCGAGTGGGATATCAAATGAAAGGGTTTAATATGTAGATACCAAAACCGTTTTTTTTTCTTAGACATGTAATTTTTGAGTGTAGACAAAAAACGTTAGAAAAAATACCATTCTCACCTATTATCTCCGAAGTTACTGAACAGAAAAATCTGTAATAATTACCGATTATTAATATGGAAAGTAAATTTTTGGTCAGCCGTTATTAAAATTGATCCGCAAAAAAAAATAAGCAGTTAAATCATTTGGGCAGCATACAAAGATTTGGCTGGCAATAAATAAAATTGGGCGGCAACTCTTGTTCAGCAAACAGTTTAAAAACGGTTAGCATTTTAACCAATATTAATCTGCTTTTTTTATCATTTGGCTGCCTAATAAACAGTCGAGCTGCAAAATAATTACTTGGGTAGCAAGATTTTACAATTGGTCAGCAGAGAGTTTAATTGAGATATACAGGGTGTCACTGTGATATATACTGGGTGTCACTGTGATATATACAGGGTGTCACTGTGTTATATACAGGGTGTCGCTGTGATAGATACAGGATGTCACTGTGATATATACAGGGTGTCACTGTGTTATATACAGGGTGTCACTGTAATATATACAGGATGTCACTGTGATAGATACAGGATGTCACTGTGATATATACAGGGTGTCACTGTGTTATATGTATACAGGGTGTCACTGTAATATATACAGGATGTTACTGTGATATATACAGAATGTCATTGTGATATATACAGGGTGCCATTGTGTTATATACAGGGTGTCACTGTGATAGATACAGGATGTCACTGTCAGCAGAGAAAACATGTATGTAAGCAGTTTAATTGAAATATACAGGGTGTCACTGTGATATATACTGGGTGTCACTGTGATATATACAGGGTGTCACTATGTTATATACAGGGTGTCACTGTGATAGATACAGGATGTCACTGTGATATATACAGGGTGTCACTGTGTTATATACAGGGTGTCACTGTAATGTATACAGGATGTCACTCTAAAAACGAAACAGCTCCCAAAAATAGGTAGGTTAGGGTTATTTTTTTTTTGATGACCCTAAAACGAAACGGCTCCCAAAAATAGGTAGGTTAGGGTTATTTTTTTGATGACCCTAAAAACGAAGCGGCTCCCAAAAATAGGTAGGTTAGGGTTATTTTCTTTTTGATGACCCTAAAAACGAAACGGCTCTCAAAAATAGGTAGGTTAGGGTTATTTTTTTTGCTGACCCTAAAAACGAAACGATACACGTTGTGAATAAATAATATAACTTCTAAACATTATGAGATGTATAAAAAATCGAAATACCAATTTTATATGAGCCCATCACAGTGACACCCTGTATACATTACAGTGACACCCTGTATATAACACAGTGACACTATGTATATATCACAGTGACACCCTGTATATATCACAGTGACATCCTGTCCTGTATCTATCACAGTGACACCCTGTATATATCACAGTATCACTCTGTATCTATCACAGTGACACCCTGTATATATCACAGTATCACTCTGTATCTATCACAGTGACACCCTGTATATATCACAGTATCACTCTGTATCTATCACAGTAACACCCTGTATATATTACAGTTCATTCCTGTATCTATCACAGTTACACCCTGTATATAACACAGTGACACACTGTATATATCACAGTGACACCCTGTATATATCACAGTGACACCCTGTATATATCACAGTGACACCTGCTACTTGACAGCTGACAATTACCGAATGACAAAATGCGCACACGATTGGCGGCAGAATAGTTGCGCCCAGTTAGGTTTTATTGCCCCCTTTTTTTTGATGAACAAAATGAAATATTTTGCTTACCTACTGATTGCTTACCAAAATTTGATTTACCGTAGATCGCTTAATGCAGCTCAAATATTTAATTTGCTGACCAAAATAATTTAGAGCAGATCAGTATGTCATTAATTGCAGCCTGATTTATAAATGTTTGCTTACCATAAGTTGCTTACCAACTAGCTATTTTGGCTGACCAAATACATATTTCTGCTGACCAAAATATGAATATTTTGCTGATCGATTAAATGATACCCTATTAATATTATCCTAAATATTACGGGAAAAATAAAACGGTTTTCCTAACTTGCAGCGTTTTTTAGAAATTCGCAAAAATCGTAAGAAAACCTCACTTGCTCTTACTAAACTAACCGCGACATATGTTGATGTATGGGGACAACAGTTTTACAAGAGCAAAGTTAAGTTTGTCCCACCATACAGTTTTTCTGGAATTATTCACGTATCTACTGACGAGTTTGTACGGAACCCTCGGTGCGCGAGTCCGACTCGCACTTGACCGGTTTTTTAATTTGAATACGCTCGTTCTGTACTACTCTTATGTGTCATGTTCAAAGTAAACGCCAACTTACTTTTTTAACTTTTATCACTGAAATATTTATTTAAAGAGAACTGTTATTGCAAATACATATAAATACATAATTAGAGCTTGTGGGTCTGCTAGAAGTAGGTACCTTAGAATTATGATGATCAGTCAGTCAGTGAGTCAGTGACAAAACTAAGGAAATTTGACGTGCAATAGTTCTTCAAGTACAAGTTCAAATTGAATGTTATTGAGAATATATTTAAGTCTTATTGTGCCCTATATATCCCTAAAACTTCAGGGTTCTAGCTTTAGCCAGCACAAAATTACAGGAGGATGAAAATGGCCTGAATGGCTTCGAGAAAATGATAGTACGGCCGTACCTTTGTTTTGCTAGACTTGGCGGGGGCACAGCCGTGCCCCCAGATATCTATATTGTTTGTACAAACGCCGTCCTCCTACGATTTTATCAAACCTATGGATAACTTAGATTCAGGGCACTGGTATATAATTTTCATTCCTTTGTCGAATACATTAAAGGCCAGCACAAGTTTTATGTACGTAGTTGTATAAATGTGATTAAGCCAGCAACATAGCAAACAACTCATGAAAGTCAGACTTGGATTAATGAATCAAGTTTATGCTTTACTTGAAGTGTTTAAATTTCAAGACAGACAAAACGTTACCTCTTACAAGTACTTGAAAAGTTCTAAGTGTTTTATTTTGTGACGAAATTTCGTTTAATTATTGTTAATGTTCGCTCAAATTACTAAAAGACACAAATAATTAATATCCGGCCGAGACAGCTTTTTAGGGTTCCTTACCAAAAGGATAAAACAGGAACCCTTATGGTGCGATTCCGTTTGTCTGTCCGTCTGTCTGTCCGTCTGTCACAGCCAGATATCTAGCGAGCCGTTTTTAGGGTTCCCGTAGCCAAAATGGCAAAAACGGAACCCTTATAGTTTCGTCATGTCCGTCCGTCTGTCTGTCCGTATGTCACAGGCATTTTACTCAGAAACTACTTGATGGATATTGATGAAATTTGGAATATATGTGTCTTTTATGAGCCGCTACTTAGTTTGGTATATAAATAATTAAAATAAATATTTTTAGGGGGGGCACTCCACACATGTTAAAGACAGTAAAAAAAATTTTTTCAGCAAATATCAACGTGTGGTACATAGTTCGACAGCTCTTTAAAAAACACTATAAGGTTCCTAAGTAATGTTTTTGATTAAGTGAATGTATTTGGAAATAATCGCTCCGAAAGTTGTGTAAATTGTGTCCCCCCCCCCTCTAGTTTCTAAACCGTGCGTCCGAAAAATATGAAAAAAATCACGAAGGTAACGCTTAATTAATACTTTCAACGAAATTTATTTTCAACTAGATCGAATGTACCGTTTTTGAGTTATTGCCGATAAACTGCGCTTCTCAACAAAAGGACGTAATTGCTATGTAGGTATGCTCTTTTGTTGTTGTACTTTTTTTACATCGTATTTTTTACCTTATAGTTACGGCTATGGAACCCTACACTGAGCATGGTCCAACATGCTCTTGGCCAGTTATTTTTAAAGGGGGCCGAAATGGGACGTCGAAAATGTTCATATAGTATATATGTATATCAAGTGGAGTATCAAACGAAAGAGGTTATTTTGTAAATTCCAAAACGATTTTTATTTTTTTCTTAATAAGGTACTTTTTGATTTAGGACGAAAAACGTTTAAAAAAATACCATTCCCCCATTATCTCCGAAGTTACTGAACAGAAAAATGTAAAATAATTACTGGTTATTTATTAATATCGTCCTGAATATTACAGCAAAAATATAATGGTTTTCCTAACTTGCACCGTTTTTTAGAAATTCGCAAAAATCGTAACAAAAACTTACTCGTTTTTACTGCTACTAAACTAACCTAATCAAAGTTAAGTTTGTCTCACCATATGAATAACTCAAGAAAAACTTTCTTGAACTATTCACGTATCTACTTACGAGTTCGGAGGGAACCCTCGGTGCGCGAGTCCGACTCGCACTTGACCGGTTTGTTTGATTCGGCTGAGACCAAGAAAAATAGTTCATTACTTCAGAGGCCGGGAAGTGAGGTTTTGCCGGCCGAGTACATTTAGATTATTATATATATATTTAAATTTCCATTCCACATTCATTTGTGACACAGCGTCACGGCGTTCAGCCATTAAAAATAGTACGTTACTGCAGAGGCCGGGAAGTAAGGGGTTGCCGGCTGAGTACATATAGCTGGCCGAGCGAAGCGAGGCCAGTAAGTTACGAGGCCGGCAACCCCATTTCCCGCCGAGGTATGTATAGTGCTTTTCTCAAATATGCAATGAAATAAATAAACTTACTAATATCTTACCCTAAATATTATTTTATAACACAAACTTTCTATCAGAAAGTGACGTTAGAGACATATTATATCTATAGACAATGCAAATGTCAAGTCACGTTCGGTCCAAAAGCTGTTTCAGTTTACATTTTTACCGCGAATATTTAGGTGAAATGTTTTAAATGTGTATTCATGTAGTTAAAATTGCAATTTAAAATTGTTTATAGTTTGTTACTTGATATTATGTTCATGTCAATTTTAAATAGCTAAAACTGCAAAATGTAGCAAACATCGTTTTTTGTTTTTTTTAATGGCTGAATGCCGTGATGCTGTGGCCCAAATAAATGTGGAATGGAAATTAAAAAAAAAATACATTGCCGGCCAGGCCGGCAACGTAAGTATGAAATTCCATTACGTGCCAAGTGTCAAGCCGCACCGGAAACGAGGTACTTTGCGGCCTATTTTTAGGCACGTAATGTCAACATTTCATGCCATGTTTGAGAAAAACAATAAACGATGTTTGCTATATTTTGCAGTTTTATTTATATAAAATCGTCATGAACTTAACAAATAACACATTATAAACAATTTCCAATAGTTTTAAATCGCAAACTACAAGAATACACGTTTAAAATATTTCATCTAAATATTCGCGTTAAAAATGTATGGGTACTGAAAGAGTTTTTGGAAAGGAAATTGAAAAATTTTCATTCTGTTATTCTATTTTTTGTCTACTTTGTTTTTAGTGTCTCCAGAAAATAAAGTTTGATTTTTTGGAGTGTTTTTAATTTACTTCATCTATATGTACTCGGCCGGCAACATTTCACGTCCCGGTCTCTCTAGTAATGTACTATTAGATTAGTAGAAATGTTCGCATGCACGCGCGTTGTGGTCGAATGCCATGCTATTCGCCAACATAATATAACCACGACATGAATTCTGTTTTGCGGTATTCTTGAGTTTGCCACAACCCGTTATGGGTCTTTTCATAGGAGTTATAACACGTATTTCACGTAGTGAACGATTTACGTAAACCACAATGCGTTTTGAACGGTTTTTCGCTCATTTACAGTTAATTACTCATTATTAAGCATTACGTAGGTTGGATACATAAGACATTATGTATATATACATATACATATAAAGTGGGCGTTATGGAGTACATTTCAACGTCACAGCAAATAATTAAAACGTAGATTGTACTCCTCAAACTGAACAACATTTGTTCAGCGACATTTAAAAATAACTTGTATTTCAATTTTCAGTACACTTTAAACTTTATTTGAAACCGCAATGTATTGCGATGTCTTTTATGTTTGTAGCGTGACAAGCGACGTCAATTAGACTGATGTTAATGTAAATACTATTTAATTTGTATAAAAAAGACAAAATTTAAAGATTACATAATTCTTAAAAGTTGTTGATCGAAAGTTTTATTGTTTTATGAGTAGAATATCTACGTTTTAATTATTTGTTCCTGTTAAAGGTAACACTCGGTATTTCGATGTTTTCATCTCTTGCATAAAGTCGAGGGCACCATAATATGTGCAGTGTTGAGCATGGAGGCATTAAAAAGCCCGTCATTTATTAACCAATCATAACCATTGATAACCAGTCTTAAATGTCATAAACATCAAACACCGTTTAAAAGAATATAGTCTTTATGCTCGTAGATTTAAGGTCGGTCAAAGGAAAACGTCTATTTTATGTGAAATGTGAATGGCAGTAAAGATCCTCTCAACAGGGGGTTATATACGAAGCAGGCCAATTATAAGACAGTTTGATCCTATGGTGAGGAAGTTTATGACTGACGTCAATGTATCTTTGACGAGACCCTTTGTTTGTGACAATGTGGCTTAACTATCCTTGAACGGCTTGTGTACACGATGAATGATTGAAGTGTGTTGTTTACCACTTTTTCAGCGCCCACAGAAAAGAGGTGTTATAAGTTTAACGTGTGTATCTGTGGCTTTGTGTGTCTGTCTGTGGCATCGCTCCCAAACGGGTGAACCGATTTTGAAGGTGATTTAATCGAAAGTGTTCTTAGCTAGGTTTCATCAAACTCGGTTCAGCCTTTTATGATTTAAGGTCTCCGCCCATACCATACCATGACGGTATTATGAACGTATCAGACACGGTATGACAAATGCCGGTCGGTGAAGGAACGTACTAGGGGCAAAATAATACGCACCTACCTATCAGTGGCGCGGCGTAAAAGATATCCTTGGGCAAGCCGGTGCAGATTTGGCGTTCATTTTCTTTAAGAGCTGTAGAAAAAGGTGGTCAAATGTTTGATATTAGGCAAGCCGGTAGGAATCGAGTTCTTTGGACACCACGCCACTGCTACCTATCTACTGCCCATTTATAAGTTGTAATATATTGTTTACCGTCGGGGGAACTATTGATGCAATCAATATTAAAATAGAAGGTCCCCGACATACGGCCAATATAGTATATTACACAACAAGGGTGGTAATACAAAGAAAGGCCGAGATCGCAGATGTTTGCGGCCCGAGCCGCAGGCGAGGGACGTAAATATGCGATCGAGGGCTTTCTTTATTACCTCCCGTCTTGTGTACAGCATTTTATGTCTACATTTGGTCAGAAAGCGGCTTTTTCCGTACGAGTAGCGTGCGGAAAAAGGCACTTTATGGCCAAGTGTGGCATAAAATCCATATTACAACCCCGTCAATTTCCCTTAACAAAAACGCAAACTCAGTAGGTATTCGTTGGCTCATTATTGTACACACACAATAGTTCATTGTGTATCTAGGGCGGTAAGTAAGGAATTACAAACGAGTGTCTGTTGTAAGCCCGAGGTGAAACCGAGGGCTTTAATAACACGAGTTTGTAATTCCTTTACCGCCCGTGGCACGCACAATGTTTTTCATCATACTTGTGAGGAAATCTTAATAATATAACCTTACTAATCGCCCCATTATGACAAGAAAATATTAAAACAGACAGTGACATAATGTCCATAGACAATGCGAATGTCAAGTCACGTTCGGAAACCATAGCGGTAAAGACCTAACACGGCCATTTTAGTTTATTTTATATTTGCGAAATACTGAAATACATTATTTAAACATTTAATTAATGTTACCGAAATATGTGTTTACATGTATTTGCAATAACAGTTATCTTTAAATAAATATTTCAGTGATAAAAGTTAAAAAAGTAAGTTGGCGTTTCCTTTGAACATGACAAATAAGAGTAAAACAGAACCAGCGTTTCAAAATTAAAAAGAAAACCATTACGCTCTAGGGCGTAATAGGTCATTTACGGCCCGCAGAACCTACGTGTAATGACACCATTTTCGAGCAAGTGTGATGAAAATTAAAATACACACACGACGCACACAAAGGCATTAAAACCCGCACTGCATTATCAAAATAGCTCATTAATTCACTTGTTAACGTCTTATTCCTTTCTACTTAAAGTCTACTTTGGAGTGAATCACGTTCATTGAAAATCGGAAAAGTCGTTGCTCTGAAACTCTAAAATTACAATTACTTGCTTCCTCAGGCTCGCATAGCGGTTTTGTTTTGAAACAAAAGGAACCTTATATTGTTCCGAATAAGGTTGACTTTGTAGTACAGAAGGGGTTTGGTAGTCGGTTAATAAAGTAAGAAGTTGTTTGGATGGTTCATTCAGTAAACAGTTCATACAGTTGATCGCGCTATATTTAAGGTGAACCGAGTCGGTCGAATTCTCCATACAAACCTAAAGAGGGTCATGTTTTTTTTCCAGGGTATTGCTGGCATTTGAGATGTGTTTTATTATAAAGCTTGACATATTTTGTCTGCGCAAAATGACACAAGAAGTCTCGAAAATACTCGAAATCCTAAAAAAATATGTTTTTTTAAATTAATTATTTCTCATTGTTATAGACGCCACCTGTTGAAGGTCCTTGTAACTAAACTAGCTGTCACACTTAGTATATATTTGCTCCTAAGATGGCGCTCCTTCTCGAATTCATTTAGAGTGGATTATTTGTTATTGTTTTACTTTGAAAATACGTAGAAAAATATCTATTATCCTTTCATTATGTAAATAAATTAATATTAGGGTATTAAATAGTTTCACTGTTGGCGGGAATCGAACTCTAGCTTCAAAGGCAATACATACTGCCATTGGGCTAATTATAATATCCAATCAAAGTATTTGGCTTTGGCAGTGTATAATAATTTATAAAATATTTTTAGGTATGCATCAAAATAAAAGACTCGATTTGGTATACTATTAATATTAACAACTAAGTATTAACACGTAAAAATGCTGATTTTGCGAAAATAGAATAGTGATGGACGGAGTTTTTCATACTTTTGTCGTGGAAATAAAGCGATATAAGTATTTACACGTCAGTTAATTTTGCCGTGCTTGTCTAAAATTTTAGTTTTATTACTGTATTGTAATGTTATCTAGGGCGAGTAAATGAGTACCTACTAAATCAATTAGGTAAGGTGCAAACAGTATAATTTCCAGTCACATTCAATTTTACCATTTCTGAACGTTACCGCGAAACTGGCAACACGGTACGGCGTGCTGTCATGTTCATGTCACACTGTTCACTGTCGTAAATTTTATTCAAATTATGCAATCATAGAAATGTTTTATTTTCACATGTTTGTGATGAAATGTCTATCTAATTTGTCGACTATTTTGCTCTATAATTCCGTGGAGTGATCATTTAGTGTTATTCACGCCTATAAAATCGATTTACGTACGAGATCGACCAAGAACAAAAAATACTGATACCATACATACTCTGCCAACTTAACTAATTTGGTATGTATTTCTATGTTGATTTAATCCATAGAATCAGAGTTTGATTTCTTAGAATGCGAGTTTAACATACTTAGACTAGGGTTATATTCATGCATAAACAAATGTTGTTAACAAATATTGCACGAGTGGAATTTTTCCACTAGAATCTATTCACATGATTCTAGTCTAGAGTATATTCTATTTACATATTTTAATACTTTACAAAGATAGTGTAAGATGGTGTTGAGAAATTATTCTGAAGTTCACTACTTCAGAATAATTTAAAATGAATACTTAATGACTTTAACACAATATGTGGGTTTTTTTAAGTTTGCACAATATGCATGTAATAAAATTAACATGGATTGCCTGGTTTTGTCTCTAGTTCCACAGGAGATAATATCTAACATGATACAGGAAACTGTCCGCAGAGATATAACTACCTTATGTTGCAGCGGAACTTCATTTCGCTGGCAGCTATGTGGTTTGTGATTAATAATATCCAGTATGTTACATTACTACAAATCATAACAAGCACCAATACATTCATTTTTCATACAGTCATTGCTAAAATGTGTGTTGAACTATGAATATCTCCAATTCTCCAGGTTGAAATGATGATCTTTGGTTTAGTAACTAAATGTAAGCTACCAATGACATTCTTTTTAGGCTGTAGTACTACAATGAAACCCTACTATTAAGCCTCCACTGTCCGTCTGTCCATCTGTCACAGGGCTCTGTCTTTTGAACTGTAATAGATAGACTTGAAATTATCACAGGATGAGTATTTCTAATGCCGCTATAACAACAAAACATAAATACAAAATAAAGTAGGGGCGGGCCGCCCCAGGTGCCAAGCACTAAAGGCTGACACAGCCACCAACACACCGCCCCGGGTACTCGACTGGCTTACACCGCCACTGGTTCACTTGTTCAGTAAACTTGATCACTGTGTCTTAACTGTGTTCTGTGTTACAGAGATATGGATGGAGGATGTATCTCGTGCAGGAGGCAAAGAAAGTTTTAATAGTGGGGATCTCCAAACTCTTGCCTCAGAGGGCCATACAGCACTTTTGAAAATGGCGCGGGCCACATGAATGGTCGACCCTGGATTCACGTAATCTTTTTCCGTTTTTATTATTATTAAATCTCGCCACTCGAGTGGAAAAAAGAGCACGCGTTATACGATAGAGGGAGACAGACGACTGCACGTAGTACTATTGTTATTCTGTGCCGAGGCCCGTATTAGAATTCCTCGTAGGCCGGATCATAGGCTCTCCCGCGGGCCGTATTGGTACGGCTCCCGGGCCGGATCTGGCCGTAGTTTGGCGACCCCTGTCATAGGGTATAGACAGGTTAGACTGGAACCATGGTGTGTAAGTTATGCACTGGAGGAGTTTGTTCTGGAATAATTGGAGCAATTTAAGAGCTGAAGGGCTGTGGGCGAAAGAGACAGCGCGAAGGTTTTGTGAAGAAGAAGCTTATGAGGGGTTGAAAGTATGCTTTTTTTAATAAGAACTTGGTGTCGAGTGTGACCCACAAGTATTTGACGTCTATTGCCCAATAATTATACAATACTAATAAACACTGCGGTCGCTCACAACTCGTGGCAGAGACGCCGCGGCGGAGGAGCTGCCACGTCGTTGGCCAAACGACCTGGTTCGACTCCGGGCGTTCAGGCCGCCACCTAGTCCGACCCTATCGAGGTGGACCGGGACAGAGTGACCTGGTTCGACCCCAGGCGCCCCTGGCACCCACCCAGCCCGATCCACTCGGGGTGATCCGGCTAGCGACCTGGTTCGACCCCAGGGAACGCCACGGCTGACCACCCGGTCCGACAATCGCTATGCCCTATTAGGGTTGCGAGTTTGTCAGTATCTAAAAAAAAAAATTCATGCAGTCACTTGAAAATCTCGTGCTAAATTGTGGTTATTTACGTATGTCACACGGAGACATTGAAATCTCATGGAGGGCTCGCGTAGGACGTGGGTCGCTGCGGCGGGTGCGCGTCCGACTGAGGCGATACGGATAGGCGCGATATATCTTGTCTATCCGTCTGTGAGTCTGTCTGTATGTATGTATTAAATGGACTATGGCCAGTTCACATTATTCCAGTCCAGTGATCCAGCGGGCTAATCCAGTCCAGTTGTGGACTGGAGCATATCGTTTACATTATTCCAGTCTTTTAAGAGTTGTTAAAGACTGTTACCAAAAATAACCACGCGTATTCACTATATCATGTTCAATCCAGCACTGGATTGACGGTTCACACTATTCCAGTGGCGCTGGATTGGGTAAGCTGGAATGAAATGTTAACGGTCTCTCCAGTCACTGGACTGGAATGCTCACTGGAATGGGTACATTCCGGTGCATTCCAGTGTCGGTTCACATTATTCCAGTAGCATTCCAGCACTGGATTGGATTGCTGGACTGGAATGCTACTGGAATAATATGAACTGGCCATAAAGATGTGAAATTTTATTTTTGTAAAAGGTGATTAGTTTTTGATCGATTTTGAAAACAAGGACGGTTCCCAATTCGTCTGTATTTTTTTTGTGTGTTTGTTATGCGATTACTCGAAGACGGGTGAACTGATTTGGAAAATTCTTTTTTGTTTGAAAGGGCATATTTCCGATGTGGTCCCAGTGCAACCAAATCAGTATCTGATGACCTTGATTGAAATTGAGGGAACTTTCAAATGCTATAGGAACACATATGCCGATTTAGATATATACAGACTTCCACAAAAATAGGACGGTTTGCAATGTAGACGTTTCTTACGCCGTTACTCGAAAATGCCTAGATCGATTTGAAAAATCCTTATTTATTTCGAATTGTACACTTTTGTGGTAGTCTCAATCATATTAAAAAGATCTGATGATGGGGTCTATGTGAAATCGAGGGAACCCTTCAAATATTATAGGCTCACATATATCGATTTCGATATTTTCTATAGTGACCACGGTAGACGGTAGTTTTTGTTCCGATAAAAGGTACATCGGGAGCGCGCATGTGTGCGTGCCGTTTGCGCGCCGTGTACGGACGCACTACAGGCAAGCATTGCCGCGTCGTGGGCGCGGGCTTAGTCAGGGCTGAGCCGAGCGGTCGAGTCGAACGTACAAAATGTCTGCGCAGGAAGCAAAGTATAGAAGACGTATATACTGCAGTGTGTTCGGATGTTTGAAGAATAGTGCGCAAAATCCAGAATTATCATATTTCAACATTCCTAAGGATAATAGTTACTATTAACGACGGGATATTTACCATGTATGTTTGTTTTTGTGAGTTCCCGATATTTCGGCACTGTTGCAAGCGCCATCATCACGGAGTTATTATGTGAATGACCATGTTAGCTTAAAATCGTATTCCTAAGGATCCCGAAAGGTGTGTATTTTATTAGTACCTATATAAATGTTATATTTTAAGTCGTTTATAGAATGTTTGATAGTTTTGTGATCAAACTATACCAATTAAATAGGGTAGATAATTATTTTGTTTGACAGTGAAGAGTAAAATTAACAAATTTTTTAAACGTGTACTAATTAAATAGTAGTTGATTCTATTGATACATAAAATGCCTTAAACACGAGAGTGGTTTTATGAAACGAGCCGAAATATCGTTACGTTACTTACATGTACACGTACCAATACTAATTAATTTAAACTATTACTATTATACTTAATAAGATTAACATCAGATGTGTGCGATCAGATAATTTCATATTGAAATAAGTAACTTTTACTAGGTTGACCTCGAACGATAGTTCGTTTGATCGAGGTCAACCTAATAAAAGTTACATTCGTAGTAAGTAGGTATTTTACAGAACCGACGAGCGGCAGCCCTGTGCCTTAGGCCGACTCCGGTGTCGCGCGCTCCTAAACGGCGAAGACGAACTACTTGGTTGTCTTTATACTTTGTAGTGACTCTATTCGAATAGCTTCATTTGATGTCCGTTATTAACCGACTTCAACAAAATAAGGACAGTTCTGAATTTATATATGTGTGTTATGCGATTACTCGAAGACGGCTGAAATTTTATTTTCTGTTTGAAAGGATACACTTCCGAGGTGGTCTTATTGCAATCAAATCAAGATCTGATGATGGGATCTTGGAGAGTTCAAGTGAACCCTTCAAATATTATAGGCACATATATATTTGGGTATTGGCCATATCATAGCACAGTATAATAGCAGTAATTTTTCTTCCTGCAAAACGTACATCGCGCGATTGTATGTGTGCGCGCCGTGAACGAACGCACTACAAGCAAAGTGTTAAGAATGCTCCAGTACGGATCGCACTCACTCAGACCCGCTATCGCGCGTCTGTGTGAATACGTGCTGTTTATCTCTTACTTTAGTCGTAGTCACTCGTGCACTTTTTATCAAAATAGGTTCATTGTGTGTCGGTTTTTAAAAAGCACTTTTTTTTTATATTTAAAGTGTTTGGTTTACATAGGTTGTTGTATTTTGTCAACAAAAGTCGGAAACTTATGAAAACGAATTGCCTAAACATAATATAAGTATACAGCAGATAAAGTCTCAGTCACTACACTTGACTAGGTAGTCTGCACGAAATAAAATCGTACAAAGACTGTGTTTTTACCCGACTGCGGCGAAGCCAAAAAGGAGGGTTATGTGTTTGACTTGTATGTATGTACGTATGTGTGTATGTATGTCCATTCCTATGTCTGCTCGTAACTAGTCAACGGCCCACGACACATTAAATTCGTCTTGATGGCGCGAGTGTCACTCGGTCGTTAAAATAAACAAAATGGCGGCACTTTTAAAGTGCTCCGCGGTCGGGTTTTATTAAGTAAAAATGTGGATACTTTTTGCCCGACTAAGCCGACGCAAAAAGAAACATCTAACTTCAACTCAACGAACGAATCTGCGGCTAGAGACAATTTGCTCCGAAACTACCGGTGACAGAGTTGAAATTTGGTACACATATTTGGAAATCGGTAAATAATTTAAGAACGTACGCGAAAATTTACCATTCCCCGTTATTACCGAAAACACAGAATAAGTATTAGTACTATTTACGTACAGAAGCCTCGCTCCCTAACAAAACTGTCGTTGGTGTCCGACGACCGGGCGGAGCTGACTCGAATCCGACCACCTCTCTATCGCATAACGTGTACCTAACGCGTGCTCTTTCAGGTCGCTGGCTATTACGACCCATGGGTGGCGATAAGCCGCGCAACGGAATCGCGGAGTGAGTCAGTCCTGCCGAAAATAAAAAAGAGTTCTTCACCTAGAGATTACAGGAAAACCTATCAAAGTTTAAATCATTACATACATCCAGCTACGAATAGACTTAGTATTATTATTATACTTATATTACATTCTGGGCTGTTTGACTTTGTTAATTTCAGGATTTCTTTTTATGGCCATATGGGCCGGAATAACGTTAGGCCCTTTATTATTTCTTGTTATTGGTGTGATTATTTTATTTATCACGAGCGCTAAGCGCGACCTAAGCATTTCCGTTTCAGCTTGGAAAAAATCCTTTCGTATATTTGTCCACTGTTCTTTTTTACGGGTCGTATTTCTCAACGGATTCTGGTGATCTTTTGTGAGCAAGTTGAATAATTATTATATTGAAGATTTTTTTGTCGATTCAGATTTTCCGAAATGGCGGAGCCGAAATGGTTGTTGGCCGATTCGCGAAGCTATCAGAGCTACTAGGTATATTTTTAGTTTTTTTTTATTTAGGTACTTGCAATGTTTGTAAGTAAGTTAGTATGTTTCTGGAAAACTATTCACCGTCATTGCCGTGCCGTAACACATAGCAAGTTTACACTAAGAAAATCTGTAAATAACCACCGTCCGTTTGTTCAAGAAAAACACGGAAAGTACCTACTAGACCAGCTTTGATGCAGTTTTCACTAACATGTAACATGTATGATGTACCTATGTACGTAAGTGAATGAATGAATGAAAGAATGAAACGTATTTATTCGGATAACACATCATTACAGTTACATAAATGAAACGAAACACAAACAGAGATGTGCAACCGAAATTGTCTCCAATAGCTCTGCCAACGGCGCTGGTTTTCTGTGGAGCCAGAGCAGAGCGGTCATACATGTATTAGTCATACGGCACTTATATTTAGAATAAAATCCAAAAGTGTAAGAAAAAAAAGTAGTACTCTGTAAGAAGTGTCAGTGACGGTGCATATTATAAGCTATAGATACGTATATAGTAAAAGGTGTGTGGATATATTGTACATAAAATTGAAAAGAAAGACAAGAAAGTACTTATACTTAAACATATAATTGTTAGGTATTACGGAAATTAAGAATTAAGTATACACTTTATTGCACAAAATAAGACAAGGTAGAGTACAAGCTTGAAAAATACATATGTACAAAGACGAACTTATCCTTTTAAGTTTTAAGAGCCCTCTTCTAGTAACCTTTGAGCAACTTGTCAGTGTACCTTTGATTGATCGGTGCGAACGAAGTGTCTCTGCTTCAGCTTAGGTAAAAGTGCTTTCGCATGATCTATTTCTTGATTCTCCTAACACAAGTTTAGACTTAAAAGGAGAATTCGACACACTTGATATGACTGTTGAAAATAAATATATTTTTGATTTTTTTTTTGATTTTGATCTATTCTCCTCGGTAGGTCGCAGTTCTCAACCGATTTTCGTAAAAATTTGTAAGCAGGTCCGATAATTACAATATAGATTTCTTTTTTGCCATTTCAGTTTTTGGAAATTTTCGTTTATGGATGCTTTTCATTTTTAGTGTTTGATCTGTCAAAAGCAAAAAAAGGAACCCTTATAGGATCACTTTGCTGTCCGTCTGTCTGTCCATCCGTCCGACCGTCCGTTCGTCTGTCTGTTAAGACCCTTTATCTCGGGAACGCGTGGAGGTACTACTCAGGTCTACGGTTCCTTGAAGCTGTGAAAAAATCAAACTAACGCAAAAAAAGATATGGCCGTTTATGCCCAAAAAGCGTATATTTGGATACTCTCAAGGAAGTCAAAATTTATAGGATACTTTCTGTTGAACTATGAAATTTGGCAAGTAATACCGTCTTATACAACAAGCATAGGGGAAAATGTGAAAACTACATTTGTAATGAAATCATACTTATAAAATATTTTTATTAAAGTACCTATTTGTACGGAACCCCCGAAAAAAAATGTAGGTAAGGATGTAGATATGTAGTCATATCACGGAACGTCTGAATAGATTTGAACTATTTTTAGTAGATATAGAAATAGCTGAACACCCGAGGCTAGTTATAGGACACTTTTTACCCGACTAAGGAAAAAAAGGATGATATCTTTTTTTTCACCTTTCACCGAGGAATTAAACCATTTGTTAATCTGCAATTTGCCATCAATTTGCATCCGGTTATGAAAACCCTGGATCGGCCAAGTATCTGTACAGAAACATCCCACTTGCGACCACATTACTCATACACGTTTAGCCCTCTTTCTCATGATGTATTATTAGACTAGTACTAGGTCAGGGAGGATTACAGTGTAAGACGTTTTTAAACCATCAACCAATTTATATTTACAAACAAAAAGTATGGCAAGTATGCTTCAAAGCTACCAAAAAAGCAGGAAACTACTAAAAGTGGTCACACTGACACCTGGTACCTATAATAGCAGTAATTTTTCTTCGGACAAAAGGTACATCGGGCGCGCGCATGTGTGCAGACGGACAATAAGCAAACATTTACCAATGCGCACCAATGCATGGAATGATGAATGTATGGAGTGCACTCACACAGACGCGCGACTATGTAGATACTTGTCGCGCGCACCTAAACGGCCGAAGTCGGACTACTTGTTTGTCTTTATATGTACTTTGACACTGAGACCAATCCAGCGGCGCGGCTCCACATACGAAACGCGATTTATGGTTCGTGCGATATAGTAATAAATAAAGTAACCTAGTCTCTACTGCTTATATGTAAAATGTAAACTTGTTTCAGCTTGCCCAATGATATCCCTGACGCCACGTTACGACACTCATATACCTCAGTCGACATGGGACACAATCAGTTTTGTTCCATCCACAATAACTCAAGTACTAATAATTCTTCTAATAATAATTATAATTATTAAATTAAATTATTAATTATAATTAATAAGTATAATTCTTCTGAAAATTGGTAGAGAGGTACCCACTTGAGGTCAATTTTGTTTTTTAAACTCAAGTATGAGCACAGCCTACGGGCTGTAGCTGCTGTGCGTGTGTACTGGAAGTTCCGGCCGTTTCTCGACTCGGAGCCGGAGCCATATCTATACATATAATTGAACCATAGGAAGACTGTTTATACATTAAAGTTTCTTTCACAAAAGTAACTGCGTAGGTTATAAATAACTATCTGTTTGTCTGTTTATCAGTCTCTTTGTTTGTTCGCGCATCACGTAAAAAATACCAAGTCAACTCTTTTGAAATTTGGTACACAACACAACACAGGTAGATTATGACCCCGGATAATGCATAGGATACTTTTAATTCGCCTAAGCCGAAGCAAAAAAGAGACATTCAATTTATTTAACCTACGCGGACAAACCACTATTAGTAATAAAATAAACACACATGAAAGCTACACGCATGTGAAAATTTCATATATGGGACCATACCATAGGACCGCTATCGCGATTATTTCGAGCCAGCAGCCGTAGCATCTATCTGTTTTTACTTGCGTTACTGTTTTCATTCAATACATACATCACTATTGTTAAAAAAGTAGGTATGAGTGCAAAATCGAACATAGTTATGGTACTCCTAATATTATAATACCCTTACAAATAATTATATTTTATTCTCAGGTGTCATAAAATATGAACACGTTTCGCTTGAGCTTTCCACACCTTCAAAACTGATGCTGAAAAAGAAACAAACTTTCCATTGGACTGATATTTTAGTTCTGAATAAGAACGATGACTATAACTACCAGGTATGTGCAGTTAACATGACTTCTAAAACAAAGCAATAATTTATTGTGTATATTTATTTATTACTACTAGCTACTGACTTTTTGCTGAGTTCGATTAATTCGTACAATGTGTTTGTGTGTGTGTCTGAAAAGTGAAAACTGTTGGATCGACCCAGGGATGATGGTGACTAAAAAGGGAGTTTTCCACCTTTGCTGACGAATTCGTGGGCTATAACATATTTACTTTTTAATATTGTTAAAATGAAATTTCTATACTTACATCACATCACACTAATAAATTATAAGCGTGAAAGTTTCTAAAGATGTTTGGATATTCAGATATTTGGATGTTTAGATGTTTGTTACTAAATAACGGGTAACAACTGAATGGATTGCGCTCAAATTCAGCATGCAAGTAGACCGAGTCTTGAATTGAAACATAGGATACTTTATATCCCGGTAAAGAGTTCCCTTGAAACACTAACAACTCAGGCGAAACCGCGAGTTTATGTTGAACAAAACTTAGGCTATTTGAGAATACTCGAATGGTTTCTTTTTTATAATTATGTGTGTAAAGTGTATGTATATGTGTATGTAACTACATTACGCCGAAGCTGCTGAACGGATATCATCCGTTATTAGTAGGTACATAGATAATTCGACACACATAACAAGGATGGGTTGTAGGATATACTTTTTTACCCGACTAAGCATACATTATTTTTTACACCACTCGGAAAGGTGGCAATAGATAGTCGATATTGGGAGCGCAAAGCGACGAGTTTTTTACAGAGAACCAGTGAGCCGACTATGAGTAGGCTATATAGCTGGGGTAGGTTTAGCGAACCAGCAACTAAAACTCCCATTCGTGCGATTCACCACACTCACATAAGGACAGGTTAATCCGCTTCAACCTTCCCGCTGGTCCGATGCTCACTTTGAACAATCAGAGTAACTGTGCGGGCTCGCACCTATGCACTGGTTAGGTATTTGATTGACGTCGAAATAAAAACACCGATGACGTTGGTACGCTGGATTCGTAGGTTCGGGAGCGGCGGCGGTAGGCAGGCGATTTCTTCTAGTACTGGAGCAGAGATTTCCCTACTACTACTTCGAGCTAAGCTCTCTTGCTGTTTCTTGAAGACTGCTTCTTTCTTCTTATTTTCTTCGGGTACTGGATCGGACGGAACTGGCTTCTTACGGGTTTCTATGCCTATTTTATAACGCTCCGGTATCCCCTCTACTTTGCCTTTCGCCATACATTCCCACCACTGCCATTCCTTTCCCGGAATCCATTATCTTTATTTCTCAGAATTCGGTTTGTTTACATTTTGACATTATTATGAAATCATATATTTTTACACAATAACTTGTTACAAATAGGTTACTTATCAATTCTACATACGTTTTACATGCATTTATCATAGTTTACAGCGCGAAAACATCGTCCGGACTGAGCGGAGCGCGCGGCGCGCCAAGTAGTTTTGTTTACCTCAGCCCCCCCAACCTGGGAGTATAAATATCCCCGCTCTCGCCCGTCCGCGCCTCAGTGTTGTATGAGGCGGCGCGCTGTTAGGATCTAAATAGGAATTCTAGTTTACCTAACTTCTTTATTTCTTATTTAGATCCTAATGGGTAAGTAAAACAAACGAAATTAAATCTTTTATTTGTAAAACTTATGTCTAAGGGAAACAGAGAATAAGTAAACACAAAACATAACTCTTCTTATGAAATCGAACTAAATTAAATAACACCTTTTTTACCACGATATAAACACTTAACTAATGCGGTCCATTAGTCCGTTAATCACATCACATATACACTTAATTGTTGGCCGTCTCGAACAGTAACTTCAAGGTGGCCCTGGCCTAGCGTCCTAGTTCGACCCCAGGCGCTTTGGCCCCCACCTAGTCCGACCCTCTCAAGATGGACCGGGACTAGCGACCTGGTTCGACCCCAGGCGCCCCCGGCCCCCTCCTAGTCCGATCCACTCATAGTGGTGCGGCCAGCGATCTGGTTCGACCCCAGCGAACGCCACGGCCCCCACCGGGTCCGATTTTTGCTACATCCAGTAAGGATTGCAAGTTAGTCAGGCTTCAGAAAAAAACTGGACAAGTGCGAGTTAAATTCGCGTGGAGCCCTTTTTTAAAATGACCTTCCCCAGTCAACTTTGAAGGCTCTATACCTACCTAAACAACTTCCACTTGAGGTATCAAACTTAAAGCTTCAACATATTTCCTTATTTTGCTTACTTTAACAGGATTTTAACAAATTTCAGGTTCAGTAAAATAGCCTATTAAACACGACAATATTGTTGTGTTGTGTTTACAATAGCAATTGACCAGTTATAGCACGCCGTGTCCTTCAGTGATTTTATGTCGGCGGCGCGCACCTTCACTGACAACATCCCGCCGCCGCGCGTCCATCTGATAGGTACGGTACACATCAACTTTTTTAGGAGACTCATCAGATGTTGTTAGTTCTGCTACATTTTTTCACGCTACTGCTCGGAAAGATGGCAATAGATAGATGTACGGTATCGTTAGCGCAACACGGTGCGCTCTTGGATAGTGCATCAGTGAGCCAACAATGTAATCATTACGGATTACTCTGATTAGGTACAGCAATTGAATTGAAAACATTTATTTCAGGTCCTTTAGACCCATATAAGATTTGGTTAGTTACAATTGTCTTTGAGCTATGTTAGTAACAGTATTCCTTATTTCAATTTTTAATAATAATAAATAATAATTAAACACAATAAAATCATTATACAACAATGCACATTAAAAATCAGAATAAAATATGACATGTAAATAAATAAATATATTAACATTTATCATTAAAAATTCAGCTTTTTTGGTGTTTTTGAACTTGGAACCTAAATTCATAATATAAAAGTTCAATATTAATTTCGAATTAGTCCTATAGGTAGTAACCGTGGGCCGCAGGAGGATAGAGCGCGCCGTTTGCCTCGACGATTAAATTGTCGACGCGACGGTACGCACCGCCATCGGCGCCACCGCGCTGGCTGCTCGGCGCCACCGCTCGTCCGACACGTATACACGGTTCTCTTATTTATTGCCGAAAATTGTATAGCCGATTATCACTTCCCAACTAACGTCTCATAGAATTTTATTTCGCCGAATGATCATTTTCCAACTTATCAAATGATTTTGTTTTATGTCCCAACCTCACCGTTACCAACTGTTCATTTGGTCTGTTTTTTACAATGTCAATTTTCAAAATGCCACTTTTCATGTAGCAGGTTGTTTTAGTTAGGGTAATATCCATTTTGTTGTTTATTGTTTACCAATTTTTTTTTTTTTATTATTAAATAAAACGTCGATTCTGGTTCTAAGTTCTAACTGGACTCAGTCACATATGAGATTTCTGTTGCTACACATATTAAAAAAATATTGATGTGCATTGCTGCCAATTTAAAAGTTTAAGTTTATATATGCTTCAATAATAATTGCATGTCAAAATTAGTTAATTTTTTATAATTATTCCTAGTTGCGTTTTTCAGGGAAAAATGTACCACTATCATTGGTGACTAGAGTCGCAAGTCATTATTAGCATATAAACATGTTTATAAATTTAATATTGCCAACTGTAAAAAGTATTGTATCTTGTACAGTTGAGGTCATAAATATGGTTACACTTTTCGACCTTATTCCAAGGAAATAAGGTCGAAAAGTGTAAACATATTTATGACGTCGACTGTATTTAGTTTTTGTAAAAACTTAGCTAATGTATGAAAAGGGAACTGATGCACTGACGAAACGTTATTCCTCTAATAGTTGTTTGGCATAGTGAAACATTTGACAAATGATAAATGTCTCAAAAGTTTTGAGGCATTTAATTAATCTGTTTTACAATAATTCTGCCAAATAAAACGTCATACAAAAATTAGGTAATCGTTAGTTGTCAAAGTGAAACGTCGGCGAAATGTTGGTTGGCAAATGAAATTCGGCCAAACAAAGTTCGGCGAAAAGGCAGACCACCAATCAATTTATATTCTAAGTGTTCAGCCACAGCTTTTTAAATTTTTATTTGTTCCTTCTGTGATTGCCTCACGGACACCGGTAACTAGTTCTATAATTTTACAGCCTGAATTCTGTGAAGACTACGTACGTATACGTACAGGACTTATTGGGTGATATGGCAAGAGAAAGATTGGTCCTCGATCGCAGACGGTGGCCTCTGCCGACAGCCATATAGGTAAATCTTTCGCAGAGGTAGGAGGGGATGCAGGATTGAATAACACGGTGAAAAGCAATGACAGCACATGCACATCCCTACGACGGCGGACAGGAAGCCAACGGAGTTGTGATCGAAACTGAGACACATGGATGGTCAAATTTCCGTAGGCCATATCGTAGACGTAGACATATTTTTGTACACTCGTACCTTGTGCAAACATTTACTTGAATATGTACCTACTCAAACGCCGATATTGCGCGACACCTAATTTCTACATTGAATTATCTGTCACAGCTTATTCTATAATTGCTAAGAAGTAATCTAATTCTAAATTATATAAAATGTGTAAAAAGCGATTTCGATAAACAAATGAGGGCCTACCTATAATAATGTCGGGAAAATATGAAAGTGACGAATTTATCGGGTGACCTCTGTGATCACTTTTCTATTAAATTAGTGTCATATTTCAAATTTTGAAAATTGGTATGAATGTATTGGTATGTTGGTGTTTATGAACTAGCTGTCCCGGCGACTTCGTTCCGCCTCAGAATTTTTAATTTTTCGATGTTTTAATAGTAATTATGTTATTCGGGGTGGAGACGAACCTAAAAATATCAAATATAAAGACCGGTCCACCCGTTCTCGTTATGCATACTAGGTACTGGATTACCCGATGAACCGATGATGCAAGCAAACATCAAGAAATGTGTTGGTTACCTTGCAAGTTCCTAAGTCGCAAGGTACACAAATAATACAAATAAACAGGACACTTCAGGAGAAAATATCTGTACCCACCATGTCTGTCAGGCGGGACACAGTGATAAATAAATAATTCATCTGGTAGGTACCGTCAGCGTCAGATAGTCTACTCCAGGGGTCTCCAAACTTTTTGCCCAGAGGGCCTACAGCACCTTTGAAAATGTCGCGCTTCCACATGACATGGACCTTGGAGTTACGTTACGTATAACTTTTTTCGTCCTGGGAGTCCTTACAATACATCACGCATCATCTGTAGGTACTTTACTATGCGGGCAGGACTGACTTACTCCATGATTCTGTTTCGCGGTAATTATTATTAAATCTCACCACCGCGGGTCAGCTCCGTCAGGCCATCCGACGTGAACGGCAGTTTCGTTAGGGAGAGAGGCTTTTCTGTACGCAGTACTATTCTTATTCTGTGCCGCGGGCCGGATTAGAATGCCTCCCGGGCCGGATCATAGGCCCTCCCGCTTTCGTCCCGCGGGCCGTAGTTTGGAGACCCCTGGTCTATTCTATAGCATCTAAAGCGCCATATATATGGTAATACATCTTTGTGCCTATAGCAATGAAGACGTGTTACCATATATATGGCGCTTTGGATGCTACAGACTATTTGACGCTGACTGTACCTACCTTTGAAACAACTGGCCTATGGACTTTCACAGAGCTGTATTGGTAGGTATACTCTAACATATCGAAATACAGTAACGATATGCGTGACAGATTTCAGAAAAAGGATTCTCCAGTAGATTGTATTTTTGTTTCATTTTATTTATTACCTCCTTGCCTTTTCTATATTGGGAACCTCGGAACTCCGTCGGTAATGAAGCGATTAAAAAAACCAGTCAAGTGCGAGTCGGACTTGTGCACCGAGGGATCCATCCGTACACATTCGTAAGTAGATACGTGAATAGTTTAACGATGCAAATTAGGAAGGTAGGGATTTTATCTGTAATATTGAGGATGATATTAATAATTAAGTATTAAAGACAGAAGTAAAACTGAAAAAAAAGTTGCCATGATTGGACCGGTCCGATGATACGACATACATGCGGTCCATTGATAGCAACTAGGTATCAAATAACAAAAAAAATAAAAATAAGGAAAATAACTGGCCAGAAACTATTATTATAAATTTAATGATTAATAGATTTCTAACCATCATACGTCAATACACTCAAACAAATGCAAATATAATGACACTTAAACTTAAGTTTCTCTTTCGCGCATCGCCAACGCTCGAAACACACTGGCTCACACATCAACATCACTCGTCGCCGAGAAAAGCGGCGCGACTGAAGAAGCGGTGGGGCCGCTTGGATCGCTCAAGGACACTTTGTACCTTGTCTATCTCTGTCTAGCATGCCTAGGTTTTAAAATATTTAGATAGTCTATTCAAAGCGCCGGTCCAATGATAGAAAACTTCCCCTATGTTCATACAAATACTTATAATAAGGTGCATTGGCGTAAATTCGATCGTGGGCTAATTCAGGACTAAGATTCTCTCGTAATCCACGCAACATACATGCTAATACTAGTGTCTAGACACGCCAATAGTGCTTCAACTAGGTAATTTTAGACCTTAAATATCTTGCATAGTTTAGTAAAAAATCCCATTACCCCAATAAGGTGCATTGGTATTGTAAGTATTTGTATGTAGTCATTTCAGTATTTTTGAAAGTAACTCGTGCATTTGTTAGTTTCGTTGTCGTAATGATTCAATGTTGGAAGCCGGTTATTTTATAGAGAATTGTTATACCTATTACTGAATGACAAATAAGCCTTCATCTGATAGAAGTTAGAATCCAGTCAAATGACAACTGAACATTTTATAGTAGTAACACGTTGCAATGGTTGTCACTCATAGGACTAATAAAATGTAATGCTTCGTTTGCCCGTAATTACACTTTTTTACGTAACTAAAAAAATCATTGGTTCAAGTATGATAGGCAGGAGTTGAGAGTGGTCTGAAACCATTTGATGAAACATGTTCGTACCCTTCATTACGTATTATTAATACACAGACCATAGTCCTGCTTGCTTAGTGACAACGCAAACGGGCAAGAAAATATATATTATACTTATTATGAATCCACATTGGAAAAGTACCGATGATGGAACACCCGGAACGACGGAAGTTAAAGGTAAAAATGAAGACAAGAGTTTTTAAAATATAATGTATGTCTAGGCATTAGTATTTATTGCACGTCAGCGAGGCATTCGTTACGTTTAGCCGAAACATCACGAACATTTAGGTATGTATTACATATTTCATTTATTTGGCAGGGCAGGATCCTGGCCTATAAGCACCTATAAGGCGCACATCACTTATGCAATTTCATTTATACAAAATCTGTCATTCATTGCCAATACTCCAAATTTCTATACATGATGACGTAGTACATAGAAACATGAGACAGACATATGCAGTGACGTATGTGGTACTCTTCCCATGAAACGTCAAACGGCGTTATTCAATTATGACACCTATGCCTAGTGAATAAAGTTGCATTCTGAAGATTGAACATATTTATACGAAATTTGTCTCATTCATTGCCGATACTCCAAATTTCTACTCATGATGACGTAGCACATCGAAACATGAGACAGACATATGGAGTGACGTATGTGGTACTCTTCCCATGAAACGTCAAACGGCGTTATTCAATTATGGCACCTATGTCAAGCGAATAAAGTTGCATTCTGAATATGAAAATATTTTTGACTTTGTATCATAATTATTTTCAATTCTTCGCAAAAAATATAAATTGCAAAGAAAGTATGTAGGTACCCTGTAGGTATAATAAATTATAAAAATTAGTTACGAATGATGTTTTTAATTGTACGGGTCACGGGATCTAGTAACTATAGGAACGTCTGGTACATTTTGCGTGATGCGCGCACAAACATTGTCTTTTACGGAATCTTACATAGACGTGGCCTGATGTGTTTTTGTGTATGCAACGAATGGTACCTACCTATCAAGCAGAGAGGCCATTGTCTTATTTATCACACTTTGGCTAAAGTGCACAATTTAGAATTGAACCTGTTCTTCCACTCCGATCAACTAAACTGACCAACTGAAACAGATCAACTATTTTTGTTTCCCAACGGCTCAGCTATTTAGTTGATTCGATAGGGATAATTTTTTACTTGCTGTTTTTTCCTGTCTATTCTATAAATATAAAATTCTGCTACAACCAGGTTTTGCAGTGGGAAATCTCTTTCTTCGTACTTTTCGGACCCCGACGTTGGTTCTGTACAAGGCATTAAAAAATCCTACTCCAAAACCAGGATTGTCTTTCCTCGTACCTACATTACCGGCCCATGACGTAGGTTTTGTACAAGGAAAGAAAAACCTTTTACAAAACCCTGTTTTGGACTAGGAATTAATCAATCAGTCCAGTGCTGGTTATGTAAGTTGGATATGTACGGGGAGCAAAGGAAAATTTCACGAGGATGTGACAGGCAATAGCTTGTAGGTATTGAATACCTAATAAGATGATAATTCACAGGACATCACTAATAGTCGGTGGTAGATACTAAATGGAACAGTGAGTTTTTAAATCTTTAATTCGCGATAAAAGTGATTTTTCCTGTTGGGAATAATTTATTCACAAAATAAATATCTGATCAACTATAGTTTGGCAACTTCGTTGGTGACACTCACATGTGTGCTTTTTGTTATGTGCAACCGTAACTACTCACAGAAGTTACCGCCAACACGAACGACAACCGACGAAAGCAGCCTCCGGAGGCCCCCGTTCGTGTTGCGCGCTCGTGTCCAAAATACCGCATTCCCGAAATACCAGATTTTTCAAAAAACTAGATTGTCGATTTATGAGATTCCTGTCTTACCAAATTCCCGTTACACTAGATTATAAAATCGTAAGTTACTCAAGGATCTAGATCACTTTGTTGGGTGTGTTATTTTGGGAATCTTGTATACGGAGAATCTGGTGTATCGAGAATCCAGCATTGCGGTATTTTGGGAATGAGCGGTGTTGCGGTAACTTGTGTGAGTAGTTATGGCTGTACATAACAAAAAGCACACATGTGAGTGTCACCAACGAAGTTGCCAAGCTATAGTAAGTTCGATAGGAACAAATGACTTCATCAAGTTCCATTCTGCACAACTAGTTGATCGGAGTGGAAGAACAACATGTATTAGGTACCTAGGTGGAACTCTTTCCTCTGGTCTCTTAATAAATGGCATCAAATTTCAAAACCGCAATAAGCGGTACTGCGTTACCATAATCAATCAAAATAATATTTCGCTGCTTATCATGAACAACGGCGCAATCCAAAATAATTCTGTGTTGAACTTTAAATTATAACATTGAGTAATAAGATTAAAAATAAATCTACTTTTCATTTTGGGTTGCCCCGTTGTTCATGATAAGCAGCGACTTGATGCTCCGTACTGAAGCGTAGAAAGATCGGCGTGACGTACTGCGGAGCGGAGACCTCTCGTCACGTCATGAGCAAGTCCTAAGTAAGTAGTGTTAGGTGCGTAAGTATTCATCAGGTAATAATATACCTACAAATATTCATGGGATGTCTAGGAACTATGTGCTATGCAAATGCATAGCAAGCCATGGAAATTGTACAGTCAAGATTAGGTATATACCCTTGTACTTATAATAAACCTATCAAAAGTAGTGCACCGCAGAATACCTAGTTTCTTAAAAACAATATATTTTGACCTTGACCGTACTTATTCCTGCTGTACGAAAGCACTCGCCTAGTCCAAACGTGTTCTTGCATAGATGCATCCGCAATATTGGGATATCCATAAGGACAGGTTGATCCGCTTCAACGTTCCCGCTGGTCCGCTTCTCAGTTTCAGCAATCAGCGAGACTTCAAAGTGGCCTTGGCTTAGCGTCCTGGTTCGATCCCAAGAGCTTCGGCCCGCACCTAATCTAACCCTCTCAAGGTGGTCCGGGCGCCAGCCCCAAAATCCCTTCATTAGCATTGCCCACCTCCCGAGACCATCTAGAAATGGTGGTAATTTTGTTCATTCATACATTTGCAACTGGTGCAAAAACATTTGACAAAATTCTGATTTTACATATTTCTCAGACAAATTCTTCGCGCAAACACAAAACAGGAATATATATTATTATAACAACCAGTTTTAATGAGAGGTAGACCGTCACTAATATGAATTACAATATATAATATAAGTAATAGAAAGGTGAACGGTAGTAAAAATAAAATTTCAACGGTTTACCCAGCTGGCCTTAGGAGGTGGACGGTGGGAAAGAAGGGCGTTATACATAGTTATTATTTTATATTATAACTGCAATGGGAAAAGTCCTACCTTATAATAAGATAATACCAAAGTTTTTAAAGACTTTATTAAATAACGCGATAGTAATTGATTAGCGCTCATGCCCAAAATACAGCATTCCCGAAATAAAAGATTTTTCAAAATACTAGATTCTCGATTTATCAGATTCCTTACTTACCACATTCCAGTTACACTAGATTATAAAATCGTAAGTTACTCAAGGATTAAATGATGGTGGTGGATGTATTATTTTGGAAATCTGGTATACGGAGAATCTGATATATCGAGAATTTGGTAGGTATTTTAAAAATCTGGTATTTTAGGAATGTGGTATTTTGCGAATGAGCGTTGATTAAATTGAGATGAAATTTGGCGTGCGAGTAGATCAAGTCCTTGTTTCAATCCAGGATGTTAATAAGAAGACACTTTATATTCCGATAAACAGTTATTTTTGGATAATAATGCGTATATCGTATTCGTTGTTACAGTAACAAAACTGTTCGAGGCCCATAATTAAGTTTGCCCCAAATGACAACTTGACAAACTTTACAAGCGTGTAGATCGCTATTTTGTGTAAGCACATTACCTAGTACAAAATCTGATAGTAACGTTTTGGAACGGGCACCACTTCTTATACACAGCCTAAAATATGGCAACACCCATTTATCGTTGAATGAATACCACAAATCCGTGATGAATACCTACACTATTCTCGACCGAATAGGTACCGAAGTTAAGCAACGTCGAGTGTGGTCAATACTTGGATGGGTGACCGCCCGGGAAACCTGGCTTTTTTTACTATTTTTATGATACTAGCAAAATTGAAGTTAGTATAATTATGTATTATGAACTAAGAAAAACCATACCATTATTTTCATCAACGGAAATTAAAAAATCGACGAAGTTTGATGAAAAGTAAAATCCATTTCGCTATTTTATCGCAATATTATGGCCAAAATAAAAACACAAATTCCCACGAATGACAAAAAAATTTTTGCTTCCATTTTGAATTCATCTTTAAACAGATATTTTTCTTTACAAGACATTTTTCAGTATAGAAATCAAGTATAGCATCGTCGACGATTCGTAATTATTGCACATATGATTTTTCCATCAGTCTACTACACGATTTTAAGTCGCTGCAAAGTTATTTTTTCAAGCGGACAAATAGGGAACTAGCTCTGTAATATGAATACATAGAGCAGACCACGTTGATACTAGCGCCGCCGCCGACTGCAATGGTGAGTTGGTGACGCATTTAACATTTCCATACTAAATTTAATATTATGTTTTTTTTGTCTAAATTTCCATTAAGAATTGTTTAAATTTACCTATAAAACTCAAAAATATTTATTAACATTTTTATCTTGTCCAAAAGTATAAACAATTGTAATTATTTATCAACATTTTTTTCCGACGTCCCCAGATTTTCACCAAAAGAGGGTCATAGCTTTGAAACGGCTTAATAATACGATATAAATTGTATATGGACTAATAAAGCATGAGTTATCATTTGCGCAAAATGAACATTGACCGAAAACAACTTTGATATTTACTGAAAAAACTCGATTTTCCGAAAAAAAATCAGCTCGAAACTGGCAATCCGACACTAGCGCCATCTGTTGAAATTTTTCGCATGACTCACCGGCTCGTATCACCTTAAAGTAACTATAACTGGTTTATTGCCGGTGTGCACTGTTTACCTTACCACCGTTCAGTAGTCAGTAAACAGATTGAGATTGGGAAATTAAAACAAAAATGTTGCTTTGCTATCAGCGATATGATAACGTGTTAGTCAATTAGTGCTAACCTTTATAATTACTTGTGTATTTTTCCATGCATTCACATGCAAAATAAAAAAAATGCAAATAAATATAGCAAACCACCACCAAAGATACAAAACTCGACACGTGTTTCGCCCCTCTACGAGGCATCCTCAGTAGAAGCTGGATATGTACAGTCAAGGAATTTAATTTCCTACCCGTTTCATTGAAATGTTGTTAAGCATTCACGATGCATTAAGGTCGAAATTTCTATTTCAGTAGTAATAGTATTTAAATGTCAATTAATATTATTTGTCACTGCACATTACAGATAACCTCTTTGCGAAGTAATTTGCTCATCTAATTACGAATACGTGTCAGTTGGTGTCAGTGTCAATCGAGAAAATTTTAAAAGTATTCCGAATCCAGACTCCGGAAAGTCTACCGCAAACGTCGATAATCTAAATTTCGTTATCAGCGTTTCTTTCATTCAAATTTGCAATTGCAAGAGCGAGAAAGATGGACTTTCTTCGAATTACGATTCCGGCGCTGTCGTCTTTTTTTGGTAGTGCCTTGACGTCCCAAATTTCAGTTCACCATGTCAATGTTGTTTATCTGTTACCTAGTTACTGACATAAAACAATGCGTGTGATATGTCAAAGTAACTTTGTACTCTAGCTAGCTCTTATGATGACAGTATGCTATACGATATTGGACCTTAGGTGGGTTGGAAATTAAATTCCTTGACTGTACACCGTCCGGCTTCGGTTAAGAAAAATGGACGCCGGACGGTCAACGAATTAGCACTAATTGACTGACACTTATCATATCGCGGATTAGCAAAGCTATATTTTTGTTTTAACTAACAAGGATTTCCGCAAAGTAACGCCTGATTCAATCAGTTATTTAGAACCGGGAGTTCCCGGTACTGCTATACTACAATTTCCCGGTTTTGCACAGCCTAGTCGGAATTTTTGAAATGATATCTGTGTGGTTGTTACAGGTATACAAACTCCAGTACCTATGTGTTTATATGGGTTTACATTACATTGACTGTCGTCATTTATGTACACCGAGCTATATATTTTTGTAGCCTTTTCCCTGATTGTAAATAATAAATCTCACAAAAACATTTTTATCTAAAGTCATTCTTTCCGGGTTCCCGAACACGTCATTATTGAGGGTTTATAATATGTGTGTAGATAAAATATGTACGCAACAGTACATAATTAAGCCTTCAAACATTCGTGTGAGAACGACACTCATATTTTAGGGCCCCTCATTATGTATGAGTTGCATAAACTACTATTAAAAACCTACCTCAATACCCAGTTTATTCCTAACGACTTCGCAAAAAAACTACCTACCTTGCAACTAGAATTCCTAAGTTTATAAACAAGTATATACATACATGATTGTTATTAAAGATAATGGAAGAACGTTATCTAATCATTCGGTATCAGGGCAAGCTCACTAGGTAACCACTGGGCGCTGATTTCCACACAACTTTGTCTGATGCAAATAATAACATGTGAATTACATATCTTTGGCAATATTGGGTACGATATGAGTGTTTGGATAGATGAATGAAAGTTCAGTCGCGATGATATAACTGTAATTAACTTCATGTACAAACTATTTAAAACTAAGTAACAAATACTAATGTAAGAAATAATCAACGCCTTAAAAATAACCTAGGAGCGATATAAAATCGACTCGACTAGTGCGCGGATGAGTGCAGACTGATCTTTCATTCGTCTATCTATCTATCCCAACACTCATATCGTACCCAATATTGCCAAATTGGTGACCTAGTTATCACCACTGAACTTTCATTCGTCTATCTATCCCATTACTCATATCGTACCCAATAGTGCCCAATATCTCTTTTACGAACTGTTGGCAGGCCTCCCACAAAGTGGACTGATGTGGTGAAAATCGCGGGAAACCGCTGGATGCGAGTAGCACAATGCCGACAGTGGTGGAGATCCTCGGGGAAGGTCTATGCCCAGCAGAGGACGTCTTTCGGCTGATGATGATGATGATGACATATTTTTTTAGCTTTTGAAGAGTTCTCAGAAATGTAACACATAGCAAGCAACTTTGATGTTGTTATTTAACTTCGAATCATGACCCTCTTTTTACCCGACTGCGGCGAAGCCCAAAGGAGGGTAATGTGTTTGACCTGTATGTATGTATGTCCGTTCCTGTGTCCGCCCGTAACTACTCAACGGCACAACCGATTCTGATAAATGATACATCATTAGATTCGTCTTGATGGCGCGAGTGTCACTGGGTATGAAGTTCGTTAAAATAAACAAAATGGCGGATTGTATGCATTTTTAAAGTGCACCGCGGTCGGGTTTTTTTTAGTAAAAATATTTAGTTATTGTCTGTATAGAGAACCGAGCAACTCAAATCTCCTTGAAGGCATTTTAGATCAAACGTTGAATTTACCTACCTGGGTAAAATATCCCATTTCTAAAGCCTTTGAAACCTTAGCGCTCCTAAAATATCATAAAATCGCTTTCAAATACAGCGTCCATTTAAAACTATGACTGCTGTAATGAGAACCTCGGTCTCTTTAGGTTTCTAGAAGCTAGGGGTCCATGTTTTATTGGAAAATTGCAGAAATTTTCTTTTAAGCCTGCAATTAAAATTCAGAGCACGTAATGGACCACCAGATTGGTGGTTTTAGTGTTAAATTTAGGGTTTTTATCTTCTTTGACATTTTCTGAATCATTGCCAATAGGTAGTAATCGTATAAAAGTATGGCTACCTAGTACAAACTGTACTTAGCTAGCCTAGTGCAATATTTTTTTAAACAGTTTTATTTAGCCTATTCTATCTATACATATACAGCGTGTAAGTCTAATACGGGCGAACAATTAAACCAGATATAGCGTTTAGTAGTGTTATCATTAATTAATATGATTTTTTAAATTACACTTAATAGTGACCTCGTAATTAATTTTTGAAAATTTACCGAGCAGCAATGTACGGCATACATGCTTGTTATGACATTGCGAGATACGAGCTTTTTTAAAGTAACTGTCAACTAGCGTGTTTGTCAACTTTAATGTGTTGCGTTACATTGCGGCCCGAATTATTTTGTATGGTAAATATTTTCATTGTGGTTTTAAGCAATAGTTATCTAAATATGCTTCTTAGGCTGTTCTTAGGTCCTATGCTGACAACCGTTTCAATATTCGCCCGTATTAGATTTACAGGCTGTATACATATAATAAAGTCGTACAAAGACTGTGCTTGTATATTAAAAGGTTTACCAAAAAAATAATGGTAGAGTATTAACAGATTCCAACAAACTGACAACCTCCTCCTTTTTTGAAGTCGGTTAATAAATAAGCAATAAAAGTTGCTAGTCAATTACTGGCTTGATATTATGTTTGAGAACATGAAAAAATAATAGGCACGTGTTTCGTTATATCGGCTGAAACTCATATTTTCCTAAAAAAAAAACACCCTTCAAAGTTAGAGCCCTTTGAGGGTGTTTTTTTAGGAAAATATGAGTTTGAAGTGAAATGACAAAACACGTGTATATTCTTTTTTCATGTTCTCCAACATATAAAGAAACCAGTAATTAACTAGCAACTTTCTTGAATTTATTTTTCTGTAGAAGTGGGAGGGTTTAGTCACTTTTCAGTACTTTGAAGGACAATTTCTCCTAACGGGTTGAATTTGGGCAGCTAAAAAATAATGCGTGTCGGCTATTTTAGACTACTCTATAACATACATCAAAATGAATCAAATCGGAGTCGGACAGTTGGGTAACTTTCCTTGTAAGCCGAAGCAAAAAAGAGAATTTTAACTTATTTCACCTCCGCAAATGAAGCCGCGAGCTGCTCCACTATTAAGCAATATCTTGCAAACTTGGGTTCCTTCTATTTGGCATACGTTTTATTTGTCCGAAAGTATTGTTAGCCCGAAGTTTATTTCGCATAATGTTTTTCTAGCTTAAAAGGAAAATACGTTAGAAAATTTCTTTTTCATCACACTTGCTCGAAAATGGTGTCATTACACGTAGGTTTTGCGGGCCGTAAATGACCTATTACGCCCTAGGGCGGTGGTTTTCTTTTTAAATTTGAAACGCTGGTTCTGTTTTACTCTTATTTGTCATGTTCAAAGAAAAACGCCAACTTACTTTTTAAACTTTTATTACTGAAATATTTATTTAAAGAGAACTGTTATTGCAAATACATGTAAACACATATTTCTGTAACATTAATTAAATGTTTACATATAGTATTTCAGTATTTTGCAAATATAAAATCAACCATTATAAGTCTTTACCACTATGGTTTACGAACGTGACTTGACGTTCGCATTGTCTATGGAATATGTTACTAATGTCACTGTCAGTTTTACAATTTTATTTAGGTTAAGTAAGGTTATTTTAATCAGAATTCCTCACAAGTGTGATGAAAAACATTGTGTCTGCCACGGGCGGTAAAGGAATTACAAACTCGTGTTATTAAAGCCCTCGGCTTCGCCTCGGCCTTGTAACAAACACTCGTTTGTAATTCGTTACTTACCGCCCTTGATACACAATGTACTATTATGTAAGTCACTTAGCTAAGATAGGTTTAGGCTAGGATAGGTTTTTTTAATTCTGATAAAAACTGGCCAAGTCAACCTACTTTAAGATTTTTAAATAACAGCAATTGTTATAGGTAGGTATGTTTTTGGTGGGATATCATTACTTTGTGTAAAGAAAACTAGGCAGGTATTGAGATTTAATGTTTTTTCTTGCGTTTCCGCTGCATGGTTTTCTTTTTTACGATACAATTAAAAAAAAAATGTATGGGGACCCCCCCTATTTTTTAACTTTTTTTTATTTTTAGATTTTTTCCTACACTAACACACAATTACCGAGCTGGATTCCAAATTTCATCCTTCTAGGTCATCTGGAAGTAGGTTAGGTTTAGGTACTATATATATGTCAGTCAGTCAGTGCTAAAATTTAGGACTTTTTGACCTTCATATCTTTATAACCGTTTGAGCTAGCTTCATGAAATTTGGGCTTCTAGATGTCCTTATGGATATAATTAAACACACGTAGTTTTATGTGCTTACGTTAAAGAGGTTTTGAGTTATAGACGGGTCAAAAGTGGCACCAAGTGGTTCGTGTAATACTACACTCGGCGCTGGCTAGCCAGTTTTGCTTGAACTTGGCTTGACACGCTGCCGCGTGTCTAGATCATTCAAACTTATCGCTTCAAAGTACCGGTGTGGTTTGGTTTAAAGCAACCACAATTTACTTAAGTTGGCAACGTAATCCACTTGGCAACCATAGAATCAACTCCAAGCTTAGCTTATGGTGATTCGAGGAGGTCGGTTCTCCATACAAATAAAAGATGACCTCGCTTCCACGACATCAATCGTGATTAAAACGTGTTTTAGGGTCGATTTCAGGCGTTTTTCCGGCGCTTTTTAGGGTTCCGTATCTCAAAAGGAAAAAACGAAACCCTTATAAGATCACTTTGTTGTCGTCGGTCGGACCGACGGACGCGGAGGTATCGAGTTGAAACTAAAACCATATACTCAGGTCTATAGTTCCTAGAAGCTGTAAAAAAACCAAACTTCTAAGTTAACGTAAAAAAACGATATGGCCATTTATGACGCAAAAAACGTACATTTCGACTCTCTCAAGGAAACCAAAATTTATAGGGTACTTTCCGTTGACCTACAGCTATATAATTTGGCAAGTAATACCGTCTTATACTACAAGCATAGGGAAACATTTAAAAACTATACATTAGTAATTAAGTCATTAAAAATACAGTCTTTAGTATTTGTACGGAACCCTTAGTGAGCGAGTCCGACTCGCACTTGTCCGTCATTTTATTTCTTAACTTCATTAGTGTCATTAGTACGTACCTACATAATAAAAGTTAACTGTGATTACCACCGCTTGCTGCTATATTAGCGAACACGAATATAAAAAAACGCCGCGGTCGAAACACTCTGAAACCGACCATTTATTTTATAGCTAGACTCATTTTGTCTACGCAAAAGCGAATCCATGGCATTAGAACCGCTAATTGCATGTCAATAGTAATGAAAGTGGCTCAAACACATTGGTTTTAACTAAAAATATAATTTAGATGATTATATGTCTATCTTCCAACTCCATCATGAGACTTGAGTGCGACTACGATAAACAATAACATGACGACACCTTATTCAAAAGTCATACTTTCATAGAAATTTGATTTTTAAACGGAGGTGTTGCCATGTTCCGCTCTGTAATGTTATCGTAGTTACCGAAGAAACAAAATTATACCAAATTTGAGCCTAATTACCTAACTTCCAAGTTTATATCCTTTTTATCCTTTTTTGTGTAGATGCCTCTCACAATGGGGCTTTAAATGAAAGGATCGTTTCTACTCCTTAATCTGAGCTACTTTCGTTGTGCAACTTTTTAAAAACACGCCATATTCTAATTTTATTGTTTTCAATAAACATACGAAAAGTGAGATTTTACTGCTTTCAAAATTGAAATTTGAAGATGAATTAACTATCATAATTCAAGGTATTTGAAGGCATTGCAAAAAATCTCAGTTTAGGGCGATTCCGATAGAGACGAACCTTGACATCAATTTTCAAGTCCCAAAATTTATTACATTTTTTGATACCATCGTGTAGGGTGAGGTCTTAAATAAATTGTTATGGACATAACTTCATGTTCAGGATGTTAAAGCGCTTGAAAACCTTAGCATTCTAAGATTTAGGACCAACTGCGAATCATACGATGTTGCACCCGCGATCATTTTAACAGTGAATAATTTATTGATAGTTTCAGTTTTTAATACTTTTTTTATGTTTCTATAGTTAATTGTTTATTGTCTTTCAATATAAATAGGCAAAATATTTTTCATCACATTTGCTCGAAAATGGTGTCATTACACGTAGGTTTTGCGGGCCGTAAATGACCAATTACGCCCTAGGGCGTAATGGTTTTCTTTTTAAATTTGAAACGCTGGTTCTGTTTTACTCTTATTTGTCGTGTTCAAAGAAAACGCCAACTTACTTTTTTAACTTTTATGACTGAAATATTTATTTAAAGAGATCTGTTATTGCAAATACATGTAAAAACATATTTCTGTAACATTAATTAAATGTTTAAACAAAATGTTTCAGTATTTTGCAAATAGAAAATCAACCATTGAAAGTCTTTACCGCTATGGTTTCTGAACGTGACTTGTCGTCTTGTTATATGACACTAATGTCACTGTCAGTTTTACAATTTTATTTAGGTTAAGTAAGGTTATTTTAATCAGATTTCCTCACAAGTGTGATGAAAAACATTGTGTGTGCCACGGGCGGTAAAGGAATTACAAACTCGTGTTATTAAAGCCCTCGGCTTCGCCTCGGCCTTGTAGCCAACACTCGTTTGTAATTCCTTACTTACCGCCCTTGATACACAATGTACTATTAAATATTTGACAATTAAAAGATATTTCTGTTTTTATACTGTAATCCGGAGAGGTGGGCCGATTTGGTTGCACCCGCGATAGCACTTTAACCCTCTCTTGTGGCTATTTAAACATTTATTTTAAATTGTTATACACAAATCTGTAGAAAAGAGGTTAAAATGTAATACTTCAAACAATATTTTTATAATAAATGTTTTTCGTTTTATTAGGAGGAGGCCTTGAATGAGTCAAAATGTTGCACCCGCGATAATGGAATCGCCCTTTAGCGAAAATAATCGAGCTTTACATTTAAAGCCCCATCATTAGAGCCAGCCTGTATACTAAATACTAACACGGCAGGTAAAATTAAGGGTTGTAATATTATACTTAACAAAAGTAATGAAAGTCGTTGATAACATAAACAATACGCATATATAATGTTTGGACCGAAACAACCCACTAATAGAAGGAACTCCTCCCGAAACTATGAAAACTCTCGTCATAAACCAAAATCGAAAAAGACTTGGATCCTTTAACACGTTCGCTGCGATATAAGGCCTAAATACCCGATGCATGTACTCCCGCTCTGTGCGGAGGCGAGAAACGGTGAACTTACCCTGGTGCGGCGGCTGTATAATGAGTATTTCTGTATGTACAAAAGAGACAAGTATAGGTTTGAGTTTAGGACCTTAAGGGCTACTCGATAAAGCATTAAAACTGTGCTAAGGTTTTTCGGCCCGATAACGCACTGACTGATTTTTTTTTCGATTCCTTGCGGGTAATGGGCCGAAAGGCCCATCATCGATTACAAGGTCACTCCACCCCTTCCCGCACTGAATCGGTGTTTGCATTGGTTTACTTCCGACTAGTGTTGTGACGTACTTAGCGGGAACCGACGTAGATACGATAGTGCATTAGTCTAGCTCTAGTGTTTGTTTACGTTTTTAGATTGTGGCGACTCTCTTCCAGTAATATTTGATCATAAATATTACAATAATAAACACATTACGTAAGAGAAATTCTTAGAGTTCTAACTGTAAGACAGTCGCACAAAAGGATTGTAAGTTGTAAAGTTTAATTTCTTTGGAAATAAGTTTAAATCTGCCGTAGTAAAAGGTCGCCTTTTACTTGACCAAATGTTTAGTCTTTGTTTAGTACTAGGAACCTTTTAGGACCCTTTAAAAGAAACCGACTTTATTGTTTCTTAGCGCAATTGTTCTACCGCTAGTTGTAAAGTAATTGGTTTTTAAATATTTTAGAGATTGTAAATTAAGAAATTGCAGTAAAATAGTACATTACACAACTAGGTTGGTAAAACAAACAAAGGGCGAGGTCGCAGATGTTTGCGTCCCGAGCTGCAGGCGAGGGACGTAAATATGCAATCGAGGGCTTTCTTTATTATCATTTTATGTCTACACTTGGCCAGAAAGCGGCTTTTTCTATACGCGCAGCGTGCGGAAAAAGCGACTTTGTAGCCAGGTGTGGCATAATAATATTTTCTGTGTAGAATATGAGAAATAATAGTTACTGTCTGTCATGTTTCTATCATAAAATTTGTCTCTTTCTTTTCTTTGATAAATTATATTCAAAATAATATGTCGATAACTTATTTCCCATCACCAATACTTCCTCAATTAAACCTATTATTCAATGCGGTTTCGGGTCACAAGACCTTACATATATTTTTGCATATATCTCTCAAGTGAATAATAGGAACCCGAGGCGAAGCAAATACTATGACTACCAACTCGTCTACTATGGATATTGATAGGTAGGTATCCAATTTCTTACGTTTTTGCTTAGTTATAGTCATTTATATCTGTCGACACCTTACCAGGCCAATAAGCCCCATATCGCCGCGGCGGAAAGTTTAAGTACCAGGCCGATCGGCCAGTTAACGCACCGTATAAAAAAATGCCAGTTTTGATCCCGCAGCGAACGTGTTAAAATGTTTGCTCAGTATTAAGGGTGAATCTATAAACAATTCAATTCATAAAAACCATCAATTGAACTAGTGGACATTACACTTACTTATTTCATTCTAGAGGATGCTTGCAGCTTCTTGTAATAAGTTAAATGTCTCTTCATGCTTCGCCTTAGTCAGGTAAAAAGTATCCTATGTGTTAACCGGAGTCTTAGTCTATCTGACACTATTTTTCATGAAAATCGATCAGATCGTTTTTGCGTGATGCATTCACAAACAAACAGATGAACCGAAAACATATTTACGTTTTTTGCTTATTTTTTAATACTCCTCAATTACTTTTGTCTTTGAAGTAGAAACATAGGCTTTTTTATTTTATAGGTATAGACAGTTTATTTGATATTTGTATAATTATGAGATTATTGAGACGTCGGATCTCACAACGCCGTCGCCGATCAACAGGTCTCCTTCACGCGAAACTGAATAAAATGACTTGAAACAACTTACCGGAGCTAGAAATCCGAGGCTTACGAGTCACTAGGGGAACTGTAGACAGTTTTAGCTCACTGTGAGGGGTTTTACAAGGATATCACTGTGGCGAGAGCGCGGGTCGTGCGGTACGGCCGACGGTCGGGGGGCGACTGGCGCGGTCGCTGGGGACTGCTTACGGAATCTATGAGGACCTTCGTAATGGGAGACTTGTTGCCGCGGAAAACATGCGCTGTGACTGTGACAGTCTTTTGTTTAGTGTCAGTTGTTTCATGACAGATGAAAGGTGAAGCGTGGTACAAGAAAACCAGCTTTGTTCTTCCTGAGACATGGCTAAGCCACGATAATGTTGCAATTGATTAAAAACTTCAATCATTCAAGGACATTTGTTTAGAAATTTGAAAGTAGGTTATATTATACAGTCAGCATGCTGCGCGTACGGAAAAAAACGCTTTCTGGCCAAGTGCAGACATAAAATGATGTACTCAGCACGGGAGGTAATAAAGAAAGCCCTCGATCGCATATTTGTATTATCACCCTAGTTGTGTAATGTACTATTCTTTTCCGTTTGCCTATACAAAAAAAATAGTCGGTAGTAAAAAGCTTGTCAGAAGAAATAAATGTGGAGATAAAAATGTGGTGCAATTTACCCGCATAAAAAAACTAATGAAGAAACATGTTTCTTAAATATAGTACAAAACATTTTTTTGACAGAAATTTAGGTATTTTGTTTTGCTTTTTAGGGTTCCGTACCAAAATGGTAAACAAGGAACCCTTAGGTATTTGTTATGATGATGATTTCAGTTTTTTTCTCAATTTGCAAGTTAATTATGATACTTTTTAGGGTTCCGTACCCAAAGGGTGCCAACAGAACCCTATTACTTAGCCTCTGCTGTCTGTCCGTCTGTCCGTTTGATCCGTTCGTACTAGGGGGGGTCTAGCAGTTTCTGAAGTGGACGAATTAGACATGCGCAAAGTGTCACTAAAGTGAAAAGAGTGATATGAATCTTTAGCTCTCAAAGAAATGTATCACTCTTTTAGCTCAGTAGCTCCGTGATGTATCAACAGCTCACTAGCTCTTATAGCTCAGTACCTCTCAATCCGAATATTTTCGAACGAAAAAGGGATCAGTATACGGTGACAAGACGGACGAAAACTTCATGTTAATCTCGCAGCTCACGGCTCAATAGAGCTACTTGAGAGTGAGTGAACGAGTGAGTTGAAAGATATGCTGAGTTGTTTGAATCGGAACTGAGCTAGTGAACCGGTGAACTGGACCAACTGATGTTATAGCTCTTTTGAATCACTCACTCGCGAGCTACATACACTGCACATGTCTAGGACGAATCGATTACTCGAAGACGACTGTTTTGACAAACAATACAAACATACACACACACGAAAAAATAAAACAACAAACATTTATAGGTGAATCGAGAATCATTTATTTTAAAAGTCGACTAAAACATCAAGACTTATCTTGAATCAGAGAAAATAGGTTAAATAGGTCAGCCTTTGAAACATCAAGGCTTCTTAATAAGATAACGTGATCCATTTTCATTATTAGAAGCTTTTATCCTGTTATACTGGCAAAGCTGTGGTTACCTTCATTATAAACACTACCATTTTCTCAACGTATTAGTAGATGGGTATACCCAGGTAATGTTATATTATTACGTAAAACCATTCCTTGGGCTTAATACTATTTGCACATTACACATTTTGAATAACGTGCGCTTTGCAAATATTGTACTTTTTCTTCGGTTTCCGAGATTATGAACAACTTTAACGGATTGAATCACGTACATTACTTCATTTTTACGTCCCGACGTTTCGTAACCCTTTTCAGGGTTCATGGTCTACCCGCGACAACGAACGCTGAAAAGGGTTATGAAAGGTGTTCGTGAGATCTGTCGGCTACGGCGTAGCTGCACTTTCGTAGCACTTCGTAGCAACGTGGTTGTTCGTCTTAAATAAATTGAATGATACGGGCTTCTCAGTCCTCGTGAGGTTTTCTTTTGGCTACGGCGCAGCACTTTCGTAGCACTTTGTAGCGATTGTTGGTAAGTCCAATATTAATTTAGTTTTCTAATGTTGGTAATATGATTAGAGTTAAGTATATTTTTTACTCTCTATAAATCTATGGCATGAAAAAACGTAAGTTCTCTTCTTGTCCTAACGCCTGTCGCGAATACACAGATTCCTAAGAAACCAATTTTTTTCACTGCTGCTGCCTTCCCCCAAGTAGTGCTACTTAAGTAGGGTTACTTAACCTACGAAACCGCGATTTAGCAGATCGTTTCAATAAATTCGAAATATACACTTTTCGTGAGACCTGGCTGTTCAATTGGACCCACTTTGATTGAGCTAAAATTTTGCAAGGATATGTTTACTTCTTAGGTTGGGGTTGTGTACGATCTGCTTGAACAAAACAAATACTGCTGTGTGGTTTTGTACCTGATTATCATCTATCATAAAAGAGAAACGTGCTTCATAAATAAAGACTTTGTGCATTGACATTTCAGTGAATTATCAACTCTAGGGCCATTGCCCAGAGTTAAAATTGCTTTAATAGAAATGTGACTTTAGACGTATTATGAATTTACATCCCTGGCGTTTACCCGACTACCTGAGAATCGAACAAATGCGAAGGCAGCTAAAACACCATTTTTCTATTAATGCACTCACTATATGGTTCATGGAGATAGAGTTGATAATCAATTGAACTTTGACCTGAATTTTTACTATGTAGTGAGTTTGGTGTCTTGGGGTTAACAAACAATCGCTTTGTTTCTTTAAGAGGATCATACACACTGCCAACTGAAAGATTATAAATTGGATAACAATGCAATATTATTATATTAACATGGAGGGGCATTCCACGAAAACGTCTACTTTGTCGGGCACGTGACGGCTGCGGCAGCTACTTTAAAAACAAATAAAAAGTCCTAAATGACATTATCAATTCAGGAACCAAGTTATAAAATATTGACATACCAAAAATGTACTTCCTAACTTTGTTAGAAGTATGAAAAAAATGGCGTTACGTGCCCGACATTCTGGTGGAATGCTCCTGGAGCTGATCTGATGATGGAGCCAGATGGTGGCCATAGGATCATCAGTGTAAGAAATTAATTAGAACATAATTATTATCTTTTTATTATGTAATTTAATTTAATTAATCTTATTGTAATATTTTTTTTGACATGTGAAATCGAAAAACATTTTACGAATAAATGAGTATGAGTATGAGTAAACTACATATAAGATAAATCCACCGTATGTGGGATCATTTGATTAGTTTTGACATACAGCGGCTACAAAAGCTTGCCTCATTTTTTTGTGATAGAAACTTTTTTTTGTTCTCTAGCCTGTTTGTGTGTCCCACTGCTGGGCATGGATGGATTCCACGAGATGGCTACAGGAGCAGAGGCAGACCGAAAAGGAGATGGCGGGATGACCTGGACTCATTTCAAGTCGGGTGGCAGGAGCATGCACTAAACCGAGACGAGTGACTGAAAAAAGGGGAGGCCTTTGCCCAGCAGGGGGACAAATAAACTTATTCTACGGATAGCCAGTGGCAGCGATACTAACTCAAATATAACTATTGCCTTCCAGAATGTTTCTTACGGCCTGTGGCCGGCCTTGTTTGCTCGGGAGCGAGTCGAGTTTCGTATTACTCGGGTTGAGCCGACGACTTTGTGTTTAACTTCGCTGCCTATTGATAGTTTTGTAACTAACTTGTAAGTCATTAGGTATGTCTGACGTAAATACATTTTTCATCACACTTGCTCGAAAACAGTGTCATTACACGTAGGTTTAGCGGGCCGTAAATGGCCTATTGCGCCCTAGGGCGTAATGGTTTTCTTTTTAAATTTGAAACGCTGGTTCTGTTTTACTCTTATTTGTCATGTTCAAAGGAAACGCCAACTTACTCTTTTAACTTTTATCACTGAAATATTTATTTAAAGAGAACTGTTATTGCTAATACATTTAAACACATATTTCGGTAACATTAATTAAATGTTTAAATAATGTATTTCTTTATTTCGCAAATATAAAATCAACTAAAATGGTCGTTACCGCTATGGTTTCCGAACGTGAATTAACATTCGCATCATCTATTGACATATGTCACAAATGTCACTGTCTGTTTTAATATTTTCTTGTCACACTGGGTCGAAAAGTAAGGTTATTTTATTATGATTTCCTCACAAGTGTGATGAAAAACATTGTGTGTGCCACGGGCGGTAAAGGAATTACAAACTCGTGTTATTTAAGCCCTCGGTTTCACCTCGGGCTTATAACAAACACTTGTTTGTAATTCCTGACTTACCGCCGTGGGACAAATAAACTTATTCTACGGATAGCCAGTGGCAGCGATACTAACTCAAATATAACTATTGCCTTCCAGAATGTTTCTTACGGCCTGTGGCCGGCCTTGTTTGCTCGGGAGCGAGTCGAGTTTCGTATTACTCGGGTTGAGCCGACGACTTTGTGTTTAACTTCGCTGCCTATTGATAGTTTTGTAACTAACTTGTAAGTCATTAGGTATGTCTGACGTAAATACATTTTTCATCACACTTGCTCGAAAACAGTGTCATTACACGTAGGTTTAGCGGGCCGTAAATGGCCTATTGCGCCCTAGGGCGTAATGGTTTTCTTTTTAAATTTGAAACGCTGGTTCTGTTTTACTCTTATTTGTCATGTTCAAAGGAAACGCCAACTTACTCTTTTAACTTTTATCACTGAAATATTTATTTAAAGATAACTGTAATTGCAAATACATATAAACACATATTTCGGTAACATTAATTAAATGTTTAAATAATGTATTTCTTTATTTTGCAAATATAAAATCAACTAAAATGGCCGTTACCGCTATGGTTTCCGAACGTGACTTGACGTTCGCATTGTCTATGGACATATGTGACAAATGTCACTGTCTGTTTTAATATTTTCTTGTCATACTGGGTCGAAAAGTAAGGTTATTTTATTAAGATTTCCTCACAAGTGTGATGAAAAACATTGTGTGTGCCACGGGCGGTAAAGGAATTACAAACTCGTGTTATTAAAGCCCTCGGTTTCACCTCGGGCTTATAAAAAACACTCGTTTGTAATTCCTTACTTACCGCCTTAGATACACAATGTACTATTAATTTTTACCGAGTAAAAAAAACGAGACTATCAATTCGACCCGTAATATGTAATATTGTCAGAATTGCACAGGTTTCACATATGTTACTCTATACCAGCTTCTAAACGTGTGTGCCAAATTTCGTAAGTGTATGTATGTATGTATGTATATTTGTATGTTTGTTCGCGCATATCTCAAAAAATGTAAGTCGGATTGCTAAAATTCTTTTTTAGTTGGACTAGGTATAGTCTAACTTAGGGAACTGTGCAAGTTTCATCTAAACCGGTACAGTTTTTTCAGTTTTTCGGTTTCACGGTTTTTGAGATAGATAGTTTTGTGTGTATCAGTCACTACGAAAACGTGTACTTAACAGCGTAATTCGATTACTACTGAAATTGTGAAAATGAAGAAATTAAAATAATAAAAAAAATGAAACCCGGTTTTATTTTTTTAAATTATTTATTTTCCCGTTTCAAAAAAGGAAGAATGACGTTCGTCGACATCTTTTCTTTTTAAGTTGTAAGTATGTTCCGCGGGTACTCGAAGACGGCGGAGCCGATTTGGAAAATTATTTTATTCTCTGGACTTGACTTGACTTCCCAGGTGATTCCATTATCACCAACCCAGGATCTAATGACGGAATTTAGGAAAAATCGAACCTCTTCAAACATGAGAGGCATACAGCGATTTATTATTTTTTAATTTGTATTATTATTGTAATATAAAACAGATCAAGTACGAGTCGGACTCGCGCACCAAAGGTTCCGTACAAACTCGTAAGTAAGTAAGATACGTGAATAGTTCTAGAAAAACTGTATGGCGGTTAGTTTAGTAGGAGCAAATAAGTATGTCTTACGATTTTAAATAGTTAAAGTAGTTGAGATATGTGACTGTGACAGGTTCCTTTTTACCATTTTGGTACGGAACCCTAAAAACAACTTAAACGGATTAACCAACTACGTGCCGGTGACGCGCCAGACGCTTCATATAAAAATGAAAGCTGAAGAAGTTGGCAGCGAATCGGTTAAATCGTCTATATTACTTCATTTGTACCTACGTTCCGACTTTTCGTAACCCTTTTCAGCGTTCGTGGTCGCGGCCTACAAACGCTGAAAAGGGTTACGAGACGTCGTGACGTAAAAATGGAGTAATATACGCGATTTAACCGATTCGCTGCTAACTTCTTCAGCTTTCATTTTTTTTATGAAGCGTCTGGCGCTTCACCGGCGCGTTGTTTTATTACAATCTATGTCTGATTATATCTATTTTCTAGTACGCACTCGCTACCGTTGTAGAAAATAAAATCCTTTCGTCCAAACGCGACGGTTATTTATCCCATCTGCCGTATAATGTCCATTATAAAAACCCGGGAGCCATTATGAAAACTCATAACCTCAGAATGAAATAAAAAGGCTAGTCTAGCTACCGGTCCGACTCCTTATAGTCCATAAACGAATAATGGCGTTCTCCCGAATTCTAATGAACACGTAAAAATCTAATATCGTAAAATCACAGATCGAGCTTCAGACTTTTTAAATCGTAAACCCGTTAACCGTGTTCGAACTTTGACCTCGACGACACGTTTAGGGGCATTCCATGAAAACATCTACTTTTTGTCGTTTAGGTAACGTTATGGCCACTCTGCTAAAGAGATCGCTTATGTGTGTTCATTCCACATCCTGCCGGTTCTTGACAGAAAAGAGCGTGATCCCGCTTGTTATTTACACCTTTGTGAAATAAAAAACCGGCCAAGTGCGAGTCGGACTCGCGCACCGAGGGTTCCGTACAAACTCATAAGTAGATACAAGAATAGTTCAAGAATAACTATATGGCGATTAGTTTAGTAGGAGCAAATAAGTATGTGTTAAGATTTTTGCAAATTTCTCAAAAACAGTGCAAGTTAGGAAAACCGCTATATTTTTTTCTGTAATATATAGAATGACATTAATAATTGGTAATTATTACAGATTTTTCTGTTCAGTAACTTCGAAGATAATAGGGGGGGAACGGTATTTTTTTTAACGTTTTTCGCCATAAATCAAAAACTACTTATTTAAAAAAAAAACGAAAATACTGTTCTAATCTACAAATTAAGCCCTTTCATTTGATACCTCACTCGATATAATAGCCCTACTTTCAATTTGCAAAGTCTCATTACGGACCCCTTTAAAAAAAAAAGTAAAAAAGTTACAAGATTTTTTTTACATCCTATAAGCTCGGGTTAGCGGTTCTTAACACTATTCCAAATTTCAAGTCGATAGCATCAGTAGATCCTGAGATATCTTGCTGTGACAGACGGACAGACAGACAGACAGACAGACTGAGTCGCACCATAAGGGTTCCTTTTTTACCATTTTGGTACGGAACCCTAAAAAGATTAAAGCAGTTTTCGCTACCGCCGTGCGTAAGGACAATAAGCGCCTCTACTCCTAGTAATTCCTGGCCTATGTCCAGCAGTGAATGACTACGGGCCGATGATGATGATTAATTTCTTCGCTTAGGTGTTACCATTACCCAAGGTGGTAGCGGATATCGTTTACGTTGAATAGGCCTTAATACCGACCAAATCAACCTCCAACGTGTGGAGGATCAACGTGTGGGATCCTGAGCAGATTCTCCAGCACCACATTTCGAAAGCGTCGGACTTGGTTCTGTCTAGACTCTTCAGACTCCATATCCGTCTACCTACTAGAAACAATAACGTGTGCAAAAACCTCGTTTTTGGTATTTCTGTTTACGAACGTTAACAGTGATAACAGTGTAGACGAAAATAACGAAAACCGCTTTTGGAATTAATATAGCTAAATTAAAAGCCAAGCAAATTTTAATCTTTAATTTATCTGGGGGCACGGTAGTGCCCCCGCCAAGTCGAGCCAAAGAAAGGCACGGCCGTACCATCCTTTTCTCGAAGCCATTCAGGCCTTTTTCAGCCTCCCGTAATTTTACTGGTAAAGCTAGAACCCTGAAATTTGAAGAATATATAGGGCACAATAAGACTTATATTCTCAATATCATTCAATTTGAACGTGTAGTTTAAGAACTATTGCATGTCAAAGTTCCTTAGTTTTGTCACTGACTCACTGATTCACTCACTCACTGATCATCATAATTCTAAGGTACTTCTAGCAGACCTACAAGCTCCAAATTTTAAACATAGTTTTTAACCTATCAAGTCCTTAAAAACCTAAATATGTTGTAATTTCTGTCACAACTGTGACTTGTAATCCTATACAAATACATGGGATTACAAAGTTACTTTTGCAGTTCAAATTGAAAAGAATGGATTGGAATGTAATAATTAAAGGAAGACCACTTACAAAAAGAAATGAGATCCCATTAAAAACATTACATGTAAAAAGATGCAAGTCTCGCAACGCAGTTCTCCTATAACAAAAAAGTTTTGAGATGTAAAGTTAAACCAACTCAGTACCGGGGGGGTATCAACAGAACTCGATTTTCACCGACTTGCCTATTTTTTAACCGTGGAGGAACACATTTTATAGATCTAATAATAGGCAAGTCGGTGGAAATCGATTTATGTTAATACTGACTGACCCCGGTAATGACTTGGTTTAACTTTACATCTCAAAACTTTTTTGCTGTAGGAGAACTGCGTTGCGAGACTTGCATCTTTTTACATGTAATGTTTTTGATGGGATTTAATTTTACACGGTCTTCAAAGAAATATCGAATCTTCATTAGCATCAAAGAATATAGATTGTACATAAATTGCACTCGATTATCAGAAAATGCTCGCCCGCGCTGCCTGCGTTAGCGCCAACCCTTTGCATAATCGAATACGTCAAACTAGTACCTGAGAAAATTTCCAAATAAGCTAGAATTACAGTGGAAACATACGGTGATGTATTCGGAACGAGTTGGCTGATTAAGCTATCAGAAGACGTCTGCTTTTGTTCAGGCAGCTCGTCTGTTCGTTTGGCACTTATTTAGTATAACAAAAACCGGATAAGTGAGAGTTGGACTTGCATACTGAGGGTTCCGTACAAACTTGTAAGTAGATACGTGAATAGACCAAGAAAAACTGTATGGCGGGTAGTTTAGTAGGAGCAAATAAGTTTGTTTTACGATTTTTGCAAATTTATACATAAAAAACCGGCCAAGTGCGAGTCGGACTCGCACACCGAGGGTTCCGTACAAACTCATAAGTAGATACATGAATAGTTCAAGAAAAACTATATGGCGATTAGTTTAGTAGGAGCAAATAAGTATGTGTTAAGATTTTTGCAAATTTCTCAAAAACAGTGCAAGTTAGGAAAACCGTTATATTTTTCCTGTAATATATAGGATGACATTAATAATTGGTAATTATTACGGATTTTTCTGTTCAGTAACTTCGAAGATAATAGGGGGGGGAACGGTATTTTTTTTAACGTTTTTCGCCATAAATCAAAAACTACTTGTTTAAAAAAAAATACAAAAATACTGTTTTAATCTACAAATTAAGCCCTTTCACTTGATACCTCACTCGATATAATAGCCCTACTTTCAATTTGCAAAGTCTCATTACGGACCCCTTTAAAAAAAAGTAAAAAAGTTACAAGATTTTTTTTACATCCTATAAGCTCGGGTTAGCGGTTCTTAACACTATTCCAAATTTCAAGTCGATAGCATCAGTAGATCCTGAGATATCTTGCTGTGACAGACGGACAGACAGACAGACAGAGTCGCACCATAAGGGTTCCTTTTTTACTATTTTGGTACGGAACCCTAAAAACGGTGCAAGTTAGGAAAACCGGTATACTTTTCCTGCAATATTTAAGATGATATTAATTGTAATTGTAAAAGAAAAACAAATTGTAATTGTAAAAGAAAGTAAGTAAATAAACTCCTAACTTACCAATATAGCTATCAGGAATAGTACGCTCATACATTTGTTGACTGACACTTTCTAACGATTTAGAGCTGTGTTACATCTATGTTTATCAGCTATGTGTATCATGTGTATCACGTTTATATAATGCATGCATTTTCATAAGTACCTCCCCCCCCCCCATTTATTATAAAAAATAATAATTTATCATTGTTAAAATATTTACTTTGTATATTCGCTCACTAGTTTACGGTTTTTAGGGTTCCGTCCGTACCAAAATGGTAAAAAAGGAACCCTTATGGTGCGACTCTGTCTGTCTGTCTGTCTGTCTGTCTGTCCGTCTGTCACAGCCAGATATCTCAGGAACTACTGCTGCTATCGATTTGAAATTTGAAATAGTGTTAAAAGTAGCTAACCCGAGCTTATTGAATATAAAAAAAATCTTATACCTTTTTTACTTTTTTTTTAAAGGGCTCCGTAATGGGATTTTGAAAATTGAAAGTAAGGCTAATATATCAAGTGGGGTATCAAATAAAAGGGCTTAATTTGTAGATTAAAACAGTATTTTTGTATTTTTTTTTAAATAAGTGGTTTTTGATTTATGGCGTAAAATGTTAAAAAAAATACCATTCCCCCCTATTATCTTCGAAGTTACTGAACAGAAAAATCTATAATAATTACCAATTAATAATGTTGTCCTAAATATTACAGGAAAAATATAACGGTTTTCCTAACTTGCACGCTTTTTTGAGAAATTTGCAAAAATCATAACACATACTTATTTGCTCCTACTAAACTAATCGCCATACAGTTTTTCTTGAACTATTCATGTATTTATTAGGATTATTATTATTATTAGGAAGACCGTTATATTTTCTCTTCCTAACTTGAATATTTTTTTAGAAATTTACAAATTTCTTAAAATATTATTTTACATCTACCCTCCCTACTAAAACCATCTAGCGGAGAGTAGCAAAACTAAGCGATGGCCTATTTTTTCAATTACATAAAAAAATGTCTATTAAATACAATGATCACTCATCAGGAATCGGGAAAAAACATAAAGTAACAATAATTATTAAAAACTCTATAATAGGAGTTTGTTAGGAAATCTGACACTAGTAAATACCATAAAAATAAAATACCACTAGCGCCATCTAGGGACACAAATCTAAAATAAGGTAGTTTGTGGCAGCAATATTAATTTAATACACAAAAGTGTGCTTCAAAACATGATTCCTTCATGAAAAATGATACATGCGAACTAAATTAGTTGACAAACGATTATTGTTTGTTATTGGCTGATTGAAATAATAAAACGTTTAAATTACAACTAAAATTTACGCGCTATTTAGTATCAATAGATGTCGCTGTAGCATACGCTGCATCGCGCTGTTAAGATTTTTCCTGGTTTAATAGGACTAAGGTGGGTTTGTCGTATGGTTGGTCTACATATGAGTTTTTACGGAACCCTCGGTGCGCGAGTCCGACTCGCACTTGACCGGTTTTTTAATTATACTAGCCACTTGATTCTTTCTCATGTAAGTGAATAATTGTAATTCTTATGAGAAATAAAGATCTTTAACCCGAAAACCTGGCTGCAATTCCATCCCGTATGTTTCCGTCTAAGTTAACAACTCATCTCATCCCAGCTAAATTAAATTCGTGAACTTATCTCCGATTACTTGATAGGGCTTCGGCGACGGCAGCTCAGCCATTGAATACGCAAGCACTACATTAATTAAGACACGGCGTTTTATTCTATTATTAACTTTTATTTACTCGTTCTTATTTAACTTTAGCTTTTCTTTATCTTTCGTCACTATACGCCTTCTTGACTAACTCTTTTGACAAGAAATGATACTTTTATCTGAAACTTAACCAAAGTTTGACTTTTTTCTTTCAGGGTTTATTTATTTTGTTAACAACTTGTGAAAAAAAGCATATTTTCACAAGTTGTATTATTTTACCAGCCTCGGTAGGTAGCTTGTGTGCCCTTGGTACACTATTTTGGATGACAAAACGAGTTGTTAGATAAATCACATTTTTCTACACACTTGCTCATAAAGTGGCTCTTACTTCAAGGTTCTTACGAGCGGAACGCAGCTCATTACACACAAAAGCGTTGCTCCCATTTCGTTCTGTAGTAATATTCCGCTCTGTCCGATCAGGATCAGACCGACCAACCTATTCCAGCACTGTGCTGTTGCGTTCCATTTTCTTTTTCATTCAGAGCTGTTACATGTCGGATGCCGGTCGGCTGTTGATCGGACTTGATCGGTTAATGTACTAAACGTACTAAAGAGCGGAATCGAAACGGAATAGTTCGTTCTAGTACAGTAAGCGGAATTCATTCTTTTTAGTAGGTACTTAGTACATGTACTACACAAGCCTAATATATGTCACTTTCTGTTTTAACATTTTCTTCTCCTACTGGGCGGATTAGTAAGGTTAGTTATTTAGATTTCCTCACAAGTGTGATGAAAAACATTGTGTGTGCCACGGGCGGTCAAGGAATTACAAACGAGTGATTTTTAGAAGCCCGAGACGAAGCCGAGGGCTTTAATAACACTCGTTTGTAATTCCTTCCTTACCGCCCTTGATACACAATGTTTTTCATCACGCTTGTGAGGAAATCTAAATAATAGTACATTGAGTATCAAGGGCGGTAAGTAAAGAATTATAAACTCGTATTATTAAAGCCCTCGGCTTCGCCTCGGCCTTGTAACAAACACTCGTTTTTAATTCCTTTACCGCCCGTGGCAGACACAATGTTTTTCGTCACACTTGTGAGGAAATCTAATTAAAATAACCTTGCTTAACCTAAATAAAATTGTAAAATAGAAAGTGACATTAGTGACATATATCCTTAGACAATGCGAATGTCAAGTCACGTTCGGAAACCATAGTGGTAAACACCTAAATCGGCCATTTTAGTTGATTTTATATTTGCAAAATACTGTTCTGAAATACACTACTTAAACATTTAATTAATATTACAGAAAGATGTGTTTACATGTATTTGCAATAACAGTTATCTTTAAATAAATATTCCAGTGATAAAAGTTAAAAAAGTATGTTGTCGTTCCCTTTGAAGATGACAAATAAGGGCGCGGCCCCATGTCGACGGCACGGCGCCGTCCACCGTGGAACGGCACGACGCCGTCACCGTGCGACGGTACGGCGTCGTGCCGTCGGACGGCGCCGTCAACGGCGCCGTGAACGGTGCCGTGGACGGTGTGACGGCGCCGTGAACGGTGCCGTGAACGGTGTGACGGCGTCGTGGACGGTGTCGTGTACGGCACACGGTACCGTGTGCGGCGCACCGCACACTGCACTCTTCCCGCTACACTGTGGATCGAAAATCGACTCTCCATAGAAATAGGGACTTATTTTTGTAAGCGTATAATTTTTTGATTGAAATCGTATCTTTCATCATTTTTAGTGTAAAAAATGATTTTGAGAATGGGATTTGGCTAAAAAACCGACGAGTAATAATTTTTTTTCTTTAATTAAAGTTATTATAAAAATTAAACCGTCTTCAAATAAAAGGAAAGTTTTATGCCAGCAATTTTTTCTGTCTTCCGGCCGCTTTCCGACTCCGTCGAACAGAAAAATTGTATATAAACCTTGGCCAGTAAATAAAGAAAGCCTCCGATCACATGTAATTGTCGGCCGAGGCGAAGCCGAGCCACTGCTTACTTTACTGGTCTATGTATTGTTGTGAATAAACTATAAATAAATCACACACAATAACACGTATAATTTTATTTTATTTATCCTGGACAGAAACAAGTAAGAATACAGAGTTCGTAATTATGTTAAAAAAGCTAACAAGTTACAGAGCGCGTTAATAAGGCACAAGACCAACTTCACACTAGTTTTACTGATAACATTGTCTTAAAACCGGAAACCATTAAATAATTAGAAACACGAACACTTTAGTTTTTATTTGACTCACGAGCTGAGACGCGGAAGGACGATCAGTAGTAGTAATATTAGCAAAAAGGCAAATACCAAGTCAAAGTAGTCAATAAACAAGGCCTAGCGAGTACGATCGGTGTTGGGACAAAGCTCCGGGAGCAGGACGTCCGGGCAATCCCAAGATCGAACGTACGCGTGGAGTATTGACGGTACCTAGGGCTGAAAGTGGTGAAGTAATGGGAAGATGGATGATTTTAATGAGGACCTAGGGTGTCGCAAAGTGAAAAAAAAACCGAAAAATAAATATTACAGTGGCGGGTAAAAGCCTTTCTGAATTTAGGGAACGGAATTTGATGTATTTGACTGGCCGCGCATGGACAATAGAAATAAGCCCTGCGCCGGGCGTATATTAAAGCGTCCAAAGACGATCACAAACACGCGAATGTCTCTAATACTACAGGGTACCTGGCTAACACTAATAATTCTTAACGTTGTTAATCCTTCGTCACGACCGACTTTAAATTCGCCTTAGGCTTGCTCGTGTAGCTATCCTCCAGAAGCGCCTTAGAGCGGCGTCCACCACCGAACCGTAGCCAACCGCCGAGATGGCCGCTCGCGAGGGCCGCCTGCGCATATCGTTCTCCAGGTCAGATCGGAGCCTTATGTAGAAGCTAAAACAACGAGACACAATAAACACAACCACTCCCCACGACTATTCGAAATGCTACACAACGAACACCGCCACTAGTATACGTACCCGGAACATTTGAGAGATGACCGGCTTTTCTTTAAATAGACCACACCGGGTCACTAAAACCGTGGAAGGTTCACACACCACGCACAAGGCTGTGCGTCACGTCCTCTAGCGTACGGAACAGCACTAGACCGAGCTGCGCTCATGTAACACGAACTCGTAACGATCAGAAATGGTATTGTTCACGGTTATTTCGAAAGTAAAACACTGCGATAATATTAGCACTTCAACGGGCAAGGAAAACAAGCAAAACTGCAAAAATATGCAAGGCTAGGTAACGTGCTTTCCAAACGAAAGCCAGATTGAGAATGAAAAAAAGGCTCTGGCGTTTGTTCACAAACCCAAATTTCAAACCCTGCGAATTTAGAAATCACAATTCAAAAAAAACCAGCCAGCGTGGTGAACACCTCATACATAAACCAGTTGAACACGCTCGAGAAGAACATATAGTTAATTAATTCCACATTAATTCCACTGCCACCTATACCCAAATGGCGGAACTAGAAGAACCGCTACTAACGCTAGCAAAAACGGGTCCCACTCTAGTGCTTATTGCAGCCAACAGATGTCCCAGAAAAACAATCAGCATGCGACTGAGCCTGTAGCCATTATGCTACAGTATGTAATATAGTATTTGAGCGTCTCGTAGCGTAGGTACTTCCAAAGATTAAGGCTAACACCGACTTCAAAAAAATAGTGTTCATAAAACTTTTATTTCTTCCCTTTTTGAAGTCGGTTTAATTTTTAAGTATTTTTTTTATTTCTTGATTTTCTTAATTTCAGTAGTGATCGAATTACGCTGTTAAGTAGGTACAAGTTTTCCTAGTGACTGATACACACATAACTCTATCTCAAAAACTACTGAACCCATTTTGATGAAAGTACACATTGACATTGCGAATTAAACCAAATGATGATGATATAATCACAAAATTAAAAAAATTAAAATAACCGACTTTCAGTGAACCTATTTTGATACGAGATGCACGTGTGAATATGAACAATTCCCAAATCACCGTATACAGGGTGGGAGGGACTATACCGACAAACTTTAACTATAGATTCTAACAACTATTAGGAGTAAAAAAAGTTATGTGATGTATAGTCGAAAAACGCTTACTTTCAGAGATATTCATTATTTTTTAATGAAAACTCCCAAGTGTGTAACAAGCCCTAATAAATGTGACTAAGATAGTTTTACTAATTTTTTAAAATCCTTTAACTAAACAGCAATTAACCTTCGCAGTATTTGATGGTAAGCGTCTACGAGGCCAAAAAAATTTACCTTTCGTTTCCATTTTAGCTTTTTTTTCTTTTTGATAACTTTTCCTCCAGTAAGGACATGTTTATAACGAGGGGCTGAATTTTCTGATTTATTTTGTTCCATAAGACTATTAATGTAAAATGACAATATTCGACCCATGTTGATATAACATTATTTACTCGTCACACCGCCAGGAATTCATGGCTAAAGTATGTCGGTATAGTCCCTCCCACCCTGTATATGCCTATAATATTCGAAGAGTTCCCTCGATTTCTCCAAGATCCCATCATCAGATCTCGGTTTGATTAGACCACTCTGGAGGACAAATCCGTTTCAAACAAAAAAATAATTTTCAAAATTGGTCCAGCTGTCTTCGAGTAATAGGGTAAAAAATGAAAACCGTCCTTCTTTTGTGAAAGTCTGTTAATAACGGACTTCAAATAAAGAGATTCGATAAGAAATGTACAATTCACTATGAAAAATACCCAAATCGCTATATTTTTCTCGATTTTCCAAGATTCCATCATCAGATCCTGATTTGTTTGCAAGGGGACTACCTCAGAGGTATACCCTTTCAAATAAAAAAAGAATTTTCCATATCGGCTTAGCCATCTTCAAGTAATCGGGGAGCAAACACACAAAAAAAACGTCCTTCTTTTGAAAGCCGGTTAAAAAGTCGCCGCGACCTCACTCATTCTCAGTGTGCCATACCCCGCGATTTTTCTATACAAATTGATGATTCTAGATTCGCTGCAGTGTGAGATTCGCCTAAAACAAAACTACCGAGCCGTGCGCCGTCCACCGGTGCGGTGTGCCGTTCACGGCACCGTGGACGGCGCCGTCACACCGTTCACGGCACCGTTCACGGCGCCGTCACACCGTCCACGGCACCGTTCACGGCGCCGTCCACGGCACCGTCCGACGGCACGACGCCGTACCGTCGCACGGTGACGGCGCCGTGCCGTTCCACGGCGGACGGCGCCGTGCCGTCGACATGGGGCCGCGCCCTAAGAGTAAAACAGAAGCGTTTCAAATTTAAAAAGAAAACCATTACGCCCTAGGGCGTAACAGGCCATTTACGGCCCGCAAAACCTACGTGTAACAACACCATTTTCGAGCAAGTGCGATGAAAATAACCTTATTAATCCTTGTAATCACTCGTCCATTTACTGCTTACCTTTACAACAATTCACACAAAGCTTTATTGTGTTTTACACGTGGATTGCATCTTTTGTTCTGTCGCTTTTATTAACTCGAATTCCCCAGTTTTGGGCATATTTATTGTTTGAATATATTGTTGGCAGTTGGTTCAAATATTCTCTTCGCTGAATTTACTTTTCGAGAAAATTACTTAATCTATCTATCTATTTATACATGTAATAAAATCGTAGATAGCTTGTACATTAAAGACTTATTCTCAAAAGTAATTGGGAAGTGATATAAAACTATCTATCTATACAAATATTACTAGTGGCTCTGTCAGCTGTAAACGAAAATTTCCATAAACTGAACCGACAAAAATCCCACTAATATTATAAATGTGAAATTATGTGAAGATGTTTGGATGTTTAGATGTTTGGATGTTTAGATGTTTGGATGTTTGTTACCTAATAACGTTAACATGTGCAGTAAAATAACACACTTTTGAGATCAGATACTGTTCTAGCTGATGGCAGTACATCTATACGAGTGGGTCTGTGAGCTGTGAGTGAAATATTAAAATCCATAAAAAGCTAATCGACAAAAAAAATCTATATATATATATATATATATATATATAGATAATTTTATCGAACCTGCTCTCAAAACTTCACGAGCACGGTTGAGAAATGCGGCCCGTAGTGGAGAAAAGACCTCCGCCTAATCTGAAGCAGAGACCTTTATTTTGCTTGGCTCACTCGGTCAATTATCTCTACAGTAGAACCCGCTTAAGACGATTCTCAGGGGACCTAGCAAAAAAACGTTTTAAACGAGAAATCGTATTAAACGTGGAAAGAACTAGTATTATTTTGTGTTATTTGTTTATTTAGAATGGAAGACACAACAAGAATTATAAATCAACATTAGGTTACTTAACATAATTTTACCTACATAATTATAGTATTTAAATGAGGTTAAATGGTTCACTAATGATTGACCAAAAAATTATTGACAAATGGTCATTTGACAAACAACGCTTCACCAAATAATCATTTGGCAAAGGAGACATTTGTCAATTATAGTATTAAAATTAAAATGAGGTTAAATGGTTCACTAATTTTTGACCAAAAAATTATTGACAAATGGTCATTTGACAAACAACGCTTCACCAAATAATCATTTGGCAAACGACACATTTGACAAAAGTATCATCTTACAAAAACTCATTTAGCAAATGATTAATTAGCAAATACTACATTTGGTAAATGTGTTAAATAATGAAATGTCAATTGACCTTTTTAGGGTTCCGTACCAAAATGGTAAAAAAGGAACCCTTATGGTGCGACTCTGTCTGTCTGTCTGTCTGTCTGTCTGTCTGTCTGTCTGTCTGTCCGTCTGTCACAGCAAGATATCTCAGGATCTACTGATGCTATCGACTTGAAATTTGGAATAGTGTTAAGAACCGCTAACCCGAGCTTATAGGATGTAAAAAAAATCTTGTAACTTTTTTACTTTTTTTTTAAAGGGGTCCGTAATGAGACTTTGCAAATTGAAAGTAGGGCTATTATATCGAGTGAGGTATCAAATGAAAGGGCTTTATTTGTAGATTAAAATAGTATTTTTGTATTTTTTTTAAATAAGTAGTTTTTGATTTATGGCGAAAAACGTTAAAAAAAATACCGTTCCCCCCCTATTATCTTCGAAGTTACTGAACAGAAAAATCTGTAATAATTACCAATTATTAATGTCATCCTATATATTACAGAAAAAATATAACGGTTTTCCTAACTTGCACTGTTTTTGAGAAATTTGCAAAAATCTTAACACATACTTATTTGCTCCTACTAAACTAATCGCCATATAGTTTTTCTTGAACTATTCATGGATCTACTTATGAGTTTGTACGGAACCCTCGGTGCGCGAGTCCGGCTCGCACTTGGCCGGTTTTTTTCATTTCACCAAATAATATGTTTCGCAAATTAAGCATTTGTCCAAATGTCATTTAACAAAATGTTATTTCATAAAAAATACTTCTTTTTTCGAACATTATGATTTAGTCTGTTGGGTAATTTATTCCGCTACCCTCTTATCGCCACAAGTTACAAGATTATATAGAAGGCAATCAATCATGCATTATGACGCTCCTCTCGCTCCGCTATTGGTAGTCATAATACAAACCTAACCTAACCGACGACCTAGGTTGAAGTTCGAAGTTCAAGATTGCGATTAACTGTATCCCTAAAGTACTAAAATGCGACGCACGTTAGTGCAAAAGTACTCCACATCGATTTACATATTCTCGAATGTTTATCACCGCGATGCACGTTAGTGCGAAAATATGCCACATCGATTCACATATTCTCGAATGTTCATCACCGCGATACACGCTAGTGCGAAAGTATGCCACACCGATGCACGCATTATCGAATGTATTCCAGTGCAAAAGCGTGCCACATAGACAAACTCGATTTCGACTGTTTTACACAGCGATGTTTAATTACCAGAGATCGGAATAGGTAGAGTATATTTACCTAAACTTCGAAGAACATAGTCGAAAAGTGGAGACTCCCTTACGACGAAATTTTTTTCCGGGATGGTAGTCCCGGAATCTTACTAAAAATTTATATTATTGGTATTCTTTCGCACATTTCTCGAACATTCTCAGTATTATTGTCTCTTTCTAATAGTGCTGTCTCTTTCACTCCTTCGAGAAATTTCGCCATATACTGAAGTATAGTTCAAAGGCCCATAAGGGGTCCTGAAAACGGGTTTTCAGGTTATTGCACCATCTGATAAAGGGTGTTCTTAAACGGACTGAAAACAACGGCAACTTGGCTGAATTTAATCGATCTTCTACTATGTGAAAGAGCCACCTCTGAAATGGCCTGAAATCACCTTTCAGACTGCTGAAAACGCTTTCAAAGAACGGAAAATCACGTTTGAAGTTTTGACCTATAGCACCGGCGCAACACACATACACACATTATTGTTGCGCCGGTGGTATAGGTCAAAACTTCAAAGGGAGGTCCGGCTAGCGACCTGGTTCGACCCCAGGGAACGCCACGGCCGACCACCCGGTCCGACAGTCGCTCGCGGCGCCTGAAACATGTTTTCAGTCCGTTTCAGGACACCCTCTATCAGATGGTGCAATAACCTGAAAACCCGTTTTCAGGTGTTTTCAGGACCCCTTATGGGCCTTTGAACTATACTTCAGTATATGGCGAAATTTCTCGAAGGAGTGAAAGAGACAGCACTATTAGAAAGAGACAATAATACTGAGAATGTTCGAGAAAAGTGCGAAAGAATACCAATAATATAAACTTTTAGTAAGATTCCGGGACTTCCATCCCGGAAAAAAATTTCGTCGTAAGGGAGTCTCCACTTTTCGACTATGTTCTTCGAAGTTTAGGTAAATATACTCTACCTATTCCGATCTCTGGTAATTAAACATCGCTGTGTAAAACAGTCGAAATCGAGTTTGTCTATGTGGCACGCTTTTGCACTGGAATACATTCGATAATGCGTGCATCGGTGTGGCATACTTTCGCACTAGCGTGTATCGCGGTGATGAACATTCGAGAATATGTGAATCGATGTGGCATATTTTCGCACTAACGTGCATCGCGGTGATAAACATTCGAGAATATGTAAATCGATGTGGAGTACTTTTGCACTAACGTGCGTCGCATTTTAGTACTTTAGGGATACAGTTAATCGCAATTTTGAACTTCGAAGTTCAGTATGACAGTCGTTATTTCCATGATTAGTCTAAATGCATCATCAGTTCGTTTTTGTTGGGGGACGCAGTTCAAACCCTAACCTAACCTAACAACCTAGTCTTTCTGGCAGCAGTTCGTTTTTGTTGGGGGACGCAGTTAAACCCTAACCTAACCTAACAACCTAATTTTTCTGCCACCAGTTCGTTTTTGTTGGGGGACGCAGTTCAAACCCTAACCTAACCTAACAACCTACTCTTTTTTCTAAATACTGTGTATTAATTTGACCCATATCATATCTATTATTAGATTTATTAATAAACGAAACACTTGTCAAATAATACATTGTACCTAACGTTTTTAGACCAAGAGTAGTTTTGTCTGATAACTCAGTTGCTAATTGTTAATTTTGTCAAATAATCACTACATAGTATAAAACAAAGTCGCTTTCTCTGTCCCTATGTATGCTTAAATCTTTAAAACTACGCAACGGATTTTGATGCGGTTTTTTTAATAGATAGAGTGATTGAAGAGGAAAATTTATATGTATAAAACATGCATAATATAATAGAGAAACACCGTGCGAAGCCGGGGCGGGTCGCTAGTTATTTATAAAATCTAAATTTAACTGTTGATCATTTGGTAAAGTGAGTCATTTGTAAAATGACTAGTAGTAAAATGATCAATTGGCGAAACATTTTTTTGCAAAACGTTGTTTGTCAAGTGTAATTTTGCCAAATGACTTTTGGTCAAACGGCAGGACACCGTATTTGTAACAGCGTGAGCCAAATTTGTATTTAGGTTCAATTGCTTTTTATTCAGCATAAACATAACAGTAAATTTGTTTGACCTCCTTTTCGACTTAATTGAAGTCGGTTTTATTAATGAAATTATTAAGTTAACCATTCTCCAAGTTTACAAGATTTTAAACATCGCGTAAAAAAACTAAGTTAAAATAGGCTTGCAATAACTATGTCGCCAGGTTAAATTACGAGAAAAGGTACCAGGATCACAGCGCAGCAACGAAAGTTTCATCTCAGGGAATTATGCTAACGAGATACTCTTAAACGCATTACAGCAACAGGTTACCCTTGTTTATACTGTCAAGTCTACAAATATGTATACGATTTTGAATCGTATTCAAGAGACATACGTTCCAAAATGTAAGTATGTTTTTAGATGTAACTTTACAAAGACATTTCTTCAGACGAAAATAAACTATATTTTTTAGGTGCTAAGATGGTTGTTGGGCGAGCAAGTGAATGATACTTCCTCGAAGCCAATTTTTTTAGCTTGTTCTTTACGTCATTAAACTAAACCTTTGATGTGCGTAGAATCGCAAAACACTCTTTATCGGAAAGTAAACTTTCTCAAATTCAGTCACTCCGTGATGATGGCGCTTGCAACAGTGCCGAAATATCGAAAACTCGTAAAATCAACCATACATGGTAAATATCCCAGTGTTAATACGAGTAGTAGTTATTACTTTCTTAAAAGATTCATTTTCTCATAAAGGTCGCTTTTCGGAAATATACACTTCCTTGAAAAGTACGCCTCCTTACGAGTATGTAAAGTTTCTCCAAAACTTTCCTAAAAATAGTACATCCTCGAAACGTATTGTTACGCTCACGGGGTAGGTAACGTGATAGAAAAATGCACTAATTAACCACTAATTAAAAGTGCAATCTTTATTACAAAATTACTTATTAGCAAGGCTTACTTACTTAATAAATCACTGTACTAAATCACTTCACTATAATGCACTTATTCACTTTTCACTTAGGTTCACTTCGAAATTCGCACTGTTCGCGGTTTAATTCCAAACTGACTCCTCGCGTCGTTGGCGCGCGGCTTATATATCCGGAGACCTTTGCTCTAGAACGTTCCAGAGAAATCCTATCTCGAACCATCGGTCCGAATCTAGGAAACCCCACTTCTCGGTACTCGACGCATCGCGAGTGTTCTAGACAATCTAGATTGTTCGATGCTCGATCCGACTGGAACATTCCCGACTATTGCTGTCCCTTTCTAGATCTGTATCTTTCACACACTTCTCGAACCTTCTCAATATAGCTCTCTCTCTCTAATAGTGCTGTCTTTCGAGAAATTTCGCCATATACTGAAGTGTACTTCAAAGGCCCATAAGGGGTCCTGAAAACGCCTGCAAACGGGTTTTCAGGTTATTGCGCCATCTGATAGAGGGTGTCCTAAAACGGACTTAGAGATGCAACGGATATTGGTTTGGCCGGATACCGGATACCGGATATCCGGCCGTCGGGACCGCCGGATATCCGGTGTCCGGCCGCCGAATATCCGGCCAAAAGTTTTTTACCTAAAATGGAAAATAAAATAAATGGAGTCAATTCCACGGCACGCGCAACGAGTTGTTGTTGAGTCTTTGAAAACGCAACCTCATTTAATGGAGATGCTGGACTTGGTACGTGTTGGGAGTCGCGCACGCAATTAAAATATTAAAAAATGTTACTTGTTTTTTAAATAAAATATTTGTAATGTAAATTATTTAAGAATAAAAATAAAATAAAATAATTTATTTCTGTAAGTAGGCCCCACAAGGGCTCTTTTACATGTCTCATCTCTAATTCTTTTCTTTTGGCCTTGTGAGATTAAACTGACCTTAGTATTGATTAATTTGTGGTTTAATATTTATGTTACTCAAATTTTCTCCTTATATTAGGTACTAAATTACTATCCGGTATCCGGCCGGATACTAAGCAACTATCCGGTATTCGGCCGGATAGTAAAATGTGGCCGGATATGCCGGATACCGGATAGTGACCGGATATCCATTGCATCTCTACTGGAAACATGTTTCAGGCGCCTGAAAACAACGGCAACTTGGGTGAATAAATAAATAAACAAAAATAAAATAGTTTATTTCTGCAAGTAGGCCCTCAAGGGCTCTTTTCCAAGTCTGATTTTAAATATGTATTATTTCTTTTGGCGCTCCGGGTACTGACCTTCTGGTGAGAAGAAGCGCCGGAAGAAACTCACCAGTTTCTCTTTTAAAAATGTTTAAATATAAAAACAGGTATGACATTATTACATTAAATTTCATTAATACGTTACAATAAACTTAAAACTACATTGAATGTGGTTTGGGTATGGGTGAATTTTCGATCTTCTAGTACGTATGTGAAAGAGCCGCCTCTGAAACGACCTGAAATCACTTTTCAGCCTGCTGAAAACGCTTATAAAGCACGGAAAATCACTTTTGAAGTTTTGGCCTATGCCACCGGCGCACCAGTATATTCAGCTAGGGTAAATACTTTCATATGTCCAGCTGTTCTCCTCTCCAGTAGGCGTATGATGCTACGTTTTGTCACGTGATAAATAAATGATAAAGCATCCGTCACGTTCTAACAAATAGTGTGTGAGAGTGACGGATGCTTTATCACTTATTTATCGCGTGACATAACGTAGTATCATAAGCTTACAGGTCGCGTTACTCAAACAATTCTCATGAAATTTGATTTTTTTTCTTGATTCAGATTTTGTTTTTTTTTTTCATTTTTCACTCGCGAGGTCTACAGCTAACAGAGTCTCTAGTATTATATGTATACAATGTAGATCACATTACTGTATTAGTTTCCTTTTGGCTGGCTAAGCGTATTTGGGGCTAAGGCTATTGTGTAGGGCAGGTGAGTTTATACACAAAGGGATGATTAATGACCGCTTTTAGAAAACATGCTGACGATGACGGGCGAGGCCATAAGGCAGGTTCATGTTGACTGGAATAGTACATTACATAACTAGGGTGGTAATACAAAGAAAGGCCGAGATCGCAGAAGTTTGCGGCCCGAGCTGCAAGCGAGGGACGTAAATATGCGATCGAGGGCTTTGCACGGTGCGCGTACGGAAAAGGCCGATTTCTGGCCAAGTGTGGACATAAAACTTTGTTTTATATATCGATACCTTTAGACTCAAAGGACGTAAACGCAGTAGGTTCTAATGGAGCTTACGCCCTTTGAGTCTAAAGGTATCGACATGTCGTCACCCACTAGCTTAATTAGCTATTTGGTTAGCTGCCTAGCCTTTTCATTAAACACACTCCTTATTTTAGGTTAGGTTTGTTAGTCATCTTGTGTTCCTCAGAGCAGAAATAGATCGCCGACCTGCTGGCGGGTCATAGTTTAGTGAAAATGCTAGGCAGTTAACCAAATGGCTAATTAAACCAGTTGGCTTACATAAAGTAATAATAACCCACCAAACTCATAAATGAGAAGATGGGAGCCAAGTTCAACATTAACAATGTCGTGGCTGTCGACTTCGCCGACAAAAGATTTGAGATTTAAATGAATGCCAAGTTCTGTAGGGGTGTTTAATGGCGTGACTGTGGTAAGGAACCATTCGTGTGCGAATTTGACACGGACTTAGTTGTTTTTTCTATCTTTTTAATTTAAAAATTTGAGGATAGGTATGTGTACTACAATAATAGAGGGGGGAGGGAGGGATAATGTGTTTTACGAACCGCAGGCTGCAAAGTAAGGTCACAAGTTGCACTTAACTAAATTATTCGCCCACACGGTGCTTCGGGCGAATGCAAGCATAGTAATTATTCAAAGAGTGTATCCGACAAACGCATAACACAAAATTGTTTATCACTACATAGTATAAAACAAAGTCGCTTTCTCTGTCCCTATTGTCCCTATGTATGCTTAAATCTTTAAAACTACGCAACGGATTTTGATGCGGTTTTTTTTAATAGATAGAGTGATTGAAGAGGAAGGTTTATATGTATAATACATGCATAATATAATAGAGAAACACCGTGCGAAACCGGGGCGGGTCGCTAGTTATTTACAAAAAAGTATTTTTCTCAAACATGCAATGCAGGCAATGTGTTTTTTTTATTTCAATTCCACATTCATTTGTGACACGGCATCACGGCGTTCAGCCATTAAAAAACAATAAACGATTTTTGCTATATTTTGCAGTTTTATTTATATAAAATCACTATGAATATAACAAATAACACTTTATAAACAATTTTCAATAATTTTAAATTGCAAACTTAACTACAAGCATATACATTTAAAATATGTAGTTTATCTAAATATTCGCGGTAAAAATGTGTACTAAAACAGTTTTTGGAAAGGTAATTGAAAAATTTTCATTCTGTAATTCATTTTTTTTTAAATTTGAAATTAAGTTTGATTTTTCGGAGTGTTTTTAATTTATTTCATTGCATATTTGAGAAAAGCACTATACATATCTCGGACTGAAATGGGGTTGCCAGCCTCGTAACTACCTGGCCTCGCGTTCACTCGGCCATCTATATGTACTCGGCCGGCAATCCCTCACTTCCCGGCTTCTGTAGTAATGTACTATTGTCACGCCACTGTTCGGAAAGCTAGCAATAGATGGTCAGTATTCAAGCCGCAAAACGGTAAGTTCTTGAACAGTGTATGAGACAAGCCAACAATGTAATCAGACAAGCCAGAAATACCATTATTGGTCAGTTTACAACAGCAATTTGACCAATGAGAGCACACCGTATACTTCGGCGACATTATAATAGACAAATCAGATCGCGAGCACGCTGTGGCAAGTTATGCGACTTTTACAATACCACATACAGCCACTGTTCCGCTGGTAATTGCCAAAACTAAAAAAAAACAAGAGTCACTTTTGTCGGTATAGCCAAATCCCAGCGCCAAGCGCGAGCAAAACGTCTGCGTCTCATCTGTTCGAAAGTGTAGCTGTTCTCCTCTAGAGGTTGCATTTATCAACCGATTTTCGTGAATCGCGATGCGTGTGTAAGTAAGATAAATTATATACAATTTGTTTGTCGATTCAGGCTTAGTAACTTTTTCAAAATGGCAGAGCCAGAACAGATGGGGTTGACCGACTCGCAAGATGAGCCACAGAGCCCCTAGCTGTTGTTTCTATGCAGTTTTTCTCCATCCCTTTGGCACAGTAAGATAGCAGTAATTCTTCTGCCTACAAAAGGTACATTGCGCAGCTTGTATGTGTGCAGCACAGATCGCACAATCTGCGCCTTGACCTTGAATACGTATCGCGCGCCCCTAAACGGCCGAAGTTTGACTACTTGTATGTCTTTATACTTTAACTTTGGTCTGTTGGTTGGTACGATGACTTCACTTGACTGAAAATACATATGTTTATTTTAGTCTACCTCAGATCCCTTCAGTACGTTTACAGGGAAAACATCTTGTCGTCTATTATGCTGAACGTCACTCGAAATTGACAAAATTTAAATTGTGTTTTTTCTTCTTAGGTATATTAAAGAAAATGCTGATAGATAGATATAAAAACAGACGGACAGACAGACAGGCAGAGTCACACCATAAGGGTTCCTTTTTAGGGTTCCGTAGCCAAAATACCCGGTGTAAACGTAGCCACTGTTTACTGACCGCCTATAGACTTTAACTCGCTGCAGTAAAGTTGACATTCGTTTAAAAATGTACAGTTAATCTGTTTACTCGATGGTACGAGCCGGACCGCACTAAGTATTTATCTACCCGAAAAGTGTCAGTATTTATAAGTATGTATATTGTTTAAGATTATAAAATATTTATTGTTGTGCGCTCACCGATTAAGAAAATTGTAATTTAAAGTATGTCTCATATAAGTGAATATATTCTTATGAGCAATAAAGATCTTTGAACCTAAAATGGCAAAAACGGAACCCTTATAGTTTAGTCATGACAGTCCGTCCGTCTGTCCGTCTCTCCGTATGTCACAGGCATTTTACTCAAAAACTACATGATGGATATTGATGAAATTTGCAATATAGGTGTCTTGTATGAGCCGCTACTTAGTTTGGTAGTTAAACAACTAAAATAAATATTTTTAGGGGGACACTCCATCCATACATGTTACAGAAGCTAAACAAATTTTTTTTCAGAAAATATCAACGTGTGGTATATATTTCGACAGCTCTTTCAAAAACATTTTAAGGTTCTTAAGTAATATTTTTGATTAAGTGAATACCTTTGGAAATAATCGCTCCGAAAGTTGTGAAAATTATGTCCCCCCCCCCCCCTCTATCTTCTAAACTGTGTGTCCAAAAAATATAAAAAAATACAAAGATAACGCTTAATTAATACTTTCAACGGAAATTATTTTCAACAAGATTGGATTACCTAACCGTTTTTGAGTTATTGCCGATAAACTGCGCTTCTCAACAAAAGGACGTAACTGCTATGAAGATACGCTCTTTTGTTGTTGTACTTTTTTACATCGTATGTTTTACCTTATAGTTACGGCTATGGAACCCTACACTGAGCATGGTCCGACATGCTCTTGGCCAGTTATTTACCATTTTGGTACGGAAGCCTTAAAACAAAGAATGAAAGCGATTTTATTCATAAGTCGAATTGAGAAATTGAAATTGAGAATTCTTAATTTAACATTTTTTTACTAAAACTTCACTTTTCTTGTTTCATTGTGATACGTCTCATTTAATAGGATTGAAGGCTTACGTCACAGAGACGTTTGATTTATTAACCTCCCGACAAAAAAGAGGGGTGTTATAAGTTTGACGTATATATCTTTGAATCGGTGTATTCGTGGCTTTGAGTGTCTGTCTGTAGCATTGTAGCTCCGAAACATGTGAACTGATTTTGATTTAATATAACCTTAGCTAGGTTTTATTAAAATCGGTTGAGCCGTTGGTGAGATATTCTAATTTAAAATTAAAAGGTCGGAGTTTTTTGCGTATTAATATCGTTGCTCTCTAATTAACGAGTCTTGACATTATTTTTCGTTACTGTGGAGTTCAAGACTGTCCTGACTTAATAGTATATGTAAACACTTTATTGAAAATAAAATCATACAGAAGCAGTACAAAAATCAATGGTTATGTACGAAGGCGAGCTAACAACAACACACATACACACACAGCTAACAAGTAACATACATGTCAACTGGATGGAATTTTACCAGAAATCATTTCTTTACAAAGAAATGTTGCATCAAACATAATTTTAAATTGCTAAACATTAAGCTGAAATCGAGTTTTTTGAAAAACCAAAGATTAGCTCCCCAGCCTTTTAAAACTCATACATAACTAGAACTTCAAATATATATGACTTATACTTCAATTACTCGGATAATATCGTTAATAAATCTGTCACAGTCTCACTCAACATTACTAACAAAACATTAAATAAGTTTGTCAATTTTTTTTATTGAGAAAAGTTTTTATTGCCGACTGTATTTTTTTTATAAAATCGCAAACCGCACGTCAAACCTAATCAAATGATGAGACACGGAAAATATCTTATGTACTTAATTTAAATGATCATAGGATCATAGGGGGAGGGTTTATTTGATGTAGCCATAGGGCTACCATCCGGCACCATCATCAGATAAACTCCATGCCATTTACATATTCATGGAAAATTTCAGCTCAATCGGAAACCGGGAAGTGGGTCAAATTTAACTTGCAAGATTTGATTACAGACAGACACCGGGACAGGTGAAACTAAATAAAAGCTACATAGAAGGAGAGAAGGATAAATGTGTATACAAGAAATCAAAGTACATAGAAAAAAAACGTTAGGTTAGGTTAAAACCCTATTAAACCAGAATGATACAGAAGTCAAAGTAGATGATAAAATTGAGGGCACTTGCTGGGTGCTCCGCTCCGGTGGTCGAAGTGGTAAAGACGCTGGGCCGGAAATCCAGAGATACCTACCGGGTTCGATTCTCAGTCGGGAACATAGGTGAGTACCATTTGAAAGGTTTACTATTGGAAGGCATAAAATCATTAATACTAATATGGTTACGCATAACTGCTTTTCGCCGAAAATGAGATGCGCATAAGCCTCATTACGCATATTTTTTTACGCATAACATCAAAAAGCATAAATACAGAAAGCATAACCGTCATAAAGCCTAACAACAAAAAGCATAAGCATAAATAGGCATATTAATCAATTGGCATCATATCAAAATGCATACCGCTATTATCCTATTAAAAAATATACCTCGAAAAAACACATAATCATGCCGAAGCGTGGCATAATAGATTCGCACATTTTGTGGGAAAACATCATCCCCACTTCTATTACTTAGCAAAAACGATTACCAAAGAAATAACACACCAAATTACACAAATAGAACGAATAGAATTAGGGACAGAACCACCACCAAAAAAGAAAAAATACCTAATTAAACAGCAACGTATATACAACATTATCAGCAAGAAAAATGAATTTACTACAAAAATAGCATTACTACAAGCTATCGCCAGTAATCTGAAACTGCAATGAACAATCACCATTACAAATATATAATGCATGTATCAAAGGAAATATATATGTCGCAGCCAACTGGTTTTATTAGCCATTTGGTCAAATGCCTAGCATTTTCAAAAAATTATGACCCGCCAGCAGGTCGACGAAGCCCCGCTACGCGGGGCTTCTATTTCTGGTCTGAGGGACACAAGCTAACTAACAAACCTAACCTAAAATTTAAATGAAAAGGCTAGGCAGTTAACTAAATGGCTAATTAAGCTAGTTGGCGGCGACATATACATACAATAATAATAAATGCATGTTAACAACGAAAGTGACTTTCATTCATTTAGACAACCGAAATTATGGATAATGACAGATATACCAAATAATGATTAGCCCAAACAATAGTATGCGTAATGTATATTCGCCAATACAAATTAGTCCAACTAAAATTATGCTAATAGCGTAGTAAGTATGCCAAAAAAAACAGTAGGCCAAAATATTACTATGCGAAAGTACTATTATGCCAAAACAAATTATGCTAAATCAATTATGCGAAACAGCATTAGTCTAAAAAACATTATGCGATCCAAGAGGATCCCCATTTGAAAGAAAGAAAGAAGGAAAGAAAAAGTTATTCATGACAGCAAAAAGTTAGAAAAAATAAACAAGATAACACAAAAAAATAAAAATCTTGCTGCCACAAAAATGTCCCACCTCAGGATAATACCAACTCCAGAGCTGGCGCTGGTCTTCCGGTGAAACCAGACAGGGGCGATTTAATTTTTCTATGTACTTTGATTTCTTGTAATATCAAAATGTGGTGTAATTTACCCACATTAAAAAAAACTAATAAAGAAAAATCATTTCATCAAAATCATCACCGGTCAATGTTACCTGCAATTCGTTACCACTGTTTTTAATCGTTGTTCAAGCTTGTGAGCTGAATCACGATTACTATGGATAAGTTTGCACAGAAAAATAAACCATCATGTTTCTTTCATATAGTAAATAAAGGCTTATAAAAACATCTAAGAGCCCTTAAGAATAAAGTGCGTCTTTCTTTTACTTCATAAAAGTGTCATATGTGACGTCGCAAATAAAATAAGCAGAACCGAGCCGCGCGTCTAGACTGGGCCTAACTCGGGGTCAGCGACCGAGGCGGAACCTGAATACAGCATGAATATTATAACACCAGCTATTCAGACAACGCCTTTCGTTGTACGCTAGCTTTATCCGGATTCTCGCATTTCATTAGATACTTAATTTTTATTTACACCGTGAGGTCGGGTACTTTGACCTTATAAGGTTACTTTGAACACTCATAAAACCCATTTTTGATCGAGTGAGCGAAGCGTCTCCTGTTTAGCTTAGGCAAAAATGCTTATGTATGTCTGGCCGGATGTCTGTTCTCCTCTACAGGTCGCAATTCTCAACCGATTCTCATGATATTAGTGAGCAGCTTCGGGAATTATAGTTTTTTTGTTAACTCAGTTTTTGGAATTTTTTTCATAATGGTGAAGCCTTGGGGGGTTCACAGAAGACTTTCAATGTCTACAACTGCACACAGAGCCACTAATAATATAATACTAGATATTTGTCCGCCAAGTCGAGCAAAACAAAGGCACGACGTCCACAGATTCGAATCGATTTCCACCGACTTGCCTATTATTTAACCGTGGAGGAACACATTTCAAATAACTAGTTCTCAAATAAAGAATCCTCTGAGGTTAAATCAAAGGCAAGTCGATGGAAATCGATTCGATTCTGTGGACCCCCCCCCCCCCTGTACTCAAAACTTTATGTTGTAGAAAAACTGCGTTGCGAGACTTGCATTTTTTTACATGTAATGTTTTTGATGGGATCCCATTTTAGCTACATAGAGTATTTTAATCTAAAAGTCTTAAAAAGACTCAGTGTAAAACATGGTTTTAAATTACACTCGCTCATTACGTTCACTTGCAAATGCATAAAAAACACTTCAGGGGGAATCCGAGGCAAGTTTTTAAGTTTTTCCTTAAGCATAGAGCTTTACTTTACGTAAACGGGGCTTTTAGAAAAGCTCAAAGCGTCACACGTCTTATAAATGAGAGTTTCCAGGAATAAACACTGAACACAGTAGGCAAAGAGGTTGAAAGAGGTGGGTACGATTTCAAGCCTCATGTGTAAATCCGTTATCTTGTCGCAATGACGTTTCTTTTTATGTATGTAAACACTTTATTGCACATAAAATCATTCAAAAACAATAAAAATCGATGGTTATGTACAAAGGTGCTTATCCCTGTAAGTGTAAGGGATCTCTTCCAACTAACCCTGGAGCAGAAGAGAAAGAATAACTAACATCCAAACAGATAGAAAAACTAATTAATTTACTTACACAAAGAAAATAAGGCAAGTGTTGAATGCCAATAAAAAGCTTAATATAGATATTATAATATTACACAAAAATAAAATATAATGAAAGTACATGTTTCTTTCTTAACAAACGTCTCGATATCGATGTTTTTATGCAACAATGCGATTGATTTTTCGCCTTTCACCATCATGTCACCATGTCACCGTCACTGGGCTGCTTGCGTATTTATTCTCATCTTGACGTTTACGAGCCTTCAGTCATACTTTACTTGACATTTAATAACTACCCGCCAAAGACCAAGCACATACCACTCCCATGCGATGTTTTGACTTATAACAAATGACAGCGCTTAACGTTATTACACCTTAAAATGCCCTTGTTCTAAGTAGGTGCAGGTAGAGCAGCAAAACAGTAATTATTCGTTCGTTCTCAGCCCCATATAAGCTTTATTTTCCAGGGATCCTTCTCTTTCAGGCTGGTGCACAATGGCTACAGTACGCCATCTTGAACTTTTAACTTCCATTCAAAATAGTACGTACAGTCGAGAAATGGAAAGGTTTTGTCCAATCTTAAACGGAGATGCTTTGCTCGTTCGGTCTACTTCTTAGTCAATGGCAACATTACCGTGACGTAACCAGCTGACCGGGAAGAACATGCTTTTAGCTAGACATACAAAAGTCCCGTTGACGTCTAATCTTTATACTTTAACAGTAGGTAGCTAGCCTACTGTCAATACGATCATGTGTCTGCAAACCGCTCTCAGCTTGAGTGGCTCCCTATTCGAGAACGACGTAACGTCCGTACGCTCTGCACTCTTTTCTCGATTCTCAACGATCCACAGTCCCCTGAATATCTCAAAACTTCTTTCCACTATGTCAATGAGACTCAAACTCGGTACTTTCGCTCTTCTGAAAAGTTAATCATCTCTGTACCTCTTCATCGTACCGGATTTATGACTTACTCCTTCTCGGTCCAAGCAGCGCGCCTCTGGAACGGTCTTCCTCTTAAAATCAAACAAGCTCCAAATAAGTTCGCGTTCAAAAAATCTGTGCGGGCTCGCACCTATGCACTGGTTAGGTATTTGATTGACGTCGAAATAAAAACACCGATGACGTTGGTACGCTGGATTCGTAGGTTCGGGAGCGGCGGCGGTAGGCAGGCGATTTCTTCTAGTACTGGAGCAGAGATTTCCCTACTACTTCTTCGAGCTAAGCTCTCTTGCTGTTTCTTGAAGACTGCTTCTTTCTTCTTATTTTCTTCGGGTACTGGATCGGACGGAACTGACTTCCTACGGGTTTCTATGCCTATTTTATAACGCTCCGGTATCCCCTCTACTTTGCCTTTCGCCATACATTCCCACCACTGCCATTCCTTTCCCGGAATCCATTATCTTTATTTCTCAGAATTCGGTTTGTTTACATTTTGTCATTATTATGAAATCATATATTTTTACACAATAACTTGTTACAAATAGGTTACTTATCAATTCTACATACGTTTTACATGCATTTGTCATAGTTTACAGCGCGAAAACATCGTCCGGACTGAGCGGAGCGCGCGGCGCGCCAAGTAGTTTTGTTTACCTCAGCCCCCTCAACCTGGGAGTATAAATATCCCCGCTCTCGCCCGTCCGCGCCTCAGTGTTGTATGAGGCGGCGCGCTGTTAGGATCTAAATAGGAATTCTAGTTTACCTAACTTCTTTATTTCTTATTTAGATCCCAATGGGTAAGTAAAACAAACGAAATTAAATCTTTTATTTGTAAAACTTATGTCTAAGGGAAACAGAGAATAAGTAAACACAAAACATAACACTTCTTATGAGATTGAACTAAATTAAATAACACTTTTTTTACCACGATATAAACACTTAACTAATGCGGTCCGTTTGTCCGTTAATCACATCACATATACACTTAATTGTTGGCCGTCTCGAACATCTCTCCCGCCGTGCATCGATCAGCTGATCGTTGCATCTCCGCTGGTGAAGAGTCGGCAGGCTCCGTGGGCAGGATCACGAGCTTCTTGGTAGGCCTCCTCAGCACGCCGCCTTTGGTTTTCACGTCGACTGCACGGGTCACTCCGTCCGGGCCCGGGTACGAGGCGATGACGAGTCCGCGGGGCCAGGTGTTCCGAGGCAGGTTTCCGTCGGCGATGAGGACGACGTCTCCCACTTTGATACCAGGTCCACGTCCATAGGGCTCCCGCCGGTCTTGGAGTGAGGGCAGGTATTCCCGGAGCCAGCGACTCCAGAAGTGGTCGGCGAGGCGCTGACTCGTCTTCCAGGTGGCGCGACCGGTGAGCATGGTGTCGTCGAAGGTACCGGGTGTCGGCACGCGTGCAGATCCGCCCAGCAGGAAGTGGTTCGGCGTGAGGGCTTCAGGCTCGCTGGGGTCCACAGGTACATGTGTTAGTGGCCTGCTGTTCACGGTGTACTCCGCCTCGGCGAGTAGGGTGATGAGGGTCTCGTCGCTCGGGTGGCGCTCCGCCAGCACGGCATGTAGGGCCTGCTTGACGGCCCGCACCATGCGTTCCCAGGCGCCTCCCATGAAGGGGGCGCCCGGGGGGATGAAGCGCCAGCTGATGAGATGCCGTGCAGCCTCCTCTTCTACGGCCTCGTCGTAGGCCTGGCGCAGCTGCTTGTTCGCAGAGTGAAAATTGGTCCCGTGGTCCGACCAGATTTCCGTGGGGCAGCCGCGGCGCGCGACCATCCGGCGGAGGGCCATGACCGCCGAGTCGCCGCTCAGGCTGGCCGAGACCTCCAGGTGGACGGCGCGTGTGGTGAGGCAGGTGAAAAGCGCGACATAGCGCTTCTGTGTCCCGCGCCCGACCGTCACAGTGACCGGGCCGTAGTAGTCAAGACCGGTGTAGGTGAAGGCCCGCTGATGATGAGCAAGGCGGCTCCTGGGGTGGTCGCCAGTTGGCGGGACCGGCGGTCTCGACTTCTTGATGCGGCATGGTAGGCAGCGATGCAACACCATTTTAGCGACGGGACGTAGCCGTAGTATGCAATAATGTTGTTTGCACTCGTTGATGGTCGCCTCGGCCCCATGGTGGTTGAGCTGCCGGTGTATGTAGTCGATGTATAGTTTGACAGCTGTGTGGTTGCCGTCAAGTATCGGCGGCCTTTTCTCTAGCCCGGCGACGTTTTCGATGGCTTCGATGCGTGACTTCATAATGATGACGTCATTGACGAGTTCGACCGCCGTATGACGTAAGCGACTTTGTGTAGCCGGCGCCCGCCCGCACCGCAGATCACGTAGTTCATCGCTGAATGAATCACGTTGTGTGGCCCGTACTACGATGTTTTCTGCGTTCCGTAGGTAAGTAGCGTCGAGTAGAATATATTTTCTTTTTTCTTGCGTTTTCTGTGTTGATTTTTTCGACGCGTCGCTTATGCGTCTTTTCTTCCAAGACGGGTCCGCTTCTTTGTTTTTCGATGTACGCTTGTAGTACGTTTTCGCTCGGCGAGGACGACAGAGGTCGATGAACTGTAGTACGCGCCCGACTATCCGTAGTAGGCGCTCCCACTTAGAGAAGCGCTCGGCCGCTGGCACCGCGGCTCGCGGGTCGCGGTCGTACTTCTCGGTGGCGGCGTTCACTCGTTCTTCGCCTGTGTTTTCGGGATGCTGCTGAGGCGGTTCTTGTGGCCACGTTGCGGGGTCGCCGTACAGGAACTCCGGTCCCGTGAACCATCGATGACCACTGCTGAAGTCTTCTGGTACTTCTCGAGTTGCTTCGTCAGCGACGTTCAGTTTTGACGGCACCCAGCGCCACTCGTTGACCGTGCTGTTGTCTTCGATGGCTGCTATACGATGAGCGACGAATGGGCGGTACGAGCGTGCGCCCGCTCTTATCCACGCGAGCACGGTGCGGCTGTCCGTCCAAAATATTTTCTTGTCGGGTTTTCTATCGTGCTCCTCGATGACCGCCGCAGCCATGCGACTGCCCATTACTGCTGCTTGTAGTTCCATCCTCGGTATGGAAGTAATCTTCAAAGGAGCCACCTTTGCCTTGGCGGTGATGAGTGACACGTGCACGTGCCCGTCCGCCGATACCGCCCGCCAGTAGAGCGCGCTAGTATATGCTGTCTCGCTCGCGTCGACCATCGTGTGCAGCTCGAGTTCAACAGCGTCGCTGAAGCCGGAGTAGCACCGCGGTATTGAGATATCCCGCAGTGCTTGTAGATGACGAGTCCATTCGACCCATCGTTGTGCGAGATCGCTGTCCAATTTTTCGTCCCAGTCCGTCCCCCGCCGCCATACTTCTTGTAGTATTTTCTTAGCGTTGATTGTGACCGGTGCTGCTAGCCCGAGTGGGTCGAAAACCGACATCATAATCTTGAGTACTTGACGCTTCGTAGGTTCTTTGTTTTCGATTATCCCGGGCGGCAATCGGCTGAGGTCCAAGTTGAAGGCGATTTCGTCCGCCGACGGCTTCCACACTTGACCGAGTACACGTTCATTTTTCATCTCGGTTTTGTTGAGCTCGACATCGTTGACTGTAGCGGGCGGCGCGGCGAACGCCTCTAACACGCGCGGTGAGTTCGAAGTCCATTTCCGTAGCTCGTAGTGGGCGTGACTATGGATGCGTTGCACGTCGCTCGCTACGTTTATCGCTTCCGCTTCTGTCTTGAAACTCTGTAGGTAGTCGTCGACGTAGTGATTTCGCACGATTGACTTGGCGGCTTCTGGGTGAGCGTGTTCATACTTCTGCGCGTTCGTGTTTTTCACATATATTGCGATCGACGGGGAACACGTTGCGCCGAAAATGAGTGACGTCATCCGATATTCTTCGGGCGGGGCGTCGTCACGTCGATCGCCGCGCCAGAGGTAACGGAGCGCGTCGCGGTCCGTCGGCTGCACTTTTACTTGCATGAACATCTCGCAGATATCTCCTCCGACGGCGACTGGATGCTGGCGAAATCTCATCAATACTCCGGGCAGCGACTGTAGGAGGTCCGGCCCAGTGAGTAGTCTGTCATTGAGTGAGACTCCTCTCGTCTTCGCAGCAGCATCATGGACAATTCTGACTTTGTCGGGCTTCATGGGGTTGATGACTGCAAAATGTGGTAGGTACCACAACTTCTTGTTCTTCGTAGGCGGCGCGGGCTCGGCATACCCTTTTTCTATTAGGGCATTCATTTCTTCGTTGTATCTCTTCTTAAGCTTGTCGTCCTTGTCTAACTTTTTTTCTATGTTGTGAAGTCGTTTCAGCGTATTTTCGTAGTTGTCGGGGAAACGCGGGTCCTCTTCTTTCCACAGCAGCGGGGTCTGGTAACGGCCGTCGGCCGTAGTGGTCGTCGAACTGGCTAGCTTCTGAATGGCGCGCTCTTCGGGGTCCGATTGCGGACGTTTCGGCTCGATCATCAGCGACTCGATGGCGAAGTACTTGCTTAATTGCTCGTTCAAATCTTCCTTTTCTTCGCAGGCCAGATGATTGATTGTATGCACGCGATGTCCGATGATTCGCGTGCGCGCGCCGTGAAGTACCCAGCCGAGCGACGTGCGTGTTGCCACCGGCTGACTCGGTTGACCGCAGCGTGTCTCGTGCCCGACGAGTAAGTGCCAATTGTCTTGTCCAATGAGCACTCGTGGCGTTGCTGATTCGTACTTTAGTTGATCTTCTATGTCCATAAGATGCTTACAGGCGTGAAGATCTTCATTTTCTATCGATTGCGGCGACAAGCGTAGGTTTTCAATAGTACGTGCGTAAATCTTGTGTGTTTCGCACGTACCGCGTATTTGTAGCGATACTCGACGAGATTTCGACGCGTCGATTTTTTCTTCAGTTATAGCTTCTATCTGCAGCGGCTCGACCGGCCCGTCGAGCCCCGCCTCCCGCGCGACGTCTTCTTGCACAAGTGTAACGGTTGAGCCGTCGTCCAAAAGGGCGTAAGTGCGCACAGCTCCCGCCGGTCCGGAAACTTCTATCGGGATTATTTTCAAAAATGCGCGCGTGCCCCTCGGAGACCACGTAGAAGTGACGGCTTCGTTTCTTTCTTCAGGCTTCGTATAATGCAGTAACTTGTGATGAGAATATTCACAGCCGTTTTCACCGCACTTGGCGCGTTTACAGCTGTGCACCTTCCCCCGGTAGCGTAGACACCGAAAACATAGCCGCTGTGCTTTTGCTGTCTTCCATCTGTGCGCGACGTCACCTTCTAGGAACTTCGAGCATTTTTCTATCTTGTGGTCGACTGCGCCGCACACGCCGCACTTGGCTGCCGGCTTCTCCATAGTGGTGAAAGTTCGATGTGTAGGCTTCTTCGGGTGCGAAGTGGCGGTTTCGACGTTTTCCGGCAAAGCGTAAGGCGCGCAGTAGTCCGCCTCTCGCTGTAGGAAGATGGACAGCTTCATCAGCTCCGGATCTTCGGATGGATGCATGGCTACGTAGTCGAACCACCTGTATCGCTGACTCGGTGTTAGCTTCTCCAATACGGCCTTCGTTGTTTCAGGGCTGTAGAGGTACTGCGGCTTGTTGAGTGTGCGAAGTGTAGCAATTGTGTTAGCTACGCGGCTGGCGAAGACACAGATGTCACGAGGACCGTCGGAGAGGCGTGGTAGAGCGCGGAGGCGCTCGAGCTCGGCGAGGGCGATGGTATCCGGACGTCCAAATCTGGATTCCAATGTCTTCATGACGTCTTCGGCGCGGGAGTTGTAGATGAGAAGATTTTCAACGGCTTCTCTTGCTTTTCCTTTCAGGCTTTTTCGTAGTCTTGCAATGTTGTCCACTTCCGTGTAGGTAGGGGCGGACGCGTAGAAAGCTGCCTTGAACGACAACCATTCTCGATGACAGCCGTTGAAATCTGGTAACTGAATGTGATATCGCGATGTTTCTCGATGACCGACCCGTGCGGCGATCGCGATGGCGGAGGCTAACTCGGATATGTTGACGTTTTGTTGTGGCGTCGCAATCGCAGTAGAGTTGTCCCGCTGTGTATCCTCTTGTGGATACATTCGAAGTCTTGCAGCATCTTCATAGAGCGGAGCGGTGTACCCGTAGGCCGTCGTAGTCGGCGGCGCGGCGATGAACGCGGGGTACATGGCGGCCGCAGGCGGCGCGGGGGCCGCGGGCGGCGCGGTTGCGGGGAGCATGGCGGCGAGGGAACACGCGCTATCCCCTCCGGGCACGGCGGCCGCAGTGGTGGGGATAGTACCGGGCCCGGCGCGCGCCGCTACGGTGGCGGCTGCGACGACGGGAACGGTTTCTATGGGGTTGCGTGATGTCTTCCCTGGTTGAGCCGGTGGTGATGTCGATGAGGGAGCCGCACTGTTCCCGACGGGCACGGCGGCGGCGGCGGCGGGAACTGCGTCGGGCCCGGGATGCACGGCGGCGGCGTCGGCGGGCGCGACGTTCACTATGGGGGTGTGCGGCGATCTCCCTTGCTGAGACGTAGACATCTTCTGTGGGGGTGCCGGCTCGGGCTCCTCTTCGTTGTACGGGACGTCGGCTATGGCGAGTACGTGGTTGCGGCTTGTCTCCAACCACTCTTCTACCCGCTGCTCAGGCTGGTGGCACGTTGACAACACTGTGTCGTTGTCATCTTCATCGGTTTCTTCATTTTCTAGCAGGGCGATGCGCGCCTCTGCGAGCTCCAGCTTAATCCTGAGCATATCCTCCTTAGCGCGCGCTAGCCGGCGCGCGCGGGTGGACGACGTCGTCTTGATACTCTTGCTCCTTGTAGACTTCGATGGTGGTGGCGCGGGCTGGCTAGGTTCTATGGGGGTGCCCGATGCCACCGTGGTTTTTCTTGATTCTGAAGGCAGCGGCGCGGGCGGGCTTGACACTATGGGGGTGCCCGCTGCCGACTGCCGGGTGGACCGCGGCGACTGCTCAGGCTGACTGGATTCTGTGGCGGTGCCTGGCGTCGCCGTAGTCTCGGTGCACGACGTGGTGCCCGAAGTTTCCCCCTCGGTGGTTCCGTGCACCGAGGAGGACGTTTGCGTGGGTGGAGTTCCGTCCGATTTGTTTCCAGCCTCGAAAATTAACTGGCCCAGCGTGCGCTTCCCCGACGTGGATCTTGTCACCGGCATTTTCTTTCTTGATTCTTGAATCATCCGGTTCGAAGGACCAGCATGTGCGGGCTCGCACCTATGCACTGGTTAGGTATTTGATTGACGTCGAAATAAAAACACCGATGACGTTGGTACGCTGGATTCGTAGGTTCGGGAGCGGCGGCGGTAGGCAGGCGATTTCTTCTAGTACTGGAGCAGGGATTTCCCTACTACTTCTTCGAGCTAAGCTCTCTTGCTGTTTCTTGAAGACTGCTTCTTTCTTCTTATTTTCTTCGGGTACTGGATCGGACGGAACTGACTTCCTACGGGTTTCTATGCCTATTTTATAACGCTCCGGTATCCCCTCTACTTTGCCTTTCGCCATACATTCCCACCACTGCCATTCCTTTCCCGGAATCCATTATCTTTATTTCTCAGAATTCGGTTTGTTTACATTTTGTCATTATTATGAAATCATATATTTTTACACAATAACTTGTTACAAATAGGTTACTTATCAATTCTACATACGTTTTACATGCATTTGTCATAGTTTACAGCGCGAAAACATCGTCCGGACTGAGCGGAGCGCGCGGCGCGCCAAGTAGTTTTGTTTACCTCAGCCCCCTCAACCTGGGAGTATAAATATCCCCGCTCTCGCCCGTCCGCGCCTCAGTGTTGTATGAGGCGGCGCGCTGTTAGGATCTAAATAGGAATTCTAGTTTACCTAACTTCTTTATTTCTTATTTAGATCCCAATGGGTAAGTAAAACAAACGAAATTAAATCTTTTATTTGTAAAACTTATGTCTAAGGGAAACAGAGAATAAGTAAACACAAAACATAACACTTCTTATGAGATTGAACTAAATTAAATAACACTTTTTTTACCACGATATAAACACTTAACTAATGCGGTCCGTTTGTCCGTTAATCACATCACATATACACTTAATTGTTGGCCGTCTCGAACAAAATCTGTGCGTGATTTCTATGCTGGTAGAACTGAAATCTCTTAGTGTATCTGCTTAGACGTGTCATTTGTATTTATATATGTGTATTTATTTATATATTATATGGTTATCCCTATCTATGTAATTATTATTACTATTATCTTTAGTATATGTATTATATCATGTATTTTTTTTTGTTAGTAGCACCGCCCACAAGTTATCTGCTTTGCCCTAAGGTTAACTGGTAGAGAATGCCTTATGGCATTAAGTTCGCCTTTTGTACGATAAGTATTTTTTTGTACAATAAAGTTTAAATAAATAAATAAATAAATAAAGTATAAAGACAGACAAGTACCTAGTCACTTTTCAGCCGTTTTGGGAGCATTCTTACGCATTCGTTAAACATTGCTTGTAGTGCGTTCGTTCACGGCGCGCACACATACAAACCGCGCGATGTACCTTTTGTATGGAATAAATTGCTGCTATTATACGGTGCTACTGTTACCATTTCTATTGTCCTTTCTGCCACTCTCCGGTTCGCTTTTCAGCCCATGAATTAATTAGCATAGCAAACAATGTGGGTCACCCGCATTTACCGCTGCTGCGTAATCGACCAAAAGGCTCCAGGGTACTCGTCCTATGAAAACCGTTGATAATGAAAACGGCCGGTTTTCAAATGTTATCTACTTTAAATTGAAACATAGCTTACATAATACGAGTGACCGACACAGTAAGTAACAAGAAATTGTGCCCCTACTGTGTCAATTCCTTATAGAGCCTGTCATCAGAATGAGATTTAAATAAAATGGGACAAATCGATTCAGAAACCATAGAGTTTTGAGGTCCGATATATAAAAAACCGGCCAAGTGCAAGTCAGATTCGCACGCAAAGGTACTACCACAGTCAAGGAAAAACCTAAAAAAACACGTTTCTAGAATAGGGACCCACTTATGAAATTTCAGTAGAACATTAACGTCTGCCAACGATTCCTAAATATTTCATTAGCAGAGAAAAAGGACCCCGCAGCAAACTTAGGGAAAAAGTGGTCTCAGTTAAATTTTATTATGATGTAGATTCAACTCTCCTGATTATTTTTTTATAAGGGCACAACTCTCTCAGATGTATACTTTCTGAAATAATTAAGCATATATTTTTTTTATTTACGCGACGTGTTTTCTAAAATCGATATATTACGAAATGATTTCATGTAGGTTGACGACTGGAATACGTCTTAAACTCCGAGAAGTGATAAGATTATTGCAAACAAAGCAAGGATTTCTTGCTGCAATCATGTGTTGTAAGTATTTTTCTTATTTTTTCTACTCAATCAGTCTCTTCATTTTTACGCCATCCTGGGAGATGTTTGTATCGCCATATACCTACCGCTAATTACGTCCAACTTATGAGCCACTTTAATTTCAATGAACATTGCCGAAGTGAGCCCAGTAACAAATCAAAAGTCATTGCATCAACACCAAACCGATTGTATCCTTAAGAACAGTAAACTGCTATTCCTAATCATTAAAACCTATCAAAATGGTATTGGCCAAAAAACACGTTTCAAAAACCATTTTGATTTATTTTGTTTTTACATATTCTGTGAACGTTTCAAGTCTCTAAAGATGCAGCTCTGTAACAAACGGACAGCGAAGGCTTAGTAATAGGATCCCATTGGCACCCAACCCTAAAATGGCATACAACCTACTAGAGAGTCTTCTACTTTTGTGATGTCGCTTAAAACACCACAGTGGAACATTCTATCGGAACTACATAGGACATACAACTACACTTACTGTTTGAAATGTGATCTGGCAACACAGATGCAATACGAAGAACAAGCATTAGTCGGAGTGTGCTGAAACACACTAACTATGGACACGGTACTATTTTTTTCAGATTATTAGAAATTAAAGCTCGACATCACAAAACGACTCTCAGATATCTGCCGACAGAGGACTCTCTGTTTCTTTGGGCACATCGTGCTTTTATCAAGGCTAGAGAAACAGATTATTCTTGCATCTATGGAGGGCACCAGAGGAAGAGAGAGGAGAGAGAGAGAGGATCAAAAGAGCTGCTAAGTGCGGTCTCTATCAGGTGGTCCCTATAACCAGGAACAAGACTGCATGGAGGGCAGTTGCATTCAATCATGATCCTCAGCTATGAGTGAATTAAAAAAAAAACAACGTGAAATAAATTATTAGTTTAAAAAAAATACCGAGAGCTTGGAATTGCATGAGTAGTACTCGTAGTATTGTGTTTATAGACATTCTATATTTGATTTTTTTATTTTTCCGTACTATCAGCATGAAAAGAGGTTTGTTATATATTAAAGAAGTAAACACCAAAACAATATCAGTGTTAAATTCTAAATATTATTAAAATTAAGAGAAATACTTAAATTATTCTCCTTTTCACGCGAACGGTACAGCCACTGCAAATGCAATTGCAAGCTCTCGATAATTCATCTATAACAAGATGATGCCTGTAACATCGAGGCAAAACAAGTCGGATAAAAAGTATTCTATGTGGTAACCGGGGTCGTAATCTACCTGTATACCAAACTACATTGTAAACCGACGAACAGTTGTTAAATAACTTATACTACTTTAATTCCTAAGTTCAAAGTCACTGTGTAGGCTACAGGTAAAAGCAATGCGGGAACAGGGGGGGGGGACATCAGTAATATGGAGAATGGGGAGGGAGTGAGGCACCTGTTGCTAGCTTCATAACTTAGTTACATGTGTAGCAGGTATGGAGATAATAGCTCTTAACTACGCCGTGAAGTTTACCGCAAATGTTGAGTGCATTTTGGTTGTGCTAACATGATCTCATTTTCAATTCCACTCAAACATGAGAGGTACTGTCGAACAAAGAGGTCAACTTTCCATGTAAATTAAATGTGTTTGGGAGGTAAACCCCCTTCTTTGTTCGACTTTCGGTACGTAGATTAAATGCATTAGATTTAATTCGTGTTAGTTGTCATAATCGAGGAAACCGAAGAGATAATAGAACATTACATTAATTGAATTAATGTGCAAATATGCACATTTCCAATTTCATTACAATCATAGCCCTTATGTAGACGAGATGATAATAATCCTCTGTACCCATATTATAAAGTTTGCTGCGTGTCAGATTCGATAATTGTGTATTATGAGCGACCACCAGGCTGTCAGACTATTACGAATGACAGCTAAATATCGTACATCAAAGTTTTGTTTTTGTTTCATCGACATTTTTTCGCAAATGTATGATAAATCGTCGTCTGGTACACGTACGGAAGTGTAATTTCCTCTCGTAACTCGTGCTAAATGACATACTTTCAGCACTTATATCAAAATAGTTATTTATGTGACTGGTGCATAATGAGAGGCATTAATACACTGACTTAATGCCTAATTATGTACAGTTGCATACATAACTTTATGTACATGCTTATCATAAGTTTTCTAATACAATATGTACAAATATGGCCTGCATTTTCAAGTGGTACTATTAACTTATTCTTAGGTATCTAAGTTTGAATAAAACACAAATAATAAGAAGTTAAAGTTTAGTTTTCTATATATACTTTAGTGTAACAAAACCGCGGTAGATGGCGCTGTTACATCTGTGAAATCTTCATACAGGCTGCACTGCGGTGTTAAGATTTTTCCGCAAGGAATGACCCCCGCGCGGTATTATTTGTCATTATCGATACTTGAATGTAAACATCAAGATACAGTGTGCTTTAATGTAAACATGAATATGCAACCACATGTACAGGTTTCTTAATATAGGCCATTTTCTTATCGTTCCTGAACATATTGTAGGGAAATTATGATATGGATGTAGATAAAGTACCATTTTGGTTTGGAAGTACCTTTTAGCTAGTCCCATTGCAACTAAATCCCATTAAAACTCTTCAAATATGGACTATGGACTTATAGAGATTTGGGTATTTTTAGGGTTCCGTACCTCAAAAGGAAAAAAACAGAACCCTTATAGGATCACTTTGTTGTCCGTCTGTCTGTCCGTCTGTCAAGACCCTTTATCTCGGGAACGCGTAGAGGTATCGAGTTGAAATTAAAACGATATACTCAAGTCTACGGTCTCTTCAAGATGTGTAAAAATCAAACTTCAAAGTTGACGTGAAAAAAGATACGGCCGTTTATGCCGCAAAAAACGTAAATTAATAAATTTCGACATTCTCAAGGAAACCAAAATTCATAGGGTAAGTAGGTACCTAGGTACAGTCGAGTTCATCATTATCTGAGCAAAGATTGGACCAAAAACATCTGAACAAGACCCTATTGTCAGAAGCATAAGAACTAGATCAGATATTTTTGATCCGTTCTTTGCTCAGATAATGATGAACTCGACTGTACTTTCCATTGACTTAGAACTATGTTTGGCAAGTAATATCGTCTTCGTTCGTCTTCGTCTAGTCAGTCTCGTTTCGTCAGTATAGGAAAAAAATCTGAAAACTATACATTTTTAATGTATGTGTGAAATAAGTTAAATGCTTCTTTTTTGGTTTGCCGCTGTCGAGTAAAAAGTATCCTGTTTTAACCTAAATATCCGCGCTTTTTACTTTATACTTTGGAAACCGTGAAAGTGAAATGGGAACTTGGAATCTTCCAAATAAGTTGGTAAGGATCAGCCAGGAATCAATCAGGTGGTTTACCCTGTCAATCGATTTCCTTATTGTTTACTGGCTTTATCAACACCTACTTCAGAGAGAATAGAATTCTCAATTTAAGGTGATTCGAGTTTTCCATTAGGCGATACAATAACGGGTCAAATTTTAAAACCGGTTAATAACCGAAGTGATACAAAAAAACCAGTTAGCCGGTTAAAAACCGGTTTTAATTATTTATATAATTTTTGTGCTTTTCGTGAGTGTTTGTTAATAAATCCTTCTTTAAAATATTGTTTAGCTGATTTATGAACAAAATCAATGTAAATGAAGAAAAAAATAATAATAATCGAAATATTACTGACGGTAAATCGGAATAATTTGGCCAGTCGGAAAATAAAAGATATGGACTGTATCACAACTAAATACAAATACACTCACAGACAATGAATTCGGGTCATTTTCTATGAACATTTATATAGAAAATGACCAATTCATTGTCCGTGAGTGTATGATAGATTTTGAAGGTATATGGAATTGAAAAGAAGAATAATTATGTAATCATTAAGGAATCAAATAAATACAATGTATTTTAGTCCATTTACTAGTTTTTAACCGTTGCCAAAAAGCGGCGGTTAACCGGTTTTTGGTTAGCTGGTTTGCAATCTCTAATTTCCAACAAACGTAAAGGAGCATTTAGTGTGCGCGAAATGACAGTCATGACAACACTCATAAATTAAAAAAAAAATAGCAAAAACTAAAAGTTCAGGGTTCAATCCCACGTTAATTATACTCTTTTAAGACTTCTCATGTCTTTCGCAAAATGTATCACGCTATAAAATTAAGCACATTCAAAACATAATTGATGCCGTGGCAGTATGTTTGCCTGGAAAACAGACCTAGTCGGCACTTTAAGCTTTAAGCAAAGTGTAAAGACAACCAAGTAGGAGCGCGCGACACATATTTATTTACACAGACGCACAACGCGCGTCTGTGTGCGTGAACGCCATACTGGGGCAGTCGCGCGCAGTCGCAAATGCTTGCCTGTGGTGCGTCCGTACACGGCGCGCACACATGCGCGCTCCCGGCGTACCTTTTGTTCGGAGAAAAACTACCGTATACCGTGCCTTATGGCACTGGTCTTACCACCGGCGAGTAAGCGAGTAAAGTTGGGCGTGTATACATATTATAAAAGTATTTACTTTAAAAACATAAGACAAAGTGCCACCTACTTCACATTCATATAGTACTTTATCATGTAAATATAAGCATAATGTAATAATAACGTTCTTGCAACTTGATATCGGTGATATACCTCGGCTGCAAACCTAATTTGCCCATTAATATGATGGCATGTTAAATAGAGAGTCGTGACTCCCGACGTTAGGGATGATTAATTCACTTGGGTCGGGTTCAGATATTTTTGTTCCCGTAAGTGTGTAGTAAATGAACTCGATGTACCTCGGCTGCAAACCTAATTTGCTCATTAATATGATGGCATGTTCAGTAGAGAGTCTTACGTTAGGTATGTGGTAATAATTCTGAAATAGCGGCATTTGATTTAAGATATTTCCTTTTGCAGAGTTGATCGTTACGACATATTCAGTCAAGTCAAGGGGTCATTGGCCTCAATCATTATGCTATGTGGATATGCTCTGGGATTACGGGATTCAAGTTGTTGAAGTGGTCAATGGTTTTGATTTTAGTAAGTACCTACAAGAAATAAATTATAATGATTCAATTACAATACAAAAAACGTGAGAGACGACTTAACATTTTATTGTGATATAAAAATAATTTACTCTTTCAAATTGTATTTATTTTATTAGGAATCAAACCATTCAGTACAGCCTTTATTATGATACGACATATATATTGCCTGCTGTAGGTAGGTCAAGGGCAGATCCTGTAAATATCAGCGGCGTGGGCGAGTCACGCCTATCGCTTCTGTGTATCGATTTAGCAGGTTTTAATGAGGGCTACCAGAATTTGTTTAGCCGCAAGAACGGAGCGGTTAAGATAAGATAAGATATATAATTTTTTAACCGAATTTAAAATGGTTTTGTGCAAGCATTTCACAGCATAACCGACCTCTATGGTTTGGCTGCCCTTCGTGAACGAGCTCCACACCGCCATGCGCGCGAATGCTGGCTGAAGTTGGCGACGCCCGATTTCGAGCGTCAATTGTTTTTCGGCGGATAACTTTTTATGGCGGCTTTGTATGAACGTTTCGGTATATAATAAAAAATAAGTGTAAATATGTGTGTGTTGTGTACATAATTTTGTAAATACAACTTGTACGATATATGTGACTGTTTGTGCGGATATAAAGACAATCGGGTCCCGGCCGGTGACGGTATTTGTGTGGTAAGCAAACTGACAAACACACGGCTCGAGCAAGCGACCTGGAGTTCACATGTTTAAAGGTAAGCCATCCATATTGTTGGGGAGCTGTTGGTAATGCTGCGCAGGGGGTCAAGCCAACCAGTCTATGGTTTACATCCACAAGCTATCGAAGATTAAAATACTGTACAGTTTTATTCATAGCAATTATATTGTCATCCATTTTAAGTGTGATAGTACAGTTTATAACAAAAAGTTAAGGTAAACCACTATTTGCTAATATTCAAAATGGCAACTATTGGGACAATGTCGAACACTCAGACGTCTACCTTCTTCTCCGTGTACAACCTGAGTCAACGCTTGAGCAGGGCGTGCAGCGGGTCGGGGCGTGCGGCGTTCATGTTAAACATAAACAAATGCATGTGAGCGTCCTGAATGCACGCTGCACAAAACCCTTTGAGGCTACCTGCCACGCTACCCGCCACGCTACCCGCTCCGCTAGACGCGAAGCTGGACGCTCGCCACTCAGGCCGTACACTAACACTTACACTCAGACGTTGCACTCTTTGCAGAGCGGTCGTGATCAGGGCTTGCAGTACCGGGAAATTTTAGTAGACGTGATCAACTGCTAGTATTACTCGGTGCAGATATTGCTCGCTATATGATGCCCCGCAATCTCTCGATAGGAGGACATTCTGGTGCACTCATGCAAGGGTCCGCCCACAGCCGATTTGACCTGGTCAGTCCATCGCATGGGTGACCTCCCGCGTAATCTGGTTCCCTCTACTCTGCCCTGGACGACAAGACGCTCTATGGAGTTATGGTTTCCTCTACCTTACTTGTTTGCTTAAATTAAAGTAATTAATGCAACATTATTAGTACATTGTGTATCTAGGGCGGTAAGTAAGGAATTGCAAACGAGTGTTTGTTATAAGCCCGAGGTGAAACCGAGGGCTTTAATAACACGAGTTTGTAATTCCTTTACCGCCCGTGGCACACACAATGTTTTTCATCACACTTGTGAGGAAATCTTAATAATATAACCTTACTAATCGCCCCAGTATGACAAGAAAATATTAAAACAGACAGTGACATTAGTGACATTTAAGTCCATAGACAATGCGAAGTCAAGTCACGTTCGGAAACCATAGCGGTAAGCGGCATTTTATATTTGCAAAATAAAGAAATACATTATTTAAACATTTAATTAATGTTACCGAAATATGTGTTTACATGTATTTGCAATAACAGTTATCTTTAAATAAATATTTCAGTGATAAAAGTTAAAAAAGTAAGTTGGCGTTTCCTTTGAACATGACAAATAAGAGTGAAACAGAACCAGCGTTTCAAATTAAAAAAAGAAAACCATTACGCCCTAGGGCGTAATAGGCCATTTACGGCCCGCAGAATCTACGTGTAATGACACCATTTTCGAGCAAGTGTGATGAAAAAATATTTATCTACACACTCATAAACCCCCAATAATGTCCCCAAAAATTATGGCTAGCATAAAGATAGGTAAATTGTTTTGTTTGAACAAATTTCTCATCTGTGAAAATGCTTTTATTGCTTCATAATAACATCGAATTTGATGTTATTATGACATTCAACTTTCGAACATCTCTGAAAAACAAAGCAATTTGATTGGACTTAATTCAAATATCAGTCAAAATGACAATAAGAAAAAAAGTCAATTGTAAACAGTTTTGACAAATCTCGTATGTTCTTTGAAATCGAACGATATATTAGTAAAAGTCTACACTGGTAGTTTCTGAATAAAAAAAAAACTACGGTTGTGTGACATGCGTAAGGTCTCCTCTTCGATCTTTGTACGCTTTCAGCGTCGGGCTTCTAATAGACTCTCGTTAGCAATCCCCTTCTTACTACTCTTAATGCACAATGTACTATAAAACTTCTATTTATCTAATAACACCTCTAGGCATGGTGTAGTGCGGAGTGCGCGCCATGTACCCGACCTCGGCGCTGAGCGGCGCGGGAATAATAACCGCCGGCCGAGCCCCTCGGCGTGCTTGCATTGCTCAATTTGCAGTAATTACAACACTAGTGCGGTAATGTATAGTAAAAATCACTTGTGTGCAGCTGCTTTCCGCGCGTAAATGAAATAAGAGCCAGTTTATGAGCAAGTGTGTTGAATTTTTTTTTTCAAAAATTCAAAATTCTTTATTTTTTTTTAAATAATACTTGTTACATAGTGTAGGGGACGGGGCCTCACATTAAACATAATATTGCCTGTGTCGGAAGGCGCCAAAATTGTGTACTTATGATCCTTAAATCGATATAAAAACACCGTCGTCCAAAGAACTTCTGTGCCGACCAAGTCCACGCCATGTTTGTTATTTGCAGTGGAGCGTCTACGTGCCGAGAATTTAAAGTTCTATCTAAGGCAGTAAAACAGAATTTGATCTAATTTCAATTTTACACCGTTCAATTTAAGTACATTTTCTTTTGCATTAGATCCAATGGATTTGTAAGATAACTTTAATTTTATTTTCCAGCTCGAAGTTTGGAAGAGAAATTCAGAGTTGCAATGAATGCAGTTTGAGTTATTTTATGCGGATTCGACTGTACCTACTTTGATCATGTATGCTGCTACTTTTTTGAGTTCCTACGTTATTATTATTCGTTTATGGTGATTCGAGTAGGTCAGTTCTCCATACATACAAAGAGGGTCATCATTTGCTTCCAACACATCTATAACAGTTTTATAGTTATCAAATAGAATCCTCCCCGGTTAAATAATAGGCAAGCCAGTGGAAATCGAGTTCTGTGGACACCTGTGGACTTGGTTTAATGAAAATGAAAAATGAAAAAATGTTTATTGTGGTTTTCATGACATTTAATATTACATCTCAAAACTTTTTGCTGTAGGAGAACTGCGTTGCGAGACTTGCATCTTTTTACATGTAATGTTTGTGATGGGATCTCATTTCTTTTTGTAAGTGGTCTTCTTTTATTTATTCCATTCCAATCCATTCTATTTCCCAATTGAACTACAAAACTAACTTTCTTAACGCATGTATTTGTATAAGATTACAAAGTTATGTGTGCAGTTGTGACTGAAATATTTTTAGTTTTGTAGGACTTGATAGGCTCAAAACTATGTTTAAAATTTGGAGCTTGTGGGTCTGCTAGAAGTACCTTAAAATTATGATAATCATCAGTCAGTGACTCAGTGACAAAACTAAGGAACTTAGACGTGCAATAGTTCTTAAACTAAACATTCGAATTGAATGATATTGAGAATATATTTTAGTCTTATTGTGCCCTATATATAGGGTTATAGCTTTATCCAGTAAAAAAATTACAGGAGGTTGAAAATGGCCTGAATGGCTTCGAGAAAAGGATGGTACGGCCGTGCCTTTGTTTTGCTCGACTTGGCGGGGGCACTGCCGTGCCCCGAGATATAATATACAGTTACATCGAAAACATCTTCTGGTTTCTGTTATATTTTACACGAAAACAGAGATATGTAAAAATGGTTCGGCTAATTTTAACCAACTTCAAAACAGAGGTGGTTTTCAGTAGGATTGTATTTTTTTTGGGATTTCTTCATTAATTGTGAATGGATTTGTTTTTTTTTTATGATTAGTACTTTTATGGTAATTACAAGGTCATTTTAAGATCAACATTTACAAATATAAGCCAGCTTTTTGAAGCATGTACAGAAAACAATTTTAAACCGACTGAAAAAGAGGAGGTTTTCAGTTCGTCGGAATCTTTTTTTACGTCCCCTAACCTTTGAAAGTAATTTCCGGTGTAAAATTATTCACGAACCCTTTTCCCGTTTATTGACACATGTCAAACTTATAATAATAAATATTGACAATAATGAAAATGTGCAACTGAAAAACTGTTTATCGACAACACACATAATATCATAAACCCCCTACAATACGTTCAAAAATCTCAAGTTAGATATGACCAGCATAATTATAAACAGTTTTGTTAATAATTATGCTGTTATTATGTGTTTGTTAACTTAATATCTGTGAAAATATTGTTATTGGCAATTTCAATGAAAGCTTAAGGACGTTTGAGACTGTCGGTTTTCCATACAATTACTAAGAGGATCATCATTCGCTTATATCGCATCAATTATATTTGAAATGTATTGTACTTTATAGCTTGATACATTTCGTCCACGCGAAAGCACATAAAGCATCATAAAAATTGTATACATGTAAAAAGATGCAAGTCTCGCAATGCAGTTCTTTTACAACAAAAAAGTTTTAAGATGTAATGTTACACCAAGTCAGTACTGGGGGGAGGGGGTCCACGGAACTCGATTTCCACCGTCTGACCTATTATTAAATAATAGGCAAGTCGGTGGAAATCGGTTTCTGTTCCCCCCGGTACTGACTTGGTTTAACATTACATCTCACAGCTTTTTGTCGTAAAAGATCTGCGTTGCGAGACTTGCATCTTTTTACATGTAATGTTTTTGATGGGATCTCATTTCTTTTTGTAAGTGGTCTTCCTTTATTTATTTCATTCCAATCCATTCTATTTCCAATTTAAACTACAAAACTAACTTTGTAATCGCATGTATTTTGAAAGAAAGAAGAAAAAAGAAAAAAAATACATTTATTTATGACAGCAAAAAGTTACAAAACATAGGAAAAAAATGAAAACAAGAAAACACAAAAAAATAAAAACCTCGCTGCCACAAAAAGGTCCCACCTCAGCATAATACCAACTCCAGAGCTGGCGCTGGTCTTCCGTTAGAACCAGACAGGGCGACGTCACGGCGAGTTTTTTTCTGGTTTTATCGGTTCAGCCTACTTAAAGTGAACGCGTCCATTATTAGATAATTTTCAAAGTTGCATAATTTTTATATTGAACGTTCTCAGAAATTTAAATTTAGCGAATAAAGAAAACATATCATGATTTTAATAGATACAAACTTTACTAGATGCTTCTATGTCCTGTGTTATTGATATGTGATGTATAATATTATTTATAATAAAAAAATTAAAACTTCCCACAGGAATCTCACTGAATGGAAACTTGCTTTAAATTCGCATGGAAATTTAATAAAACTTCGGAGCACTTTCAAGCATTTTTGAGAATGTTCTGCAACATATACTTAGGTCCCATTTAGACGGGACGAGAGCTCCGAGGTAATTTTCATTTCATTGCGGCGATTAATCGTGAGTGTCAGGATGACGGGTGTACATCAACAAATGGAGCTGTGGTATACCTCAAGAGTTAGTGCTAACAATGTGCCAAATGTGCGCCAAAATTGGAGCAATGAGCTCTTTTAACTCCAGAGATATTTAAGAAATAAATGGTGCCCGCCATTCTGACGTCCGGTTGGCGGGTGCATTTCCAATTTTAGCTAATGGCTGCCTACTCAAGGGTGAAAGTACTACCCAAGGTTAGTGCAGTAATGTGCTTACACATGTATGAAGCACAATCAAATTCAGAGAACGGTTAAAGAGTAATATGGAATTGAATAAATAGATGGGTCAAATGCAGAAAATATAAACAATAATCTTCGAAATTACTGAACAGAAAAATCTGTTATAATTACCAATTATTAATATCATTCTAAATATTACAGGAAAAATATGACGGTTTTCCTAAATTACACCGTTTTCTGGAAATTCGCAAAAATCGTAACACATACTTATTTGCTCCTATTAATTGTAAGCTAACCGCCCTACTGTTTTTCTTGAACTATTCACGTATCTACTTACGAGTTTGTACGGAACCCTCAGTGCGCGAGTCCGACTCGCACTTGACCGGTTTTTTATTCTATCAGAGAGGATAGTACGCGTAATTTTGAGTAGAAATGATGTAACCTTTCTCAGATCTAAATAAAAACCGGTCAAGTGCGAGTCGGACTCGCGCACCGAGGGTTCCGTACAAACTCATAAGGAGATACGCGAATAGTTCAAGAAAAACTGTATGTCGATTTGTTTAGAAGAAGCAAATAAATATATGTTATGATTTTTGCAAATTTCTAAAAAACATTGCAAGTTAAAACAGTTATATTTTTCCTGTAATATTTAGAACCTGACGTGTAATGATTCTATTTAATAGCAAGGACGATTAAATCAAGAGGACTGTCATTCTCCATACGAAAAGCTGTTCCCCGAATTTACAACGCCATCTATGTATAAGCTTGGTAAAATAATTATTTACAATTTTTAAACTTTGCAAACGTGACATAGTATTTAAATGTTAGAATTTATTTATTATTAGCTGTTTACGAACTAATTGTTGTTCAATTATAACATCGTTAAATCCCCTAGCGTGAAACAGGCCATCGCTTAGTTTTGCTACTCTCCGCTAGATGGATTAATGGATGGATTAAGTTTATGTAAATTTCTAAAAAAGTAATAAAGTTAGGAAGACCGTTCTATTTTTCCTGTAATGTTCAGGTTGATATTGATAATTAGTAATTATGACACATTTTTCTGATCAGTAACTTCGGAGATAATAGGGGGGGAATGGTACATAAAAATGTATAAATCAAAAACTACTTAATTAAGAAAAAAAATAAAAATGTTGTTTTAATCTACAAATTAAGCCCTTTCATTTGATACCCCGCTCAATATAATAGCCCTACTTTCAATTTTAAAAGTCCCATTACGGAGCCTTTTAAAAAAAAAGTAAAAAAGGTACAAGATATTTTTTATGTCCAATAAGCTCGGGTTAGCTACTTTTAACAGTATTCCAAATTTCAAATCGATAGCATCAGTAGTTCCTGAGATATCTGGCTGTGACAGACGGACAGACAGACAGACAGACAGACAGACAGACAGACAGAGTCGCACCATAAGGGTTCCTTTTTTACCATTTTGGTACGGAACCCTAAAAAGGTAGTGTACAAATTTAAAAAAAAAATGGCCCACCTACATACAATTAGGCGAATTAAAAATCTTGAAACACTAAGAGCACCCAATATACGAAACTTCGGTGCTTAAAGTATGAACAAGAAGGCCAGGGCGTACCCATTTCAGTGCGGGCTCGTTAGATTAAAACTTTTTACGTGTTCTTCGCAATTACGGTCCTTCGAACAAAAAACTTAATTTTGTATTTTTTTTGGTAGGTATACTTTTACTCGCACACCAAATAAAATTATAATTTTAATATTTATGTACAAATTTCAATTTCAAACACAATTTATATTGTTTCGGAATAAATGACTTATGACTAATATATGCATTTTAAACATGGGGGGTACTTTTGGAGGGATTAACTAGAAAATTAAAAAAAAAGCAAACTATGTCTTGTGACATATCAAATAAAAGAACTCACTGTGGGAAGCTCAAATATATATTTTTTATAAAAATAGTTTTGAAGTTTTTTAAGAAAATAATTTTACAACAAAAATTGACCCCTAACATTTTGGAAAAAATAAGAAAAATAGTCCTACACCTATAGATTACAGGGAAACCTATAAGAAGTCTGTGCAATAATGTGTAATTGTGTTGTATTGTTTTGAACCTACGGAACCCTCTCCACGCGAGTCTAACTCGCACTTGTCCGGTTTTTTGAAGTCGGTTTAATTTTTAAGTATTATTTTTGCTTTGCTTTCGTCAAGTAATACATACCTTATGTTTTAACCCAGGTCATATTCGACCTGTACACCAAGTTTCATATTAATCAGTTTGGTAGTTTGCATGATGAGCTAACAAAGGAACACCCATGCAAACCGACAAAAAAATCGAAAATTGTGCAATTTTATTCATTGAAATTGTTTCGACACAAAACGTTCCTTAATTAAGATTTATTTCAAAGTAATGATAGAGTACTAAAATTCTAAAAGGTTGCAAAAGCTATTTCAACAAAGCAGCCTTAGAATAAAATGGAAGACCGCTTGCAGTTCTGCCCGCTGGGTATCGATTCAGGGAATACCGTTATTCTTACACACATTTCTACTTTGCGGTAATGTGGTTAAGTTAGTATTGAGTATTTGAAAGTGCAATGTTTCGTTATTCTAAGACACGCCAGACAGGCTGATGATGGTTTCTTGATCGTCTTAATTAAAACTTTTATTTAAACCACATTAATATAAGACAATACATATTTTTGAGACAAACTTTTATAGCCGACTGTACTTTTTTTGGTATAATCGCAAACTGCACGTCACAACTATTCAAATGAACCCAAACACGGTTAATTTATCTTATGTAATTTAGATTATCCTATGGCTACCATCCAGCTTCATGTCATAATAATATTGCATTGTCATCTGATTTACATATTCTTTCAAAATTTCAGCTCAATCGGTTGAAGATATCTGCTTCAAAATTGAGTTGCAAGATTCCACCCGAACATAGTTACACACATACATACATTGCAAGTTAAATAAAAGCTTGTAATTTTTTTTTACAACATACTACACAACTACTACACTATATTTCTTTACAACTAAGTAAACCCAATTTAACCTATTGGGACTTAAATTATATGTTCGAATGTCCCCTATGTCGCCTCCTGTAGGTAGGGTCAATAAGGCTAGCTGCGTTACATTACATATCATTTTTTTACCAACGTCAAAAGAGAGGAGGTTTTATGAATTTTCCCGGTTACTCAAAGATGGCTCAAGCTTTAACCGACTTTCAAAAAAGGACAGTTTTCGATTCGTTTCTATATTTTTGCACTTGAATGTATTTTTATTACGCGATTACACGTAGACTGGCTGGACAGATTTGAAAAAATATTTTCTGTTTGAAAGAGTCCCAGGTAACACCACCTCAGATCTTATTATGGGATCTTGGATAGATCAAGGGAACTCTCCAGATATGTGTTAAAGGCACATGACGATTTGAGTATTATTGTAGTGGTTCTTTAATTTTTTAATCGAATAGACTTCTTTGAAATCGTTAATTTAAATTTTATATTATTATAAAAAACAGGTACTCGTATTAATCCTACTAATATTTTAAATGTGACCGTTTGCGAAGATGTGTGGATGTTTGTTACTCAATAACGCTGTACTAACTGAATTTATTGAGATGACATTTGTAGACCTAGTCCTAAATTGAAACGTAGGTTACGTACTTTTTATCCTGGTAACGAGTTCCTTTGTGAAATTAATAGGAATTACACAAGCAAAACTGCTAGTAACCTCATAATCAGGGAGTGTTCTTTTCGTGCCGATGACAGGCAAATGACGTCAACCATACAAGCTGATTTAGTTTAAGTTTGACGCCAACCAATGAGTAGTCATAGAATTAATTCATAGCTTTTACGGTACCGGTAATTTCCGGTAAAGATAAATCAGTCGAGTTTTTATGTGTATTAAAAATTTGCCTTCTTTTCCTTTTTTTGTGTAAGTAAATTATTTGGTTTGTCTATCTTCCTTGACATTAGTTAATCTTTCTCATTTGCTCGAAGGTTAGCTGGAAGAGATCCTGGGATAAGTTTGCCTTTGTACATAACCATTGATATTGTTTGTGTATAATTTTATGTGCAAATCAAATCAAATCAAATGTCTTTATTTGCATAAAATGTGGTACCTTCAATTACAATGAATGGTATCTTACAAACACCAGCAGCTGGCATACAAAATATAATATAAAGGGGAACCTATTGGATTGCTTAAATTTAGAAGGTATATAATTCATCATTTGGCATAATTAATCATTCGGCATAATGCATTTTTTTCTTAAACTGTAGAATTTTCAGGACTCTTTAAGGCCTCATCCTGTTAAATAGGTTAGGTTAGGTTTGCGTTATAATAATCCTGAAAAGTTTACGTGTTCAGAAAAAAAAGCTTTATGCCAAATGATTAATTATGCGAAATGATGCATTATGCCTATTAAATTTATGCGATCCAATAGTAAACCAAAATAAAGTATAATGGTTCCTGTAACAGACAAAACCAACATAGTAATAATGAAGCAATAGCATAGTAATAATGATGAAATAAAGTGTTTATATTCATACATACATACATACAATGTAAAACCTAAAGTGAATCACTCGTGTTGCTTGACGTCATTTTTACGGCACCAAAAGTACGATCCCTGCTCATAATCGTGAAAATGCTCAGCTGGTTACAATAAGCGGGTAACAACTGCGTAATCTTACCCGCATAACGGCTGAAAGGATCGAAGGCAAAGGCCAAGGACAGAATTCAAGTAGATGAAGATAAATAGGGTAAGCTTATCGACATTGTTTCCCGCTATGCTGGCCCTTTATTTATTTCAAGTTTATTATTTACTTGTGGACTCGCTCGCGATTTCGTTCACGGAGGTGAATTAAGTCAAATGTCTCTTTTTGCTTCGGCTTAGGTAAATAAAAAGTATTCATGTGTTAACCGGGGTTATATCCTACCAGTATACCAAATTTTATGAAAATCGGCCTAGTAGTTTTTACGAGATACGCGAACTGCACATTATGCTATCCCTTCTGTAAACGAATCGCCGAAGCAAGCTGTTGAATGATTTTCTTGTTGTTATTGAAATCTAAATATTGTTGCATACAGTTGCATAATATACTTGTATCAACATTTGTGTGATACATTTTTGTAATGGGCTTTTAAAGCTCTTTAATTTGATATATAGCTCAATGCAACTCGATGACTTTTATTTTATAATCCTCGAGTTTTTTGAGGATCACGGTCTTTGTATTAAATTTTGGTTTTAACTAACTAGCCTATAATATAACTCGCGCAGAATCAAGACGAGTCTAACGATACTAGTCTGTCTAATTGAAATATTGTGTTCAATCGGTTCAGCAGTTTTTGAGTTATGAGGGAACAGACGAACATACAAACATACATACTGTGCTAAAATCATAACCCTCCTTTTTGCTTCGCTGTAGTCCGGTAAAAAGAATAAAGCTTTCCCAAAAAAGTAAGTCCGCGCGTAAGAAAATTGAAATAAGGGCCACTTTATGAGCAAATGTGTTGAAAATATCTATTCTTAACTTAACCCTTTGTTTGTTCGTCGTTCGGTTCTCGAGTGACTCGAATCAGCTTAAGCTGTAATACATAAACATTAAACAATAGGATTAAGAAACCTAATTCTTTCGGCCCTTTCAGAGGTTTTCCTTCTACTGTAAAGAGTGTTTGTAAGTAGCACCTAAGGAAAGATTTGTTCAGAGATGTCAACAAAGGGTTGAGTTCGCTCTTTGGAATAAAATGGGCAACTTTTATTACAAAGGCTTTGACTACGTTTTTGGTGGGATTCAGATTCCGTGAGACTGAACGGGATAAGAAAGAATCTACTTACTATCATTTATTTTTTTAGTTGTATGGCATAATTGAGTCACCCTAAAAGTTAATTACAAATGAATATTTAAGTTCTTCACCCATTGGGCTGACATGATAATATTGGCATTGGTGATATCTGTCAACGGGAAGAAACATTTTATACCCCAATATTTATCAGTAAATACCTTCGATAGTAAAAGTGACGATTTCCCTATTTTTAACCGATAATCACAATAAGGACGTTTCTCAATTCGTCTGTACGTCTATTTTTAATATTTTTTTGTGTGTTTGTTTCGCAATTACTCAAAGACGGCTGAACCAATTTGGAAAATTATTTTTTGCTTAAAAGCCTCCGAGGTGGTCCATTGCAACCAAATCAGCATTTGATGACGGGATCTTGGACAAATCGAAGGAACTCTTCAAATATTATAGGCACACATACAGCGTTTTGGGTATTGTTCATAGTCACAAGTGCATTTCTTAAATAATAGGTTCATAGAAAGTCGGTTATTTAAAAAAATGTTTTGTGTTTATGATTGTTTTCGTTGGGTTAAAATAAAGAAAATGGTAAAATGGACGACGCAGGCGAGGCAGGCATAGGAGGAGATGGTGGATCAAACCGGGAACTGCGAAAATCCAAAGGAGAGGTTGACACAGTGCGTAACAAGTATGTTACAGCCCAACCCTCCTCACCCCCTAGTCCCGTAGTTGGAGTGAGATGGGATTTCATACTAAAGTGAGTTGGGCAAATTGTTGTTGGATCGACACTTTGGGATTATGAATATTACTATAGCTCCATTTGTAATAAGAATATATTATTTAGGTAGCAGTAGCCTTTAAAAACCACCTCACCTCTCTGTCATCCCTACTCTCCCCATTCATAACCCCAATTTCGCTCGCAATTCCTACTCAGCCCATTTTACGGTATGCGTGGAAAACACTGGTAATACTTTTGAATTGATTTATTGTGTATTTAAAGTCGATACAATCCAACACTCCTAATAACAGTTAAATATACTCCAATATTCAACAACTAACGTCTTTATGCTATGACGGATTTTACAAGAATTTGCTATGATATGGTCAACATATCATAGCAAATTCTTGAATATGATTGGTGGATATCAACGCATCCATAGTATTGTATCATATCACTTCTCTGGTGAAAAGGTACCCTAAATCTAGTCGTTTTTAGGGTCCCGTACCAAAATGGTAAAAAACCCAAATGTTGCGACTTTGTCTGTCTGTCTGTCACAGCCAGATATTTCAAGAACTAATGCTGCTAACGATTTGAAATTTGGAATAGTGTTAAAAATCGCTAACCCTAAAATAAAACGGTGTTCTTAACTTGAATGTTTTTTTAGAAATTTACTAGAATCGAAACACAAACTTATTTTATCAGTTACTTACCTAACCGCGACCTATGTCGATGTATGGGGAGACCAGTTTTCCAACAGCAAAGGCAAAATTGGTACTAGTAGCAGCGCGGTGAAATCGCAAAGTGAGACATTCCTGTTTTTACTTCTTTTATAGAGTTATTTGAAAGCTTGGAACGGATTCAACGACCTTTACAATAGAGTGACTTTGAGGCACAGAATCCTACTAACTGTTGATTACGATTATCGACGGTCCCGGGAGAGGTCTCCGGTCTAGACTGCTGTCGTGTGTCTGTCCTAAGTAAATAATCATCGGCCTGTCCCCAAAGTCTGTCTTTAGGATTATTTGTGACATATATTAGGTTCGTTGTGGGTCATTATTTCAGCGTTTCACCCGCCTCACTTACGTGGGTACATTATTGTTGAGATTCCGGCAGATTTTTATGTAATTTTAAGGTATTTGTTGGTAGTCCCGGATACGTACCAAATAGCTCAATGTGAGACTAAAATCTGAGGGAACTTCGACAATAATGTGCCCACGAAAGTGAGGCGGGTGAAACGCTCAAATAATAACCCTTGTCCAAGCAGATTTGCTTTTTTTTACAAGGTTTTATTTTCATTCACGGTTCACGGACAATTAATTCGGGTCATTTTCTATATAATTATTCATAAAAAATGAACCAAATTCATTGTCCGTGAGTGTAGTTTCACCTGTTCCGGCGTCTGTCTGTGTGTCTGTAATCAAATCTTGCAAGTTAAATTTGACCCACTTCCCAATTTTCGATTGAGCTGAAATTTTGCAAGGATATGTAAATCAGATGACAATGCAATATTATTATGATATGAAGCTGATCTGATTATGGAGTCAGATGGTAGCCATGGGATTCTCTAAATTATAAGATAAATTCATGGGGTTTGGGCTCATGTGATTCGTTTTGACATGCAGTTTGCGATTATACAAAAAGAAAAGTAGTCAGCAATAAACGTTTGTCTCTAAAAACATTTTTTGACAGAAACTTATTTTTGGTATAGTAAATAATGATTTCCCAACATCATACCTTTTACCGTCAGCATCACATTACAGTAGACATTAACATCCAAACCGCTACCTATATGATGGATTCAAAATTTGCAAATAATAAAATGTACTAGAATGACAGTAAAATTTGTTCATACAATACCAATGATCAAAACGACAGCGGCAAAGGCCGTACTACGTCATCGGTGTTGTTGTGCCCCATATGATAGTAAAAATTTGCTCCGTAATAAAGGTGTACAGTATTTTAACCTTCGATACCTTGTGGATGTGAAGCATAGACTGGTTGGCTTGACCCCTTGCGCAGCATTACCAACAGCTCCCCAACAATATGGATGGCTTACCTTTAGAAATGTGAACTCCTAGTCGCTTGCTCGAGCCGTGAGTTTGTCCGTTTGCTCACCACACAAATACCGTCACCGGCCGGGACCCTGTCTTTATATCCGCACAAATAGTCACAGATATTGTACAAGTTGTATTTACAAAATTATATACACAACACACATATATTTGCACTTATTTTTTATTTAATTGCCGAGAGCGTTCATATAAAACCGCCGTAAAAGAAATCCGCCGAAAAACAATTGACGCCCAAAATCGGGCGTCGCCAATTTCAGCCAGCAGTCGCGCGCATGGCGGTGTGTGGAGCTCGTCCACAAAGGGCAACCAAACCATAGAGGACGGTTATGCTGAATTTCTTGCACAAATGGTATGGGTTTTGATCGGCAAACACCGTACTGACTTATACGCAATTGCGAATAAATACTGCGTTAGCCGTACCGTCATATTAGCTTGGTTCACATTTTACGGTGATACCCGTTACCGACGGCGAACGTGGTAATGCACTTTTTCTCAAACATGGCATGAAATGTTGACATTACGTGCCTACAAATAGGCCGCAAAGTACCTCGTTTCCGGTGCGGCTTGACACTTGGCACGTAATGGAATTTCATATGGCGTAGGCGACGGCCTAGGCCGGCAATGTATTTTTTTTAATTTCCATTCCACATTTATTTGGGCCACAGCATCACGGCATTCAGCCAATAAAAAAACAAAAAACGATCTTTGCTACATTTTGCAGTTATTTAAAATTGACATAAACATAACAATTAACACACTATAAACCATTTTAAATTGGAATTTTAACTACACGAATACACATTTAAAATATTTCATCTAAATATTCGCGGTAAAAATGTAAACTGAAACAGCTTTTGGACCGAACGTGACTTGACATTTGCATTGTCTGTGGATATAATTGTCACTAACGTCACTTTCTGACAGAAAGTTTTTGTTATGAAATATTATTCATGTTAAGTAAGTACTAATAAGTAAGTTTATTTATTTCATTGCATATTTGAGAAAAGCACTATACATACCTCGGCGGGAAATGGGATTGCCAGCCTCGTAACTATCTGGCCTCGCTTCGCTCGGCCAGCTATATGTCCTCGGCCGGCAACCCCTCACTTCCCGGCCTCTGCAGTAATGTACTATTATTGCGAATATCTAGCCATTGAACGATTCGTGGATTTAAATAACTGAATAAGGATTATTAAGATCATACATGCGAACAAAACACCATACAAACTCAGTTTTTTTATGGGCCAGTGCACACAAATATGGCCCAAAGTATAATGTGCTCTCTTGTAGACAGTTGCGTACTATTTATAATTATAGTTATAGTATAATCAAGGATCTTAAAATAAATAGCCGGACGTAAGCATCGCCAACAGAGAACTAAGGACCCAGCTAGGCCTAAGAACAGCAACACTGGATTGTTATGTCCGTGTGGTAGCATGGCTATCTCCATCTCTCTCTCTCTCTCTCTCTCTCTCCGCCGCGTTCGCCACGGACGCACGCGCTCCTGTCCATGTGCTTAATTTGATTGTAAATATTAAGAAATACAGTCCACTTCCATTGTTCACAATCAACCACCAGCCAGCCCATGCCCTAGTCAACACGCTTCACGGTACTTCATTCACAAAGTTTGGACCATGGTTGAATACATTGAGCCATAGAAATTTGAGTTTACAGCATCTATTTTCCTTATCTTTGGGTACTAAAAAGAAGACTATAACTAAAAATAAAGTTACAAAGATACTATTCACGGGAATATTCAAAAGGCCAGATCCTATATATCCCGCATAAAAAGCCTTTTCACCGCACTATGCGGAGAAAACTACGTGTTTTCGATTTTGTGAATAGACGCGGAGGGCTGTTCAAACTGACGAAACAAGGGAGCACGTAGCGAGGCTTTCGGGTAGTTTTATATGGACGGGTTTTCATTAGGATTTGGACGGGCTTCGCAGGGTTCCGTAACTGTTCACAGCGAATAGGCAATCTAGATAATCGACCGACACGTTTAGCCTACTGGAAGTGACACCGCCTAAGAAAGTTGGAGGTCTCGGGTTCAAAGGGCAAATATTTATTCCTGAGTCTTGGACGTTTTCTATCTATTTAATATCGTCGTCTAGTACGCATAATATAAGAATCTGGGGCCCCGCCTAGTCGAGCAAAACAACGGCATAAGTAAGTATTTTTAGGGTTCCGTAGCCAAAATGGCAAAAACGGAACCCTTATAGTTTCGTCATGTCCGTCCGTCTGTCTGTCTGTCTGTCTGTCCGTATGTCACAGGCATTTTACTCAAAAACTACATGATGGATATTGATGAAATTTGGAATATAGGTGTCTTTTATTAGCCGCTACTTAGTTTGGTATATAAATAATTAAAATAAATATTTTTAGGGGGGCACTCCATACATGTTAAAGACAGTAAAAAAAATTTTTTTCAGCAAATATCAACGTGTGGTACATAGTTCGACAGCTCTTTAAAAAACACTATAAGGTTCCTAAGTAATGTTTTTGATTAAGTGAATGTATTTGGAAATAATCGCTCCGAAAGTTGTGTAAATTGTGTCCCCCCCCTCTATTTTCTAAACCGTGCGTCCGAAAAATATGAAAAAAATCACGAAGGTAACGCTTAATTAATACTTTCAATGAAAATTATTTTCAACAAGATCGAATGTACCGTTTTTGAGTTATTGCCGATAAACTGCGCTTCTCAACAAAAAGACGTAATTGCCATGAAGATACGCTCTTTTGTTGTTGTACTTTTTTTACATCGTATTTTTACCTTATAGTTACGGCTATGGAACCCTACACTGAGCATGGTCCGACATGCTCTTGGCCAGTTATTTTAATTAATCCTATACAAATACATGCGATTACAAAGTTACTTTTTTAGATCAAATGGGAAATAGAATGGTTTGGAATGTAAGAAATAAAAGAAGACCACTTACAAAAAGAAATAAGACTATCAAAAACATTACATGTAAAAGATGCAAGTTTCGCAACGCAGTTCTTCTACAACAAAAAAAATTGAGATGTAATGTTAAACAAATTCGGTTATTTTAAAAAAGTAAAAATAAATATTATACTCATTAATAAACCTGCTTCAAATTAAACTCGCCCAAATCCTGAAAACAAACGAGTGTAGTGGTAAAAGCTTAGTCAAACTGCGACCAAACCGCTGCTCTAAAGACGTTGATGCAACGTAAATGACGTGACAGTCATGTTTTTGATGCGTGCCGTCTAAACCGGTGGTCGAATTAGGCAGGCATGGATAGTAAATACGTGAACACTACGTAATTTAAGCACCAGTTTAAAAGATGCGCGTCAAAAACGTGACGCATGAGGCACGTCACCGCGTAAACGGTTCGTCAACGTCTCTTGAGCTGCGTTTTGGTCACAGCTTAAATGTACATAAATGTAGGTTAGCCATGAATTCGAGAGGTGCAGGTGTACCGTCCAGGCGATAGATCCTTCATCCACCATCAGACTTATCACTATCAAATTGAAATATTTATTGCTACATTCACAATAGGTTTATGAAAGCTTCATTATGTATAGTTGCATACCCTACTATATCTACACACATATTTATATAAGCTCTCTATGATGTGAGAAAATCGCAAATTAAAATGTCAAATGGTGGTAAATGAAACCATTTTTCACGCATGTCATGCTATCATAGTTTTTTTTTTAATTCAGAGACAAACTAGATTCGGCCTCAACTATCATATCGTTCGATGAGACCACTTCGGGGGTGTACCCTTACAAACGGTAAAAACCGGCCAAGTGCGAGTCGGACTCACATACGAAGGGTTCCCTACCACCGTAAAAATTCGGAGCGATTATTTCCGAAAGGATTCCCTTAATAAAAAAAAGTACATAAAAGCCTTATAATGTTTTTAAAAGAACTATCGAATTATGAACCTCACGTTGATGTTTGCTAAAAAAATTTTTTTTAGCTTCTGTTACATGTATGGAGTGCGCCCTCTAGATTTTTTTATTTTTATTATGTAACTACCAAACATAGTAGCGGTATCTACAAGACATCTATATTCCAAATTTTATCAGTATACGTGTAGTTTTTCAGTAAAATGCCTGTGACATACGGACGGACGGACGGACGGACGGACGGACATGACGAAACTATAAGGGTTCCTTTTTAGCCATTTTGGCTACGGAGCCCTAAAAATGAAATCGGTCCCGCTGTGTTCGAGTAATCGCGTAACAAACAAACAAATTGAGATCCATATGCGGGATCTTCTGAATATTCACCAATACGTGTGCACAGGGGAGGGATAGTGTTCAACAATGACCCTACATCGAAGCAAATAAGAGATATTTAGCTTATAGCTTATATCGCCTTGGCGAATGAAGTCGTGAGCACTATCTATGAGCACTAGTTATGAATAAAAAGCTCGCAAGGGAATATCAGTATATTCTGTTTCAGTATCATATTTAACAAACACAAAACACTCTAACTTTGCGTCAGTTTCGAGAGGCAACTTATGAAGTTGCGTTTACCGCGTGTGGTTGACTACAATGGAGAGGGCCTACGCCTCATTGAGGCTGCCTAAAACTGTGTACGGGATTTTTTAATTTTCCGTACCTCAAACGGAAACAAGTGAATAACATAAGAAGTTTAAAATAACAGTTTTATCTATGCTATAGTTTTCTATATGTAGATATTATCATATCTTACTAATATTAAAAATGTGAAAGTTTGTGAAGATGTTTGAATGTTTAAATGTTTGTTTCTAAATACCGCGGTAGCAAGTGATTGAGATTGAGAGATTGAGATTGAGATATTTATTAATAAAATCATAAATAATTTTACACGTCACAAAGGTATATACATAATTATAAATTTATCACTAGATTAAGTAGGTAATTATATATAATATATTAACTTTTGTTTTCAATGATTAAGTTGTTACATTCTTACATTCAGTTCAGTTATTATAAATAATATCATTTTTGGACATCGGCAGTTCTCAACATAAATTCACTTATAGTGTAACAAGCCAAACCAATTAACATTTTCTTAAGTTTACATTCAAATATTGTCTCACTAGCTGAGTTAATGACCTCTTTCGGAAGTGTGTTATAAATTTTTACACCCATGACACCGAGTGATTTTCGCACCTTGGCCAGTCGGCAGCGCGGGACCAGCAGAAGGTGCTCGCCGCGCGTGTTGCGGCCGTGGTTCTGCCCACGAGTTGTATATAGCCCTAGATTAGACCTTACATATTTGCAGGCTGTTAGTATGTAAACACATGGAAGCGTAAGTATTTTGTGTTCTATAAATAATGACTTAGCAGGATAATCATAGGGTTTCTTTGAAATTATCCTAAGGGCACGTTTTTGTAATCTAAATAGTCTATCACATTCAGCTGCAGTAGCCCATAGTTCTACACCTTGAGTTAAAATTGAGTGGAAGTACCCATAGTATGCTATTCTGAGGTTTTGAGGCGTTAGGGATGGCGCGAGTCTGCCAAGGGCGAAGCACGCTGACGCTAGCCTGTCAGAGACCGCATCTATATGGGGGGTCCAGGTTAGTCCCGAGTCTATAGTAAAACCCAGATATTTTGCTTGCTCAACCTGGGGGAGTTTTACATTGTTTACGACTATATCTAGTGGACATATACCGGTTTTACGAAGTTGAAAATGCATAATATTTGTTTTATCAATATTAAGAAGCATGCCGTTCGACGAGAACCACTTGGCAATGTTATTAATTACTTTATTAGTTTTAATTTTTAGGTTGTCAAAATTATCTGCGTTAACTATTATGCACGTGTCATCTGCGAACATAATATATTCAGGCTCAGGGCACGCCGTCATAATATCGTTAACTAGTATCAAAAATAGGTTATTGCCCATCATCGATCCTTGCGGTACCGCACAAGCCCCTACGGGTTCGAGGTTTGACTTCACGCCAAGAACAACGGTGCTTTGCTGTCGATTGCTAAGAAAGGAGGCAATCGTGTTGAGAAAGTTGCCCTCGAAGCCGTAGCGTGCCAATTTCGAGAGGAGCAATGAGTGGTCGATCATCTCAAAGGCGCGCGAAAGGTCGCAGAATATCGCTGCGACCTGCCGCCCGCCCTCGAGATGTACCATCACTCGCGCGACCACATCGCGCGCTGCGTCCGTCGTCGAACGACCTGTCTGGTAGGCATACTGCTGGCTATTCAAAAGATTATTTGATGTAATATGTTGCATCATCCGCGTACTTAATAGGCGCTCAAAGACCTTGGATATTGTAGGTATAAGGGATATCGGCCTATAGGATTTAGGTATATGCATTTCACCCTTCCCCTTATAGATAGGCTGAACTTTAACTAACTTCAACGTGTCGGGGTACACCCCCGCATTAACACATTTATTAAATATAAAAAGCAGTAAGGATATTACATTCGGCGGGAGAAGATCAATGACATAGGTCGTCATATCATGGATGTCCTTAGATTGTTTACGTTTAACGACCTTACATGCTTTTATCATTTCCTCAAGAGTGAACGGTTTAAATAGGAAAGCAGATGGTACCTGTGGCAGATATCTGTCGAGATATGCGAGTGCATCATCTATGCACGGGCGCGAGTCATTGTTCGTGTGCGTGTAGTAGTGGTTAAGCTGGGCGGCGGCGGCCGCGGCGCGCGCAGCCTCGCAGTCGCCCGGCACACGGCTCACGAGCACGTCCATGGGTCCGCTCCTGCTGCTACTGCGCCGGCATGTCTCTGACGAGATGACGCTCCACATAGCCCGACAGACACTACCACCTGCACTACACACTATTTTGCTATTTATAAATTCTACACGGTCATTACGTAATGTAGCCCAATACGCTGTTTCCAATTTTAACAGGCTCGAATGTAACTCGATGTCATTAGGTTGTTTCGATAACTTAACTTTGGTTGCGCGCAATTTATGGCGTAGTTTACGTAAGAGGTCATTCACCCATGTGTTTACAATCTTTTTAATAGGTTGTTTTCGCTTAGGAAAGTGAATATCATAATAGTGTTTAAGAATATTAATTACTGATGTAGTTATTTTATTGGGGCATTGATTTTTTAATAAAACGCAATCCCAGTCATATAACTCGAGGCTCTGAATGAAATTGTATTTGTTTTGACTTGAAAATGTTTGTTTAGTTACGTACTTAATCGGAGAAATAGAATGATTAATATTTATAATGATATTTACACTTAAGTGATCAGACAGGTACATTTCTTTACAATATACATCACAAATCATGCTCTTGTGTATGTTTGTATATGCATGGTCGATACAAGTTTCTGATGATGCAGTTATTCTAGTAGGTACGGTTACAAGCTGTCTAAAATTATGCTGTTTAATTGTATTCAGGAGACTTCGGGTGTTAGAACATTTAGTTAAGAGATCAATATTAATGTCTCCTACTAGTACAACATTATTATTCTGTATACTTTCTAGGTTTAATAATTCGTCTAACTGTGTAAGATATAAAGGTACATCACCATTGGGCGGCCGGTAGATACACACAATGATAAGGTCCAGACCAATGCACTCAATGGCACAGGCTTCGAAGTGGGCCTCGATGGATAGCTCGGAGATCTCCCTGCGTTCCATTGTTATAATATCAGACTTCGTGTAGATACAGGCTCCACCACCTTTCTTTGTCTGTCTCGAGTACTGGGCGCGGAGGTTGTAGTTTAGGATGTTGATCGTAGAAAGCTGGGTTTGTTGAAGCCAATGCTCCGTGAAACACAGCACGTCGAAGGGGTCTTGAATTTGAAGTTCACATTCTAGTCTATATGTTTTGTTTTCGAGTCTATTTATGTTGAGATGTAGGATATTTAATTTACCTTGGGTCTTCTTGGGCGAGATCTTATTTAATTCATTCGGAATGGTTTCGTCGTGGGCGTAGAAAGGGTTGCCATTCAGAAACACTCACGTTCATGGGCCAGGCTGAGGCCGACAGGAAATTGTCGAATACTGCTGCTGGTATTCCAATTTTAAACGAATTGTATGTGTCATGTTTTGATTTAATTTGGTCAACGGTGTACCGTGGGTCGGCTTGGACGGTTTTTAGATGTGATATAATGTCTTCTGGCGTAGTATTTTTCTCGAAGAAGCATCCATGGAGATATTTTAACACTTCTACACCCTTAAGGCCGGTGTTGATTGCGGTTCCCTTTATTATGTTGGGCTTGAGGCTTCGGCGGCGCTGTTTGTTCTGCACTGTCTTCCACTCGTTTTTGCATATTTCATTGTTTTCGTCAAGGTTCTGGGCGTGTTGGCCATCGTCGGTGTCATTTTTTGCTGTTTCATCGTTTGGTAGTCGCTTGTTTATCGTGCTAATTGACTGAGGTTGATTTCTTTGGTCTTGGATCGTTGTCTCGTCGTTGTGTTTGTCATCGTGTTTGTCGGTTTGTGATTTAAAATCAGTGGTGGCGGTCGGGTTGCGCGCGAGCACTTGCTTTTTTGGTCGGGTAATACGGCGCTGTTGGCTTTGCGCAGTGATGTTCTCTCTCGTGCGCACTGCTGCGATTCGCTTTGGGCGCACTGGTGCCTGCGCGAGAACGGGACGGCTAGTGGGAGTTGATGCGCAGCTTGACACGTCTGGTGTTGTGGATACACTGTTATCGATTAACCCGGCCAAATTTTTTGTGTTGCTTGATTTGTTACTGGAAATAACGGATTTCAAGTCTCGTATTTCACTGGATATTTCATCGAATTTTTTAACTAAACGATTTATTTCACTTTTCAACGGTTCTATAGCTTCTATTATAGCGTTTTTCACACTTTCACTGTCCAATTGAGACATGTTGACTTATTAATTTCACAAATTAGCTTGAGCACGATAGTGACACGTTCAGTGTGTCACTATCGTGCTCAAGCTAATTGTGTGAATGGATTGAGATGAAATTCGGCATACAACCAGACCAAGTCCTGGATTGAAACATATATAGGATTTATATCCCGATAGGAAGCTCCTTTGGCATAATAACAGGAATGACGCAGGCAAAGTCGCGGGCGAAACCTAGTGTTGACTAACTGACCGAGTGGGCGAAGCATTTCCGTTTCAGCTTGAGCAAAATGCTTTCGTAAGTCCGGCGGTTATCCTCTACAGATCGCATTTTCGTAACCAATTTCCGAGAAACGAGCTGATTCGATGTTTATAAAAAAATGTTGTCTCGTCAGTTTATCGATTTTCTTCAAAATTACGGACACTTGGGGGTTGACAGGCTCACGAGACCCTACAGCTCACAGAGTTATTTTATTACCTATTTCGCCTATAATACATGAACTACGTATAATTAGTGTGATGACGCAAATGAAGGAGAGGCTTACTCTGCGCGGCTACCAAGTACCCTATGTTATAGATTTCAGTGCCCTGAGAAAAAGTCTCTATGGGTGCTACCACTGTTTCCCAGTCCATTTTAGAGTTACGACTTATTTTGTAATGATGATGATAATGTTGATATTGTATAGGTACTAAGTAGTATTGTAGTGTGTAGCGTAACACGCACACACTCTCACCTCTCCTCCATTATATATGCCGTGTAACCTATTGTAAGGGGAGCCAGAATAAACCATATACTCAATCAAAGGACATCTTTTAATCTCCACATCACAGTATACCCGCTCGAAATTTGTTCGTGAAGTAACAGAATAAGTACGACTAATAGCACTATTTACAGAAGTTTCTCTTACTAACAAAACGGACGTTCGGATCCGACTACCGGAAGGAACACACCGGATCCAACCGTCTCTCTTTATCGCGTAACGCGTGTTCTTTCTGGTCGCAGGATTTGGTTCTAGGAGCTGCGCAACGAAATCACGGACTGAGCCACTCCTGGCGAAGGTGGAATAAGTTAAAAATCTCTTTTTGCGTCGGTTTAGTCGGGTAAAAATTAATCTAAGTGTTAACTAGGGTTATAATATATCTACACAACAAATTTCTTGGAAATTAGTCCGGTAGGTAATGTTTGCAAGAGAGCACAGAGAGACAAAAATTTCAAAAACTATTTATTAGGGTTTTTTCAATTATTTTTGCACTCCACAGTTTTTTGGAATAATTTTTATTGAACAATCACAGCCTTAATACGATTTTAATACGTTTTTCTACTCCTGTATTTAATTTGTCTTTTATGTGGTCACGAACACTAATATAAGAACATACATAATATGAGTTCAGAGAAGTCTGTACTCTATTCCCCATAACAGCACTAGTGTCGTTATAGTCATATTACGATACTGCTAGCAGCCACAGACTTCTAAATCTATGTTAAACTTAGGTCAAGGATTAAGCGCTCAATTCTAACTTTACGATAAAAATGCACTACTTACTACCAACTTAACAGATAATTAAATTCCTACGGTTTTTAAGAAAAACAAACTTTCCAAACTAAATTAATTGATGCCAACATAAAAAAAGTATTTTACATATATTCATTGCATGTCGCTAGCGAGTATACCTACGTCTTTAAAGAAAAGTTTACCATAGACACATACTGTCAGTGATATGTCATATTTGCCTTGTTTGCGAGCTATGTTTAATGTTGTATTTTATATTTTTTTCTACTCCTGTACTGTTATCTGTCTTTTAATTGGTCGCGAACACTAATATAAGAACATACATAATATGAGTTCAGAGAAGTCTATACTCTATTCCCCATAACAGCACTAGTGTCGTTATAGTCACTTTACGTTATTGATAGCAGCCACAGACTTCTAAATCTAGGTTAAACTTAGGTCAAGGATTAAGCGCTCAATTTTAACTTTACGGTAAAAATGCACAACTACCAACTTAACAAACAATTAAATTCCTACGGTTTTTAAGAAAAACAAAACTTTCCGAACTACATTCATTGATGCCAACATAAAAAAAGTATTTTTAATTTAAGTATATTTTAAATTTAAAAAAAAGTTTACCATAGACACATACTGTCAGTCAAACGTCATATTTGCCTTGTTTCCAGGTTATGATTAATTTTGTATTTTATAATTTAAAACCTCGTCGTAGAAAAAGTATTGTATGCAACGTTGTATAATTAAGTCAAAAAACGCTCATTGCGTCTCTATTTGCGATACTCGCCGCATTCGCGGCTCGTATCGCAACTCACGCAATTCGCATTTTTTGAACCCACTTATACAACTGTTGCATAAAATACTATAAAAGCTAGTCGTAAAAAAAAGTATTGTAGGCAACGTTGTATAATTAAGTCAAAAAACGCTCATGGCGCCTTTATTTGCGCAATTCGCATTTTTTGAGGCTACTTATACAACTGTTGCATAATAGTACATTGTGCACCGAGGGTAGTAAGAAGGGGATTACTAACGAGAGTCTATTAAGAGCCCGACGCCGTAGGCGGAGGGCTTTTAATGACTCGAGTTTGTAATCCCCTTACTGCCCGTGGTACACACAATGTTTTTCATCACATTTGCGAGGAAAAAAAATAAAACATAAAAATCAAATAAACTAAACGCACCCGCTAAGAGACAACTTCAGCTGTCAACATTTTTCAATATAGTCTTCCACAGATAATGCTAAGAACTGCGTTTAGTTTTTAAACTTGACAGGCAATGCCGCCAGATTGTACCGATTTTCAAAATAAAATTTTAAACTAAATTAATTTAATTGCATTAAAATAATTGCAAAAATTACTGAAATAATAGTAAAATATACCATATAAGTTTTATATACTCTAAAATTGGTTTTGTCGCCAAGTTTTGAAGATGTGAAATAAACCTTGGCTGATTTGAAACCTCCTTAGTCTGAAGTGACGTACGGGTTGGTTCTATATTTTAAAACTAAACTCATAACTCCCACGGGAGTTATAGATTTTCATACAGTTTTTCCTCCCGTGGGAGTTATAGATTTTTATAACCCACGGGAGGTAAATCGGCTCGAGCTGGTCTATAAGCCCGCGTGTTATAACACCCTTTACGAGCAAGTGTGATGAAAAATACTATAATAGAGAGATGGATACGAGTAAATAGTAGGTATATTCTGTAAGGGCGAAAAATAGAGAAATGTATATAGCCGATTCTTACACAGCAGATTCGCAATATTCGCAATTGATTGGCCTAACGCTCGAACACGACCTTATGCTTATAGCAATAAGGTTTTAATTATGGCTGCCAAAGGTCACCAGAGCCTGTAACAATTTGCACGATATGCTTCCTTTGTGATGTAAATTGATCGTATGATATTGCGTCCGTGGTATAATTAAAACAGAATATGTTGTTAATATTGTCTTCGGTTTCTGACTTTCTGCGAACAATTGCGCCGTTCCACATGGAACCACCTTGTGGTTTTATATATATATATATATATGACGAAGCGTGGATTTAATTAGAAGTCAAAATCAAATTTAAAACGGTAATCAATAATGGAAACATGTTTTAATGATTTGAGAGCGGGCAATTGAGTATCCTGAATGGAGTTTTTCGTTGAACACAGTGAGAATGTCAACTGAAGAATTTGACAGTTGGTTGACAGCTAGAGAAACGCGCGCGGACTTGGCGCGAGATGTGCTGAATGGATGTTGTTGTGTTCGCGAACTAATCCATTGGCTTTTAAACTTGTTTTAAATCACAGTAATTTAGTGGTAAGTGTGTTCACATGAACCTAAGTGATTAGTGGAAATAGCGGAGTGTGTCCATTTCCGAATGTTTCCTTGATACGCGCCCAAATAGTAACAATGATTGAGACCGGTCGGCTAAGCTTTTTGTTCACTTCGTCATATATATATTGTGTATATTTTATGCTCATTTCTCTTATTTTTGGGGCCCACCAAAAAAATATCAAATGTAATTTTTAGATTTCCAACATTTGTATTTGGGTAGCTCTAAACAGAATAAAATATCGCTCGATTTGATTTATTCTATATCTCACAGAAAAAAGCTCAATCATTGCTCAAAATCAAAATATGCTCATTTATATTTATTTGCTTACCGTTTCTACAAATTTAAAATGCTCATTTTTATAATAAAAAGATCGTTTAAGAGTCCTTGTCAAAAAAAGATGTCCGTATAGTATTATTAAACCAAGTGTTAACTATTTCCTTTGTGTAACGAAAGTTAACTATATAAATTGTATGGTAACTTTCGTTACACAAAGGAACAAGATTAACTTTTTGTTTAATTAAGGTCTAATTACGGACATCTTTTTTGAAAACGACTCTTAAATACATGCCCCTTTTAACAAATTTGACATGTAAAAATAGAAAAAGTATTAATAAAGAAAGCCTCAGATCGCCGCATATTTATCGCCCTTGCCTTCGGTTCGGGCGTCAAATACCTGCGATCCGAGACAGTCTTTGTTTAACCGCCCTAGGTAAGTAATGTACTATAACGAACGTTCGTGCATTTTTGAGAATGTACTGCAACTTGTACGTTCCTATTTGTATTGCAGTTAGCCAGCTTTTAGACATAGGGTGCCAGAATATTCAAGCCTAAGGACGCCACGCGTCTGATGTAAGCACAGGCCTTTGTGTGCATAATTTAGTTGCCGGCCTGTCATCACCCGGGACATGGCTGGGCCGGGACAATGCCGTCACTGTCACGCCTCGCTGTGAATGACATCCGCACACTGCTACAGGATATTGCAATAATCCCATTGAATTGAGCGGTTAATTGAAATCTAGGTACACAAGAGGGTATATATTCCGCGTCAGTAATATTAAATGTTATAAGTTAGTGTACCTAGCTTATTGTTTATCTGAATAATGAAGGTTACCGAGAATGAATTGTGTAGCGTGAGGTCACCGAAATGTTAAATGTCACTGTTTGTGGGGGGCTACAAGGGTTTTTTGTTATTAGAATAATGTTATTAATATTTTGCAATACCTGGGATTATTTATGAGTACCGTAAACTTATCAACGAATGTCAGTGCTTTGAGACAGTTTCATAATTCGGACAATTTCGGCCTCCTTTTTCCGAACTAAACGCGCATGCGCATGCGCGCTGCGGCATGCTCGATATTGTTATGGTACGGTTTTAAGGCATTGAATACTATTGAATTTTAGGGTTACCTCAAAAGGAAAAAAACGGATCCCTTATGAGATCACGCGGACGACGCATCTCGGGAACGAGTCGGAGGGGAGGTATCGAGATGAAATGATGAAAACCGTTCCTTGAAGCTGTGAAAAAATGCCGCAAAAAACGTAATTTCGACACTCTCAATGAAACCAAAATTCAAAGGTACTTACCGCTGATTTAGAACTATGAAATTTGGCAAGTAATACCGTCTTATACTACAAGTATAGGTACAAATCTCAAAACAACAATTGAATTTTTAATTAAATCATAAAATATTTACTTTACTAAGAAATCAAAATGTATAGGGTACTTTTTATATGTTTACCTACAAATTTGTACGAAACCCTCGGTGGGCGAGTCCAACTCGCACTTTTCTGATTTTTTTCTATGAATATTGACTTTTTGAGTTTTTCCTACTTTTTTTATTTATTTCACTCAAAACCACTTGGTACATTTATTTAATTTGTACTCGCCAAACATGCGTTTATTGGCGATAGATTGCACTGACTCTAAAGTTAGCTTTGTTAATTCACCCTGCCATACAATTAACTGAATCGTAGCATGCACTACACGTACAATCGGCTCAAAATTGTTTGTAAAAAATGTACACTTTTTTGAATAACGCTCATTTTTCGTGTGATAAAATAATAATGTCGGAGGACAATCTTACACAAATCGAGCTAGTCCCAAACTAAGCAATGCCTGAACCATGGGTACTAGACGACGATATACATACTTATATAAATAAATACATTTTTAAATAGATAGAAAACACCCATGACTCAGGAACAAATACTCGTGCTCATTACACGAATATTTGCCCTTACCAGGATTTGAACCCATGACCTCTAGCTTCGTAGGCGGTGGCACTCCCACTGAGCTAAACGAATAAAACATTATTTGTAACGCAAAACAGGAGAACACTCGGTCTTCTGAAATTACTCTTGCGTTAGATTCCAATATCGGCGTCAAAGGAAGGCATTTATTGCAAAACTTTAGCGACGCCTCTGGGAGTTGCAGGATTTTTCTCTTTGACACTTTCATAGCGGAACCATCTAAATCCAATGCGTTTGAGACCTATCACACCTCGTACTCGTACTTACCTAATATTAACTTTAGTGTGTTTGAGTGCTCATCACGCTTGCAAAAGAATGGAAAGCTATCCATCCTGTAGGCTTATGATGCTACGCTTTGTCGCGTGATAAATAAATGATAAAGCATCCGTCACTCTCACTTTATCATTTATTTATCGCGTGACAAAGTGTAGATTCATAAGCCTACTGAGCATGTTTTCTGAACTCGTGGACTCCCCCATGACAAAGCACTAGGTAAACACTAAATGAAAGATTCGCGAGAGCTACTTTAGATAGCGTAACGCAGTGAACGTATTGACGTTTTAAATTTTAATTTGAATAGAGGATTTACAGTGCTTTGAATACGGATAGCTCAAATGGGTATAGTGGGTCTTCTTCGGTCAGTTTCATCAAGACCAGTACCTCTAGCACAACTGTGACACGCGACTCTTTATCGCGTGGCAAATACTACCTATCTCTTTCCACTCAACATAATATGACAGTGACAGGTGATGCTCTGTCGCGCGAGAAACGAAGTCGCGGCCAGTTATGCTAGACGTACTGATTCTAAGATTTTGCGTAAGATCCTTAACGGTAAAAATGGAAGTTCAAGATGATACGTAATTTTTGTGGTCGTTTTGTAACCAATTTTAATAAAAAGGGAGAAAAAAGGAAATTCCTGGAATTACTGCAGCCGTGTTTGAGTAAAACGGCAGTGTCAACACTGCCCATCAAATTTGGTATTTTATTACAAATTCTATACGCTGTTGCCAGAGCAAAGCCTTGTAATAATGTATGGAGCCTGGCCCCAATCTCTCCAATATATTCTGCGTGTTATGATCCGCTCAGCTTCATACGGTGGAGCGTGGAGAATCAATAGTGCTCACTCCTGAGTGCTTTGATTTATTTATGAACTTGATCTTCAGGAAACTTTTCCCTAGAAGTATTGGTTAAAATGTAGGTAGCAATATCTTGATGTTTTATAATCCCAGCGAAATCCATGAACAACCCTTTGCCATGTGTTTGTTGTAAGATTACATATTTTCAGGAAAAGTGGTTACCATAGGTTCAGGAAACATAACGAAAAAAGAATGGGGATGTTGACTAATGTTGAATTTTACATCATAATATAGTCACATGGATTGGAAAATACTAAATTATCATAACACAGAAGAAATAAACAAAAAATGTATTAAAAATATAATGTTCTGAGAACACAAAGTTTAAAAAAAAATCGATATTTTTTTATCGTCTTAAAGAAAAATTAAAGTCAATTTCGGAATACTTCAATAACACTGAAAAAATAAATGTAAAACAATTATGTGCTTAAGAGGAAATAGGAGGGCAGTTTTTCCATACAAACGTAGTCCCCTGTTTCCTCCCTGGATAATGCCAGTAGAGCAATCATTTTTTGTCCAAAAATCTATGGCTACTATTGATATGTTCCTATGTTTTCCTCTTTACGATAAATTGATTCTCAAAAGAGATATTAACCTTCAAAAACCTAAAAAAAATGCCAGATTTTCCGCTGTGTTCACACATCCAGAAAACAAATTTGACTAGATTATTAAAAAAAAGGAAAACATAGGAACACGGCCAAAGCATTTCTTTAATGTTTAATGAAAAAAATAGTTAAATAGGTTAAGTTTTGGGGAAGAAATCAGGGGACTACGAAACGTTGTTTTCATGAAATTTTAAAAGGTATTTTCGGTCCAAGCTGCAGTTGTCTCTATCGCGCTCTGCGGGTGAGATGCGGGCAGTGCGGGATAGCGACACATTTTACAAATACCTAATTTTCAATTCTCTCGACCTTACTGTTTCCTCTTAAACGCACTTTTTCGTGCTCAAAATGGCAAAATGCTATTTTTTTCATACAGACTTAGTACAGCGAGGACAAGAGATGACGTCATAGGGTGCGTCCGTTTTGTATGGGCCGTTTTCAACGGTCGGTGCGGTCGGCTACTTTTGATTGCAATTTGTGGCTGTTATAGTAATCCAAGTGAAGTAGTATAGGTATATATTTGTTCCTCATAAATAGTAGAATCCATTTACATCAGAAACAAAATTTAGGACACAAGCCTATTGGAAATAGGACTTTTTGATATTTAAGTGCGGAATGTACCTATGTCATTTCTCATGAGTCCCGAGGTGTCTTTGCCCGAGACGCCAGCCGAAGGACAAGACGCGGGACGAGTGGAAATGGCACTTCCGCACGTTTATCAGATGACGTTTTTCAGTACGTCTGCGAAAAAATGTCGACGAAACAAAAACCCACCATTCAGCCAAATCAAAATAAACTAGTTTGGGAAGAAACATACAGTCCTACGGTAATTTAATTACAATTAAACATAAAAAGCAATTAATATTTCTTTTATTACTGTAAAGCTGACTTATTTGTAAATGAGCATTTTTCTGAGAAGAAGTCCGCTAGGTTAAATACACGACTCATTAAATGCCGTCTAAACTTTGAACCTTGTTACCAAACCTTGCTGTTGACATTAACTGTCAGTTTTGTCACCGCCGCTAACCGCTAATTAACAGGAGTTCTTCTCGGAAAATGCTCAAGTAAATGTTTTCTTGAGTGTACTAAAGCTAGCTGAAAAGTAAAAAGCGCTAGTGCAAAAATAGTACATTATGATACGCGTGGGCTATGTTGGTCATTACAGTCGAGGCTGTGTTGAACAGCCCGAGCCGTTAGCCAATGCCCACGAGTGTCATACGACGTTTCACACACACAGAGACACACTTGGGAATAGAAAAATCATACTTGACATTTAAAAATTGTATTTTTTCTATTTATTTTGTGGGTTATGTAACAATACCTCTAGGCATGGTATAGTGTGGGGCGCGCGCCATGGACGCCTCCTCGGCGCTGAGCGGCGCGGGCATAATAAGTATCCGCCGGCCGGGCCCCACGGCATGCTCTCATTGGGCAATTTGCAGTAATTACTTCACTAGTGCGGTAATATAGGTAAAGTAAAAAGCATGTGTATGTATGTGTGGTGTGAAATACTTAGTACAGGTATCAGGCTGTCAGTAAATTAAGTCAATAAATAATTGCGGCTTCCCGTCCGTTAGCTCGGCTGCGATACGCTGTCGGACCCTTGTCAAACAAACCGTAATGCAGTGACAGATTTTGATTGATTGATTAAGTTGTTGGCGGTGCGGTGTTTCAGTCGCAATTGATTCATGGAAAGGTGATCGAGTTATTTACGTAATACCCTAATCCTACAAATGTCAATTCCGAAATGTCAACCAATCATGGGCTTATGTTAGTCCACTCACTTTTATCCGCAACATAATCTGCATTAAAATTAATATCCCTGACTTGAGAAATAAATTAACCTCATAAAGCTATATTTAATAATATTTTTTCTACTCCTGTACTGTTATCTGTCTTTTACTTGGTCACGAACACTAATATAAGAACATACATAATATGAGTTCAGAGAAATCTATACTCTATTCCCCATAACAGCACTAGTGTCGTTATAGTCACTTTACGTTATTGCTAGCAGCCACAGACTTCTAAATCTAGGTTAAACTTAGGTCAAGGATTAAGCGCTCAATTTTAACTTTACGGTAAAAATGCACAACTACCAACTTAAGAAACAATTAAATTCCTACGGTTTTTAAGAAAAACAAAACTTTCTGAACTAAATTCATTGATGCCAACATAAAAAAAGTATTTTTAATTTAAGTATATTTTAATATTTTTTTTTACCAGACACATACTGTCAGTCAAACGTCATATTTGCCTTGTTTCCAGGTTATGATTAATTTTGTATTTTATAATTTAAAACCTCGTCGTAGAAAAAGTATTGTATGCAACGTTGTATAATTAAGTCAAAAAACGCTCATTGCGTCTCTATTTGCGATACTCGCCGCATTCGCGGCTCGTATCGCAACTCACGCAATTCGCATTTTTTGAACCCACTTATACAACTGTTGCATAAAATACTATTATTTCGGTTCAAATGGTCATATGACAATTAAAGCTTTTTAGAAAACAATTATGCCGATAGATTTTAAAACATATAAGTAAAAAGAGCAAATCATTGTTTATTTTACTGTTCTCAATAATTTCATTTTTAAATAATATTCTGTGTATACATTTAATGACGTGATATTAAATTTATTACGTTCCTTACCTTACACAGATAAGTCAAAACGGAAGAGGTCCAGATTTTAAACACAAAATACCTACTTAATATTGTATTACTTACAATTTGAACTGTGCGTGTCTAAACTTCTGAATCTTCTGAATTCAAATTTGGCATATAATCGATGATATGTGGGTTATTCTTCAGAAATATGTCTGCGGTCATCTTATTACTCTGGCTCTTTTTCATACTAAATGTATGGAGACAGAGGAATAAGTCGCAGACATATTTCTGTAGGATAACCCATGTAATAAAGTACGGACGGAGAACGGATATTGGGGCAGTAAAGTCCTGCAGTGGCGACCACGCATACAGCCAGTAAGCGCAGCGTTAGACGACCCCAGACCCGGTGGACAAACTAGCTCGATGAATTTTATACATATTTATAATATCGTACATACGGTATTTAGTACAAAATTAACATTTAAAAAGCATAAAATAAAACTTAAATAAAAAAATTCAAACACATGTAACCTGCAAATATCTTACCATGGAAACATTTTCACAAATTTTCACATTTATAATATTAGAACAAGTTCGAAACGCTTTGAAATCGACCTGAATAGTAGATTCAAATTGAAGTCTGACGCAATTAATATGGAAATATATTGGCGAATATACGGAAGATTGTAGTTCCGGCCAAGCTCTACAAATTAACAAAAGATTCCATACTTACGACAAAGTATAAAGACGAAAAAGTAGTCTAACTTCGGCCATTTAGGAGCACGCGACACGTATTCATACAAACGCACGATGTCGTCTGTGTAAGTGCAATTCATACTGGAGCATTCTTATGGACTATTTCCACCAAACGGCCCGCATCGGCTCGGCACGGAAAGAATACGAACGGACGCAGCGACAACCGAACGCGTCCGGCAGCGTGTCCACGCATATAAATATACGATCGGCCGGTAACAGCCGTTCGCGGCCGACAGAATGTCGACCCACACGATTGGCACCGTACGGTTGCATGGGAACGTATCCGCACCCAGTCAAATAGTTTCGCGGCGGCGGTATCGACAGCCGAAAGGTTCCGATCGCACACGTCGACACCCGAACGGGGCCGATCGGTAGCGAACGGAGCCCATCGCGTGTCGCAGCATACTTTCGGTTACGATCACGTGTCGCGGGAGACGCCCGCCTTCAAGCTGTTGTGCACAGCTTGGTAATGTAAACTTACAGTCCACATATCATTCAGTATCGTTTAAAGGCCATAATAGTACATTGTGTATCAAGGGCGGTAAGTAAGGAATTACAAACGAGTGTTTGTTACAAGGCCGAGACGAAGTCGAGGGCTTTAATAACACGAGTTTGTAATTCCTTTACCGCCCGTGGCACACACAATGTTTTTCATCACACTTGTGAGGAAATCTGATTAAAATAACCTTACTTAACCTAAATAAAATTGTAAAACTGACAGTGACATTAGTGACATATATCGAGACGACAAGTCACGTTCGGAAACCATAGCGGTAAAGACTTAAAATGGTTGATTTTATATTTGCAAAATACTGAAATACACTATTTAAACATTTAATTAATGTTACAGAAATATGTGTTTACATGTATTTGCAATAACAGTTCTCTTTAAATAAATATTTCAGTAATAAAAGTTAAAAAAGTAAGTTGGCGTTTTCTTTGAACATGACAAATAAGAGTAAAACAGAACCAGCGTTTCAAATTTAAAAAGAAAACCATTACGCCCTAGGGCGTAATAGGTCATTTACGGCCCGCAAAACCTACGTGTAATGACACCATTTTCGAGCAAGTGTGATGAAATAGTACATTGTGTATCAAGGGCGGTAAGTAAGGAATTACAAACGAGTGTTTGTTACAAGGCCGAGGCGAAGCCGAGGGCTTTAATAACACGAGTTTGTAATTCCTTTACCGCCCGTGGCACACACAATGTTTTTCATCACACTTGTGAGGAAATCTGACTAAAATAACCTTACTTAACCTAAATAAAATTGTAAAACTGACAGTGACATTAGTGGCATATATCAAGACGACAAGTCACGTTCGAAAACCATAGCGGTAAAGACCTAAAATGGTTGATTTTATATTTGAAAAATACTGAAATACACTATTTAAACATTTCATTCATGTTACAGAAATATGTGTTGACATGTATTTGCAATAACAGTTCTCTTTTAAATAAATATATCTGTAATAAAAGTTAAAAAAGTAACTTGGCGTTTTCTTTGAACATGACAAATAAGAGTAAAACAGAACCAGCGTTTCAAATTTAAAAAGAAAACCATTACGCCCTAGGGCGTAATAGGTCATTTACGGCCCGCGAAACCTACGTTTAATGACACCATTTTCGAGCAAGTGTGATGAAAAATTCTTTTCATCACACTTGCTCGAAAATGGCTTCGCCTCGGCCTTGTAACAAACACTCGTTTGTAATTCCTTACTTACCGCCCTTGATACACAATGTACTATTCCGTGCCGAGCCGATGCGGGCCGTTTGGTGGAAATAGTCGTTTACGCATACTTAAATATTTGCTTGTAGTGCGTTCGTTCGTACACGGCGCGCACACATTCAAGCGCGCAATGTACCTTTTGTAGCAAGAAAAATTACTATTATACAGCGCTAAGCTATTATTCTGTCCTTGTAGGTACTGTAAATAAAAGTTCGCTTGCAACCGAAATAAGTACGAAAAGAACTATGATTTTTGAAACAACAAGTATGGTACATCTAGGCATTTTATTCCACCACTGTGTCGTCGGCAACCCTAATATCAACCGCCTTATCCCGACAAAAGCTGTAAAGGGTTTATATCAGGCATTGTGCGGCGGCAAATATAATCCCCGAGTTGTTTCGCTTAAAGAATAAAAAGTAATTTAAAAAAATAACTGGCTCCAAAAAAAAAACACAAAAGTTTTATTGATTTTTTTGAGGCCTGCCTTAATATTTGCAATAAACGGTGTTACTTGGTAGTTTTATTATGCGGCCATAACGCAAAAGGGTACAACTAACATTTTCTTCGACACTGAGTTGTATACATATTCGGAATCAGTGAAATTTACTGAATCCGAATATGTATAGAACTCAGTGTCGAAAAAAAATGTTAGATGTGCCCTTTTGCGTTATGGCGGCAGTATAATGCGGCAGGAGGCTGGAACCGATATAAACATAAGTTTCTGTCAAAAAATATTATTTTAAGACAAGCTTTTATTGCCTACTTTATTTGTACAACATTGCATCGTGATCAGATTTACTTATGTAAGATACTTTCCGCACTTATATCAAAATAGTACATTAAATAACTAGGGTGGTAAAACAAAGAATGGCCGAGATCGCAGATGTTTGCGGCTAGAGCTGCAAGCGACCATAAATATGCGATTGACGGCTGTCTTTATTATGTCCCGTGTTGTGTTCATCATTTTATGTCTACATTTGACCAAAAAGCGGCTTTTTCTGTACGCGTAGCGTGCGGTAAAAGTCACTTTATGGCCAGGTGTGGCATAAAATACTATAATGTTGTATTAGCTCAACATTTCTTTTCTTCTTTAGAAGCTAACAAGGGAAGACGGGACGGATAATTTACTGGTATTTTCATAAAAAAGCAAAACATCAAGCTTGTACCGTCAGCATGTCTGAGGTCAATAGAGATCATGATTTCAGTCTCGGTGGTCTCGGCAAGAACATACCTGGTTTTCTTGTACCATGACTAATTTTAGTCATGGTACAAGAAAACCTACATTGTAGCTGTTAATGTAAAACAATTATAGCATTATTTTTTTCAAAGGTTATAATAGTGCACAGACTTGTCATGTTTCATGCCTAATGGAATTCCTGTGTTCTTAATAATGGGACGCGGGGCGCGAACCGGGCGGTACAAAAACAAGCGCCACGTGACTTTTACTCGTTATATTGCAATACTAGCATTTTCCCGCGGCTTTGCCTAGGTGTTAGGATACCGCCTAGGGCAGAAGGGAAGGTAGTGTGTTGGGATACCGCCTAGGGTAATAAGGTAGATAGTGTGTTAAGATACCGCATAGGGTAGTAGGGTAAATAGTGTGTTAGGATACCACCTAGTGTAGTAGGGTAGATAGTGTGTTAGGCTACCGCCTCGGGTAGTAGGGTAGGTAGCGTGTTAGAATACCGCCTACCCTACTAATATCTACCCCCTTACCCTTAGTAAGGAAGAAATTTCAAAGTATTTTCGTCTTTATGGAGTGCACGAATCTGCGGTTATTATCCCAAGGGAACTTCATACCGGGATAGAAGGTATCCTCTATTTCAATCCAGGACATGGTCTAATTGTGTGGCAAATTTCTTTTCAATCCATTCACTTGTTACCATGCTATTTAGTGACAAACATCTAAACATCTTAACATCCAAACATTTTCATAAACTTTCACATTCATAATATTAGTATAAGTTCGAAAAGCTCTGAAATCGACCTGTTGTCGGAATTTTACGGTAACCTGTTCGCACTACCTATTGGTATACTACTACTATTCGTATATTTACGAATAGTAGATTTAAATTGAAACCTGACGCAATAAAAATCAAACTATGACACGAATGGGTCTCCGATTATTCCTGTGTGATCAGAAAAACCTAGATTGCCGTGTCACGTGGAAAATGGAAAAATTCCTCAACAGCCGGGATAATTATACCCGGAGGAGCCGGTGTGAATTTATTAGTTTCTTGGTGTAGTGCCTCTTCGGCCAGAATTCAATTATGCGTAGGTGGTCGATATCAGAATCTGCTCTGATTTGTCACCTATCCATCTATAAATCTATTATAGTATGATAAAATCGTAGAAAGACTGTTTGTTACTTCGCCATACGAGAATGTTGAGCCACTTACCAATATTCTTAATTAACCCGTGTAATGCTAATCAAACTTACTGCGGGCACACAACTGATAACGAATCATGATTACACGGCTAAATTAAGAACAGTTGCAAGTGATTCAACATTCCCCTGTGGTGGCTGTACATTAATAAAAAAAATGAAAAATTGGAAATGTTAATCTGAAGACCTCGCCAGTCTATCAAGCACTTTTGCTACCTACGCCATTTTCAAAAGAAATCAAAATCAGAATCAATAAAAAAAACTGCATAATTTTAATTTTTGAACGTGTTCAGGTTTGGTTTAGAAATACGACCTGTAGAGGAGAATAGCTGGACACTTCGGAGAGGGGCACAACCCTAGTTTTCCGAAAGTGGCCAAATTTGACCAAATAGGACACAGACCATCGAAAAAAAAAGAATAGCTGGACAACCGGACCGACATACATTTCCATTGGCATTTTCGCCCAAACTGAAACGGAGACGCTTCGCTCGCTTGGCGCTCGCTTGGTCAATTATCAAATCTACGGTGATTTCATAAGTATTTACAATTATTTTCTATAAAAACTGACCTGCGATTGACCTCAGTAGCGCCTGATGGTAAGCGACTACGAGGCCGAAGATGTATCTCGCCGGTTTAGTCTAATAAACCTGCCTATTTACTCGTGTTTTGAAGATTCCTAAGTTGTCAGGAAATACAGACGCTGGGAGCGAATTCTATTCCTTGTGAGTACGCATATAAAACGATGAAGCAAATCGCTTCATGCCAATAAATAGAATATCGACAGCAAAAAGATAAAGTCGCTCCCAACCCCGGATGTCCGTTGATAAAACGGCGATGGTGGAATTAAGTCGTCGCAATATTTAGCTACTACGGATCGTGGTGACATCTGTTTTCATCGTTCATTATCTTTCAGCGAGTTTCTTCAGTCATGTTATGCTCAGAGTGCTGACATGGAAACGTTTTGTAAACTCCCCGGATACTGCGTGGCCACCTTCTCTTCAATATAAACCTGTAGCTCCGTAATTCAGCACTAGATGGCGCGGTTTCATGCAACTACTCATAGTCACACAGTATCTAGTTCTACTGTTTCACCAATAGATGCTACTACGGGTTAAACATAAATTTAAAGGCGCTGCTTCTGTGATATGATTAAAGGCCTTGGAGCTGTAGACCTCGAGTCGGTCAACTGCTATGGCTTTTGAAAAAAATCCAAAAACAGAATTGACAAAAAAATTAACATAGAATTATTGAACCTGCTCTCAAAATTAAAATTTAATAAATTGAAAAAGGTAAGGGAAGAAAGCACAGACAATTAAAAAAAATACAGGATTATGATTAGATATTAATATAATAATCTTATTCTACGAACCTATTTTTCGAAACTTACGATAAATTGCTGAACTTAGATAAATTCTAAATTATAAAATACATCCGGTAGTCTTTCCTTGCAACCCACTTGGGGCGTTTCTATTTTCTTTGTACCCAAAGTAAATAGCCGGACGTAGCCTCGCTGACAGATAACCAAAGCACCTCTGGCAAGCACGCTGCTTAACGCTGGTTGAAATGTGCGTGCTTCTCGTAAGTACAGAGCGACCGGCTTACTAAAGGTGCTTCGATTATCTGTTAGCGAGAGAGTCTTTGGCTTAAATTGTAATTTTCAATCGACTAGAAACTTGGCATACGTATGTAGGATTATGCTATACACGTCATTTTAATCATCAAAATAATTATTGCTACTTCTTCTCAGAAATCGGCCGAGCCCACCGTCGGCCATCTTTAATTCTCTGCGCAAACATATCCTCAATAATATAGGGATTCAATCCCTTGGTTTCAGGCATGAGGAAGTATGTGCAGAGCGAACAGGAGAATGCACAGCCGGCAAATACGAAGAAGACGACCTCTAGTCCAATGAACTCCACCGCCGGGACGAATACCAGCAGTAAGATGAAGTTGACGATGTACAGCCAGAGCATCATGATGGACTGTGAGAAACCTTTCACCTGTGGGGGAAGAAACTTTTGTTAGATGGGCCAAAATTATTAGTATTTAAATGGGTAAATACCAATGCATACTCTATGGCCATAGAAATATTTAATAAACTGCCAGATAACATCAAAACTTTACCAGATAAATGATTCAAATTCAAAATTGATATATGGCTAGTTGAGAAATGTTACAACTCAATTAAGGAGTATCTGGAGGACGCACCTATTATTAGTTAAATTGTTTCAGTATTTAAAAAAACTTCGTTTTAAGGGTTTGACATCTTATGTATTCATATTTACACAAATTATAGCATTCTATGTACGCATTGTAAAATAATCTAAATAGGCATGAATTGATACTTAGTATATAATTTAAATTTAGGCAGAATTCACAATATGTACCTTACTTATCAACATGTCATCTTATTATGAATTTACTTGAATTCCAGCAAATAAATGATTTGACTTATTTTTGTGACCCAAGTCCTTATCACACTTTTGATTCGCGAGCAAGGTAGAAGAAAATAAAAATAAGATAATTTATTTCTGCAAGTAGGCCCACAATGGCTCTTTTACATGTCTCATTATATGGTTTTCTCTTCTTTTCTTTTGGCGCTTCGGGTAATGAAATGACCTTCTGGTGAGAAAAAGCGCCAGAAGTAACTCACTAGTTTCTCTTTTCGACCATTTTACAAGTATTACAACAATATGACATAATGATATGGTTTCATGAATACATTACATTAAACTTAAAACTACATTTATAGAGATGTAAAAAGTCCGTAACTATAAGGTAAAAAATACGATGTAAAAAAAGTACAACAACAAAAGAGAGTATCTTCATAGCAATTACGTCCTTTTGTTGAGAAGCGCAGTTTATCGGCAATAACTCAAAAACGGTTAATTCGATCTTGTTGAAAATAATTTTCGTCGAAAGTATTAATTATGCGTTACCTTCGTGATTTTTTTCATATTTTTCGGGCGCATGGTTTAGAAAATAGAAGGGGGGGACACAATTTACACAACTTTCGGAGCGATTATTTCCAAATACATTCACTTAATCAAAAACATTACTTAGGAACCTTATATTGTTTTTTAAAGAGCTGTCGAACTATGTACCACACGTTGATATTTACTGAAAAATTTTTTTTTACTGTCATTAACATGTATGGAGTGCCCCCCCCCCCCCCCTAAAAATATTTATTTTAATTATTTATATACCAAACTAAGTAGCGGCTCATAAAAGACACCTATATTCCAAATTTCATCAATATCCATCGTGTAGTTTTTGAGTAAAATGCCTGTGACATACGGACAGACAGACAGACAGGCGGACGGACATGACGAAACTATAAGGGTTCCGTTTTTGCCATTTTGGCTACGGAACCGTAAAAACATGTTTTGGTAACGCAGGAACACTAATTTTGAGGCGACATCGGGACTGGTAACGTAGTGGTAATTTGAGTAAGAAATGAGACTTTTTTTTGTTTAAAAAGCCCAGAATATAAAGGAAATTCATAATAAACAGTGAAACCTGGTTGAGAACTAACGTACCTTTAACTGCTTTAAAAATATTTCGACACAGCTGCAATTTTATAAAAGTGTCTATAAATTTTCATCTCCATTTTAGACAATAAAAATAACTTTGACCCAGAGAAGCATTGATAGAATAGGATTGGGTGGTAATATGATTCGAGTCACTGGGCTCCAAACAAACGATAAGGGGGTCTTCATTTATTAGACGAATTTACACGAATCATAATCCGTTATCAGTCGTGTGCCCGAAGTGCACCCGATTTGCATAACACGGCTAAATTAAGAACAGTGTTAAGAGGCTCAACCTTCCCGTGTTCCTGTTTATCAACGTTTGCACGATGATAGAAAACATCGTGACTGAATCTGCAAGCAGTTTGTTCTGAAGAAGAAATTTGAATGCTGTTTTGATGATAAGAATAAATTAACAGGAGTCCACTTACTTCAGGAACGAAGACTTCAGCCAACAGCACGTATGGTATCATGCCGCCGCCCAGGTTAAAGACGAAGCAGAAGACCAGAATGATGGCCGGCACAAGCCATTCGGGGCCCCACGACCAACCAACCATGACACCTAGCAGCACCATGCAGACACCGTTCACTGTAGCTGCTGACATGAGAAGAATCTGGAATTATAATAACCATGAAATTATAAAAATCAAATAACCGACTTTCAATGAACATATAAGAAATGCACGCGTGACTATGAACAATACCCGAAAGGCTATATGTTGCATATAATATTAGGTCCTTACATTTATGAAATTGGCGTTTGGCGAACTGGCAACTTGGTTCAAAATGTCTAGTGTTCGGCTAGAAATTCCAAAATCAAATTTATTTATTTGTTATCGCGTCATTTGTTTTTCTTTGACATCATTCTGTTCACAATATGAAGAACTTAAATTATCGCTATATTTACGAATATAAGTTCCACCTCGGCATCAGTGCTGCAGAAACGGCTCGTAGGATTAACAATACGTATGGGGAAGCTACTGTAAAAGAAAATACAGTACGTTATTGGTTCTAACGTTGTAACCATTGATTCTCGCTCACACATTTTTATTAGTAAAGGAATCAATGTACTACCTTCGAGATGGCAAAAGTACATAGATAGCCATGGTACATACTTTGATTAAATAAAAATATAGTTTCATAAAAAAAATCGTTTTCATTTTTGCCATGTAAAACGCCAATTTCATATGTAAGGACCTAATATTTGAAGAGTTTCCTGGATTTCTCCAAGATCCCGTCATCAGATCCTGATTGGGTTGCAATGGACCACCTCGGAGGTATTCGATTTCAAACAAAAAAAAATATATTCCCTATCGGTTCAGCCGTCTTCGAGTAATCGGGGAGCAAACATAACATAAAAAAAACCGGTCAAGTGCGAGTTGGGCTCGCGCACCGAGGGTTTCGTAAAAAACTCGTAAGTAGATACTTGAATAGTTCAAGATAAACTGTATGGTGGGACAAACTTAACATACATCGATATATGTCGCGGTTAGTTTAGTAGGAGCAAATAAGTTTGTCTTACGATTTTTGCGAATTTCTAAAAAACGATGCAAGTTAGGAAAACCGTTTTATTTTTCCTGTAATATTTAGGATGATATTAATAATTTGCAATTATTACACATTTTTCTCTTGAGTAGTTCTTAAAAGATAAATGGTATTTTTCTGAGCATTTTTTGCCATAAATATTAAACGTCATCCGTTAAAGTTGTTTTATTACGAAAATAGATAGCTTTGGCATTTTTGTATGTTTATGTATTAGTCGAGCTGGCTCGATCTACGTCCGTGAAACGTGGCCGAAAAACTACCGCCCCGATTTTAAAGAAATGGATACCTACTTTAGAGAATATTAGATACTTATACCCATCCCAACTAAACTGAAGCAAAACCATGTACCTACATTTCAAAATCAGTAATAAATAATCTTACCGTCCTTCCAAATAAGTCAGTGAATGCTGCCCCACAGATAGCTCCCACCATCAAGACAGATGCCATAAGCACAGCGCACAGATCTGGGGAAAGCGACGGCACCGCCTTCAGGAAAAGCGTTCCACCATACACCTGGATGGCGGTAACGCCCGTGAAGATAGACAGAGTTAGCAATATCGTGGCGACGAGGAAGGACCAACGCGCTGCCGGAGAAATACCTGGAAAAATTACGTACGCCTGTAAAAACTATGTTACTTATGTATACCTTACCCAGTTTGAAGTGAGCTCTTCTACTTGAGACTACAATACCATTGAGTGGTTAACCACAAATTATGACAATGAGCTTGTAGTAAAAGAAGATAATAAACGCCTTGGAAGGTTAATATAGTTTTTCTACTTTATTTTTTTGGATGTATAGATACAATGCTATTGTAAGTACAGGTAAGTGGATGAGCTCACTTCAAACTGGGTAAGGTATATGTTTTGAATATTGATACAGTCATTTCGAACATTCGAGGTCGCAAATAATCGCACAACGCTGAATAGGTTGGGATGTTGTTAGGATACATATAAGTAGTATAAACTCGATTTTGCAGTTTCGAAAAAGTTGTGCTGCGCAAATGTGTAGTGGTCGAAAAACACCGAAATTTTCGGTAATTTTTCAGAATTTGGTCTATACCTTCTAAAAATGCATTTAAGGGAAAAGTTGTCTGTCACACTATTAAAGTAGATAAAATTTCCTACAATATGAGTATAATTATGACTCTGTCTGTTTAGAAAATTTTGAAATATGTATGGTATTTCAAAAAATAACAATTTTTCCTAAGAAGTTTTAATTTGTACTTTTAACTATCTTTCAAGCCAAATATTGGCTGAATTACTCATTTTATGATAAAATTGGCAAAAAAGAGTTATAAAACAGTTATTCAGCTTCATTTTAAGACGTAGTTGAACCCTGTACAACAAATAGTTCTCCAGTTATCGAAGAATAACAAAATCATTAGAGAACTCTCTTTTCTGAAGAAATATATGCACAAGTTAATAAAAAAAATACGAAATCCGTAAATTTGTACGGTGTTACGGAACCCTTCCTGTGCGAATCCGACTCAAACTTGGCCGGTTTTTTCTGTTAATGTATCGTAATTATGGAATACTTGTTAACGAATAAGTCGATTTAAAATTTCAAATGTGGTTAGCAAACTTACGAAAATATTGCAATGATGTTACTTTGGCAGGATGCACGAATTCTCCATCCGCCAGTTTTTGTTGTTCGGGATCCTTTGTAGGTTCTGTAAATATGAACAATAAATTGGATAAAAATACCAATTTTGTATACACAAGCTTTGTTATGGAAAACCCTATAATGATAACATAACATACAGTAAACGGCCGTAAAGAATGCACATCGGCAATCATCGCATTTCCGAATACAAACGAATGCTAATTTCCATGTACATCAATTATTAGATTAATCGTTCATCAGAATTTGAATTCAGAACTAAGTACTTTATTGTTGTTTTGTTTTGATTTCACGTGGAATATATAGAGCTATAAAACACGATGTAATTATATTTAATTATTGCTTGTTGGGGGAAAATAATATACATACATATATATATATATATTCACGCCCATATTCCTAAAAGAGGTTGACTGAGCATTAGCAACTGATGTTATACTACTAGCATATTTAAATGTGGGTTTAAAGATCGACAAATTCCTATAGATGCCATAGTACAAATTTAATTTTGTAAAAGTTTTAGCAACTCTATATATATATTGACTTGGATATGCGACTGCACTCTTTCGCATTTGAACCACGACTGACAAAACAAACGACATGGTGTGTGCGACACAGATATCGCTATACGAAGTCGAAATTAGCCGATTGCCTCTTTCCAAAGATCGATGTGCATTCTTTATCGCCCTTTACTGTAATAACCCAAATTTGACCCTGCATTTTCCACAAGAGAGATCCAGTTTTCCAGCTACATCGTCAGATCAGAATTATTTTATAAATTTTGAAGCGGGCAACAAAATTAGGTAGATTGAAAGATAAAAGAAGCTTGGTAAATAGTTACTGGTCAAAAATTGTTTTTACAAACAGCCATTTTATTGCCTACTGCACCTTTTTTGTATAGCAAACTGCGCGTCAAAAGCAAATGATCCTAAACAGGATGTGTTTATCTTATTTAAAGTGTGTTGATATTTATCAAGATAAACACTAATAGCGCCATCTGTAGTCCTACTTGTGGAACAAACAATTGTATGGTGGCAGTTATTATTATAGAATAGAATAGAATAGAGTAGAATAATTTATTAAACAACGTATTATGAAACGTATTATAGTCTATGGTAAAAACTCAAGCAGTTGTTTCATTAGGTTATGGGCCCAGCACGCTTCCACCTTCAGACTTCATCCTCAAACCAGCACCATGATACGGTTAGCTGCAGGGAGAAGTAACTTCTATCCCAGTGGCGGCATAGGGGGGGGGGGGGGGGCGCCCCGGGTGCCAAGCACTGAGTTATGACACAGCAGACCGCATGACCGCATATCGTAAGTCGGTGGGCGGTCGCTGAATGAATGAAATGAAATAAAAGCTTGTAAATTACTATGATAAGAGGAGGTAGCCCTTGAGCGGCGTGTCTATTTTTCTCCGTTACATTGCTTACAGATTACATTTTTTCATCACGAAAAAAGATGAGGAAAGATCGTTGTAAGCGGTTCCCATTTACTAGATGCGATATTGGAAACAAAATCATGGAATTTACCTTCAGTCGGCACCAGAGCCACAGACTTCTGTTTATTGTCTTGATTGGCCTTGATCTCTGCCATTTCATCAAGCACGGCCTTGTCCTTTATATTCGATGCGCGGTAGAACGACAACGATTTCAGAGCTTCCTGGTGGGGACAAAAGAAAAAGACTATAAATTAAGAATGTATAAAACGCCAGACTAAAAACAACTCCAAAAAAATTTTTTTTAAAGTCGAACATATTTAATGTTTTATTGGAGCAGACGAGGTCGCGGGCATAAGCTTGTAATACATAAGGAATACAATAAAGTATTGAGTCCATAATAACATAGCAAGTTAACAATAGTACATTACACAACGCTTTAGGGTGGTAATACAAAGAAAGGCTGAGATCGCAGAAGTTTGCGGCCCGAGCTGCAAGCGAGGGACGTAAATATGCGATCGAGGGTTTTCTTTATTACCTCCCGTGTTGTGTACATCATTTTATGTCTACACTTGGCCAGAAAATGGTTTTGTCTGTACGCGTAGCGTGCGGTAAAGGCCAGTAAGAGGCCAGGTGTGGCATAAAAGCTAGTAAAGATCATACTCACATCATATTTTCCAATCAAAGACAGGTAAACAGGACTTTCCGGGAGCACCCACATAAAGAAGGCGTTTGCCACCGACAGACCGAAGTTTATATACGCTATGTTATGGTAGCTCGTCACCCAGCCGAGGATTATGGAGACCAGGGCTCCAAGAGCGTACATCACGGACGGCATTGACGACATGAAGCCGCGGCACGCGTCTTCGGATACTTCTGCCGTGAACGACCACGCCACCTGAATGGAAACTCTTGCTTGGTTATCGGTCCAAACATAGTACATTACTGCAAATGCCAGAAAAGAAGGGCTTGCCGGCTGAATAGGTAGGTATAGACGGCCGACCGTAGCAAGTCTGGATAGTGATACGAAGCCGGCAAGCCTTTTTCACGGCCAGGCATGTATAGTGCTTTTCTCAAACATATGCAAGGAAATAAAAAAATACACCACTCAAAATAATACATTGTGTATCTAGGGCGGTAAGTAAGGAATTACAAACGAGTGTTTGTTATAAGCCCGAGGTGAAACCGAGGGCTTTAATAACACGAGTTTGTAATTCCCTTACCGCCCGTGGCACACACAATGTTTTTCATCACACTTGTGAGGAAATCTTAATAACATAACCTTACTAATCGCCCCAGTATGACAAGAAAATATTAAAACAGACAGTGACAGTGACGTTAGTGACATAATTATGTCCATAGACAATGTGAATGTCAAGTCACGTTCGGAAACCATAGCGGTAAAGACCTAAAATGGCCATTTAAGTTGATTTTATACTTGCAAAATACTCAAATACATTATTTAAACATTTAATTAATGTTACTGAAATATGTATTTACATGTATTTGCAATAACAGTTATCTTTAATAGTACATTACTGCAGAGGCCGGGAAATAAGGGGTTGCCGGATGAGCACATATAGCTGGCCGAGCGAAGCGAGGCCAGATAGTTACGAGGCCGGCAACCCCATTTCCCGCCGAGGTATGTATAGTGCTTTTCTCAAACATGCAATGAAATAAATAAACTTACTATAATAACCTTACTTAATATTTTATAACACAAACAAGCTGGCTGTCAGAAAGTGACATTATATCCATAGACACAAAAGCTGTTTCTGTTCACATTTTTACCGCGAATATTTAGATGAAATATTTTAAATGTTTAAACCACAAGAATGTGGTTTAGTTTGGAATTTATAATAATTGGAAATTGTTTATAATGTGTTAATTGTTATGTTCATGTCAATTTTAAATAAATAAAACTGCAAAATATAGCAAAAATCGTTTTTTGTTTTTTTAATGGCTAAATGCCGTGATGCTGGGGCCCAAATAAATGTGGAATGGAATGAAGGCAATGTAAGTATGAAATTCCATTCCGTGCCAAGTGTCAAGCCGCATAGGAAACGAGGTACTTTGTGGCCTATTTTAAAGCACGTAATGTCAACATTTCATGCCATGTTTGAGAAAATAAATATTTCAGTGATAAAAGTTAAAAAAGTAAGTTGGCGTTCCCTTTGAACATGACAAATAAGAGTAAAACAGAACCAGCGTTTCAAATTTAAAAAGAAAACCATGACGCCCTAGGACGTAATAGGTAATTTACGGCCCGCAGAACCTACGTGTAATGACACCATTTTCCAGCAAGTGTTATGAAATAGTACAAGGGCGGTAAGTAAGGAATTACAAACAAGTGTTCGTTACAAGGCCGAGGCGAAGCCGAGGGCTTTAATAACACGAGTTTGTAATTCCTTTACCGCCCGTGGCACACACAATGTTTTTCATCACACTTGTGAGGAAATCTGATTAAAATAACCTTACTTAACCTAAATAAAATTGTAAAACTGACAGTGAGATTAGTGACATTATCCATAGACAATGCGAATTCACGTCACGTTCGGAAACCATAGCGGCAAAGACTTAAAATGGTTGATTTTATTTTTGCAAAATACTGAAATGCACTATTTAAACATTTAATTAATGTTACAGAAATATGTGTTTACATGTATTTGCAATAACAGTTCTCTTTAAATAAATATTTCAGTAATAAAAGTTAAAAAAGTACGTTGGCGTTTCCTTTGAACATGACAAATAAGAGTAAAACAGAACCAGCGTTTCAAATTTAAAAAGAAAACCATTACGCCCTAGGGCGTAATAGGTCATTTACGGCCCGCAAAACCTACGTGTAATGACACCATTTTCGAGCAAGTGTGATGAAAAACACATTTACCTAATATCCCGGTAATCGAAGACAAAAAACACAGTCAAAAAAAGGTAATTCTGCCTCCGCCCTCAAATCCGGCGGAGTACAATTAATTTCTTCGTCGCTGTTATCATCGGAACTCATTTTGAAATTTTGTTTATAAAATACACATATAAAATCTAGCTAATACAACAAAAAAAAATTAATTTTTCCTCCAATCCCTCCATAATGTTTTTTTTTTTACGGAAGTTGTCCGTATTTCACGTGTGTACTGTTCGAGCAGACCCTATTAAATAAATAAATATATGGCGACAATCTTACACAAATCGAACTAGTCCCATAGTAAGCTCAATAAGGCTTGTGTTACGGATACTAGACGACGACACCTATCGTGGTAGGCCGGGACTGGTGACCTGGTTCGACTCCAGGCACCCCCCGGCACTTACCCAGCCCGATGAGCGTGTCGACTGTGTGTATGGCACACGGTCGGACGCCCTTGGGTGGTCTGGCCAGCGACCTGGTTCGAGCCCAGTGACCGCAACGGCCAACCACCCGGCCCGACAATCACAATGCTCGGATGTGGGTTGTGAGTTTGGCAGGTTTAAAAAAAAAAAAAAAAAAAAAAAAAAAAAAAAAAAAAAAAAAAAAAAAAAAAACACGATATATTTAATAAATACAAATACTTAAATACATAGAAAACATCCAAGATATCAAAAATAATGATCATCAAAAATATTTGTAACAAAATAGGAATGAATTTAGGATTTCTTGATGGTGTTGATTTTTTTAGAATGCACAAATAACGGAAATTTCTGATGATCTTAGCACCTATGTAATGGACTAGTTTCGCGTTTCTTACCTGCATAAGTAAGCCACCGCTGACTCCGAATAGACACCTTCCAATTAAGAGTATAGGCGATGTGATCCCGAATACGACGAACACCCACGATACCTGAAGCAATAACAATAAATAAGGTAAACTGAGGTAATGGCGTCTACGGGGGCACATGCGTCTTTTAAGGATTTCATTAAATCCGAACTCTTTAAAATTATTTCTACCGTACCTACCTGTAGTACACGCTGTACTTTACGGGCAGGTACGGTAGGATTTTTAAAGAGGTCAGGTTAATTGAAACCTTTAAAAGACGCATTTACCCCATAGATGCAATTGGGTGAATAAACTTTTTTTTTGCATTATGCAAAGATTGCCCTTCCTCCTTTATTTGTTCACCTTTTGCATGTTGTAACATGATTTAAATGAAACAAGATCGTACATCTCGAGATAGATTAGGTAAAAATAAAAATAAAACTCGTTTTTCTACTCCTGTACTGTTATCTGTCTTTTACTTGATCACGAACACTAATATAAGAACATATATAATATGAGTTCAGAGAAGTCTATACTCTATTCCCCATAACAGCACTAGTGTCGTTATAGTTACTTTACGTTATTGCTAGCAGCCACAGACTTCTAAATCTAGGTTAAACTTAGGTCAAGGATTAAGCGCTCAATTTTAACTTTACGGTAAAAATGCACAACTACCAACTTAACAAACAATTAAATTCCTAAGGTTTTTAAGAAAAACAAAACTTTCCGAACTAAATTCATTGATGCCAACATAAAAAAAGTATTTATAATTTAAGTATATTTTAAATTAAAAAAAAAAGTTTACCATAGACACATATCGTCAGTCAAACGTCATATTTGCCTTGTTTCCAGGTTATGATTAATTTTGTATTTTATAATTTAAAACCTCGTCGTAGAAAAAGTACCTATTGTATGCAACGTTGTATAATTAAGTCAAAAAATGCTCATTGCGTCTCTATTTGCGATACTCGCCGCATTCGCGGCTCGTATCGCAACTCACGCAATTCGCATTTTTTGAACCCACTTATACAACTGTTGCATAAAATACTATTTTAACAAATAAATAGTGTGACCCAGCGGACAAATTCTTATTTGCATACAAAAGTACGGGACAGCTATGACGCTGGGTCACTACTTATAAACAAGTTATAATAAACAAATTATAATAAAGAATAGTTGCATTACGTAGCTTTATTATCTGTCTTTTAAATGAGCATACATTTTATTCAAAAAATATCCGAATAAAGATTTCCATTCAATTTTAGTCGGAGAAGGTGAAATTTTGTTGACAAAGAAAAGTTGATTCACCCAATTACCTCAGTTGACCTTACATTAGTACAACAGAAAGTTCCTATAGACTATGAGAGGGGCCATGCCGCCAAGCACGACGGCATGCTCGGCGGCAGAGTAAAGCCCCATTTACGAGTAGATGAGGCGAGAATTCGTATGCGAGTTTCATTACATTGCGGGCTAGCTAGGTACGATTAGTTCAATGGATCGATCAAACGCCGCAATGAATGATTAAGATAAATAAAATCGAGAAATATAATCTTAATCAATTTGATTACGAATTTAAACATGAGCTCGTCAATCTGATAAAATTATTAAATTTTTAATCTGTTTAATAAAGACTAAGTTTGTATAATAATAATAATCTTATGAGGGTTCCCTTCTTTCCTTTACCCCTAATAACCTCCTTCCAGAGATAGTTATTATATTACTATTTATCGGTAGTGATAATAACACATTTAAGATAATAATAACAAGATAATTCTGGTTATTATATTTTCATTTTGTCGATACCCGTAATACAATCAAATTCTCGACGGGAGGTGAGTCCATTTTTTTCGCAAACAGACGGGTGATAACCTATCTATTTGTGTTTTAGGCGAGTATCCCTATAAAGGTTAAATCACACATAATTTCCCTTGAGTAATCACATTTGAATTAGAACGAATAGCAACTCTCCTTTTTGGAGTCGGTTAAAAACTTTACTTAGCCCCAAATGAATCACGAATGAGAAAATCCGTAAAAGAATTCTGGTAACCAACATAACTGCCAGGGTTAAAGCGGCCATGGGCTGAGCATATAGCCTGAAGAACCGATGGCCAATGTGGCGTAAAGGTTCTCGAGTGAAGACCACAAACTGAAAGACGTAGTTTCAGCCATAGAGACAAGATAGTCTCATGGCCTGGCTAAGGTCACCGGAGGTATAGTCTGTCCGCCGACTTAAGAGTAAAGAGTCATAAAAATGAGCTAATTGGTTATCTATTATAGAAAGAGTCTAAGTGATTTCTTACGTATACAAAAAGCTAACGTAAAAGCTAACGCAATATCAAATGCAATAAAAAACATATTTAAAATTTTGAATGAATAATTTAATGATATCAGCTAGTGCACAAGAAAGTTACCGTCTTTGTTGATTTTAAAATCTAGTCGCGTCACTTAGATAATTATTCAAATAACAAGAAACAATTCAATGTGATAACTGATATGCAATGCAGTTAAAGTACTCATAACTTATTACATTTCCTGTCTGTCTGTCCCGTACCGGTCATGCGACTTTTTCGGCATGACATCGCCCCTGCCTGGTTCCACCGGAAGACCAGCGGTAGTTCTAAGGTCGGCATTTTGCTGTGGTGGGACCGTTTTGTGGCAGCGTTCTACCTTTACTTTATAATATTTCTTTTGTTTTTTTATCTTGTGCTGTCATGCATGATTTTCTTTCTTTTTTTCTTCTTCAATAAACGTATTAAATTTGAATTTCATAGGATCAAACTCACCGCAACAATGCTACAAGTAAATATGCCACTCCACCGCCGCCCAAGCTTGTCCACAATGACACCACCGAAGGGAGACATGAAGATGCTGGAGACATAAGGCAGGCTGCCAATGAGGGCTTCCTCGAAGAGGCTGATGGGTCCAGAAAGCGGTGACGCGGCGCTCTGGAGTATGATCAGCGCGTATGAGGGCCACACCGTCCCGGAACCAAGAAGGAACTTCGGGAAAGACACTGAAACAAAAGGCCTTAGACGTTTAAAACTTATTTTTTACATTTCCCAATTACTTTTTAGGGTTCCGTACCTCAAAAGGAAAAAACGGAACCCTTATAGGATCACTTTGTTGTTCGTCTGTCCGTCCGTCCCTCTGTCTGTCCGTTTGTCAAGACACTTTATCTCCGGAACGCGTTATCGAGGTATTAATGGCGGAATGGTATTTTTTTAACGTTTTTCATCGTAAATCAAAAACAACATGTTTAATTTCAGGAAAAATAAAACGGTTTTCCTAACTTGCAGCGTTTTTTAGATATTCACAAAAATCATAAGACAACCTTATTTGCTCCTACTAAACTAACCGCGGCATATAACGATGTATGGGGGCAACAGTTTTACAAGAGCAAAGTTAAGTTTGTCCCACCATACAGTTTTTCTTGAATTATTCACGTATCTACTGACGAGTTTGTACGGAGCCCTCGGTGCGCGACTCCGACTCGCACTTGACAGGTTTTTTTATGTTGCGATGGCCAAGTCGTTCTAGGTATTTCTTATAAAATTAAAGATGTTTAATAAATATTGACGGTCATAAATTAACCGACTTGGTTTTATAGTTTATCTCACAAGTTTTGCATGTTATGTTTTTGATGGATTGCTTCGATGATTTCTTGTAAAAGCAGCACAATAATCTATATAATCACGATAAGCCTATTTTTCTACTCCTGTACTGTTATCTGTCTTTTACTTGTCACGAACACTAATATAAGAACATATATAATATGAGTTCAGAGAAGTCTATACTCTATTCCCCATAACAGCACTAGTGTCGTTATAGCCACTTTACGTTATTGCTAGCAACCACAGACTTCTAAATCTAGGTTAAACTGAGGTCAAGGATTAAGCGCTCAATTTTAACTTTACGGTAAAAATGCACAACTACCAACTTAACAAACAATTAAAATCCTACGGCTTTTAAGAAAAACAAAACTTTCTGAACTAAATTCATTGATGCCAACATAAAAACAAAAGTATTTTTAATATATTCACTGCGTGTCAACTTCATTTAAAAAATAAAAAGTTTACCATAGACACATACTGACAGTCATACGTCATATTTGCCTTCTTTGCAGGTTATGCCTTGTTTGTATTTTATAATTTTAAAACCTGTCGTAGAAAAAGTATTGTATGCAACGTTGTATAATTAAGTCAAAAAACGCTCATTGCGTCTCTATTTGCGATACTCGCCGCATTCGCGGCTCGTATCGCAACTCACGCAATTCGCATTTTTTGAACCTTCTTATACAACTGTTGCATAAAATACTATTGTACATCTAGTTATTAACAGAGCGTACGTATATAAATCTCACTGAAAAATAAAAGAAAACTGGTATCTAGTTTAAAATCGACTTATTGTTAGCGGTGGCGCAAGTCCAAATGTGCCAGTTACAGAAAGTTTACAATTTTCTTTTTAACAACATTTAATAGTAGATTGTTCAACTAGGGACTAAAACAAGCCATAATGACACGAGGTGTTTGGCCACCCGAGCGTAGCGAGGGTGACTATAATCGAGTGTCATTATGGTTGTTTAGTTCCGCGTTAAACACTCTACTTTTCACTTTGAATGCGAGGAAAAAAACGACGTTCTAGTACATAAAAGATTTTGTATCACCTCTTTTGCTTTTTTCTCCATTCTGGAGTTAGGCGTTAATTCTTCTTCACTGGATGAAGAAAACATTTTTGTTCCGTACTTTCGGTATAAAGGTGCACTATACACATTAATTCTTGAAATATTGTGCTCAATACGATTAATGAACATTCAAAAAGCAAAGACATTTTTTTCCGCGGTTCGTTATTTTTTTTTTACGTAGTGAAGTCACTCAGGCTTTAAATGCTGGCATTTTTAGCCAACAGGTTCAAACGTGAAAACTACCTATTTTAAAACTAATTGGATCATGCAAAATAAAATTAAGTTAACCGTAATCTAGTTAAATCAAAGCGTTAATAAAAATAAATTCTCTAGTTAAATTGATTTATATTCGTAATAATTAATCATTATTACTATATTAAATCGGTATTTTTTTTATATTTTTGCACAGTTGTCTTTTTAGGTTATTTTCACACCCAGAAATTGTCTATACACAATCACTAAAAATGGCGACAATATTCCAACCACAAACACCCCGATTGGCTGTTTAGGGGTTTTCAAAGTCAATTAAAAAAAAAATACTTTAATCCCTAGAGATTAATAAGGAACTTTAGTCCCGATATACAAAGACTAAATTAACATTTTAAGAGCATGAGAAGTGAAAAAACTCTTAGTAGATTTCTTTAAGTTATAAGTTGCGCCGCGCTAGATCGACCGACCAAAACATGACCACGACCACTCTGCCAAGACTAAGAAGAGAGAGAGAGCTACATACTAATGTCTTTTTCGATTTCTTATTATAATATGCCAAGTATGCCTAGGTAAAACTAATAAAAACATGTTAAAAACTACTCACTTATGGTCGCTCCCAAACACTGACGCAAAAAGCTATTGATCCTCATTTTGTTTTTTTTTTAATAAATACTTAAACTAAAAACTAAACTATCGTAACTAGTACCAGAGGCACATAAAAGTTACGGAGTAAGACAGCCACGCGGTGACGCTTGCGACTAGTAATTGCCAAATTACCGTTCAGATGCCAATGCCGCGTACATGTACATTCCTCCACGTGTTATCACACTTACCAAAGAGGATTTAGCTGTCATCGCAAACTTAAAACTGCAATATTGATAGATTACCGTGCTAATACATCTTTATTGTATTTCGCTGATAGCTATAGTAATAGTATATTATGCAAGCTAATACGCGTTATGTTTTGTTACTTGTGTGTGATTATTTTTTAATTTTTAGATTTTTTGTCGGGTTTATTTAAAAAAAAAAGTTATTTTTGTATTAAAATTCGATTTTATGCCGAAAATACCTTAAACTATTTTGGGAAAGAGCTGATAGGTACTCTTGAAACTGCTGAAACGGTTTTTACTAAACATGGCTAAGAACACCCGCAAGGAAACCTGCTTTCACGTAAAAAAACCGCATAGAAATCGGTCCATCCGTTCGAAAGCTACGATGCAACAGACAGACACACAGACGGATATTGGCGTCAACGTTATAACACCCTTCTTTTTGCGTCGGGGGTTAAAAATATTTGTCCGAGAAAACGGTTACCTACGATTTTTTCTAATATCGCCTACAATAAAGTCACGAAAAACACGTGTATATTCCGATGTGAGTAAATAGGTATGAAATTAATGCAATATTCATAAAAAGACGTAGTTGCTGATATGGATTCGCAATTGTTTCCGCTTTGTTGCACGAACAAGCGTCGAAAATGACAATTTTATATACCTGAATAAAAAACAAATTTTAAACAACTAAATTTCACGAATTTCAAAATAATAGTTTTGTTAGAAACGTATTATTAAAGCAAGGTTAATTATTGGCGATGGACCAAATTTTAAAGTAATGCGACTATTAGAAAGAGCCGAAAATGGTAAGATTAGATCAAACAAAATTAAACGCAACACAAATTATTAATATAATGTAATACTTTTTTATTTTTTATTAAGACGCGTTACAGAAATCTGTAGGAGGTTTAAACGTTTGAAAAGAGAAACTGGTGAGTTACCCCGGAGCGCCAAAAGAAGAGAAAAGAATAGAATCAGACATTTAAAAGAGCCCTTGAGGGCCTACTTGCAGAAATAAATGATTTTTAGGGTTCCGTACCAAAATGGTAAAAAAGGAACCCTTATGGTGCGACTCTGTCTGTCTGTCTGTCTGTCCGTCTGTCACAGCAAGATATCTCAGGATCTACTGATGCTATCGACTTGAAATTTGGAATAGTGTTAAAAACCACTAATCCGAGCCTATGGGACAGAAAAAAATCTTATACCTGTTTTACTTTTTTTTTAAAGGGGACTGAAATGGGATGTCGAAAATCAAAAGTTGAGCTAATATATCGAGTGGGATATCAAATGAAAGAGCTTAATATGTAGATTCCAAAACCATTTTTATTTTTTTTCCTATACATGTAGTTTTTGATTTAAGATAAAAAACGTTGAAAAAAATACCATTCCCCCCCTATTATCTCCGAAGTTACTGAACAGAAAAATCTGTAATAATTACCAATTATTAATATTATCCTAAATATTACAGGAAAAATAAAACGGTTTTCCTAACTTACAGCGTTTTTTAGAAATTCGCAAAAATCGTAAGACAACCTTATTTGCTCCTACTAAACTAACCGCGGCATATGTTGATGTATGGGGACAACAGTTTTACAAGAGCAAAGTTAAGTTTGTGCCACCATACAGGTTTTCTTGAATTATTCACGTATCTACTGACGAGTTTGTACGGAGCCCTCAGTGCGCGACTCCGACTCGCACTTGACCGGTTTTTTATTATATATTCCAAGCATTGCAACCATGTATTTACCATATATTAATTCAAAATGAAATATTTTAATATTTATAACCGACTTCAAACTAACCTATTCGATAACAAATGCACAAATTACTATACAAAATACCCAAACCTCTATATTTGTGTCTATAAATATAATATTTGAATCGTTATCTGGTATTCTCTGAGATCTCATTGAATTCTGGGGTGATTTTTTTTTTCACATTGGTCGAGTCACCTTGCAGTAACAGGGGAAAAAAGTTTTTGATGAACTCAGAACCATCACTCTTTACTTTGAAGTTGGTTAAAAGCCATAAAACCAAACCATATTTCATCCATATAAATAGTGGTATGTATGTTGGCCACCGTTCACAATACAACACCGACTGCTTCAGTCTTTATATCCTGGTAATTTGCTTGTGAGGAAAAGAATTTGCGACTGCTTAACGACAGGCACTCGTCCCAGTAATTGGCGACGTAAATAAAAGTCACATGAAGATATTATTAGCAATGCCCGCGCTAGTCACTTGTGGGAATACGAACACTTGTCCGAGACAGCCTGAGAGATTACCGCGGTGTCTCACACAATGGTTTCATTTTATTATTTTATACGAAACTACCGCCCCCGAGCTCCTGAGGAGTTCTGGCCACTTCCGACGTGCAGCAACGGGCTGCGGATGCAGGCCCCGCTGCAGAGGCTCCGCCACCGTTGTGGTTTTAGTGGGTATCAGTAGCGTGGCGTCCAAAGTACTCGATTCCTACCGGCTTGCCTAATATCAGGCATTTGAGCACCTTATTCTACTGCTCTTAAGGAAAAGTACGCCAAATCTGCACCGGCTTGCCCAAGGATATCTTTTACGCCACGCCACTGGTGGGTATGCCTCCTCCTTCTGAAGGGTGAGTCCCACATAACTCCCCTTCAAAGAGTCCTTTTAAGGCCCTGGGAAACCTGCCTGGCCGGCCATTATATGTATAATGCATCTCCACTTCGTTAACAAAACGATTATACTAGAGAACTTTGTTTGCGGTAGTGAAATGAGTTGTATTTGTATTTCTCTTTTTTGCTTCGGCTTAGCCGGGTAACGTATTGTATGTGTTAACGGGGTTATAATCTACCTTATTGATTTACTAAATTGATCATTTGCGAACGAACAAACAAAGAAACAGACTAATATTAGCATATTTGATATCGCTTATTTTTGACATTCCCTAGTTACTTTTTGGAAAAATCTTTATTAATGTACCAAAACGGTCTTGCTACGATTTTATTATGTTTTGATTTGACAAAACAGCAAAAAGCGCGGCGATTTGTTCATTTAGTGAATATTTTAACCATTTGTGTGACAGCCGGCGTCGAATAAGTCTCGCTCAATTGATCATATTACAGCGTCTATTAGTCTACTGCCCCACGTGTTGTTTTATCAATCGAACACCGTGCAGTTTGCTAAGCAGTATTACACCTTATACTACGTCCTAGAATAATCATCAGCATCGTCATTTCAGCCTTGAAACGTCCGCTGTTGAATGTAGGTCTCACCGAACACTTCCACATCGGACCGTCGGCGACATCCTCGTGAAAAAACAAACAGGAACCGTGTCTTGATTTGCCGCGGGATTCGAATACCCCGGTTTAAATTCACTCCGACCATAGATGTGCTCAGTTAGCAGCCCTTTTGATCGCGTCGCACCAACGCGCTGAAACTCTTCCTCTAGTGCGTTTGCCCTTCACAGATCCAAGATACAGTTTCTCTAGCGCATGCCTTGGTGAACGCATAATGTGCCCAAAGAAACAGAGAGTTCTCTGTCGGCAGATATCTGAGAGTCGTATTTTAAATAACCGGCATCGAACTCTATTCAATTAACAATGCAAGAGCTTCTGTATGAATGTTGAATAAGAGTTCTGTAATAGTTTCGTCAATGTCTCCAAAACTCCATCATCAAAGCTTGACCTATTCACTGTAGAGGCACTAGTAAAGTTTTCAAACAAATTATAATAATTTACCAAATCGTTTGAGCGGCTGTTGATTTTGGTATGGCAAACTACCCAATTAAACTAAGATTGCACTCCGTTGTTCGGTAAACATTAAAAATATAGTCTGTAGCAAAGTATAAAGACAACCAAGTAGTTCGTCTTCGCCGTTTAGGAGCGCGCGACACCTGAGCGTGCCTAAGGCACAGGGCTGCCGCTCGTCGGTTCTGTAAAATACCTACTATAACTTTTATTAGGTTGACCTCGATCGAACGAACAATTTGTTCGAGGTCAACCTAGTAAAAGTTACTTATTTCAATATAAAACTATCTGATCGCACACATCTGATGTTAATGTTATTAAGTATAATAGTTTAAATAAATAAGTATTGGTATGTGTACATGTAAGTAACGCAACGATATTTCGGCTCGTTTCAAAAATCTGTTAATTTTACTCATCACTGTCAAACAAAATAATTATCTACTCTATTTAATTGGTATAGTTTGATCACAAAACTATCAAACATTCTATAAACGACTTAAAATATAACATTTATATAGGTACTAATAAAATACACACCTTTCGGGATCCTTAGGAATGCAGAAATGTGACAATTCTGGATTTTGCGCATTATTCTTCAAACATCCGAACACACTGCAGTATATACGTTTTCTATACTTTGCTTCGTCCGCAGACACTTTGAACGTTCGACCGCTTGCGACGATAGCTCAGCCCTGACTAAGCACGCGGCAATGCTTGCCTGTGGTGCGTCCGTACACGGCGCGCACACGGCGCGCACACATGCGCGCTCCCGATGTACCTTTTATCGGAACAAAAACTACCGTATACCGTGGTCTGTAGCATCCAAAACAGTCTATATATCGCAACACGTTTTTGTTACTATACGCACAAACGTGTGTGACGGTACTTATATCGCCACTTTTTTTACCTGGAGTTAGTGTCAGATACGTCTTTTTAGGGTTCCGTACCAAAATGGTAAAAAAGGAACCCTTATGGTGCGACCCTGTCTGTCCGTCTGTCTGGCTGTCCGTCAGCTAGATACCTCGGGAACCATTCTGCCGTCCTAGTCTAAAAGGCGACTTTTTACTATGAACTTCCATAGCAAAAAGTCGCCTTTTACACTAGGACGGCAGCATTGCTGCTATCGATTTGAAATTTGGAATAGTTTTAAAAATCGCTAACCCCGTTTTTGTTTTTTTTCTTAATTATGTACTTTTTGATTTAGTTAGACCGAAGGACGTTCAACAAAATACAATTACCCCCGAATATCATCTCTGAAGTTACTGAACAGAAAAATCTGGAATAATTACCGATTATTAATATCATTCTAAATATTACAGGAAAAATAAAACGGTTTTCCTAACTTGCAGCGTTTTTTTAGAAATTCGCAAAAATTGTAAGACAAACTTATTTGCTCCTACTAAACTAACCGCAAGATATTATATGTCGATGTATAGGGCCAACAATTTTTCAAGAGCAAAGTTAAGTTTGTCCCACCATACAGTTTATCTTGAAAAATCCACGTATCTAGGTACTGACGAGTTTGTATGGAACCCAAGTGCGAGTCCGACTCGCACTTGACCGGTTTTTTACCCGACTGCGGCGAAGCCCAAAGGAGGGTTATGTGTTTGACCTGTATGTATGTATGTCCGTTCCTGTGTCCGCTCGTAACCACTCAACGGCACATCCGATTTTGATAAATGATACATCATTAGATTCGTCTTGATGGTGCGAGTGTCACTGGGTATGAAGTTCGTTAAAATAAACAAAATGGCGGATATAATGCAGTTTTAAAGTGCACCGCGGTCGGGTTTTTTTTAGTAAATTTTTTTTAAAGTAATGACGATATGGCGCTTGGGATGCTACCTACATACATATTCGGCGCTGACTATTCTGCTACAAATATAGTGGGGCTGCAACTGAACTCAATTTTAATAGTACATTACATACCGAGGCCAGTAATGTAAGAAATGTCTCAGATCACATGTAATGTGATCACATGAAATTAAACATGTGTGATCTGAGGCTTTCTTATTTACTGGCCAAGGTTTGTATACTATTTTTCTGTTCGACGGAGCCAGAAAGCGGCATTTTTGTTTAGCGCAGCAGCCGGCAGGGTGACGCTTTCCGGCCGGAGGACAGAAAAGGTAATTTGTTTATTTTATGTACGTCACGTTTCCTTGTCGCACATGGGGGGATTCATTATCAATTTATCACAAACGTATATCTTTATTGGGTATTAAGACAAGGAAAAGTTTCCGATAATCATTATATCTATTAAGTCAATAAAATTTTAACGTATATAGGTTATATAGTTATGTATATCTGCTTAATCTTTACGGCTCCCGATAAAACATTCGAAATCGGTTAAATACTTAGATATGCAAAGATAATATTATTGTAATTTCCTTGAATTGCCGTTAATTTTATTAAGCAAGTGTCCATTTCATGTCCCATCCATTCGTCTGAATGAACAGCTGCGAAGGGTTCATACATTCAAATATCTTGGACACCTTGCTCACCGACGACTTTCGAGATGATGCCGATCTCGGAAGGGAACGAACGACTTTGGCCGTTAGGGCCAATATGATAACTCGCAGATTTAGCCGATGTAAGCACAAGCATCGTTATACACCTGCAGTTTGTGGACGAGGTACACGCAGCGCGCCATGAATTCCACGCGTGTTCAATACAATGACGCGTTCAGGGTTCTGTTGCGGCTGCCGCGGTACTGTAGCGCGTCGGGAATGTTCGCGGACGCGCACGTGGATGGTTTCCACGCGACGCTGCGCAAACGCTGCGCAGAGTGCGCGACAGTCGCCACCGACTCCTGAAGGTTGTGGCGGAGAGATGGGACAGTGCCCTAACCATGTACTGGTCATCTCTTCATCTTAGTGTAGGTACTAACATGGTTATTGAAGATTCTTTAGTTGTTCAATAACTATATACTTAGGTATGGATGACAGTCATGGTCCGAAATAAACTACTAATATACGAATAGTAGATTCAAATTGAAACCTGACGCAATAAAAATCAAACAATGACACGAATGGGGCTCCGATTATACCTGTGTGATCAGAAAAAACCGGATTGCCGTGTCACGTGGAAAATGGGAATATTCCTCAACAGCCGGGATATAAATTATCCCCGGAGGATTCGGTGTGAATTTATTAGTTTCTTGGTGAAGTGCGTCTTCGGCCAGAATTCAATTATGCGTAGGTAGTCGATATCTGCTCTGATTTGTCACCTGTCTATCTATCTATCCTACTTAATACTATAAATGTGAAAGTTTGTAAAGATGTTTGGATGTTTGGACGTTTGAATGTTTGTTACCAAATAACGCAGTAACACCTGAATGGATTGAGCTGAAATTTGACATGCAAGTAAACCAAGTCCTGGATTGAAACAAAGAATACTTTGTATCCCCAAAAAGAGTTCCCTTGGGATAATAACGGCAATAGCGCAGGCAAAGCCGCGGGTTGATGCTTGTCTAAAATATAATAAAACTGAAACAAGACTGTTTGTTACGTCACCACACGAGAATGTTAAGCTACTTGCCAATGATCTTAATTTAGCCGTGTAAAGCGAATCAAACTTACTTCGGGCACACAATTGATAACGAATCATGATTCATGACGACCGCTTTAGCTTAGTTGGTAGTGACCCTACCTACGAAGCAGGAGGTCCTGGGTTCGAATCCCGGTAAGGGCAATTATTTGTGTGATGAGCACGAATATTTGTTCCTGAGTCATGGATGTTTTCTATGTATTTAAGTATTTGTATCTATTAAATATACTCGTATCGTCGTCTAGTATCCATAACACAAGCCTTATTGAGCTTACTATGGGGCTAGTTCGATTTGTGTAAGTTTGTCCCCTAATATTTATTTATTTATTTATGATTACATGGCTAAATTAAGAACAGTTGCAAGTGACTCAACATTCCCATGTGGGAAAAAAAAAAACAAAATGAAAAATTGGGAATGTTAAGCTGAAGACCTCACGAGTCTGTCAAGCACTTTTGCTACCCTCGCCATTTTCAAAAAAATCCAAAAACTGTATCAATAAAAAAAATCTGCATAGTTTTAATTATCGAACCTGTTCAGGTTTGGTTTAGAAATGCGAGCTGTAGAGGATAATAGCCAGACAGCCGGACCAACATACGAAATCATTTTCGCCCAATCTAAAACCGAGACGCTTCGCTCGCGCTTGGAGGTCAGCTATCAAATCACCGTATATTTACTTTTTTATATAAGAACTGACTTGCGATTGATCTCAGTAGCGCCTGATGGTAAGCGACTACGAGGCCGAAGATGTATCTCGCCGGTTCATTAGATGCCTATTTACTCGTGTTTTGAAGAGTCCTAAGTTGTATTTATCAGGAAATACAGACGCTGGGAGCGAATTCCATTCCTTGGCAGTACTCATTTAAAACGATGAAGCAAATCACTTTGTGCGAATAAATGGAATATCGACAGCAAAAGGATTAAGTCGCTCCTCACCCCTGTAGGCGTAGGATGCTACGCTTTGTCACGCGATAAATAAATGATATAGCATCCGTCACGTTCTGACTTTATCAATTATTCATCGCGCGACAAAGCGTAGCACCATACGCGTTGGGGGGCTTTTATATTTAAAGTGCGTTCTTAACTGACAGTTAGCAGGTCGTCACAGAACTGACGATTAGTGTCAAACTCCATACATTTCGTCACGGACTGACAGGTTAGACAGTATTTGAACATAGCTTGAGTTTCACCTAACCATAGATTTTAAAATAAAAATGCCCAGGGATGTCCGTTGGTGAAACGGCGATGGTGGAATTAAGTCGTCGCAATATTTAGCTACTGCGGACCGTGGCGACCTCTGTTTTTATCCTCATTATTTTTCAGCGAGTTTCATCAGCCATGTTATGCTGAGAGTGCTGACACGGAAACTTTCCGTAAACTGGCCAGATACTACGTGGCAACCTGCTCTTTAATACAAACCCACAGTTCCGTAATTCAGCTCTAGATGGCGCGGTTTCATGCCTACTCATAATCACACATAGTGAGTATCTAGTTCTACTGTTTCACCAATAGATGATTCTGCTGCTTCTGTGATATGATTAAAGGCGCTGGAGCTGTAGACCTCGCGTGTCTGTCAACTCCCATGACTTTTGAAAAAAAAACTAGAGTTGATAAAAAAAATTACATATCATTATTGGACCTGATCTCACAATTAAAATTTAATAAATTAAAAGGTAAGGTAAGAAAGTACAGATGGTTAAAAAAAGACAGGATTATTACTAGATATTAATATAATATGTATTCTAGCAATAAACATAGCTATCTAAACTTACGATAAATTGCTGGACTTAGATTACCTAATTCTAAATATAAAATACATCCGATAGTCTTTCCTCGCAACCCATTTGGGGCGTTTCAATTTTTGCTTGTACCCAATTAAGGAATTGTTTACGTGGAATTAAATTTTGTCCTTTTGGTTAAGCACATTTTCAATGCTTAAAATTAAAAAAAATACAACAAACAGGACAAGTCTAACAATATTAACAAACAAGTAAATTTGTAATATAACATAATAATAAGTGATTATTGTAACCATTGACATGATAACATTTACTTGTAATAGTAACAAATCTACTTCTTGTTTTAACACACCTTTATTTAATTATACAGTCATTTAATTACCTGTTTCATAAATATAAAAACATTAGGTTATGTTTAATGTGAGATCTAATAGTGTCTTTAATTACTTCTACCATCATATTGTCGTCATCAAATCGAATAATAACATTTGTTGGCTATTAAATCTTGATCGAGCTAGTCGACCCTCGGGAACTTCGCAACACGGTAGACGTCCGAGGTACGATTACTTGACACTGTCAGTAGTAAATATATTATTAGAAGAGAAAAATTATATGTCTCGGGCGGGATTCGAACCTGCATCTTCTACGGCCATCCGGGCCAACACAGGCGCGCTACCAACTACGCTACTGAAACGTTGCCCAAGTCAGCCATTTTTTCAACCAGTCTCCTCGTTTGTGACGTCATCACGAGTGACGTATGTAGCATCATCTACCAATGAGTCCTTATAACCCATATGCATAGCTTTAGAATTCGTTGGCAGTCGTTAATGCTACAATAAAAATCACTGTAGTAGTCGCCATCTTGAATGTTAAGTCATTAGTAATAGAGATGAGAGTAGGGTGTCAATTATTGGGCACTAGCGTGTCACACAGTAATATTTTTACCTTATCGAATTTATATTCGATCAAGGACCTTAAAATAAATAGCCGGACGTAGCCTCGCTGACACATAACTAAAGCATCTCTGGCAAGCACGCTGCTTAACTCTGGTTTATATGTGCGTGCTTCTCGTAAGTACAGAGCGACCGGCTAACTAAAGGTGCTTAAATTATCTGTTAGCGAGAGAGTCTTTGGCTTAGATTGTAATTTTCGATCGACTAGAAACTTGGCATACGTATACGTTAAAACGTATGTAGAATTACGCATGTACACGTTATTTTAATCATCAAAATAATTATTGATCTCTACTTCTTGTCAGAAATTGGCCGAGCCCACCGTCGGCCATCTTTAATCCTCTGCGCAAACATATCCTCAATAATATAGGGATTCATTCCCTTGGTTTCAGGCATGAGGTAGTATGTGCAGAGCGTGCAGGAGAATGCGCAGCCGGCAAATACGAAGAAGACCACCTCTAGTCCAATGAACTCCACCGCCGGGACGAATACCAGCAGTAAGATAAAGTTGACGATGTACAGCCAGAGCATTATGATGGACTGTGAGAAACCTTTCACCTGTGGGGGAAAACACTTTTGTAAGATGCCCATAGATAATTATGGCCCGGAGAAACATTGATATTGAATAGGTTTGGGTGGTAAGGTGATTCGAGTCACTGGGCTCCAAATAAACCAAAAGAGGGTCTTCTCTTATTAAACGAATTTACATGAATCATAATCCGTTATTAATCGTGTGCCCGATGTACGCCCGATTTGCATTACACGGATAAATCAAGAACAGTGTCAAGTGGCTCAAACTTTCCGTGTTCCTGTTTATCAACGTTTGCACGATGAGAGAAAACATCGTCATTGAATCTGCAAGCTGTTTGTTCTGAAGAAGAAAATTGAAAGCTGATTTGATGATAAGAATAAAATAACAGGTTCCACTCACTTCAGGGACGAAGACTTCAGCCAGCAGCACGTATGGTATCATGCCGCCGCCAAGATTGAAGATGAAGCAAAAGACCAGAATGATGGCCGGCACAAGCCATTCGGGGCCCCACGACCAGCCAACCATGACACCGAGCAGCACCATGCAGACACCGTTCACTGCAGCCGCTGACATGAGGAGAATCTAGAATTATAATAACCGCAACATTTTTTTTTTAAATAACTGACTTTAATTTTCGCTTCCCGACGTTTCGTAACCCTTTTTAGCGTTCGTGGTCGCGAGTAGACCACGCTCACAGTTGTCAGGACGAAAAAATGAGGTAATATACGATTTCATCCGTTAAAGTTGTTTTAATACGTAAATAGATAGTTTTGGAATTTTTGTACGTTTATCAATTAGTTGGGTTGGCTGTAGGTCCGTGAATCGCGCAAAAAGTTCAGGTGCGATTTTAAAGAATGGATACTTTAGAGAACGTAGGATACTTTTACGCAACTGAAATGAAGCAAAACGGAGTTTTTCATTTCACAAGTTGCGAGCGAGTCCACTATAATGATTAAATTTGGTTAGCATTTTATAGTACATTACACAACTAGGGTGGTAATACAAAGAAAGCCCGAGATCGCAGATGTTTGTGGCCCGAGCTGCAAGCGAGGGACGTAAATATACGATTGAGGGCTTTCTTTATTACCTCCCGTGTAGTGTACATCATATTTTATGTCTACACTTGGCCAGAAAGCGGCTTTTTCCGTACGCGCAGCATATATTGTTCAGGAAATAAAATTCAAAAACCGGTCAAGTGCGAGTCGGACTCGCGCACCGAGGGTTCCGTACAAACTCATAAGTAGATACGCGAATAGTTCAAGAAAAACTGTATGTCGATTTGTTTAGTAGAAGCAAATAAGTATATGTTATGATTTTTGCAAATTTCTAAAAAACAGTGCAAGTTAGGAAAACAGTTAGATTTTCCCTGTAATATTTAGAACCTGACGTGTAATGATTCTATTTAATAGCAAGGACCATTAAATCAAGAGGACTGTCATTCTCCATACAAAAAGCTGTTCCCCGAATTTACAACGCCATCTATGTATAAGCTTGGTAAAATAATTATAATATTATTTACAATTATTTAACTTTGCAAACGTGACACAGTATTTAAATGTATTTAAATTTATTTATTATTAGCTGTTTACGAACTAATTGTTACTATACTATGTTTCTTTGTTCAATTATAACATCGTTAAATGTTTAGTGTTTTAGCGCCATCTAGTTTTGCCCGGAAATCCCCTAGCGTGAAACATGCCATCGCTTAGTTTTGCTACTCGCCGCTAGGGATTCCAAGTTTTGTAAATTTCTAAAAAGGTATTAAAGTTAGCAAGACCGTTCTATTTTTCCTGCAATATTCAGGTTGATATTTATAATTAGTAATTATGACACATTTTTCTGATCAGTAACTTCGGAGATAATAGGGGGGGAATGGTACATAAAAATGTATAAATCAAAAACTACTTATTTCAGAAAAAAAATAAAAATGGTGTTTTAATCTACAAATTAAGCCCTTTCATTTGATACCCCACTCAATATAACAGCCCTACTTTCAATTTTCAATTCCTCAATATAATGGGGAAGTTGTGTGAAAGACTGATTCTCTCAAGGCTACAGGGCACGGTAAATAAGATGCAACCTCCGTTTCAACACGGTTTTACCAGATTCAGAGGGACAGCCACACAGATACTCCGTACTGGTAAAATAGTAACCGATGCGCTGGCACATGGGGAGAGCGTATCAATGATATGCACGGACTTGAGCAAGGCATTTGATTCTATTAACCACAAAGGCCTGATTAAAAAGCTGCAAAACGCTGACGCTCCCAACAATGTCATCAAAATGATAGAAAATTACCTCGAAGAACGATCCCTAAAAGGACGATTTCGGACTATGAATGGAGAAGAAATGCAGATACCTCATGGAGTCCCCCAGGGTTCGATCCTCGGCCCGGTTATCTTCAACCTATATGCCTACGATATATGGGATAGTCACGACAGAATCAGAGGTCTAAAACTGTCTCAATACGCGGACGACCTGTGTATTCTTAACAGAGCCACAAACCCCGACCACGCTACTATGAGAGCGGAGTGGGCAGCAGAAACTATCGTGGACTATTACGACAGATGGGGCCTGAAATGTAATGTCGACAAAACCGAGTGTATATTGTTCACGAAGAAGAGAGCATTTAAGCCAACTGTTAAAATAAAAAATCAGACATTCACATATAAAAAAGAAATAAAATACTTGGGAGTAATTTTCGACAAAACACTCAAAATGAACCCACACACAAACCAAGTCGTAAAGAAATTGAAACAGGTACGTGGTGCCCTCGGTCCCATTATCGGTTTTTACGCCAAAACGGAGCTCGAAACAAAGCTAGCTATCATCCAAGCCTGTATTCTCCCTATTATGGACTATGGAGTGGTACAACTACTATCAAGGTATAGCAACTCGAACCTACAAAAAATTGAGAGACAATACAGAATGGCGCTGAAGAGTGCTGGCCAGTTCCCAAGACGTCTAAACACGGAGACTCTGTGGGAAATCGCGGACTTGGAGGCGTGGCACCTCCGAGCTGCCGACCTGAATCAGAAGATGCTGGAGAAGATTGCGACGCTAGGTATAGAGGACCTCGACACTCCCGGAGATGCTTACCTGGCGCACGGTGAATTCAACCCACTATTAACAAATAACAGAATGGGCGAAATCATGTATATCCGTAACACAGACATGAGACGTTGGCCTCAAGGCGCGGATGCTCCTCGCCCTCTTAGAATTTAATGGAACTGGATACTTAAATTATTATTATTATTTTAATTTTAAATGAAGCACATGCATTATATTTACTTACATCTTTACTGAATAACTTGTGACATAACACCTCCAGCTTACACAGATCTTTTTTAGACATAAGTTAGCTGACACAATCCTACGGGACCTAAAAGATGTACACATTAATAGGTAATAAACATATTCTCATTCTCATTCTCATTCTCATTTCAATTTTCAAAGTCCCATTACGGAGCCTTTTAAAAAAAAAGTAAAAAAGGTACAAGATATTTTTTATGTCCAATAGGCTCGGGTTAGCTACTTTTAACACTATTCCAAATTTCCAATCGATAGCATCAGTAGTTCCTGAGATATCTGGCTGTGACAGACGGACAGACAGACAGACAGACAGACAGAGTCGCACCATAAGGGTTCCTTTTTTACCATTTTGGTACGGAACCCTAAAAATATCATATAACAAGTTTTCTTAATCTATCAAAAATTCATTGTGTTGATGTATGTTAACATCTCTGAAAATATTGTTACCTCCTCGTAATTTGTTAGCACCTTATATAATTTATACCTAAAATTAGTAGGATGGGATTTCAAACCCATGTACATTTTAAAATCAGTAAAAAATAACCTTACCCTCCTTCCAAATAAGTCAGTGAATGCTGCCCCACAGATGGCGCCCACCATCAAAATAGAAGCCAACAGCACAGCGCACAGATCTGGGGAAAGCGACGGCGCAGCCTTCAAGAAAAGCGTTCCTCCGTACACCTGGATAGCGACAACGCCCGTGAAGATAGACAGAGTCAGCAATATCGTGACGACGAGGAAGGACCAACGCGCTGCCGGAGAAATACCTGGAAAAATTATGTACGCCTATAAAATAGTACATTACACAACTAGGGTGGTATTTAATAAAAAGAAAGGCCGAGGTCGCAGATGTTTGCGGCCCAAGCTGCAAGCGAGGGACGTAAAAATGCGATCGAGGGCTTTCTTTATTACCTCCCGTATTGTGTACATCATTTTATGTCTACACTTGGCCAGAAAGCGGCTTTTGGCAGCGTGCGGAAAAAGCCATAATAAACTAAAATAAACTATGCATACCATAATAAACTATACATTTTTAATTAAATCATTAAAAAAAATAGACTTTACTAAGGGAATAAAAAGCCATCTTTAGCTGGAGTGGGTTGTATTTTCAATGTGCTTGCTCAATGTATCTATAATTAAAACTTACGGAAATATTGCAATGCTGTTACTTTGGCAGGTGGCACGAATTCCCCATTTGCCAGTTTGTGTTGTTCGTGATCCTGTGTAGGTTCTGAAAATATAAAATTTAATAGAAACCTATTTTGTATCATAAAAACTTTGTAATTTAAAGTACTGATGATAGTATTATCATGAGTGTTTTCTATTACAAAGCTTGTTTTCTTATTATGTTATGTGTCATAATAACCAAAATTCAACCATACATTTGGCGTAAGGGGGGAAGGGCAGACCAAATGGGCCTAAGCGTCTTTTAAGCGCGCCGCCATTGCACTTTCTTTAGCACTGTCGCGCTGTCGCTTTTACACCCTAAAATAGTACATTTTGCACCGAGGGTAGTAAGAAGGGGTATACTAACGAGTATATTAGGAGCTCGACGCCGTAGGCGGAGGGCTTTTAATGACTCGAGTTTGTAATCCCCGTACTGCCCGTGGTACACACAATGTTTTTCATCACATTTGTGAGGAAAAAAATTATATAAAAATCAAATTAATTACTGTCAACTTTTTCAGTATAGTCTTCCACGGATAATGCTAAGAACTGCGTTTAGTTTTCAAACTCGACAGGAAACACCGCGAGATTGTACCGATTTTCAAAATAAAATTTTAAACAAAATTAATTTAATTGCATTAAAATAATTGCAAAACATACTGAAACAATTGAAAAATATACCATATAAGTTTTATATACACTAAAATTGGTTTTGTAGCCAAGTTTTGAAGATGTGAAATAAGCCTTGGCTGATTTGAAATCTCCTTAGTCTGAAATGACGTACGGGTAGGTTCTATATTTTAAAATTAAACTCATAACTCCATCGGGAGTTATAGATTTTCATGCCGTTTTCCCTCCCGTGGGAGTTATAGATTTTTATAATCCACAGTAGGTTTGTCGGCTCGAGCTGGTCTATAAGCCCGCGTGTTAAGCAAGTGTGATGAAAATAAATAATCACAGCACTACGAAACTCGCGTTGGTGGCTGGTTCAAAAGGCACCGTGTGCATACGCTCCATTTTTCTGTCACACTGCTTTCAGAATTTGTTTCATCAAGAAAAAAGATGGGGGAAGGTCGTTGTCAGGCGTTCTCATCTACTAGATGCGATATTGGAAACAAAATCATGGAATTTACCTTCCGTCGGCACCAGAGCCACAGACTTCTGTTTATTGTCTTGATTGGCCTTGATCTCTGCCATTTCATCAAGCACGGCCTTGTCCTTTATAGTCGATGCGCGGTAGTATGACAACGATTTCAGGGCTTCCTGGCGGGCAAAAAAAAATAAAAAACTTAAACTAAAAATTTATAAAACACCAGATTAAAAACAACTCCAAAAATATTTTTAGTCGAGGACTTATAATTTTCTGACATCTCAAAATTATTGCACTGAGTAGAACTGAAACGATTTCACAATTTTTACAATTTATTTCCAAAACAGGTTGAGTAGGAGTTGAAAGTTTGTTTAGGTACATTACAATTTTTAAAGTAAGACGTTTGAATCTGTACATATACGTAGCAGATATGTAGGTAATTATTGAGAGTAAGGACTTTATGAACTCTTTAATTAGTAGAGATTGTTTTTTTGTGTAAGTAACAGAGGTCGTTTACAAAATAAAACAGATTTTTTGTCAATTATCAGTGGCAAACGAGCTTGTCTGCGTGATGGAAAGCAGTTAACGTCGCCCATGGATATCTGCAACACCAGAGGTGTTTTGTACGTTGCCGATCTTTGAGAGCTGTGTTTATTCGTTTCTTGAAGTACCCCATATATCACAGCGCGCTGGGAACACTTCAGGTGGGAGTTCATTCTGTGGAATGAAATTCCACTGCCGGTTCTTGGCAAAAAAGAGGGTGATACCCGCTTGTTCTTGGGATGCCAAGTATCTAAAAAGTGTGGATGAACCTTATTCCTGAGGCGGGAAGTACGGTGATAGAAGTGTAACGTTGTACATAAGGTGGAACAAACGCAAAGAGCCAACGTCTCTCTTGTGGCTAAGTGGTTCCAAAGCGTATGTTAATAAATGGACTAAAGAATTGATACGGTAAGTGTTCAGTTTCTGGGCCCAACATTTAAGGGTTTTGTTTAAATCAACCAAGCTTATCAGCAAATATCAGAAACTATACATGAACACGAATAATAATTTAATCAGCAGACGAGGTCGCGGGCATAAGCTTGTAATACATGAGGAATAAAACAAAGTATTAACAACATAATAACATAGCAAGTTTACAAAAGCTAGTAAAGATCATACTTACATCATATTTTCCAATCAAAGACAGGTAAACAGGACTTTCAGGGAGTACCCACATAAAGAAGGCGTTTATCACCGAGAGACCGAAGTTTATATACGCTATGTTATGGTAGCTCGTCACCCAGCCGAGGATTATGGAGACCAGGGCTCCAAGAGCGTACATCACGGACGGCATTGACGACATGAAGCCGCGGCACGCGTCTTCGGATACTTCTGCCGTGAACGACCACGCAACCTGAAAGAAAACTCTTGCTTGATTCTGGGTCCGAAAAAATCCTTTTCATCACACTTGCTCGAAAATGGTGCATTACACGTAGGTTTTGCGGGCCGTAAATGACCTATTACGGCCTAAGGCGTAATGGTTTTCTTTTTAAATTTGAAACGCTGGTTCTGTTTTACTCTTATTTATCATGTTCAAGGGAAACGCCAACTTACTTTTTTAACTTTTATCACTGAAATATTTATTTAAAGATAACTGTTATTGCAAATATATGTAAACACATATTTCGGTAACATTAATTAAATGTTTAAATAGTGTATTTCAGTATTTTGCAAATATAAAATCAACCATTTTAAGTCTTTACCGCTATGGTTTCCGAACGTGACTTGACATTCGCATTGTCTATGGATATGTCAATGTCACTGGCAGTTTTACAATTTTAGTTAGGTTAAGTAAGGATTATTTTAATCAGATTTCCTCACAAGTGTGGTGAAAAACATTGTGTGTGCCACGGGCGGTAAAGGAATTACCCGCCCTTGATACACAATGTACTAATCCATCTTACAAGTCTTGAAACGCCCTTCGGTAAAATTTATATGAAAAGTAAGAATATTTTGGGTCGCTCAAAATTTAAGAGTTTTTGAGTAACATATTAAAAAAATATAATTATGTTTTTACATGACAAAGTTGGAGAACATTAACTTTGCTAATATTTTGTTGATGAACCAGATTTTCAAGCCCGGACTAACGGAGCTACAGACGATTAAAATTAGACAATTAGTAAAGGTGGAATAGCAGTCTTGCCTTTGCTAGGTCTTGTACCATACGTCCCCTTCTCAGATCTTTGGTTCTGTTAGAAGTGGCAAAAATATCACGATTAGCCGTCCATAGAGTTCAACGTAGGGATTGCAATCTGCCGGACCGGTTTTTGGTGGCTACCGGATCCGGTAAAGCAAAATAAATTAATACTATCCCATCAAAAACATTACATGTAAAAAGATGCAAGTCTCGTAACGCAGTTCTTCTACAACAAAAAAGCTTTGAGATGTAATGTTAAACCAAGTTAGTACTGGGGGGCGGGGGTCCACAGAACTCGATTTCCACCGACTTGCCTATTATTAATCCATGGAGGATTCTTTATTTGAGAACCATGGATGTATAAAAAAGAAGGATACCGCGCGGTCTAACACGCGAGTGAAGCTTAGCAATGGCCGCCGAGTAAACATGTTTGCGTTGATAGAGTGTTGCCATGTAAATCAAATTTTCCCCAATGTAAGAAATATTCGTTATATATTTATTTATGTCTATCAAATATCAATGTCACATCATCATTAGAAATAAACGTGTTTGACAGGAAATAAAAACACAGAATGTTTTATTAACATTTTTACACTTGTAAGTTTGTCACGGAGGAGGAATATTTTAAATGCTTTTTTTTGTTTCGGTTCAGACAGGTAAAAATAAACAATATTTTAAGCGTATAAGTTTAAACTATACTTTTAATTTCAAAAGTAAAACTTGTCGTGAGTTTAACAGGGTAAACGATTAAGTCGCTATAGCTAAAATAAATAAAAGTACAGAAAAATTTATTTAACTGACTTCAAATAGCACAGAGCTCAAAAAAATGGTATATTAACTTTAAATAAAAAAAAAATATCTTCTTTTTTTAGTTTTTGAAGTCTGTTTTTTATATAACCTTTTTAATTTAAATATCATGTATGTTTTATGAATAAGGATTCATTGTACATCCGTAACCTTAAATAATGATACTATTTTAATAAAAAATCATATTCTGTTACAAGAAAATCCCGACATTTCAGGTAATTGCCCCATTTATTAATTGGTCACACTGGCTCTGGCTTTGACTTTTGACAATCAATTTGATGTTATAATTTAAAATAGTAAATCGATGTAATTTTGTGCTTTAAAGATTATGTTACGTGTGAAAAGTGATTCCTTGATATTTTTTGCTGCTACAAGTGTTGTTTCGACAGACTTTTACTACGCAAGAAGGCATATTTTTATCATATAAATTTCAAACGTCAACGTCTGCATTCGGGGAAGTGCGCCGCGTTATGGCAGCCGACCGGCCCGCTTTGCTGGTGGACGTGTGCGTGCTGCTCGTAAGTACAAAGCGCCGGCTTACTATACGTGCTTCACTTATCTGTTAGCGACGCTACGTCCGGCTATTATTTAAAGGTCCTTGTTGAGAACTATAAAATGTATTTCTCCCCGGTTTTTGTTTCGGTTTGAACTACAAAACTAACTTTGTAATCGCATGTATCTGTATAGGATTACAAACTTATATGTGCAGTTGTGATTGAAATTACAATACTTTAGGTTTTGTAGGACTTGATAGGCTAAAAACTAACTACGAGTATGTTTAAAATTTAGAGCTTGTGGGTCTGCTAGAAGTACTTTAGAATTATGACGATCATCAGTCAGTCAGTGACAAAACGAAGGAACCTTGACGTGCAAATAGTTCTTAAACTAAACGTTCAAATTGAATTTTACTCAGAATATACTTAAGTTTTATTATGCCCTATATATCCCTAAAAATTCAGGGTTCTAGCTTTAGCCAGCACAAAATTACAGGAGGTTAATATTGGCCTGAATGGCTTCGAGAAAAGGATGGTACGGCCGTGCCTTTGTTTTGCTCGACTAGGCGGGGGTACTGCCGTGCCCCCAGATACGTACTATTTGCTTACTACGGTCATTCTTTCAGACTTAATAATAATTGATTAATTCAGCAATAAGAAAACGTATAAACTTATGAAGATTTATAAACAAAACAATATCTATTGTGACTGTATTAAACTAGTTACTTAGTGAAGTGTTGAATTTGATTAATTGACACTTGAAAGCCTCGAAACAAAGTTTACGTTAATCTCCTCGGCTATCCGAGCCAAACAAAAAAAATACTTTTATTGATTATTTTGCAAAGTTAACATTCTATTGAGAATACTTAATCATAATTACCATTCAAATAAATTAACAAAACGTTAACCAGTAGGTAATGAATAATCATCAAAAATAATTGTAGCAAAATAGGAATGAATTAAGGATTTGTTGATGTAAATTTCTGTTAAAATGCACAAATAACGGATTTTTTTATGATCTTAGCACCTATATAATAGATACATAGACTAGTTTCGCGTTTCTTACCTGCATAAGTAAGCCACCGCTGACTCCGAATAGACACCTTCCAATTAAGAGTATAGGCGAGGTGGTCCCGAATATGACGAACACCCACGATACCTGAAGCAATAACAATAATACATGAATTAGTACAACGATTGATTAGGTTCCTACACACTATGAGAGCGGCGTGGTCTTTCACTATTGATCCGGCTCAAGAGTCGCTCAACTTACTATAGTTAGCTACGCTCGGAGTCTCTTTACGCGATCTAATTAGAAAAGAGGAAATGCGGAGAAGAACTAAGGTAACCGATATAACTGCCAGCTAAGTCAAAGTGGCGTTGGGCTGGGCATATAGCTCGAAGAACCGATGGACGATGGGGCGTAAAGGTTCTCGAATGGAGAGCACGAACCGGAAGACGCAGCGTTGGTGCCCCCCCCCCCCCCCCCCCCCCACAAGACCTGGTTAGGGTCGCCGGAAGTTGGTGGAGGCAGGAGGATGCTCGGCGGGTATTTGTGCCGTCGGGCTTGCCACACAAACACGCCACCGGCACGCCACCAGTATGACCCCCTGGCCGATTTCGATCTCGGTCTCGGCTAGTCTTGGCTAAAATGCGCCAAGATTCTTGGCCAACCGAGACTCGTCGCTGATACGATAATAGTACATTATGATACGAGTTGGCTACGTTGGTCATTACAGTCGAGGCTGTGTTGCACAGCCCAAGCCGTCACGCGAGGGCTGTTATAGCCGAGACTGAGACCGAGCAGTCGCAGTCGCAATCGCAATTGCAGTCGCAATTGCAATCGCTATCATTGTCACCATTATCATCATCCTCGTCATGTTTGCTATGATTTTTTTTTATAAATTACCAAGGGGGTCCCTTAGGTACACCCGAGCAATTTCAGTTAAAATTATGATGATGATGAGTTCATAGGATCAATCAAACTCACCGCAACAATGCTACAAGTAAATATGCCACTCCACCGCCGTCCAAGCTTGTCCACAATGACACCACCGAAGGGAGACATGAAGATGCTGGAGACATAAGGCAGGCTGCCCATGAGGGCTTCCTCGAAGAGGCTGATGGGTCCAGAGAGCGGTGAAGCGGCGCTCTGGAGTATGAGCAGCGCGTATGAGGGCCACACCGTCCCGGAACCAAGAAGGAACTTCGGGAAAGACACTGAAACAAAAGGCCTTAGACATTTAATGGTACAGTAAACGGCCATAAAGAATGCACATCGATCTTTGGAAAGAGGCAATCGGCTAATTTCGACTTCGTATAGCGATATCTGTGTCGCACACACCATGACGTTTGTTTTGTCAGTCGTGCTTCAAATGCGAGAGAGTGCAGTCGCATATTCAAGTCAATATATATTATAGAGTTGCTAAAACTTTTACAAAATTTGATTTGTACTATGGCATCTATAGGAAAAGAAGGTAAGCCGTTACTTTGCCAGTCACGCGAAATTATCTACAATTTTTTCTCCCGTGTCGGATTAGAATAACACCAACCTTTTCTTCCCGGGGGTGTCGCATGAGTCGACTAAGGGTACAGGGTTAAACCGTGAGGTGGGCGATGGCCTAGCAACTTGTCACCGTAATATTACACTTTCTGTCGATCTTTAAACTAGAGATATGCTAGTAGTATAACATCAGTTGCTAATGCTCAGTCAACCCCTTTTAGGAATATGGGCGTGAATATATGTATATATATATGCATTTATATTATTTTTCCCCAACAAGCAATAATTAAATATAAGTACATCGTGTTTTACAGCTCTATATATTCCACGTGAAATCAAAACAAAACAACAATAAAGTACTTAGTTCTAAATTCAAATTCTGATGAACGATTAATCTAATAATTGATGTACATGGAAATTAGCATTCGTTTGTATTCGGAAATGCGATGATTGCCGATGTGCATTCTTTATGGCCGTTTACGTACATTACTTGCACGGGGTTGCAGGCCGAGTAGTGATAGTCGAGCGACATCGAGGCCAGATAGTTACGACAAAGTATAAAGGCAACCAAGTAGTTCGTCTTCGCCGTTTAGGAGCGCGCGATACCTACGGTTGCCTAAGGCACAGGGCTGCCGCCCGTCGGTTCTGTAAAATACCTACTTACCACGACGTAACTTTTATTAGGTTGACCTCGAACGAACAATCGCTCGGCGGGATCCTTTGTGCGTGCCACGTGACGGCGGCATGTGTCTCATGCGGCAAATTACAAAGAACTCCAATAGACCAGGAGCAAATTCAATGCTATTATTTATAATACAATTTTAGTAAGTATGTGACTAGGTATATGAAATAATAGTAAATATAGTTGCGTCTCGACATTTTGAAAGTAAATACTATTAAGTAGATAAAGTATAGGTACATCATTTGTAAAAGGTTTGTATAGTCCGAATTATTAGTACCTAAAAGTTTTTATTTTTGATAATCAATTACTTAGAAAAACGTCGTTTATAAAAAATGGTGGTAGAAAATGAAACTTCATTTAACTGTTGGTAAAATTAATGGATACACTTAAAACACTATTCCTCAAACATCCGAACACACTGCACTAGGTATTCACGACTTCGATACTTCACTTTGTGCATTCGACCGCTCGCAGCGTTGGCTCAGCCCTGAATCGCACAGCCGGCAATGCTTGCCTGTGGTGCGTCCGTACACGGCGCGCACACATGCGCGCTCCCGATGTACCTTTTGTCGGAACATAAACTACCGTATACCGTGGTTACGAGGCTGGCAACCCCTTTTCACGCCGAGGTATGTATAGTGCTTTTCTGAAATATGCAATGAAATAAGACTTCCAACAAACAAACATAATTTTCTAGAGACACTAAAAGTAAAGTAGACAAATAATAGAAAAAACCGGTCAAGTGCGAGTCGGACTCGCGCACCGAGGGTTCCGTATAAACTAATAAGTAGACCAACCTTACGACTAACAGCAACCCTGCCTTAAACCCGCTTTAGATCTATTCAACCAGGAAAAATCTTAACAGCGCGATGCAGCGTATGCTACAGCGACATCTATTGATACTAAATAGCGCGTAAATTTTACTTGTAATTTAAATTTAAACGTTACTTTTTGTTATTGGCTGATTGAAATAATTGTTTGTCAACTAAGTTAGTTCTCATGTATCATTTTTAGCCACAAGCTACCTTATTTTAGATTTGTGTCCCTAGATGGCGCTAGTGGTATTTCATTTTTATTGTATTTACTAGTGTCAAATTTCCTAACATACTCCTATTATAGAGTTTTTAATAATTATTGTTACTTTATGTTTTTTACCCGATTCCTAATGAGTGATCATTGTATTTAATAGACATTTTTTATATAATCTGAAATAAATCATCGCTTAGTTTTGCTACTCTCCGCTAGATGGCTCTCGTAGGGAGGGTAGAACTAATATGTTAAGATTTTTGTAAATTTTTAAAAAGTATTCAAGTTAGGAAGAGAAAATATAACGGTCTTCCTAATAATAATAATAATCCTAATAAGTAGATACATGAATAGTTCAAGAAAAACTGTATGGCGATTAGTTTAGTAGGAGCAAATAAGTATGTGTTATGATTTTTGCAAATTTCTCAAAAACGGTGCAAGTGAGGAAAACCGTTATATTTTTCCTGTAATATTTAGGACGACATTAATAATTGGTAATTATGACACATTTTTCTGATCAGTAACTTCGGAGATAATAGGGGGGGAATGGTATTTTTCTTAACTTTTTTCGCCATAAATCAAAAACTATTTATTTAAGAAAAAAAATAAAAATGGTATTTTAATCTACAAATTAAGCTCTTTCATTTGATACCCCACTCGATATATAAGCCCTACTTTCAATTTTGAAAATCCCATTACGGAGCCCTTTAAAAAAAAAGTAAAAAAGGTACAAGATTTTTTTTATGTCCAATAAGCTCGGGTTAGCTACTTTTAACACTATTCCAAATTTCAAACCGATAGCAGCAGTAGTTCCTGAGATATCTGGCTGTGACAGACGGACAGACAGACAGACAGACAGACAGACAGACAGACAGACAGACAGACAGACAGACAGAGTCGCACCATAAGGGTTCCTTTTTTACCATTTTGGTACGGAACCCTAAAAACTGTTTCAGTACTACAAATTTTTTCCACGAATATTTTTAGATTAATTATTTTAAATGTATATTCGTGTAGTTATGTTTGCAATTAAAAATTATTGGAAAAAGTTTATAATGTGTTATTTGTTATGTTTATATCGATTTTATATAAATTGTTTATTGATTTTTAATGGCTGAACGCCGTGATGCTATGATACAAATACATGTGGAATGGAAATAAAAAAAACACCTTGCTGGCTATTGCCGGCCTAGGGCACTGTTGTATGAAATTCCATTAAAGGTCTCTCGTCTAGCCGCACCAGAAACGAGGTACTTTGCGGCGTATGATAAGGCACGTAATGTCAATATTTCACTGCATGTTTGAGAAAATAGTACATTACACTAGGGTGGTAAAACAAAGAAAGGCCGAGATCGCAGATGTTTGGGGCCCGAGCTGCAGGCGAGGGTCGTAAATATGCGATCGAGGGCTTTCTTTACTACCTCCCGTGTTGTGTACATCATTTTATGTCTACACTTGGCCAGAAAGCGGCTTTTTCCGTACGTGTAGCGTGCGGGAAAAGCCACTTTATGGCCTGGTGTGGTATACAAGGTGTTTCATTGAACGTCATACAACTCATGTTTTTTAAACTCCTCTCCCTGATGCTATAAGCCTCTGCTAGGTCTCGTGTTGTTAAAGTCATCTTAATTAATTAATACCACCGTTTTAATTTTTTTTTTGGTCTCATTATGGTTACTCTACTTAGAGAGTTAAGAGAAAAAAGTTTGTTCTAGTTTTGTAGTAAACACTTACTTTTTTGCTTATTTAGGCCGATAATTCATGAATAAAATGCATTCTGACACATTATTGAAGTTATTTGTCATAACAAATAAACATTTCGTGTTATTCTGTACTGTCGCAGATTAATTTTAAAGAAATCATGCCTCCTGCTTATCCGTATACTAATATTCAGCGATTAGTGATGGTAGACTTTATTTTACATCGCAGAGTACGATGAGGACGCAAGAACTGTTTCACGAGCGATACCCGGAGAGTCCAATCCCCACACGTCAACTTATCAACGCATGTGTACAGAATTTGAGAGACTATGGACAATTCGCGGTCCCAGCTCATGCCCAAGGTAAAGGCCAACGTCCAAGGTATTCAGGGGTATTTAGAACACGAGTACTTAAGTATTTTATCCGCCATCCAGAAGCTAGCACCAGAGATGCCGCGGTACGATTTGGTACAATACAACCCACTCTTTCATTTGGAGACTATTGAATGCCGAAGGACTACACCCGTTTCACTTTCGACGGGTGCAAGATATTGTCTTAGCAGATTATCCCAGGAGAGTACGGTTTTGTCACTGGCTATTACAAAATCAACACCTTAACATTTTATGGTCAGATGAAGCTACCTTTACAAGAGTAGGGCTGTTTAACATACACAACGAGCACTGGTGGAGTGATATCAATCCTCATGTGACACGGCGAGACTCGTTTCAAACACGCTTCTCAGTTAATGTTTGGGCGGGTATCCGCAATAGTTATGTCATAGGACCTTATTTTATTGAAGGCAACCTAAATGGAGTAAAGTAAGAAGACTTTTTGAGAAACGAGTTGCCAATACTGTTGCAACAAATTCCCGAACAAAATTTGCAAAACATGCATTATCAACAAGACGGAGCTCCAGCGCCTTACTTGGACCGAGAGTTCCCCGAACGTTGGATAGGACGCAGTGGTCCAGTGGAATGGCCGCCTCGTAGCCCGGATCTTACTCCACTAGACTTTTTTTTGTGGGGTGAGCTCAAAAGACTGGTATACAAACGAGAATCGAATACTGTTGCGGAGCTCCGCCAAAAAATAATCCAGGCGTTTGAGATAGTAAGAACTAACGAGTTTATACTCGGTAGAGTGAAAAGTAATCTTCGACGACGTGCAGAGCTATGTGTTCAGGAACAATGTGGATATTTCAAACACTTATTGAAGTACGTTTGAACTTAACAGATAATTTTGCTTTCTGATAATAAATTACTTTAAACAGATATCACTTGTGTATTAACTAAGGCCCATTATCCTTTATTTTGATATTAGATTGAGTACAGGCACACTGATATCTGAAAACAAAGCTTGACGAATAGGTACGTCAGGTAAGCGTGACGTCATGATGGGTAACCACACTACGAGATTTTAATTTCTTTATTCTGTTAGCAAACTAGCAAAAGTTAATTACGCCGTACTTTGTTAACTTAATTAGTACATTTTGTTCTCCGTCGTTAACTGAACTGGAATTGCTTCATTTGTATGACGTTCTATGAAACACCGTGTATACTTATTTTTAACACTCCCCAATTACTTTTTAGGGTTCCGTACCTCAAAAGGAAAAAACGGAATCCTTATAGGATCACTTTGTTGTTCGTCTGTCTGTCCGTCCCTCGTTCTGTCCGTCTGTCAAGACACTTTATCTCGGGAACGCGTTATCGAAGTATCGAATTGAAAACTACTATAAATGGGGGAAATGGTATTTTATTTAACATTTATCATAATATAATAACACTGCACGTTTGATAAAAATAAATGAAAGCAGATTTTTTGATGTCCAATGGGCTCGGTTTAGCGATTTGCAACACTATTCCAAATTTCAAATCGACAGCAGCAGTTGTTCCTGAGATATCTGGCTGTGACAGACGGACAGACAGACTAAGTCGCACCATAAGGGTTCCTTTTTTACCATTTTGGTACAGAATCCTAAAAAGGATATTTATTTTTATGTTTTTTTATGTTTTATAGTTAATTATCTCACAACTTTTTTATATGTCATGTTTTTGATGGAATACTTTGTAATGAATTTCGACGATTTCTTGTAAAAACAGCACAATAATCTCCCCAGATTATTGTGCTGTTTTTACAAGAAATCGTCGAAATTGGCGGGAATTGGCGGGTTGGAATTGGACTTGGCGGGGGCACGGCAGTGCCCCCGCCAAGTCGAGCAAAACAAAGGCACGGCCGTACCATCCTTTTCTCGAAGCCATTCAGGCCATTTTCAGCCTCCCGTAATTTTGTACTGGCTAAAGCTAGAACCCTGAAATTTCAGGAATATATAGGGCACAACAAGACATATATATTCTCAATATCATTCAATTTGAACGTGTAGTTTAAGAACTATTGCATGTCAAAGTTCCTTAGTTTTGTCACTGACTCACTGATTCGCTGATTCATTCACTGACTCACTGATCATCATAATTCTAAGGTACTTCTAGCAGACCTACAATCTCCAAATTTTAAACATAGTTTTTAGCCTATCAAGTCCTTAAAAACCTAAATATGTTGTAATTTCAGTCACAACTAGACACATAAGTTTGTAATTCTATACAAATACATGCAATTACAAAGTTAGTTCTGCAGTTAAAATTGAAAAGAATGGATTGGAATGTAATAATTAAAGGAAGACCACTTACAAAAAGAAATGAGATCCCATCAAAAACATTACATGTAAAAAGATGCAAGTCTCGCAACGCAGTTCTCCTACAACAAAAAAGTTTTGAGATGTAAAGTTAAACCAAGCCAGTACCGGGGGGATATCAACAGAACTCGATTTCCACCGACTTGCCTATTATTTAACCGTGGAGGAACACATTTTATAGATCTAATAATAGGCAAGTCAGTGGAAATCGAGTTCTGTTGATACCCCCCCGGTACTGACTTGGTTTAACTTTACATCTCAAAACTTTTTTGTTGTAGTAGAACTGCGTTGCGAGACTTGCATCTTTTTACATGTAATGTTTTTGATGGGATCTATAGTATCACTTATCACAATAAGACTGTTTGTACATTTACACTCATGGACAATGAATACGGGTCATTTTCTATGTAGAAAATGACCTGAATTCGTTGTCTGTGAGTGAAGACATCACAAACAGAGCGTACCTATATAAATCTCACTATGAAAAATATGAGAAAACTGGTATCTAGTTTAAAATCGACTCATTGTTATATTACATATGTCTTTTTCGATTTCTTTTTATAATATGCCTCGTATGACTAGGTAAAACAAATAAAATCATGTTAAAAACTACTCACTTATGGTCGCTCCCAAACACTGACGCAGAAAGCTATTGATCCTCATTTTTTTTTTTTTAATAAATACTTAAACTAAAAACTAAACTACCGTAACGAGTACCAGGGGCACATAAAAGTTACGGAGTAAGACAGCCGCGCGGTGGTGCTAACGACTAGTAATTGCCAAACTAGCGTTCAGACGCCGATGCCGTGTACATTCCTATTCCTCTACGCCTTATCGAAGAGGATTTAGTTGTCATCGCATACTTAAAACTGCAATATTTATAGATTACCGTGTTAATATGTCTTTATTGAATTTCGCTGATAGCTAGTTATATTAAAGGCAAGCTAATACTCGTTACGTTTTGCTACTTGTGTATGATTATGAATACAATGCAATCTTGTTAAATGTTTATTCTGCGAAACACGTGCATCGCCCGTGTTTGACACGCTCGTCAATTCAGACTGTTTTTAGGGTTCCGTACCAATATGGTAAAAAAGGAACCCTTATGGTGCGACTCTGTCTGTCTGTCTGTCTGTCTGTCCGTCTGTCACAGCAAGATATCTCAGGATCTACTGATGCTGTCGACTTGAAACTTGGAATAGTGTTAAAAGTCGCTGACTCGAGCCTATTGGATAGAAAAAAAATCTTATACCTTTTTTACTTTTTTTTTAAAGGGGTCCGAAATGGGATGTGGAAAAACAAAAGTAGAGCTGTTATATCGAGTGGGATATCAAATGAAAGGGCTTAATTTGTAGATTCCAAAACCATTTTTGTTTTTTTTTCTTAATTTTGTACTTTTTGATTTATGACCAAAAACGTTCAAAAAAATACCATTCCCCCCCTATTATCTTCGAAGTTACTGAACAGAAAGATCTGTAATAATTACCAATTATTAATATCATCCTAAATATTACAGGAAAAATAAAACGGGTTTCCTAAATTGCATCGTTTTTTAGAAATTTTCAAAAATCGTACACATACTTATTTGCTCCTACTAAGCTAACGGCCATACAGTTTTTGTTGAACTATTCACGTATCTACTTACGAGTTTGTACGGAACCCTCGGTGAGCGAGTCCGACTCGCACTTGACCGGTTTTTTTTAACTTGAATTATATATAGAATAATTAAAATTAAAACTTAAATAAAAAATTTAAAAAACCCTTGACTAGGTAAAATAATAATAAAACCACTTAAAAGGGTTACGAAACGTCGGGACTTAAAATATAGTAACCTACATTTTAAGTCCCGACGTTTCGTAACCCTCTTCAGCGTTCGTGGTCGCGGGTAATATACGCGAGTTGTTTTATTACTATGAGTGATAATCGTGGAAACCGAAGACAATATTAGGTAAAATAACGCAAAAAAGTAAAAAAAAATATATTTACCCACCTGTACATTTTATTATTTTTCACATTTTAGTTAGAGTTTATTTTGTCGGGGGTTATTTAATTTTTTTTTAATGTTATTTTCGTACTAAAATTCCATTTTATGCCGAAAATGCAAAACATGATTTTGGAAAAGAGCTGATACTCTTTAAACTGCTGGATCGATTTTTTTGCGACCGCTTAATCGACAGGCACACGTTCCAGTAATTGGCGACGTAAATAAAAGTCACATGAGGTTATTATTAGCAATGTCCACGCAAGTCACTTGTCATAGACAGCTTGAGAGATTTTCCCGGTGTCTCACACAATGGATTAATTTTATTAATTTAGATGAAACTACCCGCCCCCGAGCGCCTGAGGAGTTCTGGCCACTTTCGACGTGCAGCAACGGGCCGCGGATATGCCTCCTTCTTCTGAGGGGTGAGTCCCACATAACCTTTACGGGCCCCAAAAGGCTCCTTTTACGGGCCTATGAAAGGGCCCGATAGTGCCTGGGGTATGTGTATATGGCCCTGGCCTCTGCAGTAAAGTTCTATTAATGTATCAAAATAGTCGTGCTACGATTTAATAAGTTTTGATTTGATAAAACAGCGAAAATCGCGGCGATAATTTGCGATAATTTTCGATAATTTGTTCGTTTGCTCGTATTTTGACGATTTGTGTGACAGCCGGCGTCGAGTAAGTCCCACTCAATTGATCATATTACAGCGTCTATTAGTCTACTGCCCCAGCACGTGTTGTCTTATCAATCGAACACCGTGCAGTTTGCTAGGCAGTATTACACCTTATACTACGTACTAGAAAAATCATCAGCATCGTCATTTCAGCCTTGAAACGTCCACTGTTGTATAAAGGTCTCCCCAAACATAAAATTCAGTCCGACCATAGGCTCAGCAGTTAGGCTCTGGGCACATGTCCACGGCACGGCGCCGTACGCGGTGACGCGGTGCGGCGCGCGCCATAGATAGAAACTGTATGGCGAGCGCCGTTGTGCCGTGCCGTGGACATGGGTCCGCGCCATTAGCAGCCCTTTTGATCGCGTCGCACCAATGCACTGAAACTCTTCCTCTGGTGCGTTTGCCCTCCACAGATCCAAGAGATAATTTCTTTAGCGCATGCCTTGGTGAACGCATGATGTGCCCAAAGAAACAGAGAGTCCTCTGTCGGTAGATATCCGAGAGTCGTGCTTTTAAATAACCGACATCAAACTACTCTATTTAATTAACAATTGCAAGAGCTTCTGTAAGAATATTGAGTAAGAGTTTCGTCAATTTTACGAATTGACCAAAACTGCACCATCAGATCCTGACCTGGGGACTGTAGAACCACTAGCAACGTTTACACAACAAATAATAATTTGACAAATCGTTTGAGCACCTAATGAGTTTGGTGTGGCAAACTACTCATTTAAACTAAGTTTGCACTCCGTTGTTCAATCAGCATCAGATAGCATCCAAAACGTCATATACACTCACAGGCAATGAATTCTGGTCATTTTCTATACAATCATTCATAGAAAATGACCCGATTGCATTGTCCGTGAGTGATAATGGGGGTAGAACTGAACTCAATGTTTAAGGTAATTTGTTTATTTTACGTATGTCACGTTTCCTTGTCGCACATGGGGGGATTTATTATCAATGTATCACAAACGTATATCTTTATTGGGTATTAAAACAAGTAAAAGTTTCCGATAATCATCAATCATACATCTATCAAGTCAATAAAACTTAGATAGGTTATATTGTTATGTATATCTGCTTAATCCCCTTACTCCTTACAGATAACCGTGGCTAGATAACTAGTGAACTGTGAAGATTTTTTTTCCTAGAAGATAACTAGTTATCTCCGAGGATTTTATATTCTTCGCAGATAATTTTTTTTTTAACAGTTTTCTGTGAGGAAAATCCAATCCTTGTAGATAACTGGTTACCTCCAAGGATTTTATATTCTTCGCAGATAAATATTATTTTTTTAAGTTTTCTGAGATTAAATTGTATTCATCGGAGATAGGCTAGCTAGCTAAACTTAAAAAAATAATAGTTATCTGCAAAGAATATAAAATCCTTGGAGGTAACCAGTTATCTACAAGGATTGGATTTTCCTCACAGAAAACTGTTAAAAAAAAAGTTATCTGCGAAGAATATAAAATCCTCGGAGATAACTAGTTATCTCCAAGGAAAAAAAATCTTCACAGTTCACTAGTTATCTAGCCACGGTTATCTGTAAGGAGTAAGGGGCTTAATCTGTAGGGTTCCCAATGAAACACTCGAAATCGGTTAAATACTTAGATACTTATGCAATGATATCATAATTTTCTTGGATTGCCGTCAATTTTATTTTTATCACACTTCAAAACACCGTTCCCAGTTCCCAGTTAGTCGGAATATTTTTTTATGTATAGTCACGGAAGTGTTACGCCACTCGCTACTTGCCTTATTTTAGCCGTGTAATGCGAATCGGGACGGGAGTATTTCGGGCACACGTCTGCTAACGAATTGCATCATCATCATCATGGTAGCCTTTTGGTAATCCACACTTGGATGTAGGCCTCTTCCCGCTTCTTCCATTCCTGGCGCTTTTGTGCCCGATGCAGCCAGTCCCGTCCCTCGTGTCGTCAGATGGTCAAAAGTTCGAAAATTTAAAGTTATGCATTTGTATCAAGTGGGGTATCAAATGAAAGGGCTTGATTTGTAAATTCCAAAGCCATATTAATTTTTTTTGTTAATCATGTATTTTTTGACTTATGACCAAAAACGTTCAAAATAATACCGCCCCCCCCCCCCTCCCTATTATCTTCGAAGTTACTGAACAGAAAAATCTGTTATACTTACCAAATATTAATATCATCCTAAATATTACAGGAAAAATTTAACGGTTTTCCTAAATTGCACCGTTTTTTAGAAATTTGCAAATATCGTAACACGCCATACAGTTTTTCTTAAACTATTCACGTATCTACATACGAGTTTGTACGGAACCCTCGGTGCGTGAGTCCGACTCGCACTTGACCGGTTTTTCTATTATGTACCAGTGGCGTGGCGTAAAAGATATCCTTGGGCAAGCCGGTACAGATTTGGCGTACTTACATTTTCTGTTGAATATGTTTGCTGTAGAATAAGGTGCTAAAATCCCTGATATTAGTCAAGATACACAGATACAGATTTGGCGTACTTACATTTTCTGTAGAATATGTTTGCTGTAGAATAAGGTGCTAAAATCCCTGATATTAGTCAAGCCGGTAAGAATCGAGTTCTTTGGACGCCACGCTACTGGTACCTACCCCACAAACGTAACATCATGTGCATCATTGGAAGTTACAAGTTCGCTATATAGTAATGTCATGCTTGTTTACAACACTAGGTGGTTATCTAATCACGTGTAGCCGGCTTAAGCTACGTAGGGGTTTTATTGTCTGGAATTGGTGATAAAGAAATAGGTATCAGTTTACGTATCATACTGGTAATCCCTTGAGATTATCCTATCGATATCATTCGTCATACGTAGATGTAACTTCCGGGGTTTGGATTGATACTAATATTGTTTTTTTTTTTATTGAGAAACTATTGAAAATGATAGATTTGTAGGTACGAATTACGGGGAAATATTCTAAATAATTACTCCCTTTTCCACATAAGAATAGAAATATATTTTTCTCAAGAAAAAACCAAAGAAATAACTGTGACACACATAAAACAACGACAGTGCTTAATAGACAATACGACTAAAAAGGTGTCGCCACATCAGCCATGACGCGAAACCTACCGCTCATTCCCAAAATACCGCATTCCTAAAATACCAGATTTTTAACATACCAGGTTCTCGATATGTCAGATTCTCCGTATACCAGATTCCCAAAATAATACATCCAACCAACATCCAACAAAATCATTTGCCACAGATTTTTCCATGAGTTTCATAAATGTTTCCAATTTTGGAAATAAAAAGCCCAAACCGAGTTCAGTGGTGTGCCATGGGAAACCCAGCCCGCCCAGTCCGATTCAATCGGGGTGGTCCGGCTAGCGACCTGGTTCGACCCCAGAGGGAACGCCACGGCCGACCACCCGGACATATAATTGCTACCTACGCCCACTAAGGTTGCGAGTTAGTCAGGCTTCAAAAAAAAATCCATGGGAAAGGCCTGTGTCCAGCAGTGGACAGAAGTGGGCTGATTATAATGGTTGTCATAAATTTACTGTTATTAACTCTCATGAACATTTTATAACCAGGGCCAGGGCTATTAAAACAACTTATTGATTTGAACACGTTGTGTTGTAATTTATTTGTTACATCCACCATTCATGACATACAAACATGCAAAAATTATACCCATTTTTTACTATATCAATGCGATTATCTAAGGCAACAACGTAGTTTTATCTTGGTGTTGGTAAACCAAACACAATCTAGACACGCGGCAGCGTGTCAAGCCAAGTTCAAGCAAAACTGGCTAGCCAGCGCCGAGTGTAATATTACACGAACCACTTGGTGCCACTTTTCACCCTTCTATAACTCAAAACCTCTTTAACGTAAACACATAAAACTGCGTGTGTTTAAATATATCCATAAGGACATCTAGAAGCCCAAATTTCATGAAGCTAGCTCAAACGGTTATAAAGATATAAAGGTCAAAAATTCGTAAAGTTTAGCACTGACTGACTGACTGATTCATATATAGTAGCTAAACCTAACCTACTTCCAGATGACCTAGAAGGATGAAATTTGGAATCCAGCTCGGTAATTGTGTGTGCGCGTACTAAAACATCTAAAAATAAAAAAAAGTTAAAAAATTGGGGGGGTCCCCATACAATTTTTTTTTATAATTGTGTCGTTGGAACCGTTAATGAAATTTGGAATCTAGCTCGGTAATTGTGTGTAAGCGTAGAAAAAAAATTAAAAACAAAAAAAGTTAAAAAATAGGGGGGTCCCCATACAATTTTTTTTATTGTATCGTTGGAACCGTTACAAACATTAAATCTCAATACCTGCCTAGTTTTCTTTACAAAAAGTAATGATATCCCACCAAAAACATAAATGATTCATTTGACTGACGTATCTTGCGAACAATAACTACAAATACAATACAAATAATAACTAAAGACACACACTACACACCTGCTAGCGGCCTGGGAAGCCGCCGGTATTCGGAGCATTCCATGAAAATATTTCGTAAGGGGCACCACCGTTTTAATACTTCCGAGAAATAAATTCAGGAAGCTAATTATCGGCATTGTAATATCATAACTCGGCTTTAAGATTGGTAGTGTTTCTTATCAGCTAATACGTTTTATTAGGGTAGCTGCCATAGCGTTTCGTAAGGGACAAAAAGTTGATGTTTCCATGGAATGCTCCATTAACAGGCCAGCCGCTGGCCTGATAATGGACCGCCAGCGGCCATACTGACTGGCAAAGTATAAAGACGGGCAAAGTATAAAGACGGGCAAGTAGTCCAACTTCCGCCGTTTATAGGAGCGCGCGACGCGTATTCACACAGACACGCGATAGCACGTCTTGTGTTGATGCGCTCCATACTGGAGCGTTCTTACGCATTCTTATTTCTTTGCTTGTAGTGCGTTAGTAAGCGGCACGCACACATTCAAGCGCGCGACAAACCTTTTGTAGGAAGTAAAATTACTGCAATTATACTGTGATACTCGTGGCGTGCCGGCGACTCGCTAACTGTTAATTATACACTTGTAAACTAATGTCAACTTTATTAAAACGTATTAAAGTCTATGGGTTATCCACGAAATATATCGAGGTAGAAGGAAAAAGTCTACCTATGTACCTCGCGTGCTAAATAGTACATTACTGCAGAGGCCGGGAAGTAAGGAATTGCCGGCCGAGTAAATATAGCTGGCCGAGCGAAGCGAGGCCAGATAGTTACGAGGCCGGCAACCCCATTTCCCGCCAAGGTATGTATAGTGCTTTTCTCAAACATGCAACGAAATAAATAAACTTACTATAATAACCTTACTTAATATTTTATAACACAAACAAACTGGCTGTCAGAAAGTGACATTTGTGACATTATATCCATAGACAATGCAAATTTGGCCAAAAGCTGTTTCAGTTCACATTTTTACCGCGAATATTTAGATGAAATATTTTAAATGAGTATTCTTGTGGTTTAGTTTGCAATTTATAATAATTGGAATTTTTTTATAATGTGTTATTTGATATGTTCATGTCAATTTTAAATAAATAAAACTGCAAAATATAGCAAAAATCGTTTTTTGTTTTTTTAATGGCTGAATGCCGTGATGCTGGGGCCCAAATAAATGTGGAATGGAAAGTGTTTTTTGTATGAAATGTTTTCAAGTATGAAATTCCATTCCGTGCCAAGTGTCAAGCCGCATAGGAAACGAGTTACTTTGTGGCCTATTTTTAGGCACGTAATGTCAACATTTCATGCCATGTTTGAGAAAAATGTTTTCCATTACTAAATTACACTTATGTCGTCAAACGCCCAGCGAAGAACGTTACACGCTTGGTTGCCATAAAAATCGACGAACAATATCATTCTCTCTCCATATATTTCTGTGGGGTGCTCAGTAGACAGCTTCGTTTGTACAAATATCCGCCAGGTATCATCTTTTCTTTACACTATGTATAGGCTTGTGTTTATTTACTCACTGAATCATTTCATTCATTCACTTGTTTTGCAATGAGTACTTCATGTAGCTGTGTGTGTAATCATTCACCTCAACTCTCCTGGAACTACCTACTTATATTTGGCTTTGTTGTAAGCGCAAGCGGGATAACAATTTTATTTAGAAATTTTCTCGTTGTCATTATTTGACAAGGCTTCACGCATCTTTGGACCTAAGTCTTAAGGAGATAAATGGCGCCAAAGAGCGCATTTTGTGAGTAGTTACCTTAGAGAATCACATTCTAATATGATGTGCGGTTGTTTTATCCAACATTCGCTGCTGAAAACGTCTGCCGCTACCGTACCTTGTTTTCACAGTTTTGCAAAACGAATAAAGCATTAATTACTTATGCTCTATTTGTTTTACGTCAAAAAATAGGATATGACAATTGCTGCGTTCCTGTATAAAACAACCGCACGCTTAAAATAAACCTACACCTCAGACGATACCCAGGTCATGCGAGGTGTGTGCTTGTTTTGACCAGCTTTGCTTTATTAATTTGAATTCGTAGTGTACAGTCAGTATCAAATAGTCTGTAATATCTACAAAAGTATATAGAGGTAGAAGAAAAAAGTATAAGCACCTTGCGTGCTAAAAAGAAGTGGGGGCCACCATTTTTTCTCGCCGTTAAATTCAGTCACCGTCAATATTATTATCAGATTTGAAAATTTGATAATAATGGTATAATGAATTGTTCAAATATCACCAAACGCAATGGAGAATTAATGTTTTCCATCACTTAATTACACTTTTGGCGTCAAACGCCAAGCGAAAAACATTACACGCTTGGTTCTCATACAAATCGACGAATATTTTTTTTCTAACTCGATATATTTCTGTGGTAATATCCAAACAATCAGTTATCAAAGTTTCATACGTATGAGGTGCTAACAAATTAATTCGTTACTAATATTTTTACAGCTGATATTCGTAGTACTCGGTTCTCGAAGTAAATTTAAGTATAAGACATTATGGGTTTTGTGATTTTTTTGGAGAAAATTGGGAAACAAATTTCCTACGTAAACACCCTGTTAATGAGATACTTAACCCTTTACCGCATACGAAGCCAAAAATGGCGTCTAATGTTCATGATTTTATTTAAGTATCGAATATATTTTTATACATTTGAAAAGCTACATAAGTACAATGTTCAAAGTGTAAATAAAACGGTATATATTTTTTAAATAACACTATTTGATCATTTGAAAATATTATCCGCGATTGATTATGTCCGACTATAATGAATAATGAAATTGGTAAAACTCATTTCTTTTCAGTGGTAAATTCAGGGTCATAAAGGAGAAAAAATATTTTAAATCTCATGTTATATACTAGCCATAGACCTAATTAAGACTAAAGTTATCAAATTTTGCAAAAAACGATAAACCCTATTCCGTAGTTTGATAATTTTTTTGAAGAAGCCATATAAGGCTTCGTATGCAATTGTTGCTATTTCTATATCGTCCGTATTTGGCTTCGTATGCATTAAGAGCTTCTGATGGTTGGTTACAGAAACGTTGTAATTACGAAGTTTTTAGCTGTAGAATTTCAATTTAGCAGTTTCCGAGGATCTATATAAATTTGACAAATGTATGTTCAAAGCTAGAGACATAATAATAATTCTGTCTAAAAAAATTGGAAATTACAAAATTCATGAGTTTATATCTAAATGCATACGAAGCCATTTATGAATTTTGAAAAATATAAGTCAAAATTTTTTTTTTCGTCTACTGTTCAAACTTTTGCACAAAAATAACACGTATTGTCGAAAAGAAATATTTTTTTCTAACGTTTTACTATATCATGCAGTAGAGGGTTAATTGAGACCTCTTTGAACACCTTCTCGAACCTATTTTAACTGACAGAAAGTGTTCAACATCTTGTCAGTTAATGCACAGAATTATTAGTTTTAGACAAAATTTTAATGTTTTTGTTTGGTAAATGGAAACAAAAGATCATATGAAATATTTTCTTAATTTCTAATTAAGTTAAATGTTTAAATGTAATGTACCATCTCTTAAAATATCGGTAGGTAACTTTTTAGCACCTTATAATATCACCAAAATTTTGTGCGCATGTTAATAAAGGTGTGTTGCGATATAATATGTATATAAGGCGGTTTGGATGTTATCGACTATTTCATGCTGACTGTACACCGATATTTTATAAATATCCATAACCCGTGTGACTTTTGAAAATGTGTAAGTGTACACGAATTAAGTGGCTTGCTAGTTCAATGTTCTAATCCTAGTATTTACCCTAGCCTCGTCTGACATGGATACCTCTAGCCGCAGTTACTGCATGGCTACATCTGTCCGAGTTCAGTGCTCTAATTCAGTCCAAATTCACTTAAAAACAGTAGCTGGTTTTCACAATGCCTCGTCTAAAGTGCAATGATTTAATTTGAGACTTCGTACCCTTCGTCAAATAACGACGCATCTGCAAAATGACAATGAAATGTGTATCATGTAGTTCGTATGATTTGTATGACTTTGAGCAATAAAAAAAACTTTTGGCGTAAAGTCACATGCGTCGTTATTTGACCAAGAGTACGACTTTATGTGATGGTTATAACCAGAGATCGGACAAATTTGCTTCATCGCTCCTTAAAAATGTGGACGTGACTCAAAAATATAATCAAATGATTAATAATTAAATTAATTTCTTACCTGAGATTTAATTTTTTTAGTCAAAAAATACACAGGTGTGTTACAATGTACATTTAGTACAAGAAAATAATCAGTATTTACAAGCGATGACGCAATTTTGTCCGATCTCTGGTTATAACAACTAAATAAAATCGTCAATCGAGCTTGGAATGATAATATTATTATAATTATAATCCAACATGGTATACAATTTTAAAAGAAGAATAAGTTTTGAATTTATCTCTCTACTTGCCTGAATTGAAAGCACTGACCTTCCCCCAGAAATATCTTCAACAATTCTAACAAATTGACTTTTAATCGGGCACAGCGCTTGATATAACATTTTGTATTTAAAGTTAACTTAAACACATTTGCATAGGTATGGTTTCCAGCTTTCGGCAATGTACGTCAGATTCCGATTTAGTCAGATGATATGTAGGTCAGATTTCGTTTTGGCTGTTGTGATGTCGAAAATGGCGTGCATTTCAAACTACAAGATGGCAGACGGCATTTTACATCACTTCACGAATCAGCGCCCCCATAAACCTAGAGATATTTAAATCTGAAGAAATAGATACTACCCAAATAGGAAACTGACCTACTCAGAATCTGAAGAAATAGGAAACTGACGTATTCGAAATCTGACCTACTAAGAAACTGACGTTATAGGAAATGTAACATCAGGAAAATCTTTAAGTATAAAAAGAAGTTTATCGTACGCTGTGCACCTTTCATTAACACTATAACACTGAGCAATATTAAATTATATTCTAACTACTCATCTAAATTACAGATGCCCTAAGAAAGGAACCTAACAGATGTTTTTATAGTATTTAGAAAATTAAGTATAAAACACAATTCGAGATACGTAATACAGCGTACAGGTCGATTCACGAAAGCTGGACAAATGTTACCTATATCTTTCCACTCAGTTTAGTGTGACAGTGACAGGTGATGCTCTGTCGCGCGGGAAACGAAGTCGCGGCCAGTTATGCTAGACGTACTGGCGCGAGATTTGACAGAATTTTTATGAAAATAGCTGTCACTCAGTACAAATCTCGCGCCAGCTTTTGTGAATCGACGTATAATTTAGTTTTGTTTCTGAAAAAAAAAATGCAAGTAGGCATTGCAATAAATAGACATATTTTAGTACTTACGTATTATTTTGTTTCTACATTGTTATGTTTAGTCGGTATACCTATTAACGATACCCATTTGATTATAGTTATAGTTTTTGGTAAGCAAACTTTTTGAAATAAATTTTAAGATTAACAGATATTAACAGGGTGCGTAACGATGGCTATAAAAATTTTTGGTATAATATTAGTCGCAATAACGCTCATTTGATATAATTATTAAATCATATAACAACACTTAATATATTTACATATGATATAATTATCATTTCTTATAATGATCATTTGATAGAATAACATTTAATATAGCATTCTTTAAGTATAATGCTTATTTCCTATAATGAACTTATGGTATAACGTTATTTTCATATAAAATACAATTGGCATAACCATTATTGATATAATGTATTAGAGACATAATCACAAAACGAACTGCTATCAAAAAGTAGGTTAGGTTAGGTTTGAACTGCGTCTCCCAACAAAAACGAACTGCTATCAAAAAGTAGGTTAGGTTAGAACTGCGTCCCCCAACAAAAACGAACTGCTATCAAAAAGTAGGTTAGGTTAGGTTTGAACTGCGTCCCCCTACCAAAACGAATGGCTATCAAAAAGTAGGTTAGGTTAGGTTAGGTTAGGTTAGGTTAATTTATTTATATACCTTTTATACCTCTTGATTGTTATATATTATGATTTGTATATAAAATGAGCGTTATACCATATAATCGTTATAAGAAATAAGCGTTATACCGAACGTTAAATATACGAAATAAATGTATATATTTTAAAATTATACCAAACGTTTATTATACACAATGAGTGATTATACCCTTTGAAATTATATCAAATGTTGATATATCGATAGAAAATATATTAAATATTTTTATATCGATCATTACACACCCATATTAACATTTAACCCAAAAGATTTGAAATAGGCAAGGCAAGGACATTTTGAACTAAACTGAAAATGTATATTTGTAACCATATAAAGTCCAATTCCTTAAAATGATTATTCTATTTGAGTTGATATTAAGAAATTTTCACTAAAAGTTTCAAAACTTATCAAATAACAGAATTGACTTAATTATTATTGTCATTGTGTGATTCATCAACGGTACATCTGTAATTTACTTTTAAAGACGTTACTTACCTAGGTACTTTTAAAATGCCGTACATTTAAATGACTATCTACTTAATCGTTAAACAGTTAAACACCGAAAGCGTTAATTTTTAATATAAAATATAGAATGATCACATCTGATAATATCGTATTAAAATTTGGCTCTTAATTAACTACTTTATTATATTTATTAAACATTCTTTCTAGTTTGGTATGTTTTTCTGAATAATAAAATTTATTCGCAGCTGTGCATTTCTAAATGAGATTGTACATCAATAGAGTATTTCTAAAAAATGCCATTTTCTTAATTGTAAAGTTTCTGCCTATGTTATGTTATTTCTACTTGGGGCGCTAGACAGGAAACCTCCCAGAGTGTCTGGATTCTCCTCATTCCTCTTGATCCGGTTGATCCGCAAGAAACGGAAGGATCTTGGCCGGTGCGCCCCGGAAGCAACGGCAAGTGATTTCTTAGGGGCCCATAATTGATCAGTTGCCGATGCTGCTAATGAGCCTGTCATAGGGTTGGGGGGTTCCGCACCAGGGTTTCGTCAGTTTTTCAGAGAACTTCCCAGGTGCGGCACGAGAGGGTGAGGCGTCAGTTTGGGTGTTGTCCCTCCGACGTCTCTTTTTGGGGGGCATTGCAGACAGGGCACCAGGGCGGGTGTTCTGTGCCGCTGCGTGGTGGCGCTGGACTAGTCTTCTGTGTCCCGTAAACCCGATAGGGAGCGGGACGTAAAGGACTGACCCACCGTGCTCCGTAAACCTGACTGTCCCCAGCAACAAGGTCTGGCGACGGTCAGAAGCAGGCAGGAGAGGGTGTCCGCGGGGTAGGGGCGTTTGTCCTCCCGGGGACTGCTGCGGGGCAGGGGCATTTGTCCTCCCGTGGCGGCGAGGGAGGGACCGGGGCACCATGTGTCTGGTACCGGTCCTAAAAAAAATGAAATTTCTACTTAGTATTACAAGGTTTTTCCATCCCAATAGAAGAAAAAAATGACAAAAATTTTCCATACATTAATGAAACTTTCTTTCATGTTACCGTTGTAAAAAGTATATGGAAAAATGGTAACACAAAATGAACAATATGTTGGAACAATTTTTTGTTCCATCGGGATTGTAAAAGCCCGTAATTATAAGTAGAAATAACATAGCATTGGCAGAAAATTGCACTGTAAAAAAATAGCCAGTAAAATAGTCATGTGAGACACAACAACAATTACAGAGTGTAATCTAAAATTCGAGTTTGACTCTAACTCACACAGATGGAACGCATCTGTGTACTTAAGTCAACAAACACACGCAGTACGGCGCTTGCCGCTGTCGTTCTATAAGATCATAGGTATAGTATGGCGATATTTTACTCTCATTCTAGTGCATTCCATAATTTGGGTACCACCGGCAAACGTGTTAAATTATGTACCAGGGTCAAAACTCCTTGGTACTCGATGTTTTGGGTAAATAGTCGCTGTGACATTAAATCGGATTCAAAAAATATACCAACAGAAATCTGAAGTTAACCTGGCTAACTGTTGATTTAGAAACACATACAGTCAAGACCCGCAACTTTGCCTATAGTGCATATTTTTGCTTATTGGTTTTCATAAACTTCTTCTGTTACAAGCTGCACAAACTATTAAATATCAAGTAATGAATAGGTACTTGTTGATATTGGATAGTTTTATGTGCAGCTTGTCCAAAGAGAAGTTGATGACATCTATAGATAACGATAGGTACTCTAGGCAAAGTTACGGGTATTGACGGTAATAAATCTTTAGCGTTGCACAGTGCAGACATACTCAAAGACTAAATAATTACACATGTCGTACCCGATTATTACTACGTAAGATACGAGTATAACGACTAATCGGTGAATGTTAAAAGAATCAATCTATTGCAGTCGCAAAGTCTGTGATGGTGGATTCTTACCCAAAGTCCGTATGTTTAATTTACAAAGCATTATAAATCGTAACTCTTTTATGGATCCATCCATGGTGCCTTATACTAATTAACTTCTAAGTTTAATTTTTTACCTATGAAAATCACTCGACTTGTGCGAATTCATATTACTCTTAAATATTTAATGTTTTTATAGAACAGCTTCATTGATAGGTAATCAAAAATATTTTGTCACTTCTTGTTATGCGCCGATATGCTGAAATTACTTGCTTGATAAATATACAATTTGGACAAAATGTGTTGGCCTTGCTTTTATTTGCATCTTTCCCAAATTACTCGTCGATTACTGAGCATTTCCTTTAAATTACTATCGCATTCATTTTTCTTTTAACTCCAGGTTGTCTGCATATTACAATACCTCTCTCTGCACTTTCTGAGTTTCTGTGACTAATTCAAAACACCGAAACGCGACTTTCGGTTAAATCTGACGATCAAGTCTCATTCGTCTTCCGTCTCCTCTTCAAATGAACTAAGAGCGGGCCGTCCAGGAGGTCGTCGATTTGCTTCTGATTCTTGCCCTTGGTCTCAGGTAGCATGAAATAGACGTACGCGGAGCCCAGAAGCGTTATGCAGGCACCAATGTAGTACGTGCCGTGGAGACCGAGGATGAAGGCGAGGGTGCCGAAGTAGCGGAGAGTGACAAAGCTGGTCAGCCACATCCATGATATGAGCAAGCTGGACGCGAGGCTGCGAACCTAGTAAAAGATATGGTTTTCGTAAGATAAATTTAAGAAATTGATAAATTAATATTTCCCGACATGAGTGGACATTAATTGAGTTTGAACTTTTTAAATTATCTAAATATATAAAAGAAGAAGTCCTGACTGACTGACTGACTTACTGATCAACGCACAGCCGAAACTACTGAAGTTAGGAACTTGAAATTTTCACAGTAGGGTGGTTATATAACGTAAGTAAGGGATAAGAAGGGATTTTTTGAAATTCATCCCCAAAGGGGGTTAAATGGGGGTTGAAAGTTTATATGGGGACCATACGATTTTTGAAGTAGGAGATCTGAGACTTCGAACATAGACTCTTTAATACAATTTAAAAAAAGTAATTTCACCGTTTTTGGAAATTCATCCCCAAAGAGGGTTAAATGGGGGTTGAAAGTTTATATGAAGACCACACGATTTTTAAAGTAGGAGATCTGAGACTTCGCATATAGACCCATCAAGATGAGTACAGGAAAGTAATTTCACGGTTTTTTGAAATTCATCCCCAAAAGGGGTTAAATGGGGGTTGAAACTTTGTATAGGCACCAAACGGTTTTTGACGTTAGAGATCTGAGAGTTTGCACATAGATCCTCCAATGACATGAGAAAAGTAATTCCACCCTTTTTTGAGATTCATCCCTAAAAGGGGTTAAACGGGGGTTGAAATGTTGTATAGGGACCAAATTATTTTGAAGTTACAGATCTGAGAATTCGTATATAGACTCCTCAATAAAGGTCGAAGAAAGTAATTTTACCGTTTTTCAAAATTCATCCCCAATGGGGAACATCCTAAATGGGGGTTGAAACGATTTTTGAAGTTGCAGCTCTGAGACATCGTACATAGTCTCCTCAATATGAGTACAGAAAAATAATTTCACGGTTTTTCGAAATTCATCCCTATAAGGGCTTAAACGGGGGTTGAAAGTTTAAATGGGGACCAAACGATTTTTAAAGACGGAGATCTGAGACTTTGCACATAGACCCATCAATATGAGTACAGGAATGTAATTTCACGGTTTTTCTAAATTCATCCCCAAAAGGGGTTAAATGGGGGTTTGAAACTTTGTATAGGCACCAAACGATTTTTAAAGTTAGAGACCTGAGAGGTCGCACATAGATCCTTCAATATGAGATAAGAAAAGTAATTTAACCCTTTTTCGAAATTCATCCCTAAAAGGGGTAAAACGGGGGTTGAAATATTGTTTAGGGACCAAATTATTTTTAAGTTACAGATCTGAGACTTCGTATATAGACTCCTCGATAAAGGTCTAAGAAAGTAGTTTTACCTTTTTTCAAAATTCATCCCCAACAGGGGTTAAATGGGGGTTAAAACGATTTTTGAAGTTGGAGCTCTGAGACATTGTACATAGGCTCCACAATATGAGTGTAGGAAAGTAATTTCACGATTTTTCGAAATTCATCCCCAAAAGGGGTTAAACGGGGGTTGAAATTTTGTATAGGCACCAACGATTTTTGAAGTTGGAGATCTCAGAGTTCGCACATAGATCCTTCAATATAAGTAGAGAAAAGTAATTTCACCCTTTTTCGAAATTCATCCCTAAAAGGGGTAAAACGGGGGTTGAAAGTTTAAATGGGGACCACACGATTTTTAAACTAGGAGATTAGTTGCAAAAAGTAATTTCACCGTTTTTCAAAATTCATCCCCAACGGGGGTTAAATGGGGCTTGAAACGATTTTTGAAGTTGGAGCTCTGAGATATCGTACATAGTCTCCACAATATGAGTACAGGAAAGTCATTTCACGGTTTTTTGAAATTCATCCCCAAAAGGGGTTAGATGGGGGTTGAAAATTTGAACTTTGAAGTTAGAGCTCTGAGAAATCGTACATAAACTCCTCAATAAGAATAAAGAAAAGTAGTTTTACCATTTTTCGAAATTCATTCCTAAAAAGGGGTCAAACGGGGGTTGAAACTTTGTATGGGGACCAAACGATTTTTGTAGTAAATCTTGAACTTCGTTCATAGACTCATCCATAAGAGTAAAGAAAAGTGATTGCTGTTTTTTGGAATTCATCCCCAAAGGGGTTAAAATGGGGGTTGAAACTTTGTGTAGGGTACAAACGATTTTTGAAGTTGGAGCTCTAAGACATCGTATATAAACTCCTCAATAAGAGTAGAAAAAGTGATTTTTCGTTTTTCTAAATTCATCCCTAAGAAGGGGTCAAACGGGGGTCAAAACTTTGTATGGAGACCAAACGGTATTTATAGTAGATCTTAAACTTCTTACATAAACTCATCCATGAGAGTAAAGAAAAGTGATTGCTGTTTTTTTGAAATTCATCCCCAAAGGGGTTTAAATGAGGGTCGAAACTTTGTATACGGACCAAAAGATTTTTGAAGTTGGCGATCTGGGACATCGTACATAGACTCCTTAATAAGAAAAAAGAAATGTGGTTTTACCGTTTTTTCATCCCTAAAAAGGGATCAAAAGGGGGTTAAAAACTTTGTAAAGGGACCAAACGATTTTTGTAGTAGATCTTGAACTCATCTAAAAAAGAAAAGAAAAGTGATTGCAGTTTTTTGAAATTTATCCCCAAAGGGGTTTAAATGGGGGTTGAAACTCTGTATAGGGTCCAAAGGATTTTTGAAGTAGGAAATCTGACACTTCGTACATAGATCCTTCAATAAGGGTACAGAAAAAATGTTAAACCATTTTTTGAAATTCATCTCCAAGGGTTATAAATGGGGACCAAAACTTTATAAAGGGACCAAATGATTTTTAAAGTAGGGTATCTAAAACTGATTAAACTGAATAGAACTCAAATGATTTCACGGTTCATTAAAATTTATCTCGAAGACGGGTTGAGTAAGTAGGGGTTGAAAGTTTTTTTAGGGACCCGTACAATTTTTAAAGTAAAAGGTTTTTAACTCCATGCATAGCATATAGCAATTAGTAGATTGTTTTTTTGTGTAAGTAACAAGCGGTTTATTAAGTGCATTTAATTTTTTGGTAATAATCCTTAAATGGACTTAAGAATTGATTTTCACGGTAAATGTGCATTGTGCAGTTTTGGGCCCAATATTTGAGGGTTTTGTTTAATTACAACAAAGTTTATGAACAAATATCAGAAACTATTAATTGCCTATTAAGATTAATTGCCTAATTATAATTTACACCGCAGACGAAGTCGCGGGCATCAGCTAGTATGTAATAAATGTAAAGTATTATAAGAAACTCTTAGGCGGATTATCTGCATATCTTCATAAGTAAGGAACCGGTTTCAATCATGGTTCTAATTGAATAGGTCACTCATTCATAGGAAATTGATTGTTAAAACTGCAGTTACAAACGTTATTCTGTTAATTTCAACTAACAATGACATTTCATAAAGACTTATTGTGCGATACTTACATTGATTGAAAATAGTTCCGATATCAACACGTAAGGCACAGATCCCAATCCTATGTTGTATAAGAACAAAACCATTGACAGCAGTATCACAGACGGCCAAATTGAGTCCTCATAAGTCCTTGTATTATTTAGATCAACTTCTACAGAATCTGCATCACTGTTATTGACCTCCACTTCTGCTCTAAGACTTCCGATAGACATTTCTGTTTCAGCGACATTTCCCAAACTTTTATCAAACGGTTTTGTATCATTTAGTTTTCTTAGATTATCTTTCGCCATACTTTCAACTGTATAGTTATTGTTGATTTTTTCTTTAATGGCGCTAGGCTTTCTATAAGGCCACAGTTGGTGTGAATACCAGGAGTACATGTGAGCGCGAGGGTCGCAGTAGAGGCCAAGTAGGGCGAGACTGAATGCTACGCCGACGCAGGATATCAGCAGTAGCACCTGAAACAACCATTCCGTTCTTTTTATATAGGTATTTCTTGAAGTAGGAGTGACTGGTAAATTTCCAGCAATTGGGATGACTCATGTTACACCTGTATATTGACTTACTACTTACCTACCACCAGACCTGCCTACTTACCTGTATACCAGTTATCGTTTCAACCTTGAGATGTCTACTATTGAACATAGGTCTCTCCCAAAAACTTCCATAACGAACGGTTGCCTTGGGGTACTAAGTGCCCCGCCGTTAGCATGACTATTGGGACTGAAGGGTCTATAGTTAATTTTGGGCTGCCGTTTTAGTAGTTGTGCTATAATCGCCAAGCTTTGCAGGCGGATTCACATCGAAGTAAGCATTTTTATTGCACTCTGAGAGTATGCTGCTGCCCATTCCACGTTCCCTTAGTCGCCGTTTACGACCTCCACATTCATGCAAATAGCTTTTAGAATCAAAGTTCCCGAGTATTGCGATGTCTTTTTATTATTGAGGTACTACAGCTGTAATTAAAAGTATAGGTAGGTGTCTAAATAGAGCGACGATTTCATCCACAGTAACACCCGTCCGCTTCTCCTATCTCCGAGTAGTTGAATAGAAATCTTACCTTCCGTCCAAATCTGTCCACAGTCACTGTGGCGACCGCAGCTCCAAGCACGAGCGCTGTGCCGCACAGCACGGAACCTGTCTCTGACGTCTGTCGCCACCCTCGTGATACAGTCCTGAAACACCACGGTAAATAGTCGTGAGCCAATCATCATCATCATTCGAGAGTATCAACGTCTCGAATCGAGAGGTTCGATGCCGAATATAGGTCATTCCCTATTTTTTCTACAACGAACGGACGCATTCCTTTTGCGTCCCGATGGTTTAGGTCATCGGTAGTCGATACTACCGATGACCTAAACCAATGAGTCATTGCTCATCACTTACTTTTATTCTTCTATAAAAAAGCCGTTTTTTTCTCGTAAGAACGATCTAAATGGGATCTGTTTATACATTCCGTGAGGAATTTTTATATTTCCATCCATCATCTTGATTTTGCAGACCCTTTGAATTCTTTGCACACAGTAAGCAGCTTTTGCAGACCCTTTGAATTCTTTGCACACAGTAAGGTCGTTGTAAGCAGCTGTAGGTATCTCACAGTAGCAAATTTATTTTCACCTTGGGCGTCAACACTTGAATCCCTGGTTAAGCTCAGGATTGAATGTACGCCTCCGCCATCAATACAATCTTTTCAACATCAAACATTTATTGCAATCACATATCACAATATAAAAAAAAAGAAAAATGGCTACCATCCTCCCTCCGCCCTTGCTCCTTTGCTCCCTTGTTACACAATCTACTATTGTTATTATCAACAGGATGTTCTTATATTCGTCTTTGATGGCTCAATTGGTCCAACAAACTTAGGGCATGTTACTTGAAATTCCTAAAGATTATACACACAACTAGCATCTCTCACCCATTATACACCGTAAAGTTGTAGGCAGTCAGATTGAGCGCGGGTAGTGCGTGCCCGGAATGAGTGAGGACGGCGGCAGCGAAGCTGTTGACCGCGCCGGCGCCGCTGCCGGCAGCTGCCGTAAGCAGCAGACAGCAGGAGATCAGTGCTCGCCGGGACCGCCTGTGCCGAACTAAAATAACCGACGTCATGATTAATTTATTGTAGCCATCGTTTCGTGTCGCACTGCATGACAAAACATTTAGATGTTGATAGATATGATTTCGCACTTGTAGTTCGGAAATGATCCCTCCGAAAGTTGAATAAATTGTGTCCCCCCCCCCCCCCCCCTTTAACTTTTGAACCGTAATACTTAATAAGATTATTAAGATTGATTTGACACTGTATTACCTAGGTTGCCCTAGATCATTATATTCCTACTACATATACACTGTATTTAGAATATTTAGATATTAGTTATTTTTGCTTTTGACATTTGTTTATTATTTTCTTACCATTGACGATCTTTTTGTGAATTTATTTAAATCAATGTAATTTTCATTAAAAAATAAAGAAATCTATTATTTCAATGGTATTTGTATCAATAAAGTCCCAAGATCTTACACAGGTCACGGCACACGGACTCCTCCTTGCCCTCGCTGGTGCCCTCGCTGCGGCTGTGTCTGAGCATCGGCTGCAGCGCGTCAGACCCTCGCCGGGCGGGCTCTGTGCGGATCATCACCTCCTGCTGCTCAATGGCGTCCGTCAGGTCCTCGCGGAAGTCGGAGCCGTCCAGCCAGCAGATCACTTTGGCTGCATCCTGGAAACATGATTACGTCGTGATATTTTTACCTAAAGCACGGTCTTATTATTATTATGTGTAAAGTCCCTGTGACTTCAGTTCCAATGGTTATTTCTATTTTTAACCCCCGACGCAAAAACGACGGGGTGTTATATAAGTTTGACGTGTCTGTGTGTGTAAATGTGTAATAGTACATTGTGTATCAAGGGCGGTAGGTAAGGAATTACAAACGAGTGTTTGTTACAAGGCCGAGGCGAAGCCGAGGGCTTTAATAACACGAGTTTGTAATTCCTTTACCGCCCGTGGCACACACAATGTTTTTCATCACACTTGTGAGGAAATCTAATTAAAATTAACCTTACTTAACCTAAATAAAATTGTAAAACTGACAGTGACATTAGTGACATATCCATAGACAATGCGCAACGTTCGGAAACCATAGCGGTACAGACCTAAAACGGTTGATTTTATAATTGCAAAATACTGAAATACACTATTGAAACATTTAATTAATGTTACAGAAATATGTGTTTACATGTATTTGCAATACCAGTTCTCTTTAAATAAATATTTCAGTGATAAAAGTTAAAAAAGTAAGTTGGCGTTTCCTTTGAACATGACAAATAAGAGTAAAACAGAACCAGCGTTTCAAATTTAAAAAGAAAACCATTACGCCCTAGGGCGTAATAGCTCATTTACGGCCCGCAAAACCTACGTGTAATGCACCATTTTCGAGCAAGTGTGATGAAAATTTCCTTGTGGCATCGTAGCTCCCAAACGGATGATCCGATTTTAATGCGGTTTTTTTTGTTTGAAAGGTATATCAGTCGAGAGTGTTCTTAGCTATGTTTGGTGGAAATCGGTTCGGTTTCTGGTCATCAGGTCGTTTGTTATGTTTGGTCGGGGGTTTTTTAAATTTTTAATTTAGGTTAGGTTAGTTCCTTGTACAGTTTTGTGCGGCATAGGAACTACAGCTACTATCGATTTGAAATAGTTTTAAAAGTCGCTAACCCTGGACATAAAAAAAAATCTTATACGTTTATTTACTTTTTTTTTAAAGGGGACCGAAATGGGAGTTTAAAAAGTCGTGGTATTGTATCAAATGGGGGGTATCAAATGTAAGGGCTTAATTTATAGATTACAAAATCATTTTTTTTAATAATGTACTTTTTGATATAGGACGAAAAACGTTCAAAAAAATACCATTCCCCGTATTATCTTCGAAGTTACTGAACAGGAAAATCTGTAATAATTACCAATTAATAACATCATCCTAAATATCACAGGAAAAATATAACCGTTTTCCTAACTTGCACCGTTTTCCCGAGTATATGGTGGAGTAATTTCAACTTGGTACCTCCACGCCTGTGCCTCTCTCCTTCGGAGAGGGGCACAACCTTAGTTTTACCAAAAGTGGTCAAAATTGAACAAACGGGACACGGACCAACCAAAAAAAAAAATGGGTACCTCCTCGCGTTCCCGAAATAAAGGGTCTTGACAGACGGACAAACAGACAGACAGACGGACGGACAACAAAGTGATCTTATAAGGGTTCCGTTTTTTTCCTTTTGAGGTACGGAACCAGGATATCGCTTAACAAACATCCAAAGAAATTTGAATCAAAATAGTACATTGTGTATCAAGGGCGGTAAGTAAGGAATTACAAACGAGTGTTTGTTACAAGGCCGAGGCGAAGCCGAGGGCTTTAATAACACGAGTTTGTAATTCCTTTACCGCCCGTGGCACACACAATGTTTTTCATCACACTTGTGAGGAAATCTGATTAAAATAACCTTACTTAACCTAAATAAAATTGTAAAACTGACAGTGACGTTAGTCACATATATCCATAGACAATGCGAGTGACAAGTCACGTTCGGAAATCATAACGGTAAAGACTTAAAATGGTTGATTTTATATTTGCAAAATATTGAAATACACTATTTAAACATTTAATTAATGTTACAGAAACATGTGTTTACATGTATTTGCTATAACAGTTATCTTTAAATAAATATTTCAGTAATAAAAGTTAAAAGAGTAAGTTGGCGTTTCCTTTGAACATGACAAATAAGAGTAAAACAGAACCAGCGTTTCAAATTTAAAAAGAAAACCATTACGCCCTAGGGCGTAATAGGTCATTTACGGCCCGCAAAACCTACGTGTAATGACACCATTTTCGAGCAAGTGTGATGAAAAACATTGTGCGTGCCACGGGCGGTAAAGGAATTACAAACTCGTGTTATTAAAGCCCTCGGTTTCACCTCGGGCCTATAACAAACACTCGTTTGTAATTCTTTACTTACCGCCCTTGATACACAATGTACTATTACTATATTTCAAAAGGGTTGAGAAATGTGCCAATAGACAGTGAGTGTATTATAGCATATTCGAACCGTCTTGACATTGCTGCATGCCGATCGATGCCGACGCTTAAAATGCCTATTTTATGTGTCGATCCGTAACTGAAACCGATTCGAACCGATTCAGATCATATGTGGATAACGTGTGAGCTGTCACGAACCTATGAACGGTTTTAGGAATCCGTAGCCAAAAGACTGGATCAGTCTAAGACGACGAGATGATTCTATGTTTCGTATTTTTTTTTATTTCAGGAGTAGGTGGTATCGGGTGATCCCTTGACAGTCGCTGTTGAAAATGTTAGTTCCTGAGTGACCCAGCTTTGATCGTTAGATGAAGATTTTAGTTTTTTTTTTCAGAATTGACACCTATCTAGATTTGTCTATCCATCCATACTTATATGTTATAATATAGTAGCAAGACTTTGTTCTTGTGCGTATAACACAAAAACAACCTCGCCAATTTTAATGAAATTTGGTGTACCTACGGATAGATTGTGATTATACCTAACCCTCGTTAACACATAGGATACCTTTTATTCGATTAATCTGGTGCGAAATAGAAACATTTAACTTATATCTTCTTCATGGACGAAGTTGCGGCCAGGCCAACTAGTTATGAAAATAAAACGTCTTAAATAACCGGCTTTTAATGAATCTTTTTTAATAAGAAGTGTACGAGACACTATGAAAAATACCCAAATTGCCATATATGTGCTTATCATTTTAGGAGAGTTCCCTCGATTTTTCCAAGATCCTGTCATCAGATCCTGATATGGTTGCCATGGGACCTTTAAAAAAAAAATATTTCCAAATCGGTTCAGCCGTCTTCGAGGAATCGCGAACACATAAAAAAACATACAAACGATATTACTGAAAACCGTCCTTCATTTGAAAGTGGGTTACAAATCATGCGTACGGGAGGTATAAAGATAGTAAAATATTATGTACCTGCATTCGACCCACGCTGATCAGGAAGGACGGTGTCTCTGGCAGCCAGAAGAGTGACATCATGAGCATAGTCGGAGGTGCAGCCATATATAGAGACAGCGCATGCGCGGAGAGTACGCCACCTGCGACGAAAGCGAAGAGGATGCCGCAACTGAAATGGGAAAAAATCCTTTTCACACCACTGTTCTGAAAGCTAGCAAAGGCGTCGGAAGTGGGACCGCAAAACGGCGCGATCTTGGACAGTAGGTATAGGAAACGCGCCAACAATGTAATTAAACACGACAACAATGATATTGTCGGAAACTTGTTTATTGATGTCTCAAACGTCACACTGCTGGACACAGACCTACCCTACGAGAGTAAGCCTGTGCCCAGCAGAACAGTATAATTATCAGTAATTTTTCTTCCTACAAAAGCTACATCGCGCGCTTGTATGTGTGCGCGCCGTAGATGAACGCGCTAGAAGCAAAGTTTTGAAAAATACTTAAGAATGCCCCAGTACAGATCGCACTGTCTACACCTCGACCTTGAATACGTATCGTGCTCCTAAACGGCCGAAGTTCGACTACTTGTCTGTCTTAATACTTTGCCAGTGTCCAGCAATGTGATGTATATAGACGGATGTTACCTGGTTGCCAGAGTCGGCATGGCCGCTAGCCCCTTAGTTCTCGGCGAGATCTCCGCGCAGTATAGTGGGGCCAGGGCGAGCGCGCCAGCGCCGCCCGCGCCCGCCGCTACCCGCGCCGCCCATACGCCCCGCGGCCCGCACCACGCCGCCAACGACCAGCTCAACTGCAACAGCAGTTTAGCACATCGATACCCTAATTCATACCTCCATAGCTCTGCTATTTTCAAAAAAATCTAAATATTGAATCGAATAAAATATATTATAATTTTTGAACCTCCTCACAAAAACCGAAATTTGGCTGAGAAATGCGACCGGTAGAGAAGAAAATACGGACACACAGATGAAAGCGTTTTTGCCAAGCTGAAACGGAGACGCTTTGCGCTCACCCGGTGCAAAATAATTAAATTCAATTGACGATCCAACCTTCACTTATTGCACTCGGAGAACAGAAACATATTTGCGAGGTGTTATCCAAGCCGCGGCAGTCGGTGTTAGGTTGCATCGTGGACATAGCTATCACCGGCTAAAGTGCTCTTTGCTTGTTGAACATCCACGTAGCTGCTGTTCTATTGGAATTGATATTCATAATTGCTTGGCTTTTCCTTGGAGCTCAGCTGATATTTATACTGGCCAAAAGGAGGTAAACATGCAGCAGAATTTACTTACTGCTTTTTAGTAATGTGTTAACCGGACATTTAATCTACCTGTACAACAAATTCTATGGAAATCGGCCCGATAGTTTTTTCGTGATACGTGTATAAATAAGCAGAAAATTCTTAATACTTCTTGCTACAACTTTATTCCCATAGTATACACTATCCTTGAGGTTAGGTATTTTTAATAAAGAGCTAATTTTTACATGAACGAATGCAAACTATCTTTTGCGAATGTCCCTGCTACTTACAATAAAACTTATGCAGACACATAGCGCCCCGGCCTTCCGACCCTTTGCATCAGCCAAGAACGCAAAGAAGGGCGCGGCCGGCAACGCTACCAGAGACGGCAAGGCGGCCAGCCATGCCCCTCCTGTCAACGCCTCACGCCCTAGTACCCCGGACACCCAGCCTGTGCTGCAGCCGTGCGTGAAGCATGACAGATTAACTGTAAAATAAAATCTAGGGTTATAAAATAATCACCCAAACATTCTGGCTACGCAGTTGATGCAAAGCGAATCTACGTTTATGATTAAAGAGGAAAACCCTTATAAACCTTTTGTGAGATAAACAAGATATGGCGGCGGACAATGGACTGCTCGCCCTTCAAGTCAAAGATGCAACTCAACTCCATTTGCTGAAGGTCTTCGTGACAGTATTGCAAGAATATAATTTAAAGAAAGGGTCATTCTTCTTTACGCCACTGCTCGGAAAGATGGCAGATGAACGGTATTGGGAGGGCAAAACGGCGAGTTCTTGGACAGCGAACCAGCGAGCTAAGAATGTAATCAAACAGGCCAAACTATAATATTGTTGTATTGTTGCAATAGCGATGGGCCAATTAGGAGCATGCATTGCTTCGCCACCTATCTTATATTGGTACCGGGCGCACGCACGTGGTTCACCGTGCAGTTGCTGCTCGGCGCTGCCGCACGGCAGACACGAATACATTTTTAGGGTTCCGTACCAAAATGGCAAAAAAAGAACCCTTATGGTGCAACTCTGTCCATCTGTCCGTCGGTCACAGCAAAATATATCAGGATCTACTGATGCTATCGACTTGAAATTTGGAATAGTGTTAAAAACTGCTAACCCAAGCCGATTGGATGGACAAAAAATCTTATGCCTTTCTTACTTTTTTTTAAAAGGGCCCGTAATGGGACTTTGAAAACTGAAAGTACGGCTATTATATGGAGTGGCATATCAAATGAAAGGGCTTGATTTGTAGATTAAAATGCCATTTTTCTTAAATAAGTAGTTTTTGAGTTATGACGAAAAACTTAAAAAAAAATACCATTACCCCTATTATCTTCGAAGTTACTGAACAGAAATATCTGTAATAATTACCAATTCGTACCCTTGGTCGAATAACGACGTATCTGCAAAATGACAACTTTTCAGGATTTGTGTGTATCATTTAGTTGATTTGTATGACTTTAGAGCAATAAAAAAAACCGGTCAAGTGCGAGTCGGACTCGCGCACCGAGGGTTCCGTACAAACTCATAAGTAGATACGCGAATAGTTCAAGAAAAACTGTATGTCGATTTGTTTAGTAGAAGCAAATAAGTATATGTTATGATTTTTGCAAATTTCTAAAAATCAGTGCAAGTTAGGAAAACAGTTATATTTTCCCTGTAATATTTAGAACCTGACGTGTAATGATTCTATTTAATAGCAAGGACCATTAAATCAAGAGGACTGTTATTCTCTATACAAAATGCTGTTCCCCGAATTTACAACGCCATCTATGTATAAGCTTGGTAAAATAATTATAATATTATTTACAATTATTTAACTTTGCAAACGTGACACGACAGTATTTAAATTTATTTATTATTAGCTGTTTACGAACTAATTGTTACTATACTATGTTTCTTTGTTCAATTATAACATCGTTAAATGTTTAGTGTTTTAGCGCCATCTAGTTTTTTTCCCGGAAATCCCCTAGCGTGAAAAACGCCATCGCTTAGTTTTGCTACTCTCCGCTAGATGGATTAATGGATGGATTAAGTTTTTGTAAATTTCTAAAAAAGTATTAAAGTTAGGAAGACCGTTCTATTTTTCCTGTAATGTTCAGGTTGATATTGATAATCAGTAATTATGATACATTTTTCTGATCAGTAACTTCGGAGATAATAGGGGGGGAATGGTACATAAAGATGTATACATTAAAAACTACTTATTTAAGAAAAAAAATAAAAATGGTGTTTTAATCTACAAATTAAGCCCTTTCATTTGATACCCCACTCAATATAATAGCCCTACTTTCAATTTTCAAAGTCCCATTACGGAGCCTTTTAAAAAAAAAGTAAAAAAGGTACAAGATATTTTTTATGTCCAATAAGCTCGGGTTAGCTACTTTTAACACTATTCCAAATTTCAAATCGATAGCATCAGTAGTTCCTGAGATATCTGGCTGTGACAGACGGACAGACAGACAGACAGACAGACAGACAGACAGACAGACAGACAGACAGACAGACAGACAGACAGAGTCGCACCATAAGGGTTCCTTTTTTACCATTTTGGTACGGAACCCTAAAAACGTTTGACGTAAAGTCACATGCGTCGTTATTTGACCAAGGGTACGAATTATTAATATCATCCTAAATATTACAGGAAAAAAAAACGGTTTTCCTAAATTGCACCGTTTTTTAGAAATTTGCAAAAATCGTAACACATACTTATTTGCTCCTACTAAACTAATCGCTATACAGTTTTTCTTGAACTATTCATATATCTATTTTTGTACTCCTGTACTGTTATCTGTCTTTTACTTGGTCACGAACACTAATATAAGAACATACCTAATATGAGTTCAGAGAAGTCTATACTATACTCTATTCCTCATAACAGCACTAGTGTATTTTGGGAAAAGAGCTTTTTGTGAATCGATCATTATGGGAATAATGTGTTCTGCTATTACAAATTAAGGGTATTTTGGGAATGGAGCATTTTGGGTATCGGTTTTAATGGGCTTCACTCAATTTGAAATTGGTTCCTACTGAGAAGAGTGCAAGTCGAGAACGATTCAGTTTGGCAATAAGTTAATTTGGGTTCCATTCGTAATGAGAATGGATCTTTTAGACATTGGATCGTATTGAGTACTGGTGCATTTTGAGTTTAGTGTCGGATGAACCGGAAAGAATTTTTTTATTTCCTCGCAGTAGGCGTGTAAAACACTATGCTAAGTCTCGGGCAAACTCACTCGTCCATCTTTTGTTTACTTTTCGGCCCATACAACAATGTAAGTACTAAGTAGTATTAATGCCCTAATTGGAAACGGAGTTGAGTTCAAAATAGATGCTGCCTCTTAATGCAAATCATACAATTCAGTTGCGCAATGCACGATAGAAACAACGAGATTTGCATGCAATTTGTTTAGTTTCTCTGCTTGAGAACAATTTGTTGGGAATTGCAAGTCAACTCTAGTAAAACTTCGAAATCAAAAATGCGCTGGTCCTTAGGCAACTGGGTTATTAATATTCTTAATCGATTGTCAGTTTACTATTTTGTCAACCTTTTAATAAGCACTATCGGATATCCATTCGTAGGTTGATCCTATTATTGTTTCTAATTCAAATTGACGCTTTATGTCACTTGGTAATAGTAGGCATTTTTGAGTTATTAATCAAAGAAAGGAAGCGACTGTGACTTTGTGACTGTTTTAATTATTAACGACTAATTCCAATTCATTACTAAAGTGCTAAATTACTTAACATATTTGCCAGAATTATTATCTAGTGTATAATGCAATTAGTGCATACTTGGATAAATTATGCCAGTTCCGTATTTGTGAACACCTGGCCGTGCTCCAAAGCCCAATTATTGACCAAAGTTTGCGTTACCAAAGAAATCCGCCATCTTTCTCTTCAGCAAGCTGCACCGATTAACGAATCAATCCTACTATCTAACTTCCTATTACTAGCTGTCCCGGCCAACTTCGTTCCGCCTCAAGATTTTTAATGGTTATTCTGTTAGTCTGGGTAGAGACAAACCAAAAAAAATCTTAAAAATCAGTCCAGTCGTCCTCGAGTTATAAATTGCGTAACTAACCTGACTTTATTTTATGCATATAGTAGATGTGAAAGTTTGTGAAGATATTTGGAGGTTTGGATGTTTGTTAGGTACTAAAGAGCGCAGTGGCGTGGCGTTCATAGAACTCGATTCCCATCGGCTTGCCTAATATTAGGCAGATCAGCACTTAAATCTAGTGCTCATAAAGAAAATTCAAGTCAAAGCTGCTCCGGCTTGCCTATTTTGCCCAAGGACTTCTTCAACGCCACGCCACTGAAAGAGCGCCGTAACAACAGAATGAATGGGGATGACGACTGGGTCAAAACTATATAATTCTATTTAGTCCGTCAGTTAGATTGTGAAAAAATATGGGACACGTATTTTTTGGTTTATAAAAATATTAAAAATCGACAAAGTTATACATCATCAAACTTCTGGAGTGGGGGCTCGTGAAGTTGTGAAACTTCTAAGCACTCTATCCTCGTTATTTTTTGTTTGTCAAACAAAAGAAAAAATACGTGTACAATATTTTTTTACAATCTAACTGACGAATTAAACCGTTTTTTTTGTCGTCTAGCCCATTGAGATGAGATTGTGCAAGTAAACCACGCCGTATACTAGACCATGCGTTATACTTTATATCTCAGTAAACAGTTCCCTTTGGATAATAACGAGAGTAATGCAGGCGAAGCCACAGCTAAATGCTAGTTCAGAAATATTCCGAGCCTGTGAAAAACCTTACATCCGAGTACAGATAGCTCCAGCAGAGTTGAGGTCACGCACACAACATGTGATGTAATGACAGCGGGATTTTGAAATTACTGTTCTTTTTTCGTACCGATTGCAAGTTCAACAGTGAATTGCAAGATAGACCAAAACGTTTCTTTAAACTATAGCCTTGTGTTTATTTACTCACTCATTCATTTCATTGATTTACTTTTTTGCAATGAGTACTTCATGTAGCTGTGTGTGTAAATCATTCACCTCAACTCTCCTGAAACTAAGTGTAGTAGGTTGACATAAATCAAAGGAAGCAATAATTGATGGTAACGAGCTCACAGAAGGCCGCCGACACGACCCGCCGCACGGAGCCGCGCCATCGCTTCGACGCGGTCCTCTCGATACGATTCCTGAAACAAAACTTCTGAATTAGTCTCATTTGTTTAATGGGACTCCTGGCCGTTCATGATTTTCGTGTAATTTCGCTCGAGATATTCAAATATTGAAATGAGTTTTCAAGGAAAATTTGCATAAATTTTCTCGTTTCCAAATAAGTGAAATAATGGGTGCGTAGCAAAATTTCGAAACCAAGACTTCGAAATTCAAAGTTCCTAACGTATGAAATTCCTAATTCCTAAAAATTCCGTATTATGTGCCATCAGTTATCCTACTTTGTATGTATAAATCTAATGTACAAAACTGCTAATATATGTTTCAAGAAACAACAGTGCCAAGCTTGGAATACAAAGCTAAAAAATCGTCAAAATATTAACCACCCTAAAAAATAGCAACCAGTCTCGTCAGTTATGTTGTTTTTGTAAACATGCCTTCAATTTTACACACTGACTATAGAAACATGTGAAGTTTAAACTGATTCTGACTGAATTCAGCACAAGTTTCCAGCCCCTAATTACTCCAGAAGGCCTGTAGAGTAATTTTGAAGATTGTGTCTATGATAATATTGTACGGTACACAAACACTAGCAACCTCGCGAGAGAGCAAACTTTTGCACTAACCCGACCCTACACTATCGGCATCTCAACATTTTCCCTTATACCAAACTTCACCCGAATATCTTTAAAACTTTATTATGAAACTCATGCTTTAAGGCCTTTCACACTGGGTTCGGAGTTAACCCTATGTAATTTGAATACGTTCCTAAATCCTCAGCCTTAACATATCCCAGAACTTATTGCCCCAGTGTCAAAAAACACTAACGACTTCAGTATAGTTTTATACTACAAGAACTGAGGTCATACTCAATGAGGGAAATCCGGCAGCGCTGAAAATGCAGAGCGGGCTGCATTTCGGCCGCGCTTGCCTCATTTACATGGAATAAATTTCGCGGTTTTAGACAGAGCTCATGAAATGAACTGCCTTAATATAAAAAATCTGCTTACTTGAATCTCTAGCGATATAGACATTCCAGCTTGTTTCCGACCTTTAGAACTCAAAATGAATGGACCTTTTTTGCCAAAAACCGGCAGGATGAGGAATGAACTCCCGCATGAGGTGTTCCCAGCGCGCTATGTCACGCGGTACTTCGAAAAACGAGTAAACAGGGCTCTCAAAGCTCGGCAGCGTATAGGTACCTCTGGTGTTGCAGATATCCATGGGCGACGTTGACTACTTTCCATCAGGTAGCTCGTCTGCTCGTTTGCCATTTATAACATAAAAAATCCGGACAAGTGCGAGTCGGACTCGTCAACCGAGGGTTCCGTACTGTAGGTACATACGAGTATATTAAAGTACCTTATAAATTTTGATTTCCTTAGTAAAGTCTATTTTTTATGATTTAATTAAAAATGTACAGTTTTCAGATTTTTCCCTATACTCAACTTGTAGTATAAGATGGTATTACTTGGCAAATTTCATAGTTCTAGGTCAACGAAAAGTACGCTTTGAATGTTGGTTTCTTGAGAGTGTCGAAATATACGTTTTATGCGGCATAAACGTCTGTATCAGACCATAGATTTGAGTATATGGTTTTAATTTCAACTCGACACCTCCACGCGTTCCCGAGATAAAGGGTCTTGACAGACGGACAGACAGACAGACAAACAGACCAAAAATCTAATCAACTACCTGGTTCTCTCAAGTTGCTCTATTTATGAGGCGTCGTTTTTGCGAAACAAAAGTGCATCCTGAGAATAACAAACAACTTAGGGTAGATTTATTAAGTAGGATAATTTACCTGTACCATCTAAGATATTGACATTTAATAGTACATTGTGTATCAAGGGCGGTAGGTAAGGAATTACAAACGAGTGTTTGTTACAAGGCCGAGGCGAAGCCGAGGGCTTTAATAACACGAGTTTGTAATTCCTTTACCGCCCGTGGCACACACAATGTTTTTCATCACACTTGTGAGGAAATCTAATTAAAATTAACCTTACTTAACCTAAATAAAATTGTAAAACTGACAGTGACATTAGTGACATATCCATAGACAATGCGCAACGTTCGGAAACCATAGCGGTACAGACCAAAAACGGTTGATTTTATAATTGCAAAATACTGAAATACACTATTGAAACATTTAATTAATGTTACAGAAATATCTGTTTACATGTATTTGCAATAACAGTTCTCTTTAAATAAATATTTCAGTGATAAAAGTTAAAAAAGTAAGTTGGCGTTTCCTTTGAACATGACAAATAAGAGTAAAACAGAACCAGCGTTTCAAATTTAAAAAGAAAACCATTACGCCCTAGGGCGTAATAGCTCATTTACGGCCCGCAAAACCTACGTGTAATGCACCATTTTCGAGCAAGTGTGATGAAAAAAAATATTCATGTCTCACTTACTTTATTGCGGAGCTGTTTTGCGATGCCACGAATATTGTATCTCCTAAGAACGTCCCCTACTTGGTTATATGAAGACGATATAGCAAGGGTGGACGATACACTCAAACAGTCTTTAGAGTCCGTTTTGAATGTTCACCTGGATGAAGCGCAGTGGAGCCAGGCTGCTCTGCCGGTTCGGCACGGTGGCCTAGGAATTCGTCGGTGTCGGGAAGTCGGCGTAGTTGCATTCCTTGCCTCGGCCCATGGGACTTTGGAACTTGTCACTCGCATCTTATCAAGTAATGGTGGCAATATCCAAATACCATTTCTTACAGAGGCTCTTTCTAAGTGGTCGACTGTTTGCCGAGGCGAGCGGCCGGAAAACCTTGGTTCCCAGAGGTTGTGGGACGATATTTTGTGCAAGCATATCAGCACAGGTTTATTAGGCGATGCTGCAGGTTCCAATTTAGCGCGTCTTAAGACCGCAACAAGGCCCGAGTCAGGAGCGTGGCTGCAGGCTTTGCCTTCCCCTCAGCTTAGCACGCTATTAGACAACGATTCGCTGAGGATTGCGGTTACCTTGCGGTTAGGTTGCAAGGTTTGCGAGGCACATCGGTGTATTTGTGGGGCCATGGTTGAGGAAAATGGCCACCATGGCCTCAGTTGTCAGAGATGCGCGGGGCGTTTTTCGAGGCATCACGCCATCAATGATGTAGTTCGCCGGGCTTTGGTGGCAGCCAACGTACCATGCGTCCTGGAACCTCCAGGGTTGTGCCGTACGGATGGGAAAAGGCCGGATGTTCTTACATTGGTTCCATGGCAGAAGGATTGGTGTCTCTTGTGGGACACTACGTGCGTCAGTACGTGTAATAATAAGACAAAACCTAGCTTTAGGTTTTAATTAGCAAAACGTGACATGACATATGAGAATTGTAGGATTTGACATATATAGAAAATTTAATGAGTAAAGAGGTTTATCACATTCACCCCGGCCAGATAAAATCCCGTAGGTACTTCGGAGGATTGCGTACTCTGGCTGATCTCCGGGGTCGCTCTTCAATCTCGGGCTCATTTTGGTGCAGGTCAACTCGACCCTCTCGTTCGGGCGCCTCTTGAAGAGCTTCCGAAAATGATGGTGATGACGATGGTGGCGAAGAAAGCGGTGATTGGAATGTTGGTGATGAGGAAGTCGATGGCGGCGAGTTTAGTGGTGTTTGAGATGTCGGCGATGATTGTAATGGTGAGGATGATGGTGGCGGTGACTCGGGTCTTCCGAGTTCAGAGTCTATAAACTCGATAACTTCGGGGATTTCTTCCCCGTTACATCCCAATGGCGCTAAATGTCGGTTGGACACGGTGGTTTCACGCCCATCCATCAGCCGAACATACGAATAGGCAGGATTTGTTTCTAAGACCTCCACCTCTTCGGCTAGGGGCTGGTACTTCGATCTTCGGTCAAAGCGTCGCATGAGCACTTTAGTCGAACCTGTTAGCCATGTCGGAACCGAGTCTCCATTTGTTGATCTCCGAGAGTGACGAAACATCCTCTCATGGGGCGTACAATTTGTACTAGTACATAGGAGCGAACGTATAGAGTGCAGCGCTTGGGGTAGAACATCTTCCCAACATTCTATTGGTAAACTTTTAGTTTTCAGCGCTAATTGTATTGTTTTCCAGAGCGTAGAATTGAGCCTTTCAACTTGGCCGTTGCCTTGAGGATTATATGGAGTCGTACGACTAGTCGCAATTTGTCGAGAGTGAAGATATTCTTTTACCTCGGCGGATAAAAATGATGTTCCACGGTCAGAGTGTATGTAAGCTGGCATGCCAAACATATTAAAAATACTATCTAAGTGTCGAATGACAGTCTTAGCGCTTATGTCAGAGCATGGGAAGGCGAAAGGAAAACGGGAGTACTCATCTATCACAGTCAGGATGTATTTGTTACTCGATTTTGACGGTACTGGACCCTTAAAATCCATGCTCAGTCTTTCTAGGGGTGCTATGGCCTTGATTAATTTGTTTTGAGGGTCAGCTTTGATGAACTTCGGCTTGACTTCTGAGCAAGTTCGACATTCATTTGTCATATTTCTGATGTCTTCAATCGAATAGGCCAGGTTTTTCGAACGTATCCAATGCGCCATCCTCGTCACGCCGGGATGACAAAGGGCCTCGTGCAGTGATCGCAGCTTTGCCGGGCGTGTTTCAACGACGGCGCAGACACGCGAGAGAGCATCCGCTACATAGTTCTGTGAGCCAGGCCTATATAAGATATCGTATTTGTACGGGGATAATTCTAATCGCCAGCGTTGAATCTTTTCATTTTTAATTTTGCTCGGATGCTTATTGTCAAACATAAAAGAGACCGATCGTTGGTCGGTGACTAGTAGAAATGGTTTTCCAATGAGAAAGTGCCGCCATTTCTTCAAAGATTCTACGATAGCGTATGCTTCCTTTTCGATGGCCGAATGATTTTGCTCACTACGGTTCAGCGTTCTTGAATAGAAAGCTACAGGTCTGCCTGCCTGAGAAAGTGTCGCCGCGATAGAGTGTTCTGATGCATCGGTCTCCACAGTAAATGGTACATTATCGTCAATAGCGTGAACACAAGATCTGACTATGTCGTTCTTAAGCTCTTCGAATTTTCTGATTATTATGTTGTTCAACGGAAAAATCTTGGCTGTAGCTAGTTCGTGTACCTTTTCGGAGAAATTCGGAATCCATTTTGAGTAATGGGCGAACATGCCCAGGGCTCTTCGCATACTGGGCAAGTCGTGCGGCGGGGGTAAGTTAAGTAGAGGCTTTAACCTGTCATTGTCAGGCTTGATTATGTTGTTAGAGATTGTGTAACCGAGAATGTCAAATCAAAAAAAAAAAAAAAAAACAAAATTCTTTATTTTGCGTAAAAATGTGGTACATAAGGTATAGGGTTTTACATTGTTTGAGGTTTCACACATTTTACCAGCAACTGGCATGCAAAATATTAGTTATTAGAGAAAAAAGCGAGTGATAAATACAGTTATCGTCCATGATCCATTATCAAATTAACAGTAAGATGTACGCTATAAAGTAAATAATAAATGTTGAATAGTAATAAGTCACAATCAATTACAATTTTGCAGCATACTTAGCAATGAATTTAATGTCAGCGATATCAGATAATATGTAGGAATTGAAATGTCAGAGTATATTATATTCGAATATGGATAATTACAATTAGACACACTTATTTGAAATATTCAAAATATTCACTTACAGAGTAAAAACAGTTTTGCACTAACCAACGTTTTAATTCGCATTTAAATGTATTCAAAGGTAGGTTTTTTATATCTCCGTGTAAGGTATTATAAACAGAAATAGCCATACAATAAGTGTTCCTACTATATAGTCTTGTTTTCTTTACTGGCATTACCAAACGATTCGGATCTCTTGTATTAAAGTTACATGTGTCTTTACGTGTCTTAAATAGTAATGGATTTGTTTTAACAAATAAGCAGATTTCATAAATATACATGCATGGCACAGTTAACAAATTTAGATCCTTAAATAATGGTCTGCAAGAAGTTAAAACATCTACGTTGCATATTGACCTAATACACCGTTTTTGTGCCAACAGTGCTTGACTTGCGTGATACGAGTTACCCCATAAGAGGATACCGTAACGGAGCAAAGAACATACATATCCATGATACGCCTGTATTGCAACATTTTTGTTGCAGATTTTCGTTAATCGCCAAAGAGCATACGAAAATGAATTTATTTTGCTACATAACTTGTCAATATGTTCATTCCAGGAGCATTTGTCATCTACTGTTATTCCCAGAAATGTGGTTTCAGAGGACTCTTTTACCGCTTCATTTGCATAGGTGATTCTCAAAGAGCGTTTTTTGCCGTTTTTATTTATAAACTGTACGAATGTGGTTTTACCTATGTTAGCCTTTAAATTATTTTTGCGTAGCCAATCCATGATTTTAGAGACAACCTCATTTATATCGTCATTATATGTTTGTACATTGTCACAAGGTATAACAACCGACAAGTCATCAGCAAAGAGGGTGCAGTTGAACGAAGTGACATCTGGAAGATCATTGATGTACATTAAAAAGAGCAGTGGTCCTAGAACACTACCCTGTGGCACACCAACTGCATTTACCATGATCGAGGAGTTATACCTAGTTACTATATTTCTCGAATTCATATTAGTTACTTCTACAAACTGACTTCTACCACTTAGATAGCTTCTTAGCCAATCGTTCACTATTCCTCTGATCCCATAGAGCTCACATTTAGCAAGAAGTATGTCATGAGATACGAAGTCAAACGCTTTGCTCATATCAAAGAAGACGGCAGCAACTGACATACTCTTATCAAGATATTGGAAAATATTATTCATTAAAGAAAAAGCAGCTAGTGATGTGGACTTCCCCTTTTGGAACCCATACTGCTCTGCTTTAATTATTCTGTATTTCAGCAAGAAACTGGTTAAACGTTTGTGCATGGCTTTTTCAAATATCTTTGATATGATCGGTATAAGTGAAATAGGTCTGTAGTTTTCTACGCTTTGTTTACTACCTTTTTTATGAAGACATTTGACTAATGATATTTTGAGAGGTTCTGGGAAAGTACCAGTTGTAAATGATAAATTGATCAGATAACTTAGTACAGGTGAAATTTGTAGTTTGCATAATTTTAATATATTCGTTTGTATATCATCATAACCAGTAGAATTAGTCGGTTTGAGTGAGTTTATAAAATTTACTATTTCATGTTCATCTGTGGGAGTCAAGAAAATATTCGAGTTATTCGGTTTAATAAGTGACGTATCAGACTGTTTATTAACAGAACTAGAGTTGGTTAGATTAATGAAGTAATTATTAAAGGTATTAGAAATGTCAGTAGGTTCATTTACAATTTCATCATTAACAATTAATTTATCAATGCTTGTCTTATTTGGATTATTCTTAGTCGTATTTTTAATAATATCCCAAGTTGCTTTGCACATGTTTTTCGATTTAGCTATGTATTTCGTATTAACCATTTTCTGAGCGTGATAAATACATCGTTTGAGTATTTTAGAATAATTTTTATATTTGTTTTTGTAGTGGTTGTGGTTTGGTTTACCTTTGTGTTTATAGTATTTAAAGCGCAAGTGTCTCCTCCCGGTTGTAGATTTTTTAATGCCTTTAGTAAACCAATTAAGACCTTTTGGTTTAATCGTGTGTTTAACTTTATTGACGGGGAAACATAAATTATAAAATAGAGTGAAAAGGTCATAGAAATCAGCAAATGCCTTTATCAAGTCACTTTCGTTGTAAACATCGGACCATGTTAATACATCCAAGCAAGTAAGAAACTTTAAGATATTTTCTTCACTGTAATCTCTTTTATAGTAATACCAATACAAGATTGGTTTAGTTTTATTGACGATAGAAAAAGCAATACTTTGGGCAGTTTCATGGTCTGATAAACCTAAATTATAAATCTTTGTACTAGCTTCAGGGATATTAGATAATATTTGATCAAGGCATGATTGGTTGCGGGTGGGGACTTTAACATGCAATTTAAAATTACTTGCTGACGCAATTTTTTCGAGCTCTTTAGACTTTTCTGTTACCTTTAATATGTCTATGTTAAAATCACCTAAAATAATTAAATTATTATTAGCTTTTGACCTGAGTCTATGCATGAGTTGCTCCAATTTCTGCAGGAAACGAGGCAAATTAGCAGTTGGCGTTCTATATATACATATAATTTTGCATTTCATTGATGGGATCTCTATACCACAACATTCAAATACATAGTCTTCTGAAAACTCTTTTAAGATTGTAATTTCCCGGGTTTTGAAGTGAGCTGGACAGAATATGCAGACTCCGCCTCTTTTTTGATGCTGTCTCGAATATGATGCTACCAGGCGATATCCTGAAATATGCATGTTACTTTCACTTCCTCCTTTCACAAAGGTTTCGCTAAAGCATAACACATCAAATCGAGCATTGTTTTCTTCCAATTCATCTAATGTCAGTTCTATTAATTCTTTTTTACTGATGAAACCTGCTATATTTTGATGAAAAATCGTGAGAGTATCATCATTGTCTACGAAAACATTCTTCTTGGGACTGAGAGACCTGTTTGATTAAGCTGATTTTTGGAAAGTATGTAGTTATCAGCTTTTGTTTTAGCTCTTTTTTCACGATTTGAGAATTACCACTTAGAGCAAATTGTAAATTTTTATTCTTAAAATAATAAGGTATTGTCCCTCTTTTAGCATGTTCCATCTTACTAATCCTAGACTTATTCTTTACAATTTTTGGTTGCATTCTATTAAAGGCTAAAAACTTTTTGTCATAATACATAGAGTCCAATATATGATTTATTTTTGAACACAAATTATGTGTTAAATTATAGGTATTCAAGTTTACATCGTTTAAGCTGAGATACTGACAATTACTAAAATTTTTACAATACGTGTTTAGGGTTTCATTTAACTTCCTTTCATTTAAGTGTACACTGTCTTTAACTCCAATTACAATTATGAAAGGTTTTGGGTTCGACTTCAGGAAGAAACTAAGTTCTGCTGTAAGTTTAGTTGGATTACGATCGTATTCACCAATATTTACAATAATTGTGTCATTTGAGGTAGTGTGCAATAATTCGGATGATTTTAAAATGTCGTCGCAACACGCATAGGGCTTAACGACTGCAGATATTGTGTATTTTTCATACTTAGTACCTTCTCTCGAACGTATTAGTTCGGAAGCTAGCCCGCGGCATTGGTTTCCACCTAGAATGTAAATGTGTTTACGTTTACTGCATTTACTGGCCTGCTGTTCGCCTTTTGTGTGTGTTAGACTTGGACAGGTCACGGGTTCAGTTATTTTTTCTTTACTGGAATCCTTGCTTTTATTTGTATGATTGTGTTTGGACTCTTCTTGTTGTTGGTTTTCTTGATTAAATTCTGGTTGTGACCATTGAAGAGCGGTTTGTGTTGACTTATCTTGTCTACTGCTACAATCTACGCTGCTGCATTGTTTGTTATTCTTAGATGTTGATTTACAAATAACTTTTAGTTGTTGAATTTGAAGATTATATTCAGATATTTGTTTTTTCAGGTCGTCATTTTCTAAAAGCAATTTCGTGACATAGTTATCCGAAACTACTAGTTTTTCTTGTAACTGTGTTATCTTAGTGTTCATAATGTCTACTTCATCCTTATAGTTTCGTGTTAGATCTGGACAACTTCTGTTCAATGTGTCATTTTGAAGAATTGAACTGCAAAAACCATCCTCATCAGACAATGAATGGAAGGAATTTTGTACCGGCACATTATATTTTCTCATCGTGATATTATCTGTCGACTTGTGGTGATGTGACTCGGGCACGGGAGATGCGGATGAAGTCATTTCACTCTTTTTTGCAGGAACTTTTGTTGCTTGCTTTGAGGTCGCAGCGATTGCAAGATTTCTTTTTGGTGTGCTGGTTTTCTTCTCCGATAGCTTTCCTTGTTTGCATTTACGACAGGTCCATGCCAATTTACGATCAGCGTCCATTAAATTATAAAGGTTTTCATAATTTATACATTGAAGATCATATGAGAGTTTACACTCCGAACATACAAGGAAATGTTTTCCAAATATTTTTTTATTACACTGGGCACAGTTTGGTTTGGCCGACATTGTGGTATGAAAAGTCAATAATAATAAATATATATAAGTAAATAAACAATCAAAACAGAAAAAAAAAAAAAAAAAAGTTTAAAAGAAACAAAAAGTAATTTTCACTGGGATCGAACTCGGGTCTCGTCGTATTTCAAAGTCTTAACCACCGCACGTTACCACTCGGCCACAGTGTCAACGGGGTGGCGTGTGAAATTGTTCTTATGCTTTCAAGTATGCAATTGAGTGGTTCTGTAAGTCAACATTAGATGGCGTCGTGAATGCGCGAGATTTGACAGCTGTTGTTCGTGAGTTCAAAGTCCATGGTGATTCAAAACATTGAAACGGTCACTGTTCATTTGATTTTATAGTTTTTGTTATTAATGTCACTGTGATTTCTTATGTTTGATTTCGTTTCTTTTTGTACACTCACAGATGTTCGATTTTTTTTTCATAAAACGAACTGTTATGTCTATATTAGTCATATATTGTTCACGTACAAAAATTACAAAATTTTGTCACTTTTAAATTACGCTGCACTCTAATAACAATTTCACAGTCTAGTCGCACGGTTTTCCACACACTAAAGTTCGTTTTGACTTATATTGTCGAAAGTTTATATTTTTAAACACAAATAACACAGAGCAGTTGTTTACATGACGCAAGCGCCATCTACCATCTGTTGATAGAGGTCTGATTAAATATGGATTTTGATTCGTTCAGCGTTAATCCATACTTTTTAGCGACCATGATAAATGTTTGTAGATTTTTGTCGTGTTCTTCTTGCGTCTTGCCACAAATAGTTATGTCATCGAGATAAGCGAACGTACCTTCTAGTTTTTCTGTTCGAATAAGCCAGTCGATGGTTCTTTGAAAACTGGAGACTCCATTTGTTACGCCAAACGGTATCCGGCGAAATTGGTAAAGATTTCCTGCAGCTTCAAATGCAGTGTACGGTTTCTCTTCTGGCAAGATTGGTACTTGATGATAGGCGCTTTTGAGGTCTATGGCGCTGAACACAGAGTATTTGGATACTTTGGATATAAGTTCCTCTATACTTGGAAGTGGATAGGCGTCCAGTTCTGTATATTGATTTATAGTTCGCGAGTAGTCGATTACAAGACGCTTTTTGTGATTTGCGTTTTTAGTAATCAGCACTTGCGCCCGCCATGGTGATCTACTTTCTTCGATGACTCCTTCAGTTAGAAGATTCCTTATCTCCTCCTCGATGAAACGTCGGTCGTCATCGCTATACCTTCGAGACTTGATAGCAATTGGTTTGCATCCGGGAGTTAAGTTGGAGAATAAGGGCACTGCGGGAACGGAAGCCTCGGCAACGTTACAGACGATAAGTGGATCCTTGGGTCCACCGAATGCGAATTCGAGAGAAGAATGTTTTCCTAGCACGTCATGTCCTATAATCATATCAGAACATAAGTTGTCCACAATAAGTAGCCTCACGTTGTCGTACGTATGTTTGCCCAAAGTAAGTGAAACGCAAGTTTCTCCCTTAACTGACGAAGTACGGTTAAGAGAGGCCATAGATATCGTCTGTTGACTAGGTTTCGTTTTCAATGAACACAGTTTCGAAAATTCGAAATTAATGAAGCTTTTGGAGCTCCCTGTATCAAGTAGCGCTTCAGCTCGAATGCCCTTAATATATGCAGGAACAGTAGCCTTACGTAATGACGACGGTGAAGCAGCGACAATGCAGGCGCTGATATTGTCTGGATCAGTCGTGACAGCAGCAGCACTGGTTGAATTTTTGCTTCGACAGACGTTGGCAAAGTGACCTTTCTTGGCACAAAGCTGGCACGTTGCGTCGCGAGCCGGGCAAGTGGTGCGTGAGTGAACGCGTCCCCCGCAGAAGAAGCATTTACGGTTCGGGAGAGCACGTGTGGCGGCGGAAGCGGTACCGCTGGGAACAGACGCATTATTGATGTTATTAGATGCATTTTCGAGTGTCGCGTTCACGGGTACGTTATTATAGTGTAGCGTGTTGACTTCAGCCATCTCCAGCGAGCGCGCCTGGTTGTGGGCCTCGTCCAGTGTTAGACACAGGTTTTCGAGAAGTCTTTCTCTTATTTTTGTTGAAGAGATACCCGCTATGAAAGCATCGCGTATGTTGTCGTCCCGGTTTGTTTTACTGTCAACATCGGTGAAATTACAGTCTTTCGATAGCTGTTTCAAAGCTTGTATGTACGTATCGATCGTTTCATGGCTGTTTTGCTTCCGAGTGGCAAGAGCATGCCTTGCATAAAGAATATTGTTAGGTTTTACGTAAAGCCGATTTAAGAGACTCAATGCCTGCTCGTATGTCTCGCATTCACTTATATGTGTGTATACATTCGGAGACACGTGATTAATAAGTAGAGTGAGCTTGACCTGATCTGCGGTGGGCGGATCCTGCACCGCCAGAAAGTTGGTGAAGGTTTTCTTCCAATGCTCCCATTCAGCGGCCGACGAACTTTGTGACGGGTCCCCATCAAACCGCTCCGGTCTAAGATATTTGTCCATGCGGACGTGTGATAGTTTTGCTAATTAAATTGTAATAATAAGACAAAACCTAGCTTTAGGTTTTAATTAGCAAAACGTGACATGACATATGAGAATTGTAGGATTTGACATATATAGAAAATTTAATGAGTAAAGAGGTTTATCACAGTACGTTTGCACCGTCCCATCTTAATATCACAATTAGGTCTGCTGGGTCGGCTGCGGAGTACGCGGCCAGATTGAAACACACTAAGTACAATGCCTTGGAACCAATGTACGATTTCGTGCCAGTTGCGGTGGAGACAGCAGGACCTTGGGGTGCGGAGGCCAAGGCGTTTATTAGGGAAGTGGGTCGCCGTCTGAGGGATAGAGGTGGTGATCCACGTTCTGGATCGTATCTGGTGCAGCAAATTTCGTTGCCGATGATACAGCGTGGCAACGCCGCCAGCGTCATGGGCACTTTTGAGCCAGCTACGATTCGGGGCGATCCTTTTTGACGTAAGCTAAAGTGACGAAGCCTGTTGCGGATTACTTTTGTTGGTAAGTGTGACGAACCCTGTTGCCGATTTGAATTTGTACCCACCTTACGAAGCCTGCGTTGCGGATTTAATCTTATGTGGTGATCTTTTATTTTTTCAATTTATTATGTGTCGATTAAATGATTTTTATTGAAAAAATATTTGTGTTGTCTATTGGTATATGGAACTTAACATAGATCTCAATTCTTTTATCAGAAAATTTGTGAATCCCGGACTCTCTTTCAAATATAGTGCAGTTGGGTGAATCAACTTTTCTTTGTCAACAAAATTTTACCTTCTCCGACTAAAATTGAAAGGAAATCTTTATTCGGATATTTTTTTAATAAAATGTATGCTCATTTAACAGACAGATAATAAAGCTACGTAATACAAATATTTTTTATTATAATTTGTTTATTATAACTTGTTTATAAGCAGTGACCCAGGGGACATAGCTGTCCCTCACTTTTGTATGAAAATAAGGGTTCGTCCGCTGGGTCACCCAATTTATTTATTAAAAACGAGATTTTTACCTTAATCTTTCTCTAGATGTAAGATCTCGTCCCATTTAAAGCATGTTAAAACATGCAAAAGATGAACAAATAAGGAGAAAGGGCAATCTTTGCATAAAGCAAAGAAAAGTTGATTCACCCAGTTCCATATTTCTATTTTACAATTTGGTACGAACTTGATATTGATCGTCTGTGAAGGCGTAGCATTCAGGGGTTACCTATACATTTTTAAATTAATAGTTATTTAACAAATGTTTATTTACAGTAAAATATTACATTAATTTTCTTTTGTCAGATATGCAATGAAATGTTGACATTACGTGCCTAATAACAGGCCGCAAAGTACCTAGTTTCCGGTGCGGCCTGATACTTGGCATATAACATTGCCATGTGTGTTTTTTTATTTCCATTCCACATTCATTTGTGACACGGCATCATGGCGTTCAGCCATTAAAAAAACAATAGACGATTTTTGCTATATTTTGCAGTTTTATTTATATAAAATCGTCATGAACATAACAAATAACACATTATAAACAATTTCCAATAATTTTCATCCAGTTGTTGCTATAAATATGTCTATATAATATTTAAAGAGTTTCTCCGTACTCGGGAAGTATGCATTAAAAAGCTTTGTTTTTTGAAGCCGGTTCATTAAACAAGCCACACTTAGTCTGTGCACTATAGCGGTTGAACAATAGCAGCTCGCGTGCAAACTACTAAGTGGCGAACACCCACTTTACTCGGCTCGGAAAAGCACACTACTTAAGTCTTAAGTATATGTACGCAACCAGGCTAAAAGCGTAAACTTTCGGTGAGTACTGAACACAACAGAGAGACTGGATAAAATTAGTCGTTCTGTGAGCCGTAGACCTCGCGAGCCTGTCGACCTCCGCTATTTCGAAAATTTTCTAAAATCTCAATCGACGAAAAAAGACGTAATTATCGAAGTTGCTCGCAAAATTTCACGAGAATGGAGAAATGCGACATATAGAGGAAAACAGCTGGCATCCGACGGACAGACAGACATACGAAAGCGTTTTTGTCTAGCTAAAACGGAGACGCTTCGCTCAGTCAGTCAAACATTAATGTATCCATTGGTTTCCTTCAAGTACGGAACTCTAGAAAACCGCTAAGTGCCCGGTACCTAGGTTAGGGTGGTCTAAGACTGCGCACTTAACGTTAGAGATCGTATAAAATTAAGCAATTTTACATCATCCAGTCTTCAATATTTCGCTCTTTATATATCTTGCCACATCCCGGGCATTTACAAGTTTTCTTAGGTAAATTTTACTTTGGTGTAGTTTTTTTAACTGCTTTTTTGGCTGTTGTTGTTCAGGCTCAGCAATATTCTTACAGCCAACATTTGTAGTAGATTCGAGTTCCCCTGCAACAGATCTTCTACTCGCGTCATCTGCAATACACACGCATCTGGGTGCTTCTTTATACTATTTAATGGGGGTAAATAGAACGGCCTGATGCTCTTTTCATCAGCGATAACATGCAGTAATAAGTAATACGCCTAAATAGTAATGTATGTAAGTCAAAATATTCGAATTAAATATGCAAGGAGACAAATGTATGTGTAAGACTGCGCGTGCCATCTTACATGGTTGTTCCCTGCGCAGTCTTACACAAGTGGTCCGTTTTTACTAAAGCATACTGGTAGCCCCATCTATGCAGAATGACCCGAACTAGCGATTCCCGGTGGAACACGCCGCTGTATTTCCGACGTAAACTCAAGGTCTCAACTTTTAATTTACTGATATCTACTCATGACAGTACATTCAACTTGAAGAAAAATAAGATCAAAATGTGATAAAAAGATCAAATTCACCTGGAGTGTCGTAATGTCACAGTAAACTCAATAAATTCCGGGAGCAATAACAGGTGTCAATACACTTGAAAACAATACTGAAGTTAGCCGCAAACCTCACTTTCCATCTAAGATATGACTTATGCGCATTCTTATCGACTGCGTAGTCTTAGACCACCCTACCCTACTTGGTTCATAAATTTGTCAGGATCTCAGAACTAACCAGGTATCTAAGCGATAATTCAAAGAGAGCATGGAGGGAACGGATCAACTAGAGTGGAACGAAAACGTATTGGCTCCATCAGGGATAAAACAATCTTAAACCTATAAAACATTAGGTGCAATTTAAATTCATTTCAATGACAACCTTAACACGTTGAAACTGGGTCTAAAATCCGAATTTCATGCCGATTTGATGTTAATTCGTTTCTCCGGAATGACACGTGCCGGTTTCGAGTTTCCTTGCGAATTAAATTCGTTCTGTTTATCAAATGTGGAGTTGTTCGTAACGTCGTACGGCGGAATCGCTGTGATCGAAATTTGAACGTTATTTCTGTTAAATAAGGTTGCGTTTGTAATTATTTTCATTCAGCAAATAACTCGGATAAATTGTCTCCCAATAGGTTCCGTTGATATTATTATTTTCTTGTTTGCTGATTTGAATTAAGTGATACATCTTCTAATGTTTTCATCTGTTTCCGGTGTCGTATTAAAATTTAATTAGATTATGAAAATGTGTATTTAGTTCAGGAGCGTTTCAATTCGTCGGTTTTCTTTCATGCATGTTCCCCGATTAGGATTTTATTTTGTTTGGAAGGATATCCTGACCGGGTGGATCTGAATTTGGGATCTTGGAGAAGCAAAACTCTTCTAATATTATAGGCGCAACCAAAGTGATTTGGATATGTTAAAATCTCTTGCATATTCTACTCTTATATACTGAATAGATTATTAGGAAGTGAGACTTTTTAAATAAATAGGGTATTTGCCTGTAGTCAATATAAATTACTAAACGTTAGCCATTAAATCAGCTTTCGAAAATATGCAAAAATGAACTAAACATCACCTATTTAGCATTTTAAACGATTTTTAAAAGATCAAAACCAATAAATAAGAAAATGATTTGATGTTTGAGTAAAATGACGTCATTTCACTTTTATTCCAGTCGAGTTCATCATTATCTGAGCAAAAAACGGATCAAAAATATCTGATCTAGTTCTTATGCTTCTGACAATAAGGTCCTGTTCAGATATTTTTGGTCCAATATTTGCTCAGATAATGATGAACTCGACTGTCCAAACAAATTTCACACTATCTGAGAGTTTTGACACTTCATAAAAAGTAACTGATTTGATCTGTCAGGAAAGTAGCCTATTGTATAACAAATATTGTATTAATTGTTTCAGGCAAGGTAAGAATTCACGCAAATATCAAAAGCTCAACGAAAGAATGCAGGATTTTTCAGAAACCAATGGCGAACAAAATGTATTCAAAAGAGGGTTTAATATTATTTACTTCTTCATGTGAACAACACCGGTTATACTACATAGATACACAAACTTATTACAATACAATTCGATTGTGTTATTAAAATACCGATTCGATTTTATCCACCTTTCTTCAGGTCCATTACGAACCCCACCAACACCTCTAGTTAACTCAATAGTGTTAGCGTAAAGTAACTTAACATCATATAATGTACATTGCACCATGGTTATTTAACTAAGGAAGAGGCAGTTATGTCCCACCAGGTGGTATTGAATTAGTAATAGACCGCGCGGCGATCGATAACATAGTGATGGCACCTCATAGACAACATCTAAATAAAGACATTTGACACGTGTATAATAGGGTGTTTCATTTTTCCAAACTTTTGATTTTCATTTAATTTCGCTCGATTTCTGAGTCTCACTTATGCAAAAACCTCAGCGATACACGAGTGATCCTCTGGATTCCATTTACCAAAATGTACCCAGAAATGTATTGTACCAAAAGGGTAAAAAAGGAACCCTTATGGTGCGACTCTTTACTGTCTGTCTGTCGGTCTGTCTGTCTGTCTGTCTGTCGGTCTGTCTGTCTGTCTGTCTGTCTGTCTGTCTGTCTGTCTGTCTGTCTGTCACAGCAAGATATCTCAGGATCTACTGATGCTATCAACTTGAAATTTGGAATAGTGTTAAAAATCGCTAACTCCAGCCTATTGGATAGAAATAGTACATTGTGTATCTAGGGCGGTAAGAAAGGAACGAAGTAAGGAATTTAGCCGCTAGGTGGCAGCACTGGGCGAACTACTTATTTCAAACAGCTGTTTAATATTTTGTTTATTTTTATTATTAAATCGTAATTACAAGTGACAAATTTGCTATATATTTAAAATAGACGTTATAATTAATTGACTAAACTATAAAACTGTGATAAAATATGGCTCCGGCGAAAGGAAAGTCAATAACAAATGCTGTGGCGGCGGTTGACAGGTTGGTGGATTTAATTTTAAATTTAAAAGAGGAAATTAGTGAGATGAAAGGCGAAATAAAAAGTTGTCACGACATTATACGTGAGCAACAAAAATTACTTACAAGCCAGACCGACGTTATACAGATGATCCTCCGAGTGATAACTAGCACCGGGCATCCGTCACTAAATACACCACACAACATCTCACTAAATGAGTCTGGGCCCGAAGGTCTTATTCACATAGACACCCAATTTGTCCGAAATGCTCCCGTCGCCGCCGCCGCCGTCCCAGCCTCAGCGGCTGCACCCGCACCAGCGCCACCCGCTCGACCTGCGCCCGAACCCCAGCCCCAACAGCGAACTCGATCGCGAAGGAAACACACTGGCGGTGATAAAGGCCGTTTACGGTCTATGAGCTTGTCTGCCAGAAACCCTCAGCCTTGCGTTACGGAGCGTCCAGCGTCATCATCGGTCTTTGCCCCGGAGGCCGTTCCGGCCCCGGCCCCGGCCCTGACCCCGACCAATGCTGCGCTGACACCACCACGTCATTCAAGCCTTCGTGCGGCTGCTCCTCGAGTTGTAAGCCTGCATTGCATGTATTCAATCTTAGCGAGGACACTACCGCAGAGGATGTCATTCGCCATGTCCAGACCGAGATGAATATTCCAGCCCCTGCGTGTGAACAACTTGTTGTAACTCGAGGCCGTTACTCATCGTTTCGTCTGGACGTGCCCGCTGACAAACTGAGAATTGCAAGGGACCCCCAAAATTGGCCAAGAGGTGCAGAAGTACGGTTATTCAATATTGTGCGATCAAAAAACTCCACAGTACGAAGCGACAAAACAATACCGTAACCAATAAAAATACCACCGACTTTATTGTTTTACACCAAAATGTTCGTTCCGTCTGTGGTAAAACATCACTGTTAGACGTATTGTGTAGCACTGAAAATCCCCATGTATTAGGATTAAGCGAAATTTGGTGTAGCAAAAATGAAATAGAAAGAGTGAGGTTAAGCGGGTATGCGCTTGCAAATTATTACTGCCGCTCGCGCTTCGCTCACGGAGGTACCGCGCTATACATACGCGAAGGTATACAGTACCGACAGCGCAACGATCTGCTTAGCCTCGCTATTGAATACCATTTTGAATTTACGGCTATTGAGATTGTTATGCATAAACTCATATTAATTGTATTGTATAGAACTGGAAACGGGGATTTTGACATATATTTAACCAATTTTGAATTATTATTAGATAAGTTAACTGACGAAAACAAAATGTTTCTCATAATAGGCGATCATAATGTTGACTATATTTCGGATAATAGTTTAAAACGACGGGTCGATGACGTATTAAGTAGCTACGGATGTACAAATACAATTAATTTCCCAACGCGCGTTACAGCCGAGTCTAAATCGTCCATTGATTGCGGTATAGCGAACTATGTCCGTGACTGTCTCAGCGTAACAGCAGTGGACATCGGTATTAGTGACCACAACGCACAGAGATATGAGATGATATTAGATTACAACAAGGACACCGTAGTACTGATATACTTGAACGTCGGATATTTAATGATGAAAATATACATTTATTTTATTGTGACATTTCTAATTATAATTTTAATTTTATTTATGATGATTTGATTGACATAAACTCTAAATTTAATAAATTATTTAACATACTGACTTATTACATAGACATACATTTTCCAATTAAGCAGTCAAAGTTAAGACCTAAATCCAAAATTCCTTGGCTCACGGATGAACTATCAGAAAACCTGCGCAAATACAACGATTTCCTAGAGATGCGACGCCAATACCCAGATAATCCAGTTATATCGGAATGCATTGTACATTATCAGACCCTTATAAAATCCTCAACGTTACATGCTCGGAAATTATACATAGAGAAACGCTTGCAGGAGAGTAATAATCACACTAAGGAAATTTGGAAAGTGGTGAACGAGGAGGTGGGTACCAAAACCAGACCAAGTTCAGTGTGTATAAAAAATCCTTTGACTGACACTAACATCCCAGAAGGAGAAGTAGCAAATACTCTCAACAACCACTTCTTAAATGTTGCGTCGAAGTATGTCATTCAAAGTGATGAACCTCAGTCCTCACGCTACTTGACCAAGCACCTTAATGACATGGAAGTGCCTACATTCACCCTACCTACCGTAACACGTGACCTCTTGGATAAGGCAATAAAGCCAATGCTTAAAACGCGTACAACCGTGGATACGTATGATATGTCAGTCAACATTATTCTGTGTATTTGGCCTATAATATCAGACATATTAGTAGTACTTATTAACACCATGTTCGAGGCTGGTGTATATCCTCAGGTGTTAAAAAACACACGAGTGTGTCCGGTGTTTAAGGGGAAGGGGGATAGTGATGACGTCAATAACTATCGACCGATCACAATTGTACCGACCATCTCCAAGTTAGTGGAGTCCATCCTTTCGTCTAGTGTCATGAAGTTCTTAGAGTCAAATGAATTGTTAACTCAATATCAGTATGCTTATAGGCAAAAAAAGTCAACAACTTCAGCCGCACTCAACATCTTTGACTGTATTGTAACTGGCCTAGATGAAAAACACAAGATGGCCGGTATCTTCTGTGATCTGTCGAAGGCATTTGACGTCATCAATCATCGACTCCTTTTGATCAAATTAGCTCGTTATGGATTTACGAGTAACGCCCATAATTTAATTTTGTCGTTTCTTACTGACCGTAAGCAAGTTGTTAAGTTGTGTGCGAACGGTAAAAGGTACTCCTCCGATGTTGGCTCCGTTGACATTGGCATCCCCCAAGGATCAGCCCTTGGAAATACACTATTTTTAGTGTTTGTCAACGATCTTCCATCGGCCATCACCACTGGTCTGCCTGTACTGTTCGCAGATGACACGACAGTCGTAGTCAGTGCTCGGTCATATGAGGAGCTGAGCGTGAAAATTCATGAGGGATGTCAACAACTCCAAAAATGGTTCACGGCAAATGGACTCCTCTTGAATATATCAAAATCAAATATTATGTTGTTTTCTGGTCGTAGTATCGCAATACCTCCTGCTTTAGCCAACACACCTATGGCATTATGCAGTGAGTGTAGGTTTCTCGGCTTTACGTTAGACTCGACTCTAAACTGGAAGACTCATGTGGACGTACTCTGTGGTAGACTGAGCAGTGCTGTTTTCGCGCTTCGAAAACTGAAACCCCTGATATCGGATGACGCATTAAAATCTGTCTACTTTGCCCATTTCCACTCGTTGCTGTCGTATGGAATAGTAATCTGGGGAAATTCAACTGACGCAAAACGGGTGTTTATTATACAAAAGCGCGCACTCCGCACTCTGGTTGGAGTGAAACCAAGGCACTCTTGCAGAGATCTCTTCGGAAAGCAAAACATTCTGACGCACTATTCCCAGTACCTCTATGAAGTGATAATGTATGTCAGAGACAATCTTGCAACTTTTAAACGCGTTCATGTCCCTGGCATGCATATACGTTCATCAGGGCGACTATGTAATGTTCCGCGTCGCATGGCCTTAGCAACAAAAAACCCGCGAGTTATTGGGCCTACGTATTATGAACGTCTTCCTGCTGATATCCGAAACGAAACATCTGATCAGACCTTCAAACGTCGACTGAGAAACTTTTTGTTGGATAAGGCATTATACTCTGTTAGTGAATTTATGGACATGTAACCTGTATTTATTATTTAATTAGCTGTTGTATCTTAATAACATAGACTGACGATCCACTATTGGGGACAATCTAGTAATTTTGAACTGTATTTTGTTTAATTATTTGTAGACATTGTATTGTATTTCAATTGTAGGATAGACTGACGATCCATTATTGGGGACAATATAGTACTTAATTAATTCTATTTTGCTTAATTTATTTTGTGGACATTGTATTTAATTTGATTGTTATTAATTTGAATTATAATTATTTTTGCTTCTGACGATCATAATACGCATTTATATAAATTGTCATGTATAATTTATCATGTAATTTTGTATTATGAAATAAATAAATCTATCTATCTATCTATTACAAACGAGTGTTTGTTATAAGCCCGAGGTAAAACCGAGGGCTTTAATAACACGAGTTTGTAATTCATTTACCGCCCGTGGCACACACAATGTTTTTCATCACACTTGTGAGGAAATCTTAATAAAATAACCTTACTTTTCGACCCAGTATGACAAGAAAATATTAAAACAGACAGTGACATTTGTCACATAAATGTCCATAGACAATGCGAACGTCAAGTCACGTTCGGAAACCATAGCGGTAACGGCCATTTTAGTTGATTTTATATTTGAAAAATAAAGAAATACATTATTTAAACATTTAATTAATGTTACAGAAATATGGGTTTACATGTATTTGCAATAACAGTTCTCTTTAAATAAATATTTCAGTGATAAAAGTTAAAAAAGTAAGTTGGCGTTTCCTGTGAACATGACAAATAAGAGTAAAACAGAACCAGCGTTTCAAATTTAAAAAGAAAACCATTACGCCCTAGGGCGTAATAGCTCATTTACCGCCCGCAAAACCTACGTGTAATGACACCATTTTCGAGCAAGTGTGATGAAAAAAATCTTATACCTTTTTTACTTTTTTTTGAAGGGGTCCGAAATGGAATGTGGAAAAACAAAAGTAGAGCTATTATATTGAGTGGCATATCAAATGAATTTTCCTAAATTGCATCGTATTTTAGAAATTTTCAAAAATCGTAACACATACTTATTTGCTCCTACTAAGCTAACTGCCATGTAGTTGAACTTGAACTATTCACGTATCTACTTACGAGTTTGTACAGAACCCTCGGTGCGCGAGTCCGACTCGCACTTGACCGGTTTTTTCCTTTTGAAGTACGCTACCCTAAAAGCACTTAATACTTCGCAGACATACAAAATCCGGTTACTCGGGCAAAACTGAGTAAAAAGTAAGTGCGCCTAATCAATACGGCCGCTGTGATAATCCGATTGTGCAGATTAATTCATCCTACACCACAAACGCAAAACAAACAAAACGAAGACAAAATAGGGACATTTTCCCCTCTCACCTCACTCACTGCAAATTTCAACTCTATGTTTACACGAGAGGGCTGATTTTACAGTGCCACTTTTGTAATAGATACGAGTTTTCGAGAGTATCTCTCGGTATTCGAAATGAGTATTTGCGGAGCTGTGTGTGCTTTGCGTGACCGCACACGGCTGGTAACATGTTGCATGCTAAAATTGCATGTTCGCATTTCCTATTGTTCTGACCTAGGGCGTTATTGCCAGCCTTGAAGCCTAAACAATCTGCAGCTGCTGAGCAATTCCAGAAAGTCCTATAAATCCTAACACTAATAGGTTTATAGCACTTTTGATATTTCTGCGGTAGAGAGGGCGTGCTCGCATTTCCAGATAGCAGTTTCGTAGTTTCATATTAATTAGGCTTCCGTGCCTAGAAAATAGTTCAGTAAGGTCTAATAATATACTCCTTACAACTGCTTGAAATGTCAATTTTTGTATCAGTCACCGTGGACTAAGGGCCGATTCTGGTAAGCCGATGACATGAGTTGTTTTTAAAAGTGACAAATTTGAAATTATTTTTAAATTATTAAGTAACAAATATGCATCAAATAAACTGTCATAAAAAAATAATAGAATGGTTAAAATCACTTACCTACGAAGATACCGAAATGCTACTTGATTATTAATAATTATTTGTTTGTTTGCTCACACAACTCTACTAATTTAAGAACATTCACAAACATAAATCCACGCACACTAGTAGATGAACATGTTTACTTGTTTTATATTGTATTGTACTACAACCATAAAAAATTAACTTACAGATACACATACATGTGAGTAGTGTTCTCACATATACACTCTTTAGATATATTATTTCTTTCTTATTATCTCGTTAGAAACTGTAAAACTTAAACTGTGGAATGTAAATAAATTTGTTTTAAAATGTATAAATGTCCATAGCAATAGTAAAATATTGTGTATTTACTTAACTGTATTACAACTCCGGATGGGAGGAGCGGAACCTCCTAACACAAGTATTTTCGTACTTACCAGGAGGAACCGGCCATACATTATGTACCTATTAAGTTTATACCCAATAAATATTTTGATTTTTTTTTGAACAATTGCACGCGTCACAATCCAACTCACAATAGGCGTGCCTAAAATAAAATAAAAAAAAACTCGAGTTGGCTCGAATTGCATCAACCTGATGGGATCCACATCGCGGCAGCCAAACGGATCGACGACTCGAGTTCAGCGTATTCGTATTATTGGGCATTTCTCCAGAAATATGTCTGCGACTCATTCATCTGTCTCCATACATTTAGTATGAAAAAGGGCCAGATGAATGAGGTGACCGCAGACATATTTCTGGAGAAACGCCCTATTATTCTTGACTGACAAGGAAAGGTAGGTACCCAACTGCCCGGCTCCGATGTGATTTATTTTGATATCCATGTATGTTAGAGAGTGGTCTAAGATAATAGAGACGTATTTTTTTAGCTGCCCAACCTCAAACTATTGGGACAAACTGACCTCCAAAGTACTGAAAAGTGACTAAGCCCTCCAACTTCTACAGAAATAAAATTCAAGCAAGTTGAAAAAATAATAAGCAAGTGTTTCGTTATTTCGGCGGAAACTCATATTTTCCTAAAAAACACCTTTCAAAGTTTGAGCCCTTTGAGGTTGTTTTTTTTTAGCAAAATATGAGTTTGAGGTGAAATGACAAAACACGACCGTGTGTATTCTTTTTTCATTTTCTCCAACATAATATATTGAAACCAGTAATTAACTAGCAACTTGCTTGAATTTTTTTTTCCGTAGAAGTTGGAGGGTTTAGTCACTTTTCAGTACTTTGGAGGTCAGTTTGTCCCAATAGGTTGAGATTGGGCAGCTAAAAAAAATACGTGTCTATTATTTTACGAAACTCGACTCGCCCATCGCTAGCACTAGACATCCAAATGAAATAAAGTAGGTATATGAGGTGTATACATTAGTGAAAAATGCAGAGGTATGTTTAATGTGACACAGAGTCTACAGTACTGACAGTAGGCAAATAAGTATGAAGAGTCATGCTAATTGACTAAGTGCAATCATATAGTTGCAAATTTAAGTGCTGTTAGCGACTGGCTGCGATGCGGCCTTTTTTATACGTTTTCATGTTTTATTATAACAACTGGCCGGTTGCCACGCAGCAACTGCAATAATTCAATTCCACATATTGGAACCGAGCGCGACGACAGCGCCACGTGATAGGCGGCCATTATGGACAATATTGTCACCGCTGTCAAACAAGAAGTAAGTAAATATTGTGAAAAATATTAATGAAATCTTGTGTTATTTTACTATATTACACAATTTTGGACAATGGTAGTCAGTAACATTATTGCCAATAATATTAAAATTGTTGTTTTCAGTGAGAAAAGTCAGCGACAAAAATGTCAATTTTAGCCGTAGCGAGCGCTGTGATCGTTTAGGCTACCCCCTCCACCCGCTTTGCACTCTGCCAATATTGTCAGTTCGTGTTTGTCAATCATAAAATAAGCCCGATATTATTGTAGATAAAAATAGTATAATATTAAATCGCTTTGAATCGTAAAATACTTGTTTCCATCATCTCTTCCAAAATACAGTCTACCGCTCACTAATAAGTGCTTATAAAGTTTATATTTGAAAGAGATAGCGGAATTACAATTTCTAATTGGCTATGGAAAATTAGTGGTGCTCTTTCTTACACAGGTGCTGAAGCTACTCAGTCTCCTTTCACCGCCGCTATTTTGCTGGCTTAATATTACAGGCTTGTATGTTTCACTTTTGACGAATTGAAATTTGGACATTATCATAGTGACGCAAAGTCTAATTTTAACTACCCAGAAAATGTAACATAGAACCATGTAATATTGAGCCAGTGATTTGATGATTAATATTCCGCCAGCGCCCGCGGTCTCAAGTCTATAGCACGTGTGCTAATAAAATTGCCGATTCTGCGAATATTTACTGCCAACCTCGTAAAGTATGATTTGCACCAGCCGTGCGTATATGTAGTACATACACGTAAGGTGTTTCTACACGAGCAATATTTTTCTACATATAGAGGCCGGTAAGTCTTGCTGTCTTTGTCTAACTTCGTACGCTAAAGCAGGATGCAGATAAACATTACCTGTTCAGAAGCATCTATAAGATAATACCAGCGGAGCTTTAATATAAAAATTCTTTGAACAGGGCAATTGGACGTAGTTTAGGGAAAAGGATCCAAATCACGCGAACCAATTTTGGAATTATAGAATTTAAATGCAAGGTTGACATTTCAATTATTTACACACGCGTACATGAAAAATCGTCTATCATTAATTAACTAACACTTTAGAAATAGAACAACACATTGTCCGTTTACATTCACAAAGATACATTTTGCATTAAAATAGTGTAATAAAAAAAATTATAAAAAAAGTGACAAAAAAAAACAAAAATGACGTGACACAAAACATTGATAAGTCTAGCAGAACTCTATGGCAACCAGTGTGTGTGTGTTTGTCAACTAGTAAACAAACTTAAAATAATGTCAAATCAGATTTTTTATGTTTTAAAGAAAGCAAATAATGATAATGTGATTCTAAATACCTGTGCGATTAACGAAAGAAAATGGACTGTATGTTTGTCGAGGGAATGCGACAAGGGTTTACGGGAGCCAAGATATTGGGTTTTGGCAAAAGGGCCGACTAAAATAACTGAATTAAAAATAAAACGGAGTGGTGTTTGGTGGTCTAACCTGTGATTCCTGGTTCTGTGGTGCAGAATTCGGGCTAGAGCAGCAACCCGCCGTCGGTGCAGCCTTCAACGTCCCTAGACTAGATCAGCTGTTGACTTTACCTTAAAGCGCCGCTACTCAGCCTCAATTTTACGCCAGGGCTTCGCCGGCAGCCTCCAACCCACTTGTATGAAAACACTAGGACTACGAAGTAGTGGTAGCTTTAAATATCACTTGTTTAAAGATTGCGATGAGACGAAAGATGTGTACAGTTCGAGATTTGAAGGGCAACTAACTACAACGGATTTTGGCGGGGGGAACTCGAACGGAAAGTGTTGCCACAATTTATAAAAAAAACTAAATAAATATCTACTGCCAACATAAGTGGTCAAAAGTAAACATTCCGCCCACCAAAATACATTAGTATTTTAACTACGATAAAACAAAAAAACAACACGACACAAGTTACGAAAAAAGACGAAAGAGCATTTACAATGGAAGTGGACACAGCTTGACCACAGGTCGCTTGTATATGCCGGATGCCGTGCGTACAGAGACAACACGGCATACGCCATCAGACCCGGGATGGGTATCGATGATGCGACCAAGCGGCCACTTCGTGGGATTAGTCTGCTCATTGATGATGAGCACTAGGCGACCTTTCTCCACGTTGGATTGTTTGTCGTGCCACTTCATGCGCTGCTGCAGAGTATGCATATACTCCTGAGACCATTTGCGCCAGAAGTCCTGATGCATCTTCTGTAGCAGCTTCCAACGCTGAACGACACTGACCTTCGCGTCGGTCAAGTCTTCGTCCGGCACAACCGATAGAGGCTCCATGGTCAAAAAATGTCCAGGAGTCAAAGCCGAGAGGTCGTTGGGATCGGCGCTTAGGGCAGTGAGTGGCCTCGAGTTCAGGAGGGCTTCAACCTGAGTCAAGACTGTGGAAAACTCTTCATAAGTTAACCTTTGGGTTCCAACGACACGCGACAAGTGTGTTTTCACAGCCTTGATTCCAGCTTCAGCCAGACCTGAAAAATGTGGGCTACCCGGAGGGTTGAACTCAAAACGAATTTCGGTATATTGCGAGCTGGCATCCTGAATAAGGCGCTGCAGAATGTTATTAGCACCGACAAAGTTCTTGCCCTGGTCTGAAACTAGGCGACTGCAGCGACCGCGACGCGCGACGAAGCGCCTAAGAGCGGCTAAGAAGGCTTCCGAGGATAGTTCAGTGACCAGTTCAATATGGATAGCTTTTGTGGAGGTACACACGAACACACAGATGTAGCCCTTGTACGTTTTATTACCGCGCCCCCGACCGAGTGATATGTCGTAAGGTCCGCCGAAATCGACAGCCGCGCTCGAAAATGGTTTTAATTGGTTGATTCGATAGGATGGCAAGTCACCCATGAAAGGCGCAGGAGCACCTACAGGCCGCACACGAAAGCATTTCATGCATTTAGATGTGACCGCGTAAATTGCACGTTTTGGAGACAGTATCCAGAAGTGCTGCGATAGTAAGTTGTGAAGCGTTTGCACACCGGGATGCATGAACCGACGATGATATTCATCGATCAACAGGAATGTTAGGCGGTGGTCACGAGGTAAAAGCAGCGGGTGCTTTATATCGAAATCGAGAGAAGCTCGTGACAGACGTCCGCCCACCCTCAAATGACCCGCATCATCGACAAAAGGCGAGAGTTTTCTAAACCTCTTAGGGAGGGAGTTTGGCGCTTTGTTCCGAAGTTTCTCTATCTCTTCCGAGAAACTGCGCTCTTGGACAAAGCGAACGAGAAACATGAGCGCGAGCTTTATTTCCGATGGTGCCAAGGGACCGGTGAGCAACTTGCTAGGTGTCTTATAATTCCTGGCATTGTGCATGAAGCGGAAACAATACGCCAAAACATGCTGGAGAGTTCTGAATGACGAGAATCTAAGCAACAGGTTCTCCACCAAGTTTTGTTGAAGAGACGTCACAAGAACAGTTACCCTGTGCTCTTCATTCAGGACATCTACGTCTACCGCCAACATTGACTTAGGCCAATCGTCAGACGCCAGTGAGAGCCACGAAGGTCCTTCCCACCAACTACTCTGGTTGACCAAGTCGTCAGGTAAGAGGCCTCGCGATCCACAATCAGCTGGATTGTCTGCAGTCCTCACGTGTCGCCAGCAATCAGGAGGAATCGTGTCTTGTATGTGGCTCACCCGATTGGCCACGAAGGTCTTCCACTTGGAGGGACAAGACTTGATCCAAGCCAATGCGACACTCGAGTCGGACCATGCGAAAACTTGGTCAACGGCGTGGAAAGGGCTAAGAGCTTCCACGACGGAAGACACGAGGTCCGAGAGCAGCACCGCAGCCAACAACTCCAGACGCGGTATCGATAACTTGCGAAGAGGTGCCACCTTAGACTTGGCGCAGACGAGCTGGACGTTGCACGCTCCGTCCTTATCCACGGTACGACAGTAAATGACAGCGCATAAGCCTCGCTCTGAAGCGTCGCAGAACCCGTGTAGCTGTAAAACGACAAAGTCCTTCACCATACGACGAGGGACAGCTACCGAGCTCAGCGAGGGCAGTTGTGCTTTGAGCGCTTGCCATTCGAGGGCGATATTTTTTGGTGCTTCGTCGTCCCACGCGACGCCTGAGACCCATAGCAACTGCATTAGGTATTTCGCGAAGAACGTCACGGGAGAGAGAAGACCTAACGGGTCAAAGATCCGAGCGATCTCCGAAAGGATGGTGCGCTTGGTGCACCGACGATCCTCGACAGTCACTTTGAAAGTGAAGTTGTCAGTCTGAGGCAGCCACAGTAACCCCAGGATCTTCAGAGACACGTCACCGATGGAGTCGAACTCGCGAAAGTCCTCAGAGTACAAGTCTGTCGGCGGCACGCCATCGAAGAACTCTCGGTGGTTTGAGGTCCACTTTCGCAAGTGGAAACCTCCCGATGCCAAGATTTTGGAGAGTTCCGATCGAAGGTTGCGCGCTTGCTCGACCGAGTCAGCGCCCGAAACGACGTCGTCGACGTAAATGTCACGGCCCAGAACCGCTGAACCCGCAGGGTGCTCCGTCACCGACTCCTTTGCCAACTGAGCAATTGTGCGAAGAGCCTGATAAGGTGCTGACGAAACTCCGTACGTGACCGTTAGCAGACGGTAGTCGCCGATCGGCTCGTTGATAGATGGCCGCCAAAGGATACGTTGGTACTCTGCATCTTCAGGAGGTACTAGGATTTGCCGGTACATCTGCTTCACGTCCGCTGTGAACACGACATTATGCCACCTGAAACGAAGGAGAAGGTGGAATATGTTGTTCTGCAGCTTCTGTCCTGGCAACAGAGTGTCGTTCAAGGACGTATCCTGCGCGTCCTTGGCGCTGGCATCGAACACGACACGGAGAGGAGTGCTGGTCGACAAAGGTCTCAAGACTCCATGATGAGGGATGTAATAAAACCTTCCCTTGTCAATCTCCGGAGGATCACACTTTTCGAGGTGACGACAATTTTCATAATCGGCCATGAAGGCTATGTAATTTTTTGAAAACTCGGCGTTACTCTGCAGTTTCCTTTCTAGAGACGAAAATCTCTTGAGAGCGATAGCACGAGATCCCGAAAACGTAGGTTTGTCGGAAGGATCAGCGAAGGGTAGAGGCACGACAAATCTACCTTCTTCTGTGCGACGAAAATTAGCGACAAAATATTTTTCGCACAGCTGATCTTCCTTCGATAAAATGACGGTACTCGGAGAATTAACATTTTCTAATTCCCAAAATCTTCTGATCGAGTCGTCCAACGAAAAGGTATCCGTAACAACGTGGCAGCTATTACGGCGAGAGCGAGAGCGACAACCGTCCGTGGCGCAACCCCCCATCAAAATCCATCCGAAAATTGTATTGACGGCGGTAGGTTGGCCTGGTTCACCATGGATCAACCCGGGACGCAACGACGATGCGAAAATGTCGACGCTTAAAAGCATGTCGATTGGCCCTGGAATATGCAGACAGGGGTCAGCAAATTCCAAGTCCTTGGTATGTTGCCACGACGAAATATCAATAGGCTCGGTTGGCATATCCGAACATATTGTAGGCAATATGTATGCCTCGAAAGAAAAGGTGTTTTTAGTTTCACCAGTATTGGGGGAAATCACACACGACAAGGTGCCAGCTGGTTCAGCCACCGCTTGGCCTATACCATTGATGGCATAGCTGCCATGCTTCACACTCAAGCCAAGTTTTTTAGCACATCGCTCAGTCACAAAATTACAAGCACTAGCGCAATCAAGTAAAACCCGGACTGAAACCAAATTGCCCCGCACATCCCGCACCAGAACCTGGGCTGTCGAAAATAATGTGGACGCAACAATATTATTTGCCACCATAGCCGTCGGCTTCGAGGCATCCGAAGGAACTTTTGTCTCCGAAGGTACATTTGCGCTATTGAAATGCAGTAAAGAATTGTGAGAAAACCTGCAAAGCTCACAACGCAACTTTGACTTGCAAGATTTCACAGAGTGCGATCCCGACAAACACAAAATACACAACCTGTGGTCTTTAACTAATTTAAACCGAGCGCTTGGGTCATTTTTCAAAAACACCGGACAATCTTTAACGCTATGAGTTTCCCTACATAATATACAGGGTGATGTCGACACAACTAAAGCAGTTTTTGCTTTATTGACAGGCTTACTAGTCGATGGCAGAGCCATATTAAAATTGGTGACGTTAAAACCTGCAGTATCTAAAGCCCGGAACCGTTTCTCAATAAAATTTTGTAAACTTTTAAATTCAGGAATTTGGTCTGAATTGTGCTCCAGTTCAAACTGTTCTTTAGTATTCTTGTCCAATTTTGACCATAACAATTGAAAAAGCATGAAATTTGTGTCCGGTAATTTAAAACCATCCAAAATAGCCAAATTTTCAGTAAATACTCGATTCACCCGTTCCAAATCACTCGGTCGAGAAGACTTTACCGACTCACAGTTGACCAATTTATCAAAATAAATAGTGGCAATTTGGCGCGTTTTATTATATTTTTTAATCAAAGCTTCATAAGCCACTATATAATTTTCATCTGTGAGAGGGTAATTCTTAATTAAATCATAGGCCTCATTTTGTACACTAGTTAATAAATAGTGCAGTTTTTCAACTGGTGCAATATCAGTGCGCTTGTGCACAAGCGAGTCGAAAAGCTGCTTAAACGATATCCAATCTTGAACCTGGCCACTGAACACCTTAATTTGTATTTTAGGCAGTTTCGGAAGGTTGGAACACTGTGCAACTTGTGCTACTACAGGCTTGCGGATGAGACGAGCTTTCACAGATCTCATTTTAGCATCGAACATTCCCGTGTATCTAAATTGTTCTCTATGCTCACCCGATGGAACCGAAGCTAAAAGTTTGATCTGAGCGTCATGAAAATCGTGTGCAATAGATACAAGCTCGGTCTCATCGCACAAAGCTATTTCACTATCGCCTAACATGGCAATATACTCCAACCTCATAAACGCGTAGTCCCGCGCGACACGCAATGGATCCGCTACCACTTGTTCCTCAACAACGCTTTGTTGTGCATCTTTGCCCATTTTAACACAAAACAAAGTAAACAAACACTCTCAACACTATATTAACCAAATGTAAACAAAACAACCTAAAAATATGTTTGACAACGACAGATGTCAACTGACAGTGACAAGTTGACAACTTGCTTGGTGTTGCCAGTGCAATTCAACGACAAAGAACGAATGCAATTGAATGATTTAAAGCTCTCAATACTTCTTTAAACACCAATATCTTCGCTTACCCGAAATAAATTTATAATTATGAAACAACGAACAAAAACGAATTTTAACAAATGACTCAACGAAAAAACGACAAACAAAAGGTCACTTATCAAAATATGCGGTTCGAAGACCAAAAAATGTGCGATTAACGAAAGAAAATGGACTGTATGTTTGTCGAGGGAATGCGACAAGGGTTTACGGGAGCCAAGATATTGGGTTTTGGCAAAAGGGCCGACTAAAATAACTGAATTAAAAATAAAACGGAGTGGTGTTTGGTGGTCTAACCTGTGATTCCTGGTTCTGTGGTGCAGAATTCGGGCTAGAGCAGCAACCCGCCGTCGGTGCAGCCTTCAACGTCCCTAGACTAGATCAGCTGTTGACTTTACCTTAAAGCGCCGCTACTCAGCCTCAATTTTACGCCAGGGCTTCGCCGGCAGCCTCCAACCCACTTGTATGAAAACACTAGGACTACGAAGTAGTGGTAGCTTTAAATATCACTTGTTTAAAGATTGCGATGAGACGAAAGATGTGTACAGTTCGAGATTTGAAGGGCAACTAACTACAACGGATTTTGGCGGGGGGAACTCGAACGGAAAGTGTTGCCACAATTTATAAAAAAAACTAAATAAATATCTACTGCCAACATAAGTGGTCAAAAGTAAACAATACCATCTCTTTGTACGTTTGACGTGTTAGATCTCCTCTTGTAGTGAAATTCGGAACAATTCGGCATATTCACGGAGATCTCTTTAGGTGAGTTACTAGATTTAAGCGTGTCACACACTAAGCAGATACGATAAGATATCTGTATCTGAACGCATATCTGTCAATATCGCTCCCTATATAATTCAATGAACTAACACACACAGCGCAGATAACTTATATTTTATCGTGAAGTATCTGTGGGCACCGATATATATCGAAAGATGGCAAAGATATTATCTGCGTATATAAATTGATCTGTGTATAATATCCGTGTAATACCGATATAAATATGGTATAGTATTTTATCTGCAGATAGATACAGGTTGATGTGAGACTCGTACAATTTTTCTTCTGACAGATCCTCGAAGATATTAAATGCACCACGGTCCTTTTTAAGCATTATATGACGTTCTATCCAAATCCTTCGCCTGTTAGTACATTGTAACGCAACACGAGCATCAAATTCATAATCAGAATCGTCATCTGACGAGCTGTCTAGTAAATCTAGAAGAGATAAACACGAAAACATTCTGTATAAACAATCCGCACCAAAAAACAAGTCTACTCAGTTTGAAGGATTTAGACTAAATGTATCGTCTCGTATATAGTGCGTAAGTCTAATACGGGCGAATCTCTTAACGGTGGTTAGTATAGGACAAAGTAAAGGTAATTAGATAACATTTACTTAAAGTTGCAACAATAATTTTGTCCATATAAAATAATTCAGCCCGCAACGTAATGCAAACACACTCACGTTAAACGCTCGTTGACAGTTACGTTGACATTTCGGTACCGCAACCATGTTTACAGTAGGTACATTGCTGCTGAGAAATTAAAAAAATAATAATGATGGGGTTGTAATGAACTGCAACTTAAAAATAGTACATTACACAACTAGGGTGGTAATACAAAGAAAGGCCGAGATCGCAGAAGTTTACGGCCCGAGCTGCAAGCGAGGGACGTAAATATGCGATCGAGGGCTTTCTTTATTACCTCCCGTGTTGTGTACATCATTTTATGTCTACACTTGGCCAGAAAGCGGCTTTTTCCGTACGCGCAGCGTGCGGAAAAAACCACTTTATGGCCAGGTGTGGCATAAAAACCTTTTACTTCATGATTACACTAATGAATACTATGTCCGATTTAATTTATCGCCCGTATTAGACTTAGACGTTGTATTATCGTATCTGCGTAGTGTGTGATATTTTCAGATCATTAAGTTATTATACGCAGAAAAAATATTATCGTATCTGCGTAGTGTGTGACACGCTTTAGTCTGACGACTAATCCAATTGCAACTAGTTTTATAGAACGAATACGATCACTGGCTCAAATTGCTTGGCAGAGGCGAAATAGTATAAAGCCACTCCCTACGAAGTCTGCGTTGCTCTAAGTCCAATTCCTTTAAAAAAGATATTCAATTTATTTATTTCGGGAACAGCTCTATCGATTTCGCTGTAATTTACTATGTTGGGGTTTTCGGTGACGAACAATCGATCTAACTTGGGAGAACACGTGTTTTCGAGTTTTCGTGTGTTTTTCGTCGAACAAAGGTCGCCCAGGTACATTGCTCGAATATTCCATTAGCGGTTCCCTCTATTGGGCATACGGTTTATTTGTCCGAAAGTAGGTATTGGTAGTCCGTTCCGTTCCGTTCCGGAACGGTATTGGTAGTCCGAATTTTATTTCGCATAATATTTCTCTAGCTTAAACGGAAAATATATTGGAAAATCTTTTTCGTAAGTCACTTAGAATAGGTTAAGTTAGGATAGGTTTCTTTTAAATAATTATTTTTAAAAGATGGTATATGTAAAATAACAATAAAATGATGCGTGAATGGTATTCGGAGTATTCGGACCAACAATTTTTGTCAAAATAAAGGGAACCATTCCATTAGGAATCAGCATTGGTGTAAAAAGCGGGAAAAAGTAAGTGAAAGCACTAAAGTCAGTAAATTTAGTGCCAACGGAGATCGCACTTGCTTAGCTTAATTCAAAACTCAAAGCTGGCGATCATAACTGTGAAGCGATCCACATATTCAAGCATCGCCTCGAAGTATTGTCTCGTAACTCAAGATCGGTATCTGAATAGGCCAACAACCCTTTGCCGGCATCTTAAGCTCTATAGAGGTTCTGAGTGCCCCGCTCGCTTTCTAAGACTTAAGGAAAATCTCGTCAACGCCTATGCAACGGTTTGTGGCCGACATCAAACGAATAATGAGACTATAACAATTCTCTCTTCTTTCGTTTCCTTTCTTTTATATACATTCGTCATTTTGTTCTTGTACATTGCACTTTGATCCGTACATATTCCGAGATTTAGTTAGATAATTTATATCAATTGCAGAGTTATAGAGAATACGGAATTAGCACATTGTGTATCTAGGGAGGGAAGAATCGAATTGCAAACGAGTGTTTAAGATTGCAAATTTTTGTAAAAGTTTAAAGGATTACTAAAAAACCGGCCAAGTGCGATTCGGACTCGCATACGAAGGGTTCCGTACCACCGTACAAAAAAACATCTTAATAAACAACTGGCAAAAGGTCTTAAATGCCGTGTAAATCAATGGCACTTAAGACCTTTTGGTTGAAAAGTTTTTCGGCAATAACTTCAAAACGGTTTATTCGTTACTATTCAAAATAATTTTCGTTGAATGTATTTATCAAGCGTTACCTTCCTGATTTTTTCATATTTTTTGGATTTACGGTTCAAAAGTTAAAGTGGGGGGACACAATTTATGCAACTTTCGGAGCGATTATTTCCGAAAGTATTCGCTTAATCGAAAAAAAGTACATAAAATACTTATAATGTTTTTAAAAGAACTATCGAATTATGTACATCACGTTGACGTTTGCTGAAAAAAAATGTAGCTTCTGTTACATGTATGGAGTGCCCCCCCTAGATTTTTTTATTTTTATTATTTAACTAGCAAACTTAGTAGCGGCATTTACAAGACATCTATATTCCAAATTTCATCAGTATACGTCTTGTAGTTTTTGAGTAAAATGACTGTGACATACGGACGGACGGACGGACGGACATGACGAAACTATAAGGGTTCCTTTTTAGCCATTTTGGCTACGGAACCCTAAAAATAAGTAAGTGGCTTAATCCGTTAACATTGTTTCATTGCGATACATTTTTAAACTTATAAAACCCCTATATATAAACAACAATAGGAAACATCCTTAAACTGCGTTTCCACCAGAGCTGGGCGAGGTAGCGGAGCGGTGTGCGAGGTAAAAATCCACCAATGCCGGGCCGCGCTGAGCGAAGCTCGTTGATTGGTGGATTTTTTCCTCGCACACCGCTTCGGTATCTTGCAGCTTTGGTGGAAGGGCGTTTTCCAAAATGAATACCGGGGTAGCTACTTTCTCAAAGTATGGACTTTTGGGGTTTTTTTGGCTCGGAATCGTTAGTACAGGCGCCATCAGATATATCTGAGCTGTCAGTGTACTCATAAATATCTGAACACGGCTCTATTTTCATAGCATTAGAGCCGTGTTCAGATATTTATGAGTACACTGACAGCTCAGATATATCTGATGGCGACTGACTGTACTTTCGAACCATATACTTAAAAAATGTGTCGCAATTTTTTTCCATTACGTCACTATTTGGCATTATATTTGTATGAACGTGACGTAGGGGAAAGAAAAAATTCCATACAAATTTTGGGACACTTTTTTTACGTATAAGGTTCGAATGTAGTAATGATTCTGAGTCAGAAAAACCTCAAAAGGCCATATTTTGAGAAAGTAGCTAACCGGGATTTATTTTGGAAAACGCTCGGAAACGCAGCCTTAGTGCAGCCAGTGCAGCCGACCGCCTCGCGGAAACCGCAAACTGCAGGTGGTATTGTGAGCTGGACGTTAGGGAACTGATTGAACACGAAGCTACTTCGAAACCAATTCCAAGTTGAATGCGAATGTCCGTTGCATTTTATATAGTTGTTAGGAATGTCTGACAATTCTCGCTTTCTTTAATAAGGTGCATTGGGGTAACTTTGAAAATTAGGAATTTTCACTAAACGATGCAATTTTTGAGGTCTTCAATTACTTAGTCGAAGCACTATCAGTATGTCTAGTATAGTATTAGCGTGTTACAGTAAATATATGTTGCGTGGATTACGTGAAATTCTTAATTTACGGAATCACCCCGTATTACACCTTTTCGATGAATTTTTACCGACCTCTAAAGAAAATTCATACTTCGGCGGGAATACAGATTGTGAGTCTCGATAATCCAAGGTCGACCTTGAAAGAATACTCAGCCTCGGTAGTAATAGTAACGTGCCATTATTACTATTACCCTTCTCTGAACAGTTTCCGCGCCCCAATATTGAACTTTGAACTAGCTTACTTATGACGAGACTGCACGAAGCGGTCATCAGCTTTGATTCCTGTCACGATTTGAGCTATTATTTGGCTTGCGATGTTATCGAGGAGTCAGAAAAATTATGGGGCCGGCGGTGTTTATGCTGACGTCATAACTACTGAAATTATAGTTTATGCATCGATGTGATTTGAGCGATGTGACGGAATGATGCAGTGTTAAGTAACCACGTTTAATGTTCGATGTCATTTTATTGTCGGCTTTATTTTCATCAACAAAACCGGACGAATTCATTGCACAAGTGGGACCGTATTTGTGCAATAAATGTGTATTGCAGGTGTCTATAGAAATATATATTGCAGGTGCAGACCACATTCGTATTCAACTGTATGTACATATGTATAGCTTACATGGGTTATACGTGAGCTTTATGTACAGTTAAAGATTACAATAAAAACAGTAATATAAAAGATAACTATCCTACTTTAAATCTTATGCCAGTATAATAGACTCGCCGAGGTCGGTGCCCTGCGGAAGCGTGCTCATAAAGGTTAAAACACGCAAAACAGCTTTGCACCGGAACGGTGGTGGTTCAGCTTGAGCCGCTCAGTATTCTGTGTAAGAAACTTCATACCGTATCGCACATTTATCAGCATCGGAACGGCAACGTCACGGAACGGCAAAGTCACGGCTCGGCACAGGCTAGAGGCGCGTGGGCGACTTGCGGTTGCCGCGCTTACATCGCGCCACCTTCGCGCATGCGGCTCGCCGCTGGCGGCAGGGCCGCGCCGCCCCTGTGGCGCCAAGGCAATAGGGGCGCCGGAATTCGAAACACGACGACAATAAAGAGGTTGCTTCATAGGTTTGCACACAGGCGCTGTCGGGGGTCGGCGCGGGCCTGGCTGGCGGGGGTCCGTGAGTCGTCCGCGCACCGCTTGTGGTTCACCGGCTTGTACCGAAGCGAGCTGCCGCCTTGCTGTACGCACGCTGTCGGCTAGCCGTAAGCGTGATGACAATTCGAACATGCCGATTCATTTTCGTTACGTGCCTGCGTATGCGCGAGCGAAACGATAAAGTGAGCCGGTGCCGTTCCGGTGTCGTACGAGTGCTGAACTGTTATGTATGCTTTAACCTAAAGGCTGGCTACATTCCCTCGTTGGATCGCGATCTCTATTCATTGACCGAGGAATGAGCCAGCCCTGTGGTCTGTTGAGCAGTCTGAGTGCTTTTTTTTGTACTGCTGAATAAGAATGTGTAATTATAGTATTTAAATTGACTACAATGATTCAATTTTTAGATACAGGGAATGACTTTTTTTATAAACATATTACTATCGTCTACGGATCAGAATAGATTTTAATATAATTAGACAGAAATTTGGAGAACTTTATACTTACGTTTAAGAATTTGAGAGGAACGCAGATCACCGACTGTTGCGGATTCTCAATCCCATCAATATTTTATTCTGCTCTCCTTGAAGCCTACGTTATTGCAAGATCATAAAAATATCTTAAAATTAGTTTAAGTATGGAAACTAGAAGAGTCGCGCGGCGTCACGCCGTCTTAGTGCGTTTGCATCTTTGCCACAGAATAAGTAATAATAGTACGTACAAAAGTCTCTCTCTAACAAAACTGTCGTTCCAGTCCGACTACCTGACGAACGCAGTGGATCTAACCGTCTCTCTCTATCGCATAACGCGTGCTAACTCGTGCCCTTTCTGGTCGCTGGGTAAGTCAACGCCGCGCGAAGTGGCCACTATTGCCTACCTACCAAGGACCATTAAAACAAGAGGACTGCCATTCTCCATACTTTGGATTGTAACCCGACCGCTATCGCTAGGGGATTTCCGGGCAAAAACTAGATGGCGCTAAAAAACTAAACATTTAACGATGTTATAATTGAACAAAGAAACATAGCATAGTAACAAATAGTTCGTAAACAGCTAATAATAAATAAATTCTAACATTTAAATACTGTGTCACGTTTGCAAAGTTGAATAATTGTAAATAATACAATTCTTTTACCAAGCTTATACATAGATGGCGTTGTAAATTTGGGGAACAGTTTTTTGTATGGAGATAGACAGTCCTCTTGTTTTAATGGTGCTATTGCTACCTACCTACAAAACTGATGAGAAAATCTACGACAACCACTAAAAAACCGGCATTAAAGCCGATCCTCAGAGTGCAAATGCTAAGAAACGGTTGAAAAAGCCGCAAGAAAATTGTAGGTGCTATATTATTTTAATGTCATATAAATCCACTTTCGGCTCTACTCTACGTGATCTGATAGCAGAACTATGTTTATGTGAACAAGATATATCACGCCCACGTTGCCCCTATATTCTGATAGAGTACGGGCGTGATTTAGAACTTCGTTTCGGACCGATAAGACACTGTCCAAAGCGAAATCATGTAAAAACTGCCATTTTATAATCGGACTTGCATGTGGAATATGGTTTATTGAAAAGATTTATAACATGTTTATCTATCTATTAGTATATACAGATAAAATTCGAAGCAAGAGTGTGTTAGAATAAAGAATAAAACGTAAACGAGTTTTTGATTTTTTCTGTCTGCTTATGCGCGCATCAGGCAGGAATTACTGGACGACTTTCATGGAATTTGATGTAGGTATATATAACCAGGTTAAAGTATAGGATACGTTATACCCGACAAAGCTGAAGCAAAAAAGGTACAGTTTTGCTTTCAGCTCTAACAATGTTGCTACCGTGTCCTCTAACTAAACGTAAATCCATTAGCTAAATACGTCTCAGTATCTCAACTAGGCCTTTTTAAGGTTCCGTACCAAAATGGTAAATATGGTGCGACTCTGTCTGTCCGTCCGTCTGTCTGTCCGGCTATCCGTCTGTCACAGCCAGATATCTCAGAAACTACTATCGGCTTGAGATTTGGAATAGTATTAAAAGTAGCTAACCCAACTCTATTGGATGTAAAACAATCTTGTAACTGTTTTGCTTTTTTTTAAAATTGAAAGTAGGTCTATTATATCGAAAGTGTTTTACACCATTTTTTATTTTTGATTTATGATGAAAAACGTTAATAAATACCATTCCCCCCTATTATCTTCGAAGTTACTGAACAGAATAATCTGTAATAATTACCAATTAGGTATTAATGTCATCCTAAATATTACAGGAAAAATATAACGGTGTTATTAAACGGCTATTATTATATGATGTTAGTACATAATATTTGAAGTGTCCCCTCAATTTCTCCAAGACCCCATGATCAGGTCCTCTGAGGAAACAAAAAAAAACCCAAATCGGTCCAGCCGTCTTCAAGTGCTCGCGTGACAAACAATTTACTGACAAGAAACATACAGATGAATTGAGAACATCCTTCTTAAGTATCTTCTAGGTAGTCTGTTGAAAAGGCTTATCATGTATCTCATCTCGCCAGATGTGACTAACTTTGATACTTATAAGGATAAAATAGAAGCTACTAAAAAGAATTCGCTCAAAAACGTTTCAAACAAAACGACTTATTGCGAGGATTCCAAACGGCACATATATTCGAGTAATGGACTGGCTCGGATCCTATTACGATTCAATTTCTGCGTAAATCATATTTGTTACTGAACTTCTAAGGTTCTGTACGTGAAAGGTATCTGAAGGTGTATTAATCATAGTCGAAGTAAAAGTTCTTTATTTTTCAATTTAGGCATATTAAAATGCACCTTAAGAGGAAATAGGAGGACAGTTTTTCCATACAAACGTAGTCCCCTGTTTCCTCCCTGGTTAATGCCAGTAGAGCAATAATTTTTTGTCCAAAAATCTATGGCTACTATTGATATGTTCCTATGTTTTCTTTTTTACGATAAATTGATTCTCAAAAGAGATGTTACCCTCAAAAACCTAAAAAAAATGCCAGATTTTCCGCTGTGAAACAAATTCGGCTAGATTATTAAAAAAAAGGAAAACATAGGAACACGGCCAAAGCCTTTATTTAATGTTTAATGAAAAACATAGGTTAAGTTTTAGGGAAGAAATCAGGGGACTACGAAACGTTGTTTTCATGAAATTTTAAAAGGTATTTTCGGTCCAAGCTGCAGTTGTCTCTATCGCGCTCTGCTGGGGAGAGGCGGGCAGTGCGGGACAGCGACACATTTTGCAAATACCTAATTTTCAATTCTCTCGGCCTTACTGTTTCCTCTTAATGTAGAGTCTGCTTCGCTAGTCATCCCAAAGGAAGTCATTGCCGGGATAGATTTTTTTTCTTTTTATAGAACCTGACTTTATCTATGAGTCCTACTGACTCTTTGATAGGAATCCCGACCAAGTGGGCGCTTACAGACCTGCAATCAGGTTCGCTAGCCACGCCCACCGTGACTTTTCGGTGATCGCTCAAAGTGAGCGACGGACCAGCGAGATCGGTCGAAATGGTTCAACCTTTCCTTATGTACAGTGTGTGATCGAGCTAAAGGGATACAAAGTATCTTTCAATTTTCAATCCAGGACTTGGTTTACTTGCATGCCAGATGATTCAATTCTAACCCTCTCTTCATTTACATGGATAATTCAGCGACTCGAATCACCTGATCAACCAAAGGATTGTAATAAATAGCCAGAGGTAGACTCGCATACACATAACTGAAGCACCTCTAGTAAGTCGGTCGCGTTATACTTACGAGCAGCACGCACACATCAACCAGCGTTAAGCGACCGGCTTAGTAGAAGTGCTTCAGTTATTTGTTAGCGAGGCTAGTTCCGGCTATTTATTTCAAGGTCCTTGGATCAACCAAAGCCTTCATCACTGTTCTAAAGGCAAGTAAATATAATTGCCATAATGCGCAAGCGTGTAGCATCCCTGGCGAGCCGCCTGCGTTTCAGCCCGAACAGCCTCCTGCCATGGTGGCGCGCCTAGACGGACCCTTCCACTGCGCCATCTATTCGACGCAGATAGGGACTACTGTGTGTGTATTACTTACATATTATTTAAGTATAATTGTTACTTTACTCTGTCCTGTTAGGTATTTAAATAAAGGTAAACAAAAAAACCACGTGACTCGGCTCAACACAACAACATTTATAAATTTCATTTATTATTATTTCCGCCACCAAATTGTTATTAAAGTACGAAAACGATTTCTTAACGGATGCTATTGGTTCGTTGTTCAGATGGCGCCACTGGTATTCGATTGCTATTGGTTCATAGTTGAGAGTGGCGCGATCTCGGTTCTTGTTCCGTTAAGGAATGTTCATTATGTCTGGATTGTTCAAGCTGGTAACTTGTAGAATTAAGTAACTATTACGAATATTTAAGTGGAAGTTGGAAGGTCATTGTGAGTTAAAGGATTAAAAGTTTAGTCCGTTGAAGAGCTTATTATTGATACGGTACTCACCTGATTCTGGACGGATTGGAGGGAAAGATTTAAAAATTCATACCTATAACCTCTTTTAACTTTTAAGCACGGGAGGGAGGACTTTTGTTTTTAGGGGTCCGTACCGAAACGGTAAAAAGAAACCGTTCGTTGCGACTCTGTCTGTCTGTCCGTCTGTCACAGCCAGATATATCAAGAACTACTACTGCTATCGATTTTAAATTTGGAATAGTTTTAAAAATTGCTGATCCGACTCTATTGGACATAATAAAAATCTTATAATTTATTACTTTTTTTTTAAAGGGCGTCGCAATGGGAGTTCGAATATTTAAAGGCAGGCTATTATATCAAATAAAAGGACTTAATTTGTAAATTCCAAAACCACTTTTATATTTTTTCTTAATCTTGTACTTTTTGATTTAGGATGAAAAACGTCCAAAAAATGCCATTATCTTCGAAGTAACTGAACAGAAAAATCTGTAATAATTATCAATTATTAATATCATCCTAAATATTACAGGAAGAATATAACGGTTTAACTAACATGCATCGTTTTTTCGAAGTTCACACAAATCGTAACACATACTTATTTGCTGCTACTAAACTAACCGCGACCTATGTCGATGTATGGGGACAACAGTTTTTCAACAATTAAGTTAAGTTTGTCCCACCATACAGTTTATCTTGAACTATTCACGTATTCTACTTACGAGTTTGTACGGAACCCTCGGAGCGCGAGTCCGACTCGCACTTGACCCGTTTTATTATTTGAACTGACAATGACCGGCAGTTGCATACATTGCAGTAACACTGCGTTATTTCACAGGCAGGGTAGCCAGCCACAAATTTCTATTACTACGCCAAAAATTTACGTGGCTCGACCAAAAACTCACATTAATTTTATTTGTCGCCAGCAAATTCCGACGAGCATGATTTATGAAATTATACGAAAAATTTGTAAACGGGCGTCGAAAATATTTCACCTGGGTTCATGTCCCGTGTCTCCAACAAAATGTATTATTTATTACCAAAGTATCATCCCTTGGGAGAGGAGGCCTGAGATTCATGGGTTTTCGTTAGTCTCAAGTTCTCGAATCTTTCCTATCGGGATGTGGCGTGGCGTCAAACTTATTGACCGAGCGAGCAAAGCGTCTCCGATTCAGCTAGGGCGAAAATGCTTTCGTATGTCTGTCCGGCGGATGTCTGTCTCTCTCTTGAAGTCGCAGTTCTCAACCGATTCTCGTGAAATTTTGACGAAGTTCGATAATTACACTCACGGAAGAATTCGACACAATTATATCGAAAATGACCCGAATTCATAGTCCGCGATAGGTTTTTTGTCGATTAAGTTCCCGTGTACGATATTTAGGGTCGGGTAATACCCGGGTTTCATATTTATTGCATTCCCTAGAACAAATTGCTCTATCAGTAGATTGCTCGCAATGAAGTATTGAATAAGATAAGTAGGGTCGCATTGTAACGATATTGATCGAAACCACACTGAATTATTGAAAGAACATCGCCTCAGTCTGTATTTGGACGAATCGATACATCTGTACCATTAGACATTTGTAAAAATGGAATGTCTGTGCGCTGCTTTTGATAGAATTTAACTTGATCCAATATTTTAACGTCAGTGAATCCAAAAAACAAAATATTTAAGAGATTTTTTAATGGTTATTTTGATATGTATAGGTATATCATCATCTGTACTGTACTGTTCCATTGGCAAAAAGGACAGGCATGCTTGTCCATTACACCAATTGAACCTACCCACCTACCTTTGATATGTAAGCAGGAATAAGACATTTTACGAAAGGGCAATTCCATGGCAGGATGTAACGTAAGTTACCAATATTTCGCTTGTGTTCATATTAATAATGTGCTTCAAGTGTATCTAGGGATTAAAGTAGTATTACTTTAATCCCAAACTTATCTGGAGCAAAATTAACACTTACATTTGGATCATAAATTAATAAACACGGGACACAATGGTAACTTTTGTTCCATTTTCATGGAAACCCGGAAGTTGTTGAAGAAAAATTATAGTGCTAGTATTATTTCTTTTAAGCGGCAATGGAAAACCATAAAGACAAATAAGTAGTTAAACTTCAGCCGATTAGGAGCGTGCGATACGTATTCAGGGTCGAGGCGCAGACAGTGCTATCCGTATAGGGAACGTGCACGAACTACAGGTGGCAGCACTAAACGACAAAAGAGACACGGGCGGAAAATAAAGGAAACTATAACCCCTGTCAAATCAAGCGGTCAATGTCAATGACAATATCTAAGTGTCAATGTGAAATACATTAAGTCGTAGCTACACTGACGTTAATCGTCCTTCATCGCGATAAAATAACGGCGTTTTCGACAATGTGGCCCCAGTATGAGAAGGTAGGTACATGATTTAGATTCGCGGCACCAGTTGGCAGCACCGTCGTCGTGCTCGTTCCCTATAGGGGCATTCTTACATATTCTAAAACTAAAACTTTGCTTGTAGTTAAAGTCCGACCGAAATTTCGATTTCAGTTTCGGTTTCAGCCTAGTTTCGACCGAAAAACGGGTTTCGGCTTAGCTTCAGTTTCGGCTGCCATCCGGCCGAAACTACAGCCGAAACCGAAACTGAATTTGAGGGGTTTCGTACTGCGATCGGGCAGTGCTTATTATCTGTGCTTTTTGAAATAAGAAGTTATGATATTTGATTACTAATATCAGAGACTAAATGATGTTAAGGTCCGTAGCCAAGACAACGTGACGTGGCTTGCTACGCATTTTTAACACTGTCACTAAAGGTCCTTTTTGTATTGACCACGTTCCAAGAACTCGAGGTCTTGAATATTAAACCGTGAGTCAGCGAAATATGTGACGGCCAACCCTTTTCAAGACTAATTCAAGAGTTTGAACGTTCTTTTAATTGATACCAACAAAGAATGTTCTAAATTTAATATTTACCGCTTTGGTAAAATTAAGGAATATTTCGATGAAAGGTTCATCATTTCAAACTTGAGGCGTCATTCAACCTTTGAATTTCTTTGCCCCTTACTCCTTACAGATAGCCGTGGCTAGATAACTAGTGAACTGTGAAGATTTTTTTTCCTTGGATATAACTAGTTATCTCCGAGGATTTTATATTCTTCGCAGATAACTTTTTTTTTTAACAGTTTTCTGTGAGGAAAATCCAATCCTTGTAGATAACTGGTTACCTCCAAGGATTTTATATTCTTCGCAGATAAATATTATTTTTTTAAGTTTTCTGAGATTAAATTGTATTCATCGGAGATAGCTAGCTAGCTAAACTTAAAAAAATAATAGTTATCTGCAAAGAATATAAAATCCTTGGAGGTAACCAGTTATCTACAAGGATTGGATTTTCCTCACAGAAAACTGTTAAAAAAAAAGTTATCTGCGAAGAATATAAAATCCTCGGAGATAACTAGTTATCTCCAAGGAAAAAAAATCTTCACAGTTCACTAGTTATCTAGCCACGGTTATCTGTAAGGAGTAAGGGTTCTTTGCGGATGTTTGCAGGTTTCCTTTACCGAAAATCTAATGGTAAATACCAATAACTTCCGAAAAACTTATGGGTACGAGCTAGGATTAGTACGAACGTTATTAAGCATGTCACTGCACGAAACTAGTGAAGGGTTATTCAGATCAAATCGAACATATTATATTTTAATAAATCTTAAACTAATCTTCTCTTAATAACTTTTGACCTAAAGATTTATTTATATCAGACAACAGACGTAGATGGAAAGACTGATTGAGGGCATTGGCAGTCTTCTTAAATTCTTTGGTTCGTTTGCGGTTCGTTATCATTCGCGTCGCGACGGAAAATAAAAACACGAGCAATTTTAGAATTAAGTTAACCAGTGCCTCTAGCACAACTGTGACACGTGACCAATGATTTCAAAAGTAAGCATAGGCCCATCGGAACACTTCGGGTGGGTCGATTTTCGGCCGCGACATTTGCATGCCAAACTAAATGTGTGGCATACAAATGTCGCGGAAGAAAATCCACCCGGGTCTATATTCCCCGAAACAGTAAATGGAGCCTTTTGCCACGCAATTAGGCATTTTTATAACGTTCGGCTGCGCTGTGCGCTGCGCGTCCCACGACCGTGTTGGTCCTAAAACTGATTTTTAGGACCAACGCGTTGGAACCGTCTGCGCGCTCGTTAGCCCTGTCCTTTATTTACGTCAATGCACGTGACTCTTTGTCTCGCGACAAATACTACCTATCAGTGGCGTGGCGTAAAATATATCCTTGGGCAAGCTGGTGTAGATTTGGAGTACACTTTCCTTAAAAGCTGTAGAATAAGGTGGTCAAATGCCTCATAATAGGCAAGCCGGTAGGAATCGAATTGTTTGGACGCAACGCCACTGCTCCCTATCCTTTTCCATTCAATATTGTGTAATAGTGGCAGGTCATTTTCTGTCGCGCTACAAGCGAAGTCGCAGACTTAGCTACTAAACATTCAAATTCCTTGAGTGTATTGTTGTAGACAACATTTGTTCAACTGTGTTAAAATATAGTTTACTGTGTGTAGCAGTGGCGTGGCATCCAAAGAACTCGATTCCTACCGGCTTGCCTAATATCAGGCATTTGACCACTTTATTCTACTGCTCTTAAGGAAAATATAATCTGCACCGGCTTGCCCAAGGACATCTTTTACGCCACGCCACTGGTGTGTAAATATAGTTTATAGTTCTTTGTGTATATAAATAACCCCCAAACAGTTCTAAGTAATACCCAACATCACTAAGCAAAAGTTCCGATGAGGCTCTTAAAACTTCGAGAACCCAACGGCTGAAGTTCCATAGTCGGCCGTGATGATTTTATTATTAATGCGTTCGTGAAAGGCCCCCTATAAAAACGGCCTTCTGAAATACATGGTTACTACATTAAGATCCTGGTAGCGGTGGATAGGTTTACGACCAGGTTTACGATCCTCAGTTGGGGATGGATGTGCAGATGTTATTATAGCTTTATTTTATCACATGCGTTTATTGCGTAAAATGTACCTAAGGTCAGTTGTTTTTTTTATACAACTAGGGTGGCAAACAAGCGTACGGCCTGCCTGATGGTAAGCAGTGACCGCAGCCTATGGACGCTTGCAACACCAGGGGCATTACGTGCGCGTTGCCGACCCTTTAAGAACCTATTCACTCCCCTCTTGAAGAACTCCATACTGTAGCCTTCCGGGAAAACCGCGGCAGGGAGCTCATTCCACATTCGGATTCAGATTTCGGATTGTTTGATGATGGTCTAATTCTGACAGAAGCACTGTAGTGCTAGGAAAAAAATATATTTTTAATGCCACTGCTCAGACAGGATAAATGGTCAGACCAGGGGCCGCAAAACGACAAATTCTTGGACAGCGAATGAAATGAGCCAACAGTGTTATCAAAATCGACAGAAATAACATTGTTGGTCAGTTTACAACGGCAATTTGAGCAATAAGAGCACGCCATATGCCTCGGCGGCATTATAATTGACCAATCAGATCGCGAGCTGTGCTGCAACACGTCACACGATCTTTATTCAAAATCTAATGAAATTCAGATCGGTAGATTTTACAGACAATCAAACTACCCAACAAACGAAAATTCCAGAAACGATATATTTATTTACGTTGTATTGGTAATTTTTTTGGAAAATCCGTTAATGTATTTATTAATAAAACCATAATTTTACAGCATTCACAACCGGCGTATTGCCACCATTTCTCACAAAACAGCTGAAAAGGTCTTTGAATCATTCCATCACGACGTTTATTTTACATCGGAACTAAAGATACTGGACACTCTGAAGTACCTATATAAGTTGTAATAAACGAAACCTTATATCAAAGCATTATGAGCTATTAGCACAAAACTAGGCCCCTCATATAACTGGGGCTTAAAAACACGGTTCATTTTCGTTCGGTATTCGAATGTGCAAAACAAAAGACGGGCGCCACAAAGGCATCTTTGAAACGGCTCATGGCATTGTGCGCTGATTTTCAGGGTTTCGGGATGAAGTAAACTAAAATTCTCACGTAAGCACCAAACATCGATTGAATTCTTATTCACAGATTTCAAATATATTCTCTTAGTGTTGTGACGTTCAGAAATATTCACAATTTGAGTTCCGTAACTCGTCTATGAAGTGACGGGTTAACAGGACTACTTTGCCCCGATGTCGAACCAACATAGGAATCATTGCAAAAGAGACCGGTTAACTTAGCGCCCTAGAGACTTCCTTTTTGATCCGGTCTACTAGTTCGACCCCAGGCGCCCCCGGCCCACGCCAGTCCGATCCACTCAGGGTGGGCCGGCTAGCGACCTGGTTTGACTCCAGGGAACGCCACGGCCGACCACCCGGTCAAAGTATCGCTATGCCCAATAAGGGTCGCAAGTTAGTCTTCAAAGAAAAAAGATCCGGTCTACTATAATATCTCGGCTGCAGTTCGATGCGTCGTGGTTGCATTAACTAAAGCTAATACACTGCGGCGTTTCTTCATTGCCAAAGCGCGTTGTGGTCAAATAACCAGCCATGGCACAAATTTCGGGTATTAGACATTTTGTAAAAGCTAGAACGCCTCTTAGGAGATTTTTTCGCTCAATGAGCGTTTTCGATTTTTGAGCCTAACATATAGATTTTAATTTCTAAGGATGTACCAATACCTTTATGTTCCGGATTCATTTAGGTATCAACTAATTCTAAGCACTATTTTTTTAATTGAAATCAGTTAATATAAGATAATAACTTCGATTGTACACAACGCAAGTGTAACCCGTAGCCAAACCGCTTAATCCAAATGACAACTGACCCAAAAACGAAGTACAATTCTAAAGTAAACTCTCTTATTCGCGTCACCAGAAATCCTCACTTAATCCCTTATCGTGTTACCGAAAACAAAACTCAATTCTCGTATAAACAAAGTCCATATTAATTCGACTCTGATTCCTTAAACAACTCTACTTTATAGTCTTTAATCCGTTTCCTTCCGATTAAATTTTAAATTGAAGCATCAAGGGTTCTATTAGAAAAAGGGCGTAAGAATAAGGTTTTATATGTGATATTCACGATCCCAAATGAGTTTCACCCTTTTAAAACCAGCAGCACGTTTCCTTTACAAATGGTCGTAAGGTAATGAGATTTCCGAACGAAATGTGGTCATTTGATTTAAAGCCCAATTTGTCTGAGACTGGTTCAATTTAAGAGTAGAGAATCGTTTCAGTACGTACTATTAAGGTTTCTAGAGCACAAAATGTATCCCAGCATGCGTTAGGTTTCGCGATTTCAACGCACTTCAAAAAGGAGGATAGTCGTCGATTCGTCACGTTCTTTATGTAGGTATGTAAAACAACTACTCCGGTATTTAAAAACCGATTTATATGTTTTATGAATACTAAACGAATTAAAAAAACCGGCCAAGTGCGAGTCGGACTCGCGCACGAAGTGTTCCGTACCATTATCTATAGTAAAATTGCTATTCGTTCTCGAAAGGAGGCTTTTGCTCGTAAATCTTCGAAAGGCGCTAGATGTAAATACAATAAATTGAAAAAATATTATTAAACATGTATTTTATTCTGTTTTTAGTATTTGTTGTTATAGCGGCAACGGAAATACATCTGTGAAAATTTCAATCTCATGAACCGAGATAGCTAGCTATCTCGGTTCATGAGATACCCGAGATACGAGGTTTTCAAGGTAAACGAGCAAAATATCACGTTTTTTGTATCGGAGCCCCCCTTAATTATTATTATTATTTTGTTTTTAGTATTTGTTATAGCGGCAACAGAAATACACAATCTGTGAAAATTTCAACAGTCTAGCTATTACCTACGGTTCTTGAGATACAGCCTGGTGATAGACGGACGGACAGCGAAGTCTTAGTAATAGGGTCCCGTTTTTACCCTTTGGGTACGGAACCCTAAAAAGAGAGGGGTTATATATAAGAGATCTATCTGGGGGCACGGCAGTGCCCCCCGCCAAGTCGAGCAAAACAAAGACACGACCGTACCATCCTCAAAGCCCGTGGAAGGAGGATTCTTTATTTAAGAAGTAGGTATTAAATGTTCCTCCACGATTAAATAATAGGCAAGTCGGTAGGAATCGAGTTCTGTGGACATCCCCCCCGTACTGACTTTGTTTAACATTACATCTCAAAACTTTTATGTTGTATCTGTATGTCTGTCCGTAAATCTAAAAATCTGTATTTAAATCTTGCAGTACGATAAATACGATACGGCCCTTCGGGGGCGAGTCCAAATCGCGCTTGACCGATACTCCTCCTTAGTACAGTTATAGTACATTACGCAACTAGGGAGGTAATACAAAGGCCGAGATCGCAGAAGTTTGCGGCCCGAGTTGCAAGCGAGGGACATAAATATGCGATCGAGAGCTTTCTTTATTACCGCCCGTGTTGTGTACATCATTTTATGTCTACACTTGGCCAGAAAGCGGTTTTTTCCGTAGGTACGCGTAGCGTGCGGAAAAAGCCACTTTATGGTCAGGTGTGGCATGAATACTTTTTTTACTTAGTAGAGAATCGTGCAATAATAACTGGACTGATGCTGCAATGCTCTTCAGACACTTAGGTGATGCCAATTAAAGCTATTTCGAGCAAAGCAATGAAGGCACGCGATATTGCTTTCAGCTCAGCGCTCGCAGGTTATGCCTGGGCGTTTTTTTCCGAAACTGTTTCGAGTAACAGTTTCTTATAAAGAAACGGAGTAACGCTGCGATCAAACGACATTGACGCACCGTAAACGTAGTGATGTGACTCTTGCGTCACGTTTTTGATGCGTGCCTTCGAAATCGGTGCTTAGTAGTACATTGTGTATCTAGGGCGGTAACGAAGGAATTACAAACGAGTGTTTGTTACAAGCCCGAGGCGAAGCCAAGGGCTTTAATAACACGAGTTAGTAATTCCTTTACCGCCCGTGGCACACACCATGTTTTTTATCACACTTGTAAGGAAATCTAACAAACTAATCCACCCAGTACGAGAAAATTTTAAAACAGAAAGTGACATTAGTCACATATATCTATAGACAATGCGAATGTCAAGTAACGTTCGGAAACCATAGCTGTAAAGACCTAAAACGGCTATTTTAGTTGATTTTATATTTGCAAAATACTAACTTTATTTTACTTAAAAAAAAACATTACGCCCTAGGACGTAATAGGTCATTTACGGCCCGCAAAACCTACGTGTAACAACACCATTTTCGAGCAAGTGTGATGAAAAATAATATGGATGGATACTACAACTCTGCGTATTTTAAGCACTGGTTTGAAAAGTACGCAATAAAAACGTAGCGCAAGAGCTGCATCACTCAGTTTACGGTGCGTCAACGACTTTTGAGCAGTGGTGTGATCGCAGCTTAACAGTTTATTGACATAACTATAAAAAGTGTCTTCAATAACTGCGAGACAAATGTAACGATATCACAACTAAGTTATATCGCAAGAACAAATTACCGATTCTTCTATAACTTTCATAATAACGTTTTATGAAAAAACTGTCAGATAGGTACTTGGAGCAAACGATTTCAACATCTGAAGAGTTATACTTAATAACAAAGCAATAGTTTTGTTTGTCATGAAACCAAGCCCTAACTAACAAAAATCCAACTGGGGGTGAAATAGTGGTATTGTGAACTGTAGATCTCGTGAATCTGTCAACCTCTATAGCTCCGCCATTTTGAAAAAAAAAAAACAATGTAAATATCGAACCTTTCATGAGTCAGACAGGCAAATATCCACCGGACATACGAAAGTATTTTTGCCCAATGTGAAACAGAGACTCTTCGCTTACTCGGTCAATCAAAAAGAAACTGTTATTTTTCGTTAAAACGCGTAACGATCCAGCTCTAGTGCGCTCTAGGTTGGAAAGGTAGCTGAAATAAAGAAATGGATGCAAATAGCTTAACACGAATGCTGTTTGTACTAATGTCACAGAATAAGAATTAGTACGGAAGCCTCTCTCTGGAATTAAACTGCCGTTCGCGTCCACCGACCGGACGGAGCTGTCCCGCATCCGACCGTCTCTCTCTATCCCATAACGCGTACATAACGTGTGCTCTATATTACCACCGGTGGCGAAATTGAATAATAATGAGGGTATTTAGAAATCAGAAATCCACCAGCTGGCAGCAGGGTGGCGAAAGGTCTATTTGGCAGTAGATGTCAAAATCAGGTGGTGTGATTGGTCGATCTTGACGCCTACTGTCAAAAAGACCTTTCGCCACCCTACTGCCAGCTGGTGGGTTTTTGATTTCTAAACACCCTCATTACCGCGCAACCGAATCGCGGAGTCAGTCAGTACTGCTAATGTGAAGTTAAATTGGTGTGTGATGTTAAATTAAATCCTCGGCGTATAATTGACCGAGCGAACGAAGCGACTCAGCTTGGGCGAACATCCTGTCCTATCCTACTAATATTATAAATGCGAAAGTTTGTGAAGATGTTTGGATGTTCGTTACTCAATAACGGGGTAACCACTCGATGGATTGAGCTGAAATTTGGCATGCAAGTAGAACAAGTCCTGGATTAAGACAAAGGATACTTTATATCTCGGTATATATAGTTCCCTTGGGACAGTAACGGGAACAAAGCACGCGAAGCCGCGGGTAAATGCTAGTCTTTCATAATTATGTCTGTCCGGCATTTTTCAACCAGGTTCGATAATTGCATAGATTTTTATGTCGATTCAGTTTTTTTTTTCAAAATGGCGTAGCCGTAGTGGTTGACAGGCACGCAAGGTTTATAGCACACATAGCCACTTGTATAAAATACGGGATAGTACGTACCTACCACAAAATACACTAAATACAAGATTGACAACTTTTATACCTAAGGTGGAGGCAGATACATAATACAAACAATACTAGTATGTACTAATATTGTCAGATTTTAAAAGGATTCTTCTTGAAGCTTCTCAGTTTTACTTGGTCGAGTAAATATCGAGAAGGATAGGACGAGGAGGTGGGTTTTACCCGACTAAGCCGATGCAAAAAAGAGCTATTTAATACACCTCCGTGAATAAAGTTCTGGAGGAGGGTCCACTAATATAAAATATAACATTCATAACTGGAAGTAGTTCAAACTATATCTAGTTTAGTTCAAACTACTTCCAGTTGTGAATGTTATACTATCGTACCTGGTAGGTACTAATAGCAGATGAAAATTACTCCTTCGAATTTGCTGAAAGAAAATAAACTGTATAATAAAACCAAAATTGCCATAAGCAACTTACAAAAAGAATTGAAATCCCACCGAAAACATTTTCATTTTTCCTTCTCATTTGCTCAAAAGTTAGCTGGAAGAGTTCCTTTACAAGGATAAGTTCAGCTGTGTACATAATCATTGGTCTTTGTACCTACTATTTCTGTATGATTTAATGTGCAATAAAGTGTTTATATACATACATACAAACTGCTTTCAAATCGATCTACGGGTCCTGACCTCCTACTTATCCCTCTTTCACGTCGGGGGTTACAGCTAGTTTAATTTCATCCTCATTCCTCGTACTCGGGTCGCATAAAACATGACAGGCATAGAAGTGACATGAAAGCCTTGCTGCCGCTTTGATACGAGCCCTAATTAAGATAGTGGACGATGCCAGCTGCCAGATTCAACGAATTTAACAAAAGTGTTTGCACCGGAACGGGACGTCGGGAAGTCTGAATTTGAATAAAATTAATGTAATTTATCTCAGAGACGGCCAAGACGGAGATGGTGTTACGATTTGGATGGTTTCCTAGGCGATTGGCTGGAAGCTGCAGTAAATAGAGAATTGTAGAGTGGGATGCTGTTATAGGTTAAAAAAGTCCAAAAAACAGTACATTTAAAAAACTTCATTAAAGCCCCTGTTGTGTTTAGCTATGTATAATTTGCAAGAAAACGCATAAGTGTAATCAATTATGTAATATTTATTAAGATTTGGAACTTATTAGCTACTAGCATTTACCTGCGGTTTCGCCCGCGTTGTTAGTGTTACTGTCCCAAGGGAACTATTCACCGGGATATAAAGTATCCTATATTTCTATCAAGGGCTTGGCCTTCTTGCATGCCAAATTTCAGCTCAATCCATTCAGTCAACGTCCAACATCCAAACATCTTCACAAACTTTCATATTTATAATATTTGTAGGAAGGATAGGATTACGACAATAAAATTGAAAGTAAATATGATTAATGAAACATGTAAAGTTTGCAAACCGTAAATCATATTCCAAAATTCAAAAATGGAATATCTAGCCGAAAACTTCACTTACACAAGCAAGAGGGTCTTTACTTTAGTTTTTTGGATATATTTCTCTATTTACTCGATGCCAATAAAAGCAGAGACTACATGTAGTTGTGTCTATAGCGCCTCCATTGTCAATGTCCATGTGAGCAAAATTAAACATTGTTTGAAGTCAGATTTATTCTCGCTGTTTCGCTAGGAAATATTTACTCTACTTCTTCTTCTTCTTAGTCGTGCACTCTTGGCAGAGTGGTCGTGGTCATGTCTTGGTCGACTCTTGCGCCATCGCGTCTTACTCTACTTACGTCTACTGAATTAGTATTGAATTTTTAAATTGTATGTTGCATACATTTTGACGTACGGTTTACTTTCACACATCAGTCACACACAGATAGGAGCCGTTAAAATCTAAAATGGGAGTGGTTAAAACAAGTTCCGTATTTTTGTCCGGCGTCTGACACACGAAAGTATTTTGGCCACGCTGAAATGGAGACGCTTTGCAAGCGTTTCACTCTCGCTCAGTCAAAAAAATCGGTTGTCTGTAAAGTCGGTTTACTGACGATAGTCGAACGTGATAACGTTGACCCTGACTTTGACTTTGACTGAAATTGACATTGACTTTGACTTTGACTTTGACTGACTTTGACTTTGACTGACTTTGACTTTGACTGACTTTGACTTTGACTTTGACTTTGACTTTGTCTTTGACTTTGACTTTGACTTTGACTTTGACTGTGACTTTGACTTTGACTTTGACTTTGACTTTGACTTTGACTTTGACTTTGACTTTGACTTGGACTTGGACTTGGACTTGAACTTGGACTTCGACTTTTTTCCCAATAAGCTGCTACAATGACATTGACACGCTAAAATGATGGCTAAGTGGCCAGTGTAAATATCTGCCGTTCCACGAATATAATGTCAAAGATTTGTTTTAATAATTTTTAAACTACGATTAAAGCAGGCGTAAAACGGAACTGCCAAAGCAGCATCCACTATTTAAATTTAAAGATTTTTGCCCAACTCAGCAGTGTCTCTTGTCTTGTCATTCAATAGAGATTTTGACAGCCGTATCTTAGGGAATAAGGGCTAATTTATTAACAATTTGTAAGAAACTATCGCCTTAACGACATTAGTGCTGGAATAATATAAAGTACCTCTTTTGCGCAAAAACGCGTAAGATGTATGAAATCCTGCGGCGCTTACTGTTTTTTCGAGTTGATAAAGTTAGTTTGCGCAAAAACGCGTAAGATGTATGAAATCCTGCGGCGCTTACTGTTTTTTCGAGTTGATAAGGTAACGGCCCCGCAAGGTAACGGCAAATGACGTCACACTTTTTCGTGCGTGCAGCCGGCTTCATCGAATTATAAGACGTTATCACGTCAAAAAATAAATAACTTTACCTACCTAACCTATTCTAAGTGATATATTTAAAATACTTTCCGAAATGTCTTTCGTTGAAGGCAGAGGAAAATTATGCTTATTAATAAATCGGACAAATAAACTTATGCCATACATTTGAATCGTTTTTAGGGTTACTTTAAAAGGAAAAAACAAAACCCTTATAAGATCACTTATTTTTGTTTCCACGGTTTAAAATGTACCGAATGCGCCTTTGTGGTATTTAAACAAAGCACCAGCAAAAACATTATGAAACACTTAAACCCAACCTTCGGCTAAGTGTACCATTACCCTGACACGTGCCTCCCGCGGGACGTGTAAGCGTGTCACGCGTTCCTCACTCGTGTACAACCTTCATTGGCAATGAATGTGACGCGACAACCCTAATTCTGGGCCCTTTTGCGCTTCTAACTACCCCTTGAAGAGACATGTTACAAGGGCAGCAGTCGCAAAGCGTGTATTCACATTTCGAGCATTATACCGGGTGTTGCCTGTACTAGGAGCAAATAATTTAATAGTAGATTGTACTCCTCAAACTGAACAACATTTGTTCAGCGACATTTAAAGATAACGTATGTTTAATTTTTTAGTACACTTTAAAGTTTAATTGAAACCGCAATATATTGCAATTTTTTTATGTTTGTAGTGTGACAAGCAACGTCAATTAGACTAATGTTAACGTACATTGAAAATAATATTTAATTTGTATGAAAAAGACAAAATCTACAAGTTACATAATTTTTAAAAGTTGTTGAACGAAAGTTGAATCTACGTTTTAATTATTTGCTCCTGTTACAGGCACCACCCGGTAATCCCGGTATATAGGCATTTTTATTTAATAACGGCTAGGCGATAATTAAGTCATGCTTAAACACTGTCTTTATTTCGATTTTGGCAAGTTTTATACAGTTTTTTTTTTAAATATAAGCGTACAAACTACGTAGCCTTTTTTGTAGGAAGTTATGTATAGTTTTTATGTTTCATTGTCAGTTGTGTAGATAAGTAGAGGCTTAATGGAGCTGGCATTCTCAATTTGACAAAAGCTCCTTAAAAATAAATATTAAAATAATACTGTCCAACCTGTCTGTTGGTGACAGCCACGGCTGAACCAAGACAACACGAAATCTCGCCTACTATAACCCCAAACATGTTTTGTAAGGTAGTTAGTACTAACTACACAACCTGGGTAGATCTAGGCACATGTCTCGTAAGTAGCTTTAAAATGGAATATTTAAGAAATTGTGAGATTTCTTAGCCCGTCAAAGAGGCCATTGTATAGACAACGAATTAATTTGAACCCTGTGTAAACCCTTAGTAACGATCCCCCTACATAGATAGGAAAATCTCACAATAAGAGAGAAGGTAACTGGATGCATTTAGGTTCAAGTAGGGACCTATAGCCTGGAGCGGCCATCTAAAGCCGCGGGGCGGAGCCTACGACGTAAATAGTCGAGGCTCCGACCCCTAGTAGCTGTCTTACCACGGAGAGCACATCGTGCTATTAAGTACCGTCCATCGTTACCATACAGAGAATTCGGTAAAGTTAGAGACTTTTCGAACAAAAACGTGTATACACCCCTTCGAAAGACCCTAGTCGGAACCAGAACGGAAACGGAAATAGATCCATTCCTTCTAGAAGGTTTATAAAAATAGTTGACGATCCCTTATGGAAAGTTACACAGATAGTATTTAAATATAAGACATGTTTATATATACTAGACGCTCAGTAGCGGAGCGTTCAGTCGCTACCGAAGATCTAAGTGAGAACCATCTCTGAACCGAACCTAAGTGAGTGCTAAGTGAACCTAGATCAGAACCTAAATGAACCTAGAATCAGTTAAAACAGTATATCTTTACTCGCGACCCGAACCGATCCATTAGCGAAAGTGAACAGTATCTCTTTACCTAGATTTAAGGCTTAGTAAGAGGAAGTATTATTTAATTTATTTTATTACTGTTTTAACTGTTTTGTATTTCCTGTGTATAGATTAAGTGCAAGTGTAAATATCGGAGCCTGGCAAGTTTGTTTGGGAGTATTCTTCTTGTCAGATGTGCCGTTGGAAACTCACCACTAGAGTCTGTGCAATATACAAAGTGATAAAACCGACCGATCCTTATTTTGAGCCATATTTAGAATCCCAATCCAGAAGATTTACAACCTTCTGTTGTCTCTAAACCTAATGAGCTATCGAAGAATAGTTTATCCATTCTATTGACTGCGGGACTCCACGAGATCCGTAGGTGCATGGTCAATACTGTCTGTTTGTAACAAAACATGTCCGGGTCATGTACCTTTCAGAAAATGAACGTCATCTACCGAAGCGTCAAAAGAAAAGAATCAGACATATAAAAGAGCTCTTAAGGCCTACTTGCAGAAATGAGTTTGAGTTTGAGTCGGGGCAAGTGCGCCTATCGTAAAAAATCTCGAAAAGTACAGATATTATACTTCAAATGGCTTCTTATAAACACGAAACTAACTAAAACGGAGAGGTTGTTGTTGTCGTTTGTAGTATAACAATTATCTGTACTTTTCGAGATTTCCTATGATAGGCGCCCTTGCCCCGTAGACGCACTTGGCCCAACTGCTAGTTCTATAATAAAATAACAGCTAGATAAATTCTGTCACCATTAATCCTGGGTGACAGTAGCGAGCTGTATTTTCCCTCCAAAAACTCCATTAGTCGTAATAAAATTGCTCTGTAAACAACTCTCCCTAATTGGGCTTGTACATACATCAATTAGGGACAAAGCTAACTCGCTTCGTACAATTTAAGGTAGAAATTAATTTGTTTCATGTTGAATGTTACATTAATACATTACATATTTTTGTATGACAAGCTCTTATTTACTTTACATGAAAGAAACATTTTTTTGGTCTCTTCATTGGTTTTTTAATGCGGGTAAATTACACCACATTTTATGTCACATATGTACTCGCAATGTATTATATACTTGTATGTATACAAGAAATCAAAGTACATAGAAAAATTAAATGGCACTCACCTGTGTCCAGACTGGGAATCGAACCCGGTACCTCTGGATTTCCGGCCCAGCGACTCAACCACTCGGCCAACGGAGCACCCAGTAAGTGCCCTCAATTTTGCCATCTATATTGACTTCTGTATCATTCTGGTTTAATAGGATATTAACCTAAGAGGTACCGGGTTCGATTCCCGGTCTGGACACAGGTGAGTGCCATTTAATTTTTCAATGTAGGTACTTTGATTTCTTGTATCTATATATGTAAATAAATAAATAAATAATAATAAATAAATATTAGGGGACAATCTTACACAAATCGAACTAGCCCCATAGTAAGCTCAATAAGGCTTGTGTTATGGATACTAGACGACGATATATTTAATAGATACATACATACAAATACTTAAATACATACATATCTATATATGTAAGCTTTTATTTAGTTTCACATGTCCCGATGCCTTTGTATCTGTGCGTCTGTGATCAAATCTTGCAAGTTAAATTTGACCCACTTTCCGGTCTTCGATTGAGCTGAAATTTTGTAAGGTAAATGAGATGACAATGCAATATTATTATGACATGGAGCTGATCTGATGATGGAACTGGATGGTAGCCATAGGACAGTCTAAATTACATAAGATAAATTGAGTGTTTGAGGCTTGAGCTCATTTTTGACGTGCAGTTTGCGATTATGGAAAAAAGTACAGTCGACAACAAAAGCTCGTCGCAAAAAAAAAGTCAGAAGCTTATGTTTATGTTTTACTTGGATATTTGCTTAGGATTATAGACTTTTTTATCCATTTAAAATACAAGTTTATGCGACTACTTGTGGCTCTGTGAGCTGTAAACCTCGTTCTACCAACCCTCATGGGTCCACCTTTTTCATTTCTTTGCATTTCAAACTTCAAATTACTAAAACTTCAATCGACAAAAATATCAGTAGAAATATTGAACCTGCACACAAAATTTCACAAAAATCGGTTGAGAAATGCGACCTGTACAGTCGGCCTCAAAAGTAGCTGGACACTTTAGTACTTTACGCCACGATACAAATGTGTTCAGCAACTTTTGAGGCCGACCGTACCTGTACTCGAGAGAGGTCCTTAATATCTAAGTAATAATTAGTACTTTCTATAATAATTTGTATTGTGCTTAAATCTAAACTGAAATGCATGTGTATGTGTCCAAGTAAATTTAATGATATTAAGGAATGGCTTTATCATTATTACATATAATATATATATAGATATATATATATATACAGTATAGTAACGGTATTATTAAAGTGATGCCTTTTGCTTTCAAATAATCAATTTACTCGTTAAGATTACTGCAATCCGCATCCAAATCAACGTAGTATTTTTACCACGAGAAAATTACCACCAATTTACGCAATCAGACCAACTAATTCGTGTAATTTTGAAAGTAGCACAGGGCTTCCTTAGGCTGCCATGATACAGTTACGAAAATCCCTGGGTGCGGGGGCTGAGCTAACGTCAGGATTGCCGTACTTGCGAGGATACTTGGATGAAAATGAGAAAAAATGAAAATTTTTATTTTGGTTCAAACACGTTTGTATGAACGTCTCGAATGTCGTAAAACGTCTTTAATGTTGGTACAAACATAATCATGCTACGATTTATTTATATAAATAGAGACATAGATCTATGTAATGTTTCAGGTTCGGCAGAGGAGCAGCAGGTGCAGTCCGGCCTAGGCGTCCCGGACCTCAGGCCAGCACTCCCCACAACCCGGGCTGTGAGCTCTTCAGGATCTCCAGCCATATACGAGTACGACGTGCAACGCTGCAGAGGATCACGTGAAAAAATAAGTCAAGTGAGTCAAGTGCGAGTCGGACTCGCGCACCTAGGGTTCCGTACAAACTCGTAAGTAGATTTTTGTAGATACTTACGTGAATGGTTCAAGAAAGTTTTTCCTGAGTTAAATTCATATGGTGAGACAAACTTAATTTTGCTATTGTCTTCATACATCGCGGTTAGTTTAGTAGCAGCAAATAAGTTTGTGTTACGATTTTTGCGAATATCTAAAAAAACTATGCAAGTTGGGAAAAGCGCTCATGCATATCACGAGAAAGCTAGTTAAGCCTAGTTACATAAGCTTAAATTTGTAATATGAGGACAAACTCCAAAAGCCCTGGAGAAGAGAGTTATGCCTTCAAATACTGTGTGTTAAGAGTTAATTGATACTTAATTGATAGTTAAGAATCAATTAACTCATAATTAGGAGATTTTTAGTGGCCTAATAACAATTATAGCAAATGCTGTTGTTAATAAATCTACATCCGTTACAATTGTATTGGTGATGAGGCTGGGTGCCGTACATTTCTGCCCATCATTCAAATAACTTACTAGATTTGATTACTAGACACACGGACACCGGGACAAGTAAAATTAAGTAAACGCTTGTGTTAATAAAAAACAAGGAGAAAACAGACATACTCGTATGTGAGAAAGTATAAATAATCCTATCGTAGCGAGACCGGAACATTTGTACATAACCGCTTAAAGTTGATTGAATTTCAGAAATGGATAATACTAACGCAACGGCTGGCGGCGGGAAATCGATTGCATCCCATTTCCGTGCAGAGCAATGCATATAGGCAAATCAGATTAGAAGATCTGCGGGCGCCGAGTACAGCCAAGCAATCAACATATGACAATAGTTTCAGTCATATTTATTATGTGTTAGGGTTGTCCAAAAAAACCGCTCTGTCCATAAGACTCATTTTATTTGATAAGACTAAGGACCATTAAAACAAGAGGACTGTCATTGTCCATACTTTGGATCGTGCCCCGACCGCAAGGGGATATCCAAACTAGATGGCGCCAAAAAACTAAACATTTAACGATCTTATAATTGAACAAAGAAACATAGTACAGTAACAATTAGTTCGTAAACAGCTAATAATAAATAAATTCTAACATTTAAATACTGTGTCACGCTTGCAAAGTTGAATAATTGTAAATAATATAATTCTTATACCAAGCTTATACATAGATGGCGTAGTAAATATCGGGGAACAGCTTTTTTTATGGAGAACTAGCATTTTTCCGCGGCTTCGCCCGCGTTGTTCCCGCTACTGTCCCAAGGGAACTCTTCACCGGGATAAAAAGTATTCTATGTTTCAATCCAGGGCTTGGTCTACTTCCATGCCAAATTTCAGCTCAATCCATCCAGTCGGTACCCCGTTATTAAGTAAGAAACATCCAAACATCTAAACATCCAAACATCTTCACAAACTTTCGCATTTATAATATTAGTGGGATGACAGTCCTTATGTTTTATGGTCCTAAAATTAGAGTGACTAACAATATTTTTAGGGTCACTCAAATTTGAAGATTTTTGAGTAAAAAATATATATATAATTTATGTTTCCAGCGACATCTACGCGCTTAATAATGTAATGACAAATGTGACATAAAGTAACAGGCCAGATTGTGCTCGCGATAATTTTGATATTTGAACTTTATAAGCAGGTATTCGGAAACTACCCAAATGAATTCTATACAATTTCTAGCGAATCTGAGCGACCTCTACGTATTGTTAAATTCCGGTCAAATTTTACTCGTACAGATGGGCGTTTAAAGTCGAATCGAATAAAGGGAGCGAAACGTGTCTGTGTAGAACAGTGGTTCCTAACCTTTATTGCTACATCACCCACAGGGCCCCTCTAGATTTGTATCATTACCCCTCCAAAAATAGGTAATACAGACAAGTATATGAAAGTACTCAAAAGAAAACGACTTAATATGAGTATTACCCCTGAGAAAACTTAATTTCACCCCTAAAGGGGTAATTACCCCCAGTTTCGGAACCACTGGTGTAGAAGGAAAAATCTTTTTAGGGTTCCGTACCTCAAAAGGAAAAAATGGAACCCTTATAGGATCACTTTGTTGTCCGTCTGTCCGTCTGTCAATACCCTTTATCTCGGGAACACGTGGAGTTATCTAGTTGAAAATTAAACCAAATACTCGAGTTTACGGTCACTTGAAGATGTGAAAAAATCAAACTTCTAAGTAAACGTAAAAAAAGATATGGATATTTCAGCCGCAAAAAACGTAAATTTCGGCACTCGCAAGGAAACCAAAATTCAAACAGTATTTTCCGTTGACCTAGAACTATGAAATTTGGCAAGTAAAACCGTCTTATACTACAAATATTGGGAAAAATCTGAAAACTATACATTTGTAATGAAATCATAAAGATAGTCTTTATTTAGAGTATTTGTACGGAGACCTCGGTGGGCGAGTCCGTCTAGCACCGTTTTTTTACCACGCTATTTTGTATCATTTTTATTATATATATATATCATCTTTTAATCCTATTCTACTATTTGGCCGAGCGAGAGAAACATCTCCCTTTCAGCGGAGAGCAAAAAGTTTGCAAAGATGTTTCGAAATTTGGATGTATGTTAAATCGTGAAAAACGTGGTACAATACTAACAATCGAATGGACTGTGATAACAATTGGCAAACAGACCCAAGTCCTGAATTCAAACATAATAATTAACACAACACACACACAACACACATAATGCTTATGCTTACATAATGCTATTTCCGGGAGGGAGATTCTCTTGGGATTATAACGATTTAACGTAGGCGGGTAAGTCTACAATACTGTAAAGTTGTAAAATGAAATGTGTGTAAATTGGGTATATTCTCATGACAATGACTAAAATAGAGTTGGTCCACCACAAGAAGGTTTGTCGGCCTAGTTAAGGTCTCCGAGGCAAAAAGCGTGAATCTTTCCAAGTAGAAATGATGATACCTACTGACGAAAATGTTTATATTTTTCGGGGACTCTGACTGAATCATTATTTTTTGGATGTCTGTTTGCTTGTTTTGTGGGTGTGTTTATAGCCATATTATGTAGCCATATACATATACTAGCTTATGCCCGCGACTTCGTCTGCGATGTAAATTATAATTAGGCAATTAGTTTTCATAAATAGTTTCTGATATTTGTTGACAGATGTGGGTGGGTAAATGATGTAATTAAAAAAAATTGCTCAAATATCGGGCCTAAAACGGAGCATTTACCGCAAAAAACAATTCTTAAGTGCATTTAAGGATTATTTCAAAATAATTAAATTCACTTCATAAACCACCGGTTACTTACATAATCTACTAATTGAAGAGTACACAGTTTCAAATCATCGTCATTACTCTTTTTGTATACTACGTATGGAGATTCAAACCTCTTAATTTAAAAATTGTACGGTCCTTAACCAAACTCAACCGAGTAATAACGAGAATTTGTACAATCTACTCAACCCGTTTTGGACATAAATGTAATAAATCTTGAAATAATTTCGGTTCTATTCAATTCATCAGTTTTAGATCTCTTACTTCAAAAATTATAGTTCATAAACAAAATTTCGACCCCGTTATACCCCTTTTAGGAATTAATTTCGAAAAACGGTGAAAATACCTTTCTCTACCTACTCATATTGAAGGGTCTACGGTACGAAGTCTCAGATCTTCAACTTCAAAGATCGTTTGGTCCATTTACAAAGCTTCAACCCCTATTTAAACCCTTTTGGGGATGAATTTCTAAAAACGGTGAAATAATTTTTCTTAACTCTTACTGAGGAGTCTATGTACGAATTCTAAAATCTCCTACTTCAAAAATCGTATGGTCCCTATACAAAATTTCAACCCCCGTTATACCTCTTTTAGGAATGAATTACGAAAAACGGTGAAAGTACCTTTCTCTACTCATAGTGAAGGGCCTATGTACGAAGTCTCAGATCTCCAACTTCAAAGATCGTTTGGTCCATGTACAAAGTTTCAACCCCCATTGAAACCCTTTTGGGGATGAATTTCAAAAAACGGTGAAATTCGTTTTCTGATCTTTTATTGAAGAGTCTATGTTCGAAGTCTCATATCTCCTACTTCAAAAATCGTTTGGTCCCTATACAAAGTTTCAACCTCCATTTGACCCTTTTTGGGGGTGAATTTAAAAAACGGTGAAATTACTTTTCTCAACTTTTATTGAAGAGTCTCTAAGTTCGAAGTCTCAGATCTCCTACTTAAAAAATCGTGTGGTCCCCATATAAACTGTCAACCCCCATTTGACCCCTTTTGGGGGTGAATTTCACAGAACGGTGAAATCACTCTTCTCAACTTATATTGAAGAGTCTAAGTTCGAAGTCTCAGATCTCCTACTTAAAAAATTGTGTGGTCCCCATATAAATTTTCAACCCCCATTTGACCCCTTTTGGGGGTGAATTTCACAAAACGGTGAAATTACTTTTCTCAACTTATATTGAAGAGTCTAAATCGTGTGGTCCCCATATAAACTTTCAACCCCCATTTGACCCCTTTTGGGGGTGAATTTCACAAAACGGTGAAATTACTTTTCTCAACTTATATTGAAGAGTCTATGTTCGAAGTCTCAGATCTCCTACTTTAAAAATCGTGTGGACCCCATATAAACTTTAAACCTCCCTTTTAACCCTTTTGGGGGTGAATTTCACGAAACGGTAAAATTACTTTTCCCAACTTATATTGAAGAGTCTAAATTCGAAGTCTCAGATCTCCTACTTAAAAAATCGTGTGGTCCCCATATAAACTTTCAACCCCCATTTGACCCCTTTTGAGGGTGAATTTAATAAAACAGTGAAATTACTTTTCTTAACCTACATTGAAGAGTCTATGTTCGAAGTCTCAGATCTCCTACTTTAAAAATCTTGTGGACCCCATATAAACTTTCAACCCCCCTTTTAACCCTTTTGGGGGTGAATTTCACAAAACGGTGAAATTACTTTTCTCAACATATATTGAAGAGTTTATATTCGAAGTTTCAGATTTCCTACTTCAAAAATCGTTTGGTCCCCATACAAAGTTTCAACCCCCATTTAACCCTCTTTGGGGATGAACTTCGAAAAATCCCTTCTTATCCCTTACTTACGTTATACAACCACCCTACTGTAAAAATTTCAAGTTTCTAGCTTCAGTAGTTTCGGCTGTGCGTTGATGAGCCAGTAAGTCAGTCAGGACTTCTTCTTTTATATATAGATAATGTCAAAGTGTCTAGACATTTGTGGATCGTTGTAATACAGGATGACGGATTCTAACCGTCTAGGGTGACGCAAAAACAAGAGTTATGGCTTTTTCCCCAAGTTGAAGATGCCCGTCTTCTAGTTCACTTATAATATTTTTTTCAGATTTTGCCGAGTCCATAAACATTTTTTATCCTTGTCTGACTCGCTCGCTCATAACCCGGGTCTGACCTCGTAAATAAAATATATGAAAAAACCGAAGGGATCTGTTACAAATTCAAAGCGTCGTGTAAGTAATCAAGTAATTCCTTTAGGTATTCATAAATTAAAATAAATGGCCGGTAGAAATAGTTTCTGTCAAAAATGAACACGTTTTAAACTCAAAAATGAACAAGCTTTTATTAATTGCATACTTTACTCTTTGTATAATCACAAACAACTGTCAATACTAATCAAATGAGCCCAAACATAATATTGTGTAATTTAAATGATCATTTGATCATCATGCGGCTCCATCATCAGATCAGCTCCATGGTACCATAAACTTGGATTATAATCAAACTAACGTATGCCAAAGTCAGCACCAGAAAATGGTTGAAAAATGGTTTGCAAATTTCGTAACCACAATTAACATACGAACTTCGCAAGTTAAATAAAGCTTGTAAAAATAGCAAGGGTAGTTTTAAAACTAAATCCAGAAAAGGATTTTCAGTACAAGGAATTTTTAGCTACGCTGTAATTTAACCCCTTAGCTTAAATCTAGCCAATGAATGGGTATCAGATAATGGCTTAGTTTCGCCATGCTCTATTATTTAGTTATTAACGGCTGTCATTTGATAGGCGTACACAACCGTTTAAAACTAACAGTGTAAAGAAATATGGAACAGAAGGCCTAATTTACTATTCTTGGTTAGTTATTACGGCTGATCGCTGCTGTCAATCTCAACAATGATAGGTGTAATCAGCTTTTAATCAGCCGTTGAAGACTAACAGTGTATGGTGAAATGGAACAGAAAGCTCAAATATACTAAGCTCGGTTAGTTAGTAACGGCTGATTACTGCTATCAATACCAATAATTTGATAGGTGTAGGTAATCAGCTTTTAAACTACCGTTAAAACTAACAGTGTGTTGTAAAATTGTGCTTAAATACCAGTGTTTATCTGCTGCAGTTGTACATAACATAACGCTAGTTGCACGACCCCGACTCGCACTTCACCGATCCCTTATTACATTACAGCAGATGATACGATACATTTTTAATCGCTTTATATTCAACGTGTATACATTTTTTCTGATATCCTATGAAAACGAAAAAATATAAGCAAAAATGACTGTGAAAACTCAAATCTAAATTGAAGAGTTATAAAATTAGATATTGAAATTAACTATTTTACCTTGGAAATTCGCTTCAATTTTAATAAATAATGAATGCAATGGAATTTACATTTTAAATAGCTGTTTCTATAAAAATACGACGAGCGAAGTTGAATTATAATTTAACTGCAAAATTATACATTCTCGACGTTAGGCTGCTATTAAAATAAGTCACTGATGATATTGTTTTTCTGCGTAAAATGACCTGGAAGATATATAGGCACCAAGATCCCATAAAGCACAGGGCACTCAACAAACACAGTGCCAGAGGGCACAAACAAGCCAAACGAGGTGAAAGGGCACTTAATACGAGCCAATTCCGAAAGACGTCAATCGCGAAAGTGTCCTTAGATGTCCTGGGAGCCTGGTACCTCTAAAACGCCACCGAACGTTCAGGTCTTATAAAATGGTATGACTCTATCAAATTGATATTATGAAATGCGCGTATGAAATGTATTTAGTTGTCTTTTTCCTACCTGTGCATTTCCCGCGCGTCAGTGCGTGACAGCGACGCGTCTGATCGCCGAACCGATCGGGGGAAAACTGAAGCCTGTTGGTTATGAGGGGCGGTTTAGGGACCTCCATGGAGTTGGTAAAACTGGAAATGAGGTAAATGAAAATCGATGTCTGATTTAAGAATTGGGTACTTCACTGTAGTCAACACAAATTATTTCACGCTAATCGTTATCCGCGATTTTCGAAATCTTGAAAAAATAAGCTATCAAATAGTACTTCCATCGATTTTCAAATGCTAAAAAACTAAAAACAAGGAGACGATTCAACCACTGTGAACAATAAAATAATACCTAACACTATATTTCATAGAAAATTCATACTATGGAGGTTAGAGGTAAGGATAATCGTCTCTGTGTATCCAATCTACTTTAGTCCCCAAAAATATTACACCTTACCTCTACCCTCCATATCAGCGCACTTCACTCCGTCTACAACTGTTCAAAGTGCAAAATTCATTTCATACTGTCTTGCAACGCTAGCGCCATGCTGGGGAGATTTTGAACTATTATTTGGTGCTTTTAGCTGTACACTTTTACAACTGATCCCTCATATAAGATTGTTGTCCTTACCTCTACCGTCCATAAGTAACTGATTTGATCAGTCAGGAAAGTACCCAATTATTGGTGTTTTTATTGCAAGTCTCTATTTAGTTTCACCTGTCCCGGTGTGTCCGGTTTTTGAATGAGCTGAAATTTTACTTAAATCAAGTGACAATACTTTATTATTATGATATGAAGCTTACCTGATGATGGAGCCCGAAGGTGGTCGTCTAAATTACGCAAGATAAATCGGTATTAGGGATCAAATGATTAGGTACACGCAATTTGCGATTATATAAAAGGTACATTTAACAATAAAAGCGTATCTCAAACATATTTTTTTTTATAGACACTTATTTAATTTGTAGTCAGAGAGAATATTAAGCGGTGTTACCAACCCTATATAAATTCGCTCGTGGCTACCCAGCAACAGTTGCTAACTGTATTGCCATTGGAAAAAACTAATTACGGCCACAAGGCGGGTAAGTAAATTAAAACTTGCTAGTTAGCTGACTAAGCTTACCTACTATGGATAAGGTATTATGTTGTGCTCATCAGATATTTAAACTTACAATCAAGGACCTTAAAATAAATAGCCGGACGTAACCTCGCTAACAAAGAATTGAAGCACCTCTGCCAGTTTCTTTAACGCTGGTTAGTCAGGTCAATCTGTGCGTGCTGCGGGTAGTAGGAAAAAACTTGTTGATGTTGCGTGCGGCTCGTAAGTACAAAGCAACCGGCCCACTAAAAATGCTTCAGTTATCTATTGGCGAGGCTCCGTCCGGCTATTTAATAAATAATAATAATAAATAAATATTAGGGGACAATCTTACACAAATCGAACTAGCCCCATAGTATATATATTAAGGTCCTTGCTTACAATCGATATACAACCTACCCTACGTTTTGACTTGTCGTCTTTCACCTTTTGACGCTAAATCAAACGTAAAAGTTGCAAATCAGACGACGTCATGTCATAACACTGACAAAACCGAAATTGAACTTTATGCTGGTGCATTAGGTTTATTTCGCTCCGCGCTCTGTGACACCTTTACGTGTTCTTGGCGTTCAAAGTGTTAAAATTCTTCGATTTCTCAAAGTATTTGTATATCTATCTGATCTATATCAGTCTATCTATCAAAATCAGTAGGTAGGCGCTCGAACTAAATTATCTATTTCATTTGAGCTAATTATAAAATACTTAATAAAATGATAATATTAATGAATTATGCGTAAAACCATCTCAGGACTTTTTAAACGTTACAAAAAATAATGTTTATACATTTTGGAGTATTCAGCAACTCGACGACAAATATGCGCTTATTTCCTTCTTCCTTGGGGAAGCTGTTTGAAAGCCACAAAAACCTTATAATCGGTCCACCTGATTTTTATTGAATACTTAAAAAAAATCCTGAAATTTCAGAAACATCCCTACTCTGGCAACAAATACCAAAGATACAGTCGCCACCCGGCCGATTCAAAACACCACCCACGTAACAACAATTCTAAACTCCTTACCTCCTTCTGAATTCGGAAGCGTAATATAGGACGCTGTCTTATATTACCATTTTATCCCTTACATTTACTTTCGCAAAAATGGATGTTATTACGATTGACATAAGATCGGTAAAGAATGTATCTGTGTTTAATTGACCTACATGATGCTGTATGCGTTTCTATCAGTTTGATTGACGTCAGCGATCACATTGTATTGGTATAACTTCGCTTACATCCAGTGCACCAATGTATATCAAATTTAATGCCGCTGTCAGCTGTGCTGATTTCATCTCAGTGACTCACTAAACACGAGAGCAAGTGTCATAATGGGACATTAGGAGATTAATGCTATTCAACGTTTGTGAAATTAGATTTTTAGTGTGTAATGAGGCACCAAAGTAATTTCACGACCGTAATCCTATCTTATATCTTATATCTATCTATAAAGTGTGTCTCTGGATAAAGTGCACAAACGAATAGGGATGAAACTAGACACCAGTTTATCGACAAAAAAAATAGTTAAATAAAATTACCACCATTATTTATTATTTATGATTAAAAAAAGCAATGTACGCAGAGGCCCTCATCGGAACAAATCAAGATATTTTGGCTCCTGTGGGCTCTATTGATGTGAAACAAACAGAATTATAATCACAGAAGGTTGTTTATGTCAATGTAAATAGAAAAAAATGTGAAAAAATGACATAAACCCAAAAAATAATGACTTTTCCTTTGAATTTTGTGTTTTTTTTACTCGAAATTTTAGTATTTACTCGATATACTCAAAATTATGCTCATATTACCTCATGTTATTTTTATCAATAATGATTGTGTATCTCATTGCCTTTTATTTAAAGAAATAACCACGTGTCTCACACAATTACAAGATCTTTAATGAGCGGCCAAACAAAGACATTGCGTTTACACTTAATTATGTCGCCGCTCAGGTTGACACCCTTAATGGAGGATTAGGATTACATTTTGGGTATGGGATTATAAAATCAAACTTGCGTAAACTCACTTAAACGGGGCACTTTATGAAATGCTGATAGTAGAAGTAGTAGTAGCTGAGAATAAGTAACGACGAATGATTCGAAGTAACTGATGAACTAAACCTTATCTAATCACTATTTATGCTTATCCTAACATGTATTCCCCGCCCCACCCCTATAAATAAAATTCAATAATAATCTACCTGGGCAACAACCCAATTAAGCGTAATCATGATGTCATTGTTTAACCACTCATTAATATTCTTTTAAAAACACCCAAAATGTAATCCTAATCCTCCATTAAGAGTGTCAACCTGAGCGGCGACCTAATTAAGTGTAAATGCAATGTCTTTGTCTGGCCGCTCATTAAGGATCTTGTAATTGTGCGAGACACGTGGTTATTTTTTTTAAATAAAAGGCAATGAGATACACAATCATTATTGATATAAATAACATGAGGTAATATGGGCATAATTTTGAGTAAATCGAGTAAATACTAAAATTTCGAGTAAAAAAAAACACAAAATTCAAAGGAAAAGTCATTATTTTTTGGGTTTATGTAATTTTTTTGTATTTTTTGCCATTTACATTGACACAAGCAACCTTCTGTGATTATAATTCCGTTTGTTTCAAATCAATAGAGCCCACAGGAGCCAAAATATCTTGATTTGTTCCGATGAGGGACTCTGCGTACATTGACTTTTTTTTAATCATAAATAATAAATAATGGTAGTAATTTTTTTTAACTATATTTTTTGTCGATGAAATGGTGTCTAGTTTCATCCCTATTCGTTTGTGCACTTTATCCAGGGACACACTGTATACATACTACAAAGTCGGGCTAGTTACACCATATATAACTCGAGAACGGGTGGACCGAATTTAGGATTTTTAATTTTTTGAGTTAATTCTGCCCCGAATAACGTAATAACTATTAAAACGTCTAAAAAATTAAAAATTCTGGAGCGAAACAAGGTTCGCTGGGACAGCTTTTTTTTATAAAAAACTGACCTGCGATTGACCTCAGTAGTGCCTGATCGTAAGCGACTACGAGGCCGAAGATGTAGCTCACCTGTTCAGTAGATATTTACTCGCCTATTTACTCGTGTCTTGAAAAGTCCCAAATTGTATTTATCAGGAAATACAAACACTGGGAGCGAGGAGAAAAACGTTGAAGCAAATCGCTTCGTGCGAATGAATGGAATATTGACAACAAAAGGACGAAGTCGCTCCCCACGCCTGGATGTCCGTTCATCTAATCTGCTAGTAATTTAATAAACACCTCTCGATACAAACAGACTGGGCCAGAAAGACGAGCGATTTTGAAAAGGGCACTGCTTCCGAACGGCATGCGGGAAGGTAGACAGAAAGATACTTTATTTTCATCACGCTTGCTCGTAAGGGGTGTTAATATATACACGAAGGCGGATAGAGCAGCTAGAGCCGATTTACTTCCCGTGGGTTACAAAAATCTATAACCCTCACGGGAGGCATATTTGAATGAAAATCTATAACTCCCGAGGGATTTATGAGTTTAGTTTTAAAATTTAGAACCCACTCGTACGTCATTTCAGACGAAGGAGGTTTAAAATCAGCCAAGGGTTATTTCCTATATTTAAAACTTGGCTACGAACCCAGTTTTGTTGTATATAAAACTCATACGGTATATTTTACTATAATTCCAGAGAGTATTGCAATTATTTTAATAAATTTCATTTTGAAAATCGGTACGATCTGGCAGTATGGCCAGTCAAGATTGAAAACTAAATGTTGTTCTTAGCATTATCTGTGAGAGACTTTATTGAAAAAGTTGACAGTTGAAGTTGTCTTTTAGCGGGTGCAATTTAGTTTAGTTATGCCACACCTGGCTATAAAATAGCTTTAACCGCCCTTACGGAAAAAGCCGCTTTCTGACCAAGTGTAGACATAAAATGATGTACACAACACGGGAGGTAATAAAGAAAGCCCTCGAGCGCATATTTCAGCAGCAAGACGTCCATAGGCATCGCCAGTACTTTTAGAACTTGGGTACAGTATATAGCAGTAATTTTGTTTATATGGAAAGCCAACCTACTCTAATCATCTTAAAACCCTTAATTTTTATAATTTCTACGTTACATGCGGACACTAAATCATACTAAAAACTGTGTATGGCCAGGTTGCTGTGTCGAGGTTTTTTCCTACTAATCAAATTAACCGCTGAAAATCCACTCACATAATTGAAACTACCAGGGCATCATAAAGTTAAAGGTAGCAATTAGATAGGTTGGCCTGTCCCCTGTGGCCGCGATGCTAGGTGACCGTTATTTGCCGTTAGCTTGAAAGTTTCAGGAGTCCCTCGCCGTGATGCGAACCGTTCGCGCCATAAAAGTCATTAAGAGAAATGGTCCTTGAAAGGCAATTTGTTCAGACAAAACTAAATGTTTCTAAGCAATATTAATGAACGGTAGGTTACATTAAATGGGAACATTGCAGCGTGAGTAGAATGCAAAGTGATGTTTGATATTGATGGTTCGTGTCAGACCTAGAGACGATTGTTATAAGCGAGCTAATCGAGACATGTGGTTGGAACTTGAAACAACACGACGTTCATCATCTTATATAATATCAATAATACTTACTACAAACAAGAGAATTAAAAAACTTAACATTTTTAGTACCAAAATTGTGAAGTTTTCTGGGCATTCGTCTATCTTACCGCACCCACACAAGAGCCAATCTAATCCGTACACGTCGGTTAAAAGTACGAGGGTGTCATCAGCGTTGAGGCGAATGTACCGATGTATTCCATTCCATAAGAAAATTACGGAACATTCCAGAATTAATAGAGTGACCGGTATCTGGAAACAGATGCATTCTTTTTATTTTGACACTGGAGAGAGCTTTCTAAAATAATTACAAACCAAATGAAAAAAAACGGACAAGTGCGAGTCAGATTCGCCCACCGAGGGTTCCGTGTCCAGATTTGAGGGGTTCCAAATTTGCTATGTTAAAGTAACCTATAAAGTTTGATTCCCTTAGTAAAGTCTAATTTTTTTATGATTTGATTAAATTGTATAGTTTTCAGATTTTTCCCTATATTTGTAGTATAAGACGGTATTACCTGCAAAATTGCATAGTTATAGATCAACGGAGTACCTTTTGAATTTTGGTTTGTTGAGTGTCGAAATTTACGTTTTTTGTCGCATAAACGGCCGTATCTTTTTTCCACGTTAACTAGGATTCAAGGGACCGTAGACTTAAGTATAATGGTTTTATTTGCAACTCGATACCTCCATACGTTCCCGAGATCTTGGTCTTGGCAGGCGGACAGACAGCCAGACAGACAGATGGACGGACGGACGGAGAGACGGACAACAAAGTGATCTTATAAGGGTTCAGTTTTTTCTTTTGAGGTACGGAACCGTAAAATTACTTAGTTATTAAAGCCCTCGGTTTCGCCTCGGCCTTGTAACAAACACTCGTTTGTAATTCCTTACTTACCGCCCTTGATACACAATCTACTATTAAGATCCTTGGTCACGTCGCATTTCCCCTATCTATCCTTGACGATATAAATCAGCCTACCTACCTCCAGAAAGCAGGATAAATGGCAAAAGGGCTTATTACACGAGAAGAAATTGAGTTTCTTGAGTAATAAGCAGTTACTGAACAAATACACCAGATTCGATGATAAGTATTGCCTGGATAAAAGAATGCCAGCTGAAATCAGAAATAAGGAGGGTTAAAGTTATCCTGAGCGTATCAGATAATTAAATCCAAGGACCTTAAAATAAATAGCCGGACGTAACCTCGCTAACGGATAAATGAAGCACGAATAGTAAGCCGGTCGCTTAACCAAAGTATACCAACTAGTAGTCCAACTTCGGTCGTTTAGGAGCGCGCAAAGCGTATTCACACGGACGCGCGATAACACGTCTGTGCGAGTGCGATCCATACTGGAGCATTCTTACGCATTTTTTTTTTTTTTTTTACTGTGGCTTAACGCTGATTGCTGTGTGCGTGCTGCTTGAAGAAGACTACTACCAAAGTATAAAGACAAGCAAGTAGTACGACTTCGGCCGTTCAGGAGCGCGCGACACGTATTTACACAGACGCACGACGCGCGTGTGAGTGAACTCCATACCGTGGCAGGCCCGCGCAGGTCCAAATGCTTGCCTGTGGTGCGTCTGTACACGGCGCGCACACATGCGCGCTCCCGATGTACCTTTTGTAGGAAAAAAACTACCGTATACCGTGCTACTACGCTGGTTGATGTGTACGTAAGGGGCATTTCTCCAGAAATATGTCTGCGACTCATTCATCTGTCTACATACATTTAGTATGAAAAAGGGCCACATGAATGAGGTGACCGCAGACATATTTCTGGAGAAATGCCCTAAGGCTGCGTTTCCACCGGAGCTGTGCGAGGTAGCTAAGCGGTGCGCGAGGAAAAAAATCCACCAATGCCGGGCCGCGCTAAGTGAAGCTAGGCACGTTGATTAAATAAATAATAAATAAATAAATATTAGGGGACAATCGTACACAAATCGAACTAGCCCCATAGTAAGCTCAATAAGGCTTGTGTTATGGATACTAGACGACGATATATTTAATAAATACAAATACTTAAATACATAGAAAACATTCATGACTCGGGAACAAATATTCGTGCTCATCACACAAATAAATGCCCTTACCGGGATTGACTCTGGTGGAAACGCAGCCTAATGCTCCTAAGTACAAAGCTTACTCGAGGTGCTTCAGCTATGTCGGTAAGGCTACACATGGCTATCTATTTTAAGGTCCTTGATCATTAGATCAAGTAATCATTAGCTAAATATACGCCTATTCCAACATACCTTGGGAGTCTGATAGCAAAGATATATCGTTTATCAGCAATGCCACACTAATGACTAGGGCAGCACAACTCGTCATGGCATCGTTGTGTTGTTGATGGATGTGGTTCCACTCTTAAATTTGCTCCAAATAAATCGCAAAAAGATGTGTCGTGTTGTGATCTGTCATCGTCATCTGTGACGATGACATAATGCGGTTGCTTGGAAACGCTATTCGGGACTACATACATAATATAGATAGGAAACATGTAGGAAACATCAATATACGGACTACGGTAAGTTCGCAGAGGTCGAAAAAAGGATTTATTAAAAAATATACAGCGTGGCCCATCGGTCAGTATGGGAAAGTCTGAAACTGTAAGACATATGAAGATCTGTTCTTAGGAACCATGTCATCGATTTTAGGGACAAGAAAAACTGCATACATAGATTTGAAAACAAAACTTGTTCTTTAACTGGGAATCGAACCCGGTCGTTTTTTGAAAATAAAACTTAATTGAATTAAAGATATTAAATACAATGGATTTTATTCGTTTTAGATATCGTGTTTCCTAGTAACATTTACTGCTTATGACCTACACCTACACAATCGATATTCAATAACCACATTTTTACTAATAAAAACCCGACCGCGGTGCACTTTGAAACTGCATAAAATCCGCCATTTTGTTTATTTTAACGAACTTCATACCCAATGATACTCGCACCATCAAGACGAATCTAATGATGTATCATTTATCAAAATCGGATGTGCCGTTGAGTAGTTTCGAGCGGACACAGTTACGGACATACATACATACATACAGGTCAAACACATAACCCTCCTTTGGGCTTCGCCGCAGTCGGGTTAATAGAAATAATGTAAGTTTTATCGCCGAAATCGCAGCGAAACATCTATATCCATGACTTCGTAGATTGTGGCGTCAGTGTGAAAACAGGATATACATTAAATAAAATACTCCATGATAGTAAAATATTAGTAAGAAACGAACCGTCAACTTTACCTTCCTGTCATATCTTTTACCTGCTTAGTTTTAATAATGTACAGATTGTCTATATTTTTATTTTTTCTTAACACTGAAGAAGTGTTATGTAGGTACTTGTTTACAATATATTTGGAGCCTCTCGTATAAGAACGCTACTGAACATTACTTTCGTTTAATCAATGACCATTAAAACAAGAGGACTGTCATTTTCCATGCAAAAAGCTGTTCCCCGAATTTACTACGCCATCTATATATAAGCTTGGTATAAGAATTATATTATTTACAATTATTCAACTTTGCAAACGTGACACAGTATTTAAATGTTAGAATTTATTTATTATTAGCTGTTTCTCTGTGTGTGTGTTTTGCTGTGTTGTGACGAATTAATTGTTACTATACTATGTTTCTTAGTTCAATTATAACATTGTTAAATGTTTAGTTTTTTAGCGCCATCTAGTTTTTGCCCGGAAATGCCCTAGCGGTCGGGTTACGATCCAAAGTATGGAGAATGACAGTCGTCTTGTTTTAATGGTCATTGGTTTTATTCATGCCAGCTCTTGTGAATCGACCTGTAGTCCTGAGGCGAATGCACGTACAACTCAGTTTCACCGTCAAAGTTATACGGTCGACGTACTTCAAAACTAGGCTAACATAAATACAGCTGGAAAGTAAATCAACGTTGCTTGCAAATATTTGACCGCAAGGAAAGTATTTTCCTGACAAATCAAATCAGCTACTTACTATGGAGCGTCAAAAACTTAAAAAAAAATTGTAATGACAGTCTTTGGTAATCGCTCAAAATTCGGAAATACGGTTTAGCTTGTTTTTGTTTTTAACAGACTTCAAAACAAAGGAGGGGTTTATCGATTGTTACTGGTTCCGTACCAAAATGGTAAAAAAGGAACCCTTATGGTGCGACTCTGTCTGTCTGTCCGTCTGTCTGTCTGTCTGTCTGTCTGTCCGTCAGTCTGTCCGTCTGTCATAGCCAGATATCGGAACTACTACTGCTATCGATTTGAAATTTGGAATAGTTTTAAAAATAAAATACTTTTTTAAAGGGGGCCGAAATGGAAGGCAGAAAATTAAAAGTTGGGCTAAATAAATTAAAATTATACCAAAAAAAAAAAAAATTATACCAAAGGGGGTATCAAATAAAAGGCCTTAATTTGTAGATTCCAAAACAACTTTTTTTATAATGTACTTTTTGATTTAGCTCGAACATTTTTCAAAAAAATCAATACCATCTCCCTATTATCTCCGAACTTACTGAACAGAAAAATCTGTAATAATTACTAATTATTAATATCACCCTAAATATTACAGAAAAATATAAATGAATCGGTTTGGAAAATCATTTCTTTTCTTTGTAGTATCGACTATCGATACTTTAATGGCAACATTTAGATACAGTGTACTTTAATGTAAACATTACGATGCAACTATAGATACGGGTTTCTTAATATAGGCCATTTGCTTATCGTGCCTGAACATATTGTAGGGAAATTATGATAAGGATTTAAAGAAAAACAATAAACTGACGCGTTACCAGAAATCCAGTTGGTGTATGAGAATATTTATTATTGCGTGGGAAACCTAACATCTTGAATCGATCGCTATGGAAATCATCATCAGGGCTCGGTGCTTAACTTTTGATGCCTATGTTTCTTTATTACCAATAATTGCTTACCGTATTGACACACTCGGGATTGGGATCTGTTGCCTGTAACAGGAGAAAATAATTAAAACGTAGATTCTACTCATCAAACAATAAAACTTTCGATCAACAACTTTTAAAAATTATGTGATCTTTAGATTTTATCTTTTTCATACAAATTAAATCTGGGGGCACGGCAGTGCCCCCGCCAAGTCGAGCAAAACAAAGGCACGGCCGTACCGTGGCCGTACCATCCTTTTCTAGAAGCACTTCAGGCCATTTTCAACCTCCTGTAATTTTGTGCTGGCTAAAGCTAGAACCCTGAATTTTCAGGGATATATAGGGCTCGGGCTCAATAAGACTTAAGTATATTCTCAATAACATTCAATTTGAACGTGTAGTTTAAGAACTATTGTACGTCAAAGTTCCTTGGTTTTGTCACTGACTGACTGACTGACTGACTGACTCATCATCATAATTCTAAGGTACTTCTAGCAGACCCACAAGCTCCAAATTTTAAACACAGTTAGTTTTTAGCCTATCAAGTCCTAAAAAACCTACAATTATTGCAATTTCAGTCACAACTGCACATATAAGTTTGTAATCCTATACAAATACATACGATTACCCGCCAAGTTCATATAATTTTGTGAGATTTTTGAGATAATTTGCCCCGGCTTGGAAATGTTGTAGATTCAGGGCTGTTTGACGGTATCGACAGTTTGTTTCATGATCACTAAAAACGTCCTTTCGGAGAATTTTTGTGAACCAGTCCCCGCGCGTAAATTAAGTCGACCCTTCTGAAGATAAAACGGAAATTGGTCCTTAAACGGCTGTTTTTATATAGGTATATATGTGTTCCTTGTGAAAAAGGGTACCCTATAATCTAAATGCAAAAGAGCTCAAGTCTTACAATAGAGTTGTGGCCTTTTGCACCTAGTTTGACGAACGAGACTTTAAATGAAATGGTCGTTTCTGCTTCTTAATTTGTGCTACTTTCTTTTTGCAACTTTTTAAAAACACGCCAAACCCTCATTTTATTTTTTTCATACAAACATACGAAAAGTGAGATTTCGCTGCTTTCAGAATTTAATTTTGAAGATGAATTATCTATCTTAATTTATTTGAAGATATTTCAAAACAAAAGTAGGTATCTCAGTTTAGAGAAAAGAATCTAACTTTACATTTAAAGGCTTTGGGCTTAAAATCACTAAATCTCATAATACCTTATTTGCCAATACACCCTATTTTCAAATTACCATGAGCTCATAAAACCTAAATGTCAAATTGTAACATTCTTAAAATGAACGAAATTCATTATGACTTTGACTTAAAACGGCATATTCTCTAAATGCCTGAAGATTGAAATGCACAATCCTTCAATTACCGAATGGCAGAAATGACAAAATATCAAAACAACTAAACCTCAAAATACCTAAATTTAGGCATTTTTCCAAAAATACCTAATTTTTTTTACGAGTGTTTATTTGATAGTATAAATTTAGGTATTTTGAGGTTTGGTTGTTTTAAGCATATGTTGTTTTGCCATAATGCTGTTTTGAAGTTTAGGTATTATGAGCCTAAGGTAATTTGAACATCGGCGATATTAAGGTTTCGGTTGATTGTGAAAAAAATTTAGGCATTCTGCAATTTAGGTATTTTGAGGCCATGAAGTTTTGAGATCTGGGAATATTGATAATGAGGTAAAATGAAATTTAGTGATTTTAAGCCCAAAGCATTTAAAGCCCCATTTTTGGAGCCAGCAACATAATAATTATGTGTTCCGGGTCAAAATACGACTGAACGTGGAGTACATTTTTATTGCATCTTGTGAACACCGCCATCTATCGCACAACAGCGACATTATGGCTGTGACTGCTCCTAGGAACTGTATAGGGTTACTCGGATCTGCCGCTAGATGTCGCTAACAGATTGAATATGAAAGTGTTGTGAAACATTATACAAACAAAACATTACACAAAAAATCAAAAAAGTTATAATAAGTATGTTATATTAATGATTACTCTAGTTATCACAGACTAAATGATTAATATTATGTTATTGAAAAATGAAAACTGACTGATTATGATTGTCATTTTTAGGGTTCCGTACCAAAATGGTAAAAAAGGAACCCTTATGGTGCTACTCTGTCTGTCTGTCTGTCTGTCTGTCTGTCTGTCTGTCTGTCTGTCTGTCTGTCTGTCTGTCTGTCCGTCTGTCACAGCAAGATATCTCAGGATCTACTGATGCTATCGACTTGAAATTTGGAATAGTGTTAAAAACCGCTAACCCGAGCTTATGGGATGTAAAAAAAATCTTGTAACTTTTTTACTTTTTTTTTTAAAAGGGTCCGTAATGAGACTTTGAAAATTGAAAGTAGGGCTATTATATCGAGTGGGGTATCAAATGAAAGGGCTTTATTTATAGATTAAAACAGTATTTTTGTATTTTTTTTTAAATAAGCAGTTTTTGATTTATGGCGAAAAACGTTAAAAAAAATACCATTCCCCCCCTATTATCTTCGAAGTTACTGAACAGAAAAATCTGTAATAATTACCAATTATTAATGTCGTCCTATATATTACAGGAAAAATATAACGGTTTTCCTAACTTGAACCGTTTTTGAGAAATTTGCAAAAATCTTAACACATACTTATTTGCTCCTACTAAACTAATCGCCATATAGTTTTTCTTGAACTATTCATGTATCTACTTATGAGTTTGTACGGAACCCTCGGTGCGCGAGTCCGACACGCACTTGGCCGGTTTTTATCTTCCCACGAAAACATTGACCTTATATTATATGGAAGTTTAGATTTCGGTTCTGTTTTCGGCCGAAACTGAGATCAAAGCCAAAATTCGGTTTCGGTTTCGGCCGTGAAGTAGTTTCGGTCGGCCACTACTCGCGGGTTTAGCTAACCATCGTTTGCGGAGGTGAAATAAGACATATTTCTCGTTTTGCGCCGCTGTAGTTGAATAAAAGGTATCGTATGTACTAACAAGGGCGATGTAAACACAAACAAACAGACTAACATTTCAAAAAGTCCAACGATGAAAGAGGAAACTCTTGAACATTTTCTTAAGTTGTTCACTTTTTAAAATAATTTACTTGTTTAAAAACGAAGTCACGAAGTACTTGGAAAATTCCTTCGCCATACCAAAAGCAATAAAACTAATCAGAAAATTCAATTATTTCCTCCTATATGAAATCTCCTTCGCTGATAAGCAAAATTAATGATTTTTAGGATGGTCTTACTAAAACAATGTGCGTAAACGTAGGAATAATTGTATTTTGTTTATTTTTAAGCAATTATGTATACAGTGATAATCACACGCATCGGGGAAAGAAAAGTGACGTATATATTGAGTATGTAGACGGCCAGTCGGTACCAGGAGACCAGAAGCAAGTGAAAGCAGAGCCAGTGTTAAAAATGACACGTAAGGACAGCAAAGCAGAAATCAAGGCAATTCTGGAAGAAAATTACAGATTCAAGAACAATGTCTCGGCGACTAGGTTCAAAATATCTGACGTAAAGAAGAATCGTGAGTAATTATGTCACTATTTAATAGCTAATAATGTTCTATCTATCAGCAACGAACGACCACTGTTCGATGTTAGCACATAAATCACCACAGAGTACGTTTCTGAGCGGACTGCGACCTGGTTCGATCCCAGGCGCTTCGGCCCCCACCTAGTCCGACCCTCTCAAGGTGGTCCGGGCCAAGCGACCTGGTTGAATCCCAGGGAACGCCACGGCCCCTACCTGGTTCGATTTTTGCAACAGTCAGTTTCCAAAAAAAAAGCAGACTGCATCCACCGACTCCCCGCTTAGCAATGCACTGACGAGAAGTTTCCTTATGAGAATTTTCCGGTAACTTCTGAGAATATTCTCGAGAACGAGAGTTTATCGGTATGTCAAGTAGACACAACCATATACACGCATTATAAGATATTTCGGTACCTAGTAAAAAAAGTCCGAAATTCGAAAGACGTCTATCTCCGTCTCTATCGCTCTTGCAATAATCGAGTGGAAGAGATGGTGATAGACGTTTTTAGAATTTTGGACTTCGTGGTTATAGTCCTGATAACGATCCGATGAGTTCAAAATTCAAAAAGAGACCCTCAGACACAATAACAAAAAGTGTGTTCTACTTGAAGTAACTTTTGTGTAACTTAACGTCCTATTAAAACTACAGCTTATTCGATACTGAATTGTTACTAGTTTTTTTGGTGCTGGCATTATATCTAGTTGCAATTTTCTCTGAAATGTAATAAGAATTTAAGCAACTTATTGGTAACTTCACCTATCAACAAAATAACTAACTGTAAAAGACAATTACATGGACATAATAACAAATAATTTTAAAATTTATCCGTTTTATCTTTATTCCAAGAATATCCTCTTGTTTTAACAATAAGTTTTATGTTGCAAGATTGTTCTGCGAATATTCCGCGTTTTGGGAATGTTCTGTAACTTGTACATTGCTATCCCCGCTACTCTCACTGAGTCGTTTGTATGTCCCCCGAATTTGAGGATAGGTTGCACTTACCTATAAAAAAAAACATGGTCGTGACTCTAAGACTTTACTGTCCCAACGGTTAGCCGTTCTATATGCCCCCTATAGTTAATAGATGAATTGTGATTTCTATGCGGATTGTTCGTTCGGCAACGGTTATTTATCAGCCATGATACAATTGCAAAAAAAATAAAGGAAGTTGGTTATATTTCAGAGACAGCGTCCGATGATATGAATGGAATGTCGTGGGTGTTCCGTACGTTTGCGGTACGTCGCATCGTAGGCGGGATGGAGACTAGCATCAGCATGTACCCGTACAATGTGGCCATTTCCCGTAACGGCCGTCATTGGTGCGGTGGCTCCATCATCGACGAGCAGTGGGTGATCACAGCTGGACACTGCTTTGAGTCGTAAGATTCCCATGTTTCTAAAGTCCTGTACCTCTAGCACAACTGTGACACGCGACGCGACTCTTTGTCGTATGACAAATACTACCTATTTCTTTCCTTTTAAGTGTGACAGTGACAGGTCATGCTCTGCCAGGCGGGAAGTGAAGTCGCGCCTAGTTGTGCTATAGTAGAGGATCCCGGTATAGAACGACCTTCACCGAGCTGGTTAATGGATGAAAAGTATTGTATATTGAATTAAATATATTAATAAATATATTGCAAATGGGTTGCCTAAAAAAATTCAATCCAGAATATGATTAATTAAAAATTAAAAAAAAAAAAAAAATTTTTCACCGTTTTGTTTAATAGGCAAATGACATACCAATCAAAAGTATGAAGCCTATAGAATATGCAAAAGCAATAGAATACCAATAGAAACAATAGAAACTTAACGCAACCGGGATTGAAGGGCTTTGACTTTTTAAAACTCGACAACCGCACTTCAGGACTGATTTTTCGCAGGCAACTCTATACCACCGTGTTCGTAATAAAATAGTCTTTATTTTGGCATAAAGTTTATTCATTAACTAGACCAGTGCAAATCACTAATATCGATGTACCCGTGCCGACTTCATTCTAAATTTTTCGTATTAACCGGTTGAGCTAAGTTTGCACCTGGTTTCCTTGGCATCACATACCAACCAGGTGCAAACTTAACGCAACCGGGATTGAAGGGCTTTGACTTTTTAAAACTCGGCAACCGGAATTCAGGACTGATTTTTCGCAGGCAACCCTATATCACCGTGTTCGTAATAAAATAATCTTTATTTTGGCATAAAGTTTATTCATTAACCAGACCAGTGCAAATTACTAATATGATGTACCTGTTTATGCCTGGCAACCCAAAAGTTATGACGGGAAAAATATAGGCAACCTAACGTTTGCATATTCTATAGGCTTCATACTTTTGATTGGTATGTCATTTGCCTATTAAACAAAACGGTGAAAAATTAAAAAAAAAATTTTTTTTTTAATTTTTAATTAATCATATTCTGGACTGATTTTTTTTAGGCAACCCACTTGCAATATATTTATTAACATATTTAATTCAATATACAATACTTTTCATCCATTAACCAGCTCGGTGAAGGTCGTTCTATACTGGGATCTTAGACTACTAGAGGTACGTTACTGAGCTTTGGTTAATTTACAACGGTGCAAGTATCTTAAGAGGACATTTCTTTGTATTGCCTAAATTGGTCTCAGTTGCGAGATTACATTCTACAGACACATTTAAAATTATATAACGCAACCATAAAGAATATCCCAGATCATGTTTGTGGCCCTTACTGAGGCCTTAGGTGAGGACCATAAAAAACGACCTGGGCTCTTCTTTGTTACCGCCCTTGGTTTGTACCGCAAACTCAGTCCAATCCACTCAACTTTGGTCCAACCTTTGAATTATCCCCGTACGTATATGATGGCACTTAACTAAATGGCGCCGTTTAATGAAAAGGCTGGTCAGTTAACCAAATGGCTAATTAAGCTAGTTGGTGGCGCCACATACACAATTAACGGAGAAAAACATCCTTATCTTACAATAGTGTGATCTACTGTTAATAGGTAACCTACTTCCAGGGGTGCTCATGACTCCGATAAGTGGCCCCTTTGAGGCACGTTATGGTACCATTGTGTACAAATCTGACTCCTTACATGCCATTAGCCCTTAATTGAGACTGGGCGTAATCTTTAAGTGTATTACCGGTTTCTTTTGTTAAAAATCTACAGGGTGTTCGACGGTGATAAAAAGAAACTGCTGGCGTTCATAATACGTGCTGGGAGCTCATTCCAAGATAGGGGAGGATACCAGGCTAGGGTTAACAAGGTCAGTTCAAATCCTTTTACCAAAATTAGTGCGTTCGCAAACCACTGACTAGTACTATAGTATTGGATTTGTGGAGGGTAAAAGGTTTTATATGTAGTAGAGATTGTTTTTATTTTATCATAAACAGTTTTATTTAGCTTGAATATATATTTGTATTTGTTTTAAATCTGGCGACAGCTTTTTTAATATTTCTACTACCGATTTTTATGAAATTCTGCACAGACATTGCGTTCTCGAATATAACTAGTAGCTGTGATAATTCCAACTTAGTTGGAAGTATCAAGTCGGAAGTCTGTGAGGGTAGAACGTATAATCATAAAAGATAAAACAGATACTATTTTATTATATATATATAGCTTTATAGTACCCAAGGACCTTAAAATAAATAGCCGGACGGAGGCTGGCCAACAGAGAACTTTTTCCTATTGCGAGCAGCACACACAGATAGATAGCCGGCCGATTAGACATGCTTCAGTTCTTTGTTAGTGATGCTCCGTCCGGCTATTTATTTGAAGGTCCTTGATACTACCGGGGAAAGTAAAGTTTATTAAATCACAAACTTAGTTATATGGTGATAGGTAATGGTGGGGAAGGCAGGGCCAGACGGAGCCGTGGCGTTGGTGGGATTATTTCGGAATACTGGTAGTATTCGTTTATTTTAGTCGACTACTGTCAGGGCAGCCCTGTTGTTTACCAGTGTCGCTGCGGTTTTTATTAACTTGTTCAATTCCTAAAATGATCAGAAGCATTCCATGAAAACATCTCCTTTTTACCGCTTACGTAACGCTATGGTAGCTACCATAACAAAACTTATTAGCTGCTAAGAAACACTATACTCTGTCCTGTTAGATATTAAAATAAAGGTAAACAAAAAAACCACGTGACTCGGCTCGTTCAGCCAGTAGTATTGCGCCACAGATACAAAACGTTACTTTGATTGGCTGAACGAGCCGAGCCACGTGGTTTTTTACTTTACCTTTATTTAAATACCTAACAGGACAGAGTATACCAATCTTAAATTCAGCTTCGTAATTTTACATGTTGAAAGTATTAAAGCGGTAGTGTCGCTTACATTATGTTTCCGTGGAATGCTCCATCAGAAGGCACTTTACTCGTAATTTCAGGCATTCTTCCCTGCAAAGTACAGTCCAGGGAACGCAGACTACGATTTCGCCCTGGCTCGCCTGGATAGACCTATGCCCATTGGTCGAAATATTGCAGTCCTCAATCTACCTTCCAAGGACTTTGTCATCAAACCCGGAGAGATGCTAATAGTCAGTGGGTGGGGCAGCACTCATGTAAATATTGTTTTATTATTTGCCAATTACGCAACTAGGCCTTAAGTAGGCTACTTTATAACTTTTTTCTGTTGTATGGTATAGAAAGACAAGAAATGTTATATGTATTGCCATAATGCCAGGAACATTCCTCCGAATGAATGGCTAATGAAACTTGTTGAACCAACTCGTGTTATTGAATCAACCGACTCGTGTTTTTAAAGGCGTGTTATTATAACAAACACTCGTTTGTAATTCCTTACTTACCGCCTGTAACAGAATCAAGTCATTTCTGTTAGTTATTCGATCTTTATTGAAGCGATGGCTACAAGAGATTTCTTTCAGGAATGCATTTCCTAGCGTGCGTGACTCTTGGTCTTTTATTATATTATGTTTTGTGAAATAAACAATGTATATAAAATTATGTACATATGTTTTACCGACATCTAGTGGATGACGATTATACGATGAAGAAAGATCAATAGCAAATACCAGTCAGATACAAGGCGTAAAGGTTAAGTGAAATATCGAGAGAGGGCGCTGAAATCAGTTGTATTTTATATAACAGGTAAGTACATAAAGAAATAATATGAAGTTTTACTCTTTATTACAGTATAATTATCTATTATTGGAGTAACTATGACATTGTATTGATAAAATTGCTGGTTGATGGAGACATGGTGGACATATTTGAGAACAGTGTCCACTGTGATAATGGTAAGTATGAATGTATAACTTTTAGGTTTGGAGTGCTGATAAAGATGTTTAAAATTATTAAAGGATTTCTGTCACAAAGAACCAAATTACAAGATGAGGCAGTTTTGGTAAAATTTAACCTTGATATTACCGAATATTCTAGAAATCAGAATGTTTGGAAGGTTTCAGATTGTGTCAAGCAAAAAGCGTCCTTAGGATAGAAGACTTAAGGATGAAATCAAAAACAATACTGATAAGTATATAAGCCGAAAACGACCTCTGGTGGAGAGTAGCGGTACTATATGAAGGTCAAAAGGGTTGGGAAAAGATTGGTATCTAATACTTCTGGGAAACTCTGTTTCCTTCTTTAGAGAGATTTTAGTATAAAATAGACTTAGTAGGAGTTCAAAAACGAAAAAATATACTTTAATGAAATAAAGTGCATCGCTCAAGTAGACATTCTTATAAGAAAACGCCCTAGTTGGAGAAATATGTCGAATTAACGGTTATGTTTTGGTCACGGAAGTTGGACATCACTAAATTCTAGAACTTTCGATGTGCGGGGATCAGGGGGCGAGGAAAAGAGTATATAATCAGACGAGGCTGGTAGAACAGGGGCTTTTCCGCTGCCGAGCTCAGAAGGTGCTGAAGTCTGCTGCACTTTGTTATTCTGCTGGACCAGCTGACGAGGTCAATGACCCCGACCAGCTGATGGGTGCCCGTGCTCGCTGGACTGTTGACTGGTCATACCTGAACAGCTGATAGCTAGGCGGCCGTGGCGGCCCGCGGCCGCGCCCTGGGCATCAGTCAGCTGATAAAATTATGCCAGTATTATGTTGTGGAGGTCAGTTAATAGCTTATACGTCGCGTGTGATTGATAGAAATTAGGATTATCAGAGTGTATAGTAGTGAGTGAGTGGTGTTGTGAAGTGATGTTAAAAGTGCAGTGATTGTTGGTTGAATTGGATTGCTTTCTTACAATAAAACCTTATTGTAAGCTGGGTGAGTTGCATGTTCATATACTTAGGATGTTAGGGAAATCTAGGTCTCCGGTTGAGTAAGGGAAGTTAAGTAGATATCTATATGATTGAGATGTCCATTTCAATTCCTTACTATATAGTGTATTCGTTACCAGGACGGCGTCCTGTGGTGATATTATAAAGAAACTGTATTGAACAGTGCTAATATATGTAGCATACATGAGTACAGTAAAAGTATCTAATTGGTACTGTAGGTATGGTTGTATTCATTATTAAGGATTATTACATTAGTTATCTTTATTTTCCTAAAATAATTACATTCTTATGACAGGAACTCTATTATCTGTTTAATTTCACACTGCACATACAATTACTTACACAGGTAAATCAAATGATATGGTAAAATCTTTGTGGAACTTATTCGGACCAAATTTTGTCTGGAATAAGTCTCACATGATAGGTAAAGGTATAATTCCTTCAAGGTATATAAAGTTCTGGGATTTTCCAAGTTGGTGAAATTTCCATGAGTTTTAATATAGGGATTCAGTGTAACCTGAGACCTAAACCTACATTTGGGATAATCTGGTGTAACATTAGGGTTGCAAAGCTCTTATTGTTATACAATAGTACTGGTTTTCTGGAACCACAACAGAATTGGAAACAAATCGAAGAACTACTATGAATTCTCTTATGATTCCTGAAAATCAGGATCCAGGAGTTCTGTTTTCCTGTGCTAAATTATCATATAACTAACGACTCCCTTTGGGACGAGGTTGATGGTAATGAGGCTTATCAGTTTGACAGATTCCTTTGTAGGCTGGCTAGCCTTAAAAAGGTCTAGGATTGCACAACAAATGCTAGGTAATAAAATATTGCCTAGTATTTGATTTGCGTTCTATATTCTATAAACGATCCAATTTGGAAATATTCTCACTATGAACTGGTTTTAAAAAGGTAATTGGTTTAAGTGGTAAACCTTCCTATCCCAGTCATTTCCATTCCTCGAATGGCTAATTTTATACTTCATAGTAAACTCAATATTTTATTTATATTAAAATTACTGGTTCCTAACTAGGAATGCCACGCTTATGCATGCTTACTAATACTAAGTACTAATATGATCAAGGTCTTTCCTAATGTCTGTCCTATATATGGAAGACTCTGAGCCGATTTGGAAATGATTATACTTTTATAAGTATTGACAACTTATATATATCCATTTTAGCTCCCAGGAAACCCTTGAGCATAATGAGTCACATCCAGATATGGAGTGGGACACTTTGTACATAGTATAAAAAATGATCTAGTGGCTGTTAGTGCGTAATCAGTTATTTTATAAAGTACTACATTCTGATTTTGAATGTAGGAAGTTTTGTATTTGCTTAGCCAAATCCTATCTGTCACGGACTAGCTAGGTGTTGAAAATGGCTGAGCTAGACGTAACGAGGGCGAGGGTTAAGGGGCTCTCGTTTTTCCTCTCCAAACCACCCTTTAGTAAGGTACATTACACATACTCCTTCACTACACTTTACAATTTTATACTAGGATAGCTAAATTGTACAACTTAAGATTGTTTACTATAATTAATTCTAAATTTAACTTGTAGTCATGGTTGTTTTTTTTATGATGTAAAGAGTGCTAAGAGAGAGGAGAAATTGTATAATTGTCAGTAAATTAGAGCAACACAGTATAAATATGAATTGAAGTGTGATTATAAGATTCCCGGAGAAGTCTGCCAAGTATTCTATGTATTATTAATAGTTACATGTGTTCCAAGATTATGTTAGACTATAAATATGTAAATTAGAGTCTTAATTTGATACGCATTACACCCTAGGGATCAAGGGTTACTACATTCACAACTTGTCCTACATTTATTACTAAGACGATCACGCCATTGAGTTATTCGAAATGAAACTTCTTTAAAGTTATAATAATAGTCAAATATTATTATTATTGTAAATGATTATTTACACATATATCATTAGCTACATGATGGAAGGCCGGTCTAAGGACTTACCATCTGGTTTCGAGTTATGTTTTATACAATTGGTGCCGTGACCAGGATTACTTAATACTTAAACAAAGACCTCTTTAGAGGTACAATTGGCTCCGTGAATGGAACTAGGGTCTTAAAGTAATGCTCATCAAATTATTGACTCACTATTTTAAGAATATTGTGAACACCGTTAGCGTATAAAAATAAAAAACATACACAAAGCCATGAACATTTCATTTATTTAGCACACACGCATATGTACAAACACCCACGCACACGCACATAGCACATAATAACATCTTTGATGCGGATTTTATGCAGATGTTGTTGATATTATGTTATAAATTAGGTGTCGCTGCATTAAAGCATTTATAAGCATTCTTGTCTTGTTATTGCGCCAATAGTAAATTGCAGGTATCTAGAACAAAGAAGAGAAGTTAATGAAGCCCAAGAAACCAATTAAAAGAAGAAATCCAGAACGATGCAATGAAATATTACCTCAAGAAAGGAAGTCATCATTTATCGACCATTGTTCCATATGCTTCATAGTTGTCTCACTGAACGAGTAAATTTCTTCTTCGTGTGGGAATTGAAATGGACGTCCTTTAATTTTATAGTTAATTTTAAGTATACAGTCTTGATTACGAATACCATTTATTGTCAAGTTTTCAACTAGAATTAGAATCTATTTTATTCAACTTCGTCAGCGTAGCCGCTATTTTATGGCCGTATGAATGACATAATAATGGTGTTGCTAGAATAAAGATTTGAAATTCCGAAACTATGGGAATTGTTTCTAATGGCAGGTAAAATATGGAAAATTATGGTTGCGATTTTATTATTAATTGATTATTATAACCATAGACTTCTTCGATCAATATTTACTTAGCAACTGATAAAGGATACAGTGCTCTTGTGCAACAGTTTATTTATCACTAGTCATAATTTCACCTATTGCGGATTACTTTATAGTTGCTTAGTTAATATTCTTTAGCGTACTTATTTGATTAATGTCTTATTATGTGGATATCCATTCCAATTTTATTATTAGTCACTTTCGTTATTTGAAGAAGTAATTCGAATAAATCTTCCATTTTCGGATTATGTCTATCGGCTGGCCACACCGTAAGAACCTACAGTGGATATAGAATGCGAATTGAGACCGCGTTTACACGGCCTTATTTTAAATATGAACAGATATAGGATAGGAATTTATTAGCAGTTTTAATTATTGGCGTATGTATATTTGCTTATTTATTTTAACAGGTAAGAAATTTCTTATAAGATTATTGCTAGTGTTAAACCCATTCTCGACGAAGAGTGTATAAGTGGCTAATGTAAACGTTAAGAAACTATGGACATTGGATTTAAGGATGAATCTACTGTCAAAGTGTCAAGTGTCAGCATTTGAAGTATGATTTTGACAAAGGGTGAAATATGAGTCTTATGTTTATTTATCGTGTATTATCGTTCGTATTATTTTACCTATACTGAATACGTGAGAATAAATATGTGTAATATATCTACCAGTTTATTATATGCATTATGACAAATCTACAAATATTGGGTGCGAAATATTTACCTATTTAGTGTTGCTGTGCGAATTTTATGGATTTGGAGTTCTAGGTGAGTTATGTTAATTAAATTTGGTGTAAACGTATAATCTCTTATGTTATGTTGTAGATATACTGTTAACAGATAAGTGTGGGAATCTTGTCTGGATTGATTTCGGTACTTATGAAGGGATGTTGATGTTGTTTACTTCAAAATATTAATACATCATACATATTGCAAATAGTACTTCTGCTTACTATTGTTAATTGACATAGGCCTCCTCTGAACAGTTGATATGCTTCCTTATTGTGTTCATATTACATAGAAATAACATTTTGACAAGAAAGGTGAAATCGCGGTCTATCATGAGTGATGTGCAGCATCGGATTATTTAATTATTACACCTGTAGGAGGGACATATATATTTAAGAAAGTACAGTGTAGTGATGAGTATAGTTCGGTTAGATACTTATTTAAAACGAGTTGGAATATGCAGAGAACTAAAGTGTTTAAGTTTAGTGTTGAAGGTCATATGACTTAGTAAAGTGACAATCTGTGTGACTCCGTGGTTTCGAGTTATAAATGAAGAGTTTATTCAAGAGGAGTTTAGAAGGCAATGATGTTGGAAGATAATTTTGACCAGCAGAAATTGAAGACCAAACCAACAAGTCACCAGAAATTGTAGCAGAGAAGGGGCGTGTTGTCTTCAAGACACATCAAGTGCCGAGATCGGTGTATAGCTACGGGGGTGTTGCAGTTTGAACTGGTGGTGTCAATCGCAGATTTTAATCATTGTTTAGGTTCCCAACCATATTATCCATAAATTAATAAATAAATGTGATGAAATTAAATATATGTATATTTTCTTTGTTTACATTTTGACTCTGAAGGTGCTCATGGCCTGCTTTAGCAGTTGAGAGAGTGTGCTTGACTTTAATTATGAGATTTGTATTATACTTGATGATTAAGTAGTTCAATTATTAGACAGCCTTTCAGAGGAAAGGTGCCAAAAGTTTAAAAGTCTGTACGGGGCGTAGGTTTGGTTGCTAGAGGAAAGGGTTATTATATTTTATTTTTTGTAGGTTCCGGGCCAACATTGACTACATTTGAGAGTTATCCTTCTAGGCTGTATGCTGTGTCTATGTGGGGCGTAGGGAGTGTGTCTGAAGGAGATAATCTAGACCGTGGGCATAGTAATTTAACATTTATTGTGCATGCTCAGTTATGTGTCGGATCGTGATGCTTGAGAGGGACATTTGTGGCTTTATTGATTGAAATTAAGCAATTGTTTATTATGTATGGTAAGTTAGTGATTTTACTAGTTCATCCTTTATTTTTTTTTAGATATATAAAGCTAGGATTTTCTATAATTATTAATATTATTAATTATGTGTATATGAATATGAGCTTCTAGCCTCTTCCTTTTCTTTATCAAATTTCTTATTGTGGCCTTAAAGCATTGCTGCAGAACATGGGTCTGTTCAAAGCGCTGTCGCTGCTGTAGTATGTTAGGAACTTAATTTCGGTAAACTCCATTAAGGTTCCTCGGGGCGATTGTAACAGAATCAAGTCATTTCTGTTAGTTATTCGATCTTTATTGAAGCGATGGCTACAAGAGATTTCTTTCAGGAATGCATTTCCTAGCGTGCGTGACTCTTGGTCTTTTATTATATTATGTTTTGTGAAATAAACAATGTATATAAAATTATGTACATATGTTTTACCGACATCTAGTGGATGACGATTATACGATGAAGAAAGATCAATAGCAAATACCAGTCAGATACAAGGCGTAAAGGTTAAGTGAAATATCGAGAGAGGGCGCTGAAATCAGTTGTATTTTATATAACAGGTAAGTACATAAAGAAATAATATGAAGTTTTACTCTTTATTACAGTATAATTATCTATTATTGGAGTAACTATGACATTGTATTGATAAAATTGCTGGTTGATGGAGACATGGTGGACATATTTGAGAACAGTGTCCACTGTGATAATGGTAAGTATGAATGTATAACTTTTAGGTTTGGAGTGCTGATAAAGATGTTTAAAATTATTAAAGGATTTCTGTCACAAAGAACCAAATTACAAGATGAGGCAGTTTTGGTAAAATTTAACCTTGATATTACCGAATATTCTAGAAATCAGAATGTTTGGAAGGTTTCAGATTGTGTCAAGCAAAAAGCGTCCTTAGGATAGAAGACTTAAGGATGAAATCAAAAACAATACTGATAAGTATATAAGCCGAAAACGACCTCTGGTGGAGAGTAGCGGTACTATATGAAGGTCAAAAGGGTTGGGAAAAGATTGGTATCTAATACTTCTGGGAAACTCTGTTTCCTTCTTTAGAGAGATTTTAGTATAAAATAGACTTAGTAGGAGTTCAAAAACGAAAAAATATACTTTAATGAAATAAAGTGCATCGCTCAAGTAGACATTCTTATAAGAAAACGCCCTAGTTGGAGAAATATGTCGAATTAACGGTTATGTTTTGGTCACGGAAGTTGGACATCACTAAATTCTAGAACTTTCGATGTGCGGGGATCAGGGGGCGAGGAAAAGAGTATATAATCAGACGAGGCTGGTAGAACAGGGGCTTTTCCGCTGCCGAGCTCAGAAGGTGCTGAAGTCTGCTGCACTACTGGTAAGGGCTTTAATAATTGATCTCCACATTGTTATTCTGCTGGACCAGCTGACGAGGTCAATGACCCCGACCAGCTGATGGGTGCCCGTGCTCGCTGGACTGTTGACTGGTCATACCTGAACAGCTGATAGCTAGGCGGCCGTGGCGGCCCGCGGCCGCGCCCTGGGCATCAGTCAGCTGATAAAATTATGCCAGTATTATGTTGTGGAGGTCAGTTAATAGCTTATACGTCGCGTGTGATTGATAGAAATTAGGATTATCAGAGTGTATAGTAGTGAGTGAGTGGTGTTGTGAAGTGATGTTAAAAGTGCAGTGATTGTTGGTTGAATTGGATTGCTTTCTTACAATAAAACCTTATTGTAAGCTGGGTGAGTTGCATGTTCATATACTTAGGATGTTAGGGAAATCTAGGTCTCCGGTTGAGTAAGGGAAGTTAAGTAGATATCTATATGATTGAGATGTCCATTTCAATTCCTTACTATATAGTGTATTCGTTACCAGGACGGCGTCCTGTGGTGATATTATAAAGAAACTGTATTGAACAGTGCTAATATATGTAGCATACATGAGTACAGTAAAAGTATCTAATTGGTACTGTAGGTATGGTTGTATTCATTATTAAGGATTATTACATTAGTTATCTTTATTTTCCTAAAATAATTACATTCTTATGACAGGAACTCTATTATCTGTTTAATTTCACACTGCACATACAATTACTTACACAGGTAAATCAAATGATATGGTAAAATCTTTGTGGAACTTATTCGGACCAAATTTTGTCTGGAATAAGTCTCACATGATAGGTAAAGGTATAATTCCTTCAAGGTATATAAAGTTCTGGGATTTTCCAAGTTGGTGAAATTTCCATGAGTTTTAATATAGGGATTCAGTGTAACCTGAGACCTAAACCTACATTTGGGATAATCTGGTGTAACATTAGGGTTGCAAAGCTCTTATTGTTATACAATAGTACTGGTTTTCTGGAACCACAACAGAATTGGAAACAAATCGAAGAACTACTATGAATTCTCTTATGATTCCTGAAAATCAGGATCCAGGAGTTCTGTTTTCCTGTGCTAAATTATCATATAACTAACGACTCCCTTTGGGACGAGGTTGATGGTAATGAGGCTTATCAGTTTGACAGATTCCTTTGTAGGCTGGCTAGCCTTAAAAAGGTCTAGGATTGCACAACAAATGCTAGGTAATAAAATATTGCCTAGTATTTGATTTGCGTTCTATATTCTATAAACGATCCAATTTGGAAATATTCTCACTATGAACTGGTTTTAAAAAGGTAATTGGTTTAAGTGGTAAACCTTCCTATCCCAGTCATTTCCATTCCTCGAATGGCTAATTTTATACTTCATAGTAAACTCAATATTTTATTTATATTAAAATTACTGGTTCCTAACTAGGAATGCCACGCTTATGCATGCTTACTAATACTAAGTACTAATATGATCAAGGTCTTTCCTAATGTCTGTCCTATATATGGAAGACTCTGAGCCGATTTGGAAATGATTATACTTTTATAAGTATTGACAACTTATATATATCCATTTTAGCTCCCAGGAAACCCTTGAGCATAATGAGTCACATCCAGATATGGAGTGGGACACTTTGTACATAGTATAAAAAATGATCTAGTGGCTGTTAGTGCGTAATCAGTTATTTTATAAAGTACTACATTCTGATTTTGAATGTAGGAAGTTTTGTATTTGCTTAGCCAAATCCTATCTGTCACGGACTAGCTAGGTGTTGAAAATGGCTGAGCTAGACGTAACGAGGGCGAGGGTTAAGGGGCTCTCGTTTTTCCTCTCCAAACCACCCTTTAGTAAGGTACATTACACATACTCCTTCACTACACTTTACAATTTTATACTAGGATAGCTAAATTGTACAACTTAAGATTGTTTACTATAATTAATTCTAAATTTAACTTGTAGTCATGGTTGTTTTTTTTATGATGTAAAGAGTGCTAAGAGAGAGGAGAAATTGTATAATTGTCAGTAAATTAGAGCAACACAGTATAAATATGAATTGAAGTGTGATTATAAGATTCCCGGAGAAGTCTGCCAAGTATTCTATGTATTATTAATAGTTACATGTGTTCCAAGATTATGTTAGACTATAAATATGTAAATTAGAGTCTTAATTTGATACGCATTACACCCTAGGGATCAAGGGTTACTACATTCACAACTTGTCCTACATTTATTACTAAGACGATCACGCCATTGAGTTATTCGAAATGAAACTTCTTTAAAGTTATAATAATAGTCAAATATTATTATTATTGTAAATGATTATTTACACATATATCATTAGCTACATGATGGAAGGCCGGTCTAAGGACTTACCATCTGGTTTCGAGTTATGTTTTATACACGCCCTAGATACACAATGTACTATTGCAGTTTCAATAACTGGAGCATTCCATGAAAACATCTACTTTTTGTCCATTACGGAACGCTATGGTAGCTACCCTAATAAAACTTATTAGCTGTTAAGAAATGGAAAGTAATTTTTTGGTCAGCCGTTATTAAAATTGATCGGCAAAAAAAAAATAAGCAGTTAAATCATTTGGGCAGCATACAAAGATTTGGCTGGCAATAAATAAAAATCGGTCGGCAACTCTTGTACAGCAAATAATTTAAAAACGGTTAACATTTTAACCAATATTAATCTGCTTTATTTATCATTTGTCTGCCTAATAAACAGTCGAGCTGCAAAATAATTACTTGGCCGGCAAGATTTTACAATTGGTTAGCAGAGAAAACATGCGTGGATTGCGTTTAGTTTAAAAAATCAGCAGTACTGAGGGCAGAGCGAAACAGACCACGTGACGCGAGCAGCCAATCGTGGGCGTGTTTGTTTTGTCATTCGGTGATTGTCAGCTGTCAGTGTCAAGTAGTAGTTAACCAATTATCAGTGATTTTTACCGTATTGCTATTTTTGAAGATACTACTTACTATAAAATGTAAAAAGCCTGCGAAAGTCCGAATCTAGGGCTCTCGCTGGTTAGGGCGCGTGCCGGTACTGCGCGCCCTAGTGTTTTTATAGAGCCGGAGGCGCCGAGGGAGAGTAGCCCTCGCCCGCCATGACGAAGCGCGGGAACGAGTGAGGCGAGCGGCTGAGGCTGGTCGCCGAAGGCGGCCAACAAGCCGAAGCTGCGGAGGCGAGCGAAGTGACCGTGCGTCGTCATGCAAGGGCGGAAGGGCTGCTGTTCCCGCAGCGCCGGAGATACGGAAAGTCAACTTTTTCAACTTTGAAGTCGAATAACTCGGTTATTTTTTAATTTCAGAGAAAAGTTTTTGCCATAAAACATGTTTATTTTATCGAATTCTATACGATAAAACAATAATAAATAGGTGTAATAATGACACCAACATCCATCGAAATTTTTAAGTCTTAAAAATTTGTCAACTTTGAATTCGAATATCTCGGACATTTTTTATTTTAGAAATAGAAGTTTTTCTAATAAAATATGCTTATTTTATTGTAAACTCGAAAATTTTATTTAGATGTGCCCTTTTGCGTTATTGTGGCAGAATAGTAAAGTTGCGCCCATTTTGTGCATGCCAATTAGGTTTTATTGCACCTTTCATTTTGATGAACAAAATGAAATATTTTGCTTACCTACTGATTGCTTACCAAAATTTGATTAACCGTAGATCGCTTAATGCAGCTCAAATGTTTAATTTGCTGACCAAAATAATTTAGAGCAGTTCAGTATATCATTAATTGCAGCCTGATTTATAAATGTTTGCTAACCATAAGTTGCTTACCAACTAGCTATTTTGGCGGACCAAATACATATTTCTGCTGACCAAAATATGAATATTTTGCTGATCGATTAAATGATACCCTTAAAAAATACTACCCGTCTTAATGCCAAGTTATAATATTGCTAGTCCGACATTCAGCTTCCTAATTTTACATGTCAAAAGTATTAAAAAGGTAGTGTCTCTTACGAAACGTTTTCGTGGAGTGCTCCACCTGCCAACTCAACCGCGCAGTACGTTTGCAGACTTAGTGAAATACTTAAATGATTCTGCTGTGTTGTCATGATGCGGTGTCCTCGGTGCTCGAGTTGGACTCACACTTGGCCGGTATTTATCTTGTTTGTCAGGAAAGTGGCGCAGGTCACATCCCGGATCGTCTCCGCTTCGTCCCCGTCCCAGCGATGAAGCTCTCCGAGTGCCAGTCTGCCTACCGCTTCTATATAACTCCGCGTATGATGTGCGCGGGCTACGCGACCGGCGGCAAGGATGCTTGCAATGTACGTTTGATTCTTTCTGACCAGAGTCCTTTGAGCGTCGTGGTCAGAGAAATATGTTGATATAGAATGAAAGATTATATGTACTCGCCAGTGACCTTTACTCGCCGTCAACTTTAGTTGCCATCAACATTATTAACGATTTGAAAAATCTAATAATAATGGTATAATTAATTGTCCAAATACCACCAAATGAAATGGAAAATTTATGTCTTCCATCACTAAATTACACTCTTGACGTCAAACGTCTACCGCAAAATCTTACACGGTTACTGGTTTCCATACAAACCGACGAATTATTTCCTTCTATCTCGTATATTTCTGTGGTCGTGGTCTTGTCATTGCCCGTGCAGCGTCGACGCAACGTTCAGCCGTCCTATGTGGTAGCCTATCTGCACCACCCGCTTACTTACCACACACCTGCGCGTTGGAGAGCGAGATACAGTTTTTTTTTTGTGCACCGCCGCGACGAATAAACAAGACTGTTAGACATGTCACTTGAGAAATCTAACTACATCGTCTGCGTCACAATTTAATTCCTTTTCTGTATATTGTTATTACATATCCTGTACATATTCCCTGTTTTTCCACTACACAGGAGGTGTATACGCACGCCACCCGCAACTGGTGACCCCGACTAGAACGCAGTTAATTGCTATAGAGTTGCATAGAAGTCAACCGCGTTTTAGACATAGGACGGCAGCGTTGGTGCAACTTCGCCGTGACGCCAGCAGCGTCTGTCGAGCAGAGTTATCTTATCAGCGCCCGCGCAGTCGACGCGACATTCGAATGTTCGAACGATACGACGATCTGGCACTGACTAGACGATAATGCTCGAAAGATGCTAGTGTGTTTTGTTTCATCCGTTATGTTAGTATCGAAGTGACAGACAGACAGTATTTAATGTACGTTTGTGTGTTAATATCGAAATGACAAAATGCTGACTTACAAAAGCGTTTCTAGTTTCAGTAATATTTATGACTTATCTTGACTTCATCCACATCCTGAGCGCAGTTACTAGGTAACATAGCAACATCTTAACGACGAGCTCACTTTTGTTAAACCTGGCTTTTAGACTTAGTTATAAAGTTACATGATGTGATAACTTCATGAGTTATAAATTTTAGCCTACTATTTTGACCATTTGATTTAAGTAGGTCAAAAATAAATATGAATAATAGCGCGAGGTCAGACACAATTGAATATGTGATTTATACAATTAATACGTGTATCTTAATAAGAGTCTGTGCGTAAAGAGAATAGGCGTGGCGAAAAACGGAACTAACCTAATACCAATAAAGCATTCTTTTTTTTGCAAATAGGGTAGAAAAGCATTACAGAAGCAGAAGCCCCCCCCATCTAAATCCTATTCTCTTTCCGCACAGACTCTAAGTGGTAGTAATTCTTAAGTCGTTTTGTTTATAATGAATGACATAATCTTATCAAATGGACGAGTATTTTCAGCACGATTCAGGAGGCCCCGCTGTCCATGACGGCGTTCTTCTTGGAATAGTTTCTTTTGGCGGCAAGCAGTGCGGCGACCCCCGCTCCCCAGGTGTATATAGCAGGGTGTCCGAAATAACAAGTTGGGTAGAGGAAACAATTTCCAACAACGAGGCCAACACAGTTCCAGAACTACGGGAGAAAATCAAACAGGCAAGGGAACGAGAACATGATTTGCAACGGTGAGATATCAGACAAATTGTGCTAGCTAGGAGATCGATGGATACGATAGTGTATCGTAGGTTGTGTAAGGTTGTAGCACCAGTTCAGCGAAGGCAGCAGTAGTAGTTGATATCGTAGCTGTATTAGCTGCCGAGGTTAGGACAAGAAGAGAACAAATAACTTTTAGCATGGACAAGACTCCCCATAGATCTAAGTAAACGGTAAGACATGATACTCAACCATATAATTAAAATGTCAATAAGAGAACTAAATTATTGTTGAACTTTGCTAACAGATAGTTTGAATCATCAAACATTGTTTATCGAAAATTACAGATTCAAATCACGAGTGGAAGATAAGAAGAATAAAATCAAAAGCTGGCTGCGAGAAACTCTTAAATCACGAAGTTTCATAGAATTGGCGAAGAAAAAGTTGACGGAGGCCCAGGCGATGCGACGCAGTTTAACTAAATCGCTATTTGAGACGCAGAACTCGTCCTATCTAGACGACACGGCGATGGATGATATGAATCTCTCAAACATGATACATGATAGGATATTGGATGGAGACGATAGCAACGAGGAAGAAAACATGCTGAGTACTTTGGCTCTAAGGGATATTATGACCAATGAGAGTAAAGGGGAGAAAGCTAAGGAAAGTTTTGAGGAGTTACTAGCTTTTGTAGCGAGGGATGATCCAACGCCTCCTGTATGAACTGTTATTTACTATGACGTACTTATACGCGTTGAATGCTTGCCGTAAGTAATTTGCTATACAACAAAAGATATCTTTGTTGTAAACTGATTTTGTTAATAAATTGTCAAACTACTCTTAATTGTAATTTATTTATGTTTATTTTGACAAGTAGCGTTATGTACTAAACTGCATCTCTCTGAGTGTGACGATCACGTTATATCCCCCCAATGCTCTTAATGCTTTTTGAGAGAGGCCTCTGCCCAATAATGGACGTCTTCAGCTGAAGATGATGAATGTTATTAGTCTAAAATGCTTTTATAGAGATAAAACTAGTGATTGAGCTGTAGATCTCGCGAGAGTCGTGAGTCTGATAACTCCCCTGGCACCACCATTTAAAAAAAAATGCTATGTCGCTAATTCCGTGGAGGTTGTACGAGTGTTAATGTGGGATGCCACCTGCGTAGACACACTGGCCTCGTCTCACCTCCACGGAACATCCGAAATAGCGGCGGCGGCAGCAGAGGCGGCTGAAGAATTAAAAACAAACAAATATAGGGATCTGAACACCGAACATAACTTCACTCCGTTCGGGGTCGACACGTTAGATCCACGGACCTCCCAGTGGCCATAGCATATTTATAGACCTTTTTAAAAGGTTAAAGAGACACAACTGGTACCGAGGATATGACAGTTTCCTCGGAGAACGCATTAGCATTGCGATTCAGTCAGGAAACTTTGCCAGTATCTTCGGGACCATGCCACGGGGCATAACTTTTTACACTTTTTTAATTCTGCTTTTTAGGGTTGCGTAGCCAAAATGGCAAAAACGGAACCCTTACAGTTTCGTCATGTCCGTACGTCTGTCCGTATGTCACAGGCATTTTACTCAAGAACTACACGATGGATATTGATGAAATTTGGAATATAGGTGTCTTGTAAGAGCCGCTACTTAGTTTGGTAGTTAATTAACTAAAATAAAAATTTATTTATGGGGGGCACTCCAAACATGTTACAGAAGCTAAAAAATTTTTTTTAGTAAATAATAACTTGTGGTACATAGTTCGACAGCTCTTTCAAAAACATTTTAAGGTTCTTATGTAATGTTTTTGATTCAGTGAATACCTTTGGAAATAATCGCTTAAAAAATTGTGAAAATTATGTCCCCCTCCTCTATGTTCTAAACCGTGTGTCCGAAAAATATAAAAAAAAATTACAAAGATAACGCTTAATTAATACTTTTAACGAAAATTATTTTCAACAAGATCGAATTAACCGTTTTTGAGTTATTGCCGATAAACTGCGCTTCTCAACAAAAGGACGTAATTGCTATGAAGATACGCTCTTTTTGATGACTTTCCTAATCCGTGAAAACTCTGTTACTCTGTGAAAACGCTGATCTACGTTAAAACCGAAAATATGAGCAAGAGAGTTAATGGCAGTCTGACCCGACTCACCTCACCTGTGTATGAAGTCGTTTGCGATCCGGGGCCGTACTTCCCATACCGGTCTCCATTGCCCGATCCAATGTCATCAACAGCCTGTTGACCTCATTGAACTGATGATGATACATCTCCAGGTCCTCCTCGGAGACATCTCCAACATGAGCGCGCATGATTACCTCACACGCCTTCACGAACTGAAAATAATGATTCATGAAACATCGTCTGGTCAAAGTTGCATTAATTGAATGAACCGCACCGACCGCGGTGGTCGTTAAGTCTGTTAGTATTTGATAACCCGATTGAAATTGAATATTTAATGCCTTGAACAACACATTATTGTTAAATTCGTACCCTTGGTCAAATAACAACGTATCTGCAAAATGGCAACTTTTCAGGATCTGTGTGTATCATATAGTTCGTATGATTTGTATGACTTTTGAGCAATAAAAAAACTTATTACGTAAAGTCACATACGTCATTATTTGACCAAGGGTACGAATTGTTGCACTCGCAATAAATTAACACCCTAAATTATCCCCTAATTCCCTAAGTTGACTAATTATGAATAATAAAAACAGGTTATTCCTACTTGATAAAAACATACAATGACCAGAGTTGATAACTGTTGACAGTAAAACACATTTTCATCACACTTGCTCGTAAAGGGTGTTATAACACGCGCGCTTATAGACCAACTCGAGCCGATTTACCCCCCGTGGGTTACAAATATCTATAACTCCCACGGGAGGAAAAACTGTATGAAAATCTATAACTCCCTCGGGAGTTATGAGTTTAGTTTTAAAAGTCGTACGTCATTTCAGACTAAGGAGGTTTCGAATCAGCCAAGGCTATTTCACATCTTCAAAACTTGGCTACAAAACCAATTTTAGTGTAAATAAAACTTATATGGTATATTTTACTATTATTTCCGTAGTTTTTGCGATTATTTTAATGCAATTAAATTAATTTAGTTTAAAATTTTATTTTGAAAATCGGTACAATCTGGCGACATTGCCTGTCAAGTTTAAAAACTAAACGCAGTTCTTAGCATTATCTGTATAAGACTATATTGAAAAAGTTGACAGTTGAAGTTGTCTCTTAGCGGGTGCGTTTAGTTTATTTCATTTTTATGTTTTATTTTTTTTTCCTCGCAAATGTGATGAAAATCATTGTGTGTATCACGGGCAGTAAGAAGATTACAGACTCGAGTCATTAAAAGCCCTCCGCCTACGGCGTCGGGCTTCTAATAGACTCTCGTTAGTAATCCCCTTCTTACTACCCTCGGTGCACAATGTACTATCCTATTCCCGGAATAAAACTATACACGTGAGTACTAATATGATAACCTTGCAAATATGACCAATTATTATCTTACACGAAATAATTAATTGCTATTATGGATACAATAAGTAAACACAACCAAAATTATAAAGCTAAACCCTTAACTATGATTTACTTACTAAACAGTAACATAAATAGTTTGATTGTGAAACATAAACATATCCGTATTTTACAATTACTTCGTAACAGGTAATACGTTCAATTACTCATTGATCCGCACTTATTCGGCCTCCGACTGATGATGATGAATAAAACACTTGGATTGGATGCTTAATTCCAATAATATTTGATAACAATTATGAGATGGCCTAGTCTCAACGTGAACTTGACCTAGTGACACATATCCCACCGAAATATAAATGTAAAAAAGGAGAGCCAAGTTCAATACAAAAATTATGCTTGGCTGTGGGCTTCGCCGCAAAAAGAATGGAGATCTAAATGAGCGCCAAGTAATATTATGAACAAGTATTAATAGTATTTTATGCAACAGTTGTATAAGTAGGTTCAAAAAATGCGAATTGCGTGAGTTGCGATGCGATACGAGCCGCGAATGCGGCGAGTATCGCAAATAGAGACGCAATGAGCGTTTTTTGACTTAATTATACAACGGTTTAAAAGGTAAAAATTAGGTTTTAAATTATAAAATACAAAATTAATCATAACCTGGAAACAAGGCAAATATGACGTTTGACTGACAGTATGTGTCTACGGTATACTTTTTTTTTAATTTAAAAAATACTTAAATTAGAAATACTTTTTTTATGTTGGCATCAATGAATTTAGTTCGGAAAGTTTTGTTTTTCTTAAAAACCGTAGGAATTTAATTGTTTGTTAAGTTCGTAGTTGTGCATTTTTACCGTAAAGTTAAAATTGAGCGCTTAATCCTTGACCTAAGTTTAACCTAGATTTAGAAGTCTGTGACTGCTAGCAATAACGTAAAGTGAGTGCTGTTATGGAGAATAGAGTATAGACTTCTCTGAACTCATATTATGTATTGTTCTTATATTAGTGTTCGTGACCAAGTAAAAGACAGATAACAGTACAGGAGTAGAAAAACTCTATTTCGGAACAAAATAACATTATGAACAAGTATTAAACTCTATTTCATTGCTTTATTGGATACCTATAACAATTGCTGTTATTTAAAAATGTGAGATCTTAAAGTAGGTTAGATTTGACTTGGCCGAAAAAAAAGTAGGCAGGTATTGACATTTAATGGTTTTTCTTGCGTTTCCGCTGCATGGTTTTCTTTTTGATGCTATTGTCTACATTCTCTTGAATATAAGAGATAGTGTAAAATTATGTGGTGCCGCGCGCTGCCGACGACACACCGTTGACCGGTTGTTTAGCGCTTATTACAACCTACAAAATAAGTTACTAAAATAAGTTTTGTTGTATGGGGACACCACTTATTTTTCATCACACTTGCTCGAAAATGGTATCATTACACGTAGGTTCTGCGGGCCATAAATGAACTATTACGCCCTAGGGCGTAATGGTTTTCTTTTTAAATTTGAAACGCTGCTTGTAACGGTTCCAAAGATACAATTTAAAAAAAAAATTGTATGGGGAGCCCTCCTATTTTTTAACTTTTTTTATTTTTGATTTTTCCGACGCTTACACACAATTACCGAGCGGGATTCCTAATTTCATCCTTCTAGGTCATCTGGAAGTAGATTAGGTTTAGGTACTATTAAAAAAAAATTGTATGAGGACCCCCCCCCATTTTTTATTTTTTTTTTATTTTTAGATTTTTTCCTACGCTTACAGACAATTACCGAGCTGGATTCCAAATTTCATCCTTCTAGGTCATCTGGAAGTAGGTTAGCTTTAGGTACTATATGTCAGTCAGTGAGTCAGTCAGTCAGTCAGTGCTAAAATTTACGACTTTTTGACCTTCATATCTTTATAACCGTATGACCGAGCTTCATGAAATTTGGGCTTCTAGATGTCCTTATGGATATAATTAAACACACGTAGTTTTATGTGTTTACGTTAAAGATGTTTTGAGATATAGAAGGGTCAAAAGTGGCACCAAGTGGTTCGTGTAATATTACACTCGGCGCTGGCTAGCCTGTTTTGCTTGAACTTCGCTTGACACGCTGCCACGTGTCTAGATTATAACATAACTGTACAACTGTCATCCCGACATTGCAAACGAATGAAACAAGGAATATTCGCTGAGTGCGCGATGACAGCGCCAACTAGCGGTTACAAATACCGCGGACTTTTTTTTTTTGTGTTTGGTGGCTTTTGTGGAAGAACGATAACTCCATAAAAAAAAATTGTAACTTCCGGTTCTTGCGTCTATACTACTAGCGACGTCGTCGTATAACACTGAACTAATTGATTCGTCCCCTCATGGGCCACCAAAAATGAACGAATTAAATGAGAGCGCATGGTACCCGCCTGGGCTGAACCATAAATGTTGAAGATGAGAAGGCTACAGCTGCCACCCCAAGCCCGCCGTAGCTGCTATGACCAGCGGCCATAGGCCACCCCACGTGGGTGCCATAACCACCGGATCATACTTCTCTGAACGTCGGCCGGCAAGGCCCGTCACCAACTCGTCCCGAACCGCGACCAGCTCTGGCTCGCCTGCGCTGACTACCGCCTCCTGACCCCGCAGACGGCCTCTCCATGGGCCACCAGCCGCCACGTCCTCTCGGACCATGGCAGGCAATTGAAGATGGATGAGCTCCATCGCTACCCCAGTTGATGGGAACCCTTCCCAGGAACCCCCACCAATTAAACTGACTTTGATCTACATGTCGTTTATTATAAAAAAAATAATTACAGTAACACCCAACCGTCTCCCGTGAGATCCGGTTAGAAGAAAGAATGAAAGAATGACCCTTAGAGTGAATGACATGTGACCAATGGTAAGTGATTGACATTTTGAGCGTTCCCATTGGTCGATTATTGGCTTAGTTAATAGCTATCCTCCCTAGACGGCGTCATGAGTCCCAAATGAACGTTATAATACCAATAAAATATGAATGATACTAAAACCCCATCTTAATTTGCGTTAACAGTAATGTAATAAATAGTAAACGTATTTAAATGGAGTTAAATCAAAGTTTTCTTATAGAATTAGAATTACAGTGAAATGCTTACTAAATTTGGGAGATCTTACATGGCTAGGGCCTGATATTTGTGGTATGAAAAGGCGTTTTTTAAAATAAAGGATATTGTGATTTATATCAAAGTGAGTGACCAAATTAAATGGATTTTACAATACCACCTAGCAGTTACAAATATAGGATAAAATCAATATAAATATGTGAAAATTGTTCCTAACACCAAGTTTACCAAATTTTGGAGAACCACCCTTACCGTGATATATCATATGTTTCAATCCAGGACTTGGTCTACTTGCATGCCAAATTTCAGCTCAATCCATCCAGTTGTTACCCCGTTATTTAGTAACAAACATCCAAACATCAAAATATCCGAACATCCAAAGATCTTCACAAACTTTCACATGTTAGTGTGATCCCTTAACCTTACGAAACCAATTAATGTTAATCATAAAGAAAAATTCATCAATTTAATAGCAGTCCAAATTGTGTAGCAATCACCAATTTCATTAGATTAGTTTCCTTGTTTCTTTTCAAATAACTTTTAGTGTACTATCAAGTGACAGTGTACCTCATACGTTACCTAACATCTATCATTATAATCACCGCAGTACGATCTCCAGACATAGTTGAAATGCAGAATAATCTCTTCCCAATCAAAATGAAAATGAATAGAATCATTCCTGCGGAGTGTTTGATCAATAACATCATCGACAAAGACTTCCAAGCCATGTTGTTCCCCTTAAGTATATTTCAATCTTTTTTCTTGATGTCTAAGTACAGTATAATTAATAACTTCATAACCCCTAAAGATTCCTTTTCTAATCATATCAAATCTGTAATTGGAGCAAGTATTTTGGTCTGCAGCCACCTTTTTCGTTTTTTCTATCATTATGACCTTTTTGGCGACACGAAAACCCCTGTTATAACTTTTTTGTTTTATTTCGATTTTTTATTCAACGGTGCCGCGTCAATTATTATCCACGTCATTAATGCATCACAATGCGGTAATACCGTTGAGCTCATTATAAGACTGCAAAATGTCGTCAGCTTCACTAAACTTGTCAAAAAACCGTTTTTGTTCAAACTCAAGATCGAAAATTGGATAAGCATAATTTTTGTTGTTAGCATGTACATGTTTTATTGCTTGGCGTTTATTAATGTCGACTTCGGATTTCTGGGTGCCTTGACTAGTTTGTTATTGACTGTACCAACGTTGATTTTCGACATACAGATAGTCATTATAACGCGTACAGTTGTCTTTATCAAAACAAAATTAATAGTTTGGAATCGTACCATGATGGAATATAAGAAAAAAGCTATTAAGAGTACAGAAGAAACCAGAAATGATGAAATATCGGAAAACGTTTTGTTTGAAGCTTACGCTGATATACTTAGAGCGTTTCATTTATGCAACAAAGTGTACGAGTTTTCGGTGAGTTGAATAGGTACTTACATTGAACTCTTTCTCACATTTGTTAGGTTTTACATCAATCAAAGTTTAGTATTAAAAAGAGAGACTAAATACAGTAAAACTCTAATACGTTATGACACAAAATACTATTTTGCTTATAATAGTACATTATATTAACTCCCGTAGTAAGTACAACATTCATCACACTCGCTCGAAAATGGTGTTGTTACACGTAGGTTTTGCGGGCCGTAAATGACCTATTTTGTGTACCGTAAATATGAGTTCAGAGAAATCTATAGGTACTTTATTCCACATAACAGCACTAGTGTCATAATAGTCCCAAAACGATACTGCTAGCAGCCACAGACTTCTAAATCTAGGTTAAACTTAGGTCACGGATTAAGCGCTCAATTCTAACTTAACGATAAAAATCAACAACTACCAACTTAACAACCAATTAATTTCCTACGGTTTTTAAGAAAAACAAAACTTCCCGAACTAAATTTATTGATGCCAACATAAAAAAAGTATTTTTTTATCGTCACTGTGTGTCACTAGCGAGTATCTGACAAATTAAAAAAAAGTTTACCATAGACACATACTGTCGGTCATATGTCATATTTGCGTTGTTTAATTGTGTAATTTAATTTTGTATTTTAAAACCTAGTCGTAGAAAAAGTATTGTATGCAACGTTGTATAATTAAGTCAAAAAACGCTCATGGCGTCTCTATTTGCGATGCTCGCCGCCGCGGCGGCTCGTATCGCAACTGGCGCCATTTGATTTTTTTAGGAATTTAATTGCTTGTTAAGTTGGCAGTTGTGCATTTTTATCGTAAAGTTAGAATTGAGCGCTTAATCCTTGACCTAAGTTTAACCTAGATTTAGAAGTCTGTGGCTGCTAGCTGTATCGTTTTGCGACTATAGCAACACTAATGCTGTTATGGGGAATAAAGTTTAGACTTCTCTGAACTCATATTATGTATGTTCTTATATTAGTGTTCGTGACCAAGTAAAAGACAGATAAAAGTACAGGAGTAGAAATAAGTTTAAAAAATATTCAGAAAACTGTAATTAAATCGATACCTTTGGGTTCAATTGGCGTAAAGGACATTTTGACGAAAATCAGTTATATATACAGTTTTGTTCAGAATTTCAAGCTCTACGGTTCTGTGTAGTTAAAATTTCGATATCTTTAAAAAAAGTGCCTTTACGACCCAGTTTTTATTCATTGTGTTCGAAAAACTAGCTCAGGTTAAGGGACGTAAGTGTCAAGTTATAAAATACAAATTAAAAGGTGTATCGTAAAGTACGACGGTAAATATGAATACTGTCGTATATGACCTATTTTTTTCTTGTTGTCCTTTAAGCCCTTAATTTCTCATGATTAATTTCCATAAGCGCATAGTCGAGGTGGGCGTTAAGGACATGTTTTCTTTTACTTGTCCTTTACGACCTGCCTTTAAATTATAACACCGTAATTTGATAAACCGAATAAGGTTGTAAAGGGCAGGTATTATTTTACTTGTCCTTTACGACCTGCTTAAAAAATGATTACACCATTATTTGATAGAATTAAGGAGGTTGTAAAGGGCATGTATTCTTTTACACGTCCTTTACGACCTGCTTTCAAATTATTATACTTGTTTACATACCGTAATTTGATAAATCGAACAGGGCTGTAAAGGGCAAGTAGTCTTTTACTTGTCCTTTAAGACCTGCCTTAAATCTAATTATAGCACATTTTTTACAGAAGAGCAGGGTTGTATAGGGATTAGCCTTTATTTTTGGCATTTACTGCCACAAATGTGTGTCTAAAAAAGCAATTTACGTAATCGTAAAGGTCTAAACTATCGATACCTTTAATTGGGTTCAATTGGCGTAAAGCACAAAACACTGGTTTTGAGGAGAAGCAAAAAATAGTTTTATTTTGCAAAAAATTACTATAGTATTTTGGTTTCTCGACCTACACTTTCGACATGTATATGAAAAATATTTGAAATGCCCGTATCTTTAACCTGTGATGGCAGTTCTAGCTGTAAATAATGTATTATGGAAGTTAGATGTCCTTTACAAATGGTAAAAATGCTATCAATGTAATTTACACCCGTGACTTTTTTAGACATTTGGAAATGATGAGGTTGTAAATGACGGTCTCAGATGACTTTGTTCCAATTTCGGGGCGTAAAGTTAACAGCTATGTAATAAAAATTGACAGTGTTCAACTTAGTTTACCTTAAAGAGACATTAAATATGTATAAAAAGATGATGAATTCATTGTTTTTCATACTATTATACTTATTGTTTACATTAACAGCGTTTTACTCACTACGTACTCGTCCTAATGTTTGACATCCTAATGTCGATAATCATTAGCCACTATGTCACTTCCATTATTATGATTTAGTGCTATTGGAAGAGAGTAAAACACTAGTAGGACATTATTTCCACCCTTGTTCCCGCAATTTAGTCAGTTTATGATTAGTTAATTTTTTTTTCAAATCTGGTTATAAAATAGTTCTTTCAAAGTTATTATTGCGTTTTCCAAAAAATATTAATTTTAAATATAATCTGGACATGCCTAGCTGAATATACGATTTTACGCTAACATGGTCATTCACATAATAACTACTATTAACGACGGGATATTTACCATGTATGTTTATTTTTGTGAGTTCCTGATATTTCGGCACTGTTGCAAGCGCCATGATCACGGAGTAACTGACGTGCAGCGAGTTTTTAGTTGAAGTCTACCCACACACCATAGCGATCTACCCTCTTTCGGGTTCGCTTCGTCCGCGCGTTATTCATACTACTACCGTCCTCATTCTCACTTAGAACTCGATCACATTCACGACACTCAACACTTACAGTATCACTTCGCTTATTTACTCCTGAACATGTTTTTTTTTCCCTTGGAGAACTTACGGATCACTGGATACCAGACGCTCGACAGTTGAATCCCGTCTTCCCGGTTGAAATTTTTATACTTGAGGATTTCGATAGCTTCCTTAACCATTGTAAGTATATAGTGTTTTTCTGTCGAGAGGATCTGTGTTGTGCAACTCAATCCAATGATTCGTTTCCGCGTTCAGAAGATTTTCAGCGATTGCCAATTTCCGAGGTTCGTTGTTTTTAAACACTCGGATGTGCAGATGTGACTCGGATGTGTCCACCAAGAACTTCTTTAAAATATTGGCATCTTTATCTGTCACTCCCTTTACATTTATGGTAGGTACGCCGGTGCTCGTTCAACTTTATAGTCCAGGTGCTTAGGCAAAACGGTGCGTCTAGGTGGTATAATCCGCCCATTATAACCATTTCTCTGTAGAATGTTCTTTAAATGTGTCAATTCACTACGCAAATGATCCCACCACTCTCGCCAACTGTACTCTGTAGTAGCGTCACTTACTGACCGCGCATACAATTTATGTGAAGAGGATCATTTGGGTAGTGAATTGACACATTTAAAGAACGTTCTACAGAGAAATGGTTATAATGGGCGGATTATACCACCTAGACGCACCGTTTTGCCTAAGCACCTGGACTATAAAGTTGAACGACAACCGGCGTACCTACCATAAATGTAAAGGGAGTGACAGATAAAGTTGCCAATATTTTAAAGAAGTTCTTGGTGAAGACTGTCTTCACTCCCCACAGAAAACTGGCACAATATCTACGTACGCCAAAGGACCGTTTTCCGCTTGAATGCCTAGGTATTTACAAAATTGACTGCAGCTGTGGTAGCTCTTACATAGGTCAGACTATGCGCACTATCTCATGCCGTATAAAGGAGCACATCCGAATGTTTAAAAACAACGAACCTCGGAAATCGGCAATCGCTGAACATCTTCTGAACGGGGAAACGAATCATTGGATTGAGTTGCACAACCCATAGATCCTCTCGCTCGACAGAAAAACACTATATACCCAGAATGGTTAAGAAAGCTATCAAAATCCTCAAGTATAAAAATTTCAACCGGGAAGACGGGTTTCAACTGTCGAGCATCTGGTATCCAGTGATCCGTAAGTTCTCCAAGGGAAAAAAAGACATGTTCAGGAGTAAATATGCGAAGTGATACTGTAAGTGTTGTGTGTCGTGAACGTGATCGAGTTCCAAGTGAGAATGCAGACGGAAGTAGTATGAATAACGCGCGGAAGAAGCGAACCCCGAAGAGGGTAGATCACTATGGTGTGTGGGTAGACTACAACTAAAAACTCGCTGCATGTCAGTTACTCCGTGATAATGGCGCATGCAACAGTGCAACTCACAAAAACAAAGATACATGGTAAATATCCCGTCGTTAATAGTAGTTATTATGCCTAGCTGAATTCATCATCTTTTTATACATTTTTCAAGTCTCTTTAAGGGAAACTAAGTTGAAAACTGTCAATTTTTATTACATAGCTGTTAACTTTACGCCCCGAAATTGGAACAAAGTCATTTGAGATTGTCATTTACAACCCCATAATTTCCAAATACCCAAAAAAGTCACCGGTGTAAATGACATTGATAACATTTTTACGAGTTGTAAAGGACATCTAACTTCCATAATACATTGTTTACAGCTAGAACTACCATCACCGGTTAAAGATACGGGCATTTCAAATATTTTTCATATACATGTCGAAAATATAGGTCGAGAAACAAAAAAACTATAGCCATTTTTTGTAAAATAAAATGGTTTTTTGCTTCTCCTCAAAACCAGCGTTTTGTCCTTTACGCCAATTGAACCCAAAGGTATCGAAATCATAAAAAATATAGTATTTACTAAGGGAATCTAAATAGGGTACTATAATATATTGTACCTACAAATTTGTACGGAACCCTTTGTGGACGAGTCCGTCTCGTTTTTTTTTTGTTGTTAGAATAATTGTGTATTGTACAAGTCTTCTGTCAAACAGTCTCTACAGTTCTTGACCCGTATTTCCAGAAATGTAAATAATTAATATTATCTGCATCAATCATGTTTACATATATTGTAGTGTAGTTTATCATTCTGTCCATTATCAATAACTATTTATATTTATTTACAGTTTACCTACTTCGCATTTCAAACGTTCATACACATTTTAATTAATTTGGAAGTGTTACTTGAACTAGGAAACTCGACTGAAAACCGAGAAGCAAATTTTGTAAGTATAGGTAAACAATTACATATGTCTTAATAAAAATGTATATTAACGAACAATGCATATTTCTTTATCGTTATAATTACAAACTTCGCCACCCAAAAGGGAACGCCGCCAGCTTTTTAGAAACTTCATCTACCGAAGGTGACCTACGGTGCAACTTTTATTTAAAGTGGTTTTATTTGATAAAAGTAGGTAATAACCAGGGATCGGACAGATTATCGTTATTGCTCGCAATAATGTGGATATGCCCCCAAAATTAATTAATCAGTCAATAAATTTCATACCTGTGGTTTAATTTATTCCTACAATAGTACATTACTGCAGAGGCCGGGAAATAAGGAATTGCCGGCCGAGTACATATAGCTGGCCAAGCGAAGCAAGGCCAGATATTTACGAGGCCGGCAATCCCATTTCCCGCTGAGGTATGTATAGTGCCTTTCTCAAATATGCAATGAAATAAATAAACTTAATAATATCCTTACTTACTCTAAATATTATTTTAATCAGAAACTTTCTATCAGAAAGTGACGTTAGTTACATTTTTACCGCGAATATTTAGATGAAATATTTTAAATGTGTATTCTTGTGGTGTAGTTTGCAATTTATAATAATTGGAAATTGTTTATAATGTATTATTTGTTATATTCAAGTAAATTTTAAATAAATTAAACTGCAAAATATAGCAAAAATCGTTTTTTTGTTTTTTTAATGGTTGAATGCCGTGATGCTGTGGCCCAAATAAATGTGGAATGGAAATAAAAAAAAAATACATTACCGGCCTAGGCCGGCAATGTAAGTATGAAATTCCATTCCGTGCCAAGTGTCAAGCCGCACCGGAAGCGAGGTACTTTGCGACCTATTTTTAGGCACGTAATGTCAACATTTCATGCCATGTTTGAGCAAAATAAATAACATAAAGATTTCTTGTAACGCGTAGGTTAATTTAAAAAAGTAAACAGTATTAAGTGCTAATAATCTCCGCGTACTGATGCTAATGGAGCAAACTTAACTTGCTCAATAGGAATATTGTTATGCCAGTCCAATTTAGAATTTATTTTGACTTCTAGGTATTGGGTGACAGACAATCACAATCTTAAATTTTTTTCAGCTTGAATCTTTATTTATGAAATTCTTGGCTGCGGTTTGGAATTCGAAGAACTTCATCTTATTAACAACACTCAGCATCGCTTGTGAAAATTTTTATGCAGTTGTAAAAGTTGCTGAGTCCATTTGTGCCCAGATTTTAACCAGTGATCCTACTTCAGGTATTTATTCAAGAACTATTGTGAGAATCAACTGTATCTTTGTCTTGGTAAGAAAGGTGGGGTCGACACACTGACAGGTGAAAGGATATGGTGAAACTGTAGAGGTTCCTTGTTAATTATGGAACCATAAAATTAGATACATATTAATAAATATTGGTTAATCAGGGAAACTGTGGGTCTAGCTAGAGAAAAGGGGTACAAGTCACATATAACCTAGGAGCAAAAGAGCCTAAGTCATCCAACAGAGTTGTGACCTTTTGTTCTTGGTATAAATGTGACTTGCACCCTAGGGCTTCATTCTGGAATTCCGGAATTTTGAAATTCCGGAATTCCGGCCGATTTTTCCGATGTTACAATTCCGGAATTCATGTACTTAAAATTCCGGCATTGGAACCAGTGTAACAAAGAAAATTAAGACGGTTATTTTACAAAATTACGACGTTATAAAATAGAGGAAAGCTAATTATCTTCTTGGCCAGTCATCGTTATCATGTGCGTTATGCCTCCGACACAATAAAAGTATTTTTTTAAATATTGTTGAATAATACCTTATTATTTATGAAAATCCTTGGCACTGGAAGGGCCCAATAACATTTCTAGCAACAAACTTTCCTTAAGGACTCTCTAAAACTTAAACAAAACAGGAATGTTTTATGATTTAGTAGTACAAAATGAAAGGATGTCTTACAACCGGATAAGTGCGAGTTGGACTCGCCACCGAGGGTTCCGTACAAATGAATATTTTAAATAAAAATATTATATTTTCTTAATGATTTAATTACAAGTGTAGTTTTCAATTTTTTTCCTATGCTTGTAGTATAAGACGATAATACTTACTATATTTCACAGTTCTAGAGCAACGGAAAGAACCCATAAATTTTAATTTCCTTGAGAGTGTCCTTTGTGGCATAAACAGCCGTATCTTTTTTTTGCGTTAACTTAGAAGTTTGTATTTTTCACAGATTTAAGGGACTATAGACTCAGGTCAGGTATTATGGTTTTATTTTCAACTGGATACCTTTACGCGTTCCCAAGATAAAGGGTCTTGATAGACAGGCGGACAACAATGTGATCCTAAAAGGATTCCGTTTTCTCTTTTTGAGTTACGTAACTCTAAAAACCATGAAATAAGGGCCAGCCTAATATAACTTGATGTCGAATTACAGGATTTGTATACTTAATAATACGGTGATAAATTAATTGCTACTTTCTTGCATTTATTTGAGATTTTTTAAATAATTATGTCTCAAGTGTTGTACTTGGAATACTATATACATATATGTTTATTGTATTCTGAGCGCTGATTCTTATTTAAATGTATTTTAATCCAATGTCTCATATTGGAAAACTAAACTAATATTTTCCGGAACCAGTTCCGGAATTCCGGAATTGAAGGTAAAAATCGAACCTCTTTCCGGAATTGGAAACTCGACCGATTTTGCAAGCCCTATGTACCCCCTTTCACTAGACCCACAGATTATAGGTGAGCAATTCTGTGACTCTATTCACTTTAGGGAGAAGCCAGACGAGCGTAATTTTGTGAGTTGTGATCTACGTAATTTCAGCTGCGGAAATTCTCAACAATACATTTTGACGACTCATTTTGCGCCGCCGTGTGAACCAAACAGGGGTTTTGTATGAAACCGAATGTAGCAAAAATTACGCGAACCACATCTCAAAAAATTACACTCGTCTGGCTTCACCCTTATGTACGTATTATTTCCCAGAGATGCGTAAGACCTGCAAGAACGTGTTGCGCGTAAACCGCGCGGCGCTGCGCAAGATGTCTGCGTTCGGCCTCTTCGAGCTGGACGGTGGGTTCCCAGTGCGCCTGCTCAGCGGGATTGTGGCCTACACCGTCGTGCTACTACAGTTCGCCCTGTTATAAAACGAGTTTGTCAACCCGCATGGGTCCACTATTCTCATTTTATCATGTCGAAAATAATAACAGATAAACATAAACAAATTGAAATTATATGTGAAGATCGGGGTGGGTAATACATACTCGTATTTTGTAGTTGGTATGAGTTAAGTGTTCGCGTCTTTTCTGTGGACATCACAAAATTAGGGGCTTTAAAAGCCTAATCTTCTAGCCGGACTCCTATAGGCCAAAACCCTCTTCTACTTCTAGGCCTACTTATGACAAAAACAGAGGGATTTAGGTATATTCGGGTCGTTAACTATCATTGTTCGGTCCACAGGAAAGACGTTTTTTCGAAATCTGTATGACCCGGGTATATTTTATACAATTGTAATTTATATTTTAATTTTGTTAATATTTTCGTGTTATTTCGCTATTATTTTTGATTTCGCTGGCACCAATTGACAAAATGACAGTTCCGTCTATTTACAAAGATAATATAGAAGTCTGTCCGAACCGTGGCGTTATCTGTACTGAGCAGTTACCCATTATCAAACTACAATTCATTGTATTTTATTTGTCTTTTTCTACCCCTGTACATTTTTCTGGCAATTATGTAGCCACGAACACTAATAATAAAGAAATATATTAATAAACCTGAAAAATTCTATAGTCTAGGTATTTCTTATAAACGCACGCTAAACCGTATCAGTATATCCAAGGAGCTTAAAATAAATAGCCGGACGGAGCCTCACCAACAGATAACTGAAGCATTTTAATGGGCCGGTTGCTTTGTACTTGCGAGCCACACACATCAACAAGTTTTTTCCAACTACCCGCAGCACGCACGCACATTGACCTGACTGCTTTTGTCATACTTCCCACTTCGTTAATGTTGGCATGCCTAACTTTCTGTAATCCAGTTACCTCTCTTTTTTAACTGTTTTGTCCTGTTTTGTCTGTGCCGTCTATAACATGTGATATTATTTGTTTTAGGATCCCTCAACATTATCCTTCACAAAAATCAGAATTTCTTTTCACCGAACACTCTCCTCTCGTGTGAAATGTTTACACATCGACATTGTAAAATACCCTTTTCTAAGCCAGCAAGGAGTGAAAGCTATTATTAAAAATTAAAAAAAACCAGCGTTAAAGAATCAGGCGGACTAGAGGTGATTCAGTTCTTTGTTAGCGGAGCCGGCTATTTTTTTTAATTTTTATTAGATCTATAAAATGTGTTCCTCCACGTTAAATAATATGCAAGTCGGTGGAAATAGTGGTAACTGTTTTGGCTTCTTTATCTAGCTAAATAAGGTCCTAATTTATTAGTTGCAGATATTTTAACACATCATACTTTACATTAAAATAATTAACTTTAAATAGAAATTAAGAAATCTTTTCACATAACTTTTTTGATTTCATTTTCCTAACAAAAAAATTAATTACACTAATTTCGTCTAAAAAAAATCACCATGTGCATTATCACATGTCACAATAACATTATCTGTCATGTCAACTATTGTTTGTCGTAAATGTCGTAACGGTTCGGCGGGAAACCTGCAAATGTCAATTTATCGACGTGAAGTGGCCAGTTACAGTTAAATGGTACGTAAAAGAGCTACTAGAATCTGTTCAATGAGTTTTCATTTAGTAATCACATTAACAGGGTGTTATTACGTATCCAATTTGTTTTTCCTTTTTCTCCAAAAAAACATCGTAAAAGCTATAATGTTTCATGCTTTAATATACTCCAGAGACCGAGTACTATCAGCTGTAAAAATATCTGCAACGAATAAATTAGGACCTTATATTGCTTATATTATTAAGTGTAATTGTATACTGTTTGTTTCCCATTAAAATAAAATAAAAATAAATCGATATTCTGTTGATACCCCCTCGTACTGACTTGGTTTAACTTTACATCTCAAAACTTTTTTGTTGTAAGAGAACTGCGTTGCGAGACTTGCATCTTTTTACATGTAATGTTTTTAATGGGATCTCATTTCTTTTTGTAAGTGGTCTTCGTTTATTTTTTACATTCCAATCCATTCTTTTCAATGTGAACTGCAAAACTAACTTTGTAATCACATGTGTTTGTATAGGATTACAAATGTGTGCAGTTGTGACTGAAATTGAAATATTTTTAGATTTTTTAGGACTTGATAGGCTAAAAACTAACTATATTTAAAATTTGGAGCTTGCAGGTCTGCTAAAAGTACCTTAGAATTATTATGATCATCAGTCAGTGAATCAGTCAGTCAGTGACTTAACTAAGGAACTTTGACATGCAATAGTTCTTAAACTACACGTTCAAATTGAATGATATTGAGAATATATTTAAGTCTTATTGTGCCCTATATATCCCTAAAATTTCAGGGTTCTAGCTTTAGCCAGTAAAAAAAATTACGGGAGGCTGAAAATAGCCTGAATGGCTTCGAAAAAAGGATGGTATGTACGGCCGTGCCTTTGTTTTGCTCGACTTGGCGGGGGCACTGCCGTGCCCCCGTCTAGATAAAGGGAAACAAGCTGGTAAAACACAGTTTATTACATTATTTTTCTATAATAGCCTTCTCCTTGTTGAGCGAGCGAGTGTTAAACACGAGCGAAGCGTCTCTGTTTCAGCTTGGGCAAAAAGGTTTTCATTTGTCTGTGAGTCCGTCCGGCTGTCCGACTGTTTCCTCTATAGGTCGTATTTCTCAACCGATTCTCGTGAAATTGTATGAGCGGGTTCGATAATCATTTGAATTGCAAGATTTGATAATAGACAGACATTTATATTCACCGGGGCAGGTGGAACTAAACAAAAGCTTGGAAAAAAGGAAAACGAGCCACTAAAACATTGTTTACTTCAAATTTATTGGTCAAAAATAGCCTGTATCCGCCTTCTAGTGAGCCCCTTGGTCTCGGGCAGCTGCGCGCGCGAGTACAGCGCGTTCACGGCGCCCGCGCACGCGAAAACGTAGCACGCGCCGTGCACGCCCACCGCCGACACGAGGAACGGGAACACGGCGATCAGCACGAAGCACGTGAACCACAGCCACTCCACGAGGATAATGGAGGCCACGCTTTGAACCTGCGCAAATGTTATTTGTGGAATTGTGTATATGTCGCAGCCAACTGGTTTAATTAGCCATTTGGTTAAATGCCTAGTCTTTACACTAAACATCGCCACTTAGTTAACTGCCTGGATGAAATTTAGCTAATGCGTCAATGGATCAACTAACGACGACGCTGGTCGACGAGGCCCCGCTGCGCGGGGCTTCTATTTCTGCTCTAAGGGACACAAGCTGACTAACAAAGCTAACGTTAAAAAGGAGTTTGTTTTGTTCACTTTTTCCATGCGGGGGGCTTAACCCCCGAAACCACCCTTGTGAGACGAGGTTCTAGGACAGAATAGATTTATACAAGTAAAATTTGACGGACTCGGCTAGGCAGGTTATTTAATGTTGTCGAACGAAAGTAGTTTGCCTAGCCGTTTGATAGAAGGGCTAGACGGCCTGATGTTCATCCAGGCACTTAACTAAATGGCGCCGTTTAATGAAAAGGCTAGGCAGCTAACCAAATAGCTAATTAAGCTAGTTGGCAGCGACATATTCACTGTCATAGTAAGTATTCGAATTTACTCGGGCGATGCCCTCGTCAAAGCAAACAAAAACAGACAAAGGCACGCCGTTTTCAAAGCGATTTATGACATTTTAGACCGGAGCGACTTTGTTTACCTCTGGACTAAAGACCTCCGCCAGCAAAACGTAAGGCACAGAGCCCGCGCCGCACGTGAAGACGAAGTTGAATATGAGAACAGTGACGGCAGCGACCCAGGGTGGTGCCACTGCCGTCTGCAGCTGCAACCCCAGAGCGCATATCGATAGCGCTGCCAACGCAGACGACGATATTATCAGCACCTATACAGGGCAATGGAGCTGTCAAAAGCTGTAGGGAGGAAAACATGCTGATTTTTTTTCTATAGTTACTTACATCTAGTAGTACTATTAATTGTGCTAAGTTTTGTTGAAAAATTCCCAGTGGTTCAGCCGGGAAAAAATAAAATCCGAAGTCATGAAAAATGACTTTTCTCTAAAACTATTAAACTTAATCATACCATCTCTTTTTCATTTTGGTTAATTAAATAGTTTGTATGTCCTGAAAGGAAATTGAGTCGCCATACTTTAACATTGCTGTAAGAAACATGTAAGTCAAAATTTCAAAACAATTTTTGGTTACGTATTTAGTGTTACCAATGTCTATAGGCGACGGTGACTACTTTCCATCAGGTGAGCCGTCTTTCTGATTCTCAGAAGGTTTCCAAGACATTATATTCTGAGCACTAAGGTGTCCTTGTATGTTACTGTTCTAAATTTAGTTGGTTGCACTCACCCTTCTACCAACTTTGTCGGTGATGGCAGCGTTGAGCACACTGCCTGCGAACAACACTAGCGCCACCAGTACTGAGCAGAAGTCTGCTGACAGCTCTGGAGTAGCTTTTGAGAACAGCTCCCCCGCATACACTTGGATTGCGACGGCACCGATCAACACCTGCAGAATCAATGTTATATTATAATAGTAGCATGGTTAACTCCGCGATCTTGCCGCGCTGCTAATGGGTTATTCTTCAGAAATATGTCTGCGACTTATTCCTCTGTCTCCATACATTAAGTATGAAAAAGGGTAGAGGAATAAGGTGACCGCAGACATGTTTCTGAACAATAACCCTAATACCAAATTTTGGGCTTAGGAAGGGAGCAGAGAAATTGCGGAGTGGTCCACTTCTGCCTGGGGGTAGTTTTAACAGCGTTTCACTCGCTCTCACTTCTGTGGTCGAATGGGGATGTAGACTAATATTGAGTTTTACAATGTAATATAGTCGGGTGTGTAATGATCAATAGAACAACAAATGGTATAACGTTCACAGTATATAACAACAAATCACATAATTTCAATGTGTAGAATTGATCAAGAAATAAAATAAACTTTTGATAGAATAACAATCAATATATTTTCCTTTACTAGAACCACGATTCATATAATGATTATTTATTATTATACATCTGTTAACAAAATGGATATTTGGTATAATCATCATTTGCTAGAACAATAATTTGTACATTTATTTTACTGAGAAAGGTCTGACATAGTGCTGGTAGGGCAAACTAATGCAGTAAATAAAGAGAGAAGGTACATTTACTTGGTTAGTCATCACGACCCAGACGAGAACGAAAGGTCTCCGGTGGGACGGGTTGGAGACTGAAACAATAAATATTCCTTAATAGCCTGAATATGACGAATCCAAGGTTTGCTTTAGAGCTTGCGGTTTTCGAGCGAGCTGCGGGCGAACGCCGCGAGTTCGCTGCGACTGATTTTGTATGGAAACTCGCCCGCAGCTCGCAAGTGTCATAAGGCCCTTAGATATGATGCTGTGATATTAAATATACTTACACAATAATTTCCAAGGGTATCTGTTTGGTGAAGCCACTACCGCTCCCTTATTACTACGTAGCTTTGATTTTTCTTCTTCATTTCTCTCTTCAGTGTCTGAAAACAATCGTTTCCGTAAAACTCCTTTTCTCTAGTTTCGTCCTGGCTTTAGTTAAGTGAAGTGGTGTCTTTCAGGCAACGCGTCTAAATATGGAAAATTAAGTAAATACAAGTATTGTATTGAGTAAAATAAATATCTGTCAAAAGTGCTTAGAACCACGCACGAATGCCCTATGAAATTAGAGATAAGTGGAAATGGTATACTTCATTGTACTATTAATAACGTCACACTGATACTTACCAAGATAAGAAAACATTACACTGACATGAGCCCAAATAACACGCCAGGCCATGATACGGTCAGTGTCTCAAGACGACACGAGTAGCGATCTTTGGCTTAATCAATAGTTGTTGCTATCGTCTGTGTGTTACTCAATAGCTAAGGTTATTCTTCGAATGTATCATTATCTGTCCACACATATTGGCGAATACTCATATGATATTGCCGTACTAGAAGCAATATAGATAGAACCTGCCAAGTTTTACAAAGTAATCAAAACGCCATTCTAATGAATAGGAAACTTCTAAATAGGTTATAGGTTTACGCGACCCAGATTTCCGCAACTTGACGTCTAATATGCGCCTCTTCTGAATACTTGCGGCCAGTGGATCGATGTCTTTGAAGAATACCCTTACGCTATGCCACTTACCTCTGACAATGCAAGCTGGTTCATCCAGCAACAAAAGATGTTGTTTCATCGCCGACAGTTCATCTATTACATTCTCAGATGACGTCGAACCGTCCCTATAGTATGCCAGGGCTTTTAGCGCTGCCTGCACATGTAACAAAGTACCACCATTTAAATACATGCTCCCCTGAGGGCCACCCCTACACTAGTGTTTTTCGAACGTCGTCGTTGTGTCAGCGCCTGCGCAGTGTCGATGCAAAGTTGACGTGACACCAGCAGCGTCTTCCGAGCATCGTTCGAACGTCGCGTCGACGCTGTGCGGGTGCTGATAAGATGACGACACACTAAAGACGCTATTTTGCGGTGGTTTACTATTAGAAGGCATAAAATCATTAATACTAATATGGTTACGCATAATTGAAAATAGCATTACTACAAGCTATCGCCAGTAATCTGAAACTGCAATGAACAATCACCATTACAAATATATAATGCATGTATCAAAGGAAATATATATGTCGCAGCCAACTGGTTTTATTAGCCATTTGGTCAAAGGCCTTTTTTGGCATTTTCAAAAAATTATGACCCGCCAGCAGGTCGACGAAGCCCCGCTACGCGGGGCTTCTATTTCTGGTCTGAGGGACACAAGCTAACTAACAAACCTAACCTAAAATTTAAATGAAAAGGCTAGGCAGTTAACTAAATGGCTAATTAAGCTAGTTGGCGGCGACATATACATACAATAATAATAAATGCATGTTAACAACGAAAGTGAGTTTCATTAATTTAATTTAGACAACCGAAATTATGGATAGTGACAGATATACTAAATAATGATTAGCCCAAACAATAGTATGCGTAATGTATATTCGCCAATACAAATTAGTCCAACTAAAATTATGCTAATAGCGTAGTATGCCAAAAAAACAGTAGGCCAAAATATTACTATGCGAAAGTACTATTATGCCAAAACAAATTATGCTAAATCAATTATGCGAAACAGCATTAGTCTAAAAAACATTATGCGATCCAAGAGGATCCCGTTTGCGGTGTATCTAAGACTGAATATCTATCAGAGTTGTGCGAGGTTGTGGTGTGGTGATCGAGGAAAAAATCCACCAATGCCGGGCTTTCTTCTTGGCACCCCGCTCTGCTACCTGGCGAAACTCAGCCTAGAGCTTGTTCGCTATCCATTTAAAATAGTTAATTTACTGACCTGCTCCTTATTTTGTTTGAGATAGAAGACTGGACTCTCCATAGCCACCGAGAGAAGAACAAGATTCAGCGCACACATAGCCAAGTTAACCCAAACTATGTTATCATAGGACAGAAACCAGCCGTTCAGGTACGATACCAGTGTGCCTAGACTATAGAAGCATACTGGACCTGAAAAATGTATTATCTATTTTTGGCAGCCTTTAGACTGTTACCTAGCTTAGCTAGGGAACACCTCTTTCCTTGATTTCCTCTACTATAATGGGTTTCTTTTCTGGCCATTAAAGGAGCGCATCCAGATCGATTCGTCATATCCGTTTGACCCTCTTTGTCTATGTGATCTTAAAAACTTAGGTAAATATATTGGAATTGTTGTTGGGATTATATATTTACGAGTCTGATGGAGATTGGAATACTAACCGTGCTCCAAAGCCTATGACATAAACTGGCCTGACAAAAGTGACTCATTTAGCCTGAAATATGAAGAGCTTTTTCATTTGCTTTATAAAATAACCTCGAAAGCTCTTATCGACGGCTCGCATTAGAAAGTGTTAAAAAGAAATAATAATAAGTAGAATAATTCAAATCTGAAAATACCTGACGCTAAAGCCCCTCTTATAGAGGGCTCGCATATCTCCGATATGTAAATGGGGGCGTAGACCACGTACGCTCCCCCCGGGATCCCACCAATGAACCTGGCGATTATAATGGGGGTCGCCGAGGAATACAGTTTTATCATCACCCAATGCACCTAAACATCAATATTAGTTAAAATTTTCATTTCCTTTTATTAACTATATTTTTCCGCAACTTTGGCTACGTGAACTCTCTTCTTTACTTAATTTAATACGAGTCCACGAGATGAAGAAGAAGTAAGTTTGTCATTTGAGCACATGATCACATGCGCGTCTGAATGACGTAGGTACTTACTTAGAATTAGAGGTAATGCAGTGACTTGGGGCTAGATGGCTCTGTGCAGCATTTTCGTTGAGAATTTTTTGTAATGTTTTGCGCTACAGGATACTATTGGCTTCATAAGACCAAGAAATCTTTATCTCATGCCCATTTAATGAAAAAACTTAGTTAAACTAAGCAATAAAACTGCACTTATACATATATAGGTACTTCAGATATATAGAACTTACGATGTATGGCAAACTCAACAAAATAGCTCCCCTTTTCCTTCCAAAATAATTTATCAGAACTCCTGTCACCAATGTTCCCAGCATAGCGCCTAGGGACGGTAGACTGCCGACTAGGGATATCTGGAACTCTGACATGGGGGCCGTCAGCACTGTGTTGTTTGGTGACGTGTACAGCTCGACCGTGTATGACGGCCACACGTTTAGTGATCCCATCAACATGGCGGCAAATGTTGCTGGAATAATTACGATCCCATCAAAAACATGACATGTAAAAATGTGTAAGTCTCGCAACGCAGTTCTACTACAACAAAAAAGTTTTGATATTTGTAATGTTAAACCAAATCAGTACGGAGGGGTGTCAACAGAACTCGATTTCCACTGACTTGCTTATTATGTAACCGTGGAGGACATTTTATAGTTCTCAAATAAAGAATCCATTTTTAGGTTTTGTAGGACTTGATAGGCTAAAAACTACGAGTGTTTAAACTTTGGAGCTTGTGGGTCTGCTAATAGAATTATGATGATAAGTCAGTGAATCAGTGAGTCAGTCAGTGACAAAATTAAGGAACTGTGACGTACAATAGTTCTTAAACTACACGTTCATATTAAATATTATTGAGAATATACTTAAGTTAAGACTTTGTCCTATATATCCCTGAAATTTTAGGGTTCTAGCTTTAAGCAGCACAAAATTACAGGAGGTTGAAAATGGCCTGAATGGCTTCGAGAACAGGCCGTGCCTTTGTTTTGCTCGACTTGGCGGGGGTACTGCCGTGCCCCCGGATTCACCGTATTTGGATTCATTTGATTAATTGTGACGTGCAGTTTGCGGTTATATAAAAGACAGAAAAAAATATTATTCTTCTATTAGAAAATACTTTAAACTAGAACTTTAAAGCATTTCTGATAAAAGTTTAAATTAAAAATTGGGTATTTGGCGTACATACATATTTTTGTTCATAATAAATGGCGATCCATAATGCAAAAGGCGATAAAAAAAATCATACCTGCCACTCCAGTTAAAGCTTGATGTGCTTTTCCCATCATTATAATTGCCACACTTATAACAATTAATCGAATAGTAGCACTGAATTTTAATAATTACATAGGTACATAAGATTTAATGTAGGTAATTTAATAAGAAGAAATTTAATCAATATTATGTACACTGTTGGATACAGTATCATTGTAGGGGAAACTTCCATTGACTAACCGCCTATACTGACTATTAACACGATCACTGCGAACTGCTTGATAAAGATATCAACGAATTCAAACGCTTATTTCTAAGTTTTCTTTATGTATTTGGAAAGAAACAGAAAATAAAGAAGAAGCAAGCTAAATATAAAGTAAAACTATTACTTAGTAAACTAAACCTAAGAAGATAAACCTAAATTAGCACTAAAACTTATATAAAAAATTGGGCCCCCTTGGCATGGTGCCGAATATACTGGCAGCGTTTCCCTACTGTATGGCGATGCTTATTTGTTGCCGTCGTCCCGCTGGTCCGCTGCTCACTTTGAGCAATCAGCGAAACTTCCCGGTGGTCTGATGCAAGCGACCTGGTTTTATCCCAGCGACCGGCTCAGTCCCCACTTTGTTTGATACTTACCCAAGAGTCAGTAGGACTCTTAAGTTATGTCAGGCCTTAGGGCCGATACAGACGGACTGCAACCCAACTGCAACTCCCTACGATTTGTATGGGAACTGCATCACAACTGCACGCCGACTGCGCAGTTGTGATGCAGTTCCCATACAAATCGTAGGGAGTTGCAGTTGGGTTGCAGTCCGTCTGTATCGGCCCTTAAAAAAAAGCTGTGGCTGTCGCCAGTGGTTCTAAGTGAAATCGCATTTTCTGTTAATATTTTTTAAAGGAGAGTTGGGTAATATTCTGGAAACATCTCGGGTTCAATACAAGGAGCATGTAAAGGGTAAATTGACACATTCTTTACTAGAAATGAAGGAAAGTTAGTGATATAAAACCCATATGGAAACATTTCAAGGTACGAGTAGGTAACAATGAAAGCACTACTACATCTGGAAATACTTTGTTAATGTCGGGGATTGAACGAAACGCTAAGCATTGTCATCTTTCATCTGTCAAAATATCGCTTGGGAGTGATCTGTGCTTGGTCTTTGGCGGGTTATTAAAATGTCATGTCAATTATGGCAGAAGTCTCGTAAACGTCAAGTTGAGAATAAATACGCGAGCAGCCCAGTGGAAGGAGCATTCTATTGCTGACATTGGACCATGGCGGCCGGACGCAAGCACAGAACTCTCTGCGTTTCGTAATTCGTTTCCATCCCACGAGTGCTTATTATTTCTCTTCTGTTTGATTGTGGAAATTTATTAAAAAAACTGTTGTGTGATGCATGTGCGTATTTATTTTTGAAATACGAATGATTATCAAGATGACTCTTCGCTGATAACGAACCAGGCTCAGAGCCATCCACCTCGTCCTTACTTCAGGTATTTTTAGGACGCAACTTTGTTCGGAGAGATGAAATAAATTAAATGTCTTCTTTGGCTTTAGTTATGTTATGGCGTATGAAATTTCATTGAAATCGGTTTGGTAATTTTTGCGTCATGCAAACAAACAAACCTATAAATAAAATAACATATTGTGCTCTATTATTTATTTTAACACTCGAGTTACTTTTTCATTAGCTATCGGGTGTTTAGGCCCAACATAGCAGACAACGTGTTAATGCTAATGCTGAACTAAATGACAAACGTACTGTTATGTAAATTGGCGATTCTCGAAATATCACTTGTCCCTCAAATCGTTAACGAATTCTAGTCATTGCCATGAAACTGTCGAAAATTGTATTGATACAATGAAACAAGGCACGTTCTGCCCATGATACTTGGTGACGTTTCAAATTAACTACGCTTCGTCTTACAGATATTTAAGGCCGGGTCACACCACCTGCGGGTACGTGGCGTGTACGTCGACGTGCGTAGTGCGTAGCTCCCCTGTCACACCGGGTTACGCGCACGTCTACACCTTGCGAGCTGTAGAGAGCCGCGCACGCAACGCTTGCGCACGCTGCAGCTCCGTTGTGTGGCTAGCCGCCAATTGCGTACTTAATCTTTACGAGAAGCACTATGATGGTTGCTAGACTTGCAATTTTTTTACAAGCTTTGGTCTCATTTGATTTGTTCTGCCATTAATGTTCTTCTTCCATTTATTTTCCTTATGTGGCACATGCATCACCCTCTACATGAAACAATAATTTATGATTAAATAAAAAAAAAGTAAGGGTACATTCGCTCACTTAAATGATAACCATTATTTAATATGTCTATAATTTATTGGTCAACCTTAAGTTCGGAATTGTGGACGAAGGCTACCTTACAAATTGAGCATACTAAATAAATATGGTTACCGCATTGCTAAGAGATTTCTTCTAGGTACCTACAAACCAAGATAATGCTATGCTTTCAATTAGAAAACCTACTAATATTATAATTATAAATGTGAAAGTTTGTGAAGATGTTTGGATGATTAGACGTTTGGATGATCTGAAATTTAGCATACAAGTAGACCAAGTTCTGAATTGAAATATAGGATAACTTTTTATAACATGAAACATAGGATAGTTACGGGTATAAAGCAGACGAACCGCCGGTAATTGCTAGTTTTATTATATTTTTAGATGCAAAAACAAAAGATGAAAAATCGAAGCTAAATGCTGGCAAAGGATCTATAGAGGAAAAAGAGGATGAAGGAGGTATTATTATTTATTATCCGTTCTAGGGGCATTGGTGTCTTAAGCCTTTGGGAGGCGCGCTCGGAGCCAAAGCCAACGCATAAAGACCCTTTCGACAATTTAATGAAAGGCAAAATGTATACTCAGCCGATGCTATGTCTGCCCATATCATGGGACGCACACACAGATAGCCCCCGCTAGATGCAAGAACTATTGTAAATTGATGGGATTTAAATCTACTGGAATATGGATTATTATTGGAAACTGTTTTATTTTATTAGCTTTTATTGCCTTTTCATTAAAGATGAAGAGTAAGATGAATAAAATTTGATAATTTATCGATATTATCATACGTTTCACATAACGGTATTGGGAGGACGTCTCAAATAACCCCGGACGTTTTAAATAGCCCGTTCGTCCTCAAAATAGTATGAGAGTAATAAATCAAAGCAAGTCGCGAGACCAGTAGGGTAACGACGAGATTACATTGAGAGAATCTGGACCAATCTGAACAGAGCTTGAATACATTTATTTGCTTCGTACGGAAATAATTAAACTAGTTATATCCCCTTGAACGTGAAATATAATCCCTGTAGCAGTTTTTGCAGGGAGCTACAGTATGGGGTTCTTCAAGAGCGATGAGTTTTTAAGGGACAGCAATATGCATGTAACGCTCCCGGGGTTCCAGATATACATAGACTACAATTATTTCACTGCTTAGCAAAAAGCAGTCCGTATGCTTGTTTGCTACTATAATATACCGCTTCTAGTCGTTTTCCACCACAGCGACTACTTCAACTCCGGTGTCAGTTGCTCTCGCGTGCGCACTTGTGGAGCTCACGTGATCTTGTTACCGAAACCTCTTGCGCAGATCGGGTTCGTAAGAACGGCATATGTGTATAGTTGTAGCTTTTTACCGCAGGAGGTCGGGCTTTCAGCTTATCCCGTTTTACGTCCAATTCTACGTTTCTTTGCTACTATAGTGAAATATAATATTTTTTTATTGTCTTAGACTAACAAACAGCTAGACGAAAACCTGAAAAAAAGTGCTCACCGTCACCTATAAACATAGCTTGGTGTGATATACGATTAATACGAAGTTACAGCAACTTGAACATCAGCAACGCCTGATGGCGCAGCTAGTCGTAAAGGTGCGTGAACTGGATGATGATGATGACGTAGGTGGCGCACATGGAGAAGATGGCGGTGGGTAGACGCAGGCCCAGCGGCAGCAGCCGCCACGCGGGGGGCAGCGGGGGACGCGCACGCACGTAGTTTGCCAGTTGTTTCAGCGAATTGCGCGTACTCTCGTCTGGAACAATAAATATTCAAAGACCTATTTGCCCACAGAGAACTCTCTGTTTCTTTGCGCACATCATGCGTTCACCAAGGCATGTGCCATAGAAACAGATTATTCTTGGATATGTGGAGGGCAAACGCACCAGAGGAAGAGTACCAGCGCTTTGGTGCGACGCGATAAAGGGCTGCTAAGTGCGGTATCTATCAGGCGGTCCATAAAACAAAGAATCGGATTGCATCGAGGGCAGTTGCATTTAGTCACGTTCCTCAGCCACTAGGGTCCGACTAAGAAGAAGATTCAAATACCATGAAAATAAGTTTCTGTCAAAAAATACATTTGATCAAGCGAGCGAAGCGTCTACGTTTTAGCTTAGGAAAAATGCTTTCGAATATCTGTTTGTCCGACGGATGTCCGGTTGTTCTCCTCTACAGGTTGCATTTCTCAACCGATTCTCGTGAAATCTTGTGAGCAGATTCGGTAATTATATGGATATTTTTGTCGGTTCATCGTTATATACATCCCACTGCCGCTGGGCCCAGGCCTACTCTTATAGATGAGATTGAATGACTAGCCTACTGCGGATTGAGGACTTCATATACACCTTTGAATTTCTTCGCGGAAATATGCAGGCTTCACCGAAAAGCTAATGGATTGCCGGTTCAGTTTTTGGATTTTTTTCAAAAGCCATGAGGGTTAACAAGACTGGCGAGGTGTATAGCTTACAGATCCACTAGGTAGATAAATTTTTAAAAGGGCACATACCTTTTTCGTATAGCAGCCGCTCGTGCGCGAGTACACGCAACGCGTCGGCTTGCGCATGCACCAGCTCGGCGCAGGCGGCTGGCACGCAGATCTGGATGGCCAGGTGCAACCCGTACAAGTAACTGCAGCTGTGGGCCGTCCACGACTGGACACATCAGAGAACGTCGTCAGTAAGCTTATGATGCTAGGCTTTGTCACGAAATAATTTAATGATAAAGCATCCGTCACTCTCACACACTATTTGCCAGAATGTGACGCACTTTTTCTAATTTCTAGCGTCCTTTTTTCTGTAAGTCGGTTAAAAAATATTAGGTATGTTATTTATGTTTATTTGCACGAACACCGTCTCGCTATGATTTTATTATACTCGTATGTACTACGTATAGAATAGAGATGGGTTGTCGCTTGGCTTGAATTGGTTTTTCAGTTGTATCGGTGACCAAGATGTTATTTTGCGCAGGAAAACATATTCTTGCAATTATAAGAGCTCTCATAATTCGCCTGTTGACTCGATTTTTTTTCTGTCGTAAATCGATTCTACTATTTGTGAGGAACAAATATCTATATGACACCTAATACATTTGTATAAGTATAACAGACACAAATTGTAATCAAAAGTAGCAGATCGCACTGAGCACTGAAAACGCTCTATACAAAACGGCAGGAACTTATGACGCCATCCGCTCCATCGCTGTACTAAGTCTGTATGAAAAAAATTGCATTTTGCCATTTTGAGCACGAAAAAGTGCGTTTAAGCACATAGTTGTAGTACATTTATTTTTTCAGTGTTATTTAAGCATTCCGAAATTGACTTTAATTTTTGATTTTTTTTAAACTTTATGGTCTCAACTTTATATTTTTTATACATATTTTGTTTATTTCTTTTGTGTTATGATAATTTAGTATTTTCCAATCCATGTGACTATAATCGATACCTTTAGACTCAAAGGGCGTAAGCTCCATTAGAACCTACGGCATTTACGTCCTTTGAGTCTAAAGGTATCGAATTATGTTGTAAAATGCATCATTTGTCAACATCCAAATTGCAACTTAGCCACTTTATTCATTCCTCGGTCGTCGATCCCATATTTATACGTTTTACAGTTTTTGTACTTACCGCCATAGTTTTTAGAAGAATGAGGTGGTACCAAATGGTCACTATGAATTTAGGGCAGTCTGTGACAAACCCTAATACCATCTGCAAGAAAACAGGCAGTCATTAACAATAGGGATTATGCATGAATTGCTTTTACACGTTTCTTAAGAAAATATGGAAAATACCGTAAAAATGATGACATAAAGTCAAAATAAAATTAAAATCGACCGAGAAATACGGAAAATATAAGCATTTTAAGGCACTGATCAGACAGCGATAAGACAGAGAGATCCGATATGGGCTATGACGTCATAGTACACGGACGCCGTACAATCTCCATACTATATTCTGTTTTGCTAGAAAGAGATAGAGATAAAACTCAATTGTCTTATATCTTGGTTATTTTTATAGTTATTCGAGAAATATTTTTTCCTACTGTTTCTTATTATGAATGAGCTTTTATTAAAGTAAATAAAAAATATCATGCATATTCCCTATTATAAGTATAGTACTCGTAAAATATATGTAAATGTTACCCATCATATTTGCAAGCTTAGATTTAGTTTTATCTGTCGCAGTTATATCCCTTTTTTCTTCACAAACTTTCACATTTATAATATTAGTGTGGTGGGATTTAGTCTCTATATAATAAAGATATTTTTCATCACACTTGCTCGAAAATGGTGTCATTACACGTAGGTTCTGCGGGCCGTAAACGGCCTATTACGCCCTAGGGCGTAATGGTTTTCTTTTTAAATTAGAAACGCTGGTTTTGTTTTACTCTTATTTGTCATGTTCAAAGGAAACGCCAACTTACTTTTTTAACTTTTATCACTGAAATATTTATTGAAAGAGAACTGTTATTGCAAATACATGTAAACACATATTTCTGTAACATTAATTAAATGTTTCAATAGTGTATTCAAGTATTTTGCAATTATAAAATCAACCGTTTTAGGTCTGTACCGCTATGGTTTCCGAACGTTTCGCATTGTCTATGGATATGTCACTAATGTCACTGTCAGTTTTACAATTTTATTTAGGTTAAGTAAGGTTAATTTTAATTAGATTTCCTCACAAGTGTGATGAAAAACATTGTGTGTGCCACGGGCGGTAAAGGAATTACAAACTCGTGTTATTAAAGCCCTCGGCTTCGCCTCGGCCTTGTAACAAACACTCGTTTGTAATTCCTTACCTACCGCCCTTGATACACAATGTACTATTTCATCACACTTGCTCGAAAATGGTGTCATTACACGTAGGTTCTGCGGGCCGTAAATGGCCTATTACGCCCTAGGGCGTAATGGTTTTCTTTTTAAATTTGAAACGCTGGTTCTGTTTTACTCTTATTTGTCATGTTCAAAGGAAACGCCGACTTACTTTTTTAACTTTTACACTGAAATATTTATTTAAAGATAACTGTTATTGCAAATAGAGAATGCAATCTCGCGAGATTGGGGTTCAAGCGAGATCTCGCGAGATTGTGAATATGAATACCGCGAGATCTCGCCAATTTCGAGATCTCGCGAGATTGGCGGTTTTGTATGTTTGTTCTTGCAATAATCACAAATTGTGATCACAATACTTAAATACATTAGGAGAAAAAAAAAGGATTAGAGATGTTATGAAATAAACATTTATTTTAACGTATTATTTTTATAAACTTTTACGTAATGACGTAGCTACTAATAATCTATAATTTATCAATAAACTTTCAAGTAGTAAACTTTGGTGTATCATTATCAATTATCATGTATCTAATGAAATAAGAAATAAAATAAACAATCAGTCTTCTCTTCTAACATAAAACAAAAGTCTTTTAATAATAACATAACAACAACAAGTCAAAAACTAAAATGAAAAATGAATCTCAGTAACTAAGTTGAGTATTAAATATTCTGTGGTTGAGTTGACCAAAATTGAAATATTATTAAAAATTAAAGAAAACTATACCTACTCAGAGATTTATTAGAAATTAAATATTAATTAACAGATATACTAATAAAATAAAAAGCTTGTTCAGTAATCAGTTTGCGTCACACGCAAATCTCACATAGTCTTTATAAACTGTATTCTCCGACATCGTTCGTTATTACACTCGTAAATCAAATAGAAAACTCTTTTTTGCATTAATAACCACAAAAACACTCTAACGCGATCACGTTTTCACGTTGACTTGACAACAACTGTTATTAGTAAACGTTTTTATGCTCGAGCGCAATCTCGTTGAACTCGCGAGATCTCGCCAATTTTTCGATCGAGATCAGTCTCGCTAAAAAAGGCCGAGATCTCGCAAAAACGAGATCTCGCGAGAACGAGATTGCATTCCCTAATTGCAAATACATGTAAACACATATTTCGGTAACATTAATTAAATGTTGTATTTCTTTATTTTGCAAATATAAAATCAACTAAAATGGCCGTTACCGCTATGGTTTCCGAACGTGACTTGACTTTTGTCTATGACTTTGACATATGTCACTAATGTCACTGTCTGTTTTAATATTTTCTTGTCCTACTGGGGCGATTAGTAAGGTTATTTTATTAAGATTTCCTCACAAGTGTGATGAAAAACATTGTGTGTGCCACGGGCGGTAAAGGAATTACAACCGAACAAATTACTTACCGCCCTAGATACACAATGTACTATTATGCAACAGTTGTATTAGTAGGCTCAAAAAATGCGAATGGCGCCAGTTGCGATGCAAATAGAGATGCCATGAGCGTTTTTTGACTTAATTATACAACGTTGCATACTAGTATTTTATGCAACAGTTGTATAAGAAGGTTAAAAAAATGCGAATTGCGTGAGTTGCGATACGAGCCGCGAATGCGGCGAGTATCGCAAATAGAGACGCAATGAGCATTTTTTGACTTAATTATACAACGTTGCATACAATACTTTTTCTACGACAGGTTTTAAAATATAAAATACAAACAAGGCATAACCTGCAAAGAAGGCAAATATGACGTATGACTGTCAGTATGTGTCTATGGTAAACTTTTTATTTTTTAAATGAAGTTGACACGCAGTGAATATATTAAAAATACTTTTGTTTTTATGTTGGCATCAATGAATTTAGTTCAGGAAGTTTCGTTTTTTTAAAAGCCTTTTAAAAAGGATTTTAATTGTTTGTTAAGTTGGTAGTTGTGCATTTTTACCGTAAAGTTAAAATTGAGCGCTTAATCCTTGACCTAAGTTTAACCTAGATTTAGAAGTCTGTGGTTGCTAGCAATAACGTAAAGTGGCTATAACGACACTAGTGTTGTTATGGGGAATAGAGTATAGACTTCTCTGAACTCATATTATGTATGTTCTTATATTAGTGTTCGTGACCAAGTAAAAGACAGATAACAGTACAGGAGTAGAAAAAATACTTTTTCTACGACTAGGTTTTAAAATATAAAATACAAAATTTAAATTAATCAAGGCAAATATGACATATGACTGACAGTATGTGTCTATGGTAAACTTTTTTTTTAATATTTGGGTTACACTCGCTAGTGTCGATATTAAAAATACTTTTTTTTATGTTGGCATCAATGAATTTAGTTCGGAAAGTTTTGTTTTTCTTAAAAACCGTAGGAATTTAATTGTTTGTTAAGTTGGTAGTTGTGCATTTTTATCGTAAAGTTAGAATTGAGCGCTTAATCCTTGACCTAAGTTTAACCTAGATTTAGAAGTCTGTGGCTGCTAACGACACTAGTGCTGTTATGGGGAATAGAGTATAGACTTCTCTGAACTCATATTATGTATGTTCTTATATTAGTGTTCGTGACCAAGTAAAAGACAGATAAAAGTATAGGAGTAGAAAAATACAATAACAGCAAAAATGAGATACCTACTAGATTGTTAGTAGTACGCGTAATCTTGTCTTGTAAATCCATAATCGCCTTATAGGTAGCCTGCACTTCGACGACACTGATTTTGCCGTTTCGAAACCCAAGATTCAAATGCTTCAGTTTAGCATAAACATGATAAAATACCAAAAATATGGCTATCGGTATACCATCCATTGCCAAAATTGGTACCATGACGACCAGTCGAACGATAACTGGGCTACTGTCAGCTAACTCCAAGTGGTATACCACCCCGATTGTGAATTTAAAAAGAAACATGAAAGCAGCGTAAGCCCACGTAATGATTCCGATGTTTTCATAGACTTTATCCTGCTGCGTCTCGATTTTAATAATCATCAGGTCCATTAGGACTTCATAGATTGTATAACTATTTGCCATCAAAATTAGCAACGTCACGGTGTATTGGATGAAATAAATCATCCACATTAAGTTAAACATCATCGTGTATGCCAAATATCCAGACATGATGAACCCAGTTGTCACTGATAAGAGTTGAGCGGCCATTTTGTATTTGCCCATTTGTTTCACGAAGCCAAAATTGAAACCGAAGAACAATTGGGCTGACGCGAAAAACACTATTATTGATTTGGATATTTTTGGAGGCTGTATGGTTTTTAAATTTTGCACATAAGTTTCTTTTCGAATCGCCGGTAAAGGCATGGTGAGCACCAAGGCATCAAGTCTTACTAGAGGTTGTAGCTCAAATGATGAAAATACTAGACAGAAAAACAATTTGATTGTACACACTATTAGTTAGAAACTGCAATTATTGTAATGGAACTTTGTTGATTTTCACAATATTAACATGTAAGGCGCAGTTTACCACCAATGTTCATTAATAAACCTTCTGATATCATTAAGTGCATCTAGTAAATATGTCATATGGGAAGTACGTAATGGGAGTGGACCGTGGACCTAGTGTATACATTTACTTAGAACATAGCAATAATAGTAGGTACATTACACAACTAGGATGGTAATATGCGATCGAGGGCTTTCTTTATTACCTCCCGTGTTGTGTACATCATTGAATGTCTATAGCTATACTAGGTCAGAAAGCGTAGCGTGCGGTAAAAGTCACTTTATGGCCAGGTGGGGCATAAACATATCGTCGACCGTAGGCTCAATTAGGGTAAGGGACAGGCAAAACAATGTCCCTTACGCTAATTGAGCCTACGGTCGACGATATGTTATACCACGGAATAAGTAATAATAATACGTATAGATGTCTCTCTCTGTAACAAAACTGTCGTTCCGGTCCGAGCACTGGACGGGACGCACCGGATCCGACCGTCTCTTTCTATCGCATAACGCTGGCTAAGGCCCCCTCGTGGGGGCTTCAACGCCGCGCGGCGAAATCGCGGAGTGAACCACTCCTGGTTATACTAGAGCATACCTGTAACTTTGTTCGCAAAGGTGAAATAAGTAATAGTACATTACTGCAGAGGCCGGGAAAGGAGGGGTTGCCGGCCGAGTACGTATAGCTGGCCGAGCGAAGCGAGGCCAGATAGTTACGAGGCCGACAATCCCATTTCCCGCCGAGGTATGTATAGTGCTTTTCTCAAATATGCAATGAAATAAATAAACTTACTAATATCCTTACTTACCCTAAATATTATTTTAATCAGAAACTTTCTATCAGAAAGTGACGTTAGTGACACTGACATATTATATCCACAGACAATGCAAATGTCACGTTCGGAAACCAAAAGCTGTTTCAGTTTTCCTTTTTACCGCGAATATTTAGATGAAATATTTTAAATGTGTATTCTTGTGGTGTAGTTTGCAATTTATAATAATTGGAAATTGTTTATAATGTGTTATTTGTTATGTTCATGACAATTTTAAATAAATAAAACTGCAAAATATAGCAAAAATCGTTTTTTGTTATTTAAATGGCTGAATGCCGTGATGCTGTGGCCCAAATAAATGTGGAATGGAAATTTAAAAAAAATACATTGCCGGCCTAGGCCGGCAATGTAAGTATGAAATTCAATTCCGTGCCAAGTGTCAAGCCGCACCGGAAACGAGGTAGGTACTTTGCGGCCTATTTTTAGGCACGTAATGTCAACATTTCATGCCATGTTTGAGAAAAATTACTTTTTAATAGCACCACTAAATATTTCTGTAACCCAGTATTCTCGGTATATTCTTAAGATCTCTATTACTCGATCACTTCCATTTTTGTGTCTGCGTTACTGTGTGTCGGAAATCAAGTCTTGCAAGTTAAATTTGACCCACTTCCCGGTTTCCCATTCAGCTGATATATTGCAAGAATATGTATCTTGCTGTGACAGACGGACATAGTCGCACCATAAGGGTTCCTTTTTTACAATTTTGGTACGGAACCCTTAAAAGTACAGTTGGCAATAAAAGCTAGAGTCCTTTTTAAAAAAAATTGTACACAATTAGGGATTTAATTAAAACAAAACTTAATTTATTCCTCTGTGTTACGAAAGTTACCCATATAGTTTGTATGCCTAACTTTCGTAGCACAAAGGAAGCGATCGTGATTTTGTTTTTATTAGGCTCTTAACTATGTACATTTTTTTTGAAAAACGTCCTGGCTGGGTGTGGTACCTATGTTCATGTTCATGTTCAAATGACTCTAGTCTCAAAAAAAATTACAGAAATTTATTCAGTATAAACTTATTTCCCCCAGAAAAATACAATCATTGCGTATAGACGTACAATGGAGGTAAGTAAAACCACTTATTTATTTAGGAGCAGTCGTATAAATTAATCGAAAAGCAGTGAAGATCATCCTAAATATTACGTTAAAAAAATCGCATACTTCACAACATATACTTATTTGCTCCTACTAAACTAGGTACCTAATCGCTATACAGTTTTTCATGAACTGTCTATGTATCTACTTATGAGTTTGTACGGAACCCTCGGTGCGCGAGTCCGACTCGCACTTGACCGTTTTTTTTTACTTTATGCACTTTGACAAGATAAACTATAGGAAAACAGTCATACGACTAAGTACAAGATTGTACTTGAAACCTGAAAGCTCATACCATCTACTCCTCAAATAGCATGTTATCTATGTAACTTCCTACAAAAACATACTTTTATTGAGTGTAGAATTTTGAGTTCAATTTTCCCATAATTTACCTTTTCTGACTTTTCAGTTTCAAAATATTGTTTTAAAATATCTATTAAACTTACATGCATGTTTTTTACATGGTTCGAAAGCTAAATTTATGTAGATTACGGGGATATCAATAACTCAATACCAACAGGAATGTCCCAGCCCGCTGATAACGCCACAAATATGTAAGCCTTTTAATAAGGTCTTAGCTCTTAAATAAGACTAGGCTTGGAGGCTAAAGAGCCTACTAGGCTTTCAGCCCTTCCGGCGTCAAGCCTTAAAAAAATGCTCGAGTCTTTTGGAGCACTATACAAGTTGGCCCATTTATATCGGTCAGTATGGGAAAGTCTGAAACTATAAGACATACGAACATCTGTTCTTAGGAACCAATATGTCATCGATTTTAGGAACAAGAAAAACTGCGTACATAGATTTGAAAAAAAAAACCTTGTACTTTAATCGGGAATTGAACCCGGTCGTTTTGGAAAATATTAAATACAATGGATTTTATTCGTTTTAGATATCGTGTTTCCTAGTAACATTTACTGCTTTTGACCTACACAATCAATATCCAAATAGAAATAAATTTAGTTTTATTTTTCAAAACGACCATCGATTCCCGGTTGAAGTACAAGTTTTTTTTTCAAATCTATGTATGCAATTTTTCTTGTTCCTAAAATCGATGACATGGTATAGTTTCAGACTTTCCCATACTGACCGATCTGAATGGGCCACCCGGTATAGCACGTCCATTCTCCAGAAATATGTCTGCGGTCACCTAATTACCGCGTCGCTTTTTTCATACTAAATGTATGGAGTGACGCGTGAATTAAACGCAGACATATTTCTGGAGAATGGCCGAGCACACACGAAGTAATAGTACTAGGTACGTACAGAAGTCTTTCTTCTGACAATACTGTCGTGCGGTCCGACCACCGGACGAGATGCACTGGATCCGACCGTCTCTCTATCGCATAACGCGTGCTCTTTCTGGTCGCTGGCTATAAGTAGGGTTGCCAGATTGAATTCAGGAAACAATATGTCGTGATTTTGAGACTTTGGTCGGGAGATGCCTCGCGTACTCGACGCGCGAGCTTTTTTTTTAGCCTGAAAGAGCAGAAATTTTCGCTGGCCGGACCACCTTGAGTGGATTGGACTAAGTATTAAAATGAAGTCGTATGTCGGGAGATTTTCTTCTTTGTCGGGAGTCGGGAGGACATACAAAAAATCGGGAGAATCCCGCCAATTCCCGACAATCTGGAAACCCTAGCTATAAGGCCCCCTCGTAGGGACCTCAAGGCCGCGCAGCGAAATCGCGGAGTGAGTCACGCCTGACTATAGGCAGAAATATGTGTGACATTATATGGCGCGTTTGATATAACAGACAATTCAACGCTGACTGTACATGTATCGTTTGTTTGGTTAACTTTAATTGAATTACGTTGAGTTAAACCGCCCGCGGTCGCCGCGAAATTGGATGAAGTTTCAACTGAATAGTTCCCGAAGCCCGATTAGTTTCTGCTATCCTGGTGCCCAGATTCTCGGCTTAGTTACTCTGGCTCCATTGTTTTGACGGATACTTGTTTGTATGTAGTATACTCCCATTTCATTTGTTATTTTTGAACACATCTATAAACTACATTATGTTCTTTATGGTGAACCCCGGCTTGCAATGCAACCAATAAGAACGGAGATCTTCATTTCAGTACTTTATAGGTAGAAACCGGCCAAGTGCGAGTCGGAATCGCACACGAAGGGTTCCGTACCACCTATTTGAGGTCACTACTATTTCTTGTATGGGGAGGGGACCCCCTTTTATTTTTAACCTATATTTTTATTTGTTATAAATAGCGGCTATAGAAATACACATTCTGAGAACATATGATGCATCTACCTATTACCATTACTAAAATCAAGCAAAAATGCCAAAAAAATAGCTTTTTGTATGTGAACCCTTTAATTATTAATTTTATTTTATTGTCTTCGTCAACACTAAACTTTTTTTTGATTTGTTTTACCAAAAATAGCATACCTAGAGTCTTTTGCTTAAATTATTTTCTTTTTTGCATAAGGCGTGGCTGATAAGTTTCCTTGGCCTTCTTTCTTATCAAGTCTGCCTTTTGGAAGCGCCGCTAGTTTTTCTAAAGTTAGGTTTTTAAGCCCTTCTGGCATGTGTGTGAACATCTTTACACATTAGGCCCATCTGGCAACACTAATATTGAATTTGTATTTTTTTAAAGTGGGTAGGTTTGCACAACAGTCATTTTGACAGAGGAAATTTATGTTTTTCTCGGTCTACCCGCGACCACGAACGCTGACAAGGGTTACGAAACGTCGGGACTTAAAAATGTAGTAATATACGCGATTTAATCCGTTTAAGTTGTTTTATTACTATAATTTTATTTTGTTTTCATTATTTGATCTCATAGCGGAAAAAGTCTCTAGCAGCTACCTAGCTATTACGGTTCAAAAGATAGAGCCCTGTGACGTACGGACAGACTCCGGAGGTTTAGGAACACCGTTCCGTTGGCACCCTTTGGCTACGGAACCCTAAAAATAGACATAATAAATACTTTCAATGAAAAATATTATCTACATGACCTGAACAGGATATACATATACTGTTTTTAAGTTATTGCCAAAAAAATTACGCTTCTCAATCAAAGGACTTAAGTGTCATGAAGATACGCTCTTCCGCTGGTGCACTTTTCACATCGTATTTTATTTCATCTGTAGTGCATTTCTCTGGAGTAATCTACACTGAGCATGATCCGACATGCTCTTGGCCGATTTTTTTATACGTTCAGTTAATATATAAAAAAAAAAAACGTCCGAGAAGCACATAGTTGTACCAGGAGAGCATAACAACGCAGAAACTCTCCAAAACCAGCGACAAAACAGCCATAACCGCTAATCGCATACACGCGCCTACAGCACAGGTGTCAAACATTTTGGTCGGACCACAGCACTCGGCACCCAGAGCGCGTCAATTCGAAAACGCTTAGAAAACAGCGAACACTTGGACTCCTCATTAACCCAGAAAATGGTAGCCGGCGAGTGACGGGCTGCCCGCATGGACGTACGGTTCGGTGAAATGGCTCGCTAAGGAGACGCTGGTACGGCGGCTGCACCAGTGAAAGACGAAAGAAACTAGTATGCGAGATATATTAGCCGGCCCGATGGGTGCGAGGCCAGTGGCTTCCGAACCGCCGTCGGCGCTACACGTCATTTGCCGCGTGCGGCTAAACTTGCGTTCGATTTTCGAAAAATATTCGAGTGCTGTGGTTTTTTGGAGGGCTGTTAATTTTGGAACTGTTTAGAGTAAGTATTTTCATTTTTAATTTAGATACTTTTTGCATTTAAGGTTTTAAGTAAAACTTGGAATAAACCTAGGTTTCCAAGTTAAACTAGGTTAAAATGTGTTTTACAGCGTTTTCACGTTTGAATTTAATTTCAAGATAAAATACTCTTAAGTCGTTTTGACTTTGACTGTGCAGGAAAGTTAGTATGGATTTGTTCTGGATTAAAGTTAAGATGAAACTAGTTAGTTAATACCAAAACGACCTCAATACATATATCAGTACTGTCGCAGTAACTGAGTTTATTATAGTTACAGTTAACTATAAAATCAAATGCCATCTTAAACCTCCGGCAATTAACATGTGAAGGCTTTTTAATTACAATAAATTTGTTTTACTCAAAACAAACATATTGTTAATTAGAGCTAAATAGCGTTAAGTAAGTATAATTGATCCGAATAAGTAATATAAGAAAAGTGATAAAAAAGTTTATGTGCAAGTTAATACATACCACAGAATTATATTTTTGTTATTCTTTATCATTAGATATTATGTTACAAAGACATCACCTATGACGTGTATAAGCTATACACAACAAGAACTGTTTTTGTTGTATAAAACCCCCTGTATTTATTGTTTTTTTCCAATTCCGCTCTAATTAATTTTTTTAAGTGGGTATTTCGCATGCTTAACTGTCACTTAATTATACAGGGTGTCTAGGCAACGATGTCGGAGCTTTTAAGGGCGTATAGTACTATCGATCTTATCGATAAATCTCCAAGCGGATTTATTTTTAAGTAGATGGTAATTAAATAGCGGCAATTTAAATATTTCAAATAACTGAGAACGGGCGCACGTGGTAATTTTGCCATTATGTGTCCATTATCCGTCCTACAAATGCAAAAAGAGTGTTATTAGATAGCTAAATGTGTAAGGAATCAACTACAAATATACGCCCTTAAAAGCTCCGACATCGTTGTCCAGACACCCTGTATAAACAACTCAAAATCGCGGTCCGTAAAAGCTAGGACGGACGGACAGACGAACAGAGGGTTCTGTTGCTATCCCTTATGTACGGAATCCTGAAAATCAACACAGTTAGGTACTGTAACAAAACTTCCACACACACACAATTACTACAACAATTAATTACAGTTTTTGTCAAATTCTGAAAATTTCAATTGTGCACTTATAAACTTTTATTTAAGTTGGTGGCGATTTAAGCACAAATAAGAGAAAGGCGCAAGCGCCCTAAAGGTGGTTGCCATTTATCCAAAAGGGTGAAAATTATTTAAATGCAGCTGTTTGAGTATAAGGTACTTAAGTATTTTTTTTTTTTTTTTTTTTTTTTTAATTTATTTATTACCAGATATAAGTTTACATTTACAAATATATATCATCTGCCAAACTGTATAACAGTTTGTTGGCAGAAACACTTTACCCTCTTTATGTTTACATACTCATTGTTTTCACTGCTGGACAGCTTCGGTCAGGTATTCTGATCGAATCGGTCCAGCAGCGATTTTTTTAATCTTTTTTTATATACAATTTTTGACACGTCGTAGCAAGATCCCACTTCCTTAGGTACAGCGTTTAGGATCGTGGGTACTAAATATTTTCGTGTACGTTTCCCGTAATAGTTACATACCTTCGGGACGAATAGTTTCCGTTCAGATACATCTTTGGCAACACTTCTGGTCGGATAAGCGTGGTTTATCGGTTTTTTATAATCATTACAGCGGTATTGTTCCAATGCTATAAGCAGAGAGCGTTTTTCTTGTACAGGCAGTATATTACAAATAGAAAATAGTTTGTCATATTCTTGTTTACAGTTCCTTTTTACTTTTTTATTAACTAAATATTTTAAAAACCTAATTTGCAGCTTTTTGACTTGATCAGTGTAGGTAGGAAATGTAAGGCCATAACTGCTGAGTCCATAAGATAATATCGAATCTACTAGAGCGTGATATAAGGTATACAGGGTGGCTTTGTTCACTACACTCCGTAAATGAAAAAATTTGCCTAACACGGATCTAAGTTTGTTACATACGGTACCGACGTGTTTTTTCCAAGACATGTGACAATCCACGGTTAACCCAAGATACTTATAATTATCGACAAATTCTATTTCGGCACATTTACAATCTCGCCCCTCCCTATGCAAGCAGTCATACCCGTGTCCAATTATACTTATGTTGTTTTCTTTATCCTTGGTGTACGGCGATCGCATATGCATACATTTTGTTTTATCGAGGTTATTCGAGTTCACTATTTCCTTGGTTAAAAATGCTGTATATTTTGTGATTCTTCTTTCTCTACCTCCATTAGTGTTCATTAAATCTTTGCTGACTTTACAAAAGTATAAAAACTGTACAAAGTAACTATGATTAATCTAAAACTAAAACCTTGAAGTAAATACAATTAAAACTACTATTAACCGTCAATTTCTAATATGGGCCCCTGTGGCATTGTGCCGAGAATGCTGGCAGCATTTCCTCGCTGAATCGCGATGCTTATAAGCTGAGCGAGGAAGCTGCCAGCTCTCTTTTCCCCCGTGGCGTCGACCAACCGCTTAGACATGTCTTTAAAAAGGGCCTGTGCCGATGGGCCCCACGGACCAAGGGTCTCAACACCAAAGGCCATAAAATGGTAGTTGGTGTTGAGGCCCCTGTATTTCCGGCGTTTGAGGGCTTCAGCCGCATCGGCCACCTTTATTCGTGGTACCATGGAGATGGGACGGAGCCAGCATGTCCACACATGTTGCGTTCCATACTAACACTCGTCCTATCTTCCACGGAATTAGCGACATCCCGTCCGGTCTCTTGCCATCGCCTTTACTTTAGATATTTCGGCCATTTGCCTGTATTTCCTGAACACCATATGTATTTCACCACAAACTGTTAGGTTGCCTAGGCTGACAAAGCACGGGCAATTCCATGGCAAAATGTAACGTAAGTGTTGATGTATGTAGGGATCAAAAGAATAATTATTTAGAGTAAAACTAACACTTACATTTGCATCATAAATTAGGGCTGTCATCTCCAAAATTTGACATCTAGGACAAAAAGCGTAAATCCCCGGATTTTGGAGCTCATAACCCGGACACCAACACACAAAGCAAATTTTTTTTCTGAGGAGATAGGGGGGGAGGTGCATCGCTCTCCATGACCGCGAGTAGCACACCCGGACAACGGATGAAACCCCGCCCCACTAAACTAGGACAAATCCGGGGAAACCCGGACGGATGGCAGATGGCATCATAAATAAATAAACACGCCCGTACCGGTTTTAGTATATCAAAGACAAATATACTGAACAACTCTGTATAATGAACAACTATTCAATATAATGCAGTGTGTCACTTTGCGCATGTTCTATCATGATTACATAACACATGAGGATATGACACCTTTTAATACATCGATAAAGAATTAGAAAATAGCCACTGGCTTTGCCTTGTTCATATGTACCAGGAAAATCGTAGGTAGAACCATCATCTATCGCGCGACGAATGAATTCGCGGCCAGTTCCGCTTTCCCGGCAGATCTCTTGTAGAGCTGATCCCAACTCTACTACTAACTCTGTAGCTCACTCCGCGATTTTGCCGTGCGGTTACTAGTACCAAATTTTGGTTCTCCGTAGGGCTTAGCCAGCGACCAGAAAGAACACGTGTCATGCGCTAGAGAGAGAAGGTCGAAGACGGTGCGTTCCATCCGGTAGTCGAACCCGAACGTCAGTTTTGTTAGAAAGATAAACTTTCATACTTACAAGGAAGCGTACCCGACTGTCCGACTCCGATTCGATTCATTTTGATATAATGAATGAATGAATGAATGAATTTATTTGCTGATTATGGGTTTACATAGGTGTTAAAAGAATACAGAAGGATCAACCATAACCTACTTAGAATAGCATGCAAAATTTTACAGATGTCTCTCGAAGGCCTCTCAAGAGATTGCACACAGAACATTAAATCAATTACAATGTCAAATAATAATTACAAATAAATATACATTAATGGCGTCAGGATTTACAGACTTTATAATCAAATTATATAATTAATGTATTGTAAGGTCAGATGGTTATGGAACCACTATTTAAGTACTCATTTACAGAGTAGAAACACATGTCACAAAGCCACAAGAATAACTTTCTTTTAAATTGTTTCACGGGAAGCTCTTTCATGTTTGAGGGTAACTTATTGAATATTTTCACGCACATGTAAAAGGGACTGCGCGAGGTTTGTTTAAGACGAGCTTTTGGCCTGAATAGAAGGTTGCGCTGCCTCGACTGTCGGCCATTATATGGTATTATCTCACTGTTTTTTTTGAAAAAGTGATCATTTAAGCGCACAAATACAGCTACTTCATAAATGTACAACGACGGAAGAGATAAAAGTTTATAAAACTTCATAACTGGTTTACAAGTGTCCGTCGGCCGCAATGAGAAGATGGTTCTGATGCATTTTTTTTGCATTAAAAATGCCCTTTTTGCGTTGACGGAATGACCCCAGACAACAATACCATATCTGAGTGTAGACATTATATAACTATGGTAAGCTAGTAGTGCTGATTCCCGTGATACGGTTTGCCTCAATTTTTTTAATGGGAATAGGAATCTGTTTATTTTGGTGCAAACATTATCAACTTGCGTATTGAAATTCAAAAATTCATCTAGATTTATTCCCAGAAATTTAATACTCTTCTCTTCGTCAACAGAATCCCCTAAAGAAGCAATATTTAACTGCAAACTTAGACGCCTACATGTTCTAAATTGCACATATTTTGTTTTACTAATATTAATCGATAGGTTATTTGTATCCAGCCAAATAATTAATTCATGTAAGGTTCTGTTAATGTCATTTTCAAAAGTTTCAACGTTTGTGCATGGGATCACTATGGAAATATCATCTGCAAATAATATTGAAGGAAAAGATATAGCTTTAGGGAGGTCATTTATGTAGAGAGTAAAGAGCAATGGCCCTAAGACACTCCCTTGAGGCACTCCAAAATAATTAGCTTTGTAGTTTGATCTGTAGTTTATTATGGAGTCCCCTTCCTTCCTAACAATTTCAGTGCATTGTGTTCTTTGATTTAGATAGGATTCCAGCCAGCAAAGTACGTTGCCTCTTATTCCACAGTGTTCTAATTTGTTTAAGAGTCTATTATGTGCTACTAAATCAAAAGCTTTTACATATCTACAAACAGGACTACAACAGGTTGCCCTTTATCAACACAATCCACAACATCTTTCAGGAGCACAAAAGTAGCAGTAGACGTCGACCTGTTTGCCCTAAAGCCATATTGTCTATCTGAGAGTAAGTTATTTCTTTCAGCAAACTTGGTAATTCTTATGTGCATCAGTTTCTCAAAGATCTTTGAAATAACTGGTATTAAAGCTATAGGTCTGTAATTGCTGACATTATTTTTCGGTCCCTTCTTATACAATGGTTTGATTACAGACTGTTTGAGCTTATCTGGAAACACACCTTCCTCTATCGACAGATTGAAAATGTATGCTAGTGGTTCTGATATTGACATAGCGCAAGCCTTAAGTATCCTAGTATTTATCTCATCATAACCAGTAGATGAAGAATTTCTTAAATTCAGGATAATTTTGATAACTTCATCTGGTATCACAGGGTTACAAAACATGCTTACAGGTAATCGGGGAAAATTTTGCAGCGATGGTCTAAAGTTCGGATTGTATTTGTTAGATACGTTTATGAAGTAGTTATTTATTACTTCGGCAACATCTTTAGGCTCAGATATAGTACGACCGTCACTAATAATATTGTTGATTTGACATGACTGCCTTACATGGCCTACTTAATGTTATAGAGTAGTCTAAAATACGTGTCTGCGTATTTTTTTTAGCTGCCCAAGTTCAACTTTTTAGGAGATATTGTCCTTCAAAGTACTGAAAAGTAATTAAACCCTCCAATTTCTACAGAAAAAAAATTCAAGCAAGTTTCTAGTTAAATACTGGTTTCATTATATGTTGGAGAACATGAAAAAAGAATGACACGTTATTTGTCATTTCACCTAAACTCATATTTTCCTAAAAAACACCCTTCAAAGTTTGAGCCCTTTGAGGGTGTTTTTTTAGGAAAATATGAATAACTTTTTTAGAAAATAAAAAATACGTGTCTGCTGTTTTAGACTACTCTATAACATATATCAAAATTAATCAAGTCGGTGTTGGACAGTTGGGTACCCTTCCTTGTTAATACTATTATTTACTCTGTGCCTGGGCTAACTACGAGGTCTACAAAGCCAATGAAAGCCCAAAAAGGTGTGCATCTATCGTTCACGAAACGTTTCTTCCATGAGAGGCCGTGCGTGTTCTGTTATGATTTGTTGTATGGCTACCAGCAAAATAAAATGGAAGGAAGTCGTGCTTTCCAAAAATACCTAAGACATCCAATCTACACGAACAACAGCCATGAAGTAATGACCAAAGAAGAATCTGTTGTAATACTATTTGGCCAGGAGGAATATCGGAAGAGACAAAGAAAATTACTGAATTATCAAAGATATCAAAACTGTCGGGGAGATGATCGCCGGCTTGATGGTCACACGGCGAGACTAGTTTTGTAAAGAATGTAGACCTGATGAATCATGATCTCTGATGTAAAGATGACCATGGATTAACTCCAAAATTCTTATTTCTAGACTGTATGCGGGTAAAAGTATCCTATAACCATCTTCAAGTTAGGTGAGCAGGTAACCCAAAAAAGATTGAAATCTATTCTTCTGTTTTAACTTGTGGCTACAAACCGTGTAAAAAGCTTTCATCGGGTGAAGCTACCCATTAATTATAATAAAGTGAATGTTACCAAGATGAATTCATCATGAATTTAAGAGCTCTGGGCTCTTGTCGGTGGAGCAAGATTAATTCAATACCCAAAAAATCTGTAAAAATATTATTGTTTTAAAGAAAACTTCAATTTATCAATATAAGAAAACTTTATTTTATCAAGGGTTTTGTCAGAATATCTGCAAAGTGCAGAGATTTCACTTTTTTAATTGTTATAATTTGAGATATATACAGTAGTATCAGGCTGTATAGACTGGTAAAAGATAAGTGCATATTCCTCTGAATGCTGCAACATTCCTCCAAGCGATGAAGACATTCTCACTGCGTTCATCTGTGTTCGGAATTCTGAATACACAAATCGCAAAATTCCGCTTACAAAATTAATAAAACATCAATATAATGCTAATTTCGATAATGTTATTTAAATTTTAATGGTAATTTGACGTTATTGGTCTGTATTAACAGCGAGGTATAACGTGCAGTGGGTAACAATTTAATTCTTCTGCGTGCTTACTAATTTTATAAATGTTTAAGTGCTTTTTGTCCTTTTTTTGTTACGTTACTTAGTGATTATGATTATATATAAGGTCCTAATTTATTAGTTGCAGATATTTTTATAGCTGATAGTACTCGGTCTCTGGAGTATCATCAATCATGAAACACTATAGCTTTTACGATGTTTTTTTGGAGAAAAAGGAAAAACAAATTTGCTACGTAATAACACCCTGTCGATTTGATTACTAAATGAAAACTCATTGAACAGATTCTAGTAGCTGTTGTAACTGGCCACTTCACGTCGATAAATCCCATCCTAATGACATTTGCAGTTTTACCGCCGAACCGTTACGACATTTACGACAAACAATTGTTGACATGACAGATAGTGTTATTGTGACATGTGATAATGCACATGGTGATTTTTTGTAGACGAAATTATAATAATTTTTTTTGTTAAGTAAATGAAATCAAAAAAGTTATATGAAAAGATTTCTTAATTTCTATTTAAAGTTAATTATTTTAATGTAAAGTATAATGTGTTAAAATATCTGCAACTAATAAATTAGGACCTTATATACGATATAGTGGGATGAAACGTAGATAGTGGAATGGATGACGTACTCATATACGACTTAAACTGAAAAAACAAAACCGCGAATTGATGCTGCATCAAACAGAAACGCTCTCACAACATATTAAATACGTTCGTTTTGGTGTTGTGCGCCATAGACAACTAGAGCTTAAAATCTATGATTGTTATGTTGGTAGTAATCTGATAGCCCGATTGTTTTTTCCGGAATTGAAAGGCGATTAACTGACTTGTAATTAAGACCCAAGTTAGCAGACAAGTCAAATTGCTAATTATTTACCTCAGTACATGAAAAGAGTAAGTTTGTTTATTATGTGTTATATTATGTTATATTATTATGAAAAGAGAAAATTGTTTCAAACGGATCAGTCTAATCAATTTTGTAGTAGGGGTAATCCCGATACAAATGCACGGGTCAAGCAGACCTCCCTTTTATCGATGTCGGCTAACAACGGCTTTAAACTCCAATAAGACATGTCACTTAGCTTGAATGTGATTAGATTACCTTTCGCCGGAATAAGGTTACTCACAATGCGATGATCATGGTAGGAGGGCATTCAGGCCGAACGGTGTCAGATCAACTCTTAACACGGTGACTGGACGGTTAGTTATTGGTAAACTAATTTAATTTAATGATACAGGCCAGAGTGAGCTTTGTGTTTCCATTTAAATTTACCAGTTTCATTCTGAGTTTTCTATCCAGATAATACTTGCAGAAGATTTTACTTTGTTCGACTTCTTTCGGCATTTCAGAAGTGGAACATCTGACTGACATTGACAGTAGTCGAAATTGCTTGAAATGTTGTAAGAGTTTGTTTTGTATCTGATGTTACGGTAATGCTTTTAATAGCACTAAGAAAAATCTAATTAAAACAATAGATCTAGACACATGACAGTGTCAACCAAGTTCGCAAAGCATACAGGCGACACACCAGACGTTGTGGCACGATTAATATTATTAGGATCACGTTTCGCACTAGACATCAACAGTAGGCGTATGATACTACGCTTTGTTGCGCGATAAATAAATGATAAAGCATCCGTCACGCTCTGACAAGTGCGTGAGAGTGACGGATGTTTTATCATTTATTTATCGCGCGACAAAGCGTAGCATTATAAGCCTAGGTTGACATTATCTACATAATTATACTAACCATCAGAGTACAATTCATTGAGCAATCTGTAATACCTACAAAACTACATGCTTAAAAAATACCAGGACCGCATAACTTGCTAAGCAGTTCCATCCATCTAACGGTTCCCGACCGATACTAGTGATAGCGACACAATCACAACCGTTGTTGGCGCGGAAGAACCCCATTGTGATTTCCATCTTAATAGGATCTCGATACGATTTATAAGCTGTAATTATTAATATTGTTATTTATTTCACTCAGTTATCCTCTTAACAGTTATGGCATAAAAACGCCTATTAATTTTGAGGAACCGCGTGTAAGAAGCGTGTAAAAATTCCAGTATATCAAAATGGATGAAGCTGGAAGAAATTTTGATGAGCTTTGTGCCAATTGTACAAATAATACAAAGGACTGGCTTATACCTAAGCTTACTTTTTTCCGCAACTCGATGACATACGCCTGCGTGTTTTTTCGTGAGATACAATTGGCTCTAATACATTCAATACAAATATTGTGCTCGTACTACTGAGGGACATAGTTTCCAGAAAGGATCTATAACCGAGACAAAGTGTTCGATTTTAATCCCTGGCAAGTTCACGATCTTCTCGTGTCAAAATATTAGCTTACTTCGAACCGGAGTTGCCAAGCGCCATCAATAGGAATTGCAATTCATATCGTATATCGCGATTTAGACGAATAAAAACTAGGTGCAGGCAGACGTTGACCTTAATCCCACCATTGGGGTCAACTGGCGTGATTGCTCACATTGGCTCGTTAAGAATTAATTTAAATGGTTATTGGTACCAATCGGAGTTTGATCGGTTGAAAGTGACAGTCATTAGTGGGCGGTAGTCCGTGGTGTAAGTGTTGACACTTTCACGGTTTTTTTGTGGGTCTTCTATGAATCTGATGCTTGTGTGAAGTTTTTTAGGTATAATGAGATAGAAAACATTTTTTTAGGTGTAGTCTAGCGTACCAAATAACAGTGCTTAGATTGTGCTGTTTGTTTATTATATAATTCAATAACACGGCAATGATTGAGTCTCTTATTGCTGAGGATCGCAACCAAACGCATTTAAAGACAGATTTTTAATATTTTGAGAAATTTAATGCAAATTGCGTAGTACTCGCTAAAATTCTTTCTATTGCGCGCTGCACACCACAGATCCGATAAATAATACGTTTTCGAAATTCTTGAGTATACTTTGAAGATCGCGCGCTACTTCTAAAGAGAGTAAAGAAACAGAGAGTCCTTCTTCAGTGGATATCTCAGAGACGTGTTGGGTGCTGAGCTCCTCAATCCTAGACTTCTTTCCTAAGTATATTCTTAAGTGCTATTATAGAAATTCATCATTCATCATAATGCATACCTACAACCCTTTCTAGCGAATAGATAGGTACGAGATTTATGTACGAACCAAAATAAACGATATTGAGCTTGGAGCAGATCAATATGGTACTGTACTGGATAAGAGATAGATGTCTTATTCATAAGGTTATTTCTTCAAGTACTTAAAATTGGTTTGATAGGTCATAACATTAGCGTAGTTTCATTTTATTGCCATTTTAAGTAACAATTTGAAAAAAATCTTAGATTGTTTATTTTTCTTTTACATATGCGGCTAAAATCATAATTCTTGTTGTAGTTCTGCATTTGTTTGCTCTAGTACATTACGGTGAGAATACGCTTCACAGGTCTGTTCCATATTCGGTTTATCCAGACTCAATCAAGCTCACTCATCACCGCGACATGCACACGATGTTCACTGACCTATATGGCACTCATATTTAGATTAGACTACTTACCTGTGAATATAAGTTACAACTGAACTGGAGCAAAGAAGAAATACAATTGAAATTTCTAAACTTTATTTCCTAGATATTTCAAAATTTATACTTTTGTAAATATACCAGCACTACTTTTACACCTAATTAAAAGAAAAATGAATTGTTTTAAAATACCTGAATATTAATTAATGTGAGTATTTTTTGTGTTGCGTTGCGGCTTCTTGAATTAACGTTTCTGCATCTGCAGGTTTTTCATCAATCAGGTTCACGGTAAAAAGTGGTTGGCAGTTTCTGCGTAGGGTCATTGAACTGCCGTGAAACAAAGGTACAGATGGAGACTGGTTAGCCTCACTCATTCACCATTTAAGAGCAAGGTTGATAACTTTGTAATCGCTAAAGTTGTGAATGACAGGTTCTCAAATACACTCACGTAAAATGAATTCGGGTACTTTCCTATTAACAATTATATAGAAAATGACCCAAGTTTATTTCCGTGAGCGTATATCACCGATTTATAATTATGTGACGCTTGATTCACAAGTATCACAACAAATCCGGCTCGAAGGACCAATGAACCTTAGACTGCTAGATACCAACAGAATAAGTATTAGTACTATGTACAGAAGCTTCTCTCTCTAGCAAAACTGTCGTTCGGATCCGACCACCGGGCGGAACGCACCGCATCCGACCGTCTCTCTATTGCATAACCCGTGCCCTTTCTGGTCGCTGAATAAAGCCCCCTACAGAGGGCCTCAAGGCCACGCGGCGAAATCGCGGAAAGAGTCACTCCTGATTAACAATCCATGAATACCGAGTAAAGGAAATGTAGAAAAAGAATTACAAAATCGCAATAGAAGACAGCGCTTAATCATTGTCACAGATGGTTAGAGAAAAAAGTGTTAGTATTCAAATTAAATTAACTACTTAAACTGGCAATAAATCCAAAGTACCAAGAAAGCACGCAAAATGCATTAATTTAGGAAAATATATTTAAAAGAAACTGCAAGATCTGAATGAAATATGAAATGAGTAAGTGATAAAAAAGTAAATTGGGCAGAGATTACCGCGCTCATCATTGCGTGCACGTCTCAGGTTCCGTTGTAGCTCGTAAACCGGTGGACGTATTGACTTTAAGCATTACACCAGTTTTTATTGATTTAACTTTGCCGAACTTCACATTGATGCTAAATACGTGATTTAAAAGGTTGCGGTTTTTATAAGCGTTTATTTTGCTTGCACGGTAAAAAAGCTATTTTTAGGTTTTAGTAAATTTTTGTCCAAACTGTTAATTTGTAGTTTTCCCTCATACACTCACGGACAATGAATTCGGGTCATTTTTATATCCCATCAAAAACATTACATATAAAAAGATGCAAGTCTCGCAACGCAGTTCTTCTTCAACAATAACGTTTTGAGATGTAATGTTAAACCAAGTCAGTACCTGGGGGGTGTCCACAGAACTCGATTCCCACCGACTTGCCTATTATTTAACCACGGGGTAGACTTTATTTGAGAACTTTAAAATGTGTTCCTCCACATATTTTTAGTTTTTGTATGACTTGATAGGCTAAACACTAATTATGTTTAAAATTTGGAGCTTTTGGGTCTGCTAGAAGTAGCTTAGAATTGTGATGATCAGCACGTGAGTCAGTCAGTGACAAAACTAAGGAACTTTGACGTGCAATAGTTCTTAAATTACAAGTTCAAATTGACTGTTATTGAGAATGTATCTAAGTCATATTATATACCTGAAAATGCAGGGATTTAGCTTTCGCCAGCACAAAATTACGGGAGGCTGAAAATGGCCTGAATGGCTTCGAGAAAACGATAGTAGGTACAGCCGTGCCTTTGTTTGTCTGGCGGGGGCACTTCCGTGCCCCCAGATAACGAAACCAACGATACGCATCTACACGGCAGTTGAATGCAGTCTTCAAAGACCAAATGGTCACAATGACAAGAAATGTCAGATTTCTACTTCAAATTGATATTCTACACCTCAATGTTTACAATTTCGCTCTCTAGTAAAACACATGTACAAATTGATGACCAAACACACGTGTGCGGTGTGCTAACAACAATTGACCCACTTCAGTGGCCCTTTATGTTTACAAACCTATTAGTAACCACTAACCAACCGAGTCAATATTTTTTTATTCGGAAACACAAAGTAAAGGTTTACATCTGGCGCTTTTTTAGGGTTCCGTACCGAAAGGGTGCCAACGGGACCCTATTCTCTGTCCGGGCGTCACAGGGCTCTAGCTTTTGAACCGTAATATGTAGGTAGAAATTTGAATTTTTTACGGTATATGTATTTTTACTGTAGTAGCTAAAAGTACATTACTGCAGAGGCCGGGAAGTGAGGGGTTGCCGGCCGAGTACATATAGCTGGCCGAGCGAAGCGAGGCCAGATAGTTACGAGGCTGGCAACCCTATTTCCCGCCGAGGTATGTATAGGGCTTTTCTCAAATATGCAATGAAATAATAGTATTTTATGCAACAGTTGTATAAGTGGGTTCAAAAAATGCGAATTGCGTGAGTTGCGATACGAGCAGCGAATGCGGCGAGTATCGGAAATAGAGACGCAATGAGCGTTTTTTGACTTAATTATACAACGTTGCATACAATACTTTTTCTACGACGAGGTTTTAAATTATAAAATACAAAATTAATCATAACCTGGAAACAAGGCAAATATGACGTTTGACTGACAGTATGGTGTCTATGGTAAACTTTTTTTTTAATTTAAAATATACTTAAATTAAAAATACTTTTTTTTATGTTGGCATCAATGAATTTAGTTCGGAAAGTTTTGTTTTTCTTAAAAACCGTAGGAATTTAATTGTTTGTTAAGTTGGTAGTTGTGCATTTTTACCGTAAAGTTAAAATTGAGCGCTTAATCCTTGACCTAAGTTTAACCTAGATTTAGAAGTCTGTGGCTGCTAGCAATAACGTAAAGTGACGATAACGACACTAGTGCTGTTATGGGGAATAGAGTATAGACTTCTCTGAACTCATATTATGTATGTTCTTATATTAGTGTTCGTGACCAAGTAAAAGACAGATAACAGTACAGGAGTAGAAAAATAAACTTACTACCTTACTTAATATTTTATAACACAAACCAAACTAACTTTCTGTCAGAAAGTGACATATTATATCCATAGACAATGCAAAAGCTGTTTCAGTTCACATGTTTACCGCGAATATTTAGATGAAATATTTTAAATGTGTACCTATTCGTGGATATAAAATAATAAAATTGCAATTTAAAATTGTTTATAATGTGTTATTTGTTATGTTCATGTCAATTTGAAATAAATAAAACTGCAAAATATAGCGAACATCGTTTTTTGTTTTTTTTAATGGCTGAATGCCGTGATGCTGTGGCCCGAATAAATGTGGAATGGAAATTAAAAAAAAATACATTGCCGGCCTATATGAAATTCCATTACGTGCCAAGTGTCAAGCCGCACCGGAAACGAGGTACATTGCGGCCTATTTTTAGGCACGTAATGGCAACATTTCATGCTATGTTTGAGAAAAATAATAAAAAGATAATTAAAGGGGGTATACAAAAAATGTGTTTTTTTCGGCTTTCCTGCTCGAGTTTAATAATGGTAATAGGTAAATATGTGTTCCAGTGGCGTGGCGTCAAATATATTCTTAGTAAAGCCGAAGCAGATTTGGATTACTTTTTCTTTAGGAGTAATATATATTCCGGTCATATGCTTTAAAATAGGCAAGCCGGTGGGAATCGGGTTCTATAGACGCCACACCACTGATATGTTCACAGAATATGTATTTCTATTGCCGCTACAACAACAAATAATAAAAACAAAATAAAGTTTAATAATAAATTAATAAAATAAAAAGGGGTCCCCATCCCCACACAATAAACGTTTTCAACGCATTGCGTCCCACTGCTGGGCAAAGCCATTTTTTTTTACTGTAAATATTTGAGATTTTTACAGAAAAACAAAATCATCCGAAAAAAGAAAATAACGAGCTGTTTGGGAACAAAATGGATTTATTCCGTGTTTTTCAACGCTGTGCGGGCATCATCTAGGAACCCTCGTCGAAGCCAAGCTCTACTGTAAATACTCATATGTATGGAATTTGCGTACGAAACCTCGAATTTGCCCGGATTCTTAAGTCAAGGCACCGACTGTAGGTACATAATACCTCAATGCCCGAATTGTAAGTGGATCAAAAGTGCGCAAAACTAAGTGCATCAATTAAAGACGGTTCGCAACTAGCCGGCACCGGGTGCAGCGGTCGTTGACCCGGGTAATTGAATTCAAGCACAAAGTTATCGAAGCGCTAAATCGTACCGTACTATCCGTTGCGCCCACGGGCCGCTGCCCGCGTTCTGCCCTTTCGGACTTATGGCCGATATTTGTTGCATTTGCATTTTTATAAGCCTTGTTAAACCCATTTTTAACTGACTATAATAAGGACGGTTCTCAATTTAACTGTATGTTTTTGGGGTTCCGTACCTCAAAAGGAATAAAACGGAATCTTTATAAGATCACCTTGTTGACCGTCTGTCAAGACCCTTTATCTCGGGAACGCGAAGAGGTATCGAGTGGCAATTTAAACCATATATTCAAGTCTACGGTCCCTTGACGCTGAAAAAAAATCAAACTTCTAAGTTACCGTAAAAAAAACATGGCCGTTTTTGCCGAAAGAAACGTGCATTTCGACTCTCTCAACGAAACTAAAATTTATAGGGTACTTTCCGTTGACCTAGAACTATTGGCAGGTAATACCATCTTATATTAAAAGCATACGGAAAAATCTGAAAACTATACATTTGCAATTAAATCATAAAAATATAGTCTTTATTTAAAGACTATATTATTTTTAAATTCAAGTATTTGTACGGAACCCTCGGTGGACGAGTCCGACTCGCACTTGGCCGGTTTTTTTTTGTATATTTGTTACTCGAAGACGGCTTGATCGATTTGATTTTTTTTTTGTGTGAAAGTTATTTCGTTCCTTTGCAACCAGATCAGGATCTGATGGTGGGATGTTGAAGAAATTGAGGGAATTCTTCGAATATTATAGGCACATACATAAATGTGGGTATTTTTTATAGTAATTCGTGCATTTGCTTCCGGACCGTAAACTATATTTTTTTTTAAGATTTAAGTCACTTTTTAAATTTAAGTCACCATCTTAATAGTTACCGAGCGTCCTGGCGAGCCACATCAGTAAACATAGGCCTCTAACTTGTAAATCTCATATACCGTGTGTTAAACGGGCATGTATTGCGTCTGGTCAGGCAAGCCAGAACAATTGTCTCTCTAAATGCGTAGGTGGGAAATACAGTCATTTTGGCAAGGATACTAGATCTAGTTCAAACTTGGTTGTGGTCTGAATTTAAAACGTAGAAATACTCTCGTTGGCCTAGAACACGCACTTTCTAGTCGATCAGAACCGTTCAATGGTGAAAAATTGTCGCATAATATTAAGTTGACGATTTACTGAAACAAACATTCGTAAGTTTAGGATATTGTTTATAAAATAATATATTTCTTAAAATAATCGATATCAAACTAATTTATTCCATGAAATACTTTGGCTACGCGACTGCTAACGAATTATGATTACACGGTTAAATTAAGTGGTGTATTATTATTGTTGTTGGGTATTGGGCCTTTTATGTGCCGCTTCGACCATTGCTGATCTATTGTGGCAGCCCTTTTGTTAGGTTTCATTGCAGAGGCCCGTTGAGCCTAGGAAATTCCAGATTCTTTGGGCAGTGAGTAGTTGTATCTCTACCGGAAACAGAATGTGTCGCCCTAGATGGATACTTCGTTTGCGCATGAGTGGTCCGCATGAGCAAAGGATGTGCATGGCAGTCTCCTCTGACTCTTGGCAGAACCTTCACGCTGGATCCTGTTTAGTACCCATTTGAAAGAGATGTTTGTACAGTTTGCAGTGGCCCGTGAGGATTTTAGTCACTGAGCAGATTTTAAATCTTTTGAGTGATAATAACTATGTAGACTAGTGGTATCACACTTCCGTGTGGTCCTGGTACTCCCGGTATACCTTTAGCTACTCAGTCGTCGTAAAATACAGTGATTCAAATAAATTACAATAATTCAACATTGCACCTAACGCTCTGTGAATGTGACCTTTCCCGGGTCTGGTTCTGAATCGGGTCGGATAATGCGGCGATCCATCCGCCATTTTTGCTGAATTACCATTGAATTGTCTCCTTATTGCCGCCTCTTAGCTGGCCTGACTCCATTGTGCACTTTAATAGACTGATTTGCAACTTGCATTGTGCGGGCGTCTGTTTGGTTTGGTCTTGGAAGCCTCTAGAAAGTACGAAGACGGTCTCCGGTGTTTATTTAAACTTTATTACACAAAAATAATAGTACACAAGGGAGCAAAATGATGTATTTACGGCGAGGGTGTACACTGAATCCTGAATGAAGCAAAGGATTCTACAATAGAAATTCTAAAGTAGAATCTAAAGCGTGAGGGATTGAAGTGTAATGTTAACGCCCGCTGTGAAAATAATTTTGCTACCCTGTGACACATACTGCTTTTGACACAAACTATGAGGAATATTCAAATACTTAAAACGCTACCAAAAGAACGAAATAAGTTAAATGAAAGTGCCAACCAGTGGTGTTATTTTTGCGCGCCTGTACGGGAGGCATAAGTTGAGTTGTTCTTAAGTTTTTTTAATCCCAGAAATATTACTTCCTTTATTACTTTATTTATTATTAATATTATGTTCCCAATACTTATGTGTGCTATATGTATCCCTTGTCGCCTGAATCTACTCACCCAGTATTAACCGACGTAATAAACTTACCCCGTAAGAATGCCGTCAACTCGGGACGTTTTTCAATATCCTACGGCATTTATCCACGCCCAGCAGAATGAGACCTCTCAGCCCGAGTTAACTCCACCAGGTAAAAGGATCGTGGTAGTTCAAAACATACTGGTCGTGTTTGATGCAGTGCCAGCGAAGTTATTGGTAGGAGGACGAGCAAAACGTAATGAAATAGTTGGCGCATTGTCGACGTATCGCGGTGATTCCACATTCATTTCATGACTGGAGAGCTATGCGTTTGATATAACTAGCTATTTCAATTTTCTACTAAATTTAAAGAAAAGCTTCAGGGGGGTTACCCTCATCTGGCAGAATAATATTGGTCAGAAATACACTCCGCAGAACATGTTTCGCAGAAACACATTTAGTCGAATGGTAGTTTTGCATAAACTTTATTTGGCATTATTATTTCTAGGCATACAATACATTTTGTAGCATATCATTTTGCAGATAATGACTTTCGCAGATTTTTTTTTAGCATAATTTTATGTAGCATAATAGTCCTGTAGCATACTTCTATTATGGCATAATGATTTTTCTGCTTGCAGAAAAGTAGGTTAGGTTAGGATTATAAGGATAACGAAGAAAACGGGTGACGGGCGGGCGGAGCCCCCCGCATTAAAAAAAACTCAAACCATAAGTTCAATTAGGTTAGGTTAGGGTTCGAACTGCGTCCCCCAACAAAACCGAACTGCTGTCAGAAAAGTAGGTTAGGTTAGGTTTGAACTGCGTCCCCCAACAAAAACGAACTGCTGTCAGAAAAGTAGGTTAGGTTAGGTTTGAACTGCGTCGCCCAACAAAAACGAACTGCTGTCAGAAAAGTAGGTTAGGTTAGAACTGCGTCCCCTAACAAAAACGAACTGCTGTCAGAAAAGTAGGTTAGGTTAGAACTGCGTCCCCCAACAAAAACGAACTGCTGTCAGAAAAGTAGGTTAGGTTAGGTTTGAACTGCGTCCCCCAACAAAAACGAACTGCTGTCAGAAAAGTAGGTTAGGTTAGGTTTGAACTGCGTCCCCTAACAAAAACGAACTGCTGTCAGAAAAGTAGGTTAGGTTAGGTTAGAACTGCGTCCCCCAACAAAAACTAACTACCTACACAAATATTATTGGTACAGCGCCTCGCGATTCTTATGAGCAATTTATCCTATCCTGCATATATCTAGTACAGTTAGAGTAGTAAATGAAGTTCACCTTGACATCAAATGTTATTCTGCTAAGCAAATTTTATGCCACCTAAATATTATGCAGAAAAATAATCTACGAAATGACAATTCCTTTAGAAGACTGTTATGACCATCAACATTATGCCAACATATGATTCGGGATTATAAAATTCTGCGAAATGATTTCTGCTAAAAAAAAATCTGCGTAAGGTGTTTCTGCCAAACAATACTTCTGCTAAGTATTATTATGCGAACCAAATATATGTCAAAAAAGTTTCTGCCAGATAATAGTGAACCGCTTCAGGGTAGTTCTCTGCGACTAAACAGTCGCACCAATAGCATCATTACCATCGCCACATTATGGATGAGCTCCCTATAAACTATGGAGTCGTTTTCGGTTATCTTGTAGAAGTCGCGTGCTTCTGCTATTTTTATCATAATGATCCTGATTGCTTTTATAAAACGGCCCATAATAGTGGCGATGGTAATGAAGCCAGCAAAACTGTAAAAAATCGCAGAGAGCTACCTAATTACACTTAGTAATTGAGATTGTATTAGTGCACTGAAATTCGCGAAAGCTTCACTGCTGATTACGCAGTGCGTCTGCGGATCGATCGCAATTTACACTGATTCCTCTATTTTTATTGTTTGATTGATGCGCTTGGGTTTACGGTACAAAGTGCCAAGGGTGTGGAGGTAGCGGTTGTTACAAGCGTTTATCTTGCAACGTTTTTATATAGCTAATTAATTATGTAAGTATGCCAATATACAGCTCGATCGGATACAAAAGGCCGAAAAATGGTGTACAAATTTTGAAACCATATTTAGACCATTTCTTGGCATCTGATTGAGCTAAAATTTGGCATTATTTGTAACTCATTGACAGTGTAAGATTATGTACAGTTAATGGGTGCCCATATGTATACACCACAAAGTTTTAAAAAAATGTACCTATACAGGTCTTATTATTATGGCAGTAAGGTTTATCGTGCGTTTGGAACTTTGTGTGGTTGATCTGTCCTTGACTGTACAATCGAGCTGACCTGGATGGAACCGGAAGGTGGCCACCCGACTAGGTCATGTGGTACACGTATTTGGTAATACCGGGAACCCAGTATCGTCCGCACTAAATACCGATACTGGAAATGTACTCTGTACTTTTAGGTACTTAAAATAACTGGCCAAGAGCATGTCTGACCATGCTCAGTGTAGGGTTCCATAGCCGTAACTATAAGGTAAAAAATACGATGTAAAAAAAGTACAACAACAAAAGAGCGTATCTTCATAGCAATTACGTCCTTTTGTTGAGAAGCGCAGTTTATAGGCAATAACTCAAAAACTGTACATTCGATCTTGTTGAAAATAATTTTCGTTGAAAGTATTAATTAAGCGTTACCTTCGTGATTTTTTTCATATTTTTCGGACGCATGGTTTAGAAAATAGAGGGGGGGGGACACAATTTACACAACTTTCGGAGCGATTATTTCCAAATACATTCACTTAATCAAAAACATTACTTAGAAACCTTATAGTGTTTTTTAAAGAGCTGTCGAACTATGTACCACACGTTGATATTTGCTGAAAAAATTTTTTTTTACTGTCTTTAACATGTATGGAGTGCCCCCCCTAAAAATATTTATTTTAATTATTATTATACCAAACTAAGTAGCGGCTCATAAAAGACACCTATATTCCAAATTTCATCAATATCCGTCATGTAGTTTTTGAGTAAAATGCCTGTGACATACGGACAGACAGACGGACGGACATGACGAAACTATAAGGGTTCCGTTTTTGCCATTTTGGCTACGGAACCCTAAAAAGGAAAACAAAAAAACCACGTGACTAAGGTCGTTCAGTCAGTGGTATTGTGCCACAGATATAAAACATTACTTTGATTGGCTGAACGACGCGAGTCACGTGGTTTTTTGTTTACCTTTTTTAGGGTTCCGTACCAAAATGGTAAAAAAGGAACCCTTATGGTGCGACTCTGTCTGTCTGTCTGTCTGTCTGTCTGTCTGTCTGTCTGTCTGTCTGTCCGTCTGTCACAGCAAGATATCTCAGGATCTACTGATGCTATCGACTTGAAATTTGGAATAGTGTTAAGAACCGCTAACCCGAGCTTATAGGATGTAAAAAAAATCTTGTAACTTTTTTACTTTTTTTTTAAAGGGGTCCGTAATGAGACTTTGCAAATTGAAAGTAGGGCTATTATATCGAGTGAGGTATCAAATGAAAGGGCTTAATTTGTAGATTAAAACAGTATTTTTGTATTTTTTTTTAAATAAGTAGTTTTTGATTTATGGCGAAAAACGTTAAAAAAAATACCGTTCCCCCCCTATTATCTTCGAAGTTACTGAACAGAAAAATCTGTAATAATTACCAATTATTAATGTCATCCTATATATTACAGGAAAAATATAACGGTTTTCCTAACTTGCACTGTTTTTGAGAAATTTGCAAAAATCTTAACACATACTTATTTGCTCCTACTAAACTAATCGCCATATAGTTTTTCTTGAACTATTCATGTATCTACTTATGAGTTTGTACGGAACCCTCGGTGCGCGAGTCCGACTCGCACTTGGCCGGTTTTTTAAGTATACCTTTAAGTACAGAGTAAAGTCGACTCCTGTGACTTGCGTCAGCCGCCCCGGAGACTAGTCTAGGCTATTTCGGTCCGGCTATTTACAGCCACGTAATTGTGGGCAGCCTGTAAAACCGGTACTTATGCTAAATTTTATTTTCCTTGCGCGATAAAACTTAATAGTGGCACTGTAAAAGTACACAAAGTTCGCATTTAAAGTACTAATTTAAGATTAGAAATTAAAAGTTAATCACTAACCCCGTATTTTGCATATTGGTTTGATTTTAACACACTACTCACTAAAGTAGTCAAATCGATTTTCAACTACCTCTTTTACAAAAAATGTATACCTAGTTACCACCTGAATTTCGATACAATTGTTTCCAAAGATTTATGCTGACCTAATCTAAATAGGTTCTAAATAGTAATCTGTTCAACACCAACTCCCTTCTATTCTCTGAAATGGTTTCGAAAAATAATATCGTTAAAGTTGTACAAAAAAAAATTCCTGACATCTGGAGAACAAGATTTCGGATTTTTGATGAAAATTAAATGAAAAGTTTATTTTGGCTTAACAATCGCATAATAACACAAATAAGGTCGAAAACCTCTGATTGATAGGTTTCCCGGCATGATTTACTACAAACCAGTGGACCCACCCGCATCTTCGTCCGCGGAGGTGAAATAAGTCGTATGTAACAGACGTTGCCCTCGTCTTGGCCACAATTATTCTGCAAGTAAACTCAGCAGTTATTCCACGCCAGATTCTTCGGCCAAAAATGTCGGCTGGACGGAAAAAAAAGTAGTTTAATGGCTGAGAGACGCAGAAAAAATTAAAAAAGTAAAACCACAGACAATGAAAGGAAGGAAGGACAATGATAGAGGCAGACCGTAAAGCTTTTTGTATTGTTTTTTAACCGAGCTAGTACGCCAGTAATGAGAACAGAGAATTGTTTTATAGTTCCTGCAGGGATTCAGATTGCAATTGAGGTTATAGTAAATCTATCTAATAGAACCATATCGTCACTACTTAAAACTCGTAGACTAAAACCGTTGTAGCGAAAAACGTCAAAAGTTACATACGAACTTCACATACAGTTACTGCGTTTTTACCTGAAGTCAGTATAAGATAGGTACGTGTTTTCTTAAAGTATTGACGATATACCTAATAAAACCGCAGAAATATCATGTTTAATCGCGCATCACGCAAAACTACCGAGCCGGTTTTCATAAAATTCAGTATACAGGTAGATTATGACCCCGGTAAACACATAGGATACTTTTTATCCGCCTAAGCTGAAGTAAAAGACATTTAACTAATTTCACCTCCGCGACTGAAGACGCGAACGGGTCCACTATAGTTATTACCCGACTGTGTGGGCCCTGGAACTACCTTAAATCCTTTAGTTAGCTCATTTTACTGAAAGGAAACCTTCATTTATTTTTAAAAAGAAACAAAATTGCATTAAAAGGTTTTCCAAAATTCGCTTGTCTCACCCGGGAATCGAACCGCCTAAAAATTAAAAAAATAAGGACTCACTATTTTATTCTACTAATCAGGCCCGTGGGCCTATTCTTACACCACTGTCTAGTACACAGTGTGGTATGTTACAGTGCGGTGTGATGGCGCGCACCGAAGCGCGCATCGCATGTCGCTGCGCATCAGGACTGGTCATTTCGATAATAATTGCGTAACCGTTCCCAACTCCCTAATGTTGGAGTAGGAATCATTGCGGGGAGGTTCCGTGGTATATGTAAAGGACAGAAAATGTGTTAACCTGTATTAGAACACTTTAAGGCACGCTTGGTGGTGTTTGGTCGCATTATCAAAGCATAAAGAGAGACAACTAGTCAAACTTCGGCCGTTTAGAAACACGCGATACCTATTTAAGGTGGAGGCGCATACGGTGCGAGTCATACTATAGAGCATTCGTAAGGGCCTTATCACACTTGCGATTTCCGGGCTAGCTGCAGGCGAGTTTCCATACAAAACCAGCGACATTTGTATGGAACTCGCTTCTAACTCGCCCGCATCTCGCTCGCAAATCGTAAGTCTGAACTTTGCTTCTAGTGCGTTCGATTACGGCACGCACACATACCTACAAGCCGCGCGATACCTTTAATACAAAGAAAAAATACTGCTAATGTACTCTGTCTGCATTGACATACGAATACCAATGAACCCACAAGATTTGTTCTAATCGGACTGTCACACAAACAAACGAAATCTGTTTAATAATAGTTTAACAGTAGTTGAAAGCTAACGTGCAGCCCATTCGAAAAGTCAACTAAACATGGGATAAAAAATGTAAAGCGAATATTGAAAACTTGAGTACATTACTGTGGCAAGATTCAATCCGACTTCTCTAACGGCTCTCCGGGTGTTAACAGTCGCACTACTAATTGTACCACCGAAACCCTTAAATGAAAAAAATGTACAATCAAGACATCCAATTTTTCAACCAGTTACTTCTTTCATTTACACGCCTCCAGGGAGGCTTGTAGTGCCATTTACCGTAAAATAGTCTAAATTTATAAAGGGCACGGCGATATGGGTTAAAAATAGTTTGGTTGATAAATTCAAAAAAATTAACAGGATAATCAACCCACAGCTCATGCACTCGAAGTTCCCAAGTATCCCTAAAACTTATTCGTTACGTTCAACCGAGAGAAATACTTAAACATATGTAATTTGACGCAAACATTAAACGACGGCAATTCGCCGTAATGTTGGGGTGAGCCTGATAATGTTTTCGTTTTAAAAATAAATTATCTAGCAATTTGCTAAATGACTTCATTGAACGGGTTGATTGTGGCTTGCTCTGACATGTTGTGTTTTATCAAGTTTATACGTAAAAAGCTTAAGTAAAGCCCATCCTACGTGGAGTTGTGTACAGTTTGCAAGAAAGCGCATAAACATAAGTAATAAACTTAATTACATTTAATTAAATTCAGAACATAATTATTAATCATCACGACAATACTGTTATAATTGAACAGGATTGATAATTAAAAGCGAAACAAATAAAGAAGAAGAAGCAACTATTTCATGTCACAAATTTCAAAAATGGAATGTCTATCCGAACAAATCATTCACACATACAAGAGGGGCTTTACTGAAGCTTTTACCTATACCTATGTTAATTGTAAACGGTTATGCAGCATTTTGTCGTACCATATTTTAAGGCTGACGCTCTCATATTGTTTTAACCATCTGTCACAGCCGTGACTAAATTATCGACTATTTTTTAAAGCAAAACTCTAGAAATTTAGTGTGATTTGCAAACTCGAAGTTCTATTGTGACGGTGGCTGAAACACGCTTGAAAATTATCCATAGAGCTGTTTTAAAAATGGACTTTCAATAAAAGGTAGTCCTAAGTTTAATGGAACTTCGCATTTTACGTACTGGTAAATGAACGAGTGGGCCGAAGATGTCAGTCACTGCTTCAATATAAGCCTATCCTCTCTTGAATAAGGCTAAGAAAGGAAATATGGTGAAGCAGTCCGTCTCAGACTGGTATATCCATACACCTAAGTCAAAGTATAAAGACAGACAAATAGTCAAACTTCGGCCATTTAGGAGCGCGCAATACGTATCGGTCGAGGCGTAGACAGTGAGATCCGTACTACTGGAGCATTCTTACGCATTTCTTAAAACTTTGCTTATAGTGCGTTTGTTCACGGCGCGCACACATAAAATCGGTATCTTTCGTTGGAAGAAAAATTAGAGCTATTATACTGTGTCTAAGAATACCCATCCTAGTTTACTCATCCTATCATCACCATCACAATACAGTTATCATCATCACTACCATACGATGGTGTCCTATGAAAAGCACGAGGGCTACATAGCCGCTTAGCAATCAAACGAAATCGAAAGCTAAGCAGCCGTCACTTTCTCCCGTCATTTAACAATGAGCTGTCAAAACAATCGTTAGTGAGACTGACGTCTGATTTGCTTTAATAACAAGTGTCTATGTACACAGAGACACACGGACCAACAGAGTAGAAAGCAAATTGTTTAAAACAAATATTCAATTAGAATTACAAGTGGCTCTGTGAGCTTTAGACGTCACGAATATTCAACCAAAAAAAAATTCAGGAGAGGGTCACTGTAAAGGAAAACAACCGAATAGTTGGATGTACAGACATTTTCGCTTAATCTTGTGATAAAAAGGATCATAGGTGGGAAATTGCTTAAGTCGTATTTCTCGTAAGTTCTTTGGCGTATTAAACGTTTAACTTACCTTACTTAGTTTTAACTGCGCACAGATAATATTGCAAAACATTTGACCATCCATTTGCTTTACGAGGAATGTAAGAATGTAGTGGGACACTTGTTAGCACTAAATGAGTTTTTGAACTTGAAATGGAAAACAAACAAAAACTTAATGTGAATATGATTATGCTTTACTAGAAACGTTATTGCATGTCTATTTAAGATTTCCAAATAGGTCACTCACAGATATCGTTCATTATATTTTACATATTTATTTATTTATATTAAATTGCACTAAAGAAAATTTATGGTACAAAAGGCGAACTTAATGCCATAGGGCATTCTCTACCAGTTAACCTTAGGGTAAAGCAGATAGCTTGTGGGCAGTGCAACTGACGTCATATTTAAATTTAAAATAAATTTGAATGAACTTAATATATTTTTTATTTTAATTCTAACTTTAATATTGTCTTTTTTATTTTTTTACGTAAAGTCGATAAACGAGAAATCCCTAGAACTGCTAAAAATTACTTACTATTGCAATAAAGGACTTACCTTTTGCAAATTTTAAAAAGTCTCTGGCTCAGCGATTAGTGTTTTTATAATATTTAGGAATACCTAGATTATAAGTGGAGCTAAATTTGTCTTACATTTTGCATGTCTTGTAAGGAAGGTTTTAGTGATACTTCTATGCATTGTAAGAACTGTATTTACCTAAAATCATGCAGAATAAATTATTTCATTTCATTTCAAAAAGTGCCACGAGACCTCTGCTCACCACTCGCCCCGCCCGTGTGTCTCGCGCGAAATGAAAGCCACCGCGCTCGGTGCGCTTTTGTGCTTTTTTTCTGCAACAAGTATCCCATTCATAGCTTTCCCATTAGCCAGCGAGCTTCAGCGAGCTTGCAGCTCGCAATAAAGCCGCGATTATGAGGCGGGTATTTAAATACGATGACTTGTACAGTCACGGACTTTAATCGTTGAGCCTTAGGGTTCACCTTACAATTGTCGTGTCATAGATTGTGTATTACACGACAAAATTAGACTGAACCCTAAATGGCTTAATAATGAAAGTGACCGTACGGCCTCCATATCCTGGCTGAGATTTTATTGTTTTAGAAGTCATTTGTTCGGATCGTGAACAATGTGATAAGATTGTCCTAGATCTAAATTTGCAGTGAGCAGAGTTTTGCTTTGTTCTTGATGCACTTTCGGCCGACTTTTAAATAAGTGCTCATTAACCCAACCTTTTAAGTTCATTGTTAGTTTAGGTTATATCCATAATACTTCTGGCAAGTCCTTTAAATTCTATTTCCTTTTGGAATGACAATATTAGTGTATTACATATACTATTATTGTCACTGGGTGGTAATACAAAGAAAGGCCGAGATCGCAGAAGTTTGCGGCCCGAGCTGCAAGCGAGGGACGTAAATATGGGATCGAGGGCTTTCTTTATTAGCTCCCGTGTTGTATACATCATATTTTTATGTCTACACTTGGCCAGAAAGCGGCTTTTTCCGTACGCGCAGCGTGCGGAAAAAGTCACTTTATGGCCAGGTGTGGCATAAAGTAATAAAGTAACGCTTAAGTATTGCACCTCGACCATGTACGAATAGAATGAAGTACTAAGCCGGGTCCAGACGAGTGTAATGTAATTTAACGTGTAATATAACGCGAACTCTGCGTGTGGCCGGCAATATTCCCCACGAATGTGGGAAATAACACGTAATCTTACATTACACGTTACACTCGTCTGGACCCGGCTTTAGGGCCTCGATGGCACCCTTGGGCTACGGAATAATGAAATACAAATGATTCATAATTTCAACATGCACTCTAGACAGATAAAACAATGATTCGTTTTACAACAAACATTTTTATTTCGAGAGGTAAAAAAAATCATACAAATTTAAGGCAAATTTAAATTACTCTCACATTCGTTAAGTCTGGAAAGAAAGTTAGCAATAAAGTAGCGAAGGTAATTTTAAACAATTTTAAAACACTTAACCATGTCCCATCAAATACACATTACTGGCCACCCTGCGCGTACAGTTACGGGATATAACGAGCGTGTCCTACTCAAACTGTAAATTATTGTCATCACATTTCAGCAATATCACAATACAAAGAAAGGAATGTTTAATATCCTAGACTCAGAGTTGTGGACGGAAACTAGGATTATACACCTGTTTTTTAATACCGGAAGATAGTAGCTATTTATCTATATGTCTAATAAAATCGTACAAGAACTGCGTTTGTACATTAAAGATTTTTCTAGCAAGCTAACTGGGGTTAATGAGTAATAAAATGTAAATAAATAGTCTTATACCGGTTACTGTCATATAGGTTATAGGTTAACGCGGGCTTATTTTCCGCAACTAGACGACAAACATGCACCTATTTTGCGTGATGGGTTGATGGCACTACTCTTGCCAACCCAACTCTACCAAAAAGCCTAGCAGACCCTTGACGTTGCTGACGACTTCTGGGAGTGACCTCGGTGTTCCGAGGTGGTGTGCCCAGTACCAGAAAATGTGGCGTAAAACTGATGTGACGTCCAACTTTGGTGCTATCAATTGCATAAAAGATGTGATTCGAGATTCTACATAGATTCACAGTAAAGAACTACAAATGGATCTTTTATCACTGGATCGACCTGTAGTATTGTGAAATCGTTGTGTTTGTAAAGATAGGTCTATCTTTCACAGTATAATTCGCATTAATTTTCTTCCTACAAAACGTATATCGCACGGCTTGTACTCGTATGTGTGCGCGCCGTTAACGAACTCAATACAAGCAAAGTTTTACGAAAACGTTTGAAATTTGCTTTAGGGCTATATAGGTTACAGATTTACGCTCGCTAGTTTTCCGCAACTCGACGATAGATATGCGCCTATTTTGCGTGATGGGTCGTAGCGTAGGTACCACTCTTGCCAACCCAACTCTGCCAGAAAGCCTACAGACGACTAATTCGAAATGATTTTTGAATTTTTGCTGTATGAAAATAAATAGCTTATGTTCAAAAATTTTCGGTCCTGAGCTCCTGAGGAGTTTTCACATCAGTGCAGCAACGAGCCGCGGAGGCAAGCTCCGCTGCAGAGTCTAACTTTAAAAAAAATAAAAAACCGTATTAAGAAAATGATTTTTACTGTTAAAAGGAATTTGTTGTAAAAGCTTTATACTTTATGGCTACCGTTACCCGCTACCTAACGGTCAGCTAATGATGTTACGCTAATTATTAATTGCTTGCCTGCTTGTCAAGCGGACACTGACGAGCCAGTATCGCCATCTCTTAGAATATGGCAACATAAGCTATTTATCGGTAATATACTACTTTTTACCTCCTTTCCGAGGTTCTCTATTAGAATATTTAATTCTAGAATGTGGTGGTTCTGTGGTGTAGATCTTTGTGGTCTTTCTAAAGCCAAATGCTAGGGTTTTGGTTGAATCTTGGGGTATTAGACGACCGCACTCCGTCGGTCGCCATTCGTGTTGGTGGTAAGTTTTGTTTTATCAAAATATGTTTGACAAATTATCACTTTCCAAAAAAAATTTCGCAAAATTTCATTTCCCAAATAATCGTTTGCATAATTAACTCTTCACAAATAATTGTTACGCGAACCTAATGTTTGACACATGAATGTTTAGGCAATGCCTCGCTCACCAAATGGTAGTTTGACCAAATTTTATTTAGTCAAATGTTTTAGTTGGCATAACATATTTTACGCAAAACAAAATGACGAAATTGATTTGTATCGTCAAAATTCATTGAATTTTGACGATCCTTTTTTTTTAAGAGGGAAAAATGCGTTACGTACCGTAAGGTCGGGGTACTTTCGCCCTGGGGGGGTAACTTTGGCCATAGGGATTATCTCGATTCAGGTTTCATTATTGCATTTAAATTACGGCACATTGCCATGTGGTTGGTTTTAGGTGACCGTTCATGTTTTTATGTTTATTATCAGACCTTACAGATTTGAGATATGTGATTTACAAAGTGGGCAAAGTTACCCTACATTTGGCCAAAGTACCCCGACCTTACGGTATACCACCAGGGTGCGGGGACGGACTCTGTTGGTTATGTGGGACTCCCTTGAACCTAACCTACTGTTCTGGGAGCGGTTCGTTTTAGTTGGGGGACGCAGTTCTAACCTAACCTAACCTAATAACCTAATTGAATCTTTTTATCGAGCCCCCCTTTACCCTTCTGTTTATGTCAGTTTTTGTTTTTATTGAGGGCCACAGTTCTTCAAAATTCTTGCTGTTGTTCAAAATTATTACTTAAACTTTAACCTTTTTTATGGGATCGTGGCGTTGTACCAATATTATTTTGGTCAAATTTTATTACCTAAAGAAATCCGATTTTTGACTTTTTATGTTTTGACATGACAATTCATTTGACTGAACTTTTATTGACTAATATTTTTTGCCTTAATAAAGCATTTGCTAAAAGACCAAATGCCGAAATGTCATTTTCCGTATTAATATTATGCTGAATAAAAATTTGACCGAACGAAAATTTGCGTATTATATTTATGCCAAAGATTGCATTGGCAAAAAAAACAGTTGCTAATATTTGTTTGGGAAATGAAATTTGACCAAAATAATTTTGGCAAAACGGATCTCCAGTCGGATAACTTAAAGTCGGTGAATATTGCTTGCATGTACTGTACTGCTGACTCAGTGAAGTTGGCAACAATAGCACTAACCCCACGCTACATTGCGCCAAGCTCACAGACTACCTTCACTAGACGGAGCATGTTAGACGACGCACGCTCACATCAGATATGATCGATAGTATACCATTACGAAATTACGCGACCGGCCGCTCGTTCAGTTGCGACCATGTTTCTGACTTGTGTGTGCACCAAACGTGAGATGAATATTTCTGTTCAATCCGACGACAATCTCGAAACTAAAACGATAAAAAAGATGTGAAACACGTAATATCTACCGATATTTAATCGCTCATATGCGTGGTGAGCTCGTGTCGTATAACATGCTCCGTCTAGTCGAGGTGGTCTGTGGCCAAGCTGCGCTCGAGTGACGCATTGTCGGGATTCCCAGGTGCCGGCCCGCATAGGAGCGGATGTTTCGCGTGCAATGCAAATTCATTGACAATGTCTACAGCCCATCCATCACCATCTATCGTTCATTCATGAAATAGTGAACCTAGGATGATCCTAAATTGTGCACTGTTTATTATGTAGTAGCTGTTAAAATGCAACTTCTTTTAGCAACAAGACGGCTCATAAATCACACACAACAGTTGGAGGTCACATTGGCAATTTTAATGTTAGTTTTGCGGTATTTATCAGAAAATACCCTTATATAAGGAAATTTATATAGCAAAATAAATATAGCAAAAGCTTGCAATTACAATTATATGTTTACTAAAAAAGACACAAAGATAAAAATTGTTTTACCTACTAAACAATAATTTTATCAACTCACTTTATTAATGCCTAACTTATTTGTATGATCAACTTGATACTGTCATAATATCTGGGGGCACGGTAGTGCCCCCGCCAAGTCGAGCAAAAAAAAGGCACGGCCGTACCATCCTTTTCTCGAAGCCATTCAGGTCATTTTCAGCCTCCCGTAATTTTGTACCGGCTAAGGCTAGAACCCTGAAATTTCAGGGATATATAGGGCTCAATAAGACTTCTCAATATCATTCAATTTGAACATTTAGTTTAAGAACTATTGCATGTCAACGTTCCTTAGTTTTATCACTGACTCACTGACTGACTCACTCACTGATGATCATCATAATTCTAAGGTACTTCTAGCAGACCTACAAGCTCCAAATTTTAAACATAGTTAGTTTTTAGCCTATCAAGTCTTTAAAAATCTAAATATGTTGTAATTTCAGTCACAACTGCACACATAAGTTTGTAATCCTATACAAATACATGCGATTATAAAGTTAGTTTTGCATTTCAAATTGAAAAGAATGGATTGAAATGTAATAATTAAAGGAAGACCACTTACAAAAAGAAATGAGATCCCATCAAAAACAGTACATGTAAAAAGATGCAAGTCTCGCAACGCAGTTCTCATACATCAAAAAAGTTTTGAACTACTAAAAGTTTTGAACTAAAAAAAAGACTTGCCTATTATTTAACCGTGGAGGAACACATTTTATAGATCTAATAATAGGCAAGTCGGTGGAAATCGAGTTCTGTTGATACCCCCCCGGTACTGACTTGGTTTAACTTTACATCTCAAAACTTTTATGTTGTAGGAGAACTGCGTTGCGAGACTTGCATCTTTTTACATGTAATGTTTTTGATGGGATTGCATTGTCACCGAACTTAATGGAATCGGATATCAAGAAGTGATTGAAAAACGGATTGCAAATTTTGAAACGGACAACTCACAGAACATTTCAAGTTACTTACATAAAAGCAAAAGGGTCGATGAACTGCTTAAAGATTACACGAGTAAGCGACCAATTGTCCCAACTCCATATATCGTTATTACTTTTAAAAAAATCACGTAGGTATCTGATACTGACTCCAGGTAAAAACGCACTAAGTTTATATGAAGTTCGTATGTAACTTTTGACGTTTTTGTCTACGACATTTTTAGATACGAGTTTTTTTCAAAGTAATGACGATACGCTATATTAAATAGGTTACATAAATAAATAAAAATAAAGTAATTTATTTCTGTAAGTAGGCCCTCAAGGGCTCTTTTACATGTCTTACATTCTTTGTCTTCTTTTCTTTTTGGCGCTTCGGGTAATGACCTTCTGGTGAGAAGAAGCGCCGGAAGAAACTCACCAGTTTCTCTTTTAATAATTTAATATACATTACATTACCTTAAAAACTACATTTATAGAGATGTAAAGGGTCTCTCTATGCGTCCAAACAATACAAATAAAAAAATAGAAAATAAATTGATACTAGAATTAATGGAGATGTAAAGAGTCTCCGTTGTCAAAATATTATGTTTTGGAGGTGTAAAGGATCTCCAAACGTCAAAATACAAATTGAAAATACTTATTTACTAAATTAATTCCATTTTTTCTTAGAGATGTAAATGGTCTCTAAGTGTCAAAACAATTGGCAAGTACAAAAACAGAAAAAGACAACTAATCAAACATTGTTTTTAAAATATATCTATTTCCAGTCGCAGTTAATCCCACGGTGTTTCATCATTCATGTAGTCTTGTGTGCTGTAATAAGCCTTAGACATGAGTTTACGCTTTACACAATTCTTAAATTTGTTAATAGATAATTCAGTTATATTCCTTGGCAGCTTATTATAAAACCTTACACAATTACCCATGAATGATGTTTTTATTTTATGGAGCCGAGTGGTGGGCACTGCGAGCTTATGTTTATTCCTAGTATTAATATTATGTATGTCACAGTTCTTCTTAAAATTCATGATATTTTTATGTACATACATAATATTCTCATAGATGTATTGACAATGCAATGTCATTACATTAATTTCCTTAAACTTATCTCTAAGTGAGTCTCGATAATTCATCTTATATATCGCTCGAATAGCCCTCTTCTGCAGAACAAATATAGTATTAAGCTCTGAAGCACTAGCACTGCCCCACAGCAGAATACCATACGACATAATACTGTGGAAGTAACTAAAATATACTAATCGAGCTGTTTTTATGTCTGTTAATTGTCGGATCTTGTTGACTGCAAACGCTGCAGAACTTAGTCTATTCGAGAGATTACCAATATGGGGACCCCACTGGAGTTTAGAATCCAATGTTATACCAAGAAAGACTGTACTATCAACTAGTTCCAATTCCTCATCCTTCACAATGACACTTGCTTGCTCGCGATTTACGTTACGCGTGACAAAGTTTATACATTTAGTCTTTCTTTCATTTAACAGTAAATTGTTAACATTGAACCAATTCACTACTTTAGATATAGCATTGTTTACATCATTGTAAGCTTGCTGCTGTCGCTTGACTTTGAAGATAAGTGAGGTGTCGTCTGCAAACAATACTATATCATGGTGGGTCTTAACGAGGTATGGCAAGTCATTTATGTAAATAAGGAACAGGAATGGTCCCAATATTGATCCCTGCGGTACACCCATCGAGACCAATGACCCCGGTGAGTGCTGTCCATTCACGTCAACCCTTTGAATTCTACCTTGTAAGTATGACTTAAATAAATTCAGTGCCGATTCTCTGACTCCATAGTAGTGCAGCTTCCCGATCAATGTTTCATGACATACGCAGTCAAATGCCTTGGATAAATCACAGAAAATACCTAAAGCATCACATGACTCCTCCCAGGCATCGAAAATATGTTTAATTAGCTCGACACCAGCGTCGGTTGTCGAGCGACCCCGAGTAAAACCAAATTGCTTATTATGCATTAAGTTATTTGTATTAAAATGTTTCATTAATTGGGACAAAACTAATTTCTCAAAAATTTTACTAAAAGTTGGTAGCACAGATATTGGTCTAAAGTTAGTGGGGTCAGTAGTGCTACCTGTTTTGAATAAAGGTGTTATTTTACTATATTTCATTAGATCAGGAAACTCACCGCAATCAACACAGTTATTAAACACGACTACCAAGTCAGGCGCTATGATTTCTATTAGGGATTTAACAGCATGGACAGAGACTCCCCAAAGGTCACTAGTTTTTTTGACATTAATTGATTTAAACGCCTTTACTACATCTGAAGTACTAACATGTTCAAAATGAAAGTCTTTACTACATTCTGGGGCGTTATCTTTTAACAGTGTAACGGCAGCCGAAGGTGATGAATTTAAATGCTTAGTTGTGGATACTGGTATCTCGGTAAAAAACTTTTCAAATTCTGTTGCTACTTCTAAATTGGAATCTACAATTTTGCCATCAATTTTTAGTTTAAGATCGTTTACTGAGTGCTTCGATCGACCAGTCTCCACATTAATTACTTTCCAGGTTGTTTTAATAATATCAGAACTATTTCTTATTTTCTGGCTTAAGTAATTACGCTTAGCTAAATGACAATCTATCTTAAATTTCTTCGAATATTGTTTCACATGCTCTTTAAATTCATCACTCGTATTGAACCGCCGTTCTTCATACAAGGCATACAATTCCTGTCTACGTTTATGTAAGTCCACAGTAGCCCACTCACTAAAAACTGGTGCACCACTAACCACGACCGATTTAGAAGTAAATATTGCGTTATAATGTTCCATAAAGGTGTGAAAGAATGAATTGTACATGTCGCTAGGAGTCGTGTCGGAAGATAAAAAGGGTAGCGCCTGAACTAGACTATGTTTCATTCGTTCGACACGGTCCGTAGTTACTGGTACAAAAGTAATTTGTTTTCTCAAGATATTATTCCTTAATGACTCAAATACAATTAATTGACCTAAATGATCTGATTCCAAATTGCTGATTATACGTTTGGTATTAGGAAGAATATCAGTGAAAATGTTATCAATACAGGTGGCGCTAGTAGCAGTCACTCTTGTTGGCTCCATAAATATGTGTTTGAGATTACACGATTTGAAAAGATTCAACAGTCTGACACTTAATGTTGAATTTTCCAAAATATTTACATTGAAGTCGCCGCATATAAGTAATTTCTTACTAGAAGTAGCAATTATTTTATGAAGCACAGATTCCATTACGTTTTCAAAAAGTTCGAAATCACTTAATGGCGGCCTATAGACACAAACAACAATAAATTGATCTAATTCTACGGCACTTAGTTCTATGGTCCGTTCAACAGACAAGGATACAATATCCTTGCGTTCCTTAAATTTTAATTGTCTATTTAATATGATTAATGACCCACCATGTATGGAACTTAGTCTGGTGACAGACTGTACAGTCGCAGTTAACGCAGTTTGGCCATATTTAGTTACCCGTGGGAAATCTAAAGTAGCAGTTGATAGGGTTGGCTGATAGAATTACCCTATTATCGGGAGCAGGAAACAATATGTCGGGATTTTGAGACTTTGGTCGGGAGATGCCTCGCGCGAGCATTTTTTCTTAGCCTGAGTGGATCGGACTAAGTTTTAAAATGAAGTAGTTTGTCGGAAGTCGGGAGGACGTACAAAAAATCGGGAGAATCCCGCCAATTCCCGACCATCTGGCAACCCTAAGTTGAGCTCCAGAAGAGAACCTACACTGATACGCCACCGCTCAATCACGCACTCACGTTCAATGCGACATAATCACAACTCACTGCAAAACAAGTTTTTGCCATAGACCTTATCGCAAAAACTTAACCGTTAGCTAAGCGTCTTATTTAATATATTACGGAAATCTGTCAAATTGTTCGACAATGCACTTTTTGCGGTACGGTAAAAACGGTGCTAGAAGAAAAATGTAATATAATTGCCATAAAGACCGTACAAAAGTTACTGTTTTATTGTTTTGATAAATCGGCGGCCAACTTAACTAACCGTAACCAAGCAGAGTGATAGAGCTTCTGTTATTTTTAATGACAAATGAGTTTGCTTTATAGCTTGACAGTAAATTAACACGTTTATAATAGGGCTACACCTGGCCTGATACACCTGATACCTGGTTAAGGTCGCTGACAGTCGATGGAGGAAGAAGGCGTATGATAGTTCGTTGTGGAAGTGTTTGGGAGAGACCTATATTCAACAGTGGATGGTGGAAGGTTGAAATGATGATGATGATGATAGAGCTGGCTTATCTAGCTTGAACTGTATTCCTATGACTAGTTAAGCTCGACCAATTTGACAACAAGGACTTGAATTGAACCACGTGCATAATACAGATACATGGTGGTTTATGACGCGTATTTTACAAGCTTGCCTACTAGTAATAACATGCACTGAAAATTCGATATAGGCACGTACCATGTCAATTTGGACGAGTTCCATAAACATATTTTATGTACATATATGGTCTATGCATCCCTAATCGTAATAAAGATTGTAGTGTTTCCACGATTCTAAACACATTGAAGAAATCAATTGTTACATTGTATCTAATTGCATCGCGCTTCCTTCGTGTTTCTGGTCGCTGGGCGCACTCGACTTAATGACAATGACCATATGATTGCTTGAGGCGAAATTGTTTTAACATTATTACAGGAAATGGGAGCATTTCAGTCTAATTAGGTTAATTCGTTTGTAAAAGGATTCAATTCTTCGTTTCCATCTCGTGTTGAACAGGAAATTTGGAGATTACGTTTTGATAGCTTTGTGCTGGTAGAATTATTTTTGAATGAGATATTTTGTTTGATCGTATATGATTAGTAGTATAATACTTGTTTTATCAAACGAGGTTCTTGAGTCGACTTTTTGGCGAATTTTACGCAATAAACATCGAGTTGAAGAGTAATGAACCTCATTCCGCGACTGTACTTACAAAACATTGCATTAATCACTATTATATCATGTCATTTTGACACAAATCAACCTAAATTATAATAAGTAGAAGCATATCAACCTAAATTATAATGAGCAATAATGGACCGCATAATATGATATGACATGAATTACAAACATCACAATGTTGTTCTGAGAATAATACAACATTATTGTCAAAAATATGTATCTATCGAGGTCGCAGTTCTAACCTAACCTATTTTTCTGGCAGCAATTCGTTTCTAACCTAAACTACCTTTCTGACAGTAATTTGTTTTTTCTATTGGGGTTGCAGTTCCAACTTAACCTAACCCACTTTTCTAGCAGCAATTCGCTTCTATTGGGGTCATAGTTCAAACCTTTTCCTTTTTTTTGACATGGGGAAATGCCTAACGCATACCCGTCTTCTCGGGGGGCGATGGCGGGTTAGGTTTAAATTTGTCAATATGCAATTTTAAACATGTCAGGTGTATTATAAATGCCTACTGATGCACCTAACTAATAACAACATAATGTGAACATTGGTTAGAGTACGTAACTATGTATTGGAACAGTAAATTTAATGAAGTTGGAAAAGTAAAAAGCAATAGTGCGAAATAACCAACTTCCCACGCGATATACCTACAAAAAGTAGCGAATTTTGAGCAAGTAAAAAATAACATTCATTCATCTTGCTGCGCTTTGGTTTATTAGCACCCACCTATTTGGTCGACTCTTCTATAAGAAATGCGCTGTAACTATCGGTATCGGTAAGATATAAATATCAGTTCACACGCTTTTACATTTACAGACAAAATAGGCATTTTAGGCTTTTTTCCATGCCCAAAGGGTGCCAACGGAACCCTATTACTAAGTCTCCACTGTTCATCTGTCCATCTGTCCTTCTGTCGTAGGGCAGTATCTTTTGAACCGTAATGTAGAGACCTGAAATTTTCACAGAATGTGTATTTCTAATACCGCTTTATCAACAAATAAGAAAAAAAAATCTAAAACGGTGGTACGGAACCCTTCGTGTGCAAATCCGACTCGCATTTAGCCTATTTTTTTTCAAGAAGGACATTCATTCCGTCAAAATTTATCTTAAGTAATCAGCAATGACTTCTTTACCTTAACTTGTTGTGCATTAATTAGAAATTAAGTCAAATGTTGACCCTGTTTCATCTTCATTATCATCACCCTAGTTTTTCCTACTTATTTAATTGGACAGCCAAATCAGATATTAAATAAATCAACCAAAGGAACGAACAATCTTTGACCTGGCAGCAGCCAGTCGAACTCACAGGGCGCCATAGAATGAAAGAGGTCGCGTCGCGCAACCTTGAGCCCGCTTTATGGGCGTGACCCGTGACCCGGAAGAGTACGGCACGACGAGGAAAGTAGACTCGGACTTTCTCGTGGCGTCTGTGCGCCTGGTACATCGACGACGGATGCATTGTTTAGATGCAATTTACCACCCCACTTTTGAGTTTCAATACCACAAAATATTTGCATGAGTTAGCATTTGACAATTGGTCAATCAAAAACTTGAAATATTAGCGTATAGCTAGTACATACTGACAAGGGACCTTAAAATATAAATATGTCAAGTAATTTTAGTATCGAATTTAATGACAAGCAAAATAAGCAAATCAACACTTTAATAATAATATCTCAATATCGTAAAACTTGGTTCGTCGTAAACGTCACACTTATTGTGAGAAGATATTGAAAGAGTTACGGAATGGGAATTCGTAAAAAATTAAGCAATAAAGCGTGTGAACACGGCTATAGATGTCAAAAATCTACATAAATTTAACAAAGCTAAATGATGAGTCCACTAATAATGACATTCTATTATATTATTTTTGTACACGACTTGTCTTTTAACTGTTTTGTTTTGCTTCACCGCCATATTTTCGCGAATGTATTAAAAAACGTCGTTTGATACGCATGTGGAAGTGTAATTTCTACTCGTCCCGAGTTTTGACCCTCGCGTCTCGGCCCAAATTACCTCGGGATTTGCGCGAAGTGACATACTTTCCGCACTTACATTAAAAAGTACTATGCACACTACTGTATGACCGAATCAGAACAACTGTAAACATCTAATATGGGTCACAGAGCAGCAGAGCTCACGGTCACGATCGGTTTTTTCTGCAATCATGATAATAAGTGGGTATGCTTATGGTTTGACAGCTAATCTGCCAAGGATGGACGGATGAAAAAGTTGCCGAGTAACGGTGTGCCAAATGCAGGGTTCACACGTAACGGTAGTGCTAAAAGCACCATATCGATCATTCGTCGAAGGGATATTGAATAAATATTTTGATGGACAAACAATCTGTAGGCTTATTGCTGGCTGCTTTTAAGTCAGACTTTTAACCTCGTGTTCCATAGCCGTAACTATAAGGTAAGAAATACGATGTAAAAAAAGTACAACAACAAAAGAGCGTATCTTCATAGCAATTATGTCCTTTTGTTGAGAAGCGCAGTTTATCGGCAATAACTCAAAAACGGTTAATTCGATCTTGATGAAAATAATTTTCGTTGAAAGTATTAATTAAGCGTTACCTTCTTGATTTTTTTCATATTTTTCGGATGCACGGTTTAGAAAATAGAGGAGGGGGGGGGGGGGGGGGACACAATTTACACAACTTTCGGAGCGATTATTTCCAAATACATTCACTTAATCAAAAACATTACTTAGAAACCTTATAGTGTTTTTTAAAGAGCTGTCGAACTATGTACCACACGTTGATATTTGCTGAAAAAAATTTTTTTTTATTGTCTTTAACATGTATGGAGTGCCCCCCCTAAAAATATTTATTTTAATTATTTATATAACAAACTAAGTAGCGGCTCATAAAACACACCTATATTCCAAATTTCATCAATATCCATCATGTAGTTTCTGAGTAAAATACCTGTGACATACGGACAGACAGACAGACAGACAGACGGACGGACATGACGAAACTATAAGGGTTCCGTTTTTGCCATTTTGGCTACGGAACCCTAAAAATGAAATGGGATACCTACCTACAATATTCCGTCCGTGTGTTGTTCTATCCGTATGCACTGCAGCGAGTTGCATGTTTCCTGCAGTGCATATTTTGTGTAATTGTTTTTGTTTTTCTCTTTTTTTTGTGTGTACACTAACATTAGAAATAAGTTGTTACTAACAAATAATATGGGTCCAGTTACTCGAAATAAATGATTTATTATTAATATTTCACGGTCCCGCGACGCGGCGGTCTTACATCACTAATAAGCTGTCTAGCATAACTGGCCGCAACTTCGTTTCTCGCGCGACAGAGCATCACCTGTCACTGTCATACTATATTGAGTGGAAAGAGATAGGTAACATTAAATATTTGTCGCATGTCACAGTTATGGCTAGAAGTATAGTCAACATGATATTTATATATATATGTTACCAAGGCGACAAAAATATCTGTACACTCTTACGCCTTCATCCGTTTAGATATTAATGTTGTTGACTGTACAGAATGACACTATTTCCGAGCTTATTTGCGTCTAGATTTGACTTGTCGCTGTTGTCTCCGAAAATATCCCGGCACATGATTTACCGCCGCAAAGCACTATAAAGTACCAGGCGAACATAAAGCAATAGACTATCAGAGATGAAAGTCTGCATGAAGGTCAGTGAAAACGAAACAATTACCATAGTCTATGGGACGCATAGACAATGCAGAATGAGGGAGGGCCAGGCTTATTAAGACTTACATTAGGATTTCCCACGGCGAAGAATAGAATTGTAAAATTTGGCCTTGCCGCCATTGGCCGCATTACGTAGTGCCTGTGCCTATAAACTTTACAAAGCTCTATCCGAGTTTACAGTAAGGGCATAATCGTAGCCTACATTCCAGCCTTCTGTTCAATTCTGACCGTTAGTTTTCTAAATAAACTTTTATTTCGTTTATAACCCTTGGAATAAACCATTAATATAATAATAAGTTTCTGTCAAATTAAATGAGAGAAGGTTTTTATTGCCGACTCTACCTTTTTAGGGTTCCGAACCTCAAAAGGAAAAAGGGAACCCTTATAGGATCACTTTGCTGTCCGTCCATCCGTCCATCCATCTGTCCGTCTGTCAAGACCCTTTATTTAGGGAACGCGTGGAGGTATCGAGTTGAAATTAAACCATATACTCAGGTCTATGGTCCCTTTAAGCTGTTAAAAAATCAAACTTTTAAATTAACTTCATTAGTACATTGTGTATCTAGGGCGGTAAGTAAGGAATTACAAACGAGTGTTTCTTATAAGCCCGAGGTGAAACCGAGGGCTTTAATAACACGAGTTTGTAATTCCTTTACCGCCCGTGGCACACACAATGTTTTTCATCACACTTGTGAGGAAATCTTAATAAAATAACCTTACTTTTCGACCCAGTATGACAAGAAAATACTAAAACAGACAGTGACATTTGTCACATATGTCCACAGATAATGCGAACGTCAAGTCACGTTCGGAAACCATAGCGGTAACGGCCATTTTAGTTGATTTTATATTTGCAAAATAAAGAAATACATTATTTAAACATTTAATTAATGTTAGCGAAATAAGTGTTTATATGTATTTGCAATTACAGCTATATTTAAATAAATATTTCAGTGATAAAAGTTAAAAAAGTAAGTTGGCGTTTCCTTTGAACATGACAAATAAGAGTAAAACAGAACCAGCGTTTCAAATTTAAAAAGAAAACCATTACGCCCTAGGGCGTAATAGGTCATTTACGGCCCGCAGAACCTACGTGTAATGACACCATTTTCGAGCAAGTGTGATGAAAAAAAAGATACGTTCATGCCGCAAAATACGTAAATTTCGACACTCTGAAGGAAACCAAAATTCAAAGGCTACTTTCCTTTGATCTAAGTAGAACTATGAAATTTGGCAAGTAATACCGTCTTATAAATATTACAAGTATGGAAAAATAGGAAAACTATACATTTTTAATTAAATCATTAAAAAAATGACTTGACTAAGGGAACCAAAATTTATAGGGTACTTTAATATATGTACAGTCAAGGAATTTAATTTCCTACCCGATTCATTGAAATGTTGTTAGGCATTCACGATGCATTAAGGTCGAAATTTCTATTTCAGTAATAGTATTTAAATGTCAATACGTATAGTTTGTCACAACACATTACAGATAACCTCTTTGCGAAGTCGTTTGCTCATCTAATTACGAATACGTGTCAGTTGGTGTCAGTGTCAATCGAGAAAATTTTAAAATAATTCCGAATCCAGACTCTGGAAAGCCTAGCGCAAACGTCGATAATCTAAATTTCGTTATCTGCGTTCCTTTCATTCGAATATTGCAAGAGCGAGAAAGATGGACTTTCTTCGAATTTCGATTCCGCGGTTGTCATCCTTTTTTGGTAGTGCCTTGACGTTCCAAATTTCAGTTCACCATGTCAACGTTGTTAATCTGTTACCTAGTTACTGACACAGAACAATGCGTGTGATATGTCAAAGTAACGCTGTACTCTAGCGAGCTCTTATGATGATAGTATGCTATACGATATTGGACCCTAGGTGGGTTGGAAATTAAATTCCTTGACTGTACCTACAAATTTGTATGAAACCCTTGGTGAGCGCGTCCGACTCGCACTCGTCCAGTTTTTTGATTGGGTTTCATGATACCTGTTAAAGGATCAATTCCTGCATTGACTAATATTGCAATTGCTTCTATTTAGTCTAGATATTCTCTAATCCACTCACAGGAACAAATGAAGATCTAACGGATGTATCTATAGCCAATGAGATTATCTTTTAACCAACTTCCAAAAGTATGACGGTTCTCAATTCATATGTAAGTTTTTTTGGCTTTTATTTTTCAACAAATATAAGTTAGGAGATGATAAAAGCCTCAACTAGGTAAACAACAGACCACTAATCTCTAGAGAGTAATCTCATCCAGATAACCTTAAGCCCCGTTTTATAAGTCCCGTTACATTAAATGTCAGGCCGAATGTCATATCTCATCAACGGTTTTGACATTATTACTGTAACATTTAGACAACAGTGAGACCAAGAAAGTTTTCCTTAAAATGTTATCTATCAAGGAAATTTAATAATGAGTTTCTCGGAACTCATGTATGATTAAGTATCTACCATCAGGTTTTCGGTGAAGAAAAAACATCGCAAGGAAACATGCATACATTGGCGAAAACATTTAAACGTGTAGGTATGTGAAGTCCCGAACCCACACTGGGCCTGCGTGGGGACTATAACCAGAAGTGGCTCACTCCGCGATTTCCCCGGGCGGCTACTAGTACCAAATTTTTCCCGGGAGGAGCTTAGCAGCGACCAGAAAGATTACGCGTTATGCGATAGAGACGGTCGGATCCAAGAACCTTAAAATAAATAGCCGGACGTAGCATCGCTAACAAAGAGCCATTTATCCTTTAGTAAGCCAGTTGTTTAACACTGGTTGGTCAGGTCAATGTCACTCCGACCTTGCTCGGGCTCAGCTAAGTTTCTTGCCGGAGTCATCTTATCTGGGCTAGGTTTAGCGAACCGGCAACTAAACCTCCTATTCGTTCGATACACAAGTTCACATAAAGACAGGTTGATCCGCTTCATCCTTCCCGCTGGTCCGCTGTGCTCACTTTGAGCAATCAGTGAAAAATTAAGGTGGCCCTGGCCAAACGTCCTGGTTCGACCCCAGGCGTTCAGGCCCCCACCTAGTCCGACCCTATCGAGGTGGACCGGGACAAGCGACCTGAGGAAAAAACTAGTTGATGTGTGCGCGCGGCTCGTAAGTACACGCAGCCGGCTTACTAGAAATGGCTTCAGTTCTCTGTTGGCGATGCGTCTGGCTATTTATTTTAAGGGCCTTAGTCGGATCCAATGCGTACCGTTTGGTGGTTGCACCCGACCGTCTGTTTTGTTAAGAAGAAGGGCTATTCTTCAGAAATATGTCTGCGACTCATTCATCTGTCTCCATACATTTAGTATGAAAAAGGGCCAGATGAATGAGGTGACCACAGACATATTTCTGAAGAATAGCCCAGAGGGACTTCGGTAGGTAGTTACGTAGTACTATTACTAAACTTATCTATGCTATTATAGCCCGTTCACTCTCATCTGTGAGATCGATATAGGTTCTGCGAGTAAAAAGACATTCTAATGACTAGAGTGCGACTACGATGCTTTGCAGAGCGGAACATGGCAACACCTCCATTTAAAAGTCACATTTTCATAAAAAAAATACTTTTAAACGGAGGTGTTGCCATGTTCCGCTCTGCAAATTTGACGTAGTCGCACTCTAACAGTATATGCATTTGTGGCCTCAAGTATTGTGAAAACCGGAGCCAATTTGATGTACAATAACTTCTCTCGGTATTTTCACACTTTATTGGTAAGCCAGGGAACAGATTGAAAAGAATCGTGTCGTATACAAAAGTATTGAATTTCACACAAATGTCGAAAATTTGCTCAGAGAAGCATTTGTAAAAATTGTTCGGCGAAGTTTTTATTTTAGTTGTTGTTACATTAAATTTGCATTATTAAAATTTATAGTAGTTTTTTTTTCCATTTTTCTTATCTAAATAGATATTTTGAGGCGATATTGGAGTAACGTTCCTTGATTCATAAGATCTTTATAAAATTTTGCGTGTTTAGTTAGAAACACGTTTTTTTTATTTAAAAGTTATTTTACATAAACCTGGCCAAGGCTGTGGGCTCAAACAATATTTGACTATTATACCATATTTCGACTCTCGGAATCATGAAAAGATTCTACCAAGCTCCGAAAAAGCCTCAAAACGTACATTCGAATTAATAGCTACGTTTCTGCTGTCTGTTTGAAATAATACTGACAATAACTTGTTAAGCTTGACCTGAGTAGGGTAACAGTACCCATTGTCGTCCTGGAACCGTTTCCTCGAAGCGGTCTGCGGTGAAGAATAACTGCGGGGCAATAAACGGTGACTTCACCCGTTGCGGTCGGTTTATTTGTACGAACCGGAGTTTTAACTGTTTGTGGCAGGACGGATATTATATGCTTTTAAACCTGATCTATGTCTATTTTTAGCGAACTTAGCAAGAAAAGGAAATTCGCAGTTTTTACAGGACTGCCCAGACAGACAGCGGAGTGTTATGTTATTCATATTTGATTTTTTTTGGATTATGTATACTTCTAAATTCACATTTTTATCCAAATCCAGTTCTGGATGCCATTCCAATTCCTGTTAAGGCTGCCATTATAGGGATGGTAAATTGGTTGAGTGATAAATAAATGATAAAGCACCTATCACATTCGGTAAAATTTGTAAATGTGAGAGTGACAAATGCTTATAAATTATTTATTGCGCGACAAATCCATCATCATCTAGCATCGGCATTTCCTGCTTAATAAATTTATAAAATTGTCATCAGACCTATACTAACATAACTAGGACAGATATAATGTTACAAGATTCATGAAAATTGACTTGCAAGATTCGGTCACGCTCAATAGTTAAAGTAGATAGGTAACTTTTTGAGGTCGGTTAAATTATAAGCAAGCACAAGTTTAAATCTGACATTTTAAACATATTTCGGAGTCTGTTAAAATGAATACCGCTATTCGGCTCGCATAAATTCACTGGTATTCACAGGTTTGCAGAATTAAGACAACAATCTCGGCAGCCCGAGCTTTCTCCTGGTTTCCCTTTTACCTGCCTTTCACACAAACTGAGGTCTAGACTATACACAACTATGCTGACTATTAACTTTACTACAGTAACTACTAGATAGAGAATGCTCGTAATAGTTGCGAGTTCAGTGTAGAGAAATCCAGCGGTTAACGAGTAATTTTTACAACGATTTGTTTCATGTCTTGTAAAAAGATATTTTCCAAGATCCAAAGATTGAAGAAATAATGTCTGTTTAGAAAAACTTAGAAAAAGTAAGAACAAACGAGCTATAAGCACTGGAAAAGTATAACCATTCAAAACTGCTAATTCACGCGCTTGGACAAAAAATTTAGTTTTTAGAGTTAGGAATTGTACAGTCTGGGCCATGTAGTATAAAGTTAGAGACTGGGTTTGGCTCTACGGCAGATACAAATAACCTAGTATTGCTCTAAAAACCAATGGGTATCATTTAATCGATCAGCAAAATATTCATATTTTGGTCAGCAGAAATATGTATTTGGTCAGCCAAAATAGCTAGTTGGTAAGCAACTTATGGTAAGCAAACATTTATAAATCAGGCTGCAATTAATGATATACTGATCTGCTCTAAATTATTTTGGTCAGCAAATTAAATATTTGAGCTGCATTAAGCGATCTACGGTTAATCAAATTTTGGTAAGCAATCAGTAGGTAAGCAAAATATTTCATTTTGTTCATCAAAAAAAAGGGGGCAATAAAACCTAACTGGGCGCAACTATTCTGCCGCCAATCGTGTGCGCATTTTGTCATTCGGTAATTGTCAGCTGTCAAGTAGCAGGTGTCACTGTGATATATACAGGGTGTCACTGTGATATATACAGGGTGTCACTGTGTTATATACAGGGTGTAACTGTGATAGATACAGGATGTAACTGTGATATATACAGGGTGTCACTGTGATAGATACAGAGTGATACTGTGATATATACAGGGTGTCACTGTGATAGATACAAGATGTCACTGTGATATATACAGGGTGTCACTGTGATATATACATAGTGTCACTGTGTTATATACAGGGTGTCACTGTAATGTATACAGGGTGTCACTGTGATGGGCTCGTATAAAATTGGTATTTCGATTTTTAATACATCTCATAATGTTTACAAGTTATATTATTTATTCACAACGTGTATCGTTTCGTTTTTAGGGTCAGCAAAAAAAATAACCCTAACCTACCTATTTTGGGAGCCGTTTCGTTTTTAGGGTCATCAAAAAAAATAACCCTAACCTACCTATTTTTGGGAGCCGTTTCGTTTTTAAGGTCATCAAAAAAAAATAACCCTAACCTACCTATTTTGGGAGCCGTTTCGTTTTTAGGGTCATCAAAAAAAATAACCCTAACCTACCTATTTTTGGGAGCCGTTTCGTTTTAGGGTCATCAAAAAAAAATTACCCTAACCTACCTACTTTTGGGAGCTGTTTCGTTTTTAGAGTGACACCCTTTATACATTACAGTGTCACCCTGTATATAACACAGTGACACCCTGTATATATCACAGTGACATCCTGTATCTATCACAGTGACACCCTGTATATAACACAGTGACACCCTGTATATATCACAGTGACACCCTGTATATCTCAATTAAACTGCTTACAGACATGTTTTCTCTGCTGACAGTGACATCCTGTATCTATCACAGTGACACCCTGTATATAACACAATGGCACCCTGTATATATCACAATGACATTCTGTATATATCACAGTAACATCCTGTATACATTACAGTGACACCCTGTTGTATATAACACAGTGACACCCTGTATATATCACAGTGACATCCTGTATCTATCACAGTGACACCCTGTATACATTACAGTGACACCCTGTATATAACACAGTGACACCCTGTATATATCACAGTGACATCCTGTATCTATCACAGTGACACCCTGTATATAACACAGTGACACCCAGTATATATCACAGTGACACCCTGTATATCTCAATTAAACTCTCTGCTGACCAATTGTAAAATCTTGCTACCCAAGTAATTATTTTGCAGCTCGACTGTTTATCAGGCAGCCAAATGATTAAAAAAGCAGATTAATATTGGTTAAAATGTTAACCGTTTTTAAACTGTTTGCTGAACAAGAGTTGCCGCCCGATTTTATTTATTGCCAGCCAAATCTTTGTATGCTGCCCAAATGATTTAACTGCTTATTTTTTTTTGCGGATCAATTTTAATAACGGCTGACCAAAAATTTACTTTCCAAAACCAATGATGTTAATCAACATAACCATACAATTTATATGGTTAACTTTCGTTAGACAAAGGAATAAGATTTTTTGAACGACCCAGTATAGTGTGATGTGATAGTGTGTATGGCGATATTTGTAGAAATTGTACTTATAAATTCATCAAAAAGTACCACTATGTTTAAATTTAAGTGACCCTAAATAATAATTGTTTCCTGTTATTTTATGTTAAACCTCATCTAAGATTTTAGTATGATTTGTCTTGTTTTTCTCGTTCAAATATTCAGGTACAGTATGACGTTGTTGCACGTGTTTAAATAAATAAATATAAACGACATCTTTTCATAGCGAAAGGTACTGGTATTGGTAGTTAAGGTTATTCAAAAGGTATTAGAGTTTTTCCCCAATTATAGTAAAACAAAGGAGCCTTATGATTTTTCGTCTTTAAGTATGAGCGAAATTATTTGCAAACTTTATTCACTGCACACTTTAAAAACCTGTTTTACTGGTTCACTTCAAATAACAATGAAATTCACATCGTTTTAATAAAAAAAGTGGCTCAAACAAAACTATCAGGCGAAAGCTCGATTTAAATAACATTTTCTATTACAGTTAATTCGCTAGAAAGTTACCTCTTTCATTGACTAGAGGATAACTAAAAAATCAATCAACGTGTTAAATCAATCAATTGATCAATCAAATCAGTTTATCGCGCGTAAATAGGAGCGTGGGAGACTGACGTATAATTTGAGCTTGTTTTCTAAACTCATAAAAAGTTAAATTCACTTTTTATTATAATACTAGCGACCCGCCCCGGCTTCGCACGGTGTTTCTCTATTATATTATGCATGTATTATACATATAAACCTTCCTCTTCAATCACTCTATCTATTAAAAGTTCATAACAATTTACATAACGTTTCAACAATTGTGCAAGATTACCTTGTAAATATATGAAATAATTTTTTTTTTTTTTTTTTTAATTTAAAAATTATCTCTATCTCTATCTATTAAAAAAACCGCATCAAAATCCGTTGCGTAGTTTTAAAGATTTAAGCATACATAGGGACATAGGGACAGAGAAAGCGACTTTGTTTTATACTATGTAGTGATTAGCGTTTACCCACGGCTTCGCCCGCGTTATTCCAAGGTAACTCTTCATCGGCATATAAAGTACCCTAAGTTTCAGTCCAGGTATTGGTCTACTTGCATACCAAATTTCATCTCTATCTGACATCTGAATCTCAGAACGGTTCCTCGTCGCATGGCACTTTCCTGCAAGAACCCCCGCGTCATCGGCCCAACTTACTTAGAGCTTTCGCTTGCCGATCTCAGAAATAAGCCATCTGACGAAACATTTGGTCTGAGATTTTTTTTGTCGGATAACCCTCTGTACTCAATAAACGAGTACATGGAATAAATTTTTGAATAATTTGTATTTTAATTTTTGTATATGTTCTTGGCAAAACGAAGCTCAAAACCGTGAGCAATGGAAGAAGGGAGGGAGGCCTTTGCCCAGCAGTGGGACACCGCAGACTCATAAAAAAAATATTATGTTCTTGTTTTACTTTTTATTCTTCCTACTGTTACAAATTGTTATGACGATCCTTATTGGCAGACACGATTTGATTATTATTTGCTAATTCTGTTTTTTCATATGTATTTTGAAATTGTCATTTTTACTCTTATTATTCTCATTTTGTATTTTGACGATCATGACGTGAATGCTTGTAATTTTCTCATAAAATAAATGATCTATCTATCCATCCAGTTGCTATACCCCGTTATGTAGTAACAAACATCCAAACATCTTCACAAACTTTAAATGGGATTTGTTGAAGAAGATTTCAAAATTGTTTATGAGCAATAGTTGGTAGATGTAATACGTTTTAATAAGTCATAATTTAAAATTTTAAGGAAATGTTTATCTAGCGGTATATACCTAATTATAATTTTGTCACCGTTTCTTGTCTATAAAACTGACTCATCAATTTGGAAATGCAAGGCGTTTACTCGTCCCTTGGAAGGGCAATAAAGAACTATCATTTAAACAATAAATCCTAAACGATTAGCATCACTCAAGCGCATTTTCTTTGCATTGACAGAAGTTTTAAATCCAACCGATCGGAGCCATCCCGCCGTCTAGTTGAATATAGACTTTATGATAATGCACAAAGAGTTCAAGATGAACTGACAGTGGGAAGGTTCGTTAAAGATGCGTCTTCACGTAGGAACGGTTGTTAGTGCATTTTGAAAAAACTTCGCACATCTGCGGAATCGATAATCGTCGGCGAATGCGGTTGGAATTATGCATCGTAATTCGAAAGTTCAGCGGCGACTTTACGACCAGTTACCTTGACTTGTTAAGACGCACAGTGTTGATCGAGATACAGGAAAGAGTGTATGTACCTCGCCTGCTAAAAAGTAGTGGCGGCGACCTAATTTGCACGCCGTTAACTTCAGTTGTCGTCGATATTATAATGAGATTTTCAAATCTGGTAATAATGGTATAATTAATTGTTCAAATACCGTCAAATGAAATGAAAAATGTAAGTTTCCCATCACTAAATTACACTTTTGGCGTCAAACGCCAAGCGAAAAACGTTACACGCTTCGATCCCATACAAATCGACGAACTAGTTCCTTCTAGCTCGATATTATTTCTGAGGTGTTGCCTTGCTGTGATATTTCACGATATATTTTTTTGTACCTATCTTGCAAACGGATTCATATTAAGGCGAGGTAAGACGAGAATCGGGCGCGCAAGCCTAGTTTCCAAATAATTTTTAGAGCACTTATTTGACTCGTAGGTCACTGTAAAACATATATAATAATATTCAGAACTGTATCTAGGGCTTCCTCTCACTTAGAACACGATAGCGAACACTTCGCTCGATAGAAAATTAGCGCGAAAACACTATAAAATAAAGTATTTTTTTCATTTTGTTCATTACCAGTTACCTTTTCTGAGAAAATGAATACCTGACAATCATGATTTCACAGTTATGCAGGGCATCCTCTCATGTTTGGGTTGATAACGTATACTTTTATGTTAGAAATCGAAGATAATCTGCAATAATCTGCATTCCGCCCGACCCTAGTTGTATGTATTGTATTGTATGTATGTTGTACCGGGCCTTAAGTTGTAAGTTCATCATTAGCTGCTCCATTGGCCACCTCCTTAACTCATAATTAGACCCTCAACCAAATTGAAATTATCATAATGTTGTATTGTCACGGAAGTTTATTGTGAATGTAAAGTAAATAAATAATTACACGGAGGCAAGGTCAAAAAAACCCTTTAAAAAGTCAATAAAAAACGGTATGAAACTTCGTGTATGTTTTCGATGTTTTCCATAAAGTAACATTTAATAGTTTTTAGGGTTCCGTACCAAAATGGTAAAAAAGGAACCCTTATGGTGCGACTCTGTCTGTCTGTCTGTCTGTCTGTCACAGCAAGATATCTCAGGATCTACTAATGCTATCGACTTGAAATTTGGAATAGTGTTAAGAACCGCTAACCCGAGCTTATAGGATGTGAAAAAAATCTTGTAACTTTTTTACTTTTTTTTTAAAGGGGTCCGTAATGAGACTTTGCAAATTGAAAGTAGGGCTATTATATCGAGTGAGGTATCAAATGAAAGGGCTTAATTTGTAGATTAAAACAGTTTTTTTGTATTTTTTTTTAAATAAGTAGTTTTTGATTTATGACGAAAAACGTTAAAAAAAATACCGTTCCCCCCCTGTTATCTTCGAAGTTACTGAACAGAAAAATCTGTAATAATTACCAATTATTAATGTCATCCTATATATTACAGCAAAAAATATAACGGTTTTCCTAACTTTCACTGTTTTTGAGAAATTTGCAAAAATCTTAACACATACTTATTTGCTCCTACTAAACTAATCGCCATATAGTCTTTCTTGGACTATTCATGTATCTACTTATGAGTTTGTACGGAACCCTCGGTGCGCGAGTCCGACTCGCACTTGGCCGGTTTTTTTTTTCTATTGCCTTAGACTGGCAAACAGGCAGACGGCCCACCTGATGGAAAGTGATTTGCAACACTGGATGCATTGCCAATGCGTTGCCGGTCTCGAAGGAATTTGATGACACTCTTTCTAAAAAATCGCATACCTACTGTAATGCAGTATTTTGTAGGACTTTAACTACTCCCTAGAACTGTTTACCGTATTCTGTTGTAAAAAATGTTTATTAATTACTTTGTTTTTGTTCCAGAATCCAACATGGACGACTGAGTGAACGAAGACAGTGAATCGAATAAGTGAACAAAAGACTGATAGTGATATTTTATTTTATTGACAAGTGACATAAAAATGGCGTCTACAGCACATCTTTTAGCGACAGCGGCCTTCGTCATTATAGGTGAGTGCTTTTGTTTGTCAAATTTACCTTTCAAATGTCTAAAATTAATAAAAGATAATTAAATTCAAACAAAACTGTTCCAAGTTGAAAATATTCTAATGTTATATTTTTTTGTTGTATTTACTTAAAAAAGTGTCGATAACTTTTTTGTAACGTGATAGACCCTGAGAAGCCACCGAATCCTGCACAATCAGTTACATAAACTACTATTATGCGATCAACAATTAGTATCGACATACCTACGAGTAATAAAAATAATATAATTAAAAAGGAAATATTTTCATGACGGATTAACAAAAACAAGTTTTTTTAATTTAACAAATTGTTAATATTGTGCCTTTGTGTGACGAAAGTTACCATACAATTTATATGCATAACGTTCGTTACAAAAAAATACAAGATTAACACTTTGTTCTATTACCTCTAAACTAATGGACAACTTATTTTAATAACGACCTTTTTTATAGTATAAATACAGAAGTGAAAACAATATAATAATCTTAAACAAAATGCTACAGTCGTGATAAAACAACAGTGTCATTAAATGATATGTCCTCATTCACTTTTTGCTTACAAAAGAAAGAACGAGTACGATAGCTGTCGTTAAAATTTTATCTCTTAATGAGACGCAGTGACAATCATTGGAGCTTTCACCCTGCATATTTTAGCACACTGAATGGTTCTTAATTGCGCTTGCATTCATACATTTTTTTTAAAAAACACTGCGTTAAAAACTTTCCGGTTTTTTTTATGCTTGACAAACTGTGTCCGTTAAGATAGCGTACACCGTAAAGATATTCAGAATCTGATGCAGCCAATAAATAGTACCCAAATAGTACCGACGAAATACCTAGGTGAAAAAAATAGTATCCTTAAACTTTTCGAAATATAAGGCATGTTCACGGTGTACGCTACCGGGCGTCAAGCTAGCGTACACCGTTTGTATCTCTGGAACGGCTTTGTTTTACTCGGATGGAAGATGCTTGATTATAACTATCACAATCTTGTTAGGAGCAACCATTTTTAGGGTTCCGTACCAAAATGGTAAAAAAGGAACCCTTATGGTGCGACTCTGTCTGTCTGTCTGTCTGTCTGTCTGTCCGTCTGTCACAGCAAGATATCTCAGGATCTACTGATGCTATCGACTTGAAATTTGGAATAGTGTTAAGAACCGCTAACCCGAGGTTATAGGATGTAAAAAAATTCTTGTAACTTTTTTACTTTTTTTTTAAAGGGGTCCGTAATGAGACTTTGCAAATTGAAAGTAGGGCTATTATATCGAGTGAGGTATGAAATGAAAGGGCTTAATTTGTAGATTAAAAGAGTATTTGTGTATTTTTTTTTAAATAAGTAGTTTTTGATTTATGGTGAAAAACGTTAAAAAAAATACCGTTCCCCCCCTATTATCTTCGAAGTTACTGAACACAAAAATCTGTAATAATTACCAATTACTAATGTCATCCTATATATTACAGGAAAAATATAACGGTTTTCCTAACTTGCACTGTTTTTGAGAAATTTGCAAAAATCTTAACACATACTTATTTACTCCTACTAAACTAATCGCCATATAGTTTTTCTTGAACTATTCATGTATCTACTTATGAGTTTGTACGGAACCCTCGGTGCGCGAGTCCGACTCGCACTTGGCCGGTTTTTTTTTAGAGTGTGAACTTGTTACATTCACACGTATGCCTGTAAGTTCACAGCTTTAAAGACTACGATGCCATTGATAAACATAAAGTAAAGACCGACAAAGACTTTAAACTTGTACTCAACATTCTTGTGTTGAAAATTATGTTTTAAAGTGCAATTCCACGAACATGTATTGTGGAATGAACTTCTCCTTAAAGTGTTTCCGTTGCGCTATAACTTAGGGTTCTTCAAAAGGCGAGTAAGAAGAAGGGTACGGGGGGAAGGGTAAGGGGGGTAATTATATTTTGACGTAGTATAGACAGCTCTTCTATATAGCCAATTCTATATATAATATGTATATGTCACACATGCCTAGCCTATGCTACATACAGCGTGGAAGTACAATACGAGCAAGCAATTAAACCAGAAATAGCGTTCAGTAGTGTTATCATTAATTAATATGATTTTTTAAATTACACTTAATAGTGACTTCGTAATTAATTTCTGAAAATTTACCGAGCAGCAATGTAAGGCATACATGCTTGCATTGCGAGATACGAGCTTTTTTAAAGTAACTGTCAACTAGCGTGTTTGTCAACTTGAATGTGTTGCGTTACAATGCGGGCCGAATTATTTTGTATGGTAAATATTTTCATTGTAGTTTTAAGCAAAAGTTATTTAAATATAGTTCTTAGGTCCTATGCTGACAACCGTTTCAATATTCGCCCGTATTACATTTCCACGCTGTATATGTGGTCAACATCCATATGTAACAACGCAGGTGTTGACCACATCACATCAATATGACCCATCAAAAACATAAACGTGAAAAAATGCCAAGTTCCTAAGCGGTTTTGCTAATAAAAGGAATTAGATCTAACTGGAAACCAAGTTCTTTCAAAGCTTTGCTAAGCAAGTTTCTTTGACACACTTATTCGAATACTTGACTAGATCTTTGCCAATGACATACTAGTAGTACAATGTAGATTGTACTCAAACCAAGGATCTGAATATAAATATCCGGACGTAGCCTCGCTAACAGATAACTGAAGCACCACTAGTAAGCCGGCCGCTTTGTACTTACGACTGCCACGCACACATCAACCAGCGTAGTAGCCTCTACGAGCAGCACGCACACATCACCCAGCGGTTAGCAACCGGCTTACTAGAGGTGATTCAGTTCTCTGTTGGTGAGGGTACGTCCGGCTATTTATTTTAAGGTCTTTGACTGAAACTCAGAGATTAAAATTGGCAACTATATTTTCTGTCACGTAAATTAAGATTTGTCACTAAACTACAGTACCATATTTATAATATTTGTCCCCAGGAAATATATTCAAAACCATTTCAAAACGGTCTCTAAGTAAAATCATCATTATTAATGTGACAAAAAAACTACAAAAAAAAAACTAAAAGGCACTAAAAGGTGTCAAGATGGCGTACACCGTAAAGATATCCAGAATCTGATGCTGCCAATAAATAGTACCCAAATAGGTAGTACCGACGAAACCCCTAAGTGAAAAAAATAGTACCCTTAATTTTTTTTGGAAATATAAGGCCTGTTCACAGTGTACGCTACCTCAAGCTGGCGTACACCGTTTGTATCTCCGGAACGGCTTTGATTTTGGAAACGCTTTATATCTCAATAGTACTCAAATAGTACCCTACATTAATTTCATTTCTCTATCCGTCGTAGTAATAAAAATTTGCTCGAGTTTTCGTCTGTAACCTGCCTTCGCTCGATGGTACGGATCCCTGGATACGCGACAGTGACTCAGCTTCTCGTTTTTTCTCGACTGCGATTATGGTGTTCATTAAGAATATTAATTGGACCGGTCGTGAGTGATTGTGTGAACGGCGCGGGCGCCACGCCAGCCCAGATCTTGTCGCGGTTAGGTGTTACCTTCGCCAACAGTGGCCCAGTTGGGAATATGCATGACATTTTTGTTTACTTTAATAAAAGCTCATTTATAATATATAAAAATAACCAAGGTTTAAGCCATCAAGGATTTATCTTTATCTCTTTCTAGCAAAACAGAATATAGCATGGAGTTTGTATGGCGGCCCTATTCTATAACGTCATAGTCCATATCGGATCTCTCTGTCTATCCAGAGGTTCTTAAACTTTTTTTGGTCACGGACCCCCTACGTTATTTCGAAAACCTTACGGACCCTTTCCGAATACAATCAGAGAAAAAGAAAATCAAGGGTACATGAACATTTGTGTTTTATGCATAACCACGGACCCGCGGCTCTCGTATCACGGACCCCTAAGGGGTCCATGGACCACAGTTTAAGAAACCCTGGTCTAATCGCTGTTTAATTAGTGCTTTAAAATGTATATATCTTCCGTATTTCTCGATCGATTTTAATTTAATTTCCACTTCCGTCCAAAAAAATGATTGGAGACCCCTGCCCTAAGGGGTTGTGACCCACACTTTGAAAAATAGTATTGCCCACAGAAATGACACTCATTTCTGTTTTGGGGAGACCTATGTGGTGAAGGTTCCTAGTTTGACGACAGATTCCTAAAACTACAATAGGATACAGCTTTTTAGTACCTACATTTAAATCATTATTTGTATAAATCCGACTAAAACAAATCACCATAACAGTAAGCAACACGTTTATCTCTAGATCTTTATCGCACTAATGATCTATGGATCAATGATCGATGCCGCGCGTGCGCTGTCAATAACCGTTAACGTGACAACTTTGAGTAATTATGATAATACAGTGTTTTATTTTACACCCACCTTACTTTAGGGTTCTGTAGAAATATCTTAAAACCGTCATCTCCAACTTATCCAATGCAATCATTCCTGACAGATCAAATCAGTTACTTTTTATGAAGTGTCAAAACGCTCAGATAGTATGAAGTTTGTATAGAATAAAAGTGAAATGACGTCATTTTACTCAAACATCAAATCAACTTCTTATTTATAGGTTTTGATCTTTTAAAAATCGTTTGAACCGCTAAACAGGTGATGTTTAGTTCATTTTTGGAAATTTTCGAAAGCTGATTTAATGGCTAGCGTGTAGTAATTTATATTGACTACAGGCAAATACCCTATTAAAGTGATTGAGTCACAGTATTAATTAACTACATGTTACAGAAGAATGTATAAATTACATTTTGCAGTGCCCTGCAGGGTTTCATACCTGAGCTATTATAAATGTAAGACCTTTGTAAAACCTTCTTCTTCTTCTTCGTCGTATGCTCATGGCTGAGGGACGTGACGGCTGCGGAAACTCTTCACCAACGCTCTCCAAGCTGCACGATTTTGGGCTTGATGAATGCTAGCCTGTAATGTGGCTCCAGTTGCAGATGTAATTGTGTCCGTCCATCGCATAGGCATACGGCCCCTACTCCTTTTTCCTGCCATGCGACCAGTAATTAGGAGTTTCTCCAGACTATCCGGACCTGACCTGACCAGATGCCCGAAGAAGCTTTGGACACGTCGTGTACAGATTGTGGAGAGTCTCGTTTTGATCTTGAGCTCGTCGAGAATAGACTCATTCGTGCGTCGTCGTTGTAAAACCTATGAAAGCAATAAACGAATTGATAACTGGTATGATAGCAGTAATTTTTCTTCCTACAAATTGCACAACGTGCGGCTTGCATGTGTGCGCGCCGTGAACGAACGCATTACAAGCAAAGTTTTACGAATGCATAAGAGTGCTCCAGTACGAATCGCATGGTCTGCGCCTTGAGCTTGAATACGTATCCCGCACCTAAACTGCCGAAGTTTGACTACCTGTCTGTCTTTCAGTACCGTAGCGTCCAAACCAAAGAACTCGAGTCGATACCTACCGGCGTGCCTAATATCAAGCATTTGAGCACCTTATTCTACAGCTCTTAAGGAAAATGTACACTAAATCTGCATCGGCTTGCCCAAGCATATCTTATACGCCACGCCACTGCTGTCTTCATACTTTGTTCGAGTTGGTCTGTTCTCCATACAAATAAAAAGTCATCATTCACTTCCACAACTATCATCATGGTTGAGATGTGTTTCATTTTATTTCTTGATACATTTTGTGTGCGCGAAACAATATGAGTGGTCTCACAAAACTATAATTCACTGGGCAATCGGCCATTTATGAGTCGTTTACAAAAAAAGATGTCCGTAATTAGACCATAATTAAACAAAAAGTTAATCTTGTTCCTTTGTGTAACGAAAGTTACCATACAATTTATATAGTTAACTTTCGTTACACAAAGGAAATAGTTAGCGCTTGGTTTAATAAAGCCCTAACTAGGACATCTTTTTTTGAAAACGACTCTTATGGCGCTGCCTATTAGCATCATTGGAAACCAAATGTTGTTTGCTAAAGAAATGTACATTTTTGACTTTTTGAGAGTTCTCTTGTAGTTCCACGCAAACAAAACGTATCAAGCTATAAAAAATACTTACTTTTGGTTCAATCATTGTGCACTCCTCAAAATTATCTACACAATGTGTGCGCAATATGGCATATTGCGCAATTTTATTGTAGACTCTTAACTCGCATCTGGAGCTCATAAAACGAGGTATGTGGTTTAATTTGGATTTTCATTTGAAAACTTAATTGAATATTTACTATCTGTAATTAGAAGACCACACTAGTAGGATAGTTAATTTCAATATGATTTTATAGTTTAGCGGTAATAAGCAGTGTACACGTATACTTACTTTAATTTACGGAACCCTTTAAGTATAGTTGTTATGGCTGCCCATTACTAATGAGTGCACCGGGTAATTTAAATTGGATATGTTTATTATTCTGGTTTATTGCTCCAGTAACTATTAAAACTTAAATCTGTCTAGCGAAAAGTAGTCATATAATGAAATCGTAGAAAGACTGTGTTTGTACAGTCACCACACAGGAATTAATGTATGTGTGCCTATAATTATCCCAGGTAACCCTGAAACTATTTTCCTGCTACCGATTTTTATGATAATTTTGTAAGTCGAAATACTTAAAATAGCATATTTAATAGTATTTTATGCAACAGTTGTATAAGTGGGTTCAAAAAATGCGAATTGCGTGAGTTGCGATACGAGCCACGAATGCGGCGAGTATCGCAAATAGAGACGCAATGAGCGTTTTTTGACTTAATTATACAACGTTGCATACAATACTCTTTCTACGACTAGGTTTTAAATTATAAAATACAAAATTAATCATAACCTGGAAACAAGGCAAATATGACGTTTGACTGACAGTATGTGTCTATGGGAAGCTTTTTTTTTAATTTAAAATATACTTAAATTAAAAATACTTTATTTATATTGGCATCAATGAATTTAGTTCGGAAAGTTTTGTTTTTCTTAAAAACCGAATTTAATTGTTTGTTAAGTTGGTAGTTGTGCATTTTTACCGTAAAGTTAAAATTGAGCGCTTAATCGATTAATCTTGTAATAAACATACAAAAAATAACATACTGACGAATTGCGAACCGTCCTTCTCTTAGAAGTTGGTTAAAAATACGGATAAACTGAGGTAAGAACGAATTACTTAGGTTTGTTAAGAGTTATCATCATTCATTTAAGAGTTACACTCTTGTCGGTAGAGAAAGGGCCTTATCACAGTTTCCATACAAAACCAGTAGCGGCGAACTCGCAGCGTGTTCGCCGCGAGCGACATTTTGACATTTGTATGGAACTTCGCTTCTAACTCACCTGCAAAGCGCAAGTGTGATAAAGCACTTACTTCCAATCTTGCCTGTTGTACGTCAGCTTCTTGACGTTTTGATAAGACACGACACCATTGACGTATATAAAGGACAGGGCTAACGAGCGCGCAAACGGTTCCAACGCGTTGGTCCTAAAAATCAGTTTTAGGACTAACGCGGCTGTGGGACGCGCAGCGCACAGCGTAGCCGGACGTTATAAAATGCCTAATTGCGTGGTAAAAGGCTCCATTTACTGTTACGGGGAATATAGACCCGGGTGGATTTTCGTCCGCGATATTTGTTTGTCATACATTTAGTTTGCCATACCAATGTGGCGGCCGAAAATCGACCCACCCGAACTGTACGGATCGCCCTATCCTTACTTTTGAAATCACTGCACGACACCAACTTTAGCCTTCACTTAACCTATGTATCTGCGTCTAGGTCTTCCTCTAGGAAGACCAGCAGCTACAGACCTCTCTTTACCTCTATATTTCCTTCCAGTATGGCTTTAAAGATGTAGTCGTGTCTTCTCAAATGTCCTATCATTTTTCCTCGTCTATTTGCAATACTATTCAAAATTGTCTTCTTTTTCACCATCATTAATACTTCTTCATTGTCTAGTAAGTACCCAAGCATTGCTTAGTTTGGGACTAGGCCGATTTATATAAGATTGTCCCCACAATATTTATTTATTTATTCATTCTTTCTTCATGCGGAACCCTACTAAACTAATATAGTTCCAACTTCGCAACTTCTCGACAAATTAACGTTTATTTATTCAAGTCGCATACATCACGCCGCGATAGTATTTCATTAATGGCTTCATAAAAAACTGTCAAGTTATTCACGTGACACCAGAAGTATCGGTAATAGTATGTTTTCACAGCTTAGTGTGAATAATTAAATTAATTGCAATACAGCCATTGGTTATATTTTAATTATTTCCTTGAAAATTCTTCCTATTATTATATGTATTATAACTTACTTACGATTGTTGAAAGTATTGATGTGCCATAGGAAAATTTCGGAAAATTCTCACAATTTTTTATGGGAATCGAAACTTTCCGTGACGTAAAATTTAAATTTCCTATATTTCTTGTAGAAGTTTCCAGAAATTTCCGAGAATTTTTCAAACTTTTTGGAAACTTCCCGCAACTTGCACATCTGTATTTGAAAGCATTTAAAGTTTTGTAACTTCACGGTCATTTTATTTTTAAAAACGACCCATCTTCGTTATTTGTAAGGGGATTTTAGGCTATTTTGTCTGGGAGTCTTGATGTTTTTCGACGACACCGTTAGATTCAGGGCCGTATCTGTAAAGTTTTTAATCTTTATAGTGGACTACGAATCCCATGGCTACTCTTTCAACTACCTGCGTTATTGTAAAAGTTGTCTATAGTTATAATCAATAAAATAATATAATTATACCACGCATGTCCTAAGTTCCATCATTTGACGGTACACGAAAGAGAAGATTCCGATGAACCGGTAACTTTCTCATTTTTGAAGTCAGTTAAAAAGCTATTGAATGAATGGATTGGCTGAACTTGTTTGTAGGTTAATTGAGCGCCGGGCCAGCTGGATAATGCCGGTAACGCACATCACGAGCGGAACTGATTGACAGCAATTAACATTTTTACTTATCTTTTAATACGATCTCGTTACTATTTTCGTTTAGAGAAGAACTAAATCAGAATTAGCTTATGTTAATACACTTGACTCATCATCATCATCATCATCATTTCAACCTTGAGAAGTTCAGTATAACGACGGCCTAATTAAATAAACATAATAGACGAAAATCAAACGTCAAGTTGTAAACTAGCCCGCTAAATCTATAACCCCATTTTCAACCCTATTAAGAATCTAAAACAAACATAGTAAAAGAAAAGAACCAAAAGTCTCCCATTATTGTTATGTATGTGCACTGGCACCCATTACATTTCGTGAGCTATGCCACACGTATTCTGTGTTACACTGAACTTCGTTTTTTGCGCGCTTAGCGGTAAATCCACGTACAGGGTGCTGCGCTGGCATCAATAAATCGGACACTGAGTTTTTGTTTAAATTTCACATTTCAGTTACTTAAATTGGATCAAATTGGCATCTTTAGTTGTCCAATTGACTTCAAATTTGGCATGACCTGTAATTTTAGTGACACATCAAAGTGAAGCATCAAAAATACGTTTTGATGCTTCTTAGGTTTGGGTTGATTTTTGATGTTATTTCTTGGGTTGATTTTTTAAAAATACGTAGATTTTATAGGATCATTCTTAACCTTTTTTACTTGAATATATATTATCGGCATGTTTTTAACAAGATCGGGTCGGACACACTGCCGTGTCTTGTCTTGAGTTATGTTCAAATGTTGCAAAACGATTAAAGTTAAAATAATGGTAAGTTTTCAAAGTTTAATAATAATAGGGTCAAGTTACCTTTGTACTTATATCATCTGTTGTCGTTACAGTTCAGTTGCCGTCATATCATTAAAATCATTTTGTTGGCTCTCCAGACAGACAGCAAAAAGTTTGTATAAGAATTCTGGATACTATTTTCTTCTTCTATTTTCTATAACTGACCTTCCTGCTTCCGTTTTTATGAAACTTTGAATTTGAATAGAACCGGTAAAATGTATTGACAACAGTAAGAAGATCGTCGTACTTACACGATCGTCAGGACAGAGATAAATGAAAATTCAGGAGATATATCACTACGCAGCAATAACGGACTAAACTAAATTGACTAAATTAACGACCGCTTTAGCTTAGTTGGTAGTGACCCTGCCTACGAAGCAAGAGGTCCTGGGTTCGAATCCCGGTAAGGGCATTTATTTGTGTGATGAGCACGAATATTTGTTCCTGAGTCATGGATGTTTTCTATGTATTTAAGTATTTGTATCTATTAAATATATCGTCGTCTAGTATCCATAACACAAGCCTTATTGAGCTTACTATGGGGCTAGTTCGATTTGTGTAAGATTGTCCCCTAATATATTAAAAAAAAAAACTAATATTAAACAAAAGATTTAATAACCAAACAATCATGATGTATCTGGTTAGCGCCGGCCCACATTTTTTATACACCCGCCACACAAGGCCGCGCGAATCAAACGCATGAGCATTGTACTTAATAGGGTTCCGCAGGTACCCATCAAGGGTCTATTTCCTAGGTCAAGGGTCCATCTTAACTTTTTGATACATATGTATCAAAAAGTTAAGATGGACACTTTTATAAGTATTGAGGGTAGAAAAATTGTATTTTTTTTGCCAAGAATGCCGGCGGCCTATTAATATTTTATTATTACGTTGATTTATACATGTAGAGATAATGAAGGCCATTTAAAGTTATTTTAAAACGACTAGAGTTATAAGGGGGTGAAAATAGGGGGTTAAAAGTTTCGCAATTTTTGAAGTAATTTTTCCTTGAAATGGGCGTTTTTAGGGTTCCGTATCAAAATGGTAAGACAGGAACCCTTATGGTGCGACTCTGTCTGTCTGTCCGTCTGTCACACCAAGATATATCAGGATCTACTGATGCTATCGACTTGAAATTTGGAATAGTGTTAAAAATCGCTAATCCAAGCCTATTGGACTGAAAAAAAATCCTATGCCTTTTTTACTTTTTTTTTAATGGGGACCGAAATGGGATGTCAAAAATCAAAAGTAGAGCTATTATATCAAGTGTGACATCAAATGAAAGGCCTTTAAGTGTAGATTCCAAAACCGGTTCTTTTTTCTTAAACATGTAGTTTTTTGATTTAAGACTAAAACGTTAAAAAAAATAATTCTCCGAAGTTACTGAACAGAAAAATCTGTAATAATTACCGATTATTAATATCATCCTAAATATTACAGGCAAAATAAAATGGTTTTCCTAACTTGCAGCGTTTTTTAGAAATTCGCAAAAATTTTAAGACAAACTCATTTGCTACTACTGAACTAACCGCGACATATTATGTCATATGGGGACAACAGTTTTTAAAGAGCAAAGTTAAGTTTGTCCCACCATACAGTTTATCTTGAATTATCCACGTATTACGAGTTTATAGGGAACCCTCGGTGCGTGAGTCCGACTCACTCTTGTCCGGTTTTTAAATCGATTGTTTCACGTTTTTTTTAGTTTTTTTAGTTTATTTAACTATGTAATGTCTATTTTTATTTTACCTTAATGATAGTAAAACTATTAGTGTAATCTGCCAGTTTAATTAGGTCCTATTAATATAATTTAAAAATGTATCAATCCATTCTCATCGCTACAGAACCTCTTTCGCTTGCATTCCTTCACGCGTCGCCTGTATGGAGCTTTTTGCAGAACGTTTGAGTCATTTTTTGCGGCTTAACACCGGCCAGTTTGCTGTCATTCACAGCGAAATATGTAAATTGCAGTTTAATGCGACACTTGTATAAAAAACATCGACGCGTTTAACAGTAAATGGGTTTATTTACGTTTTATTGTTATAATAAATGTTTATATTATGCGTTTGTTACTTGAAAGTATAAGTAGAGAGGGCAACACAGAGAAATCTCAACAGAGGGGTGTTTTATGCATATGGACGGAATTTGATGGGATTTGGTTAGATGTTGAATTCATGTAACTGGCATAGAAAACTTTGATAGCGTGACGTAAAAATATGTAAGAATTATTAGATGACAAAAACCAAATTTTGCATTTCAAACAGCGTCCTGTCCAGAGTTCTGTACGAATTGTGACACAAAACACTGAATGAATTAAGTGTTTTGCCAAGTATACCTTACTCGGTAACAAATAAAACTATTCGGGAATACTTTGTATCGAATTTCTGTATAGGTAAGTACAACATTACTCGACTTTTATTACATTGCAAAGTATTAGTTCGGGCAGTATTTTTTTGCTAATTGTAGACGCATCTAACGCTCAATCAAAATCACAACTGTTATTTTAGATCTGTAACAGAGAAAGTGAAACTTACTAAAATAAAATATGATTTATTCTTCCAATTCGAATGCGGAACATAACATTAATTAATTTGATCTAATTTGCATGATATTGGGCACATTAATGAGCCAGTTTTTAATGTGTAGATGATTAATCTTTAACACCAAATTAGTCATGTCAATAACATCTCCATAAAAACCAGTTATTCCAATGACAGAGATAACTACTGAATTAAGAATGTGTAACAACTGACTTTCAACCTGTCCAATATTCATCAAGATTAATGTACGATAAGCAACGGAAGACACTCACAATTTCAGCCCCTAGCATTACTTATTTGCAGTGAAATTGAGAACTTATAGGTTACAGAAATATAGCGATGCGTTGATCCACTTTTGGGCAGTTGGAACTTAAACTAGTGCAAATTAAATGAAATAATACTTTCCTTTTGAAGAGTTTACATATTGTACCTACACGATATTTTCATCCCTATCTTTCCTTCTTTAGGGGTGAATTTTAATATTTTTAAATGACATTATACATAATACATATTTCTTAAAGAAATAATATTTATATTTTAAGCATAATGTACTAGATATATTAAGGATTTTAGATATGTAATTTCCCGGAAAATCTCTATTATTTACAGCCTGTAGCTCTAGATATCGAGCGTAGTATGCGACGTTTCATAGAGTAATAAACCATATATTCATCATGAATGGTTTGCCATTATTTATTCGAAGCCTGCCCTACCAGTCAAGCTACGGCCTAGTTTTAGTCACGGACGGGACGCGAACTGGTCCGCTGTCACCGGTGCTCGATCAATTACAACCTTAATCTGTATATTTACCGGCTAAGTGAGCTAGGCCAATCCATAGGATCGTTTTTGACCGACTTAAAAACGGGATTCTTAAGATCATCATAGCTTTTAAAGACATAGTTATATTCGTTACGAATATTACGATCATAAACGCGCCGGTTTTCCGGAATGTTTTTGGCGCGTACCTACAATAAGGGATCTGGAATGAACTTTTTGGTAAGAGTTTCGAACGCTACTTATATGGTTTTTTTTAAAGTCTTTTATTTTAATTGAAACAAAAATATTGCTTTGCGTGCTAGTCAATTAGTGCTAATCCCTTATAATTACTTGCGTTTTTTGCATGCATTCATATAACAAACCACTACCAAAGATATAAAACTCGACACGTGTTTCGCCTCTCTAAGGCATCCTCAGGAGAAGCTGGAGATGTTGACCGTCCGGCGTCGGTGTCGCTGGCTTTTATTTTAATATTGTCTTCGGTTTCCGCGATTATCACTCATTGTAATAATACAACTTAAACTGATTAAATCGCGCATGTTACAACATTTTAAGCCCCGACGTTTCATAACCCTTTTCAGTGTTCGTGTTAGACTGTCAGTCTACCCTAGTTTAAGTTGTTTTATCACAATGGCTTTTATTTTAATTTTTTTATCATCAGTAAGACTGATCTATTTGGCGGTATAATCAGGACTTTAAAAGTGTGATCCACCCAAGTTCGACCTTGGGTGGATCACACTCTCATACAACAAAATGCATACCTTAAGTGCTCTGTGAATTGTTTACAGGTTTTAGGCGGGCTTATTGAATTATGGAATCGAGGTAGAAAGCAAGTTTTTTCCACGGTTGTTACAAAAAATGACAAGAACCTTGCATGAATGGATTATATCGTCGACCGTAGGCTGAATTAGCGTAAGGGACATTGTTTTGCCTGTCCCTTACCGTAATTCAGCCTACGGTCGACGATATTTTTAGAATTACTCGGCTCATAGGATAATCCTACGGACGTCGCAATAAATCGCCAATCCGGAGTTAGAAAGCTGAAATTGCTACTTTCTAATACAAGATCATTTGCTCTGTTATGTTATTTACGACATGTGGCCAATGACAGAATGAGTTCGAATCATATTTTATGTTTCACATAAATGTTTAATTTATCCATGCCAATTCAGACAGATCCGGGTGTTTTGATGGGTATAGATATTACTGAAGTGGACTAAAGGCCTGTGAGAGTGGAGTCCATGTAAATATTTGCGTTGGATTGAAAATACCTATTCAGATGATTCGTCACATTACATGACAGATTCAAAATATCAGACATAGCCCAAAGAATTAGCAACAACCACAGAATAAGTAGGTAATAACACTACATACAGAAACCTCTCTCTAACAAACTGTCGCTCCGGTCCAACCATTGGACGCAACGCACCTGATCCGACCTTCTCTGTATCGTAGGGCACCTTTAAAATGTCACGCGGGCCACATGGACATGGCTTTCGTCCTGTAGGGGGGTGCTCTGTGTCTCACATCATCTGTAGATACTTTACTGTGCGATTTCTGTGAGGGGACTTCTGTACGTACTACTATTCTTATTCTGTGCCGCGGGCCGGATTAGAATACCTCGCGGGCCGGATTAAGGCTGCGTATCTACCGGAGCTGTGCGAGGATGCGTTGCGAGGGATGTGTTTGTTATGAACCAATAGATACACTTCATTTACCTATCCTCGCTTAGCTCAGCTCTGGTGGAAACAGCTCAGCGGAGCGAGGTTTTTGTACATACAAAAGAAGGGAAAGATGTGTGCGAAGAATATGTTGCGAGGGATGTGTTGCGAGACGGCGTCTGGCTGGCGGACGCGAGCTCAGTCACTTGAAAGTTAGTTACTCAGTTATTTGAAAAGAGCCCGCTACACATCCTCGCACCGCTTAGCTACCTCGCACATCTTTGGTGGATACATTCACACCGTTACACATCCTCTTTACACAGCCTCGCACCGCTTAGCTACCTCGCACAGCTCCGGTGGAAACGCAGCCTAAGGCGGATCTCACACTGCAACGCGAATCGCGGCGACACGCGACTCAGTGATTTTCAACTTCGTATGTAGAATCATCGATTGGTATAGCCTCCTAAGGCCCAAGGTCCTACCTGTAGGACTAATTAACATTGTTATTCAGACCCAGCTCCTTCAACTGTTGGGTAGTCATAGCGTACCATGGCCCTACCATTAGGACTTTTATTGAATATAATTCAAGACTTATAGAAAGCCCGTGGTCTTCTCAATAGCACTTATTCTAATAAAATCAACTGCCCAAAAAGCTATCAATACATTGATTACAAACACGCCTAAAAAGTATTGGTGCTATACATACACGTAAAATAAAATTAAAAAAGTGTCAAATGACACTTGGGTCTGAATTAGTATAAAACAATAGTACTACTGGTAGGACCATGGTTCACAGTCACTATGAGCGTTATTTTGCGTTGGACCTTAGGAGGATAGAAAAATCGCGGGGTGGCGCACACTGAAGTCGCGACTCGCACGTAGGCGTGTAAATCGCGGCGACTCGCAGCGACTCGCGGGCTTGGCGCCGCGAATCGCAGCTACTATGCGCAGCTACACGAAAAAATTGCGGCGTCACGCCGGCGACTCGCGACGTCACGCCGGCGACTCGCGGCGTCACGCCGCGACTCACCCGTCGCGGCGACTGGCGATTTCAGTGTGTTCTTCGCCTAAATGCCTCGCAGGCCGGATCATAAACCCTCCCGATTTCTACCCGTGGGCTGGATTGGAACCGCTCGCGGGCCGGATCCAGCCCACGGCCGTAGTTTGGAGACCCCTGCTCTATCGCATAACGCGTGCTCTTTCTGGTCGCTGGATAAGGCCCCCTCAAGTACGCGCGGCGAAATCGCGAACTCATGGCATCACGTAACAACGATTGAACCAATTTTCATGGCACATGTAGATTATGACCCCGTTTAATACCTAGGATACTTTTTATCCGACTTATTTCACCTCCGCGCACAAAGTTGCGGGCAGGTACATAATTAAATAATAATATTTCAGAATCTTCACAGTCGAAAAACGGAAACTGGGCTAAGTTTAACGTACAAGAACGTATGCTGCTATCGATCTGAAGTTTGAAATAGTTTTAAAAGTCGCTAACGGCTCGGATTAGGTCCTATCCTAACTTCATACAGTTTTCTTGAACTATTCACGTATCTTTTTACGAGTTTGTATGGAACCCTCGGTGCGCGAGTCCGACTCGCACTTGACCGGTTTTTTTTTCATCCAGCTTACCCCTTGGGTACGGAACTCTAAAAAGGCTCGAGTGATAGATTTATTTTTGACCATAAGCAAACCAGTGGGTCAAATAAATCAAATACTAATGGCAACTATTAGCACCGAAGTATCCGTTCTCATGGCTTTACAGCAAACCAATCAGCTGCTTCCTGGAAGTTCAGAATGAACGTTTTAATTCTCGTTCGCCGTTATTGAGCACTTAACACAAGCGGTGTAAGAGATGTTTTTATGTAGGTATTTTACTTTATTGCACATATAAATTAGAACGCAATTGAAACACTTAAAATAGATTTCAAACTAGTGTATTTAATTACCAATTACAACAGCTATAACAACGAAATTAAAATGACCTAATTCTTAGTCGTTCAAATTTAAGTTAAAGTTTAAAGTGAAAGCTCTTGTTATTACCCTTCGATGTAGTCTACCTAGAAGTTACTAAAGTAATGAAGGTTTGTCTAAATTCCAATTAATCTATTCAATAAGAAATGCACGTGTGACTATGAATAATACCCAGATCGCTATAATTGTTCCTATAATATTTAAAGAGTTCCCTCGATTTCTCCAAGATCGGTCCAGCTGTTTTTGAATAATCGGTTATTCGGTTTATAATTGTAGAAGATTTCGACAAATGAGAACTTATTATTTTTGAAGTCGATTAAAAATTAACCTACTAGAGTCTGTGCGTAAAGAGAATAGGATTAATTTTGGGGGGCGCGGTAATGCTTTTCTACCGTATGTGCCGTATTTTCTGTTCTGTGGCCATACTGGTTAGGTTAGTTCCGTTTTTCGCCACGCCTATTCTCTTTCCGCACAGACTCTATAGATAGGTATGCTTCCAATTTTGAAGTCTTCTGGATTAAAAAAAATCCAACATCAGGTTTTGACCAGGTGACAATGGGGCCACCTGAAATTTACGGCTTTAACAAAATAGTACATTACATAACTAGGGTGGTAATACAAAGAAAGGCCGAGATCGCAGAAGTTTGCCACCCGAGCTGCAAGCGAGGGACGTAAATATGCGATTGAGGGCTTTCTTTATTACTTCCCGTGTTGTGTAGGTAGGTACATAATTATATGTCTACACTTGGCCACTTTATGGCCAGGTGTGGCATAAAAGAATTTTCCGAAACGGTACAATCGAACACATTGTTAACTGTATTTGTAAACCAATGCAACGTGTTAAAGTCTAGGTATGTCTAGTCCGGTTGTAAGTCTTGACATTTATAGGTGAATTTTAATATGCCTAAATTGAAGAATTTTACTTTGACGCTGACTTTGATGGGTGGTCAGTTAACAGTGGCTTCTTTGTACTGCCGTTTTTTAATCATCTCATCAGAGAACATAACAAAAAAATATCCCGACGAACTGAGAACCTCATTCATTTTTGAAACCTGTTAAAAATGTAACGTTACAAATGCAAGTTTTAGTAACGAATACCTGCCCACCACAGCTTTTATCCAAATTTGCTATATTCATGAGGAATTATCAGTTTATAAATGCATTTTGCGGTTAGAAAGTTGTTTACTAAATAAAATAGATAAGAATGGAAACTATATAATCATATTCACGTGTGGTCTGTCGTGTAATATGCGCTTGCACGTAATATGATAAATGGGGTTTATCACCTCTCAATCATTTTCTAAAAAACGTCGTATAAGCTTGAACATTTGACGGCTTATAGGGCCTTTCGATAAGCCAGGTGGAGTTTCCTCGAAGATTGATACAGTTATGCTCCGAGCCCTGTTTAACACACGTTATGCTCCTGGCGGTGTTTACTTAAAATTGACTACTAGGAATAGAATCTGGTACGAACGGTACTTGGTATAATATACGGTTAAGAAGCCTTAGCCGTTTGGAACGGTCCTCGATTTAGGCATATTTTTTAGAGTTCCGTACCTCAAAAGGAAAAAAACGGAACCCTTATAAAATCGCATTGTTTTCCGTCTGTCCGTCTCTCTGTCTGTCTGTCCGTCTGTCAAGACCCTTTATCTCAGGAGGTATCGAGTTGAAATTTAAACCGTATACTTAGGTTTCTTGAAGTTGTGAAATAATCAAGCTTCCAAGTTAACGTTAAAAATAAATAGATATGGCCGTTTGTGCCGCAAAAAACGAAAATTTCGACTCTATCAAGAAACCAATTCAAAGGGTCGTTGTCTTAGAACTATGAAATTTGGCAAATAATACCGTCTCATATTACAAATATAGGGAAAAATCTGAAAACTATACATTTTTAATTAAAATTCATAGGGTACTTTAATATATGTACCTACAAATTTGTATGGAACCCTTGGTCGGCGAATCCGACTCGCACTTGTCCGGTTTTTTTATTTTTAGGGTTCGTACCAAAATGGTAAAAAAGGAACCCTTATGGTGCGACTCTATCTATCTGTCCGTCTGTCACAGCAAGATATCTCAGGATCTACTGATGCTATCGACTTGATTTTTGGAATAGTGTTAAAAACCGCTAACACGAGCCTATTGGACAGAAAAAAAATCTTATACCTTTTTTACTTTTTTTTTAAGGGGACCTAAATTTTTATTTAATCATTATCATCATCAGCATGGTCGCGTTCCCGGTGTCTGTCTGTCTGTAATCAAATCTTGTATGTTAAATTGACCCACTTCTCGGTTTCCGATTGAGCTAAAATTTTCCAAAAAATGTAAATCAGGTGACAATGCATGGAGATGGAGCCGGAAGGTGTTCAGAGGATCATTTAAATTGCTTAAGATAAATTCACCTTGTTTGGGCTCATTAGATTCGTTCTGACATGCAGTTTGCGATTATACAAAAAAAGAAGGCAATAAAAGCCTCTCTCAAAAATACATTTTTGATAAAAACTGATTGTAGTTATTGTATATTATGTTAGTCTACTCCAGTGGCGTGGCGTAAAAGATATTCTTGGGCAAGCCGATGCAGATTTGGCGTACATTTTCCTTAAGAGCTGTAGAATAAGGTGGCCAAGTGCCTGATATTAGGCAAGCCGGTAGGAATCAAGTTATTTGGACGCCACGCCACTGGTCTACACAATTAAGAATATTGTATTGTATGCAGAGTCACCCAGTACCCGCTACATTATATTGATATACTGAAGAAAGCTCGAAAGGTATCAAAATTATTAAACCGATACGAAAATTAACACTGGCTTGTGAATTACCCAGACGCTTCCAGTAACTTTCCAATATGTTAAATATGGAGATGTAAAAACTTTAAAAACTACTTTAAAAAAGAAGGATTCTCTCAGTTGACTGACGCAGATAAAGCCAGGGATAAATAGGGGGTAGTAGGTTATAAATCTATCTAGATATTTACATATTATAATAAAATTACTATCGTATTTGTACAAAATGTTTTTCCAAAAAAGTTACTAAAAACAAGTAATAAAACGTAAATAAAATATTTTTTTGTATTTTTATCTGTCTTTTTGTGCGCTTATCACGCAAAAACTACTAGACTATCTATTTCCATGACATTTGGCGTTTAGGTAAATTTAACGACTAATCCAAATTACTTAATACTTTATTAAAATGGCGCCGAGGGTCAGTCGGATCACATGACATCAAACATCTCTTTTGGGAACTTTGCATAATGTGGTTTTCTTGGGAAAATAGTGCAGTAGTTTCCCCTTGCTTTCTGCACCAGACATTTTGGAGGCTATTTCTGCCTTCAGGCCGCTGTAGCCTCTTCCAGCTGGTAAACCAGCCAGGTGTATGGTTATACCGCCATTTGCCCGGTCGCCAGAGCCTCGTTTGTTGTCTAGCAGGGGGCACCACGGTAGCAGCTACACCACCGCCGTCAGCTATTCATACGAACCACCAACGCGAGCAGGGGAGGATGACACTTGGGTCGGTTAAGATGTTATTACCGTTCACCTCTTACCCCCTAATACTTTATTGAGCAAGTGGACAAAATTTAAAAACAGTAACTGGGAGATAAAACTAAATAAAATATACTGTATAAACTAAAACTAAATAGTTATCTAAATTATATCCCTGCTCGATACACTAATCCAAAGCAAACAAGAGACATTTCACCACTGCGTACGGAGTTGCGAGCGGGGCCACTTGTTCGGAAATAAAACGCAGCGTTATCGTCGCGGGTGGGCGTGCATGCAATGGTTTCTCTCTCATCGACACTCGTGGATAATTGCTCATCATTGGCTACATCAATGCTTCTTCGAACTTATTATCCCTGGTACTTGTTTGCTTCCTGTGCAGATCGACCTACGCAGTAAACAGGACTCTGTGGCGATCTGGCGATCTATGGGGAGGCCTATTGTGTCCAGTGGACGGCCGTGGCTGATAGACAGATAGACTTATTTTTTTTTTCATCACACTTGCTCGAAAATGATGTCATTACACGTAGGTTGTGCGGGCCGTAAATGGCCTATTACGCCCTAGGGCGTAATGGTTTTCTTTTTAAATTTGAAACGCTGGTTCTGTTTTACTCTTATTTGTCATGTTCAAAGGAAACGCCAACTTACTTTTGTAACTTTTATCACTGAAATATTTATTTAAAGATAACTGTTATTGCAAATACATGTAAACACATATTTCGGTAACATTAATTAAATGTTTAAATATTGTATTTCAGTATTTTGCAAATATAAAATCAACTAAAATGGCTGTTACCGCTATGGTTTCTGAACGTGAATTGACATTCACATTGTCTATGACATATGTCACTAACGTCACTGTCTGTTTTAATATTTTCTTGTCATACTGGGTGGATTAGTAAGGTTATTTTTATTTAAGATTTCCTCACAAGTGTGATGAAAAACATTGTGTGTGCCACGGGCGGTAAAGGAATTACAAACTCGTGTTATTAAAGCCCTTGGCTCCGCCGCGGGCTTGTAACAAACACTCGGTTGCAATTCCTTCGTTACCGCCCTAGATACACAATGTACTATAACGGTATGGAAATGCATACCCCCCAGGTATTACTAGGCACTTTCCCAGGCCGTTAAAAGGACCTTTCGGTGGGTTATGTGGGACTCACCCAACAGAAGGAGCCAACCCAAATACCAACTAAAACCACACCGGTGATGGAGCCTCTGCAGCGACGCCTGCATCCGCGGCTCGTTACTGTACGTCGGAAGTGGAATAGATAGACTTATGTAGGTACTTGTAAAATGTGGTAGCCGAGTGGATCAGGCATGAGTCTTTTAAGCGGAGGTCGTGGTTTCCAACCCTGGCTTGTACCGATGAGATGAGTTTTCGGCACTTAATTACGTACACAAAGCGCGAAGAGGTTCCTTACTATCTAAATCAACATAGCAGGTTCACTACACTCGATTTTCCCGCGCGGTGGGCGTAGCCGATCCGGACGCCGGCGACCTGGTACAATATAATTATCCTGTCAGTACGCAAACGCCGTTGATGCCGGCCGACGCCGCCACCGAGTACTGTGCGAGAACGTACTGTACTGTGCGAAGTTTACCGTGCTGTGGCTGTGGTGGTGGGGGTAGACCCCCACAGTGTGGGGGTCTATTGTTTCGATGCGAGCGTGGGAATTCTCGTTTTTTGTATGGAAACGCGCGACAGTGAAACATCAGTTTATATTCTCTAATCTGTGAACATAATCAGACGAAAAACGTCCACAGGCCTCCTCTATAGTATAGAGTCTATAGAATGTCACCTTTACCGGTTTTGTACCGGCACTTGGCTCACTCCGCGATTTCGCCGCGCGGCCTCCGCCCAACGACGATAAAGAGCACGCATTAGCACGCGTTATGAAATAGAGAGACACTCGGATCCGGTGCGTTCCGTCCGGTGGTCGGACTCAATCGACAGTTTTGTTTTTATTACTTATTCTGTACTTGTGCTGACCGTTTATCCTTCAATTATAAGTCCATATTGTTGGGCTTTTTACATTGCGCTTTCGCTAATTATAGCATATCATTTGTGTACATCAACACGTCGCCATTTTACTTTTTGATGTACCGATAGACTTAGGCACCAACCTCCATGTATCTACAATCATAATATAATATACGTGACTGTATTCAGAGATAGGAGACCTATGGTAGTTTCAAGGGTTGGTTATCACAACGGCCATAATAGATTAAACAAAGGATTAAGTGCATCGATCGGTGTTAAAAGATGGCAAGTGCCGTCTTCAAACTAAAATGCCGCTGCTTTGTATGAAAATTCATATAAATTAGCGTCTTTTTAGCAGTATACCTCCTTACGTTCTTCATCAATCGATACTCTTATTCCTTCATTTAGCAGTATTTGTAACAACCAACCCGTGAAAACCATAACCGGTCTCCCCTAATCAAACATTCCAAGTTCCTCGTTACGATTTACACGAGTTGACCATTGTGTGGCAAACTGGGCATTGTGTTTATCACTGTCCGAATCTAAACACACGCTATTAAAATAAAACCAAATGTAAACAGGCCTATTTCCACAGTCATTAAGGCGGTGGACACACAGCCGGCACGCGTCACGAGAACTTTTTGTTATTGACCGAGCGGGCGTGAAGTGCGAGTGGCTTTATCGTTTCAGCTTGGTCAAAAATGCTTTCACATGTCCGGCTGTTCTACAGGCTTTCAATGTGGCATTTCGCAACTGGTTCTTGGGCAGGTTCGATAATTATAATAGATTTTTCGGTTGCGTTTTAGGAAATTTTCGTTTTTTTTTTTCAAAATGGTCTACTCAGGGGAGTTGATATAAGGGAAAGACATATGAGATAATTTGGAATATACTTCGAATGAATACAAAACGTTAGTTTGATGGCGCTCAGATGAAAACTGAATCAATATTTTTATATTAAAACATTACGTTACGCTGACAGATATTTGAATTATATTTATAATTCTTCTGCAGAGACAGCCAGGTCTCTACAGTATACAGCTCGCAGAGCCATTCATTTATTTAGCACAAAAAAAAAAAACAATTAAAATTTACAATATGCTGCTAACAAAAAGGACTTCATATAACATCTTGTCACGGCAAGCTGAGCTGATTTTCGACATAGCTATCGCTTGTGCCGCGTCGAAACCCTGAAGGACTAGAATCTAGATCAGTGGTGGCTAAATATTCATATAGGGGCAGAAAATTTAAAAAAATTTAGACGGCCTGAATTATACCAAAAATGTATGATGACAGACATACAAAAGCATCTATTTCCCAAGCTGAAACGGCGACGCTTCAATAATTTATTTTTTCTTTGTACGTTCGCTGTGGTTTGGACTTAGTGTATCAAGCGCCTAAACACAGTTTGTGGATTCCGGGACATCGAAATGATACATGGGCGGGACAACGAATTAAGATAATGGCGAGATAGGGTGCCCATTTGTATTCCGAGCGGGCAGCGGACGGTCCTATGAATATTAAATGCTGGTGACCATGGTGTGGAAATAATTAAAATTAGGAAAATTGTGCCCAGCTTTCGAAACTTTTGGTATATTTTTTGCTCTCTCTAGAATATTTACCGGCTTTGTTTGTATTTACGGCAAATTATGTATAATAGCAGTAATTTTTCTGCTTACAAAAGGTACATCGCGCGCTTGAATGTGTGCGCACCGTGTACGAAAGCACTACAAGCAAAGAAATAAGAATGCGTAAGAATGCTCCAGTATGGATCGCACTCACACAGACGTGCTATCGCGCGTGTGTGCGAACACGTGTCGCGCGCTTCTAAACGGCCTAAGTTGGACTACATGTTCGTTTTTATACTTTGACAATACAGTGCGTTTGCAAGCAACCCGGAACATTTCAACGCAATCTGATTGTCTATCCGTTCAACAATTCTCTGGTTACATCCATAGTAATATAACCTTTATGCCTGCGACAATAGAGCCCCGTGTCAACTGTAACAGACAAACGTTATGCTTTGAATTAAATAGGACGTTCATTTACACTGGACGGCGACGAGACGACAGCGATCCGCATCGTAATGGTACTTTACAAGATTATAATAGCTTGCTTAGTGCAGTTCCAAAGTATACAGACGAACAAGTAGTCCAAATTCGGCCGTTTAAGAGCGCGCGACACGTATTCACTGAGCTTGAGTGTGAGGGTCTAACCACTGGACGGAACGCACCAGATCCGACCGTCTCTTCTCTATCGAATAGCGCGTGCTCTTTCTGGTCGCTGGCTAAAGCGGTAAAGCTCCCTCGCGGGGGCCGCGTGGTGAAGTCGCGGAGTGGGCCACCCTTGGAGACACCTCTGAGAGTTCTCCGTTTGTATGGAGGGAGAACGTTCTCGAGAACGTTTCCCATATACAAAACTGAGAACTTTTCCGAGAATTCTCGAGAGCGGCACAACTCTACATAATGACTTGCCTTTGCCGACTTACCTATTATTTAAGCGTGGAGGAACACATTTTATTGTTCTCAAATAAAGAATCCTGCACAGGTAAATAATAGGCAAGTCGGTGGAAATCGAGTTCTGTGGACCCTTCCCCCCACCGACTCGGTTTAACATTACATCTCAAAACTTTTTTGTTGTAGAAGAACTGTTTTGCGAGACTTGCATCTTTTTACATGTAATGTTTTTGATGGGATTCATATCGTGTGAATCTCGTTCCCGTGTCGTGCTCTCGCCTAAAGCCTAACCTAAACAAACAATTGCAAACCGCCTCAATGGCGTAAATTACCATTTTCGTCGACAATGAACCGGTCGCTCACCCGGCGCGTGCGACACATTCAAAATGGCGACGCTGCATCAGACCAAATCGTAATAACTAGCAGTGGCAAACTCATGAAGACAAAAAGACACTGCCAACTCTCTAAATCCCACCCTATTAACCTCGATATATTTTTGTGCTTCTAACCCAAGCGCAAAAATATATCCCATCATAAACATTACATGTAAAAAGATGCAACTCTCGCAACGCAGTCCTTTTAGGTACATACAACAAAAAAGTTTTGAGGTGTTAAACCAAGTCAGTACCGGGGGGTCTACAGAACTCGATTCCCACCGACTTGCCTATTATTTACCCGTGGAGGGAGGATTCTTTATTTGAGAAGTATTGAATGTTCCTCCACGGTTAAATAATAAAAATCTGATAATAATGATATAATTAATTGTTCAAATACCACCAAATGAAGAATTGAGAAAAATTCTTTAGAAGTCGGTTAAAAATCAGGCAAACATTAAACAACCACATATCAAATGATTGAATTAGTTTCAAATTTACCATGTCAACATAGCCTGCACTTTCTTTCCCTTGTATAGTAGAAATCGCTGTCAAGTGCTCTCGCGCACGCGTTTTCAAGTTTCACTTTCCTTGGACATGTCACATGTTAATTTACGGCGAGCTAGCGACATGTCAATTAAGTGTTGCAATTACATGAAGCAATTTGTAGTCGTAAACCACGTGCAGTTACAATTAGTTTCCGTTTTCCCACGTTATATACTGCGTATTAAGTAGCTACAACTCGCAAGGAAAGTTATCAGCGGCACAGGATAAATAATAGTACTAGCCCCAAATAAAATATAAATAGTAGTAGTCCCATAGTGAGCAAGACAGGGCCATCGTCACCTGTTAATGGTCGTATTTGGGTCACATCCCAATTGATTTGATCTTGGTCGCATTGTTGCACCGCAAGTGCAGTCAGATCACTTATCTATGAATTAGGTTGACTCTGGAGGAGAGGAGAGGAGAGGTTTTAACGGCAACATGCACACTGTGCATGTTGCCGTTAATACTCGTACCATTTATCGCCGCCAACAGCAATGTATTGCATTTCTAACCGACGTCTAAAAGAAGAACGGCTCTGAATTCAACTGTATTTTTAAGTAATTTATTAAATCTTATGGAGAGCCAAGCCAACCTTCAACAACTTGAATTCCGCAATCCCAGAGCATATCTACATTAGCATAATGATTGACCCTTTGTTGCACCATAGGTGCCGATCACTGCTCGTAACCCATATATAACCTCGCATTCTTATTGAACAAGCTCGCTAATGGAGTTCCCTAGTCGTCGGCTGCAAGCCATTGCGATACTTTGAAAATCCGTTAAAGTATCTAAACTATGTCCTGTAGATTCTACAGGACATAGTCTTCAGCGGTCGGCAACCTATTGCAGCCAAGGGCCACATAATAGCTAACGGAATTGACGCGGGCCGCACTATGTTAATATTTGGTGATTTTATACAATTCTGAATATATCGACCTATACATACAAAATAGGCAGGGAGGCTCGCGGGCCGCAAGCGCTAGATTGAAGACTCTTCTTGCCCGTCCGTCCTTATGTGGGTTATTCTTCAGAAATATGTCTGCGGTCACCTTATTCCTCTGGCCGTTTTTCATTCTAAATGTATGGAGACAGAGGAATAAGTCGCAGACATATTTCTGAAGAATAACCCATGTCACAGACGTTTTACTCAAAAACTTAGTATATGATGCATATTGATAAAAATTTAAACAAAGGCCACTTTGGTATTTAGAAATATTTTTAATGTACAGTCTTTCTATGATTTTATTACATGTATAGATTTTGATTTTTTAATCACAAATTGTTAGGCCAGATACGCAAACCGAATCGGCCATTTGTCTGGTTCCCAGAGTTAATGGAAGTTCCTAGTCGCAATACGGCCGCGGGCAGCGCTGCGATAAGCTGGCAACGGGCAAAGATAGCAGTAGGCCGGCTGAGGTCATACCTCAAGTACGAGTACCTATTGATTCTTTTGGACGATGCGTAGTCATAGTCATTTATTCATAAACAAAACATGCTGTTGCGTTTGAAATACATACAATTTAGTTTTACTGTGAACCTGTACGTCTAGCATAACTGGCCGCGACTTCGTTTCTCGCGCGACAGAGCATTACCTGCCACTGTCACACGATATTGAGTGGAAAGAGATAGGTAGCATTTGTCGCGCGACAAAGAGTCACAGTTGTGCTAGAGGTACTGATGCGATTTTTTTTATTATTGATTACGTTTCAATAGGTACTAGTCCATTCTTTTGGAATGTAAAAATAACCGTGTTTGCGACACCGCCCTAAGGCAGGCAGACTAACGGTAGCTCGGCACCCAATCAATTTTTGGACGGTATCTTCGATTCTGAAGGTCGTATCCCCCGAAAATTTCTCATGGCTTCATGCACCAACTTTTCCCATCTAGCTCGGTTCTCAACTGTCCTTAGGACGGTTGCAACAGGAAAACGTGAAAATTTTAAAACAGAAAGTGAAAAGTGATCATCGTTACTAGGTCACAGTTGGCTGGGATACCGACCGGGGGGTCTCTTCCTCGTAAATCGGTTCTGGGCTGGGATATAACATATAACCCTGTAAGTGGTTGGTACACAGTACAGATTCTGTTAAACCTGTGACATTGCATTTCCTTTATGCATTCTTTTTTCTTGTATCATTATCAAAAATGCACTTGAAATCTTTGCTCGGCCAATCGCACATTCATATAGCGGGGGCTAGCATGCTTACGTTTATCGTCAGCAGACACCACAGAAATATATCGAGGTAGAAGGAGCGTATGTGCCTCGCATGCTAAAAAGAAATGGCAACGAAAAGTATGCACGCCGTGAACTTCAGTTGCCGTCAATATTATTATCAGATTTGCAAATCTGATATTAATGGCATGTATAAATAATTGTTGAAATACCACCAAATGAAATGGAAAATGTATGTTTCACTAAATTACACTTTTGGCGTCAAACGCCAAACGAAAAGCGCTACAAACTATTTGGGTGAATCAACTTTTTTTTGCTTTATGCAAAGATTGCCCTTTCTCCTTATTTGTTCACCTTTTGCATGTTGTAACATGATTTAAATGGAACAAGATCTTACATCTAGAGATAGATTAGGTAAAAATAAAAATAAAACTCGTTATTAACAAATAAATAGCGTGACCCAGCGGACGAACCCTTTTTTCATACAAAAGTGGGGGACAGCTATGTCCGCTGGGTCACTGCTTATAAACAAGTTATAATAAAAAATAATTGCATTACGTAGCTTTATTATCTGTCTTTTAAATGAGCATACATTTTATTCAAAAAATATCTGAATAAAAATTTCCTTATAATTATAGTCGGAGAAGGTGAAATTTTCTTGACAAAGAAAGGTTGATTCACCCCTCGATATAATTTCTGTGGCAGATATCGTAAACTCAAGTTTCTACGGTCCCGAGGCACGGGCAGCCTTACGCCCGACTTTTGTTTTTGCTTATTACCTACGGAATGGAGTCTGTTTATCTAGATAGCCTAATGTTACAACCATGGACCTAAAATAAATAGCTGGACGGAGCCTCGCCAACAGATAACTGAAGTTGTAGTGGGCCGGTTGCTTTGTACTTACGAGCCGCGCGCACGCATCAATAACTTTTTTCTTACTACCCGCAGCACGCACACATTGACCTGACCAGCCAGCGTTAAAGAAACCGGCGGACTAGAGGTGCTTCAGTTCTTTGTTAGCCAGGCTAAGTCCGGCTATTGATTTTAAGGTCCTTGGTTACCCTATTCCACTGTGTTACTCTATCCACTGGCTTACCTTGTATCTCTAGATGGTTATCTCAGGTTTCTGTTTATCGACGATATCTTGCGTTGTGATAAAATATACCGCTACATACCCCTTTAAAAACCTAGTGTAGGCACTTTTAGTTTCGCTGTAGCGCGCTGACAGGCCGTATATCTTGCTGAGATAAAATAAGATACTTACTTTGTTGTGGAGCTCAAAATAGGTTGAGGCGAAAAATAAATAGTGCAGAATAAATCACAGATACAGCGCACAGATGGTACACTCCATGAAAGTTCGTTGGTATTCGCATCATTTATCGCGAGTTTAGGAAACCTTGATGGGCACTCTGTGAGTTTTCAAATACTAAAATAAAATCAATCAGGCCGATTTCCATGAAATTTCGTTGAAAAGATTATAACTCGGGTTAATTTTAAAAAACTTTTTACCCAACTACGGCGAAGCAAAAGAGACATTAAAATTATTTTACCTCCGCAAACCAAGTAGCGAGCCTCTAGTTTTTATATAAAACTAGATGTACCGGCGAACTTCGCCTCAGAATTTTTTTTTACATCACACCTGGCCATAAAGTTGCCACTTTAAGTTGCCAAAAGTTGCCAAAATAACCGGAAAATCCCATTTACTTGACGTAAAATTTTGTACTTACCCACGGGCGGTAATAAAGAAAGCTTCAGATCGCATATTTATCGCCCGAGCTGTCAAATACCTGCGATCTGAGTATTCTTTGTTTTACCGCCCTAAGTAATGTACTATTAGATGTTTCTACTATTAAATTATACAATGATAAAACTTCCTACAGACTGGACTCTCTGTTCTATGTGAGTTGTGGTCGCGCGTCTGCAATTTATTGTCATGTTCGTTGAGACATAGTTTGATGTGGAAGATATAGGAGTTTCTAAGAAGGCAGCGAATAATTGGGGTTTTAGTCCATCTTCTGCGTTTTGTAAAAAGTTATCTGCGTTATTCTTAGTATGTTGGGTGGGCCGGGTGGAGTGTAATAGGAGAAAATAATTAAAACGTAGATTCTAAATATTCCACAAACAAAACTTTTAGTAATAAAACAACTTAAACGGATTAAATCGTGTATATTACTACATTTTAAGTCCCGACGTTTCGTCGTATGAGTGATAATCGCGGAAACCGATGACAATAAAACTTTTAGTCTTTAGATTTTCTCTTTTCCATACCAATTAACTAGTTTTTTCAATGTACGTTAACATCAGTCTAAATGACGTCGCTTGGCATGCTGCAAACATAAACAAATCACAATACACCGTGGGCCCGTACAACCCGACCAAATTTAACACGTATTCCTGATGGTATTACAAGTAAATAACGTTATATCAACATAGGTCGAATTTTGTCATTTTACTTCTTTTACTTTTACGAAGTTTATCTCTTAGATTTTTATGGGGTTGTTTACAACTTGTTAATAACTTGCACGTCGTAAAACTGCTTAGAAAGATAGTTAATTATTAGGCGAGCTACCTACGTTCATAAAGTTTAAGTTTAGTTCTCTTAATAAAGAACCAATTATTTCACAACTTTTATAGGTGGTGTTCTTTGAAACCTATTACAGACTAGTCATATATCCTATGAAATATGGAATGTACAGAAATACGGATTACTATTATTATTAGTGGTATAATTAATTATACTAGTGGTGGCTATGTGAGCTGTAGACCTCGCAAGTCTGTCAACCCATAGCGCCGCCATTTTTAGGGTTCCGTACCTCAAAAGGTAAAAACGGAACCCTTATAAGATTATTTTGTTGTATGTCTGTCAAGGCCCTTTATCTCAGGAACGCGTGGAGGTATCAAGTTGAAATTAAAACCATATACTCAGGTCTATGGTCCCTTGAAGCTGTGAAATCATACTGAACCTAACTGAACTAAAGTAGTTGTACGGAACCCTCGGTTGGCGAGTCTGACTCGCACTTCGGGTCCGGATTTTTTTACATTTCCGAAAGGTGGGTCGACTAAAAAATTCTATATAAATAATAATAGAAACTACTCACAAATTTTCACGAGAATCGGTAGAGAAATGCGACCTGTAAAAGAGAACAGACAGACGTCCGCCGTACATAGGAAATAATATTCGCCCAAGCTGAAACGGAGACGCTTTGCTCACTTGATCACTTACCAAAATCAAACGAACCTGTTCTATAACAAATGTACGAGTTACTATATAAATACAAAATTTCTTTAAGTGTGACTCTGATATTTGGAAAATTCCCTCAATTTCTGCAAGATCCCTTCTTATGATCCTGGTTTCTATAGCAAAAACTTTATTTGTTTCAGCGTCATCTTGGAGTGAGGCCGCTCGCGATGCCTCCTGTCCCCGGATCTGTGGGCCTGCGCTGCAGGGCGAGCCCGTCTGTGCCACCGACGGCTACATCTACCCCTCCCTCTGTGAAATGAGGAAGAAGACTTGCGGGAAAGGTAACGTGTTTGAGACCATACTATCCTAAATAGCTGCCACAGCAACTGGTTGCAAAGACAGCTGACGAAACTGCTAGAAAATCCTTAAGAAAAACCTTATGTCTTAGTGCAGCACGCTTAGCCTATCTCCTTCAAACTTTGAATACTAAACGTGAGGTCATCTGGCACCCCAGTATAGTGGCTCAGTCGCCCATACAAAAATGTATTGGAAGCCCTAGCCTGTACATAAGGAAGGATCAAACAAGGAGTGAAAAAGTTTTTGTATCCTCGAATCTTTGATTGCATCTTACCTGCTTTTTACAACCAAGTATTTCTCCTTGCGAGATGACATGCGGGAAACGTAAAGAGATTTTCAACGCTCTATAATCTAGAGATGGCTAACCTTTGCTTTCCGAAATCTTTGGTTGCGGCTTACAAGTCCTCCCTGTGCAATCTGAGGTAGTAGGTAGTCCTAGTCTACCTTAGAAAGATAACTTATTTGGTGCACCCTTCCGTTGTCCGGACTCCGGACTGAGACAGACAACATCAACAACGTCAACGTCAACTTCTACTCTAGAGCAGTGTTTTTCAAAGTATGAGTCGCCATCCCCTTGGGGGTCGCTGAGCCGCTAGAAGGGGGTCGCGAGGGTCGAGAAACCTCAGGCAAAAAGGAAAAAAGCGCATAAGTGTAACGGAATAAAATTCACGTTAGAAATTGTGGAGGATAGGTTGCGAAATATTTTCACATACAAAGGGGGTCGTGCCACGAAAAACATTGAGGCGAGGTATTGCACTAGAGTCTAGTGGAATGCCTCGCCTCTTCCTGGTTCAACCGCACTGCATCGTGCCTCTTCCTAGAATTTCTGTATCATGATATTTCTGGTCGGCAAGCTTAGTTTTCCTAAACTTTCTGTTACTAACACCCGTCGTGATTTCATTGTCAGAGTGTATGAAAGTTACATCTTCATCGAGTGAGTTCTTTATAACGTAAAAATTACTTAAATTAGATTGCGATATTTTCCAGGAGTTCGACTGGCGCCGGAGCAAGGGTCTTGCTCGAGAGCTCAGGGCTCTAAGTGCGATCATCGCTGCACTTCCGAACGTGACCCTGTGTGCGGTACCGACGGTAGGACCTACCTGAATCGATGCATGCTACAGGTGGAGATATGCAGGTACATCCAATCAATTTTATTTTTAGTGACAGGGCTTTTTTCGCTAACTAGACCTGAGTGAGCTCTTGGATATCATTCTCGACCAAGTGAGGCAATCCTGCAACAGGGGGCTAAAATAGAAACCAAGCCCAGAACGAAAGTAGCTAACTTCAAAGAATGAATGTCACTGCTGGAAGCAGGTCCACCAGATCACAGTGCAATTAGAGAGGCAACGAATAAGAGAAGCTTATGATTACCAGACAGACTAGTACAATGATAGGATATAATTATAATTATGACACATTTTACATTACGCCAAGGTAAAGAAAATTTTATTAACGAAAATTAAATAACGTTCTACCTATAAATACTCAATGAACCTAACCTGACAACTTCGATCCCAAGCGCTTCGGCTCCCACCTAGTCCGACCCTCTCAAGGTGGTCCGGGCCAAGCGATCTGGTTTGATGAAACGCCACAGCCCCCACATGGTCCGATTTTTGCAACAGTCAGTAAAACTTGCAAGTTTGTCAGCTTCATAAAAATAAAACCTGACAAATAATTCAGCGCAGCTGGTCCTGCTAGTAATTTTATACTTATATGATATCCGTCTCTTTTTATCTTTCAGGGTGGGTACTGGTTTATCTCACCTGGGCGCCTGTAACAACATCAGTGCTCACCGAGAGAACTGTCCAGTCGACTGTTCCCAAGCGCCTCTAGACGGGCCAATCTGTGGCTCTGACGGCAATGTTTACAAGAGCACTTGCCAAATGAAACTGCTGACTTGCGGGTGAGTTCTGATCGCTTGGTAAATGACTATGCAAAGCTAAGTAAGTAAAGGAAATCTGCGAATTGTATTATTGTTTGTGTATAATGTACAGTCAACAGCAGAGACGGGAGATCTCCCTACTGTAAATGTTTGTATGTACCGCAGAAAGAGTACCCTTGTCTGCAATTGTACGTAACGGTTTGTATATGGACCCAAATAAAACAGTTGATTAAAAGTAAGGTTCTCTAATTAAACAATACTATAAGCTCAACCTATTCATCATGTTTATTTAAGAATCGGTCCACCATACGCGAGACATCAACTAGGTAACTAGCATACTGTAAATAAACCCTAGGAGATTAAAAAGGAATATAATAAACCGCACCTGACTAAAATTATCCAAGCAAAACATAACGTGTAATGTAATGATTTAACAACTGTAAGTGGCAGCAAAGCTTGAACAATGGTTAAATTTAATATGCTGCGAATTGTTCATGCACCGGCGGTCATGGCACTTAGTGCTTAATGTGTAAGCAATACGGTTCAATTTAAGTGAATTTACTGAAGCGGTGAAGATTGAGCACCATAACATGGTAGCGCATTTGTAGAATTATGACTTGGTTTATGATTGTGCTAGACAGTCGCAATTATCATGGAGAAATTAATGATCTTTGATGCGAGTGTTCTGTTTTGTATTTTCTTCGTTTTCAATTAGGAATTTATTAAATATGGCATAGCATGCTATCTTCTACATATATTGGTTTTTCGATGATAAACATCGTGGTATTCGATATTGGCAGTGCTTTAACACGATCGCTGAGTTGACGCCATTATGTAATCTTGTAATCAACAATATAAAAGTTGATAAAATAATTTGATGTAACAGTGTTATGATTTTGGAGTTTCAAACTGCCGACCCGCTGTTGACGGAGCTCCTATATATCTGGAATTTCTCTATGCATTTTATGGCTGTAAGACTTTAGAGCAGTTTCGTTTTTGATGCACTAGTGCTAAAAAACCGTTTCAGCAGTCATATCCACTGCGCTTATATGTGAACTTTACACAAATAAAGTGAATCTTTTATGAATGTCCACAGACAAGGAGTGGTGCGAACGAGCAAGAAGCACTGTCAGACGACACGACACTGCCGCGAGTCTTGTTGGCGTGTTGCGAGGCCAACCTGTGGCTCTGATGGCAAACTGTACGCCAACGCTTGCAGAATGAAGGCCACCAATTGCGGGTATGTCTTTAGTGCTTCTGTTTGCCTGGTACTATCGAATGGGGGAACTTAGAATACGTGGGGTAACATTAGACTACCATCTAATCTTTGTATATTGGACTACCAGTGATTCTACTAGTGTTGGACTACCGGTCATTTCTTCCTACATAAGATCTTTGTAAAAACACTGTCTATAGTTACCCTGCCTGTCCCAAGTTCCCTATTTGAAGATAGCCTTTCTAAACGATAAAGCGAGCAAAAGAAGAAATTTTCACTACTTTGTACTTGTTTTTAACCATTGACATTGTACAATTTAAACTTATTTTTACAGAAATCGATTATTTTAAATAAACTCTATAAGTGTGTGCAAGGATAATCGCGCTATCACGTATGAGTCCAGAGTTGTGTCGAAAAAAAAGGAGCGAGAGCGCAGTTTCATGCCTTCTACACAATGCCCTTCACCCGCCGCTCCGCCCGCCACCGATGAAAATTCAAATTCATAACAGCGAACTGATTATATAAGCTAAATAATGACCTAGATTCATGTTTTTAAAATTAATAGTTTTTTTAGTTATTAAGGTAAGACGATAAAAACGTCGTATGACACTCGTGGGCATTGGTCATTACAGTCTCGGCTATTACAGCCCTCGCTTAACGGCTCGAGCTGTGCAACAGAGCCTCGACTGTAATGACCAACATACCCTACTCGTATGTACTATTTTATCACGGTCCACTTTTCTTACCTGGTATCCGTATATTCCAGTGTGACTGTAAAGACGTTTCTCGTCAAAATGGACGAACTCAAGTCGGTAGGTACAGTTCGCGGCACGAAAATCTAGTAGTGACAAATGTGGGCGGGATCTGCGCACCGCTTACATTCCTACGATACCTTATGTTTTACTTCTGCGCAATAACGGTCACCACTAGACTGTCGTAAGCGTAGTCTGTGCAGTCTTAACGCTCATACAAATCTGGCTATCATCCGTTTTTCCGTTTTCAGCAAGCACGTGTTTGAGGTGCCGATGGCGTTCTGCGTGTCGCAGGAGCGCACGTCGGGCGGCGAGGCGTGCGCCACAGACTGCTCCGGACAGAAGGAGAAACTGGTCTGCGGCTCCGACGAGAACATCTACCGGAACGAGTGTGAGATGAAGATGCTGAACTGTGGGTAAGCGCTACAGAATAAGTAATAGTACACGACACATTTAGCCCAGTGGGAGTGCCACCGCCTACGAAGCTAAAAGGCCCGGGTTCAAATCCTGGTATTTGTTCCTGTTTTCTATCTATTTAAGTATGTATTTATCTATATAAGTCTTTATATCGTCGTCTAGTACCCATAGTACAAGCATTGCTTAGTTTGGGACTAGCTTGATTTGTGTAAGATTGTCCCCCGATATTTATTTATTTATTATTTACTAGTTACAGTTCGATTCATAACAGCTGGCGCGGATTTAGTATGAAAAAAGTGCTTCTAGCATACAAAATCTGCGCCAGCTCTTATGAATCGACATATACAAAAGTCCCTCTCTCTAATAAAACTGTCGTTCGGGTCCGACCACCGGACGGAACGCACCGGATCCGACCGTCTCTCTCTATCGTATAACGCGTGCTCTTTCTGGTCACCGGCTAAGGCCTGGGTCTCAAGGCCACCCCTGTTGCAGCAATTTTTTAATACGCAAATAGCGGTACTTTTTGTAGTTATATCGTGCGGGAAGGTGGAGATATTTCGCACTAGTGCTTTTACTTTTTTGTTAAATTTACTTTTGTTCCAACATACACTTAACCAATGTTTAAACACTATGTTTTTAGGGTTCCGTACCCAAAGGGTGCCAACGGAACCCTATTACTAAGACTGTCCGTCTCTTCGTCGGTCACAGAGCTGTATCTTTTGCACCGTAATATGTAGATAGAGATTTTCCTACAGATGTATTTCTATTGCCGCAATAACAGCACATAATAAAAACAAAATATAAAAACTTAAAGAAACGTTTCGTGTTTTTTGCTAAGCGGTAGTACGGAAGCCTTTACGTGTGAATCCGAGTCGCACTTGGCCGGTTTCAATTATACCGAATATTTTGTCACCTTGTACTATACCTTGTCTTTTGTGCAATACAGTGTTTGCATACCTACATAATTTAATTACATACATACATAATAAAATAATTTCGATTGACGTTACAAAGCCTTTCGATCTCAAACGAAATTATTCACTGATCCACAGAGTAAGCAACAGAAAGATAGTGAAGAAGGTGGACATGGAGAAGTGCCGAGCGAAGATGAACAAGTGCCTCAAGGTGAAGTGCCCGAGCGAGCCCGACCCCGTCTGCGGCACCGACGCCAACGTCTACACTAACCCCTGCCATCTCAAGGTCGCCACTTGCCTGTAAGTATCTGCTTCCTAAGAGTTTTTTTATGACAAGAAAATCGTATACTGTTTCTCTTACCCAGGGCAAAATAAACTATGCTCCTCTTGCCCCACCTGACCGTAATACCTTCAATTTTGCAATTTAATAACATAAGCAATACGCCCAATTAATCAGTAGCAAAAAAAACAACCTTAAGAATACAATATCCATAATTATCGCCCTAACTAGCTCATTGGCCTGTTACTGTAGAAATTAACCAATCATCTATTTTCTTTACAGCAAAGGAGTGCAGCTAGCGCACTTCGGTAACTGCACGCTACTGCCAAGACTCGAGATCGACTGCCCGGAGAGTTGTGACAACGCTGTCGAGCAGCCTCTCTGTGGATCCGACGGAAACGTTTACAAGTAATGTTTCTTAAATGTAGACTAACTACATATATTCCTGGTTTTCACTTCTTAGTCGGTCCCTCATGGGTGAAGATCGTGACCGAATGCAACTGCCCTCCATGCAGTCTAGTTCTTGGTTTTATGGACCGCCTGATAGAGATGGCACTTAGCAGCCCTTTTGATCGCATTGCACCAACGCGCTGGAACTCTTTCTCTGGTGAGTTTGCCTTCCACAGATCCAAAATTAATCTGTTTATTTAGCGTATGTCTTGGTGAACGCATGATGTGCCCAAAGAAACAGAAAGTCCTTTGCTACTTAATAGTTCGCTTTGAGCACAGAGCTCGTGATTTCCGAACGAAATTCGGTTGGTGAGTAGTTAAAGCCAACAGAATATCCAAATTTAATGATATTTAAAAATTATAAAGGTCTCAACTAGCCTCCTACCAAACTTTAGGAATATCGGATAAACGGTAATCGGGTTTTTGAACGGACGTTGAACTCTGGGTCACTTCCCTTCAACTTTGGAAGGAGGAAATCGGTATTTAAGCGAGAGAGAGTCCGAGTCGTGAGATTCCTAGATACTGAGAAATACTAAATTAAACGGGCCTATGGGGAATCATAGCATTTTAGTTCAACTAAGCAGGGAGGCAAATTGTCGTGAAAAGCTATTGAGGTACTTGCTAGAATTTTTTAATTCGTACATGAGTAGAATCAGTTGACAGGTTACGAAAGAAATTGCGATGACTTTGATTATGACAAATATTAGTATTTGTTTTAGGAGAATGCCAGATATAAAACGTTTCTTGTACGATTTCCAGGTCAGAATGCGAGCTCCGGCGATTGACGTGTGGTCAGCACGTGGTGGCAGTGTCAGCGTCGCACTGCCGCACCACGGCGCTCTGCCACGAGGCTTGCCCCGACACGCCCGCCTTTGTCTGTGGCTCTGACAACCGCTTCTACAAGAACGAGTGCCTCATGAAGAAGGAGAATTGCGGGTCAGTATGACATCAATGACTTTGGTTCTCTGTCCGAAGTGAATTCGAAGAGGAGCCCCAAAGGATTTTTCCCGAAGGACTAGAAAGCTAAAGTGGCAGTGGGCCGGTCACATCTGCTGCAAAACCGACACGAAGGGGTAGGCGTCAATTGTAGTTTAGGACGCCCCTCGACTAGGTGGAGCGATTACATATTTAAAGTGGTGGTTGGAAATAAAAAACTCAAGTCCGAGTTCAGAGGGATGCCATGGGCTATGCCTACGTCCAGCAATGGACGGAAGTGAGCTGATGATGATAGAATACATCATGTCAGATGCCAAACCACCACCGCGCGATGCCACTATGACTGCTATAACGGCAGTGCATTTTACCACGCCACAGTAAAAGTTCCCAATTTATTGATATTGTTAACGCAAAATATCAGAGGCTAACCAGCATATCTTTCCACAGCAAGCACGTATTCGTGGTTCCGCTGAAGCGGTGCCTGGCGCGCTTCCAGTACTCCGGCTGCGCGCGCGTGTGCCCGCCCGAGTACGACCCCGTCTGCGGCACCGACGATAAGACCTACTCCAATAAGTGCTTCCTGGAGATGGAGAACTGCCGGTCTAGGTAAATGTCATTTTATGTTATCCTGGTATTTGAGTTTAACATGAATTTCGTTATTCTCACGAGTACGACCTCGTCTGTGGCAGTAACGATAAGACCTACTTACTCCAATAAGTGCATCCAATCTATGCTATCCTGGTATCCGAATTCAAGATAAATTCACCTTATTCTCACGACCAGGACTCCTGTGGTCCCAACGATACTCAAGCAAATGCTTCCTGGAAATGGAATATGATATTTATAAAAAAAACACATATTTAAGACTAGCATTTACCCGCGGCTACGCCCGCGTTATTGCAGTTATTATGCTAAGGAACCCTTAACCGGAATAAAAATTATCCTATGTTTCAATACAAGACTTGGTCTATTTCCATACCAAATTTCAGCTCAATCCATTCAGTTGTTGCTGGGTGAATCAACTTTTAGACCCACACTTTTGACCGAAAATGTCACTTGTGCCGACGTTACCGAAAATGTCTCTTGAGCTACCAAGAAAACGGACTTCTAATATGATTTTTTTCTTTTTATTAGGTTCAAGAGACAGGAAATTCAATGTGTTAGAACATTACATACACCATAAATTTACACATAGATAAAACGAGTTTACTTTGTGAGTTCGTTTTGTCAACTGACTGACACGTGTCAGGGATTATATATTATCAAATCACTAAACAAATCTAGTGAAATGAAAAAACGAGTTGCCTTTTTTTGGCTGATTTCCTCATTTCACTAAACAGACTCAGGGATTTGATCAAATTACTATTTTTTTATAGGCAAATGTTAAAATGGATTTGCCATTTTAACATCCTGCGTGATTTGGTCACTATCCCTTAGAGATTTGATCAAATCTCGGTTTTGGCCACTTCCCTGCGACATATGCATATACATACTAAACTTAATTTGGCATACTATTCGAAAGGGCTGTACTGTGTTTTTTGACCTAAATATCTATTGGTGTTGTCTGTTATTAAACAATATTAATTACATTTCAGGAGTTTGGTGTCACTTAAATATCTGGGAACATGCAGCGAGCCCATAGCCGAGGAGCCGAAGAACTATCTTTATCGATAAAATGATGACAAGCGATAATCACCAGTCATATCGACATTCACTTCCAATCCATATCGTTACGTATTGGGATGTATTCCACTTTACATTAGTGCCAACTATCTTTATAATAAGTAAACAAAATTGTACCCTAGGTAATATAAATACGTGTTTGTGTAACTAAGGGTGCGAAATGAGTATCATGGTGAAGCTTAGAAGTCGCATGGTTGAATAATTTAAGTCACAAGGACGGAAAGATATATATTCCACACCTAGAGTGAGTGAGTGGTGAGTCCCTTCGGGAAAATACCACTTACGACCTAATGTGACGTAAAAAGATTTACGTAGAATACGGTACTTTGATTCAGTCAACTAATGTGGGTTTCCAAATCACAGCGCCCGAGTCAATTTCAGTACCGTTTAACTTAATGCCTATGTAGATTGTATACAAATAGATTTCGAAAATTGGGCTTAAATATTGTCATGCGACTTCTAAATAAACTTTCACTAGTTACAGAGACCAACTCAGTGAAATTTGTCTTCCAGTTTTGTCGTATTCAATGTTATCTTTACAATTCAATAAAATAAATAAGTACAAAAATATCGACCGCTAACTTCCTTAAGACGGCGTCATAAAGATGGCGCGTGATTTCAAAAATGGCCGACTATTTACAAAAGGTTTACATCTAAATTATCAGTTTTTATCTATTAAGTGATCATAATGTTAAGAAGTAAGTTTGGACTGTTTAATTTATTTCTCTATTTATTATCTAACCGTAGTATAAGATTTTGTAAATATTTAGTGAATTCTTTTAACATTTATTTATTTTTCTTATAACTAAGATAAAGTTATTAAAACACTGCATTTAATATTAAAAGACTTATCTTAAATAAACTTTAATTACTAAAGTTAAAAATAAACATTAATAGGGGCATTCCACGAAAACGTCTACTTTGTCGGGCACATGACGGCTATGGCAGCTACCTTAAAAACAAATAGAAAGTCCTAAATGACATTATCAATTCAGACACGAAGTTATAAAATGTTGACATACCAAAAATGTACCATGCACGTGTCGCCCATGTGTAAATGGGCGACACGTGCCCGACATTCTGGTGGAATGCCCCAATATCTCTGTTAGATAAGGACGTTACTATTGAACAACCTTGGTAAAAACGAAGATGTGAGTATTTATGTAACTGTTATGTGTCTTTTATTTACCGAGGGTTCATCGGCTTTTCATATTTTAAGATCGGATAGATGACCAATTCTGTTACCAAAATGATTTCTACATGGTTCAATACCCTCTAGAACTACAGTTTAAAAGTCTGTATAAAAGTGTTACCTGTCATTCGTATATACTCATACATTTAGTACATAATGTCCCAGCCAAATGGTCTAATTAGCCATTTGGTTAACTGCCTAGCATTTTCACTAAACTATGACCCACCAGCAGGTCGACGAAGCCCTATTTCTGGTAGTCTATTTCTGCTCTGAGGGACACCAGATGACTAACAAACCTAACCTAAAATAAGGAGTGTGTTTAATGAAAAGGCTAGGCAGCTAACCAAACAGCTAATTAAGCTGGCTGGTGGCGACTTACACACATGCGGAAGTAAAGAAAGAATGTCTCATATCGTATATTTGTTTTACTAAAACAATTGCTATAAGTAAATATAAAAGGAATCTTCTGTCTACAAAGCGAGTCTTGTCAAGTAAAATTGGTGTAGTTTCAAAAAACGTTTTGAGCAGATAAATTCCGCGACCAAAACTGAAAATTAGTACCTATCAAATAAATGCATTTTTGGTGATCCAACGAAATTTTAGACGGTATTTAAGTACCATTGTGTGTAATGTAGACTTCTTTTGAAAAACACTCAAGTACTGTTTCCAATTTGATTTTGAATGTATTGGTGCATCACCAGTATAGGAACACATTTTATTTATTTATTTACATAATTAATTTGGTTTAAGATAACCAATTATTTGTGATTTTGGCAAAAAATTAATATAAACCCTGCGCACTTCATCTTTATCCACCAACTTGACCTGGTAAATCAAAGTTAGCATTATTTACTATGAAATTATAACTATTAGTGGTTTTACTAAAATGCTTATCCTTAATACTCTGTATACGCTCAAGTGTTTTACTATTTTAAATAACAAACCGATTATTAAATTAAAAACAAATTTATTTTGTGTTTGATTGAAACTCCATCCTCCCGAAATAGTGAATAACTAATAAAACCGGCCAAGTGCGAGTCGGATTCGCACATTATGGATTCCGTACCACCAACGAGCAAATAGGAGCCAAAACACAGTTTTTGTATGGGGACCCACTTTTATTTTGAAACTTTATTTTGTTTTTATTATTTGTTCTTTATTTAAAAAAAAAAAAAAAATCTGACTAATGTGTAATGTACTAATGTATTACTTTTACTAAAATGTGTTATTAATTTGGTTTAAAATAACAATTATTTGTGATTTTAGCAAAAAAATAATATAAACTCTGCGCACTTCATCTTTATCCACCAACTTGACCTGGTAAATCAAAGTTAGCATTATTTACTATGAAATTATAACTATTAGTGGTTTTACTAAAATGCTTATCCTTAATACTCTGTATACGCTCAAGTGTTTTACTATTTTAAATAACAAACGGATTATTAAATTAAAAACAAATTTATTTTGTGTTTTATTGAAACTCCATCCTCCCGAAATAGTGAATAACTAATAAAACCGGCCAAGTGCGAGTCGGATTCGCACATTATGGATTCCGTACCACCAACGAGCAAATAGGAACCAAAACACAGTTTTTGTATGGGGACCCACTTTTATTTTGAAACTTTATTTTGTTTTTATTATTTGTTCTAATAACGGCAACCGCAATACACATTCTGTGGACATATCAAGAACCTTACCATTACTGAAATCAAGCAAAAAATGCCAATTAAAACACGTTTCTTGTATGGGGACTACCTTTACATCCATCATTTTATTTTCATTATTAGATCTTATACTAAAAATAGAAAAACATACTCTGTGAAAGTTCAAGTCTCTATCCATTACGGTTCAAAAGATAAAATAAAATAAAAATAAAATAAAATAAAATAATTTATTTCTGTAAGTAGGCCCTCAAGGGCTCTTTTACATGTCTTACATTCTTTGTCTTCTTTTCTTTTCTTTTCGATAGAGTCCTGTGACAAACAGACAGGAACAGGAACACGTTTCTTGTATTGAGAACCCTTCTTGTATTGGGATCTTTTTCATTTTATTTAGTTTTTCAAGTCTCTACCTATTACGGTTCAAGAGATAGAGCTCTGTGACAGACGGACTTTCTATTCATTATATCTTTATAATCAAGCATCGGAGTTTTCTTAGCACAATGAAATGTTAGCCAGCTATGGCGTTGACATTAAATTTCCATTCTTCTTCTTCGTTTCCTCATGACTGGATTTGGATTATAGGGTAAATTACATTCCAATCCATTATTACAATTACATTCCAATCCATTATTTTTCCAATTTCAACTGCAAAACTAGCTTTGTAATAGCATGCATTTGTATAGGATTACAAAGTTATGTGTGCAGTTGTGATTGAAATTGTAATATATTTAGGTTTTGTAGGACTTCATAGGCTACAAACTAACTATGTTTAAAATTATGAGCTTGTGGGTCTGCTAAAAGTACCTTAGAATTATGATGATCCAGTCAGTCAGTCAGTCAGTATTTAACCGTGGAGGAACACATTTTATAGATCTAATAATAGGCAAGTCGGTGGGAATCGAGTTCTGTAGACACCTCCCCGGTACTGACTTAGTTAACATTACCTACATCTCAAAACTTTTTTGTTGTAAAAGAACTGCGTTGCAAGACTTGCATCTTTTTACATGTAATGTTTTTGATGGGATTCTTATATTCTGCGCATATTTCGCAGGGAAATGATAGAAACAGGGATTTGACCAAATCCCTCAGGAAGGTGATCAACTCCCGGGAGATGTTACCTAAAATAATGACGCGCTGGGTTTTTTTTCCTTAGCGAAATTCTGTGATCTGATCAATCTCTGAGGGTTTTGGTCAAATCTTTGTTATTATTATACCCCTGCGATATATAGATAAGTCGTGCTGAAACTAGATTGGATAGCTTATCCAACGGTCGCATTTTGACCTAGATCTACTAAAAATACCATCAAATAAAGTTGTCAGTTATCTTTTCAAAACGGATCCTATTATCTTTCGAGACAGTTGTAATTTAAAATTTAGTTGACAAACTATATTTATCTCACCGACAGAAGCTAAAGTAAATAGCATTATAAGTAGTGCGGAAATAATACAAATTTTGGAAAATCCTATTACGTTCTGTCATACGTAAGCAGGGAGCGTACTTTTAGTACCGATGATGTAAAAATGACGTCAAGCTATATACAGCATGATTGACTTTAGGGTTTAGATTGATTTATCGTTACCGGAAAATACCGGTATCGTAAAAGATATGAATTAATTTTATCACTACTTTCATTGGTTGGTGTCTATAAATCAAAACACTGTTTTCGTTTTTTTTTCTTAAATAAGTAGTTTTTGATAAATTTGCAAAAATCGTAACACATACTTATTTGCTCCTACTAAATTAATCGCCATACAGTTTTTCTTGAACTATTAATGTATCTACTTATGAGTTTGTATGGAACACCCGATGCGCGAGTCCAACTCGCACTTGACCGGTTTTTTAAGACGAAAATTACAAGTTTCTACCTATTATGGTTCCAAAGATACAGCCCTGTGACTGACGGACTGACGGACAGAGGAGACTTACGAGTAGTAATAGAATTCCGTTGGCACCCTATGTTCAAAGGATTTGTGCGCAGTCGGTCAACATAGCAAAAAATCCACTCAAATGACCTCTAGGGGATTCGCATATAGTCCACTTCTCAAATGGTCCACTTCGCGAATGGTCCACTTCGCGAATGGTCCACTTCGCAAATGGTCCAATTCGCAAATGGTCCATTTCGCAACCAACGCACCGCAACATTCCCTATAGAACCACGAATGGCTCCACGGTTACCTTTGCCTAGTAAACCCATCGAATTTGGGCTCATTTTGCAAGAGTTCGTTATGGCGAGTATACAGATGTGCAAGTTGCAGAAAGTTTCCAAAAAGTTGGAAAAATTCTCAGAAATTTTTGGAAATTTTTACGAGAAATATAGGAAATTTAAATTTTACGTTACGGAAAGTTTCGATTCCCATAAAAAATTGTGAGAATTTTCCGAAATTTTCCTATGTGAAAAATGCCGCAATTTTGGAAAGTTTCCTATGGCACATCAATAGGCGAGTACCCTTTTGGACTTACTATAGAGGATTTAGTAGCGAGATGCCTACTTTCGGTCTCATTAGAGCCACCCGGCACCCGACCCGCAACGCCTCACCTCGAACGGTTAGTATTCTTTAAATGAATTTGTATGGACATGCGCTCACTACATCCCTCCGTAGCATCACCGGATCGCCTCGCTCGTGACGTGTCCACGTGCGGACTACGAGTGGACCACTCGATGATAGCTCGCTTGCCGCGCGTGAACCGCGCGATCAGTTGACCGATCGCGAAGTTGACTGATCGCTAAGTTGACCGATCGCGATGTTGACTGATCACGAAGTTGACCGAAAATAGTGGACTTTTTGCTATGTTGACCGACTGCGCACAAATGATTCAAATGGTTCCAATGGAATTCTATTACTAAGTCTCCATATAAAAGTGCAACAGCATAAAATTACCAGAATGACCCTAAAAGGTAGGTCTAGGTAGCTAGATGCAGAGACAACGGAGCTATGTAAGATATGTGCAAACATTTTTTTTAATACACTTGCTCAAAAAGCGGTACTTTTCATAGCTGTAAAACGGGCGCAAAGTTGTATTTTGCGCACTAGTGCTTTTTACTTTTCAGCTAATTTTTGAACCTACGGCATCGACCCCATGACGCTGGCAGCGTTTCCTCGTTGGACCGCGACAGCGATCCGCTGGGACAGATAGGCGCCAGCCCTGGGTCTCCCGAGGCGCGGACCAGCCGGGATGACAGGGTCCTCATGAATGATTTCATGTCGGCTGACCAAGGCCCCAGAGTTTCCACTGCAAGCGCCGCAAATTCATAGTTCTCTAATAAACACGAGTACTTGCGGCGCTTGAAAATTTGGGCCTGACCAGCCGCAGCGCCGGCGTGAGTGCGAGTCGCCTGTATGTGGGACTGGGCGAATGTGTCGACACATGTCACGTCCCACACCAGGGCCTTACTGAGTTTCCACGGTACCAACGTTACTCCATCCGGACGCTTGCCATCATCTCTTGCCATACCCGTAGGTTCTAGAGTTGAGGGTATTGAGGCGGTAACAAGCGCCCTTTGTACCAAGTCGTTTAAGGTACCGTGGCGGTACATGCGGCCAGCACTTTTTTGGCAAAAGAGACCATGTCTCCCCGCTTTTTAATGTTTAAATTGAATTAAAATCTGTATGTTTCTTCCCAAAATAGTTTCTTTTAATTTGAGTGAACGGTGACATCCGGTGCCATGTTTTCGTTTCATTTTAATTTTTTCGCAAATGTATTAAAAAACGTCGTTTGATACACGTGCGGAAGTGTCATTTCCACTCGTCCCGAGTATTGTCCCTCGCCTTACGGCTCGGGCCCATACACCTCGGGACTCGTGAGAAATGTCATACTTTCCCCACTTATATCAAAAAGTACAATTTCTTCTAAGTTTTTCTCCTAAAAAAGAATTACTTCCATTTAAAGACTCGCCCATTAAATAGGCTTATTACAATCCAAATATTGTCGGATGATTAATTTTGTTTGCCATTAATAAGGTTAAATTATGGCGATAGAAACTCTCAAGCGTCAGTATCGCCATGGGTACCACCAGGGACAGACATTTCACTCGCAGAAAAGACTTAGTTTAAAAACACTTTGCAAAGTGTACTAGGTCATTTTGACTTCAAATTTGTTTTATTTAGTTAAATTATTACCGTTTTTTAAGTGAATTAGTCGGTGACTGCCGAAGCATAAGCTTTAAGACATTCCAAAATGAAGAAGTTTTATTTTTTGTTCGGTGAAGGAAGCAAAGTTAATCAAATAATATGTGCGGTGTTAAGTGAGTATTTTTAATTATTTTTTTACATGATTGATGATTTTCGTAAAAACAATCAAATTAATAATTGATAATTTTTGGAACCGATCTTCAATATCCAATTATTTTTGACACATTTTTATCACTGTCACATGATAGGTGTTATTATCGCATGTGGGTTTGTGTTTTACTTTAAAGTAAAAATAATTTATCATTAAAACGGAACCCTATTACTAAGCCTCCACTGTCCGCCTGTCACAGGGCACCATCGTTTGCACCGTAATAGATAGACACTTAATCATGTTCACAGAACATACTGTATTTGGTGGCGGATAGTGCAATACCGCGTAAGTAGCATATGAAGATAAGGTTCCGTTTCAAGCAAATTTGTTAGAAATTGAAAACTTATGTGCTATCTATCTGCTACTTACGCGGTATTGCACTATCCCCGACGATTTCTATTACCGCTATAACAACAAATTCTAAAAACAAAATAAAGTTAAACATTAAAGGAGATCCCCATACAAGAAACGTGTTTTCGGCGTGTTTTTGCCCGACGGTGGTACGAAACCCTTCGTGTGCGAATCCAACTCGCGCTTGGCCGGTTTCTTACAATGGTTTCAGGTTTACCGCGATACAGACCTTGCTCGCGCCTTCGCCCGTGTAAAGTCGTTAATCGCCTTAAAAGATGATTGTTATTAGATTTCTCGCAGGCGTACGTAATTTTTACCGTACTCCCATACTTTTACCCCTATTTTACATTCTTCCAGGATATCATTATTCTATGTCCATTCCTAGATCTCAAACTATCTGTTTACCAAATTCAATCACCTTGCCATATAGCATTAAGTTCGCCTTTTGAACGATCATTTTCTTTTGTGCAATAAAGTTTAAATTAATAAATCACAATGACTTAAACGTGAAAATCATATACATTTAGATTGAAATTCGGACATAGTTCTTTCGCATTTATAATATTACCATGGATTGTAATTGGTTCGTAGGCCGGAGTCCATACAAATCTGTCTCCAAAGGAGGATATTGAATCCGATAACTACAAACTGTTTTTGATTCCTAAATAACAAGATTTATTTTCCTACAGTAAATCTGCCGGTGTTCGTATATGGAGCCAGCATCGGCTGGATGTCTCCAATGACACTTCTGCTGCAGTCAGAGAACTCCCCCAGAGGCACGCCGCTAACAGACACAGAAGTAAGTAACCATGATTTATATTCACGGATCGATGATAAGATAATGGTATGCTGTTCTGTCGCAGCGCTGGCTCTATCTTTACTGAAAAACGGGGTAATATTAAGTTTGGTAAGACAGCGATGGGTCATTATAGGTCTCTTGTGCTAATTAATATTATTTTTGCAGGTATCATGGATGGCGGCGTCAGCATATTTGGTGTGTGTGCCAGCTGACTATATGATGGCCTATATGGGTGACCGGATTGGAAGAAAATGGACGCTTATCTTCATGTCAGCTATTGCTGGAGTAAGTTTATGACATTCAAAAGAATGTGTACAGGAAAAAAAAACAAGTTAAAATCTATAAATATCTGTATACGTATATATGAATTGTTGATTATCCATTTCTTTGAGGTAATTAATATAAATATTATTTTCTGGTTTTTAGTTTAAGTTTTTGGAAGTCGGTTCTTATTTTTTGTTTTAAAAATTTACTTTATTTTTAAATTTTTAGTGGCGCTGGAAAAATATTGTTTTAAACAAATAGACTTAAGTCTATTTAGTTAAAAGATTTTTTTTCCAAATCGGTCTAGCCGTTTTCAATCAAATAGCCGTAATCGGGGAACAAACGTACATAAAAATTGCTCTTTGTTTTGAAGTCGGTTAAGACTGGAAACTTATTTCTAATAAGAAATGCACGAGAAACTAAGAAAAGTACCAAAATCGCTATATGTGTGCATATGATATTTGAAGAGTTCCCTCGATTTGTCCAAGATTCCATCATCAGATCCTGATTTGGTTGCAATGGGACCATCTCGGAAGTCTACCCTTTTAAACAAAAAAAGAATTTTCTAAATCGGTCCAGCCGTCTTCAAGTAATCGGTGAACAAACACACAAAAAAAACATACAGACGAATTGAGAACCGTCCTTCTTTTGAAAGTCGGTTAAAAAAGCTTCCGTCCTTTCCTTCATTCAGACCTACTGAAATTGCATGCTCACATCATTCGTAGTTTTAGTCCTTCAGATTTTTGACTTTTAGACCAACCTTATGAATGAATGCATTCCACGGATTTGTCCGTCCCAGCCCTATTTCAGCTTACCAGTTCTGATCATCTACAATGCTAAATTGTAAGTCCATTGTTCTTCCAGGCCTGTTGGATAATCAAATTGTCTTCAATGAGTGTATGGGCGTTTATGCTTGCGCGAACGATGGTGGGCGTGACCATGGCCGGGGCTTACGTCACGTGTCCGCTCTATACGAAAGAAATAAGCCAGGACAGTATACGAGGACTACTGGGAACGTTGGTAATAATTTAAATAATTTTATTTATATTCTAGAACCTTTCATCATCTGCAAGGCAAATAAACAAGTCATAAGTTAATAACCAAAGATACCAAACCTTGTGTGACCAAGATACTTTTGTACTAGGTACCTATCAAAATGTTAGCATGATATTTTTCGAGCCTCATGTACCATTTGTTTCCCAGGTTATCCTATTTCACACGTCGGGAAACCTCTTCCTATACGTCATAGGAGACATTTTCAGCTATAACACAATTCTGTGGGTTTGTCTGTCCCTGCCTACAGTGCACATAGTGCTGTTCATGATGATGCCCGAGTCCCCGTCCTACTTAGTACGAACTGGGAAGGAGGAGGTAAGACATAATCTGTGTTAATGTTTGAATGTAATTTCTCTCGATCTGAAATTATTGGTGTTCTTCCTTTCTTTTTGAAGTGAGCAGAGTATTTTTTAAATATTGAATTAATATGACCAGGACGCAAAGCGGGCACTAGCGTGGCTGCGATGCCGCGGCGAAGATGACACGCAGGTCTTACGAGAACTCCAACAGATCAAAGACGAGCAAACCAACGATGAGAAGAGCAGCAACTTTGTACTTAAAGCTGTCTGTGAGTAACCTACGTCGTGTCATTTCTTTCTACACATAACATTAATCTGAAATAAGGATAAAGCTGTCTTTTGAGAAAAATAAAACTCTGTAACCAGATATAGCTAACTCTAGTATTTATAAACAATCGAAGACATTGCGGTTATCGTTATTGTTAAATTTGTTGTACACGTCATCATATAAAATTTCACGAAGATATTTTATCGAAGTTTGTTGCCTTGTATCGAATTATTAATTACAAAACTGGTTATTGAATTAAATTAAACAATACAATATTTTCGCTTAAAGAGGACAATATGCCATGGATCAGGGATCATTAAAATTCCACATTTTTTGTTTTTAGTATCCGACAAGATTTTGTTCCGAGCGTTCCGCATAGCAATGGTGGCTACCCTATCCCGTGAGGTGTGTGGGTCGATTCCGGTTACCAACTTTGCTGGGGATATCTTCAGCATGGCGTCAAAGGGTTCCAGACTAGTGCTGACCCCCAACCAGCAAGCGATGATGCTGGGAGTCGTCCAGGTCCTCGGTTCTGCTTTGGCGTCAAGTATCGTTGAAAAAACGGGGAGAAAGGTGCGTTTTAGAACGGAGTTATCCAATTAAATTCCATAAATAATGAATGCGCATGGTTTTTTTCGTAAAAGGGATGTTGTTCTAAAAATAATAATTTCATTGCAGCCCCTCTTATTTTCGACTGCCTTGATATCAGGCATAAGCATGTGTGGTTTAGCGACCTACTTCATGGCAAAACACTACGGATTCTTCGCACCTGATTGGCTGCCGATCTTCACACTTTGTCTCTGCATCTTTTGCGACGCTGCAGGCTTACAACCAGTATCTGTTATACTCACCAGCGAGATTTTCTCCTTCAAGGTAACTAACAATGATTATTATAAATTTCTATTCGATCTTATTAATTGATTGGCTTCAGGTTTTGTATGTTAGTCCGATGTGAAGTTGAATTTTGGTATTAAGACCCTTGCTATTTAATCTCTTTTTAAAACAGACAACCAAGATCTTACAATTTTTTTTTTCTTTTCAGTACCGTGGTACTGTGATGGCAACGACAATGGCCTCGGCATCGTTAGCAGGTTTCTTACAAATGCTATTCTTCAAACCTTTAGCCAGCATGGTGGGCGTGCACGTAGCTTTCTACTTCTTCAGTTTAATCTGCGTAGTGTCTTCGATTTATGTGATCCTGGTTATTCCGGAGACAAAATCGAGGAGCTTGAAGCAGATCTACCAGGATCTCAGGACAAAGAAAGAGAAGGCATTGGACGACAAGACAAACTTAAAGAAGTTAGAGGCATTAGAGGCGTTAGAGGCATGAATAAATTCTTTGATGATATTTGAGAGTCCAGTATTTTATTTATTTCCACTAGACGGCTTAGTCTTCTAAGCAATGCCACTACAGAGAGTAACGCAAGTTAGCAGTATTTCGCGTGTCTTTATATTGATGGTGCAAATTGAGGTGTCAATATATCTAGAGATTAAAGTTATTTTTATTATTATTTTTTCAAATGTCAAACACATAAGTATAGAAACATCGTCCCACAAAACTGTTTCCACAGTTTGACTGTGGGATCCGTGAGTCTATCTGTAGGTACAATATTACAAATCTTCATTAATACTTAACAGAATCTAGGTAGGTAAATACCTCGACAGTAATCAATTTAAATAAATTAAATTAATACTTAAATTTACGCCATAAATAAATAAACACGCGATGAAATGGTAATTTGCATTACATTTTCATGGAATTACCCTTCTTATTCATTAGAAAAGTATATAGTAATAGTATTTTTCTCAAACTAGGCATGAAATGTTGACATTACGTGCCTAAAAATAGGCCGCAAAGTACCTCGTTTCCGGTGCGGCTTGACACTTGGCACGTAATGGAATTTCATACTTACATTCCACATTTATTTGAGCCACAGCATCACGGCATTCAGCCATTAAAAAAACAAAAAACGATGTTTGCTATATTTTGCAGTTTTATTTATTTCAAATTGACATGAACATAACAAATAACACATTATAAACAATTTTAAATTGCAATTTTAACTACACGAATACACATTTAAAATATTTCATCTAAATATTCGCGGTAAAAATGTGAACTGAAACAGCTTTTGGCCGAATCTGCATTGTCTATGGATATAATGTCACTAATGTCACTTTCTGACAGCCAGTTTGTTTGTGTTATTAGTACATTGTGTATCAAGGGCGGTAAGTAAGGAATTACAAACGAGTGTTTGTTACAAGGCCGAGGCGAAGCCGAGGGCTTTAATAACACGAGTTTGTAATTCCTTTACCGCCCGTGGCACACACAATGTTTTTCATCACACTTGTGAGGAAATCTGATTAAAATAACCTTACTTAACCTAAATAAAATTGTAAAACTGACAGTGACATTCGTGACATATATCAAGACGACAAGTCACGTTCGGAAACCATAGCGGTAAAGACTTAAAAATGGTTGATTTTATATTTGCAAAATACTGAAAATGCACTATTTAAACATTTAATTAATGTTACAGAAATATGTGTTTACATGTATTTGCAATAACAGTTCTCTTTAAATAAATATTTCAGTAATAAAAGTTAAAAAAGTAAGTTGGCGTGTTCTTTGAACATGACAAATAAGAGTAAAACAGAACCAGCGTTTCAAATTTAAAAAGAAAACCATTACGCCCTAGGGCGTAATAGGTCATTTACGGCCCGCAAAACCTACGTGTAATGACACCATTTTCGAGCAAGTGTGATGAAAAAAATATTAAGTAAGGTTATTATAGTAAGTTTATTTATTTCATTGCATGTTTGAGAAAAGCACTATACCATACCTCGACGGGAAATGGGGTTGCCGGCCTCTGCAGTAATGTACTATTATTTCATTGCATATTTGAGAAAAGCACTATACATACCTCGGCGGGAAATGGGGTTGCCGGCCTCTGCAGTAATGTACTATTATTTCATTGCATATTTGAGAAAAGCACTATACATACCTCGGCGGGAAATGGGGTTGCCGGCCTCGTAACTATCTGGCCTCGCTTCGCTCGGCCAGCTATATGTACTCGGCCGGCAACCCCTTACTTCCCGGCCGCTGCAGTAATGTACTATTATGCAACAGTTGTATAAATAGGGTCAAAACATGCGAATGGCGTGGGTTGCGATACGAGCCGCCGCGGCAAAAAAAAACATGCAGACGAATAGAGAACCGTCGTTCTTTTGAAAGCCGGTTAAAAATACCATCAAATAAAGTTGTCAGTTATCTTTTCAAAACTGATCCTATTATCTTTCGTGACAGCTGTAATTTATTAAACCATTGTCGATTTAGTTTTAGTTGACGAGCTATATTTATCTCTCCGACAGAGGCTAAAGTAAATAGCATAATAAGTAGTGCACAAATGATACAAACATTGGAAAATCCTATTACGTTTTGACAAAAGAAATACAAAGAATTAATTTATATATATGCGACCAACGATGAATTTTAAAATTAGCAAGGTACTCATCTGTTACCAAAAGTTGTCTGAAAGAGCGACACTTTTCTACTAAATTGTAAATAAAAAAATAATCCCATCAAAAACATTACATGTAAAAAGATGCAAGTCTCGCAACGCAGTCCTTTTACAACAAAAAAGTTTTGAGATGTAATGTTAAACCAAGTCAGTACCACAGAACTCGATTCCTACGGTATCTTTTTACATGAATTTAATGTTTCCTGGAGCACTAGATTTCTCTTCTTTTTACCATATTTTACCATACTCTGTTTATTTATTTGTATTATTTAACGTAATAAAATAATTTATCATCATTTAATGTTTTTGATGGGTTCTCATTTGTTTTTGTTAGTGGTCTTCCATTAATTATTACATTCCAATCCATTTTTTTTTCCAATTTGAACTGCAAAACTAACTTTGTAAGCGCATGTATTTGTATAGGATTACCAACATTATGTGTGCAGTTGTGATTGAAATTGCAATATATTTAGGTTTTTTAGAACTTGATAGGCTAAAAACTAACTATGTTTAAAATTTGGAGCTTGTGGGTCTGCTAGCTAAGTAACTTAGAATTATGATGATCATCAGTCAGTCAGTGAGTCCGTGAATCAGTGACAAAACAAAGGAACTTTGACGATAAACTACACGTTCAAATTGAATGATATTGAGAATATATTTATTAAGTCTTATTGTGCCCTATATATCCCTAAAAAATCAGGCTAAGGGTTCTAGCTTTAGCCAGTTACAAAATTACGGGAGGCCGAAAATGGCCTGAATGGCTTCGAGAAAAGGATGGTACGGCCGTGCCTTTGTTTTGCTCGACTTGGCGGAGGCACTACCGTGCCCCCAGATACTGTTCCATACCACCGTCAAGCGAGACGTACGTCTTGTATGGGGTTTTATTAGGGTTCCGTACCATAAGGGAACCCTTATGGTGCGACTCTGTCTGTCCGTCTGTCACAGCAAGATATCTCAGGATCTACTGTACTGATGCTATCGACTTGAAATTTGGAATAGTATTAAGAACCGCTAACCCGAGCCAATTTTTTAAAGGTGTCCGTAATGGGACTTTGAACATTTAAAGTAGGGCTATTATATCGAGTGGAGTACCAAATGAAAGGGGTTGGTTTGTAGATTAAAACACCGTTTTTAGGGTTCCGTAGCCAAAATGGCAAAAACGGAACCCTTATAGTTTCGTCATGTCCGTCCGTCCGTCTGTCCGTCTGTCCGTCTGTCCGTATGTCACAGGCATTTTACTCAAAAACTACATCATGGATATTGATGAAATTTGGAATATAGGTGTTTTTTATGAGCCGCTACTTAGTTTGGTAGTTAAATAATTAAAATAAATATTTTTAGGGGGGGCACCCTATACATGTTACAGAAGCTAAAAAATTTTTTTTTCAGAAAATATCAACGTGTGGTACATAGTTCAACAGCTCTTTCAAAAACATTTTAAGGTTCTTAAGTAATGTTTTTGATTAAGTGAATACCTTTGGAAATAATCGGTCCGAAAGTTGTGAAAATTGTGTCCCCCCACCTCTATCTTCTAAACCGTGTGTCTAAAAATATGAAAAAAATCACGAAGGTAACAAGATCTCAACAACACTTCAACAAGATCGAATTAACCGTTTTTGAGTTATTGCCAATAAACTGCGCTTCTCAACAAAAGGACGTAATTGCTACGAAGATACGCTCTTTTGTTGATGTACTTTTTTACATCGTATTTTTTACCTTATAGTTACGGCTATGGAACCCTACACTGAGCATGGTCCGACATGCTCTTGGCCAGTTATTTTTTTTAATAAGTAGTTTTTGATTTATGGCGAAAAACGTTAAAAAAATACCATTCCCCCCTATTATCTTCGAAGTTACTGAACAGAAAAATCTGTAATAATTACCGATTAATAATGTCGTTGTAAATATTACAGGAAAAATATAACGGTTTTCCTAACTTGTACCGTTTTTGAGAAATTTGCAAAAATCATAACACATACTTATTTGCTCGTACTAAAATAACCGCCATACAGTTTTTCTTGAACTATTCATGTATCTACTTATGAGTTTGTACGGAACCCTCGGTGCGCAAGTCCGACTCGCACTTGACCGGTTTTTTTATTTTATCTTGTTTTTTTTTTACTATTTGCTATTATAACGGCAATATAATACAGCGTGGAAATGTAATACGGGCGAATATTGACACGGTGGTCAGCATAGGACCTAAAAAGTATATTTAGATAATTTTTGCTTAAAACTACTATGAAAATATTTCCCATACAAAATAATTCGGCCCTCATTGTAACGCAACACATTCAAGTTGACAAACACGCTAGTTGACAGTTACTTTAAAAAAGCTCGTATCTCGCAATGTCATAACAAGCATGTATGCGGTACATTGCTGCTCGGTAAATTTTCAAAAATTAATTACGAAGTCACTATTAGGTGTAATTTGAAAAATCATATTAATTAATGATAACACTACTGAACGCTATATCTGGTTTAATTGTTTGCTCGTATTGGACTTCCACGCTGTATACATAATTTGCGAAAATTACAGTCTACCTATTATGGTTCCAAAGATACAGCCCTGTGACTGACGTGCCCTGCGACGGACTGACGGACGAAGGAGGCTTAGTAATAGGGTTCCGTTGGCACCCTTTGGGTGCGAAACCATATTAAAAGTGCGACGGCATAAAATTACCAGAATGACCCTAAAAGGTCTACAGTAGCTGGTGCCGGTCCCTGCTTCCCCGGGCGACGACCATTTGGTCGGGGGGGACCTGGTGAGGGAAGGCACACTGGCCATGCTACAGTGTGCCTTTTTTGGAGAGGGTTTGCCCGAGGGCAAAGGTGCTGGTGATGGCCTGGAGGAATGATTCCAAGACCATCACCGTGAAGGCACAGGTTGGCATCCCTGGGTTTTAGTGGGTAGGCCAATCCCTTCAGGAGCGGAGAGCCCCACATAACCAATACGTAACATCTGGCTGTCACCCCCGATGGTCTTAGGTTTCGTAGTGGTTTCCAGTTTCATCCATTTCTCCTGGTTAAAAAAAAGGTCTATAGTAGCTAGATGCAGTGACAATGGAGCTATGTAAGATATATATGCAATGTTTTTTTCCCCAAAAAAAAAAAGAAAAAAAAAGAATAACATCCATTTAAAGACTCGTGCATTAAATACGGAGAGGGGCTTATTACACACCAAATATTGTTGGATGATTAATTTTGTTTGCCATTTATAAGGTGACATTATGCAACTTGATACCGATAGAAGCTCTCAAGCGTCAGTATCGCCATGGGTACCACCAGGGACAGACATTTCACTCGCAGAAAAGACTTAGTTTAAAAACACTTTGCAAAGTGTGCTAGGTCGTTTTGACTTCAAATTTGTTTTATTTAGTTAAGATATTACCGTTTTTTATTAGGGAATTAGTCGGTGACTGCCGAAGCATAAGCTTTAAGACATTTCAAAATGAAGAAGATTTATTTTTTGTTCGGTGAAGGAAGCAAAGTTAATCAAATCATATGTGCGGTGTTAAGTAAGTATTTGTAATTATTAATTTTACAAGATTGTTTTTTTTTGTAAAACAAAATCAAGTGAATACCTAATTGGTAATTTTTGTTACCGCATATTTTTAATTTAATAAGCATCATTATTTCTGACACATTTGGTATTATTATCGCATGTGGGTTTGTGTTTTACTTCAAAGTAATAATAATTTAGTCATTAAAACGGAACCCTATTACTAAGCCTTCTCTGTCCGTCTGTCACAGGGCTCTATCGTTTGAACCGTAATAGGTAGAGACTTGACATTTTCGCCGCATGTGTATTTCTTTTACAGCTATAACAACAAATACTAAAAACAAAATAAAGTTAAAAATAAAAGAGGATCCACGTACAAGAAATGTGTTTTCGGCCTGTTTTTGCTCGACGGTAGCACGAAACCCTTCATGTGCGAATCCAACTCGCGCTTGGACGGTTTTTTTTACAATTATTTCAGATTTACAGTCTTACAAACAGTACCATATAGAATAGACCATCTTTCCGGACCTTGCTCGCACCTTCGTCGTGTAAACTCGTTAATTTCCTTAAGCGACGTTCCGTATTATCGCAGGCGTATTAATTTTACCGCACTCGCATATAAACTTTTACCCCTATTTTACAATCTTCCAGGATATAATTATTTTATATTCATTCCTAGATCTCAGACTATCTGTTTACCAAATTCAATCTTATGACATTAAGTTCACCTTTTGTACGATCATTTTCTTTTGTGCAATAAAGTTTAAATAAATACCTAAATCAAAATCACAATCACAATGGTTTAAACGTGAAAATAACCTACATTTAGATATAAATTCAGACGGATATAGTTCTTTCGCATTTATAATATCACCATGGTTTCTAATTGGTTTCTAGGCCGGAGTCCACAAAAATCTGTCTCCAAAGGAGGAGGATTGAATCCGATAACTACAAACTGTTTTAGATCCCTAAATAACAATATTTATTTCCATACAGTAAATCTGCCGGTGTTCGTGTATGGAGCCAGCATCGGTTGGATGTCTCCAATGACACTGCTGTTGCAGTCAGAGAACTCCCCCAGAGGCACGCCGCTCACAGACACAGAAGTAAGTAACCATGATTCTTATTCACGGGTCGATGATAAGATAATGGTGAGCTGATCTGCCACAGCGCTACCATAATGTTTTCATACACATTGAAATTAATTGTTACTTTCTAACCACTTAATGATTTTATTTACTTAAAATATTAATATAATTACTTTAAAGATTACACGAAACAATTGAAATATCATCAGCAAACAAATTACAGTGATAATACGGAAAAACACTACGCTACGTAAATCATAAATACGAAGAAATAAAAGTATAGTGTATGGGCCCCAAAACGTTACCTTGAGGTACATCAGTTACTGGGCGATAGTGATAATAGAACCTCTTGTCCTGTCGTCCTTTTAATGCAGTTTAATGCAGTGTATTAACGACAGATACATTCAGCTCATGAGCACTAACAAATAAAAACTCACGTACATCAATTTCCAGAAGAAGAAAAATCTTGAAGTTGGGGACAGTCAGCGTCTGATCTAGGAACTGAGTATACCTATTGAATTAAGTGCCTCTATCTTCACTGAAAAACGGGGTCATAACAAGTTTGGTAAGACGGCGATGGATCATCATACGGCTCTTGTGCTGATGAATATTATTTTTGCAGGTATCATGGATGGCGGCGTCGGCATATTTGGTGTGTGTGCCAGCTGACTATATGATGGCCTTTATGGGTGACAAAATTGGAAGAAAATGGACGCTTATCTTCATGTCCGCTATTGCTGGAGTAAGTTTAAGACATTGAAAAGAGTGTGTACCAAAAAGCTTCCGTTCTTTCCTTCATTCAGACCTATTGAAATTGTATGGTCCCATCATTCGTCGTTTTAGTCCTTCAGTGATTTTTAAGTTTTAGACCAACCTTTCCCAACCCTTTCGACAAATTTGTCCGTCTCAGGCCTATTTCAGCTTACCAGTTCTGATCATCTACAATGCTAAATTTTAAGTCCGTTGTTCTTCCAGGCCTGTTGGATAATCAAATTGTCTTCAATGAGCATATGGGCGTTTATACTTGCGCGAACTATGGTGGGCGTGACCATGGCCGGGGCTTACGTCACGTGCCCGCTCTATACGAAAGAAATAAGCGAGGACAGTATACGAGGACTACTGGGAACGCTGGTAATGATTTAAATGATTTTATTTATAATAATAGATCATTTATTTCAAGACAACATGGGTCCACATTTTACACTCAACTTTTTTTATTTATACTCAAGAACCTTTCATCATCTGCAAGGCAAATAAACAAGTCATAAGTTCATAACAAAAGATACCAACCTAGTGTGACCAAGATACTCTTGTACTAGGTACCTATCAAAATGTTAGCATGATATTTTTCGAGCCTCATGTACCATTTGTTTCCCAGGTCATCCTATTTCACACGTCGGGAAACCTCTTCCTATACATCATAGGAGACATTTTCAGCTATAACACAATTCTGTGGGTTTGTCTGTCCTTGCCTACAGTACACTTGGTGCTGTTCATGATGATGCCCGAGTCCCCGTCCTACTTAGTACGAACTGGCAAAGAGGAGGTAAGACATAATCTGTGTTAATGTCTGAATGTCATTTCTCTTGATCTGAATTATTGGTGTTCTTCTTTTATTTATGAAGTGAACAAAAGAGAGTATTTTGTATATGGGTCTTTATTTGAGCGTTTCACCCGCCTCACTTTCGTGGACACATTTTTGTCGAAGTTCCCTCGGATTTTAGTCTGATATCGAGCTATTTGGCACATATCCGGGACTACCAACAAATACCTTAAAATTACATTAAAGTCTGCCGGAATCTCGACAGTAATGTGTCCACGAAAGTGAGGTGAGTGAAACGCTCAAATAATGACCCATATACTGAATTTATATGATCAGGAAGCAAAACGGGCACTGGCGTGGCTGCGCTGCCGCGGCGAAGATGACACGCAGGTCTTACGAGAACTCCAACAGATCAAAGACGAGCAAACCAACGACGAGAAGAGCAGCAACTTTGTACTTAAAGCTGTCTGTGAGTAACCTACGTCGTGTCATTTCTACACATAACATTAATTTCTGAAATAAGGATAAAGCTGTCTTTTGAAAAAAATAAAACTCTTTAGCCAGATGTAGCTAACCCTAGTATTTATAATCAATCGTAGACATTGCGGTTACCGTTATTGTTAAATTTGTTCTGCACGTCATCATATAAAATTTCACGAAGATATTTTATCGATTTGTTGCCTTGGATCGATATAACAACTTTATTGTATTATTTTAATGATTAATAAAGCTCAAATAGGACAATACGCCATGGATCAGGAATATTAAAATTCCACACCTTTTTTTTAGTATCCGACAAGATATTGTTCCGAGCGTTCCGCATAGCAATGGTGGCTTCCCTATCCCGCGAGGTGTGTGGGTCGATCCCGGTTACCAACTTTGCTGGGGACATCTTCAGCATGGCGTCAAAGGGTTCCGGACTAGTGCTAACCCCCAACCAGCAAGCGATGATGCTGGGAGTCGTCCAGGTCCTCGGTTCTGCTTTGGCGTCAAGTATCGTTGAAAAAACGGGGAGAAAGGTACGTTTTAGAACGGAATGATCCTATTAAATTCCATAAATAATGAATACGCTAGGTTTTTTTCCTAAAGAGGATGTTATTCTGAAAATAATCATTTCATTGCAGCCCCTCTTATTTTCGACTGCCTTGATATCAGGCATAAGCATGTGTGGTTTAGCGACGTACTTCTTTGCAAAATACTACGGATTCTTCGCACCTGATTGGCTGCCGATCTTCACACTTTGTGTCTGCATCTTTTGCGACGCTGCAGGCTTACAACCAGTATCTGTTATACTCACCAGCGAGATTTTCTCCTTCAAGGTAACTAACAATGATTAATATAATTTTCTTTTCCATCTTATTCATTGATTCGCTTGAGGTTTTTTATGATAGTCTGAATTTTGGAATCAAGACCCTTGCCATTTTAATCTCTTTTTAAATCTTAGACAACCAAAGTCTTACAAAAGATTTTTTCTTTCCAGTACCGTGGTACAGTAATGGCAACGACAATGGCCTCGGCATCGGCAGCTGCTTTCTTACAAATGCTATTCTTCAAGCCTCTAGCCAGCATGGTGGGCGTGCACGTAGCTTTCTACTTTTTCAGTTTAATCTGCGTAGTGTCTTCGATTTATGTGATCCTGGTTATTCCGGAGACAAAGTCGAGGAGCTTGGAGCAGATCTACAAGGATCTCAGAACAAAGAAAGAGAAGGCATTGGACGAGAAGAAACACTTAAAGAAGTTAGAGGCATGAATAAATACTTTGATGATATTAAAGAGTCTAGTATTTTATTTATTTCCACCAGATTGCTTAGTGTTCTTATTCATTAGAAAAGAATATATGTAGTAAAATAGTTAAGTGTTACGAATACACGTTAATAACGTGGGACTGCAAAATTTTGGTAATTTGATAGCACGCAACTGTACCTAACAATCAAGTACTTATCTATGCTGGAGTTTATGGGTATGTATCATAAATTAGGTATACACAATAGAATATTGTTTATTGTGCACCAAAACAAAAGATCATAAAACTAAAATCTAAAACAGCGTATTAAATGACAAACAACAGAGCGGTCTTATCGCTAATAAGCAACCTTAGGGTAGTTGAGTTGGTGCAGAATAAAAGCAGAAGTGAGCAGGTAGTACACACGGAGATGAAATACAGATAATAATCAAAGGAGGTAAAGTAAAACATATCGCATGCATATCGGTAATTCGGATGCTTATATTCCTACACTTTAGCATCAGTGTTGACGGAAATAATAATACTGAGTTAAGAACTTTTTATTTGAGATGGCAACATGATAAATGTATCATATTACATTCCACTAAAAAAAATATAATAAATTATTAATAAAAAAAATCAAATTTCAATTTAATTAAGAAATGCATGAGTTACTATAAAACATAATACTGAAAAAGCTAATTGATTGAATGAGGTGTTACTTTGCGGAAATCCATGATAATTGATAATTTATTAAAATGAAAATACTGCCGCCATAACGCAAAAGGGCACATCTAACATTTTTTTTCGACACTGAGTTGTATACATATTCGGAATCAGTGAAATTTACTGATTCTGAATATGTATACAACTCAGTGTCGAAAAAAAATGTTAGTTGTGCCCTTTTACGTTATGGCGGCAGAATATTGCTTCGCTAATCCGCGATGATAACGTGTTAGTTAGTGCTAGCCCGTTATAATTACTTGCGTATTAGGGTTCCGTACTAAAATGGTAAAAAAGAAACCCTTATGGTTCGACTCTGTCTGTCCGTCCTTTTGTCCGTCTGTCAAAGCCAGATATCTCAAGATCTACTGGCGCTATCGATTTGAAATTTGGAATAGTGTTAAAAACCGGAGGCTGTTGGTCACGAAAAAATATTTCATCTTTTTTACTTTTTTTTAAAGGGGGAACGAAATGGAATGACGAAAATTAATAGTAGGGCTATTAAATATGTCGAGTGGGGTATCAAATGAAAGGGCTTAATTTTTAGATTCCAAAACATTTTTTATTTTTTTCTTAAGCATGAAGTTTTTTATTGAAGACAAAAAACGTTTAAAAAATACCGTTCCCCCTATTAATTATCTTCGAAGTCACTGAACAGAAAAATGTGTAATAATTACCGATTATTAATATCATCCTGAATATTACAGGAAAAATATAACCGTTTTCCTAACTTGCATGATTTTTTTAGAAATTCACAAAAATCGTTATACAAACTTATTTTGTCCGTTACTGAACTAACCGCGACCTATGTCGATGTATGGGGACAACAGTTTTAGAAGAGCAAAGTTAAATTTGTCTCTCAATGCAGTTTATCTTGAACTATTTTTTTTTATCAGGCCATATAACAAAGTGTAAACTAATAATTACAGGGACATGAAATGTGTGCTAAATACATACTATAAGTTTCTACGGATTCCACGGTAGGCGAGTCCGACTCGCACTTGACCGTCTTTATTTTCATGCATTCACATGCAAAATAAAATAAAAACATGCAAATAAATATATAACGAAGCCCCCAAAAAAAACAAAACTCGACACGTGTTTCGCACCTCCTTACTAGGCATCCTCAGGAGATACTGGAGATGTTGACCTTCCGCTGATGGAATGAGGCCTCATATTTTTGTTTTAATCGAAATAGATGTAAGTGTGCCTAAAATATTTCAAGAGTTAATTTGAAGGTGGACCAATCTGGAAGGTCTACCCTTTCAAAAACAAGTGCTGTTCTCAGGATGCAAATTGAGCTCCCCTTCATCAGCATCACCCCAGATGCCGCCTTCTTCCTTACTAAAAAAAAATCAAAAATCAAAATCAAAATATTTATTGGGTATAAACTTAATAGGTACATAATATATGGCCGGTTCCTCCTGGCATAAAAGTAATATGATGTCCCCGTTACTATGGCATAAAAGTAATATGATGTCCCAATATTCATTTATTTGGGTGAAAAAGAATCAAGTTAATGCTACTAGCTCAATCATTCCTTTTTTTAGGCACAAATAATAGTACATTACACAACTAGGGTGGTAAAACAAAGAAAGGCCGAGATCGCAGAAGTTTGCGGCCCGAGCTGCAAGCGAGTGACATAAATATGCGATCGAGAGCTTTTTTTATTACCTCCCGTGTTGTGTACATCATTTTATGTCTGGGCTTTTTTATTTAAAGTGCGTTATTAACTGACAGTTAACAGGTCGTCACAGAACTTACGATTAGTGTCAAACTCCATACATTTCGTCACGGACTGACAGTTTAGACGGTATTTGAACATAGCTTAAGTTTCGCCTAACCGTAGATTTTAAAATAAAAATGCCCGTCTACACTTGGCCAGAAAGCAGCGTGCGGAAAAAGTCACTTTATAGCCAGGTGTGGCATAAATGACGAAGCTCATTTTGCTCGGATGATTTATTTGCATAGAATAGCAACATCATAAGCCTGTGACATAATGATTTCCAAGGTCGGTATCCGCTCTTTCGGGAATAACAAATCTGATTTTCTTATACCATGCTGGTATACCACCCTACCCGATACCTGCAAAACAGCTGCGGCGGTGAACGCCCGTGAGCGGTACAAGGTCACCAAATACAGTTGCTTCAATGCCAATATTAATTTGCGGCATTCAGCGAGGCACTCTGAAGTTTCAGTGTCGCCATGGGTATCAATAGGGACAGACATACAACCCACAGGCAGTACTCAGGTTAAACTACTTGAAAAGTTACGTCGTTCTGTCTAACAGCTTATTGAATACAATTCGGTCGCCTCTCGTGTCAACTTTACTTACTCAAAGTGTAGTTCATTTTTAGTTTAAAATAAGCTTTTAAAGCTTATTTTAAGACATTCCAAAATGAAGAAATATTATTTTTTGTTCGGGGAAGGAAGTAAAGTTAACCAGTTAATATGCACATTTTTAAGTGAGTATTGTATTGGTATTATTATCATTATGTTTTACTTTAATGCTTTGGGGTTTTTTTTATTGATTTGGTTCATTTTAATTAAACTTTTTAGTTTTACTACACTTTGGAGGAAACAGAAGTCAAAGTTCGTATGTTACTTTAAGTTCATGGACTTCTTATAGGTTTTCCTGTAATCTATATGTAAAGGACTATTTTCCGTATTCTTTTCAAAATTTTAGGTCTAATCGTTTCGGAGAGTAAGAAGGGGGGAATGATAAATTTTCTTGAATAACTTCACTGCCATTTATATAAAAATATAAAAACAATATATAAAAGTAGCCTTCATAAAATTCATATATTTCCGTTACACATCCGTCTTTGGGTCTTCGATTAATATGTATATCTACCAAATTTCGACTCAATCAGTCAAGTACTTTCGGAGCAAATTGACCGTGGCAGGCAGACAGACAGCCTGACACACGAGTGATCCTATAAGGGTTCAGTTTTTTTTCCCTTTCCTTAATAATTTAAAAAATGAATCGCTTAAAACTTGTGGCGACACTGCCACCTAGCGACACTCGTTGGAATGGAAGAGGACAGTTACAGCAATTCCACGACAGATGGCGCTTACATCAACGCCCATAAAATCGGCACAATTCCCATACTGTTCTGCATCACACTATCGAAGTGTTTATAACGCTAGTGTTAGCATTATAAACACTTCGATATACCACTTCCAACCAACTTCCTTCGGACTTAGTTCCCTAGGCACAACACCCGCCTGGAGAGAGATCTCTCTATTGTCCTTTCTTCCACAAACTCATATAAAACCATAATATACTTCAAACAGTTATATTTACGTCCCTCGCTTGCGGGCCGCAAACATCTGCGATCTCGGCCTTTCTTTGTTTTACCACCCTAGTTGTGTAATGTACTATTAAAATTTTCTAAGGTCTTGAGCCTCCTAATAAATGGCGGAATCGTGGTAATAAAATAATTCAAAATGAAGGAGAAGGAAATAGTGCGTCGATTTGTATGGGTGCCAGTGCAAGATTTTGCAGTAGACATTTGACGTCAAGAGTGTAATTTAGTGATGGAAAACATACATTTTCCATTTAATTTGGTGGTAATTGAACAATTATTCACACCATTATTATCAGATTTTTCAAATCTTATACTAATGTTGACGGTGACTGAAGTTGCCAGCGAGAAAAGAAGATCCCTTCTTTTTAGCATGCGACGTACATACACTATTTCTACTACACGCATCTCGATATATTTCTGTGATGGTTATTACGCACAAAACATCAACGAAAGTCACGTGGAGCTGTTGAATTAAAATCTATTGGCATCGTTTAAAAAAGCAAACTTATATTTGCAGTCATAAAACAGGAGTAATTTATTTATTGATACAGGTTAGGAACTTTAACATACAGCTTCCTGTATGCTAGCTGCAAAAGTTGTTTTTCATATCACGTCGACGAATATATGATTCAATATCGCCAAACATTTCTTTGCATTATAATAGTATATTGCCAACGACATAAAGATTACAAATGCTTCTTTCTGACGCATTGGTAAGTGAGAGAGGAACAAAAGTCTTCCGATTTAAACGGCTGAGCGTGAAATTCGCCCAAGTCAATTTCCTTTGACAAAATTATACTCTTAATTTCTAAGAGATTAGGTGCTAAAGTGATGTAAATATACAGGTATACTTCGGTTTGGTTCCCTAGCATAACATATTCTTGGCTAAGTAACAATTGTACAAATATAACAATGTGCGTAAGAGTAGTGATTCAATACATGAATAGGTTCTATTGTTTCCCTTTTAGCGAAGGCTGCCACTTTTGTGTTTCGTTTCAGTAGGTATATTTCGGATTAAGTCAATTTCGGAATTAGCCTACTTGTCAGTTGGTACATTTCATCATCATCGTCAAGCCATCGTTATCAGCATCTCCCCAAGATTGTATAATGGTGTTTCTTTAGATAGTGCTGTTGCTGCAGATCATGTCACTAAATGCAAATTCAGGGAATAACTAGGCGCCCCAACCACTGCCAAAAACACCGATGACAGTTAAATATTAGTGATTATGACTATATTACTATATGACGATGGCTTCATGATGATGATTAAATAGACAAACTGACAGGGTAACTAACTCTGAAAATTACGTCCTACGGAATACACCACCTGAGACAATAACCTACTTCATAACAATTAGTATATTTAAGTACGTATATTGTAGTCAGAGAATATTACAGAACACAATTGAATTGGTACCAATTAATAACAACGCTGCGTATGATATATTATGATCATCTAACAATAAAATATACGTTAACTAACTGACTGACAACAAACGACCTAAATGGTCGCAGATAATTTATTAGTCTACGTTTAGTTTTTTTTACTTTATTTTAAATATTCTTTGAAAAACGCTCTTTCAATTCACGCTTCCAGAAATCTTCTTCTTCCTTGTTTTCAACAACTTAAGGTCAAATCCACATGACAAGTCACTTCATTTATTTATTCCTCTACAATAAAGTTTTATCCTATACGGTTTTCAGCACCCAGATTGATTCAAGACAAGTTTTTACACATTTTCTGCTTTAGTGCCTTGTTGAGGATTATTGTGGTGTGATAACATGCCGTCAATAAGCATTTTATTAATTATTCATAGATAATGGAAAAAATATTGTGTAAAACATCACCCAGAAATGGCTAAAAACCAAGCTAAAATGGCGTTTTTTAATTTAACGAAAAACAAATATAAGCTCCTGAAATTATCATAAAACTTCAATCAACTGATTACCCACCAAAAACATTACTTACATGTAAAAAGATGCAAATCTCGCAACGCAGGTCTCCTACAATAAAAAAGTTTTGTGATGTATGTATTGTTAAACCAAGTCAATACCGGAGGGGTGCTAGCATAACTCGATTTCCACCGACTTGCCTATTATTTACCCGTGGAGGATTCTTTATTTGAGAACAATAAAATGTGTTATTTAGCCGTGGAGGATTCTTTATTTAAGAACTATAAAATGTCACATCAGCTATAATGTCGTAATCTCAATTGAAGAAAATCTTATAAATCTAATGCTTTGAAAGGTTTCTTAAAGTGTTCATGTTTAGTTAATATCCATTTTAAACTGGTTTCTACTTGTGACTGCTACTTAAACAAGTTTTATTTGACAGTTAATTTGCCGGTGTTCGCGTATGGAGCCAGCATTGGCTGGATGTCTCCAATGACACTTCTGCTGCAGTCAGAGAACTCCCCCAGAGGCACGCCGCTCACAGACACAGAAGTAAGAATCAATTGAATCTTGTTTACAGCGAAAATTTAACCACTAAGTGATTGGCTTAAGTGAGATCCAAAATATTCCTGGATATTGATGGATCGACGTTTATGAGAAATTATTTCGATTCCACTGTGTTTCCTCTAATTACTACTACAACACGATTAATACCTCAACCTCTTGCTTAACCATTCAGGTCCAATTAACATTCTGTTTTATCTCCTTTCCTGATGATGGTCTGTGATGGTCTTAATGTAAATTTACATCCCATCAAAAACATTACATGTAAAAAGATGCAAGTCTCGCAACGCAGTTCTCCTACAGCAAAAAAGTTTCGAGACGTAATGTTACACCAAGTCAGAACTCGATTTCCGGTGGTGGGTGGTGGTGGTGGTCGGTGACTTGCCTATTATTTACCCGTGGAGGATTCTTCATTTGGGAACTATAGAATGTCCACCACGGTTAAATAATATGCAAGTCAGTGGAAATCGAGTTCGGTTCTGCGTCGCGAGACTGGCATCTTTTAACATGTAATGTTTTTGATGGGATCTCATTTCTTCTTGTAGGTGGTCCTTTATTTATTACATTCCAATCCATTATATTTCCAATTTGTAATCGCAACTTTGTAATTGCATGTATTGTATAGGATTACAAACTTGTGTGCAGTTGTGACTGGAATATCAATATTTTTAGGTTTTGTAGGACTGGCTTCGAAAAAAGGATGGTACGGCCGTGCCTTTGTTTTGCTCGACTTGGCGGGGGCTCTGCCGTGCCCCCAGATTAGGATCCCGTGCCAATGATGGAAATGTTCGTTTGCAGATATCATGGATGGGGTCATCAGCTTACTTGGTGTGCATACTAGCTGACTTTTTGATGGCCTTCATGGGGGATAAAATAGGAAGAAAATGGACGCTGATCTTCATGTCAGCTGCAGGCGGCGTAAGTTGACATTTCGACATCTGAATATTTAACTAGGCACCTTAAAACTTCATCATTAGGATTAGGATCACAAAAACTAGTTGAATAAAAATCCAAATACAAGTTTTGAATCTGTCAAATGAATAAGATAAATTAAATAAAACCACATTTAACTTAAAAAAAAACCGACTGCGGTAAAAAATACAGCGCATTAAAGTGCATAAATCCGCCTTTTTGCTTTTTTTTCACAATTTTTTGTACGCAGTGACACTTGCGTCATAAAGACGAATCTAATGATATATTATTTATCAAAATCAGGTGTGTCGTTGAGTAGATACGAGTGGACATAGGAACGGAAATACGTACACAGGTCAAACACATAACCCTCCGTGTGGGCTTCGCCGCAGTCGGGTAAAAAGAAACAGACATATGGATGAGAATGATGAAAAAAATTAATAGGCATAACTAAATTTTCGAAGAACTTCAAAAGACACTACGCGTAGAAGCTAAGCGCCAGCGCCAGCTCAATCAGGAGGGAAGGAGATAATATCTCCTTGAAGTCTTTGGTGCAAATAGATAATTCTATTTTACAAGCTTTTATTTAGTTTCACCTGTCCCGCCGTCTGTCTGTGTGTCTGTAAATATCAAATCTTGCAAGTTTCCGATTGAGCTAAAATTTTGCAAGGATTATGTAATTCAGATGACGATGCAATATCATTATGACTTGAAGCTGATCTGAAGATGGAAATTACACAAGATAAATTCACCGTATTCATTTGATTAGTTTTTTTTTAGAAACTGACAAACTCGCATCCCATATGGGCATAGCAATTGTCGGACCGGATGGTCGGCCGTGGCGTTCCCTGGGGTCGAACCAGGTCGCTAGCCGGACCCACCCGAGTTGGGTCGAACTGGGTGGGTGCCGGGGGTGCCTAGGGTTGAACCAGGTCACCTTGTCCCGGTCCACCTCGATAGAATCGGGCTAGGTCGTTTGGCCAGGGCCACCTTGACTTTTCGCTGGTTGCTCAGAGTGAGCAACGGACCAGCGGGAAGGATGAAGCGGATCATCCTGTCCTTATGTGAACGTGTGTATCGAACTAATGGGAGTTTCAGTTGCCGATTGGCTAAAACCTAGCCCAGCTAAGAAGACTCCGGCAAGAAACTTAGCTGAGCCCGAGCAAGGTCGGAGTGAGATTAGTTTTGACGTGCAGTTGGCAATTATATAAAGTACAGTCGGTAATAAGAGCTTGCCTCAAAAAACAGTTTATGACAGAAATGACTACGATTCAATTCTCCTACTTATTTATATCTTTGATGATATCCCTGGTATGATTCTTGCAGGCTTGTTGGATAATCAAACTATCTTCACTAAGCACATGGGCGTTCATCCTCGCACGAGCAATGGTGGGAATAACCATGGGCGGGGCTTACGTTACGTGCCCGCTCTACACGAAGGAAATCAGCGAGGACAGCATACGAGGTCTACTGGGAACGATGGTAACCATCCCAATAAAGTTATTTTTAACGGTTGTACAAAAAAAGTTTTTTTCAAACATACAATGAAATATTTTTTCATCACACTTGCTCGGAAATGGTGTCATTACACGTAGGTTTTGCGGGCCGTAAATGACCTATTACGCCCTAGGGCGTAATGGTTTTCTTTTTAAATTCGAAACGCTAGTTCTGTTTTACTCTTATTTGTCATTTTCAAAGGAAACGCCAACTTACTTTTTTAACTTTTATTACTGAAATATTTATTTAAAGAGAACTGTTATTGCAAATACATGTAAAAACATATTTCTGTAACATTAATTAAATGTTTAAATATAGTATTTCAGTATTTTGCAAATATAAAATAATCCATTTTTAGTCTTTACCGCTATGGTTTCCGAACGTGACTTGACGTTCGCATTGTCTATGGAATATGTCACTAATGTCACTGTCAGTTTTACAATTTTATTTAGGTTAAGTAAGGTTATTTTAATCAGATTTCCTCACAAGTGTGATGAAAAACATTGTGTGTGCCACGGGCGGTAAAGGAATTACAAACTCGTGTTATTAAAGCCCTCGGCTTCGCCTCGGCCTTGTAACAAACACTCGTTTGTAATTCCTTACTTACCGCCCTTGATACACAATGTACTATTGTTCCACGGTTTGTGCGGCTAGACGAGAGGTCTGTACCTAATGGAATGTTATTAAATTGGAGGCCTCACGTTTATTTGTGACAGCATCGCGGCGTTCAGCCTTTAAAAAAACTATAAGCCATATTTACTTTTTGGTTCGTTATGACATTCTGCAACTCCTATATTTGGCAGTTTTTTTTTGTATAAAATCAACATGATTATAACAAATAACACATAACTAACAAATTCCAATAATTTTAAACTCCAATTTAACTACACAAATACATAAGGAACATAACATTAATATTTCATTGCATGTTAGAGACAATATTATCTTTCAGCTGCGTCACGAATATCTATGGATTTGTTACTAACGTTCAGTATCGTCACAGCTCTTAACTGCTCAAAGCATGTACACTTTATTTGAATAACGCTCGTGGATTGATAAACTAGACGTGTCAAACAAATTAGTTACCGTGCTTTTGTATTCAGAATTCCACATGAACACAGGTTTTGCTTCCTATTTAATCTGGAGGCACGGCAGTGCCCCCGCCAAGTCGAGCAAAAAAAGGCACGACCGTACCATACATTTTTCGAAGCCATTCAGGCCATTTTCAGCCTCCCATAATTTTGTATTGGCTAATTTTCAGGGATATATAGGGCACAATAAGATTTAAATATATTCTCAATATCATTCATTTCAATTTCATCGTGTAGTTTAAGAATTATTGCATGTCAAAGTTCCTTAGTTTTGTCACTGACTCGCTGACTCACTGACTGATTCACTGATGAAATGTAATGTAAATCCAAGTCAGTACCAGAGGGGTGTCCACAGAACTCGATTCCCACCGACTAGCCTATTATTTACCCGTGGAGGGAGGATTCTTTATTTGAATGAGTAGTGTGTTCTTCCACGGTTAAATAATAGGCAAGTCGGTGGGAATTGATTTCTGTAGACACCCACCCGGTACTGACTTGGTTTAACATTACAATCTCAAAACTTTTTGGTTGTAAAAGGACTGCGATGCGAGACTTGCATCTTTTTACATGTAAGTTATGTTTTTGATGGGAGCTTATTTCTTTTTGTAAGTGGTCTTCCAATTTGAACTGCAAAGCTAACTTTGTAATCGCATGTATTTGTATAGGATTACAACTAGGTAACTTTGTATAGGACTGAAATTGCAATATATTTAGGTGTTGTTGATAGGCTTACAACTAACTATGTTTAAAACTTGGAGCTTGTTGGTCTGCTAGAAGTACCTTAGAATTATTATTATGAACAGTGAGTCAGTGACAAAACTAAGGAACTTTGACGCGCAATAGTTCTTAAACTACAAGTTCCAATTGAATATTATTGAGAATATGACTTAGATATATATCCCTGAAAATTCAGGGTTCTTGCTTTAGCCAGCACAAAATAACAGGAGGTTGAAATGGCCCGAATGGCTTCGAGAAAAGGATGGTACGGCCATGCCTTTGTTTTGCTCGACTTGGCGGGGGCACTGCCGTGTCACCAGATAATATTTGTTCTTGTTTCATTAAGATCGCCAGCTGTATCATGTTTGTAATATCAGGTACCTTTCATTTTTACATTTTTTTTATAGAGTATTATTTAATTAGACGTATTAGTAAGTAGTAGTTTGAGTGTCCTTCCGTATCTTTAGTGAAAATGCAAATATGGGACGAAGTTTTATAAATATGGTACGAAGTTCTTATTACCACTGCAGAAGGTGTATTCGGATTTGGAATTTTGGACATATTTTTAAATATTGATGTGCACCCATATTTTTACTCTTGGCTGCAACCACGGCGCTCATCTCATGATGGAGTCGGAAGGTGGCGATAAGACCACTAAATGACGTGAGAGACCTAAACCCACCGTGTTTGGGATCATTTGATTGGTTTTGATACTTTTGATACAATTTACGATTATATAAAAAAGTACCTAAAGTCGGCAATTTTTTTAACTGAAAGTAATTTTTCACAGGTCATCCTATTTCATACAACCGGAAACCTCTTCCTTTACGTCATAGGAGACTATTTAAGCTACAACACTATCCTGTGGGTTTGTCTGTCCCTGCCTACGATACACTTGGTGCTCTTCATGATGATGCCTGAGTCCCCGTCCTACTTAGTACAAACTGGTAACGAAGAGGTAAGAAAACATTTCCTTTGATGATTTTATTTTCTTAAAATATTTACTTTTTATCTAGTTGATCTTGCTCAGAATCGTTTATGCTTTCGATCCTTATACACGAAAAAGTGTGTTCCAATTTTTTTTATGGTAAAATATGTTACCAATGCGTCACGTATATAGAAATAAAAAAAAACGTAGCTACAAAAACGTGACGATCTTGAATGGAAAATTTGGGGCACAAATTTTCGTGTATTAGGTTCGAAAGTACAAAACGATTCCGTGTTAAAAAACTCAAATAGTCAGTATTTTAAGAACAAAATCATAGAAATACGCTCTTTTTTAACTCTTATATAGTATGAACTGAGTACAAATTCCTAAATATGTACGTCCTTAGATCTAAGATAGTTTATTTGACGTAAACTTTCATCTCCCATCCCACAGTTATCAATTAAACCTTAGCGCTTCTGTAGTTCTGTGGTCGTTCTATTTCTTTCTTTAATGGTTTTAAATAACTAGCAATGTTTGTATGTATGTTTAGGTAAAAATTGCAAGCTGAATTAGAGTCACTTACCGATTCGATTGGGCTCAAATTTTAGTATACTTGCGTATCTTTGGCAACAATGCAATAACATTGTACCATATAACGGATCTGATGATTGAGCCGGAAGGAATAGGATCATCTAAAATACATAAGTTATATGATATTAATTTTGAATTACAGTTTACAACTGTATAAAAAAGTACAGTCGGCAAAATAAAAACTTTAACTGTTAAAAAAACTTTCTGTAATTTTTTTTTTATATTTTGAATAAAAATTGTATTATATTGATCGTCAGGAAGCGAAGCGAGTACTGGCGTGGCTGCGTTGCCGCAGTGAAAATGACCCGGTGGTCCGTCGGGAACTGCAGCAGATCAAAGCCGAGCAAACTAATGACGAGAAGAGCAGTAAATTCGTGCTCAAAGCACTCTGTGAGTAAACTTCACCGACGGGCAGTGAATAAAAAAACCCGACTGTGGTGCAAAAACTACCGGGCATTTTATGTGCATAGATCCGCCATTTCGTTTATTTCTTTTACAAAGGACTATGCGTCAAAATGGACCAAATACCAACACAGCTGAGAGTTGTGTCATTAAATAGGTCTTTACATGTACTTCATTTCATTATATGGGCACCAAGTTCAAGTCCATTGCAAAACTGAGTATACACGTAAAGACCATTTTAATGACACAACTCTCAGCTCTGTTGGTTTTTGGTACACTTCCCATACGATATTGCCCTTGGTCCATAATACTTACCCACTGACACTCACGCCATCAACACGAATCTAATAATTAGAGACCGGATTTGAAGTAGCGATCTCAATATTAATATGGATATGACTAGCGCAATTTGTTAAATACATGTCATGTTGGTTGTATAAGGTTTTAATTTTTACTGTGCGTTGTGCAGAAGAAATATTAAATTTATTGTGTAGAAAAAAGTATAAATTATACCAGTCATAATCATATTAATATTGAGATCGCTGCTTCAAATCCGGTCTCTACTTATTATTTCACGGTTTTTTGCATAATTTTATTCGTTAAGACGTATGCGGTAAAAAACGCGCAGGACAATACCGTGTGAATGAAGCTTTACACGGCGCCCTGTTCACGACGTGGCAAATACCATAGAAACACAGCATGCACGTAAAGGAAATTTTGAAAATACCAACCGTTCGTTGACCCCTTCGAATCATATGACAATCGGCTCAGCAATACAAACGTGAATAGTCAAACAAATGCACAAAACGTCCAGTTGACTTCTATGTAGATGTTCTTTGCTCGGTCAATAACCATTAAAGGCGTTACGTAATAGTGGTAATACGTTAGCAAATAGAACTTACCTTTATTTACGAGCAGATCAGTGTGTTACTGTTTTCTGTTGATAAGTATAATGATCAAATAAATCATAGAATAAACTAACTTGCATGAATAATGTTTTGCATTAATTGTTCTGATATCGTCATATCTCATAGTCATAAACATCGACGCACGTGATTATGTTGCCACTAACATAATTCAGAGGTCCTTTGTCAACGGTGTGGAAATGTATTACGCATACACCCATTACCAGGCCCTTAAAAGGACCCCTCGGGTGGGTTATGTGGGACTCAATAGAGTGGAGCTTAAGCTTACAATGTTTTGTCCCTTTGTTTTGAACATTGTATGTATTTTTAGCCGATCTCACGAAAAAGAGGGTGGTCGTTGGATTTTTAGGGTTCCGTACCTCAAAAGGAAAAAACGGAACCCTTATAAGATCACTTTGTTGTATGTCTGTCCGTCTGTCTGTCTGCCTGTCCGTCTGTCAATACCCTTAATCTCAGGAACACGTGGAGGTAACGAGTTGAAATTTAAACCATATACTCAAATCTACAGTCCCTTGAAGCCGTGAAAAAATCAAACTATTAAGTTAACGTAAAAAATGGATACGGTCGTTTATACCGCAAGAAACTCAAATTTCGACACTCTCAAGGAAACCAAAATTCAAAGGCTACCTTTGACTTAGAACTATACAATTTTGCAAGTAATACCGTCTTATTATATATGTATTGGAAAAAATCTGAAAACTGTACATTTTTTATTAAATCATAACAAATAGACTTTGCCAAGGGAATCAAAATCCAACGGGTATACTACAAACAACTGAAAACTATAGATTTTCAATTAAATCACAAAAAATAGAGTTTACTAAGTTTTTAAGTGTATACTAAGTGTTTAAGTAAGTTTTTATTTATAGGGTACTTTAATATAATTACAAATTTGTACGGAACCCTTGGTAGGTGAGTCCGACTCGTACTTATCCGGTTTTTTATATATTATGTGTTACCTCAAAACTTCGTTGTTTATAGAGATAGAGAATTATTTTTTTATTCAAAGGGTATTATCATTCTTCCAGATTGGTCGCATTTTATTTGATATTCCGTCTGATGATAGGATCCATGAAGAATCTGGGAAACTCTTAAAATATTTTAGCGAGATGCAATTTTAGTGTTTTCATAGTAATCCCGCGCACTGGCTAGTCGTCGAAGTTAAATCATGGAAGTAATTTTTTTACCTCTAGAGATGCTATGTCCAGTCCGTTTCAAATAAGGCGAAGAACACACTGAAATCGCCCGTCGCCGCGATTTTTTCCGTGTAGCTGCGCATAGTAGTTGCGAGTCGCCGCGATTTACGCGCCAGTGTGCGCCACCCCGCGATTTTTCTATACAAATCGATGATTCTACATACAAAGTTGAAAATCGCTGAGTCGCGTGTCGCTGCGATTCGCGCTGCAGTGTAAGATCCGCCTAATCCTGAACTATTTCATAATATGACATAGTTGGAATATCGAATAAAATGCGACCAATCTGGAAGAATGATATAGTTATATACCCTTTGAATAATATGTGAAAATTGAGACAATATATAGGTAACACATTAAAATCGTTTTCTAAAACTGCAAATATAACGCACAACAAGCGTAGATAACATATACCTACGCGAATCTTTTTACGTGCACCAGCAATCCATTTTTTTTTATTTTTAGTATCTGACAAAATCCTGTTCCGAGCATTCCGGATCGCAATGGTGGCCACGCTCACCCGTGAGGTGTGCGGGGCTATCCCGGTCCTCAACTTCGCGGGAGAGATCTTCACCATGGCGTCGAAGGGTTCTGGACTAGTGTTGACTGCCAACCAGCAAGCGATGATGCTGGGAACCGTGCAAGTGGCGGGCGCAGCGTTGGCGTCGAGTGTCGTCGAAAAGACTGGCAGAAAAGTATGATTCAGTTAAAAATCGATATTCAAACTCAATCGGAGATTTCTTACGTCTTTATTGAACCGAAAATTGTGTGTTTAAGGAGCTTCTGTACCTAGTCTTAACTTCATTATCCTTATAGTCACTTTTACTCTAAAAACTATATACTTTGTGGTGCAGCAATTTTTTTAACTTTGTATATGAATGTGGTTCTTTTAATTGGCACTATAATAACAAAAATTTGGTTGCAGCCCCTCTTGTTCTCAACATCGCTAATATCGGGCCTAAGTATGTGCGGCTTAGCGACGTACTTCCTGCTCAAGCAGTGTGGATTTTCCGCGCCAGATTGGGTGCCGATCTTCACACTTTGTTTGTGCATCTTCTGCGACGCTGCCGGGTTACAACCAGTATCTGTTATTCTCACCAGCGAGATGTTCTCTTTCAAGGTAAAATTCAACGTGGTTGTTAAATAGCTACGTGCTCAAAAGTAGCGCTGTCGCAAAATTAATAGAAAATGTCATAACAACGTTAAGGATCCCAACCCATCCACAAGCCTCTGGTGTCCGCCCGTCTGTCACAGGGTTTAAACCATACCTAATAGGTAAAGACTTGAACTTTGGCACCAAATCAGGATCTGATTTATGGGATTTTGGAGAAATCGGGGGAACTCTTCATACATTATAAAGCGATTTGGGTATTTTGTAGTAACTTGTGCATTTGTTAATTTAATAGATCCGTTTAAAGTCAGTTATTAAAAAACATTATCTATCTTTTCAGTATCGTGGCACCGTGATGGCCACCACCATGGCCTCGTCATCTGTAATCGATTTCATTCAAATGCTGTTCTTCAAGCCTCTTGCCAGCTTAGTGGGTGTGCACTTGGCATTCTATGTGTTCGGTGGCGTTTGCATACTCGGCGCCATCTATGTGATCCTGGTCATTCCGGAGACGAAGATGAGGAGCCTGGAGGAAATCCACCAGGATCTCAGAACAAAGAAGGAAAAGGCGCTGGAAGACTCAAAAAAAGAAAAAATAAAAAAGTTGGACGTATGAGAAGCGTAAATAATAAATGTGTTTTTGATATTATACCTACCTATTTACCAGTTTATCTTTATTTATTAAAACAAGGACACAAAATTCACGTAAGTATCAAACAACATTAAAATAACTGTATTTATACAATTTCATTGGATTATAATTACTATGTATATTTACGTCGCAGCCAACTGGTGTAATTAGCCATTTGGTTAAATGCCTAGCCTTTTCACTTAATGTATATAAACTAAATTCTATGCCATTTAGTTAACTGCCTGGATGAAATTTAGCCAATGCGTCAATGTATCAATTAACGATACGGCCGTTCGTTTAGTAGGGCAACTATGAAAATGGGCTTTGATTAGGGTTTTCTTTCTAAACAACTATGACCCTCCAGCAGGTCGATGAAACCCCGCTGCGCGGGGCTTCTATTTCTGCTCAGATGGACACAAGCTGACTAACAAACCATGACTTAAAAAAGGAGTTTGTTTTGTTCACTTTTTCCATGCGGCGTCGCCCCCCGAGCCCACCTTGTAGGGGGCTCCGTCCCTCCGTCCCCCTTTGTGAGATCAAGTTCTAGGACTGAATAGAATAGATTTATACAACTAATATTTGACGGACTCGGCTAGGCGGGTTATTTAATATTGTCGAACGAAAGTAGTTTGCCTAGCCGTTTGACAGAAGGGCTAGACGGCCCAATGTTCTTCCAGACACTTAACTAACTGGCGCAGTTTAATGAAAAGGCTAGGAAGCTAACCAAATAGCTAATTAAGCTAGTTGGCCGCGACATATATATTATGTCCACATAGTAACCAAGTGCTAAAAGAAAATCGAAACACCGAGAAGATCTATACGACAGAATCACATTTGTGACATAATCACATAGACGATACGTAGTTTTATTGAAATGAGATATAATCACATGACAATAATTCACATAAAACATTTCATGTAAAAAACCGAATACTTAAATGTGACTGATTTCCATATCCATGCAAAATTTTAGCTCAATCGGAAACCGGGAAGTGGGTCACATTTAACTAGCAAGATTTGATTTACAAGTTTTGCCAACAGGTACAATACTATATGACATGAAAATTATAACAATAGGTACTTATCGTAATTGGAGTATTGACCCAATTACAAACACAACTGGCATAAATATTATCGCTTACATTTTGCAACACTTAAATATACTAAAATATGGAAACGTAACAAATATCTTATACAAATAATAACTACACTACTACTACTACTATAGTACTACAGTTGCTTACAGATAGACACACTTACACCAGGACAAGCGAAACTAAATTAAAAGCTTGTAATAATGGTTGATGAACAGTGAATATGACTTGTCCGCAAACATAACAAAAGAAAAGCTAAATAGTTGCTTTTAGAGCTCAGTTTTAGCGCCATAATTATTCAAACTAGGTAGTAATATCTTCACCAGGCCCATCTGTCTGTATGTCTGCTCGTCGGTATGTCTTAGTCATTTTATTCGAAGGTATTGTAAAGATTGTAATAGCCTCATTAATTTCTTAAATAAATACATATAGTAGAATTTAATAACATTGAACGTGTCAACCACTATGTATTAAGTTAATCAATTACTTTAAGTGGTTGATACATGCGCCATGAATTAATAAAAAAGTTCATACTGACTTTTTACAAGTCATCTTTGTTACCTACGACGGCGACATATGTGCGAAGTGAAATGTTACTAAATAATTTACTTGACGATGATTTCCAAAAGATGCTCTTTCCTTTAAACCTAATGCAGACGATTCTTTTGCAACCAAAATATAAAATTCTGCATGGCTTTATCACTCCAAGAAGAACACAAGATCACATTTTGTTTCTGCTCGGTCCAATCATTGTTATAGGAGCTGGATTTATTAAGCTTTATTATTGTGATTTTATAGAAGCAAGTGAAGATCATCCTAAACTTATAAGGTCGTTAGCTGTGTTAGACTTCACGTTTTTTTCCGTATCTAGTTTGGTTGTTTATGCCGTGCTTCTCACTCAAAGCAGAAACAATGTGCAGTTAATTTTAAAAATGCAGCATGCCTACAGGACTTTCGGCTGCAGTAGTGGTTTGAAAAAATATCAAAAAGAAAATTGGACACTTTTTGCAATATATATATTAATGTGCTTCGGGATTACGTTTGGAAACTATATGAGGCATTTCTTTGGTGTTCCTGAAGTAATATTCATATTTTCCTTATTTTATTTCGATAGCAATATATTTTTTGCTTCTCGAGTGATAAGGTTTTTAGAACACGAGTTGAAATTGTGGCTGAAAGAACTGTACAAATTTCAAATAAAATGTTCTGAACCAAATCATAATCGGTTGACGGAATATCTCAAAGACGTTAAGCTACAAAGAAAAAATTTGTTTCAAGCGTATCTACATATAGTTGGAGCATTTCAACTTTCCAAAAACATATTTCAGTACTCGGTGAGTAATCTATCTATACCTACACATAATAAGATCGTAGTAAAACTAGGTTTATACATTAGAGCATTTTCCAAAAAAGTTACTGGGTAGTGTGATAAGCAAGAGTAATAAACCACAAATAAATTGTATTTGAAATGTTTAACTAATTGAATGACAAATATCTTATTCATAATAACAGAACTACAATTGTATAGCAGAAAATATATTTAGTAACCTATCCCAAAACTAAATTTAAAAATTAGACTAGGCCCCCTCTTTGCTGCACTGCGCTACTGAGCGCTCTGTACAAGCTGTGAGTGAAATGTTATTATGTATGTATTTGTTCTCGCATCACGCTAAAACTACTACACCGGTAACTATAACATTTGGTGTACAGGTCGATTATGAAACCCTAGGATTACTACCCGACTACGTCGAAGCAAATAACAGCCCTCTTTTTCCGTCGGGAGCTAAAAAGGGACATTTTACTTATTTCCCCTCCACAAAGAAAGTTGCGGGCATTCTTTACTTTACAAGAACAGTAAAAAATAACTAGTTTGTTAAAGACGTATAACTCTAAGAAAAACTTAACGATCGCAAAAGTATGGTTCTCTTACAATTTATGTCTGTTATAGTACATTACACAACTAGGATGGTAATACAAAGAAAGGTCGAGATCGCAGAAGTTTGCGGTCCGAGCTGCAAGCGAGGGACGTATGTATGCGATCAAGGGCATTCTTTATTACCTCTCGTGTTGTGTACATAATTTTATGTCTACACTTGGCCAGAAAGCGGTTTTTTCCGTACGCGCAGCGTGCGGAAAAAGCCACTTTATGGCCAGGTGTAGCATAAAATATTTATCCTTGTCTTAATTGCAGATATTGCTTCACTCAGCGGAAGTATTTCTACATCCATTAATGTACGTCCAACAAATAATTGAGGTTGGCAACTCAACAGAAATATTTAGGCAGATAAATGTAAGCGTAACCTACTTACCTTCGAAAATCTGTACTGGTTTTAAGACATTATTTTTTTTTTATATTTTATTAGAAGAGAAAACTTGGAGCTCGCAATACCTATTCAGGGTCGTACTGCAGCATTCTTCCACATTCTTAAAAAATGCTTGTAATGCGTTCGTCCACGGCGCGTAGATACACATTCGAGCCGCGTGATATACCTTTTGTAGGAAAACATTACTACTGCTGCTACATACAGTGGCGTAGCGAGGGTGGTGCAGGCAGGGCACGTGCCCTGGGCGCTAACAAGGAAGGGGGCGCAAAAACGAAAATTACTAACAACTTATACAAAATAAATAAAAGTCTTGAATGCAGCCAAACCCCGTTTAACATGGATTTTTCCGCCCTGGGTGTCACCAAGAAACAAAGGGGCGCAGTTTGGATGAGTGCCCTGGGCACCGTGGCTAAGGGGCGCAGTTTGGTTGCGTGCCCTGGGCGCCATTTTACGTCTCTACGCCACTGGCTGCATACTTGTTACGGTACGGTTGTTCATACTTTCAGGAAGTGTCCGTATTTGTTGCCCTCGTACCGTTGTTCTGGGTTATGAAGAACGTCGTGCTGCTAAGCAGCGTGAGCGCGGCGTGTGAGCAGTTCCGTCTAACAGTAGCAGATGTGACTGCAGCCACCGCCGTTGTTCGCTGCCAGAACGCTTATGTTTGTACGTTTCATCCTCTTATTGTTACGAGTATATTAAAGTTACGAACGCATTACGCGGTACGATCCGACTACTAGCCTAGCGTCCCTGCTACCGCGTCGTGTGTAACAGTGACGGCTTAATTCACTTGTTCTTGAAGAAAATTGAAGCCAAAGCTGCTCCGGCTTGCCCAAAGATATCTTCAATGCCACTCCCCTAGTGCGTAATATCTCATACAAATAATTTTTTATCACGTTGCGTTGCGTCACTCAGCTGCCGTGTAAATTTAAATGATACTGATAGATGGCGCTGACCTTAAAGTTCCAATTGCAAGTTGATTCTGAAAATTTTTGAGACTTCTCATGTCATTTCACGCAGACAAAATGTAAACTATAAAATAAAACATATTTTAGAGTACATTACACAACTAGGTTGGTAAAACAAAGAAAGGCCGAGATCGCAGATGTTTGCACATACATGTTTTAAACATAATTCATGCCGTGGAAGCAAACAAGAGCGACTCTTTTGTTTGTATGGAAAACTGACCGACTCGCTCGAATCACCTTAACGGACGCCATTTTTTCCAGCTGACATAAACAAGTTATGCAAAAACGTGTACCGTGTGTCGACGTCTGCAGCGCGCGGGTTGCGCGCGGCTGGCGTGCTTACAGTGCGCGCGGCACTGCCATTGCGGCTACTGCAGCAACTTGCCGCATATACTGTAGTGCTACTGCAGTTTGCCTTCTTGTAGTCGTGTCACTTGCGCAGAGCGGCGCAGCGTGCGGGCGCCTGCCGCTGCGGCTGCTGCAGCAACATGCTGAATACGCCGTATCGCTACTGCACTCTTCGTTCGCTTTTATTTAACAGTTACTAGATTAAATAAATAATTATGAGTAGTGTTTAGTATATAGTAGCAAATAATATAGAGCTAGGCTAAATATTTACATAGAGACATGATCCAATTATGAAATTGTTATGGTTGGTATATCAATATTAGTTCCAGGTACGATATTAATTTAAAACTAATCCATTACGTACTTGACTATGAAATATTTCAGTTCACCGTCTTTCATATACTTAGCTTTTATTTTGAGTAATAAAGTGTTTAGGTACATACATACATTTAGCTGCGCTTGTCAGGAAATTTATTATTATACCATTAAGTCATCACTTGGAATTATCGATGAGACTTGTGATACAACTCTCATGAATAAAAATTAAATACTGGATGCTATCATGGATCCAGATAAAGAATTTTTCAAAATCCTCAGGCCATTATATTTCTTAAGTTGTATATTCTGTATTCGCAAATACTCATTTTGTCGAGACACAGTTACACCTATTACATTTAAAGAAATAGCTGTTACCTTATGTGCTAATTGTATTATAATTTACTTATTCTATACAACATTTCAAGTCACTGACTTCAAAGTTCTTTCCCTGAAAGTATACTATTTTGTTATATATGGTCAACATTTGTTAACGTTTCTCGTCATTAGCTGCTACAATATGTGTTTGAGCAAAACTTACGTCGCGTTGATTCGAACCCTCCAAAAGATTTATTGGTTCGAAAGACATCTTCACTCATTTAAATCCATGCAAAAAAAGTTGCAAGTTTCATGCGGGATTTTGATATACATGTACATTGGAGTCATCATCCCAAAACTTGTATTAGACCCATTCTGGAATTACGCTCGGGCTATATTTCTAAGTCTGACTATCATCATAGACCTAGAATTGGTGTTCGTAATATTCGTAATCAGACTTTTGACTTTAAAAATGGAAGCATGGTCTAAAGTTGCTCAAGATCTTGTATGTGAGATGAATAAGAAAAAGAACAATAACGATATGAACATTGAAAGTCGAATATCTGTACAGGACTTAGAAAGTATGACCGAACAAGATCAAAATATCGTTATGGAAGAAGACCAAGAGATTGGAATAGATAACAGTAGTGAAGCAAAACAACTTTTTGTTTTTTTTAACCAATTAGTAGATGGTATAAATCTAATGAAGACAGCTTTTCAATTCACGGTAGGTTTTGTAAGGAAACTACGTGTTACAAATGGGCACTTTAATTGATGTATCTTCAATTGTGCATAGTTCTTCCAGAGTCTGTATACGTATCGCTAAAATTCTGTGGTTTTCAGATATTCTTTCATGCGTTAACACTTTTCACCCAGTCATTAGTGTATATCGGAGTTCTTATCATGTGGATAAAGCAAGCCGAGGTCAGTAGACGGCAAGATGAACAAAAATTCTTGTCTTTGTGACTTTTATTAGCACTTCTCTTTTTTCAGTACAATATGGACGTTGAGAAGAAGGTGCTCATCAGCCACTCAATAGGCGTCGTTATGTGGATCGCGAAGGCTCTAATCCTGCAGGCAGTGCTGGGACGCGCGAGCGAGGAGTTGTACACAGCCGTGTGCGCAGCTCGTGCCGTTGCAAGTCAGCTGATGGCCCGTCGGCATAACTGTGAGTAAAAAGGCGGACCAAAATTGTATATCTGAGGGCACGGCAGTACCCCCGCCAGGTCGAGCAAAACAAAGGCACGGCCGTACCATCCTTTTCTCGAAGCCATTCCGGCCTTTTTCAACCTCTTGTACTTTTGTGCTGGATAAAGCTAGGACCCAGATTTTCAGGGGTATATAGGGCATAATATGACTTAGATATATTATATTCCTAATAACATTCAATTTGAATTTGTAGTTAAGAATTATTGCACGTCGACGTTCCTTTGTTTTGTCACTGACTGAATGATTGACTGATCTTGATCATCATAATTCTAAAGTACTTCTAGCAGACCCGCGAGCTCCAAATTCTAAACATAATTAGTTTTTAGCCTACTAAGTCACGCAAAACCTAAAAATATTGCAATTTCAATACAAACTGCATAAGTAAGTTTGTAATACTATACAAATAAGTTACTTTTGTAGTTCAAATGGAAAATATAATTAATTGGAATGTAATAAATGAAGGAAGACCTGCGTTGCGAGACTTACAAAAAGAAATGAGATCCCATCAATCAAAAACATTACATGTAAAAAGATGCAAGTCTCGCAACGCAGTTCTTCTACAACAAAAAAGTTTTGAGATGTAATGTTAAACCAAGTCAGTACCGGGGAGGTGTCCACAGATCTCAATTTCCACCGACTTGCCTATTATTAACAGAAGAGGAACATATTTTGTAGTACTCAAATAAAGAATCCTTCACGCTGATTTATTTCAGTAAATCAGCGTGTCCGGAGTGAATTGATCTGAAGGATTCAAAAGAGTTTAAGAGTCGTTAAGCGGAGCCGGTGCTAAAAGCGGCGCCGGATGATTCGAATCACGCATCGAAGTCGAGAATTCGAGATTACTTTCTCTCTCTCTCTCTCTCTCTAGTCTGTAGCGATTTTTGGGGGAGGCTTTATGTCCATCATTCGACGTCCGTACCTAGCTGATAGATAGCTACATAGTTCCGGGTAACTTATTGTTTCATTATAGCCTTCTGTTTCCAGTGGTAACAACACGCTACGCGAAGAACGTGCTCCGCTTGTCCACTACTCTGCTCAGCCGCTTCAACGCGGTCGGCGCGCTGCCCGTGGACGCTTCGCTCCCGCTGCGGCTCGCTGCCCTCGTCACCTCCTACACTGTCGTCTTACTACAGTTTGCGTTGCTATGAATCTTTAATTCCTTACTAGCCGCTAGTTTTGTTCAAAAGATTCTCTCATCAAGACATTTTGCTCCTTATAATTATGTGTTGCTTTAACCTAACCTATCATTAGTAGTATTCCAAATTGTTTGTTCTATATCAATTTGTCAGTGCATCTGCATGAGCTGAAAAGCACCATGTTAGAAATGCTATTAAGGCATTTAAACGTAAATTGTTTATTAATATCTAATCATTAGTGTGTTCCGATGTTAACGTGGTATTTATTATTCTTACATGTAGCTTTTAAGATACATTTGTTCAAACAAATAAAAATATAATGTGTGTACCTACTGAAAAGACGTAGTTAATAAGGCGGGCAGGATATAAGTACAGTATATCAATGTACGACTTTTACCTAATATAATAGCAGAGACATATACAAATAAAATATAACTACTTAATAAACTAAACTTAGGTAAAAATTAAACTAAACCTATTAAAATAAACCTAAATTAAAACTAAAAATTATCTAAAAAATTGGGCCCCCTTGGCATGGTGCCGAATATGTTGGCAGCGTTTCCCCGCTGTATGGCGATACTTATTTGCTGTGCGAGGAAGCTGCCAGCATTTCTGTTCCCGGTGCAGTCCGCTAACCTTTTGGAGAGATCCTTAAAAAGTGCTTGTGCGCTGGGACCAAACGGGCCAAGGGTCTCGACGCCGAATGGCATAAAATGTATTCGGAGCCGAGACCCCTGTATTTGTAGCTCTTTAATTTTTCGGCCGCTTTGGCCGCCGCACCTCGCTGGGTACTGGTTCCGTTGAGGTGGAAGGGAGCCAATGTGTCGACGCAAGTAGCGTCCCAAACCAGCACCCTACCCAATCTCCACAGAATCAGGGACATCCCATCAGGTCTCTTGCCATCGTCTCTGGCGTTACAAACTCGTATTATAAAAGCCCTCGGCTTCACCTCGGGCTTATAACAAACACTCGTTCGTAATTCCTTTCTTACCGCCCTTCCTTTCATACACAATGTACTATTAAAGCACGGTATTGTGGCGCGGATCGTGAAAAGCTGATCTCACTCGTGCCAGGAATTACTTACACCAACATCTGTGGGTGGTTTTAGCCACCGACCAGAAGGAGCACGCATTAGTAGAGTCTGTGCGGAAAGCGAATAGGATTTAGAGGGGGGGGGGGGGCGCTGTAATGCTTTACTACCGTATTTGCAAAAGCGTAGTTCCGTTTTTTGCCACGCCTATTCTCTTTCCGCACAGACTCTACGCGTTATGCGATAGAAACAGAAGGTCGGTGTGCGGTGGCGTTCCGTCCGGTGGTCGAACCCGAACGACAGTTTTGGTAGAGAGAGAAGCTTCAGTACGTAGTGCTAATACTTATTCTGTGCTCAGCACGTTCTTCTTCAGCCATCGGGTGTGGACTACACATAGCGGATGGAACAAAACGAAGTACTTTCCTGAAAAGTTAGTGTCGTAAATTTGAAGTAGAATCGACCTGCAATAGTAAAATACACACAAATCGTATTGGGATCAACAGGTCTCATTAGCTGTTCAGCGGGGGAATGCTGCTAGCATTATGGGGACCTTTGAGCCGGGTGCGGTGCGGGGCGGAGTATTTTAAAGAGGAGGCAGTGTTGACGAAGCATGTTGCGGATTTGTATTTTGTTTAGGTTAAGGTCCATTATTATTATTGACGAACCGTGTTGGGGATATTATTTTGTACCTATACATTAAAAGTTGACGAAGCATGTTGCGGATTTTTATTGTAGACATTTTAATTATGAGCACAGTTTATACAGTTATACATACCAGCGGTCGGCAACCTGCGGCCCGCCGGCCGCATGCGGCCCGTGAACACTTGAACAGCTCACTTGCGGCCCGAGTGCCTCGCTGGCTATTTTGTATGTATAGGTCGTTATATTCAGAATCGTATAAAGTCATAAATTAGTAACAAAGTGCGGCCCTCGTCAATTTCTTTAGCTACTATGTGGCCCTTGGATGCTAAAAGGTTGCCAACCGCTGTTCTAGACCGATAGAATAGACACTTTTTTTAGGGTAATCTACAGGAAAGCAAACTGCAGTAGCACGATGGTATAGGTGGCAAGCAGAGCGCAAATATGCAGCGGCAGCGCGGCGCGGACCGTGAACACGCCGCACGCGCTGATCGGTCTGAAGTCGATCGCACTCGTGCGCAGCACGTTCTTCGCCAGCCGCCGGGTGTGAACTGCGAAACGATAACAACACATATCCACCCATCAAAAACATTACATGTAAAAAGATGAAAGTCTCGCAACGCAGTTCTTCTACAACAAAAAAGTATTGAGATGTAATGTAACGAGTAGTAACCAAGTCGGTTATTTTAGACCGTTCCGGGGGGGGGGGGGGGGGGGGGTGTCCACAGAACTCGATTTTCGACTTATGCATATTTCCGTGGAGGAACACATTTTATAGTTAGATAAAATTTTAGCGTTAATTAAGGTAACGGCGCCTATTACCGTGGTATTTAGGTAGTTTTCAAATGATTCCAATAAATGATGGGTATGAGAGCTCCTTAACGCCCGAGATTATTTTTTTTATTTTAGAGTGTCTATTAAATTTTCCGAATCGCTACTTTTTGAACTTATTTTATTTTATTATGTTTGACAAAATAATTATTGAAACCAGAAAGGGAGAATCTTCTATTACCGTGGTAATGGATAGGATGCAATTCTATTACCGCGAATTTAGCTTCTAATACCGAGGGTACAAAAAGCAGCATTTTTTACCATCGGTAATAGTAAACTGATACACAATTCGGCACCCAATACCGAGGGTTAAATAATATTTATGAGTTTGGTTCCGTACATTATTATTATACCTATTTGTAAGTAAGTACATCAAGGTTTTTGGAAATCAAAACAAAATGTTATGTTATGATTTATTTTAAGAGAAGATTGAAATGTCACTCGGTAATAGATCCTTCTGTTATATCTATCACCGACCCAAACAAATATTGAATGGGTCGCTAAAAGATTCCCATACATTCTATTACCGAGTGTCATGTGATCGTACCATCGGTAATAGACTTCATTTGGATTTTTGTAAAATCTAATTTCGACCCATAAAAACTTTTGGGTACAATTGCAATTTCATTACAAATCAAACATCGTTTTAACAAGCTTGCTATAAAACCAAAATGAAAAAGCTGGTATGTAAATATAGTTAATTATTACAATATTTAAACGACATGACAAAATCAGGGTTTCCATAGAAACTGCAGATTCAGTACTGAAGTTTTGTTTAAAAATTAAGGGTTTCTTTAATATATTCCATAACACGGAAATAGTTTTGCAAAAGCTTCAATAGATCAAAATTTAAATAACTGTAAGAGAGCATGTAACCGTCAACATATAGAAAACATAAAGCAAAAAGAATCAAATTACCATCTTACCTATTACCGTGGTATACCACGGTATTAGTTTCCCCAACCAAAAATGGCGTCTATCACCGCTGTATTTTATTTTCCAATTTAAACACATTTCCAGGCCAAATAAAATATAAAGTTCACGAACAAGTTGTGCACAAAACTATAAACAACCATTAAACAGTCGTAGCATTCGTTCAATAGTGGTAGCTATTACGTAAACTAATAAATAAGGTTCGGGTACACTCGCATGTGACGTGACGCGTTTGTACTACACAACCACTTCCTACGCCGCCGTCGCGGGAACTGACGTATTACGAGCTTGTTGTTAAAATCACACACACTTGCATAAACAGATCCGTTAGTCAACTAGATAAGGTTCACTTTTGTATAAATATGTTTTATTGTAAAACGAACGGCTTGCTTATAAAACGCATATTTTGAAATGCCGCGGTAATGGGCGCCGATTTTGATACCCCCGGTAATAGGCGCCGTTACCTTATAGCGTTCCGAGGGTTGCATCTTTTTACATGTAAGTAATGATTTTGATGGGTTCTAATTTTTTTTGTAAGTGGTCTTCTTTTATTTATTACATTCGAATCCATTCTATTTTTCATTTGAACTAATAACTTAGTAATCGCATGTATTTGTAAAAGGATTACAAACTTACATATGCAGTTAGTATATCTTTGAAATGTGACTGAAATCGCAATATGTTCAAGATTTGCATGACTTGATAGGCTAAAAACTAATTACCGATGTTTAAAAATTGGAGCTTGTGGGTCTGATAGAAGTACATTAGAATTATGATGATCATCAGTAAGTGATTCAGTGAAAAAACTAAGGAACTTTGACGTGCAATAGTTCTTAAGCTACAAGTTCAAATTTAATGTTATTGAGAATATAATTGAGTTATATTATGCCCTATATAATTATCCCTGAACATTTAAGGTTCTCTAGCTTTAGCCGGCACAAAATTACAGGAGGTTGAAAATGAATAGTTTTTGGTATTTTTGTGTCTTTGTTTGTTTCTTCGCGCATCACGCAAAAAATACTGAACCGATCCATGAAATTTGGTGACCAGGTGGATTATAACCAAGGTTAAAAGATACTTTTCATCACACTTGCTCGAAAATGCTGCATTACACGTAGGTTTTGCGGGCCGTAAATGAGCTATTACGCCCTAGGGCGTAATGGTTTTCTTTTTAAATTTGAAACGCTGGTTCTGTTTTACTCTTATTTGTCATGTTCAAAGGAAACGCCAACTTACTTTTTTAACTTTTATCACTGAAATATTTATTTAAAGAGAACTGGTATTGCAAATACATGTAAACACATATTTCTGTAACATTAATTAAATGTTTCAATAGTGTATTTCAGTATTTTGCAATTATAAAATCAACCGTTTTAGGTCTGTACCGCTATGGTTTCCGAACGTTGCGCATTGTCTATGGATATGTCACTAATGTCACTGTCAGTTTTACAATTTTATTTAGGTAAAGTAAGGTTAATTTTAATTAGATTTCCTCACAAGTGTGATGAAAAACATTGTGTGTGCCACGGGCGGTAAAGGAATTACAAACTCGTGTTATTAAAGCCCTTGGCTTCGCCTCGGCCTTGTAACAAACACTCGTTTGTAATTCCTTACCTACCGCCCTTGATACACAATGTACTATTTCATCACACTTGCTCGAAAATGGTGTCATTACACGTAGGTTTTGCGGGCCGTAAATGACCTATTACGCCCTAGGGCGTAACGGTTTTCTTTTTAAATTTGAAACGCTGGTTCTGTTTTACTCTTATTTGTCATGTTCAAAGGAAACACCAACTTAATTTTTTAACTTTTATTACTGAAATATTTATTTAAAGAGAACTTTTATTGCAAATACATGTAAACACATATCTCTGTAACATTAATTTAATGTTTACATAGTGTATTTCAGTATTTTGCTAATATAAAATCAACCATTTTAAGTCTTTACCGCTATGGTTTCCGAACGTGATTGACCTTCGCATGGTCTATGAATATGTCACTAATGTCACTGTCAGTTTTACAATTTTATTTAGGTTAAAGTAAGGTTATTTTAATCAGATTTCCTCACAAGTGTGATGAAAAACATTGTGTGTGCCACGGGCGGTAAAAGAATTACAAACTCGTGTTATTAAAGCCCTCGGCTTCGCCTCGGCCTTGTAACTAACACTCGTTTGTTATTCCTTACTTACCGCCCTTGATACACAATGTACTATTTCTGCCCTCCGGCCGGCAAGCGTCACCTTGCCGTTTTCAAGATGCCGCTTTCTGGCTCCGTCGAACAGAAAAATTGTATACAAACCTTGGCCAGTAAATGTTTGTCGTCCTCGGCTTCGCCTCGGCCGACAATTACATGTTATCTGAGGCATTTCTTACTCTACTGGCCTCGGTATGTAATGTACTATTTTACCTAACTAAGCCTATCTAAGCAAAAAAGAGACATTTAACTTATACTAATATTACCTCCGCAAACTAAGTTTCGATCCTCCAGTTTTGATTAAATATGAGTGTTTAGGATCGTCCGAAACTTAAGCGGCCTATGACAAATACGTTGAAATGAGACATTTCACTTGTTCTACGTAGGTATATTTTGTCCGTAAAATCATTTTAATCGTGGCGTCAATCCTCTAAATACCAGCCAGCGCTTAGTTCCATTTTCAACCCCTTCCAGTGATCAAACCGACTTATAGTAAAACCTATCAATGGACCCCATTGATAGGTTTTACTATAAGTCCCCAAAAGAAATGGTTTATAAAATTAGATGGTGAAGATTTACCATATCCCCGTTGGCTCAAGTCCACAACGATGGCCCTGGCGCGCTGAACGCTGCTGCTGATTGACTCGCATGTGATGCACAGAACAGTCTGCAAGAGTAGAGCCTTGGAGATGCCAACGATCACTCCAATTAGCTGACTCAGCCGATGGTGCCATTGGACCTCAGTCTCCTGATCAACAAAAACAACATTAGCATAAAGTAGAAAAAGCCGAAACTCGAACACAAACTGTACTTGGAGGAGTTTTGAAGTAAAGCTCATTTTAGATCATAGACAAATAATACATCTTTGTAATGCTGACCAAACGATTCATCAGCGTATAAACGTTAAACAGCTAGGCACTGGCTTACTCTTGTAGATAAAAGTGAATGGGCAACAGTCCCACGCTGGCCCAGACCAGTTTGGGGCTTTCACATACACCTTTGAAATTCTTCATGTAGATATATACAGGTTTCCTCAAGAAGTGGTAATAGTAATTATCAAAAATCATCGTACTTAAGTTCCGAAGAACTTATTAGTACGAGCCAGGATTAAGAAACCACAATCTTTGTTGCGCATTTCTAATTACACGGCTACCTACCATAGCTTACACATGATTAAGTGTATGTAAATTGCCTCCTAACAAACTGTTTTGCAGTTCACCAGATGGTATAATACTGTGTGCCGCCTTCTTTTGTTTTTGTCTGAACGATTTAGATGGGTCACAGAAATATATGGAGATAGAAGAAAACAGTACCTCGTGTGTTAAAAAGAAGGGTTCTTCTCTGCTCGCCCACAAATTTCAGTAGCTGTCAACATTATTATCAGATTTGAAAAATCTACTAATAATGGTATAATTAAGTGTTCAAATAAGACCAAATGAAATGGAAAAATTATGAAATCGTTACATGCTTGATTCCTGTACAGTTCGACGAACTATTTCCTTCTTTCTTATCTCTCTTCTTCTATCCTATTAATCTCTTTCACGGTACACTCTGTGAAATTATGGAACAAATTGCCACCGACTTTCAGGCAGTGTCGGTCTGTAGCCTCGCTTAAGGGAAAACTTTGTACATATACATAGGTGGGTACTTACAGTTTCGGGTGCCTGCTTAATTCGAAGTATTATAATCGCTATGGAGATCATTGACTGCGTAAAAATTGTTATTACGTGAAACAATATCTGTAATAATAAAATATTAACTTTAAATATCGTGTTTCTTGCATTTAAAGTCAAAGTTCTTCATACTTCAATTTAGACTTATTGAAATGTACCTATGAATTTTAACAACAACAGAAATTTTAACTTACCTGGTACTTGTATATTTGACCAAACTGACTAAATCCGTCAACTATTTGATGAAACGTTGAGCAGACTATGGTTGCAACAATCGCCGATTCAGGTTCTACTGTACTTTGATTTAATAATGTAGAAGCAGTAGCTTCATTCCACTTTTTGATTTTGCAAGCCAAAAAGTACGCCACTACGTTAACATAAATCATCTCAATATCTAATAATATTGTCGAAAAATATATGAGTATTCGAGTAATCGGCCAATTTGGGTCCAAGATTAATTTAGATAGACTAACACCACAATAAAGGCAAAATAAAGTACCAAGGGAAACCCAAATAATAATCCTTAGTTTATTGATATCTTTCTTATCGTATAAAAGTCTGTTGATGGTTTGGAGTTTAAGAATCAGCTCTGTATTACTTTTAGTCCACAAAATATTCACTGAACTCACAACTAAGAAGTTCACAACGTTTAAAACAAACGTACAGGTAAAAAATACTTGGAATATTACTGACTGCAATAATGCTAAAGAATAATGCATTGCCCAATAGACAATGGTGATATAAAACAAATTGGCTGCACACGTTAAAACAGCGGCACTTGTTGTTACAGGAGTTATGAAGTTTTTGTTTATTCTGAATTTACATAAACAGAAAATCAAAGAAATAATGTAAAATGGTTTAATGATGTTCTTAATATCGTTGTCTAAAACGTATTTGTTTTTATTTTTCTTAAAGCGTAGTCTGTTTATAAACTCCATTTTTACTTCCCGACGCAAAAGGAAAGGTGATTGTTCCTACTGACAAGAAGTATATGTATAAAAAAGCGTTGCCTCTCTTTTGCGTCGTACATAATAAATGTTGGAAATACCTATCAACAAACATAATTACGTGATTATGTTTACCTATATATGTTACGTTATAAATTCATTATTTTAATGGATGTAGAACCAATTCTTAGAAATCTAATTAGATAAAGAGTCGTGATATATTACTACCTTCATTAGTTTAATCAATAATGTCCATCATGGTTTTCTTTATTATAAAATTACTAAGCGGCAACGACGAGGCTGTTATTGTTTGTCCACCAAAACATCAAAGCTCAAATTAATTGTTTCCTAGTTAATTTGACCACGCCGACGTCTGAAGTTTGTGACTCCGTAAAAATTCATTCATTAGGAGAGATCTCTCTATTGTTCTCTCTTCCACACTCGTAAAAATGTTACTAGAAAATGCACTTGACAGAGATTTCCAAATGATGCTCTTACCTTGGAACATCTTAGAATTTATTTACTGTCAACCAAAATTCCAAATTTCCAGTGCATTTGTCACGCCAAACGGACCCCGAGGAAAAGTGCATTGTCTTTTTGGCGTTGTTATTGTAATTCTTATCAATATATACAATATATTTCATACCGGCTTTGTGCATGGCAATCCATTCAGTGAAACCATATTTAAATTATGCATAGCCGATACAGTATTTTACGGGTTGTATTCAGTGCTTGTACTTACAATGAACATCCTCCAGAGCAACAAAAATGTGCAGTTGATTATAACAATGCAAAACGCCTATCGGGTATTGACTGACAATGATAGGTTGAAAGGATTCCAAAAAAGCAACTGGATCTTCGTTACCTCAGCATTATTTTTGTACTTTATGTACAATCTGTTGTATACAATCTTTGGTATTTTTACAGTAACACATCTCATGTATAACATGATTCTATTCTATTTTGATGTGAATATTGTTATTGCTACAAGAATAATGAAATTTCTTGAATACGAGATGATACTCTGGAGAGAAAAACTGGACCAGTTTGCAAGAACATGTTCTAAGACAAATCATGAACAGCTCATGAAATACTTGCTTGAAGTAGGATTGCAAGAAAAGGAACTTTTGAGGGCATATTCAAACATCATTAAAGCATTCAAACTTTGCAATGGCATTTTCGGCGTGTCGGTAAGAATTTTATAGTTATTTTTTATTGCCTGAGACTGGCAAAGAGGCAGATGGCCGACCTGATGGAAAGTGGTCACGGCCGCCTATAGACATTTGCAACACTAGAGGCATTGCCAATGCGTTGCCGGTCTCGAAGAAAATTGATAACACCCTTTTTAAAAAATCCCATATTGTAGCGCAGTGGGAAATTTTTTGCAGGAGGCTCATTCCAGATCCTTATTGTACGCGCTAGAAAGGTTCTAGAGAATTATTAATATCTGATACCTTTTAATGGAACATTTCATGAAATTATCTACTCGTACTTTTTGTCGCTTACGTAACGCTATGGTAGCTACCCTAATAAAACTTATTATCTGCTAAGAATTACTGCCAATCTTAAAGCCAAGTTATGATTTTACCATACCGATATTTACCTTCCTAATTATAGTGGTAAATTAGTAATCCTTGTTTGTATATTTACTTATTTATTTCAGGTATGTTGGAAACGGCCCTAACGATATCGATGAAATTGTGGGGGTTTTTGGCACGAACAATATAGCTTGGTCTTATCTCTGGAAAAATGTGTGCTTTCGAGTTTTTTTCATGTTTTTCTTCGAGCAAAGCTTGGTACAGCTTGCGGCAACTAAGTCTAGCAGTGACCTTCATTGCGCAGTAGCAAAATTTAAGGGATCGTAGGGGCGCGCCCCTATCGCCCGGGCGTTACTTAGTAGTAAGGAGATCTCTCCACATTTTATTCACCGTTAGACTTAGTTGCCACGACTGTAGCCCGGGTACTGTTAAATTAAACTTTGCTCTACATGAAACTGGAGTTTCTTTTCCATCGCGCTATTAAGAAATTTAGATAATGGCTAATATTTAGATAATATATTTCAGATATTGATGCTGATGGTTGAAGCGTTTGGACATCCTTTGATGTACGTTCAGTTCTTCATCGACATCGTCAAAGGTGGTTACGAGGGTGTAGATTTTCATGTAAGATATGCCCTTATTCACATACTCTTACTATACGTACTTACATTACTCGTGCATTGAATATAGTTAAATGGTTAACTTGCGATTCTGCAATAGGAAAGCCGAGTACAGACACGTGCAAATTAATGTAAAGCGAATGCTGCGTGTGAAAAGCACTATGAGCATTACAGCTGCCCCCGGTAGTTGAAAGGGCAAAACTTTATAGGAAATCTGAATGAGATGTGCCCTTTTAGGTAATGGTGGCAGTCGTAGAGCCGTTCATAGACAGAATTCGCGTTACATTTCACTTTACGTTGCATTACACGTTACACCGTCGAGTCAGACAAATCCCTTATTGATACCTACGTTGATTAGATTGTTTCTTGGTTGCAATTTTTAGGGTTCCGTAGTAGTACAGAGTTGGCCGTTTTACTCTTATTTTGTAAACATATTGTTATAATTATGGATACATTGAGCAAATACATTGAAAACTCAAATGCGACCCACTACAGCTAAAGCCGGATTTGAACCCGCACCCCCCTCTTTCCGGGATAGCGAGTTATCCAACGCCTAGGGCCTATCTTTTGGCATACCTGTTTGATTGTACAGTTTACTGATAACGAACGGAACAATGATATTGAAATCATCGAAATCTTGGTTTTGGCATAGGTATTTGAAGACAAGTTGAAACAAATCAGTTACTTAGAGAACTGCACTGTTTCAGTTTGTATCCTCGCTCGTATTTCTGGTGAACCTGGTGTGGATAGCTAAGACGTTCCTATTGCTAAGCTGCCTGTGCGTCGCGTGTCAGCAGTTCTACTTGGCCGTAGAAGACGTTGAAGCGGCTAGTGCGATTATACGCGGCAAGGGCGGATGCTTGGGTAAGTGACAACGATTCTAACGACATAGATATATGTAAGTCACGAACAACCTTAAAATAAATAGCCGGCCGTAATCTCACTAACTCGCTAACAGATGACTGAAGTACCTCTACTAAGCCGGACGCTTTACGCAGGTTGATGTGTGCGTGCTGCTCGCATTAGGCAACTACGCTGCGTGATGTGCGCTTGCGTGCGTGCCTATTAACTGACTCCGGGCCGATGACGCGCCGGGCGCGTCATAAAAAATCACGCAACAACGCTCCATTACGCGCCTAGCGCGTCACGTGCGCGCCACCAACTAGTTGTATGGAGCATGCTTGGCAGATTTTCAAAAAAGAAGGTGGCAGCCAATCGGTCGAGCAATATTCGACGACCCATTTCGCTACAGAACCTTAACAATAAAGTATTCTGTATTTCAGTGTATGCGCACCGGTTGTGCAAGAATGTATACCGTCTTGGCGCAGGCGCGGGCGCGCGGCGGGCGCTGCGCGCGTGCAGCATTGTCTCAATCGACGCGACGACGCCTCTTCAAGTGCTGACGTTGTTTGGGACCTATACTATCGTACTCCTGCAGTTTGCTTTCATTTAAACTTTATTCGTCACATGATGGAGCATAGACCGAAATGCTTGAAGGGGTATTCTTTTTGTAATTTTCCTTTTTTGTATATAGCTTAACTCGTTTTTAGGTATATTTAGGTTTTAGTTTATAGTTTATTCTTTACTTTTGTTTGTTTTATTACCGTTGATCAAATAGTTTTTTTAAGTTTAGTTATAATAAATATGTATTCTCTCATATTTACATATATTGTAATACCTATTTAGGATGACATTAATAATTCTTCGAAGATAATAGGGGGAATGGTATTTTTTTAACACTTTTCGTCATAAATAAAAAAACTACTTACTTAAGAAAAAAATTGAATCAGCATTTTAATCTACAAATCAAGCGCTTTGATTTGATACCCCACTCGATATTGAGATGTGAATATGTAATATTAGATAATTGTTAGTGCTTTTGCCTGAATTACGGGGAATGTTCTTATATATTTTAGTCTAAAGTTGTCATCACTGTATAATACGTTGTATAATGAATTTATTCTCCATTTTGTTTTAGTGATAGAACTTAGCATAGTTCAATCAATAATATACGCAAACTAAAAAAAAAAGTTCAACATTTATTTTTAACATGTAAGTAAAGTATATCAATACAATGAAAATAAATTAATATTTCTACTTAATGCTAAAGCGTTTTTCGTTAATACTAAACTTGTGTTACTTTTATAAGCTGGTACCTATTTCTGCTCCTTACAACTTACAGTGATGTTTTACAATATACTCTCATGTAGAATCTACTTAAGAATCTAGCTAATGCTTTGAAAGGAGATGATCACACTTTTTTTCAAACAAAATACAAATGAACATCACGTACTAATGGCATTGCTTTGAATGAAAAGGTCCAACGAATAACAAGAAAGGCATTGTGAATTACCTTAAGTACATAGAAATAAGGTCACTATCACATTTGGGGAGTGTATTTTCAAAACGACTTATTTCTCTATGAAAACTATACAAAAATAAGCCCTTTGTTAAAAAAAGGAAAAATACCTTTGTCATTTATCCTTTGACCTTTTCATACGCTACAAAAGTTCTTAAAGCAGCTCATAATTTGATGTTTTCGTTTGTTATTAAGGTGTCAAATCAACAGAGGCCGGAATTCTCGTGGCACTTTTGAGCTGTCATAGGGACTTCTCATTCATCGACTTTAAATTTACATATCGAAATCATGGACGTTATTTTTTTCACGTACAAATAGATAGTACTTTATTTCCTCTATACGATTTCTACCGACTTGCCTATTATTTAACCATGGGGGATTTATTTGAGAACTATGAAATGAGTTCCTCCAAGGTTAAATAATAAGCAAGTCGATGAAACACGAGTTCTGTGGACACCCCACTGGAACTGACTTGGTTTAACATTACATCTCAAAACTGTTTTGTCGTAGAAAAACGGCATTGCAAGACTTGCATCTTTTTTACATGTAATGTTTTTGAAGGGATCTAGTTTCTTTTTGTAAATGGCCTTAATTATTTATTTCATTCCAATCCATTCTATTTCTTATTTGAACTAAAAGTAACTTTGTAATCGCCCGTATTTGTATAACATTACAAACTTACTTATGAATTTTGTATTGAAATTCCAATATTTTAAGGTTTTATATGACTTGATAGGCTAAAAACTAATTATGTTTTAAATTGGGAGCTTCGGGTCTGCTAGAAGTACCTAAGAGTTATGATGATCATGAGCAGTGACAAAATTAAGGAATTTTGACGTGCAAATAGTTCTTAAACTATAAGTTTAAATTGAATGATATAATGAATATATCTTATTCTTATTAAGTCCTATACATTCCTAAACATTCAGGGTTGAAAATGGCCTGAATGGCTTCGAAAAAAGGATGGTACGTCGTGCCTTTGTTTTGTTCGCCTTGGCGAGGGCACTGCCGCGCCCCCAGATAAGACCGCCAGTTGTTTGCCTATATTTTTTAATTATCTTTTGAATATTGCATTCTGTACTTATCGATATGCATATGTATAGTCGATAAACGAGAAGTCCCTATGGCAGCTAAAATTTACCAAGATAATTCCGGGCTCTGCAAATCATTTACAAAATACGTGCTTTCGTCATTTTTTCGATAGTCTTTATTGGTTAATTGTTTGTTTCCGTATTAACGCAGCTGAATATTTTAAAGTTGCGGCCAAATAACTCTCCGTCGCCCAAAGTCTGGGGCAAAGGTTGATTCAGCGTCTCTGGTAAGAACAGCGACGTGACGCCTGCTAGGACTCCTAGTATGCCGAGGATGGTCAGCGGTAGTGCTCTGGAATACACGGCCTGGAAGAAAAAAATACAAGATTCACAAAGTACGACTACTAGGATAGTGACAACGGTACATAAAAGAGCGGATTAGATGAGAAAGAGAATACGGCTGGCCGTGAGTTAAGAGTGATTCTTGAAGGATATCATTCCCTGGCAACAAATATTCTGAAGGTTCTGCCTTAAAGTTAAAGCAGTCATAACAGTTCGGGACCGGAACGCCCGCGGCTCAGCCCGAGCCGCTCAGTATTCTTTGTAAGAAACTCCTTGCTTAAACGCACACTTATCGGCATTCGAACGGCAACGTCTCGTCTCGGCATAGGCTATTCGCTATTCTGTGTGACAGGCAAATGATAATGTTCAAGAATGACCCTTAATTTAAACGATAAATTTCGGGGCAGTTGAAAATTACCACCTTTCCGTCTGTATTGAATCCACTTAACCTGATTTTGGGTAATCACTGTCGCATTTTCTTATTACTAAACTAGAAATATTAAAAATAAATCCTCGTAACATTCACGAGATTATCACATCCGAAAATCATTGTTTTGTTTCTTTCTTTCATTATAAAATATAAAGAACACTTTTTGGTAACTTACAAGGTGATATTGTACAATAAAGTATTTAAGTACTTATGTACGTAAGTTTATATTGATCTGTTTTTAGAAGTACCTAAAAATAGAAAAATATTGAGGGGTTATACATTGGTACCTAACTAAGCACTTTTTTGATATTACTACTTTTGGTGACACATGAGAGTTTCGAACATGTTTTTGATGAGATTACTCACCAGGTGGACGATATACGGGCAGGCTAAGAGCCCCAAGCCGGCGATGAAGCTGGCAGCGCCCATAGCTTGCGCACGCATTACCGTAGGGAGCAATTCACCGATTTGAACGTAGAACACAGCAAAGGAGGCCGCAATACACAACCGCCCCACCATCGCCAGCGCTACAGTGATCCATGGCCAATCTGATGCATAGATGGAAATATTCAAGACTCTTAATGGATATTTTACTACAACACTTCCGTAGCTATTATGTTAAGAATCAAAGCACTATATATGAGAACACCTGACGGTAAACCATCTTGTAGTGAATTAATAAGATTCAGTGATCTTATTAAGACCCTGCATAATATACAGAATATTATTTCTAACACTAGATTGAATTGTGTAGTAATGTTAGATATTATTTTTCAACTTTGCATCGATACAATATCTAATTGAAGACTTCGTCAAAATCTTTGAATACAGTTCCTTTAATTAAATGAATGTGTCTTTTTGAGACTAATTTGCCACCATTAATTTTAAACTACTTTTGATTCTTCGTCGTTTGCATGTGTCGTTTTTAGGCAAAACGTCGTAGGCGATTGAAAATCGTCCTTATTAACGAGCAGCAAAATGGTAAGGTTTGCCTGAAAACGTCCCATACTCGTATAGTATCGTACCTTCAGGCACGAACAGGCAACACAAACAGGCGAGGCCACCGATGCAGCTGAAGATGCAGAGCACCCAGCGTCGTCCGAAGCGCTCCATACAGCGCCACGCGAGGAAGTACGAGGGCACTTCCACTGCACCTCCTGTATACCAACGGCTTGTTAATAAGGAATACTAAATCGGTGGGTCATTGTCAGTTCAAAAAACAAAAGTTGTCCCTCCGGTGGTCACAAGTTAAGAGCTTGTATAAATCTAGGTTATGTTGCTATTATATCGGATTATAGAAGAGGGAACGTTCTTTATTTTCATATGAGTTTTATCAGTAAATTAGGCCCTGGAATCCTTAATTTCGCATATGTCTACCGGAAAGACGCGAACCTAAATCTGACAATGACCCAGATGGCGACGATACCAAGCAAACGAAAGCTACTAAATATTGATTGATTAGAAACGAGTGAAAATCTATTTACAAGTTACGAGAAACAAATAATTACAAGTGGAGTATAATGAAATATTGCAGATAGTAAGTTTATGATAGCATTCGATTTGAATTGAATAATTTCATAAATGAATAAAACCGATAAAACATTTAGATATAAATAGGACATGTATCGCTTACCAATAAAAAATGCTAAGTAATCATCCACTCCTAAATTAGGCGTATTATAACTTAAGCTATTATATACAACACCCAACGACACCCAGTTAAAAGTAACAAGAAGGAACTTCTTTCTTATGTTAGGATATCTAAATATATCTAAAGGTGATGCTTTGCAATCTCCCTCGGAGTTTTGTTCGTCAATTTTCTTATTTTCACCATTATCTGGGCTTTCTTTAATAAACATTCTATTTACAAGCTGCACAGATTTCTTTCTAATAGTTAAGGGTGAGTCTTTGTAAATATCAGTTTGTGTTCCTTTTTGTCGCGCGTCATCTACGTTAAAAGGCTCCACTTCGTCATTTTGTGAAGTATCTTCTATTGTGACTTCGGTAGCTTCTGCGTTCTTAAGTCTTGTTTTCCTATTAACTATTTCAGCTACTTCTAAGGCTATGATACGTTCTAGCGTTTCTGATTTGGATATCTCTTCCGTGGGGTTTGGAATCGGCTTAAACGTGAGCATGTTGCTGATGCGTCTGTCTATGAATTCTTCTTTATTTGTGAGTAAAGGAAAGCCCGTTATGTGTCCATTGGCATTGGACAAGATTGTCGCTTCTACGTCTTCCTGTTGTTTAATTTTCCTCTGAAAACAAATGTATTTTATAGTTAGAGCGAAACAATTTAACTGTATTATTTTCCCATAAGGAAAATGTGACATTCCGTGGGTCCTTCTATCTTGATGTCCCATATAGTAACGTAGTCGTATACGGTGCAAGTGACCATATCAATAAGGTACCTTTACTACCCGCGGAATGTCACAAATGATGATGATAACATCATCATTTAACCTTTAGACGTCCACTGCTGAATATAGGTTTTCCCTAAAGACTTATACGCTATGAACGGTCCCACGCCTTTAGACTCCATCGAATTTCGGCGACCATAACCAGATTGTCAGACCATCTTGTGCAGGGCCAACCCACGCTGCGTCTTCTAGTTTGTGATCTACTTTCAAGCACCATTTCGTCCCATCGACGATCGGTTCTTCGAGCTACATGCTATTGCCACTTTGATTTGCTATTTTGATAATTTCCCTTACTTACACCATCTATATTGAGTAACTATCTGACTGACTTACATGTAACTCCAGTAGGAATCCTCTCGGCAAGGTAATGCCGTTGTTCTTTGCGAGGTTGATGAGTACCCTCTCTGCCTCGGCCACGCGTCCACGCCCCACTAACCATCGCGGAGACTCCGGGGTTATCCAAAAGAACCTGAAACGTTAAGCTAGAAGTTGATAAAGTAGTGAAGGTTTTGATATAATCCTATCTACGTTATAAGGCGCACAATGTAATTAAGAGATTGCCTCTTGTGTGTAACACATAAACGCGAACGCTGCTTATTTAACGCAACGTCAAACACTAATTATTGTCCTTGCGTATAATACCGCTTGAAACCACATGCTATCAATAAGATTTTCCTCGGCTCCCTCGCAACAGTTTGTCGTTATACACGTGTTTTGACTTGAAATCGGCTTACCTGCAGACCTTCGTCTTTTAGGCGGTCAGAATGCAACCCCAACGCGTTTTATCTAGAGCAACTTCACCTCTGCTCATATCTCAAGTAGCTCACAATCCGTTTAGCCAATATACCTCAATTTGAGCTAGAGCACTAAGTTCTTATACAGCTTGGTTGGTAAAAGTCCAATTGTCTTCCCTTCCCATGCCACCGTTCCCAGGATGCCTTGGAGTGATTTTGTCATGGAGGCCAAAGAGTAAGCTTACCCGTAGAGTACAACGAAAGGCAGACTGGTGAACAGGGAGAGGTAGAACCAGTCGCGAACGGCATACGCCAGCAGCGCCAGGAGACACATGCCGGCCGCAAATAACATGCCCACCACGATACCTGCAAAAAATGCTTTACTATTTTACTCGTATTTATATCGGACTCTAAGCCGGTTCATAATGCTTATAATGAAAGACCGTTCTACTCCGTAAGTCATCACTGCCAACACACACTGGTAAAAAACCTTGGTCTTGAGATATTGCGGGATTTTGGACGACGCGAAGACCATTTTCAGTTTCCCAAACAAAGCCCACACGATACGAGTTGGATTCAGCGTTTGCCCTCTTCCTCACAGTTGAACCTATTATACTAAATAGATTAATTCGTAGAAGAACTACTGACATAGCAGGCGGTGTTAGCAAGTTAAACTGGCAGTGGGCTGGAAGTACAAATCCTCGGAACTTATGTACGAAATTTGATTTGATATTTACCAGTTGCTTTTCAGTGAAAATAACATCGTGAGAAAATCGCGATACATACGCGAAAAAATTCAAAGGTGTACTCGTATGTTAAATACTGCCTATTCACTGTCATCTATGAGATTAGGCCTGTGCCCAATAGTGGGATGTATATAAGTTGATGATGTTTACTATCACCGCTTCGTTCAATTTATGTTTAGCTATTTGATTGACTGGTAAAGAATGAGAGTGAGTAGATTTTATAATTACCGTTTGAATTTATTCCGTCTGCAGTTTAAAATAAATGCAATGCTAAATAGTGAACTATACCCGAAACCGACCTCGCGACATCCTCCGTAACCCTTTAACTCATGATCTTTCGGAATGGAGAATTCTGTTGGCCTAAACCAATCTAAATGATAACATTGGGGTCGTCTTAAAATATTTAAAGAGTTCGAGTAGTAGTTATCGGCACCAGAGTTGAAGGCACGCATTCAATAAGATGACATGTATGGTAAGAATGATCTAAGCCTTAGATCATTCTTACTCTAAGGTGTCCGAATGTTTGTTCATTCTCTTTAGGAACATTTGGACACCTAAGATAATTCTTACTATAATGATAATCATTCACATCAGCTATACTTAACCCTTTGGATGCCAAGCACTTCTCAAGGTGTCATGTGCTATTTATAACCTCTCAAAGCTACTGAGGAAGGACTGTGCAGTGCACTCAAATGAAAAAAGTCCTCCTACCTTATGCCCATCTAGTTTTATCGAACAACGCGTACAATTGATTGGATACCTACATGTACAACGATAAAATGTATCGATCAATAGGTTAATGGATGAACCTAAACTCCGACGTTTATTGCACTAAATATAATTACATGAGTCAATATCAGGTTCCGTGAACTTAGAGTAAGGCATAGACATTTTTGTACAAACGAAATTAAGCCCTGTTTTCAATGATGTATAGTTCACAGCAACTGCATTATTAAAATGGCATTACAAACTTGTTTTTACCGCTACGGCACTCATAATCGTTATACGCTAATTAGTTTTCGAGCCGCAAATATGTTTGTTACCGCGCGGTGATTGTAAAGTGAAGAAGAGGCTTTAATCACTATTACCACGTTCCAGGATTATCAACTCAATGACAATTCTTATAGGGCTCAAACTAGATCATACAGAAATGTTAAATCTTATTCTTGGGTCATATTGCGGTTCTCGTGCAAAACAAAACTGGTTTAGTTGTGTGTGTGATTCGAGACAGAGAAGGCGTTTATATAAATTCTATGTTCGTTTTTAAATGAAGTGACAAATCATTTCAATATAATTATTTATAAAAAAACGTTTGAAAATTTTAAACCTTGTGGTAACTACTTTTTAACTCAAGTGATTTGCTACCTTGCATCATAAAAAGGTAATAGGAAGGATTGTTGTGGTAAAACTGTGTCACTGACAGCATTTATAAACAGGTATGTAAAATTGACCTCAATGTTATTATTAAATGATGCTAGTGTTTTTGGTTTGTGCTAATTTATTAAGTAATCAAACACAGTGGATATTCATAGGATCAAACAAATGTTATTTGGCTTGATAAGTTAGTAGTTATGTTTGTTTGGGCCAAAAAGGGAGGTCTTACTTACGTTTTAATCTAATGTTCAACAGACATCAAGAAAATCGAAATCCCATCAAAAACATTACATGTAAAATTATGCAAGTCTCGCAACGCAGTTCTTCTACAACAAAAAAGTTTTGTGATATAATGTTAAACCAAGTCAGTACCGGGGGGATGTCCACAGAACAGGATTTCCACCGACTTGCCTATTATTTACCCGTGGAGGATTCTTTATTTGAGATCTATAAAATGTGTTTGATAGGCTAAAAACTATGATTAAAATTTGGAGCTTGTGGGTCTGCTAGAAGTACCTTATAATTATGATGATCATCAGTCAGTGAGTCAGTCAGTGATAAAACTAAGGAACTTTGACGTAGAGTTCTTAAACTACACGTACAAATTGAATGTTATTGAGAACGTACTTAAGTCTTATTGTCTTCTATCTTCGATTGCACGATAAATTGAATGAAAAAAGGGTTTTTTTGTTCTTTATATAACTAATTAAGTAAATTAAAGAACATGTCTAAAACTATGTACATTTCAGAATTTAAAAGTCTGTAATAGAATATAATTAAAAGTCACTTTATTCTGACTATAATAAACTGGATTTCCCCAGACAGTGATCTCGTAACTTCATTCTTTACTCCTGCCGATTTCTTTAACCTAGAAAAGTAGGTAGTTGAGGAATCTTCCTCCTTGACCTCTAAAGTCTAAACCGATTAATATGATTAGTCATATTCAAACTTTTCGCTATTAGTTTAATTATCCTTCTACCAAATATTATTATTTCGAACAAATAAATACTAATGGCTCTGTGAAATGTTGACCTCGTGAGTCTGGGGATCCGGCAATTTGAAAAATTTCCGAAATCTGAATCGACAAAAACCATCTATATAGGTAATTATCGAATCTGCTCACATGTCACGGGAATCGGTTGAGAAATTCGACCCACAAAGGAGAACACCCAAACATCCGCCCGACAAACAGACATAGACATACGAATGTGTTTTTGCTCACGCTGAAAAGAAGACACTTCGCTCGGTCAATAAGGCTGCGTTTCCACCAGAGCTGTGCAAGGTAGCAGAGCGGTGTGCGAGGAAAAAACCCACCAATCAACGTGCCCCTCGCTCAGCGCGGCCCGACCGCATTGGGCATTTTTTCCTCGCATACCGCTCCGCTACCTCGCATAACTCTGGTGGAAACGCAGCCTAAAGGAATAGGACATCAATTTGTTTCTAGTCGCCTTATGACCTCTCGCTCGGTCTGGTATGCTCTAAAGGGCCTAAAGGTGTATATTTTACGTTTCCAGCCATGAAGATACACCGAAGTATGGTGGTAATGAGCGCGTGTCTGGCGCTGGCGACATCACTGCGCTTGCGCCGCGCAGACGACGACGGATACCTCGACCTCAGCCCAAATAGCCGTACGTAGTCTCCATCCTTAATATCAACCGATATATACTGCTGGAAATAAGCAGAGTTTAAGGGCATACATAGGGGGACAGAAACCGGTCCGCGGTTAGAAACCACAATCTTCAGACAGGGACGACCCCAGAGAGAGAGAGAGAGAGAGAGAAAGGCATACAGTCGGCAGACGAAGATACTGTCAAACAGGGAAATTGAGGACACGTAGGGTAACTATAGACAACTCTTTCTACAAAGAACTATGTAGGCAGTTGAAGGAATGACGGTGGGCCTAGTAGTCCAATATGCAAGGATTATTAACGGTAATAACGGTATTTCTGAAATCGGACAGTATTTCCCTTTTCTAATGCTACCCAGCTCGTCCTAAGTTCCCCCATTTGACGGTATTGAAGGTACAAAAGCACTAAGCGTAACTACACGGCATCGGAGCGACACGAATCATCTGTATGAAATTGTAAGAGACATCACGTACCACTGCGTCTTTTTAGTAGGGACCCTAGTAATAGTAGTGCATTTGCACCCCCAAATAAACATAAAACTATTTTCCATCTAGCGGTGTTATAACACCTGGTCAGGCCAACTGGGCTACTGGGGGTTTTGAGTTTTGACTGAGCAATCGTGCGAAAGGGAACAGGCGGTAAGCGGGAAGTTCCAGCCCGACTTGCATACAACGTCGTATCTTGGGATATCACTTTCAAGGCACGCTAGACAACGCTATTTCTGTCACAGATAGCTGCTACGATACGAGCAACTGTATGTTTTTAAAATGTTGTGGGTTTCCAACTAGAACGGCTGTGATATTCACGTCCAGTAAACTCAGGTGATCTTCTACAGGCTTTCAGTTCTCCTGGAGTCAAGCCTTCCTACGTACCTATATGACCTATTCAGGCAGCATTTCCACGAGAGAAGTGCGAGGTGCGGTGCCTAGGCACGTTGATTAGTGGATTTTTTCCTCGCACACCGCTCTGCTACCTCGCACAGCTCTGGTGGATTCTTTTTATAAAAAGATCCCAAATCATAACTTTTTGTGGGCCCCAGGCGCCCCCGGCACCCAACCAGTCCGATTCACTCGGGGTGGTCCGGCTAGCGACCTGGTTCGACCCCACGGAACGCCACGGCCGATCACCCGGTCCGACAAAGTTTGTCACCTTTTAAAAAAACTTTTTGTGATTAAAACCGGTATTTTCTCGGAAATAAAATACAGGCAAAATATTTCAAGTTGTTCTAACTGGTTCTGGGGTCTCTATTCACGAGCAAATAGATTTTCAGCAAAGGGATGCATATTTAAGGTTTTTAGGGTTCCGTACCTTAAAAGGAAAAAACGGAACCCTTATAGGATCACTCGTGTCTGTCTGTCTGTCACAGCCAATTTGCTCCGAAAGTACTGGTCCGATTGAGTTGAAATTTGTTACATACCCAAACACGGACATGTCATGAAAATATATGAATTTTAATCATGGAGGCCACTTTAAGGGGGTCAACGGGAAAATTAAAAAAAAAAGTTTGCGAACAATATCGTGTGACATATTAAATGGGCTCACTGTGAGAATCTCAAACATATATTTTTTTATAATTTTTATATCAATAATTTGATATAAAAATTATAAGTTGAAATTATTTAAGAAAGTAGGCAGACATTGACCATTCCCCCCCCCCCCCCCCCACCCCCTAACTCCAAAAAAATATGGACAATAGTCCTACACCTATAGATTACAAGAAAACCTATAAATAAGTCTGTGCAATAAAAAATAATTGACATATATTTTTTTGAACGTACGGAACCCTCTCCACGCGAATCTAACTCGCACTTGTCCGTTTTTTTTTTAACTTTGATAACTAAATACGAAAATAATGGGCCGAATTGATCCGTGCTAAAAACTGTGTGACTCACGCGGTTTTCCCAAAAGCAGATGCTGTTACAGACCACCTGCGTTCCTTGTAACCAGTTTTTGAGTTTTAGTGCTCGAAATTATCCGTTCGTTACTGGTCATTTAAAGGTTGAAAAACTCATTGACAAGGCACAGTTATATTATAATTATATTGAAAAGGGGATCTCTGTTAACATAAGCAGCATTTATTTACACAGGTTATTGTTTTTAGGGTTCCGTACCCAAAGGGTGGAAGCCTGCTGTCCATCTGTCACAGGGCTATATCTTTTGAACCATAATAGTTAGAGATTTGAAATTTTCACACAATGTGTACAGTAAACGGCCATAAAGAATGCACATCGATCTTTGGAAAGAGGCAATCGGCTAATTTCGACTTCGTATAGCGATATCTGTGTCGCACACACCATGACGTTTGTTTTGTCAGTCGTGGTTCAAATGCAACAGAGTGTAGTCGCATATCCCAGTCAATATATATATAGAGTTGCTAAAACTTTTACAAAATTAAATTTGTACTATGGCATCTATGGAAAAAAAGGTAAGCCGTTACTTTGTCAGTCACGCGAAATTATCTACAATGTTTATAAATATTTTGTAACTGAAGCCGACCAATTTAAAAAACAGGAGGATGTTAATGTAAGTAATTGTTTTAAGAAGGTTCAACAGAGAGTTGCAGTTGCCACTGGAATTTCAAGAAGAACTTTGAACAATTTATTAAACGAAGTCGGCACTGGCACTGATACACATTCTAGTGGAACAAAGTTCAGCTCTCCGAAAAATGGGAGAAAAAAAACTATTTCGTTTAGATATGGACGATTTTGATTATGATGTTGTTCGAAGAATGGTGTACGATTTTCATCTGCGTTACAAAGAACTGCCGACAGTAAAATTATTAAAAGTTAAATTATCTGTTTTACAGCTCTATATATTCCACGTGAAATCAAAACAAAACAACAATAAAGTACTTAGTTCTAAATTCAAATTCTGATGAACGATTAATCTAATAATTTATGTACATGGAAATTAGCATTCGTTTGTATTCGGAAATGCGATGATTGCCGATGTGCATTCTTTATCGCCGTTTACTGTACTTCTATTGCCGGTTTAATAACAAATAATAAAAAGTAAAAGTGAGTCCTCATAGAAAAAACACGTTTCGAAACGTTCCTATGCGCATCCGACTCGCACTTAGCTGGTTTTATTGTTTTGTTAACAACTTATTAAGTATCGATGATGTTACCTGGGAAAATCCACCAAACAATTTAAACATACCTAGCGCATGAAGGTCTAACTGAGGATGGTGGGATGGTGATTAACTAAGGTTCAAAATAAACATTGTAGGTTGCAAACAAATACTTATAGCTGTTACTATCACAGCAAAAATTTAATGCTTCTAATATTACTCGGGCATTTGATCCCTTTAGTGATGCATATGTATAATTCTGTTACTTTCAGTTATTTTTGAGCCTAACCCATTAATTCACCTCAACAGAAACCAAGGCCTGCAAAACAAAAGACGGGAGAGAGGGCATGTGTGTTCACGAGAGCGCTTGCACGGAGGACCACGTGTTCCAACCGGGAGGAGTTATCGACGATAGTGAAATCAGGTCAGTGGCGACAGTGTAACCTGGCATAACTAGCTAAAACCCTTAGCTAGTTATGCCAGGCGGCCGGATGGGAGCTGTGTACGAACGGCAGACGATTAGATGAATAAGCCTTCACGACAGAAGCACGGAGAGGAAGGACCATGTATTCCAGATAGGAGGAGTTATCGACAATAGTGAGTTCAGTAGGCGTATGATGCTTGGCTTTGTCACGCGATAAATAAATGGTAAAGCATTTGTCACTCTCACGCACATACTTGTCAGAACGTGATCGGTGTTTTATCATTCATTTATCACGCAACAAAGCATACCATCATACCCCTACAGGACAGTGTAATGATATAAGTAGCTTGTAGCTCAGGGTACAGATGCAAGCTGTGTACAAACGGTAGACGAGTAGATGGATCAGTGTTTACGAGAGAAGCACGGAGGGAACGGAAGGACCATGTATTCCAGTTGAGAGGAGTCACCAAAGACAGTGAGATTAGGTCAGTATCAACTGTATGATCTGACCTATCTATGACTGGCGATAGTAGATACAATAGGTGGATGTACGTTTATGAAAGAGAACGTAAGGAGACGAATGTCTTTCAAACGAGAGAAATTAACGAGGGTTATGAGATTAGGTCCGGTTTCTTATGACGGCAATAAGTAGGTATCTAAGGATACAAACGATAAACGCCCCGCACAATTTTGCTCACTAAATGAACATACTTGAAGCAATTTCGCTTGTAAAAGATTTAACTTTTATTTGTAGGATAGGCAGTTGCCCAGGCAAGCTGGATTGGTGTTGCGTGTTCCCGAATATGACTTCGTCTACGGAGACCCCAGAACGAACCCTATCGAGCCCAGGTAAATAATTCCTTATAACCAGCCTCCGCACTTTTGTCGCTGGATGAATTGGAATGTAATTAATCAATGCGAAAACCTAGTCTGCTGTTTGTTCAATCGAATAGTAGTAGCTACAAAAGTGCAGATTTACATATAACATAGGACGCGTGAGGCGTATGCAGAGGATTCATTTTCGATTTCCCATTGATTAAAACTTCTTAATTTCCTAAATTGTAATGTCATTGTGGCCTGCAGCAACCTTTTATAAAATTGTGAGCTTTTACAAAAGGTTGCTTGTAAAATTGTGAGCGTTTACAAATGTTTGACTAAGTGTGGAGCCGCCGATGTTGAAAAAGACATCAATTACCCTAGAATCAAGTTTTTCACTCAAGGTTTTTTAAATTTTATGTGAACCGTCACCTATGATCAAATATATTGTTAAGAAACACTTTACCATGTTTTAGGATGCAGACCTGGAGCGAAGGATTCATGCCCATGGTGCGTTGGGATATACCGGTAAGTATAGCATATACTATATAAATTGAATTAGAGTAACCAGAATTTATTTAATGTTTACATTTAGCAGCGGATTTTACTAACGGACCTATATAAATATAATTTTTTTCTTAAAATTATTTCCTAGACATTGTTTTCCTCTTTTGTATAATAAAATTATGAATTATCCAATCTCCCAAGAACAACATTAATATTCTCTTAAGAAACCTTAAGTCTACCTAAATTAAAATATTTGTTTTACAATTTTAGAGACGGAGGCAATCCTCGCACGAAGTCCCGTACAGGCCTATTCTGCGGCGGTGCCGTCATAGGATCTGAGGTTGTGCTAACATCAGCGTCTTGCGTACTATTCGGAAAAGGTTCCAAGCTGTGGGTGCAGCTACCTGGCTCTGATAAACACTACACCGTCAATAGTACTGCGAAGAACACTCAGTTCAACTCAGGTAAAACACCTTTTAATTGCTACACTCTTTGCAGGCACTGATGGTGCTCACCGTACAATGTCCCACAATCTGTGTAAATTTTTAGGGTTCCGTACCAAAATGGTAAAAAAGGAACCCTTATGGTGCGACTCTGTCTGTCTGTCTGTCCGTCTGTCACAGCAAGATATCTCAGGATCTACTGATGCTATCGACATAAAATTTGGAATAGTGTTAAAAATTGCTAATCCAAACCTATTGGATAGAAAAAAATCTTATACCTTTTTTACTTTTTTTTATGTAATGAAATGGGATGTTGAAAATCAAAAGTAGAGCTATTATATTGAATGGTATATCAAAGGAAAGGCCTTAATGTGTAGATTCCAAAACTATTTTTATTTTTTTCTTAGACATGTATTTTTTGATTTAAAACAAAAAATGTTAAAAAAATACCATTCCCCTCTATTATCTCCGAAGTTACTGAACAGAAAAATCTGTAATAATTATCGATTATTAATATTATCCTAAATATTACAGGAAAAATAAAATGGTTTTCCTAACTTGCAGCGTCTTTTAGAAATTCGCAAAAATCGTAAGACAACCTTATTTGCTCCTATTTAACTAACCGCGGCATATGTCGATGTATGGGGACAACAGTTTTACAAGAGCAAAGTTAAGTTTGTCCCACCATACAGTTTTTCTGGAATCATTCACGTATCTACTGACGAGTTTGTAGGGAACCCTCGGTGCGCGAGTTCGACTCGCACTTGACCGGTTTTTAAACATTCTGATGCAACGGCTTGCCTACGGCCGATTTGATCTGGTCGGTCCATCGCATGTCTCGAGTTCTCACGTGACCTAGTTTACTTCTATTAGTCTGTCCTAATTGTCAAAATGCTCTTAATTGGATAGACGATAGACCCTGCTTGATGTGAAGTTTTTTAAGGGTCGAGACATTGGTTCGAAATCATAATGCATGACAGGGTGCATATTTTTCTCCACCTTACTGTACCTATATAACATATACATAAAATGAGGAGTTCCTTTTCAAAAGGGCTTATTTTTATATGGCTTTCATAAGAAAACGACCCCTTTTGAAAAGACACTCCTCAAATTATCGTTACACATTACAGGAACGCGAGAGCAAGACACAGCTCTCCTGATGCTGGACGAAGCCATACCCTGGCCCGAACAGCACACCGGAGCCTGCCTGGGGCTCAAGACTCCTCTGCTAGGGGACTGCGTCGCCATTGGCTTCGACAAGGACGAACTTGTCTTTGTAAGTATATAAGGTCCTAATTTATTAGTTGCAGATATTTTTACAGCTGATAGTACTCGGTCTCTGAAGTATATTAAAGAATGAAACATGGTAGGTACATACACTTTCGTGAGCGAGGCGCATGGGTGTAACAGGTGGCTGGATCATTGCATCGTCACGGGAGCCGCCAGAGATACAGTATTAAATGTGTGGGTAAAGCAAGACGTGTACTGGTCCGACCACATGCCGCTGTTTATTGAATGTGATATGGGTAATGTGCCTATTAAAAATCATAAAAAGCAAGCAACGCTCCATGATGGTGTAATCTGGGGGGAAAGGGAAGATACGCAGGTTGAAATGTATCACAACCTTTGTCACAATCGGCTGAAGGATCTGCACTTCCCTCCTGAGTTAATGTTATGCGCAGACGGTATGTGTTGCATTTTAGAACATAGATTAGTTTTAGATAAAATGTATAATACAATAATTGATATACTAAGAAATGCAGCCAAGCAGACGAATAAGAAAAAGAATTGTAATAGGAAGAAGGGTTATATTGTGGGGTGGAATAAACACGTAGCCTGTGCTCACAGGGAGGCTCGGCAAACCTTTTTAAGGTGGGTAGAGGCTGGGAAGCCATCCTCGGGGTCAATACATGAGGACATGTCTAATAGTAGGCGGCTTTTTAAGTCCAAGCTTAAATGGTGTCAGGATAGGCAGGAGCAAATAAAAAGAGACATCCTGGCAATGAACCATGCGGCAAAAGACTTCAAGGGCTTCTGGAAGAATACCAAGAAACTTAATGTGGGGCCTGGGGTTCCTGTGAGCATCGGTGGCGTCGTTGATTGCAAGGACATAGCCAACAACTTTAGAGGACTGTTTACTTTAAAATCGCCTCTTGTAAGTGAACAGCAGGAGGTTTTCGATGCTGAGACCATTACCGGAGGCAGTAGCATTAGTTTCTCTGCCAAAGATGTGGCAGCAGTCATAAAGGCCATGCAGCGTGGCAAGTCACCGGGGCACGATGGTCTCAGCATTGAACATCTCAAATACGCGGGAGTCCACCTTCCTCGTGTGTTGGCTATGTTCTTTACCTTGTGCCTGCGACATGCGTATCTCCCTGGTCATCTCATGAGGACGATTGTCGTGCCTATAGTCAAGGACAGAACGGGGGACGTGTCTGACATCACAAACTACAGACCCATATCTCTAGCTACTGTTATCTCGAAAGTACTCGACAGCTTGCTTAATGAACTGCTTAAAAAACACGTACAGCTGCATGAAGCACAATTTGGATTTAGGCCCGGTCTGTCCACGGAAACGGCAATTGTGTGTCTTAAGCGTGCTGTCGGGTACTACAAGGACAGGCAAACACCGGTCTATGCTTGCTTCTTGGACTTGTCCAAGGCGTTTGACCTGGTCGCCTACCATCTATTGTGGGAAAAACTAAGCCGTACGACTGTGCCAGCAGAATGTGTTACGCTTCTGAGATACTGGTATCGCAACCAGGTCAACCAGGTGAGATGGGTGGGTACAATGTCCGATGAGTACAAGCTGGAGTGTGGTGTCAGGCAAGGAGGACTGACGTCGCCCATTCTGTTCAACCTTTATATGAACCAGCTGATCGAGGAGCTCAGCAGCATGCATGTCGGATGTCGTATTGACGGTGTCAGTATCAATAACATTAGTTATGCTGATGACATGGTGCTGCTGGGCCCCTCCATAAATGCAATTAGGCAACTGGTTGGCAAATGTGAGAATTACGCAGGGCAGCATGGTCTGAGGTACAACTCTAAAAAGAGTGAAGTTGTTATATTCAAATCGAATAAATATAACCCGACAGTTGTTCCTCCGATAATGCTGGGCGGCGTTGCTCTAGAGGTAGTAAGCCAGTTCAAATATCTGGGTCATATGGTCACGTCAGACCTGAGGGATGACACGGACATAGAGAGGGAGAGGAGGGCCTTGTCTGTGCGAGGCAACATGATTGCGCGCAGGTTTGCTGGGTGCACGCCGGAGGTCAAGGTTACACTGTTTAGGGCTTATTGCCAAACCTTATACACCAGCAGCCTGTGGGTGAGTCATACGCAGCGCACGTACAATACTCTCAGGGTCCAATATAATAACATATTCAGGGTGCTGATGAAACTGCCGCGTCGCTGCAGCGCATCGGGTATGTTCGCAGAGGCGCGCACTGATGGCTTTCACGCCTTAATAAGGAAGAGAGTTGCGTCTCTGTTGAACAGAGTGCGCGGCAGTTCCAACACCATCCTGAGCATGTTTGCTGGTCGCTTGGACTGCCCCATGACAAAGCACTGGGTAAAGATCATCACTGGTCAAAAGAAGTAATGATCTTTACCCAGTGTCGCACACCTATATCGTGTCGTTATTGTAATTTTCATTTAATTTAATTGTGTAATTTAATTTAATTTAATTTAATATGCTAAATCTAATGTGTATATATGGGTTCCTTTTTACCTGAAATAAATCATTTTTTTTTTTTTTTTTTTTTTTTTTTATTATAGCTTTTACGATGTTTTTTTGGAGAAAAAGGAAAAACAAATTTGCTACGTAATAACACCCTGTTAATGTGATTACTAAATGAAAACTCATTGAACAGATTCTAGTAGCTTTTTACGTACCACTTAACTGTAACTGGCCACTTCACGTCGATAAATCCCATCCTAATGACATTTGTAGTTTTCCCGCCGAACCGATACGAGAAACAATTGTTGACATGACAGATAGTGTTATTGTGACATGTGATAATGCACATGGTGATTTTTTTAGACGAAATTATAATTAATTTTTTTGTTAGGTAAATGAAATCAAAAAAGTTATATGAAAAGATTTCTTAATTTCTATTTAAAGTTAATTATTTTAATGTAAAGTATAATGTGTTAAAATATCTGCAACTAATAAATTAGGACCTTATATAAGTTGTCATAGCCAAGCAAAGAAATCTGTGAGCTTTCAATTGACAAGTGGGGGATATGGATTTACAGCATTTGACCCATATTGAAACTAGTGACTCTGTGAGCTGTTGACCTCGCGAGTATGTCAACTCCCATGACTTCGCTATTTTGAAAATAATTACCGAACCTGCTCACAAAATTTCACGAGAATCGGTTGAGAAATGCGACCTGTATAAGAGGACAGCCGTACGGACCAACAGAAACACGAAAGCATTGTTGCCCAAGCTGAATCGGAGAGCTGCTCGCGCTTCGCGCTCGATCGATCAAAAATGTGCAAAGTAATGAATCTTAAAATAGAGACAATATTTGAATGAAAATGGAGGAAAACGTGAAGAAGTAGATGAGTCAGCTTTGTTCCTAAAACAGTGGCCAAAATTATGATTATCGGGATGATACATGGAAATTTCCATTATACAAGTTATTTTCCGTAATTCAGAGCAAAGTCTTCTTCGTTCCTTTATTACCCTTTCCATTTTCTACTTGAATACGTATTTTACCGTGATCTCTGATTTGGCAGGTCAGATAAAGCGACAGGCTGATGGTTACCTCTAGGTCCCGTTTTCACTATTACCCAGAACCCGGTAGCTTACGATCATGTCTATATCACTCTAGCTACTATAGTCTTTCTTTTTAAGAATACCTAAATAAAAAGAAAAGAAAAATAAAAAAATAAACAAAAAACACTAATCAAAGTAATAATGTATTTTACCTGTGACACAATACCAAGATCATACTATAGACCACCAATGCGTGAAGGTTAGGATGAATATCTTCTTCTTCTTCTGTCATACCCTAACGGGTGTCGGCGACCAGCTTTGCGAAGTCCTCTCTCTTGTCCAATCAAAATGGACACATTTTCTTTAATTTCAGACACCCATGTCAGTGACAACGGGTGGTTGCACAGAGCAGGGTTCGACGCATGATGCTGCCTGCGGCCGTGTCAGCGGCACTTGCTCAGTGACCTCAGGGGCACCGGTTCTATGCCCATCTGACGTGAGTTCTCCAAATTTTAAACCTGATTTAAAATATGTAAATCATGCATATACTTCCCAACAATAGATTGCACAGGCTAATGACAGAAAAAGAAACTTGACTAGGTACCTATGTGCAGAAGAAGTTACAAAAATATAGTTCTAAAATGAATACTTCGATTTGTTATTGAGTCAGGCATGATTATAATTCCTGACATATTTTGTAGCTTCATATTATTTATTTCGTTTAAATTGAAGAATAAAGAGGACTTTAACTAAGTTCAGTTCCTGTGACCGCATCAGTTTTCGAACTGTTCTACATCCACATGTGGTTGAATTCGCCACGTGCCACACTGCGCGATTTAGGTGATCTTTCTGGTTCGCACCGCTAGTGATTGGAATTCTCTTCCGACGTCTATGTTTCCTGTGACTTAAAACCTGGATATCTTTAAGGTAAGAGTGGATAGGCATCTTCTGGGTGAGCGTGTTCCATCTTAGACATTGTCTTCATTTTCCATCAGGTGAGACTAAGATCATACGCAAATCATCCAAAAAAAATGTATTCAGTGCGAAATAGTCTTAAATGAAGGTACTTTAAAATATTTCACACCAAACTTTATTTTCTTTTGCCACAAAATTCCAAGCCATACTTTAGTATAAGTGCGTAGATAACGTAATCGGTGTTGTTTCTATAAACAGGGTGAAGGATTGATCGTGGCCGGCGTGGTTCGACAGACGTGTGTGTCAGACGCAGTGCTCCTGGGCTCCCTACTGTCCTCTGCTGACTGGATCCGTGAGGAACTCAGCAAGAACGCTATTGCATCAAACCTGTTCAGCATCATTCGATAGGCTTGCTGTTACTAAATATTGTCATAATACTCATGGGAAGTTAAAGTCTGAGTCAAATACAGTGTAAAATACAGAATTGTTTCATTCATTTGCCTCATTGATGTAGTATTTATAGTGTAATTATTTGTAATTAGTTAAACAATTTTAAGGTTTGGTCATCTATGTTTTGTACAATTATCTGTGACCTGTGACCTGAGCCCATTCATATAAAATTTCTATAATTAATCTATAAAATAGATGCTACTTATAATTTATAACCGATATGTCTATCTGTGTCATTGTTGCTCTCAAATATCTAATCAAAGAATTACCTGATTTTCACCAAATATCCGCACCTAAACCGGGTCGCAAATCCAGGAAACCCATCGATCTATAATTTATACAAAACTATAAAAACGGCCTGTAATATTCAAAGAGTTCCCTTGATCTCTTCAAGATCCTGTAAATCAGATCCTGAGCTGGTTACAATGTGACCACCTGAAAGGTGAACCCTTTCAAACAAGAAAAGAATTTCCCAAATCGGTCCAGTCCTTTTCGAGTAATTGCGTAACAAACATTTAAAAAAAATGGAATTGGATGGTATTGAAAACTGTTCTTTCAAAAGTCATTTAAAATGAAAACGTACTGAAATCAGACCAAGCGATTGATTGCAATGAAACTGAAGACAGACCCATATATTTTTGTGCTAAGCGTTATAGACTCTCTTCTCAGTCGTGCACTCTTGGCAGAGTGGTCGAGTCTTGCGCCACCGCTTCTCTTCTGATGCGATGCCATGTATCTCTATGCTTGGCGGAGTGAGACATTTATGATGGAATGTGTCACAGATTTCTTTATTTATTTATTTTATTTATTTGGGACATCAACAGCATTACAATTCAGAAATATACAGAGACAATTATTAAAACACAAAGCCAATTACAGATGTCCACTAAGGAACTGTTAGTGGAACCAAAAGCACATGAAAAATATGTATATTAAATTTGATGAGGTTTATCCACTGCGTTGGAGAGCGCCCACGAGATATTTGTGTAAGGACCAAATTTTTGGCACTACTGGAAATTGCACTGGAATGTGTGACACCGGAAAAAAACGTCATACAACTTTGTGTCGCACCGGAATGAAAATTGTCTTCAAAATGACCTAATAATCGCCACAATTTCTAAATTTAGCCACGTAACCAACCAAATTTAGATATTTTTTACTTTAAAGGGTATATATCGTTTAAGTAAATACTTTCACTGTCAAATAATCTTCAGTAATCTTGACATATCCTTTCCTAAAAAAAAATAAGCAAAAATAATATTAAATACTTAATCACATATTTTTAAGATGTCATTAATTTGTTTGTGGCTTTCAAAGGCCACTTTCGGTGGGTTATAATACTGTATATTCAATCATCAATAAGGGGAGACTAGCCTGCTAGAGAGAGGACTAGCCAAAAATTTGGTCCTTACCCATTTGCCCTCGACTTTCCTTTGCATCATCAATTGTTCCATGGAGTAGGTTATAGACTTAGGAAGCATAACTCACCAGCGGACGTCCGTTTCGCTGGCGGCATCAACTCCAGTGCCAATATGAACGGCTGCTGGTACAGAGCGGGGAAGAACAGACCACCGGCTACCCGCAGTGCCGTGTAGCCCCAATACGTGGTGCTGAATGAGGCTGCGATCGCTAGTGGGACCTCCAGGAAGATCATGAGCAGGATGGTCGGGCGTCGGCCGTACCTGAAACATACTGTATTGACACCAAAAGGGACACTTAAAGGGAGCCGTAATGGGAGGTCGAAAATTTGGCCGGTCACAGAACCGACAACTGTTGGGGTAGGCATGTTCTGGGGTGGAGACTACGGCTAGGCAAACGTAGTGTAGGACGCCCTCCAGCTAGGTGGAGCGATGATATACGTAAAGTGGCTGGTAGCGGTTGGAAACAAAAAACTCAAGATCGAGCTCAGTGGAATGCCATCGGAGGCCTATGCCCAGCAGTGGACGGAAGTGGGCTGATGATGATGATGATTAATATCATCCTAAATATTACAGGAAAAATATAACGGTTTTAATAAAATGCACATTTTTTTAGAAATTTGCGAAAAGACCCGCCGACCGTAATTTTTTTTTCACTACTGGTGGTCAAAGTCGAAATTAAATTTTGCTGTGAATTAATTCATGAATTAATTCAAGATCAAACTAGTATTTTTTTCAGTTTTACTTAGTTTTTGGATAAAATACCATTTCTGTAACCTTAATTAACAATTCATGTTACCGTACACATAAAAAACTAACCTTGACACCTTTCCGAGTGCACACTGGCACTAATAAAGTTAAAAACGGTCAAAATTCATGAACAACTTTAATTCGACAATAACTCAAAAACCGTGCCACTTTTACTGGGGTCATGTTAAGTTGGTTTGGTACCTCTTGACCTGGTCTACCTCCAATGTCACTGTGACGTGTCAGTTATGGGACACCCTGTATAGTTTTCCTTGAACTATTCACGTTTCTACTTACGAATTTGTACGGAACCCTTGGTGCGCGAGTCCGACTAACACTTGACCGGTTTTAACTTATACACGCTACTAATTTCAAGCGATAATGATTCATTCATAACCATGTTCGCCTGAGAAAGAAAAAGTAAGCTTAACAAAATGTATTAATCTGCACAAACCTGTCTGACATCCATCCGAAGAAGAGGTTACCGAAGATCGAGCCAACCCAGAAGAGAGTATTGCTGGTGCGGGGCAGCCAATCGTTACCGCACACCAGCGAGAACTGAAATAGACCACCATATACTATTACTTGTAACCGATCGTTGTGGCAGTCTTTGGGGGAAAACCTATGTCCAACAGCGCACGTCTCCGGATTGAAATAATTAAGATATTACTTGTGTAAGCACGCAAAATGGTAGAACTAGCTCGCGAAAACATTTAACTATGGTCCGTATAATGTATAAGGTAGACGTCCCGGTTAGGGAATGCAATAACCGGCCATATTTTATAACCGGTTATTAACCGAAGTGATCCCAAAATAACCGGTAAACCGGTTAATTAACCGGTTAATTTATTTTCGTCCATTTTTGTTGATTTTGTGAGCGTATGATAATAAAAACTACTTTAAAATATTGCTTAGTCGATTATTACACAAAATCAATTTAAAAACAAACAATAATAATACAAACATTACTGACAGTAAATCGTAATAATTTGGCCAAACGTAAAATAAAAGCTAAGGCCTGTTTTGCAACGGATTCACTACCTAGATTTACTATATGAAATGAACATGATGCTTCTTTATTAGTTTTTTAGCGCGGGTAAATTACACTTTACACCATATTTTTGTGTTAAATAAACTCCAAGAAATCAAAGTACATAGAAAAATTAAATACTCGTAGGTGAGCACCTATGGTCTAGACCAGGAATCGAACCTAGTGCCTCTGTGTTTCCGGCCCAGCGTCTTTACCCTTCGACCACCGGAGCACCCAGCAAGTGTCTTCAATTTTGCCATCTACTTTGACTTTTACTAACGTTTTTCTCGTTTAATAGGTTTTTTAACCTAGCACCATCTATTTCCGATCGATCGTCAAAGCTGTAAAGTATTTGCATCGAGGTGAGTAGAGTTCTCATAGATGGCGACTCCATTGGCCACGGAACCCAATACCGTTCAATATGTCAATACTGTTAGACTTCGTTGTCGTCTTTGAGCTCAATTTTCTCTCGCTCTTTATCATCGTGGCTCAACCCCAACTACGGTCAAAATAATGCTGAGAAATCATGTTATTTAACGAAAACTGTAAGCACTGTGAACATTTATTGTTATCTTTTACCCGCAGCTTCACCTGCGTTATTCTCGTTATTATATTAAGGGAAATCCTTATCAGGATATAAAGTATCCTTATATTCTACTTGCATGCCAAATTCAGCTCAATCCATTCAGTTGATACTGCGTTATTAAGTAAGAAACATCCAAACATCTAAACCTCCAAACATTTTCACACACTTGCGCATCAATAATATTAGTGGTAGGTATGGTATTATTGCTTTATCGAGTGGTAACCAACACTCGGTTGCGAACATCACATCGCTAAAGTACCTGCTACACCAGATATTTGCACGACACTTCTACATTCCCATGATTTTATAGAGAAAGTGAAGAAATATTCTTTCAACAAAGGTATAAGTAATATTGGTTACCAGGTTGCTTTGGGAATCAGTTTTACGCAGGTTTCGCCACAAAATATCAAGTTTATGACATCGATTTGGATTTTCGGTGTTAGCTTTAATTCATTTTTACGATTATCTGAAAATTTGTTGAATTTGTTTTGTGACTTTTGTGTTTCCTATGGTGGTGTTTATAAATAAAATACGTTAAGACCTAAAAGGGACACAAGGAAAAGATGTAGACTGTTAACTTGATTGGATCAGGCTGATTTGACTGTTTATTATAGAAAACTCCACTTACTAATAAAAAAAAAACTACAGACAAGAAGAAAAAAATCATAAAGAAAGAAAGTGAGATGATGAGTTTGTTAATTAATAAAAGTACTTTTATTAGTGTGTAATGTTCAAATCGCTTCAATCTGCAGAAAAACTTAAAGAAACATAGTTAAAGTACCAATGTGATTGATTTTTAAAGGTTCATGAACTCGCAGAGTAAAACAAATCAATAATTCGAAAGGAATAAGGTAAAATTACAGGATTTTAGTCAATTTACTATAGTTTTTTACATTTCGGTTAAAAACCGGTTTCTGGATTCGATAACCGGTTATTAACCGTTGCCAAATACAGGCGGTTAACCGGTTTTTCGGTTAACCGGTTAACCGGTTTGCATTCCCTAGGTAGTTGCCATATTGAATTTTAAGCCATTAGCATTAGAGGTGAAAGCGGAATATCAACTATTGGGCGTTAGCGTGTCAAAGACTAGGACTTTTACGTCTACTTGGGTATCCGTTCTATTTTTAAACCTTCAATAACACTCCATTCAAATAAACTTATCTATCAAATTTGTTAACTCGGGCTATTTAAGACTGATCCTCTTATTGACGTTGTTTATGCCATGTCAGGGCATCCCGTATTGTTTTCGCATTTCTCATCCGTAGATAAATGACAGACACATTCAATTGACCGGCTAATTAGTGCCACTTCTAGTACCATTATCTTCAAAACGCCGATAAGAGTTTGTTTATACCAAGCATGATGCCTGCTATACACACACGAAAGGATTCTGTCTTGAGTATTTCGTAACGTACCGACGGCGGCAGTACTAGTGATCGATAGAAGATAACAGACATTCACAGTTCACTAGTAAATGACGAATCGATAGCCTACTCGCTATTGCAGATATGCGACGTATGTGCCCATTATCTTCAATTAACTAGTCGATATACCCATGTCAATTTATATTTGTTTAAATGCCGTCTTATCAAATGTTGCTACTGATAGAGTATCTACCACACAGAAGCAACATGTAGTCATTGTCTCGTGTATACCTATGTCACCGTAAAATGATGAACTTTTATCGTTCACGTTGATTTCTAACATTAGTATTGACGAAAATGGTGAATGGGTCGTTATTTGAACATTATACCCGCGTCACTTCGTGGGCAGATTTTGGTCGAAAAGCCTGTAGATTTACAAGAATATATCCGCGAACGTAACTCAGATGAAACGCTCAAATATTGACCCACATTCAACATATAAAGAGGAGAATTTGGTTGCTAAAAGAAGAACCTTCGATAAATTCTCGGCGACTTTATAATTAACAACGGAGTCACTGTGATGTGGGGAGATGTTAAGTGAAACACTTCGTTATTAAGACAATGATTATATTGGACTCCCAAATATGTAATGATACATGCTTATATACTAACACACACTTAGATGCTAGACAGATATGGTGAGAGGTGTTGATACTCACCAGTGGCGTAGCGTAAAAGGTATCCTTGGGCAAGCCGGTGCAGATTTGGCGTACATTTTCCTTAAGATCTGTAGAATAAGGTGGTTAAATGCCTAATATCAGGCAAGTCGGTAGGAACCGAGTTCTTTGAACGCCACGCCCCTGATACTCACACTACATCACAAAAGCAGGCACGCTTATGCTTTCCCTCATTAGGACTCACTAGGGATTTTGAGGCCTCCGGAGGGGCTCTAGCCAGCGACCAGAAAGAGCACGCGTAATGCGATATATAGGGACGGTCGAACGCGGCGCGTTCCGTCCGACGGTCGGACCTGGACGACAATTTTATTAGAGACAGAAGCTTTTGTACGTAGTACTTTGTTGTGGCCTTATTTACTCTCAAGGATGGGGATGCAGATAAATTCTAGTAAAACGTAAGTACGTACTTTAGTGACGAGAGTGTTCTCATACTGATCGGTGCTGAATCTCCAGCCATTTGTGCAGGCTGTTGGCTCCTTCCTCAACTTCAGTACTGCTTCTGTCACTTTCTCTATCTGTAAATGTATGTATGTTCAATTATCATTTTTTATAATTTCAAACTTTATGACATGAACTGCATGAACACACTGGATGAATTCCACCTTCAGTAGGTACCCTAATCTAATGTATATTATAATTTAGTTTTCTAAACAGCATTTAGAAAACGTCTGCTTTTGTTTCCATTGAAAATAGCAAACTATGTATCTCATGAACGGCTAATGTCTAAGAACTATCGCTAGAAAACCTGCTTTTAACCAAAAAAAACGCATCCAAATCGATTTACCCGTGTAAAAATTAAATCGGTTTTTATTTATTTTTATCTAAACTACTGAACCGTTTTTTTTTGGTAACTTAAGTATAGTATACTAGTAATTTTGATGTATATTAAAAAAAAATACATCCCAAATGCATTTGTAAATAGTGAAATTTTACGTCTTATTTTTTTTAATGTTTAGTTGATGGTATCATCAGCCGCACAAATCGGGTAAATGGTACCCATTAATGTGATTTAATTGATATTTGATCTCCTGTTTTCTTGGTCGAGGTCACCAAGAAAACATAGGCTGCGAAGATATCTTGATGAGCGCAGTCTAATAGCAGTAATTTTTCTTCCTACAAAATGTACATCGCGCGGCTTGTATGTGTGCGCGGCGTGAACGTACGCTACCTACGCACTACAAGCAAAGTTTTAGGAATGCGTAAGAATGCCCCAGTACGGATCGCACTGCTGCGCCTCGACCTTGAATTCGTATCGCGCGCTCCTAAATGGCCCAAGTTTGACTACTTGTTTTTCTTGATACCGAGGACTGGGTTACTTTGATTCACGGGGTAACATTTATCATCGATTTCTCAACTATAAAAAGTTGGTTTCTGAATGCGTTCATAACAATTTCTTATTAAGGTAAGCAAGCTCAATAAAAATATTTAATAAACGCGTTCAAAATCAAAGGTATTTGGGTTTAAAAATCGAATAAATGCCTATATATGCTACCCCGTGAATCAAAGTAACCCCTGTCCACGGTATTTTGGTATGAACTACCATACCTGCTCCTTTCTTTCCGCTTCACCTTTAGCAGGGACTAGCCGTCGCGTTGTCACCTTCCGCAACACACCTCCATCTCGAATTATCTCTGTTCTATTGACAAAAATCACAAAATTAGTCAGTTTTCGCCAAATTCCGCTGTCAAAGGGAACGCCCATTAATTATATCCTAACCACAGGCCTTGTGAATGTATTCATTAGAGGAGATTAAAATGCTGATTTCTGAGAAATGCCAACAGCAGGAACGAACCAAGCTAAATTTACCAACAAGTTGGCGGCGGTTGACCAAACGTCCATTATTTTGTATGACACTGTCATCAGCATTTCAACCTTGAGAACCTGCTGAATATCGGTCCCCCACCGACTTCCATAATGAACAGTCGCATGTTTTTTGCCTCCATTGACCTCCGTCGACCTTAACCAAATCGTCAGGCCATCTTGTGGGGGTCAACCCACACTGCATCTTCCGATTCATGATCTCCATTCGAGAACCTTTACGCCCCATCAGCCATCGGTTCTTGGTGCTATATGCCCAGCCTTTCTAACTCTTAAGCCTTAACTTGCTAATTCTGGCAAATATATCGGCCACCTGAGTTCTACGGATTTCCTCATTTCTGACTCGATAACGTAAAGAGACTCCGAGCAAAGCTCTCTCCATAGCACGTGTGACGATATGGCACTTTATATACATACGTAAAGAAAATGAATAGGAATAGTGTATTGTTGTAATGACTCAACATTTATTTGTGTAATGAATACCTTGCGATCTGCATTTACCTTTCATCCACATAGTCATCCAGCACGACATACAACATCTGTGGATCCACAGTGTACACCCTGCAACTCTCGTACGCTCCATGTTCTCCTGGTACTGTCAAGGACTTGATCAACGGATCCGGGAGAGCTAGACCGTCCAGCTCAGGCGGTGGCGCGCACCAGTGCTGGGGAGTCGCGTTGGTAAAGACCTGTGAACGGTTCTTAATTGTATGCTGTCCTAGTACCTTGAACGGGTATTTATGAAATGTGAAACCACAAATTGTTCCATTGGGGCTGGACTATGGCAGCCTCGTCACTAATGTCTAAATAACAACACAAACTTTACCTAGAAATAATTGATAATTATGTGCATTTCATAACTCTGTGACGTTGCTGGAAACAATCGCACCATAAATCACAATAGGTAGTAGACCAAAGTATACACGATTATATTTCCCCTGGAACCCGCCAACCGATCCACTTCATATTCATAGTCAGAACCAGCCAAGCCTGTCTCGAACTCGCGCACGAAGGGTTCCGTAGCATCGTACAAAATTAACTTATTCTTCGATACGCACAGGCCCCAAGTGTCAGGCACTAGTCCCACCGCCGTCGAGTCATCATCATCATCATCATTTCAGCTATAGGACGTCCACTGCTGGACATAGGCCTCTACCATAGATTTCCAATTAGTTCGGTTGGAAGCAACCTGCATCCACCGTGAGCCAGCAGCCATACCCATTCATCTGTCCATCTCGTAATCGCCGGCGAGTAAGCGAGAAAAATTGGACATTTTCGTTCATTGTACAATGTGATCGACACACCTTTCCAGATTCGCAACCTAATGCTACTCGAGCTATTTGAACGTAAAAACAGTTATTACTTTATGTTTTTTTACGGACGGCCATGGCGAAACTATATCCTCTAACTATTCCTCACGGAACCCTTTGAGGGAATTGAATTGATCGCAACTACCTTTCAACCAACTTTTACGAAGACAACCAGTCGATTCTTAAACCTCTCTAGCTAAAATAAGTGACAGCATAATAGTACTCAATCATGAAAGGGGCATTATTTAAATATGAATGCAAATGGCGTCAATGAATGAGGTAGATGCTAAGTCGTGACACTATGTATAAGAGCATGGATTTAGAGCGGCATACGTATCGACGATCAATGGGAGACGACATTCCACAGCATCAATAGCACAAGGTATGTTTATTTGACCGTGCGTCGCTACGTCAGGAGAGGCTCTTTCCGCGATTTCGCCGCGTGGCTGGTACCAAATTCTGCTGGGACAAATTTTGAGGGGCTTAGCCAGCGGCCAGAAAGAGGCGCGTTATGCGATAGAGAGAGACGATCGAATTCGGTGCGTTCCATCCAGTGGTCGGACCCAAACCCCAGTTTTGTTAGAGAGAAACATCTGTACTTAGTAGGTACTATTACTTATTCTATGACATTACATATACACAATTAATATACTAAAACCACGTTTGTTAATCAAATGCGTTACACAAATCTGGTCCTCTAGTTTTCAAAGTTACCCCGAACTTACCGCGTATACGTAGCTGGTTACTTCGTTTTATAATAATGTCACCATCAAATCTTATCTCCAATGTTATAAACATATATTGCACTCGAGGGGGCATTCTGGGGGTACGTCAGATGGTACGATACGATGGTACGTCCTAATTCAAGAGGACGCACCTCAAACAAATTAAATTTCGTTTTTTTGCATTCTTATATAAAAAGTATAGAAATGCATCATATGACATTTCCAAAAAGAAATCTTAGTATATAAAATTTTCCTAAAAGTCATTAATAAAATTTAGCACACCTCCAAAATCATGTAATTTCCACAATTAAAATAGCTTATTTGTCAAAACCTATGAAACTGAAAGGCATCCTTATGAATTAGGACGGCATCATAGCTGGAGAGATAAGGTATATTACCTGTGAAAAAATCAAGAAGGAAGTAGGTATAGCAGCCAATGCGCACAGGAGATAGAACAGCAGCACGTGCCAGTAGCCTGTCCTGGTGGCCAGCACCGCGGCTTCGTCCAGTTCCTTGGTCCACGACGTCATCACACCATGTTGAACATGACACTAACGTCACAATACGACGACCACAACATTTGATTTTTTAATTAAGTCTTGTGTACCTAACTCTCTTGTGTTTCTCCAGTAACTACTTAACTACCTATTCATAAAATCAAGACCACGTCGAGATAGTCTTTCTATCTTCTTAGCTCTATAGTCACTAGAATCTGTTTTCTGAGATTTACCGTCATTTCTCAATAAAAAATGTCACAAAATTATCATTTAACAAATAACGATTCACAAACTATTCATTTCATAACCATACCATTTCTCAAAATCTTCATTCTATAAATGATTACTTGACAAATGTACATTCGGCAAACGCAACACTTTACAAATATATTGGATGTTAAATTATCATTTAGCAAATGTGTATTTTGTGTCAATATTATAGATTTATATTGTGAATTATGACAAACAATAATGAACTATTTGTCAAACGTAATTTTGCGAATCGACTAATTTGTCATTACTAAATTGCCAAACGTTGTTTTTAAAATGAATATTTGTGAAACATTTTTCGTAAAATGATTGGATACCATTTTCTGATTGTGGTTTCCACATCTGCACGCGATCAGTTGTTCAAATAAAGTATATTATATTACATCAAAATTAAACACCGATTAAGTGTTAAATATCTTCCAAATTGAATAGTTTTGCAGAAATAATGCGAGTTGATATTAAACAGTGCAGCAATCTCCAGAATCTATTTCTGTCCTGCATATCATACTGCAGGATATTGTTTATAATTTCTGCACGGCATTGTCTTATAATAATGTCATGAAAGAACCTTCTACAGATTTTTAATGCATGCGTTTTTCCGTGCACTGCTTCTATAATTGCAAAAAGTAACCATTTATTACAATTGAATGTATGGTTTTAACTAAAACAATTTTGAAAACACTTCACAGATTTAGAAACACTCGTTGTTACAACGTTCATTAATTTATGTAGTCTTTCTTTCGGGCTTCAACTTAATCGCGCGATGAAACGTAAGGCTTAGTAGAATTTCATTTGTTAGTCGTTCAGACGCAGTTGACCCGTCGGGACTCGGATTGCAACTGCCGTCCCGTGCAGCGCGGTCGAGCAAAGCGGGACATACACCAGGCAAGCTCTCAGCGTCAAAGATCTGGCTAACATAAGATTGTAATCAAGGAAAATATAGTTCAATTTGAGGTGAATGCCCTTAAACGGTAATATCGTTTGAAAATTTCTAAAAAAACTTAGCCTATATTAAACATGGAATGCTTGGACTTCCATTTATTCTGATGATGTATCATGATTTCACCATCAGAACTGGATTTTGAAAAAACCGTACAAGTGCGAGTCGGACTCGCCCACCGAGAGTTCCGTACAAATACTTAAAAATGAACTATATTTTTTTCATCACACTTGCTCGTAAAGGGTGTTATAACACGCGGGCTTATAGACCAGCTCGAGCCGATTTACCTCCCGTGGGTTATAAAAATCTATAACTCCCACGGGAGGAAAAACTGTATGAAAATCTATAACTCCCGTGGGAGTTATGAGTTTAGTTTTAAAATATAGAACCAACCCGTACGTCACTTCAGACTAAGGAGGTTTCAAATCAGCCAAGGTTTATTTCACATCTTCAAAACTTGGCTACAAAACCAATTTTAGAGAATATAAAACTTATATGGTATATTTTACTATTATTTCAGTAATTTTTGCAATTATTTTAATGCAATTAAATTAATTTAGTTTAAAATTTTATTTTGAAAATCGGTACAATCTGGCGGCATTGCCTGTCAAGTTTAAAAACTAAACGCAGTTCTTAGCATTATCTGTGGAAGACTATATTGAAAAATGTTGACAGCTGAAGTTGTCTCTTAGCGGGTGCGTTTAGTTTATTTGATTTTTATGTTTTATTTTTTTTCCTCGCAAATGTGATGAAAACCATTGTGTGTACCACGGGCAGTAAGGGGATTACAAACTCGAGTCATTAAAAGCCCTCCGCCTACGGCGTCGGGCTCTTAATAGACTCTCGTTAGTAATCCCCTTCTTACTACCCTCGGTGCACAATGTACTATTAGGATTTAATTACAAATGTATAGTTTTCAGATTCTTCCCTATTCCTATACTTGTAGTATAAGACGGTATTACTTGCCAAATTTCATGGTTCTCGGACAACGGAAAGTACCCTATACATTTTGGTTTCCTTGAGAGTGTCGAAATATAGGTACGTTTTTTGCGGCATAAACGGCCATATCTCTTTTTTACGTTAACCTAGAAATTTGATTTTTTCAAAGCTTCAAGGGATCGTAGACATGAGTATGTATATGGTTTAAATTTCATATCAATACCTCCATGTTCTCGAGATAAAGGGTCTTAACAGACAGGCATACGGGCAGAAAAGTGATCTTATGTGAGAGCAATCTAAGCCCAAAAATTAAAGTAGCTACTCAAAAATTAAATTCTGGATTCGCAATCCAACTCCCCCCGCGAAACGTATTCACCCCATTTTACGGTACCTACTTTGTCCAAGATAAACTTATTATACATGAAAGCGTATAAAAAAGTTAGTACGTATACAACATTTTACTATAATAATCGTATTGTAATAACAACACCGCTAACAATAAAATCAAATAAAAACATCGTCCGTTATCGTAGTGTTTATTTAGGTTATTTTATCAGTGTTAGTAAACAGCTTGTTTAACATATTTGTTACTTGTTTTAAACATTCAGAATATACTGAGAATATATGGCTGAGGAAGCTGCGTAGAGCTCGGCAAACATTATTTGATCAATGAATCAAATTATCTTCAAATGTCTCTCTTCAAACTTCATGCGGAACTTTTTAGGGTTCCGTACCCAAAGGGTGCCAATGGAACCCTATTACTAAGCCTATGCCGTCTGTCCGTCTGTCACAGGGCTCTAGCTTTTGAACCATAATAGATAGAGACTTGTTATTTTCACAAAATGTGTGTTGCTATTTGCTATAACAACAAACATAAAAAACAAAATAAAATAAAAAACAAAATGGGGTCCCCATACAAGAAACGTGTTTGTGTCGGTCAGCCACAGGACTGTATCTTTTGAACCATTATAGATAGAGACTTGAAATTTTCACAGTATATGTATTTAATTTGTTGCTAAAAGATCAATTAATGAACAGATAATTAAATCAAGAATCAGAGGGGGTCCCCATGCAAGAAACGTGTTTTCTTGGCGGTTTTTGCTGGAGTTTAATAATGGTGATATATATAGATGCTTGATATATTCACCGAATGTGTATTTCTATTGGCGCTATAACATTTATTTTGAAAGTACAACAGAAACACTGACATTAATGCTATTAACTTATTTAAATAATTTTAAAAAACAAACTTTACAAAACAAAATAGCTAAGAGTAACCTACAAATAAAAAACATAAGCTATAACAACAAGAAATAAAAATAAAGTTAAAAATAAAAGAGGGCTCTATTGTCTATACATACAAGAAGCGTTTTTATTTGGCGTCTTTTTGCTTGATTTTAATAATGGTAATAGGTAGCTTGATATGTTCAAAGAATGTATATTGAAGGGTATTTTTTTTTAGGAAAATATGAGTTTCAGCCGATATAACGAAACACGTGCTTATTATTTTTTCATGTTCTCAAACATAATATCGAACCAGTAATTAACTTGCAACTTGCTTGAATTTTATTCTGTAGAAGTTGGAGGCTTTAGTCACTTTTCAGTACTTTGGAGGTCAGTTTGTCCCAATAGGTTGAGATTGGGCAGCTAAAAAAGCACGTGTCTATTATTTTAGACTACTCTCTAACATATACCAAAATAAATCAGATCGAAGCCGGATAGTTGGCTACTGGGTAACTTTTTTTTTCTGTGTTTCTGTGGCAATAAATGTTTTTTTTTATTAATAAAATTTACTAGCTGCCACTACTAATCTTAAAGCCAAGTTATGATATTGCTATACCGATATTCAGCTTTTTAATTTTACTTATCAAAAGTATTAAAAAGGTAGTGTCGCTTACGTAACGTTTCCGTGTAATGCTCGTGAAACGAAATATTCTATGTAAGTAAAGCTAGCCATCAACTTAATAGCAAACCGGTTTTGAAGCTTTATTTAAAATAGTTACTTAGAAATTCTATTCCACGTTTACATGTTAGTGACTATTTAAACATTTTACGACCTATCTTGAGGACGTTCGTTCCGTACCAAAATGGTAAATAACTGGTCAAGAGCATGTCGGATCATGCTCAGTGTAGGGTTCCATAGCCGTATCTATAAGGAAATGTGCTACAGATAAAAATAAAGCTAAAAATAAACAACTGACAAAAGGTCTTAAATGCCGTGTAAATCAATGGCACTTAAAAACTTTCGGTTGGGAAGTTTTTCAGCAATAACTTCAAAACGGTTTATTCCCTACTAGGTATTCAAAATAATTTTCGTTGAATGTATTTATTAAGCTGATTTTTTTCATATTTTTTGGACTTACGGTTTAAAAGTTATAGGGGGGGACACAATTTATGCAACTTTCGGAGCGATTATTTCCGAAAGTATTCACTTAATCAAAAAAAGTACATAAAAGCCTTATAATGTTTTTAAAAGAACTATCGAATTATGTACCTCACGTTGATAATTGCTAAAAAAAATTTTTTTAGCTTCTGTTACATTGTATTGAGTGCCCCCCCTAGATTTCTTTATTTTTATTATTTAACTACCAAACTTAGTAGCGGCATCTACAAGACCTCTATATTCCAAATTTCATCAGTATACGTCTTGTAGTTATTGAGTAAAATGCCTGTGACATACGGACGGACGGACGGACGGACGGACATGACGAAACTATAAGGGTTCCTTTTTAGCCATTTTGGCTACGGAACCCTAAAAAGGAACCCTTATAGTGCGACTCTGTCTGTCTGTCTATCTGTCATAGTCAGATATGTCAGGAACTACTGCTGCTATCGATTTGAAATTTGGAATAGTTTAAAAACTGGCTAACCCGAGCCTACTAGATATAAGAAAAATGTTATGCCTTTTTTTACTTTTTTTAAAGGGAGCCGAAATGGAAGGTTGAAAACGTTGTGTTGTGCTATGATAACAAATGGGGTATCAAATGAAATTGCTTAATTTATAGATTCCAAAACCATTTTTTTTTCTTGATCATGTACGTCTTGATTTAGGACGAAAAATGTTCAAAAAAACACCATTCCCCCTTATTATCTTCGAAGTTACTAAACAGAAAAATCTGTAATAATTACCAATTATTAATATCATCCTAAATATTACAGGAAAGATATAATGATTTTCCTAACTTGCACCGTTATTTAGAAATTTGCAAAAATCATATAACATACTTATTTGCTCCTACTAAACTAACCGCCATACAGTTTTTCTTGAACTATTCACGTATCTACTTACGAGTATGTACGGAACCCTCGGTGCGCGAGTCCGACTCGCACTTGACCGTTTTTTTGTAAGCTGGTAAACTTGCAAATCTGGTCCGATTGTTGCGAAAATCGGACCAGTTGCAAAAATTGGACCAGTTGCAAAAATTGGACCAGATTGACACACCTTAAGGACGTACTGACAGCATTCAGTCACTTGTTCTGGATTATTAGCTACTCTGGCTACTTAACATGTAGATCACAGGTGGAAATGTCGTAAGAATCATATTAAGGTGATAAGAGTCGGTCGATTTTCCATACAAACATAAAGAGGGTCATTGTTTGCTTCCACGGCACAGTTATGTTTAATATATATATATATATATATATAACTGTGCCTGTGTATTATAGCTTGACACAGTATGTTGTTTGCGTGAAATGATATGAGACGTCTCAAAACTCAGAAGTCGAATCACCATAAATTAAGATATACATATTTACGTACTCTTAGATTGATAGGTCTGAAATAGAAATGAGTTAATGAAATGATACAAGAAATCCCAGTGCATTGAACTGACCAATAGCAACTTATGATTGAAAATTCTATTGACTAGTAGCTCTGTTAGCTGCAGACTCCCATGGCTCTGCCATTTTGAAAAAAAAATCCACAATCTGATGCGACAGAAAATCTGTATATACCAAAGTATAATAGTAGATTGTTCAACTAGGGACTAAAACAAGCCATAATGACACGAGGTGTTTAGCCACCCGAGCGTAGCGAGGGTGACTATAGATCGAGTGTCATTATGGTTGTTTAGTCCCGCGTTAAACACTCTACTTTTCACTTTGAATGCGAGGAAAAAACGACGTTCTATTACACAAAATTACAATATTTATTTTTCCGCACTTTCGGTATAAAGTTGCACTATACACATTAATTGTTGAAATATTGTGCTCAATACGATTAATGAACATTCAAAAAGCAAAGAAAAATTTTTCCGCGGTTCTTTATTTATTTTTTTACTTAGTGAAGTCACTCAGGCTTTAAATGTTGGCATTTTTAGCCAACAGGTTCAAACGTGAAAACTACCTATTTCAAAACTAATTGGATCATGCAAAATAAAACTAAGTTACCCCTAATCTAGTTAAATTGATTTATATTCGTAATAATTAATCATTATTACTATATTAAATCGTTATTTTTTTAATATTTTTGCACAGTTGTCTTTTTAGGTTATTTTCACACCCAAAAATTGTCTATACACAATCACTAAAAATGGCGACAATATTCCAACCACAAACACCCCGATTGGCTGTTTAGGGGTTTTCAAAGTCAATTAAAAAATTTGCTTTAATCCCTAGAGATTAATAAGGAACTTTAGTCCCGAAATACAGAGACTAAATTAACATTTTAAGAGCATGAGAAGTGAAAAGACATATAAGTTGTCAAACTTCGGTCGTTTAAGAGCGCGCAATCCTCAAGCGCGCGCGTTATTCAAGGTCCAGACGCAGACAGTGCGATCCTTACTGGAGCATTCTTACGCATTCGTAAAACTTTGCTTGTTGCCTGTTCGTTCTCGGCGCGCACACACAAGCGCGCGATGTACCTTTTGTAGTAAGAAAAACTGCTATTATATTGTACCTGTGCTGCTCATTTCGCTGTATTAATATTAACACGTCTTCAGAGCATCCTTGACCGCCTCACACCTCTGGTGCCCTAGTACGTTCGGTCACCAGATCCGGATGTTTGAATATGATTTACTAGTCTCCGAGACAATTGACCTATTACGGACCCTAGTAGTACGTAAGGTTAGCTATAAGACGTATATATGCTGTTCTATTTGCTCGCTCGATATTTGCAGAACAATTTTATTGCTACTTGTAAGTGCACCCTATAATGATTCATAGAAACGTTATACATGGTCCCATTTTTCCAACATTAGGTTATGATGATGGGATCTATTTATTTTAGGCATTATATTATTACATCTCATATATATAGTTCGGAGACAATCACATATTTTCAGATACTTTTGGCCGTTTCAAAATTTAAAGTTTGGAGGCATTGGTCCAAGTAGGTAAATTGTATATACATCAGAGGTAACTATATACCGTTTACCTTCATATTTCAAACAACATTAAGGGGAAAAACAAATCAAAAGATGGGAGCCCCAAAAACGCCGAGCGTTTTTGGGGAACCAAGAAATATTTTGAGGCCGATCTGCTACCAGGCAGACCAAGCCTGGAGCCTACACTATACCTAATAGATAAAGCTTTCGATTTAGTTCTGTTGTAGGTACCCATGTAGGTCAAATTATAGGCTCTAATTGTAGACCAAGATCCTTAGGAAATGACAGGAAATAGAAAAATACATTTTCTAATCAGTTTGAACATTAATCGCAAAATAATGTGTAGTTACTAGTATCGCGATTGCCAGGTGTCGCAAACGCCGCATACGCATGACCGAGTCTGCTAAAGGTCTCCGTACGCTTCGCCGCCTGCGCATACGCCGACCGACGGCATATAGACATAGAGCAACTATCTACTCTTGAAACTCATATTGGACTACTTAAGAAGTAATAATGAATGCAGTAAACTAGACTAATATTTAAGATTCCTATGTTTTTGGGAAGGATGTTTATTTCAGACGTAATTAAAGGGTAGGTTATTTTCACGGATATTTCCGTGCCTATTTGAGAAAAGTTCAAAACAACGTTTGAGTCCCCTACCTGCGATAGGTCTCCGCCAAAGCCATCTACGAATATGTTCGAAACGAAATACAAAAAATAGGGGTACTGAAAGAAAAAGCATGAACTTCACATTCACATGATGATGCACATTCGTTTGAACGCTCGCTCAACGTGCCATGGAGAGAGCTCTCGCGATCGAATCAGAAATGAGAACCTTCGTAGGAATAAAGTGACCGACTGCTGCCAGAGTTAGCAAGTTAAAGTGGCAATGGGCTGGGCATATAGCTCGAAGAACCGATGGCTGATGGGGCATAAAGGCTCTCGAATGGAGACCACGAACCGGAAGACGCTGCGCAGGTCGGCCCCCCACAAGATAATCTGACGACCTAGTTAAGGTTGCTGAAAGTTGATAGGGTCAGGAGGTGTGTGACCGTTCGTTGTGGAAGTCTTTGGGCAGACCTATTTTCAGCAGTGGACGTGTCAAGGTTGAAATGATGATGATGAATGACGATTCGTTTGAAGGTGAACCCTTCCCACCCGCGGCGTACCAGGCAACCAGGAATCGTAACCGGATTGTCCGACGTCATGTCGTCAACAGACAATTAAACAATTGAGTGGCCAATCGAAGCGCATACGCGGAACCGCCGGCAAAGGTCATCAAATGCATCGCGCTGATAGAAGCGCGTAGAATAATTTTCATTTTCTCAAACATCTTCATATTCTCATGCTTCTTGAAACCTAGTGGAATGCTGTGATGGATTTTCTTATAACATTGCCGGCACAATAATGCTGACAACATCAGAGGCCGCTGCCGCGCTAGCACACTCTAATTATTGCTTATTTCAGTTGTTTTTTCAGGGGGTTTTTGGAGAAAGACAGTGATTTCGTGACGAGAATGATTTGGAAGGTAGAGTGTAGACAGAAGCAGAAAAAATAAATACTTACTAGACGGGCGATCCCTTTTCTTACAGAGTTATACGCTAATACACTATTGTATAAAAATCCAACCAGTATTTAGTAAAGAGTTAGAAGAGTTGGTTCTTTTGCGAAATATCATGTCATTTATTCGTGTATCACGCAAAAATTACCAGCCCGATTTCTACGAAATTTGGTGTACAGATCTATTATGATTCTGGGAGTACATATAAGGGGCGTTGCCTCTATAGAACCCTTCATGACCTTCATAGTTATTTATTATATAAGCTACTGCCCTCAATGGAAATATAAGCAAAATTCCGCGTCTTGCCCCCAGATAAATTTGACACCGCGCCACTGGGACGGTACCGTAAAACGGGGTGAGTAGGGACAAAACTGACATTCAAACGTTGATAAAATTTAATTTTTACATGTGCTAACTGAATTGTATATATAATAAATATTCCGGCCGTTTGTATTTTAGTTTTTTTATGATTTATAGGTAGTTCCAATTCATAACTTTGACAATAAACACAAAATCCCTCCTCACCCCGTTTCCCTCGTGGTTGGGGTTAGAAGGGATTTTATACTAAAGTGAGTTGGGCAAATTGTTAGAGCGACACTTTTGGATTATGAATAATACTACAGTTCCATTTGCAATAAGAATATATTATTTAGATAGCAGTAGCCTTTATAAACCACCTCACCCCTCTGTCATCCCTACTCTCCACATTCGTAACCCAACTGTCCCCGCAATCCCTTCTCACCCCATTTTACGGTATAATAGGTTTAATTTTTCTTCCTACAAAACGTACATCGCGCGGGTCGTAGGTATGTGTACGCGCTGTGAACAAACGCAGTACAAGCATAGTTTTACGCGTGTAAGAATGCCCCAGTATGAATCGCACTGTCTGCGCCTCGACCTTGAATAGGTACGTATCGCACGCTTTGAATCGGCCGAAATTTGACTACTTCTCTGCCTTTATTTGATACACATTGCACCTGGTATACTCTGTACTTTTCGGTACTTAATCGTACTCGGGTCACTCAGCCAATCAAAGTAACGTTTTGTATCTGTGGCACAATACCACTGGCTGAACGACCCTAGTCACGTGGTTTTATTGTTTACCTTTTTTAAGTACCTAAAAGTACAGAGTATAGGTTAAGTCCACATTGGACTAAGTTGATGAGGTTTTTGCCTCGGACAAGTAATCACAACGGTGTTAGGTTAAGGTACGATCAGGCTGTCTTGGGTTACACGGGCGTCAGTATGACGTCATCATGACGCAATTGACAGGTGAGCTCCGGACATGGGTTTCTCGGTTTAGGTGATTCGACTCGCTAATGAAAAGAGAGTTAAACCGGACAAGTGCGAGTCGGACTCGCCCACCGAGGGTTCCGTACAAATACTTTAAATAAAGACTATATTTTTAGGGTTCCGTACCAAAATGGTAAAAAAGGAACCCTTATGGTGCGACTCTGTCTGTCTGTCTGTCTGTCTGTCTGTCTGTCCGTCTGTCACAGCAAGATATCTCAGGATCTACTGATGCTATCGACTTGAAATTTGGAATAGTGTTAAAAACCGCTAACCCATGCCTATGGGACAGAAAAAAAATCTTATACCTTTTTTACTTTTTTTTTAAAGGGGACCGAAATGGGATGTCATAAATCAAAAGTTGAGCTAATATATTGAGTGGGATATCAAATGAAAGGGCTTAATATGTAGATTCCAAAACAGTTTTTATTTTTTTTCTTAGACATGTAATTTTTAATTGAAGACTAAAACCGTTAAAAAAAATACCGTTCCCCCCCTATTATCTCCGAAGATACTGAACAGAAAAATCTGCAATAATTACCGATTATTAATATTATCCTAAATATTACAGGAAAAATAAAACAGTTTTCCTAACTTGCAGCATTTTTTAGAAATTCGCAAAAATCGTAAGACAACCTTATTTGCTCCTACTAAACTAACCGCGGCATATGTCGATGTATGGGGACAACAGTTTCACAAGAGCAAAGTTAAGTTTGTCCCACCATACTGTTTTTCTTGAATTATTCACATATCTACTGACGAGTGTGTACGGAACCCTCGGTGCGCGAGTCCGACTCGCACTTGACCGGTTTTTTAGGATTTAATTACAAATTTATAGTTTTCAGATTCTCCCCCATCCCTATACTTGTAGTATAAGACGGTATTACTTGCCAAATTTCATAGTTCTAGGACAACGGAAGGTACCCTATAGCAAGGACCATTAAAACAAGAGGACTGTCACTCTCCATACAAAACGCTGTTCCCCGAATTTACAACGCCATCTATGTATAAGCTAGGTAAAAGAATGATATTATTTACAATTATTCAACTTTGCAAACGTGACACAGTATTTAAATGTTAGAATTTATTTATTATTAGCTGTTTACGAACTAATTGTTACTGCACTATGTTTCTTTGTTCAATTATAACATCGTTAAATGTTTAGTTTTTTAGCGCCATCTAGTTTTTGCCCGGAAATTCCCTAGCGGTCGGGTTACAATCCAAAGTATGGAGAATGACAGTCCTCTTGTTTTAATGGTCCTTGCCTATCCTCCTGACACCTGGCGTCCTTTACAAAGTGCTAAATAAACTGTACTCTAAAGTCCGAATATTTTTTAACTCCGTATGTCGATAATGGACGATGACCTACAGGTAGCCTCAATTCCCGAGTGTTTGTTTTTTCCCGCTAAAAAGATATTGGACACGTGATTGCTCTCAGCCAATGAAATTTAAGTAATGGCGATAGTTTGTCCTCGAAGTTCGATAGAGATATCCTACCTAGTGGCCGCCATTCTTGCGACCCGTGCTCAGGAGTATACAGCTATGGCGGCACGTGGTCGACGCAGTAAGTAAAACTTATATTTTTTTTGTTAAATTCGCTCGTTTTAACGTAGGTTTTTTATAGAATTGCAAATTAGTAAACATTCTTTCAAAATCACATACTTTTGTGTAGATATGAAGAACAGTAAAGTAAATAAACCGTCGTAAAAATATTAAACCTATACAAAGACCTGTCGTTCGTAGTGTATGTGTTTTTTTTATGAAAAACATTATAAAACTAAGTGTTGATTGCGTATTTTTTTACTTTTTATGATTATATTAAAAATATGATTATGTTTAGTACTTAATGTGTAACATTACATTAAATTTCATTAAAATTTTAAATAATTTGTTTAATTTATTCACGTAACCTACTATGCTTGAATGACCTAAAGTCCTTTATAAAAGACAAAAAATACCTAAACAGAAATATGTTCAATGTCTTTATCAAACAATATTAAAAAACATTTGTTTTAGTGAAAACTTGAGAAACACCTTAGTTTACGTTTTTTTCAACAGCCAAGGTCTCGGACTTTGCAACAGAAACAGTTTAATGCTTTGTAAAGTACATTCGGCTATAGTGGCAGGGAATTCCAGTTAAACGCTCGGTGTCAGGAGGCTATAGGTATATTTTGGTTTCCTTGAGAGTGTCGAAATATACGTTTTTTTGCGGCATAAACGGCCGTATCATTTTTGTACGTTAACCTAGAAATTTGATTTTTTCACTGCTTCAAGGGACCATAGACCTGAGTACATGGTTTAAATTTAATCTTGATACCTCCACGCGTTCCCGAGATAAAGGGTCTTGACCGCCGGACAGACGGACGGATGGACAAAGAGACAGACAGCAAAGTGATCTTATAAGGGTTCCTTTTTTAGGGTTCCGTAGCCAAAATGGCTAGAAAGGAACCCTTATAGTTTCGTCATGTCCGTCTGTCCGTCCGTCCGTCCGTCGGTATGTCACAGGCATTTTACTCAAAAACTACAAGACCTATACTGATGAAATTTGGAATATAGATGTCTTGTAGATGCCGCAACTAAGTTTGGTAGTTAAATAATAAAAATAAAAAAATCTAGGGGGGGCACTTCATACATGTAACAGAAGCTAAAAAAAATTTTTTTTCACAAAATGTCAACGTGTGGTACATAGTTCGACAGCTCTTTTGAAAACATTTTAAGGGTCTTAAGTAATGTTTTTGATTAAGTGAATACCTTTAGAAATAATCGCTCCGAAAGTTGGGAAAATTGTGTCCTCCCCCCTCTAACTTCTAAACCGTGTGTTCGAAAAATATAAAAAAAATAAGAAAGATAACGCTCAATTAATACTTTCAACGAAAATTATTTTCAACAAGATCGGAGTAATCGTTTTTGAGTTATTGCCGATAAACTGCGCTTCTCAACAAAAGGACGTAATTGCTATGAAGATACGCTCTTTTGTTGTTGTACTTTTTTTACATCGTATTTTTTATTTTTAGTTTTTCCAAACATCAAATTTGGTTGAAATGCATTTCAATTCATACAATTTGTCTGTGCAAAACAAAATTTCAAAAAGCATGTATTTTTAGTACCTAATTTAAGCTTTTGTTTCGGATGACGCTAATAGATGGCATTAACCATAAACGGTTGATTGCATATTTTCTGTTTTTTATGACTAGTCGTTCTGATTTCAAATTCAAATTATTTATTTCGGATAATAATATCAATAGAAAAACACAATGCGCAAACAATGTCCCTATCGCTCAAGCTAAAATGCTTTACCCTCATTTAACCTCATCCAATTTAATTGAAATGCGTCAGCACCGGTGGAAGCAGATCATGAAAACTAGGTGTAGACCATTCACATCCACCGATGACCACGATCCTCAGACATGAGAGAGCGACCACAGAAGCAGAGGGTCGCTTGCGTAACGTTTTCGTCGAATGCTCCAATATAGGTATGTATCAACCAAACTAAATTCATGTGCAATGGTGTATGTACTTACCATTATAGTTAATAATAGAAAGCATTGAACAACGACGCACAACGTGCATAATTTAGACACTGCTGTGCGTCAGCCAAGTTCACGAAGCGAGCGACATAACGTCTGTAGGGTATATTTACGCAATCCATTCGAGCCACCTTCGAAACCCGCATAACTTAATCTCTTCGATCTACACAATTACAACTCTGAGTAACTAGTAAACGCCACTGGACAAGCATACTAGTATTTACACAATTTTGCGCGTCTAGTACGACCCACTAGACACGTCTAGATACTAGATTTACAGTTACAATTTTGTAGTTTTCTAAGTAGTATATTAGAATATTAATAAGTTTATTGTGTATTTGAGAAAACTGCTCGGTAAAGTTCGAATCGCATTAAATGCTTATAAATGGCATGAATATGATAGAAAAAACAAAATAAAACAAAACCTATAAAAAAACTAAAATGAAAAAGCTAGGCTCACTTCCTCGGCATGGCGCAGGCAAGTTCCTGCCCTGGACCTCTATTACGAGCCTTTGCGCGAGTGAGCTGTCCGCGCGAGGATCGCCTGTTGCTTCCCCCAGGCCAAAGTATAAAGATAGACAAGTAGTCAAACTTTTAGTTTAGGAGCGCAAGACACGTTTTCAAGGTCGAGGCGCAGACAGTTCGATCCGTACAGGGGCATTATTACGCATGCGTAAAACTTAGCTTGTAGTGTGTTCGTTCACGGCGCGCACAAATACAAGTTGCGCGATATAACTTTTATAGGAAGAAAAATTACTGCTATTGTACTGTCCTCAGGCGCCTACTGAGCGCCCTGTGCAGGCCACGCGCAATCTGGACGCACGGACCGGTTTTAAATAAAATTGGTTTGACTGTCAACAAACTAAAGCCAAACATTGCTACTTTGGTGTCATGCGAACTTGGCCCATTTTTTACATTAAAGTTTTTGACAGGATTTGTCTTTAGCACTCTCGTAATAGATTTTGTTGACATCATAATAATTGTATAGCTGCATATTGTGGTTTAGTGAGTCAATACTTCATCGTGACGTGACGCCAATACTTCATCATGACGCCTCAGCCGTGCACTTAGCCTGTAAGGAGGTTATGTGAAGTGACCCAAATCAATGTCACCGGACTGATGTTCATCATCATACCTACTTTACCCATATGATTAGCAAAGTCAAAAAAATATCTAAAAATAAATCTAGCATAAAGTGTTATTCTCGAAGTAAGTACGTGGAATTATGGACTGTCTTTGTTGAGCATGAAATTGTTTTTATTAAGCATTTGTACTTTGTAGTAGTAGTCTTCGTCCCACAGTCATATTCCCATTTTTGCGATTCGTTCACTTATCATGTGGGACGCCCCACAATAATGCATATGCATTGCATATTGTCTTGTGTATAATGTACAAGATGATAGTGGACGTTACGTAAAATTAATAATATAAGTTAACTAATTTCGCCCCAATATCCATCCGTTTCCGTGGTGTAGCGGTTATCACATCTGCCTAACACGCAGAAGGCCCCCGGTTCGATCCCGGGCGGAAACATATCTTTTAGTAGTTTTTTTTTTTTAAGTATCTATTTTTATCGTAGTTTAATCTTTTGCAAGCCTTTGTTTAATTTGTCGTGTTAGTATGAATGCTATGCTTGTGGGAAAAATTTTGGACGCTAAATTAGAACCATTTCCTGACTGGTATATATACATACATTGTATATTGCGATGATATTATGGTAATATGGAGCTGATCTCGAGCTAGAAGATACCCATAGGATCATCTAAATTACGATAAATCCACCGTGTTTGGGCTCATTTGATAGCTTGACATGCAGTTTGCGACTATACAAAAAAGAGGTACAGTCGGGAATAAAAAGCTGGTCCCACAAATAAAAAGCAATTACAAAAACTTATTGGTGTCAAATATCACCCTTTTTTTCAGGGATTGATTATAATATAATATTAAAAGTTATAGCCTACATTTTATTTCATAAGTTTTACGCCATCTACCGGGCAGTAGGCACACTACATAGAAGATTAGTAGAAGACAAAGACAGGACGACGTAAAACCGCTATTCGACGCCAGATGTCGTGGTAAGCAGAACATTAATGCTTAAATTCTTAGCGTTACGTACATTACGACCAACATGATATAGGTATATGAATAAAATTCTCATAAGAATATAATCGTCTCAGAATTTCTTACAAATGTGTCATCTAAGTGGCATTAGTTTTTTTATAGCACATTGTCAATGGCCATAAAATTAAAGGTCATAGAATAATATTCAATCAATCAACTGCTACATAATACGGGTCTAATCGAGGGGTTAACAATCCATGACACAAAATCAATTTTCAAAAAAAAATATTTATTTCAAAATTTGATGCATTATGTTTGCGCAAAACAACATGACAAATCTCAAAAAGGTAAAAAAAGAAGGTAAAATCTACTTTCAAATGATTCTAAGATGGCGCTGACTTATCAATGGCCGATTACATCTTTTTCTTGTTCATAAGGATTTCTTGTATTGTTTTGCGCAGACAAAATGCATCAAGCTATAAAACGAAACATAAGTATTCCGACCAAATTTGAAGTCGTTAACAGGGATTGTTAACCCCTTTTCGTTTTTATACAGGGCGACTTCAAATTGGTAATACAAAACACTTGATTATGGCTCAGTTAATGCCACGTAGTGTAACACATTAACCCCTATGTTATAATTTGCTGTATTTAATTATTGCTAATTTTCTAACAAAACAAATAATTAAAGTCCTAAAGTGTGGTTACACTCCATTAAATACCTAAGTGTCATACCTGTCACTCGTATTTAATTTGACAACTGACAATTACTAATCAAAACACGTTTTCTTCATAAATATTGCGGCAGGTGACGGATAACCAAAGAGGAAAGTGTTCTTTTGAAAATCTTTAAACCTCTTTGTTTATTATTATGGTAGGATTACCATGTTAAGCCAACAAAAACGGGATAAATTAATAATTAAAAAAAAAACATACTTCTGATTATTTTAAAAGTATGAGACTTAATTGAGTGGCTAAGTTTAGGGGATAATATGTATGTAAAACATTCATTTTGTATTACCAATTCGAAGTCACCCGATATAGAACGGAGCGACTCGAATCACCTAACATCATCCTCTTTTTTACATAGGTACAAACATTTTATTGTGATTGTGACACACTTTCGTATGTATTATTTTCGTATATATAAATAAACACGGGAACATGGGAACAGTCATATTTTACATTTTTGAGAATCTTGTATGAACATGTTTTGTTGAACTTTGAATTGTCCTAATGTTATATGCAATCATCAATATTCACAAGTTTTACGCCATCTCCCGGGCAGTATAGGTAAAAAACTTAACTAAAGCACCTGTTGCGTCACATTCTGACCGGCCCTGATGATGTCATCGCGGCCACCATCAAACGATGGTACCCTGAGGACGTAATCAGCGACCACGACAGTGACTCCGACGTTACACGACGCCGACTACTACTGGGACAGAAAAAACCGCGACGAACCGGACGGCGCACGGCCAACTCCACATGCACGCAGTGCCGGATTAAGCCTGCGCGGGGCCTGTAGCATTTCTTGAAAACGGCGCTTGGTTGGTCTTAGATATGCTTAAATACTGATTGACCGGTCATTTTATACGTGACGAATTACATAACGAGGGGGGGGTCCCCTTTTGCCCCCCAATACGCGGGGCCCGTAGCATTTGCTACTCTTGCTATATGGCTAATCCGGCACTGCATGCACGACGTCGACTCCGCCGGCGGGGTCGGCCACCGCGTTAGCCCCGCACAAAATTTCCTCTCGATAATACATACATTTTAGACAGGACAACAACCCACAAGACCTATATACAAACCGTATTGAGCTAGGTACACCGACCTTGGTTGGAGTGCCATAGCACGCCAACGTTTTACTCCCATTGAGCTGAGGTTCAGCTGCGGCCACCTACCTCCATGCAGTCCGACTCAATATTTTACCGCATAAACCATGCAAACACGTTTATCCTTATCAATGCATTTGCAGTCCGCAGGAAAAATGCTGAAGATGAACGAACGATAAAAAATGATAACGGTATTAAAATGCAGGGCGACGCACTTCAGGGTTTGATGCACTTTCAGAAATGTAGAAAAAATCTGCAAGAGCTATTTCAGATGGTCTAAGTACGTATAAAACAGTTCCGCTTCTGTTGACGTAGATGCATCTTGAATTCACCCAGAAATCTAGAAACCACTATATGTTTATGACCCCTAACTACTTAGGTAGACATAAGATCTCGTAAGAGTACCTAGCTAGCTATAGTCGGTACATGCGATCTACACAGAACCGCACTCCTTGGCTATCTATGGAGGTCTATGTCCAGCAGACGTCCGTGACTGATAAATATTTAGACTACCTGTATGTGTAACGGCTGGTTCACGTCACTAGAGGCCCGAAGAGATGATAGCTCTTAACACGCATGCAAAAATTCGATATAGCGAAGAAAATACATATCGACCTAATTTATTTAAACCACATAAGAAAAGCTGTATTAAAAATCACATTATTTACAACTTACTAAGTAAATAAATCTAACTTAACCTATTGGGACTTAAACTACATTATGCAAATGTCCCCTATGTCGCCACCTGTGGGTAGGGTGCCCATAAGGCTGGCTGCGTTGCCTCGCTGGATGGCAAATGGCAATGCCTATTCGCGGAGTGAGGAACGAGCCACCTAATTTTAAATAGCAAATTTTAAAATGTAAGCATGACATATTTTTATTTGTCTGAGAGGCTTTTTTATTTAAAGTGCGTTCTTGACTGACCATTAGCAGGTTGTCACAGAACTGACGATTAGTGTCAAACTCCATACATTTCGTCACGGACTGACAGGTTAGACGGTATTTGAACATAGCTTAAGTTTCGGTTAACCGTAGATTTTAAAATAAAAATTCCCCTGAATGTTTTGTTCGTCCGAATACTCTTTACGCGTAAAGTTCGTTCAAGATACCAATTTATTGTAAAATAAACCTAAAAGGATTTTCAGAAATGGTTTTTATTTAAGCTAGATGAATGTTCTGCGAATTAAAAATTCGGACTAACAATACATTTGGACAAATAAACTTAAGCTAATTAGAGGGCACCAGAATTTTACGATTTTATAACTAGGTGGACTTAGTTCTGAGCGAGTACCTATTAGCGAAGAATCTTTCTATTGACCGACTGTTACAACGAGTTTTGTTGACTCAGTTTTTAGATTTTTTTCTAAACAGTGGAGCCATGGAGGTTGACAAACTCGGTCTACAGCTCACAGAGCCACCTAGTTGTATTGTATAATTTACAATCAAGCATTGGCCGAAGGAAAACGGGCACTGAACCTGCACCTATCGGTTACAGATTCAGGCGTTTGCCTCCCCGAGTCAACACGCGATAAAAACCCACAATGACGCCTTTCACAAACGGATGTATCTATGCTTGATTATTAAAAACTTTTATTGAACTACAGTTAACTTCAGCGCGATATAACCTATAAGCCTGGGTTAACACGTTCACTGTCCCCACACAAAACTATCGGACAATGTCACAAGTCCCAACTGTGCAATGAGTATGGGGAAGTGACCCCATAGTGGAAGCAGGGACTCTTGAAAAAAACCTTCATGACCCAGCATTGGGGGCACCGGAACGGGGAACGTGTTAAATCTTGCTTATCGCTGATGTTGGTGCCAAGACTGCCAGGTTTAAGTGAGACTGGGCCGGCCACTTCTGCCGCACAGTGGTGAGTGCAACTAGCCACGTCAAGATGGGTGGCGACAATGATTTCAAAAGTAAGGATAGGCCTATCCGAACAGTTCGGAACTATTTTCCCCGTAACAAAAAATGCAGCTATAAAGACCAGCTGCGCAGTGCACGCGCCGCGTGTCGCACTGCCGGCTGGTACTGATTTGGCGGTATTTTTACCGCCAACGCGTTGGAACCGTCTTCGCGCTCGCTTAGCCCTGTCTTTTGTATACGTCAAGTGGAAGGGCGACTAGGGAATGCAATACCTGGTCAAATATGAAACCCTGGTATTACACGACTCTAAATAAAGTCAATTACCCGGGTTTTCGGGTTTCGGGTATCCGGCTTGCATTACCTACAATGAAATTGCTGGTATTGCCGGCCGTGTTAAGTAAGATAAACAAGCATGTGATGTTTTTTCGCGTTTGCTTTAAGGCGGCCGACGTTAGATTTTATTTATTACATTTAAAATAAAATGATACATGCATAACTACCCGACTGCGGTGAAGCCCAAAGGTTATGTGTTTGACTTGTATGTATTTATGTATGTATGTCCGTTCCTATGTCCGCTCGTAACTACTCAACGGCACAACTGATCTTAATAAATGATACATCATTAGATTCGTCTTGGTGGCGCGAGTGTCACTGGGTATGAAGTTCGGTAAAATAAATTAAATGGCGGATTTTATGCACTTTTAAAGTGCACCGCAGTCGGGTTTTTTTTGTTATATTTATTACTAGGTTTTTTAACCCGAGTTCTGAGTCGAAGTACCCGGGTTTTACCCGACCCTAAATAAAGTCGGTTACCCGGGTACCCAGGTTTTCGGGTATCCGGGTTGCATTCCCTAAGGGCGACCTGGAGGGCTGGGCAGAGTTTGCTCGTTCCTTTGTGGTTCGTAAACATTGTCCCTAATCCAAGATTAGTACAACTAGCTGCGACTTTTTTTGTCACGCAACAGCTCTGTCATTTCTTAAACTGCTTAATGCCAACTTAAATTTGATTAAGGGTTGATGAGCGCGAAATAGAACATTTCTTACCTAGGGCGGTAAAACAAAGCATGTCTCAGATCGCAGGTATTTGACAAATATGTGATCTGAGGCTTTCTTTATTTCCGCCCGTGGTACGAGGGTGGTATGATAAGTAGTGAGCATACCCATGAACATTTATTTTTTATTATTTTTTTATTTTTATTTTTCAACGTAGTCCCCTTTCAAGTTTTTGCACTTTTCCCGACGCGTCTCCAACTTCTTTAAGCCCTCCAAAAAATATTTCTTCGGAAACTCTGCAAAATACTCATCCGTGGCCTCTATGACCTCTTCATTTGACATGAAGCGTTTGCCTCCGAGCCAAGATTTCATATTTGGGAACAGGAAGAAATCACACGGAGCCAAATCCGGGGTATAAGGAGCGTGCAGTATTTTGTAACCCAAATGATACAGTTTGGCCTTGACGATGTGAGATGAATAGGCCGGAGCATTATCCTGGTGAAACAGCACTTTTTTGCGGGCTAAACGGGGCCGTTTTTTCTTTAATTCTTCATCAAATCGAGACAATAAATCAGAGTAATATTGCCCCGTGATCGTTTTTCCCTTCGCTAAATAGTCTATGTGGATTATTCCTTGGGAATCCCAAAAAACGGTCGCCATCACCTTCCCGGCCGACGGAACCGTTTTTGTTTTCTTTGGAGCACTTTCGCCGGGACAAGTCCATTGTTTCGATTGTTGTTTTGTTTCGGGAGTATAGTGGTGGATCCACGTTTCGTCCACGGTAACGTAACGCGTAAAGATTACGTTTTAATAGTGCCAAACACTCTTTGGAAGTAGCCACACGATTCTGCTTGTTTTCTTCAGTTAGCAAACGCGGTACCCATCGGGCCGATAACTTCCTCATGCCCAAATGTTTATGAACGATATTTTGTACACGCTCCAGTGATAAGCCACATACCTCAGCTACCTCCCTCAACTTCAGTCTACGATCGTTCATCAACATATCACGGACTTTATTGATGGTTTCCTCCGTGGTAACTTCAATTGGACGTCCTGGACGGGCCTCATCACACACAGATGTTCTTCCATTTCTGAACTCGTTATACCACCGCTTAATTGTGGCAATCGTAGGTGAAACATCGCCATACACGCTATCTAACTCATTTTTTATTTCATCACGCGTTTTGCCCTTCAAAAACAGAAAGCGAATCACTGATCGATATTGTTCTTTTTCCATTTTACACAAAAAATGCCACTTATACTGTTTAAAAAGCTATAATTCATGAATTAATTGACGGAATCATTTGAAACTGTCAATTTTCCCGCGTCCAAGATGGCGGCTGTAGGTAATGACATTTATAATATTCAGCCATACCGCATTGATTCAAGGCTCATTACTTATCATACCACCCTCGTAAGTACAAAATTCTACGTCTCCCCCAAGCCAGGAAATAGGATTTTCCGCACGCGTAGCGGGCGGTTATTGCCACTTTATGGCCAAGTGCGACGAAGCTTTCTGACCGGCATAAGCCGATTACGTGCCAATGGACGTGGGGAGACCCGAGCAAAGAAAAATCGCACGACTTAATTCTCATAAAACTGACCTCAGACAAAGAAGGCAGATAGAGTGTCGACACGGTTACGCAAGGCGGCATTAGGAGCACCGTGATCGCTTCCTCCTCGCCGCCGTGATGTAACCGTGGCAGATCTACCGGCAATGTTTACCTTTAAACCGACTTCAAAATAAAAAGTAATTTAAAAAAGTTAAACCGACTTCAAAACAGGAAAAAATAACCGTTTTATGCCAACTGTTTTTTGAGGTCGTTGTTGGTCTTGTACCGTGATGCCCAAAATTAAGGCAGGCACCACCTCAAAAAATAGTTGACATAAAACTGTTATTTCTTACTTTCTCGAAGGTTTAATTTTTTGCAATAACTTTTTTATTTCTTCAGATTCTTAATTTTGTCAGTAGTAATCGAATTACGCTGGCGAGAGGTTCTGAGGACGATCCTGCATCGCCTTCATATAACAGGCCAATTTCCTCCATCATCAGCCTCATCCAGCCCACCTTGACTGGATAACCTGGAAGAAATTGGTCTGGTAACAGCCTGCTCGCGTTGGGCCTTCAAATGAAACTTAACCCTTTCAACAAGGCTGTCACGTGAGATCAATAAGAACTCTTCGATCTCCTGTGACGTCGACACATTTATGCCACACCATAAAGTGGCTTTTACCGCACGGAAAAAGCCGTTCTCTGGCCAAGTGTAGACATACAATGATGTACACAACACGGGAGGTAATAAAGAAAGCCCTCGATCGCATATTTACGTCCCTCGCTTGCAGCTCGAACCGCAAACATCTGCGATCTCGCCACCACCCTAATTGTGCAATGTACTTTGTAATTCTTTAACATAATCATATTTTTAAGTTTATAGTACCTTTAATACGAGTTAAAATTAGCCCACAAACCTTTACGGCTGGCGCTAGCCATCACGTTATATTTGGGTAACGTTTTAATTGTAGTATCAGTGGGTTAGCCATTCTCACGTTTTATCTCTGATGACTTAGTTTCTGCCACTGTATTCAGCCGATTAGCTTGAGAGCGCTTCATTCATATTCAAGATGCCTTTGTTGTCATTAATACTGATTTTTTTAAATGACCAACTTGAAACCAATGAATTACATTAACAAAAGCTAGGGTAAAAACCGTACAAAGTTATTAAAGCAAGATTAAAATTAAATAAACTAAAACAAAAATCAATCTTAAAATTGCCCCTGCGGCATGGTACCGAAGATGCTGGCAGCGTTTCCTCGCTGGATTGTGAAACTGATGCACCTGGCCATAAAGTGGCTTTTACCGCACGCTACGCGTACGGAAAAAGCCGTTGCTTTACCACCCTAGTTGTGTAATGTACTAATAAAAGCTAGGGTTACTAAAAACTACCCAATCTCCCCGACGAAAGTTCTGTCGGACTTTAGATATACCTATTATGTAACAGTGCATCCAAAGATATGCGAATACCACTCTATTCCTATAGCAATGAGGTCAAGCCAGATATTCTACCGAGACCCGTTTCATTATATATTATTGACGGTGAGTGTACCTGTCAATAATGGCTACCTTACATAACTGCAACCAGGCCGGAACGATCACTTTCGATACCCACGACCACGACTTTAACACACCGGACGGTTGTCGTCTAATCTGGGCCTCTATTCAACACAATCCAAAATCATCCGTGACAGACGGACAGACAGACAGAGTCGCTCCATAAGGGTTCCTTTTTTACCATTTTGGTACGGAACCCTAAAGACAAGGTTATATTAGCACTAGAACAAAGCTATGATAGCCGAGTGGTTCGGACATACGCCTCGACCCCAGGCGTTCAGGCCCCCACCTAGTCCGACCAAATCGAGGTGAACCGGGACAAGCGACCTAGTTCGACCCCAGACGCCCTCGGCCCCCACCTAGTCCAATCCACTCAGGGTGGGCCGGCTAGCGACCTGGTTCGACCCCAGGGAACGCCACAGCAACTCCCTACGATTTGTATGGGAACTGCATCACAACTGCGCAGTCGGCGTGCAGTTGTGATGCAGTTCCCATACAAATCGTAGGGAGTTGCAGTTGGGTTGCAGTCCGTCTGTATCGGCCCTTAGTCAGTCTTCAAAAAAAAGGACATACCTACGCCTTTCAAGCACAGGTCGTGGTGTGGGTGCGAATCCTAGCTCGTACCAATGAGTTTTTCAGAACCTAGGTACTATTAGACTGTACTGTACTGTATTATTAGATATTTACCATTAGCTTTTCGGTGAAGGAAAAACATAATGAGGGAACCTGCACACATCTACGAAGAAATTCAAAGGTGTATGTGAAGTCCCCAATCCGCAGTGGAGTAGCGTGGGGACTATAGCCCATTGACTCTCGTCTTGCTTCGTCGGGGAATCGAACCGACTCAAATGTGAAAAAATAACACCTTATATTTTTATTATGCCAATCGAAAAAGTAGACAAAAACAAATAATTCCTCTTAAGTAACATAGTATCTCAAGTGAAAGGGATAGCATTTTATTTAAATGTTAAGGAAATTATTTCTCATACAAAACAATTCATTTAAAAAATCTTTGAATGCGGTATTACTTACTTTTAAATAGTACATTGTGTATCTAGGGCGGTAAGTAAGGAATTGCAAACGAGTGTTTGTTATAAGCCCGAGGTGAAACCGAGGGCTTTAATAACACGAGTTTGTAATTCCTTTACCGCCCGTGGCACACACAATGTTTTTCATCACACTTGTGAGGAAATCTTAATAATATAACCTTACTAATCGCCCCAGTATGGCAAGAAAATATTAGAACAGACAGTGACATTAGTGACATTTAAGTCCATAGACAATGCGAAGTCAAGTCACGTTCGGAAACCATAGCGGTAAGCGGCATTTTGTATTTGCAAAATATAGAAATACATTATTTAAACATTTAATTAATGTTACCGAAATATGTGTTTACATGTATTTGCAATAACAGTTATCTTTAAATAAATATTTCAGTGATAAAAGTTAAAAAAGTAAGTTGGCGGTTCCTTTGGACATGACAAATAAGAGTGAAACAGAACCAGCGTTTCAAATTTAAAAAGAAAACCATTACGCCCTAGGGCGTAATAGGCCATTTACGGCCCGCAGAACCTACGTGTAATGACACCATTTTCGAGCAAGTGTGATGAAATAGTACATTGTGTATCAAGGGCGGTAAGTAAGGAATTACAAACGGGTGTTTGTTACAAGCCCGAGGCGAAGCCAAGGGCTTTAACAACACGAGTTTGTAATTCCTTTACCGCCCGTGGCACACACAATGTTTTTCATCACACTTGTGAGGAAATCTGATTAAAATAACCTTACTTAACCTAAATAAAATTGTAAAACTGACAGTGACATTAGTGACATTATCCATAGACAATGCGACTTCACGTCACGTTCGGAAACCATAGCGGTAAAGACTTAAAATGGTTGATTTTATTTTTGCAAAATACTGAAATGCACAATTTAAACATTTAATTAATGTTACAGAAATATGTGTTTACATGTATTTGCAATAACAGTTCTCTTTAAATAAATATTTCAGTAATAAAAGTTAAAAAAGTATGGTGGCGTTTCCTTTGAACATGACAAATAAGAGTAAAACAGAACCAGCGTTTCAAATTTAAAAAGAAAACCATTACGCCCTAGGGCGTAATAGGTCATTTACGGCCCGCAAAACCTACGTGTAATGACACCATTTTCGAGCAAGTGTGATGAAAAATAAAATAAAGTCTCCTTTCAGCAAAATATCCTATCTCCAATATTTGAGGTAGTTTCCTTTCATGTGGCATAGTTTTGGGACAACCTGTATATATAGGCTGATGATGATGATGATATTAGCACTATCCTGAGCCATCACTCACTTTCGACAGTTTTCGGATATCATTCTGTCCGGTGTTTCGCGGCGTCGAAAGTGTTCCGTTCCGGGCTGCCGCGCGTTATGTAAGCGTGCTAGATACCGCGCAGCGCTGTCGCCGCCGCCTGCGCGGGCGCATAGTCCAGCGCTTACAGGCGCACAACTTATTTGAGATTTGAGAGCTCGATGAGGTGTGGGAGTGAGGTATGATAAAGCTCGACTTATCACCGCTCTCGGTATATTATAAAATAAAAGACTACGTCATGGACAGGGATATTTAGAAATGATAAATGCATGAGTAATCATTTATTTTTTAACCTAAAGTGCACCTACTGTGCGAAAAAAAACTGTGTAGTAGTCATTAAGTTACGATATAAGTTAATATTGTAAGACTGTTTTGAAAAAATTATACCTCGCCGAGTTTTTTAGCCGGTTCTTCTGGGGGCAGAGGTTTCACACTGGAGCCGGTGGTAAATCTTGACATTCACAGGTGCATTTTAATATACTTAAATTGAAGAATAAAGTACTTTGACTTTGACCGCTGCCCGAGCTGAGCAATCGATCCCCTAGCTTGTTCCGTATTTGAGGTCAGCCTGCTGATACAATACGTCATTCTAGGCGATTTTGTGTCATTTCTGGCGTTGGGCCCATTGTTAGTAGGTAAGTCGTTCTAGATCTAGATGGTTCGTCTCTAAGTAGTAGCTGCTCTAGCTGACGTTTCTCAAAAAAAGTGTACATATTTTGAGCCGTTAGGGGCCGTGACGAAACGGAAAGTTAATGTCGAATTGATACATTCGTGACGCAACGGTTAGTTAGACGGTATTTAAACTAATATTTAAGTACCATTGAATTGTATTTTTTTTGAAAAATGGTCAGCTCACTTTTGGCCGAGCAACCGCGAAAAAAAATCGTCCGTATGCGCTAATCTCGTCTACAGGTCGCATTTCTGAACCGAATCTGAGGGAATTTTGTGAGCAGGTGCGATAGTATTTTTTTTTTGTCAATTATACATTTTTGGATTTTTAGTATTCAATATTTTTAAATAGCCAGGTCACAAAGCCATTAGCTATTTGCAGTGAACGGCACTATCGGCGCAAAACTTTAACAAAACTTGTAAAGGTGACATAAAGGAGAACTTACAACCAAGGAAATAAGAGTATTATTGGCTGATCAGTGTTAAATTTAACTCTATATCGAAATCTCGAATTTCCAATACTTGAGTATAAAGATATCATGGCACAGCACACAAGCACTCTTTTATGTCCGCTTGGCAAATTTTGTTGAAGTTTTGCACCTATAGTGCCGACCACTGGTTATATGTATAAGAAACGTGCAGGAACTATAATCGATACCTTTAGACTCATAGGGCGTAAACACCATTAGAACCCACGGCGTTTACGCCCTTTGAGTCTAAAGATATCGATATGTGGCAGCTGAGACGAAATCGACAAAAGAGTCACTTTGCGGACAGTAAAGATAAATTATCAGGCTTGAAAGAAAATACTGGTCATAAAGTCAATGTCAAGTGTAGTCACTATCACTAACGTAATCGTCCATCATCGCGATTAACGGTGTTTCTTGTTAATATGGCCCGAGCATGATAGAGTACAAGGTTCAGGTGGGCGGTACCAGTTGGCAGCACCGTCGTTGTGCACGTTCCCTATAGATAGATGTGACCCAAGACGTCCGATGCGTGACAACGTGAGCGTATCTACATACGTAAGAGAGCATTTTCACGAGAATTACAGCGGCTAGCGGCGGTGACAAAACTGACAGTTAATGTCAACAGCAAGGGTTTAGTACAGTGGAAAGTTTAGATAGCATTTAAACACAACTTAAGCATAAACTTAACGCGACTTCTACTCGGGAAAATGCTCAAAACTGCACTTTTTTTGTCGAAACGTTACCGAAAAGGACCAGGGCAGCAGAATCGGCGGGTGGGCACTAATGACTAATTTACACAGAACACATTCCACCGAAGGTTCACTCGGACGATAATCGCGACGTAACCCATTGTTCGTGGCGCTGAGTCGGCGACCATTCACACCTGTGCAACCGCGTTGGAAGAAAAGGGCCTATAAATGCTCGTTATCATATACATACGACATTTCGGAATGTAGGCGGTGTGATTGAAGTCGGCACTCCGGTTTCAATGAGTGGTGTGAGCGGTAAGGTTCCCAGACATTAAGTCCTTTCGGGAATATGACGAGTGATTTGCATGTGATACTATGTGATTTTTAATTGACTTTTAAATGAAGGGCGGTTCTCGATTCCTCTGTATCTTTCTTTTAGGGTTCCGTATCCAAAGGGTGCCAACGGAACCCTATTACTAAGCCTCCGCTCTCCGTCTGTCCGTACGTCAGAGGGCCCTAGCTTTCGAACCATAATAGGTATAGTCCGACTAAGCTGAAATTTCAGCATAGGTACATAAGGTAGATATCCGAATGCTTGACACTATCCCAACAGTTGCCACCTTCAATGTTAAGTCATTACCAATAGAACAGGGTTTCTTAATCTTTTTTCGGCCACGGACCACCTATAATATTTCAAAAATCTTACGGACCCTTAACGAATATACTCGGAGAAAAAGAAAGTCGAGCACATACTTGAAAGTTAGTGTCGTATGCGAGCCACGGATTACTGGCTCTCGTATCGTGGACCCCTAAGGGGTCCATGGACCACAGTTTAAGAAACCCTGCAATAGAGCCAGGGGTCGGATACCGGTATTTTCGGCCGCGGCTAAGTATAAGCTCCCACTTGGTCAGAATTCCTACCCAAGAATCAGTAGAAAAGAATGGCGTGTTCGGTTATAATAGTTCCGGCTAAGTTCAACCAGTGAACCAAAAATGCCATACTAGTGAGGCGGAATCTTTTGAGCACAGGTCCCTGGAAGGCGCTGGCGCAGGCTGCGCGGGAATCGGTCGCCGACCTACGCGCGCGCCGCTCCACGTGCAAGCACGCCGCACCGGCCTTTGGTTACTTCACTAGGTCCAACCTTTTAAAAGATGGACCATACTGAATTATATTTAATTGAAATAATAATAAACGAAAACCAATCTATTAAATAATAAGATTTTGAGACATTTTTTGCCTACTAAACATATTTTTACATAGTCCCAAACTGCATGCCGCAACCAGTCAAATGAGCTCAAACGAAAAGGGTTTATCTTAATTTAGATGATCCAATAGCCAGCTCCTCCACCAAACTTTAATATAAGACCAGCTCAATGGCAAAGTATTAAGACGGACAAGTAGTCCGTTTCGGAGCGTGCGACAAGTATTTACACAGACGCGCGATAGCGATGTAAATGTGAGTTTGATCCATACTGGAGCATTCTTACCCATTCTTAAATCTTTGCTTGCAGTGCTTTCGTTCACGGCGCGTACACATACAAGCTCGCGATGTACCTTTTCTAAGAAGAAAAATTACAGCTATTATATTGTGTCAGTGGTGCCATATTATTGTATTATCACCAAAGATACGCAAGGACGCCAAATTTGAGCCCAACCAATTGTCAGTCAGTGAATGTCAGTGGTTGTAAAAGCTACCAGGATTTGACATACATAAACAAGGATGCATACTAACGCGACAAGTTAAATTAAATCTTCTAATTTAACGTAATGATAACAAAAAGAAGCACGCCTTCATGTATTGAACTGTTCCCAATGTTCACTGAAAAGCGTAACTATTCGCGTATATGTATTGTGAAGAAAGGGCTAGACGACTAAAAAAAACTGTTTAGTCCGTCAGTTAGATTATTAAAAAATATTGTAAACGAATTTTTTCTTTTGTTTGACTAACAAAAAATTACGAGGATAGAGTGCTTAGAAGTTTCGAGTAATGTCACTCCTTGGTACAATTTTTACCTAGGACAGACGTCACAAGCCCCCACTCCAGAAGTTTGATGATCTATAACTTTGTCGATTTTTAATATTTTGATAAACCAAAAAATACGTGTCCCATATTTTTCCCCAATCTAACTGAGGGACTAAATAGAATGATATGGTCTTAACCCAGTCGTCATCCCTAATATAACAAGGTTCGACCAATCCCCGCAGCGGGTGTGCGCGGTGCGTTGACACTGCTCTATGCAGTTTTCGGCGGTCGGCAGAGCTTTGATGCACATTGTACAAGAAACACAAAATTAACTGATTTCTTAGGCATAAAAAGAAAGAGTAAAAATATTAGGGGATACTTACGACATTGATCAAATAGACCTAGTTCCAAATTAAGCTTCAAGAAAAAAAATGCAGAAACTTACAAGTAACTATTGTGGCAATCATTAGGACTCAGAATTTCTAAGTAACAAGCGCAAAAAATCGCTTCAAACCCTTTTCCCGCCGAACACCGAAACATGGCTTTTTCAACTATCACTCATTCACAACACAACGATTAAGCGTAATAGGAAATTGTTTGTTAAGCATTAGCTCTGTTTCAGTACAAGTCCCGCATAAATCAAACCTCAGGAAAGGCCATACGAAAATCCGGCTCGAAGGACCATGGTCCTTCGAGCCAGATTTTCGCGTACTACCCGCGTGAGGGCATCGGCCGCTCCGGGCCTTCACCTCGGAGAAAGTAGGAGCCGGGAGCATCTCGCCTATTTAGTTCGTTCACTCCGGGACAGAGTGTGGAGTCGCCACTTGTTTATTAAGACTACAATTATAGTCTATAGCGCAGTAACAAAAGTTACAGAATTATTATGTGAAATCAGGAAGTTATAAGTGAGTGTGACTGTTACGTCCCGATGCAAAATCGGAACGCATCCCACGACATGACACTTAAAACGTCAAACTGTATAACCTAGAAAAATGTGGTTTGACACTTCGCTAAAATCTATGGTGACCGCAACAACGTGGTGTTGGTTTTTTGTGAGTTTTGTGTGCACCGAAAGCAAGTAGAACGATTTTGTGTAGAATTAAGTGCGAGGACTGAATTCGCGTCGCGAATCCGCATATTGCCGAACTTGGCCTGTGCAGTTTTGTTTCGCCGCGAGAGTGACGCCAGGCCACTTCCTCATCAGCGTACAGCTGGATATTTGACGAGACTCTTGACGGATTGATTGGCCAGACGTTGACTTTGACTTGACGGGAAAGCAACCTGAATCAGCTGTCGACTAGGTAATAATAGTGTAAGAGTAATAGTGTAAGAGTCTATACGCCCTGAATCGGGGTTAAATTCTGTTCTGCGATACCCGGGTCCAATTCAGAACAGTGACATTGAACTATTCATTGCCGATGCCTACCCTCCTATCTCGGAACGAAAGTATGCACTTAAAACATTGTATTCGGCAACATGTAAGTGTACGAGTTTTCATCGTTCTTTGGAAAATATAGGAATAGAAACAAAGATGGTGGATTCTAAGTATCCAGTTAAATGCAAGCTACCGCCGGAAAGCTACCAAAATAAGCGACACCGTTGTTAAAGTAAGATATCTATTGAAATACATCACGTCCCATAATAATTAGCCTATATACGTCTCACTGCAGTGCTGGGCACAGAACTACTCTCATAAATAGCCTCCAAGCTCGGTAGTTCAAATACATAGAAAATATTATCTAAGTATCAAGTTCATAATATAATTGTAAAAATTAGACTCACATCCCGTAATGTTCTTCAAGTTGACATTTTCTCGTCGCGGCGTCTCCACTGCGCTCCTGTCCCAAAAATCCAAGGCTGCGCGGAAGAAAGCTCAGAAAGCGATAGTGGAATGCCCCGACGCTGCGCATGCCTCCTCCCCTCCTCCTCCCGTGGGGGGAAGTGCATCGCCTCGGGGTTAGGCCATTTCTCTTTTATTGTAGGAAAAGGTGGGAAGATCATACAAAGGATTGTATTTTGAGTCAGAATTGGACACCTTGGTTGAATGTGGAATCAGGTTTCTGGGTGGTAGAATTGAAAATTTAGTGTTGTTTGAGTATTTTGTTTTTGGTGGGTTTCATTTACAATTTGATTGTTATGTTTTACCCAAGATTGTATTTTTTCTGCACGAAATGACATGAGAAGTCTCAAAAGCCAGAATTAACATGCAACTGCGCCTTTAAAGTCAGCGTCATCTGTTAGCTTAGCAGCATTTGAAACGAAACGTTTTTTGCTAAAACCCTTAATATCTGCAAGTCAAGCAAAACAAAGACACGGCCGTACCATCCTTTTCTCGAAGCCATTCAAGTCATTTTCAGCCTCCCGTAATGTTGTGCTGGCAAAAGCTAAAACCCTGAATTTTCTGAGATATACAGGGTGTCCCTAAAACCAACGTCGATACAAAAAGGGCTGATAGACCAGCTCATAAGACGTCAGATTAAGTAAATTTGACTTCAGTAATAATCTCTTAGTTTTCGAGATATTGACGTTTTTGCAAAACTCGTGCTAACCAATACCCTGACTCGGTGATTTGAGCCTAATGACTAAAATATCAAGTATTTTTCAAATCTGTTTTTTGATATGGGTAGCGGTAGGGTAACCTATGGACGTAATTCCTATTTCTGTTAATTTCTTCATGTTGTGGCCACAGTAGAATATCAAAAAATAATTTTCAGATTTTTCCAAATTTTACCTCTGATTTCGAACGAGGGTGGTGAGAAAAAAATGTACAAACACAACCTAGCACATTACGTAAAAAAATAGCGCATATATTGTAGTTTCTAAAATGGTATAACAATTACTAAATACTGTAATAGTTTTTGAGGTAATGATATTTTGTTACAAATATAACTAGGTACGTTGAGTACAGTTGATCGATTAATCGCCGCAATGAAATTGAAATCACATACAAGTTCTCGCCCCGTCTAAATGGGGCCTTATGATATCTCACCATCTCGTCCGATTCGCGGCACTTCTTTCCTTTAAGTGTAGCATTTCAGAGAATCCTTTCTTAGTGCGTCTATTAAAGAACATGTCTTTTAAACTAGCATTTACCCGCAGCTTCGCCCGCGTTGTACCCGTTTCTGTACGAAGGGAACTAAGGGATATAAAGTATCCTATGTTCCAATCCAGGACCTAGTCTTGCATGCTAAATTTCAGCTTAATCTATTCAGTTATTGCCCTGTTACTAGTAATAAACATCCATACATCTTAATATCCAAACATATCTTCACAAACTTTCACATTTATAATATTAGTGTGATTACATCCCGCTTTCTGCAGTGTTTTAGGCTGTATATCGCCTGCCATACCGTATACACGGAATTGTTTTGTATGTATAGAATTTTATTAATAATATCAAAAAGGCATCTTACTGGTTGAATTTTGAGTGTAAAATTAAACGAATGACAATTTGAAGCCAATTGGATAAACCATACTAAACCAACGTGAGACGGACCCCACACGAGGACTGAATACTTGTATGTCACCGGAGTCCGTGAGATGTTGTCGATGCAATGCGGTGCATAGCGTAATTTGGGGGAGGCTTATGATCAGCAGCGACTTTCGATTGATGATTTCAATCTTGTCTGCCTTTGCCTAGTTTCTCCACGATTTTCAAAGTAATGCAAATGGTAGTTAACAAAGATGCTCACTTCTCTGATATATAGACATATATATATCAGAGAAGTGAGCATCAAGTGAGCAAGGATTTTCTGATATCTAATTTTTTGAAAAGAGGGTTACAACTATCATCAAACCACGCACCGCAAATGGCTCTGATATGTTTTTTCTGTATCTTAAATACCTACTCTGATAATAATACAAACTTTAAATTATTCGGTGTAATCGACTTCCAACAGTTCCAATTAATCTAATCAATCAATGGACGAGATATTATAAAAAATCCTAAAAACGATCGATCGATCCTCAAAACGTGGAAACATTCTCGAAAAACGAACGATCCTCAAAACGTGGAAACATTCTCGGGAATGTTCTGAGAACATTCTTGCAACATGTAACTTATTGATTAAAAAAGAAAATGTTCTTTCCACGTTTTAGAATGTTCTGCAACTTGTACATTGCTAGGTGTGCCTATAATATTTGAAGAGTTCCAAGTAAAAAAAATACGTACCTATCTATTGGTCCTTTACCAGATAAGCTGTATCTTGTTTCCTGTCGGGGACCTTCTGTTTAGTATTGCATGTAATAGGTCCCTGAAAACAACTTATCTTAAAAACATAAAAGGTATAATCGTAGGTAGGTATAGGTACATTTTCGTCGGGGTTTTTTAAATTTTTAATTTAACTCTCATTTCATGCTTTTTAAATGTTATTTTTGTAGTAAAATTCCATTTTATGCCGGAAATGACTAATGTACCTGACGAATATGCTGACGCAACAACAGACACACTGATAGACAGACAGACATTGGATAGACAAACTTATAACACCCCTTTTTTACGTTAAAAATAATTCCATTTTATGCCGAAATGCCTTACATAATTTTGGAAAAGAGCTGATACTTTTCAAACCGCTGGATCGACTTTAAACAAACATAGCTAAGAACCACCGCAAGGAAACTTGCTTTCACGAAAACTTTTTATGGCGGGGGTAAACATGGTTTAACAGAGAAAAGGCATTGTGACTGGTAAAGACTATGGGATACAATGTAGACCCAGATCCGACGCAGGTAAAAGTGTTTTTTTTTCAGAGATGAGTGATCGCACGCACCAGGAGTGCATGACCCCGCCAGGAGCAAACTGGTTCGCCACGAAAGTGATCCCGCCCATCCATCTTCCCGGGAACTTTCTCCTCGGTCAGGGAACTTGTTAGCGAGATTTCGGATGCCTTGTCCGGGTTCACGCGGGTCCGTTCCGTCAAACGCAAGTTATCATGTATTTTGAAGTGGTGTTGCGTGAAACTGATTCCAATATTCTTTAAATTAATTATTTGAAGGCTCTTGTGCTATTAAAATTCAGTAGTTTGTACCATTATACGTGTTCAAATTACTTAATAGAGTTAAAGCTCTAGTAAGAATTATCTAAGGTGTCCGAATGTTCGTAAGGAGAATGAACAAACATTCGGACACCTTAGATAATTCTTACTACCTGTGCCTGTGGCGTGACGTCGGTCTACCCAAGTTCCTTGCCTATTTACGACAGATTTCAAAAAAGTAGGAGTTTCCCAGTTTGTCGGAATCTTTATAGAATAGGCTAGATGACTAAAAAAAACTGTTTAGTCCGTCTGTTACATTATGAAAAAATATTGTACACGTATTTTTTGTTTTGTTTGACAAACAAAAACTGACGAGGATAGAGTGCTTAGAAGTTTCGAGTGACGTCACTTTTGAGTACAAATTGTACTCAAGAGTGACGTCACAAGCCCCCACTCCAGAAGTTTGATGATCTATAACTTTGTCGATTTTTAATATTTTGATAAACCAAAAAATACGTGTCACATATTTTTCCATAATCTAACTGACGGACTAAATAGAATTACATATTTTTAACCCAGTCATCATCCCTATTCCGTTGCAAATAAATACCTATAAGGAACCCTTAAGGCGCATCTCTGTCTGTCCGTCTGACACAGCCAAATATCTCAGGAACTGCTGCTGTTATTGATTAGAAATTTGGAATAGTGTTAAAAATGGCTAACCTGAGTCTACTGGACATTAAAAAAATCTTATACCTTTTTTTAAAGAGGGCCGAAATAAGAGGTCGGATATTTAAAGTATTAATTTCAAATAAAGGCTATTAAAATCAGATAAATTAAATACTAAACTAAAACCCTAAAGTAGAAACAATATACCCCTAAAATAAAAGCGTAAAGCAGGGGTTCCCAAAGTTTGCGCCGCGGCGCCCTGATGGTGGTGGTGACTGGTGAGTCGATTCTCTATCATTATCTAAAATTACAAATATTCGCGGGTACCTATAAAGCAACAATACCCTTTGGCATGGTTCCGTACTTCGAGGAGGTGGTCAATCTTCGAATACAACTCGGCTGAACATCTTTCGCGAAACTGCGTCACATCTTCTCGTCCATAATTTCTCAGTGCCTGAAGACGAAAGTGCGTATTGCCAATAATGACATATAGTCGTTCACAATGGGATAAACAATTCAAAGTAAAACAATAAAGGACCTCTTCATTTGTTCAATAATTACTTATTTGATTGTAATTATGAAATAAGCATTACTTAATAATAGCTGCCTCATATTTTCTAATTAGGCACGTTATAATTCCCATGACACCATCATTGAGATGATTCCGCATGAGATCGGTCACCTTGCGATGATTATGTCGAGCAATCATGCAATTAAGTACTTTGTAAGGACTAAGGCCTGAACGTAAACGGTCGGCTTAGGTAAATTTTTATGGGATTGACTCATCGCGTAGTTGACACAGCGAGAACAGGATGGGGTCTACTCAGACCTAGGGCCAGTCCCGCACTTTGTGGCGATCTATGGGGGAGGCGTGCACTCTTGGATATCGTCACAATTTTGAATACCACATTTTTACTTAAAAAAACCCAACCGCGGTGCACTTTAAATGTTCAAAAGCCGCCATTTTGTTTATTTTAACGAACTTCAAGACGAATCTAATGATACACTTACTGCGTTTTAACCTGGAGTCAGTGTCAGAAACGTGTTTTTTTAAGTAATGATTATATATCCAGCAGTGCACGTCCGTGGCTGATAGATAGAATTGTTTATCTTTTTAGGATTCCGTACCTCGAAAGGAAAAAATGGAACCCTTATGGAGCATTCCATGAAAACATTTACTTTTTGTCCCTTGCGAAACGCTATGGTAGCTACCCTAATAAAACTTATTAGCTGCTAAGAAACACTACCCATCTTAAAGCCAAGTTATAATATTACTAGGTACCGACATTCAGCTTCCTAATTTTAAATGTCAAAATTATTAAAAAGATAGTGTCCCTTACGAAACGTTTTCGTGGAATGCTCTTATAAATTTCTAATATTACTTTTTCGTCAGTCTGTCCGTCCGTCCGTCCGTCTGTCCGTCTGTCAAGACCCCTTATCTCGGGAACGCGTAGAGTTATATACTTAGGACTATGGTCCTTTGAAAATGTGGAAAAATCATTCTAAGTTAACGTACAATAAAGATATGGCTGTTTATTTATGTACAATCGAAGACACTGCTAACTGACCACTTGTCACCCTTATTACAATGTATTAAGGTCTACTGATGGTCACTTAACTGTGTCTTCGTTTGTACAAAAAACGTACATTTCGACTCTCTCAATGAAATCAATATTTATAGGGTACCTACTTTCCGTTGACCTAGAACTATGAAATTGGCCAAGTATGTACTACAAGTATAGGGCAAGATCTGAAAACTATACATTTTTATAATTAAATCATAAAAAATAAATTGTTTATTTTCAGTTTTCGTACGGAACCCTCGGTGGACGAGTCTGATTGGCACTTGTCCGGTTTTTTAAGATTGTACTTTATTATAAAGATCTCATAATCATAATCTAGTAACAGATATCCAAACAAACAATTTTCCTAATCGATTAAGCCATTTGCTTATTGTATTCTTAAATAAATGTTTTTGAAATCGGTTAAAATAAAAAGCCGTAAATTCACACGAAAGGTGTTTAATTTTAGCATAATTTAAATTACTACTTAATACATTTTCGCTATTCCCCGGGTAGTTAAACTACTCGTAGTTCAGCTATTATACGGGCAGAAATACGGCAGCTACATCAATTACCCAGCTTCAATCGTTACTTACGATGCACATGCGAACACGCAAAAACATTGTAAACAGAGTTACGTGGTGACTCGTAACCGCTAGCGCATCCATTCGCGCGCTGCTTTTAACCTTGATCGTGATCGAAGTAATGAGAGAGTATGTAAGACTTAGGCTTCTGAACGGGCCATCCTGGGCTTGTGTAGCGGTGGAAGGTTTCTGTTTCTCAGTTTTAAACCTCTGCTTTTCAGTGCATTTGTTTCCCCTTCCCCCCCTTTCCCTTTTTCCTTCCGATCCATTGGAAGCGTAACTGAAGCTCAAATCGACCCCACGGAATACGTACTAACAAGGCGGAGCTAGCACGTAGTACTGAAGAAAAAACTGTAGCGGCAAATGAAATCCTCACGTCAGAAGGCTTTGTTACAAATCACTGATTTTTGTCCTTTTAACGATATGCAACCTGTCCAAAAATGAAGACTTCTCAAACTTAATACTAATAATTGTCATATATGATTTTAGACTCACACATAGTAAACAATAAGTTGGTTATCAATACCACTTGATACATAAGACGTATTGATTTTAAAAAGTGGGTGTTGTGGGGCAACTTTCAACGTCAATTTTGTTAGACGTTATCGTTCTATACATTATATTTCGATGTTCCGATCCCTTTTTAGAAACCGAAACCTCACATCGAGACAGGGACCTCCAGGGTTTCGGTTTCTAGGTGGTTATTGTGTTGGTGAGAGGTATCTGTTTTTCACAGAGAACTGAGACGAGCAGCTGAGACCTTCCATGGTCTCTGTGTCTTGATAGAAAGTCACGGTTTCTCAGGAGAAGGCCTGGAAGATTTGGTTCTCGGTTGAAGATCCCTTTCTCTCCGTGAAAAGTTTTCGATTCGACTCCCTCTGACTTTTATTTCTTCTTGGTGTTAGTTCTCTCGATGTCAGTGGAAGTATTGTTTCTCAGTGGAAGGTTTCTGCTTCATAGTGGATATTTTTTATTTGATTGAATGGAAGATCCTGTGGAGGCCGTTTAGGTATTATATCAGCCTTGTAGTTCCTGCGACAAAACAGGGAATGCATTACATTTTTGTGTTCTGACTTGAAAAGTAAGACATCTAATGCAGACATACATGATTCGTCGGGGAGTAGTCGGGGAGTCAATGCATTTGCAAGGGTTTTTTAACGGACTTCAAAACTAAAAAGGTTCTCAGTTTGTTTAACTGTTTATTTTTTAATTTAATTATGTTAATTTTTTGTACCTTTTAGGTAGTTCCATTGGCACCAGATCAGGATTAAATTTGATGATGGGATTTTGGAGAAATTAAGAGAAATCTTCAAAATTTGAGTTTAAGTAATTCGTGCATTTGTTGCTGAATAGGTTCGTATGAAGTTTTTTTTGTACTGCTTAAGTTATTGAGGTTGCAAGTTTAGTATAAGTAGTATAGGCTGCGTACGTCTTTGGCACTTCTTAATTAATGACGCGGCTACAATTTAAACAGTAATCACCATGTTTTAATTTCTTCAGTATCAAGGACTGGGTAAATACTTCCTCGTTATTCATCAAAATCATTAGGTATTTTATTTTTACCAGTAATTGCTAGTAATTCCATTGTATTATGATTTCCATGCAAATGAGGCTAATCACTGGCATTTATTAATCATTGGCATTAAAATTAATGACTGTTTAAGTGACGTGACAGATAAGCACTGTCAAAAGGTTGTGTGACGTGGCATCGAACTTATAAGGGCTATATTCGGAAAAAAAAAATACTGAAAAGCAAACAACGAAATAAATATAGCTTTGACATCAATCTTACACGAGGCTGCCGAAACACTACAGTGCTTCAGGCATGCTTGCCGAAGGTCGGGCGGACGACATTTTTGCCATTCGGCAGAAGCCAGCGCGGGGCCTGTAGCATTTCTTCAAAAAGGCGCTTGGTTGGTCTTAGATATGCTTAAATACCGATTGACCGGTTATTTTATACGTGACGAATTACATAACGAGGGGGCGTCGCCTTTTGCGAGTGGGCCCGGGGCCCCCGGGGCTCGTAGCATTTGCTACTCTTGCTATATGGCTAATCCGGCACTGGTGCCGAGCAGCAGCAGTATGCTGTTAGCCAAGCGTCTTGACTGCCCGCTCATAAAATACTGGATTGAAGTGGTTGTTGGCAGGGCCCAGTAAAGTCAGAACATGCTCCTGTCATACAGTGCTACAGTGCTATACCAAGGTATAGACAACCAAGTAGTACGACTTCGGCCGTTTAGGAACGCGCTAAACGTATTTACACAGACGCACAAATCGCACGATCGCGCGTCTGTGTGAGTGCATGGGCAAATGCTTGCCTGTGGTGCGTAAAAACAGCTCAGTGGAGCCAGGATGGGTAAATGAAATGTTTCTATTGGTTCATGACAAACACATCCCTCGCTACGCATCCTCGCACATCCCTGATGGAAACACATCCTTATCTTCTTCTTTTGTGTAACGTAATTTTACTATAGAATATATATGGTTAATTTTCGTTGATTTATTCAATGAACAATATACATTAAATATAATATAAAACATAGTGCTTTATAAATTAAGAAATTAAAGTAAAACGTAAAACTAGATTAAAACTACACTTATCTAAAAATAAAAAGGTTGATTTATTGTTAAATTAAGCCCTTAATTAAATACATTTTTAATTATAAACTATACCTACATGAAAATATGCACAAATATGTGGGTGCTATAGATAGATAGTCGGTAAAAAAGAGAGATTCTGTATATAACACGCAATCAACATGTTGTTGCTTTCGTTTATATGTGTGTCTATCCGTTTGTACCCTTGCAGCTCCTGGCTCGATTTTCGGCCGCGACATTTGTATGCCAAATTTGTACGGCATACAAATGTCGCGGACGCAAATCCACCCTCCTAAACTAATCACAATTCTACCCTAATAGTATCCTAGTACAGACCAGGATCTCCAAATGGAGCGTATCCTCCGTTCTTCTAAATTCTACCTTAAAATTCCAGTAATTAAGGTTTAATTTCTGAATATCTTTAAATAGAAATTGTTAAAAGACAGTCAACCCAAGTCCGTGCGTATTCTTGAGGGAAATATCTGAGAGCTGAGTGATTAACCCATTTGATTAGTATTTTAACGAGACTGTAGACTTGTCTGGAAACCTATGCTGCCGTATTACATATATCTAAAACCCGGCTATCCCGGCGTCTATAACACTCCATAGAGGTTAGCTCAGATACATCGAGGTAGAAGAAAAAAGTGTATGCATCTCGCGTGCTAAAAAGAAGTGGTATCGACCTACTTTGCACGCCGCCAACTTCAGTTTCCGTCAGTATTATTTTCAGGAGTTAATATAATTTTCTTGTCCTTGTTTTACTTTGGTTAGAACTGGTCATATCCGGTACTGAACTCAAAATCTCAGGACTAATATTGTAATTGTTTATAGGAACATCGACAGAATTATATTAATACCAGTCAATATTATTATCAGATTTGAAAATCTGATAATAATAAACATTATAAACAATTTCCAATTATTATAAATTGCAAACTAAACCACAAGAATACACATTTAAAATATTTCATCTAAATATTCGCGGTAAAAATGTGAACTGAAACAGCTTGGCCGAACTTGCATTGTCTATGGATATAATGTCACTAATGTCACTTTCTGACAGCCAGTTTGTTTGTGTTATAAAATATTAAGTAAGGTTATTATAGTAAGTTTATTTATTTCATTGCATGTTTGAGAAAAGCACTATACATACCTCGGACTTTTTTCTGTGATATGTTATAGAAACACCTCTTAATAATAGAAATATTGGTTAAAAAACCACTTCAATATCATAAAACCTCACCGAGATACTGCAGTGTTAAAATCACATTCTTAGACTTTCCCAAATACGTGCCGAAACACTTCCTCCTGAAGCCCATTATAACGTGACGTCACGAAGACATACGTTGTTTGGGGGAATCAAGAACTTTATTCTGCAACTATGTTAAAACTTGCGTTTATCGTAACGGTTTCTTAACTAAAGTTACCATACAATTTATGCGTTATTTAATGGTATTAAGTGTTTTTAATAATTTTATACTTTTAAAATGAACTTTCCCAACCAACTTTGCAGGCTCATAAACGAAGTTACGTTAGGTATCAAACTCAGGGGTGCTAGACAGGAAACCTCCCAGAGTGTCTGGATTCTTCTCATTCCTCTTGATCCGGTTGATCCGCAGGAAAGGGAAGCGTCTTGGCCGGTGCACCCCGGGAGCAACGGCAAGTGATTTCTTAGGGGCCCCTAATTGATCACTTGCCGATGCTGCGAATGAGCCTGTCAGGGGGGGTTGGGGGGTCCCGCACCGGGTTTCCTCTGTTAGAGGACTCTCCAGGTGCGGCACGCGAGGGCGGAGCGTCGGGCACGGGCAGCATCCCTCCGACGTCTCCTTTTGGGGGGCACTGCGGGCAGGCACCAGACGGGTGACCTGTGCCGCTGCGTGGTGGCGGTGGACTAGTCCTCTGCGTCCCGAGAGCTCAGCCTTGCAGGCTGCCGCTACCTCATGTGCTGGGGGCGGGAGGCGGAGGACTGGCCCACCGCGGTCCGTAAGGACAGGCGGGAGTGTCTGCGGGGTAGGGGCGTTTGTCCTCCCGTAGACGGCTGCGGGGCAGGGGCGTTTGTCCTCCCGTGGCGGTGAGGGAGGGACTGACACCGGATACACATGCGGACCCTGTGTGTCTGGTGTTGGTTCCTGGCTTCCCTGGGGGACGGCCCGGTTGGCCGGAGGGAAGCAGGTGGGGAAGGCACACTGGCCATGCTACAGTGTGCCTTTTACGGAGAGGGTCCGCCCTAGGGCGGAGGTGCTGGTGATGTCGTGGTGGCTTGATAGCGATCCCACGGCATCACCGTGAAGGCACAGGTTGGTAGCATCCCTGGGTTTTAGTGGGTAGGCCAATCCCTTCAGGAGCGGAGAGCCCCACATAACCAATACGTAACATCTGGCTGTCACCCCCGATGGCCTTAGGTTACGTAGTGGTATGCAGTTTTATGCATTTCCCGGGGTCAAAAAAAAAAAAAAAAAAAAAGGTATCGAACTCAAAACTTTAACATATTTGCTTATTTTCGCAGGATCTTATATATTTTTTACAAATTTCAGTTGCAGTCAAGTACCCAATTGAAGGGATGTTTACAAAAACAACATAACTGACTAGACTGGTCGATACTTATATAGTGAAACATTTATATGTGACATTCCGCGGGTAAAGGTACCTTATGGATATTGTCGCTTGGTGTTAAAATAAACAAAATGTCGGATTTTATCCACTTTTAAAGTGCACCGCGGCCGCGATCGGGTTTTTTTTAGTAAAAATATTTAGTTATTTGGTTAAGTTGTCTTTGTAAACATCCCTTCAATTTATTTACAGGAAATATCTTCATTCTTTATAACCCTTTTGAAACTCTCATCGATTTAGGCTATTTTCTGTATGATTCAAGTCGATTCTTGATGTTTATTTTAACCTACTTCTAAAACGAGGACATTATGTCTTCGAGCCTTATGTTACCTACGTAATATTGTCAGAATGGCACATTTTTTTTTATATATGTTAGTTATGTAGTAGTTTTTGTATTATTTAAACTGTTTGTTTGTTAGTTCGCGCATCACGCAAAAATCACCGGATCGATTTCTAATAAATTTGATGTACGAAAATGACCAGGGTTAAAATATAGGATTCTTTTTACCCAACTACAGCTAAGCAAAAAGTTATTTAAAAAAAAATCATACCAACAATTTTCGTGCCTTTTTCCTATTACTAAGGCTGGCACCGACCTTAAAACGACCTCCAACGTCATTTTCTTCATTTAAGTTTTAACTGAATTACGCTGTTAAGTAAACGCTTTCCTAGTGACTGATACACACATACCTCTCTATCTCAAAAACTACTGAACCGATTTAGATAAAACTTGCACAGCTCCCTAAGTTAAACTGTACCAAGACTAAAAAAGATTTTTTGGAATTCGACTTACAGCTTTTGAGATAACACACCATACACACGAAATTTTGCGCAGACGTTTAGAAGTTGATATAGCGTACCAAATATAAAAACTGTGCAATTCTGACAATATTACATACATACGGGTCGGGTCGGCTCGTTTTTAGGGTTCCGTACCAAAATGCTAAAAAAGGAACCCTTATGGTGCGACTCTGTCTGTCTGTCCGTCTGTCACAGTAAGATATCTCAGGATTTACTGATGCTATCGACTTGAAATTTGAAATAGTGTTAAGAACCGCTAACCCGAGCCTATTGGATGTAAAAAAAAATCTTGTAACTTGTTTACTTTTTTTTAAAGGGGTCCGTAATGGGACTTTGAAAATTGAAAGTAGCCCTACTTTATACTACTATATTATATCGAGTGGGCTATCAAGTAAAAGGGCTTGATTTGTAGATTAAAACGACGGTTTTATTTTTAAATCAGTCGTTTTTGATTTATGGCGAAAAACGTTAAAAAAAATACCATTCCCCTCCTATTATCTTCGAAGTTACTAAACAGAAAAATCTATAATAATTACCAATTAATAATGTTGTCCTAAATGTTACAGAAAAATATAACGGTTTTCCTAACTTGCAACGTTATTGAGAAATTTGCAAAAATCTTAACACATACTTATTTGCTCCTACTAAACTAATCGCCATACAGTTTTTCTTGAACTATTCATGTATCTACTTATGAGTTTGTACGGAACCCTCGGAGCGCGAGTCCGACTCGCACTTGACCGGTTTTTTTTTAACACGGTTAAAAGGAGACAATACCTATTTCACCCCCGAACGAACGAAGTTAGGTCGATTCACAAGAGCTGGTACGAATGAATTGAACGAGTGAATGATAATGTTTATGTATGCATCACAAAATGATCAAATACAGGCTGATTCAATAAGTGATAATCGTATTTTTAGACTTTCTCGTTTTATAACTTCGTAACCATGTCTGCATTGTCTATTTTATGAAGAACAACTATTGCAACCACCAAGAAATTCTACACAATTGCAACCTAGTTTGCATACTGACGCCCCGAAGCGCGGAACTTGAATAGAAACATCTAAGTTTCGTATGAGTTTCGCATATTTTCGCCCTGATTTTGGAGATTGCGGCGTCAGTGTGAAAACAGGGTACTTATTAATTAAACAAAAACTCCGTGATAGTAAAATATTTGTAGCGAACCGTCAAATTTACCTTTCTGCCATATCTTTTACCTGCCTAGCCTTAATAATGTGCAGATTATATGTATGTATTTTTTTTTGGAATAATGAAGAAGTATGTTCTTGTTTACAAAATATTTTGATCCTCCCGTATAAGAACGTCACTCAACAGTGACAAGTGACATTACTTTCGTTCAATCCATTCGTGCCAACTCTTGTGAATCGACCTGTACGTGCATCCTCTAGCATACTAATATACTCAATAGAGACTATTCTTTAAGTAGTGTAACGCTTCGCTTTCCGAAAAACCACAGCTACTTAACAGCAAAATTAAGCGGTCTTTCAGCAAACTGTAACAAAAACTTTCAAAAACACAAACATTATGATAAACGCCCCGACGTGCCCCGGGTCATCAAACGCCAAAATCCGCATTTACATTCTGTTCGACTCGCGCGCAGTTCCCCACCGCGCGGCGTGGGCACACTTTCACTTTCCGTTCAGTAGGGCAAACCACTCACTACACTACAACACCAAGTTACACTACACCTAAATCAAAAACCAACTTTATTCCTATAGCCACAGAGTGAAAATTTAAATAACAATTTTGATGTTAAAGGAACTTTGTCAAAGTAGGACATACAGGTGATAAAAGTCGAAAGTGATGATGCCTTCGTAATACGAAACTACATCCTTTCTCCGTCGTTTTAAGGACTAGATTCGATTGAATGTGAAGTTCTGTTAGGCCTTATTCGACTAGAAGATGGGCTCTAAGTTGTTCCGCTAAGAGAGATTCAGAGCCTTATGACGGATCCACGTTTAGGAGCGTTATGAAATCGATTGACACGAACCTTTGTATGGACTTATCGAGAATGGGCATGATGGGTTTTTCTCAGACCACCAAAGTATTTGATGGAATTCGTTGAATGTGTTGCTTAGATTATGCAAGGATTTCATATGTTCCATCGACTTGTTTGTCAACATTGATCATCTTTACTTACCTTAAGTTCAATTGCAATGCTATCATCAAATTTGCACGTTGTCTGAGTTTGCAACGGTATCCTGTTGCTCACTAGGTTTTATCCGTAACTAAACATCACCATTTGAACTGTATTTAATTATAATGTTTACAAATTACTTATAATTATGTCAAATGTTCCTATACACAATTACAATATTAGTCCTGAGATTTTGAGTTCACTACAGAATAGGAGTAGTTCTAACAAAAGTACGGTTTCTGAACAATAAAAAATAGAATAGGGACATCAGATTAACCCCATTATTGTACCTATGGCTTGAAATATCTTCCAGTTTCTGCTTGGAGACAGAATTCATGAATTTTAGTGAATCGACCAGGTGTGAGGAACCTCGTAATGTATTTATGTCTTACGTAGGTGCAGGTAATAAGATGATAGCAGGAATTACTTTGTGTTTATATTTTATTATAGTAATTAAGCAATAAGTAGGTTCATTTAAGATTAAAATTTGTTGTTTGTATCCAATATAGTAGTTTTTATTTTATTGCAAATCTCCCTTAGGCCGTATTATACCCGCACCCACCTTACCAATCAATAGTACATTACTGCAGAGGCCGGGAAGTGAGGGGTTGCCGGCCGAGTACATATAGCTGGCCGAGCGAAGCGAGGCCAGATAGTTACGAGGCTGGCAACCCCATTTCCCACCGAGGTATGTATAGTTTTTTTCTCAAATATGCAATGAAATAAATAAACTTACTATAAAAACCTTACTCAATATTTTATAACACAAACAACACAAACTTTCTGTCAGAAAGTGACATATTATATCCATAGACAATGCAAAAGCTGTTTCAGTGCACATTTTTACCGCGAATATTTAGATGAAATATTTTAAATGTGTATTCGTGTAGTTAAAATTGCAATTTAAAATGGTTTATAATGTGTTATTTGTTATGTTCATGTCAATTTGAAATAAATAAAACTGCAAAATATAGCAAACATCGTTTTTTGTTTTTTGAATGGTTGAATTCCGTGATGCTGTTGGCCCAAATAAATGTGGAATGGAAATTAAAAAAAAAATACATTGCCGGCCTAGGCCGGCAATTTAAGTATGAAATTCCATTACGTGCCAAGTGTCAAGCCGCACCGGAAACGAGGTACTTTGCGGCCTATTTTTAGGCACGTAATGTCAACATTTCATGCCATGTTTGAGAAAAATCTGTTCTCTCTCATTAGAGTAACTTCACCATTCATATTTGTTTGGTTAGGTTCAATTTATGTTGAGACTTTTCTTTTAAATATAACCGCCTTTGTTTCGTGACATTCCTATTGTTCTAAAATGGGTACTAATTTGTTAGTAAGCCTCAGAGCCACGTCACACTAGCCTCTTTCGTGTGTTGTCGTTTTGTCAGCGGCCACGCAGCGTCGACGCAAAGTTGCGGTTGCCATGACACTAGCGTGGCGTCATTCAAGCGACGTCAGGACAGACTCAGTCTTTTTTTTTTGAAAACTGTCTAACTTGCAACCCTTTTTGGGCGTGGCAAAAGTGGTACCAGGTGGGGGCCGTGGCGTTCCCTGGGGTCAAACCAGGTCTCTGGCCGGGCGACCTTGGGGGGCCAGGGGGCGCTTGGGGTCGAACCAAGTCACCAGTCCCGGTCCCCTTTGGAGAGGCGAACCAGGTCGCTAGGCCAGAGCCAACTTGAAGTTACGCTGGTTGCTCAAAGTGAGCAACGGACCACCGGGATGGTTGAAGTGGATCAACCTGTCCTTATGTGAGTGTGTGAATCGAGCTAAGGGAGTTTTAGTTGCCAGTTCGCTAAACCTAGCCCAGCTAAGAAGACTCCGGCAATAAACTTAGCTGAGCCCGAGCAGGGTCGGAGTGAAGTTAATCCAGGACATTCGGGTCCTGGGGCAAACCGGGACGCGGCCCTTGTGTGCTGTTGTCGCGAGGAGGTCGACCCCGCCGGCGGGGTCGACGCTGTGTGCATCGGACTCCGTCCGACAACCTCGCAACTATGATTCTTTCGAATCCTGCTGAGATGTCGTCGTCCGGATCTGACAAAAAGCTGCGGGGACGGGACTCACTCCATGATTCCGTACACGTACGCGTTTTACGATAGAGGGAGACGGTCGGATGCGGGTAAGCTCGGTCCGGTAATCCGACGCGAACGGCAGTTTTGCTAGGGACAGAGGCTTCTTAGTACTAATTCTTAGTCTGTGGCGACGTTGCGCGGACACTGATAAGACAACGGCGCTCCAAAGGCGCTGGTTTGGGGTAATTCTTATAATGAGATAATCCAAGAATTTTCTGAATTTCACATTGTATTAATTCCGGTTTCTGTAGGTGCAGTGTTGTCCATAAGGAGTCTTCTATAAAACACGCTTCACTCATCGGGGAGGAAGGAGGGCCTAACCAACAGTCACAGGACCTTTATTAGCAGTCATTTTTCTTCCTACAAAAGTTAGATCGCCCGGCTTGTATGTGTGCGCGCCGCGGACGAACGCACTAACTACAAGGAAACTTTTACGAATGCGTAAGAATGCTCCAGTAGGTGCAATCGGTTACGCCTCGACCTTGAATAGTATCACGCGCTCCTAAACTGCCAAAGTGTGACTACTTGTCTGTATTTAGGTATTTGCAACAGTTACGTAAAAAAAGATAGAAAAAAACTTGAGGAAGGGAAGGTCCAAAATTAAGAAAAATCGAGTGACATAATGCATTAATGAAAATAATATTGCTGTACAGAACTTTAGATTTAGGCTACAGGCATCTCTGCCAGTTAACCTTTGAAGTAATAAGATACATATTTACAAAATAACCAGGACGTAATAACGCCGCTGCAATATGGCAAAAGCGTGTCACGGTCAGTTATTAAGAGAAATGAAAGAAAGTGCACGAACGAAAGCAAAAGGAACGCATCCCGGATCCGCACACATCCGCGAGCGGCCGCCGTCACACGGCGTGCGAATTCAATAAGCAATTCGCAAATTAAATTACTTACTGGCCATTTTTACAAGCGTTTATTTAGTTTCACCTGTCCCGGTCTGTCTGTGCGTCTGTAACCAAATCTTAAATTATACCCACTTCCAGGTTTCTGGCGACGTGCACTGATTGGTCAAATTGCTGTTGTAAACTAACCAACAATGTTATTTCTGCCGTGTCTGATTACATTGTTGGCTTGGCTTGTCTTATACACTCTTTCCGAGCACCGATACAAGCTCTCCGAGCAGTAGCGTGAAAAATAAATAGTTTTTGGATTTTTTTCTGTTGGCGAATCACACAAAAGCAGCAGACCAATTTCCATGAAATTTAGTGTAAGCACGACGAAACAAAAAGTTAACCACGCTGGGCTCGACGAGTTGAAAACGAAACACGAAGAAAAATAATGACAACATGATTCACACTGCATAAATAATGTAAATAGTTTACTCAGTTCGACGTTAGAGGCCGTTGTTACATCTACCAAATTCCTGCATCGCGTTAGTATTAAATTTGTTTCTCATAGTATATATAAAGGTTTTTTGAGAAAATAATCATCTTTGTTCGCAACCCAACAGCTTGTTATTTAAACCGCTATTGTAGAGACCATCGCAATGAGGTCGTCTTATACATTTCCCAATTTTTTTCAGTGTCCGGTGTGATCAGCAGCCAACTCATAACGGGTTCGTATCTGAGTCACCCCCGAACTGAAGTGGGGCACTTTCCGGCTTCGCCGTCTGAGCCGAAATGACCGAGACAACCGATTATTTATGACGCAACCAAACTCTGTACCGTAACTAACATTAGATTAGAAAAAAAATAATCTAAAAAACTAAACCGACTACAAAAAAAAATTTTCTTTTCAGCAATTTTTTTGAGTTCGGTGCCAGCCTCCTACGGCCTTTATTCCAAATATCATAGCTGTATGTATGTACTTATGATATTGGCACATGTTTAGAAACTGGTATAGACTAACATATATACAAAAATTGTGCAATTCTGACAATACTGCATAAATACGGGTCGAATTGATAACGTCCTTTTTTGAAGTCGGTTAACTAACGAACTTATTTAACGAATTTTGTACGCTCTAAGAAGGATTTCTGCTACTCACTGGTTTCATTTGTTCCATAACTTTTATCCCTTGCAATTTACGGGCGAGTCAGAAGCGAAGTTCCATACAAATGTGGCTCGAGTTCGCCGCGACTGATTTTGTATGGAAACTCGCCCGCAGCTCGCCTGCGATTTGCGCAGTGTGATAAGGCCCTAAGACAATTCCTCTTCGCAGTCGGCACTCTTTCGCAGTGTTAGTGGTAGAAGTGGTTCGCTCCGTACGCCTTAAGACTTAAGAGCTATTCTTCAGAAATATGTCCTCGACTCATTCATCTGTCTTCATACATTTAGTATGAAAAAGGACCAGATGAATAAGGTGACCGCAGACATATTTCTGAAGAAATGCCCTTAAGTATGTTTTGTAGACATCAGGTCAGCCATTTTAAACCCGTAGAAAATTGAAACTAGATAAAAGTCCTGTGACGGATAGACAGCGGAGGCTTTGTAATAGGGTTCCCTGGCACCCTTTGGGTACGGAACCCTAAAAACAATGAAACTATCTTATTTTCACGCACAAATTTAAGCAGTTTAAGTTAAGTGCATATACAATCAAGTATTTACATAACATAACGCTTAACAATATTATCAAATCCACCAGAACTGCATAAGTTGCGTAACGTAAACTTAATTACTCTGTGTCACGTCCGAGTTCTTCTAACCAGACCATGTCCCACAGCCGAATGGGGTACCACAAAAACGATAATTGCAGTTATGTAACCTGCAAATCGGCGAATGTCGGTCATGAGTTGCGCAAGAGAGAAAGGTTACATAACACTAGAGCGGGACGAGATGAGGCTGATCTTGCAACACCGCAAAGAGTAAGGCTTTAGCAGAGGCGGTTCTATGCAGCGAGGTTCTGTCAATGTCAAAAGTAACAGAAGCAAAGTATAAGGGCATTATCTAGGGCACTTCTTCAGAAATATGTCTGCGGTCACCTTATTCATCTGGCCCTTTTTCATACTAAATGTATGAAGACAGATGAATGAGTCGAGGACATATTTCTGAAGATTAGCCCTCGCACAAATCGCAAGTGTGTTAAGGCTCTAAAGATGGACAAGTAGTCCAACTTCAGTCGCTTAGGAGCGAGCGATGCGTATTTACACAGACGCGCTTACGACTGCGATCCATACTTGAACATTCTTACGCATTTTTAAGTGCGTTCGATCACGAAGCGCGACCAAATCGAGGTGCACCGGGGAGCGGCTAGCGACCTGGTTCGACCCCAGGGAACGCCACAGCCGACCATCCGGTCATACGATCGCTATGCCCAATAAGGGTTGCGAGTATTCAAAAAAAAGCGCACACATACTCAAGCGCGCGATGTACCTTTTGTAGCAAGAAAAAATTACTGCTATTTTACTGTGGTAGAAGGGCTAAAATTCTTTTTGATGCCGAAAAAAACGTCCCTTGTACATTTTGACGCATAATTAATTTCTTACTTATTATTATATTAATTATTTCCAAATAACATGTTAAACATTCCTAATTCAGAATTGCTCACCCGAATGGTAATTTTCATTGAAATATGTGGGCTAAGAATAAAATAATGGATGCTTTGGGAACGTAGTGGACGCCACATTGGAGGCTGGTAACGCAGTCGTAACTTGAGTAAGAAATGAGGCTTTTTTTTATAAAAAACGCCCAGATTATTAAGAAAATTTATAATAATCATTAAGACCTAGTTAAGAAATAACGTAAAATTGCTAGAAAAATATTTAGACACAACTACAATTTTGTAAAAGCGTCTAAAAACCACTCCATTTTTTCAATTAAGGAATTAATTAGACGACACGTTTGGCTTAGTGGGAGTGACACCGTATATGAAGCAGAAGGTCCCGGGTTCAAATCCTGGTATGGGCAAATATTTCTGTGATGTTGCTGAGTCAATGACGTTTTCTATCTATTTATGTATGTATTTATATATATAAGAATGTATAGTACAAGCATTGCTTAGTTTGGGACTAGGTTGATTTGTGGAAGATTGTCTCTAATAATTACCTATTTTACAAAAACTCTTTATCTTGTTCCTCTGTAAGTATAACGACAGTTACCGTACAATTTTTATTGATAACTTGCGTTACATAATATGTCTATAATTTACAAGTAAATCCAAGCAAAAAGCTAGTTAAATAAAATTTAAACGGTTTTCGTAAGAATCTACTATCATCTCAACGTGTCCTATCGGGGTTTCGAAAGGAAATGTTATTTAGCTGTAAGTTAATTGCATGATAAGGCATGATGCATTATGCAACCGAAAAATGTTTACGTAATCCTTAGACATTTTATTTTAATCGCTTTTGCATAAAAAAGTCGTAAACGGCTGCTTTTTAGGGTTCCGTGCGTACCACGCATCTATAGTTTTAACTGACTTCAAAAAAGAAGGTGGTGTTATGTGCGTCGTAATCGTTTTGGTATTGTTAGCTAAACAATGTAATGCAGGGATTTACACACATATCATAAACCCTCTGTCTGTGTCTCCCCTTTATCTGTGAAATAGTACATTACACAACTAGGGTGGTAATACAAAGAAAGGCCAAGATCGCAGATGTTTGCGGCCCGAGCTGCAAGCGAGGGACGTAAATATGCGATCGAGGGCTTTCTTTATTACCTCCCGTGTTGTGTACATCATTTTATGTGTACACTTGGCCAGAAAGCGGCTTTTTCCGTACGCGTAGCGTGCGGAAAAAGCCACTTTATGGCCAGGTGTGGCATAAAGGTACCTTATGGATATTGTCGCTTGCGTCCTTCTATCTTAATGTCCTATCTATAGTAACGGAGTCGAATACGATATATATACTATAGTTTCAATTTCATCTCGATACCATGTTTCCGAGATAAAGGAGACACACGCACACGGGTCTTTTGAGGACAGAAGGACGACAGACAGACAGACGGAAAACAAAGTGACCTTATAAGGGTTCCGTTTTTAGGGTTCCGTAGCCAAAATGGCAAAAACGGAACCCTTATAGTTTCGTCATGTCCGTCCGTCCGTCCGTCCGTATGTCACAGGCATTTTACTCAAAAACTACACGATGGATATTGATGAAATTTGGAATATAGGTGTCTTGTATGAGCCGCTACTTAGTTTGGTAGTTAAATAGCTAAAATAATTATTTTTAGGGGCCTCCATACATGTTACAGAACCTAAAAAAAATTTTTTCAGAAAATATCAACGTGTGCTACATAGTTTGACAGCTCTTTCAAAAATATTTTAAGGTTCTTAAGTAATGTTTTTGATTAAGGGAATACCTTTGGAAATAATCGCTCCGAAAGTTGTGAAAATTGTGTCGTCCCCCCCCCCCCCCCCCTCTATCTTCTAAACCGTATTTCCGAAAAATACAAAAAAAATAGCAAAGATAACGCTTAATTAATACTTTCAACGAAAATTATTTTCAACAAGATCAGATTAACCGTTTTTGAGTTATTGCCGATAAACTGCGCTTCTCAACAAAAGGACGTAATTGCTATGAAGATACGCTCTTTTGTTGTTGTAATTTTTTACATCGTATTTTTTACCTTATAGTTATTTCCCTTATAGTTACGGCTATGGAACCCTACACTGAGCATGGTCCGACATGCTCTTGGCCAGTTTTTCCTTTTGAGGTACGGAACCCTTAAAAAACTACGGTTGCGTGACATGTGTGAAAAAGTTTTCATTTACCGCCATTTGACATTTTAATTTGCGGTTTTTAAACACATCAGACATCACAAAGAACTTATAATATGAGTGTAGATAAAGCAGAGTATGTAATAGTACATTATTAGGCAATTCATTATGTAACAATCACATAAACTAGGTACTTTAATGTTATTCTTATTGATAAAATATTTTATTAGAGAAAATTACAAATTAACCCATTAACGGCTGGCGATGCCATACGGCATCACCTTTAAGACGTTTAAACTTTCGCGCCAAATTACGTGACTGTTGTGATTGGTTGTGATTTTATACGTCAAATCGGTCTAGGAGGAACGTGTCTTTTGATTAGTCGAGTGACTAGCCAACCACGATGCATATTTCAAGAGTGGGATTGAGGTAAACATCAGTGTTTGAAAAAATGTGCAAAAATGGACGGCGTCTTCAAGTAAGTGTTTTATAATTTCGTTATTTCTGATTAATTGTTATTGCTTTTGTGTTTAGCATAGTCAGTAAACATTATAGAACCATTATTCAACGATATCATTAAGTAGCTACTTATTTTTTTCGTTATACGAGTAAATCTTTGTTGCCGATGCCAAACGGCACCGGTAGCCCGATACCGTGTCTCTTCAAATTACCTAACATTTTTGTGTTTTTGTCATTTTGACGCGTAATATAATGTTTGTCTTTTCAAATTACCGTAAGTTTTTGTGTTTTTGACATTTTGACGTGTAAAATTATGTAATATAATGTTTTTTGTTTTTATAGGAACTGTACTTTGCACGAAGCACTAGCGGTTTTAGAAGAGGACTCTGATTATGAAGTGGATTCTATATTTATGGAGCCGCCTGAACCCAATGTTCATTCTGACGAAGACTCTGGTGATGAAGATGACGGGGGTTTTGTTAATAACCTTACCGGTCGCCAGCTCAACGCCAGCTGTGATGTAGTCTTGACATCCTCATCAGTAAGTAAGTTACGAAGATCTCGACGGCTACAAACAAAATGTAGTGTATCGCCACCTCTCTCATCTTCATCGTCGAATGTTGCTCCGGGCCGAAAACGCAGTGCTGCTGTTTCTCGGGCGTGTACTCGTGGTCGTGGACGAGGACGTGGCAAAACTAATCGTGGAAGTCGAAGCAGAGACTCCGAGAAAATAGGTGGTAAGCGTGCACTGTCGGTCGAGTCTTCTTCAGATTCGGTGTCTTCGGATGAAGAAGCCGATGAAAACGAACCGCAAGCAAAAAAACAAAAAAAAGGGCGATCATGGACTCATGAAGATGCTACTCGCGAATCGCCAATATTTCCGGAAGGAAACTATGCCAAGTATAGGGAGCTTTCACCTGTAGAAATGCTTGAACTATTTTTAGGGGACGATGTGTATACCCTATTACAAGAACAGTCGCAAAACTATGCAGCATTTTTAAACTGCCCTGATCCAAAAATATGCATTGATGAATTAGTCGCTTTTGTGGCAATTCTTATACTTTCTGGTTATAACACCGTGCCGTCAAAAACTCATTACTGGGATCAAGGAGAAGATTTGAGAAATAATCTCATTTATAATTGCATGCGGCGTGACCGTTTTAGAACTATTATGCGGTTTTTACACTGCGCCGATAATAACCAAATTGATGTCAAAGATAAAATGTGGAAACTGCGGCCACTCATTAACATACTAAAAAAAAAATTTCATGACAACTACGTAGCTAGTGCCCATTTGAATTACGATGAATCTATGATTGAATATTTTGGCAAGCACGGTTGTAAACAATTCATTCGAGGAAAACCGATCCGTTTCGGATATAAAAACTGGTGTCTGAATACACCTTTTGGGTATTTAGTTGACTTCGAAATTTACCAAGGCAAAAGCATGCAAGCGAATACTGAGTACGATAAGAAGTTTGGGAAAGCCGCATCGCCACTCATGGTCATGATCGACAACTTGCCTGAAGAAATTCGTCAACTACCGACGTGTTTCTACTTTGACAACTTGTTTACTAGCTTTCAGCTACTGATATGTCTAAAAGAACGAGGTTACGAGGCTACTGGAACGGTTCGAGATAACCGTCTTCCCAAAGACATCCCTATAACGAATAAAAAAAACATGTTAAAAAATGCTGCTCGGGGATCATACGAGTACACGAAAAGCCAAGAAGACGACATTGTCTTAGTACGCTGGAAAGACAACGCCGTCGTAACAGCTATGTCTACATTGTACGGCGTAGAACCATTATCAAACATAAGTCGATATTCCGCAGCTGAGAAAAAAAAGATTCAGGTACCTCGTCCTGCTGTGTTTACAAACTACAACCGTTATATGGGTGGAACAGACTTGATGGACCAGAACATCAATACTTACCGGATTGGAATTCGAGGAAAAAAGTGGTGGTGGCCTATCTTTACCTACCTCATTGACGCCGCTGTTTGTAATGCCTGGAGTTTATCTCGAAAATCAGGAAACCAGATAAGCCAACTAGAGTTTCGGAGGCACATTGTTCAGACATATTTGTTGCGATCCCGAAACTTGCCCCGTGGTTCTGGCCGCCCTCGAGCATCCCGACAATCTCATACTGGTCACCAAGTATCAGATGACATTCGTTATGATGGTATAGCTCATTATCTGATACCATGTCCTGAGGGTGTGCGTCGCAGATGTGCCTTCGAATATTGCAAAAGCCAATCTAGATTGCAATGCAGCAAGTGTAACATAGGACTGTGTGCCAAATGTAATTATAGATTCCATACGCAATGATTTCTATGCAAAATTGTTTGTTTCTTTTATATTTTTCCTTAATAAATGCTGAAAAGTAACGCTTTGATTTTTATTTCTTAAGACACCGTAGACGGCTAGCGATGCCGAATGGCATCAGTCAATATTTTTTTTTCTGTTGGTTGGATTTCATTTCTGATTTCAAATTTCTATTTCTTGGGCTTATTATAATAACATATATAAAAATTATCAAAATCGGAGACATGAAAAAAATTCAGCCGTTAATGGGTTAAGTACTAAACTAAAACCCTAAAGTAGAAACAATAACCTACCTAAAACGAAAATATAAATATAACTAAAAAATTCGGCCGCTTTGACATGGTTCCGAAGACACTGGCAGCGTTTCCTCGCTGTATCGGCCTAGGTATCGGTATTCTTATTTACTTTGTACCTAAAACCGCATCTATTCTACTAGCTCTCTAGTAAAGATCAAAAGAGGGGAGGTATGTAGGTTGCAGCCAGAGCCTTTGTTCCCCCCTTTTGCTCAATTTCCCACCACTCACGAACTGGTTTGCACCGGTTCAGCCAGTCTGTTCCATTAATGTTCACCACCTGATTTTGACGGAAATGTAAAGGAAAGGATACGAATACTGAAGTTGCTGATTTACTATCGGCAATGTAAGGCTTTATTTATTTACGTAATATTACAATAGATTTATTATACCTCTGTAATTATCACTTGTGTTGACATTTTTTATAACATTGAGTGATAAAGAAACATACAACTTGATAAAAAGCTGAAGTACTAAACTTATAACATAATAATATGCAACCTATTAAGTAAAAAACCTGTCAAGTGCGAATCGAATTTGCACACGAAGGGTTCCATATCACCGTCGAGCAAAAATCTAGTTTTAATTGCTAGCTATAAAATATTAGAATTATCTTATTCTTAGTGTTTCAATATTATAAATCTTTGACCCTCTAGGACCTAGAGTCTAGGTGTTCACTTACTTCTCTGGTGTCCTCTTCCGAGTGATAAGAATGAAAAAACCCTTAATTAAGAAAAGTAACGTGAGATTCTGATACCTGCCTTTATTTTGAAGAAGAAATAAAAGTTAACTGGAAAATTTCAGCATAAATGTAATAGTAAAAATAAGTATTTTACATCAAATTTTCAATAAAAATATACGTAACGAACAAAACTGTGTTGAATGCATTATTAAATATGGAAAAAGCCCTAAAAAATTTACAAAATTCAAGCCACGGATATTGTACCAAAAAATGTATAATTCAAATCTTTTCCAGTAATCGAACATTGAAACAGCTGTCATTGCCCTGTAGTTTTGTCCCTTTCGCTGTTTTCACTTTCAGGTTATTTTGACTACCAAATCTATTTTCAAAAGCTCAAGACCCTGCATTTTATAAACGTATCAGGTCGCAAACATCGTTTTATATTTTCCAGAAAACGCCACAGTAAACTTACATAACTGAGATAATTTGAAAATCAGATGCGGTTACACAAGTATCTTTTTAATGGATTTTAAGGTCGCATAACCAGTGATACAATTTTCTATGTCAGTGGGCGAGTTACATAATTTTAATTATAATAAGTTTTGTTGTTGAGTTACACAATTCTTTTCGAACTTGAGGTCTTTGTAGATATTTTTATAGTTCTTTGTCGAAGTTTGGTCAAAGTTTTTAGTATCATATTACTTAATAATTACTGTTTTGTTTCATGCAACATTATTACATTAGTTTGCATTTTAAGTGCTTCCTCTGTAGAAACAATTGTAACAACTTAAAGTTTGTAGCTTTCGGTCAGTTTCAACCACAAAAAACTTGATTTTCTTTTTAAGTTTATTGTTTCAAAACCGATTTTCATTTTCATACCTACGTCAACTGTATAACATTCGTGAAATTTACACATTGATAATTCATAAATGTTGATAATTCATAACATAGGTACGGAGATGGACAGTTTATTAATTATTCTGCTTTATTATAATCAATCGATTTTGAAGATTCATAATATCCTGGCATGTTTTAATGCGATTGTTTTTTTTTTTATCAAAAACTGACATAGTTCATTTTGAGATGCTTTATTATACAATCGAACACACTGTTAACTGTACATTTTGTAAACGATTGTCAACTTTATTGCAATGTGTTAAAGTCTGCGGTAAGGAATAGGGGAAAACAATGTCCCTTACGCCAATTAAACCTACGTTTGACGAATACAGTGAATTTAAACAGTGCGTTATGAAACTACACCGACCTATAGTACCAGGGGCGCAGAACTTTGAAGACGCCGGGGCGATGGCCGCAGTGAAATTCGGCGCTCGACCCGCCGGCCTTCGCACCGCTTTCCACTGCACCTTCGTTTTCTGTTCCCCTAGTACTTCGTTATTTTTTTGACATTTTTTCATTGGGATCGTGGTCACCAGATTGGCTGCTCAGTGGGACGTAATGACGTTGACCTTCAAGGTTATGAGGGAAATTGTACTCCGGGTGAACGATCTGTCTAATCCATCGCGAATGGGGTGGCGTCGTAGAGACTTTAATAGTGAGCGGCAAGGGCCCGAATATCATGGAAATTACAGCTTTAATGCAATTTTTTCTGCACTCGTTGTTATTCGTTGTAGTTGGCGTTTATGTGGTTGCACGGGAGTGCCCCCGCCAATTATGAATTACTGTAAAGTTTCGTAGCTTGAGTTTCACCCACTTTTATTAACCCCCGACGCAAAAAGAGGGGTATGCTAAGATTTACGCTAATGTCTGTCTGTCTGTCGGTGTATCTGTCTGTGGCATCGCAGCTCTCGAATGGATAGACCGATTTCGATGCGGTTTCTTTAACGTAAAAGCCGGTTTCCTTTTAGTGGTTCTTAGCCATGTATAACGATCATTTAAATTATTAACGATTCCTCGAACGCTAGATTGATAGTTAAGCTTATGCAAATACAGTAATGTTGTATAGGTATGTCATCACGTTGCATAAGAAAAGATTTCCCTGTTGTTGGTGCAGTTACATCACATGATACAATTTTCCTCCACATGAAAAAACTATTCAACTAATTCTGTCGCAGTACTGCGCTCTCCAACAAAGGGCCAGCCCTCCACGTGTCCCTCCTATCTCTGTGACCCACTTACACTCACACGCACGCCCGTACGCGCCACGCACACACGCTCAATACGTGCGCACGCACATCCCTGCACCTAGATCACTAATAAACGTTCAGTTACAGCTGTTAAAGAGAGATGCATTTATGCATACTGCAAAGCGCCGTCCCTTTCAGATCAGTTAGAACACTTTGCCCTTTGAGAACCTGAAGGAAGTTATATAGTAGTGTGGGTAATGTGTATTTTTTTGGAGTAAACATTTTACGTGTGTGAGCAGATTGAGCATAAGGATATGGTATGAATGTGTGCGTATTTTTTGGGACTTTTCTTTGATAAGGTTTGCGCGTGTGCGTCTATGTTATAATACAGCGTTGTGTGATTCCAATTTTATGGCGAGTGTGGGCGACATTCGACTTTATTTTGAATACAATGACTTAATAATATCTTCACGACTTTATATCTAAATGAGGTAGTCACGAGTGACATTGAGTGGATGCAGTGTTAGGCTGGAGTGGAGATAGGCTATTGTCCTCAATTCCTTAAAAAATGTGCTTACTACACATACATACATCTATGCCTCTGACGCGAGCCAGATAAATAAATAAATAATTAATAAATATTGAGGGATAATCTTACACAAATCAACCCAGTCCCAAACTGAGAAATGCTTGTACTATGAGTACTAGACGACGACATACCTACTTATATAGATAAATAAATACATGAGTCAGGAACAAATACTCGTGCTCATCACACAAATATTTGCCCTTACCAGAATTTGCACCCGGGACATCAAGCTTCGTAGACGGTGGCACTCCGACTAAGCTAAACATGTCGTCCAGATAGCTTGGAAAAGCTCATTGTGGTTGGCTACGTAGAAAGAAAAAGATGTCGTAGAAGATCAATGCCGTGGATCGATACCGTGAAGAAAGCATGTCTGGGAACTTTACAGGCTACAATCCGAAGGCATACCTCTATACTACGGCCATTCTCACGAAGTATGACTGCGTCTAATTACCGCGTCTCCATACATTTAGTGTGAAAACAGCGTTGCGGTAATTAGGTGACCGCAGACATACTTCGTGAGAATGGCCGACTACATACCTACTGTCCACGTAGTATCCAAGCAGCTTCTAACTTAAGGCACAGACACAATAAGGGCTACCGTTTTTGTGCTCACCAGTTGGCGCCACTGTGGAGTAGGGTCCTGAAGTATATCTGTGAGTTTGTTATTACGGGAGTGAAAACGAAGTATAATACCTAAAAATATCGATTATGCCACGGTATGGCATTTAGTTTGGAAAAAAGACGACATAAATTTCCGAATGATGAAACTGTTTTAAAGCCCTAACATTCGGTGACCCGTAACTCATGTTTGCCATAAATAATCTCAGATATTGCAAAATATTGATAATATTATTCTTATAACAAATAAAATAAACCCCGCATAAACAGTGACACTTGACATTTCGGAGACCACACGCTACACTAGCACCCCTAGCGGCGAAATTCATTCACGATAGCCCTCATTGATTTGCAGGCCAGTGCGGATGATTTTTTTTTATTATTATTTATTTAAGGTTCATCAACGACTGTTTACACCTATATAATTCAGTAACAACATACAATCATTTCGATGAGTAGTGTAACAGTCACTTAAAGATAAACACCTCATGCATAACAGTGTGAAGATTAAGTTAGATTAAGAGAATACAAGTTAATTATGTCTGAGTATGGTTGCTCTTAAAAATGAGACAAGTTAAAACTAACCAACTAGCTAAACCAATACTAAACAGTGCACCTGTGTAGTGCTGTTAAAAATTTGCGAAGTGGGTTATAGTGGGTAATGATAAAGGTCGGATTCTGGATAATTTGACTCATCAAAAATATTACATGTAAAAAGATGAAAGTCTCGCAACGCAGTTCTTCTATAACAAAAAGTTTTGAGATGTAATGTTAAACCAAGTCAGTACCTACCGAGGGGTGTCCTCAGATCAGAACTCGATTCTCACCCACTTGCCTATTATTTACCCGTGAAGGGAGGATTCTTTATTTGAGAAGTATTCAATGTCTTCCCGGCCTCTGTAGTAATGTACTATTTTTTCTTCCATCTATAAAAGGCTATGTTATTCTAGTGGTTCGGACCAGTGGCGGATTAGCCATATAGCAAGACCCCCCCCCCCTCGTTAAGTCATTTCGTCACGTATAAAATTACCGTTCAGTCGGTATTTAAGCATATCTAAGACCATCCAAGGGCCTCTTTGAAGGAATGCTACAGGCGCCGCGCTGGCTTAATCCGGCACTGGTTCGGACATGCGCCTTTCAAGCAGAGATCGTGGGTTCGAATCCTGGCTCGTAACAATGAGTTTTTTGGAACTTATCTCGGCCATTCTCACGAAGTATGACTGCGTCTAATTACCGCGTCTCCATACATTTAGTATGAAAACAGCGTCGCGGTAATTAGGCGACCGCAGACATACTTCGTGAGAATGGCCGATCTACGAAATATTATTAGGTATTTAGCTTTCCGGTGAAGGAAAAACATCGTTAGGAAACCTGCCTACATCTGCTAAGAAATTCAAAGGTGTATGTGAGGTCCCAATCCGCAGTGGGCTAGCGTGGGGCTACAGCCCATTCACTCTCGTCTATGAGAGTAGGGTAGGCCTATGCCCAGCAGTTATATAGGCTGATGATGATGTAGGCCTTCTTGGTCCTTAGCTCTTGATGTCGAGCAAAGCCTGCAGATAAGTGCTGTATAAAACGCAAAAGCATATTACCGATTATGTAGATTGAGTCTCGTATCACACTAGCGGCAGTAAAACGCGTGTGATATTGTTATTGGAAAATTTTATGGTTCACACTGATTCGAACTGATTACACTTCATCACATGGCTAGTTTGTATCAGGAAAGTCGTTGTTAAAGGCAGTGGCGTAGCGAAGGTGGTGCAGGCAGGGCACGTGCTCTGGGCGCCAAAAAGGAGGGGGGCAAAAACGAAATGTACTAACTATCTTTACACAAATACCATCAAAATCATCCAAATTCACAAACATGGCGATACCCCACCCCCGAAATTTCACATGGATTATCATGGATCAACAGAAATCGATTTCCACCGACTTGCCTATTATTAGATCTATAAAATGTGTTCCTCCACAGTTAAATCAGGACAGGACCTTCATGAAGATTTTCATATCGGCTGACCAGGGTCCCAAAGTCTCCACCGCAAACCGATTTCGATATAGTTTTTTTTTTAACTCTCATCGCTTTACGGTCGAAGTAATCCCTAACGCGAGCAGGGTTAGGCTATTGGCGAGCATCTCTGGCAGGAATGCCCGGTTATTTTTAACTGGCACAGTTAACCGCGGTTAGCGGAATGGCGGAATCGGCGGGCGTTTTATAATTTTTAACCATCAGTTATATCACGATATCTGTCCCAGATTAAAGCGGATGAGTCGCGTAAATATGCGGGTTTCGGTTAAGATAAATGAGTTTCTTATTTTATCGGATGTTTAAATAATTCGGTAAGATATTGGTTGTCATCATCATCATAATATTTAAAAGCTCTTTGGCTCTTCTCCGTGAAGTAATTTCCAGCTTAACCTGCATTCTGCCTTTTCTTTCACTTCTCTACAGCGTGTAATTCTAATACGGGCGAATATTGAAACGGTGGTCAGCATAGGACCTAAGAAGCATATTTAGATAACTATTGCTTAAAACCACAATGAAAATATTTACCATACAAAATAATTCGGGCCGCAATGTAACGCAACACATTCAAGTTGACAACCACGCTAGTTGACAGTTACTTTAAATAACTGGCCAAGAGCATGTCGGACCATGCTCAGTGTAGGGTTCCATAGCCGTAACTATAAGGTAAAAAATACGATGTAAAAAAAGTACAACAACAAAAGAGCGTATCTTCATAGCAATTACGTCAGTTTGTTGAGAAGCGCAGTTTATCGGCAATAACTCAAAAACGGTACATTCGATCTTATTGAAAATAATTTTCGTTGAAAGTATTAATTAAGCGTTACCTTCGTGATTTTTTTCATATTTTTCGGGCGCACGGTTTAGAAAATAGAGGGGGGGGGACACAATTTACATAACTTTCGGAGCGATTATTTCCAAATACATTCACTTAATCAAAAACATTACTTAGGAACCTTATAGTGTTTTTTAAAGAGCTGTCGAACTATGTACCACACGTTGATATTTGCTGAAAAAAAAAATTTACTGTCTTTAACATGTATGGAGTGCCCCCCCTAAAAATATTTATTTTAATTATTTATATACCAAACTAAGTAGCGGCTCATAAAAGACACCTATATTCCAAATTTCATCAATATCCATCATGTAGTTTTTGAGTAAAATGCCTGTGACATACGGACAGACAGACAGACAGATAGACAGACGGACGGACATGACGAAACTATAAGGATTCCGTTTTTGCCATTTTGGCTACGGAACCCTAAAAAGCTCGTATCTCGCAATGTCATAACCCGCTGTATACGATGAAACATTTATTTTTTCTTATATTTGCTCCATGTATGTTCTTCTAGGCCTTCTCCTTTTCCTCTTCCCTCGAATATTTCCTATATTGGTTTTCATTAGGTTATTTTTTTACACCGGTGATGGAGCCTCTGCAGTGGGGCCTGCATCCGCGGCCCTTCATTATTAAGATCTTCCTGCTTTTTGAATTTATTATACACCAAAGTACGCATAATCCTACTATAGTCACATTAAGGCGGGGATGTTCGAAGACGACAAGCAATTCGAGCTCCCCGCCCCCCTTAGACGAACAAGCGGCGCGATCCCGTTCGCAATGAACTTTCGTGACCCCAACCTGTGTAAATGTGTCAACTTATGCCGCAGCGAAATTGTAACAGTAGGTCTACTACCTTACGTACTCTCTGGTTAAGTTTATATCAGGTAGATATACCTATCTATGACATCGAAACACTTAAAATAAAAGGATCATCGTAATGTTAGAAAAGAAAGCGGTTGTTTTTCTAATAGGTACCTAACGTTTAGTTAATAAATAAACTTAAACTAAACATGATAATATTATCACTGCCGGTTACAGTTGGGAGATATTGTAGATTTATTATTTACTTATAAATAAATTAGACCAACAGGCATCGTGTCGTACAATGTGAAAGGTAGGTACATATTTCATCGGGGGGCACGGCAGTGCCCCCGCCAAGTCGAGCAAAACAAAGGCACGGCACGGCCATACCATCCTTTTCTCGAAGCCATTCAAGCTAATTTCAGCCTCCTGCAATTTTGTACTGGCTAAAGCTACAATCCTGAAATTTCAGGGATATATACACAATAAGACATATATATTCTCAATATCATTCAAATTGAACGTGTAGTTTAAGAACTATTGCATGTCAAAGTTCCTTAGTTTTGTCACTGACTGACTGACTGATTCACTGATTCACTGACTGATGATCATCATAATTCTAAAGTACTTCTAGCAGACTCACAGGCTGCAAATTTTAAACATAGTTAGTTTTTAACCGACTTCCAAAAAAAGGACGGTTCTCTATTCGTCTGTTTTTTTTTGTGTGTTTGTTCACCGATTACTTGAAGACGGCTGGACCGATTTGGAAAATTCTTTTTTTGTTTGAAAGGGTAGAGTTCCGAGGTGGTCCCATTGCAACCAAATCAGGATCTGATGATGGAATCTTGGAGAAATCGAAGGAACTCTTCAAATATTATAGGCACACATATAGCGATTTCGGTATTTTTCGTAATTTTTTCTCGTCCATGTCTTATTAGCAACAAGTTTCTAGTGTTAGCCGACTTCAAAACAAAGAGTAAATTTATATCTAGGTTTCTTCCCCGATTACTTGAAGACGGCTGAACCTATTCTTTTTTGTGTTAAAGGGTTTATACCTCCGAGGTGGTCCTATTGCAACCAAATCAGAATCTGATGATGGGATCTTGGAGAAATCGAGGGAACTCTTCAAATATCATAGGCACACATATAGGGATCAAACTTTGACTTTGACTCTGACTCTGACTCTGATTCTGACTCTGACTCTGACTCTGACTCGGACTCGGACTCGGGCTCGGACTCGGACTCGGTCTCGGACTCGGTCTCGGACTCGGACTCGGACTCGGTCTCGGACTCGGACTCGGACTCGGACTCGGACTCGGTCTCGGACTCGGTCTCGGACTCGGACTCGGACTCGGTCTCGGACTCGGACTCGGACTCGGTCTCGGACTCGGACTCGGTCTCGGACTCGGACTCGGACTCGGACTCGGACTCTGACTGACTTTGACTTCAACTTTGACTTTGACTTCAACTTTGACTTTGACTTCAACTTTGACTTCGACTTTGACATATTCGATTGTCTGTAAAGTCGGTTTACTGACGATAGTTGAACGTGACAACGTCATAAGGTACTAACCCTAACCTTACCCTATGAAACGGAAAACTCAGCAGTGTCTCTTGTCATACAATAGAGATTTTGACAGCCGTATCTTAAGGAATAAGGCCTAATTTACTAACAGTTTTTGGAAGTCGGTTTTTATTTTTTGTTTTAAAAATTTACTTTATTTTTAAATTTTTAGTAGCGCTGGAAAAATATTGTTTTAACCAAATAGACTTCAGTCTATTTAGTTAAAAGAAAAATTTTCAGAATCGGTCTAGCCGTTTTCAAGTAATCGGGGAACAAACCTACATAAAAATTGCTCTTTGTTTTGAAGTCGGTTAAGACTGGAAACTTATTTCTAATAAGAAATGCACGAGAAACAAAGAAAAATACCAAAATCCCTATATGTGTGCCTATGATATTTGAAGAGTTCCGTCGATTTCTCCAAGATCCCATCATCAGATCCTGATTTGGTTGCAATGGAATCACCTCGAAAGTATACTTGCCGTTTCAAACAAAAAAATAATTTTCCAAATCGGCCCAGTCGTTTTTAAGTAATCGGGGAAAAAAACCTACATAAACAATTGTTCCTTTTTTGAAGTCGGTCAATACTAAAAACTTATTGCTAATAAGAAATGGACGAGAAACTACGAAAAATACCGAAATCGCTATATGTGTGCCTCTAATATTTGAAGAGTTCCCTCGGTTTCTCCAAGATCCCATCATCAGATCCTGATTTGGTTGCAATGGGACCACCTCGGAAGTATACCCTTTCAAACAAAAAAAAAGTTTTCCCAAATCGGTCCAGCAGTCTTCGAGTAATCGCGTAACAAACATACAAAAAAAAACATACAGACGAATAGAGAACCGTCCTTCTTTTGGAAGTCGGTTAAAAATAAAACAAATGTGTGCAATGGTATACAGTTGAAGAAGCTTATGTTTTGCACAAGACTAAAATTTACTAATCATGATGAAGAAATAATAGTGATAAGTTAAATAACCTATCATTTTAATATTCAGCTAATCATTCGATATCAAAGGCGTTGGATTACTGTTAGAGTGTATACGCTGTGATTCTAGCGTGACGTTTATTTTGTCCGTTGAGTGAGGAGAGCTGTCACGAGCTCGAAAGCGACACAGGTCCGGCCTCGGACACGCCCGGCGGGCATCTGAAGCCACAGCGCGTGGGCTACTTTGTTATATAGTACTGAGCTACTAAAAAATAAGTAATTTAAAAAAAACTGAACCACACAGGTCCCGGTAAAATGTCATTATCTATCGATTGACATGTTTTTTAGTGATATAAATGTGATAGAACTCGAGTAAAACTGGAAAAACTGCTAAAAAATTACCTGTTTTCGTGACGAATTATGATCGAGCGAAGTTGAAAGTATCGTGTTTTGAACCGCACAGAAACACAGAAGCACTCTTGAACTATAATATATTTCTTTTTCGATCCAAAAATATGAATATTTCGTTACTTAATTTTGATTCTCCCGGAGGTCGATTTCGGAAATCCTGCCCTTAAGTAATGTTACGTGGCTAATTTTATGTACTGTCTGCTTCTATTTTGATCAGTGGGGTAATCCAAAACATTCACATCAATCACGTGTCTAATATAATTTGACTCGTGAACAGAACGAGGAATAACAATTCTAAATCGGAAATCATACTTTGGTCCATCAAAATCAAAGTTAAAGTTAAATCAAAGTCAACATGTGTTTTCTGTATTCTTTATTCAATTTATTCAGAGCGATTATTTTTCTTAAAAATAACATTGATGTAATAAAAAAAATAACTCTACAATAAAATCATCAAAACATTAAAAATATTAAATTGTATAAAAATATACTAGGTTGGTAGTTTAGAAAGTTTCTTGAACACAATCTAAATTATAAAAGAAATTATCTAATTTAAATTGAAACGACAAGGGGAACCGCGGAGCCGAGCGTACGAGAAATGTAGGCCTTTTAGGCCCGCCGCGCCGATTAGTACCTATTTATTTAGTACTAGCAATTACTCGCGTCGCGGCTTCGCCCGCGTTATTTCCTGTTAGTATCCCAAGCCAAGGCACAGATTAGAGAATATAAACAGATATTTCATTGTCGCGCGTTTCCATACAAAAATCAAGAATTCCCACGCTCGGGCCGAAACCTATTGTATCGACGCGAGCGTGGGAATTCCCACCGCCACAGCCACAGCACGGAAACTTCGCACAGTATAATACGTTCTCGCATAGTTTTCGGTACCGGCATTCGGCCGGCGTCAACGGCGTTTGCGTACTGTCTCGATAATTATATTGTGCCACAGTGACGTTTCGGTTGCCGGCGACCGGATCGGCTACGCCCACCGCGCGGCAGGCCAAAATCGAGTGTAGTGCACCTGACCGGGATACAAAGTATCCTATGTTTCAATCCAGGACATGGTCTACTTGTATGGCAAATTTCATCTCAATCCATTCATTTGTTACCGTGTCATTTAGGGCCTTATCACACATGCGATTTGCGGATGAGCTGCGGGCGAGTTTCCATACAAAACCAGTCGCGGCAAACTCGCGGCGAGTTCAAGATGTTGATTTAGAAGGAAAAACGATAAAATAAATAGAAAGAAAGAAAGAAAATACATTTATTCATGACAGCACAAGATAAAAACAACAAAAAAAATATTATAAATTAAACTTAAGATAGGTACCTACGCTGCCACAAAACGGTCCCACCTCAGCAAAATGCCGACCTTAGAGCCAGCGCTGGTCTTCCGGTGGAACCAGGTAGGGGCGACGTCATGCTGAGAAACTGGCATGACCGGTCCAGGACAGACAGTAGTATTTACTATTATTTATTTTGCGGTAATACTACAAATACCATTCCCCCTCTATTATCTTCTAAGTTACTCAACAGAAAAATCTGCAATAATTACCTATATTAATTATTAATATCATCATAAATATTACAGGAATAACCATAATTTTACTAAAAAAAACCCGACCGCGGTGCACTTTGAAACTGCATAAAATCCGCCATTTTGTTTATTTTAACGAACTTCATACCCAGTGACACTCGCACCATCAAGACGAATCTAATGATATCAAAATCGGATGTGCCGTTGAGTAGTTACGAGCGGACACAGGAACGGACATACATACATACAGGTCAAACACATAACCCTCCTTTGGGCTTCGCCACAGTCGGGTAAAAATATAACGGTTTTCCTAACTTCGTTTTTCAAAAACTCGCAAAAATCGAAACACGAACTTATTTGCTACTACTAAACTAACCGCGACCTATGTTGATGTATGGGGAGAACAGTTTTTCAGCAAATTTAAGTTTGTCCCACCTTACAGTTGATCTTGAATTATTCACGTATCTACTTAGAAGTTTTTACGGAATCTCTCGATGCGCTTGACCGGTTTTTTTTATTTAAGTACATAGGCAATATCACTGTTATTACTAGTTTTCGGCTCAATTGATATTAGGGACGTTATTGATAGCGGAGCTGTGAATTATCCTATATCCACATATACGCAGTGCGTTAGGTGATATTACGACTGGCCTGGTTTGTGCACAAACTATATCCAGTAGGGTTGGTGCGAGGAGAAATTGTCAAATAAATTTCTGGACTGCCAAAATTTTGCAAATATAAAATCTACTAAAATGGCCGTTTTAGTTCTTTACCGCTATGGTTTCCGAACGGGACTTGACATTCGCATTGTCTATGGACATATGTCACTAATGTCACTGTCTGTTTTAATATTTTCTTGTCATACTGGGTCGATTAGTAAGGTTATTTTATTAAGATTTCCTCACAAGTGTGATTAAAAACATTGTGTGTGCCACGGGCGGTAAAGGAATTACAAACGAGTGTTTGTTATAAGCCCGAGGTGAAGCCGAGGGCTTTAATAACACGAGCTACTTACCGGCCTTACTTACCTACTTACCGCCCTAGATACACAATGTACTATTAATTACGAAAATCATCTTTTTAGGTTAGTTGGACACCCCTGACCGGCAGTGCAAGTGCACCGCGTATTTATATCGCTCCGGATTCTAAAGTGGGATGCGTTTGTGGGCTGCCTGCCATGCTTCCCTGGTACCTACATCCCGGTCGCGGCTCTAATGATATGCTAGTTCGATATCCTGACACCCTGGTACTTTTTTGGCTTTGAGTCAGGTCATCCTATCAGGAGACTATTTTGTATTTTAGTAATATGGGCAGAAATGTCTAGTTTGCTTTGTAAAATCGATATTTAGAAGCAATTCACAACGAAATTATTGCGAGGTCGCCATTTTGTTTGTATGTTTATTTATTCGACCAATAATATAAGTAGAAAGAATCGATTCGGGTGTTATGACCAATAAACCTTTGCACGCGCTCGTATTTAAAAAAATCGAGTGGCCTCAAACCTTTCCAGTCCTTCGTGCAGACAGAACTAGTAGTCTAGTCCCCGTAGTATTAGACTACTAGTTCTGCATGAAGGAGACCTCACGGCTTTCTTCTTTCTTCCTTTAAAATAAAGAAGAGCAGAGATAGGATCGGTTGAAGCCACTCGATTTTTTTAAATACGAACACGAGCGAAGGTTTAGTAGTCATGAGGTCATAACACCCGAATCGATTCTACTTATGTTATTTATTGGTTGGATAAATAATAGTACATTACACAACTAGGCCGAGATCGCAGGTGATTGCGGCTCGAGCTGCAAGCGAGGGACGTAAATATGCGATCGAGGGCTTTCTTTATTACCTCCCGTGTTGTGTACATCATTATGTCTACACTTGGCCAGAAAGCGACTTTTTCCGTACGCGCAGCGTGCGGAAAAAGCAACTTTATGGCCAGGTGTGGCATAAACACACAAACAGAACGGCGACCTCGTAATTATTTCGTTTTGAATTGCTTCTAAATAATCGACAATAAAAAACGTGCACAGCACAACGAAGGTGCTGCCACTGGTGCCGCCAATCCGAATCTGGTACTCTATAATGCTGGGGCCACATTGACGGGAAACGCTATTCATATCGCGATGATGATGGACGATTAACGTTACTGAGATCACGACATTGACAATATTTATAACCAGTATTTTTTTTCAGGCGTGATATTTATTTTCCGCGTAGAATCTCTTTTAATTAATTTAGTGCAGCCAAGTTCCTGCACGTTCCCACTCGCACACGAAGGATTCTGGACCACCAGGCAGTTTCCAAAGACATTCATTTGTTATTATAGCATCCATACACACTCCACTAAATGTCAAGTGTATGCTCGTTTCAAAAAGTGACGGACGGATGGACGGACAAACCATCGAGTCTTATGGATCCATTGATACAGTTTATTTCAAAGTACCAGGAGTTCAGAACATGGTAGGAACATAGTCTTGCGCCACAACCATCAAACGGAAAAGAAGAGGACAAATCGATTAGCAGAGAAAAGTACACCACGCACCCCGGATATTGCCGTAGCCTTGTCTATTAATCGAGAAGGTGATAAACAGCCAAAGACAATGGGATGAGTTTTTCCGCGACCGAAGCACGCGAGGTGACGTCGAAGATCACCGGTCGATAATACAGTTTCTTCGATTCTCATGGTTTCTTAGGTTTTGTTACCCGACGCGGCGATCAAAAGGAGGGTTATGTGTTTGACATGTATGTATGTCCATTCACAACAGTTCAATCTGATTTGGATAATAAGTAATACGTCATTTGATTTGTCTTGATGACGTGTCACTGTGTACATAAAAAAATAAAATGGCGGATTTTATGCGCTTTAATGTGCGCACTAAGATTTTTTCTAACCCTGGAGTGATCAAAATAAAATGTTTTGAAAGTACGAGAATATATAATTTATCTACACATGTATACATAAGATCGCACAATAAGATAGAGATATAACATTTTTCACGCCACTGCTCAGAAAGCCAGCAATAGATGGTCAGACAGAATTCAGGCCGCAAAACGGTAAGTTCTTGGACAGTGTGTGAGACATGCCAACAATGTAATCAGACACGCCAGAAATAATATTGTTCGTCAGTTTACAACAGCAATTTGACCAATCAGAGCACGTCGCCAGAAATGCCTCGGCGACATTAGACCAATCAGATCGCGAGCTGCTCCGCAGCACGTCAGGCGACTTCGACAATACTTCATACAGCCACTGTCGCGCTAGTAATTGGCAAAATAAAAAAAAACAAGCGCCACTTTTGTTGGTATCTGCGTTTCATTATTGTGCTCGAATATTCTTGAATGGCAAATTTCATTAGGAAAATGGCGGAATAATTTATTAGTTTCTAATATTATGTTATTTTCAAATGTAACAGGGTTTAAAGTATCTGTATGAATAAAATATTAGATAGGTGTTTGATATTCGGTTTTGAAGAATTGTCCACGGTAGGTCAACCATCATCATCATCAGCCATAGGACGTCCACTGCTGGACACAGGCCTCCTCAATTGATTTCCACATGGACCGGATAGAAGCGACCTGCATCCAGCAACGGTGGGTTAGTGCTGAAAAATACAAAGTTGACTTTTGAATTATTTTATTTTTGGTATGATATTATTATTACTTCCTCACAGTAGGCGTGAAAAGCACTGTCTTGAGTCTCGGCCGAAAGTGCAATAGATGGACTCGTATTATTTGAAGGCCTCCCCTTCGAGTCGGCCCTAAAACTCACTCGTCCATCTATTGCTTACTTTCCGGTCTCTACAACAATGTACTATTGATCCTCAAGGATCCAATTTCAGCAGGTATATTTTACCATCACAGTGATTCAACACTATTTCTAATGGTTAACGGTTTAATCTCTTATAAGACGTTGACATTGCTTTTGAAAGGTAAACCTTAAGAGTCAAGAAATATGGTAGTTATTAAAATGATTCCATTTAGCGAATTGCGCGATTTAAGAAATAATCATGTGATTTGTTACCTTTTTGCCATTTCCGTTTACTTGACACTGCAAATACCAACGACCAACTTAAGTTCGCGATCGGAGAAAACTGAAATCGATCGCGCCGCTAGCAAATTTGTAGTCAATAGAGTTCACGAAGCAACAATGTAAGTGTAAATGTAACATTGTAGCAAAACGCAAAACTAAGGTGTGTGTATTTAGTCGGAGTAGGCAGTTTTTATATTGCATTCTTAAATAAATACGAGTACCTGTCTATATTGTACATGCATATTCCAATATACGTACTTAAGAGAAATTTAGTGTAGGTACTCGAGGTGTTCTAACTCTGAACTAGAGGCGGCGTTAGGCTTAGGCGACGTGGGCCACCGCCTACTGGTCCAAGGGGCCTCGCACATCGAAGACTGAATGAAAAAAATAAACCGGTCAAGTGCGAGTCGGACTCGCGCACTGAGGATTCCGTACATACTTATAAGTAGATACATGAATAGTTTAGTAGGAGCAAATAAGTATGTGTTAAAATTTTTACAAATTTCTCAAAAACGGTGCAAGTTAGGAAAACTGTTATATTTTTCCTGTAATATTTAGGATGACATTAATAATTGGTAATTATTACAGATTTTTCTGTTCTGTAACTTCGAAGATAATAGGGGGGAATGGTATTTTTTTAACGTTTTTCGTCATAAATAAAAAAGTCCTTATTTAAGAAAAAAAATAATATCGGCATTTTAATTTACAAATCAAGCCCTTTCATTTGATACCCCACTGAATATAATAGTTTTACTTTCAATTTTCAAAGTCCCATTACGGACCCCTTTAAAAAAAAGTAAAACAGTTACAAGATGTTTTTTTACATCCAATAGGCTCGGGTTAGCTACTTTTAATACTATTCCAAATTTTAAATCGATAGCAGCAGTACTTCCTAGGATATCTGGCTGTGACAGACGGAGAGATGGACAGACGGACAGACAGAGTCGCACCATAAGGGTTCCTTGATTACCATTTTGGTACGGAACCCTAAAAATCATCTGACGGCAGTTAGTCACAATTAAACCGTATTCATGCGCCATCGGGATCACGTAAGGACAGGATGATCCGCTTCATCCTTCCCGCTGGTCCGCTGCTCACTCTGAGCAATCAGCGAAAAGTCAAGGTGGCCCTGGCCAAACGACCTGGTTCGACTCCAGGCGTTCAGGCCCCCACCTAGTCCGACCCTATCGAGGTGGACCGGGTCAAAGTGACCTGGTTTGACCCCAGGCGCCCCCGGCACCTACCCAGTCCGACCCCTCGGGGTGGTCCGGCTAGCGACCTGGTTCGAATCCAGGGAAAGCCACTGCCGACCACCCGGTCCGACAATCGCTATGCCCATAAGGGTTGCGAGTTTGTCAGCTTCCAAAAAAAAGCGCCATCTGGATCTCGCGAAACGTCTCTGCCCCACATCAAATTTAGGTCTTGCTCCGTCCCTGCTCTGAACTTCCACTTGGCTTTACTCCTTGGGACAAAAAAGGATCCTGTAACAGTGAAAGTGCAGCTCCAAGCCTGTTAGATAACTCAGAAAGCTTCACACAATCGACGCCTGTCATATAAATAAATGTCAGTCAAGGTAGTCAGGGAGACAATGTGGCTATTTGCAGCCGCCGTCTCTGCCAGCGCCAGATCCAACGTTGGGACCAACGTTGGATTTGTGTCACCAGCAGGTCTAGAGAGCTACAACCAACTATGAAAGGAACTAAAAAAATATTGCCGTCAACTATAGGTAGTTTCATGAGAGTTGAGGTCACGCACACAACAACACTGTCATGTAATGACAGCGGGATTTTGAAATTACTGTTCTTTTTTCGTACCGATAGCAGGTTCAACAGTGAATTGCAAGATAGACCAAAAAGTTTGTTTAAACTATAGCCTTGCGTTTATTTACTCACTCATTCATTCACTCTTCTTGCAATGAGTACAGTGAGTACTTCATGTAGCTGTGTGTGTTTCATTCACCTCAACCCTCGTGAAACTACCTATACCGTTCTACGTCGAGTTCATTTACATTTACACATATAAGAGAACAAAAATATCTGAACACGCTTATATGCTCCTGACAATAGGGTCGTGTTCAGATATTTTTGATCCCGTAAGTGTGTAGATGTAAACTCGATTACCAAATTTCTGTAAGATCGAATAACGCCCGAGTTATCGTCAAACATCAAATCCTGCTTCCTCCTAGTTATTCTAAAGCTAGCTGTTAGTTTGGCCAACGACCTGGTTCGACCCCAGGCGTTCTGGCCCCCACCTAGTCCGATTCTATCGAGGTGGACCGGGGCAAGGTGACCTGGTTCGACCCCAGGCACCCCCGGGATCCCACCCAGTTCGACCAAACTCAGGGTGGTCTGGCTAGCGACCTGGTCGACCCCAGGGAACGCCACGACCAACCACCCGGTCCGACAATCGCTACGCCCAGGTATGGGTTGCGAGTTTGTCAGTTTAAAAAAAAAGCGACTTCCTCCATAACCCTTCAACCAAACCGAACCGAACTTATTATATTACCATTATAATATTATTTATTTAAACTTTATTACACATTAATAAACAGTACAAAAGCTGGGTTTAATACCATAAGGCAATCTCTATCAGTTAACCAAAGGGTAAAACAGAGACTTATAAACAAACAGAGACTCAAAATATCTTCTAGTATGCATTAAGCTACGTTTCCACCAGGACTGTCCGAGGTAGCGAAGCGGTGTGCAAGGAAAAAATTCACCAATGCCGAGCCGCCCCTAGCGAAGCTAGCAGTGGCGTGGCGTCCATAGAACCCGATTCCCAACGGCTTCCCTATTTTTTAAGGCATATGACCGGAGTATCTACTACTCCTGAAAAATGTAATCCAAACCTGCCCCGGCTTTACTAAGAATAAATAATAAATAAATATTAGGGGACAATCTTACACAAATCGAACTAGCCCCATAGTAAGCTCAATAAGGCTTGTGTTATGGATACTAGACGACGATATATTTAATAGATACAAATACTTAAATACATAGAAAACATCCATGACTCAGGAACAAATATTCGTGCTCATCACACAAATAAATGCCCTTGCCGGGATTCGAACCCAGGACCTCCTGCTTCGTAGGCAGGGTCACTACCAACTAAGCTAAAGCGGTCGTCAAAGAATATATTTGACGCCACGCTACTGGAAGCTAGGCACGTTGATTGGTGGATTTTTTCCTCGGACACCGCTCCGCTACCTTGCACGGCTCTGGTGGAAACGTAGCCTTATTATGAAACGTCTATTTGTCGAGATTGGCTTATAAGGGCTTTTTTATTTAAAGTGGGTTCTTAACTGACAGATAGCAGGTCGTCACAGAACTGACGATTAGTGTCAAACTCCATACATTTCGTCACGGACTGACAGGTTAGACGGTATTTGAACATAGCTTAAGTTTCGCCTAACTGTAGATTTTAAAATAAAAATTCCCATAAACATAAAACCTCGCCGTACTCGAATCGGATAACTTTATTTTCTTTAAAAATAGCTAAAACCTGTCGCACCAAGATCACACTATTTTACAGGTAGATAAACTTTGTCAAGACTTGTAAGAAATGTAAATCCACAATAGGAGTTTAGAACTAAACGGGTTAATATGCGACTCCAATTTCGTCACCCACAATGTAAGTTTTCCCAAACATTGGCCCAACGTTGGCGCCAACGTTGGCACCGGATATGCGTCTGCGGTCACCAGATCAAGTCTACTCATCGCGAAGCTATGCTGCAGCGGATATATTTAGCTCCACGATAAACCCACACATATCGGTTACCAAATATATACAACTTTCATAATAGGGTACCTGTACTTTCCTGACGCCAAATCAGTCACCTTTTATGATGTGTCAAAACACTCAGAAAGTATGCAGTTCAGTATGAAATATTGGCCTGTGACGTCATGCTCAATATGGTCCCTTAGGCCCCAAGTAGACGGGCGAGAACACGTATGCGATTTTCATTTCATTGCGGCGATTAATTGATTAACTGTACTCATCGTACCTGGGTAGCCCGCAATGTAATCAAACTCGCTAAAGATTTCTCGCCCCGTCTAAACGGAGATTAGTTTTAGTTTTTGTCATTTTAAAATCGTTGGTGGAACCATAGTGATTGTAACTGATTTTATCTGAGCAGTTTTAGATTAGTAGATAGTAACACGGGTGTCCCTTATTAGGCATAACTTAATAAGCCTAATATTAAAATGCATAACAGTTTAGGCATACGATGATTAAGCATACCGATTAGATGGCATAATCATAAAAACGCATACTAGTTAATTTACATAACGATTGAATTGGCATACCTGAAATCCGCATAATGTTATTAAGCATAACGAACGCATACTTTTATGCGTTCGGTATACGTGGGGCGTTACTTGGAAAAAAATAACTTAATTGGTCCTTGTTGTCTACAGAATCCCTACTTTTTGGGATTTATCAACTAGTACTATTGTTTATAATACCTACAATAAAATATGTTCCCATTTTTACGATGTTTTTTTAAGGTTTTGTGATTAATATTTTCCCCCTATTTATTCATTTGTTTTTATGCATGTATATGTAGGTTTATATTTGCCCCTGCGATTATTTACTTTTGGTAATTAGCTCTCGCTTTTGTTACCCTTCGCATCAACTATTTTATTTTGGGAACTAATTTTTTACGGCTGTTATTTAAACAATACGGAAGTTATCATGCTCAGATGAAAAATTTAATGGGCAGTCATTTAATTTTTCGGCGGTTAGTAAATTAGTGAGTCAGTAAAACATAAGCAGTAAGTAATAAAAATATTAATAAGCAGTAAGTAATATAAACTCAAAATTGGCTTATCAGCATATACTATAATTAGGGATGTAACGATACCGATAGGTACCGATATAATATCGGTATCGCCGATTATATATGACCGATATTTGAAGAGCGCGAAAAGAATTTGCTGTATGAATAAATCTGCAAAAAGTAATTTCAATTATTGACTTACTATGTTAATTAAATCTTTAGTTCTTAATAAAAAAAAACTGAATTTTGAGTTGACAATTTATTTATTTTTACTTTACACTTTCAAGGTTGACTCTCTGTTAAATATAGCCAAGTTTTAGGTATAATAAGGACATACAAATATCTGAAGTTCATACTTCATTCTTTAGCTAAGATATCGGTATCGGCAAAACTATGTATCGTTACATCCCTAACTATAATAGTGTAGGTATTTTAATAAATAAATTCGAGAGAAAGTACCTACTTTACGTAATTAAACTGGAAGCGACAGTTAGTTTTCAAATCAAGTATGGATATGTCACTGTAAACATACTTGTACAACCTCTGCGATACCAATTATTCGATTAAGCATCTAAAATTAAAATGTCTGATTAGACATATTAAAATTATACTTTTTAGTATTTATGAACACTAATGTTATACCAAATAATTGTTAGACGTTTTAATAGTATGCAAATTAAAATATGCGTTTTAAAATATACATTTTAATATTATACGAATATACAATTATGCGTAACAACGGTATGCATTGTCAAAATAGGACGTTTTACTGTATGCGTTTTAATATAGACCCTAGTAACACATCACAAGGAAGCAAAATGATATGCTTACGGCGAGGGCGTAAATTGAATCCTGAACAAAGCTAAAGATTTTTAAAGTAGAATCCGGAGTGACACATACTGCTTTCTACACCAACTTGTATGAGGAATATTCAAATAAAACGCTACCAAAATAACGAAATCAAAATTGAGTAATAATCAAATCTGGAATCAGCAAGTCTTACTGGTTCCTGACGTGTATATAACTCAATTTGTGTGTTTTTATAATATTTACTTTCTTGAACTTGGCGTCAATACCTAATTCACAAATCCATTCACCAATCGGTGAGAAATCTCTCTATTTTAAGGCAGTGGGCCAACGAATTCTAATATGTACTAATATCCTTAAAAAAAATGTCGGCGGAAAAGTGTGTATGAGCTTGCACGCGAAGGATTCCGTACCACCGCCCAACGTTTTTGAAATCTGAAGGCTTATGATGCTACGTTTTGTCACGCGATAAATAAGTGATAAAGCATCCGTCACTGTCACACTCTATTTGTTAGAACGTGACGGATGCTTTATAATTTATTTATCGCGCGACAAAGCGTAGCATCATAAACCTACTGATTGGTTGTAACAGCGGTTGGAGTCTGTGCGGAAAGAGAATAGGCGTGGCGAAAACGTAACTAACCTAACCAGTATGGAAAATACGGCAAAAATGGTAGAAAAGCATTACAGCGCCCTCAATTTTAAATCCCATTCTCTTTCCGACCAGACTCTAACGGTATTCTAAGAAAATGTCAAGTGTCTATCTAATATAGAACCACGGGTGAACCAGGATGAAGGATGGGAAATAAATACAACGATTTATATTAAATAGGTATATATTAAATTTAATTGCACCTATAACATCGAAGGGCGGCGCCCATTAACGCTAACATTATTGTCAGAAATGTTCGAGGCCTCTTATATTCATTTTGACAAAGGATTTTGTAAAACAATTGATAGATTCTACAAGAGTGTTAAACTACAAAAGTTATAATTAACCTTCTTTACAAAATTTACTAAAAATAATACAAGTATACCAATGCAGGACAAAGTCTTTCAAATTTAGTAAAACCGTCTTTATGTTGAAAGACTACTTTCGTAACATTTTTTTAAAGAAATTATTCCACACAATGCAGCAAATTGTACAACATTAATTCTAATCCCATTGCAATAAAGTTAATTTTCAAGTATAACAAACGACAATAGGTATACAAAAATACAATTCTGCAATAGAGGAATAACTTCATACAAGAATAAAATCTCGACTTCATTATCATTACAATTGCTTGTAAAAGTATATAATTCAAGGGTTGTCACCTAATTAAATTTACACCAGCATTGTCAATAATACCATAAATGCATGTGGTTTACTATATTATGCTATAAAAATAATTTGAGTGCAAATTAATGCCTTTCAGAGAATTGGGCATAAGTATGTTTTATATGTAAACATAATTGTTGCAATTTATAAATGAACACTTTAAGCAGATTATGGATGGAATCTTAGGTTTATTTTCGATTTATGTGTAATTTGTTTGACACTCAAGTAGATGAAAGAAAGTCTTTGGCTCAGAACAAGAAAGAAGGATTGATCTTGCATCTCTTAGCACCATCTGGACGACGTAGATAAAAACAAATGATTCATAAATTATTTAAAAATAAATCAACAATATTTAATAAAATAAACAAAAGTATTAGTAAACTGAGGCAGAATGCTATCTTAAAAACGTTTTATTTTCACATATTTTTTGACGTTTTTCTCCCAATAAATAACATAAAGTAAAAAAATCATTACAAAACCTCAGTTTGAACGAACAAGCCTTTAGGCGTAGAAGATATTTTTTGAACACATTACATTGACCTCTAAAGCTTTTTTATATTGTACCAATAACAGTCATATTTAATAGGCCAAACTATTGCATATTTTAATATCAATATAAAAATCTGTATAAGAATACTTTTTACAGAGATATGTAATAATAAGTAGTGAAAATATATTTCTCATGTACGTATATGTATGCAGGTAAGAGCAGGACGGAGCATAGCGACTATATTATGAATTCTACGCACCATATAATAATTGTTTAAGTAGGATATTGACGTAACTGTCACAATTTTGCGACTGGCAATATTATAAGTAGATACAAACAATATCTGGCTAGTATTAAATGGTATCAAAAATATTGATAGGTGCATAGAAGACATTTTTAATTAACATCGTAGGATTTATTATTGGTAACTATGTGTTTCGAGACCCGTTTTTACAATGAGTGCCAGCCCTGAATTTTGACACCTTAAAGTTTACTAGTACACCATAAGCCAGGGTTGGCAGTCAAAGTATTTTTTTACAATTACAATATTCATTTAAGCAGCCTATGACCCATTAACGGTAGACGTCATACGCAATTAAGTAGCATAGAAAATTTACATCGATTTCTCATATAAATACACCTTGTACTTCCCAACGGCAGTGCCTACTAGAACAATGATTTAATCATAATTAATTTAAACCTTAATTTAGACTTAAAGTAACATACTCATAAAAATCTAACAAAAAAAGAATAAAAGGTACTTTTTAGGAATAAAAATTTTAGAACTCAACAAAATTCATAATTAAAATAGCCCGTTGCTAACCCTACGCTTAGCGTTAACGATAAAATTCCTATTATGTACATATATCGATTAATTTATTAATACAACGAAGATAAAAGTTTTTTTTTACAATAATTTTTATGAAAGATAGGATCAATAGTCCTAGGAATATCGCATAAACGAGTAAGGGCCTTATTACACTGGCGATTTGCGAGCGAGTTGCGAGCGTGTTGCGAGCGTGTTTTCATACAGATTTCGATCGAGGCGACCTCGCCGCGAGCTCGTCGCGGCAAGTTTTGTGTGAAAATACGCTCGCAACTCGCTCGCGAATCGCCAGTGTGATAAGGCCCTTATAGAGAACATCAAATATGTCATAACACTAATCCAAATACGAAAAGGCGCAAGTTGAATGCAGCAAGCCTGAGGCGAGAGCTTTAGTGCACTAGCGCATTCACCACGCTTACACTCAACTTACGCCCTTTTTTTATCACGGTGGTCCGACGAACCCGACAGATTTCGATCACTGACTGGAAAGAAAAACGTCATAATGCTTTATAAATAGAATCCAGAAACAGACGAGTTTCACGAAGGGACTGAGAAAAGTTAGGAATAAAATCTGTCCGGTTTTTAGACCGATAGTGAAAAACAAGTGAATATCAGAAGTACAGAAAAGTGAAATTATACGTCTAGTCTAGATGATAATTTTCAAAGTTATTTACAACCAAATTTACACGAATCAGCTACTTTATTATACAATAACATTTCGAAGTATCAATTGTCGAAAATATTCAATCCGTTTATGAAAAGGTAAAAATCAGTCACACAATTCCATGTTTCGACGCATAAGGCTAAGTGTGCACGGGTGTCATTTTGTCACGGTGACAATGGCATCTCTGTATTTGTATCTTCTGTATTCTCATTATTTGAATGTTCACGGACGGTTCAGGCGCGGTACTTTCGTGGACACATTTTTGTCGAAGTTCCAGCAGATTTTATTGAAATTCCAAAATATTTTTTAGAAGTCCCGAATATGCACGATAGCGCGATATAAGATTAAAATTTCGGAGAACTTCAACAATAACGCGTCCACGAAAGTGATGCGGGTGAAACGCTCAAATAATGAGCCCTTTACAGTGAGAAAAACCGAACAATCCGACTGTCACCGTGATAAAATGTCACCCCCGCACGCGTCTAGCCTAAGTGTTTTTTGCCTTATTTAATATTGGATGATCCTAGCGACATCTAGAATGGAATTGAAAGAACAAGTGCATCAATTCTAAATTTGAATTCAAATCCCAATGTTCGTTGAAATCGAATGTAATCCGGTTAAAAATGAATTATCTACAATGATACAACAGTCGTAAATCAGTACGTATGGTTATGTAAATAAAGTACGTTTTCGAGACACATGGCAGTGTTGTGTGAGCAAGCGACTTCAGCCGCTAAAATTGAGATCACTTCTTTGCGGCCAGAACTCGCTGACGAGTCGGTTTGTGAACGGCTTTAGGACGTAAAAAATACCCAACGAATAAAAAGATTTTAATTGTGGCCTTTATTTCACGAAACTACATTAATTTGTCAAAGTTACACTCTATAAAATAAAAATCGCATGTGGCATCGTGAAATAAACGACCATTTTAGGCCAAATGCAACTGCAACCATGCATAGTTGGCATTACATGCATGAGGCAAATAGGCGAGATTTTTGTATTAACGCACATAAACATTTTCAGAATAGATTACAACAATTTTTACGCAAAATTGATGCCTTTTCAGCCTCAAAGAAGTCAGTCTTAGTCATACCTCAGACCAAGGCTAACCCTTAGGTTGAGAATATTTAAAAGCACCAATTTATGAGGCTTAAAAGACTACGCATTATTTACTTTTGTTACTCTCTTCAGTAATTTAAAATAGAAATATTTCAAGTATATCAGCTGTAAATACCAAAAGTTATGAGAAACATGAAAATAAAAGAAATTAGCAATTTACGCTTTTAAGATAGTTGATAGTTTCTTTGATTAAAGGACTTTTGCGTAGTCTAGAGCCTAAAGCCTTCACATCGACTACAGATGGACTTACTAGGTACCTATAAACTATCCATGTACAATAAACAATATAAATCACATAATAATTTCGCTAACTACCCTTAACGTAGGTCACTTTACAGAGTTAATGCACGATATCACACAGAGCCCCCGTCTCGACCTGAAACAAAACAAAAAAAAATCAGTTTCATGTACACTGTTGCCAATTTTGAAATCTACTTTAATTACAAAAAAACGGAAGAAGAATATAGAGATATGTAGATCGATTCGTGACAATAATTTATCACTCATAAAGGCATATGCAGAACTGAAGAATTAAACATTTTCTAAACCATTTATTTAAAAACATCTTTCACTGGCTATATGAGCTCAAGTCAGAACGCTTCATAAAAGACACCTCGTATTTAAACTTACATAAAATATGTGCATATTGCGCCTAAAATGGCAACGACTAAACTTATACATAGATATAACGTTGAAATGAAGCAGAGACAAATAAAGATACAGTGAGAGAGCTGTTGTATTAAGAGTTCTAGTTTGGAGTTAAATCTTGCAATTGAATGGTTACGGTGCACTCGTCGGTCAATTATCAATTGGGATGGTAATTAGGACCCTATGCGGCTTAAAAGGCCTCAAGTTCTCGGTCTCTATGTCGAAAAAGTAAACTCAAGTTTCCGCAATCCGTTGACAAATTTCACGGATTTTTTTAATTCTCTAAAAAGTTTTAGTAATTTAATTAGAAATCAGCGATATACACCCCTTAGTTAACTAAACCGAAGCGCACTGGAGTTAGACTTTTAAAGAATACCAGTGGCGTGGTGTAAAAGATATCCCAGGGCAAGCCGGTGCAGATTTGGCGTACATTTTCCTTAAGAGCTCTAGAATAAGGTAGTCAAAACCCTGTATTAGGCCAGCCGGTAGGAATCGAGTTGTTTCGATGCCACGCCACTGAAGAATACTTATATGCGCCTATAGAGTTATATTCTAATTAAAGTTTAAGAACCTATTTAAAGCCTATTTTGAGCTATATTCTAATTAAAGCTTAAGCGACCCAACGGACTTTATGTCCCACTAAAATGTAGGTCCAACCAGACAAGAAGAATAAGTACACCAACATATCCATCATCATTATCATTAAGAGAATTGTTCTTGTCATTGAAGTAATCGCCATTCTGGTCTGTTTTCTTCTACTGCATTGAGTATATGTATATCTAAGCTAAAACTTAGCATACCAGGAAAGTTATTCTTACACACACTGTATCAATGCACCCAAGGTAGAACTCGTGCTATACCAGGAAAGCCGTTCTTCACCAGTGACCAATAAGGCCAGCCCTACCAGCATAATAATGGTCCACTCAAAATCTCAGCCTCAAGAACTGTGCCACTTGCATAACCGCGGAAGCACCGCGACCGACTTTCACGCTTATGCAACTCCAAAAACTTATGCAAGACCCAAAGACCCAATGACTGGGTTACATCATCGCTAAACTTGACTGGTAGAAAGTGGCGCGCGGGAAATGTCAATAATGACTGCTGACATACATATGACGATTTGGTTTATTTTGATTCAGAAGATAATAGAGGTGTTTCCTGTCTGATGGTCAAAATCTGCATTGCATTATGATATGGAAACATTCAAGATGTCAATAGTGAACACTGACATACATATGTTGATATGGTTTATTTTGATTCAGAAGATAATGAAGGTGTTTGCAATTCGATGGTTAAAACCGCCAGTTGCATGATGGAGATAATGACGATTGATATAGATCTATTGATATTTGGGTCATTTTGATTCGAAAGACGAAAGAAAGATCGTTTCTATTTGATGATCGAAATTTGCCATTCCTCTTATGATATATCGCTCTTCAAGAAGAAAGAAAAGGAACACTCAAAAGTGTATATGTGACGGATTGCTTCCCATCAGTTGTCTCGTCAACTTGTTTGCAACTGACATAATTATAAGCATTGAATTCAAAGTTTGTTATCGTAGTTTTAACAGAATTCCGCAAGATTTATTAAGCATTATCAGTTATATTGTTAGAGTCATCGCCATTAACAAACTATGCGATCCTCGCGTAACTTTTGGCTTGGAATGAAATAGACAATTAAATATGTATAAAGTGCTAATAAATTAGGTACCAGGGCTGATGGTACTCAGCTTTCTGAGTTTGCTAACGACGTCCACTCGATAGAAAATGTTCTTGTCAGTTTAATTAACAGTTGATTAAGTTTGGGTAGAATTTCAATTTATTTATTTTGTTCGGGAAATGAAAACCAAAAATATCATATAAAAAGTTTTCCTTATTTGTATAAAAAGTAAATTGTGTTGATGTAAATTAACATCTCTTAAAATATTGTTAGGTACCTAATTCGTTAGCTTTATGTACAAGTAGGGTTGCCAGATGTCCGGGAAATCCGGGATTATCCCGGAAATACCGTTATTGTCCCGTGTCCCGGAATTACACGATATAGTCCCGGATTTCGAATACCTTATTTTAGTGTTTTTTTTCAGTATGTTAATAGTAAGTACGATGCGTATCGTACCTACGTGCGTGTTTGTACAATATTACAAGTAATGCGATTCACTGAAATATTTATCTATTTTCCTATCGACCGAAATTGACAGTGGCGTAGCTAATCCTAAAAAAAATATTTGGTTCTCATTTCGTTCCTACTAATGTATAGATACAAATACACCCAATAATGAAAATTGATGACATTGCTGGTCAGCAATCGATTTTATTCAAATGCTAGCTTAAAAGGTCTTTTAATCTAGCATTTCAATAAAATCGATTAACTATATCCGTACATGCTCAAACCTTAACCAGATCATAAACCTATTGCAATTACTTTATTACCTATTTCGTAGTATCTTCAGGAAATAATATCTCTGTTCCGGAAGCTGAGAGCTCACCATACAATGTCAGGTCATTAACCCTGAATTGCATTACAGACAGATGCACACACAAACTATGAAGCACTAGTAAAAAGTACAATAGAATGAACATACAAAGTTTAATGGATTTTAAGCCTTATTTACTGCAATACTACTAAATTTTATGTGGTTATGTAATAATTATGAAGATCTATTCCTCACTAACATAGGGAAGAAATTGCATAGTGGGATCGTCGAAAGACTATCTATATATCTATACAAATAATAAAATCGTACCCACGCGTGTTTGTACATTAAATATTTGTTTAAAGAAGTAACTGGAGAGTGTAAAGAATAAACGATAAAAGGTAAATAGTACATTACACAACTAGGGTGGTAAAACAAAGAAAGGCCGAGATCGCAGATGTTTGCGGCCCGAGCTGCAAGCGACGGACGTAAATATGCGATCGAGAGCATTCTTTATTACCGCCCGTGTTGTGTACATAATTTTATGTCTACACTTGCCCAGAAAAAGGCTTTTTCCGTACGCGTACTGTGCGGTAAAATCCACTTTATGGCCGGGTGTGGCATAAAATTATATTACGTGTTTGCCGGTTTGTTTGTACACACATCACACAAAGACCACCGGATCGATCTCTATGCAATTTGGCGTACAGGTAGATTATGACCCCGGTTAAAATATATGATACTTTTCACCCAACTAACGTAAAGCCAAAATAATGAAAGAAAAATAATGTATAGTACATTGTGCACCGAGGGTAGTAAGAAGGGGATTACTAACGAGAGTCTATTAGAAGCCCGACGCCGTAGGCGGAGGGCTTTTAATGACTCGAGTTTGTAATCTTCTTACTGCCCGTGATACACACAATGTTTTTCATCACATTTGCGAGGAAAAAAAAATAAAACATAAAAATGAAATAAACTAAACGCACCCGCTAAGAGACAACTTCAACTGTCAACTTTTTCAATATAGTCTTCCACAGATAATGCTAAGAACTGCGTTTAGTTTTTAAACTTGACAGGCAATGTCGCCAGATTGTACCGATTTTCAAAATAAAATTTTGAACTAAATTAATTTAATTGCATTAAAATAATCGCAAAAACTACGGAAATAATAGTAAAATATACCATATAAGTTTTATTTACACTAAAATTGGTTTTGTAGCCAAGTTTTGAAGATGTGAAATAGCCTTGGCTGATTCGAAACCTCCTTAGTCTGAAATGACGTACGACTTTTAAAACTAAACTCATAACTCCCGAGGGAGTTATAGATTTTCATACAGTTTTTCCTCCCGTGGGAGTTATAGATATTTGTAACCCACGGGGGGTAAATCGGCTCGAGTTGGTCTATAAGCGCGCGTGTTATAACACCCTTTACGAGCAAGTGTGATGAAAAATAATTAACCTACCTCTTTAAAAATTGTATGCTTTATCATAAGTCATAACTTAAGTAGTATGTAAGTCTTCGCTACACCCTACCAGGGTTCATGTTTGTGTCTTACAGTAGCGTGGCGTCCAATGAACTCGATTCCTACCGGCTTGCCTAATATTAGGCATTTGAGCAGCTTATTTTACAGCTCTTAAGGAAAATGTACGCCAAATCTGCACCGGCTTGCCCAAGGATATCTTTTACGCCACGCCACTGGTGTCTTAGATATGTAATGTACATACCTAGCCGTAAGTATGTAATGCGAGAAATAAATAAACTAAACTAACAAAAAACCGGATAAGTGCGAGTCAGACTAGCGTGGAGAGGGTTCCGTACATTCAAAACAATACAACACAATTATACTTTATTGCACAGACTTCTTACAGGTTTTCCTGTAATCTATAGGTGTAGGACTATTTTTCGTATTCTTTTTTCAGAATTTTAGATGCAATAATTTCGGAGATAAGGGGGTGGAATGGTCACTTTTTGCCTATTTTCTTAAATAACTTCAAAACTATTCATATAAAAATTATAAAAAAATATATATTTGAGATTCTCACAGAGCTCTTTTATTTGATACGTCGCACGATATAACTTGCTAACTTTTTTTAAATTTTCTAGTTGACCCCCCAATAGTTGGCTCCATGTTTAAAATCATATATATTTCCGTTACACGTCCGTGTTCGGGTTATTGACTTTAATATATGTACCAAACTTCAACTCTATCGGTCCAGTACTTTCGGAGCAAATTGGATGTTACAGACACACACGAGTGATCCTATAAGGGTTCCATTTTTTCTGAAAGAGACATTTAATTTATTTCACCTCCGCTAACGAAATCCCTAGCGGATCTACTAGTATTTAATACAGTGCAGTGTTACTACAATGTCTGTCGACAGAGCTACGACTAGTCTATTCAGTAGAGTATGTAGTAACACAAAGTCCTTCCTTTCATGCAACCCATTCTTGTCAGCGTTTACAAGCTTTCTTTCAACAAGTCCGCCTGTCCGCTTATCGTGTACCGGCGCTTGCTCCTATCACTGCATCAGATGCGCCGGGTGCAACGACCACGGTTTCGGGGGTCAACGAACTCGCCGTGTGATTTTTTTTTCGATACGCGTACAGAGTACGGGAGTTCTATGACCTTGAGCTGCGTTTTTATGATCGACATTTGTTTTTAAACGGTTTTATTTCGCTCCGTGTATTTGTTTGTTTTAAATCTTGCGACAGGTTATTTTATTACTTCTACTTAACTTTGCATAGACATTAAGATCCTGTGATTTTATATGATGATTATAGTATACTCGCATAGTTTATATTTCAAAGTAAAAGATTCACATTGCAAAAAAATAGATTTTTTATATAAAATGAAAATAAATGAATGACCCATTGTATTGTTATTATTATATCATTAATTAATTAATAGATAACTTAAATATTATAAATAGAATAGTAATACAAATAATTGTTAAGGATATGGAAGCGGGAAAAAAACTTCCAAAGATAAGTTAACTCATTTTCTAGTGTCATATTAAGGATTAATATATGTTTACCGAATCTAGGAAATTAGTTTACTTTATAATTGGTAAGAAATTAACGAAAATGAGATACTAGGTGACTATTTGATGACATGAAAGTACGGTTTCATTAAAAAAAGCGGTCGACCAAATAAAACAGAGACGAGAATACTAATATAAAAAAAAACCGTTTATAGATCCTCACGTAACTTGTCTCAGTTATTTTCATCAAAATTATTTAATTTCGTCGTCAATGTAGGCATTTCATTTTTACAAAATTGTGTAATAGTATAGATAGATAAATAAAACAGCGCCTATAACCGCCTGCGACGCAGAAATGTCAAAGTGCGTACACGCACTTTAATGCCGCGGCGCGGAGCTATGAATGGGTGGAGGAGGCAATTTTATGACGTAAATACGAGTGACGAAATCGTTATTGATAATAAGTCAATGATTAATGAATGGAAAATATAAATAAACTCCCTATGGGTTACTATACCTTTCATAACCTTTAAGGGATCATAATTGTGTGTGCTTTTTGCCGATTATTTGTCGGAGTACGCTTTGAGTATATAGAAACTCATAATAACTTATATACCTAAGGACCCGGTGTGACTGGAGGGCCGGCAGCTTCCTCACACAGCGAATAGGCATCGCTATACAGCGAGGAAACACTGCCAGCATATTTTGCAACATGCCAAGGAGGCCCAATTTTTTTATATACAGGGTGGTTTTCGATAATCTGCACATATTAAAAGGGGTGTAATTCCAACTAATTTTATCGGTAAAAATGACTTTAATTTTTGTTTCTGGGCCAAACATTTTTTTACAGATTTTTACAGTTTTCTATGAATTTTGGGCAGTACATCTGTTTGACGCAGTATAACTTTTGATCTTATTGTTCAAAGCTGTAAGAAAAAAAATGTTACTTAAGATCAAAATTAAGTGCTAAACGAAAATAAATATGAGAAAATAAATTCGCAAACTTTCGAGAAAAACGGTGTTTTCCGTAAAAAAACTGAAGTTTTGCAGCCGTTTTTCACAACTATATTTTTTTTGGAGGATGTTTTCTTCAAGTTGGTATTTATTGTTATTGCTACTAAATAACGTATCTATTGCCATATCTATGACCCTGCAATTTTTTCTTACCATTTTAAGCAATTAGATCAAAAGTTATACCGCGGCAAACAGATGTACTGCCGAAAATTTCACTGAAAGCTTAAAAATCTGTAAAAATAAAAGAATGACCAAAAACAAAAATTAAAATCAGTTTTACCGATAAAATTGGCTGAAATTTCACCCCTTTTCATATATTATCGAAAACCACCCTGTATTTTGTAATTTTAATTTTAAATATTTCTTATTCTTAATATACCTAAGTAGTTGCCTTTATAAGTATTAAATTTTAGTGTAAATCTTTACGTGATCGGTCCAGCCGTAGAAGAACTAAGGTGTCCGACATAGCTGCCAAAGTTAGCAAGTTGAATTTGCAATGGACTGGACGATTTTAAGCTATTTTACAAGCTTTTACATGATGCAATGTATATAATGTAAATATGTAACTATGTTTGTTCGGGTGGATTTTGCAACTCAATTTTGAGGCAGATATCTTTAACCGATTGAGCTGAAATTTTGCAAGAATATGTAAATCAGAAGACAATGCAATATTATTATGACATGGAGCTAATTTGATGATGGAGCCGGATGGTAGCCATAGGATCATCTAAATTACATAAAATAAATTCACCGTGTTTGAGTTCATTTGATAAGTTGTGACGTGCAGTTAGCGATTATACAAAAAAAAGTACAGCCGGCAATACAAGCTTGTGTCAAAAAAAAACATTTTTCAAAAGTCGAAAAAGTCGGTAAAAACAAACAACATAAGTTACACAAATAAACAAATGTGTAAAGTAATGCGTACGTTTTGATACTACCATTCATAACTTGTTATCGTGATGTAGCAGATATGAGGACACAATTTTAGGCATGCTAAAAATAAACACTAAGCTATAAATAAAATACGATACGAATACGAAATCAAAAAGATCATTATGTTCTTATCATTTTATATGTATGTAGGTATCTTTATAAACTCCATACGTTTTTATCAGTCAGCAACTAGGCTATTGACAGGGAGATAAGATTTTTATTGTTTGCATGGTATTTATTCGGGAACGAATAAAACGGAAGCTTTTTTTTACTAAATCAATATGTAAAGTGTACTTGTTATCTTTTGTAGTAAGTACATGGAATATTTTTATACCACAAAGAAATGAGGAAAAAATTAAATGTACTGACTTTTTTTCTTTTATCTCATTGGTATTTGCGGAATATGACTTATTACCTATATTTATCGATGTGATATTACCTTTATAATTTCAAATGTTGGTTCATAGCAATAACCGAAAAGGAAGACATGTTTATTTAGGGTTAAGACATAATTTTCTATAAATAAGTACACAACTCTTAACAATTTTGCACAATACTGTTTACATTCAGACACCGCACGTTAAGTAGCCGCGTAATAAAGAATCCGAAACGCATCATCGTGACATTGCTTCGTACACCGTGATCGTGACGTAACGAATGTAGGACGCGCAGGCCACGCCCACGGTAGTTCACTCGAGTGAAAGTGCGCGCGCGGCACGCGGAGATCAACAAGCGAGCCCGATGACGGGCCGGGTTGGCCCGATACAACTGGATTTATACGCTGCATCGGGTCGACCCGACCCGGTACCGGGCAATCGGCCGTATGCAACTTTCTGGGCGTGATGTGACATACATCTATATACGCATAAAACAAAGTCGTGTGAAACCATTTATAACTTGAGAACGGGTGGACCGATTTTTATGATCTTTGACTTTTTGGGTTTGTCTTTACCTCGAATAACATAATAACTATTCAAAAAGTAAAAAGTTCGCCTCGACTGGTTTTGTGTGGAGACTTGCCCGCAGCTAGCCCGCAAAACGCAAGTGTGAAATGGCCCTTAGTTTGCCACACCTCCAGTTTTTTTTTTTTTTTTTTTTTTTCTCTTTATTAAAGAGCTTTGTCACGAAAGTGACCATGTCGCTCCATTATGAACTTCAATACATATTATACTTATACCTAACTTAAGGTCTATTTTCAATGGCTCGGCGAACAAGCTGCAGCAGTGCCGTGGCGGCATCCGACAGCGGTGCCGCCAGAACACTATTGCAGCCCCCGACTTCAAACAATACACTCCATTTATTCATTAATTGACTCCGCACAGCCTGATTCCGGGCACATTCCATGATTATATGGTATACGTCTTCTGGTGTATCGCACGTGTCACAATTTGGAGAGGGTAGTTTGCCCATCAAAAATCCGAACTTGTTTAATGGAATATGCCCGGCCCGTAGTCTCATCATCAACACTAGGTCGCGTCTATTTAAACAACAATCGATCCACGGAGTCATCATAGGTTCCGGTTGGATCGTCTTGTACCAGATACCTTTAACTTTTGATCTCTCATCAAAATATTCCTTCCACCGGTTATATATCTGTCGTTTGGCAAAACCGATACAATCTGAAACACCTCCAGTTGAAAAGTTGGTAAATTTTATGATTTGTTCTAATAATTCTATTAAATGTAACACACAGAGTAGCTGATATTCATCATAGCACAGATAAACATGGAGTAAACAGAGAGTCCCTTCAGTGCCGAGCTGAATCACCGGCCATAAAAATAGAATTAGATAAATTGCATGAGTAAGAGCAAACAATACGTACTTCATGCAAACCTATCAACCCTACTGCGACCACCGACAGACGAATTTATCTAATCTATCTCTAAGGCCGGTAAGTTTTACTTACGTAAATAAGGACGCAGCTATACGTTAGACTGAGATAGTCTAACGTATCGTGTCTAGCGTGTGTGTAAAACTTACAGGTGTAAATCCGGCCTAATGAGCAGTGGTCGGATTAGGTAGTGCCATTTCGCGGCACTTCGGTGCGTAAGCTTAATATGGATGTACCATTTAACCCCGGGATTTAATATGAAAAGTTTAAAGTTTATTTTTGCATCTTCTTTAAATTTTGCACAGTAAATATTATGTCAATAATATTTACTGTGAAAATTTACGAGTCCCGGAATCCCAAGTTTTATCCTTGTTATGTTCAATGTTTAAGGTCATTCACCCGAAATGGCACTACCTAATCCGAACACTGCGACAGGCGCCTTTCAACCAGAGGTCGTGGGTTCCAATCCTGGCCCATACTAATGAGGTTTTCGGAACTTACGTACGAAATATGATTAGATATTTATCATACGCTTTCGTACATCGGCAAAGAAATTCAAAGGTGTATGAAGTCCCCGAACCGCAGTGGGCTAGCGTGGAGACTACAGCCCAGTCAGTCTCATCTATGAGAATAGGCCTGTGCCCAGTAGTGTGACGTAGGCTGATGATAATGAATCTGTCTCTGCCTCTTCATCTCTCTATGTCTCTATCCGCTATGTCTGTATTTTATGTTTATGTTTATGTTTTATGTTTATTGAAATGTATTTAGTTAAGTAGTTGTTTGTGATATGCAATGTAATATTGTCACAATTATTGTTATGTGTTTAAAAGAGAAACTGGTGAGTTTCTTCCGGCGCTTCTTCTCACCAGAATGTCATCTGCCGAAGCGCCAAAAGAATCAGACATGTGAAAGAGCCCTTGAGGCCTACTTGCAGAAATAAATTATTTCATTTCATTTCATATTAATCTCAGCTTTTTTTTACATCACTTTGGTTCCAAACTATCGTACGGCCTGCCTGATGGTAAGGAGGAGCGTTGCCAGATGTCCCGATTTTGGCGGGACGTACCGATTTTTAAATCAAAATTAAATGTCCCAGGACAGGCTCAGTCCCGCTTTTCGGAGATAACTCGACCGTGCGTGCAGCGTGCTGAGGAAGCGCGGGTGGGTGGCACAGACAAGTAATTTAATACTCAAATAAAAAGATAAATATTGAAACACTTCTGATTATATGTTTTTTTACTATGGCCCGTTTTCGACGACAGAATCCCGCTTTTTTACTCAAAAATTTTCAAAATCCCGACTTGGCAAACAAATAATCTGGCAACGCTGGTAAGAAGTCATCGTTGCCTATGAACACGTGCAGCGCCAGGAACATTACGTGCGTATCGCCCACATATCTACTCGTAGATTTTTTTAAAAGGCCTATTGACTCCCCTCTTGAAGCACCCCACACTGTAACCTCCTGGAAAAACTGTCTATAGCAGACTCTACACTTAATTAAGCATACATAATAAACTGTGTAATTGTTTATACATATATCTGATTCAAGTAAAAAATTAAAATCCACTCTGAATGTTTTAGTGACGGGATTTCCTTATTTGGCATTCCATATAAAGTTGTACTAGCATTGATGAAATATAAAAATCCACAGACGAATACAGTTAAGGTAGGTAAGAATATAGAGTCTTAAGAATTGAGGTCAGTTCAAATTGTTTCGTTTTTCAGAGATGTTCGAAATTTGAATGTAACACCGAATTCGATGTCATTATGAAACAAAAATAACATTGTCACGAGTAAGAAATTTGTTTTAACAAAACAGTTTATCTTTATGCTGGTCGTGATTTGCGGTTTTTGAACGCATTATAAGAGGATTATGATATGTGTGTGGGTAGATAACACCGTTTAATGTGTTCAAAACAATATATTTACTGGAATTAGGTGTTTTTTTTTCGTGCAGAAGAGAGAATTCTGTAAAAACCTAGTCGTATTGTTTTCATTTTATTGCATCTTGATAATTAATGTGAAACTTCACAACAACATTTCTTAGTTAGTGGTGTTGGTTATATTTTACATATAAATTGGATTTTAAAGGCTATTTATTTCCACTCAAAACAATCAGAAATACGCATTTAAGATCTTTCCGATTATTATAGAAGTTGACTTTGACAGGATTCGGGTTTCACTTCAAGAAAAGTCGCTGAAAAGTTACAAGACTTCAGCGTTACAGAAAAACAAGTTAGTCATGTTTTTATCTGAAGAATGTTATCTTGAGTGCGTCGGAAACAGGGAACTCTCACGCAGCGCTCCCAGCGATAACAGCGGACAGGTTTACAGCCAGAGCCTGTATTCGACACTCTTTCACTAAAACAGCTCCCTTAGAACTAAAACAGCAAACTTTTTTAACTAAAACAGCTCCCTTAGAATGAATAGTTCCGCTCAAATTAAAAAGGTATAAGTGTCGCAGCCAACTTAACTAAACGGCGCCGTTTAATGAAAAGGCTAGGCAGTTAACCAAATAGCTAAGCTAACTAAGCTAGTTGGTGGCGACATAAGCACAGCGTCCTACGACTATGCGATACAAAAAAAGGGCCTGAAAACAACATTAATGGACCTCACTTTGTTAATATTCTCTTTGGGATACCTCTTTAACATCATCATTTTCAGCCGAAAGGCGTCCACTGCTGGACTTAGGCCTCTAAAGAAAGGCACCATGACCAGTCCTGTCCCAACCGCAACCGCATCCATTGGTCTTGACTTGATCAATGAAACTTGTGGAGGACCAACCAAAGCTGCGTCTACCTGTGCATGGTCGCCACTCAGGCAGATCCTTACGAAGCCCTGACGAAACCCCACCTCTGTGTAACACTGAAGCACTGGACCCACCGTCGGCGAGTAAGCGAGTAAAGTTGGGCGAGGCACAGTTCATTGCGGGCTGACCAGGCACAATGTGATCAATCGACCTTTTCAGATCCGCAATGTAATGCTTAGTTTGAAGCTTATGCGTATCTAGTATATATGTCACATTCAGAAATTTAGTTTCCACGGGGTGAATTGAGAGTTTGATTGTTATAGACTAATTACAAATGAATACTGCATAATGACTAAGAAGCATAAAGTCCGGCCGAAGCGCCGGCCTTGTCACAGATTATGCAATTATAGCCTAAAATCGTCTCGATCACTAATCGGATAGGATGTTTGTTTGTTTGGCTAGTCGTCGATAACCGATGTGTGTCACGTTATCAGCTGCCCTAAATAGCATGGAGTGCTTTGCTATTTCTTTATTATTTTCAACACGTGTAGCATGAGGCCTGTGGTCTAGAGGCTAGCAAAACGAACTAGAAATCGTGAAAGTTAAGCAAAGATTGGTCAGAC